>CM031243.1:22976690-25511690 GCA_018340775.1 Taxus wallichiana var. yunnanensis | reverse complement strand
GGTTTTGTTCGATCCTTGGTCCGCTTAGGTCTTTTTGCTAGTTTGGGCTTGATTATGTATGGTCATGTTTATGCTCTAAGTTAGTCAAACCATTTTTGACTCGAGTTGGTTTCTGTTTTGGCTAGTTTTTATAGATGTTTTTGTTGGTGTGAGCATTCATTGTAATATCTCTTTGTATATGGCCCTTAGAACATTTTCCAAACTTTATCTATCAAAAAATAAATAAATGTGACTTAAGTTTTATAAGGTTGCACTTAATTTTTGGAAATATTAATTAATTAAACTCTTTTTAGTCTTATGGTGAAAACTTTAAAGGAATGGTCCTATTTAATATAATCCATGACCATATTATTCAACTAATGGGTTTCGTAAACATTTTATCGATTTCGAAATGATTATAATTGGACATGTTTAAATAAAAATTTATAATCCCTTCCGACATGATAATGGTAATCACAATTTTAAAATATAGTTAAATTAAGTTATTGCAATTAAATCATCATCGATGTTTAATAATCACATTATTATTCTAAATCGCATAAGTGGCATAAAGCAACCTCTATGCCTTATAATGTCGAAAATGCAAACACGGTTGCAACAATGTAATCATTATTAATATCTTGACTTGCTCTTTTCATGAAATTGGTTTGGAGCCGCTTCACCGTGTTTATGGCTCAAATGCATTATCATCGTAATGTGTTAATCTTGAATCACTCTTTTGTTATATACTTTTTAAACAAAAAAATTCCCTAAATTTTCCTATGGTTGGTTAGGTTGGTTATTTTTAAATTATGACACTTTATATCAAAGCGTAGGTTTAAACACTAGGAATTTGGGTAAAATAGTTAATTACAAATCATTTTTATAACTATTTATCACTTTCTAAACATAAATCTTTCTTTAAAACCTCCACAAAAATCTAACTCTCACCTTGAGTACATTCGGGATGTAAAAATAATTCAAAAAGTGGATGCTAATAGGAGAAGCAACCACACCACCACCATGACCACCATCAATGTTAAACCTAGATGCTATCGGGTTGTAGATACTACGGGGAACTATATGAGTTCACAACTATTTTTAGGTATAGAGTAGTAGAGAGGCTAATCGAACAACCAAAGGTGGCACCAAATGGATCAAAGGGACCACCACTTATAGGTAACCTCGAGGTAGCTTCGTGACATAGGGAGAGGACTAGGAGTCCTCTAAGAAAGAGATATTTACTCGAGGAGAGGACATGAGCTCGTCAAGATGATCCCATAGAGAAAATAAGAGAGATACTAAAGCTTTGGTGACCCACATATTCTATAGATAATATTAGATTCTAGGATGAGGCTTGGATGGTGAGTTTGAAGAGATTTTTCGAATCTTCCTTACATGAGAAACACTTGAGCTCATGGTGTCATTCACCTACTTAGAGATTGAGCAAGAGTGTGGTGGAGTTGTAGACATAAAATTACACACTTTGGGTAATTATCTAGTCCTAATTTCATACTACTATTCATATGATTACTAAGTAAGAAAAGTACCAATAAACCCATGTATTTGGACACCTTTTCTTTCTTTATGTTTCTACTTTTGGTCTTACACCATTTATAGCTCAATCTATATTTTCATACCTCGACATTTCTCATTACGGACACCGATTGCCCAACTAGGATGCCATCACGGTGCTCTTGCCCCTTCAGGGCACCCCTGACCTCTTTGTATTTTGTTCATATCTTTTGGGTCATTTCAAGCCATTTGATCATCTTATATTTTTGGTAGTCAACCTTTTGGGGGTTAATTACGAAATTCAAGTAAGGGAATCATTAGCTATCGCCACCAAGCACTAAGCATTAGCTATTGCCACCTAAGGTTGCATCCAAAGGCTATTCAAGAGCATTCAAGCATCTATTCTAGCATCCATTTAAGGGTAAGGGACTACATTTATGCATAAACTTCATAAACGGGAAGTCTATTATATTCCATGCACACATCTATTACAATTCTTTACATCTAGCTACTTTTCTCGTTATCCAAGTGTGACATGCACAAGAGCCACCTAAGGCATGATTCCACACACATACATATAAATAAATTAGTTCTAAAATTTAGTGCACCACTTAGTTGTAAGATCAATTGTTTGACATCGAGACAGTCCAACCCCTCATTCGAATCGTTATTTTATTAGGATTTGATGTCTCTTTGAGGGTTTTGTAGGTCATTATTTAATTTCAGGTTTCTAGTGACCTCGCCGATCATTGTGCGACCTAATAGAAACCAAATGTGAAGGAAAATGAACACCTTGTGACCATAAAAGATGTTTTTCGAGCATTTTTGTAGTCATATGCACCACTACCGGTCTCAGAGTGCCCACAGTGACCGCCCTTTTTGGGTACCCTGTCCAACATATTCTGTAGGTCTACATTTTTTTGAGCTTCGGTGTGACAATCTGTGCTTCATATTTTCTAGTTTTATAGATTTTTGCACCTTTAGGATCCATGTGAATCAACTAAGTCTCTCTTTCTCCTCTTTGCAACTAGGGTTTCATAATTTCTAGCTTAATTTTCTTTACTTAATTATTTATTTATTTATTTACTACTACAATAACAATCATATTAGGAATCTATATTATTCATATTTTACTTAATCATTTTGGTGAACCCAAACTTGATCTGAACACTCTTAGGATCCTCATACTTCTATTGCTCTTATCTTTCTAGGATCTCTTCATCATGAGTATCTATATTAATGATTTCTTGCTCATTAATCCCAAATTAAGAGATAAAATCAAAACTCTCCTAGCTACCACTCGCATTCCTGCTAATATTCATCCAAATACAATATATAATACATTTGTACATGTATTTTCTCTATTCATTTCTTTTATGTCTAATCCTAAAGCTGAACTTGCTATTTTCAACAATGATCCACCCCTATATATCATGATTTACATTTATAATATGGGCATAAAATTCACTTTAATCGATAATGGATATGAACTTAATATTTTTCCTATGTCATTCCTTGAAAAGATTGGTCTTTCTACTATTAATGTTTTTCCATCATGTATTTCTCTTGGTGTATATTATGGCTTTGTTTGTCTATGTGTATGTCACATTACTCTTCATATCACTATTGGGCCAAAACCTCTTAACACTATTTTCTTTGTCATTGAATTTTTGGTTTCGTATACCTATTTACTTGGTAGGCCATGGCTCCATGCCATGCAAGTAGTTCCTTTTATGGTACATCATTGTGTCAAATTCATACATGAGAGCATAGAGTAAATAGTTCCTAGCGATTGTCACCCATTCAAATATTGCGACCATGATCCAAATACTACACTTCCTACTCCAAGAACTGATACTACCGATGAACCACAACCTATGGATACTCCATCTCATTTTCTACCACTTAAAGTTACTATTTGTATGATGGAAACTATCTCATCTACACCATCACCTCCACCCGCTTCTACTATTGCTATGATTCTTTATCGGGGGCCTGTCCAACCAATGGACGTCGTTCCATCTCTTGCACCTTCTCATGAGAAACTTCCACTAGAATTTCCTCCATTTACATGCACACTTTTCATGAATTAATCTTATTGGGAACATATTCCATTCGATCCTACTTCATCTGAATCTATATGCACACATGATGGTTTGAATCGAGATAGGGTTTACAGTTGATGACATTTCTCCTCAATTTCATGATTCTCATCTTTATCATGGATCTATCTGCATTACTATTGCTTATGGTATTCACATATTTTACCTCACCACATTTCTTGCACGTACTCCCACATTTCTCCATTTATGCTTGGTGAGTCTTAGATTGATTACATTAGGGAACATTAGATCCCGCTTATACTTGATATATCATTCCCGTGCCATTTTGTCATGTTTTTATTTACAATTAATCATTTCCTGGCTATTCACTAAATCTTACTCATTGGTAAGCCCATGGTCGAAACTTTCCTCCATTCATTGATGAAGAATATGCTATGTGCATGTATAATTTACACATCAATGGTTCTTAACTTGACCAAACCGACACTATCACTTATCAAGTCTCGGATGCTTCACCATTTGGTTTTTACCATGACATTGAAGATTATATGGATGAAAATTGACATACAACCTTCAACCACACTCGACCCTTTGTGGTCGTGCAAGAGCAACCGATGTTGAATGTGTCAATAGCTAACTATAAGAGGATCAATGACTAAGATCTAGTAGTGTGATCTCCTGCAGTAAATTTGAATTCGAAAAGGAGAGATTTAGAGGCTATGAATGGGTGACATAAATTCCCCATGGTTTTTTTTTCCTAACTTGTATCTAAGTGTTGATCTAGTTTGAAGTGTCCAAATTAACTAAGTTGAAACTAACAATCTATGCTACTGCTGAAAGGAAACTAGTCTAAACAAATCACAAAAACTAAAATATTATAATCATAAACAACAATTTGCTTCTATTCTAAATAATTAAAATATTTCTATACTAAAACTAAAAAACAAGATAACCCGGTGTGGTTATTCACCGTGTCTTTGAGTGTATTGCAACTAAACTAATATAAAACAAGAACTATTCCAAATGATCTATGATATGTAGACAACCTCTTGAAGATATTATCTCCTTCAGATCCACAGGGATGGGAAGAAGGAGATCTATCACTAGGGGTTGCTATGAAAGATTCAAAACCTCTTGGAAATTAACTAATTACTTTCAAATGAAAGGAAATCGATTTCTACTCTATTTGATATGATGTAACAATGATAAATTGCAATAATGAAGGAAATCAAACAACAAATCCAACCTGGAAATTATAGAACACAGGTAAATCCAACTATGTAGTAATTTTTCCCCTTAGTTTGTGCCTTTCTTTCTTTGTGTGTCCAAGAATTGGGAATATAAAGGTAGCAACAGGAGAAGGTGCTTGAGAAATGACAACTTGAAGGCAATCAGTAGCAATGCAGTGGAAGAGAGATGATGCAAGTGAATAGAGCTTGGCTATGCAATTTTCAGCAGGATTGTGGTAGGAATACTATGAAAGATACACAAAATTCTCAGCCTTTTTCTTGAAAAAAATCATGGAATATATAAGAATTGGGGTTGGAATGTGCCTTCATGCATAAGGCAAGAAGAGGTAGTTCTAACTAGCTAAAAAACATTCAAAAAAAGAAGAGGGAAGGAAAACTAATAAATCAAAACTATTTTTAGACAAATCGGTTCACAAATGCATCCTAAAAGTGAAGTTAAGTGAATCGTCGCATGTTAAAAACATGCATGATAGAATCTAGAAAAATTGCTTTGGACCACCACCCGCCTAGGTGGTGGTTTGTAACCGCCGCCCAGGAAGGGCGGCGGTCATGGCACTAAAGGCCAAAACATGCACATAATGAAGCAAGAAGTTGGAAAAAAGCATGGAAAATCTAAATAAGGATGTTTCAGCTACCAATATACATTACAGATGGGTTTAGGAGCTCAAACATCTTATGAAAGGATGTGAATCATCATTGGGGACTTTTGTAACCAACCATTTTCTCGATAATGTAGCACATGTAATTTTGGGTGCATACATATTTCCCCCTTGGAGAAGCATCTTAGCCATGAAAAAGGCATAAAATGTAGAGTCCGAGTATGGAATTCCCGAAATGGGGATTTAGAAGCTATATCTAACACGCTTGTGTGTCAAAATGTTGTCCAAACTCCCACTACTTGCAAGATGAAGAGAATAATCAAGTACAAATAGATAAAATATCGAAAAATAAACACTAAATTAAAATGACAAGAGGACTTACCATTTTTTGCGGGGATATAGAAATATACCTACGGCAGTTGCTCCAACCCTATGAACATATATCTAAACAAACTCATTTTCAAATTCATTTGTGCATAATGACTTGGTGATTTTTGAGCTTTGGGCCCATGTTGACCATTTTTTAATTTTTGAGTATGGTTGAATTCAAATGGATTTAGGAATGGTATTTTACGTTAGGCTTGGCCCTTTGTTGTTTGACTACTTTTGAGAAGAACTCCTAAGAAATTTGTAACTATAGAGGTCATAAGGGGCCCGAAAGAGGCGAGATAGACAGAGTGCTTTTAATTCTTAGTCTCCATTTTGTGAGGCATATATGATGTTTTTTTATTTCATGTCCATTGTGAGCGTTTTGACCGCACCTAGTGTGTGATGGAATTGTACAAAACTATGACACACCATGATATGTACAAATATATCTTTTTGGCTTGGTTATTCCTTGCATAGATTTGACTTCCATTTATGATTTGATTCACGTGTATACTCTTAGCTGTTTAGAACTTCCATTTTTATATGCTTTTAGAATGTATGTAGTGGATATGAATGCTAACAGAATGATTTCTTTTTTTTGTGTTTTGTAATGTTGATATATGATAACACAATCACATTGTAATGCTGAACTTTAGTCTCTCTGAGAAATTTTTGGTGCTTCATATTGTTTTGGAAAAATGTGGCAAAAGAGTGATATGATAAGTTGATGAAATTTCCCCACTCCTAACTCCACGCAACCAGTAAGATGCGAGGGCTCCACATCGAGAACCAGAAAGAGCACAAGTTATGAAATTTGTTGAATGGTAATGATGAGAGAAAGCAAAAGGATTTGACAAAACCAAATTGAGACACTACAACCTCACCCTAATCAACTTTTCTTCATAGTTTATAATGTGAATTTCTTTCTAGTTTATCTAGAATTAGATCTCGTAGATGGCCACTTTGTTGACAAAATTTGGTTTTTAGGTTTTAAGCTCTTTTGGAATTTTAGACATCTAGTTCACTTTGTTTTGACTTATGATTTCACGATATTTGAATGAGCTATTTCTAACTTTCAAGTTTTTCAAAGAGACCCCCGACACATTTCCCCATGATACCAAAGTAGGAAGTATGGGCTTATCACCATCAAAAGTATAGGCAAGTAAGGCCTTTCTCCCTTTCCCAACCCTACATCACTAGTAATGATGCATGCGGGCTCAACACCGAAGGTTGGTAGGGCACAAAAATTTGTAAAATAATTTTTTTTGTGGATTTTCATTTGACTTATTTATCTAAGAAAAATGTCTAGAATTTTCTTATTTCCAAAGAGATGTATTCGGGATAGATGTGACACCATGAAGCTTCTAGAATGTGACTATAGGAAAAAACACCTAATCTAGAAGAGACTATACATAGAACCAAGTATGAAAGCCTAGGTATGGTTACTTTCAAATCTTTTTCTTATCTTGTTTGGATTGAGGAATTGATTTGGAAACAATTGAAGACACCATGAGTATTTTTAGAGGTATGATTTGAATTTTTTTCCAATGTTTTTAGAAGTTTTTAGGAATTTCTATAAGAATAAGTCCTTTGATAACAATTTTTTCAAAATGAATTAGTAGATGAAAAGTAATGCAGATGCAAGTAATATACACATGGAAATGTAGGTGAGACTACATGTCATGATGGCTAAGGTGAAGAAAGTTACCAGATATCAAATTCTTCACCCCTAAAAGTACACAAAGTGGAGAACCATGATCCTCAAAATTTCTGTTCTCTTGACAATGGATTAACATCCCGAGTTTAAAATTACAACCCTTTCCTAGAAGTGTATATGTCCAATCATTAGAATCATTTTTCCGAAAGAGGCGTTTGTGCACTCTTTGTCACGTTCTTGAGACATGGTGTGTGGGTGAGCATGACTATGTTGCTCGACCTTGTTTCTTATGCAGAGCATTTTGTTTACTTGTAACTCTTCTTGAATGATGAGGCCTTGCCCCTTGGACATGGCAAGATTAGTTTTAGATGCACATGGGTTGAAACTAGGGTTTATATAGAAAAACCCTCGAGAGATGGTTTTGATGGGCATCGTTTCAATCTCAAATTTTCCTTCTCCATTAGTTAGTTATATCATGTTAACACCTATACCTAGGTCATCAGAGGGAAGAGATGCTAAACTGAGAAGGCTACCCATCTCCTATGGTTGAAATGGGAGGAAGATCAGATCGTCACTCTCTAAGAGTTTCATAATTCCCGCTATGGTTTTAGTGGAAACTGTTTCTATAGATATTAATTTACCCTTATTTATTTTTACCACCTTAAATGTTTTTGGGCCAACGACTTCAACCTTTGGAACATTTGGGGTGATCGGGACTAACTCTTTTGATGGAGGTGGTTTTTTTAATTGATTTAAGGAAGTTCATACTCCATATGGACTCCTTTCTTCTTCTTGAGGTTTTCTAAGTGTATATCAAAGGGCTTAGGATCCCCTTGAGTGATGAAGACCTTCCCCAAATGGAGGAATCTAATCTCTTGGAACAGGGTAGAAGGGATAGCCTTCATTCGATGAATCCAGGGTCTCCCGAGGATCATGTTATAACTTTTTTCCCTATTGATAATGTAAAACTCTATCAAGATGGTTTTGGACCAAGCGTGACTAGAAGAACTATGGTTCCAATCGAGGTCACTTTAATATTGTCATACCCCCATAACGTGTTTCTTGTAGAGGAACAATTTGTCTCTCCATATCCCAACTTCTGCAAGAAAGAGAAGGGAACCACATTTACAACAGCCCCATCATCAATCATGGCTCTCTTAATGCAATTTTTGTAAACCCAGACTTATAAGAATAAAGTAGGATCGCTGTTCGAGAAATTCCAGCATCGAGAGGGCATGTTTTCTATATTGAAAACAAACCCAATATTCCTATCATTCTATCCTAGAGGATGTATGTCAAAGCCAATATGATTTATTTGAGTGCTAGGAGGTGGCATAACATGGATTAGATGACTAAGACCTAGTGCATTGATCAACGCAGAACAATGCACATGTGTGAATTCTTTAGCAAATCTAGAAATGAAATGTGAAAAAATGTCTTGTTCAAATTTGATATCAAATCATAGGCTCTTAATAGTTTTACGATTGTAGGAACGTCATCCTACAGGAAGGAAAGAGCGGGTAAGGGTTGTGAAATGTACTCCTTCAATCGAGTTGTTGCATTAATTTCACACCCAGCCTCTAGCTCAACTAATCCCAAAATTTTTGTGTTATTATTTGAACCAAGGTTAGGAACAACCCGAGAGTTATTGGAAGTTGAGGTTTCATGGTCATTGTTTCCTATAGGAATGCATTTGTTTGTGTTTTGTGACTTCACCTTGAAATTTTTAGGATGCGTAGGGAGCAGATCTCAAAATATGATCACATTAGCATTCTGAGGAGCTACAGGTCTTGTATAGTCAGATTCCGAGTTTGTTTCAAGATTTTATAGGAATATGTCTACAAAGAGCTGCCTTTGGTTTTTGGGAAGACTTTGCATCAATTTGTTGCAATTGTGGCAGGTCCTCTCATCATGACCTCAAACCTTATGTAAACCAAAGTATAGGTTAGGGTCATAATCTCTTGGCCTTTGATAAGCATATTTTTGTTGTTGATTATAACTTCGATTGTTGTTTTGGAACTAATTTTATAACCATGGTTCATTTCCCCTTGGCTAGAATTTTGGTATTGGTTTGGGCCTTGGGTTTGATTTTTTTTTTTATAGAGGATGATTTACGTCAACTATGTTGAAAGATGACACAGTGTTAGGGCCTCTTTGATTGTATGAGTTATTTTTATTGTTATTGTTGCCATTGTTTGTGAAACTAGAATTTTGGCTTGATCTATAGCACCATTCATGGTAGCACCTTGATTGTGATTCATATCCTTAAGTTATTGGTTTTGGCACCATTTTTTTGATAATTTTCATTATTTTGATTTGGGGATACCAATTTTCCATTGGGACCATAGATATTATGCCCAATATCACTTGCGGCTTGGTCAATTCAAGCGCACCTTCTAATACTTCCTCATAACCGTAGAAAGGAAACTTCCGGACTTCCTCCTAGTCTCTCAATTGAGTGAGTGAAGAAAAAGATCGAAAAGTTCCATCTGGTCCAAGTTGGGCACACTTACAGAGAAATAGTGAACTTCGGGCCATCTCTGGATGAAATGGGTGGTAGATTCATTTTACTTTGGTCTAATATGTAGGAACTCCCTAATCCCTCGTACACAACTTGTTCATATAAAATTATTTGATGAACTTGGAAACAAGATGTTTGAAGGAATGTATTGAAGTTTCTAGAATATTGTAATACCAATCCAATTCGATTCCTTCGAGAGTCTTTGGAAATATCTTAGCCACTATAGCATCCCAAAGAAGAAATTCCCTGATAGCAGTATCATAGGCCTTTATATGAGCGTTCGGGTCTCCTTCTCCTCTAAATTTTGGAAGATATGACAATGGGCGTGGAAGCATGACACCATATATGGTGAAGTCAAGAGGCTCCTTTAAGTACTCAGCATATGTACCCATTATGTAAGATTCCACCATTGAAGATACTTGATGAGGAGGTGGAGGAGGAGGAGTTGGATAAGCTACATTATAAGCATTGATGAGAACATATGGGGTCCCTTGATATGGCATGTAGGGAGAAGGAATGGTATATGGGTCCATCTGGGGAGTTTTTGAATACATGTGCATGTAAGGTGGGATAGTACCAGGATATGGACTAGCGGGCATAAAACTAGGGAACGTCACATTTCCTGTTGTGGCGGCATTTAAGAATGCACTTCCAGCCAACCCTTACATAGGATAATTTTTTAAAGGACGAGGACCCATACCTAGTGTGTCTAACCCTATGATAAGATCACCTAGATTTGAATGAACCAAATAACCTTGTTGTACAGGATATTGCGTTGGTTTCTGATTGGAAGGGATGTATCCTTTGTTGTCAACTGGATACCCCGTGTTCTACTCTACTACATGTATTGGTTGTGAAATATGGGAACTTTCTAGTTCTCTAATCCTCCTTGATAAAGTAGAAATAATATCTTTGGGAGAGGCTTGTGTCCCTTGTTGGGGTGCCTATGGCGTAGGGTTTGATTGAGTAGGCTCATGATACCCTGTTATGAATTTTTCAATGTTATAATTCTTGTCTTCCTTAGAAGTAAGAATCTTAGGATAGGAATTTGAAATCTTAGAGGATGTAGCCTTCATTCTATCTAAATTAGAACTCCTCCTTCACTCAACATGTCAAACAGACATGGAGGATCGGTCTAGGGAGGGTTTAGAGTGTTTTAGTGAAGTTAATTTGTCCAATTTGTTCAAGGTTGCATTTTTCCGGTAATAGACGGAAAAATGACTGTGCAAGCTCTGAATTGAAATTTATTAAGTTTTGGAGGTTCATTCTTGACTGTTAGAGTGAATTAGAGTTCCTTAGGTCTTCCTAAATGTGAATTTAAAAGTTTCATAACTTATTGTTGAGTATAAGTCTGAATTGCTCATTTTAATTAAAATGTGCATCACTGATTTAAGTTTTAAAACAAAGTTGAGTTGTTTCCTTTAAATTGATTTAGCAATTTGTATTTTGAATGTGCATATGATTCTAACTTAATAAAATACAATTCTTATCAAACAACCATTCATTTCTAAATGGAACTACATCTCGATTCTAGTTTTAATATACATTTTGCAAGGAAATAACATTGACTTTCATTCCATATGCATTATTCTTTCAACATTCCAAACAAAGGTTTCCATTGCAAGAAAAACTTAGATTTCCAATGGAGAAGATATCATATGAACAAGGTAAAATATTTTTGAGAAATGAATGCAATATTTCAATGATTAACAATGCATTCTTTTCAACTTATCACTTTCCATTTGTATTCAAATACAGTACATAAAACATACAACATTGTTTCTTATTCTTTTACAAACAGAGTCTCATTCTTGGACAACAATACAATTCTAGTATACATTACCATACAAAATTAAAAGAACCAATGCCATCCTTTATTGATAATTCAAATAACTTTACAACTGATCTCCTTTCCAATTTGAATTCAAAATATAGTTTACAAGTTACATATACATTCTTCTCATTTCTTTACAAAACAGAGATTGGATACAACTCTCTACATTTCTCAATTCAAATTCAAACTTCTATTATCAATACAATAACTTCACATTACAACATTTATACACTCATCCACTCGAAGTGGGAAAGGTTACATTGAATTTTACTCAAAAGGGAAATGACTGTCAAACTGTGAAATTCTTTCTCCAAACAACAACATGCTTGTTTCTTCTTCTTTGTAACTTTGATCACAACAAGAAAGGGGAAAGGCAACGCTCTCCACCCAACCAAGACATCCAATGAGAAAGGAGAAGCCATCCTTCCCCATTGGCCCCGAGCCCCAACCATATTGAAATGGAGCATGAATATCAACACATGGAAACAAAGGCTTCTATCACATACAAGCAACATTCACATTGCATACAATCAACAAAATGCATAGTTCAAAATAAGACAGTAGTTCCCAACTACATTTGAAACAATTCATACAACACATAGGCTTGATCAAGCAAGCCAACAAGAGCAAGGACTATGGGGAACTCCTTATGCCTCCTAATTTGGAATTGGGCATCCACCAAAATGCATACCGCCAATAATCATATCAACCCCATAAACCTTATATCTCCCAACCCCTCCTTATGCCCCCCAAGTTTATCCCTTATGCCCCCATAGTAAGAAATGCAAGTAGTTTCTTTTCCAAGGTGGATCCCAAACCAAAACTCCCTCCACAATAAAATTGTGCCATTGGCAATCCCTTATGCCCCCATATGAAATCCCCATATCCTTCTCCTACACCATGCCCTAAGCATTCTACCCAACCAGCCAAGAATGCAAACACAAACACCATTTAAAAATACATGCAAGAGAAGGAAAGCATTTAAAAATACAGCTCAAGATGCCTACCTCTCCATAATGGAGTTTGTTCCAAGCTCACAAGCTTTCCACAATGTCAAAGTGCAGTCCAAAACCAGCAAGTATAAGCAAGCAAAAAGACTCCAAGCTCTTCCTCAAACAAGCTCCAAAAGAAACAACACAAAAATGTGCCCCCAAGAGGAAATAACAAAGTTTCAACAACCTCCAAATGAGCAAGAAGCTTCACTTTTATAGGAAAGGAAAGAGAGAGGATGATGTGGATCCAAGTGGGATGCCACATCATTTTTCCTCATCCCCAAGAGGAAATCCACAACAACAAACAAATCACAATAAATTAAACATGACAAAATCACTTACATACTCCAATTCAACCCATACTCCAAAAGGACCAAATTAAAAACATGTAAGGGAAGTGCAATTAAAACTTACATATTGTCACCTCAAAATGCATTATAAATGCCTACATTAAACCTCCAAACCATAGGCATGGTTGGTGGATCATTTTAAGAGGTGTGGGACAAGTTTAACTTGTCCCACAAGCCTTCAAGGTCAAATTCGAATTTCATAGAAGATGGAGTGCTAGACCTTCCAAAATCTGCCTTACATACTCTTACAATTTCTTACACATTTTTACATGATAACTTACACACTCTTCCAACATTAATATCTAAGACAACAACTTTATTAATTACATTCCACATCCCAATTTAATTTAAATAAAATTTAACTATATGACTATCACATTAATCTACCACATTTAAATTAATTAAAAGAAGGAACACATTACAAATAAAGTACATACAACAATAATAAAAAAGGAACACATAAATAAAACACTTATCCCATGGTCACATATAATGGAAATCCCCCATGGGAATTCCTAACATAACACAACACACAAACTCATAACACAGTTGCCATGGTGACCTTGTTGATTTCACCAATTTCAATATGGTTAGTCTCTAGTCCCCGACATTGTTGTGATTTTTAACCTACAAAATTCAAATACCTCCTTCAGCCTCGTGGCCATATAGAACATCAAAAATGATATAAACAATATCTCAAAATCATCCAAACACACAAATCACAACAATATCAATAATTCAACATTATCATTTTTAATTAAATAAATCAACTATATCATCATCAAAATCTACCATACCAGATCTACTCAAAATATCCAATATCATAAGTCCAAATCAACATCTATAATATGTCCATGTCAAATAGTATATCATCATGCATAATAATTGAATCCAGATCAATAATAATCCATGATCTAACATCTAACCATCATACTGAAATAAAACATAATAGTGTCCATAATACGATCAATAGTATCAAAATTAGTATCTAAAAGTGTCAAAGGGAAGTGGGCACTTTGCGCATAACCCACTAGATCCACCTCCCGGAGTCAAAAAAGGGCTCGAAGTGGTCGTACTAAGTGTTCCCAACATCCCACTAAAATGCACACCGATGTTTTGTGATGTTGTCCCACTACGAGTTGTGTGTCCCACACCACTCCAAGATGCGATACCCAAAGCTTGAATACTTGCACCTTATCCAAATATTCCCCAAATATAGGAATGTATTGTGCATCCATGGATGTTCCAAATGATAAATTACATCTTCTGGGTGCAGATCGGTTACTCCCACCAATACCAATCAAGTTAACAATAATTCTCCCTTAACTGGAAAACCATGTGCCAAGGGTTGGTCACTGTGTGGGTCGAGATGTGCATCGATGGATCTCCTTTCTCCATGTGATGAAATCTCATCAAAAGATAAAGGGGATTCTCTCCCGTTCTTTCCAATATGGGGTAGCACAAATTGCTCAAGTTCCACATCCTCTGTGTGAACATCAACTCCTTCCTGAAATGTCTACCTCCATAGATCCATCACACTTGCAACCTCACATTTTCTAGTCATGTCCCTTTCATGAGCTTTACCATACTTGATTCCTCTCTCCTCCCTTTCCTTCTCAGCCACAATTTCCACCATCTTCCTCCACCCTAGCTTCCTCTCCCAAAGACTCAAAGAAGCTTAGTTGACCATGGTGAATGCTTCTAAACTCAAAGTAATGACCAAGATCTTCATAGCCAAAGGAATAACACACAAAAATGATCCTCTAGGCTCCCTTAGAAACTTGAACTCAACAACTTCTGGGCAAGAATACGTAGAAATGGTGTATTTAAGAGTATAACTTTGAGCTCTCTCTTCCACCAGTGATCAATAACATGCATCCAAGTTAGATCTGCATCCTGTAGCCTCTGATAGTCATCTTGGGTCCACACATGCGATCTATAGTACCAGCTTAATCTAGATGCATATGATGAAATCCATTCATATAGTTCTACTAGAAAATATCAAGATAATGTATCATACAAATCATGGTATAGGTTCTCTTCTACCCATCCATCTCGCATCAAAATCAGGTCCAATACCGAATATTTGAGAAAACTCATCCTTCATGCTCTTGAACCATCGTTTAACACTTTTCAAGGTCAGATGTTCTGTCATCATGCATCATAGGGACCAAGATGCATGCCATTTCTCACAACAACTTTGAAAAACAGTCCCGCGAATGGAACCAAGATGTAGTCATTTTTATACCATTAGATTAATAGTAAAATCCCATGTGCATTGACCTATCACCCGGGTGTTGGGCACTCACCCAAGGCACGCATGGGCATTGAGTCCCTCCTTTATATAAGTCTTATGAGAGTGCATCATCTTATGACAAATAATCAAATGAAGGTGAATAGAAAATAACCATGCATCATTCTAAGAACCTAGGACAAGTTGTCACCTCATTACATCCATAAAAGAGAAATATCAAACAACATATAGAAATGGTTCATACATAAAGGAAATGAACAAGGATGATACTTATGAACACATATATGATCTAGAAACAGTATTATATTCATATTAACATGGTAAATAACCACACTAAAATCCTTGAATTCATAACAGATCCTCATATAATATCATGGAGCCAATTCATGCATCAAAACTACACTATGTTCATCACATTACAGAATGTAGACCCATCCCTCTAATTGTGCCATCACTCCTAAATTTCCCCAATCCTAACCAATAGAATCATCCATGAGATATCTGTAGAGCTTCGCATCTTCTCCAACACACTACTCTCTCTCAGAATGACTTCATGTATATACCTCTTCTCTTCGCACCCTCTAGTCTCTTTTTCTGCTATCCGCACACCTCAATATACAAATTTCCTTCCTTCACCGCCATGCCTTTTGAGGTATCAAATCGGTCACCAAGTGTCCAAGTGGTCCTCTAATGGAGCATGCCTTCTTTGATCCGAGCTCTCCACTCTATGTAATGATGCTCTTCTGGAACCTTCCATCGCATGTATAGAATATTCCCTTTTTGATCCCACAGTTGTCGGGTTGGCACCTTATCCACTCCACATGATACAAGGGTCACACTTTTCTCATGTGCTACCTGGGACACTGAATATGGCTAAGTCCAAAACCTATCTTTCTTTGTGCGTGTGCTATATGTTATGTAAAACACTTTTAGAAGCCTTCCATGCTTGCCTTCAACCTGCGCGCCCTTCTTTAAATAGGTCCCCCGCGACCTCACACCTTCTTGTACTAGGCCAATATTCTAGGGTCCAACATTGAGATTGAGATGTAACAATAGATTTATGATCCTGAAATATAACCATGCCTAGAAAATGATTTAGCAAACCTACATCGTAATTTCAAAACACTTTTTAATATTTCTTTGGTTCTAACAATTAAATTTTTATCACTGCTAGTAATCAATAGATCATCAACATATATAAAAATAATGATAATATAATTATTTTAAAATTTAACAAATAAACCATTATCAGAACAAAAATTAGAGAATCCAAGATCTTGAATGAAATTATTAATTTTAGCATACCAAGCTCTAAGAGCTTGTTTAAGACCATACATAGAATTTTACAGCTTACAGACATATAGCTCCTTACCGCATTATTCAAAACCTTTACGTTGACACATGTACATCTCTTATTTTAAGTCACCATTTATAAATTCATTTTTAACATCCATTTGGTGAATCTCCCAACCATATTGGGCAGCCAAAGCAAGAAGAATCCTAACAAAGTGCTCATTTTAACTACATGAGCAAAAGTCTC
This sequence comes from Taxus wallichiana var. yunnanensis, assembly GCA_018340775.1. NCBI lineage: Eukaryota > Viridiplantae > Streptophyta > Pinopsida > Cupressales > Taxaceae > Taxus > Taxus wallichiana. The sequence continues at coordinate 25,494,767 of CM031243.1, read as the reverse complement.
AACATAGTCAAGACCAAGTTTCTGAGTGAAACCATGAGCTACTAACCTTGCCTTGAATTTTTCAATTTCTCCTACAGAGTTATACTTGATCTTATACAACCACCTAGATCCTACAATGCTTCATTTAGAAGGAGGAGGGACTAGTTCCCAAGTGTTATTTTTAATCAAAGAATTGTATTCATCTTTCATAGCTTAAATCCATCTATCATATTGACATGATTATTTGAAATATTTTGGTTCAACCTCATAAAGGGTCATCAAGGCATGATAAGAATGTTGACTACAAGTTACCTTTCTAAGACTAATAGGATGAGAATCCTTAACAAGATTTTGAGCCCATTTAGGAATCTTGGGATGTAAGACATTTTGAGATGACTCCCCCTCAATCTCCATCATATATAGATTAGGATAATTGACCTCTTGAACTTTTGTTTCCATATTGTTAGGAGAAGGATTATCAAGCCTATTTCAGGATAAATAAAGGAGGGTTCAAATCACATGATGTCTTTTCTTAATACATGAACATTCTTGTTTTCAACTATGTCATGCTTGAAAGGGTCATATAATCTCAATCATTTAGTTTTACAACCATAACCAACAAAAATACAAGAGAAGGAGGTTGGATCAAACTTTTTCCTGTTAACTTTAGGAATTAAGATAGAAGCAATACTACCGAATATTATTAAGTGAGAAATATTTGGTTTTTTCTTTGTCCATACTTCATGAGGAGTACCTTGATGAAGATCTTTAGTAGGCAATCTATTTAGAATATATATCTGCAGTTGTTCATAGATTCTTCCCATAAAAATTAGGTACATTAGATGCATGAATCACATCCTAGCCATTTTTAAGATAGTCTTATTTTTCCTTTATGTAATGCCATTTTACTGTGGGGAATAGGAGTAGTCAACCTGTCTTTGAATTCCAAAAGACACACATAACTCATCAAATTTTTCTAACATATTCACCTCCATTATCAGTTCTAATTCTTTTTATTTTCAAATAGAATCATTTTCAAGTAAATCTTTGAATTCTTGAAACTTAGACAAGACATCATAATTTTTCTTAATAAAATAAGACTAAGTCATTCTAGAGAAATCATCATTGAAGAAAAAAACATAAAAGGCACCACCGAGAGAAGGAACTTCAAGTGGTCTTCTCACATCACCTTTGTGAATAAATTCTAATAAATGAGAAGAATTTGTATCATGATGTTTGTGAAATGATTCAGCATGTTACTTACCACACAAGAAACTTTCACATGTTTGATGATCAAATTTTAGTTTAGGAAGACCAATTACAAGATTTAGATGAGAAATTTCATATAAACTTCTGAAATTCACATGACCTAATATTTCATGCCAAAGTTGAATATCATTCCTAGAAGAGGAAGAAAAGAAAGATTCAGACACAAATCCATCAAAAATATATAAGCCATTTTTTTAAATACCAGAAGCAATAACATTACTAATTTTATCTTTTACATACCATTTATCTTGCAGCAAAACAACTTTACAATTTTCTTTAGTTAGCTGAGAGAAAGAAAAATATTCTTTTTCAACTGAGGAACATACAAGACATTCCTAATTACCCCATTTTCCAATTTAACATTCCCATAAATTATAGATATAATGATGGAATTATCTCCTAGATATATATTTTCCTCACATTTTACAACATCTAAGAGGATACCAAAATGCAGGTCATGTGCCTAGAGGAACCACTATCTAGGATCCATTCATTTTCATTTGAAGCTAAGAGAGTAGTATACAAGGTAATAGACTGCTCAACATTATTTTCATGATTTTACTTTTGATATTTCTTTTGACTATTAGATTTACTATTTCAATTATTTTTAACAAATTTACTTGATTTTACTTGATAGTTAGACTCTCTATGAAAAAAATTTCCACATTTGTTACATGTGCCATTGAATTTTACTTTAAAGTTATGACTATTTTTAACAGAATTTGATTTAGGATTGGGCTTAAATTTTGATATGATATTAGACTTGATTATGATTATGATTATTCTTATTTTTAACAGACTTATGATTCTGAGAGAACAATGCTTGAGAAGCAGTCTCTTTTGAATCAAAATTCTCCATTACCTATTTTTCTTGAATTAACAGAGAAGACAAAGTATCCAAATCAGGAAGATCATTCTCATTCTAATATTTAGACTTAAGAATGGAGGTATAGTTTGTAAATTTTTCATGAATATTTATCTGAATAATGAAATATAAAAGTTTATCTTGAAACAGTTCACAATTACAACCATCTAATTGAGCTTTAATGTTCTTAATTTTAGCCAGGTAATTAACTATTTTCTCATCCCCCTTCATGGGAGTTGTAAATAGTTCTAAAATTAGCTTAATTATCTTGGACAAATGATTTCCTTCATGCATAGTCTCTAATTACTTTCCAGGCATCAACATGAGAATCCATATGACCTATATACATTAAAATTTAATCTTTTATGCTCTATAATAGGTTGAATAAAGCTTCTTGTGATCTTTGAGAGAAGGAGCTAAGGTTTTCCCACACCAATTACAAGATCCCATAGATTTCTAGCCATGAAACATGATTTTAACCTTACTCTCTAAATATTGTAATTAGTTCCATTTAATAATTGAGATTTTTCTATTGAGAAGCTAACAAAACTAGCCATTTTAAATGCATATACAACTATGAAGACAAATACAACTAAAAATGAACTAGCCCTTTACAGGAGAGCCAAACAGAGACAACAGACAAGCTACAAAATTTTTAGCAGAAATATGCACACAAAGCTTGATAAAAATGAAAAATAAAATCTAAAGTAGGTTGTAGAGCATAGATCTAAGCTTTAAATTTTTTGAAATATGTGAGACAAAGGAACTTAGAAAACCCATGGAACAAAGAACCTTAGAAAAAACCGCGGTATGAAGAAAATTTGTAAAACGTGACACAAACAATATTTAAAAAACCGTGGTATAAAGAAAATTAAAAGATTACCACAGATCCCCCTGGTGGATGCAAAGACTCCAAAATTTAATCAAAATAGATAACTTATCGGTTCCATAATAGATTTTAAAAATGCGAAGAAAAAAAATAATTATGTGCCAAAAAAATAGAATAAACACGTGGCGAAATAGAGGAAACACGTGGCCAAAGGAAATCCTAGAGCTTCAGGAGGAGGTGGGGTGATCAGATATCATAGAGGATGTTTTGTTTCTGCCTTTGCAGGAAATATGGGCCATCAGAAAAATCATTATGCTTAAGCTCTGGAAACATTATGGGGGATAAGACTTGTAAGAGATTGTAATATTTCAAATATTATAATTGAAGGAGATTCTTTAAACATTATAAATCTCTTAAATCAAAATCAACCTCCTAGTTGGACCATTAGAGATTTTATATATGAAGCTATTGAGATTTGTAAATATTTTCATAATTACAAGATCATACATTCCTACCGTGAAGGTAATAAAGTGGCGAGATAGTTTGGCAAACTATGGAGTTAGTAACAACATGCAAAATTGGTTTAGTGGTGACCCTCTCCCGGCCAAGGTACATAATGACATCATCGAAGATAAGTATGGTATTCAAAATAATCATTAAAAATCCCCCTCTCACCGATGGGAAAGTAATTATTAACTTTGCATATAGGGTTAATAATTACATCAAGATTTCACATGCTTTCTGGGTATAGTTGTAGAGGCGGTGAGGAAAGGCAGTATTAGAATAAAAATTTACCATTGGGAACCAAGGAAGAAATGAAAGCAGAATGGGTGGGCCTCCTTGCAAAATAGAGCCTATTCATGACCCTGACTAGAAGAATGACGAGCTCCTGTGGAAGTATCTTCAAATGGGTGGGGTTTCAAATCTCATTGAAAAATGCAGGGCCATGACCAAGATATCTCGGTTCAATTCGTGAATGGTTGGAAAAAGAGCAGTTGAATATGGAGATATCAGCATCAAAATCACTGAAGATCTCATTGCTCAAGTCATGGGATTGAGCTTAGATGGGGAAAAATTCTTCAACAAATGTGTCAACAAGAATGTGGAAGCTAAGAAATTCCTTGATGAAGGAGAAAATATTGAGTATGTTTCAGCGGGTATAAAAGTGTCTTCTATTCCAAAGCCATTTGCTGAAATTTCACAAATTATGCTCAAGTATGTCACTCTTGAGGGCCGATATGTGATGATTCCCATTAATAATTTGGTCTTCCTTAATCATTATAGGAGGAATTTAACTATTAATTTCCCACATTACCTTTTAAACTCACTTGAACACTCTGTTCTTGAATTCTAGAATCATACCCATGTTGTCCCCCTCCACCAAGGTCTAATTTTGTTGATCCATCATCACTGTCTTTCACACTCCCACTCTGTCCCTACTGTCCCTATTGCTCCCCTTTTTCTAGATCCCATTAACCCCATATCTACTTCAACTATTCGTAAAAGTAACAAGAACCTCCTGTACTCCCCTCTTAGAGGGTTCTTCGATTAATAAAGATATTATGTCGGCCAAGAACCTACTCCATATCAACAATCCAGTTGTATACATTGCTACAGAAAAAGAGGAAGGGCTTCTTAGCAAGATTTCCAAGTTGGAAAGAGAGGTTTTGGCACTCAAAGATGAACTCAAGCAGGTTGGTAAAAGTACAGGTAAAAGGAAGATGCATGCATAACCTTCTACGTATAGTGAGCAAGTTGAATTTTTTTTCAAGAAACTCCATTCTCTTGATAATAGGTGGGAAATGCTAAAGGGAGACATGATTGTACCATCTCCATGCTTAAAGCCATCTACAACTTTCTAGAAAAGCATGTCAAAAGTGTTTTTATTCTCAGTGACATTCCTGCTACTATTTGGGAGTCAGACAGATGCAAGGGACCTGGTCCTTTCTCAATTAGACAAGAATGATCCCTCCCATGTCACTGCCCTTGCACTTTTCAGCTCTTTACAAAAATTCAATACAAAGATTGATTAAGTAATTAAGTAGATTGATGTTGTGTTGTTGTTAGGAAGACGCTTTCTTGTTGTTATGATGTTGCTTTGTCTCTATTTTTCTCCTTTTTATAGTTATCGGTTAAACTATAGTTGGTCCTCATGTTCTTCATGGATTTTGATCCTTTTTTGTTGTTTTTACTGCTATATCTAGCTTTTGAGCCTTATTGTAAAGGGATTTAGTACCTTTTATCTTTGGAATTTTAAAAATACTCTCTAGCTTTTGAGCTTTTTTTAAAATAGGGTATAGTCCCTTTAAAAACTATTTATCCTTAATAAAAAAATATGAGGCAACACGTTGAGCTAATTAAAAAACTAGGGGACACATGTCACCTTTCTGTTAACTTTCCACAAAAATGAGCCCAAAAACGTGAAGTCCATGAAATTAACCAAAATAGATTGCCTTTCAGGTCTAAGTAATAACGCAAAAGCAAAGACAAAGTGATGACAGAAAAACTAACCAAATGATGCCACTTGCCAAAAATCTAACAACTAAAAGAAAACACTTGCAGATTTCAACCAAACTTGTAAGAGATGGATTCAAGCAGACTATAAGTCCCTTAATGAGCCAAAATTAAAAAATATTTTGGTTCCAAACAACCAGTGAAATCAAAAGATAGGTGTCACAATATCACTCGCTAAACACAAACAGAGAATGACATTGCAAAGGTTACGCATATTGTGACACTCGCGAAAACTAAGAAAATAATGACACCGCAAAAACATGTGCATGACATTTTTCTATTGGTTCTCACTTCACAAAGTGTATCCTAAATGATCAAAGAAAAAACTAAACACACATGGAGCCTTCTTAATGGCTTGTTTTTCACAATTCTGATAAAGACTAACAAATGTGAAAATTGTGGCTTATTCTCATTGGATAACCATTGCCATGATTAAAAAGATTGACAATTACAAAATGCGAAGAGACTTGGATCAATTCTATTGGCTCAAATTTCACAAGCAACATAAGAAGCTAACACAATACTAACAACATCAAGAGCATGGAATGCCCTTATTGGCTCACACTTTGTAACAAAAAAAGATCAATAAAAAAACTAACACAACAAAGCTAGATGGAGCTTAATGATTGGCTTGAGCTTCACAAAGACAATAAAATCTATAAAAATAATGACAATGTGAAGCTAGATGGAACCTAATGATTGGGTGTAGATTTGCAAAAATGAAAAATATATATCAAAATATCTGACACAACGATGCTAACTAGACTTATTTTATTGGTTGAAGCTTTATAACAATAGTACTTAAAAAAATAAAGATTTTTAATGTCGGGGTAGACTTAGAAGCACCAAACTAACCGGATCTAAAGAAAAATTTCAGATCCATAGCCAAAAATAGCTACAACGGCTATAAAAATGTGAAAAATTTAAAAATTATAGACAACATATTTGAACTACGAAATACCAAGAACAAGTCGTCGAAAAAATATCTATGTACGTAAATGCATAAACAAGATCTAAACATCTAATTAACCAATATTTCAAAAATATTTGGGTGGGAATTGGAAATTTTCACCTGATTAGCTTGAATTCAATGGTAGAACTATTAGGGTTTCATAGATCGAAAAGTAAACTTCAAGCTTCTTCACTCTTGTAAATCAAAAGCATCCAGATCGATCCTACACATGCATAATCGCCAGCTCTAATACCATGTTAGGATTTATAAGGAATTCATAATTAATGAATTATAAATTCACAAGTAAATGCCAAAGATTATAGATATGATGTGCACTTAAATTAACCATATATTTAGATGTTTATTTATTACAAATTACAAACATGAACTAAAAGTAAATAATAGTAAATTAAATGAGACAGAGAACACAGATTCATAGTGGGAAAACCGAAAGGAGAAAAATCCCTCTAAAATAAAGCATTATCTATATTAAGAATTTATGAAACACTTTAACACAACACTTCCACTTCATTCAATCTCAAAGAAAAATTGCATATCAGTGTCTCACAATTTTATAGTTCAAATATAAAAAAATAGGTGGAGCATGTGTCTCCGTCAATACCAATCTGTGAGGGATCATCCTATATATAGGATGGGTGAAGCAGATTGCACTATCTCACTCTTTCTTTGAAGACTGACATGATAAAGTTTAATAAGTAAACTTTAAAATTAAGGGGTCGTAAAGTGGTGGTTCACCAAAAGGTATCCTCACTTGAAATTATTACCCCAACAACATGGGAGTTCCCATTTACTTAGAGTTCCATGAAAATCATATAACCATAAATTTTCTACAATGTAGGTGGAAGAATCCTCCGTACCCTCTCAAACACTTATAATTGGTGGTGGGGGTTGGTACTTCCATTGTATACTAGTAAGGTCTTCAATTTTCTTCTCTCAAAATGTATATTTATGTCCTTTTTGATGTTACTCTAATATGGAAGTCTAATCTAATGTATATCCTATCAATACACAATATTAATGTTAAAAGTACAAATGAAAGACTTAAATATTTCTTATCTTTAGCCTCAAAATCATTCATATACTTATCTACACATGTCGACCCATCAAATATTAGTAGTTTTATAATTATTGCCTTTCTAAAAAAATACTCTTCTTGCTAGCAATGCACACATATGGATTCTTGCACTCTTCACCCAGACATTATCTCTTTTCTCTCATCTATCACATATTCTATGTGTCATATCATATGCCTCTTCAACCCATCTTTAGAAAGCATCTCTTGTTAAGGTAGAGAGTGAAGCACTTCTCCTCTTTTAATAACTTCATCATCCCCTTGGGTTGATGTAATCCTTCCCATGCATAATTATATCGTATATGTAATTTACGTCTATTTTTTTTCTTAAAAGAAGGCTCATGGTTAGGATCCAATGGAACACAACCAGGTGCTCATCATTTTCAAAACCAATATAATGCTTTTTCAAGTAAATGTTTAAATTATTCTCAAGGCACCAAGTTCTTATTATGGTAGCTTATTTATTATTCTCTTCAAGTTATATTACTTTAAATTCAAGCTTAAAAATTTTCTCCATGATTTATATATCAAAAAAAAAATTAAAGTTCCATTAGGCATAGAATGGGTCTTATTTTTCATGACTACAATATTTTTAGTACGATCTAGAGGTGGCCTACCCATCTTGCTTCATGCATCAAACAAAAATATTAATTTTTTCACCTATATCAATAAATATGTTTCTTATTTCATGAAAATTAGAAATTACAAAATATAGCAGTTTGTGGTCAAATGTTTTCTTTGCTAAATTCATGTCCCTTCTCACTACTTTCTCAAACTTAGAGGAATTCTTAACTTTTTTCCCATTTATTCCCTTAGAATAGGAAACTCTCCAATTATATTTAATATATACAATATTTTAGTGAGTTTCTCTAGCTCCTTCATAGATGATATTTGTTCAATACATATCCTCGTGTGTATTTCCTTTTCCTTAGAATATTGGATAGCTTGTAACTCTTGATAACATCCAAGGCCTCTTGGAATTTATTCTTCTAGGTATCCTATTTTGTTATTTTCTAATGGAACGTGTAAGATCTCAATTGTTTTTTAGGTCTATGTTCCACTTTTAGTAGTAACATTTAACTTTGGGCCTTCATAAGTCTTCTTAGGGACATATCCCCCAATTTTGATCATCATGAAACCTTTAGGTGCATTCTCATTCTTTTAAACCATATTATTATAAAACTCTCGATGATTCTCATTCCAATGTCTAACCCTATGGTATCCAAACATTAGGTAGGTGGTACAATATCTATAATAATGGTCAAGCACCGCACACTTGTAATAAGATATAGGGAGGAATCTTCCTCTTCCTTATACGTTATATGTACTCAAATATTACATGGTGCAACACAAAAATGTGATATGTCTCCTATGATGATAAAAAACCTCTTCCAAGGTAAAAAGATATCCAGATCACTCTCTCATTTTTATCCCTCCTTTGACTCATATCAACCTTTCTACTTTTTTCCCTAGACTTCAATTTTACTCGTAAGATAGTTTTTGTCTTTTAGGATTTTCTTTTAAAGTAGTTGCACAACCACCACCCCGGTGGTTGCTCAATTATCACTTACTAAAGAGAAGTAGTTATGCAACTACCCCAAAAAGCTTATGCAACTTCCCCTTTGGACATTTTTGAACACATGTTTGGATTTTGGGAGTTATTTTCTCACTCGTTTCTCAACTCTTTCATATATTTTTAGGCTCATTGGATTCATATTAGAATTATCTTCCTTTTTTATTATGTTTATAATTTTGATTTCTCTCCTTTGGATGATTTATCACTTCTTGATCAACACATGTAAATTGACTTATTTCCTAGATTTTTACAAAATCCATTTTTACCCATATGATGGGTTGGATATTTCAAGTTTTTGAGGTAAATTTATGCTACTTAATTTTAGAGAGGGAACACACATATAATAAGTTCATTTCTATATTATTTCATGATACATGATCTCAGCCATTTCTTGCACCAAGCTAGCCACATCCAAATTATTTCTTTTATTTGTTACTAGCTAATATTTTCACATCCCGAGATTAATTGGACTTCATCTTTGGAAGAGGATACAAAGATGAGGAGACAACAAACACATCTCACATTTAGGAAGCTACCATAATACAATAGTAACTATAGTTTGGGGTTATACTTAAATTCCTTGAAGATTTGAATAATTATTATTTATTGTTATTCGTAAAAGTTATGTATTTAGATTATTAGAAGCATAAGATTCCATCACTTCTCGGATACATTATGTATTTAATATTTCTTTCAAAGAATTTATTACATAAATATTCCCTTGATAACTTCTTCCCAACTTATCCCTATGGATCTGCTCGGGAATTAGTTGGAGCAAGAAGTGAAGAAATCCATGCGTTTCTTTTATTATTTATTTCTTTCAATCAATTTATATTTACTTCTTCCGGGGAAAGTTCATATGACAAAGAGAAAAATTATTTTGAGAAGATTTCCCTTTCCAAAAACTTGAGGTAGAAGCTTTTCTAGAAGAATGTTTATTTTATTTTATTTAGATTAATAACTTTCGAATACATTCTTTTAGAATAACATTATCAGACAACCCTGTAATAGAGGAATAACCACATCGAATACTCTCTATTTTAGTTTTATTTTTAGAAGAAATTATTTAGTTTTAATTGTTTCTCCGTGTCTCTGCATTTCTCGTAGAAGATATTTTATTTTTATTTTAATTAATATTGAGAAATACAAAATCGATAGTTGTTTTAATTAGTCTTTCAATTTCATTTCTTTTAAAATCTTGTTAGAATACAAACAAATAGAGTAGATGGTTTATTTTTTTATTTAATTAATTGGGAAGGAATTTAGTTAATTAAAATATTAAACACACTTATCTTTTATTTTAATTATATTTTTTTCCATTATTTATTTAAAACTGTGATTTAAATTAGTTTAGGAAATCAATTCAAAACAATGAATCTGGACATAGGGAATTCACACTACTTGTTCATAGCTCATGTTTACCCCTTTGACTAATTCAACTATTATGAATTCAAACTACATTTTTAGTCCCTAATTTTCCTTTAGATTCCTATTAATATCCATTCAATATTACACACATCGGTTATCTCAAAGATAACCTCCAGGGAAGTCAAGTACATCAGAATCGTGTGTCATTTTTCCAGTGTACAAATTATGGTGAACCCTACATGAAGGAATAGTTCCTTCTCATTTCTATTCTCTCATTTCCATTATTTCACCTTTCCACCTATTCCCTATTTGTTGGGTGTTTTATACCTCCCTAAATATTTCTATAAGAGATTTTGATGAGCCATTTGGCTTTGATATATATTATTCACATATTCAACTTCAAAATCCCCTTCCCTTATAATATGAGCTAAAAACTACAAAAATAACATGCAATCCTCCCTAGTTATGTCTTAGATCCTAAAAGGCATGTGAGAATAGAGGATGTTGATCAACCCTTGAAAATTCAAAAGCGTCGGTCAAATTTGAATAATATGACTTTTACGGGAGAAACTTGTCCCCACACTAGGGTCTTATCAAGACCCCACATTAACATGCAAGAAATGGCGGATGACATTTTTATGCAAATCAGCGACCCAATTTTCACAATATATGAGTCTTTGGAAAGGTTTAGGATTCATACCTCCGATATGTTCAAGAATAAACTATCAACTACAAGCCCGAAAATCATAATTTTAAGGAAAATAAGAATACTAATACCAAACAATTTATAACAAGGTATCACATGTCCCCTCAACCAAACCCCACACAACATGCACCCAAACAAGGGGCTCAATCCTTGCCAAATGATGTCATTTCTACCTTAGTAGGGAGGATTAGAGAGTTAGAAAGTGCACAAATTCCACAACCAACTTGTGTAATGGGACAAAATAGGGGTATCCCATAGACAACAAAGGATACACTCCTACCAACATGCAACCAATTTCATACCATGTGCAAAAAGGTTATCTAGTTTAATCAAACCTAGGTGATCATTTCATGGGATTTGACACAACGGGATCTATCCTCACCCATCTCACGCTTACCCCACGTAAGGATTGGTTGGAAATTCTTTCCCATACACCACTCCCAACAATGCAGGATTTTATAACCAGACACCCGTGAATGCATTTTCTAATGTTAATACTCCTTACATGCATATGTACTCGAAATCCACACAACCAAACATTTATTAGTTCCCTAGTTCATTTACACAGTTCCAAGGGACTTTGTATTCCCTAACCAATACTTACACCGTAGCTTATCCAACTCCTCCTCCTCCTCTCATCAAGGAGCTTTGATGGTGGAATCTTATGCGATGGGAACTTACGCTAAATACTTGAAGGAACCCCTTGATTTCACCATATGGGGTGTTATGCTTCCATGCCCATTGCTTGATATGCCTAAATTTAAGGTAGAAGGGGATCTCAATGCTCATATCAAGGCCTATGCCACTGCAGATTAGGGAATTACTTCCTTGGGATGTTGTAGTGGCTAAGATATTTTCAAATACCCTAGAGGGAATTGATTTGAATTGATATTATCAAATCCATGAGGTTTCCATACATTTCTTAAAAATACTTGTTTCTACGTTCATAAAATCCTTTGATATGAAAAATCTGTTGTAAATGGGAATCAGAGAGTTCTTGCACATTAAACAAAAAAATGAATATACCACTCATTCATTTAGAGATGGCATCAAGTTCTCTACTCCTCCACAAGTGTGCCTAACATGTACCAAATGGAACTCTCCAACCTATTCCTCCACTCTCTTAGTTGAGAAACCAAGGAGGAATGCAAAATTTTCCTTTCCACGCTTATGAGGAAGTGGTGGAAGGAACGCTTTCCATTGACCAAGATGTTGTTGACATCGGACATAAGACCTATAATCTCAATGGAAAATTAGTTTCTCCTAATCAAAAAAACACAAAATATCAAAAAATAGAACAAATAACCAAGGTCATAAGGTATTTAATTGTAATCACGGGGTTACCATAGATGGTGTTACTTTCTAAGCATTAAATCCTAATTTTACAAACACTAGTAGCACAAATAACCATGACAACAACATGGGGAACATAAGAGGTACTGATTATATTCCCTCTGTCATCACGGTTGATATTAAATTCCCCCTCCAAAAAGGATCAAACCCAAGTCGAAAAGCGATACTAAATCCTATTAAAGGGGAAACAAATTACAGCTACAAAAACCAATTTCAAAACAACAATCGTGGTTATAACCAATAAAAAAATTTAAACCAAAGACTAGAGGATTACAACCCTAATTTATAATGTGGTTTTCACAATGTTATGGGTCATGATGAATGATCTTGTATAGACTATAACAATTTCAATCAAAGACTCCCAGAAAATCATTGACAACTCTTTATGGACATGTTTCTAGCAAATCCTGAAGGATCTTCACAACCTGGTTATATAAGACATGTTGTACCTTAAAACACAAATTTAGGAATCTACCGAGATTTATTTCCTAAGTGTTCTAAAGATGAAAAATTAGGTTCTAAAAATATAAAAATGGTATTCCTATTGGGACTAATGACCATGAAGCCTCAACTTCTGAAAATTATAAAATTTTCACTAACCTAGAACTAATAAAAAGACATATATTTTGGGACTAGTCGTGTTAGAAATTGAGTCAAAAATCAATGCAATGACTTAGAAAAGGGAGTACGCTGAAAAACTCTTTCCACTCATTCTCTCTTATAGAATGACACTCATGTAGTCTCAAAACCTATAGGATCTTATCCTTGATTTTAGATTTAAACAATACCTTTTCTCACATTTCATTTCTAGATTTATAAAATAATTCCTCATCGCATCATTTTACTTTGCTAGACGCATTTGAAATTGGTCATATAATCCATTTTAACCCTCCATATGAGGCTAAAATAAATAATATTTACTTCTATATACATTATCTTTGACAAAATGATAAGGATACTAAGTTTTTGTTTGATATAAAGAAGATGCCCCTCGAAGATGAAATAGCTCAAAGAGAAGATCCTACATTATACCTGCAAGTGTGGGTTTATAAAAATAACATTAAGATATCCATGATCGATGATGGGGATTCCATTAATGTAGTCCTATTTTATTTCTTGAAGAAGTTGGGATATAGGGAGACCAATTGCTCCTCTACTAGAAATACATTGTGAGGATATGACAATCTTAAAGCTACCTCAATTGGAACCATATCCCTTCATGTTTCCCTCGGGTCAAAAATCATTCTAACTAAGTTTTACATTATCAATAAGGAGATAAATTACAACATTCTCTTAGGAATACCATGGATTCACAAGAATAAGGACATTCCTTCCACTTTGTTCTAAGAGGTTAGATTCCTCCATTTGGGGAAGGTCTTCGTTTCTCAAGGGGATCCTAAGCCCTTCGATATACATTTGGAGAAACAAAATAAGAAACACATAGTTAATTTTGAATATGAACTCCATGCGAATCAATTAAAAATTGCCTCCTCCAAAATAATCATTGTGACTACCAAGTGGGTTCTCAAAGCCGAGGTTGATAAGTCAAAAATGATTGAAGTGAAAAAATAAATACGAATAAGTTTGCGTATGTAGAATTCCTATCCACAAAAACCATGGAAGAAATTGTAAAACTCTTAGAGAGTGATTCACCAATCACTCTCCCCTTTGAACTTGCATGGAGTTAGCAATTTCCTCGATCTAGCCTCTCTTCCTGCTGATGATCTCATAGACATATGTATGGTAGAAATATCAGAGGAAGAAGAGGATGTTGAGTGTGAAATGATCTCCACCAAAGCCATATTTATTACTTCTCCCATTTCCAACCTTGGTCCGGATGCAAATGTGTTGAAAATTAATTTTTTTGTCTAGAAGACATAAACCCTTAACACAAAATGCATCTAATGTGACCAAAATTTCCTATATAGGGAAAAAATATGAACAACACCATCAATTTCATGCAGAAATTATACGTCAACAACAAAAAAATAAAATTTTCAATATTACATGCAAGCATGTGATCTTATGCTAAGATTAAATATTCAGATGGATAAGAAAATGGGCAAGGGTTATAAGTTTAAACCTAAATTACTAGGCCTTTTTAAGAAAATGAAAATTCCAAGAACATTTCTTATCATTTGCACAACTTGGAAGGTGATGATTTTGGTGTATCCATCGAATCACATCACTTAATTTTTTTGTACATATCCATTTCATCTCCACACTATCCTTTTGCATTTTTATTATTTGTGTCATTTTCATTGTCATTTAGTTAAATTATACTATGGAAAATTACTTTTCAAGTTATTTTTAAACTTTTAAACATTGGAAAATCTCTTGATCATAAAATATCTACAATTTATTCACACTCTTAAATTATATAATTTACATCATCATTTCCATTCATGATATAAATTTTGGGATTACACCTATAAAGACTTGTGTTCTACATCCTTTTTATGGTTTCTTCCAATTCATGTGTTTCTTTCCTATAATTTTCTCTGGAAGCTTCCACGATGGCACATATCTCCCTAAAAATCTCTCCATAACAAAAAAATTCTAATCATTTCACTGGAAAATTTGTTTGCCCATCTCAATATTTGGTGATGAGCCCTTACATCTTACTAGTTACATGGGGCTGAGATCGGGGACAAACACTCCCTCCCAACAAGCAAAATACAAGATAATGAAATAATAAAATAAAATATACATATATTATTATTACAAATAATCATAATTTTCAACCCTCTCGTCTTCTATGGAGAGCCCATACTTCTTAATGGAATCATGATGTTGGGAAAGGGAAATATGCCCTTACTCACCTACATTTTTCCTTGGTGATGATCCCATTCTTCTTACTAATAGTGTTGGAGAGAAAATCTATCGGGGAAAAATTGGTGGGTTTCTTGCCAATGTTCTAGGAATCTAAGTCCCTCTACTTAAATGGTGCAGTTGTCATATATGCATGCACGAGTGAAGTGAGTTTTATCTTGGCTAGCCTTACAACTAGGGATCATACATGGGCACTCCAAGAACCTTAAAGAAAATCTAGAAATTTCTTTCTAGAGAAGAATTTGTCTATAAAATAGGAAAGGGGAGTGAGAAATGAGATATGAGAACTAATGTTACAGGTAGAAAATTAGATTCCTACATGTACTAGTTAAAAATTTCAACACATGTGTTTATAAGACGAAACAAATCTGAAAATAACAACAAGACTTATCAGAATTTATGAGCACAAAGTATCAATAAATCCCTCAGTACAAAAAGGTTAGAAAATCCTTCTTCTTGTATTGATTTCTTAAACAAAAGTTGTACATAGTGGGAATGGAGGAAAACTAGTGAGGGGTAAAATGGAAGAAAATGGCTATCTCTTTTGTTCTCTCAAAGTACAATACACTCTTGAGATTACAAAATCAACCAACAACCATTTGAAATGGGAATGAATTTATGATTTATAGAATGAGAGATGACTCTTCATCTACCCCCAAATGCCTTTTCATATACCTTATTACAACTTATGACCTTTTACATCCTTAGGAAAAGATTAAGTCCCCTTTTATGACTTAAGGGTGACTTATTACATTAAAAAAATTCATTTTAAATTAATTAAAGGCATTATGAAAAAGTGCAACCCCAACGAAGAATTAAAATGGGGAGAGAGAAAGTGGGGGGAAGAGAAGAGAGAAGAAGGGGAGAGAGAGAACTAAGGAGGATTGCCAATGAAGAAGAACCTACCTCCGAGGAAGTCCTTAGATCCTTGTTAGATGATCCGATGGACTACTCCAATGTAATGAACTCTGCATCTCCAAAATATTTGCACCCTTAGAAACTCCTTCATTTTGGCTCATGGACACTTGCCAAGTTGAATGAATTGTCCTGCTGATGAGCGCAACTCCCACCCTATGTATGATATACCTGTGACTCGAACCATGTAGTGAGTGTCGAAAGACATTGTTGGGTTCCTTGGGATGGATCTCGAATGATGAGGTTGACCTGAGTGATCATCCCTCTATGTCCCATTGTGCCAAAATTTCCCTTTGAGTGTGATTTACCATTAATAGTAGGTGTCCAGATGGGAGACTTACTATTTTTAGTAAGAGGTGATTTTTTCCTCTTCTTGACCATCCTAATGTGATGAAATTCTTCATTCACTCCTGTACACATTGTCTCCCTCTCGGCCACTTCTTAGGGTCAATTACTATTTTTAGTAAGAATCCATATAGGAACTTACTATTTTTAGTAAGTGGTCATTTTCACTACTTTACTGCTTTGAACACTCATTCGACTTCTTGGTGACCTTTGGTGCACACTTCTTTCCCCACAACCAGCTTTTGATGATGAATTTCTAAACATAACAAGTCTGTATAAGAAAACTCACTATTTTTAGAGAGTGGATTTCGTGGCTCGGTTTGTAATGAAATTTTTTTTTGGACTTGGCTTGTCATCACGGCCATGTCCCTCGAATTTTACTTGATTTTGCACACTAGAATGCCTGGAAATAAAATTAAAAATTTTCTCTTGGCAAAGTGGCTTCAAGCATGGGGCTTTCATTGCAGCCATTAATGGAGCTCAAAATTTTTATGTCTGGTTTTTATCTCTAATCGTGATGAAATCAGCTCCATTGTGAGAAGTTTTTCATTTGGAGTTTGTGTGCAAGTCTTTAGCTTGTTTCCATCGCCGGATTGATGGGAAATATGACGAATGTGAGCTAGGGCACGAGATAGGATTTTTTTGCAAAAATTGGTTTGAGAGAACCATTCAACCTCCCATTTGTTACATCTTGATTGTCTTGAAAAATGAGGAAGTATGCAAAATAAGGCATCTCAATCTTACTAGTATTTTGAAAGATGAATATTTTTATGGGAAGAATTCGTGGTTATTTGGCAAAAAATATTCGTTTTTCATCATTTTAATTTTTAATCCATTTTTTCTCCGATACGTGTGTATTTTCATGGAGTATAGGATTTGGTGGCCTTGGTGGAGCTGGTTTGGATTAGAAATGATGGGTGGATGTCTAGAAAAGCATGAACAAAGCTATGACATGGTGTGAATCGTGAAGGAGAAATGGGGGAAAATGGTTCAAAGTTAGATTTAAAGAAATTTAAAAACACATACCAGGGGGTGGGGAAAATGTTTTTGTCTCTGATGTCCCTTAAGAATTAAGGTATGAAAGGGACATCAAATTTCATGACACGCCTCCATGTAACACTTGGTAGAAATCTGACGGTCGAGCATTTGGCTCCACTAGCTCCTGGGGGATGGAAATTTGACCATTGGAGAGGGTCACATAAATGACCTGAGGGATTCAAGGAGGCCGAGTGAATTTTCTCTTCCCTCATGTCTCTTTGGAAAAGGGTACAAAGGGGACATCAGTTTGCACATCGTACCTCCATGTGACACTTGGCAATCATCCGTGTAGTGAGAGGTAAGGCTCTAACTAGCTCCCGAGGGCTTAACTAGCAATGTGGGAGGTCATATTAGGGTCAAGAGGCTAAAAAATGGTTGGCCACATTTTTTTGTCCCCTATGTCCCTTTCCTAAAGGGAATAAAGGGACATGAAATCCCGCCAGGCTCTTGGTGCTGACACGTGTCCTCTTGAAAAATTGGCTAAGTGTCGAACCTTGAGAGCGAACTTGTGAAGGCCGTATATGGATTTTTAGATGAGTTTTTGGTGAAATGTTATATGAATTTGACTGAAAATGGCCTTATGAATCCAATGGTTTGGGTTTTCGATCTTTGTTACTCCATTTAAACCATTAAAAATGGATTTTTATCTGGATCTCGAGTGAGCCTAGAAATACCTAGATATAAACCTATTACGCCAAAGTGTTGTGAAAGATATGATTTCACAATATTGTAGATATTTGAATTCAATTTTTGAATATGCCTTGTTTATCTCATAACTCCATCCATAACTCCTGGAATCAACTCCTGAAGCTCAACCCCTATGTCATAACTCTATATAGGTGGGGAAATAATATACACATACCCGATAATGGGTTGATAAAATTACATGCCATCGTGGATTAGTGGACTGAAGTCTGACCTTTAAAGCATAAATATTGTTATTTGATCAAACCATGCTTTTTTGATGGCCTTGCATGGCTTGAGAAGAAGAATACTGATCATGATTCCATCCTCATACTCATACTACACTGAGAACGTTCCTTCATCCATTGAAAATTTGGTCACCTTCTTAAAAATTTTGCATTTTTAAGATTCTTCTTGATGTCTCGTGATCATGAGACACAATTCCTCCATAATTTTGAGTTTGGAGATGTCGACCTTAGCATGGAGATAAATTTTTTCCTTGGATTGCAACTTAAAATCATATCATGTATTAGCAAGGTACTTAGAAGGAGTGAGGATAAACAAACTTTCTTCCTATTCATTAACTTATCAATCTTAGTGAAATGTTGTAATATGGGAACATGTTCAAGGTACATTGGAGCTTGAAGAATGGTGAGTGAAATATGATTTTGAATTATTTCATAAGAATCATGCATGCCCTCACTTTTTCATCCGAGAGAAATTGATTTCAATATCCAACTATTTGAATCTCATCTTGATATCAGTCTTGAAATTACAAACTTTGATTTCTTCATAGAGGAACTCTTTACCTTTGAGTCTATTTTTCTACATGAACTATTATTCTAAACCTACGAAGAATTCCAAAGTGGTGTGGCCAAGTTGGTTTTGAATAGAATCCCAACATTCTTGCATATTTTTTCCATGTTCTAAACAACTTTCTTCAATGCAAATCAGCTCAATATTTTCCTATTACCATCCCACACAACGAAGGAAATTCCAAAGGAGATTTGAGGACCCTCCTTATTTTACATTCGTAACCTTCCTCATATGATGTGAAAAAAAAATCTTCACATTCCCCCTCATCAACTAATGCATTGGGTAAGCCATCAAATTCATCCATCCATTCCATCTCAGCATCAAACATTGGTGAATCAAAATGAGAAGCACAAATTGATTCATACATGTCTTGTATTTCCATAGCTTGAGTTAGGAGTTCAAGACTGAGTTGAGGGTCTTAAGTTTGTTCTATATCCTTCAAGATGTCTTGTGCAGATGATTCTTCCAATTTCACCATAGGATCATCTTCATTTTTACTGAAAGTGTCTTTATGTTGTGCCTCCAAGAGATGGTTGAAAATATGATCCACATGTTCCCATGATTCATTTGAAATATTCTCATTCACCTCTTCCATGCTTTGTGTTTCCCAAGATTCACTTCTTTACAAGCATGGGCACACTTGATTCATGACACATTCTGATAAGGAGAAGAGGTCCATGCTTTGTGGGAACGGTACTCCTTCGAGCTCAAAATCCATATCATCCTCTTGATGGGACCATGTTGAAGCTGTGGGAAGAAATTTCAACATTATCCTGATCATCCATTATCGAATCCTCTTTCTCATATGGACAATGAAATAATTCATACTCACCATGATGATCATTCTACTCCTTGGGTGAGAAGATATTGTGTTCAAATTTTTCATTCTCCTTGGCTTCGGAAAGGAAATGAGATTCTTCCATCAGATCATCCATGATTGAATCAGGAAGAGAATCTTGTTCTTCGACTGTCTTCATTTCTTCATGAATCATCTCTACATCACTTGAAGGATCAAAATAGGAGGGAAAACCCTCCATGACCATCTTGAATTCATCATTTTTAGTCCATGATGTTGGGTGGATTTATTTCACTTCTTTACACATGTCTATTTCATCATTAATTGAAAAATCAAAATTTGAAGGGGGATTATTTATGTTGAATTCAAATTAGCTAGTTTCTTCATCATTGGTGGAGTCTTCAGAAAGAATCAAATCATCCATTAGGTAAAAAGAATCCTCTATTGAATATATTACTTCCCAAAGGGACTATTCCTTGAGCCAAAAAGATTTGATGAATGACGGTTCCACTTCCATGTCTCTTTCATCATCATATTCCTGATGTTTCTTTGGTAATCATCGAGAAGGTTCAAGGATATGATCTTCTTTAGGAGCATCCAAGAATATCCCGGGACGAACACCTCATATCATGGACAATCATCAAGATCTTCTTGAGCTTCTTCATTGTGGACAACATGAAGTGATTCAAGATATTCATACCTTCTTTGTAAAGCTAGAGCGTACCTCCAAATCTCTTGATAGGCTTTGTGATCGGAATTTCCTTCTATTATGCTCTGAAGCCTTTCCACATATTCTCTTTTCAAGATGTTCATTTCTCCATCACCATATGCAATGAAGTCATTGAGAGAGCAGCAAAAAAAGGACAATGTTCTCAACTTTATAGTGAGTTGTGTGAGATTGCAAAAATCTTCTTTGGTGGATCTTGCACCGCCCCGTCCTTCATCATCTTCTTCAATGCTGATTTGATCTTCATTAGAAGGCTTAAGGATAGGATTTTCTTCAATGGAATTCGATAAAATTTTGGGGATGAAAACCCCATGGTGTGAATGATCTTCAAGATCTTCCTCTATAGGAAAAATCTCTGTTAGTGCAAAATCACAGCACCCCTGGACGCACATCAGGCTTCTAGGTTGATGTTTCAGGCATCCACTATGATTGCACAACATGGAAACCTCTCTCCAAGTGTGGGACTTGTGAAACTGAGAGAGGAATCTCCATATTAGAGGCTGGTTCCTCAAACTCCTCTAATTTAGATCTATATTTGCACAACTACAGAGGTTCAGATCCTAATCCTACTCTAAATTGCAAGGAGACAGGGATAGAAATGTAAAAATTGAAAACTAACTAAAGATGGTGATGCACCAAAAGGAGTGGTGAATATTTTTGTCATGCAAATAGACACAAACCAAAGATTGCAACATAAAACATACACAGGTTGATAAGATATAATTTAGGATCTGAAATGAAGCAAATAATACAAACAAAGGACTGAAACCCATTCACAAAGCTTGCATTATCATTTCCAATGTCAAAGCCACTGCATTACAACCTCAGGGAGGTATAAAACCTGTTACAATCTTTGAAGAGGTCTGATTCTTGTAACAATCACCTACTGGAGGTGAAAGAAGAAGGTTTTGCTATGCCAAAAAGTGTTCCCCCTGAAGAAATGAGCCAAATCTAGCTTTTACATTGCATGGGTCGAGCCCAGGAGAGAGAAAACATACAAAACATGGGAGCCCATTCCTCATTGATTGCAAATGCATTAAAACAACATGGGGGACCTTAAAAACCCATACCCTGTCATTTTTGACCGAATTGGAGGAGAATGCGACCCATCCTGCATTAAATTTGGTCGCTGAAAGGTCATTTCTACCCATGGACACATACCAGAGCCGTTTTTTTGAATTTTCTCTCTTGAAACTGAACTAAAATTCAAAATTGACCATGAAATCCTATAGATAATTTCATAAGCTTTCCAATGATATGAAGAATGTGCAAATCCGAGCTCTGGATCAAAAGATATGAAGGTCTGAAGTTTTAGGGCAAAATGGCCCAAAAAACGGATATCGAGCAAAAAATTTAAAATTTTGACCTTTTTGCATTTTGGAAAATTTTGAAAAATTTCCGCACTCCACCGGTCGGATGCCATGTGTCAGTGCTAGTTACATTTGGGTAATTCTCTCTCCTCCACCTTTCCAAGGGCTTTCCTTTTGAAATTTTGACGTTTTATCACGTTGGAGAATTTTCCATTTTTTCCCTGCGTCCCCTCCACTTGGGACACGTGGCATGCTTTGGTTGGTTGACAGGGGTGCGGGGCATCTTTTACCTTTTAGTTTTTTGGCCAAAACTTTTTCCAAATTCTCTAATTCCTCCCCGAGCTCCGCACTTCCCTACTCCATTGGACACGCGTCCTCTTTTTATTGGCTCGGGCCAACGCTCCAACTCGCTCCCTTTAAAACTTGCATCGAACACTTAGCCAAAATTCTGTTTCGCTCCCCACGCCGTGAACTCCCCGACCCTTAGGACACATGTCCTGTTCTGATTCATCCGCGGGCCTGCCGGCTTTTCACGTCCCTCACGTATTTTTGGCCCGGTGTCCCAAATGCTGGGACAAATTCCTCCGATCCACCCGATTCGGGCTTCCCTATCCCTCTTTGAGGCGAAGACACGTGGCACATTTCCATTGGGTCTCGACTCTTTTGGCTTTCCGCGTCCCACGTGTCCCTTTGTCCCAACTGTCCCGGATGAAGGTTCCCTACGTTGACCGATCCGGGCGGTTCGCATCCTTCACGCCCTCACGGCCCGGATGTCAAGCACATTCGCATGCCATTAGTCAATTTTTTCCTCCTTCGGCTGAATCGGCTTTCCGCGTCCCGCGCGTCCCTTTGTCCCAACTGTCCTGGATGAAGGTTCCCTGCGCCAGCCAATCTGGGTGGTTTGCGTCCTTCACGTCCTCATGGCCCAGATGTCCCAGCCTATTTTGCACTGCAGTTAGTCAATTTTTTCCTCCTTCGGCCGAATCGGCTTTCCGTGTCCTGCGCGTCCTGATGTCCCAACTGTCCCACTGCTGCATAGACTACCTAGAGGCTTTTCGGCTGGTTCGTGCCCCGATGTCCCAACTGTACCAAGGACCGCCTGGACTAGGACTTAGCTGATTTTCATGATTTTTCTGCCCCAAGCTTGTTTTTTTGCAACTTTCCATTCTTTCTAACCTATTGGGTTTTCTTATTAGATAGGAGAGTTAGACAGAACCCGAGGGGACCCCAGAAACATGATTTTTTTCCTTGAATCAATATACTTGCCTGGGACTTGAAGAATTTGATGCATGTTATCAAATTTACCCTGGGGGGTGAATTTTGGATAACAATTTTGGCGACTCAACGGGGTCATCTACCTGCTAGATGAATGATCAGTAGCCTGAAGCAATCCATTGGGCATGGAGTCATGAGCTGTAGCCTACAAACTGATCTGAACTTTGAAAAATTCCCTCTAAACCGCCTGAAACCCACCGGACATGGAGTTGCTCTCACCAAAATGCCATTGGAATGAATTGTGCAAGAGTAAAACCAGCACCACAATAACTATGTATGCAACTGAAAATCATACATGCTCCAAATGGAACATGCAGAGTGTGCACTAGCACTTCTTCTACCGAAAGCAAACCTACCTACTCTATTCTAATTGGAAGCAAAGGTGGGATAAACAAACCTCGCATGATTTGTTGTGAGAAATAGTTTCCCTTTCTCAAAAGTGGCAGCCATGCAATTGATTTGGAGCTGATCATGGCTGTTAGGATGGATGGAAAATCAACAAGAAGCTGGTCTTCCACCCAAATCATCAAGGTATCAGCTAAAGGAAAACTCAATACCTCTTTTAGTTGCTCTGTATTTGGATTGAAGAGGTATGACAGCTGATCCTTGGTACTTTGTAGCTCACCCTCATGCTCAAAAGTAAGCATGACTGGTTGTGGCTTCTTCTTTGGCTCCAATGAAGCCAAATACCGATTGGGCAAGGTCTAATCCGTTTGATATGCCCATAGCTCGATTTTCAACTCCAAGAATGGAGTCTTCTTACTGCACCCTCCTGAATGGATGGTGTGGAAGAAATGGTGAAATTCCTCTGTCCTTTCTCTTCCTCCAATGAAGAACATGAAAGATTAAAATCTTCCAATCTTGGTTCCAAAGAGCTGCTATAAGATGCGGAGCTACTTTGCAAATGAATGTTATCCTTCATGACAGCAGACTCAAGTGTTTGGAATGTGGATGATGAAAGAGAGAATGGTGGAAACTCAACCGGCTCTTCTCCATCAAAACAGTCCTCCAAATCTGACAGATAAACTACCTCATGACTGTCCTGCTGCAAATGCTCAACTTCCTCCATGGTGTCCTCTTGATCTGCAACTTGATCACCATGGTTTCTTTCACTCTCCAACATTGAGCTTGAGAGATCAAACTCTTCTTCAGTACTAGAACTTGAGAGAGATGAAGTGGAAAGAAGAACTGAAGGTTCTCCTGTAGCCTGCTTTGTGCTCAAAGCCCTTGGATCTGCAATTTTCTCCTCCACAACTAGAATGTGCTCCTCTTCTTTTAGATTTGGAGCAGCTTTTCCTTCCTCCAATGTTTGAAGACAATCTTGCTCTTGATTGAACTCTTCCTCCAGCATGAAGTTTGTTAAGTCAAACTCTTCAATCTGCTGCTCTAGAGGACAAGTTGGGACTGCAAGATCTTCTTCTTCTGCTGCAACAAAATCAGTCCTGACCACCATTTGTTCTCCAACTCCCATCTCTTCTGAAGGCTTAACCATCAAGGGGATCTTTGTCATCCCAAATTTGGCAGCCCAAACCCTCAAGTTGTCTGTCATTTCTTTTCTTCTTGGCTCTTCCTCTTGCTGTCCTTGATGACTAATTTTTGCAATTTCTTCTTCCCCACATGGAATTGGGAATGCAAGAGGAGGGATGGGTTGTAACTCAATTGATTTGGCAATTTTTCATGGTGGTGGAGGTAGAAACTCTTGTTTCTTTGGAGGAGGGGGTATTTCTGTTAGCTCTTGTGGAGGGGATGACTATTTGGAAGGAAAAAGGAAAGAAGAATTGAGGTGTGGTGGAAGACTAAGAGGTGGTGACATGGGATCAACATTTGGGACAGCAGATGGAGAATTTAAAATTTGCAATTCCAAATGAGATGGTGTTGCTTGAGTAATGGGCAGAGAAAGACCAGATGATGGTGTAGAACTTACCCATTGACAAGGTTGTTCAACAACAAGTGTATAGGCCTCTATTTCTGCTGTCCATTGTGCAAGTTGGGGCAACATCTTCATCATGAAGTCCAGCTTCTCCTGAGGGCTGAAGTGCCTTGGAAAAGGTCCCACCCATGGACAGGGTGCTCCACAACCGATTCCAAATGCTTTCATTTGAGCTGTTGCTCTAGACTGCACCATCTTTACCTCCATCTCTTGGATTTTCTCCAACAGACCAGCATCTTGCATCTGATTGTCTTCATTATATGCATACTCTTGCTCTTGGAAAGCTCCATAGCCAAACTGATTTTGGCATTGCTGTTCATATGGGTATGCATGCTGATCTTGAATTTGTTCAAAATGCTGATTTGGAGGATTTAAAAAACATGTTGGAGGTGGGAAACATTGCTGCTGTTGTAAATGTGAGTTCCATGATGGAAATGAAGTCATGATTGCACAACTTCATGGAATGGAAAAGAATGAAAGAGATGGAAAGAAAGATGGATGGGAATGGATGAAAAATAGGTCTGCAACTTCATAAATGGGTTGTTGATCAGATGGAGTCGCCAGATGTGTTTGCAAGTGCCTCCAAAGGCTGAAATCTTCACAGGAACACACCAACCTGCAAAAGATGAAGTGGAAGACCTCTAAGGTCCCACCGGGTGTGCCAAAACTGTTAGTGTAAAATCACAGCACCCCTGGATGCACATCAGGCTTCTAGGTTGATGTTTCAGGCATCCAGTGTGATTGCACAACATGGAAACCTCTCTCCAAGTGTGGGACTTGTGAAAATGAGAGAGGAATCTCCAAATTAGAGGCTGGTTCCTCAAACTCCTCTGATTTAGATCTATATTTGCATAACTACAGAGGTTCAGATCCTAATCCTACTCTAAATTGCAAGGAGACAGGGATAGAAATGCAAAAATTGAAAACTAACTAAAGATGGTGATGCACCAAAAGGAGTGGTGAATATTTTTGTCATACAAATAGACACAAACCAAAGATTGCAACATAAAACATACACAGGTTGATAAGATATAATTTAGGATCTGAAATGAAGCAAATAATACAAACAAAGGACTGAAACCCATTCACAAAGCTTGCATTATCATTTCCAATGTCAAAGCCACTGCATTACAACCTTAGAGAGGTATAAAACCTGTTACAATCTTTGAAGAGGTCTGATTCTTACAACAATCACCTGCTGGAGGTGAAAGAAGAAGTTTTTGCTATGCCAAAAGTGTTCCCCTCTGAAGAAATGAGCCAAATCTGGCTTTTACATTGCATGGGTCAAGCCCAGGAGAGAGAAAACATACAAAACATGGGAGCCCATTCCTCATTGACTACAAATGCATTAAAATGGCATGGGGGACCTTACAAACCCATACCCTATCATTTTTGACCAAATTGGAGGAGAATGCGACCCATCCTGCATTAAATTTGGTCGCTGAAAGGTCATTTCTGCCCATGGACACATACCAGAGCCATTTTTTTGAATTTTCTCTCTTGAAACTGAACCAAAATTCAAAATTGACCATGAAATCTTGTAGATAATTTCATAAGCTTTCCAATGATATGAAGAACGTGCAAATCTGAGCTCTGGATCAAAAGATATGAAGGTCTGAAGTTTTAGGGCAAAACGGCCCAAAAAATGGATATCGGGCAAAAATTTAAAATTTTGACCTTTTTGCATTTTGGAAAATTTTGAAAAATTTCCGCTCTCCGCCGGTCGGATGCCACGTGTCAGGTGCTGGTTCATTGGGTAATTCTCTCTCCTCCACCTTTCCGCGGGCTTTCCCTTTGAAATTTTGACGTTTTATCACTTTGGAGAATTTTCCATTTTTTCCCCGCATCCCCACCACTTGGGACACGTGGCATGCTTTGGTTGGTTGATAGGGGTGCGGGGCATCTTTTACCTTTTAGCTTTTTGGCCAAAACTTTTGCCAAATTCTCTAATTCCTCCCCGAGCTCCGCACTTCCCTGCTCCATTGGACACGCGTCCTCTTTTTATTGGCTCGGGCCAATGCTCCAACTCACTCCCTTTAAAACTTGCATCGAACACTTAGCCAAAATTTTGTTTCACTCCCCGTGCCGCGAACTCCCTGCCCTTAGGACATGTGTCCTGTTCTGATTCATCCGTGGGCCTGCCGGATTTTCACGTCCCTCGCGTATTTTCGGCCCGGGTGTCCCAAACCATCTGGGACAAATTCCTCCAATCCACCCGATTCGGGCTTCCCTGTCCCTCTTTGAGGCGAAGACACATGGCACAATTTCATTGGCTCTCGGCTCTTTCGGCTTTCCGCATCCCATGTGTCCCTTTGTCCCAACCTGTCCTAGATGAAGGTTCCTACGCCGACCGATCCGGCGGTTCGCGTCCTTCGCGTCCTCACGTCCCAGATGTCCCAGCCTATTCTGCACAAAGCAGTTAGTCAATTTTTTCCTCCTTCGGCCGAATCGGCTTTCCACGTCTCACGCATCCCTTTGTCCCAACTATCACAGATGAAGGTTCCCCGCACCGGCCGATTTGGGTGGTTCACATCCTTCGCATCCTCACGGCCCGATGTCCCGCATTGCTCAGATAGCATAGCGATTAGTCAATTTTTTCCTCCTTCGACCGAATCGGCTTTCCGCGTCCCGCACGTCCCGATGTCCCAACTGTCCCGGTCTTTATGCGTGCATCGCTTGAGGCTTTTCGGTCGGTTCGCGCCCGACGTCCCAACTGTCCCAAGGACCGCCTGGACTAGGACTTAGCCGATTTTCATGATTTTTCTGCCCCAAGCTTGTTTTTTGCAGCTTTCCATTCTTTCTAACCTGTTGGGTTTTCTTCTTGGACAGGAGAGTTAAAAAGAACCCGAGGGGACCCCAGAAACATGATTTTTTGCCTTGAATCAATCTACTTGCCTGGGACTTGAATATTCTGATGCATGTTATCAAATTTACCCTAGGGGGTGAATTTTGGATAACAATCTCCTCTTCTTATTCCTTGATATGGGTCACTTCAAGTTGCTCGTACATCTCTTTCAAGAATTTGGCATATTCCGAGCTTCACACCTTATCTTATGTTTCATTTGAATCCTTTCAAACATATCCCAACTTTCCTCTTCATCGGTGACATGTTATTTCTTTTTTATTTGTCTACATGCAAATTATTGCTTGAAGTAGGAGTCTCTTTTACCATGTTTTAATGTTCTCTTTTGCAAATACTAGTACAGAACCACGGTTGATTGACGATCTTATTTTCTTGGTCGTGATTTTATTCTTCTTTATTTTTGATGTCACTCATTGGTACTTCGTTCCAATCTAGAAATTTATTCATGGTGTGGAAAAATAACATGACATGGGTTAGTTCCTTGTGAGTCACCTCTAAAAATGATTTTCTATTTAAATGTATTTGTTTTTTGTTTTTTGGATATATGATTTTTTTTGGGTTTTCATACCTTGTGGTCATATTTTGGTTATAGATGCTACCAAGTCTTCCCCATGGTGGCTGCCAAAAATTTTTGACGATAAATTTTGTTGAGGAAAACTGGTGGGTTTCACGCCAACATTATAGGAATCTAATTCCCTCTATTCAAATAGTGTAATCTGTTGTATATACATGCACGCATAAGGTTATTTTTGTCCTAGTTGGCTTTGTGGCCAAGGATCCAATAGGGGCACTCCATCGACCCTGTGGAAAATCTAGTGATTTATTTCTAGAGAGGAATTTGGCTATAAAATAGGAAAGGGGACCTGAGAAATGAGATAGGAGAACTAATGTTATAGGTAGAAAATTATATTCCTGCACACACTAGTTAGAAATTTCAACACATGCATTTATGAGAAGAAACAACTCTGTAAATAGCAACAAGACCAATTAGAATTTATGAGTACAACTATCAATAAATCCCTCAGTCAAAAAAGGATAGAAAATCCTTCTTCTTGTATTGATTTCTTAAACAAAAATTGTACATAGTGTGGGAATGGAGGAAAACTAGTGAGGGGGAATGGAAGAAAATAGCTATCTCCTTTGTTCTCTCAAAGTACAATACACTCTTGAGCTTACAAAATCAATCACCAACCATTTGAAATGGGAATAGATTTATAGTTTATAAAATGACAGATGACTCTTCATCTACCCCCAAATGCATTTCATATTCCTTATTACAACTTATGACCTTGTACATCCTTAGGAAAAGATTAAGTCCCTTTTATAACTTAAGAGTGACTTATTACATCAAAAAAGTAATTTTAAATTAATTAAAGACATTTTGAAAAAGTGCAACCCCAACAAAGAATTAGAAAAAGGAGAGATAAATTGGGGGAAGAGAAGAGAGAATAAGGCGAGAGAGAAAACTAAGGAGTGTTAATGAAGAATAACCCGCCTCCGAGGAAGTCCTCGATCCTTGTCAGATGATTTGATGAAGTGCTCTATTGTAGTGAACTCTGCATCTCCAAACTCTTTACACCCTAAGAAACTCCTTCATCTTGGCTCATGGACATTTTTAAAGCTTAATGAATTGTTCTATTGATGACTGTAACTCCCACCTTGTGTATGATATACCTGTGACCCAAATTATGTAGTGAGTGTCGAAAGACATTGTTGAGTTCCTTGGGATGGATCTCGAATGATGAGGTTGACTGAGTGATCATCCCTCTCTGTCCCATTGTGCCAAAAATTCCCTTGAGTGTGATTTACCATTAGCAAAGCAGGTGTCCAGGATGGGAGACTTACTATTTTTAGTAAGAGGTGGTTTTGCCTCTTTTGACAATCCCGATGTGATAAACTTCTTCATTCACTCCTAGGTACACTACCTTTGTCTTGGCCACTTCTTGAGGTGAATTACTATTTTTAGTAATCACCCATATAGGGAGCTTACTATTTTTAGTAAGTGGTCATTTTCACTGTTTTTTGCTCTAAACACTCATTCTGACTTCTTGGTGACCTTTGGTGCACACCTGCTTTCACCACAACTACTTTTAATGATGAATTTCCAAACATAACAAGTCTGTATAGGAAAACTTACTTTTTAAAAAAGTGGATTTCCAGAGCTTGGTTTGCGACGGAACATATTTTTTTGGACTTGGCTCATTGTCATGGTCATGTCCTCCAAATTTCACTTGATTTCTCCCACTAGAATGCTTGGAAATAAAATTTAAATTTTTTCAAATGCTAGCAAGTGGCTTTGGGCTGGGATGCCATGACAGCCATTAATGGAGGTTGAAATTTATAGGTTTGGTTTTTGTCTCCAATCATGAAGAAATCAAATTTGTTGCAATAGGTTTTTCATTTGGAGTTCGTGTGCAATTTTTTAGCTTGTTTCCATCGCCGAATTGATGGGAAATCCGACGAATGTGAGCTAGGGCACAAAATGGGATTTTTATTGGAATAAATGATTCAGGGCACCATTCAAAATCATGTTTGTTTCATCTTTATCATATTGAAAAATGAGGAATTCTGTAAAATACATCATCTTAATCGACTTTTTTCAACGATATGAAGATTTTTCAATGGGAAGACTTCGTGGTTATCTGGCGAAAAATCTTCATTTTCTCATCGTTTTATGTTATTTTGGTCCATTTTTTCTCTAAGAAATATGTATTTTCATGGATTAGAGGATATTTTGGCCATGGTAGAGCTGTTTTAGAGGAGAAATGGTGGACTGAGTGTCTATACAAGCATAAACAAAGCTATGGCATGGTGTGAAGTCATATAAGGAGAAATGGGGGGAAAAATGGTTAAGTGTCGGATTTAAAACAATTAAATAACACATACCAGGGGGTGGGGTGAATTTTATGTCCTTGATATATATTAATAATTAAGGGATTAAAGGGACATCAATTTTCATGACACGCCTCCATGCAACACTTGGCGGAAATCTAACGGTCGAGCATTTGGCTCCACTAGCTCTCGAGGGATGGAAATTTGCACTAGAGAGGGTCACATGGATGACTTGAGAACTTAAAGGGGCTGGGAATATTTTCTTGTCCCTTTGGAAAATGGTAAAAATGGGACATAAGTTTACAAATCATGCCTCCATGTGACACTTGGTGATCATCTCTGCAATGAGAGGTAAGGCTCCAACTAGCTCCCGAGGGATTAACTAGCAATGTGGGAGGTCATATTAGGGTCTAGGAGGCTAAAAAAGGGTTAGGTGAATTTTTCCCCCTATTTCCCTTTTCTAAAGGGATGAAAGGGACATGAAATCCCACCAAGATCCTGGTGTTGACATGTGTCCTCTTGAAAAATTGGCTAAGTGTCAAACCTTGAGAGTGAACTTGTGAAGGTCGTATCTGGAGTTACCGATGGAGTTTTTGCCAAAATTATATATGATTTTTACTTAAAATATCATTTTGAATCTAATGATTGCAGTATCAGATCTTGGTTTCTCCATTTAGACCAAGAAAAATTGGTTTTTTTATCCTGGATCCTTGAGTGAGCCTAGAAAAACCTAGATATAAACATATTGTGCCAAAGTATTGTGAAAGATTTGATTTCACCATATTGTAGATATTTGAATTAAATTTATGATGAACTCTTTTTTATCTCCTATCTCTCTAGATCTTCCGTAATCACCTCCCAAAGCTCTGAAACTCTTTTGACCTTATGCACCGCTTTTAGACTCGTGAACCCTATTTTTGATGAAACTACCCCAACTCCTCCAAATATTTCCTGAATCTTCCAAAATCAATTCCATGATGTTATTATACATTCAATTCATCTCCATGTTGTATTTTTCTCCTCCTTTCTACTCAGGGGGTTACGTCAATCTTGGGAAGGCTAGTGGTAGCCCTTCCCACAACTGTCCAAAAATAACAATCTTATAGAACTCCTAAATTTACCTAGGGAGATTTACTTGAATTTCCTAATTTACCTAAGGGAATAATTTAACATCCACTGGGAGGTGATTGGATTGACTGGGTAGACCCGGGGTTCCTTGGAAGGGTAAAATTGAAAATTTTGACACAAGGGTATCAATGTCATGCTAGAAAATTGTCAATTTTCATGTTGCACATTTTCATGACAACAGGTAGCATGGGGCAAGATATAGGGGGTCGTAAAAAAATACATATATTCTTATAACAAATATCTAAATTTTCGGTCCCTCATAGTCTTTAATGGTGATCCCATGCTTCTTGCTAGTAGCATGAGTTTTGGAAATGAGGAATATGCCCTTATTCATGTATATTTTATCCTTAGTGATGAAATATGTAGGGGTTCATGTCAATAAAAACTTAAAGAAACAAAAAAAAATTGTTTGAATTCTTGAAATTCTCAATAAAATGCGTTAGAAGCTCATGTTAGGAGAGACAATAATTCATTAACTAGATCTTGCTTGTTAGCAGGTCATCCACATATCTAAGTCTAGTCAAGAATTATAGGTGAAAATCATTATAAACTTGGTTAGTTAATCTTGATTGAGGTTTAGTTGTAGGTTCCTGAATAAGTATTTATCAAAATTATTGTATCTTGATCATCATTATTATTTACACATTCTTCAATCATACATCTCATATCCTTCTTGGATCTCGGTGATGAACCATCACATCTTACTAGTTGCGATGGGGTCAAGAATGAAGTGAGATCATCCTATCATCATATTGTCTTCAATACATTTTTCCAATGGAATGGAATATCTAAGCATTGTTTGAAAATAAATTTTCCTAAGTATGATTTGTAACCATGTGTGTAACCTAATGCATCATTTTATTTACCATATTACACTATCATTCATACATTCATTTAAAAACTATTAAAACATAAAACATTCTTAACTATTTAGAGTGCACAAATGAGATGGAGCACAAGAATATGAATCTTCAAAGGAGTGTTGAAGCAAAAAGATAGACATATATTTGTATTTGTATGTAAATTTATTAGTACAATGTCATCACACCATAGGACAAGTGCGGTCAAAACACTCAATCATGAGCCAAAATCCAAAATAATTTATATAAACGCAAAATGAGACTAAAAATAAAGTAACTTTACCTATCCATTCCTTTGAGACCTTTTACAATTGCTTAAACTATAAATTTCCTAGAGATCTCCTCGAGCTCTTTCAAAAGGAAAAAAATTGAGCCTAATACAAAATACCAAAATTATCGCATCTAACTTGTTCCTAAACCCTTTCTGTTGTTGTTGGGTCTATTTCCATCATGTTTAAATCCACACCAATTTATCTATTATCGTGCATGAAATGGTTACTTGGAAAGCTAAATCCCCAAGAATAACAAAGACATATGTGACAAATGATTTCTAAATATAGTAAAATTTTGATATATAGAAAAGTTTTATATTTCTAACACCGTTTAGGAAAGATTGTATAGCATGGCGATGGAGGAGCAGTAGATTTCTCACCCCGCATAAATGGTAAGTAATTTTGTCTTTTCATTTCAAAACATTTTGTTGATTTTATCTTACTACTGCACTTGATTCATGTCCTTCCTTTGCAGGTGGTAGAGAGAATTAGATGACATCACTTCAACACATGGTCATTTCAATAACTTTATAACCCTCCCATTTTTGGAAGCACCATTCTCGAAATCATATTTTATCCCATTTATGGCTAAAACACTCTTCCGAGGGGGCAATATGTACGCACCCAAAAATTACATGGTGTAACACAAAAAATGTGATATGTCTACTATGATGATAAAAACGTATTCCAAGGTAAAAAAAATAGATCTAGATCCCTCCCTCTCTCCTTTTCATCCCTCCTTTGACTCAAATAAACCTTTCTTCTTTCTTCCCGTAATTCAATTTTACTATAAGACCACTTTTGGATTTTAACATTTTTTAAGCGGTGGTTGCATAATCATCACTTTCCAAAGAGTGGAGGTTATGTAATTTCCAAAGTGGTTGTGAAACCACCCCTTTAGAAATAATGGAAATTATGTAACCGCCCATTTGGAAACAACAACAATTCTGTCACCATCTAATGTGAAATTAAAACATGTGTTTGGATTTTGGGAGTGATTTTCTCACTCGTTTCTCAACCTGTTTCATCTATTTTTAGGCTCATTGGATTTGTATTGGAATTATCTTCCTTATTTACTATGTTTAGAATGTTGACTTCCTCTCCTTTAGATGATTCGTCACTTCTTGATTTATATGTGTAAATTGAATTCTTCTTTCACATATTTTTATAAAATCCAAGTTTTTACCCGTATAATGGGTTGGATATTTCAAATTTATGAGAAATAGTTATCTTTGCTGAATTTTAGAGAGGGACCACACAGAAAACTAGTTCATTACTTTGTTCTTTCCTGTTATATGTTCTCATCCATTTCTTCGCACCAATCCATCCACATCCAAGTTCTTGTTTTTCTTTTTTATCATCCAATATCTACACATCCTAGGATCAACTGGACTTCATCTTTAGAAGAGGATACAAAATTGGGGAGACAACAAGAACATCTCACCTTTGGGAAGCTACCATAATACAATAGTAACTTAGGTTGGGGTTGTAATTAAATTATTTAAAGCTTTGAATTATTTCTATTTTTTTAATTCAGAAGAAGTTATGTATTTGTATTTTTATAAGTGAAAGATTCCATCACTTCATGCATACGTTCTATATTTAGTGTTTCTTTCAAAGCATTTCTTATATAAATCTTCCCTTGATAAATTATTCCTGTATTATCCCTGTAGATATTCTTGGGAAATTAGTTAGAGGAAGAAGTGAAGAAATCCAAGCACTTATTTTATTATTTATTTATTTTTATTAGTTTCTCTTTATTTCTTTCGAGGAAAGTTCATACGATAAAGAGAAAATTTCTTTGAGAATCTTTTCCTTTCCAGAAAACTTTAGGTAGAAGCTTTTGGAAGAATTTTTATTTTATTTTATTTATATTTATAACTTTCATATACATTATTTTAGAATAACATTATCATACAACCCTGCAACACATGAATAGCCACATCCGACTATTTCATAGTTTAGTTTTATTTTTATAAGTAATTATTTATTTTTAATCATTTCTTTGTGTTTGTGTCTATACAGCTTTTTTTTTTTTTTTTTTAATTAATATTGAAAAATACCAAATTGGTAGTTGTTTTAATTAGTTTCTTTTAAAATCTTGTTAGAATACGAAAACATAGAGTAGAGGATTTTTTTGTTTTATTTAATGAATTGGAACAAAAAAATTGTTAATTAAAATACTATACACACTTATTTTTTATTTTAATTAGAATTCTTTCCATTATTTATTTAAAACTAGGATTTAAATTAGTTTAGGAACTCCAATCAAAACAAAAATCTATCCATAGGGAATTCACACTACCCATTCATAGCTCCTGTTTACCCCTTTGACCAATTCATCTATCAAGAATTCACACTACAAATTTTTAGTCCATGATTTTCCTTTTAGCTTCCTATCAATATTTTTTCAATCTACACACTTCAGCTATCTCGGCATGACATCAGGAAGTCGAGTACATCGAGAATCAAGTTTCATTTTTCCAATGCACATGCACAACTACCTAGGATATTTATCCTTACATATCCTTGGTTTCTATTATATGGCAAATGTAGTCTCCTTTTTTACCCCTTTCTCTTGTGTTTCCCTCAACTCAATTATGACATGGAGTTTTTAGTTTCGTGCATGTTAGTGTCACATAATTTACACTAGAAGGACACTTTGGTCTTCACCCTTTAAATTATGGGGAAATTATATACAAAAATTTCCATATGGAAAACATTCCATGCTCTAGTGATATCCCTCACATTGTTACCCAAACAATTATTCATGGTGTATCCTTCAATCGTGAAATATATACACCATAATCCTCTCAATTCAAGTTTCACATTAACTATTAACATTTATATATTATTGGCCATATTTAAAATATGTTCTTTCAAGAGTAGGCTTATTCCATTATCCATGCTTCCTACTTCTTTAACTCGTACCATATCCTCTAGTTCTTCTCAAGGATATTTGAAGGTATACATAAAAATGCTCTTTGCAGGGATACAATAAAACCTCCTACAAACCAAAGTGTGCTTTTTAAAATTGATTTAAATCATGGGAGAGATTAGATTAAAAATATATATGTGTGTAAGGTTTTACATACATTTATTATAAATCCTTCAATTCTACGATACTCTATTGTTCAAATTCTAGGATATTAAATTCTTCAAAAAAATATTCTATGTATTATAACCTATACAAGTTTGATTGGGATTTAAAATCCTTATACCAAATGTGTTTTGAGGTCTAAGTATTTAAATTTACATATTTAAATGTTACCAAATAAACTATAATAAAAACATTACACAATATAAATAAGAGTATACTGGGGACACAAGAGTTAACATGGAAAACCTCTTAGAGGTAAAAAACCATAAACAAGAATATATTTCCATTTATGGTGAGAAGAAAATTTATAGTCCAATAAATAAATCCCCTTAGAAACTTCTCTCCATTTGCATTTTGAAACATTTTCCCGTGAATTAAATTATTCACCCGACCTCGCGGTTCATATATAAATGGTTCAAATGGGTTTGACTTCTTGTGAATCACCCCTACTATTTATAAATTTATTTTAAATAACAAATTAACTAAACAACCCTAAGTTTATATTAAATAAATAAAAATACTATATAATTTTATTTATTTAATTATAAACTAAGGTTTATAAATCAAGAACACTTAAGAGGGGTTAAACCCTACTTAAGATTAATGTTCTAACACTCCCCCTTAATATTAAGTGGGGTTTATATGCCAACATTACCTGTTTATACAACATGATTTACAATCCATAAACCACAGTGAGGGTTAGGATAGCATATCAAATTTTAAGGATTTATACACATTCATTATGCTAAACTTTTTGGTATAAAAGGATTTGCAATCCATAAATATGAAGTGACGATTTAAACTAAGCATGATTTGTGATACTACATCTCATTTTTTTCTCATGGAAAATCTATATTATCATCTCTAGGATCCTTTTATAAAGGGCCTCCTTTACAACATGATGTTCCCTTACTAGACTACACAAGTAAACTTATAGTGATAATTTTACTAAGTGTTGGAAGCATGAGGCGAGAGAGGAGGGTGAATTAGTCATACATAAAATTATACTTCATTTACCATAACTTTCATACATCATCCAAATCAATCATTCAACATGAATTTTCAATGTGAGATTATTAGTTATCTTAACAAGCCATTAAGTAACATATCAACATCCACATAAGTATATAATATGAAATAACACAATAACACTAGATATAAAATGGGAAACACACAAGTGGAAGAAAATACAATGAACATTTACATATATTATAGAACACAAAGGATTTTAGTTAAACAACAACTTCACAAGGAGCACCAACCCCTAGTTTAGTGAGGCACCATCCCTACAAAGAGGCTAAAAACTATAATATGACCAAGCAAAAACTTAACCACATGAAGATGAATATCACTTGATGAATTTTTTTCTCTAGCAAGTGATTGTGATCACTATTTTAGCTCCATGCACTCAAAACTCTCTCAAACTTATATATCTTCTTCCTCACTCAAAATTACACCATCATTTACTAATTATGTCTAATGACCTTGAATATATGTTCATGTATTCTTATCAACTCCTCATACCTCTTCCTTTATTTGTTATTGACCCCTTACAACTCTTTCACACTTTCTTCGGCTATCTCAAACCTCTCTCTCCAAAGACTAGTTAAAATGATCACATATACCTTCACCTTTATGCATGAATCATCAAAAACAAAACAAAATGTTGGATGATAAAATTAAGGTCATTCATGAAAAATTAAAAATGAATCTATACATTCTTAAAAATCAACAAATAGACCTTATATGTCATCACGAGGCCCAACAACACAAACTATCTCACAAGGCCTAAAACACTAGGTTTCTCCTCCAATGGTCACATTATGAACCTCAAGGGAATAAGACATATAAAACATGAATCCAAAATCTCTATACATGTCAGATAAATCCTCTCACAACCTTCAGCAATCCTAATAACCTATGCAACAACCATCTTCAACATGAAACACAAAAAGAAGAAAGTAATCCCCATTATGTCTCAAGCACCTTAACAATATTACTCAAAAAGTGAATGCATTCACATAGAAAAACACATCATCATGGCAGATATGACATATTAACAATAATTTCTTGATTTTAGAACACTCACACAACTAACACCATTGACCAAAACATGGCACAAGGTACACAAACAAATCCTTTTCTCAAAATTCTCAAAACTACTTATAACACACAAGAACTAGTCTTGAGGAATCTAATCTCAAACACCTCTAGAGAAACTTACAAGCACCGCTAACACTTATAACACATAACCAATTACTTCACCATCATGATCAAGCACTCAATCGCATAGGTTACATAGAGAAACCCGGTCTTACATACTGATTCATACACCCTTCTTAATGGGCCTAATAAGGAAGTTTTAGGCCATTAGGTATCTAACATGAAGACACGTCAAATGATCAAACCAAAATCTTAAATAAATAATATTAGACCACACCAAGCTCTCCATTCCCATAACACATTGATGGACAATGTAAAACAACTCACACACCATTGGATCACCATGACTGCTTTACACCCTTAAGCCCTCTAGCGGTAGGTCATATTGTGAGACTTGTTTCTTCAATTTTATCCATATAAATTGCCAAATTATTTTCATGACAACTTATTAAACATCGTATGCTATCTGGAACACTTTTTTTTTTTTCATGGAACCTAAAATCACACATGTACCATCAAATCTCTACAAAAATAGAGTTTATTTGTACATTATCGTAGCCCTGGAACATGATACCACCACCAAAATTACCTTTGACGAGTGCTCTACATCCATGAGTCATCATAATATATTTCCCAATTCATTTTATGATTATACCAATCATATCTTCTCCATCACTCTACTTGTTAGGGTTTTAAAAGGGTTTTGACATGATTAGCTTGTTAACGATGTTTCATAAATATCTAATAACCAATTAACTTCATTAATTTTTATATATCTTCTTATATACATGAAACTTCATCCAAAAAGTATTATGACCCCATGCATAAAACACACATGTGTGTGAGCATAATAGCTTGCCTATTGAGTTGGGATTTACATTTCGAGAGCATGGTAGATCTCAAAATGACTTATATTGCTTTCCTCCTTCATAATTGACTGAAACTTTTACCAAAGCTCTAAAATTAAATCCTTAATGTTATTCAATTATCATCCATGCTCTGTAACCTCCGAAAGTATCCAAGCACCATGAATTACACATGCTTACATTCCTTGTTTGTACTATTCTTTCTTCAAGAGGCCTTGAACTTGCATTATACATATGAATTGTGACATGTTACACCATCTACATATGATATGAAACTTCAAAACACATTACACATACTTGTACCAACTTGTTATGTCTCATACATACTGCTACCATGCTAACTACTATACACTAGATCTAAGATTAGGCCCAAACCGATTTGTTTCAACACCCAACTCTCATGAACTAACCTTTTCAACACCTTACAAACTCATTAACACCTCTCGACACATATCACTGATCATGTTAGACATCATGAATACCTTTTACCAACTTTGGAACTCATACACAACACTTAGTTTCTTGACTATGCCTCAAGAACCATTCATATGTGCTTACTTGTCATGTTACTTCAACAAACTACCAATGTAACACCTCATGTTGACTCACCTATCCACCTTGACACCATTTGAAATCAATGTGACTTGAAATAAATGACAACAACACTAACACAATTCCCAAAAACACCCCCCTTTTTCATTTATGGAAACCATATTTAGAAATATTGACAAAAATCAAACATAAAAACACCTCCAAGACTCTCTTTGTCATGTTTCTGAGTACACTCTCCCCCTTTAACATCTAATTATGAAGGATACTAAAAAAATTGACAAAAAATAAAAAAAAAATCATTCAAATTCATCATTACAAGAAAACTCCCCTTAGAGTGTAGTCACTTTCTTGTCTTTAAGAATAATATATGATCCATGGACTTGTACAACATCTTCAATTTTTACTTATCCTTGAATAACCAATAACTAAAACTCGTGATTGTTTCTTGTCAAACAACTCCCCTTGATCTTGTGCATACCTTATTGTATTCAATTTTTATTTTACCATCATCTTAACATTTTCAACTTTGAGCAATATTCAAACCTATCTTATCTTACATAAGACATAACATTCATCTTTCATTACCTCGTGAAACATTCTTCAATATAAAACATGATATATCGAACACTGTCACTAACTATGTATCTTCACATACTAACATGAACATCACATACCTAAGTGTGGTCTTTGAAACATTATGCATAACTAATCGAGAACATCTCCCTATGAGATATAACATCCTTCTTTATCTCAAAAACACAATATACAACCTTACTTAAGTAGAAAATTCTTGGATGTGTGATTTTATAAATCAACTCCATTGTCAAGAGTCATGACACATTATGCAACACCCTTGTTCCTTAACCAACTCATCTCCCTTGATACTGAAATATCCTCTTTTTGCACTCCTACAAACTTGTTTATATCTCACATAACACCCATCACATACAATTAGAAAGGATATGAACATCAAATAAAAAAATAACTTCTAATATTAAACTTAGATTTGAATCCCTTTTCTAAGAACAACCAAACTCCCCCGGGTTAATGCATATATTATTGAGAA
Organism: Taxus wallichiana var. yunnanensis; assembly: GCA_018340775.1. Classification (NCBI taxonomy): domain Eukaryota; kingdom Viridiplantae; phylum Streptophyta; class Pinopsida; order Cupressales; family Taxaceae; genus Taxus; species Taxus wallichiana. The sequence continues at coordinate 25,453,893 of CM031243.1, read as the reverse complement.
ACTTTAACCATGCATGAAATAATCTTCCTTTGTGACATACATGTACTAGTTATAAAAAGAATAGAGATATTTTAGAATCTAATGTGAGCTCCTTGAAACTATTATTGCATTCCTACAACACTTCTCAACTCCCCTAACTAAATCAATATTTGAAAAACCATTATAACAATCTCATTTCATCAATATACCAAGGAACACCTTCTTCAACTAGACTTAACTGAAATGGACTAATAAAAACCCAAATAAGGTATCAAACAAACATCCTTCCACTCCAATGACCATGGAAATATCTTCATGAGTTTCAAAAATATGAATCAAAAGACATATTGTTTAGTTTTTAACAAGGTTTTTATACCTCAATATTATGAAACACCAAGAGAAAACTTACAATCCTTCTTGGTTAAGTCAAAATTTATTCATAGAGAAAATTTGATTCCCTGTCTCTTAGAACTTTAATTTTACTATTTTGAGCCTTACAGAGTCCATTATGACTCACACACTTGTATGATGTCTTTGAAATACTTCATTCACACATGTTCACCCGATTATTTATCTCTGTTATATTTTCGACACAACTTCGAATGCTCATCATACCTATTAAGCTTTAAAAAGATGACATACCTTTATGACTTTAACCTCGAATGCACATATCTTCACAACATCTCCAAGGAACACATGATATTCTTACTTGAACCATAGCAAAAAAATATTCTTGAAGCCCAAATATCACACACCTTCTTTCTATATTACTTGACACCACTCACACATTCTAGAAACTACTAAAACTCACCCTTTTTATCAACACATAATTATTATACCTTAACACTTATTCTTCATGCACAAATCATATATGCTAAAGCTTTCTTACATATAATTTTGTCCTTAAAGAAGCATAATACCTATCAAACCTTCATATTTTAATTTAAATTAATTCCTTCAATTGTTATGCAACATTCCTTCAAGAATTTTATGGTCTATTCAAGTCATCATATCACCTGTACATAACATTTTATGGTCTCAAAAACATTGTCTCATGAAAAATTAACCTTGGAATCTCAATACATGGTTAAATTTTTTTCTAACCTGTATAACAAATTTTAGCCTTGAATAACAGAGATACCAAGAATTTTCTTAGTCAATAAGCAAAAGACACTTATGATAATCCTTTCTACCATTTTCAAATTCTTTAATCATCTGTTTATGCAAAACCAAGTGGAATAAAACTTATCAAACATACATCTACACAATAGTGTCTTTCAAGTTTTTTAACCTTCTTTGCATTTCTTCATTTGCACCTCTTGTTTCCTCACATATTTACTAGGCCATAACAATATCCTCAAACTTGGAATTGCACAAAAACCATGAAAATCAGAACCAATCATACTTTGTTAAATAATGCGTGGATAATTACACAATTAAATTCATTCTTCAAGTACCTTTATAACTTTTGATGCTTTTATGGCTCCATATTCATGATAACTACAAAATAGTAACCATTTCATGCTTCAACACTATAAAATAGTCTATCAAACCTTATATAGCAACATTTTATCATCAAATTCAGTATGATGAACTCAACAAACTCTATCTCCGACTATGCAAATAACCATTATTTACACATGTTGTTAGACCTTCATAATAACACAATTTAGAGAACCTATAAACCATAGATAAGAAAACATCATGATTCAACTAATAAGGAAATTACTCCATGAATCCTAGTGGAGGCATCCCTTACAACTGGATATGTTCAACAATGCCAAACACGCTTGTCTCCATACAACATTTCATCATTATTAAGAATCCACTTCATGTATTGATGTGCCTTTATCTCATAGCTATTATTCCACCATCTACAATATCTTGCAATATGTCCAACATTGTTACAATTGAAGCAAACAACATGATTCTTACCTCTAGGAGATTTATCTCTCCAATTCTGACTAGGTGGTTCATGAAGACAATATCTAGCAATGTGACCCTTCTCATGGTAGTTATAACAAGTAATGTTTCTTGATTGGTCATTTCTACTATCTCTCCATGGATGATCATTCTTGATTGTCCTTCTACATTCCCTATCTCTATGACCAAAATTGTTGCATGAATAACAATAATCGTTGAACTTACTTGAGGTTATCATTGAATTAGGTTACCTTATGAAATTATTATGAACCTTGACATACTCTTTGGCTTTGATAGGTCTTTGAATTATTCCATCATATTTTACTTCCTATTTTGAATCTTCCTTGAAACCCAAACTTGATCTTTCATAATATGGTATTTGAATGTTAAACAAATAATTAAGATCATTGGAGCTCTTCTCAAGTATTTGGTATATATTTAGTTTATTTGAGGCTAGTTCTAGTTCTTATTTTAAGGTCTTCAACTTTTTACTTAGCTTGATGCAGTCCTTTTCTTTTTCTTCTATACTTTCAGACATTAGCTCAAGATGATCTTAAAATTCCTTGTTTATTTCTTTATACTCTTCTTATTTGCTTAGTTTCTTTTCTAGAAAATTAATATGTAGTTCATGTTCCTTAAGTGTTGCTTTCAACTTTTGATTTTTCTTCTTTTGAAGCTTTATCTCCTCTAGGGAATTTTCATATTCAACCTTGAAGTCAATTTCTTCTTCTTCTTCATCTGAATAATCCACATCAACTTGGTTGTTTCCTTTTAAACTGCAACCATCTTCCATAGTCATGAGTAATGTGTCAAAATTTATCCAATCATCTCCATTTTAAGGAAACATTCTTCGAGGATATGTAAAAAGGCATGCTTTATCATATCTGTGAGTCTTTACATCAATGTATCGGTTGAAATCATATTGATGATAATGTAAACATTAATAAATGAAAACCATATATCAAATCCCAATCTTCCCATTAAGAACAATAGTACTTTCACATATTAAACAAGACTGCTTACCATACTTGTGCTTCAAAACTCTCCTTTAAGTGGTAAAAATTATTTTAAAGTGACCTTAAACTCGATACCATTTGTTGGAAGCATAATGACTAAAGGGGGTGAAACACTCATAAAATTGTTTTTTACTTAATTTACCATAAATTTCATACATCATCTAAATCAATCATTAAAATGAATTATCAATGTGAGCTTATTATTTATCTTAGCAAGCCATCAAGTAACATATAACCCATCCACATAAGTATGAAACATGAGAGAACAAAAGAACGCCAGATATAAAGTGGGAAATCCTCAAGGGGATTAAAACCCACTGAACCTTTGTATATATTAGAAAACATAAAGGAATTTAGTGAAGCATCAACTTCACAAGGAGCATCAACCCCTATTTCAGTAGGGCACCAACCCTAAAAGGATCACCAACCCCTAGTTTAGTGAGGTATCAACCCCATAAGGAGGCTACAACCCTCTAAGATGACCAAGAAATAACTCATCCACCTAAAGATGAAGATCACTTGATGACTTGTTGCTCCAAAATTCATTGTGATCACTAGTTTAGCTCCATGCACTCAACACTCTCTCAAAATTCTCTCTCTTTTTCCTCTCTCAAAATTGCACCTTCATATGTTCATTATGTCTAATGAATTTGTAGCTCTGTTCTATATTATTATCAACTCCTCATACCTGTTCCTTTCTTTTTTATTGACTGTTACAACTCTTTCACACTTCTCTCTATCTCATTCAACCTTCTCTCTCCATCACTAATTCAAATGAGGACATACACCTTCACATGTATACATGACTCATCACAAACATAACCAATGGCTGGGTAAGACCATTAAGGTCAGTCATGAAAACTTAAAAAAATCCTACACATTCATATAGATCACACAAATAGACCTTATAGGTCAGCATTAGGCCCAACAACACAAACTAGCCGACAAGGTCTAAAACACTAGCTTTCTCTTCTAATGGTAACATTATGGACTCCAAGAGAACAAGACATATAAATCATGACTCAAAAATATCCATACAAGTCAGGTAAATCCTCTCAAAACCTTTAACAAGCCCAAGAAACTATGAAACAATCATCTTCACCATGGAATACACCAAGAAGTAAGAAATCCCCATTAAGTTTCAAGCACCTAAAATCAAACTCAAAAAGTGAATGAATTCACATAGAAAAACACCTCTAAATGGCACATAAGAAACATTAATAGGATTATCTTAATGTCAAGTAACTCATAAAACTCATACCATCCACCAAAATAGGGCACAAGGTACTCAAACAACTCCATTTCTCAAACCGCTCAAAATTGCTTATAGGACTCAAGAACTAGTCTTGAGGAATCTGATTTCAAAACCTCCAGAGAAATTTACAAGAAATACCAAAACTTGGAACACATCACCAAGGAATCCACCATCATTATCAAGCTCTCACATGCATAGGATATATTGAGAAAATTGATCCTTCATACCTAATTCGACACCCTTCTCGACATGCCTAATAAGGAATTTCTAGGCCATTAGGTAATCTATCATGAATACACCTCATTTGATCAAACCCAAAGCTCAAATACATTATTTAAAATGACACCAAGCTCTTAATTCCCATAACACATTGTTGGATAATGCAAAACAAATCACACACCATTAGATCACTAGGGTAGATTTTGTACCCTTAAGCCCTCTAGCGGTAGGTCACGCCATGAGACCCGTTTCTGTAATTTTATCCATATAACTTGAAAAATTATTTTCATGACCACTTATAAAACATCTCAAAGCTATCTAGAAGTTTTTTTCTTTTCATGAAACATACAACTCACACCTATACCATCAAATCTCTATAAAAATAGAGTTTTAATAAACCTTATCAGTAGCCCTGGAACATGAGACCACCACTAAAATGAACTCTGAGGGTTCCATTATAGCCTTGAATCATCAAACTAGATTTCCTAAGTAATTTTATGACCATACCAATAATATATTCTACATCACTATGTTGTTAGGGTTTTAAGAGGGTTCTGACCTACTTATCTTGTTAGCAATGGTTCATAAATATTTGACAACCAATTGTCTTCATTATTTTTTCTATACATTATTGGTTCCATGACCCATCATCCACAAAAATTTAAGGACCCCACATAGAACACACACACGTGGGTAAGTATAAGATCTTTCCTATCAAGTGTGATTTGCATTTGTGAGAGCATGGTAGAGCCCAAAATGACTTATCTTGCCTTCCTCTTTGACACTTGACATGAAACACTAAATAAATCTCTAAACAACCTACTTGATGTTCTCCAATTCTCATCTATGCTCTGTAACCTCTAAAACTCACCAATCACCATGAATTACCTATGCTTACATGCCTTGTATTTACTGTTATTTCTTCAAAATTACCTTGAACTTGCATTATACATCTTAATTGTGACTTGTTACACCATATGCATATGATATGCAACCTTAAAACACATTGCACATGTTTATACTAACTTGTTCTACATCACAATTCATGCTACAATGCCAATTTGTTATGCACTATGTCCAGGATTAGTCCTAGAATGGCTTGTTTTATCAAATGACTCTCATGAAATGACCTTATCAACACCTTACAGGCTCATGAACACCTCTAAAACATGTCACTTATGATGTTAGAAATCATGGAGACCTCTTAACAACTTTGGAGCTTGACACAACACTTAGTTTCTCGACCATGCATACATGCCTAGTCATCATGTTACTTCACCACACTACCAATGTAACACCTCATGTTGACTCACTTATGAAACTTGAAACCCTTTTAAATCAATGTGACTTGAAATTAACAACAAAACTGACACAATTCCCAAGGCTAAGATAATAAAAATAACTTTTACAATACTTTAAATTGGAGTAGAAGTATATAGGTGAAGAAGAAAACACAAGGTCATCCATTAGGAGGTGACATTGTCATGTAAAATCCCCCTAAATATAAAATCTAAAATTCCAATCATTACATGAAACTTGTAGAAAGTTATGGTACAAAATGGCTTCATAAACATATCTACAACTTGATCTTCAGTAGGGCAGTACGAGAGATCTATATCACCACAAGGCACCTTCTCTTGGATGAAATGCATATGTATCTCTATATGCTTCTTTCTCTGATACTAAAATTGATTATTATAAAGAGAAATAAAAATCTTACTATCACACATAAGAGGATTAGTTCCTTTAACTTCCATGTGAATCTCTTCCAACAACCACTTTAGCCACATGGATTATTTCATTTCTTCCATCACAATTCTATATTCTACCTTAATATAATAGATGGATACTATTGGTTACCTTTTTCTACTCCAAGTAATGGCACTATACCAAAATTGAACAAATATCTAGTTGTATATTTTATATCTATCACATCGCCAACATGTTCAAAATCACAATATCTATATAAACATGAATTATCATTTTTTAGATAAAGGGTAAAGGAGGGTTTTGATAGGGACCCTAACCTATTACAAAAAAAGGATCTAAGATCTAGATATTAAAATAAGGTCCATAAGAAGCAAAAATAAGAAAAAAGGAACTGGTGCAACAAAGAATACTAAATACAACCCGAATATATGCAAAACATAGAAAAACAAAAGCCAAAATGTAGTAAGATATCTAAACAAAGGGACAAAGACAAGGGTCCCAAATCAGTTTTTAATGTCCTTGTCCTTCACTTATGTGGAAATCTTGATGATATATTTAAGGATATTTTATCTCTTCTTTAATTCCTTTCTATTTACTTCTCCTTTATCGCTATCACTTTCATTAAGCTCCTTAATGATGGATCTTATAACAACATTTTGCATGATAAAAACATCAAGAATTTTATTTTTGTTCTCCATAGCCTCCAAAGATTTCTTCCACATCCTACAAGTTATGGGCAACCCTATCAACCTTGTTGGCTTTGAGATCTTTAACATTTTATTGGATCACCACCATGTATTTTATAATCCATTTAATCACATATGTTTGTATCTCAAGATCATTTTGAATAAATTCCTTGGTGTTTTTATCAAAATTATTTCCAAGATAAATAAGAAAATGGGTGTCTAAATACCCATAATATCCCTACTAAATAATTTCCACAACATTTCTAGTTCCATCAATGTTTTTTCCCTTGTTTGCATGACTTCTGAGCACCCTAGTAGTATGGATCTCCTCTCCCGACCTTTTGTTGTATCTAGGGTTGCAAACAGGTGGGGTATTGGGAAGAGATACGGGTGTAGGTATATGCTTGGGGTTAAGATTCATGAAATGGGAATGAATGAGGAGGATAACAACTTGGTACAGGGGATACATTTTATTTCCCCATTGAACCTCTTTGATTGAATTTTCCAATGACATGCAAATTTAGAAAAGAAAAATTACCAAGTTATGTGTGAAATTGATTAAGGAACACTAGATGGTAAGTATTGATCAGATGAAAGAGTCCTTCAAGTGTAAGATACTTGATGAGTATTTTTTCCACCTCATCAAAAGGAATGGGTGAAGAGGAGTCAAGCAATCCTCCATGTATGAACTTCAAATTCTCTCCCTCTTCCAAGAACTTAGCTTCATGTTCATCTCTATTGCATTTAATTTAGTAAAACCTGGAACCAGTCATGCTCATCCTAATAATGAAGGCAATCAACTCCTCTCGTTATGGTATATAATTGGAATTTCATAGTGACAACCCTGTCTTTCCATGTTTTGATGAAAGTAGAGGAAATGTGAGGTTTGTGACCCTAATTTGTTCCGTAAAAGAAGATAATTTTCCAATATCCAAAATTCTCCATAACACCTCATCTTCCCTCCATTTTATGTTGAATGGTAGTTTAACATGACATAGATCTCCCCTTTATCTATACCCATAATCTAAAAGATGAAAGATAAGAAATAAAAATGGTAGTGAAAGGACAAGATGGAGCTCACCACAAAGAAGGAAAGGACCATTACTAAAATGAGAGATAATTTCCCATGGAAGTGGTGTAAAAGTAGGATATGTCAAATGCACCAAAAAGATATCATATCCTGGAAGTGATACAAGATAGGATGGTTAAGAAAGTTTTTTCTTTCATTATTTTCCAAGGTCATGATATCTAATGGAATTTTATTAGTCCTAATCCACCTATATAAATTGGAGTAGTTAACACCAATTTTAGATAAATATTTAGTGACTTGATTACCTTATATATAAAGGTGTGATAGATAATAGTCTGGGTGTAGGAATTGAGAATGTGAATTGACTCATTAAAAACATTCTTATGGTCCAACTTAGAGAGGATTTTTTAAGAAGGAAATTAATAACATTGAGGGAGTCCCCTTCCACCCATAGACACCTAATACCTAATTTTTAGGCTAACTAAATCCCCCATAAGGTAGCCATGTCTTTAGCATAATTATTATCATAATAAGCACAATATAAATCATTATTGATTTCACTTTTAGCCATATATAAATCCTACATTAATAGGTTTAAAATCAAGTTGTATACCAACTTTAATGACAATATGTTTATAATCAACCATGTCATATTACCAATATATTGATTTTTCAAACAACTTCAATACTTCAAAATTGAAAAAAATATTAGAGGCAATCAAGATTGGACGTCTCTCGATAAATACACAAATGTGTCCCCAAGTGTCATTTTGATATGCATATAATGATATTGTTGGTAATCACATACTAATTTAGAGTTTAGAAATGTTTTATAAAAATATATATCTTCATTATCTTCTTTGATCCTTTTAATTTTGTGATAATATTGATTTTTTTAGATTAGGTAACTATTTGGTTTTGGGGGACCAAAAACCCACAATACATAGAAGGAAAAAGAGAAGATAGGCCAACCAACAACCCAAAAAGCAATAAGGGCCCAGATAGGCAAAAAAAAATTAAACAACATGAAGGCCCAACATGGGGCAAGGAAAACACAACATCAGATACATATAATTTTTTTTTTTTTAAGATCCCAAAAAATAAACACGTAAGAAGAAAAAGACTAAAGCACTAGTCCGTCAAGAGTCAGCTAAAGTTTCTTTTTCTTATTGCTTCTAGTGTGAGAGTTGGGCCCTTGATTCAGAATTTCTAGTTCCTACCTAAGATTCATGTTCTTCTTCTACATGTTGTCATTGGTGCCAATAGTCTCCTCTTCATCATCCATGTTGATAAGATCCAATCTAGCACTCCTCTTATGTTTGTCCTACTTGTCCAATTGATCCTATAAAATATATATTCTCTACTATTGTATGGTGAAATCCACCTTCATACCATTAATCCTTTTCTCTTAGACTGCATTTTTGATTTGCCATCCCCTCATATCCTAAACCCAGGTGTTTTGTTACCTTGAGAAACATATTACTAGTAACCTCCATTTAGCCTTCATGGAATCATTGGTGGGATCACCAAGATAATCATCTATAACTCCCTTCCCTTTAGAAGATTCACCCTTCTTCAAGTTAGAAAGTAACTCCACAACTATACCCTCGCATTGTCATTCCCCACTGTGTCCTTTTTTTCCTTCTTATCATGTTAGCCAAGATCTCATCATCTGAGATCAAGGGTTGTGGGATAGGGGGTAGGTAAGGTTTACCATTATGGAAAAGCAATAATATCAAACCATGATGTAGGGGGATTCAATCATTTCCTCCTTAAAATCCAAAATAGAGATAGTTAGGGACCACAACAGGAAAAATGAAAAGCTCATTGCCTAGTTGCGTGGAAGTAGTTCAAGATAGAGAGGTGATGGGTGTAGATTTTGTGAAAATTTCCTTCAAGGGTTAAATATCTCATAACCACCTTACGGATGCCTCGTACACCTCTCCCAGAAAACAAGTCCCGACAATACCATCATCAAACAAATGCATAGTTTTTCCATTGCCAAAGAAGGTGGAGATTTCATGGTGTCTCTGTTTCTTATCCTTAAAACAATTTAAGACCCTCCATAGACATTCCTGTGACCTCCACTATAAAAATTTTAGTGACATGCATATAAAACACCCTAAACTTAACCCTCCCATGATCCTAAGCTCTGGAAAAATCAATTGTTAGGTCAGCATTGTTACCTTTGATACACTTGATATATTCATTTAACCCTCCCTTTCACAACTTCCAAATAGTGGCATCATGTTTGATAGATTGGAATGAAGTAGGCTCCATATGAAGCCGCTCGCCTCCCATGGTATGTTTGCTTTGGCTATTCAAATTTATCCTTCTCTATTTTCTAAATATTTTCCACTCGTAACAACATATAAAATTCTCCCCGCCAAATAGGAACACTTAATATTTCCAAATGTGTCATGTGGGATCTATCTATCTCTATGCGGCTCGTGCAATCTTCCTTGGATGTGCTTTTAGTTATTAATTATGTTGTTTACGTGGTGTAGGGGACCTTTCCCTCACATTCCCCCAATCCACCAAATCATTACCTTGATTCACTAACCCATCTACACTGGAATTACTTTCTCTAAACACATGGCATAAGGCCACATCATCAAAGGCCCCCATCATACTTTGAGCATCTAGTATCATATTTTTTATGTTCCAACCAACCTTAAATTTTCCTTCAATGGATTTAATAATTAACAGAGAGTCTCCTTCTATAATTATTTTCTTATATTTGAGTCTCTTAGCAATCCTAATTCCCTTCACAGTAGTAAACACTTCAAAGCATAATTATTTGAATTATTACCTAACAATCCTACGTAGGAAATCATGCAGACTCCCAAAATGATCCATTACTAGGCCGCCTCAAAGATTACCTTCCCTTAACTTTGTTGACCCATCAAAATTAAGTTTAACCCATTCCTTGGGGGAGGTTTCCATTTAGAATTGACATGGCCATTATTTTTCCTATGCTTCCCTCCTACTTTGTTCAAACTAATCCTTAAATCTTGAAGGATTCTAGTAACCTCCTTTGAAAATTATTCTTCCCACTTATTCTTATGAATGAAAATGTTGTCCCTAGTATTTTTCTTAATCCTATTGACCACCTTATAGATGTTAGATATTTTTTTTTGGAAAATCTTATCGTTCCTCTCAATCCATTTACTCCATAGGATATGAGGTAGCGAACATTTCCATATTAGATTAATAAGAATAGATTTGAAAGGAGCTTGCCATTGTTCCATTAGATTATTTAAGGTACCAAGTAGAGGGAGTTAGACATGGAATATATTCAATATCTCCACAATAACTTGGAAAGTAAACTTGCATTCCATGAAAATATGGTAAACTGACTCCATATTCTCCTTGTATAGATAACATCTATTGGAAATATTGTCATTGATGTCAACAGAGATTCTCAACTGGTGAACAAATTTTTGTTAGAAAGTAATGGAATTATTAATGGAATTGTGAGTATGTCGACAGAAATAACCAAAGACAACATATAGAGCAGAAATCAAATATTTATATATGTGAAAGGATTACCTTTATAGGATAAATATAGCAATATATGTGCAAAATGAATAGCATTCAAGAAAGAGGAAGATATTGACAACCATGATGAAAATAAAGAAGCACTTTTTCATGAAGATCATGATTTATCCTTGGAGGCCAACGATTTACATAAAAGAGGGCCCACAAATTTCCTAGAGCAGCACTTAGGTCTTAAGGGGAAACATTGAATATTTAGGTGATAATTAAATTATTTGGGTAGTATTTATTTGTGCATTAATTAATTCAAAGGGGTAACAATTTTTTAGAAAGAATAAATTAGTAAATAAAGTTTGACTAATGTTAATGAAAAGGTGTGATGGTTTAAGGTGTAATGCCCTTTCAAAAAGGTACGAAAGGTTATATAAAAAGATTCATATGATACCTATCAAGCATGGATTCAAGTTGAATATCTTAAGGAAAAAGAAGAAGAAAAATAAGCATAAAGGAAAAATTTTAGAACAACAAATCTGAAAGTAAGAAGAAGAATTTTCCATTATTTGTTGAGGAAGCAACAAGTTCAAAAGTGGAAAGAAAATTTCATAAGGAAGGTTGGTGCCTTCATATTCAAAGAGATCGGGGTCTCTTGTTGAGTTGGTTCTTAGCAAAAGGGGTTGGTTCTCCGTAGGGTGGTGCCTACAAAATTATAATTTGGGGATTAGTGTCTCTAGTAAGTTAGTGCCTAAAAGCATTTGAAAAATATAGTAAGGAATATTTTCTCCGTGGTTTTCTCCCAAAAAGTTTTCGTGTAAATTTGGTCTATTTGCATTGTGTTGATTTTCATTATGTTCTTTGATTTCTTTAATATATTAATTATAGAACAAATTAATTACGGTTTTAAATCTAAGATTAAAATATTAAAATTAAAAGAATATCTTATACTAATTCACCCCCTCTCAATATAAGTTTGTGCTTAACAATTGGTATCAGAGTGGGTGCCTTCAGGAACAATCTAACAATTGGAAGGTAGATCTCAGAAGCACATATGGCTACTCATCAAGTACAAGAAGGTTTTTCTTTGAAAAAGGATTTGTTGTTTGACATAATAAATTATGCATTTGGAGAATAATAATGAGAACCTATCTAATGGCACTAGGGTTTGATATTTGGCAATTAGTAATAGTAGGATATACATACCCATTAGTTCCACCAATAGATCAAGCTGAAAAGAAGGCTTTTGAAAATAATTCCAAGGTGATGAATACAATCCTATGAGGTTTGTCGAATTAGAGTTTGTTAAAGCAATGAAATGTGACATGATAGCAAAGGATATGGGACAAACTTCAAACTATCTATGAAAGTGATGATAAGGTTAAGAAGGTTAAGCTTCAAACCCATAGGAGACAATTTGAGAGCCTGAAAAATGAAGGATGAGGAGAATTTTGAAGCCTATCTTCTCCATGTGGATGAGGTTGTCAACGCCATAAGAGGGTTGGGTGAAAAGATTGAAGAATCCATGATCGTTCAAAAGATACTAAGATCTCTACCATTAAGATTTGATGCTAAGGTGTCTGCTATTGAAGAAATGAAGGATCTTGATAAGTTGAGCATGGAAGAACTACATGGAATACTGACGGCATATGAAATGAGGATTGAGTCTAATAGACCATCAAAGAAGGAAGTTGCATTCAAAGCCTCAAAGAAAGAGAAAATCAAAGAACCTAAATCGAATGAGAACTCAAGCAGTGAAGAAGATGAGAAAGAAGCTTTGTTCATTCAAAAGTTAAAGAAAGGATCCAAAAAGTAAAAGGTAAGTTAACATTTAAATGTTTTAACTGTGGTAAAATTGGTCATTTTTCAGCTAAGTGTCCAGAGAAAGAAGATAACGATGACGAGGAAATAAAACCTAAGTTCAAAAGGGAATTCAAGAAAATAAAAGGCAAAAAAATATTTGGAAAGAAAAAGAAAAGGTTATATTCAAAAGGGGGTAGTAGATCATCCGAAGAAAGTGGGATAAGTGACTCAGATACAATGATGAAGAAATATTATTCATGGCTATAGAAGATAATGCTTCAACAAGAAAAGATGACTTAGAAAGAGATGAAGACATGGAAGAAGAGGGTGAGGTAAATCTTGAAGAACTCATTTGTGCTTTAGGAGAGATAAAAGCACTCAAAAAGAAGAATCATAAACAAAGGCTACAACTCCAGAAATATGAAGAAGAGAATCAAACTTCTAAGGCAAGGATATCATAAAGTCTTGAAGAGTTGGAGAAATTAATCATTGACTTGAAAACCCAAATCGAAGAAGCAAAAAGAATTGAAGAAGACTTAAGGAGTCAACTTAAGATGAAAAAGGAAGATTGTGAGAAATGTGAGTCTGAGATCATTGCTTTGAGAAAGGACTTAGAAAAGGATAATGCCAAATTGATGAACAACCTAAGATTTGAAAAGATTACCAAGGTTCTAGATGAGATTTTGGAGTGTCAGAGATCACCATTCAACAAGTCAAGACTTGGCTATGGAGAAGAACTAGAGAAGGCTTCAAAGTCTACCGAGCTCTCAGAAAAGACAAGTATAGAACATGCCAAAATATATGCAGAAATTCTAAAGGAGCCCACAAGGAATGTAAGTAGAAAGAAAGAGGACATCACAAATACCAGCTCCGTCCACAAAGAAGGCAATAGAGAGAATGACTCCAAAAGATTATTTATTCCAAGACATAAGAATATGACCAGGTTTGAAAGTTCCTTCCATGGTTATTGTTTTTATTGCAATCTCTTTGGTCATAAGAAGATAGATTGTAGGAAGCGAATGAAAGATAATGAAACTAGGAGAAAACAAAAGGTGCCCATGGAGTTTCAAATAGAAATTACAATTCATTTTCTCCCTTATCATACTATAATGAGGATGTTATTGTCTTGCTATAATTGCAACAATTATGGACATATAGCATGGTTTTGTAGAAGTGTGTTTGAATCTTCTAGACAAAATCAAAAGACAAGATCTTCAGACATAAAGAAAAGGGAACCTACAAGGATCTGGAAAAAGAAGCCAAAGAAAGTTGGGATAGATAAAGAAAAGTCCATGCTTGTACAAACAACATTACATGCACGGGATGAAGGACAACAATGGTACATTGATAGTGGATGCTCAAGACATATGACTGGCGATAAAAGTAAATTTATCTCATTGAAGAAAGTAAGTGAAGGTATCGTGAAGTTTGGTGATAATGCCACAACAAAAATAACAGGGAAAGGTACACTTAGCTTAGATAATGGAAAGACAAAAATAGAAAATGTGTTATATGTTGAAGGATTAAAGCATAATCTTTTAAGTGTAAGCCAATTGTGTGATCAAGGACACACACTTAAGTTTTATGCAGAAGGATGTGAAATCAGAAAAGTAGACATAGGAGAACTAGTTGCAGATGCCCACAAAACCACAAATAATCTATACATGCTCAGTGATATGAGAGGAGAAAAATGTTGTTTGAGTCAAATTGAAGAAAGTTGGCTATGGCATAGAAGGATGGGTCATATAAACTTTGATAACCTTGTAAAAATCAGCAACAAGCAAGCTGTAAGAGACATGTCGAAGATAACAAAACCTTCAAGCACCCTGTGCAAGCAATGCCAACATGGAAAGAAAACAAGAGCAAGATTCAAACGAAGGAGCATTCAACCACCAAGCCACTATAACTAGTTCATATGGATCTTTGCGGACCCACCAGAACACAAAGCATACAAGGTGAGAATTATTTCATGCTACTCATAGATGATTATACTAGAATGACATGGGTTTCCTTTATAAAAGAAAAATCAGAGGCATTTGAGAAATTTAAGGCATTTAAAGCCTTAGTTGAAAATGAAACTGGTTTGAAAATAAAATGCCTAAGATCAGATCGAGGAGGTGAGTTCACTTCAAATGAATTCATTGAATTTTGTGAAGAACATGGAATAAAAAGGCACTACTCAGTTCAGTAAGAATTCCACAACAAAATGGAGTGGTAGAAAGGAAAAATAAAACTGTCCAAGAAATGCCTAGAACAATGTTAAATGAGTCTAAGCTATCAGACCGATTCTAGAGAGAAGCGGTTAGTACAACAATCTATATCTTGAACAGAGGACAAATCAGAGTAAATCATGACAAAACTCCGTATGAATTATGGAAGGGAAGACCAACCTCTGTCAAGTACTTCAAAGTGTTTGGGAGTAAATGTTTCATTAAGAGAAATGAAGAAGATTTGGGAAAATTTGATTCAAGAGTTGATGAAGGAATATTTCTTGGCTATTCCACCAAAAGCAAAGCCTATAAATGCTATAACAAAATATTACAAACAATTGTAGAAAGTGCCAGTGTTAGAGTGGATGAAATCATGAACCAAAAGGCAAGAGAACCTTCAGAAGAACCTTCAGAAATACCTGATCTCATAGAAGAAAAGGAAGAGGAAGTGAAAAAATTGGATGAAACAGAATGACAAGACACGAAAGCACCATCTCGCTTTGTTCAAAAGAATCATGTTAAAAGTCAAATCATTGGCAACATTGATGTTGGGGTACAAACTAGAAGAAGAATTGTCAGTACACCTGAGCAAGTAAATCTCTCTTTGTTATCTAAGATAGAGCCTAAGAATTTTTTCAGAGGTAAGCCATGATAAGCATTGGATTAAAGAAATGGAAGAGGAGTTAGATCAGATTGAGAAGAATGAAACATGGGAACTTGTACCCAGACCAAAGGATCAGAATGTAATCGACACCAAGTGGGTATTTCGAAATAAATTAAATGAAGATGGTCAAGTTACATGAAACAAGGCAAGGTTGGTTTGTAAAGGATATGCTCAAGTAGAAGGTATTGATTTTGAAGAAACTTTTCTCCTGTTGCAAGATTAGAAGCTATTAGGATGTTTCTTGCATTTGTGGTTTTTAAGAATTTCAAAGTTTATCAAATGGATGTAAAATCTGCATTTCTAAATGGAAAATTAGAAGAAGAGGTATACATTGAACAACCTGAAGGATTTCTCTTATCAGAAAATGAAGATTATGTGTGCAAATTAAAGAAGGCCTTATATGGATTAAAACAAGCTCCCAGAGCATGGTATTCAAGACTTGATAAGTATCTACAAGATCAAGGATTTAAGAGAGGATTTGTTGATAGCAATCTTTACATTAAAACTGAAGGTGAGCATCAATTGATTGTAGTAGTATATGTTGATGACATAATCTTTGGAGGAGATAATGAGAAAATGTCCAAAAGGTTTGCCAAAGACATGCAAAAGGAATTTGAAATGTCTATGTTGGGTGAGTTGTCATTTTTCCTTGGTTTACAAATATCTCAATCTAATAAAGGAATATTCATATCCCAAACCAAGTATGTAAAGGAGATACTAAAGAAATTTGGAATGAAGGATTGTGCACCTGTTAGCACACCCATGGTCACTTGAAATAAGTTGAGTAAGGATGATGAATCTCCTGATGTAGATCAAACTCTTTATAGATCAATGATTGGTAGTCTACTATATGTGACAACATCTAGGCCGGATATTATGCAAGCAGTAGGTATGGTAGCACGGTTTCAAGTAGCTCGAAGGAAACACATGTGCAAGCAAAGTGAAATGAATATTCAAATATCTAAAGGGAACTTTGGACTATGGATTGTGGTATCCAAGAGGTAAGGATTTCACATTGGTGGCATACACAGACTCAAATTGGGCAGGATGCATTGATGATAGAAAAAGTACAAGTGGAGGTGCATTCTTCCTTAGAGATAGCCTAGTATCTTGGTTAAGAAAAAGAAAGAATTTTTCTCACTATCTACACAAAAGAAGTATAATATATAAATATATGTTGCACAAAGTTATGTTGCACACAAATTGACAATACTAGTGCAATAAGCATCTCAAAGAATCCTCTTCATGTGGATGAAGAAAAAATCAAGGATATCAAAGGATATCAAGGTCAAATTGGAATACATCGCCACAATCACTTCGAAAATGAACAAATAGGTGACATTTTTACTAGGCCTAAGCCTTTCAAAGGAAACATTTGAATATCTAAGAAAGAAAAACCGGGAGTAATTTCCTTTGCTTCCTCTCATTAAAAACCAAGTGAAGCATTGGTTAAGGGGGAGCTACCATAGCATTATTCAAGCTCCTTGAGTATCTCTTTGCCATTGATGTCAAAGGGGGAGAATTACATAAAGGGGATTTGTAAAAAGAGAAGACTCGTGCATTACTGCAAACAAGGAATAAATTATGTGCAAGGTTGCCATCAATGAAAAAGGGGGAGATTGTTAGAAATATTGTCATTGATGTCAAAAGAGGTGTTGAACTGGTGAACGGAATTTCGTCAAAAAGTAATGAAATTATTAACGGAATTGTGAGTATGTCGATGGAAATAACCAACAACATATAGAGAAACAAAAAGAGAAGAAATCAAATATTTATATATGTGAAAAGGATCACCTTTATAGGATAAATACAACACTATATGTGTAAAATGAACAAAATTCAAGAAAGAGGAAGATATTGACAACCATGATGAAAAGAAAGCGAAGCTTTTTCATGAAGGCCATGATTTATCCTTAGAGGCCCATGATTTGCACAAAAGAGGGCCCACGAATTTCCTAGAGAGCAATGCTCAAGTCTTAAAGGGAAACATTGAATGTTTAGGTGATAATTAAATTATTTGGGGCAGTCTTTATGTGTGCATTAATTAATTCAAAGGGGGCAACAATTTTTTTAGAAAGAATAAACTAATAAATAAAGTCCGACTAATGTTAATGAAAGGGTGTGATGGTTTAAGGTGTAATGCCATTTTAAAAAGGTACGAAAGGCTATATAAGAAGATTCATATGAGACTTATCAAGCATGGATTCAAGTTGAATATCTTAAAGAAAAAGAAGAAGAAAAGGAAGCATAAGGGAAGAATTTTTAGAACAACAAATCTGAAAGTAAGAAGAAGAATTTTCCATTATTCATTGAGGAAGAAACAAGTTCAAAAATGGAAAGAAAATTTTGTAAGGAAGGTTAGTGCATTCATAATCGAAGAGATCATTGTCTCTTTGTTGAGTTGGTGCTGCTAAAAAAGGGTGGTGCCGTGTAGGTGGTGCCTACAAAATTGTAATTTGGGGATTGGTGTCTCAAGTAGGTTGGTGCCTACATATATTTGAGAAATATAGTAAGGAATATTTTCTCCGTGGGTTTCTCCCAAAAGGGTTTCCACGTAAATCTGTGTCTATTTGTATTGTGTTGATTTATATTGTGTTCTTTGGTTGATTTAATATATTAATTGCAGAATAAAGTAATTACCATTTCAGATCTAAGATTAAATATTAAAATTAAAAGAATATTTTTCACTATTGATTCCCACATGAAAAAATGATTTTTGGAATAAGATATTTGTTCCAAACTCTTACACAATCCTTGTTCTCCTCCTCATCTTCAAAAGATATTTCATATCTAGATTTAACTTCATACTCTCCTAAATTTGACTTGCTCCAAATTATTTCATCCTCCAACATTCTATTGGAGATAAGTGTTCTCCTTAACATGTTGTTGAGATCTTTAAAAGGTCTAATTTTCCCTATGTAGTTAGAGGGGGATATAATAGTTACCCACTTTGTCTCTTGAGGATCAGGGACCCAATAATTTTAAAATTTTCCCCAAAAATATGACTAAAGTGGGATTTAAGATCATTTCAAGGCTCACTCACACATAGAGGTTTCTTGTCTAGCCAAGAATCCTCCCAAAACCTTATTTCATTTCTATTTCCAATATTCCACCTGATACCTTGAAGTAGAAGGTGTTTACTCTGGATAATATTATTCCAAAATATGGATCCCTTTGGTAGATTGATTACGGTTAAAAAAGTTTTTCTTCCACCAATAGTCAACCAATATTTCACCTATAATATATCAACCCATAGTCCATGTTCCTTGTAGATTCTCCACTCTATCTTAGCAATTAGGGATTCATTCATAATTTTTAAAAAATATATCCTTATGCCCCCATATGGATTTGGTTTAGTAACCTTCTCCCATGCCACTAGGGATATTCTAGCTTTATCTTTAGTTCCAAACCAAAGAAACATTCTTTGGATTTTTTCAATAACATTTCTAATTTTTCCCATTATTTTAAATATGGACATGATAGGTAACAACCCCTTGTAAAGAGCTCTAGAGGATTTTAGCTTTAAATGCTTGTGTAAGTAGAGCTCATTTCCATGATGCTAATTTCCTTTGAAACCTTTCAATGAGGGGGTTCCATGTTTCCAAAGTAATCTTACTTCCACACAAGGGCATGCCCAAGTAGCTATCTGGTAAAGATTTGATTTTGCACTCCATAATGGTTATCAGTCTTCTCTGTTGATCGGTATGGACATTAATGAAGAAACATGAGATCTTATGAAATTTTATTAGTTTTCTGGATACTTCCTCATAATCCTTAGTTATTTCCTTAAACACCCTAGCTTCATTCACCTCTACCTACCCGAGGAGGAATGTGTCATCTAAAAATTGTTGCAGGCTAATTGGGTCAAATCCATTGGTAACTTGGATACCTTTTATTCTTCTATCCATCATATCCCTTTGAAAAATTTGGCTAAGAGACTCAGCTATAATGATATATAGAAAGGGGAATATAGGAACCCCTTGTAAAATACCCTTACCGTATTTTAAGAAGCCATATGGATTACCATTGATTAGGACTGAGAATTTTGGAGTAGAGGTACACTCCTTAATCAAATGGATAACCTTAGGATTGAAACCTAACTTTTCTAAAATCATACTTAAAACTACTAGGACACTCTGTCGTATTATTTATGCATGTCCAATTTCACCATCATAGCCTCCATGTTGGATTTTTCCACTAAATGCACTATTTCATGGATGGCAATGATATTATCAAATATTTTTATTTTAAGAACAAAGGCTCCCTAGTTAGGTGATATGAAATTTTATAGGACCTCCCTAAGTCTGAAGGCCAAAATCTTGGAGAAAATTTTATAGATAGTGTTGCATAAGCTTATTGGTCTAAAATCCTTAAGATCCTTAGCTCCATTCACCTTGGGTATCAATACTAAGAAGGTGTGATTGACCTGTTTTAGCATCATTCCCCAAGAAAATAAATCCTGAACCACTTGCACAACATCTTTCTTAATTATATCCTAGTACATTTGGAAGAATGATGGGAAAACATCCGGGTCAAGGGCTGTATCCCTCTCTATGAGGAAGATAATGGCTCTAATTTCCTCCTCCTTCGGAATTTCCATAAGCTCTCTATTCTCTTCCATATTGATAACTTGATCGAAGAGTGAGAGAAGCTCCTCCATATTCCTCCCATCAGTGTGATTTCCTTTAGCATATAGATCTTGGAAGTAGCTAATGATAGTCCCTGCCAGATCATCTTCCTCCATGGCCAAAGTACCATCCAGTTTAGAGACTTCAAGGATTCTAGTTTTGTTGGCTTTGATGGTAGCCGAAACGTGAAATAACTTTGTGTTCCTATCACCATCCTTGAGCCAGTTGATTTTGGATTTTTGTCTCCAATAAATTTCTTCTTTAGCCAGCAAGTTGTGAAATTATGAGAGCAACACTTTCTCTTGTTCCTTGTCCTGAATACTCCATCCCCCTCCTCCATAAGCTCCTCAAGAATTCTTAAATCCTCCCCGAATTTTCTTTTTTGGAGAAAAATATCCCCAAAGACTTCCTTATTCCATTTTTTGATGTTATTTTTAACATTATTTAACTTTGAGACCACCATGTACATACTATTACCGCAAGTAGGTAGGTTCCACCATTCTTCAATATTTTTGCTCAATTCTGGGTGCAAGGTCCACATTTTTTTGAATCTAAATGGCCTTCCTTTAACGTTCTAGGATTCATCAAACTTCAGAATCATGGTTTTTTATTGGAATTGGTCTGAACAAAGATGATCATGAGTACACATGACCTTGCACCCACTGAAATTTAACCGGGAATATGTGAAGTCTAATTTGAATCAATTATGTACTCATTATTTGATTAAACTAGGTACACTTGGATCCTCTTAGTTCTAGATCGAACAACCCATTACCATGGATAAAATCAAAGCAAGGTCTTTCATACTTTCCAAGAAAGTAGTGAATCCTCTTTTTTATCAAATGATAGAAGAGGAGTATTTAGGTCCCCTCCTATCATCCAACCCCACTCCTTGAAATAGTTCCTAAAGTTCACCATTTCTTTATATAACTCTTTCCTCCCAAAGACATATTTCGGGGCATAAACATTTGAAAGGATCCATTTAATTTTGAAACTAGTTCCGTGAAGCAAATAGCTAGACGATGTTTATTTTGAATCAAAAACTATCCTTCTACTCTAATCTCATCCCACAGGAATGCCAATCCACCTGAAGCCCCCACAGATTCCACACAACTACAAATAACCTCTTTCTAAAAAAACTTTTTAATTTCATTAAACTTATCCTCCTTCATTTTGGTTTCTTGGATCATGAGGATATCAACATGGTTATTTATCATAATGTCACTAAGAATCCTATGCTTACTAGGGTTATTCAACCCTCTAATATTCCATGATATAATTATCATTTAAACTTAGATCTTCCCTTACCTGATGTCAAGGAACCCTGGCTTCCTTCAACCGACCTCCTTCAATGCAATTCTTTCTCTGGTCACTCTGGCAGGTGGTCTTCCCACTCCCTGTTTGGTCCCACCTAGATTCACTTTAGGAGTAGGCTTATTCAAATTCTTAGTGGGCTATGAAGGTGGTGTAGAGACCAGGTTGAACCTAGCCTCCATATTTTTGATTTATTTTAGTCCTATAGCCTCCACTATTTCGATCTCGTCCAGTCCTATAGTTGTAAACATATTACTAACCATAACAGGGTAGGATTGATTATAGGTGAAGAACCTCAGGCTACCATATGTATCCTCCACCACCATAGACTTAATCTGAAACTATTCTTCTTTGTCAATGGTTTCCTCAAACATTTCTTGAGCTTCCTCGGATTCCGCATCAACAAGGCTACCTTGGCCTCCTACTCTTTTCCTTCTTATTTAGTTTTCAAGATCTCTTAAATAACCGGGCCTACCGATTTGTAAACTCTTAAACTTTGGAATTATTCACAAAACAAAAATTAATGATTTTTGTTTACTTTCTATTAGAAAATAACAAAGATAGCTAGTGAATGAATTACTATTGTGCTCAAAATAAACAATTGTAGTAAAGGAAAGAATATAAGCTCATAACACCAACAATTTTATCCTGGAAAACCTCCAATGGAGGAAAAACCAATCGAGAAGGGAAATTTCTCTTTCTTCCCACTTCTATTGGCCAATTCAAATCAACAGGTACAAAATTTACAATAAGTAAGAAAGAGAAGTAGATAATATCTCAACACTTCCTTTCAGTTACTTGCTTTCTCTATCCAACACTCCTTTCTTCTACAAAAATACAATTTCCAGCACCAAGACTTCTTGCTCACTTGCTCCCATGCTTCGATGATCTTCTACACTTCTACAATCATGTATTTATAGCCTTTCTCATGTCCTCCCATGCACTGGAGAATGGGAAAGGTCATGAAGGAGAAGAGAAACAAACATCCTTTCAAATTTAGAGGTTGTTCATTTCGAATTTAATTTTTGTCCATATTGGCCAGGACCACCGCCCTATGTAGACCAGTAGTTTAGGGACCGTTGCCCTGGCTGGGTGGTGGTTCTATAACCACCACCCTACATTAGGCAGTAGTCTTGTTACTTAAAATACAGAACCTCCATTTCATTGTTTTCCTTCTTTGTGCTGACTATTTCGATGAAGTAGAGTTATTTTGGATCCCTATGGATCACACCTCCCCTTCTTAGGAGGATTTTGGTCCCACAAAATCTTAGTGGGGGAGTAGATGAGGGAATAATTCCCTCGCTTGCTCCTTTGAGTACCACCGGGCTTGCCTTGGTGTCTTTCCTTTCAGTCCAATCTACCAAGACTCCTACGGACCTCTTCTAGTCTCTCTGACTTTCTACTATAGCACTACATCCTCCTCCAATTCACCTCATGAGTCCAAGATGTAATCCTCAATGGAAGGTAGCAACTATAGTTCTTCATCTTCATCCAAAGCATGGATGGCTCATATAGGTGCAAGTTCTCATAGTTTACTACAAAGTACATCCTCATAAATGATGGAAAATCAAGTTGAAAATAATTTTCCCCAACCTGCTCCAATATGGTGAAGGGTCCATATCGTAGTGGCTTGAGCTTCTATGCTTGACCTTGTAGTCTCTCCTTGCTCAAGTAAATCCAAAATTTGTCTCCAACATGAAGCTTGTGTTCCCTCCTATGCTGATCATGCCTAGCTTTGTACTTTGCTTGAGATTTTTCTAGCTGTTATTTGACCTTGAGATGGATTTTCCATATCTTCTCAATGAACTTATTGGCTCTAGTCACCTCTATGTCTCATGTATCCTTCTCATCCTGATGTCCAACTGCTATGTCCAGAAGATTTGTAGGTATATATCCAAAGCATGCTTCAAATGGTGACTTCATAGTGGATGTGTGTACTTCCTGGTTATAGGAATGTTGAATCTAGGCTAAGGACTTGTCCCAAGTCCTTAGGTACTTACTGTTATACCCTCTGATCAACTGTACCAAATTCATATTTACCAACTCTATTTGTCCATCTGTTTGTGGATGGAAAGTTGTACTCCTCTGTAACCCAAGATCCATATTGTCCCAAAAAGTAGTCCAAAACTTCCCAAGAACCTAGAATCCCTATCGAGAAGTAGACTTTGGTAAACCAAAATGCACCCATACATTAGCAAAGAAAAGATCTGCTACCTCATGCACTTTTACCTTGTCTTTTTACATGCCATAAGAATACACATTTTACTAAATTTATCCACAACCACATAGAGATAGTCATGGCCATATTTAGACATAGGTAAAGTGACATGCGAGCATGGGAATCTATAAGTACCTCTTCCTTGTACTCCGACCTCCCAAGGTCATGCCGAGATGGCTAGTGAATGTGGAATATAAATGGATACGAGACAAACTAATCGAGTAATCTTATATCCTCAATACACAATAATGGAATACATGAATCTAAGGAAAAGAAGGCCCTCCTAACTCGAATTGGTGTAATGGTTTGTTTAGATATAACTTTTTGGAGGATCCAATCAATATCGAGCTCACCGAGATCCTGTTTATTGGTTTTGGATACGTGGGAAGTGACATGGGAGCTTCGTATATATCCCCTAAAAGGTCATGAAAATGGTGGTAGGAGGCTTAGTGGATTTGTAGTGAACTATGGGTGGTTTTTGGTCTAGTCCAGAAAATATTAGATTGATTGGCTTCTATATTTAATACGGAGAATTGTGTTATGATATCGGTAGAAGTGGTGAGGATCTAAATACTAGTGTTCATAAACCAGTATCAATACTTAATTGATTTGTAGGCCCGTTGGGTTGTGGGACTTGGGGATCACAACCATGAGTTTGTGGTTGTTGTGGACCTGTTATGGTCATGTGAAGAATTAATCCCTTCTTCCAACTATCCAGTAATCATACGCCTTTTCATCCTCTATGTTTAGAACTAGAAGTTGTATAATTTTCTTAGAATACCTAACAGGTGTTCTGGCAACTTGAATGCGTAAGCTAGTATCTATGTCAACAAGGAGGTATCATGTGTCAGGTTATGGAACTAAAGGATCACAACCAAATACTTGTTCTCTTTTGAATCCTTGTATAGTCATTCAGATATTTTATCAAGGTAGTCTATAGTTAGGATGATTTGACCAAAATGTGTATGCCTTATCATCTTCGATATTTAACCCTCTCAGTTGTTCACTAATTGCTTGTAGGTTTTCCATTGCTTGAAAGACCTGTATCCTAAGGTCTTGATCTATATCAGCTAATGTTATGGGTAGGTTTGGTTGAGGCACTATTGGTTCAAATATATATTCTCTAAGCTCTCTAGGTCCCTGTGATTGTCATGCAAAATGATTAAACTTTTAACTAAGATTAATAAACCAATTATGAAAGATATATCTACACTATGCATATATTTTTTTATATTTGTATTTTTGATGAAGTATTTTAATGAAATTAAAGATCAGCTATTCTAATATATTTAGAAAATGGAAACTAATATAGTAACAAAATAAAAATAAACAAAGTAGCCTAGTGTGGCTATTTTCCCGTGTAGATTGTGATTTTATCCTAAATATCTAAGCAACTAATTATTTCAAATTGAAAGATTCTCGATCCTACCTCAGAAGTGAGGAATGAATCATAGTTTCTTAGAAACTATCAATCCCACACAGCTTCCCGGTGATATCGAGAGTGAGCTTTTGACTGAAATAAAATAATTCACTACTCTATTTGATACGTTGTAACTAGAAATTTGATAGCTCAAACCTGGCATTTACATAATAGTGGTAAATCCAGTTGTGTGTGACTTCATCCCCTTAGTGTGATCTCCTCATTCCTTCGTGTTCTCATGAATCCAGAAAAGTGTGTATATGATAGCATCAACAGAAGAAGGTATTCAAACAATGGAAACTTTGGATATAGACCGAATACAATGCGAGTAGGAGAGGGATAGCACAAGTGAACAGAGCTTGACTATGTAATTCCTAGCAGGATTTATTATGGGAATACAACACAAATACGTCGAGAGTTCTTGAAACTATCCTTTGTGATGAATATAACCTGCAACTCTAATGGATTCCAATCTACAAATGAAACTACTTTACTCTAAACTGACTTGCATGGAACAACAATGAAGCAAGACTGAAACAAGAAGATCAAATGACCTCTAAACAAAGTAAAGAAAGACCAATAATGGAGGAAAAACATGAAACTAATAGAATTCTAAGCAAGAAACTCAAAAACTGAATGTTAAACAGAGAAGGAGAGGGGCCATTTTTTTGAAAACAAGCTAGCTATTTATAGCAAATGCATTTACTAGAGGGTAACTCCCAATTGAACTCTTTTACTATAAACAAAGGGAAAACACTATTCACAAGGCGGCCAAAACATAAATGCAAAGCAAAGTAGCTGAAGAATGTGGGTAGAAATTGAAGATTTATGTTTTACATGATTGTCGAACTTTCTCGGAAAATGTGAAACAGGACCACCACTCTATGCGGGGGTGGTGGTTACGGGACCGCCGCCCTATCTCGGGCAATGGTCACGAGACCGTCGCCGAGTGCAGGGTGGCGATCTCGTCATGAAGACCAAAATGCAAGGAAAAGGGGGCAAAGGGAAAAACAAAGCATGTGGAGGCCGAGCGAGGCATGTGGGATACAAATGTATACTTGGCGAGATTTTCTAGATTCCGAACACCTTGCAAGGAGACCTGTATCATCATTGGGGTATGTGTAACATCTTTTCGGTGGTGCAGTACCCTAAAATTTTGGGTACGTACATATTGCCCCTCGAGATAAGTGTATTAGCCATGAAGAGGTGTAAGATGGTGGATCGAGTATGACGGTCCCAAAATGGGAAGTTAGGAGTTATACGACACGCCGTGTGTTGGAAAGTCGCCATCTAAAGTCCCACTATTTGAAAAATGAAAAAAAGGGGGAAGTGCGAGATAGATAAAATAAATTGAGAAATAAAACAAAATTGATATGAAATGAGGACTTACCATTTGTGTGGGGTTTAGAACTTACCTCTGTTGATGCTCGACCACGTGAAAGATATTCAAAATCAATTTTAAAAGCTATATATATAAAACAAACTCACTTTACTATTCATTTACATGGATTGATTTGATAGTTTTTGAGCTATGGGACCCACGGTGATGGTTCTCGATGAGAGTATAGTCAAAACATTCGTGGTGAGATAACGATCATGCCTCCAAGAGAGGAACATCAACCCGTAAAGTCTTAGGTTAGTTCTTCTCAATTAATTTTTTTTTAACCTAAAATGTGGAAATGATGAAATCTTTGTCTCAGGGGGGTTATTTTTGAAAATATTATTTTTAAATGACTCTCTAGGGGGCACCCATAGGGTAGGTCTTTATTTTGGTTGAAATGGTATCTTTTTCTTGTTTTTAGGTATTTTTAGGGCTTCGAGCTGTTTACATTTTCAGACAGATGCCACCCTTGCAGGCGGTGGTTTGGGACGCGCCTTAGAAGGCAGCGGTTATGGAACCACCACTCGCACATGAGGGCAGCGGTTTGCACAGAAAGTAAAAACAAATGCTTTACTTACTCATTTTTGCATTTTTAGAACTTTTACATGTTATTGATAGATTTTCCAATCAGATTTTGATACTAACTTACTCCTTTTCTATGTTTTGGGTGTGTGCGAAGAAGGAGGTATACATTAGGTGGACCTGAGAGAGGGAGTGTGATTGGCTCCTAGTAGTATTAGAGGCACTCACTCAGGCAGAGAGAGATACTCTTCGAGAGGGTTGGCATTTGGAGGATTGCACAGGTCCCTCATGTTGCACTTGCTAGTCACATACTATGTGACTTATTTTCATATCCTGGGATGCGGATCGTAACACCTTCGATTCCCAGGAGTTAGGGGTGAGTGGACCATCACCCTGGAGGATGTTTACCATATACCGGGGTTCCGATCCTCGGGTGGCGCTTGTCTTTTAAGACAACGGCATCAAGATCTCGAGTGGTTCGATGGGCCACCTATATGGGGGATACTGATTGTTTCGATGGGTCGAAGAAGAAGGGGGTGAGGGTCTGCTCCATTGTTGAGTCAGACATTCCTGTGCTTTGCAAGGCCATCATGGGCATCCTTGCTTTGAGATTGATTGGGGACAAGGAGGGGACACCATCTTATATTGTTGGGCCCCATCATTACACAAATTAAAGGGCGTGGATGTGTTTATTCTTGGGGATCAAACATCCTTGGGACCACCTACCATGATTTATAGAGGGTGGTCCAACTACAGGGATAGTCACTGAGCCACCCCACTCTTATCATGAGTTGGGTGTATGAGCATATCACTCCATATGGGAGAGGTGTAGAGGCAAAGGATCCCGAGGCCATCAGGGTAGCGAGGTGGATAGGGATGACTGTACTTAGAGCACCTCACTAGCTAGTGGCATCTTTGACCACTGCAAATATGGAGGCCACTCCATATCAGGCCATGGTAGGGTTATGGGGAGAGGAGACTATCACATTGATTTCTTGTCAGACTACCAGTCAGCTGGTAGACAAGGCGGGGGAGTTGGAGATCCACCCCTTTGACAGAGTACCATAGTAGTGTGGCCTCCCCTATATTGACATGTTTCCTCCAGTGGGGCTAGTGTATAGATCTATTTATGAGGCTCAAGGAGGTCCTAGAGGCTGGGGTTGTACTACCGTTACTCTTGGTGTTCCCATCACGAGATAGGCTAGTGGTACGTGCTCGAGGAGAGCCAAGTGCTCCTCAGGCACCTTTACTTTGGATTTCCGCTGGTCCCGCCCATAGCAGCGATGAGCCCATTGATGTGGACTCTGAGTCTGAGGAGTTCACTGGGGGAGAGATAGAGGAGGAGACAGAGGAGATGGAGATCGGAGGGATGGGTGGGGAGGATGACGGTGATCCCAAGTGACATGACACTCGGGAAATCCTATGGGTGAGAGGACGGAATGGAGCACGAGAGAGGGTGACTCTGGTCTTAGAGGAGTTTCTCTCTCAAGATTTAGGGGGAGATGGCGAGTCTATCATAGGCCATCACATTGCTCTAGATGTGGGAGAGAGATGCCAGTCAGCAGCAAAGCATCAGTGGCAGGCACGGATCCTAGAGACCCTTCCTAGAGGCCTAGCGATCCGAGTGAGTTACTACTCTTCTCTTGACTTTATTTTAGTTAGAATTGTCTTAGTTGTTATTTCTTTTTGTTTCATTTACTCTTGGTTTTATCTTTGATCATTTTCTAACTTGTTTTCTCCTTTATTTGCAACGACTGCTGATGAGTAGCGAGACTTGATTCATCGAGTATGCACAGATACCTTGTTACTCCCCTCGGAGAAGACTCATGCTGAGCTTTCTGTGGACATGGGGGAGCCTTCAGCAGCTGGTAGGCATACCAATGTTTTTGCCTCTATCTAGAAGGTAGCGAAGATCATGACTTCTCTCCATCTTTGAGCTAGCTATTGGATATAGGATGACCGAGCGGTTGATGAGGAGGATTCATTCTAATAGTGAGACGAAGCTCACCGGCAATGGACTGTGAGCCCTCGCCGCATTCAGAGTGCTAGTGTGGCGAGTCCTAGATGTGGTCATTCGCCCTCTGAGGGATCCCATTGGGATTGAGAGGCCATTTTTGTAGTGTTTTATTAGATATCTATATGAGTGTTTTTGTACTTTTCGGGCTCATTGAGCATTTTGACCATGCCTAGTGCATGATGGCATTGTATATGAAACTTGATTTATATATATATATATATCTTTTTGGATCTAGAATTTTGGTGCCTAGAATTTTGTGACTTGTTTCCACATGTATACTAGATGTTTTTAGAGTATTTGTTTTCATGCTTTTCAGAATGTATGCAATGGATGACAAATGATAATAAACAGAATGTTTTACTTTGTATGTTTTTGTAATGCTGATATGAGATGATACAAACATATGGTAGTACTGAAATTTTGAATTCTTTGGGCAATGTTCGTAATTTCTTCTTATGTTGGCAAAACATGATGAATGTATAGTGATAAAGAGATGAACTTGCCCCATTCCCAATTCCACACAACTAGTAAGATGCGAGGGCTCAACACCAAGGGTGAGGAAGGGAAAAAATTGTATGAGTTTGACTGAATGGAATGATGAGAGACAGACAAACCAGTAATAGAAACCAGACTTAGACCTACATACTTACCCTACTCAGAACTACCACCAAGCTTAGAAGGCCACTTACTTTCTAGTTTATCTAGACTTAGATTTATAAATGGCAACCTAGTTAACAAAATATGGTTTTGAGGATTTGATCTCTTTAGAATTTGGACATTTTTTTCTCTTAATATAATTTGTTTTTTACTTTTTGCATACCAAGATTTGTTAATTTGTGTGAATGGACCCCCCACACCCTGCCTCATACCATTAGTAAGAAGCACGGGTTTGTCACCTAAGGCGGGATATAGGCGAGTAAGGGCACTTCTTTCCTTTCCCAATCTCACACCACCAAGTAAGAGATATGGGATTATCACCAAAGGTTGGTGGGGCAAAGAAGTGTCTAAAATAAAATATTTTGTTTGCTTGGCATTTTTGATTCCATTCGATTTAGACATTTCTAATATATGACTTTGGGATATCCTTTCTTTCAAAGAGATTTAAGAGGGATAGATGTGACACCAAGAAGCTTCTAGAATAGACCGTAGGTAAGGACAACTTCACCTAGTAGAATTAAAGAGCAAAACCAAGTATGCATGCCTTGGTATGGTTTTTGTCAATACTTGTTTGTCAAACTTGATGAGAAGATTTGAAAATACTTGATGACGTTTGGAGAGATGTGATTTGAATGCATTTGCTAATACTTTCAGAAATTTGTAACAGATTGCTTAAGAATAAGTTCTGGACTGCAATTTTTATGAAATGAGTGGACAAAATGAAAAAGTAAGATGACTAATGCAATGTAGGTAGCTATAATGTACTAGTGGTGATTCTAGTGTCTTATGAGTAAAAACGTATAAGATGCAAGGAATTGTGATTTCATTAAATTCCTCACCTTCTAGTGTGCATAAGAGATACGCACCATTTCCATAGTCTTTCATGACTTGATATGGGCCCAACCACTTGGGCCAGAACTTCCTTGGCCGGTTTTCTTATCAATCTGGCTGTCTAGTCTTAGAACTATATCTCCCTCATATATTTCTCGCTCATAGACTTTTTTGTTATATTGTCGACACATCAAAGTTGGCATAGGCTCTGTTCCATTGCTCAAAGCATTTATCCTATCCTCGTCAAGGCTTTCTAGTTGAGAGAGGTGTGCCTCCCTGTAAGTTTCTTCATCCAAAATCCCTTGTAATGAGATGCAGAGATTGGGTATTTAAACCTCAAGTGGGAGAACTACTTCTACCCCGAATACCAACGAGAAAGGGGTTGCTCCTGTTGGTGTTCTTATTGAGGTTCGATGGGCCCAAAAGGCTGGATATAGTTTTAAATGCCAATCTCGCTTATTCTCCTTGACTGTTTTGAGGAGAATAGCCTTTAATGTTTTGTTTATCGCTTCGTCTTGCCCATTGGCTTGAGGGTAGTAAAGCAAGACCGTGTGATGGTTTATTTTGAATTTTCTACATAACTCACGAGACTTCATCATTTTTAAAGGATGTGCCATTATTTGAGATAATGACTTATGGGACACCATACCTACAAATGATTTGGTTTAGAATGAATGATACGGTGGTGAGGGGCATGGCCTCACAGCCACTTGGTAAAATACTCCATGGCTGTAATTATAAAGTTGTGGCCATAGATTGATGAGGGAGATAATTTCCCTATCAATTCTAGACCCCATGTGGAAAAGGGCCACGGGGTCACTATTGGTTACTGAGGATTATCTTTGGAAGGTGAATCTCGTGAGAGAATTCTTGGAATTTTGGCACTTATGTACAAATTCTACTATGTCATGCTCGAGTGGGCCAAAATAGCCCATCCAATGATTTTTGAGTGGTGGCATGACCACCGAAGTGGCCTCCACATATCCCACTATGGGATTCATAAAGAATCTTCTTATATTCTTCTGTGTCGACACATCTTAGAAGCATGCCATCAAAGGCTTTATGATAGAGTACTTGTTCTAAAACAACATATTTAGCGGTGATAATGTGTAATCGCCTTCTTTGTTGTGATGTGGAACCTTCCGGTATGTGTGGTCTATAATAAAATTGATGATATCGGTATACCGAGGATATGTAGAGATGGGGGCCTAGTTTCAACAAAGTATACACACTCATCGGGAAAGTCCATATTTACCGATTGCCTCCATCTAGTGGATTGTCACCAACCATTCGTAATGATTTTCCCTCAATGGATTTTTGGTTTATGAATGTCAACTCAAATTCTCCCATTAAGGTTATGAAATGCCTAGCCTTTTTAGATAAAGACCCTTGCATAAGGAATGTTTGTAAATGATATGTTTTTACAATGACCCTTGTTTCTTTGTTTAACATGTAATGTCTTAAACATTTTGTTGTAAAGACTATGGCAAGGCATTCTCTCTCTACCTGTGTATAACGTGTTTCATAATCAAGCAACGTTTGGCTGATGAAATAGACCACACGTTCTCATTTATCATTTTCTTCTTGAGCCGGCATGCGGGTGAGCAATACATGAGTGGCTAGTGAGTATAGGATCAAAGGGCGGTCTGGTTTGGGAGGCATTAGCATGGGTGGAGAAAAAAGAAGCATTTAACTTCTTCAAAGGCCTAGTTGTAATCTTTAGTCCAATCAATGCTATAATCTTTCTTTAATAGATTGTTGATTAGATGAATGGCAAACTTAAATCGGGATAAACCTTCAGATTGCATCGAGTTTCCCAATAAATGATCTCGATTCCAGACTTGTCCGATGGTGGGATCATTTTGAGAACAACCCATATTTTGGTTGGATCAACATCAATCCCTCGTGAAGATATAATATAGCCCAGAAGTTTTCCTCTTGTCACACCAAACACACACTTCTCTGGGTTTAATGTGATGCCATATTCAATTAATCGTGAGAGGATGATGTGAAGTACTTCTAGATGATCACAACGCTTCTTGGCCTTGGCCAATAAGTCATCCACATAGGATTCCACAATTTTATGGATAAGATCGTGGAATATGTATGTCATTTCCCATTGATATGTAGCATCGGCATTCTTAAGACCAAATGGCATGATAGTGTAGCAATAAGTTCCCCAGGGGGTTATGAATGTAGTTTTGGCTTGATCCTGTTCAAATATTTTAATTTGATTATACCCTGAGAACCCATCCATGAGGGATAATAGTTCAAACCCAGCTATTGCATCAACAATAACGTCAATGGATGGTAACGGGAAATCATCCTTGGGACAAGCTTTGTTAATATCCCAAAAATCTATGCAAATGCGTATCTTCCCATTCTTTTTAGAGCAGGGGACGATATTAGATACCCATTGTGAATATTCAACGGGTTTGATGAATCCCACTTGGAGAAGTTTTATTACCTCTTCTTTTACCATGAGAGCCACTTTTGGCTTCATTGGTCTTGACTTTTGTTTAATTGGTTTTGCATCTAGTTTAGTGATAAGGTTATGTACCGCGATGTGTGGTGTAATGCCCGTCATTTATTTATAGTTAAATGTGAAATCCTTTTGATGTTCTTTGAGGATTTGGGTGTGTATTTCTATCTCCTCCGGAGTTAATGAGGATCCCAACTTCAAAATTTTTGGTTCTTCCTCCATTCCAATGTTTATGTCAATGGTTTCTTCTATTAAAGAAGTGTTACCTTCTTCAAATTCAGGTGGGGCTGGAGGTAGTTCCAAACTTTCTCCATCTTCTATCTCATAGATATCGAGATCCTTCTATGGAGGAGACTCTACCATGGGATTTCCAAAATAGGAAGAGGAATGTGGTATTAGGGAAAGATCCACTATGCGGTGAGCAAGGTGTAGCTCCACATAGGTGTTTAGATATTCGAGAGTGACTCTATCATCGTCAAAGTGATCCATGATAGAAAAATCATCCTCAGCTTCTCCATGAGTCAGGAGTGAGTTTTTTGGTATTTTACGCACTAATGGTTTGGTACGAAGTGATACTGTGAAATTTGTATCTTCCAACTCACTATTTGGAGTGAAACGGGAAGTTGAGGTTGCTATTGAGTCTACAAGAAGGTTCTTCTCTCATGGGATTGCTTCAATTGATATGAAGTTAAATCCCTTGCTTAGATCTAATACCGTTGTTTTATAGAGTTGTAAATGTTCAGCCCTAGTTTCATATACCTCGGAGACTTGGTTTGCAACTAGTTGTGAGTCTCCTAGCACTCTAATATCATCTACACCCATTCTTTTGGCTAGGATGAGGCCATGGAGGAGAGCTTCGTACTCATCCCGAGTTGTTTGTACATTCAAAGTTTGATTTAAAGGTGAAAGGTAGGATCTTTCCCTTAGGTGAAGTAAAGATCACTCTTGCCCCAACTCCAAAGCGACATCTAGCCCCATCGAAGTGGAGAGTCCAATACTTGCTTGGGAAAATGGATGTTGGGGTATTTTTCATATCTATTTCTTTTGCTTCATTACTTCCACCATAAAAACTTCATCTGATGGAAGAGAAGCAATTCCCACGGTGTGTCCCATACCCATAGAATCGAATGGTAGGAGAATGGGTAAGTCTTTCTCTGAAGCAACTTGACAATTTTGTGGTAGTCCCTAGTGACATTGTTTCTATAACATTGGTCTCATTTTTCAGTGCCGGAATGTCTTTGGCTAGATTTTTAATTTCCAAATATGTGGTGGGTATCAACTTCTCTTTTGGTTTTGAATTAATTGGTTTGATAAGTTGATTTTTTGGGAGTTCAAACTCGGAGTGACGCGCTGGTGTTTTCTTCAAATCAGCTAGGTTTATATCAAAGGGTTTTGGGTCATCTTGTACCACAAATATTTTCCCTAATTGTATAAATCTTATTTCTAGGAATAACATGGAAGGGATTGCATTCATGTGGTGTATCCATGGCTGACCAAGGATCATATTATAATTGGTTTCTTGATCTATAATATAAAATTCGGTGAGGATCGCGTCTTGGGTCCTAAAGTGACTAGCAAAACTATGGTTCCAATTGAAGTGGCCTTGAGGCTATCATATCCTCTTAACGTATTTCATGTTGTGGAACAGTTTGTCTCTCCATATCCTAACTTTTGAAGAAAATCAAAGGGGACTATGTTAACTTCTGCCCCATCGTCAATCATTGCGCATTTAACATAATTATTGTAAACCCATACTTGTAAATGTAAGGTGGGTCACCTCTTCGTGCAATCTCAACGTCTGTTGGAATTTTGCTTATGTCAAATATAAATTTAGTATCCCTATCTAGCTGCCCCGGAGGATAAATGTCAAAGTCTACATGGTTTACTTGCATTTCCGGAGGAGGAGTGATGTTGATTAAATGACCAAGGCCTAATGCTTCTAAGAGGGCAGCCCTGTGGGCGGGAGAGTTCTTTAACAAATCCAAAAAGGAGATGTGAGAGAAGGTTTTAGTTAAGTCATTAATTAAATCATAGGCGCCTATGGGTTTTACCAATGTTTGTTGACTGTTGTCTAGTTCCAATGGATAACTTGGAGTAGGTTAAGAAGAATAATCCCATGTTCTTGTTATGGTTTGTACGGGTAGCTCGGTGTCTAACTCTACCAAACCAACTATCTTAGTTTTGGTTCAAGTTCCTAGTTGGGGTGTGACTGGTGGATTTAACGAAGTTAAAGCTTCATGATCATTGTTTCCTATTACAACACCCTTGTTTGTTCCGCTAGGATCTAGCTTGTTATTGTTAGAATGGTTTGGGGTGGATCATTAAAGATCTTGAGGGTGCATTTTGAGGGATACCGCCTTTGTATAAGTGTTTGGTGTGGGTACTACAGAATTTGCTAAAAACATATCTATAAAGAGTTGTTTTTGATCTTTTGAAAGGTACTGCATGAATTTATTGTAGTCACGATAAGTCCTAGTATCGTGGCCTTGAATCTTGTGGAAGCCACAATACAAATTGGGATTATAATTTCGAGGAAATTGTTGATTTAAAACTTGTTGTGGCCTGAAATTTCGATAAGGTTTCTTGGTTCTTTAGAGTTAAAATTTTGAGGTTGTTTCCTTTGGTTTTGACCACGATATCCGGTTGGGTTTCGATTTGGACCTTCTGTTTGGATTTGTCATTGTTTTTTTGTTATTGTTGTTGTTGTTGTCATGGTAATGGATGATTAAATCCCCGCGTTGATTGTTGGAGTAAAATTTTTATTTCACGATTATTAACGGTGGCAAAATGATTACGACATTTTCACTTTTAACTTGGTCGGGATTACCGATCTGTTGTAACTCGCGGTTCTTGTTCAGGATCTTAGGTCCTTGATTAGCATTCCCAGTATTAGGATAGGCTGCGGTGTTTTGATTGGGAGTGGTTAGTTTCCCATTTGTCCCATATGTCTTACGACCACTATCTATCACTGCTTGGTCGATTTGGAGAGCACTCTCGAGTACTTCATCATAAGTTCTTAGTGGGAACTTCTAGACTTCTTCCTTTATCTCTCTATTGAGAGAATTAAGGAATATATCGCATAGTTCCATTTGATCCATGTTTGGAGCAATTCTTTGTTGAGTAGAGAACTATATGCCATCTTTGAATAAAATGAGAAGCGGATTCATTATGTTCTTGTTTAATATGCAAGAATTCCCTAATCCTTGTTCGTAACAATTTGTTCATATCAAAAGCTTTGATGAACTCAGACACAAGTTGTTTGAATGAGTGTATCGAGGCTTCAAGTATTCTATAATACCAATCAAGGGAAATACCTTCTAAGGTTTTAGGGAATATTTTGGCAATAAGCCCGTCCCAAGGAGTAATTCCGTATGGTTGTGGCATAGGCCTTAATGTGTGCATTTGGATCCCCTTCCCCTTTGTATTTGGGTAAATTGGGAAGAGGTCTTGGAAGCATAACACTTTGTATGGTGAAGTCTAGGGGCTCTTTTAAATATTCTAAATAAGTCCCTACCGCATAGGCCTCGACCATCGATGGTGCTTGCTTTGAGGGGGAGGTAGAAAGGGTTGTTGTTATGATATAGCATATGCATTTGTAGGGACATAAGGGAATCCCTGTGGTTGAATGAACATCCCGGGAGAAGAGAACATGTCTCCTTGTGGTGACTTTGAATAAATGTTTAAGTAAGGAGGAGAATTGTTTTGGTATGGGTTGTTTGGTGCCAAGCCGGGAGGTTTCATGTTTTCAACTGGAGAAGCATTTGAAAACACGGTCCTAGTTGGTGTTTGTTGTGGGTAATTATAAGAATTTTGAGGAGGCATGCCTAACGTGCATGTTCCTATAAGGAGGTCAACCTGATTGGAGTGATGCGGAGGGTTGGGGATTCCTGTTTGCCCAAAATATGAATTTTGGTTTTCTTGAGCAAGTTCCAGCCCTCTAACCTTTTCAACTAAGGCTGAAATGACCTCTATTGATGAAGACACGGTGTTTTTACTTAATGTCATTTGTTGTATACCTTGAGGTTGTAAAGGGGTATCCCCACTATGAATTGATTGTTACCCTACCAAGCTTCATTGAAGGCATTTCCCATAGGTGAAGGAATGGGGTGTTTTCTTGGAATAAGGTATCAGATTGTATTTGTAAACTCCCTATAGGTGGATACATGTTTTGGAAATGTTTTTCACTTTTAGCATAGCGTGCTAAATACTCCTCATCCAAAAAGGGGAGTGGATCTAACTGTCTCTTGATATGTGGTCTAAACAAGACCCGAGGGGATGAAGTGGATTCTCTATTAAATGTCATCTTATTAGAGCACGAGGGCTCTG
Source organism: Taxus wallichiana var. yunnanensis (assembly GCA_018340775.1). NCBI lineage: Eukaryota > Viridiplantae > Streptophyta > Pinopsida > Cupressales > Taxaceae > Taxus > Taxus wallichiana. The sequence goes on along the minus strand of CM031243.1, from coordinate 25,416,113 downwards.
TTTGTTGTGTTTGTGCAAGTTGATCTAACTCCTAAATTCGAAACAAATAACTAGAACTAGTTACGTGAGGGGAGTTTGAGATGACAAGTAATTACTTGAATAATTATCAGCCCATGCAAAAAGTGAGGGTGATGGTCGTCTATTTGTTTGACTATAGTTTACTTTGAGACTTGAGAGAGGTCTGCCATATGCATCGTATCTCGACATATTCGGGGGGTATATGAATACCCACGAGAATAATGGGAAAGAGCAAAGGTGGAGGAAAGAAATGAAAAATAAAACAGAAGAAGCTGTTTGTTTCACGCGGAGTTCACCAATTTTGTACGATGGAAAAGTGACATGTGAGCATGGGAATCTACAAGTACCTCTTCCTCATACCCAACCTCCCGAGGTCGTGCCGAGATGGTCGGTGAATGTGGAATATAAATGGATACAGAAAAACTAATTGGGTAATCTTATATCCTCAATACACAATAATGGAATACATGAATCTAAGGCAAAGAAGGCCCTCCTAACCTGAATTGGATATAATATCTTTTTGGAGGCTCTAATCAATATCGAGCTCTGTCGAGATCCTATCTATTGGTTATTGGATACATGGGAAGTGACCTATGGGAGATTCGTATATATCCCTAGACGAGGTCATGAAAATGGTGGTAGGAGGCTTAGTGGATTTGTAGTGAACTATGGGTGGTTTTCTGGTCTAGTCCAAAAATTATTAGATTGATTGGCATCTATATTTAATACGGAGAACTACGTTATGATATCTGGCGGAAGTGGTGAGGATCTAAATACCAGTGTTCGTAAACCGGTATCAATACTTAACTGATTTGTAGGCCCGTTGGGTTGTGGGACTTGGGGATCACAACCATGAGTTCGTGGTTGATGTGGACTTGTTATGGTCATGTGAAGAATCAATCCTTCTTCTTCGACTATCCAGTAATCATACGCCTTTTCATCCTCTATGTTTAGAACTAGATGTTGTATAATTTTCTTAGAATACCTAACAGGTGTTCTAACAACTTGAATGCGTAAGCTAAAATCTATGTCAACGAAGAGGTCTCCTGCATCAGGTTATGGAACTAAAGGATCACAACCAAATACTTGTTCTCTTTCGAATCCTTGTACAGTCATTCAGATAATTTATCAAGGTAGTCTATAGTAAGAATGATTTGACCAAAATGTGTATGCCTTATCGTCTTCAATATTTAACCCTCTTAGTTGTTCACTAATTGCTTGTAGGTTTTTCGTTGCTCGAAAGACCTGTATCCTAAGGTCTTGATCTATATCAGCTAATGTTGTGGGTAGGTTTGGTTGAGGCACTATTGGTTCAAATATATATTCTCTAGGCTCTCTAGGTCCTGTGATTGTCATGCAAAATGATTCAACTTTTAACTAAGATTAATAAACTAATTATGAAAGATATATCTACACTATGCATATATTTTTTTATTTTTTTATTTTTTTATTTTTGATGAAGTGTTTTAATGAAATTAAAGAGTATCTATTCTAATATATTTATAAAATGGACAACTAATCTAGTAATAGAATAAAAATAAACAAAGTAGCCTGGTGTGGCTATTTGCCTGTGTAGTTGTGATTTTATCCTAAATATCTAAGCAACTAATTATTTCAAATTGAAATACTCTCGATCCTACCTTAGAAGTGAGGAATGAATCACATTTTCTCGAAACTATAAATCCCCATAGCTTCCTCAGCGATATCGAGAGTGATATTTTGACCGAAATAAAATAATTCACTACTCTATTTGATACATCAGAACTAGAACTTTGATATCTCAAACCTGGTGTTTATAGAACAGTGGTAAATCCGGTTGTGTGTGACTTCGTCTCCTCAATGTGATCTCGTGAATCCATATTAACGTGTATATGATAGCATCAATAGAAGAAGGTATTCGAACAATGGTAGCTTTGGATATAGATCGTTTACAATGCGAGTAAGAGAGGGATAACACAAGTGAACAGAGCTTGACTATGTAATTCCTAGCGAGATTTATTGTGGGAATACAACACAAATACACCGAGATTTCTTGAAACTATCCTTTGTGATGAACAAAACCTACAACTCTAATGGATTCCAATCTACAAATGAAACTACTTTACTCTAAACTCACTTGCATGGAACAACAATGAAGCAAGACTGAAACAAGAAGATCAAATGACCTCTAAAGCTGTAAAGAAAGACCAACAATGGAGGAAAAACATGGCGATAGAATTCTACGCAATAAACTCACAAACTTAATGTTAAACAGAGAAGGGAGAGGGGCCATTTGTTTGAAAACAAGTTGGCTATTTATAGTAGATGCATTTACCAGAGGGTAACTCCCAATTGAACTCTTTTACTATAAACAAAGGGAAAACACTATTCACAAGGCAGCCAAAACATAAATGCAAAGCAAAGTAGCTGAAGAATGTGGGTACAAATTGAAGATTTACGTTTGCCGCGATAGTTGGAACTTTCTGGAAAATGCGAATAGGACCGTGGCCTTGTGCAGATGGCGGCGAAAGATGGGACCGCCGCCTGGGCAGGCGGCGATCTCATCACTAAAGACAAAAATGCAAGGAGAAAGGGGGGTAGAGGGAAAAGCAAAGCATGCGGAGGCCAAGTGAGGCATGCATGATACAAACATATGCTTGGCAAGCTTTTTGGATTCCGAACACCTTACAAGGAGACCGGTATTATCATTGGGGTATGTGTAACATCTTTCCGCAAGATGCAGTACCTAAAAATTTGGGTACGTATAGTAATCCTCCTACAAAATCCATAGAATTTTCCTCCTACAGATGAGTAAGTACTAGTAAAGGCATATACAAATCTTCCTTCCTAGTTTTAGGCTAGCTAGTACAACAAAGTTTACATCCACGAATAAATTTTGATACTTCTTGCATGTTGGGCCAATATACATACCTTTACAAGTGGGCTAGGGTCTTACCAACACCGAAATGTCCTGCTACTTTCAAGGTATGTGCTTCCCTCATCAATAGAAGTCTTTCTTCTTTAGGAACACAAATTTTCCCCCATCGGTAGAGCATCCCGTCCTTGAGATAATAGTCTTCAATCCCCGTCTTTTCAGCCCCTTGGGACTACAACTTCTGAAATGTTACCCCAAAGTCTTTGTCTTGGGCATATGCTTCTCTATAAGCTTCCTTCATGAAGGGCTTGATCTGAGAGATAGTGGCCAAACAGGGAAATTTTCCTATGTGGATCACCTAGACAACATGTCTACCACCAAATTTGTACTACCCTTCTTGTATTTAATCACCAGATGGAACTGCTAAAGAAACCCCATCCATTTGTAGTGCCTTGCCTGCTGTAATTTAGATTGTGCTTGCAAATACTAGAGAGGTTTGTGGTCAGTGTGCACAATAGTTTCTTTACCCAACAAATAATGTTTTCATTTTTTAATTGCTTGAAATAGTGCATACATTTATTTATCATATACTGAATATCCTTTAACTACTGAAGTGAAGGTTTTGAAATGATAATATAGGGGTTTAACTCCTTGAAGAAACATTGCACCCATAGCATAATCATTGGCATTTGTCTCTACTTCAAAAGGTTACTGCAAACTAGGAAGAGAAAGTACTGGAGCATGACTAATCTTTTATTTCAATAACTCAAAGGATTTGTCTTGTTCCTTACCCCATTCAAAACCCTTACTCTTTGCGGCCACTATGTGTAGAGGTGTTGCAATCACCGAGAAACCTAGAATGAACTTCCGCATGTACTATACTACTCCCACAAAAATTCTAGTCTCTGTGGCTCCTGTTGGTGTTGGCCAATTTGTGATGGCTTCCACCTTCTTTGGATCCACTTGTAGCTCTCCTCCTCCAACCATGTGCCCAAGATAGACAAGCGACTCGCTTGGAAAATTCACATTTATTCATATTACAAAGTAGATGTTTCTCCCTGATAACTTACAAGACTTACTCAAAATCAAGATATCATCTAGATATACAATGACACATGAATATATGAAATCCTACAATACATCATTAATCAATCTCATAAATGTAGCAGGTGCATTGCATAATCCAAAAGGAAGTACCAACCATTCATACAAACCCTGTTTTGTTTTGAAGCAATCTTCCATATATCCTCCTCCTTCATCCTGACTTGGTGATAACCTGACTTGAGATCCAACTTCGTGAAAAATTTGGCATGTTGAAGTTGGTCCAAGAGATCATCTATGTGGGGAAGTGGATATATGTTCTTTATGGTGATCTTGTTCAAAGTGCGGTAGTCGATGCACATTCTCTAAGAACCATCCTTCTTTGGAACCATCACAATAGGTGAACCACATGGTGAGGTGATCGGACGTATCACCCCTTAGTCTATTAGTTCTTGGAGTTGTTTCTTTACCTCAGTACTCTCAAGCAAGGATTGCCTATACAACCAGATGTTTGGTAGAGGTGACTCTAGGTAGTAGAATCTCATGCTCTACTTCCCATTTTGGTGGTAATCCACTAGGAGCCTGAAATAATTCCTGAAAAGATTGAATAATACTATCCAAATCTTATTTTCCTTGGTTAGAAATCTCTAAAACTTCCACCCCATCTTGTTTATCCTTTAAAAAAAGTAAAAAAAAATGATTATGATTTGACTGAGTAAGCCATTTTGCTTGGTTAGCAATTACCATAGTAACTCGTGTCTTATGTTGGTGTGCTCAAATGTTGTAGCTGATCCCATCCTTGACCCATCTATACCAGTTTTCCTTCTCATAAAGATAGCATCCATAGCATACAAGTAAGGACTCCCAAATACCACATCAAAAGCATCAAGTGGAATAATGTTATCTTCAAAAACATCTATATATTGGGAATTTATCCCAAACTTGACCTTACATCTTCTTGTTACCTAAATTTCAACACCCTTCTTCACCCAACCCAAAGGATATGGGTGCGGATGCTCATAAGTCTCAAGACCAAGATTCTTTACAACTACCTCATAAATCAAGTTAGATTGAGAACCGGTATCAACCAAAGCATTTACCTTAGTCCTCTTGATCTGGATTTTGATATGGAATAGTCTACTCATCTCCTCTTTTCTGTCCATGTTGGTGGTCATGCATCCAAGCCTTTTGTCTACATTAGAGTCATCTTCAATTTCCACCTCCCCTTCTATCTTTACAGCTTGTCATGGACTTCTTGGAGTCCTTGGTTTGGTTCTTCGAGATGTAACTCTGGATGCAACTTCCAACATGTAGCATCAATATGACCATTGATATCACAATTCTTGAAAAAATTCTTGGGATATTTACAAGTATTTAAAGTAGTGGTAGCTTGTTTACCTTTCCCTTTCCACTTACTCTTGTTACTTGTTTTCCCATAATCCTTTTTCTACTGATTTGTTGACTGCTTTACCCTCATCTCTGCTTCTCCTTGCTTTTTCTCATCATCTATGTAGTATGTTTGTACACATGCTTCATTGAGATCCTTGGGCTTTGTGGAGATGAATTTTCTTTGAAGGTGAGTGTGAAGTCCTCCCAAGTATTTGGTCAGAATATCCTCATCCTCAAAATCCATGTTCAGCAACATGGCTTGCCTCTCGAAACTCCATAGTATAGTCCTGCACACTTTGACCACTGCCTTGTCTAAAATATTGCCATTTAATCATTTGGTCAGTTTTATGGCCAATAGGATAGAAGTTAGCTCTAAGTAATTCCTTAAATTCTTGCCAAGATTTCACAATAGGACATTTCTTCTTTTCACAAGTAGTTAGATGAGTTTCCCACCAAACTAGAGCATGTCCCTCCATTTTGAGATGTGCAAAGGTGATCCTTTGTGCCTCAGTGACATTATGGACGCTAAAATAGACTTCTAACTATTTCAACCATTTATCCAATAATTCTACATCTACTTGTCCTTCAAAGCTTTTGATTTCAACTTTAGTCTCAACTTTAAAAGGAGTATGTTCAGATTTTGCCTATTCTCTTGTGTTAGAAGTCTCTTCTTCATGTTCTTCCCCATAATACTCTTCATGGTGGCTCTTTCCTATACCAAATTTTCAGCTAAGCCTCAAACCACCGAGTCCATGGAGTCTTGCTTGATAGAAGTTGTCTTCTACAAATCTGCAAGTTCCTCTTTCCTTCTAAACATCCTATCCATCATGGTCTCCCAGCATCTCAATTCTACAACCAAGTTCTCTTCCTCCATTTCTCCCGAATTCTGTATTTCCACTTCTTTGTAGAAATCTTTGGATTGCAAGGTAAAGCTTCTTCACCTTTAGATCTTATCACTGTCATACAAATTCAAGAATGAAATACCATAGTCTTGGATACTTGTTAGCTCTGATACCAAAATGATCTGTAAACTCAACTTTGAAATTATTCACAAAACACAAATTAATCAGTGTTGTTTACTTTCTATTAGAAAATAACAGAGATAGCTAGTGAATAAATTACTATTGTGCTTAGAATCAACAATTGTAGTAAAGGAAATAATATAAGCTCATAACACCAACAATTTTATCCTGGAAAACCTCTAATGGAGGAAAATCTAGTCGAGAAGGGAAATTGCTCTTTCTTCCCACTTCTATCAGCTATTTCAAATCAACAGGTACAAAATTTACAATAAGTAAGAAAGAGAAGTAAATAATATCTCAACACTTCCTTTTAGTTATTTGTTTCCTCTGTCCAACACTCCTTTCTTCTACAAAAATACAACTTCTTCCTCACTTTCTCTCATGCTTCGATGATCTTCTACACTTATACAATCATGTATTTATAGCCTTTCTCATGTCCTCTCGTGCATTGGAGAATGGGAAAGGTCATGAAGGAGAAGAGAAACAAACATCCTTTCAAATTTAGAGGTTGTTTGTTTCAAATTTATTTTTATGTCCATAACAGCCAGGACTTCTGGCCTGTGCAAACCAGTGGTTCTGGGACTGCCACCTTGTCCAGGGCAGTGGTCTTATTACTTAAAAGACAAAACCTCTATTTAATTGTTTTCCTTATTTGTGCCGATCAATGCTTCGATGAAGTAGATTTATTTCATATCCCTATGAATCACCTAAGGCCTCTTTTGGTAGGGTTGGATTAATAGTGGATATAGTCTTACAAGATTCACCAACCTCTAACTAATCCCCATTGGCTTTATTTTTTGGGCCTTCCTTGACTTGGTAATCCTTGTTTCCTTTATTCTCTTTGTGCTTCGAACATGATTTATCATTGTGTCTCGGCCTTGAAACACGAAAAACACAATTGCGGGCTAGAATCATAGTCTATCTTCTGTTGATACTCTCCCACTTAGAGGTGAGTGTAATACTTTTTGGTAGTTCCCTATCCATCACCACAATGGCAAAAATATGGCATATAGTAGCCTAGATCTATCCTAGGTTGTGGGATCAACAACAATGATATCCCCCACTACCTTGCCAATTCCCTTAAGGATTTTTGGCTACCATTATTCAAGTGGAAATCTTGGTAAGCGTACCCAAACTGGGCACTCACGCATCTATGAGTCCAAAGGCTAAAATCCCGGTTTCCAGCATTGGACTAGAACCAAGGCCCTCCCCATAAACCATGGTCCCCCAACCAGGATGTTTGTGGCATCCTATTTTAAAGCCAAGGTGATCACAAAGAAAGTGTTAGAGTAATCCACCACCTCCATGGCCCCTCTAGGCATCCACCTTCTGATGGCCCATTTCTAGAAGTCATCTATGTTGGGCCTTCCACCAAGAATCTTGGCTAGGATGGTATGTTCCATCTTCACCTTAGCACGTTCAACAACTAAATCTGGTATTGCGAGGGAAATACCCATATTGCTTACCTTTGGAATAAGAACAACCTCCTAACTAGTAACGGCTTTCTCTCGAGTACCTTGGTCACCCACGTAGAAGGCCCATGATTTTTTAGCTTGTCCCTCTCAATTGAGAAGGTTGCATCTTTCTTCCCTTTGATTTGATCTTGCTCTAGATTCATATTATCCTACACCAAATTCACCTCCTCCTAGTCCCCAACACTTTCCCACCCACCTCTAGATTTGAAATCTCCATTTCCCGCTCCACTTATCACCCGCTCCATCTCGATTAATCACTTTTTTCATAATCTTATCTTAAGTAAGGCTTTAAATTAAGATAGCACATTATTAACGCACAATGGAGGAAGCAAGCGATGGAGGAACAGTTAGCATTGTTTCGTTGTATCAGATCGGGTCGTAGAATGTCTAATTTTTCATCCAAACCTAACTGCAAAGGGGCTGCACGCTGACTCAAATTAGATGGTTGATAAGCCAAAAACATAGTCTGATTCCATGCTAGGATCCACACCTTTAGCCTAGAATAAGGTTCTTCAATAATAAAACCCTGTGATCAAGAATGTGGTTCTGCAATATCCAACAAAGGTGCAGTTCACGTGGGAGAAGGATAAAGAAGGTGTAACCTACCTTAAGGTTCCAGATAGCTATCTACATCGGGATTTGGAAAAAGTGAATCTTTCCCTTGTTGGTAAGTTTCTTGGCTCTAGACCTAATATTGATGTCATTAGAAAATGGGCCTTTAGAAAGTGGAAACCAAAAGGGGATCTGAGCATCACCACTATGTCAAGGGGTTTTTTTCTAGCCAAATTTAATCAGCAGATTGATTTGGAATCGGTGCTTCTGGGAGGCCCATGGTGTTTGGGCAATATGGGTCTTTTTCTGAAATGGTGGTATCCTAGGTTTGATCCTAATACTAAGAATATACACACCATTCCAGTCTAGTGTAGGCTCCCAAGACTACCCCTGTAATTTTGGGATGATGAGATTCTATTAAATGTTGCTAAATCTCTCGGATCTCTAATTGGGCTTGATGGACCTATGAGGAATAGATCCAGACTAGATTTTTCTAGATTCTGTATTTCTTCTGAAATGGAGTAGGAGTTACCGGAACATATCATTTTGCAATCTAAGTATGGAATTTGGCATCAAAAGATTGAATACGAAACCTTTCATTTGAGATGTAAGAAATGTCATAGAATAGGACATTTTACCAATAGGTTTCCTAACAAAGAGATCTCTCAAGAGGAAAAAAAGGAAAAATTGATAAGCCTATTGAAGAATCTGATAAGATATAGGAAGCTAGGTTGGAAAATAAGGATACAGGAAAAAATAAAGATCAAGGACAAAGGGAAGGGATACCCCTTAACCAACTAGAGCTGAATTATAAGAAAGGTAAAAAGGGATTTAGAACTCTAATTAGGAAACCACTTATTTGCAGGAAGCTCTGGCATCCTAAAACCCAGAAATTGGAGCATCTGAAGTTCACCCAACCTCCAAATAAGATTTATATATATAGACTCTAGTAAAGGTGATTCTAGAGGTTGATGAGCAAACTGAGATAGTTATAGTGAATCTTCTCTCTAAGGAGGTAGCTCAGAATGGACTTTGGGATAAGTATAAGGACACTAGAGTTGTGTCAGGGACAAAATCAATTAAGAAAGTTAATCCTGATCCATTGTACATCATTGAGGAAGATCTAAATGAGGAAAAAGAAAATGCAGAATCAGAAGCCTCATTGAAGAAAATCTCTTCGTTGATTAAAAACTTTTCTCCTAAAAGTGGGAACCCCCTACCTAGTAACAAATCAACAACTTTACAACCCTTTGACAATAAGGGGAGAGAAAGAGGAGGGGGAAGTAACACCACTCAAATAAAATATGTTGTTTGATGGAGATCTAGATTTGACCAATGGTTTTTTAGAGGTTAACTCTAAAAAAGAAAAGATTGAAGGGATTTGAGAAGATCCCAGATTCACTTTATAATGAAAAAAAAATAATAACGGGGAGCTTCAACATCCATAACTACAAGATCATCTGCTAGAAGAATAGTGGATTTTGGAAGCAGCTCTAAAAGAGGTAGACCCTCAAAGAAGACACTCAAAACCAAAAGAACAGAGGAAGATATTGCAGATGGTACTCAAAGCCAATTGAGCCATCAGGAAATTTCAACACCTATATCATTTAGATGAAGATCATCTCCTAGAATATTAGAGGTCTGAATGGGAACTCTAAACAAAGAATAATCAAAGAGTTAAGAGTCTCTAGTAGACCTAGCATTCTACTTCTGCAGGAAACCAAGATGAACTCTAAGGTACTTGAAAATTGTAAAAATAATTTTTGGGAAAATTCGAGACATGGCTGCGGTGGATTCTCAGGGAGCTTTAGGTGGCATGGCTACTTTTTGGGATAAAAATCATTATACTGGTATGATTCTATCTGAAACTAGTAACCATCTTGCTGTTAAATTCCATGCTATTGAAAATAATTGTACTTGGATCCTTTCTAATATCTATGCACCTAATACAGGTTATTGGAAGAAGGAAACTCTGGAATGATCTAAATATTTTTAGAAATCAACATAGTTCTGACAACTTGGCTTATTATGGGTGACTTCAACTCTCCTTTAAATCTAGGGAAAAAATAAGGGGAAACTCTTTTTCTCCACTGGCATGGATGAATTTTCTAATTTTGTTGCTAATTTAAATCTCATGGATGTGATTCCATTCAGATGGATAGAGCTCTTATCTCTGCTAGTTGGATTTTACACCAAGACTTTCATCTCACCTCTCTTCCTGAATCGATCTAATCACAATTCGATAGCTTTAAATTTTGTCAATTGGGCTAAGCCCACCAGGAGCTCCTTCAAATTCGAAAATATGTGGATGGAGCATGATGACATCTTTGATAAGATTAAGGAATGGTGGAATTGGGTTGGTGAGGGAACTGCTCAATTTAGGCTTATTCAAAAGCTTTAAAATGTCAAAAATAGGTTAAAATTTGGAATAAAGAAATCTTTGGGAATGTTTTTGTGAGAAAAAAGGAATTAAAACAGAAACTCCAAGATTTGGAAATCAAAATAAATTCAAAGGGGAGGTCTTTGGAGGATCATTTAGTGGAAAAAATATCCTTTCAGAGCTACACACGGTTTGTAGTAGGGAAGAATCCTTATGGAGACTTAAATCTAGGGAAATCTGGTGAAAGAGGGTGACAGAAAATACGAAGTTCTTCCATATGACCACTTTGAAGCATAGAGCCTGTAATAGGATTGTGGAAGTTTCTAAAGGAAATGACATCATCATAAAATATCCGCAGATCATCAAGGATGAAGCTCTTAGATTCTATGAAAAATTGCTTAATGAGAAGAGTGCTACTAATGATGTGGCTGACTCTTTTCTGTTAGAGGCTATTCCACAAGAAAAAATTGAGGAGCAGAGATTTAAAGACATTACCAAAGTTGTCACTTTGGAGGAGCTTCAAAAAGCTATTTTTACTCTTGAAGGAGATAAGGCTTTGAGACTTGACGGCTTCTCTATCAATTTTTTTAGAAATTTTGGGAAATTTGTTTGGATGATCTCCTTAGGGTTGTAAATGAATTCTTTAGAACTAGTGATTTATTGAAAGAGCTAAATAATACTCACATTGTGCTAGCTCCAAAAAAAATGGACGCTAAATATTTCCAACCTATTAGCTTCGTTAATGTTGTCTATAGAATTTTTACTAAGATTATTTCTACCAGACTTTAGTTCATTTTGAATGATTTAATCTCAAAACAAGAGTGGGTTCATCAGAGGAAGGATAATTCAAGATGGTGTGATCATGGTGCATGAGATTATTCATTCTATGGATAATAATAAAAAAGCAAGCATGGTCCTTAAACTTGACATGAATAAAGCCTTTGATAAAGTCTCCTAGTCTTTTCTTGACAAGGTTCTGGCCAAATTTGGTTTTCTCAACAAATTTAGAAGAATTATCAAGGCTTGCATTTCTACTGCTAGATTCTCTATGGTGGTTAATGGTGAACTGGTGGGGTACTTTACCAGCAGTAGGGGTTTAAGATAGGGGGATCCTATATCCCCTTTTCTCTTCATTATTATGGTGGATAGCCTCAGCAAAACAATTAACAAAGCAATTAAAGATGGTCTTCTCAAAGGCACTAAACCTACCTCTACAAATCAAACGGATTCTCATCAGCAATTTGTGGATGATACAATCTTGCTTTTAGTGGCATCTATCCTAGAAGCTAAGGCAATCAAGTCCATTCTAAAATTTTATGAGGTTGCTTCTGGGAAAGAGATCAACTTTGATAAAAGTTCAATTTTATTTTTCAACACACCTATGGAAAGACAACATAGAATTGCTAAAATAATGGGGTGTAAAATCAATTCACTTCCCACTACTTATTTGGGGCTCCCCCTTGGTACTAAAAAAGTCTCAATCAAAGTCTAGAATGATCTACTAGAAATATTCCAAAATAAAATGGTCGGATGGAAAGGGGCCATTATTTCTAGTTGGTAAATGTCTTCTTATCAAAAGAACTCTTCAAAATCTACCTATCTACATTATGTCTCTCTATAATATTCCTTTTGCCTTTAGAGAAAAAATTGAAAGGATCCAGAAACACTTTTTATGGCAGGGAATGGAGGAAAAATTCAAATATCACCTGGTTTCTTGGGATCAAGTGTGCACTCCTAAAAGAATTGGGGGACTGGGCATAAAAGATATAAGAAAAATGAATATGGCCTTAATTGCAAAAATGGGTTGGAGAATTCTCTCGGAGGAACAACCATGGATTGATCTTATTAAGGCCAAGTATCTTGAACAACAAACAACTTTCTCTTTCCTTCATGATGAACAACTTCCCCAAGGTTCCATTTTCTGGAATAACTTGATTCAAGTCAGGAATTTCATCAAGCAAGGATGTAGATGGAAAGTGGGAAATGGCAGAGACATCAATTTTTGGGGGGATAATTGGTCTAATTTCAGCCTCAATGACATATTTGGTGTAGTCAAAGATAGTCTTGAACATAAGTATGGTACTAAGGTCATTGATTACATGGAAATTGATGGAAACAAGAAGAGATGGAAACAAATCTCGGTGGATAGAATTGAATTGAAATCCATGATGTCCTCTCTTCAGGAACAACTAGACCTCATTCCCTTGAATCAATTGGAAGTCAAGGATGAAATTGTCTGGTACAATTCTAGAGATGGAGATTATATGGTTAAATTTGGTTATAATTTTACTTTGAGAATATCCAGAGTGAGTTTAATTGGAGCAAGATTTGGATGACTGAACTAACCCCTAAAATTAATTTTTTCTTTTGGCTTGTTCTCAGAGGTAGAATTATTACTAATGAAAACCTGATGAAGAAAGGATTCATAATGCCTAATAGATGTCACCTTTGCAAAAAAGAGTCTGAGGATATTAAGCACCTTTTTGTCCACTGTGAGTATGCTTCAATGATCTGGAGCTATGCCTTTTCTAAGTTCAATGTTTTTTGGATTGTGCCAAAGGATTTCATCCAGTTTTGGATCCAATGGAATCCTCCTTTTAAGCATTGTGTTGTGAGAAGACTTTGGAAACTGGTCATGCCCCATATTATCTAGAGGATTTGGAAAGATAGAAATGACATCATTTTCGAAACAATAAACAACATTGCAAGCTTATATTTGTTAAGATTGGTCATGCTATTAAAGAAAATATTGAGAGATTCAAACCTCCCAAGAATAAGAAATATCCTGAGAATGAAGAATATATTCTTTCCAACTGGAAGATAGGAGCTACAAATTTGCATATTAGGAATACTTCAAACATTGATAGGTCTTTGATTCATTGGATCCCTCCTGAGATTAACTGGCATAAACTAAACTTTGATGGTGCCTCCAAGGGTAATCATGGAATTGTTTCTAGGGGGTGTAATTCATGATCATAAAGGTTGTTTAGTTACTACTTATGTTGGCAAAATGGGGATTCAGAAAAATCATTATGTAGAAGCCCTAGTTGTTGTTACGCCCTTAACCTATTGCTTGTATTAGAATATGAGTAACCGACTTGTGGCTTACCATATCATTTTATTATATCATTTATACTTTCTCTTGCTTAGTATCTCGGCCTCGGTGATGGCCATAACATATATGAATAGTATATATAGGGATTGTAGGTAGTATTTCATCATCATTGGAGTATCCGAGTATTATTGTATAGTTTGGAGGTTACCCCTCGAAGTGGCGAAGCTATTATAATTGCATATTGAGATCATTATTCTAGAATATTGTGTTATTTGGTGTTATATTTCTACTCATGATTTGAATTATACAAGTAATTTCATTACAAGTGGTATCGTAGCCGTGATCTCGGGCCAAAATTAGGAAAAACCCTAAATTTTTTTTTCCACCATATATTGCGAACCAAAGCAAATTGAACGGAGATATTTTTACCAAAGTTGAAAAATATTTCACGTAAGGTTCCCTGAAAATTTCAGAATTTTTTTATTTATTTGGCAAAAGTTATTAAGAATTTAGTATTTTTCATATAATTGCTCCCTAGGGTGAAAATTGTGAAATTTTTTTCAAATTTGTTACTTTTTCGTAAAGAAAAACAAAATTTATTTGGGGTGTGTTCTTCAAGTTTTTTTATATTTTTCCAAATTCATATAAAAATCAAACCCTAAAATTTTACTATGATCCCTACATCCTACTATTTTGGGGCATCATGGCAGGGGCCTTCCACAAGAGGAAAAAATAATCCCATCACTCCGGGTAAAACACCAGAAAAGGATGAGATAGTAGTTGAGGAGTTGGAGACAGAAGATATAACTACAGATTCCTCAGGGTTAGGGTTTACTTTGACAGACCATAAAATAAGCCAACTTGAGTTTAACCTGAGAGACCTCGAATCTAGGGTAGCCAACAAAGAAGATGTGGATAGGATTGGACAAAGATTGGAGGATTTCATGCAAAAATTCAATACGCATATGATGGGTAATCATACTTCTATTAATCAAGGGGGATCCTCTTATCAACATAATAGACACATGAGCCAGAGTGGTTCTTTGAGTGTGCACAATCCAAATACGAGCACTCTGCAGGCCCGTACTATGTTTCCAAAAGTGGATATGCACAAGTTTTATGGAAAGGATCCACTCAATTGGATCAACCAAATGGAGAATTTCTTTGAACTACATTAGATTCCATCAGGATAAAAGGTGACCATGGCATCTTTGTATCTTGAACCTGACCAATTCATCTGGTATCAATGGTTATGTGCTCAAAGGAAGAAGAGTGGTCTCAATGTTACATGGACAATATTCACTAAAGAGTTGCAATTACACTATAGTTCTAGTGTGTCAAATAATTACTTCAGCCAATTAGCAAAGTTGAGACAGACAGGATCTGTTAAGGATTACATTCATCACTTCCAAAACCTTTCTCTGTGGGTGGAAAATATTACTGAAGAGAATCTGAATGACCTATTTCTTGGGGGTCTTAAGGATCACATTGAGCATGAGGTGCATATATTTAATCCTAAAAAGGTTTCTAATTTTATTGTTATGGCAAGAAGGGTAGAGGAGAAAAGTTTTTCAAGTAGGAGACAACATTTCACTTATACCAGAGATCGCAACACCTTGGCCCCAACACTCCCTCGGCCAGTTAGATTGACACCTCAACAAATTGAAGAAAAAAGAGAAAAAGGGTTACGTTTTAATTGTGACAGTAAATTTGGACCCAGACATAAATGTGCTGAAAAGAAGTTGTTCTACACTAATGGGCCTAGTGAAGATGAAGAGAATAATGAAGATGTAGAGTCATAGGTCTTGGTTGAGCCAGAGGAGGAGTCAGGAGATCCTCGCCTAACAATCTCATGCATTGCAATTTCAGGTATTAGCACCCCTAAACCCGAAAGGTGGTTGGATTCCTAAAAAAAAGAGAGTCACAGTGTTTATTGATTTAGGAAGTACTCACAACTTTATCAATCATAAGTTAGTAGTGTGCTTAAATTGTTTCATTTATTCAGCTCCTGAATGTCAAGTAATGATTGTTGATGGAGGTATTGTTACTTGTTTTGAAAAATGCCATAGCATTAATCTTTCCATGGGAGATTATATACTAAATAGTCCCATGCATGCCATTTCTATGGGAGGAGCAGACATTGTGTTAGGGGTTCAATGGCTTACCACTTTGGGAACCATTGAGATGAACTTCCAAGACTTGTTCATGTGATTTCACTCTAAAGGAAGGACTTTTGAGCTAAGAGGCTTAAGAGCAAAGTCTCCACAAATAGTAAGTTCTCATCAGATGTAAAAATGCTAAAAAAGGGTGCAGAGGGATTTGGGGCACAACTCTTTTCATTGGAGGCTCATCATTCTAAGGACATTATACCATTAGATATGCAAGCAGTGTTGGATGCACACTTTGTTGTATTTGAAAATATACCAAAGGGATTACCTCCAAAGAGAGATCATGATCATGCTATTCAGTTATTACCAGGAAGTCAACCACCTAACATCAGACCTTATAGGTACCCATATGTGCAAAAGAGTGAAATCGAGAAGATTGTACAAGAGATGTTAGAAGTAGGAATCATCCACCATACTCAGAGTGCTTATTCTTCTCCAATAGTGATGGTATGAAAGAAAGATGACATGTGGCACATGTGTCCTGATTATAGGGAACTTAATAAGTACACAATCAAAGATAAGTTTCCTATTCTTGTTATTGATGATTTTCTTGATGAGTTGCATGGTTTTGTTTATTTTACAAAGCTTGATCTTCATTCAGGATACCACCAAATCAAAATCAAGGATGAGGATGTTCATAAAACCACCTTTCGGACACATGAAGGACATTATGAGTTCTTGGTAATGCCTTTTGGACTCACAAATGCACCTTCTACATTTCAAAGCTTGGTGAATTCTATTTTTAAGTCATTCTGCATGAAGTTTTTCTTAGTTTTTTTATGATATATTAATTTATAGCAAAATATGTGAGGAACATTTTCATCATGTAAATAAGGTTTTGGAAACCCTTGAGCAACATCAAATTTATGAAAATCCCTCTAAGTGTTCTTTTGGACTCAAGGAGGTTGAATATTTTGGTCACATTATCTCTCATGAAGGGGTTAAATTGGATCCTAATAAGATCAAAGACATGATGGAGTGGAAGGTTCCAAAACCCTAAAGAATCTATGAGGATTTTTGGAGCTTACAGGTTATTACCGAAGATTCATAAGGCATTATGGAAGTAGAGTTGTTCCTCTCACAAATTTATTAAATAAGGACTCCTTCCATTGGAGTGAGGATGCAACCAAAGCATTTGAGCAACTAAAGGAGGCCATGTGCACCACTCTAGTCCTGGCTACTCCAGATTTTTCCAAAACATTCATTGTTAAATGTGATACATCAGGGGTGGGTATGGGGGTAGTTCTCATGCAAGAAGGCCGTCCTATTACCTTTTTGAGCTGTCAATTCAAAGGTAAGAATATTTCCAAGCTGACTTATGAGAAGGAAATGCTAGCCATACTTCATGCAATAAAGCAATGGAGACCATATCTCATAGGAAGACACTTTAAAGTGAAGATAGTTCATGATAGTCTAAAATACTTCTAGGAGCAACATCTATCATCTGAAGAACAACAAAAATGGGTCTCCAAGATGTTGGGATATGATTTTGAGATTATCTATAAGAAAGGGAAGGAGAATGTAGTTGCAGATGCACTGTCGTGGAAAGATGACTCAACTGTAGCTTTATTATGTGCCATTTCCATATTACAAGAAGATTGAATAGATGAGGCAAGGTCCGAATGGAGAAATGAACCAACCACACAAAACCTCATTCATCATCTCCAAAATGATCCAAGCATGTCTGAAAATTTTTATTGAAAGGGGATGCTTTATGGTATAAAGATAGATTATACCTATGTAAGAACTCCACTCTTAAAAATAGGATTCTATCTAAGCTTCACTCTTCTCCAGTAGGGGGCACTCTAGATTCTTGAAGACTTATCATCAAGTCAAACAAGATTTCTTCTGGGAAGGGCTCAAAGGGGATGTCCAAATTTTTTTGGTAGAATGCATGGTTTGTCAGCAAAATAAGGGTGAAACAGTTTGATCCACAGGTCTTCTACAACCTCTACCTATTCCTAACTAGCGGTGGGAAGAGGTTTCCATGGAATTTATCACAGGACTGCCTAAATCTAATGGAAAAAATTTCATCATGGTTGTGGTGGATAGACTCACCAAATATGCTCATTTTTTTCCTTGGCACACCCATTTACTGCAAGCACAGTAGCAATAGCCTTCATGGACACAAATTCATAAGCTTTATATGGGACACCAAATATTATAGTAAGTGATCGAGACCCTATATTTACTAGTAATTTTTGGACTGATTTATTCTCATGTTTGGGTACTCAGTTAGCTCGTAGCTCTTCTTATCATCCCCAGTTTGATGGGCAAACAGAAGTTGTAAATAAGTGTTTGGAGGGATATCTCTGTTGCTTTACGTCTGATAAACAAGTAAGATGGGTCCAATGGTTGCCACTTGCAGAATGGTGGTATAACACTTCCTTCCATACTTCATCTAAAATGTCTCCTTTTTTGGCACTCTATGGGTACCATCCACCATCCATCACATCATCATTGAGAGGACAACTACGGGTTAGAGTAGTAGAAGAACACATTCAGTATCAACAAGAGGTCCTCTCTAGTCTCAAGGAGAACTTGGTCATGGCACAAAACCACATGAAGCAACAAGCTGATCAACATCACACAGAAAGGCATTTTGAATTCAATGATTGGGTTTTTGTGTAGTTACAACCATATAAGCAAATGTCTTTGAAACAACAAAAAAAGGATAACAAACTTTCACCGAAGTATTATGGCCCCTATCAAGTATTACAGAAGATTGGTACTGTAGCATACAAATTAGAACTTCCACAATCAACTAGAATACATCTAGTATTTCATGTTTCTTTCCTGAAGAAAGTAATTGGACAGAGAGTATCAACCCAAATAGTGTTACCTAAGCTCGATGAGGAGGGGAGGGTCATCTTGAAACCTGAATGCATCCTTCAAACATGCACTAAAAGATTGAGGACATGGGTTATTACTGAGTACCTGATCAAGTGGAAGAATATGGACAATGAAGATGCAACATGGGAAGATATGACATTCCTACAAAGAGCACCCGAGAGCTTCTCAACATTGGGGATAGTGTTGCTTTGAAGGGAAGGGCATGCTACACCCTTAACCTATTGCTTGTATTAGGATATGAGTAGCTGACTTGTGGCTTACCATATCATTTATACTTTCTCATGCTTAGTAGTTTGGCCTCAGTGATGGCCATAACATATATGAATAGTATATATAGGGATTATAGGTAGTATTTCATCATCATTGGAGTATTTGAGTATTATTTTATGGTTTGAAGGTTTCCCCCTTGAAGTGGCGAAGCTATTATAATTGCATATTGAGATCATTATTCTGGAATATTGTGTTATTTGGTGTTATATTTCTACTCATGATCTAAATTATACAAGTAATTTCATTACAATCGCTCTATGGGGGCTAAGGGTTCCAAATATTATAGCATACAAAACATAATTTTAAAAGGAGATTCACTAGACATTATCAATCACCTCAATCAACTTTCTCCTCCTAGTTGGACTATCAAGGACTTTATTATGGAATCCATAAATATTTGTCAAAATTTCAAGAATATCATCATTAGGCATACTTATAGGGAGGGGAATAAGGTTGTGGATACCTTGGCCAATTTTGGCATCAATAATAATCTAACCATTTGGGATAATGAAAATTACATCCCTAAGGAGGTACATAATAGCATTAATGCAGATAAATATGGGCAATCAAGCATGGAGTAGGAATAATAATGGAATGGCATGGGATTTAGTGGGTGTGAAAGATCACACATGTGAGAAATATCATCCTAACTACGGCCATATTAACGCCCATGATCCTCGAATAGGTGGCTGGGTTCTCAAAAATTGGGACAGACATAAGAAAATAAAGATTCAAACAAGGGTTTTGAGTAGAAAAAATTATAGGAATAGCAGGAGAAGGAGATGGGAGGTGCCCCGTGCCAACTGGAGCCCTGCAGTGATCTCGGCTTGGAAGAACAATGAGGAGCTATGGAACCTCCTACAAAAGGGAGGCATTTCCAATTTTATAGAATGCATTCAGGGGCATGACCAAAATATTTTGGTTCATTTTGCAATGGACTGGAAGGACAGAAAGGTGGAATATGGTGGTCACCATGTTATTATAAATGAAGAATTGATTGTTGAGGCAACAAGCCTCAAGTTGGAGGGATATCATTTTTTCAACAAAAGGATTGACAGGGCCATCAAGGCTAAGAAATTATCTGAAGAAGGAGAGGAGATCGAATTTGTTTCTGTGGGTGTTAGGGTAAGTTCTATCCCCAAGCCTTTTGATGAAGTTACAAAAATGATGGTTAGGTACATTTCTCTAGAAGGGTGCTACAAAATTGTCCCTGTCAAGCACCTGGTCTTTCTTAACCACTTTAGAAGACAATTTGTGGTCTGCTTCCCACATTACCTACTAAATTCCCTTTAGTGCTCCATTTTAGATTTCTAGAAGCACTCTCATGTTATCCCTCTTCACCAAGGCCTTATCTTCTTGCTTCATAAGCTCTATGTCTCCAAGTTCCCTAGCTTCCCGCCCTCTCCCAGTGATCCACACATCACTACCTCCACTGCTCCCACTTCCATTCTAAATACCTCTTCCAAACCCAAGACTAAGAACCCAAAACTTCCCAAAATTGACATCCCTCACTCTGCCTGGGTTCTTAGAAGCACCAAAGAGCTAGAAGTTGTGCATAATTTGCTGCATATTAGTAATGCTTTGGCCAGATACGACCCTGCATCAAGAGGGGAATAATATACCTCATAGGTTGGAATCTCTAGAGAAAGAGATGAAGTAGTTAAAGAAGGACCTGTAGCACATGGACAAGCAGAAAGGTAAAACAAATACCGATGATTATACTAACAATGGGAAGGATTAGATTTCTAACATTTATAAGAAATTGAAATTTTTAGACAATAGATTAGAGAGATCCAAATATAGGCATGATCATAACATGGCTATCTTCAATGCCATTAGTGACTTCTTAGACCATAATGTTCAAAGCATTACCATTCTTAGCGGGATCCCTGACACTATTTGGGGGACTGACAAGGAGAGAAGCCATACCATATCGAAGTTGAACACAACTGACCCCACACACATCATCACTTTGGCATTGTTCACTTCACTACAAAAATCCAATATAGGATCAATAGAGCTTCCAAGAATTAATCTCCCTCGAAATTGGAGGGCCTCGTTCTAGTCGCTACTTTTTTAGGTCTTTTTGTTGTTTCTCTGCTACTTTTTTGTTGTCTTGTTGCAGTTTCTATTCTGTTTAGCTTTCTACTAGTAACTATATTTTGGTTACTGATGGACATAATGTTTTATCTATATTTTTATCCTCTTTTGTTGTCCCTCTATAGCTCTATTTGGATTTTTATACCTTTTGTAACAGGTATAGTACCTTCAAAACTATTTACTACTAATAATAATAATAAAAATTAAGATAACACATCTTATTTGTTTTTAATAAAGAATGACCAAATCATGCAAGAATAATCATAAATTAAATTAACAACATACATTAAATCATTTAGATAAGTAACTTTTAAAGGTACGCTAACATCACTATGGACAAAGTTATAGAGGTTCCGAGGAGTTTTCTTCATGATGACCGAGGAAGGGGTTTGTTGACTACTTACCACGTAAGAACCCTTCACAATTTGCTTGAGCAAGAGAAATAGGTGGAAGACCAACAAAAATATTAAGATAAAACATGTCATACATGATATTAAATTTAACATGACATAATATTTCATGCCACAATTGTAACCCATTCCTATTTTGAGTAGAAAAACATGAAGCAGATGTAAAACCTTTAAAAACATATAAACCATTATTTTATGTCATCAACAATAGTAACATCTAACTCATTTTTAATAAACCATTTATCCTTTAGTAAAATTACACTATAAATTTTTGAGTTAGCTGTGAACAATAAAGAAAATTCATTTTCAATTTAGGAACACACAAAACATCATTTATAAAACCATTGAAAATTTTAGGTTTTCCTTGACTGTGAACATCGGGAATGGAATGATCACCTAGATAGATTTGATCATTACATTATTTTATATCAGTTATAATATCATATATATATAAGGCATTTTCCTAGATGCGCCATTGTTTAGTATCCATTTATTTTCTTTTGTAGTAACTAATGCAAAGTATATAAAATAATAGTATATTTTTTATTATTCTCCGATTCTTGTTTTGATTTTTATTTGGTTTTTTCCCTTTTTGATTTTTGAAATTTGGATTGTTTTTGTTTACCTTGTGGTATTCCTTTTTGTGTCTAAATTTCCCACAATTTTGATGTTTCCCATAAAAATGACTTTTAAATTATTATGCCTTAATTTCTTATCTTTACTATGAGGTATAAAGTTTGATTTTTGGTTCTTGTTAACCCTAGAAAAGTTGTTCTTAGGTTTTTTTGTGAGAAGTACCTAAGTTTCATTTTCTTTTGAATCAAAATTCATCATGACTTGCTCTTCCTAAATTAGGAGAGCACTAAGAGTAGATAAGTCTAGAATATCTTGTTCAGTTTGATATTTTGAGTTTAAGATGGAAATAAAGTTCCTAAATCTTTCATGGATGTTCATTTGAATGATAAAGTATAATAATTTGTCTTGAATCAAATCATAGTTACATCCATCTAATTGAGATTTAATATTTTTAATTTTATCTAAAAAATTAATTACTTTTTCATCTCCCTTCATGGGAGTTGTCATTAACTAAAGTACCAATTTTATAATTTTTTATAGATGTGTACCTTTATGAATTGATTCTAATAGTGTCCAAGCTTTACTCATACTTTCCTGGTTTCCAATGTGTAGCAGAAAGTCATCTTTCACCCTTTGAAGTATGATAGACATTGTTCCCTTAAATTTCTTTTGAAATTTGGATATGTTTCTTATTTTCGCGAACTTCCTGTTGGGGCCTTCTCTGTACCATTTAAGACAATCCAAATCTTACATTCCATGAATTCCAAATTCAACTTGATCTTCAGATGTTGTAGTTAGCCTCATTCAACATATGCATCTTGTCAATGATAAAATGATTGGAACTCATTTTGAATGAAAATTTTAAACTCAACTCAAGAAAAAAACAAGATTATAATGAAGCAATTATATATTCAAATATTATTCTACAATTTTTGATAAATAATTAGGTTTTATGAAAGTAAATAAATTGTAAAGAGGTTTAGAAACATTCACCTGTCAATTTTATGTAACTATCTAGTCTTTTGCAGTTTGTGCAATTGAGATCCTTCCTATTCCTTATAAAGACAAAGAAACAATTATTAATCTTAATGTAAATTTTTTATAGAAAAATATTGTAGTTGTAAGTCTCCTGGTTTTAAAATATGTGATTTTTTGTATCTAATTGTTATAATACTAATAATAATAATTTTAAAATAATAGAATTTTAATTATGTTTCCATCTAAGGTAAAACCATCAATACTTGACCATTACAATTGAATGATGGAGAGTGAGGATGGAGAAATTAGAAAAAATGAGGTTTTTAAAATTATGGTGGGTGGGAAATTGATGGTAGGTAGATTCCTCCTACAAAAGATAACAATCGACAGGAATCTCAAGGACACGTGACTTCCAAAGAACATGTGGGACCCATTTCATGGTCATGCATTTTTTCAAATACTTTTTAGGTAAAATGTCTCACTCTTCAACCAAGAAAGGACTCGTTAGGAGTCCTTTTAGAAATTACATATAGTATTGTGGATAGATCTATTCAGCATATGGAGAGTAACTTGATTAGTAAAATAGTTTGAGGGATACCTAATATTGATACTATCATATCCTGGTCTCATAAAAATGGAAACCTAAGGGAGATTTAGATGTAAGTAATTTACCTAATGGATTTTTCCTTTTCATTTTTAATAACTATATAGATATGTAGAAGGTGCTAGTAAAAGGCCCCGGGTTTCTAGAAAAAATGGGATTATTTCGAGGAAGTGGACCCCTAAATTTAACTGAAAAGGAGAATATTAACTAGTTCCTGCTCGGATAAGACTTCCTAATTTTACCATAGATTTATAGGATATGGAAACCATTAAAGTAATATCAACATCTTTAGGGAATTTTTTGGTTTTTGATAACGCTACTCTAAATAAAACAAGATTTGTTTGTGCTAGATTTTACATATACTCATTTATTGGATCTTATATTCCACAAACCATTTTCCCTCAAATCTAAGCTTGGAACTTGGACCCAAAATATTGAATTAAAAATATCCTCTTAAATGTATGAATTTCCAAGGTTGGGTTCATCTTCACAAAAACTATAAGGTTAAAATTTCCCATGTCTATAGGGAAATCAAAATGCCCGGGAAGAATGAAGAGAAAGGAAAAGGAAAAATGGATCGGTGGTTTTGAGAAGATCCAATATGGACTAAGAAGAGACCCAAATTCTAACAAAAGTATTTTTATCTTAGGTTCAATGGAACAAAATATCCAATCTCAAGATATTATCAACTCGGAGAAAGAGGAAAAGGATGGATTTATTACTATAAAAAAAAAATTAGATCATTCTCATATTAAGAATTAAATTAGTGGAAAATCATACTATATTTAATAAATCATCCACTTTTATAAAATTGGATACAATTTTGAATTAAGTTGTAAATAAATAAGAAAACGAAAGAGAATACAAATCTTTCTAGAATATGAATACCACTAGACCAAGGAATAATTATGCTACTAGTAACAGAGGACGAATAAAATGAAGTTAAAAAAATTGTTGATATTATGAGGAAAACAAAAAATATACTTTAATGAAAGAATTATAACTATAATTATAGGATAAGAATAATATTTTGTCTCTAAACCAACAGAGTTAAGGGTATTAGATGATAACTTAGGTCAAAGAAAATATCCCACATTAGTGCGCAAGAAGGAACCCGAAATAACCAAATGTAAATATTATTAAACCTCCATAAAATAAATGGGAATATTTTAAAAATGAACTAAATAATCTGATCAATATTAAAACTCTAGATAGAACAAAGGAAGACCTACAAGACATGAATCAAGGAAAAATTACTCAAAACTATATTGATTCTGAAACCCAAATGAAATTAGATCCAAAAGGTTTTAGAAGGAGTAAATGCCAATATCATAAATGAATATTTTTAATGAAATATTAGGGGATTGAATAATCCCTCCAAATTCATACTTCTAAAATATCTCGAGATAAGCATATAATGGATATTTTGGCAATTCAAGAAACTAAAATGAGCAAGAGTAAAAATTTGAAATCTAACAATAATTTTTGGAAGACCTCTAAAGTTGTTATTATTAGTTCTTCAAGGGATTCAAGCATATGGATATTTTTGGGACCCCAAATGTTTTAAATGTGCCCTTATTTTTTATTAAAAATAATCATTTAGCTATGATTATGAAGGATCTCAAAAATAACTCTATTTGGATCATTTATAATGTTTATGCCCCTAATAACAAATTAGGTAGGAAGAACATATGGGACCAACTAACTTCTTTTCAGAATATCATAAAAGAGATTGATTGAATGTTTTGGGGATTTAAATACCCTCTCGCTCCCATGGAGAAAATGGGAGGCCAAATTGAGTATACATAAAGTATGGAAAATTTTCAAAACTTTATTTTCAACAATAGTTTAATGGATGTGGAGATCAAAGGGAGTAGGTTTACATGGACCAAAAAAATAATTGGTAGTAGCTCATTTAGGTTATATTGGATAGGGTTTTGATTACTATGGAATGGATCAAGAAAGATATTTTTCTTTCTTACCTTCCCAAAATAGGATCAGATCATAATCCTATTTTTTTTCTCTCACAAAGAAGCTTCTGAAGTAGGTTTTTTTCTTCTTTGAAAAAATGTGGCTGCAACATGAAGATATTTCTGACTTTGTCAAATATTGGAGTATTAAGATTCATGGCTTGGCTTTATACAAATTTTCTAATAAACTAGATAATGTTTAAAAAATCTGAAATTTTGGAAAAAAATAGTTTTGGAAACATTTTTGTCACAAAAAAAATGGGAGAAAGAGTTGTTAAGTTCTCAAGATTTGATGAAGAAAGATGATTATGGGATTGATGAGGTGGATTTTGAAAGGGGAAAATCCCTTCTTTCTCGATTATTACTCTATTTTGGCTAAAGAGGAAAAATTTTGGTGTAAAATTTTTAGGATCACTTGGCTGAAAGAAGGTGATTGAAACACCAAGTTCTTTCATATGAATACTCTCAAAACACGTAGTTACAATAGAATAAGTAAGATAAGGAAAGAAGATATATCTGTGGTGGAAGAAGATACCTCCATCCAAAATGAAGCGGTTTCTTTTTTAGTGATCTTTTGTCCTCTAAAAACTATCTAATTACTAGTAAGGAAGAAAATTTCTTACAATGCATTCCAAAACTTGTTCTCAAGAGGACAATTTTATGCTTACTAAAACTCCAAACTTTCAAGAGATTGATTTTGTAATTAAATCTATAGGCTCATATAAATCTCCTAGTTTAGATGGATTCCCTACTTTCTTTTTAAAATTTATGAGAAATTATTAAATTTGATGTTTATAAGTTTGTTCAGAATTTTTTATAAATAAAACTATGCTCAGAGAGCTTAATAGTAATTTTATAGCCTTGATTTCTAAAAGTGCAGATGCTATGGAATTTAAGAACTTTAGGTCTATAATTCTATGCAATACTCTACATAAAATTCTTACTAAAATCATGGATCCGAGGCTGCAGTTGATCCTCCCTAGTCTTATTTCATATCAAAAAGGTTTTTTTGTTATTGGAATACAAATCTAGGATGGTATAGTTACTATACAAGAATTTATTCATTCTATAGAGAAAATTAAGAGAGACGCCATGGTGATCAAACCTAATATGGATAAAGCATATGATAGAGTCTCATGGGATTTTATTGACAAATTGCTTAACCAACTTGGCTTTGGAGAACCTTTCATGAAGGTTGTTAGGACCTATATTTATATGGCCAATTTTTCTATTTTAATTAATGGTACTCCCTTTGGATTCTTTCAGAGTAGCAGGGGGCTAAGACAAGGAGATCATATATCCCTTTTTTATTTTGATGGAAGAGTCTTTGAGTAGAGATTTGAATATGGCTGTTGTTGAAAGGAAAATTATTGGAGTTTCCCATGCTATCAATTGTGAAATTATAATTCATCAAAATTTTGTTATGATAGCATTCTTATGGGAGAAGCCATGGTTTCGAAGTGGGGTTGTAAAAATATGTTGCAAGATTATGAAGAAGTTAATGATCAAAATTTTTTTAAAGAAAATATCCATTTTTCTTGAACACCCCGGAAAAAATATGCATTAAAATTACTAAGATAATAGAGTGTGATATTAATCATCTACATTCTATCTATTTGGGTATGCCTATTGGTACAAAAAAACCTCAATTTTTGATTTGATTTTTCTTATCGACAAATTTGTTGAAAAACTTGTTAGATGGAAAGGTTCTTTTCTTTCTCAGGATGGTAAGATCAATCTTTTGAAAAGATTGATTCAAATTATTCTGGTTTATATTATGTCTCTCTTTCAACTTCCTATGAAGGTTGGTAAAATTTTGTAAAAAATTTCAAAAAAAAATCATGGAGTAGAATGGAAAGTAAAACAGAATACCTTTAGTTGCTTAGGAAAAGGTATGTAAACCCAAAAGGCTTGGGGAATGGGTCTTAGAGACTAGGAGAAAATGAATAAATATATTTTAGCTAAGATGGGGTGGAGATTGATAAGGAATGAAGGAGTGTGGTAAAAATCATTAAATGCAAATACTAGGCCAACCCGAGATATGATAGTTGGGTCTTCTCTTCTCCTACTTTTGAGGGATCTTCCTTTTGGAAAGATTTGAACTGGGAAAATAACATCTTGATTAAGTGGTGTAAGTGGAAAATTGGGGATTGTGAAATGAAAAATGGATTTATGATGTTCCTCTTAAGGAAATATCATTGGTGAATAATATTCAGCTTGTGGTGGAAGAAAAATATGGTTTTTTTTGTCAAAAATTAATTTGAGAAAGAAGATTTATTTAGAAGCTAGAAGATTATTTCAAATTATAATTAGAATTTCGATCAAGAAATTATATTCTTAAATGAGCTTCTTTTTGGTAATGT
Source organism: Taxus wallichiana var. yunnanensis (assembly GCA_018340775.1). Taxonomy (NCBI): domain Eukaryota; kingdom Viridiplantae; phylum Streptophyta; class Pinopsida; order Cupressales; family Taxaceae; genus Taxus; species Taxus wallichiana. Next base: position 25,388,035 of record CM031243.1, on the reverse strand, counting down.
TGTTATGAAGCATTAGGAGAAGATAGAATTAAATGGTCTAATGAAGATAATGGAGAATTTAGTGTTAAATCTGCTTATACTATGTTTTTTGATAGAGAAACTCTAGAATTTTACTGGGAGAAACTATGGAATAAATATCTTACTCCTAAATTTAATTTCTTCTTGTGAATTATTCTATAAGGTAAAATTCTCACATTTGATAATTTAAACAAGAGAGGTTTTCAAATGGTTAATAGATGTGTTTTGTGTGAAACATAACATGAAACTATTAGCCCCATTTTGAAAGATTTCTCTTATGTTCATGTTGTTAGATGTTCTTTTCTCTCATTGTTTGGTATAAACTTGGTATTTCCAAATAATGTCAAACAATTATGGATTTAGTGGAGATTCCCTTTCAGAATTCAAGGATTGAAACACCTAAGGGATTTCTCTATTATTCATTTCGTTGGGAGGTCTGGAAAGAAAGGAAAAATAAAATATTTAAGAGAAAAAAAGGAGACAATTTTCAGAGCTTCAAGGAAAATTATACAAGTTGTTAAAACTAATTTCTCTCTTTTCAAAGGAAATAACATTGAATTTCTCCAATTTGAGTAGTAGATTTAGCCTATTTTAGGGTTTTAGGGCTGAATCAAACCAAATCTCCGATAACAAATATTAGAAATAAGGTTGTGTGGACCCACTAAAATGGGGTGGATAAAACTTAACTTTGATGGATTTTCCAAAGAGAACCTTAGAAAGGGTGGTGGGAGATTATTATCGAGATGAGAAAGGTAATTATGTGTTGGCTTACTTTTTGCAACCTTTGTCAAAAACTAACAATTTATCTTAAGTGATTGTTGTTTATTGGGGAATTAAACATGTTGTTGGTAAAAAAATTAGAAGGTTTATTGTGCAGGAGAATTTTTAATATTATTAATATTATTCAAAAGAGAAATGTTTTTTTGTTATGATAAAAGATTTCATGGAAGGAATAAATCTCCTTAAATCTTTCTTTGAAGATATAATCTTTCAATATGTTTATAGGGAAGGCAAAAGAGTGGATGATTGGTTTTTAAATAATGGGGTTAAGGCCTCTAATATGACCAGGGTGTAAGAAGAGAGACTTTTGGAGGATAATATTAAAATTCTCATAAAAAAAGAATCCCAGGTTAATGTCCGTTTGGATTATTAATTATTTTAATATCACTATGTTATATATTAATACCATAATTGTCTATTTCACGAGACATTTAATGAAACATTATAAAAATGATGAGTGGAGTGATATAATTATGGTCCAGTAAGGAAATTTATCATCTCCTTCAGTCTCGAGAGGGGGGTATTAAACTTTCATAATTAGATAGTTGATTCATGGGATATGGTAAGTGTGCATATTAAGAGGAAGACCGACATGTTACACAATATAGGGAAATCTTGTGTATCTTGCAGATGAATTGTTTTCTCTCGTAGCATTTCTCTATTAATATGGGTGGTGACTTGGTGAGGATGGAACCTAACTCAATTAAGGAGATCAATACGAATGTCCTGGAATGTATTCAATAGTGTGGGTATGGAAATTTTTTGCAAGAACTTTAATGGTGTAGACACCTAAAATGTCTACATGACTAATTAACATTGATTATGTCCCACATTTTAGCTTCATCACCATTTATCTGCCACCAATCCATTTTAATTCATTTTCCCTTTTAACATTAATCTAATATCTCATTTCATCATTAATCCATTTATTCTAATATTTCATCATCTATCTAAATATTCCATTAAAAATGCCTTTTATAACATCTATTATATATCATTAATCCTTTTATCCCATTTCATCCTAAATCCCTTTTATTATATCACATTATTCTATCTAAATCCCACTTAAAATTTATAGTAATTTAATATGCCTATGCCTCACCTACCCTAGTCTACACCTACACCTACCACTAGCTATTCCATGTAATCACTCATCATTAATTATCCTAATCACATCTTTTAATATAAACAAATCATGTGTACATCCAAATAGACCTCTAAATTTAGAGTGTTCTATTTATAGAACCCTCTCTAATCTTCCAACTATTATTTTCATCTCCCATTTGAATTTTTGAATCTAGAATTATACATTCTAGAATTATCTACAAATATCTACACAAATCCAATCCTCTCACCAATTTACATCCCTTGGATTCAATCCAACATGGATTAATCCTCACCCTCCAATTTTCCACTCACAAACTATAAAATTGAGCTCTCTGTCGAGCACAGTTTTACCTCGGGTTTTGCTTGATGTCTCAAGGGGTTAACAACCTAACTCATCCTCAGTATGGTAGGGTTTCTAAGATATCTGCAGGGTGTATGATGGTGTTTGCGCTCCGTGAAAAATGTGAAAAAGGATTTTTTCTGCAAGAAAGCCTACAAATCAAAACACTTAAACAAGATAATGTTAGTAAAATAATGGGGTAGGTTATCTAGATAAAGCCAGTCCCCATAAGCCCAAAGACTTCCTTTAATGGATATCAACCTATTCACGAAACAATCAAGTTATTTATTGATAATAATGTTGTAATACATCATGACAAAATGGAGACTATGACCTGTTGATGTCATTTATTTAGGTGGATAGATACATAAAAGCATGATAACATGTTTAGAACCAAATATTGAATTCTTGATCCATGCACAAGTTCTCAGAGAAATTAGACCCTACAAACCTAACTAGGTATTCCACTTCAATGAAATAAGACCCGAGTTCGAAATGAAATCCTCAGAAAGAAGTATGACACTTCTTCATGAGTATCATAGAAATGTGTAAGTGTGGTGTCGGTGTCACGAGATGTTAATATAACTGTTGGTGTTGAACTCTAATGTAGTGTGGTAGTCCTCAGTACGTCTAAACTAGATTCATAGTTATGCTCATATTGTGCAAGATCTTCCTGGAGCCTTTGAACCTCATAATACGCATCCCAAAAAAAATAATTACTTCTCAAATATATTAAGTTGATTCAAAAATTTCCTCTAGGTGATCAAAAGTTGTGACTTGAATTGCAAAAATTTATAATTCATGAAATAAATTGTACTACTCCTAATATAGAGGATGGTGGAAAATGGAAAAAGATTCAATATCAAAGAATAGGGTAATTGTTACTTTCTAAGGCCATGTAAAATCACCATGTTGGGCAACATGTTAGAAAATGATAGAAACAAACAAGAAAGGTTAGGCAGATTATAAGAAATAGGCAATAAAGCAGTATTGGATAGTAATCGCTAGCGATCAGGATAATTGTTGGTGATTGCTACTAATTTTAACAGTCTACAAAAATAAAGACAAAAACTTAACTAAACTATGATTTAAATGAATTTTCAGAGCATATATGACATGATAATTACGATACGAACAATATTACCTACCAAAAATGATGGAAATTGATGAAAATACAATGATTACCTTGCGTGAATGATTGAATTGGATGATGGATGGATGAGAATGATTTGTCAATGGAAACGGATGATGTGATGATCAAAGAAACAATCTTAAAACAACATAATGATGATGGAGCTTTATTGGAGATGGTTGATCTCTAGTTTTATCTGAAGATCAAATTTTACCTGTAAAAAACCAAAATTCCTTATCCAAAATAGATCAAGAGACAAACTTATATAGATTGCCGACGATTGGGAAAATTGCCAGTGATTTTGGGAAATCTTAGTTAGGTGTCTAAAAGGAGTGATTTTCCTTCTATTTCAAACTCGATTTAGAGGATTTCGAAGGGAGTTAGCATAATAAGTGGGAGAGATTATAACTCGGGAAAAGTTGGTTAGGATGAGGATGTGAGTGATTTTAGAAGGTTTTTATTTTTAAGTTAGTCCTAACTAGTTAAGTGTGGAGAGGTGGTTAGGGATAAGTTAGGGGTGGTTGAGTGATATTTTTGGAAGGTTAGTAAACTAGTTAGTTAGTTATAACTAGTGAAGGTGTCCAAGTTAGCATGGTGAGGTGTGAGGGTGAGGTGTGAGATTATTTATCCATTTAATTTAATTAATTAATTAATTAATTAACTAGACTTAGGGATGTGGTGATACATATTTAAATTATTTAATCCAAAGGGGACCAATGGGTGTTTTAATGTCATGAGTGTCGTAAATGGGTCATTTTTTTATCATAAATGAGCTTGAGATAGTGATAAAGGAGTGTAGATTTTTAGTGTCTACATTTTCCCCTTTTTTCTAGAAATTTTTGACAAATCATTAGACAAAAATGATAAAAATTTTGTGTTGGTATGGGTGATTCTACTGTAGTGCAATACAGTGAACACTAATGTGTTTTGTTTCAAAAGGCTGCCCTAGTTGAAGGGAGTACAATCATGGCAGGTACTAGAGAATCAATTGACAAGGTGGCCAAAGGGCTCAATTCCTATGGACGTATGAATCTTACTAGGTAAAGTTGAACGGAAAACCAAGTGATGGGGGCCAAAGGGCTCATCTCCCATAGACGAATGGTAAAATCCCAATTTTTACTATGTTGGTTTGATCAAAGGTTTTGAAGGATAAGACCTTTTGGAAACATGACACACTTATGCAAGGAGTAAAAATGATTTGGTTTTAGGAAATTTATACAAAAAGGCCCAAAATAGACCAATCACTGGTGATCTTAGCATATCATTGGTGATTAGGGAAATCGTAAATCGATTGTGCCATGTGAATAAGGGGATAAATAACCCAAATTCATTTCATTTTTACCACATTTTTTATTGTACAGGTGAAAGTGACCTTGTCAAAGTGAGTGTGAAAAATGTGTTTTTGATGTGAAAGAGCGTGGAAAAATGGAGTTGTCAAGCCGGAAGTGAAATCCCGTGTTAATGAGGTATGTTTCTAATCTCTTTTTCTTTTTTGTGATTTTGTTTGTGTTTTTGATGAGTCAAAATCTTATTAGGGAAAATGGATGCCCTAATTTTGGTTTAGCAGAATCTCTGATGATTCATCCAATCACTAGCGATTGTGGTGAATTGTAGATGATTCACCTGTGACAAAACCATTTGTATTTTTGAAGGAAAAGTTTATATTTTTTTTTTATTTTTGTTTTATGAAAAAAATTTATTCAAGGTTTGTTTTTGATGCATGGTGTATGTTTAGATGTTGCTGTTGGTGTCTATAAGGTGATTTTGTTGTTTTGATTTCTTTTTTGAAAATAAACATTGGTGATAGTATTAATGTTAGTTTTTTGTGTTTTTGTCTTGCGGTGGATGCAAAGTTGACTATCCAAGATCGTATACCTCTAATGTTGGACGAGGTCTAGGAGGATATATTTGATGATGACTAGGAGCACTTGGAGGTAGTGGGGTTTGGTGGCATGAGGTTTTATAGGTGGATCCATAGATGTCACAGTTTGATACTAACGTTGTTAGAGAGGTGGAACCCTTCCACCAATACTTTCTGGCTTCCTACAGGGGAGATCACTATTACCCTAGAGGATGTTCATCAAATTACGATACTGTTGGGTAGGGGACATGCCATCTATTATATCACAGAGGAGGAGAGGGATGACACTATGTAGAGGTTGTATGGAGAATATGCCCAGGATGTGAGATATTCATCAAGATCATTTTATTACTAGGCATTATATGAGACTGCAAGAGATGGATTCTGTGGATGACCATGATGATGTTGGGTATTTCATGTTTTGCATTGCTAGATTCAGGAGGTGGATGGTTTCTGTGGATGATGAATGGTGTGGTTACAGAGATGATGGATCACCACATAGTGTTTGAGTGGGATCCTACTTTGTTGGCTCAGAAATTTAGATAGTTGTGGGCTTGGATTGCCCCCCATAAGTGTTATGGGATCGATGTCATATTTTTATTACAATGTTTGGCACATGAGCACATTGTTATTACTTATCCATTAGGGCTATCATTTTTCATTGATGTGAGACATCCGAGTTTCATAAGGTGGATTCAGAGTCTTGGTCAGGCCAAGAAGTCCAAGGGGGCTATTTATTATAGGGACTTAATATCGTGGCTTGGTGGATGATGTGATCTGCAAGACGTATGTGGATTTTCATGATTGGCCTGAGTTCCCTCAAGACTTGTTGTGTTTATAGAAGGACATTTGGATTCAGGGTCACAGAGCCGAGGAGGATGAGTTATTACGTTTTAACAAGGTCATGAGGTAGTTTTTCCTTGTTCAAAGTATACCCAAGGATCTGGTTCAGTATAGATGGGATGATAGGGACACTGAGTCTCCACAAGCTATGGTAGTGAGGCCTATAGTTATTAATGAGCATCCACTTGCTATGGGTCCTAATGAGGATGGGAAGATGGTTTTGATTGATGATGCACAAGTGACCCTAGATTTTGCTACATGGTGGGCCGATCATTGAGGAATTTTAAGAGGGCGAGGGAAACAGAGAGGGATGCACAAATAGTCGATGAGTGCATTCTTAGGTGGTGGTAGGAGAAAAAGAGTCAGATGAGGAGAGAGGTGAGGGTGATTTTTTTGTGTCCATAGTTGTTATAGTAGTTACGGATGAGAAGGATGAAGTGGAGACGGAGAGAGAGACCGCTTAGAGAGAGCGATATGACCTAAGCAGGAGTTCAGGATACCCTCATTACATAGAGGGATGGATTGATCATAGAGAGGATGGTATGATGGTGCAGTGAGATACCATGATGGGAGAGGTAGATAGTCTCTAGGAATAGCTTGCAGCAGTCTCTACCGATAGAGACAGTACAAGGGACACAAGGACACACCGAAGAATGCCTTGGGATTATGGGGTCTTCTATATCTGGCATAGAGTTATCAGTGATGGCTCGATTAGTTAGATAGAGGGGAGTATTTGTAGTACTGTTGAGTAAATATTATATTGCTCTAAGATGAAGTCACATAAAGGATGCACATGCTCGAGCAAGGCACATTTGCGGGCGTAGAAGAATAGCTAACTATAGAAGTCTATTATTAGAGCACTTGCATGTGTGCATCTAATTGTAAATGTGCGTGGCTATTATTAGCATGTGAAATATTTTGAGAAGAACATGGGTGGTGAAGGGAAATCCCCACCCCTATATATATGTATTTATTCATGCATAGGGTTAGAGAGTGAAAAACTATGGTAGATTTATGTTGTTAGTTTTGTTGGGTGCATGACTCATGAAGATACTTATGTAATGTAAGAAGCTTTTGTGTTTTACAGTATTCAATACAATGGATAATATTGGCTAGATAATGGTATTAAACATGACTAAATATGGTTATTGCATGGTAAATCTTGTTATAGTCATTGTTTAGTTCATTCATATATATCTATTAAGAACTAGATATGGTTTATACATTGTGTATTGTTTACTATTTTTAATGAATATGAATATCTATATGCACCATCATGATAAAATTTATGTATAATAAACTCTAAAGAGGTACTTGTGCCTTTGCACACTTTGGGTGAGTGCTCAACTTTGGCTAAGTGATGTGTTAGTGTGCCTGGGTCAATTACTATAAATTCTAGGCTGCATCATTGGTTCCATTTGATGGGACCTCTTTTTCAGCTATTTTTAGGATGTTGTGTGATGAAGACGTATCGGTTGACCTTGGAAAGTGTTGAGGAGTGGATAATAGATTTGGAAGAAGATTATGCTCAGAGATTCAACACTAGATCTAGGTTTGATGCACACGCATGGGTGGAGAAGAATTTATATGAATGCTTATATGAGAGATTCTTTGTTATCTTCCCAATAGATCTATACAAGTGGTTGGTTACTTACGCATCTAAAAGGAATTGGAGGTTTCACACACTTTTTTAGACACAAGAAGAATTTTAGGCCCTCTATGATGTTGATCTGATTTGGATGCATGTTGTGGACACTTGGTTCCATGGTGTTTTGAATAGCTATATTTTGGAGTACTCAATTTCACTTATTCTTTCCCGGAGGTATATGATTTTAAGTTTTTACATTATCCTAGGGGAACCTATCTACAAGGCATTCCACTGGTGATCAAAATCTTGTTGGTAACCCTGAATTTGGAAGAAAATTCAATGGCTAGCTAAACCCCACCACACGTGGGGAAGAAGGTTGTGGTTAAGGATGGAGGACCTAGCGGTAGAGAGGAAAAGAGAAGAAAGGTGGCTTAAGTATAATGAGGTGTGCAAGAGGGATTTAGGGAAGCAGCGTGAGATTGCAGAATGGATGGTGTTGAGAGAGAGATGGCTTATGAAGGATTTGGAGCTCACGCAGAGGACGTGGAGCTAGAGCATTTGGAACTTCCCCATTTGGGAAAGCATGACAGGAACCCTCATCGCCTCTTATGAGAGCATGCTAATAGAGACAACTTGGGCCGTGAGTGCGCATCTGAATCTACCTAGAAACCTAGCCCTTACACTTGGTTTTCTAGTTTCTAGTACATCCAATAGTCAACAAGCTAGTTTGGGTAAGTAGAGTAAAGCAAGAGTAGAGTTGACTTATCAAAAGTTTAGGAGTGAATCATATAGCAAGTGCATTTATGGCTGGGTAGACATCTTCCTTGTTCATTGGAGGACCAATTGGAGGAACCTTTTAGGTGTGTCATCATCGGCACAAAACACAAGCACGTAGAACTTTGGACTCACATCATGGGAGTAGCACAACTTCACAGACTGTAGGATTTCATTTTAGCACCATTGTTGGGACATAGGGAAATGCATCCTCTAGTCCAATTCTTGCTACATGTGGAGGATCAGGTGGAATCAGGTAACTCGGGATCTGACAGATCTGGTGGATCTAGAGGTGGAGGTAACACATGAGGTTCTGGATCTGGTGGCATGGTCCTCACCAACCCCAAAATATTTACATGGAGATGTCACTTCATCTCCCAGAGTATAGGGGAATAGAAGATTTTGCTAAGCATGTGCATATGTGTGAGAAATATGATGGCATGCACAAAAGGAATAAAAACTTAAGAGCAAGGCAAGGTCAGTTTTTGAACTATGTTGCAGGGATGTGCACATAGTTATAGAAAGTTTGACCCTGATCAAACTTGTGTGGATTATACAATGTTATGGGATGCTTTCATTAAGGAATTTTATATACTTGAGTTTGAGCATAAAAGTATAAGTGCACTCAAGGATATCAAGTAGGGCACTACTGAGAGTGTCCAGGAATATGATGCTCATTTCAAAACACTCTTGTCTAAACTATCATATGATATCCATGCAAGTCAAGCATGCACAAGTGGTTCATCAAAGGCTTGATTACGCCTTTTAGGAGGGTGCTCTCACATAAGACTTATACAAACCCATGTGAGGCACTTGAAGTAGCTCTACGTTGAGGCAAGTTGGGAGCAGCATAGACACTTGGAGTGAGCCCATTCTTGGAATCTTAGATGGTAGTAATGGAAAAGAAGTTGGAGAAACTATCAACCAATACAACACATGAGACACATAGTGGAATTTGGTGCACAGATTGTGAAGTAGAGGGGCATACTAAGGATAGTTTTCCTCACATATCGGTGCGCTCCTTGTTACTAGAATGTGAGATATGTCATTTAGACCATGATGTAAGCCATTTTCCATTATTGCAACACACGGTAAGAAAGAAATGTGTCTACTACTAAAATTTTCTAGTCCATGACTCACAATATAGAAGATTATAGGTTGATTGATCAGATCCATGATGTCATTGATATTGGTGTATGACAGATAGGGTTTCGAATAACTCTAAGGATAAAGGTGAGTGACATGATCATGAACACACTCAAGGGCGCTATGATCAAAATGAACTTTGAGGGAGGCTCATGGTAGAGGTCGAGGATACCATGGTGGATTCAGAGGCCGAGGCCACAATGGTGGATGAGGTGAGTTCCCTCATGGAACATGTTATACGTGTGGATCCCTTGACCATTACAGGTGTGAATGTCCTTAGAACATTACTTTTTCTTTTTACGGAAAGAATCATAACTATGAAGAGTGTCCGGACTTATATGAACATCTGAGAAAGAAGCACAAACAAGAGAACAAGGGTGCAAGGATGGTTAGGATACAACGCGCCATGGAAAACCAATGGATGCCAAAGTTAGCACCTGGATCCTGAGGTAGTACCTGTGAAGATTACTACATGCGTTGAGGTTGTGCGCGCTAGAGAAGCATGCTACAAAAGCCTACCATCACTAAGGAGGAGGTTTTACATGTAAAAATACCTAGACCCTACACATCAAAAGGAGGTTTATTAGAAACCATGGAGGTACTTAGAAATCTCAGAGGTGAAATACAATGTTTAAAGGAACAGTCACGGAAGTTGAGAAGAAGAAGGAAGTTGAGACTTTCCAATGGATGTTGATGATCTGAAGGAAGTATGCAAGATGTTGCATTAGAGAACATTATTCCATTACTAGGGAGTTGGTTGAAAGGAAACACTCCATGCACCTGGTATTGAGACTAGATGAAGATTTTGCATGTTAATCTCCCTCCCCATAGCTTGGATTATGACAAGGAGATCACTTTGAATGTTGTTGTAGATGGATGGATTTTGAGAAATATTTTGATTGACACAAGTGTGGAAGTGAATGTGCTTACCTTAGATGCATGGGTTCAGATGGGTAGACCTCCATTGTAGCCATCTTCCAATGTATTATATATGGAAAATTAGACTAAGGCCATGCCAATTAGAGTATTGAAGGATGCATCTATTACTATACAAGGGGCCAAGTTCATTGGGGACTTTGAGGTATTAGCACTTGTAGAAGAAGACAACTTCCCAATCTCTACTTGGGCACCCTTGGTGCTATGTAAATAATGTTGATCTATGGTTCAATAAGGGATATATCATTTTGAGAACAAGGAAGAATGAGTTATTATCCCTTTGACATAAGGAAAATATGCACCTTATGTTGAGCCCTTAAGTGAAGAATACCTGAACAAAATTTATGTGTGCACCATTCGAGATCCAAAAGTGCTTGAGCCATCTAAGGAAGGAATTATCCAGTGGGATGATGCATAGTCCATCAGTGATACTACAAGTATCACCTATGACAATTGGGCACATGGCACTTACGATATGGTTGGGTGTGGAGTAAGAAGTGTAGTTGCATGCGTAAGTAGGCCGCACTATGTTAGGAGATTAGAAACAACCCTGTACCTCAGTACATTGGTGAAGGAAACCCGAGGTATTCCTATGAGCCATGGAAGTATAGTGGAAGGATCAAGTGGACAGAAGGAATATGTTAGTGTATACCCTACGTGGGACAACAAACACGCTGGTGGATGGTTCATAGGGATAATCTCATAGAATGGAGAGAAGTGAGAATTGCTCTCTCTATCATTTTTTTTAGGAGTAATGCACCTACTCAAATATGGAATATCATGGTAATAATCTTGTTCAACACCACATTTAATAGTGTGAGAGACTCTGGACAGAGGGGCAGGAAGCTTTACCACCTTCATTGTGGGTGCACAAACTTTATTTCACCTTATGAGGTTGTGCGTGTGCTTGGTATGTTTATGTGGAGCTGCACAGGGAGACTAGAAATTGGCAAGACTTGACTACAGGAATGATCTAGAATTTTGACTACTTCTCCACTAAACCTCCAATGAAAGAGGCATTACAAGTTATGAAGTGATTGACCATGGGAGATAGTGCAAAGGCTAAAGAACTCATTCAGGATTTATTTGGTGAGTCAGATCTAGAAGCACATTTTGATGAAGTAGATGAGATAGATGTAAAACTACTTGAGCATGCTTCCTAGAGAAGGAGAAAGGAAAGATGGTCTATATGGTGGATGATGAAGAAGTGGAATAGTTGGACATAGATCATTCAGAGGGTACATGTGAGGTCTTAGATAGTGTGGATGAGAAGGTGCACCTACCATGAACCTATGAAGACAAAGAAAGTGAACATTGGCATGGATGTTGAACCTAAGGAGGCCATAATTGGAGATTATTGGTTTGACTCTAAAGTGGCTAAGATAATTGAGTTACTACGTGATTTCCAAGACTTGTTTCCTAGGGGCTACCATGAGTTGAAAGGGGTGCATGAATCTTTGGGTGAGATGAAAATTAAGTTAAAGGAAGGTGTGCCCGGTTAGGAAGAGACCTTATAGGATGAACCCTAACCTGCACGTAAAAGTTAAAGAAGAAATAGACAAGATGTTGGAATCTAGCATTATTGAGCCCATAGAGGAATTAGAGTGGGTTAGCCCTATGGTAATCAACATAAAGAAAGATGGAAGAATCAAGATTTGTGTGGACTACATGGAGTTGAATGCTACATGTGTGATTGATCCTTTCCTACACCATTCATTGAGGAAATATTGGAAGGGTTACAGGGCGTAAAATTTACTCTTTTACAGATGGATTCTCTGGGTATCATCAAGTAAGAATTACTAAGGAGGATCAAGAGAAGACAACTTTCACCACTAAATGGGGAAGTTTTGCATACACAGTGATGCCCTTTGGATTGAAGAATGTGCCTATAGTATTTTCACGCATTGTGGTTCAAGCATTCTAGGATTTTATTCACAAATTCTTGTAGGTTTACTTGGATGATTGGACCATGTATGGGCTTATCAAGGATCATTGTGACAATTTTTGGTTAATGTTTGAGAGGTGCAGATAGTTAAACATCTCTTTAAATATCAAGAAGTGCATATTTGCTACACCTTTTGGAACTCTACTAGGGCATATCATCTACAAGGAGGGTTTGTTAGTAGATCCAGCTAAGGTTGTAGTCATTTTAGGCTTGGAGGAACCCACCAATTAGAGTGAGGTGTGTGGATTCTTGGGCCACACAGGGTATTATAGAAAATTTATCAAAGGATATGCTAAGATTTTCATGCCCTTGGAGGAGTTATTAAAAGGTAAAGGGAAGTTCTATTGGGAGAACCGCAACACACATTGAAGCGCTGAAGGAGAGGCTTACTACGGTGCCTATTTTACATTTTCCTTCCTAGAATCTACCCTTTCATGTACATGTGGATGCCTTTGGCATGGCCATTGGCGCAATTCTAGCTCATCCTAGAGAAGGTATTGTAGATCATCCTATATTTTGCTAGTAGAAAGTTGACTCTGCATAACAAAATTATACAACTACGAGAGTGTGAAGCTTTGTCAATGATCTACACACTGCATAAGTTCAGACAATACTTTTAATGAAAACACCTTTTTGTTCTATATAAATCACATGGCATTGAAATACTTGGTAAATAAGCCCATTTTATAGGGGTGCATATGTCGATGGGTTCTATTATTCCAAGAGTTTGACTTTTATAGTTGTGGTAAAACCAGGTAAAAGCAATTTTGGCCCAGACCACTTATCAAGGATTCAATCAGGAGAGGATGTGTAGAGTATTGAAGATACAATTCTGATGCACAATTATATAAGTTAAACCACATGCCCTTGGAATTAGAGGATATTGTTGTCTTTTTATGCATAGGTATGGTGCCAAAAGGAATGAAATCCTTGGAAAAGAAACAACTTGCAATTTGCATCACACCTTTCATGTTGATCAAGTGGTGACTTATACAAACTAGGCGAGATGAAGTATTATGCCGGTGTGTACTGGAACATGAGCACAAAAATCATGGAGGAGGCTCATGGTGGTATTGCAGGTGGACACTATGTAGGTGACGCCACCGTGCACAAGATTCTACTCACTGGTTTATGGTGGGAAACCTTGTACAAGGATTACAAGGAGTATTATAAGGTGTGTGATCACTATCAACACCTTGGAAAACCTAGGTAGAGAGATGAAATGCCTTTGAGGCCTATTACTAGTGTAGAGCCTTTTGAAAAATGGGCAATAGACTTTGTGGGTCCTATTTCCCTAGCCACACGTAGAACTAGATCGTGCTACATCATCACTTGTATATATTATCTTACAAGGTGGGTGGAAGAAACACCTACAAAGGATTGTACAATGGCTACAACAACAAGGTTCTTGTGGGAAAATATTCTTACAGGTATGGATGTCCTTTGAGTTTGACAAGTGATAGGGCACTCATTTCCTGAATGTGAACAATCAGGATATTATTGGATGAATTTATGGTCACACACCACAAGACAACACCGTATCACCCTCAAGAAAATGGGACTGCTGAGGCTTTCAACAAGATATTGAGCCAGACTTTGACAAAGATTTGTGATGTTGGAAGGAAAGATGGGATGATAAAGTTTTGTTGTACTTTGGGCATATAGAACAACCTATAAATGGTTGAATAAGGCAACACCCTTTTCAGTTGGTGTATGTGCAAAGAAGTAGTTCTTCCCATGGAATTCATGTTACCTTCTTTGTGTATCACATGTGGGAGGTCTAGCTGATGAGAAAGCATTGGAAGAAAGAATTGACAAGTTGATACAACTAGATGAGAGGCGCATGCCATAGCACGTTGGAGTCAAAAGAAAGAAAAATCTAGGAAGAAGGCATGACATGACAGAACATCAAGGAAAAGAAGCTTGAGGTTGGGAAGATGGTACTTCTTTATGATTCAAAGTTTTTGCACCACCTAAGAAAGCTTAAGGTGCATTGGTTGGGACCATATGTTATCACTCATATACTTGAGTCAAGCACTTTCTAGTTAGAGGTGCTTGATGGAACACGGTTACCCAGTTACTTCAATGGGAGTAGGCTGAAGCCCTACTATAAATAATCCTTCTTGGTGTTTGTAATAAGGTAGTATTTCCATTTAGATTAGATTTCCCTTACTGTATTTCCTTTAATGTGTTTCCTTCTTCGTCGTTATGCTTTGTCAATTTAGTTTAATGTTTTGTGTAATAAGCACTTTGCATGCCAAAAGTTGATTACAATCTGAAGTGTTTTTATGCAGAGGAACTACACATACCCTTAGTGTGGGGTGGTTTTCATTCAAAGATGGGTATGCATAAGGAAAAATATTGGTGTAGGTGGTTTCTCTTGTTGGAAAGTGTGGATGGTATGGAAAGGTGTTGCTAGAAAGAAAATTGCTCCTAAAAGAAGATCATAGTTGAAAAAAATGCCCAAGTATAACATGAGGTAAGTTACGGCCATGGAAACTACTTAAGGGAAGGCACAATGGTGAGGTACTTTGGCATGCATGGAAGCGCATGAAAGGAGGTCTATGGCCAAAAGGTAGAAAGGTGCGCTAGAAGGTTATGGTTGGGTGCGCAGGTGTATCACATGGAAATGTGGTAAAATGTTCAATTAATGAGAGGATGGTGGTAGGTGGAGGAGAAATAAATGTGATTAATTTTTCAAATCTATATAAGAACGTGATGTGGGTTCATTTTTACCTTTATGATTATGAGTTTTTTGAGTGATTTGTTTGTGACCGAGTTGTGTGAGATGCATCGAGGTGCAAAGAGCTTTAAAACCAAGTGAGGAGAGTGGATTTGTGCACAAAATTGGCTTTGTCCCCATTGGAGAAGGGTTTGAGCAAAGAAGAGGCATGCAGAGAGGAGAAATAGGCACCAGGGTTTGAGAAGAAGCTAGGGCACATGATTTCAAGTTAGGGCATGTGGTTTTGAGCTAGGGCATGGGATTTTTCTCAATAGAGGTAAAAAGGTGCAACCTTGTTTTACCATGGCACCAAGGAAAGCACCTGGAGTAGGAACAAGGGGAAGAAGAAGGTAGAAACCGAGGTGGAGATCGAGGATGCCCCCAAAAGTAGGTTTTCATAAATTCAGTACCCAGAGGATGTAATCATGGGATGTGACTAGGATTCTCACATTCACAAGAGCAAGGTAAGTGACTACAATCATCATCACATGACTGACAACAAGGAAGAGTTGGATGTGCATTTTAAGTAGAAAGACAAACAAGCACACCTGATGATGACATGCCTATTTATGATGATGTTAGAGAGAAATTTTGAAGAAGGTAGGGGTCCTATCTCTATGAACTCCCTTACTTTGGAAAACTAGAGAAACTATACCAATGGCTTATGAGTAGAGTCCACGAGGACTTATTTTATTTTTTGGGTGGCATGGATGAGGATCACCGTGCCCTTAATTACAAGCCTGATAGGTTTGAAGGGAACATGGACAAAGATTACCAATGACTTATCTGAAAAAGAAGCTATTTTGGCCACCCACAAGGAGTTGGGTTACTCAAAGGGTCCACATGGAATGGATATTTACAAGTTAAGGAAGTACCTTGTGGTACATGTGGTACGCACTTACTCACCAAGTTGAATGATCAGAGAGATGGTCACAAGTGAACACCATGTGGCTACACATTGCTAAGAAGATATCACAGGGGAAGTTTACAACTTTGGAGATACATAATAGATACCATCATTGAAGAAGCACAAAGGTGAGAAGATAAGATTTGGCACCATTTTTTTATCTCTTGTTTTTGTTGAAATTGGAGTGCCCGATGGGCCAAAGAACAAGATTTGGGAGTATCCTACAGAGAATAAGTCTCTAGCAGAGAGGTTTGAGAAGTATTTATGTGAGGGATCTATGAGTGGCCCATTCAAGAAAAGGGAAGAGATGTGGTATGATAGACTTCAGTGGATTTCAAAGAGGAGTGGAGAATTCCTAAGGAGTTGCCATCAGTAGTTGGGAAGATGGTACAATTTTTTGTGTACCAACACTTTGCATTGTGCATTTTCAATGAAGGATGGGACATGGAGTCCTTGGTGTAAACTCCCTTATGCCTTTACAATGTGGTTCTTCCAAGTGGTAGTTCACAAGTTTTTGATGCACACGTAAGTTAATCTACAATGCAGACAAGGTAGAATGTGACTACCATACCTTGAGGAAGACTTACACATACCCAAGTAAGTTTTCTTATATTGAGAGGTTCATATCAGATGATATAACCATGAGGCTGTCAGTTTTTCCATTAGCGATAATGGGGCTGCATGCTAATTTATATCCAACTTAAGCCTAGGCTAGAAAATGGTAAGTATGTCAAAAATGAATGTATGCTACCAGGCCCACCAAAGGGGAAACATATAGTTGGGAGCCTAGTGGCTGAAAATCCCACTTCACCATTAGAAGAAGAAGAAGATGATGATGAAGGAGGACAATGGTGGTTTAGTGTGTAGGGGGAGGAGGCCCTTAGACACTAAGGAAAGTAAGTGTGAGGTTACTCCTCCTTAGAAGCAACAAGAGGAGGAAGACTTAGAAATAGACGTGCACCAACCTTAGATGTAGACCCAATAAATGAGGAACACCAATTTAAAAGGGTGTTCAGAAGGAAAAGGACTCAGAGCACGGGGCCATCAAAACCTCCATGCAGATCACCTCGGATCTCCCCTCAAAAAGAAGTACCGAGAAGAAGAGGAGGAGAAAGTTAAATCTCAGAGAGGATGAAGAGGATGAGTCTGGTGAAAGCGTGCCAGGAACCCCAGTGCAGCCCAAAAATATAGAGGAGCCTCGTGATGAGGAAATGAAAGATGATGAAGAGGGGGTCAAGGAGACAAAAGAGGAGATGGGTGAGCCATCTATGGTGTGCCTCACTCCACACAGGAAGGTGAAGGACCCACTACAAGATTCTAGCACCTGGGTTCCCAAGGGAAAGAAGGAAAAGAAAGGAAAAGTAGGTGAGGACTATGTGACTCGGCTATGGGGTACATAGAGGACACCAACAAGATCATTCACACTAGGTTCCAGAGCATGATAGGGCCAAAGGATTTATATGGTTGGGAGTTAATGGACCCAGAAAAGGCCAATGCGGACTAGAAAATAGTTTGTCCTGGTCCATGTAGACACACATGGATGAACCAAATTTTGATGTGTGTGAGGAGTCATGTGTCTTGTGTCTAGGTAAAGAAGAAACCCAAAGATTAGGCACATGACTTTCAAGCCTCTAGTAATGTCCGATGAGAAAGTAATAAATGTCTTGGTCAAGGTATCTATGAAGTGGCAGAGGAAACATTGATAAGGCCACCACCATTCGAGTGCTACTTGAAGATAACAAGGATAAGACTATAGAAATAAAGCACTTACAAGTAGAGAAGGAATGAGAAGAGGAAAAGAATGAGGCCTTTATTAGCATGGATGAGGAAATAGTGATCATATTCTTAAGGTAAGGCCTCATTTGGAGTCTAAAGTTCCTTATAAGTTTCCTTCTGCAATGCATTATTTGTGCACTCTGGTGGGTCTAGTTTTGAATGAAGCCATGTTGTTATGGCCACACCAAAAGATCTATGTAGAAGAAACAACAAGATAAAGGGCTACCATTGTTAGGAAAATTTCAAGTTTTGAGGCCTTGCTCCAAACATTAAAAGATGAGCTAAAGAAAGTGGATCAAGCTTTGAACATGTGTGCAAGTATCGGATGCCATAATAAGAATCAGAGACTATAACAGAGGATAATGAAGTGTTGAAGGCAATGAAGGAAAAACACTTGGGCACACAAGAGAGGTTAGCCCTGGTAAAACAAAAGCGTGAGGCCCTTACAATAGCCCAAGATCCACACAAAGATAGGATCGATGAACTTGGGAAACTTATAGCATAGAAAATGGACTCCATGGAGGGAATGGTCTCAAGTATGGCGCATGTTGTCTAAGTACTACAAAATGAGAAGGAAAATATCACTCAAGATGAAATGGATGCCATCATAATAGATATCCTAGAGAAGACAAGGAAAACATGCTAAGTGACTGGAAAACCTTGGAGGCTGAACTCAAAAATGAATATCCAGAGTTAGTCCTGCCTGAGGAAGAGGGTACTGTAGAGTAAACTTCATTATTTTGTACAATGTTCTTCATTCATTCTTTCATTCCTTATTCTTTATTGTTGGAGACCTAAGAAGGAATTCCCATTTTCGGGGTGGAAATGTACTTTAGTGTGGGGTAATGTTGAGAAGATAATATATTTCTCTAAGATGAAGGCACATAAAGGATGTGCATGCTGGAGCAAGGCACATTTGAGGGTGCAGAATAATAGCAAAATGAGCGCGCATGCTAGAACACTTTGAATTCAAGACTTAGTCATTTTGTGGATAAGGGATATTTTTGGAGATAGTGCGTGGACACACAAAGACATGAAGACTTGTGGTCCATGCAATGGTATTTTGGGAACAAGCGACAATTGAGCACCATGCATAGTTTGAGCTAATAATAGGATTTCTACTCAGAGTTAACTATAGGAAGTCTATTGTTAGAGCACTTGCATGTGTGCATCTTATTGTAAAGTGTGTGGCTATTATTAGCATGTGACCTATTTTGAGAAGTGCATGGGTGGTGAAGGGAAAGTCCCCACCCCTATATATATGTATTGATTTACATGGGTTAGTGTGTGTGTGAAAAACTATGGTAGAGTTATGCTACTAGTTTTTTGCACGTGCATGACTCATGAAGATACTTATGTAATGTAAGAAGCTTTTGTGTTTTATAGTATTCAATACAATGGTTAATATTGGCTGGATAATGGTATTGAACATGACTGAATCTAGTTCTTACATGGTAAATCTTGTTATAGTCATTATTTAGTTCATTCTATATTTGTTCTAAGAACTAGATCTAGTTTATACACTATGTGATTGTTTACTATTGATAATGAATCTAGATATATATATGCACCATCATGCTAAAATCCTATACAAACAACTCTAAAGAGGGTTCACAGGATGGTGGAGGTGCAATGGAGGTACACCCACTCCAAGAGGAGAGGGTGGGGGGAGCATGATACTAGGAGAAGTTGATTTTACCACTTGATTTGTATATGATGTTATAGGCTCATTGAATCCCATTTTTATCATGGTGATATATTGATTATTTAGACGCTTATGATGTATACCAGACTCTGATATATATATATGGCTTGTACTTGTGATTTCTTCATGATATATGTTGCATGTTTTAATTGAAATGAGTTAATGCTTCAAATAGATTTAGAATTTTTGATTAAATGTATTTTGATTTTATGTTAAATAGATTTTGGATATTTTAAAATGTGACCAATCACAATATGTTAAATCAAGAAATGTAACTAGACAAAACGTAGTAAAAGTGGAGAGAATGCCCCACTACAGAATTTTAATATATACACACAATGGGTTTAAGATAACACTTGCACTTGTAGCCTTTCAAAATGTTGAATAAGATCATCAATGGACAGCTTTATAATGTACTCTTGTTAGGATAATGGAAAAAATGGGGCCTTGTGGGTGTATGTCATTATGGAAAAAAGATTCTCCTTTTAATGGGCTTATAGAGAATTGATGCCCCAAATTTTATAATATTTTGAAGAAAACTGATCAATGTGGGAAGCTTGCTTATAATGGGAAAGTTGATCGATACAGGAAGCTTTCCGGATGCTTTTCGATTTTGATATAATTTTGAAGGTTGATTAAAGTGGGAATCCTTATATAGATATAAGTAGCCATCCTTCGAGGGTATGGTCTACATTTTTGAATTTTTTATTTGAATGGATATCCTTCATGGGATCAGTCCATGATTTTGATAGGTAGTTGTCTTTCGAGAGAACAATCTACTTTTTGATAATTTATATTTTGTAAATAGTTTTCCTTCGAGGGATTAGTCTATTATAATGATACATAAACATCCAATGAATTTAATTTTGTTTTTTTAAGCTTAAGGGAAGGAAACCCTAACAAACCATTTCAAAGGAGGGAATGAGTATACACTTGACCTACACCCACGTGCCCCATTTCATAGTGCGGGTAGATAAGTGGAATTTATGTAAAGGAAGCCTTTATTTGTAATTATGGAATAATCGGTGTCATGGTTATCAATGATTTAATAGTTGAAAGGCTGCAAGTTCAAATAATTTAAGGGCTTCACCTCGTGCTCCCCGTCAAGAGAAGTAAGGCTATACACTCTTGACCCATATTTGTGTGTGATAATATAAGGTCCAGTCCATTTGGGAGAAAAATTTCAACATTTACTCCACTCTAACGTAGTAACATTTGGATTTTAAGTAAAAGATCACTAACCTTAAACTCACGTTCCTTTACATGTTTTTTATATGCTCTGCTAATGCATTATATATAAACTTGATGATGTTCTAGGACTGTTAAACATTTTTCATCTAACAATTCTAGTTGTGCTAAGTGATCCTGCTGGTATTCTTCATCGGGATGAAATCCTTTAGAGATACATGAAGAGACGAGATTTGAAATTCAAGAGGCAAAATGGCTTCAGAGCCATAGATGAGTGAATAAGGTGTTTCTCCAGTAGGTGTGTAGATATTAGTTTGATAATCCCAAAGGGAAAATGGGATTTGGATATGCCAGTTTTTTCCTGCATCATATACATTTTTCATGAGAATTTTGTTAAGTGTTTTGTTATAAGCCTCAAATTTACCATTTTCTTGAGTATAATATGGTGATGAGAAGCTAAGCTTAATATTGAATGTATCATAGAGCTTCTTAACTTCCTTATTTTTTAAGGATTTCCCATTGTCTATGACAAGCTTGTGCGGGATGCCAAAATGACATATGATATTTTGGTATATGAAGTTAATGATAGGTCTAGATTTTGTTGAGGTCAAAGGAATAGCTTTAACCCACTTAGTGAAGTATTCAGTTGTTTTGATTATAGAGTTATGTTGTTGAGATGATTTTGGATTGATTGCACCAATGAGGTCTAACCCCATTGAGACAAAGGCCATAGGTCCTGAGCGGGATGTAACTCTTAACTAGGGATATGAATGAGATCAGAATGGATTTGGAATTTAACACACTTTCTTACGTATGCACAATAGTATTTGGTGATATCATGCTAGTAATACCCTAGCCGTATGACACGTTTAGTGATGACATTAACACTAAAGTGACCACCACAAATACCATCATGGACTTCCTCGATTGATTTGGTTGATTCATGTGATTTGAGACATCATAGTAGTATACCGTCGAAGATTTTTTTATAAAGGATACCCCTATGATGAATAATTGAGTGACACATTGGAGAAATGATCGTTTAGCAGATTGTGATAGATCTGGTGGGATTTTAGATTTAGCAAGATAATCATATATTTGTGTGTACCATAGATCAGGTGGATTTTCGTCAATGATGTTGATGAAAGGTAGCTCATTTTTATGTGAAGGATGATCTAAGTATTGGACTACTATGGACATTTTAGTGTTATCTTTCTATTTTTCTATTTCAAATAGGATGAGGGATCCAAGGGATTCCGCAGTGTCTACAAATCTATTGGAAGATCGCGGGATGGCTTGGATGGTGTAATGATCGAATGCACCAAGGATAAAGTTGACGATGGCTTTATATTTTTGAAGGATTTCATTTTTACATTGGTATTATCCTTTGACTTGATTGACAACAAGTTGTGAGTCTCGTAGCTTTCTAGGATGTGGACACCTAAGAGAATGGAAGTATTTAGACCCATGATCAAGGCTTCATATTTTTCCATGTTATTAGTGCACTCAAAGTTAAGTTTGAATGATAGTAGAAGAAGGATGTTCCAAGGTGGTATGATAATGACTTCGGCTCCTCCTCCTTCTTGGCACTTAGCATTGTCAAAGAAGAGGGTCATTTTAACAGGATGAAATAAAATTCACCATTATCAAATTCATTGATGTTATTGATAGATTCATCAGAAAATGTTCATGAGGTTTTTGATTATCTGGGAGGGTGCGTTTGTGAGCTGATCTACAATTTCGTGACCTTTAATATATTTTTGAGATATGATTTTGAGGTCAAATTAATTCATTATCATAAGCCATCGAGTTATGCGATCATTGTGATAAGGTTTAGCATGCATGGCTTTGAGTGGATTAAAACTGGTGATGATGTATGTCTTATGATTAAGGAGGTAGTGTCAAATTTTAGAGGTGGAAAAATATAATGCACAACATAGCTTTTTCTACTTCAAAGGTATTGTGTTTTATATTCATAGATTTGTATGGATAATGTCATAGACAACTTTTTCAAGACCTTGATTATCATAGTGGACAAACATGGCTCCTAGAGCATTCTCAAAAGTGGATATGTAAAGGAAAAATGGATCCCTTCACGTGGTGGAGTAAGTACAGGAAGTGACAATAGGTATCATTTGATTTCGTTGAAGGATTTCTAGTAATCAGAATCCCAATAAAATTCTATATCTTTATGAATAATATGGTGAAAATATTAGTAATGATTAGAAAGTTGTGATATGAAGGATCAAATGGACTGCAATTTACCCTGAAGACTGCACAGTTGCTTAAGATTGGATGGAGGGGAATTTCAAGAATTTCTCTAAATTTTGCTGGATCAACCTTGATACCTCAGATGGATATGATGAACCCCAAAATATTTCCAAGTGAGGACACCAAAAACACATTTCACAGATTAAGATGAAGACAAAACTAGATGAGATGAGAGAAGATTGATTCAAGGATGTCAAGGTGGTTTTTTCGATACTTGGATTTTCCTAGGAGGTCATCAATGTAATCTTAAACAATTTTTTGGATGAGATCATGGAAAATGTATGTCATGGCTCATTGGTAAGTGGCCCTTGCATTATTAAGACCAAATGGCATGACATGGTAACAAAAGGTTCCCTAAGGGGTGATAAACGTAGTCTTATGTTGATCCTTAGTAGCAATGAGAATTTGGTTATAACCGAAAATCCATCCATGAGGGAAATCATTTCATGGCTCGACTATTAGGTCGACAAGCTGATCTATGTTTAGAAGAGGGAAGTCATCCTTTGGACAAGAAAGATTGAGATCCCTGAAGTCTGTGCAGATGCGTATTTTTCCTAAGGCTTTGGTTATGGGGATGATGTTGGAAACCCATTGTGGATAATCAATGGGTATGATAAAGTTAGCAGATAAAGGTGTTGTAACTCTTCCTTAATAAGGAGAGATATATGAGGATGCATCTTGCGAAGTTTTTTTAACTAGCTTAGCATTGGGATATGTGACTATGTTGTGTATGACAATGTTAGGGTCAATCTCAGGCATATCACTATATGACCAGGTGAAAGCTTGATGATATTTTGTTAAGAATGTTGTGAAATCATTCAATTCTTGTGGACTTAAAGACTGACCAACCTTAACAATATGGGGATCCTGTGGGGTTCCTAAGTTAACATCGATGGTTGATTTGTTGAGAAGAGTTGGTGTATCGGAGGGTAGGGATTTCAAGAAAACGATCCTCAACTCCCATATGAGAAATAATATCTTGGTCATTCTGACACTGAAGGATATATATTGGGTGAATATTCATCAACCATCTCTAGCCAAATAAGTGGTAGTGATTTGGTGGACTGACTAGATTGATAAGCGAGTGGTCCTAAAGATACAATATTGATCAAAATAAAAATTTAGGTAGGATGTGTACAATGTCATATGTGTCCATGGGATCTTTAGGGTTCATTGATGGTAATAGTTTTGGTTTGGAAATAGTTAGGGATGTAGCAAGTTTGGATGTAGTGGCTTTGTACATGTCAGAGGTGAGTCTTTTATATCCTAATCCTCTCCTCTCATGAGCTTTAAGGGAATGTAGAATGGGTTGATCATGGGTTCCTTGTTCATAGCATCCGAGGCCAAAACCTCTCCATGTGTAGTGATGAAGATACATGTGGGAAAAATTTGGATTATCAAGAGATTCAAAGTTTGATGCGAATGGCATAGTGTGGTGTGTATTTACGACGTGGGATGGAGGATTATCAAATCCCCCATAAATGAGACTTGTTTTGAGATAAGCGGGACCATAGGAAATCACATCTCCTACATTTGGGTCATACATGGGTTGTTTGTCGGGGTGACCATATGTTTTGGGTGAAGGGATAGAATTGAGCATGAGGAGATGATATTCCCCAAGTGTAAGATGCTTTACGGCCTCACCAAGAGAAGAATCGTCTAGTAATTTGGAAGAGGGGATAGACATATTGGTAGATGCTTGGTCTAGATGATTCAGTGTAGATTTTGGCACAAGGATGTAATTTGGACAATACATCGAGATAGTAGTCGAGTAAATTATTTTGGATTAGTGGGAATAGTATAGGTTCTTCCTTCATGTTCATATTTGAGACATCGGTGGAAGGTGGAAGGAACACAATGCATGGTACGTATCCGGGGCGTCCTAACAACATATTGTATTAGAATTCTCCTTTGATAATGTAGAAGAGTTATGGTAAGGTTTTAATGCCTAATTTGAGTGGGAGTATAACAGTTCCTAGTGTGGGTGTGATAGTGTCGTTAAAGGATTGCAAAAGAACCAAAGTTTGTGCAAAAATGGTGTTGGGAAACTTGATTTGGTTAAAAGTGAGGGATGATATGATATTGATGGTAGTGCCACTATTAATCATGACCCTCTTAATGAAGATGTCATTGATCTAAGTGGTGATGAAGAGTGGTAATTCGTGGTCTTCTAGTTTGAGAGAAGGAACTTTAGATGGTTCAAAAGATATAGAGGTGGATGCTTTAAGGGCACCTAAAAAATTTGCAAAGGGAACTGGATCATTGGAAGGTACAGGTTATGGATCGGAGGGCTTCTATCATAGCTTGTTTGTGAAGAGGTGATGTTTGAACTAGTTCATAAAGTGACATCTTGACAGGGATTGGTGTAATTATTTGATAATGACTTTTTATATGGTGGTAGAAGGGGGTGTTGCTTTGCTTGTATGGAAATTTTAGCCTTTGATGGAGATGTTTGACTAGACGTTTTAGGAGCCAAGGAAATGGACACCTTAGGCTTACCAGATGGATTTGATAGTTCAAGAGGTGGAGGTATAACGATGGAAGTCTTACCCTCCTTAGACTCAAGTGATTCTTTGTCATAATCTTTGAAGTGGGTGGTGATATGCACTGCATCGATTTGAAGGGTAGACATTTTAGGAAGGGATGCTTTAGGTTTTGATGACAATGATGTTGATGCTAGCGTTATGTTTGATTGAGAAGGAAGGAAGAGCATACTGCCAAGTTCTTGTACTTTCAAATGAAAAGCTCTATAATTTTCTATGGAGTGACCACATGTCATGTGGTAATCACAAACAATATTGAAATCATACCAAACAGGTTTACATCCATGATGATCTGATGGCTTGGGAGGTGGCATCGTAACAAGTAATTATTGAAGGAGGTCATTTAATAGGGTAGTGTAATGCCATTTAGGCCTGGATGTAGATGGAAAAGAGATTAAGCCTTCATTATTCCTAGGAGGAGGCGAGATAGGTTGTTTAGCAATAGGTTGTTTATTTGTCATTGCAGAGGATTTTTAGCTATTACAAAAGAAGATGGAGGATGAGGATCCTATGTGGGTGACAGTTGTGGAGAATAGCAGGACTATGTAGGAGATGGAGGGTGAGGGTCCGGTGTGGACGCCCTTTGCGGAATGATAAATGTAGAGTATGGACTCATTGTGGGAGCTTGGTAGATGGGATTTTCCCCTATAATAATAGGGTGATTAACCGGTATGAGAGAGCGAGGACCGTGTGGGGAATTTTGATCTGGAGGGACATAATAAGGACCCTCAAATTATTGAATAGTGTCTTGTTTGGAAGGTCTCATAGGCCTCAGTCTTGGCATGACAAGAGGGTATCCAAAAGTGGGAATGCCCCTTATAGGAGGAGGTGGACAAAAAGGTGGATGAACTAATTTTATTTGTTGAAGTTGATGCTAGTGAAGGAAGAGGAGTTTGGATGATGTGATTAATGTAGTCTAAATGATCTATAGGTTTTAGATTGTTTTTTTTTGTGGATTGAGGATGACTACAACCTATGGTTGGCTTAGGTAAAGGTGGTTGTGCTAAGAACGTTTCAAGAGGTATCATAGCTATATTTACAAAAACATATGCAGGCATATGTATGGTTGTACTAGAGGATGTGGGTATAGGTTCGGTAGTGGTGTGTGATGAGAGCATAGGAATGGTTTTAGTAATAAGTGGTGGTTCAACAACTTTGAGTTTGTTGGATTTTGGTGTTGATTCGCATGTGTTGATTCATTAAGTGGAAAGGATGCAAGAAGGGTTCAAGAAATGGTTTTAACAGAAAGAGGCTTTATAGTCATAATTTTATTCTTGTTGGTTACTGGTGTTGATTCTATGGATTTTGTTTCATTAGGTGCGAGGGTGGACTAAGGAATAGGCTCAATTTTCATTATTGCATTAATGATATGGACAACATTTGTTTGTGGTTGGTTGGAAGATGAAGGATGGTTCAGGAAAGGTTGCTTAAATATGTCGAGGTTTTGATTCAGAGGTGCATTTGGATTTTCCAAATGAAGGTCACCTTTGTTGATTAAATCTTGGAGCATGTTGTGGAATGTATGACATCTTTCGATGTCATGACCATTGACCCTATGGTACTTACAATAGTCATCATCCCGTACCAAATGGGCTTGGATACTGATATGTCGATAGGTCGAATGGGAGGGAGAGATATCATGTTGGAAGTAAGAAGTTTGTCAAAAATTGTGCTATAAGTCTCTCCTATAGTTGTGTAGTTACATTGTTGACGAGGATGCTCGACAGACAGGTTTTTCCTTGGGAGAAAATTTGACTATGATGGCGTTGGCAGATGTTTTTGAATTATCATTGTTGGATGGTGATTTAGGTGGGAATTCAGCCTTTAGTTTCTTGGGACAAAGCTTTACCTGTCCATCTTCTAGAGCTTGCAATTCTAGTTTATGGGCCATGGTAAAAGCTTCATCAAAAGTTTGAAATGACTAGATTTGTAATGTGGATGAGATGTGTTTAGTGCATGCACAAATATAATACCTTGATTAACTCTATTTTTGGTAATGTAAATGACAGTTGATTAGTGATGGCCCTCCAATGGGAAACAAAATTGGTGATGGACTCATCTTCAAATTGTCTAATGGCATACAAAGGTCATTGATGGTGACTTTATGGGCTATGTTGATAGAAAAGTGGTCTAAGAAAAGTTGTGCAAGTTGTGCGAAGGAAAATAGGGAGTGTTGCGGAATGTTGTTATACCAAGTATAAGGCGGGACCGATGAGGGACATGGGGAAGGTCCTTAGCATCAGATCTTGATCATGAGCTATTAAATAACATGCATGATGGAAGGCATGAATGTGTTGTTGGGGATCTTATTTGCTGTAAAATTTGATAAGTTTAGGAAGTTCCCAGTGGAGTGGCTACGGTACTAATAGGTGAATGGGATGGGCTCATTAAAAATTTGATCATAAGAGAGTGTATTCTTAGATGAGGATGAAGCAGCTTCAAGACTGGATATGCAACTTAAAAGGGCCTGAAGGGAATCTGATTGTGTTTGTTGCTGTGAGGATGAGCCAAGTTGGAAATAGGACGAGTGTGCTTGGTATTGCTGAGGGATGTTTTTCTGGTAGAGAGTGTTTTGTTGATACAAAGCATTATGTTGATAAGAGTTTTTCTATTGAGGGATATGGTATTATGGAATTTTTTTGAGGTGTGTTTTGTTGAGGGACTCCATATTGAGGAATGTTTTGCTGTGATACATTATGTTGATAAGGAACATTTTGTTGAGGGATGTTATGATGATAAGGGATGTTTTGTTGTGGGATATTTTGATAGGATGGGAAGCTTTGTTGTGAAGCTATAGGCTGTGAAGTTTGAATATACTGATATTGCAATGGAATCATCGTATACGTGAGTGGTTGTGAATATATGGGTGTTTTTTGGGAGTACATAGTAGAGGTGGAAAAGGATGGTGCATCTTTGTGGAATGCTTTGTTGTGGGATATTGTATTGTGGAATGTTTTTTTGAGGTGTGGATTGTGGTGTGGAAATCAATGGTTGTGAAGGTTGTGGTATGTATTGTGAAACAGGATGTGTACTAGCAATGGCACTGGTATTGACCAGTGATGTAGTTGTAGGAATGGACATAGTGATGTTCTGAATGGGACTAGTAACCTGTTGGGAAGATACAACAGCAAAGAAAGGTTATGGAACCTAATGAAGAAGTTTTTACTTTTGAGGAAACTGGAGGAGTAGATGAGGAAGGAGTGGTACTACTTAGAGGAGGTGTGGATCCTATAGAAGGACCTGATAAAGATGTGGATAGGTGAGTAGATGGATTTTGTGATGAAATCATGTGAAGATCATAAACTAGTGTCGTAGAGACCTCCGATGGTTCAGGTTGACTGGTAGAGGATTTTTCATTCGATGTTTCAAATGGATTAGTGGAAAGGGACAAGATCTGGGGTTGAATGTTGTTTGGTGTTTCATATTGATTTGAGATATATGGATATAGTTTCTAGACAACATTATGTTGGTTTTGATCAATGAGTTGTGTAATGACAGATGAAGGGTTATAGGTGTGGAACAGATTGGGGTGTGAATGGTTGCATTTGAACATTCCTTGCTACTAAGTAAGCATTGAGAGAAATGGGATTTGAGTCTATCATTTCTTCAAAAATAGGGTCTCCCTATTGTAGAAAGGAGGCTCGGATGCTCTAGGAGAGAATGGATGTTCTGATTCGATGTATGAGGAATCTGGCCATGGTAGTGCTATGGAGAATAGAAAGTTTTTTTCTATTTCATTATTATAGTTAACTCCTAATTCATTCTAAGTTTTCTGGGTGTCAGAAAATAGATTGGATGTGTCTATTTGATAATAAGGGATTTGTTGTTGTATTGGTGTTGAAAGTGTTGTGGTGTAAAATGGGGCATGTTGTTTGGAATGTAGGGGGTGGAGTAGACATGTCTTCAGAGGTATGGTTGTGAATTTGTTGTCTAGTAAATACCATGATAAGAAAACACACAAACACCTAGGAAATAAAAATTAACTAGATGGGTTGATTTACAAACAATAAGCACAGGCAGGAAAATGTTGTTTTGTATTAATCTTGATTAATTATAGAAAAAGTGAAATGTGTAAGATGGTTAACAAGGGTCCTAGGAAATGGTAAGCTATGGATAGTTTCAGGTATGTTAAGGGTGGAGTCCTCGATATACCCAAAGGTATGTGAGGCCCAACTTTGTACTATTGTCAGTACGGGCATGTGTATTAGGGCCTACCCACTCACTTCACAAGTCCCACTACAATAAGGGAGTCAAAGTCTTGAGCCAATATATACCAATAGACAGGAGATTATACTCGGCCAAAACACCGAGTCGGCTTCCCTGTTGGGTGATGAAATCCCAATCAGTTTCACCTGGGTGGGGGTTGTTTGAATGCATTTTTATTTTGAAGTGATTTGGTTGTGTGTGGGGAGAATAAGTGAATGCAAAAATTTCACCTCCCTAATTAAAACTATCTGATCAAGAATTATACAATGGTTCATTATAAGACCCAAAATGAAATGTTGATTTTGATGAGGAAAAATAAAACAAGAATGCAAAACAGAAAGCAAAGAAGGTGGTTTTAACTTACAGTGAGAGTGCTCCTATTTTATTTTTTTATTTCAAATTTTTGTAATTTTTCCAAAGCATGTGTTTAGCAAAGACATTAGACAAAACTCCTAGAAAAAAACCCGGAAATCGACTAGCAAAAGATAGAAAAAGAAAACAACAAACAACAAACTTGTTAAGAAATTAAAAGAAAAACTACACAGAGGAATCGTTGATGATTGGGTAAATCACAAGTGATTATCCTAATCATGGGTGATTAGAAGACAATGAAAAATAGTGGTTAAATTATTGATAATGGAAAACAAGAAAATAATGGACAAGGGTACCACCAGTGT
This sequence comes from Taxus wallichiana var. yunnanensis, assembly GCA_018340775.1. Classification (NCBI taxonomy): domain Eukaryota; kingdom Viridiplantae; phylum Streptophyta; class Pinopsida; order Cupressales; family Taxaceae; genus Taxus; species Taxus wallichiana. The sequence continues at coordinate 25,357,570 of CM031243.1, read as the reverse complement.
ACCAAAATGTCGAGCACAGTTTTATCTCAGGTTTTTGTTGATGTCTCAAGGGGGTAAGAACCTAACTCAACCTCAGTATGGCAGGGTTTCTTAGATACCCATGGGTTATATGATGGTGTTTGCACTTTGTGAAGAATGTGAATAAGGTATCTCACCTCAAAGTAATGCGATAAAACATATAAGGGTAATAGGTGTAGGAGGATAACTTGTGAATAGTCGAGAGAAGGTTACACACATTATTGAATTTGATCGAGACCGAATGTAGATAGCTTCCTTTGGCTAGAAGGAACGACCTATATAAGAAACACCAAAAGACCACTAAAAGAGAGTTAAACAATATATAGTAGTAGACTACCTAGAAAATACTAGTTTTGGGAAGCATGATACTTCCTAGATGGTTGTCAATCCATTGTTTTATCAAATAAATTTAAATAAATGAGAGAAATAAAGGTCATATTGTTAACACTTTGATTTAGGTGTCTCAAAACATTATCAATACACTAGATAAAGCAAAGTACTGAAAATAAAAACTAATATAATACTAGGCGAGGAGTGGTGAAGGTTGGAAAAGGTCACTAAGGTGTTAGGAAAGGTTTGGGGAAGGTTTTGGGTGATTCATGGTTATTTGGTGAAATATATGAGCTTGTTGGTTTTTATATATTACCAATCATAGAGACCGGTATCGGTTAGGTGACCAATCCGGTAATGCTGGTAAATGACCGATATCGGTTGGGTGATCAAAGTGTCGATAGGAGCAATATGGTCACAATATTAAAATGGGTGTATTATATCTCTTTGTGATTGCACGAGAGAGTTAAGGGGGTTTGGGAAGGATGATATGATTTTTGTTAAGGCTCAAAGCAAGGGTAGTAGAGGTGCTAAGATAAGTGAAATGGTTCAAAGTTGATGGAATTGGTGGTAAACGGGTGAAAGGTGGTATTTGAGATAGAGAAGGATCGAATGGAAGACGTGCATGAAAGACTTAATAAAGAAAGAAAGGTTAACAAATAAGAATGAATTACTTATCTTGGTAACCTATAGATCTAAAGGTGGTTGATGATGGATGAGCATTTGTGGGAGATATGAGAATGTGTCTAGTGTCACGGAAATGGATCATGTGTGCTCTGTTGTGATGATTCAAAGTTGTGGACGTGATGAGTGGATGTTGGTAAAGAATTGATGAGCTCGGTTTGTCATCGGGTAGCTTGAATGCTTGAGAGTTTGAATGCCAAAGCTTGAGTGAATGAATGAATTGGAGAACCCATGTAAAGAGTTAGAAACTCTTATTTAAGGGTAACTGATGGCGATTAGGAAATCGGCGCCGGCCGAGGGATAACCGGTGTCGGTTAAGGAGAATTGGTCTAATTTTCCAAAAATAGGGTTTTTCTCCCAAATTTGGTGTGGTCTTTGGCTTAGTCCGGTCTAGAGTATTGAATGGTGTAAATTAGAGTGTGGAATTAGTTATAAGATTAATAGGTCATGAATAGTTAGGGTTGGAAAGAGTCCTAGTTGGTTAGGATAAGTGGGGAATTGGTCTAGGGTAATTAATAAGATAGGAATAAGTCTAGGATGAGGTGGATACGTGAGGTGGCTAGGTGAGTTAGGTAATTAATATTAATTGTGATAAGTAAATTAATTACAATGTGTGTAAGTGGGCATGGTGGGGGAATAATATTAAAATAATTAGTCGAAGGTGATTAAAAAGGGCGTGACCCAAATTTTGGGTGTCTACATTCACCCTTTTTTTGTCGCGTAGCTTGTATTGTAAGTGACACCGACAAAAATAGGAGTGGTTTCTCCGGATTTGGGTTGATGTGATCCCCTTGAAACTTAGATCTAATGAATGAGTAGGTTGGATCATTGATGAGTTTGATAAAATGGTAGGTGAAGAAGAAAAATAAGGTAGGGTTCAGGTGCATGCAAGGGTTGTTTTGGGTGTAGGTAATAGGCAAGGGAATTCAAATGCACGCACAAGTATAGAATGCAACAAGGCACTAGGTGAAGAGCTCACAAACTCTACATCGTCAAAGGTCGATAAGTTTATCCAAACAAGGTTGTTGTGGTCCGTATCCAAGGTATATGATACGGTCCTAAAACACAACTAGGAGAGGTGCAAGAATAGGAAGTAGGTGTGTTCCAGAGCACCAAAAGGATTGGTCAAGATAAACATCATGACACTAGGTAAGGCATGGTCAAGATGCTATAGGTAAGGCCATAGGCAAGGCCAAGGTAGAGGAAAAAACATGCCCCAAATGATAGTGTGGTCAGGTGTGAGGCAATAAGGCAATTAGGTGGGGTTATAAGGCTAGGTGGAGGCTTGGTTAGCAAGAAAATGGTTTCGGGTAGCAAAATTGAGGGTAAATTAGGTATAGGTTGGTTGGAAAGGTAACTAACACCGGTTGAAGGTTAACCAATGTCGGTAAAGGATAACGATGTCGGTCCATTAGGGAATAAAACCAATGTTGGTCAAGTCTTATTGGGGGTTAAAAAGTAAAATCTGCGTATTATGGATTCATTTGTAACTTTTTACTTTTGGAAAAATGACAGAGAGAGCTTTTGGATGGGAGAAAGTACAAGGTGCGGTGGAAGGCTGAGTTGGTGAGTGAGTAGTGGATAATAAGATTTTAGTAGAAAGTAGATAGAGTAGGGGTATACAATGATAGAATTAGGTGGGGTTTAGGGTGAATGTAGGTATGAATGGTCAGGTTGTAGGTGTGAGTTGTGTCAAATCAGTGAAGGAAGGAAAGTAGTAAACCAGAATATGTGGAATTGTTTAGGAAAGATAAAATATAGGGTAGGTGAGTGAATTAGGTAGAAAATAGATAGGTTAGGAAAATTGTGTGTGGGATGGGACTGGGTAGGAGTGAATAGATGATTAAGAAGAGATAAGTGCTTAACAATTTTAATTGGTAATGACGTAGGCACATCACCGATTGACTTTGCGAAAGAGGGTGCCATATTTATTGGTACAGTGCAGATGCGAGGTAACATCACTAAGGACAAATGGGACCATATGAGAGATGTTGATTCATCGGTTTGAGTGATACTGAGGACATCATACGAGATCATAGTTTGATGGTCTCTCTCATCGATAGATGGGACTTAGCGACCAATACCTTCCATTTACCCACCGATAAGATGACTATCACATTTCTGGAGGATGTGTAAAATATTTTATGGTTGCTGATTGTGGGGAGCCAATATATCAGATTTCATCATATGAGGCGTTTGAGCCTACGGTCATAGTATTTGGTGAGGCGGTGGGTGACCTGAGTGAGCATAGTGTTAGCTTTATTATGGAGACATGTACATTACACATCCTTAAGAGACCAGGTTAGTAGTATTGATGATGGTGGTGGTGGGATGTTATGCACTCCCAAATTTAGAGGGTGAAATATTTCCCGAGCATTGATGGGGGTTTTATAGGACATGATTGAGGAGTAGGTTCATTTCACGTGGGTGTCGACCTACTTGGTACATTTATGTATAGGGAGCTATGGGCCTATCAGAGGATTTAGTGGTATGGTATCTATTGTACTTATTTACTGCATTGTTGGGAATATGAGCACATAGTTATTGTGCACCCATAGGGACTTCGAGATAGGATTGGCATCGGGATGTCCCCAGAGGAAGAGTTGGTTACTGAGATATTGGTGTCGTGAGGGGATAATCCATGGATAGAGGAGTCACAAGATGTGACTTATTACAAATGGATGCTAGAGGTATTACATGTAATGGATATTGTATGGCGGCCATCTGTGGATTTCCCATCATATGGAGGAATGGCGAGAGGATTTGGCGGGCCTACAATTGTTCATATGGATACAAGGAGATGTGTCGATTAGCATGAGATGATTTCAAAGTGGATAGATTTTGATGCGAGTTTGGTATGTATCAGAGATGTGCCCCACCATTTCCTCGATATCGTAGACACGATGGAGAGACCCTTTCTTCCACCACATCTAGTGGATCCTACAAGGTAGGAGGAGTAGGTATCCAATCGGTGTATCAATGATGATGCAGGGGCACCACAGCATACACATATGAGCACTGGTGGGTAGCTTGATTATAGGTGGCACCTCCTAAACCAAGGCATCCATATTTAGCTATAGTGATAGTGCATAGGGATCAATTACGAGGTCGGTGATAACTTTACAACTATAACTTATGCAGAACAGAGCACAAGGTACCACCCTTCAGAGGATAGGTGATAGGATTTACAAGCATAGGTAGCCATGTTACAAGCCCAAAGTGCTAGCACACGTTTAGGAAAGGGATGGGGTATAAGTAGCATCTTTGCAAGCATAGGTAACAAGATTATAGGATAGAATATTCACATTACATGGGTAGTTAGCACCATCACAGGCACATGTGATTGCATTACATGCATAGGTAGTTGTATAAGAACCAGTATAGGCACCACTAGTGGGACAATGTCCCATTGTATGGGCATGAGCACCGAGATAGGGTCTTGTATTATAGATAGTAGGGCAAGGACCACCGGTACATCAAGACATGGTATACATAGTGGTAGGTGTCAGAGCTATGACACCGCCCCAAGTGATTTCTATGGTCAGCTATAGAGACATTGTGGTGGAGGTGATATATTATCAAGATAATATTTTAGATGTTGGTCTTTAGGTGATGACATATACCAAGTACAAGGCCCAAGAGTAGGCATCCAATTAGAGGACTCACAAGTACCACTATGACAGTGTAGTCACCGATCTCATGGGCATGGCCAAAGGGAGGTGACTAGTTCACGGAGGCCGAGGCCAGACGAGGGTACTGGAGAGATGATGAGTGGGTGGAGACCGGGACTAGATGAAGGTACTACAAATATTATTTGAGGTGTGGGCCCCTCACATGGGTGAGATAGGGATGATATCGACTTTATATTTTAATTTTTGACATATATATCGGCCTGCATTGAAGATGTGAGATTGTATATGAGAGTTTTTGAGATACTTGTATTTATTATCCATGTATACATGTATTGACACATAGACATTCCATTAATATAGTTGATGATGATGGTTATATGTGATGCATGGTTTTATTTCCATTGTAATGTTATTATGGAAACTAAAATGTAGATGATTAGGCATGGTTGATTCAAATGTAGGCATGGTCGAGTCAATGTTTTATATGGTTGAATGAGTTAATTCCCATTGGTGTGATGTTATGGAAACTAGATGTTTAGGTATGGTTGAGTCAAATGTAGGCATGGTGGAGTCAGATGTCGGTATGGCAGAGTCGGGTGTAGGCATGGTGGAGTCGATTGTAGGCATGGTGGAGTCGGTATGGATTTTCATTATATTGGTGTCATGAAAAATAGATGGTTTAGGTATGGTTGAAAGTTGGACATTTTATTGTTTTTATGGAAATTAGATGATTTATGCATGATTTGGTTAATGTTATGATCTATGGTTTGATGTATGTGAATTTCCAAGTTTTAATGTATATGGAAACTAAGTGGGTTGGTTGAGGGGGAGAAAATGGTTGGAAAAAGAGTGGTGAGATAACCTCCAGGCCCCATGCCCTCGAGTGATGCCTACGTAGCCCCAAAGAAAAGGGGCATCAAGCTAATGTAATTCTTCCATAGGATAGGGAAGAATAAGATGATGTAGGTGAGTTTATGTTTATGGTTAAATGGGAAAGATAAGTTAGACATGGTAGGTTCTAGGTTGATTAGGCATAGTTGTGGCTAGGTTGATTAGGTATGGTTGTTTCTAGGTTGTTTAGGCATGGTAGAATGTGTAAGATGAGTTGATTGAAGTAGATGATGAATGTAAATGTAGGTGAAAAAAGAAGAAATCTCATAAACTAAGTGTCGAAGGTCTTGTTCTATGTAGAAAATCAATAAATAATAAAAGGAGTGAATGATAGAAGAGGTGAAAATGCTCCATAAGTGGCAAGGACCATAATGAGCATACCACAGATAGGCTTATGAACTTAATCCCCTAAAGGTATTGCAAGATTGAACTTTCTAGGGGTGAAAGAAGTTTCTTGATCATGAAGTGTCACATGTACACCACGTCACTTGAGTAGGTAGAAAAAGAAAAAGGAAGGAAGGTGAGGTGGGGTGGTTTGTTTAGCGTAACCTTGTTGTGAGACAACATGCCCCACTACAAGATACCCAAAACCAGAATAGGCAAGTCCATGACCAAAAAGTTGTATTTTTCTTGATTTTTTTTATTTTGTATTTTTTTTATTTTGTTTTCTAGATGATCAATGTTAGAAGTCTATGTGGGATGAGCATAATATCTCCTTAAGTGATTGTGGAGTTGATCGATGTGGGAAGCTTCAAAATATTTTTATTTTATTTTTATAGAAATAGTCTTCTTTTTGGATAGACTATGTACAATAGGGCTAGCTTTTTATAGTTGTCCTTCGTGGGAGCAATCTATTTATAGTAGCAAGATAGAAAGATAGATGTCCTTTTTAAGGGATTCATCTATTTACAATAATTTTGACTCAAGGAGTTGAATTTGAATATCCCATATATTAATTTTGAATTTTTTTGGACTTTAGGTCATGGACAAGACTATAAAGGATTATAGGCTTCTTTTATGAAGGCAAAACCATAACATGTAGAGGTTAACTATGAAAGAGATGTTGTAAGAGAAAAATGGCCATGGGATTCCATCTTGAAAAGGAAAAAAATATCCATGAGAATCATGCCATGAGTAGAGTTGTGGTACTCATATTAAAGACAAGGCTGAATGGTGATGGAAAATCACACGATTCTTGTGTAGTCATTGGTCCTTAAAAGAGGTAGATGGAAGGCGAAGGTTTCTCAAGGGACGAGTGTGTAATAGACAAAAGGTGATGTAGTACTTGATTCAACAGTAGAATGGTCAAAGATATAAGGCATTGAGGGGCTCAAGTTTGGGTTTACCTTCGAGAGAAGATAAATGATAAGCACCTAATCCATAGGTATGAGTGACAATATAGGGTTCAATCTAATTAGAAGAAAAAATTTCCCCTCTTACTTTTATCAACTTTGGTTACATGTTGATTTTCCTTCAAGTTAAGGTCACCAACCTTGAATGTTCATTCATGGAAACATTTGTCAAAGGCATGTTTGATTCATTTTTGGTAGATTTGAAGGTGATTAAGAGAATTTAAATGATGTTAGTCTAGAAGCTCAAGTTGTGCCAGGCTAAACAGTCTTGACGAAATTCATCATCATTGAGCATATATTTGAGTGAGATACAAAGAGATGTAATTTAGACTTTGAGAGCTAGGATGGCCTCTATACCATAGACCAAAGAGAATGGTGTGGCAGCAATTAAGGTGAAAATGCTGGTGTGATAGGCCCATAAGGTGAAAGGAATGTGCATATGCCAATCCTTACCAGTATCATTGACAAATTTCATGAGAATTTTGTTGAGGGTTTTGTTAGTTGATTCGGCTTAACCATTTGTTTGAGGATAATAAGGAAAATAAAAATGAGTTAAATGTCAAAGGTATCACAGATTTTACATAGGGTCTTGTTTTTTAATTGTTTTCCATTATCAGTGATGAGGCGATGAGGAACACCAAAGTGAAAAATGATGTGATGGATGATGAATTCAAATATTTTCTCGATTTATTATAAATGAGGGAGTAGATACCACCCATTTAGTGTAGTATTCGGTTCTTTGTGATGATCCATTGATGATGTTGAGAAGAATGAGGTTAATCGGACGAGATCCAAACCCCATTGATAAAAGGGAAAAAAATTTCTCGGTGGTGACTTGTAAGGCATGACTCGGATTGTGGTGAAGGTTAGTGTGTTGTTGACACTTCACACAATATTTGACATAGTCATAAAAATCTTGGTTAAGGTTTAACCAATAATAGTCGAAGTCGAAGAATATGTTTAGCAACAACGTGACCATTGAAATGTCCACCACAAATCCTGTCATGGATTTCTTTAATGGTGTATGGAATTTTAAAACTAGTAAGGCATCGTAAGAGGATACCGTCAAAGCCATGCTTGTAAAGAATACCCCCATGATGACGTAATGAGATACCTTTTGGAGGAAGGATTGCTTACCATTGCGAGTGAGATCGGAGGTAGAATTGATTGGGAAAGGTAATCAACATACTTCTTATACCAAATGTCACGTGGGTCGGTTTCAATTCTTCCCACAAAATTTACGTCATGGATGAGATAAGAAGGTGACCTGTAATCGTGTATTGTGACAAATATTTTAGATTCTGAAGGTGAGGTAGGTATTTGTGAGGCGAGGCAAGCCATGGTATCTACAAATTTGTTAGTGGATCATGGAACAGTTTGAATGTCGTAATTATCAAAGGTATTCAAAATCATGTCGACATGATGCTTATACTTTTAAATTATTTTGTTACGACAATCGATGTATAAACCATTAACTTGTTTGATGACCATTAATAATCGCCAAATATATTAATGGTCTTAACATCTAGGAAATGGTAGTTTGGAGACCTAATATGAGTTATTCATATTCAGCCACGTTATTGGTATAATCGAAGTCAAGTTTGAAAGATAAAGGCATAGGCTCACCATCAAGAGGAATGAGGATAACCCTATGCCACCCCCACATTAACATTTATATATATTGAATAATAGGGTCATCGATAAATGATTTCATCAAGAGAAAGGGTAGTAATGGATTCATCAGGAAAATAAAAGTTAGAAGATTGAGTTCCAGAAAGAGGTGTTTTGACAAGCTAATTAGCAATGGTTTGTCCTTTAATAGATTTTTGATGAATGAATTCTAAGTCTAGGTATATAAGGAGAATGATCCAATGTGAAGTGAATTGGTGTTGGTAAGGTTTAACATACATGTAATGCAAGGGTTAGTGTTGGTGACGATGAAGGTTTTTGGTTGAGTAATTAATGGAGAAGTTTGGTGGCAACGAAGACTAGGGATAAGAAAAGTTTTTCAAGCGTGGGTATATCTAGTATCATAGTCTAAAAGAGTACAACTTATATAATAAACTACTTGCTCTCTATGTTGCTCATCATGATGAGCAAGCATGACACCCAAGGAATGATTAGTGAAAAAAATGTAGAGGTATAAAGGTTGGTCATCCTTAGGCGGGACAAGCACAGGTGGCTAAAGGAGGTATTCCTTCAATGCTTCAAAGGATTTGTGGCATTCGTCATCCCAATTGAAGGAAACATCCTTTTTAATAAGATGATGAAAAAGATGACATCAGTCGGAAAGTTGAGAAATAAAGCATCGAATAGATTGTAACTTGCCTTGCAAACTACAAAGTTGCCAAAGGTTAGTAGGTGGAGGCATCTCAAGAATAGCCTTGATTTTAGCAAGATCGACTTTGATACCACGTAAAGAGATGATGAAACCAAGGATTTTTCTAGAGAGAACAACAAAGACACATTTCTTTGGTTGAAGGTGAACACAATATTTGATGAGATGGTCAAAGATGATTTTGAGAACTAGGAGGTGTTCGGTGTGATGCTTAGACTTGGCGAGAAGGTCATCGACATAATATTCCAATATGTGATGCATGATGTCATGGAAGATATAGGTCATAACATGTTGATATGTGGCACCAACATTTTTAAGGCCAAAGGGCATTACATGATAATAGAAGGTCCCCTAAGGGGTGATGAAGGTGGTTTTGTGTTGATCTTCAGGAGTGAGTAATATTTTATTATAACCTAAAAACCCATCCATGAGTGATAACATCTCATGGCCAGCTGTAAGATCAACAAGTTGGTCGATACTAGGTAGAGGAAATTCATCCTTGGGGCAAGCAAGGTTAAGGTCATAGAAATCCATGCAGATGTGGAGTCCCCCTGTCACTTTGGTGATAGGAACGATGTTAGAAATTAACTAGGGATAGTCGATGGGTAGAATAAAAGAAACAAAAAAGAATGTGTTGGAGTTCCTTTCTGTGATAAGAAGGGAAATGCATGGATGCATTTTTCATAGGTTTGGGATTAGTAATAGTAAGGATATTGTGGACCACGATATTAGGGTCAATAAAGGGCATATTGGCGTAAGACCAAGAAAAAGTTTTGTTATGATCTCAAAGGAAAGAGGTGAAAGATTCTTGTTCAGTGGGATCTAAAGAATAGCCTATCTTTAAAATTTGAGGGTTGTCTTGAGTGTGAATTTTTATCTCTATGGTCGATTCATTTAGCATGGTTTATATCTCAGAAGGTAATGACCGGTGAATGTAAGAATCTTCCACACCTAGATAGGTGATAATAGAATCATCATCCTGACATTAAACAATGTTTATAGAAGGTGTTTCATCATCGATCATGTTAGGATATAGGAAGGGAAGGGAAGAAGGAGCCTCGCCATCGCATTGATAGGTCAAATGTCCCAAGGAAACAATTTTTATGAAAAAAATAAAGCTAGGAGGGATGGATTCTAGATCTATGGACTTCTGGGTGAAGGTGGTGTGGTAGGTGAGTGAGGTGGGGAAGATGTACTTTCCTCTACAAGGTCAATATGGGATTTCTTAGAATATGGTTCCTCAAAAATCTAAGACTACTACGATCTTTGTATTTCTGAGTGGTGCAAGGTATGATTGTGTGACGTCCTTATTCATAAAGACCAAATCCAAAGCCTTTCCAAGAACATTAATGAAGGAATGTGTGAGAAAAGCGATGATTGGTGAGGTATTAAAAATTAGATGAGAATGGATGGGTTTGGGTAGGTGGTTCAAGAGTATATGAAGAAACATCAAGTCCCCCATATGTCAAGTTAGTGTGAAGATGTGGTGGACCATATGGAAATACCTCTCCTACATAATGGTTGTAATGTGGGTGTTGATGGAGGCTTTCATACTCTTGAGGAGTAAGGAAGGTGTTGATGTTGTAGAGGTGATACTCCCTAAGGTAAGGCATTGAAAAACACCTACCAAAGGATTAGAAGTTGGTATTTGGTTAGTGGGAATGGAAGAATCACTAGAAGCCTGAGAAGGGGAAGTGTCGGTGTTTGTGAAGTAAATGGGTTGGTTGATGGGATAGCTGTGGAAGTTCATGACGGAAGTGGGAATAGAGGAGTTAGTTATGGAAGATGTAGTGGCAGAAGTTATGGATGAGGCAACATCTAAAGAAGAAGTGGTAGTGGTGATAGATGGGATAGTGGCTAAAGAAGAAGCGTAGTGGTTATGATAGATTCCTTAACTGGTATAAGGATATCATTAGGTTGATAGAGCATATTACAAGTTTTTAATGGTGAAGTATTTTCCATAATCGTGTAGTTGTGCACTTCATGATCAAATTTTAAACAACGGTGTAATGTTGAAGATACACAACCCATGGCACAAATCTAGAGTCGGCCTAGTAGTATGTTGTATTGGAATTCCCCCTCTAGGATAGAATAATTTATGAATGGTACGGGGCGCACACGGATGTGGAGGATGATGGTGCCGAGGGTGGAAGTCATGGCATATTTAAATGAATGCAACATAATCGGGTTATTATACATACAATTGGTAGGGATGTTCCTTTTTTTATATGCATGGGAAGAAATGATATTGATATTAGCACCTCCATCAATCATAACACGTTGAAGCACGTGTACTATTAATGTAGGTAGAAATGAATAGGAAAGGTCAAGATCATTAGACTAGAGAGGTACAATCTCTTCGTCGAGAAAATAAAACAGAGACTTGATGAAAGGTAATGGGAGCATAAGATGGAGGTGGAGTGCGAGGGAAGACACATGATGTGGGGTAATAATGACAGAATGGGTGTGGGGTCATTAGGTGGAACTTCAATAGATTGTAGGACCTCGATGAGGTCTTGAAAATGAGACTCGAAGGTTTGGATGAGGTAGTACAAAGGAATTTTAGGTGGGATTGGTGAAGTTGTTTGATCATGGTATGATGTGTGACTCCATCGAAATGGGATATGTCGGTCCATGGATGGTTACTTTGGGTGCAGGTGTAGATGGAATTTTGGGTAAAGGTGTAGTGGATGGATTGCATGTCTTCTCTTTTCCTTTGTATTTTTTTCTCTAGTGGCAACTCAAACCATATTGATCTGAGGAAAAGAGGGAGATGTTAAGTGAAAGGTATAACGGAAGGAGCGACAAAAACCTAGTGCGGGATAAGAGCCTTGTTAAATGAGTAAGGCGCATTAGAATTTTGAAGGGGTTAAGCTAGCTCCCTAATCCATACCATATTGATCTCAAAGGTCAAAGGAGGAAAAGAGGGATGTGGAGGTGGAGGTGAAGGCCACTGAATAGATATAAGGTGAGGTGTGGTGATAGGTGAAGGTGGAATGGGATCTTCATCCAAAAGGTCATCTTTGTCAAAGAGATCTTTAGGAGAACACAGTTGAAGAAGAATATCCGTAAGGGCCTTAAAATTTTGAACTTCATGCCTTATCACACGATGATAGTCACAAAGATTGGTATCATCAAACCCTTCTAGTTTAGGTTTGAGTGGGTAATAAGTCCCGAGAGGTGGCATTGTAATGGGGAAGTTTCTAACATCCGAGCGAGGATGTTAGTGTAAGACCCTGCCAAGGATCACAATGAGAAGTGAGAGTAGGTTTGGATGGAGGTTTGGGTGACTTATGTGGAAGGGGTGTTATTGGAGTTGGATTTGGTTTGGATGGAGGTGTGCATGGATTTTGTGGAAGAGGTGCTACTGGAGGTAGATTTGGAGGTTCAGTAGGTTTAACTTCATTTTTGGCAGGTAGTTTGGTTTTGAGCTTGGGTTGCACCTTCTTGGATAAAGGTTTTGGGGTAGTGCGTGAAGTAGAATGGAATGAAAAGAAGGAAGTGGACAAGTCAACTAGGGTGAGAGTGGAGGTGCGGTGAAGATAGTAGTGGGAGGAAATACATAAAGTGTCGGTTGAAGGGAAGGTAAAGGCATGGGTAATGGAGCAAGTGTAGGTAATGTAGAAGGCTTGGGTGAAATGGGGGTTGTAATAAGGATCCAGGTTTCTTTGTTTTATTTTTACCTTGGGTAGGAGGCTTCTTTACCAAGTTTGATGGATGGGATCCTAAGATGGATGGAAGTGGTGAAGGTGAAACAAGAGAAGTGGGAGAAACGGGGTATGAGGCATAAGAGGTTGGGTCTTCCTCTTAGGTGGGGATATAGGCCTAGTGATAGTTTGGGAAGAGGTGGTTAAATCAATCTTCATGAGAGAATGGACTAGAATCAGTGTCAGCACAACCCTCAATGTAGTGATAAGTTTGGGCACAGGTGCGGCGGGTGTGTAAGAGGTTTGGGTGCAGGTGGTTGTCTAGGTAACTATAAAGGTTTGGGTGTAGGTAAGGATGATGTAGAAGAGGCTACTATAACCACCTCAGGTGTGACAGATTTAGTTATTTTGAACACTTTAGGATAAATTTTTTAAATTTATGTGGAAAACATTTGCATTTGAGTCGATACAGAATTGAAGGCGTACCCAAAGTGTGGAATAGTCTACATACTCCAAGTGATCATCCAAACACGAGAATGGCTTAGAAGTGGATGGGGGTGATAATGATTTGGTAGTAATCATTGTAAATAAATATGACGTATTTGAGACAACGAAATGGTTGGCTTCAAACTCGTGGGTTGGAAGAGATGATAACAAATCAAAAGGGTCTTTGAAAGCTATTAGGGAGTTATCGCCACGGGAAGAGATGCTAAAATTGGATCTTTTATGGGAAGAGGAGGGAGAAAGATAGATGGTGTAGACTCTTTGATTGATGAATAAAAGGGTAATATGGGCTCCTTCATGGGTAGAAGAGTGAGTGATGCGGGTTGCTCGACAGGTAGAGAGACGAGTGGAGTAGATGCCTTTGTAGATGAAGTGATAGGTGAAGTGGGTTGCTCGGTAGGTGAAATAGTAGATAAGGCTGAATCCTATGTGGGTAGAGGAGAGGATGAGTTGGACCTCCATGGGTGGAAGAACTCGTGCAACGATTTCCTCAACTGATGGGATGGGAGGAAATTGAGTAGTTTGGGTTGGTATGGTATCAAAAAAGACATGCACCTCTCAAATGTTGGTATCATTGGTTGAGGTTTTCCGGATTGGTTGGATGATGGAGTGTGATTTGGAAATAACTTATTAAAGATGTGGAGGTTTTGGTTAGCTGGTGCATTAGGGTTATCCAAGACAAGATCTTTGTTATCCAAAATTTCTTGGAAAATATTTTTAAACGTGTTACAATTACTGTCACGATGACCTCTAACACGGTGATAATTATAGTAATCATTCTCCTTGCACCATACAGGAACAGGGGGAAGGGTCAAAACTAGTATGTGGTTTGATGGGTGGAAGATTTATGGCTCCTACATTTAGAATATTTTCCAAAATTGAGGAGTAAGGTTCTCCTATGGGAGTATATCATCATTTTTCATGCTTGTATTGAAAGTTATGAATAGGAGAAAGAGTAGAAGATGGTTTTGGTTGGTTAGATGGATGAGATGGACCAACTTTCAAGACCACCACATTGTTGGATCCTTTGGGTTTTGAATGATTGGTTTATAGTTTGGAATAAGAAGAAGAGTCATTTGATTTTAATGGAGTGCTCTTGTTACGTAATTTTAATTTATTCTCTTCAATAGCACAGATTTCTAACTTCCAAGCCATTGTAAATGCCTTGTCAAACGTTTGAAAGGTTTGAACTTGGAGAGTTGGAGATATGTGCCCTGACGAAGCCCTAGTGAACAACTCTATTAGCTCGGTTTGTGGAAGTTGAAAGGTGAGCTGATTGGTAAGCCTCTGCCAATGTGGGACAAAATCTACCATATATTCGTCTTCATATTGACGCATCAAATAAAAATCAATCACATTGACTTTCTTAGTGATGTTGATGGAGAAATGATCAAGAAAATCCTAGGCTAATTGATTGAATGAAAAGATAGAGTGCTTAGGTAAAGCATTATACCAGTCTAAGGTAGGTCTTGTTAAGGAAATTGGGAAAGTTTGAAGAAGCAAGGCATCATCATGGGCAATCAGATAACATACATGTTTAAAAGATCATAAATGTTGTTGCAGATCCTCCTTGCTATTAAATCGGTTAAATTTTGGCATTTCCCAATGTGCAGGATAAGGATGAATTGGAATAGAAGGGTGAATAGGCTCATTACAAATTTTGTCATAAGTCAAAGCATTGTGGGAGCTGGAAACAAATGCTTCTAGGGTTTACATCTTGTCCATCATCATCTTGATCAAATCCGTGGTCAGATTAGATTGATGTGCACCTTCTATGGTATAAGGAGGTGGATATGATGAGTAGGATGTAGAAGGTATGCCAAAGTATATGGAGGTGCCGAGTAAGAAAATTGTGAAGGGGGATATAAGTAGTGGCATATGATGACAAAATATACCTTGAATGGGAAGCATAGGTGACAGGTGGTGGTTGAGACAAGGTATAGGTGGGAGGGACCTGTGTAGAGACCCTTGTAGCGATAGGTGGTAGAGTAGCAGGTATAGACATGACCAAAATCTGAAAAGGGGTCGATGTAACTGGAGGTTCTAAGGTAATAGCGACTGATGATGTGGGAATCCCTACACTAAAATGTGTAGATGATGGTGAGGTGGACGTCGAAGGTGTGATAGATGTTGTAGGTGTGATAGATATCGAAGATGTGGGGGTGATCTGAGAAATGACAGGTGGTAAGGTGGAAGCAGGTAACACTACACTAGTGGTGTCGATACGAAAGTAGGGGAAAGGGTAGGAGGAATGGAGATAGGCATCCCGTATAAGGGTTAAACTAACGAGTCGCGGTGGAGGAATGAGAAAGATAATATTGTAAGGCTACATGATTGTGATCAAAGAGTTTTGTGAACTCCTCGTCATCTACGGATATAGAGAAAGCCGAAGTGGGGTTCATTGGTGAAGAAATAGAAGGTCATGAAGGATCGGGAGGTAGTGGTTAATGGCTAGCATGAAAGATTAGGGTGTTGACTTGTCTACGAGTCAAAACAATGTGAATAGCGATATGACATGAAAGGTGGTCTAAACTCTATAGATGGTGTAAAAAATAGGAAAAGAAGATAGAAGAAAATGGAAAATGAAAATTGGTCACTATTTTGATAGAAAAATCAAAACATAGAGACCGATGTCGGTAGGGTAACTGATTCTAGTAGGATGGGGTAACCGATGCCGGTCACTAGACCGATGTCGATTATTGTGAATAAATGGTAGATTTATAAATTTAGATATGAATAATGTAAATTGGGTGGACCTAAACTCTACTAATGGTAGCAGAGACACAGAAATGTGATAAATGACAGAAATAGGTCATAGAAAATATATGGATGTGAATTGAATATTGTTTTAGGATATATAAGTAAAATAACAAGGCATTGATGTTAATCAGTCAAATGATGTCAGTGTGAAGAGGTAACCAATGTTGGTCATTGGATTGATGCCGATTCTTGTGGAATATGAGAAGATGATGAAAATTTGAATTTTAGGTGATTAAGTCAAATGAAACACCAACCTAGGAACTGAGTATGGAAGTGATGAGTCCCAACAAACCTAGAATGAATTGGATTACACTAGTTATGATGGTGGGGTGTGAAGGATAATAAAACTAAGAAGAAAATACCTCACTCCTAAAAACACAATTTTAATAGTCAAAAGATAACAAAACACGTCAATCATATGCTTCAAATTTTAATGTTATGTGGCTTATGCCATTTAAAACTAATTATGAGTAGAATATAGTTTTGGTCAACAAGGGTACCCTATAAGAATTCTATGGCTGGTTTTAGTGTATTTTGGCTAAGTGTCCCCAATATATACTTCACAAGTATGTGAGGTCTAACTCTAATATGATGACTGGCCAAAACACCAACTGGATCCACCGCCAATCGATTGTTAATCATTGATGACAATTTTTGGGAAGGAAGATGTTTAAGAAGTGAATAAATTATTTAAGTGATTTGGAGCGGTGTGTGTGAACAAAGTGTGAACTACGATTAATTCTCTCCAATCATCAATTGGTCATGACCTCCAGTATATAGATTGCAAATAAATTTAGGTGATCTAATGCAACATATGAAGGATGAAATGCAGAGATTTTTAAGCCCAAATCAAAAGTGAAATTGGGATCTTTCACTAAATGCATGTGCAAAAGAAAGTAAGAAGAATTATTTTTAAACACCAAATCATGAATTTCCTTTAGACAAGTAGAAGAAGAGAATATTGACCAGAGAGAAACTTAATGTGAACTTTTCAGAAAAGAAAGAAACACACAAATATTCCCTAGAATGAACAATGCAAAGAAGGGACCCGCATGGGCATGCCAAAATGTTTCACATCAAAGTAATGTGATAAAATAGATAAGGGTAATGGGTGAAGGAGTAATACCTATGAATATTTGGGAGAAGGTTGCATGTGTTGTTGAATTTTATCAGAATGAATGTAGAGAGCTTCCTTTGACTAGGAGGAACGACCTATTTAAGAAACACCACAAGACCATCAAAAGAGAGTTAAACAATATATGGCAGTGGATTTCCTAGAAAATGCTAGTTCCGAGAAGTGTGATACTTCCTAGATGGTTGTCAATCCACTATTTTATCAAATTAATGAAAATAAATGTCAAGAAATAAAGGTCATATTGCTAACACTTTGATTTAGGTGTCTCAAAATGTTATCAATATACTAGATTAAGAAAAGTACTGAAAATACAAACTAATCTAGCACTAGGAGAGGTTTGGTGAAGGTTGGAAAAGGTCACTAAGGTGTTAGGAAAGGTCTAGGCAAGGTTTTGGGTGATTCTGGGCTATTTGGTGAAAGTTATGAGCTTGTTGGTTTTGGAAATATTACCAGTCATAGACCGGTATTGGTTAGGTGACCAATGCCGATACTAGTAAATGACCGATGTCGGTTGGGTGATTGGTGTTGGTAGGGAAAATATGGTCACAATATTAAAAATGGGTGTTTTGGGTCTCTCTGTGATTGCACAGAGAGTTGAGGGGTTTGGGAAGGATGATATGATTTTTGTTAAGGCTCAATAAGGGTGGTAGAGGTGCTAGGATGGGTGAAATGGTTCAAGTTGATGGAATAGGTGGTAAACAGGTGAAAGGTGGTATTCGGGATAGAGAAGGATCGAATGGAAGACATAAATGAAAGACTTAAGATCAAAATGAAAGCTTAACAAATAATAATGAATTAGTTATCTGATAACCTATCGATCTGAATGTGGTTGATGATGGACAAGCATTTGTGAGAGATACGGGAATGCATCCAAAGTGCCATGGAAATGAAGTCTATGTTTTTTTGTGAAGATTTGAAGTTTTGGATGAGATGACTAGATGTTGGTGAAGTCTTTATGGGCTCTGGTTCGTTGTCAGGTAGCTTAAATGCTCAAGAGTTTGAATGCCAAATCTTGAGTGAATGAATGAATTGGAGAACCCGTTCAAAGAGTTATAAACTCTTATTTAAGGGTAACCAACGGTGGTTAGGGAACCGGTGTCGGTTGAGTGATAACCGAAGATCGGTTAAGGAGAATTGGTCTAATTTGCCAAAATAGGGTTTTCTCCCAAATTTGGTGTGGTCTTTGGCTTAGTCCGGGTCTGGAGTGTTGAATGGCATAAATTAGAGTGTGGAATTAGTTAGAGGATTAATAGGTCATGAATAGTTAGGGTTGGAAAGAGTCCTAGTTGGTTAGGATAAGTGGGGACTTGGTCTAGGTTCATTAATAGGCTAGGAATAAGTCTAGGATGAGGTGGAAAGGTGAGGTGGATAAGTGAGGTGGCTAGGTGAGTTAGGTAATTAATCTTAATTGTGATAATTAAATTAATTACAATGTGTGCAAGTGGGCATGGTGGGGGAATAATATTAAATTAATTAGTCGAAGGTGATTTAGAGGGGTGTGACCCAATTTTGGGTGTCTACATAAGGATTCTTTTTCCTCCAAGAAAGCCTACAAATCAAAACACTTAAAAAGATAATGTTAGTAAAATAATGGGGTAGGTCATCGGCTAAATCTAGTCCCCATAATCCCAAAGACTTCCTTTAATGATATCAACCTACTCACAAATCAATCAAGTTCTTTATTGATAATAATGTTGTAATACATCATGAAAAATGGAAACTATGACGTCTACGATGTCATTTATTTAGGTGGATAGATACATAAAATCATGATAACAAGTTTAGAACCAAAGATCGGATTCTTGATCCATGCACAAGTTCTCAGAGAAATTAGATCCTACAGACCCAACTAGGTCTTCCTCTTCATTGAAATAAGACTTGGGTTCAGAAATGAAATCCTCAGCAAATAATTCTAACACTTCTTCCTAAGTATCGTAGAGATTTGAAAGTTTCATGTTGATTTCAAGGTTCTTGATATAATTTTTTGTGTTGAAATATGATGCGGTGTGGTAGTCCTCTGGTATGTCTAAATCATATTCATAGTTATGCTCATATTGTGCAAGGTCTTCCTAGAGCCTTTGAACCTCATGTTATGCATCCCAAAATGCATCATTTTCTTCTCGAATACACTGATTTGATAAAAAAATGGCCTCTAGGTGATCAAAAGGTGTGGCTTGAATTGCACAAATTTCTAAGTCATGAAACAACTTATATTGCTCCTAGTATAGAGGATGGTGGACAACAGGAAAAGAGTCAATGTCGGTAACAAGGTAATTGTTACCTCCTAAAGCCATCTGAAATCACCATGTTAAGCAACATGTTAGAAATGACATAAACAAATAAGAAAGGTTAGATAGATTATAAGAAATAGTCAATAAAGTAGTATTGGACAGTAATCACCGACAATCAGGCCATCGCTAGCGATTACTACTAATTTTAACATTCTACGAAAGCAGAGATAAAAATTAACTAAAATATTATTTAAATGAATTTTCAGATCGTATATGGCATGATAATTATGATACGAAAAATATTACCTTTCAACAATGATGGAGGCGATGAAAGTACAATCATTACCTTACATGAATGATTAAATTAGATGATGGATGGACGGAACAATTTTTCAATAGCAATGGGACGATGTGATGGTCAAAGCAACAATCTTGAAGAAGCATAACGACGATGGAGATTTTTGGAAATGGTTGATCTCTAGTTTTGTTTAAAGAAGATCAAATTTTACCTGAAAAACAAAAATTCCTCCTCCAAAAGAGATCAAGAGACAAACTTATATAGATCATCGGCAATCAGAAAAATTGTCGACGATTTCATGAAATATTAGTTAGGTGTCTAAAAGGAGTGATTTTCCTTCTATTTTGAACTTGATTTGGAGGATTTCAAAGGGAGTTAGGATGATAAGTGGGAGAGATTCGAACTTGGGCCAAGTTAGTTAGGATGAGGTTGTGAGTGATTTTTAGAAGGATTTTATTTTTAATTTGTTCCTAACTAGTTAAGTGTGGAGAGGTGGTTAGGGATAAGTTAGGGGTGGTTGAGTGATATTTTTAGAAGGTTAGTAAACTAGTTAGTTAGTTATAACTAGTGAAGGTGTCCAAGTTAGCATGGTGAGGTGTGAGGGTGAGGTGTGAGGTTATTTATCCATTTAATTTAATTAATTAACTAGACTTAGGGATGTGGTGATACGTATTTAAATTATTTAATCCAAAGGGGACCAATGGGTGTTTTAATGTGTGGAGTGTCGTAAATGGGTCATTTTTATCATAAATGAGCTTGAGACAGTGATAAAGAGGGAGTGTATATTTTTGGTGTCTATGCTCTCCTTCTCCACAAGAGCTAGCTTGGAAAAATATTTCAAATCTATGACATTTTCTTCATCCAATCATCCATTAAATTATTCAACCAATCCATTCATCATCTTCATCAATCAAGGAATTATCAAGCTATCAAGGGGAAGTGATGCCCAAGTGACTCCACATAAATATGAATCATCCAACAAGCAATCCAAGAGAAAATATAATCATCAAAGAAGGAGAATCAATACATCAATCATCCTCAATCCAATCCAATCATCCAATATCTCATCATCTTGATCAATAAAATCATCATTCATCAAGGGGAGGTGTTGTCCAAGTGCATCCACAACAAAATCTGAAGCAACAATCAAGCATCCAACATCAAGAGCACATCCAACCAATCAAAGAAGGATAATTTCACTTGTAGGTAAGTACATGTATATTATATTCTCCTCTCTTTCCATCCTGCTCTATCGAGGTAGTGTATTAGATTTGTTAGTTAGGAATCAACTCACTTTGGTTTCTTGTTTGCATTTTCACTAGCACATCTTTTTACATCTAAATTTTTGGCTCACATCTTTTTACATATACATTTTACAATAAAATCTTATTCATCCAATCAATATATCCAACATTTTCAATCAATCCTATCAAATCCTATCATCCAAACATCTTTACATCCAACATCTAAAATCTAAATCATCAAAATCCAACATCCAACATCATCCTATCTAATTCTACCCCTTGGAAAGGACAAAAAAACATCCTCAAAAGCATTTAATATCCAACAAGAATCCAAACAACTCTACCCCGATGGGGCATCATAACCAACCCATCAACCCCCGAGTGGAGCATCCCAAATCCAAAATCCAATATCTACTCTAATCTTCTACTTCTTCTAATCTCCTTTAACCTTCCCATTCTTCTCATCCTCCCTCCTCTCCTCTAATTTTCTAATTATTTTAATCCTCTAAATCCTAAAACCTTCTAATTCTTTAATCATCATCCTATAAATTTTCAAATATTCTCATCATCTAATCCTCTCCCATCTACTAACTTGGGCCTCTCCTATTTTTGAATGGTTACCCACCTCATTTCTCCCCATCTAATCCCTCGAGGGGCATCATATCACCATCCTAACATCTTCTCTTCTTTTCTTTGAACTGTCATTGCTCCACAATAACACTTCAAAGAGGGGAAAAATGTAGACACCTAAAATGTCTACATGACTAATTAACATTAATCATATCCCGCATTTTAGCCTCATCACCATTTATCCGCTACCAATCCATTTTAATTCATTTATCCATTTATCATTATTATTATTATATCCTTCATCACGTTACAAATCCCATTAAATCCCCTACATTATTAATAATCCCATTATTCATCTAATACCACATCATATCCTATCTAAATCCCACTTAACATTTATAGGAATTTAATATTCCTATGCCTCACCTACCCTAGTCTACACCTACACCTACCACTAGCTATTCCATGTAATCAATCATCATTAATTATCCTAATCACATCATTTAATATAAACTAATCATGTGCACCTCCAAATACACCTCCAAATCTAGAGGGTTCTATTTCTAGAACCCTCTCTAATCTTCCAACTATTATTTCCCTCTCCCATTTGAATTTTTAAATTCTACTTGAATCTAGAAATCTCCATTCTAGAATTCTACACAAATCCAATCTTCTCATCAATTTGCAGCCCTTGGATCCATTCCAACATGGATTGATCCTCACCCTCCAATTTCCACTCACAAACTATAAATTTGGCTCCATGGAAGGGGAGCTTAGAATCTTGAAATTTTAGGCCATCATCTTGTTACTTCATCTTTTGATCCACAATCATCCATCTTTATCCTTCAAGCTTCAATCGAGCTATCAATAGTCTTCATCTAAGCATCCAAGAATCAATCATCAAAGGGAGGTGGCTTCCAAGTCTTCCCACATCCAATCTGAAGTAATCTTCCAATCCACAAGCAAATCCACCATAAAGGAAGGAGAATTGCATGCTAGATGGTAATTGCAAGTATAATTTTCCCTCTTTCCATCTTTGTTTGATATAAAGTAGGTTCTTAAGGTGTTAGATTAGGAATTAAGCATACTTTGGTTTCTATTTTGATATCTATCATTTTAATATCTCTACATTTTGGCACCCACCGTGGGGCTTACCCCCCTAAATTTTTATTGGAATTAGTAGTATTTAGCACTAACAAATTTTCCAAATTTGAGAAATTTTTGTTGAGATTTACCCCTTGAAATTTCATTTGTTTTTTTAATTTTCAGTTTTAGTGCATCTAACCTAAAAGCAGTGCTTTTTCAAACATTGTGGCCCATTTGTAGATACTTCAACGCATTTTTCCAACTTTGAAATCCCCAAAATTGCCATTTTTGACAAAGTAGTGCATTTGAACACAAAATAGCATGTTTGCACACAAAGTAGCGCATTTGTAAACACTTCAATGCTTTTGTTTAACCCTTAAAACTCCAAAATTGCCTTTTGTATGCACAATAGAGATTTTGTGACTTGAAATGGCGCTTATGGCTTGAAATGGCGCTTATGTCCTGAATCAGTGCTTTTGTTTTGCTCTTTTATTACCTAACTTCGAGAGCCATAAATTTTGACCCCAAACTTGAAACAACTCCATTTTTTTCTGGAAAGGTATTGAAAAGATATATGCAATGAAAGTGTTAATTTAGTATTTTGAAAGATAATTTATTCATGGTTTTCATTTTCCTAAATATTGTTATTTTAACTACACATTAAGTTATCTTTTCTTGTTCCAAACTACTAACACTTTGTGTGCAGCTTCCTACACTTACCAAAGATTTAAAAATCAATCTAAAACTACTAATCTTTTTTTTTTTTTGTAGCTCTTTTAGTCCAAGACATTGGGGTATAAAACAAACTACTAATCCTTTTTTTTTGCAAGGCCTCCTCTTGAAGACCCCATTACATAATTTTCAATTGTTTTATCTTGCATCCATTTTCTTGCATTTATCATCCTTTTATGTGTTCTTCCTTTGTTTCTTGTTCATCTTGAAGGAGAAATTGTGTATGCTCTCCTCTCACATCCTAGGACAATCTTAAGGATCAAAAGTGGTTATCCTTCCCTTTTCTATTTTAGGGGGTAACGTGACGTGGAAATGATATCCATGCACTTGCCATAGTCCTAGGGGTCTCGTGACCATGGGCTTCATCTCCACACACGTAGACACACCCCGTGTTCCGATGGGGTATATAAATTCTTGGAGATCTGTCATTATTGGCTAAACGTTTAGTTTTTTAAGAGCGGCATGAAGTGAGGGGCTTCCACATCCCAAAACCCAAGCCTTAGACAACATCCTTACAACATGGACTTGGGCCCCACATATCGTAAGGTATATAGGGGATGCCCATAGAGAGCTTGTTTATCCTAACATAGATATGCTTTGACCGCAATCAAGCTATAGTGCAGGGGAAGGAACCACTAAAGATTACTCGCTAGCTAATCACACATCGATGTAAAGGTGGGACAACTCAGTGGGCACCACTATCATGTGTGGTATTGAAAGTGGGCTATAGCTTGTATTGCACACCCATTCGACTAACTAGGTTATGTGTTACATGTGTGTTATTTTTACCACACATTAATCAACTAATCAAAAATTAATCAAACAATCAATCAAACCCCCATCCAAACATAATCAAACCTATCCATCCATCTAATTATCTCCAGTCTTATCCCCTTTCCTAATCCATCACATCCATATCTAATCCCTTCATCTTTATCTTATCTTACCTACATCCTATCCATACCCAATTTTATTCTTAAATCTTATCTAAACCCCCATCCTCATCATGGCTCCCATCAAATTCAAATTTGCCACCCATCAACCTTTACCCTCCCACTCTGATCAAAACATCCCTATTACTATATAATCTTTTAAAAACCAAATTATGAAACTTAGATATTTTATCCAACAATCTCCTAACCCATCCCAAGTTGATCCCACCATCCTCAAAACCATCCAAAATATTAACCAAAAAATTCTTGACCTCCAATCACATCTTAACCAAACATCTTCTCGACCATCCTCCCTCACATCCACTTATGATAGTGAGGACCTTATTGACACCAACCAAGATGATCCATCATCCACACAACCAATCACACCCAATCCTAAATCCACATCATCTAACATCCCTAACCATCCTCCTTCCTCGACACAACTAATTACATCAATTTTGATCAACTCCAATCATCCCCTTCCACCAATAAAGATATCCTTTTTGAACTTTACCAAACATTAACCAACTATGATTCGTCCACCACATCTACTTCCAAATCAAACTCAAAATCAAAATCAAAATCAAAATCAAAATCAAAATCAAAATCCAAACCTAAATATCCCAAATCACCACCACCACCTAGTAACCTTCTTTACAATTTGCTAACCTATTATCCGAGCCTAATCCTTCATCACCACTATCCACCCCTCAATCCTCCATCCCACAATCTAAATCTCCACTTACTCCAATCAAAACCTATCATAATCAAGCATCAAAACAATCACTTAATCAACCATCATCTTTGTCTCCCACATCATCATCATCCTCCCTAACTACGAACCTCCTCCTAGGAAGTCCTAAGACCCCCACATCCCCCATCACCAATATAATACCCAACTCCTCCCATCAAAACATATCATAACTTACCTTATACATACACATTCATATCCAATCAAGATCAAACCAAACCATAATCCTTATCCCCTACATCACACCTTAGTCCTAAATCCTCATCATTCTCATCATCCTAACCTCACCCCATAGAATTTCTCCTAAATAGTCCCAAGTCTCCTCCTCTAACATCTACTTTGGCTCCTACACCTCCATCACTTACATCCAACCCCATCCAATCTAGTGTGACTCCTAAGTCACCCACATCCTCTTCATCCCCTAATCCTACTTCATCCAACGTGGCCCCCATGCCACCTTTATCCTCTCCATCCACATCTAATAAATCTACCAATCACCAATCCAATCCCAAACCATCCAATGTGACTCCTAAGTCACCTCAATCTCCCAAATCCAACGTGGTTTCCACACCACCCCCTCTACCTCAAATCAACCAACATCCAACCCATCTCCCTCATCAACATCTACTCCATCCTTTAAATCCACACAATCTACCTCCCCAAATCCAACCAATCTAACACATCCTCTTCATCCACCCCTACCTTATCCATTCCATCCCAAATCAAACCATAAAATCATATACAAACCAACCCTACACCATCCACCTCTCCCAAATCAACCAAATCCAATCCCAAGCCAAAATTCACCAATCCAAAACTAAACCAACCTCCTAAAGCCCCCAAGGCTAATCTTCCATCCAAATCCCAACCATCTAATCCACATCTTAAACCTACATCCAAATCCAATCAATCCTCTCCTATCCTACCCACTCCTACACATATCCTACCTAACCCACCCTTATTACCCACACCATCTCTCTTACCAACCCCAATCACCTTCGCCTCCTTAGGTGAATCCTTGACTACCATCTTCCATCATCTTAAAACCTTTAACATGATCATTCACCCACCCATCAAACTTCATGATCCTAACCTTCCCAAACCATCTTGGTATAGGGACCATTATTATTGTGACTTCCACCACACCCATGGACATTTACTTAATCGATGTCTACAATTCCAATCTTACGTCCAAAACCTCTTTAACCAAATAATTCTTGTCCTTGTACCTCTTTCTCCACCATCCTTTTATCCTCATCCTATACCTAACCATCCCCTATCCAAATCCCCATCCTCTCTTAAACCCCATCATCATAAACAATCCAAATCCGTTCCATCCCAACATCCTAAACCATCCAAAATCCAAACAAATCCAAAACTTCCCCCACCTAAACATCCAACCAAATCCAAATCTAAGTCTGACCTCTTAGTGGATGAGAAAACAAACATCCCCCAACCTAATGGTGACAACATCGCTTCATCCTCTTCCACATCCACTTCCCACCATATAGCTAAAAAGATGTTTGCCAACATGAAACATCATGAACAAGGCATCCTTACTCCCATCACCCATCCTCCCAACTCCGGACAATCAGGCTTGGGCTATAAACCTCACACTAACAATACCCAATCACAACCCGATCCTACCAATTCTCTTGATCATCCCATCAATCCATCTACCAATCCCCAATCCTCTAATTCCCCTACACATCCCAAACACCTAAAATCGGATTGAGCATTTAGGTTTTCCTTTACACACGGATGTTCTTTCCTCATCCCTCCATCCTCATTCCAATCCAATCCATCTTCAAAAATACTTAATTGAATTAATCACACATGATGTAATTCATTAGTACCTATTACACTTGTGTGACCTTGGTCTATCCTTACTATCAACATCCAAGACTGATCGTATCTTAGAGATCCAATCACTTAATCACACATCTTAATTAACTTGTGGTGAAGACCCTTGGGTGCATCTTTTGACACTCTAGCCAATGTCATCACCACATTCATTTCCATCCCCCCATCTGGCCACTAGTGATTCTTAACCCCTGGAGATTTTTAAGAGAGTGGAAGATCTTAATGTAAAAAAATATCAAAATATAAAAAAATAAACGATCTAAAAATCATATCAAAATTCAAAATATCAAATAAAATCCACCTCAAGACTCTCTCTAGGGGTGTTTCCAACAACTCTACCGGGGCTATGGATGCATGGCTGGTAGTAGAGAAATGTTGTGACAAGAATCAGATGTATCTCGTCGGGGCTATGGATGTCTAGTTGACAACGGAGAAATGCATGGCTTAACCTTCTATTCACCTTCCATCACCTACTTGACTTAATCACTCCCTATACATTGGCTAGTTTTTCTTCACATACTACCCATTAAGTCTTCACTACAAGCAGTAATTAACCATCACAATCGCACACACTTCATCTTGAAGAGGCATCACACTTGTATGTTTCCAAGTATGGCTTAGACCTTGGTCACACTCTTGTTTTAGTCCTACTTTTATTTTACAACATGTGCTTTTAAGCTCATATTTTTTCATCATCCATTACAAACCATCCATCCTTTGCATCCACATCCTTTTGCATCCATCATCCGTGGGAAATTGATGATCCTATTTTTTTATCATATCCCCCTTTTTCTTCCTTTAACCCATCATCATTATGATTGGGGAAACTTTATAATCCGCTAGGGCACCATCCCTTACTTTTTATTCTTCCTTACACTTGGGGGCACCACAAACTAGACTATCATCCATCATCCCACCCTTTACTTGGGGGCCTATCTTATCCAATCGACTAAGTCATCACCTAGTCCCATATCCTACCTCATCACATCCCTCATCCTATCAAACCTCCTTTATCTTATCCAACCAATCCCTTTATCCCTATCCAAAATCACATAACCCTCATCCTATCCCTATCCTTTCCAACCTATCCAATTCCTCTCATCCTATCTATTTTTTTCCCATCCCACATCCAATCTAATCCTAGCCTATCAACCAATCCCTATCCTACCCAGCCTATCCAATTTCCCTAAATCCCTCCCTTTCATCCTATCTAAACACATATTGGACTTATAGGAGAAATTTTCATCCCACCTGACATCACCTATCCCATCCATAATCTCAAAATCCAACATCCATAATCCAAAATCTAAAAATTCAAAAATCTAACAATCTAAAATCCAAACATCCAAAATCCAATATCTCCAAAATCTAAAAATCAAACATCCAACAATCAAAACATTAATAATAAAATACAAAAATGCAATGTGTGTATTTTTTTTCTTATGTGTGTCTAAGTATAAATTTTGGCCAATGATATGAGACCTCTTTTGTTTATTTTTCTTTACATGGTCCAATGATATGAGGACCTTCTTTGTCTTAATATGTCCAATGATATGAGGACAGGGGCATCTAGCAATTAAAACATCATGGTCTTTATACCATTGGTGCATTTTTCTCTATGCCACATCTTAATAAACTTGTTAATGATGATAATTGTGGGCACTTTACGATAGCACCACCCCTTTACATCATCATCATCATCACCTTATCCAACCAACCTTTCATCAATCATCTAACATCTAATCATCAAATCTTATTCATCCAATCAATCTATCCAATATTTTCAATCAATCCTATTAATCCAACATACAACATCCAAAATCAAAATCCTTACCCCTTGACTAGGGCATCCCAAATCCAAATTATCAAAATCCAACATCCAAAATCCAACATCAACAACATAAATCAAAATCCTATGATCCAACAACATCCAATATCCAAACATCCAAAACATCAACCCCTTTACTGGGGCATCCAAAATCAAAACATCCTACACCCTTGTCATATATTGATGACTGGGGCCTCCTATAGTTAACATCCTCTCACCCTCTCATCTTCTCATTGGGAATCTCCTCTCTTTTCGAGTGGCTACCTGCCTCATTCCTCCCCACCTACCCACTCGAGGGGGCATCATATTACCAGGTATCATATTACCATCCTATCATCTTCTACTTCTTCTTTGAACGATCATTGCTACACAATAATCCTTCAAAGAGGGGAAAAATGTAGACACCTAAAATGTCTACATGACTAATTAACATTAATCATGTCCTGCATTTTAGCCTCATCACCATTTATCTGCCACCAATCCATTTTAATTCATTTTCCCTTTTATCATTCATCTAATATCTCATTTCATCATTAATCCATTTATTCTAATATTTCATCATTTATCTAAATATTCCATTAAAAATCCCTTTTATAACATCTATTATATATCATTAATCCTTTTATCCCATTTCATCCTTAATCCCTTTTATTATATCACATTATCCTATCTAAATCCCACTTAACATTTATAGGAATTTAATATTCATATGCCTCACCTACCCTAGTCTACACCTACACCTACCACTAGCTATTCCATGTAATCACTCATCATTAATTATCCTAATCACATCATTTAATCTAAACTAATCATGTGCACATCCAAATACACCTCTAAATCTAGAGGGTTCTATTTCTAGAACCCTCTCTAATCTTCCAACTATTATTTCCCTCTCCCATTTGAATTTTTGAATCTAGAATTCTCCATTCTAGAATTCTCTACAAATATCTACACAAATCCAATCCTCTCATCAATTTTCAGCCCTTGGATTCAATCCAACATGGATTAATCCTCACCCTCCAATTTTCCACTCACAAACTATAAATTTGCACTCTCATCCTCCATGAGAGCTATTTTTGGGAGGCCATCATCTTGCTACTTCATCTTTTGATCATCAATCATCCATCTTCATCCTTCAAGCTTCAATCAAGCTATCAATAGCCTTCATCCAAGCATCCAAGGATCAATCATCAAAGGGGAGGTGTTGTCCAAGTCTTCCCACATCAAATCTGAAGCAATCTTCCAATCCACAAGCAAATCCACCATCAAGGAAGGAGAATTGCATGCTAGACGGTAAGTGCAGGTATAATTCTCCCTCTTTCCATCCTTGCTTGATCTGAGGTAGTGATAGAGAGTGTTAGATTAGGAATTGATCTACTTTGATTCCTAGTTTGCATTTTGCTCTAACATCTCTTTTTCATCTACAAATGGCCTTGATGAAAACCTTAGCATGGATTTTTTCCATGCTTGGAAATATGGTAAAATAAGTGTTAGGGGAATATCCATCAATATCTCTATTGATTTCAATGTAATGGTTATCGGGCTTAAAATAGGGCAAAGAAAATTTCAAACCGAAGAAGAAAAGCTCTGAAGAAATTGATCAATTTCTTGAGGGTAATTTGAAATTGAATCCCCATTTTGCGAGGTATTATAGGTCTTCCCTTCCTGAACCATTTGAAAAAATCACCCTCCATCTTATCCACTTTCGACCTTGGAGGGTAGGTACAAATTGCATGCATGCATACCACTTTCCTATGTTTAATCATATTTAGCACAAAATGTTGTTCTTCTTTCCTTTCCTAATTTTTAGGTCTTTAGAAAAAATGATAGAGTAGATAAATAAGGGTAAGGCTAAAATTTCTATTCACGAGGGGCTTATTTTAACTTTTTAAAGGTTCGAGTATGCTAATATAACAAGATCTGAAAATTATAGATGATTACTCAATGAGAAAGGCATGTTGCTTAAAGACAAAGTTTCTTCATCGAAGACAATAGTGATGGTGGAGATTCTCCATCTTTTTCTGACTATGAACATAGTTATCATCCATCCTCTATTTCCCCTACTATAATTACTATGGAGGCTATCCAAAGTCTTAACTCGCTTAAAAGGAAATAGGTTATGCAGGAAGTTATAAAGATGTTGTTATGGAAGTTATAAAGATTGTGTGTGGAAAGAGACGAGGCTGATATTAAATAATTGTCCGGGAATTTTTTTCTCTCGGTTAGTTTAGGTTAAGGATGAAATTTCTTTGAATAAGAACATGTTGAATGTGATACTGAAGGATTGGAATTCTATGAAAGATAAAATTGAAACCATAGATTTCCCTATAAACAATGATAAAATGGATATTCTTCAAGTTAGGTGCTCAACTATGGAAAAGGAAATGGAAAGGATGAAGGAGACTCTCTTCCAAGTTAGTAGATGGATCATGTTGAACATAAAAAGTATGATTGAGCATCTCAAAGTTCTTGCCCAATTTGTTAATGCCCGTATGGAGGAGATCTTAGATGACATATCAAAGAATAGGAAGATAACGTATAGAGATTTAACTATGAAAAAATAAGTGTGTCCATCAATGATATAGTTAAAGAGTGGACTCAAATGATCTAAAGTATGAAGAAAAGGGAGGGGTTTGTTTCCCTGTTTACTTTCACTCTATGTTTTTTTCATCCTTTCTCTTTATTTGGCTTGTTGTTTCTATGTTGTTAGTTGTTGGTTGTTAGTTTAGTTTTTGTCAATTGTTTTTCCTTCTTTCGGGTTTTTTTGTGCTCTCTATCTTGTAAGGGGTAGGGTCCCCATAGCCATCTTTTACCTTATATCAAAAAAATAATTAAAAAACAATTTTTAGAACTTCTTTTTGAAAAACAAGAATAAAATTTAAAAAATAAAGATTTATTTATAAAACCAATCATATGAAAATTTCCATATAATAATTGTTCTAAAAAACATAATACAACCTTAAAAATAAAATAAAACAATATATTATACCACATAACACCCCTTGGCAAGAATTTGAACATGCCACATCACACTATATAACTCACAAGGATCGAGTTGACATAGAGTTGGGTTTGGGTTCGAGCTAGGGATCGATCTTAGAAGTGAGTTGCATGGGTGAGTTCGAAATCAATATCACGATTCATTACATTTTATATGCCTCGGTGGATAACTATTCGTCAAAAATGCTCCAACCAACACACCCGCCTACTACCACATGGAATTTACATACCATGTCAAAGACACATAGCTCAGGAAAGATTTCCTCTAATACTCTAATAGTATGGTCCCATGTTCAGCTACTACTCCTATTTATTTGGGAAATATGGTCTCATATAAAAAAATTATTGCTCCTACTAAAACCTAACAAAATTCCTAAAAGTTCTTAGCAACTATACTTTAGGGAGAGGATTTCCAACCCCATAAAGCAGTTGGGGGCACAAAAATAAATCAGCTACTTAAAAATTTTAGGGAGCTTTTTTGACACTTGGCATTTAGTTTAAGATTTTCTCTCAAATTTGCATCCAAAATTTATTTTGGATTCATGGAACCCTATTTTTCTAGTGCTAAAGCTTTTATTTTATCTCAATATCCTATTTTTTTCTCTCCAACATCTACTCAAATTTTTAGCTTTCCCCTTGCATGGGACCATGCTCTAACTCATCAACCCAGCAAACCAAATAGGTTACCATCCTATCTCCTCATGGTCGAGCCACTTTACAACTCGCGAGATCCAAAAAAAATAGGATATACATGACCAGATTCCTCTAATTCTTATTTAAAATTTATGTCATTTAATTGCTAGGGTAATGTGGGACTAAGTCCCAATCAATATGTAAGAGGTCTTTTTGACCGATTCAACAAGAAATTGTGGAGAGGCCACATGGTATAACAAAGTGATCATATGTGAAGTGGTTTTCATGACTAGGGGAGAGACACCAATAGTTGAGTGGGGTCCAATTGTGGATATAATAGTTGTCATAAAGGTACCTGGTGATTAGTCATTTTTGACATGACAACACTCAATCATATCATGACATGTAAGATTTGCCTTTTTGAAAATTTAAATGTTCAACCATTTTCACCCATGATCAAATATGGGTCCCAACCAAAATGTAGTGTAACTAAAATTTACAATTTTAAATAAATTCAAAATATATTTTTCCTCCAATTCAACATTCAAAAAATATATGTAATTTAAAAAAATCTTAAACTACGTGCTGGTGAAAAAATCAGGTTCCCACATTTTATAGAATTTATTTTGTGGGCCCCCTAACATAGGGTGCACCACTATTGGTGTCTCTCCCCTACTTTACCATGTAGTATTGTGAGAAGAGTTGGTGCCCAAACCAATAGGGGAAGGGTGGGGCCCCAGGGGGATTTGAATGGTAAATAACATATGGAGTAGCCACCTTAAGCATATATAACATGTGGAACGATATAAGTGGGGCAGCTTATAAATTTTAAGGTTAAATTAAAAAAATAAGTATGAAAAGTGTCTTATATATTCTAAGTGCCAACCATGCCCAAATTTAATGCCGGGTGGGGCAGTTAAAAGGGTATAGGTTTAAATTAAAATATATTAAATGTTATACAACTAAAACAATGGGAGTCCCGAGCCAATGAATTTTTTTGAAGGACCTATTAACGAGGAGATTGTCTCCAAATTGGGATCCCTCTTGTAAATTTATTTCCTTCACACATTATAGCATAGAAATTTTTTAATTTAAGCTAGAGTATTTAGAAAAGATTTTTACATATATGTGCGAGGAGAACTAAAATGGTTGGGTTCTTATTTTATAACCCGTGTACTACCTTGAGAGAAAATAACCAACCATTGATTAAAAAAATTAATAGGTTATTTTTGTACACACTCCGATACTATGTGAGGTCTCGAGTATTTAAATTTACATACTTAAATAATTACACATTGTAAAGTTTATTTAAATTTAAATGTAACAAAATAAATTATAATAAAAAATATTACAGGGACATGAGATTTAAGGTGGAAAACCTCAAGGAGAGGTAAGAAACCACGAGCAAAAATAGATTTACATTTGTGGTGAGAAACAAATTTATAGTCTAGTAAATATTTCTCGTTCACCACTTCCTCCATTTCCATTTCAAAATGTTTTCCTTGAATTGCCCGTGTGTTATATATAAATGGTTCAAATGGGTGTGACTTCTTGTGAAGTACCCCTCCCATTTATAAATTAATTTTAAATAATAAATTAACCTTATAACCCAAAGTTTATATAAAATAAACTAAAATATTATATATTTTTATTTATTTAATTATATACTAAATTTTATAACTCAAGAACACTAAAGAGGGGTTAAACCCTTCTTAAGATTAATGTTTTAACATGTGCACTTGATCAAAGAGCATTGTGTCGAAATGACTTGCCTTCTTCTATGTGGCAGTCACTCCATTTTCCCTCCAAATAATTTTACAAGAGTGAACATGATCTATTGGATTCTCCACTCCTCTATACTTTGGTAACCTCATATATTGATCATAAAAGTAATGTTGGGTCGGTGCTACTATATTTATGGTAGGTTGTGTCATATAACTTGAAACTTTAGTTGCCACTAGAATAAGGCATATTCTTAATGATCTTACTATAGGGTATCAATAGATTGATTGTAGCAAATAAAATTTCTCTATAAGTATTCACTTCACTTCAAATTCCTAAGGACGTTGAAGAGGTCATGGTAGATAATATTGGGTTCACAAAGAGATATAGTTATAATTATTGTATCACAAATTGATGTCATATATCCTAAGTCTCCTCTAGTTCAACCGGTCATGTACCTAATCCTTCATCAAATTATTTATATATCTGATTAACAATGATGCTATATTGAGTGGAGGTTGTTTTCGGGAGCAATGATTTTCCTCTCCATCCTATTTTTCCAACTTTAAAGGGGTCTCGATACTTCGTCAGAGGGTTACCCATTTCTCTCTCAATCTCTATAGTGACAAGCATAAGTTCCTACCTTCCCTCTTCCTTTAGGGTCCTCATGTAATTCTCCCCACTTCTCCTTTCCACATAGCACTTACATTAACCAATATAACATCACATGCCTTGTGATATCTCCTCCTCTAGTGCTCCCTTTCATAAAAAATATTCCACATTTTCTTATGTGTGTTACTTCCACTCACCACACACTAATAATTTTATCTCATTACCATCATAACCTATATCCCTCAAGCAATAAACATCATCTTTATACTCCATATGATAGTTCTAATATACACTCTTATTTGTTTTCAAAAAAACTAGTACTACGATTCTTTAAGGAAAGAGTAAATTGATGAGAACAAACTCCAAAATTTAAATTTTAAATGTGCCTTCCCACCATAATTCTATTACATGCATCCAAAATCATTAGTTCACTTCATCTACTCATTCCACTCTCACATCCATAGGTAAATTTATCTTAAGTTAATACTTTCCCTCAAAGCATATATCATCATCCATGTATACAAGTATGCAAGTAGTTCACAAAAGAACATAAAATAAAGCTTGTATTACAAAACCCCATTTAACCATTTCTTCGAGTCTTGCATACCTAAAATAGTGTGGGTTATAGAAACCCCTATTTCTTATTCCTTAAACCATTTCCCCACATTTTCTAAGGAAATACTATTTGACATCTCTCAAAAATCCATTACCTCGATTTTATAGGTTTTGGAAATGGAAACAAATCATTGGGGTGTTTATCCCAAATATCTAATCAATGGTCCCTATCCCAAGATAATATTTTTATTAAATAATAGGATTTTCACTATCATATCACTTTTTATTTAACAAAACTCTCACCCAAAGTGTGCAAGTTAGTCACATCCCTACAAGATTGGGTGTAAGGTTTGAGGAGAGATGTGGGCATGGTACACTAGATACCATGGGAACAAGGAAAATGTGTACATATTTCTCATTTCACGTTAACATTCATCATAATATTAGATTATCTAACTATTCATTTAATGAGATTAGCCTAATATTATTATCAAGAAAACATAACAAACATCATCATGCACACAACACAAGATAATCTTGGAACATAACTTATATTATACTTAGTCATGTCTCTTAATATAAGAGAAACATGAGATTTCTCAAAATAAAAACTACATTTTATTAATAATATTTAATAAGTGCCTTCTTAGAAATAATTATCCTTAACTAGAAGTAGTTTACAATAACTAGATAGGTTGTTTATACATAAGGTTTACAATGTGAATTTCAAACTAGCCCTCCCAAATTCAAGGGTGAACTAGTTATACCATCAATGCTAAAAACCTCAACAAATTGAAATGGATCACTGTAGATCATCCTCTTAGATCTCGTGTCGCAATTTCAACTAATATATATACATTTTAGTGGAAACACTCTCTTGGATATCTAGCATGAGAAAAAATAGTGCTCACTTTTGTTGATGTGACATGCTTACAAATGTGTGTGCATCTATTTTTATCATGTGACATGCATAAAAATGTACACACGTACGAGTTCACATGTGAATGGGTAACTTATCTAAAAATTTGGGGTCAACAAGTTTTGTGGGTTTATGAATGAATAATCTCAATGTTATGGATATATATAGTGCAAAGTTATAAAATAGTGAAGTAAATCTAATTCACTTAATTATACATTAAATAATAATGACTAAAATACATATCATTATTGATTTGTAAGGATCATTACTTGTGAATTGGAGATGAGTTATATGGTTTTTTCAATTAATATGTTTTGTTAAACAATGAAATGTATGTTTTCCATCACTATCTTCATGCTATGATATATGGTTGTATATAAAATGATGAATTAGTGACGAGTAATGGGTTCCTTGTTTGGTGGTGGTGTAAATTAACTTGCAACAATTAATATGTTGTTCATTAAATCACGGGCATTTAATCATAAAATTAGGGAACATAAACTTTCAATAATGCCAATGTTGTATGCACAATTATAGAGAATCACTAGAATAATTGAAATAACAATGCTTGAAAGGTAAACAAAACTAATAATTGAAATAAATGGTTTCTAAATACTTATGACTAAAGCAAAGCTCATCAATTTAGAATATAGATAAAGAGATAAATTGCTTCCTAGTATAATCATGTAATGAAATAGAGAAACAAAACTATGGAGGTGTTTAGAAAACCACAAGTGGGCCCTGCCTTGGGTGATAATCCCTCCTGGGGCCTATAACCAAAATCTATTGAACAAAACTCAGATTTTTATTGAATTGACATGAATGTTACATCTAGGAACAAAACAAAATCTGTACATGTGTATCCTCTATTCTCTATATTATCCATCTAGATCTCTCTTTCCAGCATTAATCCTTTTTCTTTTATGATCCTCAATTACAGAAAAATGTGAGAAGAAGAATTCAACTAGGAGTTCAAACACACTAGTTAAAAGATCTTCAGTAGAACAAGTGGAAGATATCAAACAGATCAACAAGATTTTCCACACATGCAATAGAACTAATTAACAAGTGTCTAGATATCAAACACATAACTCAAGTAATTGACAAGTTCCTTAAATCATGTGTTAACTAATCAACCAGTTCTTCAATGAGTTGTAATGAATAATCAGATCTAGTGTTGAGTTATCTCTCAGTTCTCCATGTCCCAGTTATAACTAATCCTTCAATGACACACACAAACTTGAGTGTCTCCCTTCACATTCCAAGATATCTTCATAATCACGACTTCTTTGTTGTAGGTGATCCCCTTTGGTTGTGGATGATTTGATGCTATCAGGCCTTTGGTTTTAGGTGATTCCCTTTGGCTATGGATAGGTTACTACAGATAAGTCATTTGTTGCATACAAGTTACTCGCAAACAAGAGTGGCATCACACAAAACATCATTAAAACAACTTATTGAAATCAAGATAATAAATGTAGTCATCTAATACTAAAAATAAATACAACTATTCATAACTGTATTAATCAGTATATATGCCATAAGTTTGTGATGATAATGTTCAACAATATAACTGGGAAATACAAGGACATGGCTCCAATGACTTAACCAAAATACAGATGATGAGTTATTTCCAAAGGGGATTTACATGACTCATCACACCCCTAGGCTTAATTTCTTAAATGTCCTCATTTAAGTGGTTCAATTTCCTACTGCTGAAAATAACATAAACTCCTAAAATAAACGGGGTCTCTGTCCCTTCTGTTTAGAGATTAAGTAACCACCATTTATTCGAAACCTATGCATAAATTGATTTTGTATCCTTTCATTCAGTGGTCTATCACTTATTTATGGTGGTATCCAAAAGTGGAATATTAGGGGTGATAGCCAATTGGAAGCTAGGTATCTGCACATTCAATAAAAATGTCAATATATGTATTCACTCTTCTTAGAATTGGCATTATATTAGGGTAATATTTTATCTTTTTCTTTTAAAATTTAGGAGACATCTCATTCCAGTGCATCCTGCATGATTGTACAACCTAAATTCCATGGTCCCTAATCATGTAACTGACTCCGTTATGTGATGATTTCCTCATTTTCCACACTCTCCTTATGATCTCCTTCTTCTTTACATACTTTGCATATTGTTCTATCACTTCTCTAATTTTTAAAGCTTCAATCCTGACCATTAGTGGATGTACCTTCTCTAAATGCATGTATTCCTCCATTTGTCTTTCTCTATCCAACTCATTCAAAAATAAGAACAAAGGGATTTGACTTGAACATATCAATGTATAGGATTGGAATCCAATCCCTATCATATTCAAGAGCATAGTTGTACATGTAGAGTTCACATAATAGGAGTTGAAGTTCATGAGTGTTGTTCTGATATATCCTAAAGAAGCTCCTAGTTGCATTGATATCATATGATCTCGTCGAATTGATACATGTGAGTTTGAGTTGTAACATATTTTCCTTTAAGAAAATAACATAAAAATTGGATGGATTCTGTATTTAAATATCTCATGGGCCACCTGGATTGTCTCTTTTTACTTCTTCTTCAGCCTTTCTATCTCCTTGTCCTTTTCCTCTAGTTCTTCCTCATGTTTGGAGATAAGGGCTTATTTTTACCTTTTCCATTTCCCTTTTAGATTATCAACATAGATCTCAAATTGTGACATCAAATAATCAATATTAGGCAACATTGTTTGTGTGGCCATCTCCTTACAAGGTGGTTTTACAGTGTCTCTTACAATTTCCTTAATAACATTTTTGGGGTTACGGTGCTTCATCCATATGTTGTACACTGACATGTGGTGTTTGTTCCAAAAATGGTGGTGAAAATGGTGGTGTCTTCTCGAAAACTTGCTCAATGATATCATCCTTAACTATATGAATGTGACCATGTTCTTATTACATTATTGGTTCAACTTCTACAGACATCTGTTTTTGTTCAATTTTATGCACCTGGTGCTTAATGACCTGCTCAATAACTTGTGGAACTTGTTCATGTTCACTTTATTGTTCTTATTTTTTTATGGTTTACTCAATAATTTTTAGCATGTGTTCATGTTAAATCTCTTCTCCAAATTCCTTTTCTTTTTCTTCCTCATGACCTTTTGTTGCATGAACTGTCTTCTCATCATGAGTTTCTTGGTCAGTTTCCTTTCCAATTTCTTCCTCCTTCTTTTCATGACCTTCCATTGTATAAAATACCTCCTCATCATGAGATTCCTCCACATGCTCCTACATGGAATGGTCAAAGTTATCTTGCTCATGAATAAGGGCATCAATATCTCCTTGTTGTGTCTCCATTGGTTGAGGCCCAAATCTCCCTTCATAGCTTCCTCATCACTATCTAGTGAGATTGGCTTTGAATATTTTGGTTTGGAGGTTCTTGGCCTTTTGGTTTTAAGCCTATGAGAGCACCTAGGTGGTGTAGGAGTGGATTTAGAAGACTTCCTTTTACCATTGGAGGTGAAGGATTAAGGAGGGAGAACTCCAAGAGGGTTTCAACAATGAAAAATCTCTCAGGGGAGATAGGTATAGGATTTTCCTTAGCAGATGGAAAATTTTTAGAAGCAGGGGGTTGTTGTGGTTGGGAGGCAGATGTTGCAATATCAGTTACATGGGAGGAAAATTTCTTATTTCCTTTTCTCCTCTTTCTCCTGCTTCCCAATATATCATCTATACTTTTGACCCTTACACAATCTTCCCACCTTATTTCGGGATAATCCCTATTCGGGGTATGTTCTACTATCAAGGTGATAAGGTAATGGTTTGATAGTTTAGACCTTCCCTCTATGATTTTTACTCATTCTCCTCAATATCTCATGCAAGAAATTAGGTAATTCACTTGTCTGTTTTTCTTTAGGTGATTTAACAATTTGAAGTGAACTATATTCAACCTAGAATATCTTCCCTCACAAGTAAAATACTTAATTACATAATTTGAAACCTCATCCCATAAAGTTTTAAGGGAATTTATTTTTGTACCTTTCCTATTTGAGATGAATTGGTCATCAACATCTACAAATTCTCTTATGGTACGCTTCGAGTTAGCCTTCTCTGGAAATAGTTCTCCCTGGGTAGGTAGGCCAGTTACTTTCGCCAAGATGTCATCACTGATTTTGATTGATAAAACCTTCACTTTTTCCTCCCCATCACTAAATGTGTTGGAAAAATCTTAATCATTACTTTATTGAATCCTTGAAACTGGTTTATATAATCTAGCCAACCATTATCTTGGAAGTATTGTAAAATTTGAGGGTGGCTAAGAAGTTGAGAATTCTCAGTGGGTTCATGTCGTATCAAATCTCCTCCCATTGTGAATATATAGCCTACTTTGGTCTCAATATGTAATAACACATCTCTGCTTGAAGAAATAATGCACAATTGAGTTGTTTTGATTATTTTTGAACTTTGAGACTGAAAGGACACACAACATGGTTACTGAGGAGAGATCATTAATTGATGTGATTGTGTGAAGCATGCAAAGTGAATTGATTTGACAATATGGGCTTATGTGGAGGGACACATCATAACATGAAAGGTGGCGGTGTTTTTAAATGCAGTAAATACATGATGACTTGTCATAAATACTAATTAATGATAATCATTCAATTATAATTTAATAAAGTGATATTCCAGTGAACTTATCTCAATGTTAGTTTAGAATGATGATTGTGCATGTTTATTTGGATTTTCTCTTCAGCTTCATGCAAGCTTGTTATAATGTTGTGGTCATTTCTATGTTGCTACAAACGTGTGTTAAATTGATATTGGTTGGTCCTTACTAAAATCCAGATAACTCCCTGAGGGGGAATGCCGATCTGTTGGGGTGCTAGTTGTGTCTTTTCCATCTCTCACATGTGTAGATATCCTTGATATTTTTCATGCAATCATGAGTTCAGCCAAACGTAAAAGAAAAAATAGGGTTTGTTTCATGTTACTACAAGTGGAACCTTCAATTATTGAATCCTCTCCTTGTGATGGAGATCATGCACTCTTGCAACCACCTTACATCAAACCCTACAAAAAAATACTCTAAGAAATAAAATATGTTAGCAGAGTGTTGTTGATCACCAAAAGGGATGATCACAACACTTTTATTTGAACTTGGAATATCCAAGTTGAATGTACCAAGGCCATTGAAATATCTCAATCCTATGTAATCTTAGTGGGTGAACCAGCAGGCTCAACCCCTGAGGTTAACTTTGATGTTCTTACTTCCATCCTATTTAGACCTCCTCTAAATTGTTGCATGAATGTATTTTTGTCAACTGGTTTCTTGTATAGCCTCAACTGTGACCATTGACCAATAACTTGAACCTCACAAGATCTATGGTAGTGAGTTTTACAGCTCTATTGGGAAATATCTTCTCAATCTCATATGGACCTAGCCACATTTTCCTGAGTTTTCCCATATGGTCCTTGTATTTTGAATCAAACAAGATTTCCTAGTCACCTTCTTAAAACTGTCTTGTCTTGATGTACCGGTCATGCCATTTGAATCTTTTCTTCTGCACTACCTTTGTATTATGTATTGCTTATCTTCTCAATTCATCCAATTCATTAAGTTGGAGAATTCTCTACCTTTGAGCTTTAGATAAATCTATGCCTAGCTCAAGTGTAGTTCTCAGTGTTTTATGTTTAAACTCAATTGGTAAAACAATAGTCTTACCATACAAGATTTCAAATGGTGTGAAGCCAGTTTTTGTTTTCCACGTTGTGTTGAATTCCCATACTACCTCTGCAAGCATGTCTACCCAATCATTCCTGTGGAGTGCAATGGTATTTCTTAAGATGGCCTCTATTTCTCTATTTGTAACCTCTACTTGGCCAATAGATTAGGGATGGTATGGTATAGACTTCATATGTATGATTTCATACTCCTTAACCAGATCAAAAATTACATCAGTAGTAAAATGTGTACCTTGGTTTATTATAATTTCTCTTGGAACTCCATACCAGTGAAGATGTGATCATATAAGAACTTGGAAACTTTCTCACTTTTCTGATTTGGAAATGCCTTCACCTCTGTCCACTTGGTTAGATAGTCTGTGCATACCAAGATGTATTCTTTTTGCTGAGATTTAGGGTCTATGGGGCCAATAAAATCTAAGCCCCACTTGTCAAAAGGCTACAAGACCAATTGAGGATGCAATGGAATCTCATTAGATCTAGTGGGCTTTCCCATTCTCTGGCATCTATCACATCTCTTGGTGTATTGTGTTGCATCCTTATGTAATGTTGGCCAATAATAGCTAGTATTCAAAACCTTATGTCTTGTTCTTTTTCGAAAAATGTCCTCCAAAAGATTCACTATTGTAATATTTCTAGAAATGGTGTTTCATTAGCTTGTAACTTATCCTTATTAGAACTCTACTCATGTTGTTGTGGACCAATTTATAGATATTTATAGCTTTGGTGTGGATTAGTCTACAAAGTGTGAGTGGTTCATCTATAATTTCCGTGATGGTGGTTTTACTTGGTGGGAGAAGTGATCTTCTGAGCGAGATATGGATATCATTAACATCAATTGAATAAGAAAAGTATTGAGTTGATTCAATGGTATAGGCTGGCTGAGTAGCTTTATTATTGGGGTTAGGTGTTGGTTGAGCTGGTAGTTGAGTGGATTTTGGTTGAGAGCCTACTTGGGGTTTGGCATCAAAGCTTGTTGTTGTGGATAAAGAGGTTGATGGTAGGATTTTTGGTAGTTTGGAGGTGGGTTGTTCCATTACTACCCTCCTCTCCAAGGATTCTTCCATAAAGAAGGGTGTTGTTTCTACTATTGTCCTCAAAATTGAAGTTGTCATTATTGTTGGTATTGGCTAAGATATAGAACCCAACCTTGTTGTGTATTAGCCAAAGGTGGGGGTTGCATATATGCATGAATAGTCCAATTATGAAAAGATGACATTGGGTCTTGTGGAATCCCTCCTTGTCTTGGTGTCCAAGGATTTATTTGAGAAATGTAGAATACTTACCCATCCTCTGTTTCTATCATCTTGAATTTGGGTGCATCATCCTTCTCTTGTACAATGTTGGATAATCCTCTACATATGCAATCAACATTCCTTCTTTTTCATGCATGACAGAACTCTGTAAGTGTTACCTCTGCATCTTCTCTTTTCTTCTTAGCATGTAAAACATCAAGTTGGGTAGCCATGTCATTGAATATCTCCTATTTCATGTTCTTGAACATGTTCACAATCTTTGTTTTGGATATATCCCCAATTCCTTTGGTAGCTGATCCACCCTTTGATCTAACACTTCTTATTCTCTTCATAGTTTCTTTGGATTAATTTCTACAGGTTTCACAAATTTCCTCAAAGGTATAAATTGGGATATCTCTAGCTCCTATCAGGTCCAAAACATCCATATCCTCTTCATCGAGTCCTTTTAATAAAAGTAGCTTGAGGGACTCATTAGGTAACCTTGTGTGTTTTGAATTTTGAACATTGAATAAGAATCTTTCTAGGTAATATTCCAGTGGCTCATCTTCCTTTTGCACCATCCTAAAGAGTTCATCACCTCCTCTACTACTTGGCATGCAGTAATCTTGATATTTTACTAGAAACTTTTCCTTCATTTGTGGCTAGGTTGTCACAACATCTCTTCCTAAACCCATGAACCATCTCAAGGCTGCATCCTTGAGTGTAGAAGGAACAAATTTAGCTTAATTACATCGTGGTGTAATCATCTCCTACATAAAACATCAAACTAAAATAAAAAGGTGTTTGGGTCTTCAGTTATGGATCCATGAAAGTTAGGAAGGGCTGATGGAGAGATATTCTTCATTACAGTAGGTTGATTATTGTTGGAGATTGGGAACTCAAAAGTATTTGTCTTATCTTCAACATTTTGTTTCACTTATTCTGTCATAATTTCTTGATCAGGAATGGCCTCAGAAACTTCACTTGGAGGGGGGTCTTCTAACAACAAGCCTTATACAGAGGACAATATTTCCTCTTCAGAATCAAATATAATAATCTGTGTTATTTTTGGATTGGGTAAGAAACTACCACAAACATCTCTTGGATAGTGCATGCATCAACTAACTCAACTCAATCAACATACATTAGTGCGGGGGGTTGGAGGAAAAATTTATAAACCTAAATTGTTTCTAAGAAATGCAAAACCTCTCAAAAACCTTATAACTTGGCAATATCCCCATCACGATGAGTGCAAAAATGGTGGTGTAAATTAACTTGCAACAATTAATATGTTGTTCATTAAATCACAGTCATTTAATAATCAAACTAGGGGCCATGAACTTTTAATAATGCTAGTGTTGTATGCATAGTTATAGAGAATTTAGGAGGTATGGAAAGAAATTTCTGTCA
Organism: Taxus wallichiana var. yunnanensis; assembly: GCA_018340775.1. Classification (NCBI taxonomy): domain Eukaryota; kingdom Viridiplantae; phylum Streptophyta; class Pinopsida; order Cupressales; family Taxaceae; genus Taxus; species Taxus wallichiana. The sequence continues at coordinate 25,312,949 of CM031243.1, read as the reverse complement.
CTACAATACTTGAAATAAAAATGCTTGAAAGGTAAACAAAACTAATAATTGGAAATAAATGGTTTCTAAATACTATGAATAAAGAAAAGCTCATAAATTCAGAATGTAGATAAAGAGATAAATTGTTTCCTAGTATGAAACAGAAAAACAAAACTATGGAGGGGTTTAGCAAACCAAAAGTGGGCCCTAACTTGGGTGTTAATCACTCCCAAGGTGTGTAACTAAAATCTACTAAACAAAACTTAGATTTTTATTGAATTGGAATGAATGTTACATCTAGGAACAAAGCAACCTCTGTATCTGTGTATCATCTATTCTCTATATATTCTCCATCTAGATCTCCCTTTCTAGCATTAAACCTTTTTTCTTTTATGCTCCTCACTTACAAAAAAATGTGAGAAGAAGAATTCAACTAGGAGTTCAAACAGAATAAGTAAAATATATTCGGTCGAATAAGTCGAATATCTCAAAAAGATCAACAAGATTTTCCTCACATGCAACAAAACTAATTAAAAGGTGTCCAGATATCAAACACATAACTCAAGTGACTGAAAATTTCCTTAAATGACGTGTTAACTAATCAATGAGTTATTCAGTGAGTTGTAATGAATAATCAGATCTAGTGTTGAGTTATCTCCCAGTTCTCCATGTCCTAGTTGTAACTACTCCTTCAATGACACATACATACTTGAGTTTTTCCCTTCATATTCCAATATATCTTCATAATAAAAAATTATTTGTTGTAGGTAATCCCCTTTGGTTGTGGATGAGTTACTATGGATAGGTCCTTAGTGTAGGTGATTCTCTTTGGCTGCGAGATGGGTTTATAGATAAGTCCTTTGTTGCATACAAGTTTTTGCATATAACAAGTTTCTCACAAACAAGAGTGGCATCACACAAATAATCATTCAAACAACTTATTGAAATCAAGAGAATAAATGTACTCATCAAATACCAAAAAATAAATATAACTAGTCATAACTATATTAATCAATATATATGCCATAAGTTCAAGTTGTGATGATAATGTTCAACAGTATAATTGGGAAATACAAGGACATGGCTCCAATGGCTTAACCAAAATACAGATGATGAGTTATTTCGAAGGGAATTTACACGAATCGTCATTTAGACTTTGGGTATATTACTTGAAAATATTATAACCCATTTATATTATATCACTCATAAACTAGTTATGGATTGAAATGTCAATTGAGTAGAATAATGAATTTACCACTTACTTGGGATGTAAGAAAATGTGTTACATGTAAACTTTGGGTCTACTTTACACTTCACCAAAAGAGTATTTTGACATATATAATAAAGTTATATGTTTTTTTATCTTTTTCTTTGTTTATTTTCTCTCCCCTTGTATCCAAAAGACATATTTACACTCAAAATATTTTTGAAATGGAGGAATAAATTAGTGGAATATTGAAAGTGTTATTACTTATTTATCATTGCCCATTGGAATCATTGTATTGTTACTCATTAAATTATATTACAATGATTTAATATTAGAATATTGATTTTTCAATTTTCCCTTGTTAAATGTTAATTAATAATAAATCATCTTATCTAATGGTCTTAGACGATATCGTTTATTTTTCCTTAGAATGATGTCTAAAATATTTAGTAGTAATTATAATATCATTGCTTCCTATATGAATTTGTTCTACATTACTCTATAATGGATCATTTTGGTTTAAATTGGGAAACCTAAACAAGAAAAAATGCTTATCTTAATATGATGTAATATCATCATAAAAATTAGCCCATGTTCTGATATTTAACTAGAGGATATGCTTAGTTGGATTAGAATAGATTTGTAAATTCCATAAGATATCTTCATGAAAACATTTCTTCTTGTGAAATGGTGAGAATTCACTTTAGGATTTTATGAGCCTGCTTATGTAATTATTTTAGTGGGACTCAATTTCACTCATATGTATTTCTATTTTGAAATTGTATTGGTGATGCTTATGGATATTAAATGTTAACGTCATTAAAATGTGGAACTCATCTAGAGATTGTTAGGCCTAGATTTTTAAGTATAAAACAATGGTTTCATCTTGGGAAATTTATGGGTTTCATTTGATTTGGATACATAATATACTCTACCTTACTCTCTCAAGCTTCCACACTTTTAATAATTATTCATGAGTTTGACTTGTTGGCATGATTATAGGATTCCTACTTTCTATCTATAAAAACTTGTGAGTATAATTGTTTCACCTTACGAGGTATGCCAACATGGATTAGTGTTGGGTAAAATATATGGTATAAATTTATTGGGGTGCATATGAATGCTTGTAATCTTGATCCAGAACATGATTTCCAAAAATATGTTTTTGGAAAATCTTGGAAATCTATTTTTGTAGTTTTCAGCAACTTTTAGTATTTTGTAATTTTGAGGTTCTCGGTGAATTTATAGAGTTGTGATGATAACGATGATTAAAAAAAGTTTAATAATCATTAGATATTTCCATGCAAATATCATTTTGTGATATTTTCAATGCTTCTTTTGGTTCACAAAATGGGTCAATGGGCTAGGAGATATGACCCCAACAAGGGGGACTAATAAAACAATATTAATAATAGGATAGATTTTGGATTTTTCCACTTTTATCTTTTCAAATCCATCCCTAAGGTGGATAAAAATTTTCTCCTTGTATTATGACCTTTTGGTTACCATCTATAACCCTTCATATTCTATTTTTAGCAACCTTTTTCATATTCTCCTTGTATAGCTATAAATTAGCTTGTTTTGAATAAAGAGATAGATCTCTGAATATTCATATCCCTTATGGAGTTTTTGAATTTGTATTCATTTGGAATTTCAATAATATTTTTCATATCTATTTCATTGTGAATTTTATTGTTATATGACATTAAGCACCATTGTTAATGTGTTGTCCATCGGGTTACACTTCAATCCAGATAAAAATCTTCAACTTTATTATGATTTAAAGCATGGTAAGATATTATTACTAATGTATTTAATATATAATGCATGACCATATAATGGTGTAAGTGTTTCCTCCTTATAAGATCAATAATACTACCTTTATTTCTAAGAGGATTTTACTAGATAAGATTATAAGATGTTAATTTTTAATACGTTGCACCTAACTAAATCGGTGAAAGGATATGAAACATAAACTTGGATTGCATGAATTTGGTACAACATAAACGACATAACAAGATGTATGCTTGAAATTAAATATAGTACCAAGCTTGGTCATATTTCAAGTTGGCTTGTCACGCACTTGAAGCATTTGATAGTATCTTATGAAGTGTCTTATTTTGGATAGACATTGAAATGGGAATAGTATAAAACTAAATACATAAGTTGAAATGAGAATGTTATATCTTTTTAAAATTTTGGGAATTTTGTAAGTTTCCTTGGCACTATGTAAATGTATACATGGTTTCACAATGAATCTTTTGACCATATTTGAAAATTTCAAAGTTAATTACACTTATTACCAATTGTAATAGTCATTAGTAAGAATAGTGGTGCTTGTATTAGAAAGATAAAATTTAAAGGATTATTATAAATAAAATTATAAATAGACTATTTTAGGTGTTCCCCAAAGAGGTTCTTACAATCACTTATAGTTATGTATCTGATTTATCATGAAAATGAAATAATTGTTAAGGTTACTTATTACAATTTAGATAAAGCGTTAAAAAAAATAAAAGATATATTCAAATTAATTAATTTAACATCAATCTGCAAATCATAATATACCTATATTATAAATTTCCAAGATAGAGTGAATGAAAAAAGTGATATATGAAACTAGACATATGAAGGGAGATGTACTTAGCTATTTTATTACTCTAAAAGATGATTTGACTATGATAAAAGGGTGAAAAGAATAGAACTAATATGTAAGTGCTTCATTTCTAGATATAGGAGTGCATGATGAGTAAGTATGAAACATTTAAATATAGAAATGGCTTTTAAGTGGTTTTATACCTATTTTATGGTTTTATATGATGATTTGAAGGTGTTATATCAATTTTTCAACTTGTGTGATCAACAAGAATATGCTTCACTATGAAACAATACGTGTCACACATTTTAGAAACCCTTTTTATGAACCAAAATATATACAAACTCTAACCATGGGTATACGACCCTTCAAAAAGTTGTTGGTTGGGTTAAATTGTAATACATACACTACCTACTTTGTCACTACTCTCAAGATGTCTCAAACCACATGTATTTGTCCACCTACATATGTGATATCCATATGGATGTAACTATATTCATGAATGTATTCTTGATAATAATTTGGAAATGGTTTGACTTTATTGAATTAGATTGGAGGGATTTCAAATTGGGAATATATACTCTTGAACTAGGTTGGGAGTGCTTCAAACCTATGTGAAGTCTGATCCTAATGTGTGTTTATAATTTAGGGTAATTTAGGAGATATTATAGTTCTTTTAGAATGATAATTTATTTTATTGCTCTTGAAATTTCTTGGTAATTACCAAGTGATTATATGATTTAATGTAGCCAAATTCTAAACAAACTTGATATACTGCAAATAATATGAACTCCAAAAGAAAATAGATCTCCTTCTTCATTATTCAATAATGAATTACAATGTTTCCTAAATAGGAAAACAACTCCCAACTCAAGTTTCCAAGAAAACTCTAACTAACTTTGACTAAATCTACTCTAGGTGGCGGAAATTACTATTTTTAGCAGTTTACTAGAACTGTTATTCTTAGTAAGTTCGCATGCTTATTCAATACAGACACAGAAATTGCCACACATCTTCTACATTCCTAAATTAGAGAATTTCCAAATTTCTAACTCATAATGCAACTAATAGACTAAAATTAACTAATGCCCAAAAATAGGAAAAAATCAAACTACAACTTAAATCCTAATTTTTGGCCTCAAGATGGCAGATTTAGGGCCCGAAAATGTGCGAAACTTGCTCCAACAGGTAGGGCTAATAGATTGGTGCATTCATCTCATCAAAACATGTTGCTTAAAAAAAAGGACTCAAACGGACACCCGGAGCTCAAGTTATGACCTTGTCAAGTTCCTGCTAATTTTGGCACATCATGATTGTAATTAACGTGCATATTTAAGGGGTTATAGGTATAATATTTCATTAAGGATAACCCATGAGAAAAGTAATGACCCATTAAAATATATAAAATTGATAAATTTACTATCGGGTGACTTAAAATGAAACCTTTAGTTTCAGACCAAAGTATTTGATGAATTGGTCCTTATGTGGTAGTACATACAAGAAGAGAGTGATGTGTTGTAAAGTTCTAGATGTGACACTTGTAGGTGATAAACTATTTTAGAATGAGGCAAGAATATTTTTGATAGAATGAGTAGTGTAAATGAGGATAAAAATGCATGAAATTGGGAAATCTTGGAATGCATACACAAGTCATAATTTAAGGTTTAATCTAATAATAACATTATTAAGTGATAAATTACCAAATTTATGTGTCTACATTTCCCTCCCTTAAGATAGGAAATTAAATTTGCTTTCTTAAATTAAAATATTCTTGATTGTGTAGACACACTTTATTTTTAGATCGAGATGCTTAATTTTATTGAGTGTTGACATGATCTCCACAATGAAACCTAAAACAAAAATTGTATTTTATTCTCATAAAAATAATTTAACTTTAACTCATATTTGAAAATTTACTTGAAACCTTTATTTTTAAATTGAAAATTACAAATTTAAAAGTGAATAAATAAAAGGAGTACACATGTTTTCCTTGTCGAAATATAACTCCTTGATGAATTACTTAGAGAGATGGATTGGAATTGAGATGTTGGAGGATTGGGGGTAATTATTCACTAATGTTTTGATGGATAAGCTAGATCTAAAAGGGAGAATTTTTTTCACCTGACCAAATTCTAAAGAAAGGGTGTCAAAGGGATTTCTAGTTTTTGAAATCCTTATAAAATGAGAAAGGATGTCACAATATGTTTAGTTGTCTCAAAAATAATGAGAAGAAGAATTTTATAGGGATTTATAGTCACCCTAAAAACCTTATACCCATCAAACACACCACCTTTGTATAGGGATCTAGGTATAAATTTGTAAAATATAAAAAATTAGAAGGGAATGAAGTATACACAACCCCACCATGTGATGTACAATTTTGAATACATAACATGAAGGATTCCCATACCCCTATAACATGTATCATAAAGGTGTTAAATATACACAAAGTCAAAACATAATGTAGTACTCATGTCCCCCTCATTCTATCTTGAGATGTAGAAAAATATGCTTTGAAATGTGTCAAATAACCTTGAACATGTATCAAAAACCTATAAAATTTTACATATAATCTAGAAATATTAAATTTTGTCTAAGAAATTATCCAAAATAAAATCATGCATCATGGATAGTAACATCGATGGTTCTATCCCTTTATGACCCATATCTATTCATTTTCATGTTACTATGTTCTTGTCTTCCTATCCATTATTCCATTTTGTTGTGAATTATGTAATTTTTTTGTGCTTGAATTGTGTAGATATGTTTTTATTACCCTTTTCAATAACCCCTCTTTTGAGGTGAGTGATATGTGCAACAGATCAATGAGCACAATATAAATAATGTATTTCCATGTGATGTGTAAAAACTAATCGATGTCGAATCACATTGAATGCTATTGGAAGTGGCCATCATTGATATCATATTCCTACAAGAGATTATATGGTAGAAACCATAAGATTAAGATATAACAAACAATCATACAATAAAAAAATAGAGAAGCATAGAGTAATACAAGTAGACAAGTATATAAGCATACAAGTAAGTAAAACAATGTCACGGATGTTAGTCATAGAAAAGGAATATAGCCATATAAATAGACACAATAGTATTTCACACACAATAAAGTATGAGAAAAGGAAACAAAGCAAAAAAATATAGAACACAAAATTTTCACGCATATACACATATAAAAGGCCATATCTTTGCATGCATGAAAACAAACATACAAGAAATAAATTGAATAAAATAGTATGAAGTATCCCGAGAGGCACTTAAATCAAGAGATAATATTTGTACATAAGGAACATGCAATAAACACATTGGTATACATAAATATCATATAACAAAAAATAGAAAATGAGTATGATGAGAATGTGAAACACCACTATGAAATTAAACAATAACACTTGATAGCATAAGATATGCCCCCACATGTTATTTGGTCACTAAGTGAGAGAAGATATCCATCATATAAGAATTATAGAGATCTGTCTATCTCATCCATCATACTCAAATACGTCACAAACACATGCATGTAAAAATTAAATAGAATATGTTATTTATCAAGCTATGTGAAAAAAAGATTATGTAAAGTAAAGAGCTAGCAAATCAAGTCATATGTAGATGCTAATTTTCTATATTTAATAATATTTGATGTTTTTGCTTATTGTATTATTTGATATTTTGTATTTTTATGATATTTTTATCTATAAAAATCTAGTGATACCCTATAATACTATCAAATGGGTGAGGAGAGAAACATGTAGTTTTGGACCTCACATTTGCATTGTGCACACTAGGAGTAGGATACATCACTTGTAGCTTAGGATGTATTCTTGCAAGTTAGGGTTATGAGACTTGCTTAGGAAATTTTTACTTATAATAGGATACCCATGAGCATTATTATAAGGAATAGATCCTCTAGATGTAGCATGAATAGGTGTAATAGGCCTAGGTGTGGAGACTAGATCTTTATTAGTAAATTATTTAGGAAAAGAGACTCATATGGGATACCCTTGATCATAAAAAATTGATTTCCATAAATATAATTAACACAATGTTGTATTGTAGAATAGGTACCCTTAATTTTATGAAGCCAAGGGCATCCTAGAATCATGTCAAATGAGTTAAGACAAGTAGTAACTAAGAAATGTATAACCATAGTAGTGGATCCTAGAGTAAAGGAAGATGTGCCAAAAATAAGTTTTAGCATCAAAGTTCATGTGTTTCTTAATCTAAATATGGAAGCAATATAAAATTTCACATATTTTTAGAGTCACTTCCAACTAAGATACTATGGATGGGAATTAGACAATAAAATTAATGAATATAAATCACTTGAGAGGAATCATCATCAATAATATTTGTGCCATCAAATGTAATACTAGGCCTAAGAGGCATAAGCGATGTGACTACAAACATTAGAAAAATTCGATAATCATATGTGGAAGGAGGAAGCTAATCTCTATAAGTATGGCATGCACCTCGGAAATACTCTTAGATTCATAATTGTTATGATTAGGAAGTGCATTGTTAAATTTCTTAAAATTGGAGTTATTATTCATGGGATTAGATTGTTAACCAAATGTTTTAACCCAAAATGAAATAAGAGGCAAGAAAAATGTTAGGATTGTTCTCTATTTAGGTTATTTTTATAGTCACAATATCTATTAAGGTATGTGTGTGTAAGTTTACTCCCATATGAATATTTTAATTCATATATTTAGGGAATATGTGAGGTGTCTCACCTCGTTTTCCTTTCTTGGAGATGATCTTGGAGTTCCATGTCACATGTAACTCATTTTACACTTTTCACAAGCTTTGCACTCACTTCGGGGATTAGGGACACCGGGAACACACTAGGAAGGTTTGCATAAGTAATGATGGAGTTATTTTACAACTCCTTTTGGATCTCTTATTCTATTTAAAGAGTTGTCTCCTCTCATCTCCTCTCTCATTATTAGATGTTTATTCTTATTTTTATATTCTCTTCTTTCCTTTCTCTATCTTCTAAAATATTGTAATATACAAAATAGTGCTTAATCCTTCTTATTACATGTTAGGTTTTATCTTATTGATTCAATTTCGCCACTTACCAACTTGTCTCAAACCTTGTTCATGGTTTGGCTTATTTTTTAAGGTAATAGTGTACCTTATTGGCATTTAATTCCTTATTGTTTAAATGTTATTTGTAAAAGGTCTTATATATTATTATTTCATTACATAAGAGAAAAGTTTTACTAACATGTGAAACTAAGTTTTTACATTTTTGGTAGAGAATCAAGAAAATTTGTTTGTTTTTGACACATTTTTGCAAGGGATCCGGGAAAAATTTTAAGGGTCCCTCAGAAAAAGGCCTTAGAAAATATTTGGTGAATATGTGAAAATTATATTTCACATGAATGGTGAATATAAAGATAATACGACATCGCTAATAAATGTTCTAGGATGGTAGCATTTTTATATGCTACTAGTCGGTAGCATAGTTTATGCTACCGGCCGACATCATATTGTATGATGTCAGCCAGTAGCATAGAAAATGCTACCGGTTGGTACCATATTTTATGCTACCAGCCAACAACATATAGTATGTTGTCGACCGATATCATAGAAAATATGCTACCCGTGATAACATATAGTATCTTTGTCGGATGGTAGCATAACATATGCTACCGGTCGGTAGAATTTTCTATGCTACTAGGCAATGACAACATACTACATGTTGTTGGCCGGTAGTATAAACTATGATATCATTGACCATATTCGAGGAGAATTTTTTGAATTCCTATTTCACAAGAATGGCGGATTGACTCCTAAAATTGATTTGCACCTAGAAATTTTTGGCGAAATGGTCCTAATTGGTACCCTAAAAATTTTCCAATTTCAAATTTCAAAAACTGGAATATTCATGAATTAATGAATATTCGCCACTAAAAGTTTCCTTGGGATCATACACATGAAAATAAATTTAAAAACGTGTCTTTTTATAACCAAATATTATTCTTTTTATATTTTGTTTGCATCTAAAATTTTGTAGGATTTTCTTCATTAAGAATTTTTTTTGAAGTTCTTTCAAATCAATGTAAATCTGATGCTTTATAATATGTTTTCTCTTTTATTTTTATGGTTATTTGCAAAAACAAAAACAAAAATAATTTTTTTGTTCTAACACTTCATTTAATTATTATTTGAGAGATCTTTAGATCTCTTATATTCTAGTTTTTTTCAATTATTTTATTTGTAAAAGAAAAAAAAAAGAAATTGTCTTGGGCTCATTTTTACTCATATTTTCTTATAAATATTGTATAGAAAATAGGTCATAAATTTTGATTAACAATTTGGATCTCGTAAAATTTTAATGGGTTTTTTCCTTTCTTTGTTGGGAAAATGTTGTTAAAATTTTAACCTAACCCATATTATGCTTTAAAATATAAATGTAAATTAGTAAAATGTTATTAATAGTTCATACCCATAATTATTTTAAAATCTCATATGGGAAATAACTCATAAATTTTGATTTACAATATGGGTTTCTTGTATTTTTATTAGGTTTGTGCCTTTCTATGTTAGGGAACTTTTTTTTAAAATTTAGCTAAAACATAAATTGGTTTATAAGATAACATATATATATATATATATATATATATATATATATATGTTTCATGCATTTTGTTGTCATGTTACATGTAAAACATGCAAAATTGAAAATTTTGGCCATGATAACCAAGCCCGCACTTGAAAATTTCCTCTCTCGGTCACTATAAACAATTTCTCTAGCCATCGTGTACACAATTTTATTCTCATTCCGGATCATAGGAACATGCTAAAAATATTTTTAAGTGTGTTTAATGTGTAGGGATGTATTTATTCAAGGAGAAACAACTATCTTCATAGGCCTAGAAAGGGCCATTTTTGGCCATTTTTACAATTGGTGAATACCCTCTCGGAAGATGAGAGGAAGATTCGGGCCACATAGGAGTTGTGTAGGAAATAAATTAAGTTATCCAAGGAAGTTTAGGGAATATTTTTGGAAGAAATTGATGTTATGAACAAATTGAGAAAGATCGGGTAATTTTGGGCACATGGAATGAAGGCTCCAATGGTGAAAGCTAACTTGTCTAGATGATTATGGGAGCTCGAGAGGAGTTGGGAAGTAAAAAAGTATTCATTATAAAGGTATTAGAATCATGTAAATTATGGAAACACACATTTTTACCAAGTCTTCAATATTTCTATGATAGCTTAGTTCAATGCCGGTACTCCTTCATGTTGAAAGTGTGAATGGTGTAAAAATTCAAATTATGGGTAGAATTGGATCCTTATAATGGATGGAATGATCTCAATAGGTTATTTTGAGTAAAACTCATCTAATTTTTGACCTCAAAATACCCTTCCATGCTCTGGGGCAGAAAAAGCACTCTTGGTGTCTTAGTTTGCACTTGGTGGGTGACATCAACATCCTAAAAAAGCATGAGAAGGATTTTGAGCATGATGTATCCCCTTAGATTGTCCCAGTGGTGCAAAGGGGAAAAATGGGACACCAAAGTGTTCTCCCCATTGATTTTGGAGTTTTGTCACTTATAAACTTGACTTTAGGTGTTAGGAAGAGTGTATGGATGAATTGAGTTGCAAGGCCCACTTTTCATGATACCTGGTCCCCATGCCACATTTGTGAGCACATGATGTCCCATTGGATTGTCTCCAAGAGAAAAATTGGAAAATGGGGACACCAAAGTGTACCCCCTATGAGGTAAAACTTCTCGCATGACTTGCTCAACACATCCTTTGCACCTAGGAAAAATACAAACTTATAAATCTCTTAACTTCATGCCCCAACCTCATGATAAGACCCCCATGATGAATTTTAAAGATGGTGGCATCCCCTTGGATTGCACTAGGTGAAAATGGGGCAACGTGTACATGAAATTGTACCCCTCATCCCTTCATTTAGCTCCTGGTCACATGAAAACCCATTTTTAGCACTTGAAATCCATTTTTAGCCCTTGAAATCCAATTTTAGCCCCTGCATCTCATCCAAAATGAACCATAAAGTTATTATTATCCAACATAATCCCACTAGGATATTCTTGTATTTTTATTTTGGGACTTAGGAAAATTTTACTTTTAAAAGGTAAGAACACATAAACCTAGTCTTTCGTGGAATCAAGGGATTTAGTGATCCACGAGGTTCTCCTAACCCATAGAACAAAGGGGAGCATTAGTTAGACTTTGGAGGATTTTTGGATCAATAAATTCATGGAACAAAGGATCCCGATGTACCACAAAGTTTGTAAAAAAGTGTTCCATGGACTCTCCAAGTCCATGGAACAAAAGAGTTTGAGCTCGGTATTACGTGAAAGAAGCAAGGAATGAGTGAATGTGGCTAAGTCTAAAACATTTGGAATAATAAATTCATGTTCTATGGAATTCTCAATTGTTAGAATTTCATAGGATTGTGACGTCTTTGGAGCAAATAAATGAGATTGTAATACATTAAGACCCACGGGACATTGTAGAATTCCGCAAGACATTGTCAAAGCTCACTGTTGATAAAGCAAGGTCCAAAAAGCACCTAAAAATCTGCCAAATACAAAAAGTTTCATAAAATGTTATAAAACATTCAAATATTCAAAAAACCCACAAACCAAAGGAATGAAAGGAGGGAATCCATGAATGAGTGACGGAGGGTTTTCGGCCATAACTTTTGATGCAACCAACCAAATTTGATAAAATCGATGGCAATGGAAATATCTCCTTATCACCTTCATTATGGGATGATGAATGTTTAGTATTGATCAAGTTTTGGGGCTCAATTATGTGAACACAAGTTTAAGGTAGAAAGGATGGTCCTAAACATACAAGGTTATCAAATCATTCCCAATCACTCTAATTAATGAGGAATGACAATCCTTCTCCATCTATAGGTTGAGTAACATGTGGGAATGGTCTTTCAAAGTTTCCCATGTGATTTTTAGGTGAATTGATGATTTTTTTGGTAGTTGAAGCTATAAAATTCATGCCCTTCCCCTATCTCTCCCTTTCCTTTCTATATTATTCTATATAATTTGTAAAATCCTTCATTTGAAAAGGAGCATGTTACGAAATGTGAAGCAACCATGTCTAAATGGTTTTCCAAATAGTGTTAAGTTGTAAACCTCTATTTGGACTTGAAAAATGCATTTTGTGCCTTTTCTTCACATGTAATGGTCTGGGAATATTTCTATTGTAATAAAATATTGTTTTGTGCTTTTTTCTCAATTCTTGTTGTATTTTTGTGGATGCATTTTCCCTTGGCAAGTTCATGTGAGAATATATGGTAAAATACAATTTTGGCTCTATGTGACTTATTTCTAGCTTATCCCTTCTCCCTCATAAAATGCAAACCCCTTTCTTTAATGTTATCACAACTTTTAACTTAGTATTTTCTCATTTATGCATCCTTCTAACCATCTCTCTCTCTCTCTCTCTCTCTCTCTCTCTCTCTCTCTCTCTCTCTCTCTCTCTCTCTCTCTCTCTCTCTCTCTCCTTAGTCCTTTGGAAAAATTAGGTTAGGAGTAAATAATTTTTTTCCAACTTTAGGAGTAGTTTTACCACTATATTTAGGTAGAGGGACCACCCTTCTTTGGAGGCTTGTCTTAAGATGCAAGTCCCACACTTAGAGACAATCCCATGTTAGCAAGGAATAGGAAATTGTCATGTGCATATCCTAAGGGTGATATTTTTTTGTCTTAACAATGAAACTTGTCAAGAAATGGTGAAAAGTGAAATTTTGTGTCTATTATGTCCCCTTTTTCCCCTTTGTCCCTCTTTCTTTGGTGTAATGTATGCCAGCCATCCTCCGACCACAGTCGACTTGTTGGGTAAAGCATTGAGTGAAACTTTTACAAATAAAATATGAATAATCCCTCCTCTCCAACACTTATTCATTTCAAACATTTATGGTTTCATTATTTTACATCCAAATCTCTATTTTCACTAGATATATTGTCGTACTTCTTCTAGACATCCATACTCCCAAAAATGAAAATTATTGAGAACTCATTATCCATACACTTGATTCCCATCATAATTTACTAGTGCAATCCTAGAAAAAACACCTTCAAGCTAGTTATAAGATAAATTGCATTAATAATCTCTACAATACACATTAGATACTTGAATTTTTCATCCTAGGAAGTTTCTTTTTCATATCTATAAAGCTCACGGCAAATGAAAGACCTCAAAAGCTGGATCGGAAGGTCTTGAAATGAAATATGAACTTATAAAACCAATTTCGTTACAATACAACATCCAAATTAGCTCCATATAAAAATAGTAAGTTTGAAAAACTTCACATGTCTAAATATATTAATTTTCCAAAAATGGTTAATTCATAGCACATGTGCCTTCCAAACAATTAAATATCATCAATAAGTAAAAATTGGGAAAACTTACAAAAAATAGGTATCCTAAATGGGGCCTACCATAAATAGTTAGTCTTGAAATTAGGCTCAAATAACTTGTATCAACTCACATTCCACCTCTCTCATTGTGTTTTTCCATAATTGCAAGGCTAGGAAATGGTCTTATGGTTCAAATGAGGATGAAATCTCTCATAGACTAGAAAATTTAGCCTTGAAGTGAAGTTTGAGATTGTGTGTTTCAATCCATCAATGCAGTCACAGAATGTGATCATCATGTTTAAATGATGCAGACCATGAAAGGAAAGTGATATAAAGTAGGGTTTGTAAAGTTGAGCCCCAATTCTCAATCATGTCCTTAGAATATGGAATAACAAAGTGTGTTTGATGAGTATGACGGTGAATGTGTTGAACCCTGTCTCATTGGTGTTTTCATTGATGTCATGTGGCATTGATGGAAAATAGTGATTGATGAGGTGTCAACCTTTCAAGGGCATGAAGGTTGATTGGTAGTTCCTTCTTCATACCTCAAATGGTATATAATGGTATGTTTGGAGTGTTTTGGTGTGGTGTCCGGAGATGTCATGGTGTGTGAACAAGGTCTTATTATATGTATGGTACATTGGAAAAATAGTAGGTGCATGGAGGTGCTTGGTGTAAACTCCAAAGGTTTCCTATGAGTCTCAATAGATGTTTCAAAGGTGTGAAAGGGAATTCATTGTAAATAATATGTCAAGTTTCTTGAGTCATGGTGTAATAAAGCTTAATTAGGCCTAGTTCTAAGACCTAATGCAAGCATAACTTAGAGAATGGAGCTGAGAAAGAAAAATGAAGGTAGGATAATCATGAGGAGTGTGTTTAAGCATTGTAGATATGATGTGGAAGATGATACAAGTTAATATTCAACTGTTAAAGGAATGATTGAGGTCTTTTGGAGGCATTTTCTTAAGGGCAAGGCGGGTAAGCAAATAAAAGTATTAGTGGTCAAGAAGGTACATACCTATTTATGAGCAAGTAAGAATTTGGGAAGTCATTAGGGTTTTTCCTAGTGTTTTGGACAAAAAATCATGGAAATTTGAATAATATTTATTTATTTTTGAGGTTTTAGGCTCTATTGAGCTCTTAAAATGATCATATCCGGCTTGAACAACATGTTTGATGAGATCATTTGTAGGTTAAAATTTTGTGTCATGGCCTGATATTTTCATCAAAGTTAGGGCATGGAACCTAGTTTATTTTACAATTGGAATGAATTTAAATGATGACCTAAGCTCTATCAACGATCCCTAAGAAGTTACGTAGGTCCAAACCCTCATAAAACCCTACCCTTGTAGCGATGGAGAGGAAATCAAAATTTTAATCATGAAATCACTTTTTCAAGCTAATGTAAAGACTTATGGCTATAGAGGACTCCTTGTAGTTCATTTTGTTGGTATTCTAATATCCCACATTAGTTGTTCAAGTACAATTGTATCTCTACTTTGTAATGATTTTCTATTACAATTAGGCATAGAAGGTGTCATAGTGAAAAAATAAGCTGTGGAGGAAATATTGAGAGGTTTTACAAGTTTCCATGATAATATTTAGGTAATTTTTATGCACAATTTTGGTGATCCATGTCAATCAAGATAGCCTACCGCTAAAAGCCAAACAATGCAAAACTAGTCAAGTTTGTTTGAGAGAGTATTGAAGTGAATGCATGTTGTTAAGGTGAAATATGAACATGAATAGTTGATACACATCCTATCTTACATTTTTATCCCAATAAGTGATCAAGTGAAGTGTTTTAGGGTCTAAGCTTGATGGTCCAAAACTACCATTCTAGGCACTGTAAAGTAGGTTTGAAAGACAAGAAGGAAAATGCGTTCTTTTCCATAGATTTAATGCATGTGAGTGGTTGAGGGGTGATTTTAGGTTCTTAGAGAAGTGTATCAAGAATTGGTTTGGCATGAAAATGATGTTTTGTGTGTTAGATTTATTCTAGGAAAACACTAGTTCTTGGGACTTGGAAGCCAATCGAGTAGTTCTTGAAATACAAGCTTAGTTGAGTTATATTCCCTAAAGTGATGCAGCATATGTGCTTAATGAGTTTCCAAAGACACAGAGCCTTCCATAAATGTTCTCTAGAATTCATTAATAGGTGGTTGAATGCACTAACTAGATCATTTTGTGAAGACTAGTTTTCTAAGCATGCAAGTTCATTGGTACCTTATTCAAATCAGTATGCCAAAGTGTGAATCAAGGTGGTAATGTTACTCCAATTACTTGAAGGTGACCTAGAGGTCACATATGACATCCTCCAATATGTAAGAAGTTCTTAAAGTGCATAATTCAATGTTGAGTGATCATTCTTATGACCGAGTTTTTGGATCCACCATGAGTTGTGCATACCAAACTAAAAAGAAGTGTTGGAATGGATTCTTGTGCCCTAACCCACAACATGAAAATTAGGTGATGATTTTTAGAACTCATGAAGATTCATCCATCTTATTTGGATTTCATGACATGAGTTTATAATGCTCCCCATACACCCAAGTTGAACACTTTTTTGTAAAGTTCATGCACCTAGTTGTGCATATGAGATCTAATGCAATCATGAAGGTGAAATCGTGATTTCTAGAGATTTTAAATTATTTATAAGACAAGGAGGAAGTATTATAACATATAAATAACTTTTTAACACTTGTCTCATTTTCCAAGTGGGATAGAAGACAAAAATCCTACATTGAAAGAAAAAGACAAAAGGGAATAGCTGTTACAGATGAAATTTGTAGGTGTCGAAATGGAATATATTAAGTTTATTTAGTGTCTAAAAATATCAGGAGTTATTTCTATTTCCTCATAGGTAGGAGAATAGTTATGATAAGTTATGAAAGTTTTGTACACCTGTAATCGACACTTTTTCCCTTGCAATGGTGGTGATATGGAAGTTAGGTGATGTCATCCAAGTATCTTGAACGAGATGAAGAAGATATAAGGTGAAGGAGTTAGTAATTGAAGTTGAAGAGGTGTGATATATTTTCATCCTTGCATATATGAATGCAAAAATATACATGATAGAGATATTTTGAAGGGATACGTTTAGAAGTGTAAGCTAGTGAGCATATAATTGATTCTAGATATGTAAAGAATAAGCATGAGCAAATTGGAGCTGAATACAATCACTAATTTGTTGCTATAAACAACTAGGATAATGGAGGTGATAAAAACATTGTGAATACTAAGTTGGTTCTTAGTAAAATTGGGATTTGGTGCTTCCTTTCAAGTAGGAGCTTACAAAAATCGTCAAGTAGGAGTTTGATTTGATTGATTGGAGTTGATGCTTCAATTTAAGTGGGTACTCAATAAATTGGAATCTCTGTAATTTGTTATAGGAATTTTTTCCATCATAGTAAATTAATTTTAGTGGGGTTTTCTCCCTTCATTGGTTTCCCACATTAAGTTTTTTCTTCATATGTGTTTACTTGTTGATTTCTCATAGTTGATTATTATTGTTTCTTCATGGAAAAAATTAGTCAAATTGAATAGGTTGTTTACATTTAGAATTATTCTCCAAAATCTTAAAAATCATTGATTTACCTCTCCCCTCTTAATTCTTGTGTTTTCCAATAATTGTTATCATATCTAGGTTCTCTTGGAGCAAGCTTAACAACTTGAATGAGATCTAATAAGCACAAACATGGCTAACAATCAAAGTCAAAGTGTTTTCTCTATTTCTAAAGCACCTATCTTCAATGGAACCAACTATGTGTTTTGGAGTGTTCGAATGAAAAACTATCTTATATTTCTTGGTTTTAAATATAGTAGTTAATAGTTGATGGCTACACCATTCCATCCATACCTTTGACTAATGCAAGTAAGCAAGAAATCTAGTGAGAATAATTTGAGGTAATGAATGTAATCCTATGTGGAATGGAAAAAGTATATTTTGTGAAAGTTATGCATTGCAAAAAAGCCCGAGAGATTTGGGACAAGCTAAATACCATGTATGAAGGAGATAAAGGTGAAGAAATCCAAGTTGTAGACCTACCGTAGTCAATTTTAGATCCCTGTGAATGAAGGAAGATTACAATATTGCATCCTACTTATAAAGAGTAGATGAAGTGATAAATCTCATTAGAGGATTAGGAGAAAAGGTGGAGGAAACAATGGTTATTCAAAAGGTGTTAAGATCTCTAACATTTTAAGTATGACTCTAAGGTTGTAGCTATTGAAGAAGAAAAATATTTGACCACTATAAATATGGATGAAATTCATGGCATTCTAACTTCCTATGAAATGAGAAAAAATAAACAAGGCCATGAAAGAAAGAGGCTACATTCAAAGTGACGAGGAACCTCGGGAAAAGAAAAACAAAGATGAATCTGACATGGATGATGATGATGAGAGAATTGTGTAAATGTTTGTTAGGAGACTAAAAAGAGGATAAAATAAATACAAATGAAATCTTCCCTTTAATTTTTTTAGTTGTTTCCAAGTAGGACATTTTCCTCAAAATGTCCTAACAAGAAAAAGGAAGAGAAAGATGAATATGATGAAGAAGAAAAGACTTCTCATAAGCACAAGAATAAATTCAAGAAATATGAAGGTAAGAAAACGTACTTCAAGAACAAAAATAACTTCTATACCAAAGAGGAAACAAGTTCATATGAATCAAGTGACTCCAACAAGACTGAAAGTGAAGATGAAGATACTCAAGTTGAGACTCTATTATAGGCAATGGAAATAAATTTTACAAGCAACTCAAAAAGTATCTTTGTGAAGATGAAAATTTAGATGAGGATGATGCTGAAGTGAATATTGAAGCTGAATTGATTAGTGCCTTTAAGGAATTCAAGCTCCATAGGAGGAAGAATAAAAAATTGAATTCAATTTTGAAAGATTATGAAGAGAAAATCCAGCTTCATGAGAAAAGGATGAGAAATAAGGATATAGAACATGAAGATGGAATCAAGGAACTTGAAGAACAATTAGAATTTATTTCAACATATTTCAAAGCTAAGGAGGAAGAACATCTCAAACTCAAAACATAGATGGAGCTCCTAAAATTGAATTATGTTAGACCTCAAGAAAATAAAAAACATATCAAATATTTGACAAGAGTTTAAGTGATTTATATGAGATTCTAAGAATTGAAAGGTCTTTAAATGATAATAGTCGTATAGGTTTTAAGGAAGGTCACAAGGATGATAAGAAAAATAGCAATAAAGATGAAAATATCACTTAAGAACCACCTCAAGTAAGGGAGGCTAGTGACAAGACAGTCAAGAGAAGTACCAATCCAATCATACAATATCATGCAATAAGGTACAATCACACTTTATATTTATATTATTTCTCTTGTAATGTTCAGACACAAAGCTATAGAGTGTAGAAGATATGTAAAGGTTCATGGAAGGAACTTTCACTCATAGCAGATGAGAGGAAACAATGAAATGATATGCTATAACTACCAAAATCCTGGTCACATAGCAAAATTTTGTAATCAGAGATGCACAAAGAAAGAAAGAAAGTGTATGTAGTAAGGTATGATCCTACAAGAAAGAAAGAGCAAGGTCTAATAGCTCAAACAACATTTCATACTCAAAATGAATACATAGCATGGTACATAGATAGTGGATGTTCAAGTCATATGACAAGGAAAAAGGAAAATTCATCTCATTAAAAGAGGATGCATTAGGAATGGTAAGATTTGGAGATAACACATCTATAAGCATTGTAGGTAAGGGCACATTGAGTCTAGATAATGGGAAAGGCTGACTAAAAAATTTTGTATGTAGAAGGTCTAAAACAAAACCTATTAAGTGTGAATCATATGTGCAAGAGAGGATATACTTTGATGTTTCATGATAAAGGATGTGATATAAGAAGTAAAAAATTAGGAAAGCGAGTTGGTGAGGCGAGAATGACCAAGAACAACATGTATGTCTTGAAAGAGATCAACAAGGAGAAATGCTTCACAAGAAAGGTGGATGAAATTTATCTTTGGAATAAGAGGTTAGGACACCTAAATTTTGACAATCTTGTTAAAATCAGTTCTAAGGGGTGTGTGAGAAACATTCCCAAGATACTAGACTCGATGATGCACTTTGCAAGGAATGTTTACATGGAAAACAAACCAAGAGAAGATTCAAATCCAAAGAGTACTCCAAAACAATACCTCTATAAATAATCCATAGTGATCTTGTGGGACCTAAAAGGACTGAAAGTATTCAAGGTAAAAGATAATTCATGCCTTTAATTGATGAGTATACAATAATGACTTGGTTTGCATTCCTAAAAGAAAATTCAGAAGCACTAGAAAAATTCAAAACATTCAAAGCTCTAGTTAAAAATGATAAAAATGGCAAAATAAAAAGTTTGAGATTTTATAGAGGAGGTAAATTTTGGTCAAATTATTTTGATGAGTTTTGTGAAAACCATGGAATAAGAAGGCAATTATTAGCAAAAATAACACCTCAACAAAATGGGGTTGTGGAAAGGAAAAATAGGACAATTCAAGAGATGGAAAGAACTATGTTAAATGAGTCGAAGCTATTATATGGCTCTTGGAGAGAAGAATTTTATATTATAAATAGAGATCAAATAAGGATAAACAAAAATAATACCCCCTATGAGATTTGGAAAGGAAGGTTTGCCAATGCGAAACATATAAGAGTATTTCGGAGTAATTTCTTTATCAAGAGGGATGCATAAAATCTTGGAAAATTTTATTCAAGGACTCATGAAGGCATCCTTTTGGGATAATACTCAATGTGTTAATCATATAGGTGATACAATAAAAACCAAAAAAATATAGTAGAGAGAACAAATGTTGCCATTGATGAAATCAATCCAATAAAGACTAAATCTTATCCAAATGAGACTCCTCAAAACATAGAAATCCAAGATGATGATGAGGTTGCATAAGGAAATCAAGAAGAAGAAGAAGAAGATAAGGATGAAAAGTGTAAACAAAAAGATTTCTCAAGACAAGTAAAAATATATCACCCTATAAATCAGATAATAGGCAACAAGGAGGTAAGTATACAAATAAGAAGAAGAGTGAGGAATTCCCAAAACTAAGAGAACATTTCTCTCTTATCCAAAATTGAACAAAGAATGTTGTGGAAGCTAGAAAATACCAAAATTGGATTGATGCAATGAATAAAGAATTGGACCAAATAGAGAAAAATGAGACTTGGGAACTAATTGCTAGGCCGAAGAACAAGAATGACATTGGAACATAGTGGGTACTCTAAAATAATCTCAATGAAAAAGGTGAAGTTACAAGGAACAAGGAAAGACTTGTTTGAAAAGGGTATGCTCAGGTTGAAGAATATTATTTTAAGGAAACATTTGCACCAGAAGCTAGAATAGAGGTAATTAGATTCTTCTTAGCATATGCAACATATAAAAGGTTCAAGGTATACCAAATGGATGTCAAGTCAACATTCTTGAATGATAACCTAAATAAAGAAGTATATATTGAACAACTTGATGGATTTTCACTCACATAGGACAAGGGATATGTGTGAAAATTGAAGAAGGGCCTATATGGCCTTAAAAATTCTCATAGAGCTTAGTACAATAGATTATATAGGTATCTAACTGATTAAGGATTCAGGAAA
This sequence comes from Taxus wallichiana var. yunnanensis, assembly GCA_018340775.1. NCBI lineage: Eukaryota > Viridiplantae > Streptophyta > Pinopsida > Cupressales > Taxaceae > Taxus > Taxus wallichiana. Next base: position 25,291,154 of record CM031243.1, on the reverse strand, counting down.
GGAATGACAAATAATAACCTCTACATAAAGGAAGAATAAGGTCATCTATTTCCTGTAGTGGTATATGTTGATGAAATAATATTTGGAGGAAATAGTGAGCCACATGGATTTGCGAGAGGTCATGAAGAAGTAATTTGAGATGTCAATAATATGAGAAATCCCATTCTTCTTAGGTCTGTAAATTAGTCATTTTAAGGAAGACATCTTCGTCTTTGAAACCAAGTACATAATATAAATGCTCAAGAAGTTTCAAATGGAGGATTGTAAGCCAGTTAGACCACCAATGGTTGTAGGATGCAAGATAAACAAGGAATACAACTGACCAAGAGTAAATCAAACCACATACAGATCCATGATAGGCAACCTATTGTACTCTTCCGCCTCTAGGGCGACATCAGACAAGAATTTGGCATAGTTGGAATATTTCAAGAAGATCCTAGAGAAAATAACCTATAAGAAATCAAGAGGATATTCAGATATCTCATGGGGACCATGGAATATGGGATTTGGTATCCAAGAAGTAATGAATTTGGGATAAAATCTTTCATATATACAAATTGGGCAAGCGGTGTTGATGACAAAAGAAGAAAAAGTGGAGGATCATTTTTGTTGGTAAGTTTCTTGTCTCATGGCTAAGAAAAAAATATTCTCTTGTAGCTTTATCCACATGTGAAGCTGAGTATGTATCAGATGCATTATGTTGTGCTCAAGTGTTATGGATGAGGTAGACTATAGAAGATTAAAATTTTTTAAATGATGGTCCTATTCCATTGTATTGTGATAGAAAAAGTTCCATAAGTGTCTCCAAGAATCTTGTGTTGCACTCTAAGACCAAGCATATCCCAATCAAGCATCATTTCTTAATGGAACAAGTGAATGAGAATAGGATCAAGATGGAACATGTGTCAATGAAGGAGGAATTAGCATACATCTTGAATTAACCTCTACCAAAAGTAGCTTTTGAGCACCTAAGGTAAAAATTAGGAGTAATCCCTATCCCAAGAAACCACTAAATGAATCAATTCATCAAGGGGGATGAAATAAAATTGCTCAAGAAGCTGAAAGAAGCAAAGAAAACAAGGGGATCTAGTTCACTAGATCAATGTACACGATAAGAAGATTAAAAGGAGATATTTGTAAAGAGAAAGAAGTCTAAGTTTGAAGATAATATGTTCGGAGGGAGCAACGAGATTGATTGGTGAAGAAGTTATTGCATCATCTAAAGTCATGTGTGACAATAAAGTTTTCCTAATCTAAGGGGAGCTTGTAGAGGTAAGCGTTTTCTTTGTTGATATTTTTTTCATACCATTTTTGAAGGAACTTTTGTCATAGATGTCAAAGGGGAGAGAGCAATCAGAAATAGGAAAAGAGAGATTTGAAGGTGTTGGTATAATAGTTTTTCATCAAAGTTTCTAAGTTTATTTTCATCAATGATAAAGGGGGAGATTGTTGAAACCTATGTCATTAGTGTTATCATTGATGTCATGTGGCATTGATTGAAAAGAGTTATTAATGAGATAGTTGTCTATATGCTTGAGAATCAACACGTGACTCCTAGAAACATGTGACCTCCGAGGTCATTCCGAGACAGCCAAGATGGAATGGATAGATGGATATAGAATGGATAAATAGGAATAGCTAGGATAGATAGGATAAAACTATGGGAACAATTAAGGAAAATAGATGTCCTCAACCAGAAATATGGGTATGTTGTGGGACACATGAGAATTGTCTTTCATCTCTTGTGTATTTATCTTCATAACGGGTCATGAATATGGAAATATATAAGGGGAAAGAACAAGTTTAGTCTCTACTAGGATGGTTTTCCCAGAACTCATTAGTATTATCCGCCTTGTTGTTCAAATAAATCAACTGCTCGATGATGCTAGGTGGAACGAGAGTGGTATGGAAAATGAGGTGTCTAATGCCCTGCTCAATATCGGTCAATTGAGTAATGGTTTTTTGTTGTGGTACTGTTGGATCACACACTCTTTTTCTTGGTTGTCTTAGGCCTTAGATGGTCATGTGGGCATGGAATAGGTAGTCTATGGAAATGAAAAAAATACACAAAGAAACCAAAAGAGGCTTAGGCTAAGTTCATGTAACCTAAGCCACTAAGGAAACATAGGGACCTTGTGTTAATTCTAATCTAATTAAATCTATGTTCCTATTTTAAACAAAGAATGAAAACATATTTAAATTAAATAAATTCAATTAATATCCTTTAATTTAATTAAATCTACGTGCAACTAATTAATTAAGGAAATGAAACTAATTAATTAAAGCAATGTAATTAATCTAATCTACTTATTTTTGTATTTTTCAGAGACTTTTAAATGAAAATAAATAAGACAAATAAATCTAAATATTTTAATATATGTTTTTGAATATTTTCTAGTTTATGGAAATAAATAAATAAAACTACATAGACAATGAAATTTATTCTAATTAAATTTAAGCTACTTCTATTCTAAAACAAAAACAACACAATGAAATTTCTTTGTTGTCTCAGGCCTTGGATGGTCATGTGGGCATGGAATAGGTAGTCTAGGAAATGAAAAAAACACACAAAGAAACCTAAAGAGGCTTAGGCTAAGTTCTGTGTAACCTAAGCCACTAAGGAAACATAGGGATCTTGTATTAATTATAACCTAATTAAATCTATTTTCCTATTTTAAACAAAGAATGCAAACAAATTTAAATTAAATAAATTCAATTACTCTCCTTTGATTTAAATGAATCTACGTATGAATAATTAATTAAGGAAATGAAACTAATTAAGTAAATCCTTAAAAAAATTTAAGGGTCCCTCGAAAAAAAGCCTTAGAAAATATTTGGCGAATATGTGAAAATTATCTTTCACACGAATGACGAATATAAAGACAATACAACATCACTAATAAATGTTCTTGGATGGTATCTTTTTATATGCTACCATTCGGTAGCATATTTTATCTTCTACCGACCGACATCATATAGTATGATGTCACCAAGATGTATAGAAAATGCTACCGGCCGGTATTTATATTTTATGCTTTACCAACCAACAACATATAGTATGTTGTCGGCCAATATCATAGAAAATATGCTACCGATCGACAACATATAGTATCTTGTTAGATGGTAACATAACATATGCTATCGGTCGAGAATTTTTTCTATGCTTGCCAGTACCTGACAACATACTATATGTTGTCGGCCGATAGTATAAACTATGATATCAACTAAATGTATGCAGGAGAATTTTTTGAATTCCTATTTCACAAGAATGGCTGATTGAACTCTAAAATTGACTTGTACCTAGAAATTTTTGGTGAATGGTCCTAATTGGTACCCTAAAATTTTTCCAATTTCAAATTTCAAAAACTGGAATATTCATGAATTAACAAATATTCACCACTAAAAGTTTCCCTGGGATTATATACTTGAAAATAAATTTAAAAACATGTATTTTTATAACCAAATATTATTCTTGTTATATTTTGTTTACATCCAATTTTTTTAGGATTTTATTCATTAAGAAAATATTTTGGAAGTTCTTTCAAATTAATGTAAATTTGATGCTCTACAATATTTTTTCTCTTTTATTTTTATGTTTATTTGCAAAAAAAAAAAAAACCAAAAACAAATTTTTAGTTCTAAAGCTTCTTTTAATTATTATTTGAGAGATCTTTAGATCTCTTATATTGTAGTTTTCTTCAATTATTTTATTTGTAAAAGAAAAAATAAATAAGTAATTGTTTTGGGCTCATTTTTACTCATATTTTCTTATAAATATTGTATATAAAATAGGTCATAAACTTTGATTAACAATTTGGATCTCTTAAAATTTTAATGGGTTTTTTCCTTTCTTTGTTGGGAAAATGTTGTTAAAATTTTAACCTAACCCATATTATGCTTTAAAGGATAAATGTAAACTAGTAAAATATTATCAATAGTTCATACCCATAATTATTTTAAAATCTCATATGGGAAATAGCTCATAAATTTTGATTTACAATCTGGGTTTCTTGTATTTTTATTAGGTTTGTGCCTTTCTATGTTAGGAAACTTTTTAAAAAATTTAGGTAAAACCTAAATTGGTTTTTAAGATAACAATTATTAAAAATAATTACACACACACACACACACACACACACACACACACACACACACACACACACACACACACACACACACACACACACACACATACATAAAATTATGTTTCATGCATTTTTTGTCATGTTAAATGTACAACATGTAAAATTGAAAATTTTGGCCCAAGCCCGCACTTGAAAATTTCCTCTCTCGGTCACTTTGTAAACCATATCTCTAGCCATCGTGTACACAATTTTATTCTCATTTCAGATCATAGGAACTTTCTAACAATATTTTAAAGTGTGTTTAATGTGTAGGGATGTATGCCTAATGTTATTGAATAAGTCACTGAGTTTCAAGGAGAAACAACTATCTTTAGAGGCCTAGAAAGAGCCATTTTTGGCCATTTTATAACCGGTGAATACCCTCTGGAAGATGAGAGGGAAGATTCAGTCCACATAGGGAGTTGTGTAAGAAATAAATTAAGTTATCCAAGAAAGTTTAGGGAAAATTTGTGGAAGAAATTGATGTTAGGAACAATTTGAGAAAGATCATGTAATTTTGGGCACATGGAATGAAGGCTCAATGGTGAAAGCTAACTTGTCCAGATGATTGTGGGGGCTTCGAGAGGAGTTGGGAAGTAAAAAGGTATTCATTATAAAGGTATTAGAATCATGTAAATGATGGAAACACACAATTTTTCCCAAGTCTTCAATATTTCTGTGATAGTTTAGTTCAATGCCACTACTCCTTAATGTTGAAAGGGTGAATGGTGTAAAAATTAAAATTATGGGTAGAATTAGATTCTTATAATGGATGGAATGATCTCAATAGGTTATTTTTAGTAAAAATCATCTAAATTTTGACCCCAAAATACCCTTCCATCCTCCCGGGGTAGAAAAAGTACTCTTGATGTCTTAGTTTGCACTTGGTGGGTGACATCAATATCCTAAAAAAGCATGAGAAGGATTTTGAGAATGATTTATCCCCTTGGATTTTCCCCAAGGTGAAAATGGGGAAAATGGGACACCAAAGTGTTCTACCCCATTGATTTTGGAGTTTCGTCACTTATAAACTTGACTTTAGGTGTTAGGAAGAATGTATGGATGAATTGAGTTGCAAGGCACACTTTTCATGATACATGGTCCCCATGCAACATTTTTGAGCACATGATGTCCCATTGGATTGTCCCCAAGAGGAAAATTGGAAAATGGGGACACCAAAGTGCACTCCTATGAGGTTAAACTTCTCGCAACTTTCTCAAAGCCACATCCTTTGCACCTAGGAAAAATATAAAATTATAAATCTCTTAACTTCCTGCCCCACCTCATGATAAGACTCCCCCATGATGAATTTTCAAGATGGTGATGTCCCCTTGGATTGCACTAGGTGATAATGGGGCAATGTGTACATGAAATTTTACCCTCATCCTTCCATTTAGCTCACAGTCACGTGAAAACCCATTTTTAGCACTCGAAATCCATTTTTAGCCCCTGTATCTCATCCAAAATGAACCACAAGGTTATTGTTATCCAAAATAATCCTGCTAGGATATTTTGGAAACTTTTATTTTTATTTTGGGACTCAGGAAAATATTAATTTTAAAAGGTAAGAACAAATAAACCCAGTCTTTCGTGGAATCAAGGGATTTAGTGATCTGTAGGTTCTCCTAACCCACAGAACAAATGGGAGAATTAGTTAGACTTTGGAGGATTTATGGATCAATAAATTCATGGAACAAAGGATCCCAATGTTCCACAGAGTGCATAAAAAAATTGTTCCATGGACTCTCCAAGTCCATGGAAAAAAAGTGATTGAGCTCGGTATTATGTGACGAAGTAAGGAACGAGGGAATGTGGCTAAGTCTAAAATATTTGGAGTAATAAATTAATGTTCTATGGGCTTCTCAATTGTTAAAATTTCATGGTTTGGAATCATTACTTGTTTACCTTTTCCTATTAGTATTATACTTGGGACTGCATATATAATGTATAACATATATAATGGATATCATATACTGGTATTTTTGTTTTTGATATTTTGGATCATGAGTGGCCTTGAAGGTAAATACTTTGGCCAATATGTAAGTAAATGGTAACTCTTTGTAAGGGGGTAGGGTCCCCTCAACCCTAACTTTTACCTCTAATAAAAAAAAATGTTAGAATTTCATAGGATTGTTAAGTCTTTGGAACAAATAAACGAGACTATAATACATTAATACCCATGAGATGTTGTATAATTCTGTGAGACATTGTCAAAGCTCATTGATAAAGCAAGGTCCACAAAAAACCTAAAAATCTGCCAAATACAAAACATTTCATAGAATGTTATAAAACATTCAAGTATTCAAAAACACCCGCAAACCAAAGAAATTAAAGGAGGGAATCCATGAAACGAGTGATGGAGGTTTTTTTAGCCATAAATTTTAATGCAACCAACCAAATTCGATAAAATCGATGAAAATGGAAATATCTCATTGTCACCTTCATTATGAGATGATAAATTTTTAGTTTTGATCAAGTTTTGGGGCCCAATTATGTAAACACAAGTTTAAGGTAGAAAGGATGGTCCTAAACATGAAAGGTTATCAAATAATTCCAAACCACTAATTAATGAGGATTGACACTCCTCCATCTATAGGTTGAGTAACGTGTGGGAATGGTCTTTCGAGTTTCCAATGTGATTTTGTAGGTGAATTGATGCTTTTTTTTTTTGTAGTTAAAGCTAGAAAATTTGTGCTCTTCCCTATTTCTCCCTTTCCTTTCTATACTATTCTATATAATTTGTAAAATCCTTCATTTGAAAAGGAGTATGTTCTAAAATGTGAAGGAACCATGTCAAAATGGTCTTCCAAATAGTTCTGAGTTTTAAACCTCCATTTGGACTTGGAAAATGTATTTTATGCCTTTTCTTCACATGTAATGGTCTGTGCATATTTCTATTGCAATAAAATATTGTTTTGTGTTTTTTTCTCAATCTTGACTTATGATTTTTGTATTTTTGCATTTTTACATCTCCATTCTTGTTGTATTTTTGTGGATGTATTTCCCCTTGGCAAGTTCATGCGAGAATATATGGTAAAACACTATTTTGGGTCTATGTGACTTATTTCTAGCTTATCCCTTCTCCATTTCCTTATCCCTTCTCCCTCATAGAATGCACACCCCTTTCTTTAATATTATCACAACTTTTAACTTAATATTTCCTCATTTATGCATCCTTCTAACCATCTCTCTCTCTCCTTAGTCCTTCGGAAAAATTAGGTTAGGAGTAAATAGTTTTGTTTCCAACTTTAGGAGTAGTTTTACCACTATATTTAGGTAGAGGGACCACCCTTCTTTGGAGGCTTGTCTCAAGATGCAAGTCCCACACTTGGAGACAATCCCATGTTAGCAAGGAATAGGAAATTGTCATGTGCATATCCTAAGGGTGCTATTTTTTTGTCTTAACAATGAAACTTGTCAAGAAATGGTGAAAAGTGAAATTTTGTGTCTATTATGTCCCCCTTTTCCCCTTTGTCCCTCTTTCACCGGGTAAGCTGTATGCCAGACCATCCTCCAACCCCGGTCGACTTGTTAGGTAAAAAGTTGAGTGAAACTTTTACAAATAAAATATGAATAATCCCTCCTCTCCAACACTTATTCATTTCAAACATTTATGGTTTCATTATTTTCCATCCAAATCTCTATTTTCACTAGATATAATGTCGTATTTCTTCTAGACATCCATACTCCCAAAAATGAGAATTAGTCATAACTCATTATCCATACACCCGATTCCCATCATACTTTACTAGTGCAATCCTCAAAAAAACATCTTCAAGCTGGTTATAAGAGAAATTGCATTAATAATATCTACAATTCACATTAGATACTTGAATTTTACATCCTAGGAAGTTTCCTTTTCAGATCTATGGAGCTCTAGCGAATGAAAGACCTCAAAAACTGGAGTGAAAGGTCCCGAAGTGAAATATGAACTTATGAAACCAATTTCGTTACAATATAACATCCAAAATAGCTCCATCTAAAAATAGTAAGTGTGAAAAACTTCAAATGTCTGAATATATTAATTTTCCAAAATTGTTAATTCTCAAAAACTGTGCCCTCCATACAAGTAAAAATTTGGAAAACTTACTAAAAATAGCTATCCTAAATGGGGCCTACCATAAATAGTTAGTCTTGAAATTAGGCTCAAATAACTTGTATCAACTCACATTCCACCTATCTCATTGTTTTTTTCCATAATTGCAAGGCTAGGAAATGGTCTTATGGTTCAAATGAGGATGAAAGCTCTCACAGACTATAAAAATTTAGCCTCAAAGTGAAGTTTGAGATTGTGTGTTTTAATCTATAAATGCAGTCGTAGGAAGTGATCATAATGTTTAAATGATACAAACCATGAAAGGAAAGTGATATCAAGTAGGGTTTGTAAACGTGAGCCCCAATTCTCAATCATATCCTTAGAATATGGAATAACAATGTGTTTGATGAGTATGACGGTGAATGCGTTGAACCCTATCTCATTGGTGTTTTCATTGATGTCATGTGGAATTGATGGAAAATAATGATTGATGAGGTGAGAAACTTTCAAGGGCATGAATTTTTATTGGTAGTTCCTTCTTCATACCTCAAATGGTATGTAATGGTATGTTTGGAGTGTTTTCGTGTGGTGTCCAGGAGATGTCATGGTGTGTGCACAAGGACTTATTATATATATGGTACATTGGCAAAAACTAGGTGCATGGAGGTGATTGGTGTTAACTCCAAAGGTTTCCTACTAGTCTCAATATATGTTTCAAGGGTGTGAAAGGGAATTAATGGTAAATAATATGTCAAGTTGCTTGAGTCATGGTGTGATAAAGCTTAATTAGGCCTAGTTCTAAGACCTAATGCAAGCATAACTTAGAGAATGGAGATGAGAAAGAAAAATAAAGGTAGTATAAGCATGAGGAGTGTGTTGTAACATTGTAGATATGATGTGGAAGATGGTACAATGTAATATTCAACTATCAAAGGAATGATTGAGGTCTTTTGGAGGCATTTTCTTAAGGACAAGGCATGTAAGCAAGTAAAAGTCTTAGTGGTCAAGAAGGTACATACCTATTTATGAGCAAGTAAGCATTTGGGAAGTCAATAGGGGTTTCTAGTGTTTTAGACAAAAATCATGGAAATTTGAATAATATTGATTTATTTTTAAGGTTTTAGGCTCTATCGAGCTCTTAAAATAATCATATCCAACTTGAAGGGCATGTTTGATGAGATCATTTATACGTTAAAATTTTCTGTGGTGGCCTGATATTTTCATCAAAGTTAGGGCATGGAACCTAGTTTAGTTTACAATTGGAATGAGTTGAAATGATGACCTAAGCTTTATGAATGATACTTATGAAGCTAGGTAGTTCCAAACCCTCATAAAACCCTAGCCTTATAGTGATGGAGAAGAAATCAAAATTTTAATCTTGAAATCAATTTTTCAAGCTAATGTAAAGACTTAGGGCTATAGAGAAATCCTTGTAGTTCATTTTGGTGGTATTATAATATCCCACGTCAGTTGTTCAAGTAAAATTGTATCTCTATTTTGTAAGTATTTTATAGTACAGATTAGACATAGAAGGTTTCATAGTGAAAAATAAGCTGTGGAGGAAATATTGAGATATTTTTCAAGTTTCCATGAGAATATTCAGGTAATTTCTGTTTACAATTTTGGTGATCCATGAAAATCAAGATAGCCTACCGCTAAAAGCTAAACAATGAAAATCTAGTCAAGTTTGTTTGAGAGAGTATTGAATTGAATGCATGTTTTTAAGGGGAAATATGAGCATGAATAGTTGATACACATCCTATATTACATTTTTGATCCCAATAAGTGATCAAGTGAAGTCTTTTAGGGTCTAAGCTCCAATGGTCCAAAACTACCATTCTAGGCCTATCAAGTAGGTTTGAAAGACAAGAAGGAAAATTCGTTCTTTTCCATAGAATTAATGCATGTGAGTGGTTGAAGGTTGATTTTAGGTTCTTGGTGAAGCGTATTAAGAACTTTTTGGGCATTAAAATGATGTTTGGTGTTTTAGATGTCTTTTAGTAAAACACTAGTTCTTGGGACTTGAAACCCAATTTGAGTAGTCCTCAAAATACAAGCTTAGTTGAGTTATATTCCTGAAGTGATGCCACCTATGGCCTTAATGATTTTCCAAAGACACAGATCCTTCCTTAAATGTTCTCTAGAAGTCATTAATAGGTGGTTGAATACACGAACTAGATTAGTTTGTGAAGACTAGTTTTCTAAGCATGTAAGTTCATTGGTACCTTATTGAAATTAGTATGCCAAAGCATGAATGAAGGTGGTAATGTTACTACAATTCCTTGAAGGTGACCCATAGGTCACATATGACATCCTACAAGATGTAAGTTCTTAAAGTGTATACTTCAATGTTGAATGATCATTCTTATGACCGAGTTTTTGGATCCACCACTGATTTGTGCATCCAAAACTAAAAAGAAGTGTTGGAATGGATTCTTGTGCCCTAACATGCAACATGAAAATTAGGTGATGTTTTTGTATAATTCATGAAGATGCATCCATATTGTTTGGATTTCATGACATGAGTTTATAATGCTCCCCATACACCCAAGTTGAAGACTTTTTTGTAAAGTTCATGCACCTAGTTGTGCATATGAGATCTAATACAATCATGAAGGTGAAATCAAAAGTTCTAGAGATTTTAAAGGATTTATAAGACAATGAGGGAAGTATTGTAACATATAAATAACTTCTTAACACTTGCCTTTTCCAAGTTGGATAGAAGACAAAAATCCTACATTGAAAGAAAAAATACAAAAGGGAATAATTATTACAAATGAAATTTGTAGGTGTCGGAATGGAATATCTTTATTTTCTTTAGTGTCTATAAATATAAAGAGTTATTTCTAGTTCCTAATAGGTAGGATAACGGTTATGATAAGTTATGAAACTTTTGTACCGCAAGTGACACTTTTTCCCTTGCAATGATGACAATATGGAAGTTAGGTGATGTCATCCAAGTCTCTTGAACGAGATGAATAAGCTATAAGGTGAAGGAGTTAGTAGTTGAAGTTTAAGAGGTGTGATATATTTTCATCCTTGCATATATGAATGCAAAAATATGCATGATAGATATATTTTGAAGGGATAAGTTTAGAAGTGTGAGCTAGTGAACATATAATTGATTCTAGATATGTAAAGAATAAGCATGAGAAAATTGGAGCTGAATACGATCACTAATTTGTTACTATAAAAACTAGGATAATGTAGGTGATAAAAACATTGTGAATACTAAGTAGGTTCTTAGCAAAATTTGGAGTTGGTTCTTCCATGCAAGTAGGAGCTTGCAAAAGTTGTCAAGTAGGTGTTTGACTTGATTGATTGGAGTTGGTGCTTCAAGTTGAGTGGGTACTCAATAAATTGAAATCTTTGTAATTTGTTATAGGAATTTTTTCCATCATAGTACATTGATTTTAGTGGGGTTTTCTCCCTTCATTGGTTTCCCACATTAATTTTTTTCTTCAGATGTGTTTACTTGTTGATTTCTCATAGTTGACTATTATTGTTTCTTCATGGAAAAAATTAGTCAAATTGAATAGGTTGTTGACATTTAGAATTATTCTCCAAAATCTGAAAAATCATTGATTTATCTCCCCTCTTAATTCTTGTGTTTTCCAATAATTAGTATCAGATCTAGGTCCTTTTGGAGCAATATTAACAACTTGAATGAGATCCAATAATCACAAATGTGGCTAACAATCAAAGTCAAAGTGTTTTCTCTATTTCTAAAGTAATTCTCTTCAATGGAACCAACTATGAATTTTGGAGTGTTAGAATGAAAACCTTTCTTGTGTCTCTAGATTTTTAAATATAGCAGTCAATAGTTGATGGCTACACAATTCCATCCATACCTCTAACTAATTCAATAAGAAATAAAGCCAATGAGAACAACTCTAAGGTAATTAATGCAATCCTATGTGGAATGGAAGAAGCATATTTTGTGAAAGTTATGCATTTAAAAACATCCCAAGAGATTTGGGACAATCTATAGACCATCTATGAAGAAGATAACAAGGTTAACAAAGCCATGTTACATACCTACCGTAGTCAATTTTAGATCCTATGAATGAAGGAAGATTAAAGTATTGCATCCTACTTATAGAGAGTTGATGAAGTGATAAATCTCATTAGAGGATTAGGAGAAAAGGTGGAGGAAATAATGGTTGTTAAAAAGGTGTTAAGATCTCTAACATTTAAGTATGACTCCAAGGTATTAGCTATGGAAGAAGCAAAATAATTGACCACTATAAATATGGATGAAATTCATGGCATTGTAACTGCCTATGAAATGAGAAAAAAGAAACAAGGCCAAGAAAGAAAGAGGCTACATTCAAAGTTGATAAGGAACCTCAAGAAAAGAAAAACAAAGATGAATCTAACATGGATGATGATGATGAGAGAATTAAAGAAATGTTTGTTAGGAGACTAAAAAGAGGATCAAGTAAATACAAAGGAAATATTCCCTTCAAATATTTTAATTATTGCCAAGAAGGTCATTTTCCTCAAAATGTCCTAACAAGAAAAAGGAAGACCAAGATGAATATGATGAAGAAGACAAGACTTATCATAAACACAAGAAGAAATTCAAGAAACATGAAGGTAAGAAAAGGTACTTAAAGAAAAAAATAACTTCTATACCAAAGAGGAAACAAGTTCATATCAATCAAGTTAATCCAACAAGACTGAAAGTGAAGATGAAGATACTCAAGTCGAGACTCTATTCATGGAAATGGAAATAACTTTTGCAATCAACTCAAAAAGTATCTTTCTGAAGATGAAAATTTAGATGAGGATGATGCTGAAGTGAATCTTGAAGCTGAATTGATTAGTTCCCTTGAGGAATTAAAGCTCCAAAGGAGGAAGAATAAAAATTGAAGTCAATACTGAAATATTATGAAGAGAAAATCAATCTTCATGAGAAAAGGCTGAGAAATAAGGATATAGAACATAAAAATGGAATTAAGGAACTGAAGAACAATTACAATTGATTTCAACATATTTCAAAGCTAAGGAGGAAGAACATCTCAAAATCAAAACATAGATGGAGCTCCTAAAAATTGAATTATGTTATACCTCAAGAAAATCGAAAACATATCAAATATTTGACAAGAGTTTAAGTGATTTATATGAGATTCTAAGAATTGAAAGGTCTTTAAATGATAATAGTCGTATAGGTTTTAAGGAAGGTCACAAGGATGACAAGAAAACTAGTAATAAAGATGAAAATATCACTCAAGAACCACCTCAAGCAAGGGAGGCTAGTGATAAGAAGGTCAAGAGAAGTACCAATCCAATCATACAATCTCATGCAATAAGGTACACTCACTCTTTCTATGGCTATTATTTCTATTGTAATGTTTAGACACAAAGCTATAAAGTGTAGAAGATATGTAAAGGTTCATGGAAGGAACTTTAACTCATAGCAGATGAGAGGAAACAATGAAATGATATTCTATAATTACCAAAATCCTGGTCACATAGCAAAATTTTGCAATCATAGATACATAAAGAAAGAAAAAAAAGTGTATGAAGTAAGGTATGATCCTACAAGAAAGAAAAATCAAGGTCTTATAGCTCAAACAACATTTCATACTCAAAATGAATACATATCATGGTACATAGATAGTGGATTCTCAAGTCACATGATAGGGAAAAAGGGAAAATTCATCTCATTAAAAGAGGATGCATTAGGAATGGTAAGATTTGGAGACAACACATTTGCAAGCATTATAGGCAAGGGTACATTGAGTCTAGACAATGGGAAAACTGACTGAAAATGTTTTGTATGTATAAGGTCTAAAAAAAAACCTATTAAGTGTGAATCATATGTGCAAGAAAGGATATACTTTGATGTTTCATGATAAAGGATGTGATATAAGAAGGAACAAACTAGGAAAGCTAGTTGGCGAGGCCAAAAGGACCAAGAACAACATGTATTTCTTGAAATAGATCAACAAGGAGAAATACTTCACAAGCAAGGTGGATGAAAATTATCTTTGGTATAAGAGGATAGGACACCTAAATTTGGACAATATTGTTGAAATCAGTTTAAAGGGGTGTGTGAGAAACATTCCTAAGATACTAGACTTGATGATACTCTTTGCACCGCATGCTTACATGGTAAACAAACCAAGAGAAGATTCAAATCCAAGGAGTACTCCACATCAATTCCTCTATAATTAATCCATACTGATCTTGTGGGACCTAAAAGGACTGAAAGTATTCAAGGTAAAAGATAATTCATGACTTTAATTGATGATTATACAATAATGACTTGGGTTGCATTCCTAAAAGAAAAATTAGAAGCACTAGAAAAATTCAAAACATTCAAAGCTCTAGTTGAAAATGATAAAAAAATAAATGCCAAAATAAAAAGTTTGAGATTTGATAGAGGAGGTAAATTTTGGTCAAATGATTTTGATGAGTTTTGTGAAAACCATGGAATAAGAAGGCAATTATTAGAAAAAATAACACCTCAACAAAATGGGGTTGTGGAAAGGAAAAATAGGACAATTCAAGAGATGAAAAGAACTATGTTAAATGAGTCCAAGCTGTCAAATAGCTCTTGGAGAGAGCAAGATAATGCATCTGTTTATATTCTAAATAGAGCTCAAATCAGGATAAACAACAATAATACCCCCTATGAGATTTAGAAAGGAAGGCTTGCCAATGTGAAACATATAAGAGTATTTGGGAGTAAGTGCTTTATCAAGAGGGATGCATAAAATCTTTGAAAATTTGATTCACGGACTGATGAAGGCATCCTTTTGGGATAATACTCAATGCGTTAATCATATAGGTGATACAATAAAAACCAAAAAAATATATTAGAGAGAACAAATGTTGCCATTGATGAAACCAATCCAATAAAGACTAAATCTTATCCAAATGAGACTCCTCAAAACATAGAAATCCAAGATGATGATGAGGTTGCATAAGGAAATCAAGAAGAAGAAGAAGATAAGGATGAAGAAAGTGTAAACAAAAATATTTCTCAAGACAAGTAAAAATATATCACCCTATAAATCAGATAATAGCCAAGGAGGAAAGAATACAAATAAGAAGAAGAGTGAGGAATTCCCAAAACTAAGAGAACATTTCTCTCTTATCCAAAATTGAACAACATAATGTTGTGGAAGCTAGAAAATACCAAAAATTGGATTGATGCAATGAATAAATAATTGGACCAAATAGAGAAAAATGAGACTTGGGAACTAATTGCTAGGCCCAAGAATAAGAATGACATTGGAACATAGTGGGTACTCAGAAATAATCTCAATGAAAAAGGTGAAGTTACAAGGAACAAGGAAAGACTTGTTTTAAAAGGGTATGCTCAGGTTGAAGAAGATTATTTGAAGGAAACATTTACACCAAAATCTAGAATAGAGGCAATTAGATTCTTCTTAGCATATGCAACATATAAAAGGTTCAAGGTATACCAAATGGATGTCAAGTCAACATTCTTGAATGATAACCTAAATAAAGAAGTATATATTGAACAACTTGATGGATTTTCACTCACATAGGACAAGGGATATGTGTGAAAATTGAAGAAGGGCCTATATGGCCTTAAAATTCTCATAGATCTTGGTACAGTAGATTAGATAGGTATCTAACTGATCAAGGATTCAGGAAAGGAATGACAAATAATAACCTCTACATAAAGGAAGAATAAGGTCATCTATTTCTTGTAGTGGTATATGTTGATGAAATAATATTTGGAGGAAATAGTGAGCCACATGGATTTGCAGAGGTCATGAAGAAGTAATTTGAGATGTCGATAATAGGAGAAATCCCATTCTTCTTAGGTTTGTAAATCAGTCAATTTAAGGAAGACATCTTCATCTCTGAAACCAAGTACATAAAAGAAATGATCAAGAAGTTTCAAATGGAGGATTGCAAGCCAATTAGACCACAAATGGTTGTAGGATACAAGCTAAACAAGGAATACAACTGACCAAGAGTAAATCAAACCACATACACATCCATGATAGGCAACCTATTGTACTCTTCTACCTCTATACCTGACATCATACAAGAATTTGGCCTAGATGGAATATTTCAAGAAGATCCTAGAGAAAATAACCTATAAGAAATCAAGAGGATATTAAGATATCTCATAGAGACCATGGAATTTGGGCTTTGGTATCCAAGAAGTAATGAATATGGGATAAAATATTTCATATATGCAAATTGGGCGGAGTAGTGTTGATGACCGAAGAAGAAAAAGTGGAGGATCATTTTTTGTTGGTGTCTTGTCTCATGGATAAGAAAAAAAATTCTCTTGTAGCTTTATCCACATGTGAAGCTGAGTATGTAGCAGCTGCATTATGTTGTGCTCAAGTGTTATGGATGAGGAATACTTTAGAAGATTACAAAGTTGAAAATGATGGTCCTATTCCCTTGTATTGTGATAGAAAAAGTTCCATAAGTGTCTCCAAGAATCTTGTGTTTCAATCTAAGACCAAACATATCCCAATAAAGCATCATTTGTTAATGGAACGAGTGAGAATAGAATTAAGCTAGAACATGTGTTAACTAAGGAGGAATTATAATACATATTGAATTAACCTCTACCAAAAGTAGCTTTTGAGCACCTAAGGTAAAAATTAGGAGTAATCCCTAGCCCAAGAAACCACTAAATGAATCAATTCATCAAGGGGGATGAAATAAAATGAAAAATCTGCTCCAAGAAGCTGAAAGAAGCATAAAATTTTTTAGCTAGTTCACTAGATCAATGTACAAGATAAGAAGATTAAAAGGAGATATTTGCAAAGAGCGAGAAGTTTGAGTTTTAAGAGAATATGTTCATAGGTAGCATTGAGATTTATTGGTGAAGAAGTTATTGCATCATCTAAAGCCATGTGTGACAAGAAAGTTTTCCTAATCCAAGGGGGAGCTTGTAGAGGTAAGGCTTTGCTTTGTTGATATTTTTTGCATACCATTTGTTGAAGGAACCTTTGTCATAGATGTCAAAGGGGAGAGTGCAATCAAAAATAGGAAAAGAGATTTGAAGGTGTTGGTATAACAGTTTGTCATCAAAGTTTCTAAGTTTATTTCCATCAATGATAAAGGGGGAGATTGTTGAAACCCTGTGTCATTGGTGTTATCATTGATGTCATGTGGAATTGACTAAAAAGAGTGATTGATGAGGTGTCTATACACTTGAGAATCAACACGTGACTCCTAGATATGTGTGACCTCCCGAGGTCATTCCAGAGACACCATGATGGAATGGATAGATGGATATGGAATGGATAAATAGGAATAACTAGGATAGATAGGATAAAACTACAAGACAAATCAAGGAAAATAGATGTCCTGAACCAGAAATATGGGTATTTTATTGTTGAGTGCAATGAACACCTGTCTAACCTACTCGGTGAAATGGAATGATCAAGAATAATGGCCACTTGAATATTATGATCAATCTTCATATGGCCAAATAAACCTCGAACTTGTTGTGGGACAAATGAGAATTGTCTTTCATCTCTCATGTATTTATCTTCATAATGGGTCATGAATATGGAAATATATATGGGTAAAGAACAATTTTTGTCTCTACTAGGATGGTTTTCCCACAACTCATTAGCGTTATCCACCTTATCATTCAAATAAATCAACCGCTTTCGATGATGCTAGGTGGAACGAGCAAAGATCTTATGGAAAATGAGGTATCTAAGGCCCTGATCAATATCGGTCAATTGTGTAATGGTGTTTGGTTGTGGTATTGTTGGGTCACACACTCTTTGTCTTGGTTGTCTTGGGCCTTGGATGGTCATGTCGGCATGGAATAGGTAGTCTATGGAAATGAAAAAAACACACAAAGAATCCAAAAGGGGCTAAGGCTAAGTTCGGGTAACCTAAGCCACTAAGGAAACATAGGAGTTTGTGTTAATTCCAATCTAATTAAATCTATGTTCCTATTTTAAACAAAGAATGCAAACATATTTAAATTAAATAAATTCAATTAATCTCCTTTAATTTAATTAAATCTACATGCAACTAATTAATTAAGGAAATGAAACTAATTAATTAAAGAAATGCAATTAATCTAATCTACTTGTTTTTGTATTTTTCAGAGACTTTTAAATGAAAATAAATAAGACAAATAAATCTAAATATTTTAATATATGTTTTTGAATATTTTCTAGGTTATGGAAATAAATAAATAAAACTAAATAGACAATGAAATTTATTCTAATTAAATTTAATCTACTTCTATTCTAAAACAAAAACAACACAATGAAATTTATTTGTTGTCTCAGGCCTTAGATGGTCATGTGGGCATGGAATAGGTAGTCTATGGAAATGAAAAAAACACACAAAGAAACCAAAAGAGGCTAAGGCTAAGTTCGGGTAACCTAAGCCACTAAGGAAACGTAGGGAGCTTGTGTTAATTCTAATCTAATTAAATCTATGTTCCTATTTTAAACAAAGAATGCAAACAAATTTAAATTAAATAAAGTCAATTACTCTCCTTTGATTTAATTAAATCTACGTGCAACTAATTAATTAAGGAAATGAAACTAATTAATTAAAGCAATGTAATTAATCTAATCTACTTGTTTTTGTATTTTTCAGAGACTTTTAAATGAAAGTAAATAAGACAAATAAATCTAACTATTTTAATATATGTTATTGAATATTTTTGGTTTATGGAAATAAATACATAAAACTACATAGACAATGAAATTTCTTCTAATTAAGTTGAAGCTACTTCTATTCTAAAACAAAAAAAAACACAAACAAATTGAAATAGTTGTATGTGGTTATTTCTTTGTTGCATGATTGATTACCTCTACTCTAATTTGAAGCAGAGGATTTCTTCCATTTTGTAGTTTTGGATTTATTTTGTTGGCTAGATTTTATGCATAGCTAAAAACCTAGGCAGTCATGAGATAAATCTCCCTCATTTACCGGTGAGGCTCCCGTGTAAGATGTTTATCAATTTAGTGGGTATGAATCCTAATAACTATTTGTGGGGTTTTACTTTAATTACAAAGCTCATGAACCATAGCTAAGAAATTCTGTAGCAAGTAAGCAATTGTTATGAAGCATTTTAGAAGGGGGAAACAATGGAATTTGGGAAAGAAGAAAAAAACAAATGTAATTCAACCAATAGTTTTCAGAGTTGGTCTCATACACATAGATAAAATAAACAAGTATATCTCACAATATCCAAAATTAAAGGAAAATAAAATGAAAATATTCTAATCTAAATCTTAGATAACACAAATTTTATCTAAAAATCCACACAGAAGTAAGAAGCAAGGCACCGTTGACACAAAGTTCTCTGGAAATCCACCTCTATCCAATTCCTCAGCTTTCACAGAAATGAAATCAAAGGTTACAATACAAAGTCTGGAATTCAAGAATGTTGATTACCAAGTTGTGATCTCATTAACCCGTAGGTTCTTCCTCTATTTATAGTTTATAAAGGGAAATTACAAATAGGAAACAATAACTGAATTCACACATTTAGAACCTATAAAGGAAACAACTAGCAATATTTCCCCTAGAATTCCTCTCTACATGACATGCATCTGAAGACCGAATAAAATTTGTGCATTTATGTTACCTATTCTCAATTAAAGGACCTTTTCAAATAACTTAAAGTAATGGATTTTAACCAATTACTTTAGTTTTACAATTTTGTCGAGAAAATAAGAAAGAAGAGAAGAAAGAGGAGAAGAAAGAAAATATGCCAGCTGTAACACCTCACACTTTCTCTTTGTTTTGATACTGAATGTACTTGTCAAACATGTGATTCAATGTCTTCCCATCTGCTTTAGCAACAACTTCTTTCTCAGTCTTGAACCGCAACAATCCCCTAGAAAGAGTATCAATGCTTACCTTCACTTTCTCCAAACTAGGCCCAAATTCTTTGATATCTGCATGAAGTCTCACTATTTTTCCAATTGAATCCAACATGAAAGGCATGATGAATTTGTCAATATTCTTCTGAAAAAATGGAAGAAATTCCTCAAGAGAAGTAGGAAACTTGTTTGGAATGTTCTTCGTATGGTAATGAATACCATCAACTTCCTCCTCTGTAGTGAAAGCAATTATGTTCTTTGGCACTTCCCTCATCTTGTCCTCTAGCAACTACATTCTTTTTAACATAAGCTTGAGGATTTCCATGTGGAAAGACACTTCTATCTCCAGCTGTTTGCCCTTTTCTATCAATCCATTAGGTACAATCTACTCCGCAATCAATACACTCTCCGACAGTGCATTTATCTTGGCCAAAATCTCCAAGTGGCTCTCAATAACTGTATTTTAATATTCTAAACCTTCCATCAATTACTTCAACCTGAGATGATGCCATGTGCATATTCTCTAAGCTAGTTGGTACTTCCATAAACTACTCGACGTTAGGTGGATGATATTGCCTTTTTCCATTCAGCAATATCTTTGACCTGATTTCCTACATCTTCAATCTCTTCAATCAAATGATAACTCACCTACTCTTATGCTAGCACTGGCTGAGATGAAGGTTTAGCAACCTTAGCGATGATCTCACACAACTAGGAGATCTGAATTTGAAGTTTGGCTTTCTCTGCCTTTTCCTTGTCAAGCTTGAAGAATAAAGCATCTATCGTGTCTATGTATCCTTCTTTAATCATTCTCTAGTGATTTGAACCGGTGACACCTTAGTTCTGAGATATATACATTTGCCGTTAGATCTCCCTTTTTCTTCCCTTCAACTGGAACTTATAATTTAGTAAACTTCTACCATGATTCTTTAATAACCAACCTTTAAGTTATTTAAGAAGATTTAGACCTTTTCCTTTACCTCCCAATCTCATGAGTAGCAGCAAATACTCCTCTTCTAGATTAATTGCTTCTCTTGCCTCTGTAACTGTTTGCAAGGCTAACTAGGATGAGAAGTTATTCCCTGGGGAATGAGAAGCCTCTGTATGTACCACCATCTCATGCCTAGGCTCCATTGAATCTGAATTCACCACTGTATTATGGCTTCCTTCTCCCGTTCCCTCTAAGGATAGTGCCCTTTAAAATTCTACCATCTATGCTTTCAATTCATCTGTAGGAAGAAGAGGAGGAGAAAGTGGAGAATCAAGTGATGGAAGAGAAGAAGTATATAGGAATGATGTCAGATTCAGTGATGGAATAGCCATAACTTCTTATGTTGTCGAACCACGAAATCTTGTGGGTTGACACAAGAGAAGCTTCATCGAAATTAGCACCTTGGTGTAATGGATGTAGAATTCCCTTCTCCAATACGAGCCATTTTGTGCACCTTCAACTTCTCTAGTCTTCTCTGCTCTTACCTTCATGCTTCCCTAGTATTCTTCTACTCTCACCTTCATGCTTCATTTTGCTTTGAGGTTCCTTGTGGTAAAGTTCTTTGTGATCTCGGTTCGTCAAAGCCTCATCCAACAAATATCCTTTTGTTAATAGCCAATTTGAGGTGTTAACTAGGACTACTAAAAACATCTCCTCAATTGTCTGGATGCCACCTACATTGGCCTAAAAATCACCTTTATCTCCTCCCATCTAATAATATGTGTCAAGTACCACATGCCCATCATATGAAATATTTGTAGGCATCCTTTCCATACCAAATTTAGACACTTGTCAAGTTGATAATCTTCTGAAATCTCCTTTTATGATTTCGTATTCATTCCTGCACTTCATTCAGAAATCCTCAAATGAAGGGATGTGTGAGTATTCCTAAGAGAATGTCTTCCTTGCTATTCCATACGGATCAAAATTCATTCGAGCAAGGAAGAATTCATGTTCACAAAGACAAAGTCATTTTGGCTTGGGCATTTCGGCTCTATGAATATTCTAAGTAGTTTCCAAATATGATTGGGAAGTTAATTTTCACCATGTGCTTTTTTGTTTGTAAGTCATGCAATTCTACGAGCTACCAACATAAATCCATGATAACCCAATTATCATTAGGGTATCTCAGCAATTTAACCTGGTTCACCCGAGAATCCACTAATTCGAGATATGTGAAGTTAGAAAACTGGATGAAGATACAACCATATTGAATCACAGCTTCCTAATCATGTTTACTTACTATGTTATCCTTAGGGTCACTATTTAGCCTGTAAATGAATCCATAGAAGAAACCATCATTCACTACCCCATAATCCTTGTAACACTCAGGTATCAATAGCTGCGGATATCATTCATAAATAGAATCCTGTGAAAGTATCCCTCTTCTGTCCATCATGGAGAATAATCCCTATGAGGCTGCGGCATATACAAGGTATGAAGTCATATTGAAAATAAATGTCTACCTCATATTCTTGAGCTTACTAGAAATGATTTTGCTAATGATCTCTTCCCAATCAATCATAAAACCTAGTTTGTTGATCTCATTTGTTCTCATGAAGGAGTACATCCATGAGTGAAAGTTATTTGCATTACTTTCCCCACTTATCCTACAAAACAACTAGGAAATATTATTACTTTCCCACATAAAATTGAAATTTTAAAGAGTCCTTGGAAAATTTTATGGTGCCATATAATTCTTCATATAGTTCTTATTCATTATGCCTACACAATTCAGTTTGTCCTTCTCCCACCTATCAAAACCCTCTTATATGTTGATTTTGATTACATCATGTTTTGTCAGAATCTTAAGGCAATAATTGATGAATTGTGCATCCAGTCTAATTACTGTCTTTCCTGCTACATCCCCAATTTTTCTGGATAGAGGATGATAAAACTTTGGACACTCTAGAACAAACTCAAGTAACCGAGCCATAGCTAAGAACTCTGTAGCTTGAATAATTCCACTTTCACCCATAGCCCAAATAAGGGATTTCCTACTAGTTTCTCCAGATCTGTCAATCAAATCACTAATAGACTCAAGCCCCATGTTCATATCATGAATCCCAGCAAACCTAGACACTATGGATGGTTCTGTCGGACTACCCATGTCTTCACCCTTCATTATACCTGAATCAACTTTTGTCTGAGATTTTCTTTCTTTATTTTTACTAGGAGCTTTTGTAATTATGAGAGATGGATCGATTCATGTAGAAGCTGTAATTGCTTCTCTTGAAGATAAATTCAATGTATCAGACATTGACTTCTGCTTTCTTCTCACCAATATTGGCACAAGTGAAGTATTCTTCTAATCAATTCAGAAAAATATGTAATTCATCACCCACATATTTATTTTAATAACATGAGAGACATTTTGAATTATGGAATGGCTCTGGGTGCAGAGTAGATATAAGTAAGTTCTAACATGAGTTTGAACTGGAGACTAGAATCAACATGCATGAGCTTTTGGGAGACTTTACATGCAATTTTGGAGTGTTTCACATGGGCTACATTTAGGCTCTCTGAGGGAAAAAATTGCGTTGAAAATTAAATATGGAAATAAATTGAAGTTGAAAAACAATAACTCCAAAAACTACGACTTGCACATGACCAATCTAAACTCAGCCTTTCATTACAAATTGCGAGAAAAAATGAAGTTATAGTAACAAAAAAGTGGAAGGAAGGAAGGATTTTAGATGGGCGACTTGTGTTGGATTTTTCCACTTACTTTTTTGAGAAAAACATGAAGTTACAACAGTGAAAAAGTGGAAGGAAGGCAGCAATTTAGATGGGCAACTTGTATTAGCTTTTTCCACTTACTTTTTGAGAAAAACATGAAGTTACGGTAGCAAAAAAGTGGAAGGAAGGCAGCAGTTTAGATGGGCGACTTGTATTAGCTTTTTCCACTTAATTTTTCAAGAAAAACATGAAGTTACGGCAGTGAAAAAGTGGAAGGAAGGCAACAGTTTAGATGGGCGACTTGTGTTGGATTTTTCCACTTACTTTTTGAGAAAAACATGAAGTTACGGCAGCGAAAAAGTGGAAGGAAGGAAGCAGTTTAGATGGGTGACTTGTATTAACTTTTTCCAATTAATTTTTTGAGAAAAAACATGAAGTTACAGAAGTGAAAGTGATAAGCAACAGGAAACTTGCAAAATTCATGATTTCTATTGTGTTTGGTGTGGAAAGCACCAAGGAAAAGCAACTTGCAAAATAAACGGCTTGCTCTTGGAATTGCCCCAAATTCTACGTGGAAAACATAAAGAGAAGGAATGTAGAAATATGAAGAGGAATACAACTTTGAATAATTCATGTTAGCACTTACAAATTCATTTTATATTTGGCATGAAAACCCCTCAGTTAAGACAATGTCAAAATCTAACATGGAGGGCAACTTATAAATAAAATACCATGCCCCTAAAAACCACGACTTGATTAAAAACTTCTTCTTTTGACAATTGTGTTTAATCCTAGAGGATTTTGGGAAGATTTATTTATCATTTTCTGAGACAAATCACTTCTATGAAAAATGTGACTTATAACTAAGTTGTTACCTTTAAAAACTAGCCTTCATAATACATTTTGTCTCTATCTCGAGGCCATTGATGAATTCTATAAAATTTATTCAATTGGGTGATTAGGTAGGATGAAAGAAAAAGCACTAGGAAATGCCGGAAAAAACATGCAAAAAAACCAAAACCAAACACAAAAGAAATAAATAAAAATACCTGATAGAAGCTACAAATAATTGCTCAAAAATAACTTGTCAATTAGCTAGTCTGTAGAAACTTCTCTCTGGGTGAACGTTCCACTTGGAGATGAAAGTAATATTGGTGTGGTAACAATGATGGAGTGAGGTGGTTTATATAACCCAAAATTCACTAAATTTAGCCTGATCTATTTTTAAAAGAACTTTATTTATTTATTGAATAAATAAATAAAACTTTTTACTTTTAGTTCAACTTATATTTAAAAGAACTTTATTTATTTAATAAATAAATACATAAAATGCTTTCAAAAAAAGTATGATGAAGTATTTGAGTGAGTACGAGTATGCGGGTATTTTTGGAACTTGGATTTTATGACTCGTTGAAGATGCCTTAGAGAAATACTGACAAGCCGCAGGCAAAACACACACCAAAAATGACCCGTCACTTTGAAAAGATGGAAATTTAAAAAAAAGGGGTAGTATGAGATTTCGTGGTGAAATCTCGAGGACACCGATCAACTTCATCTATAAACATCTTTGATTCACCGAGAATGAAAGAAGTGAAGATGAGATATCATCATCTCTAGTTTCGTGTCTTGTCCATTGGGCTCAGTGGTCGGAAACAAAAGAAAACACAACATCGACAAAAGAAAAAGAAAAAGAAAATAAAACACCAAAAGTTTATTTATATACGCACAAATTTTAACTGTTCCTCAATTCTAGAAAAGCTTCAAATACTACCTATATTGATCAAAGAAAACTTGACAAAAAGCACACAAGAAGTCCACGCAGAAAGTGAGTCATATTCAAAGGTGCGAATGGATAGGGAGAATGTGCGCGTGGAATAGAATTTCAATTTTCAGGACTTAGCCATTTTCACTCATAAAGTTCTATTTGTAGAGATGGTGTGTAGAGCACAAAAACAAGATAGAGACATGCACACCACGCATTGGCTATTTTTGGAGGATTGGATACGAAGCACTTTGTATGGACACAAGCTAGAAATAGATCTTCTATTGTCATTTAGCTAGTAGTAGTCTATTATTAGTGCACTTGCATGTGTGGCTAGTTTTATAAAGACGTGTGGCTAAGAATAGCATGTGACCTATTTTGGGAATAGATAAGTGGTGAAGGGTAAGTCCCCACCCTTATATATATGTAGTAAACTGTGTAATAGATATACACATAGGGGATCAAGATATACAGAGATATGCTATTAAATCTACTACGTGCATACTACTGATATTGTAATGAAGCTTCTGTAAACTTATTGCAGTTAATATGATGGAGGATATTGGCTGAATCTAAGTGTTAGTTCTATGTGTATCTGAATCTAGTATGTTTTTGATCTCATCGTGGTTAGTACTTAATTATGATTTTCCTTAGATATAGATCTAGTATGCTCTGTGGAATGACGTGTTAGTAATGGAACTATATATGTTAAGTCTTCATCATGCTAACATCCTGCAACAACAACCCTAAAGAGGGACCTGGTACCTTTGTGCACTGCGGGTGAGTGCTCAGTTTAGGCTGAGTGATGTTCTAACACGTCTAGGGTTTCATAGGGTTCGTATCACTGAATTCTAGGCTGTATCATTGGTTCCATTACCGGGACCTCTTTTTAGTTTTTTTCAGGATGGTTCACAATGAAGACATACCACTTGACCTTAACAAATATTGAAGAATGGATGTGTGATCTAGAAGAAGAATACTCATGGTGGTTCAGTAAGGGATCTGAGTTTAATGCACACAATTGGGTAGAAAAGAATCTATATGACAACTTATATGAGATATTTTTCGCTATCTTTCTAGTAGAATTGTACGAGTGGCTGGTTGCTTATGCATCTAAATGGAATTGGAGGTATCACGCACTTGTCTGGATGCAGGAAGAATTCTAGGCCCTTTATGATGCTGATCTGATTTGGACTTAAGCTATGGATACGTGGTTTTGTGGTGTCTTAAATAGTTATATCTTAGAATACTCAATTTCCACTTATTCGTGTCTAGAAGTAGCTAAATTCTAGTTCTTACGACATCCACGGGAGCTTACTACAAGGAATTCCACCGCGATCAAGATCCTTATGGTAACTTTGAACTGCGGAGAGTAAACCGATGACTAACTAAACCCCACCACACATGGGGGAAGGAGCAGGATTGGTGAAAGATGACAGACCTAGTGGTAGAAAGGTAAAGAGAGGAAAGGTGGCTTAAGTATAATGAGGCACATGAGAGGGAGATAGAGAAGTAGCATACCGTTGTAGAACGTATGGCGTTGAGGAGAGAGATAAATCATGAAGGATTTAAATCTCACGTAGAAGACGTGGATCCGAGCATCGAAACTCCCCATCTTGGAAAGCATGATAAGGATCCCCCCCTCGGCCTCACGTAGAATTGCACCAAGTAGAGACTACCGGGATGTGGGCGTGCATCTGAATCCACCTGGTAACCTTGCCCTTGCATTTGGTTTTTCAGCATCTAGTACAACAAACAGTCAACAAGATAGTTCAAGCAGTGGGAGAGTAGGAGAAAGTCTTATAAGAGGCACAACAATGGAAACACAAATGACTTCATTTTTAAATGGGAGTACCTTTTCGATTGTATCATCAACATAGAATACAAGAACACCAATTTTTGGATTAAATTCTGGGAGTAGTAACACTTCACAGATCTGTCGGGATCGATTTAGTTCTCTTTGTTGGGAGATAGGGAAGTAAATCTTCTGGTTTGACCCCAGCTATAGGTTCAAGATTAGGATGCATGGGAAGATTTGGTTCGGGTAGATCGGGTGGTTACGGATCGGGTGGGAAAGGTCCACACCAACCCAAAAATATTTACATGGAAATATATCTTCATCTTCTAGAGTATAGGGAATATAATATGATACTGAACATATGCATATGTGTGAAATACTATGGTGCATAAAAGGAATTACAGCTTCGAGCATAAGGCAAGCCAATTTGCTACTACATTACAAGGGCATGCCCCACTGGTACACAAAGTTTGACCCTGATCATACCTGCATAGATTATATAGCTTTAAAGTATGCATTCCTTAAAGAGTTTCATATCCCTAAGTTTGAGTAGAAGAGTATAAGTGCACTTAAGGATATTAAGTAAGGCACTACTGAAAGTGTTAGAAAGTATGATGCATGGTTTAAATTTTTTTTATCAAAGCTTTCTTATGACATACACGCAATCCAACATGCACAATGGTTCATTGGGGGATTGATTACCCCTTTTAGAAGGGTATTATTACATAAGACATACAATGATCTACACAAAGCACTTGAAGTGAGTTTCCTTACAGAACATGTTATACATGTGGATCTCCTAACCACTATAGGTGTGAATTTCCTGAGAATATTACATGTTCTTTCTGTAGAAAGAACCATAGCTATGAAGAGTTCCCTGAATTATATGAGCATCTGAGTAAGAAACATAAATAAGAAAACAAAGGCGTGGGGATGGTTAGGATACAACGCGTTATGGACAATCAATGGATGCCCAAGATGGAAGTAGGATCCAAGGCACTACAAGTGAAGATCACAACCCTGCACTGAGGCAACACATGCTAGGGGGCATTACAATAGAAACCAACCATCATTAAAGATGAGGTTATTCATGCACGGTACCTAGATCCTACCTATTAGAAGGAGGTTTATCAAGATACCATGGAAGTTCTAAGGAATCTTCAAGGTGAGATACAGTACTTAAAGGAGCAGAAGAAAGCATCAGAGATGGTCCAAACTGATATAGATGACTTGAGAGAAGTGTGCAAAATGTTGCGCCAAGAGAACATCATTCCACTGTTAGGGAGTTGGTTAAAAGGGAACACTCTACACGTAA
The DNA here is from genome assembly GCA_018340775.1 of Taxus wallichiana var. yunnanensis. Taxonomy (NCBI): domain Eukaryota; kingdom Viridiplantae; phylum Streptophyta; class Pinopsida; order Cupressales; family Taxaceae; genus Taxus; species Taxus wallichiana. The sequence continues at coordinate 25,262,630 of CM031243.1, read as the reverse complement.
GTACTGAGACCGGATGATAGATCTTGCATGCAAATATCCCTCCTCATAGCCTAGATTATGACAAAGAAATCACTCTGAATGTTGTTGTGGATGGATGGATGTTGAGTAATATACTTATTTATATAGGCATAGAATTCAATGTTCTTACCTTAGATGCATGGGTACAAATGGGGAGACCCCCATTGCAACCATCCTCTAATGTATTATTCATGGCTAACCGGACTAAGGCCACTCCCATATGAGTTTTAAAGGATGCATCCATTAGTAAAGAAGGAGCTAAGTTCACTAGATACTTTGAAGTTTTAGCACTGGCAGAATCAGAGAGCTTCCCAACTCTATTATGGCGTCCTTGGTGTTATGCAAATAATGCCAATCTTTGGTTCAACAAGGACTATATTAGTTTTGAAAATAAATAGGAAAGGGTCATTATCCCTTTAACAAATGGAAGTTCCATGCCCTATGTTGAGCCTTTAAGTGAAGAAGATCTGAATAGGATTTATGTACATGCCATCTGAGATCCATAGATTATTGAACCAACCAAAGAAGGACTAATTCAATGGAAGGATGCACATCTATTAGCGATACTACAAGTGTTGCTTGTGATAATTGGGATAATAACACTTATGAGTTAGTAGGGAAAAAGTAAAGAGCATATTACCTTAAGGAACAAAACTATGTTAGGTCAGGAGGATAGGTAATAACTCGGCACCTTGTTACACGAGAGGAAGGGGATCCCATGTTATTTAAAGTGCGCCATGGAAGAAAAATGGATAGACCCACTGGATAGGAGAAATATGTTAGCATTTACACTATGTGGGATAGCAGCAAGCTTGTGGGTGGTCCACAGGGATAATCTAGTCAAATGGGATGAAATTGGGGTTTCTCTTACTACTAGGTTCTTTAGGAGTAATGCACCTACACAAATATGCAATTATCACGGTGATCAACCTATTCAACACCATGTTCAAAAGTGTGAGAGACTCTGGACAGAAGGGTAGGAAGCTTTACCACCCTCACTATGGGTGCACTAGTTTTATTCCACTTTACAAGGATGCACGTGTGCTTGGTATGTATATGTAGAACTCCATAGAGAAATTGGGAATTGGAAGAATTTAATTGCAAGAATGGCCCAGATGTTTGACTTATTCTCTACAAAACCTCGATTAGAAGAAGCATTGAAATTTATCAAGCACTTAACTATGGGGGATAGTGCCAAACTTGAAAAAATCCTCTAGGAGTTATTAGATAAAGAGGACTCAGGGGTGTGTCTTGATAAAGAACTAGAGGCCGATGCAACATTACTTCAACGCACTTGCCTTGAGAAAGAGAAAGGAAAAATGGTCTACCTAGTGGATGATGAAGAAGTAGATAATCTGGATGTAAACCATTCAACAGGAAGGCATGAGGTATTGGATAGTGTGGATAAGACCACGCATGCCTATCATGAACCTATGAAGACAAAGCGAGTGAATATTGGAACAGATACTGAGCCTAAGGAAGCCATAATTGGAGACTATTGGTCAGACTCTAAAGTGGAAAAAATCATAGAGTTACTAAGGGACTACCAAGACCTATTTCCTAGGGGGTACCATGAACTCAAAGGCATGCATGAATCATTAGGGGAGATGAAGATAAAGCTTAAAGAGGGTGTGTGCCCAGTTAGAAAGAGACCTTACAGAATGAACCCCAATTTGCGTGAAAAGGTCAAAGAAGAGATTGATAACATGTTGAAGTCTGGAATTATCAAGCCCCTTGATGAGTTAGAATGGGTTAGTCTAATGGTGATTAGTATCAAGAAGGATGGACAGATTAGAATATGTGTGGACTATAGGGAGATGAATGTTACATGTGTAATATGATCCATTCCCTACGCCATTTACTGAGGAAATACTAGAAGGAGTTGTGGGGTGCGAAATATATTCATTTACAGATGGGTTCTCTGGGTATCATCAAGTTAGGATTTCCTAGGAGGATCAGGAAAAGACTACATTTACTACTAAATGGGGTAGCTTCACCTATACTGTCATGAATTTTTGTCTAAAAAATGTGCCTGCTATATTTTCCCGTATAGTTGTCCAAGCGTTCAAGGAATTTATTCACAACTTCTTACAGGTATATTTAGATAATTGGATGGTGTATGGATTAGTTAAGGACCACTATGAAAATCTGCGCTTAATGTTTGAATGGTGTAGGCAGTTGAGTATCTCTTTGAACATCAAGAAGTGCATATTTTCTACACCATTTGGGATACTTTTAGGACACATAATCTGCAAGGAGGGTTTGTTAGTTGACCCAACAAAGGTTGCAGTCATTATAGGCCTAGGGAATCCTATTAGTCAAAGTGAGGTGTGTGGATTTTTGGGACATACAGGATATTATAGAAAATTTATCAAAGGCTATGCCAAAGTTTCCGCACCCTTAGAAGAGTTACTGAAAGGGAAAGGTATGTTCTACTAGGGAGAATGGCAACAACGCGCATTCGTGACACTAAAGGAGAAACTTACTACCGCACCTATTCTAAATTTTCCTTTGTGGGAAAAACCATTTCATGTACATGTTGACGCCTCTGGTATGACCATTGGCGTGGTGTTGGATCAACTTGGATAAGGTATTATAGATCATCCTATTTCTTTTGCTAGTAGAAAGTTGGCTCCTACAGAACATAATTACATAACTACAGAGCGCGAAGCTTTCTCAATGATCTATCCGTTGCATAAATTTTTCCAGTACCTACTAACTACACCATTCATCTTTTATATAGATCACATGGCATTGAATTATTTAGTAAATAATCCTATTTTACAAGGGTACATATGTCAAGGGGTGCTCTTATTTAAAGAGTTTGATTTCACAATTATGGTAAAACTAGGAAAAAGTAATTCTAGACCAAACAATTTTTAAAGAATACAATCAACACATGAATTACAGGTAATTGAGGATACCATGTCAGATGCACAATTATACAGGTTACAATGTATGCCATCAAAACTAGAGGACATTTTTGTCATTCTACCCTTAGGAATGACACCAAAAGGAATGAAATCCTTGGAGAAGAAACAACTTACTATACGCATTGCACCTTATATGTTAATTAGTGGTGAATTTTACAAAATGGGCGGGATGAAATATTGTGCCGTTGTGAATTAAAACATGAGCATAGGGGCATTATGAAAGAGGATCATGGTGGAATTGTAGGAGGCCACTATACGGGTGATTCCACAATGTGCAAGATTCTACTCACCTTTGGATTATGGTGGGAGACCCTCTTAAAGATTGTAAGGAATTTTGTAAGGCATGTGATCATTGTAAATGTCTTGGAAGATCAGTCAACGAGATGAAATTCCTTTGAGACCTATTACTAGTGCATAATAGTTTGAGAAATGGGCTATATATTTTGTGGGTCCTATTTCACCATTTACCGCACGTAGAACTAGATCATGCTACATTATAACTGCATGAGACTATCTAACAAGGTGGGCGTAAGCAACACCTACCAAGGATCGTATAAGCGGCTACAATGACAGCTCGGTTTCTATGAGAACATATTATTATAAGGTATGGATGTCCTTTGAGTTTGACCAGTGATAGGGGCACACATTTTCTTAATGAAACAAAAGGAATTTTATTGGATGAGTTCATGATTGCACACCATAAGACTACACCCTATCATCCTTAGGAAAATGGGACTCGCTTGAGGCTTTTAGCAAAATTTTGGGCCACACATTGACAAAAATGTGTGATGTTAGAATAAAGGATTGGGATGATAAAGTATCTGCAGTACTTTGGGCATATAGAACAAACATATAAAAGGTTGAACAAAGCCACACCATTTCAGTTAGTGTTTGGCATAGAAGTTGTTCTTCCCATGAAATTTATGTTACCTTCTTTACGCATTGCATGCGTTGGAGGTCTAGCTGATGAGAAAGCTTTAAAGGAACATATTGAAAAGATAATTTAGCTTGATGAGTGAAGAGCCATAGAACATTGGATTGAGCAAGAAAATGCCAGTAGAAAGCATGGCATGATAGAAACATAAGGGATAAGAATTTTGAGATTGGACAACTAGTACTTCTTTACGACTCTAAGTTAGGAAAACTTAAGGTACATTCGTTGGGGTTGTATGTTATCACTTAAGTCCTTGAAATAAGTGCTTACGAGTTAGAAGAACTTGATGGAACACAAGTGACCCGATTACTTCAATGAGAGTAGGATTAAGCCCTACTATAAATAAGTCTTCTTGGTGTTTGTAATAAGGTATTATTTCCATTTAGATTAGGTTTTCAATTCTGTATTTCCTTAATGTGTTTCCTTCTTTGTTGCTATGATTTTTCAATTTAGTTGGTGTGTTGTGAAATAAGCGCACTTGCATGCATGAAGCTAATTACTATATGAAGCATGTTTATGCACAGAGGACTGCACATAATTTTAGTGTGGGGTGGTTATCAATATCCAGGTACAAGATTGTGGGAATTGAAAGGTGAAAGGAATAAGCTGCTATGGGTGCTCTTCAAGTCAAAGGATTGCTTCTAAAAAGTGACCAAAGATGGAGATGAATGAAGGAACAATATAACGTGAGGTAAGCAGAGGCCATAGCAACTAATAGTAGAAGGTGCAAAGAAAGAGGTACTCGGGCGTAAAGAAGTGTGCTAAGGAGAAGTCGTGACCGTAAGATAGGAAGGTGCACTAGAAGGTTATAGATGAGGCATGAAGATGTGACAAGTGGAAAGGATGGAATTGTTTAATTAATGAGAGGATATTTGGTAGGTGAGGGAGCAATGAATGCATCAAAAATTTGAAAATCTATATAAGTATGGGATGCAAGTTCATTTTTACCGTTGCAATTAAGAGTATTTGAAAAGGATCCAAGTGCGAAGAGCCGAATGATCATATTGAGGTGTGTAACCAATTGTGATGAAGAGATCTATGTGTAGAAAGAGCTTACGTCCCTGGGTGGTGAAGGATTTGAGTGAAGCAAGGTGACGAGAGAGGAGATAGGGCACGTGATTTCACCTAAGGCACGCTGAATCGAGCTAGGTTCTTTTCGTAAATTACAGAATTCAAGAGGCAAGGACCTATAAAAATTACAAGGTAGAAATGGCACCCAATCACTATACCACGAGAGAATAAGAAGGAGCTTTACATGTTATGAAAACGAAGACAAATAATCACATGGTGGTAGACATGCTAGTGTATGATGATGCTGGCGAGAAGCTCTTAAAGAAGATTGGAGTTTACTAGCTATACAAACTCCCTTACTTCGGGAAATATGAACCCTTGTACCAGTGGCTCATGAGTAGAGTGCACGAAGATTTTTTCTACTTTGCAGGACACTAAGCCCGAATTTTAGCCATGCTCATCTCCATGGTAACAGGTTGAAATGCACTGGAGAAGATTTGAAAGATGACTTAAAAGACAAGGCCGTAATATTGGAGACCAGAAATGATTTGGGGTACACAAAGGGTCCGCTCAGCATGGACATTGATAAATTGAAGAAGTATCCAGCAGGCAAGCATCGTGCATCTTGTTACAAAGCTAAATGACTAGGAAAGGTGGTCATAAGTGAATACCATGTGGCTGTACATTTCCAAAAATATGTTTGAAGGGGTAGTCTAACATTTCACGCTATATTGTAGAAACTATCATTTCAGAAGTGTGCAGGAGGAAAGATCATCTTTGGAGCTATTCTATTATCATTGGTGTTCATGGAGATCGGAGTACCTGATGGACCAAAAGAGAAGATATGGGAGTATCCCATGGAGCACAAGTCACCTACATAATGCTTCAAAAAGTACTTTTGTGAAGGATCCATGACAAAAAAGGTCAAGCAAAGGGCTGAAAAATGGTACGATAGACTCGCATGACCTTTGAAGAAGAATGGCAGATCCCCAAGAACTTACCTTTGGTGGTTAAAAAGGTAGTTCAGTTCACTTTATACAAGAATTTTTGCATAGCGTGGTTCACCATGAAGGATGGAGCATGGAGCCCTTGGTGTAAGTTACCATATGCCTTCACAACAAGGTACTTCCAGGCGTCAAGTACATAGGTTCTTAGATGTGTGGTGCCTCACGTTCAATGCGGAAAAGGTAGATTGTGACTACCACATGCTAAGGAAGAAATATGTGTATCCAAGGTGGGGTGCATATATTGAAAGGCTCATTTTAGATGTATTGAGCATTAAACCAAGTAAGTTTGGTTGTGGGAGATGTTGGAGTAGCACTAGTGTACCTCCAACTAAAGCCCAAGTTGGAGAATAAAAGTATGTGGAAGATGAGTTCACACTTCCAGAACAACCGAGGGGTAAGCATACAATGGAGAACATCCTAGTGACTAAGCCCGCATAGCCAATTGAGGTAGAGGATGAGGAGGATGAGCTCAAAGATAGTGGTAGTTTAGAGTATAAAGGAAGAAGACATCCTATGAATAAGGATGAAGCTGAGTGAGACACTACACCACCTCAACCACATGAGGGGGATGAGGAGGACTTGGATGCAGCCCAAGGAGAGCACATATTTAAGCAAGTATTAAGGAGAACAAGGAAACAAGGTGCTACTCAGAAATAGTGTGCATGTCACCCAGACTCTCTCCAAAAAAAGAGACATCCACAAAAAGGAGAAGGAAACTGAAATTGAATGAGGAGGTGGAAGAGTCAAAGGAAAGTGTGCCTAATTTTCCTACACCTCCAGAGAATGTAGAACAGAAAGATGAAGAAATGAAATACAAAGAAGAGGAGGAAAAGGGAACAGATGAGACAGCTATAGAGACTGTGCAAGAAATGGAAGCACAAGTTCCAAATAAGGAAGCTCAAGTTCCTAACCAGCCTTAGTCTAGAAGGACAAGTGGAGAGCACATTCCACCAGCCATGGGTTATGCATAGGACATAGGTAAAATTGTTCGCACCCATTTCTAGAGCACACCTTTGTCGAGAAGGAATTATATGGATGGGAACTAATGGATGAAGATATGGCCACAATGTGCACTAGGAAGCAATTTTCATGGTCCATGCACACACACATGGATGATCCATATTTTGATGTGTCTGAGGAGTCGTGCATATCAAGGAGCTTGAAAAATACACCTCAGGATAGACACATGATAGTAAAGCCTAATGTCATGTTAGATGAATAGGTGAGTAATGCATTGGTAAAAGTATCAACAGAAGTGGCGAGGCGGAATATGGAAAAGGTTACCACAATTAGGGTGCTCAGGGAAGAGATCAAAACTAAGGATGGGGAAATAGCACACCTAACACAGGAGAGAGACTTAGCACAGAAAAAGAATGTTGTATTTATCAACATCACAAAGGAAATTGGTGATAATGTTATAAGAGCTTGGCCACACTTAGAGCCAAAGGTACCACAAACATTTCCTTCAACAATACACTATGTAGGAAATTTGGTGGGCCTATTACTTGAAGATAAGCCTCTGCGCATGCCGGCGCCAAAGGATTCAGCACAAGAGGCAGAATGAGAGAAGGCTTCAGTGATGTGGAAGATTATATCTTATGAATCACTTTTGCAAGTGTTACAAGAAGAATTGAAGAAATTAGACCAAGCATTGAACATCTATACAGCTTCGAGAGGTTGTCATCAACATAAAAACCCTGGAGGAGAACAATGAAGTCTAGAAAGTGATGAAGGACAAAACATTAGGCTACATAGAAAGATTATAAATGGTTAAACAGAAGCGTGAGGCATTGGAAACAACACAAGAACCACACAAGACTCAGCTGGAAGAGCTTGGGAAGCTCATTGCACAAAAGATGGACTTATTAGAGGGAAGGATGACTACAATGTCCAACATTGTGTTGGTCTTAGAAAATGAAAAAGGGGAGATTACGAGGGATGAATTGGAGTCCATTGCTATGGAAATTCTAGAAAAAGTAGAGGAAGCACTCACTGAGTGGCAAACCTTAGAGGCTGAAATAAAACAGGAATATCCTGAATTATTTGTTTAGTGAAGAAGAAATTGTGGAGTAAAAATATTCTTTCATACATTCTTTCCATTCTTCTATTCTTTACTTAAGTTTTTGGAGATGACCATTGTCAAGGTGATAATGAAATTAGTGTGGGGTAATGTTGATAAAAGAACACTTGGCAAAAAGCACGCAAGAAGTCCACACGGGAAAGTGATTCATATTTAAAGGTGCGAATGGATAGGGAGAACGCGCGCACGAAACATAAGTTCAATTTTCGGGACTTAGCCATTTTCACTCATAAAGGTATATTTTTAGAGATGGCATGTAGAGAACACAAATGAGGAAGAGATGCATGTTCCATGCATTAGATATTTTGGAGGATTGGATACGAAGCACTTTGCATGGACACAAGCCATAAATAGATCTACTACTATCAATTAGCTAGTAGTAGTCTATTGTTAGCACACTTGCATGTGTGGCTAGTTTTGTAAAGGCATGTGGCTAAGAATAGCATGTGACCTATTTTGGGAATAGATAAGTGGTGAAGGGAAATTCCCCACCCTTATATATATGTAGTAAACTGTGTAATAGATATACAATGTAGTAAACTGTGTATCCAAATCTAGTATGTTTTTGATCTCATCGTAGTTAGTACTTAATTCTACTTTTCCTTAGATATAGATCTGGTATGCTCTCTGGAATGACGTGTTAGTAATGGAACTATATATGTTAATTCTTCATCATGCTAAAATCCTACACAACAACCTTAAAGAGGGACTTGGTACCTTTTCATGCTTGGGTGAGTACTCAGTTTAGGTTGAGTGATGTGCCATTGTGTCTAGGGTTTCATAGGATTTGTATCACTGAATTCTAGGCTGCATCATCCTATTAAAGGGTAATGAAAATTCAATTCCATCTTGGTAAGAAAGGATAAATCTATCCATTTCAACAAATCTTTTTATAATGAAGGGCACTTTCCATAGTGAACAAAATTTGCCATGCATGTCATTTGGTTCGTGTCTCTTATCCCATAAGAGGACCCAGTCACCAATATTGAACTTTTTTTTCTCGGCCTTTTTTCAAATATCACCTTTAATTTCCTTTGGTTTTCTGATAGCCTATATGCCACTTGAACCTACACTTCATGCAATATGGTCAGATACATTATTCTCTTATCCACAACATCCATATATGTAACATCTTACAAAGCTTTGGAGAGTTGTAAAAGAGGAAATTCTAATGTAAGAGGAAACTTTGCATCCCTTCCATTAGAACTGGAAAAGAGACATGCCTATAGCTTTCTTTGGTGTGATCTTGTCTACCCATAGTGAATCAAACAACTTCTTATGCCAAGTCCTCTAATTTTCTGTTACCAACTTTCGCATGATTGTTACCATATTCTTATTACTTGATTTATCTTGTCCATTCCCTTATGGATAGTAATTGGAAGAATGTACCAACTAAATTCCATGTGTGTAGAAAAATTAAACCAACTCCTCAGAAGATAAATTAGGATCATTTTCTGCTACTATTTTACTAGGTATGCCAAACCTTACGAAAATACTTTCCTTGATAAAATTACACACCTCCGTAGAAGTGGCATTTTTAATGGGAATGGCTTCTACCCACTTACCAAAATAATCAGTTTCCATCAGAATGTAATGATGACCAGAACTAGAAGCTGGGTTGAGCATACCGATAAAATCCATTCCCCATTTCTAGAAAGGCTCTTCAATTACAACTGGATTTAAGGGTAGTGTAGGCAGAAATTTTACACATCCAACAAAAGTTTGACACACTTGGAATTTGGACACCCAAACTACAATATCTTGGAAAAGTGTGGGCTAGAAATACCTTGCTCAGAGGATCTTATGTGTAGTGACTCAGTGAGAAATGACAACCAAAAGCCATATCATGAAATTGTTTTAGTAACTGATCCTACTATTATTTATCTACACATCGGAGAAACACATCATCAATCCCTTTCTTTTACAAACCATTATCCCAAAGGAAAAAGCATTTTTCCTTCAATTTAATGGTATGTTTCTCTTTGTGGGAAAGATGATCTAGGCAGTCCCCATAGGCCATGAAATAGGAAATCTTGCTATACCATTCATCTACTAGATCTACAAAAAGAACCATAGGCATATGTTTTCCATCCTCTAACTCGGTTGTCTTTGTCTTAGTCATTAATTCACATAAGCCTCTTCCTCAAACCAGATTTGTAGGCTTGATATCCAATTCATATTCTTACACTTTTATCACCCACGTGCCTCTTAATATCCCTAGTTCTTGTTGTGTTAGAATATACTTTACTTTAGTATCTATCACAAGGACCATAGTATGTGAAGAAAGAATATAATACCTGAATGCCTTGCATGCTTTCACAACTGCATATGCATGTTTTTCCATAGGATTATATTTCAATTCGTAAGCCTTTAAAGGCATACTTATGAAAGAAATTGGGGCTTCTATGTCCTCTTGATTTTTCTACATCAAGATTCTTTGACAATATGTGTTCAAAGGAATAACAGTAAAGAATAAATTCTTTACTAAAATATGGTGATACCAAGATTGGTGCTTCAGAAAAAGTTGCTTTGATCTTCTTGAATACTTCCTTTCCTTCATTGCTCCACTTGAAATCTTGTGTTTTCTTCATCATATTTGAAATATGATGAGTTAGTTCAGAAAATTCAGGGATGAATCTCATGAGAAAATTAACCTTACCAAAGAAGGAGTGAACCCCTTTTTTGGAGGTTGGAAATGGAAAATTTTGAATAGATTTCACCCACTCAGGATCTATTTTGGTTCCCTCTTTTGAAATGATGTGTCCTAGAAGCTTTCCTTCAGTCACAACAAAGATAGATTTCTTGGGATTTAAGGAGATCCCATGCTTACGAAACTGGATGAATACTTCTTCCAAATCTGAAATGTGATTACCCCTTGCTTTAGAAAAGATTGTGAGATCATCCAGGTAAACCACTATTATTTTATCTTTGAGATGAGAAAATGCCAAATCCATAGCCCTCTAAAATGTGTCTCCAACATTAATTAACCCCAAAAGAATTTTCTGGTAAGCAAACATTCCCAAAGGTGTGATGAATGTTGTTTTATATTGATCTTCTTCAGCTACCTTGACCTTGACACGAGAAACCATCAAGCATTGACAACATCTCAGATCCAGTGACAACCTGTAAAGTGTGATCCATAATAGGAATGGGGTGATTATGTTTCAATGAGGCCTAATTGAGATTGTGAAAACTAATACACAATCTAATCTAACCACTTTTCTTCCTCACGGGAGCAATTTGTGTTGGAAAACCACTCAAAATGATGTATAGGGTAAATTATCTTTACATCCAATAACTTCTAAATTTCTGCAAATATGGTACTTGAAATTGTTAGATTATGTTTCCACACTTCTTCGCTTGAAGGCATTTTGTTCTTGCTTTAAAGGTATATAATGTTATACTTCAACAAGTTGATATGTCTTCAAATCCTAATAAGACCAAAAAAAGACATCTATATATTTCTTAAGAGGCTTAGTGAAAGCTTCTTGTTATTCCTCTAAACAATATTTACCCGAGTTTACCAACTTGGGTTCATCATCAACTCCCAAATTTAATGATCGCACATCGAAGAAGAAATTTCTTCACACTCTTTATTGTTTTTTAACATTTGATCACGCTTATTGAACATTTCTTCAAGAGACACTAAGCCTTTAGGAATTTTGTTTCCCTTAAGCTGAATGATCTCATGACCACCTTTTATCTTTGAATCCACTTCACCCACTGTGGTCTATCTCAGAAGTGAATTACTTCCTTCATAGTATATTTCTTCAAAATTATCTTGTTGTTGGAGGAAAGTGGTGATTTTCTTATCATAATTGAAGACCCTCCATTGTTGAACATTATCAGGCACCTTTGGATGAAAAACCATTTCCACTTTATAATCGCCTTGTCTGAAGACTACATGTGGCTGATTTGGATTCAATAGAGCTGCAGTAACTACCAATGAATCAGCCCTGGAGTTTTGATCCCTAGGGATATAAGAAACTGAGAAAGCTGCAAAATACATAGTAGCTAAATAGAACCGAGACTCTATAATGCCTTATTTTATCCTTTTTAACCTGTAGAGACCACATATCTGCTTGAAAATTAGTTCAACATCCCCTCTTGCATGCAACAACTTAATTCCCATTGTTCTGGCTTGTTCCATTCCTAACAACAGTGCTTCATATTCCACTGTGTTGTTAGTATTTTCAAACATTAATTTAAAGTAATGTGCATGAAACTTTCCTTCAGGAGAAACAATCAGAACACCTACACTAGATCCAAGTGAACATTAGCTACCATCAAACTCTATAGTCCAAATTTTGTTAGCAAATTGATGTGGCTCCTGAATTATTGTTTGGGCTTCTTCCTTTTCCAACTCTAATTATTAGACTCCATGATTAGATTCCTAGAAAAGGATCTAAGATCTAAGGTCTTCAGAATTTGAAATTGTATACTTAGAATTCTTCTCAAGTTCCAAATTTTGATTAACCCCTTTAATTGGGATATGTGCACAAGACCAATCCATCTTGACCTCACCTCCTAATTCATTAAGGAATTTTCTACTTAATAACATGCCATAAGACACTAGAATATCTTCCACCAGTATTGACATATTCAATCTTTTATCCGGAAAGGCAAAAGTAAGTATTATTTCGCACATCTTTAATCTGTCTAACGAGAGGTACTTACCTTTCCATTGAGTAACATCTTCCAATGGTCTTTGTTAGTGTAAGACCCAGTGCATTTGCAACCTTGGTTGACATCACATTATCAGAAGATCCATAATCTAAAATGAAATTACTCAATTTATAACCATTGATAAGTAATGAAACATAGAATGGTTCAATCCTTTTAGACGTAGTAAGAGAAGAAGTTGCAACATTATTCAAAGGAGGAGTATTTTTGGATTAGATAAGATTCCCCATGAAGCATTATTTAGTGAATTATTTGGACCATTACTCTGTACATATTTCACCAACCTGTTCAATTGATCGGGAAAATCCCTTAAGTACTTATCCCACGACATCGAATTTTGGTTTTCTTTATATGGTCAATAATATCAAAAGAAGGAATAATGATACCCTTAATTAATTCAACTACTTTTCCATTCACATTTTTCTAGTGATTAGAGGTACTTACATGCTTGTCTCTTGGAGCTAAAGAAGAAGGGAGTGGGCTGCCTCTTTTCAAAATAGTAATGTCTAGTCCGAGATATTCTCTATCTATCATTTTTATACTTAAGGAAGCTTCAAAATTTTGACGTGTTTGAGACCTTGTGAACACTGAAAATGTATGACCATCACTATCTTTAAAAGATTCATAATAGCTTTCATCAGATTCATAGTCTAGGTAGCCAATGTTGGAGTCACTAGTGGGATCAACAAAGTCTTCTTCGTCAAGTGATTCATTATCACCAACAACATGATCTTCTTCATTCATTTCCAAGTTTTTCCTTAAATTAGCTTCAATTTCCAACCTTTGTGGTGCATCAACAAGTCAGTTTCAATTCTAGTTTTGACAATTAAAAGTCTAAGTAGGAATTTTTATTGAAGGAGATGTATTTCCTCCTTAAGCCATTTATTTCTTAATTTACAGCATGTCATTGGCTAAATTATGTAGCAGAGGATTAGTAGTACTTGTTGAAGAATTTCCATCAGCTTTATGGGGTGATTACTTAATCTTTCCAGCCACAATCAAGTCATCTTCAACCTCAATTGCAACATTGTGTGCTTCTAATAGATTTATAGGTCTTTCCCTTCACAGATGATATCCAACTTTAGGTAAAAAAGTATTTATGAAAAATGTCTTTGGATTTTCATCACTAAGCGCAAGAAGTAGGGATTTTATATAAAATCCTTTTGAACCTAACAAATAAAGTCCCTCATGTTCTCATGTGGTTCTTTCTTTAACTGTGTTTGCTAGGAGATCAGTGTACTTACATCTTCTATAGGTTTGAACCTCTTCATAAATTTCTCCCGCATGGATGCCCAATTTTTATGGTCCTAGGAGCTAATCGATAGAACCACTCCTCAAAAAAGTCATGTAAATTTTTAATGAAGAGTGTGACCGAAACATCTTCATGCTCTAAAGTAAGCACTCCACAAGATATGAAGAATACCGCCAAGTGATCATCTGGATTATGCTTTATGTCTCCAAAGAATTTTGGGAAATTATTTCTCAATCCTTTAGGAAACTCTTGCATAGGAGGGTCATATTCAAAGGCCCAAAATTTATACCCCATGGAGCAGGTAATAGTTGATTTACGCATGATGAATGGAGTAGGTCTTCTTTGAGAGTAGACATGATAGATAATTATGGTTGTTGGATTACGCTAGAGATGATCTAGATCTGGAGGAGTTTACACCCTCCTTCTTGGTGAAAGACTAGATCTGCAACCCCTGACTTGAGGAGAATGATTGAAATCAAACTACTCCCGTAATCTCTAGAAATGATCAGTCCTTACTTGAGCTTAGATAGATCGGGTAAATGAATGTTCAAAAGTTGAGGTTTTGATATAGAAGGGAACTCGGAGGGAAAGAAGCTGGTTTGTTAAATTATTATTATTCCCCATTAGAGTAGCCAAAAACTGTTGGCTAGATTTTATGCATAGCTAAAAACTTAGGCAGTCATGAGATAAATCTCCCTCATTTACTGGTGATTCTCCCATGTAAGATGTTTATCAATTTCATGGGTATGAATCCTAATAACTATTTTTGGGGTTTTACTTTAATTATAAATCTCATGAACCATAGGTAAGCAATTATGCAACAAGTAACCAACCGTTATGAAGTATTTTTCAGAAGGGGGAAATAATGGAGTTTGGGAAAGAAGAAAGGAAGATATGTAATTCAACCAATAGTTTTTAGAGTTGGTCTCATACACATAGATAAAATAAACAAGTAGATCTCACAATATCCAGAAGTAAAGGAAAATAAAAGGAAAAGCTTCTAATCTAAATCTTAGATAACACAAAGTTTATCTAAAAATCCACACAAAATTAAGAAGCAAGGCATTGTTGCAAAAAGTTCTCGAAAATCCACCTCTATTCAATTCCTCGATTTCGAGAAATGACATCAAAGGTTACAACACAAAGTTTTTGGAACTCAATAATGTTGATAAAAAGTGTGATCTCATTAACCGATAGGTTCTTCCTATTTATAGTGTATAAAGGGAAATTACAAATAGAAAACAATAGTTGAATTCAGACATACGAAAGCTATAAGGAAACAAATTGAAATATTTACCCTATAATTCCTCTCTATATGACATGAATCTGAAGAATGAATCAAATTTGTGCATGTCTACCACCTATTCTCAATTAAAGGACCTTTTCAAATAACTTAAAGTAATGGATTTTAATCAATTACTTTAGTTTTACAATTTTGTCCAAGAAAATAAGAAAGAGGAGAAGAAAGAAAATATGCCACTGTAACACCTCACACTTTCTCTTTGTTCTAATACTAAATGTACTTGTCAAACATGTGATTCAATGTCTTCCCATCTACTTTAAGAACAACTTATTTCTCAGTCTTTAACCACAACAATCCCCTAGAAAGAGTATCAATACTTACCTTCACTTTCTCCAAACTAGGCCCAAATTATTTGATATCTGCATGAAGTCTCACTAGTTTTCCAATTGAATCCAACGTGAAAGGCATGATGAATTCATCAATCTTCTTCTGGATAACTAGAAGAAATTATTCAAGAGAAGCAGGAAACACGTTCGGAATATTCCTCGTATGGTAACGAATATCATCAACTTCCTCCTTTGTAGTGAAAGCAATAATGTTCTCAGGCACTTCCCTCATCTTGTCCTCTAGCAAGTGTATTATTTTTAACATAAGCTTGAGGATTTTCATGTGGAAAGACACTACTATCTCCATCTTCTAGCCCTTTTCTATCAATCCATCAAGTACAATTTGCTCTACAATCAATACACTCTTTGGCAGTACATTTATCTTTTCCAAACTCTCCAAGTGGCTCTCAACAACTGTATTTTCATCTTCTATATATGCCATAAGTTTCTTCAGCTAATATAATGCTCTATGCATATTATCCAAGCTATTTGGTACTTCTAAAAACTACTTTGATGCTTGGTGGATGATTTTCCCTTTCCATTAAGCAATAGCTTTAACCTAATTTCCTGCATCTTTAATCTCTTCAATCAAATGACAACTCACCCGCACTTCTGTGCTAAGATGGATGAGAAGAAGGTTTAACAACCTTAGCAAAGATCTCACACAAGTGGGAGAGATCGCATATGAAGTTTGGATTTCTTTTCCTTTTCCTTGTCAAACTTGAGGAATAAAGATTTTATCAAGTGTTTGTGTATCTTGATTTAATCCTTTTATAGTGATTTGACCCAAAGTGGTACGTTAGTTATAGATATGTCTTCTTCCGTTAGCTCTCCCTTTTGCTTCCCTTCAGCTGGAACTGATAATTCAACAAACTTCTTCCCTGATTCTTCAATAACCAACCTTGAAGTTATTTTAGCAGCTTTAGACCTTTTGCCTTTTCCTCCCAAGCTCATGAGTAGCTGCAAATCCTCCTCTTCTAGATTAATTGCTTCTCTTGCCTCTGGAACTGTTTGCAAGGCTAACCAGGATGAGAAGTTATTCCCCAGGGAATGAGAAGCCTTTGTATGTACCACCATCTCATGCCCAGGATCTGTTGCATCTTAATTCACCACTGTATTATGACTTCCTTCTCCTATGCCATCTAAGGATAACGCCCTTTCAAATTCTACCATTTGTGCCTTCAATTCCTCTGTAGGAAGAGGAGGAGGAAGTGGAGAATCAAGTGGTGAAAGAGAAGAAGTATATAGGAATGATGTCGGCTTCAGTGATGGATTAGCCATAACATCTTGTGTTGTTGAAACCACAGAAGTACTATGGGTTGACACAAGAGAAGCTTCGTATGAAAGTAGAACTAATGTAATGGATGTATACTTTCCCTTCTCCAATACCTGATCCATTTTGTGCACCTTCAAATTCTCTAGTCTTCTGTTTCTCTCACCTTCATGCTTCCCTAGTATTCTATTACTCTTACCTTCATGTTTCCTTTTGTTGAGGTTCCGTGTGGTAAAGTTACCTGTGGTATGATTCATCAAAGCCTCATCTAATAAATATCCTTTTGTTAACAACCAATTTGAGGTGTTAAATACGAATTCTGAAGACCTCTCCTCAATTGTTTGGCTGCCACCTATACTAGCCTGAAGAGAAGTTTTAACTCCTCTCATATGATAATATGTGTCAAGTACCACATGCCCATCATCTGAAATATTTACAGGTATCTTTTCCATAACAAACTCATACACTTGTTGAGCTAATAATCTATTGAAATCTCCTTTTCTGACTTCGTATGCATTCCTACACTTCATCTAGAAATCCTCCAATGAAGGGACGTGTGAGTATTCCTGGGATACTATCTTCCTTGTTATTCCATACACATAAAAATTCATTCGAGCAAGGAATAATTCATGTTCATGGCACAGAGAAATTTTGGCTTGGGCATTTCTAGCTCTGTGAATATTTTGATAAGTATAGTTTCCCACTATGATTGGGAAGCCAATTGTCATCTGCATTTTTTTTTTTGCAAGTCATGCAATTATACAAGCTTCCGCATAACTCCGGGATAACCCACTTATCATTAGGGTACCATGGTAATTTAACTGGTTCACTTGAGAAGCCACTAACTTTGAGATACGTGATGTCAGAAAGCTAGATGAAGATACAACTGTACTGAATGACAGCTTCCCAAACCTCTTTACTTACTTTGTTTTCCTTGGGTCACTTTTTATCCTACAAATGAATCCATAGAAGAAGACATAATTCATTTCCTCCGTAATCCTTGTAACACTTAGGTATTAACAATCATGGGTAGCATTCATAAATATGATCATGTGAAAGTATCCCTCTTACATCAAACATGGAGAATAATCCATGTGAGGTTGCAGCATATATAAGGTATGAATTCATATTGAAAGTAAATGTCTACCGCATCACCTTCTTGAGCTGCCAATTTTTTTCCGCTAATGATCTCGCCCAATCGATCATAAAACCTAGTTTATTGATCTTAATTATTCTCATGAAGGAGTAAATCTACGAGTGAAAGTTATTTGCATTACTTTCCCCATTTATCCTACACAACAACTAGGAGATATTATCAACTTCCCACACCATATTGGACTTTGGAAGAGTCCTAGGAAATTTTATGGTGCCCTATACTTATTCATATACTTCATGTTCATTATGCCTACATAATTCAACTTTTCCTTCTTCCACCTATCAAAACCATATTGTATGTTGATTTTGGTCACTCTAGGTTTTGTCGAATATGAAGGCAATAATTGGTTAATTTTTCATCTAGTATAACTAATTTATTTCTGTTACATCCTTGACTATTCTAAATAATGGATGATAATAATTTACACACTCTAGATAAAACTCGAGTAATCGAGCCGTAGCTGGGAATGTTGCAGCTTGAATAATTCCACTATCCCCTATCCGCATAAGGGATGTCCTACCAGTTTATTTGGATCTGTCAATCAAATCATTGATAGAATCAAGCCCCATGTCTGTATCATGAATCCCAACAAGCCTAGACACTATGCATGGTTCTCGCTAGACTACCCATGTTGTCATCCTTCATTATACCTGAATCAAATTTTTTTATCTCGAGATATTATTTTTTTATTTTTACTAGGAGATTTTTAATTGTGAGAGTTGGATCTATTCATGTAGAAGATCGAACCAATTCTCCTGAATATATATTCAATGTATCAAACATTGACTTTTGCTTTCTTCTCACCAATATTGACACAAGTGAAGTATTCTTGTAATCAATTAAGACAAATATGTAATTCATCACCCTCATATTTATTTTAATAGCATGAGAGCCATTTTGAATTCTAGAATGGCTCGAAAGTGCGAGAATATATAATTAAGTTCTAACATGAGTTTGAACTAGAGACTAGAATCAACATGCATGAGCTTTTATGAGACTTTGCATGTAATTTTGGAGTGTTTCACATGGGTTGCGTTTAGGCTCTCTGAGGGAAAAAATTACGTTGAAAATTAAAGAGGGAAACAAATTGAAGTTGGAAAATGATAACTCCAAAAACTATGACTTGCAAATGACCAATATAAACTCAACCTTTCATTAAAAATTTCAAGAAAAACATGAAATTACGGTAGCGAAAAAGTAGAAGGAAGGAAATAGTTTAGATGGGCGACTTGTGTTGGATTTTTCCTCTTACTTTATCAAGAAAAAAAAAGAATTTACGGAAAAAAAAAGTGGAAGGAAGGAAGCAGTGTAGATGGGGACTGGTATAAGATTTTCCACTTACTTTTTGAGAAAAACATGAAGTTACGGTTTCAAAAAAAGTGGAAGGAAGGCAACAGTTTAGATGGGTGATTTGGTATTATATTTTCCACTTACTTTTCAAGGAAAACATGAAGTTATGGAAGAAAAAAGTGGAAGGAAGGCAATAATGTAGATGGGTGACTTGTGTTGGCTTTTTCCAATTACTTTTTGAGACCGTGAAAAAGTGGAAGGAAAGTAGTCTAGATGGGCGACTTGTATTAGATTTTTCCCTTGATTTTTCAAGAAAAACATGAATTAACAGCAATGAAAAAGTGATAAGAAGCATGAAGCTTGCAAAATTCATGATTTCTCTTGTGTTTTACATGGAAAGCACCAAGGAAAGGAAACTTGCAAAATAAATGACTTGCTCTTGAAATTTCCCCAACTTATGTGTGGAAAACATAAGAAGAAGTAGCATAGAAATATGAAGACAAAGGAAACTTTGAATAATTCACGTTAGCACTTGCAAATTTCTTTTAACTTTGGCGTGAAAACCCCTCAGTCAAGGCAGCGTCAAAATCTAACATGGATGACAACTTATAAATAAAATACCATGCCCCTAAAAACTATGACTTGATTAAAAAATTCTTCTTTTGACAATTGTGTTTAATCCTGGATGATTGTGGGGAAGCTTTATTTATCATCTTGCACAGACAAATCACTTCTACAAAAAATGTGACTTATACCTAAGTTGTTACCTTTAAAACCAGGATTTATAATAATTTTTTTCTCTGTCTAAGGCCATTGATGACTTCTATAAAATCTATGCAATTGGAAAATTTAGGTAGAATGAAAGAAAAAGCACTTTGGGAAATTCGAGAAAAAAACGAATAAAAACCAAAACCAAACACAAAAGAAATAAATAAAAACAAAATAAATGATAGAAGCTACGAGACAATTGCTCAAAAATTACTTACCAATTAGCTAGTCTATAGAAAATCCTCTTTGGGTGAATGTTCCACTTGGAGATACCTTGGTGTGGTAACAATGATGGGGTGAGGTGGTTTATATAACCTAAAATTCGCTAAATTTAGCCCAATCTATTTTTAAAAGAACTTTATTTATTTAATAAATAAATAAATAAAACATTTTTACTTTTAGTTCAACTTATATTTAAAAGAAATTTATTTATTTAACAAATAAATAAATAAAACGATTTTCGAGAAAGTCTAGCAAAGTATTTGAGGAGTACGGGTATGCGGGTATTTGTCAAACTTGGATATTATGAATCGATGAAGATACCTTAGAGCAATGCGAGACAATCGTGGGCAATACCAACACCAAAAATAACCCATCACTTTGAAAAGAATAATTTAAAAAAAAAAGGGGTAGTCCCTTATTTCATGGTGAAAAGGACACCATATTTCCTCCGACCTTACCTTGGAATCACGATAAGAATTGAAAGCTTCTCATAAGTAATTTCCTCCCTTAAACTTCCTCGATAAAATACTAAATTCTACAAAAACTTTTCAAATATGAAGAAACACAACAAAATTCACAGACACAAAAGCTTCTTTAAACTCACATCCCTTGAAAATCCACAAGGACAAACATGGAGGAAGATTTCAAGATAATATTTTCTCGTATGCACGTATAATCTAACTAAATGAATAAAATAAAGCTACACGTGTTTTGATAGTGAAGAAATAAAATACTCTGTGCACAAGAACTTCCTCTAAATCCTTCTCAAAAAATCCATAGGGATGAGATGAGAAGAAATATTCAATGGAAGATACATACATGAAATGAAACTAATTGTAAATTTTACCGTAATTAAAATAAGAATATGATTTTATTATAAATTAAATCTAACTACTGAAAGAAAGCTTCTAGGAATTTAAATACACCTCCAACCTGGAAATGTAGAACATAGACAATATCCAATGCTGGTTTTTATTTTTTTGATCCCATCAGCCTTCTTTTCCAATGATGATTCTAATGTGATCTAGGGAGATGTGTTGGTTAGTATGTAGAAGAACGTGTCGAATTGTTGGAGCTAACTGGTTACAGGAAGTCCTGGTACCAATGCAAGAAAGATAGTAACAATGAAAAGGATTTTAGTTTGGTTGTATGTTTCTTAGAAATATTATGATAGATTATCAATGTAATTTTAATTCAAGAGACTCCAACTAATGATTCAGAAAAAGCTTGGTTTTTATTGAAAGTTGGAAGGAAATGGTGTAGCACACTTGGCAACCAAGAAGTGATAAATCACCATAAGGAGGGTAAATTAACTTACTAACAATAGTAAGTAAAGAAGGAGAAGTCTATACGCATGTAAAATCTCAAAAGCGTTGATTTAGTCAAGAAACGTGTGAGAAAATGAGATGGAATAAGGTAAAATGTATACAAAACACGTTGTTTAACTCCTAGATAAGAACACACATAACAACCAATCTACACAGACCGATGATTATGCAACCACCATAATAGTTTATTAGCTGTTGTGCAGGAAGATTGGTGATTACATAACCATTGAGGAGGTTTTGCAACTGCCATGGAAGTTACGTAACTCAAAGGAAAAATGTTAAGGAAAAATGCTAGAAAGTAATTACGAAAGCACAAAACTAGGAAATAGGCAAGCAAGGTAAACTAAGTCATAGAAACATGCTACAAGTGAGGAAATTGGACTTGGATTCATCATTTATCTGGAATCAAAGTTATCATCATTGGGGATTTTACCATTCCAACAATATTACACCATGTAATTTTGGGTGCCTACAATGTTAACCTTTCAAGCGCATGAAGGTTGATTGGTATTTCCTTCTTCATTCCATAACGGGTATTTAATGGTATGTTTTGAGTGTTTTGGTGTGGTTTCTTGAGATTTCATCGTGTGTGCACAAGGTAAGAGTGTATGTCTAGTGATTGGAAAATAACTAGGTGAATGGAGGTGCTTGGTGTGTAATACAAAGGTGTCCTATAGGTCTTAATTTAGATGTTTCAAGGGTGTGAAAGGGCCTTCATGGTGAAGAAAATGTCATGTATCATGAGTCAAGGTGCAAAAAGATTAATTAGGCATAACTCTAAGACCTAATGTAAGAATATATTAGAGAATGGAGCTAAGAAAGCCAAAGTAGGGTATTATAAGCATGAGGAATGTGTTCTAACATTGTAGAGATAATGAGGAAGATGCTATAGGTTAAGATTCATCCATCAAATGCATGATTTAGGTATTTTAGAGGCATTATCTTGAGGAAAAGGTAGGTAAGAAAGTACAAGTCTTAGTAGTCAAGAAGGTACATACCTATTTATGATAAACTAAGAATTTAGGAAGTCAGTAGGGGTTGTCCTAGTGTTATGAAAAGAAATTTAGTTTGAAGAAGAGTTTTTGAGTTGTGAGGTTTTAGGCTCTATTGAGATTTAAAAATGATCATTTATAACTCGAAGGGTATGTTTGTTGAGCTCACTTGTACATTAAAATTGTGCATGGTGACCCAATATTTTCATCAAAGTTGGGGCATGGAACCTAGATTATTTTTCAAGTGGAATGAGTTGAAATGATGGCTTAAGCTTTACGAACAATCCTTAAAAAGATAAGTAGGTCCAAACCCTCCTAAAACCCAAGCCTTATAGAGATGGAGAAGAAATAAATTTTTTGATCATAAAATTACTTAGGAAAGCTAATGTGGAGACTCAGGGTTATAGAGGAATCCTTTTAGTTCATTTTGGTGGCATTCTAATGTCCCAGGTCAGATGTTGAAGTACAGTTTTAGATCTATTTTTCAAAGATTTTCTAGTACAGTAATGTATAAAAAGTGTCATGGTGAAAATCCAATTGTGGGATTAAGTTTTGGAGGTGTCACAAGTGTCCATGAGAATATTCAGGTAAGTTATATGCACAATTTTGGTAATTCATGGGTATCTTGTTCTTAAAAGCCAAACAATGCAAAATTATTCAAGTTTGTTTGAGATATTGTTGAAGTGAATGCATGTTGTGAAGGGGGAATATGAGCATGAGTATTTAATACAAGTCATGTATGACATGTTTGATCCCAATAAGTGATAAATTGAAGTGTGTTTGGGTCTAATCATCGATGGTCCAAAAGCGCCATCCTAGGCCTATCAAGTAGGTTTGGGAGACAAGAAGGAAAATGTGTTTTTATCCATAGAATCAATTCATGTGATTTATTTAAGTGTAATTTTAGGTTCTTGGTGAAGTGTATCAAGCATTTTATGGGTGTGAAAATGATGTTTGGTGTGTTATAAGTCTTCTAGGACAAAAGCGCTTCTTGGGACTTGAAACCCATCGAGTAGTCCTTGAAATTAAATCTTAGTTAAGCTATATGCCTTGAAGTGATGCAACATATGGGATTGATGAGTTTCCCAAGACATAGATTCTTCTATAAATGTACTCTAGGAATCATGAAACTATGGTTGAATGCATGACCTAGATCAATTTTGAAGACTAGTTTTCGAGCATGCAAGTTCATTAGTACCTTGTTCAAATCAATATACCAAAGTGTGAATGAATGTGGTAGTTTTATTCCAAGGCCTTGAAGGTGATATAGAGGTCACATATGACATCATCGAAGATGTAAGAATTTGTTAAATTTCATACTTGAATGTTGATTGATCATGCTTATGATCGAATTTTTGATCCACTATGATTGTGCATGTCAAGTGAGAAGAAGTGTTAGAATGGAGTTTTGTGCCCTAGCATGAAATATGACAAGTAGGTGATGATGTTTTATAATTCATGAATATGCATCCATATTTTTATATTGCATGACATGAATTTATAATGCTCCTCATATACCCAAGTTGAATATTATGTTGTAAAGCTCACATACCTAGTTGTGCATATGAGCTCTAATGCAATCCTCAAGGTGAAATTGAAAGTTATAGATATTTTCAAGGATTTAGAAGAAAAGGAGGCAATTATTTTAATGTGTAAAAATATTCTTAACACTTTTTCATTGTCCAAGTTTGATAGAAGACAAAATCGTATTTTGAAAGAAGAAGACAAAATGGAATAACCGTTATAAATGAAATTTGTAGGTTTTAATTGAATATCTTCAATTTATTAGGTGTGAAGCAAGCTCAAGAATGATTTATAGTTCCTTATAGGTAGGAGAAGGGTCATGTAAGGTTATGAAATTTATCCACCTACAATTGGCATGTCTACCCTTATAATGATGACAATATGATAGTTTGTTAGGTGATGTTATCCAAGTCTCTTGAATGAGTTGGAGAAGCTAAAAGGTAAAGGAGCTAATAGTTGAAGTTTAAGAGGCATGATAGGGTATCATCCTTGTATATATGAATGCAAAAATATGCATGATAGAGATATTTTGAAGGAATAAGTGTGAGCTAGTGAGCATATAGTTGATTTGGACTCGACCTATGGATACGTGGTTTCATGGTGTCTTAAACAGTTATATTTTGGAATACTTTATTTCCACTTATTCATTTTTAGAGGTATCTGAATTCTAGTTCTTTTGACATCCATGGGGATCTTACCTACACAAGATTCTCGCTAGCGATCAAGATCCTTATGGTATACTTTGAATCGACGAGTAAAGTAATGGCTAACTAAGCCCCACCACGTGCGGGGAAGGAGCAGGATTGGTGAAAGATAGTAGACCTAGCAAGTAGAAAAGGAAAGAGAGGAAAGGAAACATAAGTATAATGAGGCACGTGAGAGGAGATAGATTAGAAGTGTACTAGTGCAGAACGTATGATGTTGAGGAGAGAGATTACTCGTGAAGGATTTGAAGCTCACATAGAATATGTAGAGCCAAAGCATCAGAACTCCCCCATCTTGGAAAGCATGATAGGGATCCCCCCTCGGCCTCATGTAGAAGTTCAGTAGAAGAGAATACGGGCCACGAGAGCACATCCGAATCAACACAGTAACCTTTCCCTTGCATTTGGTTTTTCAACATCTAGTACAACAAGCAGTTAATAAGCTAGTTCGAGTAGTGGGAGAGTAGGAGCAAGTATTATAAGAAGCACAACAATGGAAACAAAAATGGCTTCATTGTTATATGGGAGTACCTTTTCAGGTGTATCATTAACACATAATACAAGTGCGCCAATTTTGGATTAACTTTTGGGAGTAGTAATGCTTCGTAGACTATCGGGGTTCAGTTCAATTCTACTATTGGGACATAGGGAAGTACATCTTCTAGTCTGATCCCAGCTATAGGTTCAAGATCAGGAGGTATAGGTATCTTTGGTTCAGGTGGATTAGGTGGTTCTAGAGGTAGGGGAAACACAAGAGGTTCTGGATCAGGTGGGAAAGGTCTGCACCAACCCCAGAATATTTACATGGAAATATATCTTCATCTTCAGTATAGGGGCATAGAATATTCTACTGAACATGTGCATATGTGTGAGATTCTATGGCGCACAAAAGGAATTACAGCTTCTAAGCATAGGGCAAGCCATTGCTACTATGTTACAAGGGCATGCCCACAGCTAGTAAATGAAGTTTGACCTTGATCAGACCTGCATAGATTATACAACTTTAAAGGATGCATTCCTTAAAGAGTTTCATATCCCTAAGTTTGAGTAGAAGAGTATAAGTGCGCTCAAGGATATTAAGCAAGGCACTACTGAAAGTGTTAGAGAGTATGATGCATGGTTTAAAATTTTTTATCAAAGCTTTCTTATGACATACACGTAAGCCAACATGCACAATGGTTCATTGGGGGATTGATTACCCATTTTAGAAGGGCATTATCACATAAGACATACATTGATCCGTGTGAAGCACTTGAAGCATCCTTGCATGCTAAGGCAGTTGGGAGCATAGATATTGGGGTGAGCCCATTTTTAGAAGCACAAATAGTAGCTATGGAAAAATAGTTGGAGAAACTATCAGCAAATTCAGCACATGAGACACGCACAAGGATTTGGTGCATAGATTGTGAAGTAGAAGGTCACATAAAGGATAGTTTCCCTCACAAAATAGTGTGCTCATTGTTGATGGATTGTGAAATATTCCACCTAAACCATGATGCTAGTCACTTCCTGTTATTACAACACACGATAAGGAAGAACATTTCAAGCTATTGTAAAATCTGCAAGTCCATGACTCATGACACGAAGGATTGTTGACTGATTGGAAAGATCCATGATGCTATAGATATTGGGTGTACGGTAGACAGGAGTTTTAGATAACTCTAAGGGAAAGAATGAGCATTAGGACTGGAGAAAATTAGGTGCACTATGATCGAACGAGGGCGTTCGAAGGAAGTCATGGAAGAGGTCAAGGATACCATGGTGGATTCGGAGGATGAGGCTGTGGTGGTGGAAGAAGTGAGTTTCCTTATAGAACATGTTATACATGTGGATCTCCTGACCACTATAGGCGCGAATGTCCTCATAATATTACATGTTCTTTCTATAGAAAGAACCATAGCTATGAAGAGTGCCCGGACTTATATGAGCATCTAAGTAAGAAACATAAACAAGAAAATAAAGGTGCAGTGATGGTTAGGATATAACACGTTGTGGACAATCAATGGATGCCCAAGATGGAAGTAGGATCCAAGGCTCTACAAGTGAATATCACAACCCACACTAAGGCGGTATGTGCTAGGGGTGCATTACAATAGAAACCAACCATCATTAAAGATGAGGTTCTTCATGCATGGTACCCAGATCCTACCTATCAGAAGGAGGTTTATCAGGATACCATGGAAGTTATAAGGAATCTTCAAGGTGAGATACAATACTTAAAGGAGTAGAATAAAGCATTAGAGATGGTCCAAACTGATATATATGACTTGAGAGAAGTGTGCAAAATGTTGCACCAGGAGAACATCATTCCACTGTTAGGGAGTTGGTTAAAAGGGAACACTCTACGCGTAAGTACTAAGACCAGACGATAGATCCTGCATGCAAATCTCCCTCCTCATAGCCTAGATTATGACAAGGAAATCAATCGAATCTTTGTTATGGATGGGTGGATGTTGAGTAATATACTAATTGATACAGGCATAGAAGTCAATGTTCTTACCTTGGATGCATGGGTACAAATGGGGAGACCCCCATTGCAGCCATCCTCTAACATATTATTCATGGCTAATCAGACTAAGGCCACTCCCATAGGAGTTTTAAAGGATGCATCCATTACCATACAAGGAGCCAAGTTCACTAGAGACTTTGAAGTTTTAGCTATTTGCGAGAATCAGATAACTTCCTAGCTCTATTAGGGAATCCTTTGTGCTATGCAAATAATGCCAATCTTCGGTTCAACAAGGGCTATATTAGTTTTGAAAATAAAGAGGAAAGGGTCATTATCCCTTTAAAATATGGAAGTTTTGTGCCCAATGTTAAGTCGTTAAGTGAAGAAGATCTGAATAGGATTTATGTACGTGCCATCTGAGATCCAGAGATTATTGAACCAACCAAAGAAGGACTAATTCAGTGGGAGGATGCATAGTCTATTAACAATACTACAAGTGTTGCTTGTGATAATTGGGATCAAAAATTTAAGAGGTTGTAGGGCGCGAAGTAAAGAGCATATTCCCTTGAGGGAAAAAAACCATGTTATCTCGGGAGGATAGGTAACAACTCGGTACCTTGTTACATAGAAGAAGGGGATCCCATGGTATTCCCGTATGCCATAGAATAAAAATGGATAGACCCCTTTGGAGAGGAGAAATATGCTAGCATTTACACTACGTGGGATAGTAGTAATGGCAGTGGGTAGCCCACGGTGATAATTTATTTGAATGGGATGAAATTAGGGTTTCTCTTACTACTAGGTTCTTTAGGAGAAATGTATCTACACAAATATGTAATTATCACGGTGATCCACCTATTCAACACCATGTTCGAAGTGTGAGAGACTCTAGACGAGAAGGGTAGGAAGTTTTACCACCCTCACTATGGGTGTCTTGGTTTTATTCCACTTTACAAGGATGCACGTGTGCTTGGTATGTATATGAAGAAATCCATATACAAATTGGGAAATGGAAAAATTTAATTGCAGGAATGACCCTAGTGTTTGACTTCTTCTCTACAAAACCTCCAGTAGAAGAAGCATTGAAATTTATCAAGCGTTTAACTATAGGGGATAGTGCAAAGATGAAGAACTCCTCCAGGAGATATTAGACAAAGAGGACTCAGGGGCACGTCTTGATAAAGAACCAGAGGCCGATGCAACATTACTTCAACGTGCTTTCCTTGAGAAAGAAAAAGGGAAAATGGTCTACCTAGTGGATGGTGAAAAAGTAGATATTATGGATGTAAACCATTCAATAAGAAGGCGTGAGGTATTAGATAGTGTGGATAAGACCACACTCACCTATAATGAACCTATGAAGACAAAGCGAGTGAATATTAGATTAGATACTAAGCCTAAGGAAGCCATAATTGGAGACTATTGGTCAGACTCTGAAGTGGAAAAAATCATAGAGTTACTAAGGGACTACCAGGACCTATTTCCTAGTGGGTACCATGAACTCAAAGGTGTTCATGAATCATTAGGGGAGATGAAGATAAAGATTAAAGAGGGTGCATGCCCAGTTAGAAAGAGACCTTACAGAATGAACCCCAATTTGCATGAAAATTTCAAAGAAGAGATTGATAACATGTTGAAGTCTGGAATTATCAAGCCCCTTGATGAGTCAGAATGGGTTAGTCCAATGGTGATCAATATCAAGAAGGATGGACATATTAGAATATGTGTGGACTACATGGAGTTGAATGTTACATGTGTAACAGATCCATTCCCTACGCCATTTACTGAGGAAATACTAGGAGTTTTGGGGTGCAAAATATATTCATTTACATATGGGTTCTCTTGGTATCATCAAGTTTGGATTACCTAGGAGGATCAGGAAAACACTAAATTTACTACTAAATGGGGTAGCTTTTCCTATCTTTGTCATGAATTTTGAGTGAAAAATGCGCTGTTATATTTTCCCGCATGGTTGTCCAAGTGTTCAAGGAATTTATTGACAACTTCTTACAGGTATATTTAGATAATTGGATGGTGTATGGATTAGTTAATGACCATTGTGACAATATGCACTTAATTTTTTAATGGTGTAGGTAGTTGAGTATCTCTTTAAACATCAAGAAGTGCATATTTACTACACCATTTGGGATACTTTTAAGACACATAATCTATAAGGAGGGTTTATTAGTTGACCCAACAAAGGTTGCAGTCATTATAGGCCTAGGGGATCCTGTCGGTCAAAGTGAGGTGTGAGTTTTTGGGACATACGAGGATATTATAGAAAATTAATCAAAATCTATGCCAAAGTTTCCACACCCTTAGAAGAGTTCTTTGAAAGGAAAGGTACATTCTACTAGGGAGAATAGCAGCAATGCGCATTTGATACACTAAAGGAGAAACTTACTACTGTGCCTATTCTACATTTTCCTTCATGGGAGAAACCATTTCATGTACATGTTAATGCCTCTGGCATGACCATTGGTGTGGTGTTGGCTCAACCTAGATAAGGTATTATAGATCATCCTTTTTTGTTTTGCTAGTAGAAATTTGACTCCTGCAAAACATAATTACACAACTACAGAGCGTAAAGCTTTGTCAATGATCTATACGTTCCATAAATTTCTCTAGTACCTACTAACTACACCATTCGTCTTTTATACAGATCACATGGTATTGAAGTATTTGGTAAATAATTCTATTTTACAAGGAAATATATGTTGATGGGTGCTCTTATCTAAAGAGTTTGATTTCACAGTTATGGTAAAACCAAGAAAAAGTAATTTTGGACCAGACCATTTATCAAGAATATAATCAAGAGAAGAAGTATAGGAAATTGAGGATACAATGCCAGATGCATAGTTATACAAGTTACAATGCATGCCATTAGAACTAGAGGACATTTTTGTCATTCTACCTATAGGGTTGACACCAGAAGGAATGAAATCCTTGGAGAAGAAACAACTTATTATACGTGCTACACCTTATATGTTAATTAGTGGTGAATTGTACAAAATGGGCAGGATGAAATATTGTGCCATTGTGTATTGGAACATGAGCACACAGGCATTATGAAAGAGGCTCATGGTGGAATTACAAGAGGCCACTATGCAGGTGATGCCACAACACGCAAGATTCTACTCATTTGGATTATGGTGGGAAACCCTCTCTAAAGATTGTAAGGAGATTTTAAGGCATGTGATCATTGTCGATGTCTTGGAAGACCATGTCGGTGAGATGAAATTCCTCTCGAGACCTATTTCTATCACATAACCATTTCAGAAATGGGATATAGATTTTGTTGGTCCTATTTCACTAGTTGCACTGGAACTATATCACACTACATTATAACTTGCATAGGCTATTTGACAAGGTGGGTAGAAGCAACACCTACCAAGGACTATATAGTGGCTACAACAACTCAATTTCTATGAGAACATATTAGTACAAGGTATGGATGTACTTTGAGTTTGACCGAGTGATAGAGGCACACATTTTCTTAATGAAACAATCAGAATTTTATTGATTGAGTTCATGATTACACACCATAATACTACACCCTCTCATCCCTAGGAAAATGGGACTACTTGAGGCTTTGAAAAAAAAATTTGGGCCACACATTGACAAAAATCTGTGATGTTGGAAGAAAGGATTGGGATGATAAAGTATTTGCAGTACTTTGGGCATATAGAACAAACATATAAAAGGTTAAACAAAGCCACACCATTTTAGTTAGTGTTTGGCGTAGAAGTCGTTCTTCCTATGGAATTTATGTTACCTTCTTTATGTATTGCACGTGCTGGAGGTCTAGCTAATGAGCAAGCTTTAGAAGAACAGATTGAAAAGATAATTTAGTTGGATGAGTGAAGAGCCATAGCATGTTGGAGTCAAAAGCAAGAAAAGGCCAGGCAGAAAGCATGGCATGACAGAAACATAAGGGATAAGAAGTTTGAGATTGGACAACTGGTACTTCTTTACAACTCTAAGTTCTTGCATCATCCAATCAAACTTAAGGTACATTCATTGGGGATGTATGTTACCACTTACATCCTTGAAATAGACACTTTCTAGGTAGAAGCACTTGATGGAACATGGCTACCGGTTACTTCAATGGGAGTAGGCTGAAGTCCTACTATAAATAAGTCTTCTTGGTGTTTGTAATAAGGTAGTATTTCCATTTAGATTAGGTTTTCAATTATGTATTTCATTAATGTGTTTCCTTCTTTGTTACTATACTTTTTCAGTTTAGTTGGTGTGTTTTGAAATAAGCGCACTTGCGTGCATGAAGCTAATTACTATATGAAGCATGTTTATGCATAGAGGACTACACATATTTTTAGTGTGGAGTGGTTGTCGATATCTAGGTACAAGATTGTGGGAATTGAAAGGTGAAAGGAATAAGATGCTATTGGTGCTCTTCAAGTCAATGGATTGCTTCTAAAAAGTGACCAAAGATGGAGATGAATGAAGGAATAGTATAACATGAGGTAAGTAGAGGCCATAGCAAATAATAGTAGAAGGTGCAATAACGAGGTACTCGAGGTGCAAGGAAGCACTTGAAGAGAATTCTATGACTAGAGGATAGAAAGGTGTACTAGAAGGTTATAGGTGAGGCACGGAAATGATGGAATTGGTCAATTAATGAGAGGATATTTGGTAGGTGAGGGAGCAATGAATGCATCAAAAATTTGAAAATCTATATAAGTATGGGATGTGAGTTCATTTTTACCATTGTCATTAAGAGTATTTGAAAAGGAGCCAAGTGTGAAGAGCCAAGTGATCGTATTGAGGTGCGAGAGGTGTGTAACCAGTCGTGACGAAGAGATATGTGTATAGAAAGATCTTGTGTCCCAGTGGTGAAGGATTTGAGTAAAGAAAGGTGAAAGAGAGGAGCTAGGGCACATGATTTCACCTAGGGCACCTTGAATCAAGATAGGGTTTGATTCACACATTGTAGAATTCATGAGGCAAGGACCTACAAAGGATTGCAAGGAAGAAATGGCACCCAAGAAAGTAGTTGTAGCATGAGTGAATGGAAAGAAGGTGGTAGAAGAAGAAGATGAGATGGTTCTTGAAAGAAATTTTTCATAAATGCAATATCCAGAGGGGGTTATCATCAGCTAGGAGTGGGATTCTCACATAAGGAAAAGTAAGGTGAGTGAGTACAATCACTATACCACATAGAATAAGAAGGAGCTTGATTCGTTACTGAACACAAAGAAAAATAAATGCATGGTGGAAGACATGCCAGTGTATGACGATGTTGGTGAGAAGCTCTTAAAGAAGATTGGAGTTTACTAGCTATACGAACTCCCTTACTTCAAGAAATATGAGCCCTTGTACCAGTGGCTCATGAGCAGAGTGCATGAAGATTTTTTCTACTTTGTAGGATGCCAAGCCAGAATTTCAGCCACGCTCATCTCCATGGTAATAGGGTTGAAAGGCACAGGAGAAGATTTGAAAGATGACTTAACAGACAAGGCCACAATATTGGAGACTAGAAACGATTTGGGGTACACAAAGGGTCATTTGGCATGGACATTGATAAATTGAAGAAGTATCCAGTTGTGCAAGCATCCACGCATCTTGTTACAAAGCTAAATGACCAAGAAAGGTGGTCACAAGTGAATACCATGTGGCTACACATTGCCAAAAAGATGTTTGAAGGGGTAGTCTACAAAATTTCATGCTATATTGTAGAAACTATCATTTAGGAAGCGTACACGGAAGGAAATATAAGCTTTAGAGCTATTCTATTATTCTTTGGTGTTCATGGAGATAGGAGTGCTTGATGGACCAAAAGAAAAGATATGGGAGTATCCAATGGAGCACAAGTCACCTGCATAATGCTTCAAAAAGTATTTGTGTGAAGGATACATGATAGAAAAAGTTAAGAAAAGGGCTGAAAAATGGTACGATAGACTCGCACAACCTTATAAGAAGAATGGAGGATCCCTAAGGACTTACCTTTGGTGGTTGAAAAGATAGTTTAGTTCATTGTATAGTAGTATTTTTGCATAGCGAAATTCAACATGAAGCATGGAGCATGGAGCCTGTGGTGTAAGTTACCATATGCCTTCACAACAAGATACTTCTAGGCATCAGTATACAGGTTCTCAGATGCGTGGTGCCTCATGTTCAATGTGGAAAAGGTAGATTATGACTACCACATGCTAAGGAAGAAATATTTCTATCCAAGGTTGGGTGCATATATTGAAAGGATCATTTCAGATGTATTGAGCATTAAACCAGTAAGTTTGGTTATGGGAGATGTTGGAGCAGCACTGGTGTACCTCCAACTGAAGCCCAAGTTGGAGAATAACAAGTATGTGGAAGATGAGTTCACACTTCCAGAACCACCGAGGGGTAAGCATACAATGGAGAACATCCTAGTGACTAAGCCCACAGAGCCAATTGAGGTAGAGGATGAGGAGGATGAGTGTGAAGATAGTGGTGGTTTGGAGCATAGAGGTAGAAGACATCCTATGAATAAGGATGAAGCTGAGTGCGCCACTACACCACCTCAGCCACAAGAGGGGGATGATGAGGACTTGGATGTAGTCCAAGGAGAGAACATATTTAAGAAAGTATTTAGGAGAACAAGGAACCAAGGTGCTACTCTGCAAATAGTACACAGGTCACTTAGACTCTCTCCAAAAAAAGAGACATCCACGAAAAGGAGAAGGAAATTGAAGTTGAATGAGGAGGTGGAAGAGTCAAAGGAAAGTGTGCCTACTTCTCCTACACCTCCAGAGAATGTAGAATAGAAAGATGAAGAAATGAAGTAAGGAGAAGAGGAGGAAAAGGGAACAGATGAGACAGCTATAGAGACTGTGCAAGAAATGGAAGCACAAGTTCCAAATCTAGAAGCTCAAGTTCCTAAGCAAGCAGCGTCATTCTAGAAGGACAAGTGGAGAGCACATTCCACTAGCCATGGGTTATGCAGAGGACATAGGTAAAATTTTTCACGCCCATTTCTAGAGCACACTATCATAGAAGGAATTATATGGATGGGAACTAATGGATGAAGATATGGCCACAATGTGCACTAGGAAGCGAGTTTTCATGGTCCATGCACACACACATGGATGAGCCAGATTTTGATGTGTGTGAGGAGTCGTGCATATCAAGGAGGTTGAAAAATACACCTCAGGATAGACACATGATAGTAAAGCCTACTGTCATGTTAGATGAATAGGTGAGAAATGCATTGGTCAAAGTCTCAATAGAGGTGGCGAGGTGGAATATGGAAAAGGCTACCACAATTAGGGTGCTCAGGGAAGAGATCAAAACTAAGGATGGGGAAATAGTGCACCTAACATAGGAGAGAGACTTAGCGCAAAAAAAAAATGTTGTATTTATCAACATCACAAAGGAAATTGGTGATAATGTCATAAGAGCTAGGCCACACTTGGAGCCAAAGGTACCACAAACATTTCCTTCAGCAATACACTATGTAGGAAAGTTGGTGGACCTAGTACTTGAAGATGAGCCTCTACGCATGCCAGTACCAAAGGATCGAGCACAAGAGGTAGAACGAGAGAAGGATTCAATGATGTAGAAGATTTCATCCTATAAAGGACTGTTGTAAGTGCTACAAGAAGAATTGAAGAAAGTAGACCAAGCATTGAACATCACGCTGACTTCAGAGGCGCTTATCAACATAAAAATCTGGAGGAGAACAATGAAGTCCAAAAAGTTATGAAGGATGAAACATTAGGCCCCACGAAATATTATAAAAAAAAACGAAGTGTGAGGCCTTGGAAGAAGCACAAGAACCACACAAGACTCGACTAGAAGAGCTTGGCAAGCTCATTTGAGAAAAATGGACTTACTAGAGGGAATGATGACTGCAATGTCCAAAGCATTGTGTTGGTCTTGCAAATTGAAAAGGGGAGATTGCAAGGGATGAATTGGAGTCCATTTCTATGGAAATTCTAGAAAAAATAGAGGAAGCACTCGCTGATTGGTAGACCTTAGAGGTTGAAATAAAATAGGAATATCTTGAATTAGTTGTTCAAGTTGAAGAAGAAATTGCGAGTAAAAATATTCTTTCATACATTCTTTCCATTCTTTACATTCTTTTATTCTTTACTTAATTTTTTAGAGATGACCATTGTCAGGGTGACAATGAAATTAGTGTTGGGTAATTTTTATCAAAGAACAATTGAAAAAAATCACACAAGAAGTTCGCGTGGGAAAGTGATTCATATTCAAAGGTGTGAATGGATAGGGAGAACGCGCACACGAAACATCGATTCGGTTTTCAGGACTTAGCCATCTTCACTCATAAAGGCCTATTTTTAGATATGGCATGCAGAGCACACAAACGAGGAAGAGACGTGTGCACCATGCATTGGATATTTTTGGAGGATTAGATACAAATAACTTTGCATGGACACAAGCTGGAAATAGATCTGCTATTGTCAGTTATATAGTAGTAGTCTATTGTTAGCGCACTTACATGTGTGGCTAGTTTTGTAAAGGCGTGTGGCTAAGAATAGCATGCGACCTATTTTGGGAATAGATAAGTGGTGAAGGGCAAGTCCCCACCCTTATATATATGTAGTAAA
Organism: Taxus wallichiana var. yunnanensis; assembly: GCA_018340775.1. NCBI lineage: Eukaryota > Viridiplantae > Streptophyta > Pinopsida > Cupressales > Taxaceae > Taxus > Taxus wallichiana. The sequence continues at coordinate 25,226,807 of CM031243.1, read as the reverse complement.
CTATGTAATAGATATACACAGAGGGGATCGAGATATACAGAGATATGTTGTTAAATATGCTACGTGCATACTACTGATATTGTAATGAAGCTTTTGTAAACTTATTGTAGTTAATATGATGGAGGATATTGGCTAAATCTAAGTGTTAGTTCTATGTGTATCTAAATCTAGTATGTTTTTATCTCATCGTGGTTAGTAATTAATTCTTATTTTCCTTATATATAGATTTGGTATGCTCTCTAGAATGATGTGTTAGTAATGGAACTATATATGTTAAGTATTCATCATGCTAACATCCTATAACAACAAACTTAAAGAGGGACTGGTACCTTTGCATGCTTGAGTGAGTGCCTAGTTTAGAATTTGAGTGATGTGCCATCACATCTAGGGTTTCATAGGGTTTGTACTTTGAATTCTAGGCTGCATCACCTATTAAATGGCAATGAAATTCAATTCCATCTTGGTAAGAAAGGATAAATCTATCCATTTTGGAAGCTCTTTTTATTATGAAGGGCCATTTCCATAGTGAATAAAATTTTCCATGCATGCCCTTTGGTTCGTGTCTCTTATCCAATAAGAGGACCCAATCACCAATCTTAAACTTTCTTTCTCTGTCTTTTTTCAAATATCACCTTTACGTTCCTTTGGTGTTCTGATAACCTATATGCCACTTGAACTTAGACTTCATACAATTGATCGAGATACATTATTCTCTTAACCACAGCATCCGTATACATAACATCTTCTAGAGCTTTGGAGAGTTGTAAAAGAGGCAATTATAATGTAAGAGGAAACTTTGCATCCCTTCCATATAGAAACTAGAAAAGAGACATGCCCATATCTTTCTTTGGTGAGATCTTGTCTACCCATAGTGCATCAAACAACTTCTTATGCCAAGTCCTCTAATTTTTTGTTACCGAATTTCGCATGATTGTTACCATATTCTTATTACTTGATTTAGCTTGGCCATTCCCTTGTGGATAGTAATTGGAAGAATGTACTAATTGAATTCCATGTGTCTAGACAAATTCAACCAACTCCTCGAGAATATAAATTAGGATCATTTTCTATTACTATTTTACTAGGTACGCTAAACGTTACGAAAATATTTTCCTTGATAAAATTACACACCTTCGTAGAAGTGGCATTTTTAATGGGAATGGCTTCTACCCACTTACCAAAATAATCAGTTTCCATCAGAATGTAATGATGACCAGAACTAGAAGCTAGGTTGAGCATACCGATAAATCCATTCCCCATTTTTGGAAAGGCTCTTCAATTGCAGTGGCTTTAAGGGTAGTGTAGGAAATTTTACACATCTAACAAAATGTTGACACACTTGGAATTTGGACACCCAATATGCAATATCTTGGAAAATTTTGGGCCGAGTAATACATTGCGCATAGGATCTTATGTGTAGTGACTCAAGCTGAGAAATGACAACCATAAGCCATATCATGAAATTGTTTTAGTGCTGATCCTACTAATATTTTTCTACACATCGGAGAAACACATCATCAATCCATTTCTTTTACAAACCATTATCCCAAAGGAAAAATTATTTTTCCTTCAATTTAATGGTATGTTTCTCTTTATGGGAAAGATGATCTAGGCATTCCCCATAGGTCATGAAATAGGAAATCTTGCTATACCAGTCATCTACTAGATCTACAAAAAGAACCATAGGCATATGTTTTCCATTCTCTAACTCGCTTGTCTTTGTCTCGGCCATTAATTCACATAAGCCTCTTCCTTGAACCAAATTTGTAGGCTTGATGTAAAATTCATATTCTTACACTTTTGTCACCCACATGCCTCTTAATGGCCCTAGTTCTTGTTGTGTTAGAATAGACTTTACTTGTAGTATCTGTCATGAGGAACATAGTATGTGAAGAAAGATTATAATAACTAAATGCCTTGCATGGCATATGCATGTTTTTACATAGGATTGTATTTCAATTTGTAAGCCTTTAAAGGCATGAAAGCAATTAGGGCTTCTATGTCCTCTTGATTTTTCTACATCAAGATTGCTGACATTGTGTGTTCAAAGGAATAACAATAAAGAATAAATTCTTTACTAAAATCTGGTGATACCAAGATTGGTGCTTCAGAAAAAGCTTCTTTGATCTTCTTGAACACTTCCTTTCCTTCATTGCTTCACTTTAAATCCTACGTTTTCTTTATCATATTTGAAATATGATGAGTTAGTTCAGAAAAGTCAAGGATGAATCTCATGAGAAAGTTAACCTTACCAAAGAAGGAGTGAGCCCCTTTTCTAGAGGTTGGTTTTGGAAAATTTTGAATATATTTCACTCGCTCAGGGTCTATTTTGGTTCCCTCTTTTGAAATGATGTGTCATAGAATCTTTCCTTCAGTCACAAAAAAGATAGATTTCTTGGGATTTAAGGAGATCCCATGCTTACGACATTGGATGAATACTTCTTCCAAATCTGAAATGTTATTACCCCTTGCTTTAGAAAATATTGTGAGATCATCGGGTAAACCACTATTATTTTATCTTTGAGATGAGAAAATGACAAATCCATAGCCATCTGAAATGTGTCTCCAACATTAATTAACTCGAAAGGAATTTTCTAGTAAGCAAACATTCCCAAAGGTGTGATGAATGTTGTTTTATATTGATCTTCTTTAGCTACCTTGACCTAAGAAACCATCAAGCATTGACAACATCTCAGATTCGGTGACAACCTGTAAAGTGTGATCCATAATAGGAATGGGGTGATTATCTTTCAATGAGGCCTAATTGAGATTGTGAGAATTAATACACAATCTAATCTCACCACTTTTCTTCCTCATGAGAACTATGTTGGCCAACCACTCAAAATGATGTATCGGGTAAATTATCTTTGCATCAATAACTTCTAAATTTCTGCAAATATGGTGCTTGAAATTATTAGATTATGTTTTTGCATCTTCTTCTTGAAGGTATTTTGTTCTTGCTTAAAAGGTATATAATGTTATAAATCAGCAAGTTGATATGTCTTTAAATCCTAACAAGACCAAACAAATACATCTATATATTTCTTAAGAAGCTTCGTGAAAGCTTCTTGTTCTACCTCTAAACAATAATTACCCAAGTTTACCAACTTGGGTTCATCATCAACTCCCAAATTTAACGATTGCACATCGAAGAAGAAATTTTTCACACTCTTTATTGTTTTTTAACATTTGATCACACTTATCAAACATTTCTTCAAGAGACATTAGACCTTTATGAATTTTGTTTCCCTTAAGCTAAATGATCTTATGACCGCCTTCAATCATTGAATCCACTTCACCCACCGTAAATCTGTCTCAAAAGTGAATTACTTGCTTCGTAGTATATTTATTCAAATTTATCTTATTGCTGGAGGAAAGTGGTGATTTTATTATCATCATTGAAGACCCTCCATTATTGAACATTATCGGCACCTTTGGATGAAAAACCATTCCACTTTATAACCACCTTGTCTAAAGACCGCATGTGGCTGATTTGGATTCAATAGAGCTGTAGTAACTACCAATGAATCAGCCCTAGAGTTTTGATCCTGGGGATATAAGAGGCGAGAATGACGCAAAAGACATAGTAGCTGAAAAGAACCGGTCTCTAAAATGCCTTATTTTATCCTTTTTAACCTGGTAGAGACCACGTATCTGCTTGAAAATTAGTTCAGCATCCCCTCTTGCATGTAACAACTTAATTCCCATTGTTCTGGCTTGTTCCTTTCCTAACAAATGTGCTTCATATTCCAATGTGTTGTTAGTATTTTCAAACATTAATTTAAAGGAATGTGCATGAACCTTTCCTTCTAGAGAAAAAATCACAACACCCGCACTAGATCCAAGTGAGCATTAGCTATAATAAAACTCTAGAGTCCAAATTTTATTAGCCAATTGATGTGGCGGCTGAATTAGAAGTTGAGCTTCTTGCTTTTCCAACTCTAAGTAGTAGACTCCATGATCAGATTCCGGAAAAGGATCTGAGATCTAAGGTCTTTAGAATTTGAGACTGTATATTTGGAATTCTTCTCAAGTTCCAACTTTTTACTAACCCCTTTAATTGGGATATGTGCTCAAGACCAATCCATCTTGACCTCACCTCCTAAGTCCTTAAGGATTTTTCTACTTAATAACATGCCATAAGAAACTAGAATATCTTCCACTAGTATTGTCATCTTCAGTCTTTTATCTAGAAAGGAATCAAGTACTTCTTGCACATCTTTAATTTGTCTAATGAGAGGTACTTGCCTTTCCATTGAGTAACATCTTCTAATGGTCTTTATTAGTGTAAGACACAAAGAATTTGCGACCTTGATTGACATTACATTGTCAGAAGATCCATAATCTAAAATGAAATTACTTAATTTATAACCATTGATAAGTAATGAAACATAGAATGCCCTTCTCCTTGGCGGTGGCTTTGGGAATCCGCCCCTTGAGTGCAAAACTGATGGCGGTGCCTGTAAAATTGGCATGGAAAATACAGCACCAATCTCTTGGATTGACATGGCTTTTGATGCAAATCAAGACCCCCCTTCAAAGAAAATCCGGGATAGAGTTTCTCCGACCTGTCAAAAAGTAGAGGGTCTCTCCATTGAGACAGGTAAAGGTGGCTCGGTCTCCCCTACAAATCTCAACAATGACAATGAATCATTTAAAAATGACGGATCTTCTTTCAAGAGCATGGATAGATCCAACTCGCTTCAGAAAAGTGGTCGCACAGGAACCTCTGGTGGAGCTAAGTCCACTTCTTATGCTTCAGTGGTCTCCAAACAAAAGGAGAGTACCAGAAATGAGCTCTTGAAACCCTCTCAGGAGGTCCCGACGCTGAAAATTGGGGAGGATCTACTTAAAAAATTCTTAAGGAAGAGGAAAATCTCTCTCAGCTGGGTCTCATATGCAGATTCCATAAATTTTGGCCTAAGCTTTCTCAGCTCCATGAATGGATAGCCCAGAGATGGAGAGAAAAAATACAAGGTAAGATTGAGCTTTATCCCTGTGCTAAAGCTTACTTCATTGCGGTCTTTGAAACCCCTGCTGATAGGGATTTAATCTTTAGCCAGCATTGGGTTTGGGGGGAACATGGGCTGATGTCCAAACCATGGTATCCATCCTTCGACCCGTTAAAGGAGTCTTTTGATACCTACCCGATTTGGGTTCGTTTACCAGGACTTCCATTACAACTTTGGAACAGATCTTGTCTCATTGCTATAGGTGATACTCTTGGATCATGTGTGGCAGTTGATGGTAAGACCTCCATTCAAACACATACTACGTTTGCTCGTATCCTGGTTGATATTGATACCTCCAAACCCTTACCAGCAGAAATCAATCTTCAGATTGGAGAAAGGCTCTGGGTACAAAGGATTGACTATGAGAGACTTGCCTTCAGATGTCGGCGTTGCTTCCAAACTGGTCATGTTACAAACGATTGTGAACATTCCAAATGAAAGACCAAAACTGCTTGGTGGAAGGATTCACTTCCTGAACATCTCACAATTGACTCAGATCCAGCTGAGGATTCTAGTGCCCCCTTGCATGTTGACTCACCCGTAATGGCTGATTCACAGGCCAACATAGCGAAACTACCTACAGACTATCCTCCGCAGATTGTTGATTCAGTGTTTAAGGAAGTTTCGGCCCCCCTTCCTATGGGTCACATACACATCAAGTCCATTGCAGATGCTTCATTTGCATTAGATGTAGGAAATCTTGAATGGACAGTGGTTGATTGGAAGAAGAAGGGAAATGTCAAATCTAAACCCCCATCACTCTAGACAAGGTTTGATTAAGTCGTTGTTAGTGCTATTATTGTTACATCGGGCAAATGGCCAATCGCATAGAATTCTTGGGCGGTTGTGTTGCTTTGTTAAGTTGTTGTTTTTAGTTGTTTTTGAAGCGGTGCTTTGCTTTGTTTTTCTTTGGTTCTTGGCTGTTTTCTTTTGTTGGGCTTTACGGGGTTAAATTTTTATTTTGAGTAACCTTTGTTGTAAAAGGGTAGAGTCCCTTTCAAAAAAACTATTTACCAATAATTTAAAAAAATGAAACATAGAATGGTTCAATCCTTTCAAATGTAGCAGGAGAAGAAGTTACTGAGTATTATTCAAAGGTGGAGTATTTTTGGGATTAGATAAGGTTCCCGTGAAGAAATATTTAGTGAATTATTTGGACCATCACTTTGTAAATATTTCACCAACCTGTTCAATTGATTGGGAAAATCCCTTAAGTACTCATCCCCGACATCGAATCTTGGTTTTCTTTATATGGTCAATAATATCGAAAGAAGGAATAACGATACCTTGACTTACTTCAAATACTTTTCCATTCATCTTTTCTAGTGATTAGAGGTACTTACATGCTTGTTTCTTAGAGCTAAAGAAGAAGGGAGTGGGCTGCCTCTTTTCAAAATAGTAACATCTAGTCCAGGATCTTCTCTTTCTATCATTTTTCTACTTGAGGAAGCTTCAACATTTTGACATGTTTGAGATCTTGTGAAAACTGTAAATGCATGACCATCACTATATTTAAAATATTTGTAATAGCTTTCATCAGATTCATAGTCCATGTAGCCAATGTTGGAGCCCCCAGTGGGATCAACAAAGTATTCTTCATCAAGTGATTCATTATCACCAACCACATGATCTTCTTCATTTGTTTCCAAGTTGTTCCTTGAAGTAGGTTTAATTTCCAACCTTTGTGGTGCATCAAAAAGTCGGTTTTGATTCTAATTTTGACCATTAAAAGTCTGAGTAGGAGTTGTTCTTGAAGGAGTTGTATTTCCTCCTTAAGCCATTTATTTCTTAATTTGTAGCATGTCATTGACTAAATTTTGTAGTAGAGGATCAGTAGTAATTGTTAAAGAAGTTCCATCAGCTTTATGGGATGATTACTTAATAGTTCTAGGCACAATCAAGTCGTCTTCAACCTCAATTGCAACATTGTGTGTTTATAATAGATTTCTGGTCTTGCCCTTCATAGATGATATCCGACTTCGGGAAAAAAGCATTTATAAAAATGTCTTTTGATTTTCATCACTAAGTGTAACAGATGTAGGGATTTTATATAAAATCCTTTGGAACCTAGAAAAAAAGTCCCTCATGTTCTAATGTGGTTCTTTCTTCAACTATGTTAGCTAGGTGATCAGTTTACTTACGTCTTCTGTAGGTTTGAACCTCTTTAGAAATTTCTCCGACATGGATGCCCAATTTTTTATGGTCCCAGGAGCTAATCGATAGAACCACTCCCCAGAAAATTCATGTAAAGTTTTAATGAAGAGTATGAGTGACACATCTTCATGCTCCATTATAAGCACTCCATAAGATATGAAGAATAATGCCAAGAGGTCATCAGGATTATGCTTTCCATCTCCAAATAATTTTGGGAAATTATTTCTTGATCCTTTAGGAAACTCATGCATAGGAGGGTCGATTCAAAGGCCCAAAAGTTGTACCCTATGGAAGCAGGTAATAGTTGATTCTCGCATGATGGATGGAGCAGTCTTCTTCGAGAGTAGACTTGATAGATAATTATGGCTCTTTGGATTATGCTAGAGATGATCTAGATCTTGAGGAGTTTCCACCCTTCTTATTGGTGAAATCTGGATCTGTAACTCCTAACTTGAGGAGGATGATTGAAGACAAACTACTCCTGCAATCTCTAGAAATGATCGAGTCCTTCTTTAAGCTTTGATAGATCAGGTAAATGGGCGTTTAGCCAAGTTGAGGTTTTGATATAGAAGGGAACTTGCAATAAAAACACTAGTTTGCAAAATTATTATTATTCCCCATTAGATTCGTCAAAAACTATTGGCTACATTTTATGCATAGCTAAAAACTTAGGCAATCATGAGATAAATCTCCCTCATTTACCGGTGATTCTCCCATGTAAAATTTTTATCAATTTCATGGGTATGAATCCTAATAACTATTTGTGGGGTTTTAATTTAATTACAAATCTCGTGAACCATAGGTAAGCAATTCTACAACAAGTAACCAATTGTTATGAATTATTTTTGAAGGGGAAATAATGGAGTTTGGGAAAGAAGAAAGGAATATATGTAATTCAACCAATAGTTTTTAGAGTTGGTATCATACACATAGATAAAATAAACAAGTAGATCTCACAATATCCAGTAAAGGAAAAGAAAAGGAAAATCTTCTAATCTAAATCTTAGATAACACAAAGTTTATCTAAAAATCCACACAGAAGTAAGAAGCAAGGCATTGTTGCCACAAAGTTCTCGAAAATCCACCTCTATTCAATTCCTCATCTTTCACAGAAATGACATCAAAGGTTACAACACAAAGTTTGGAACTCAAGAATGTTGAAAAAAAGTGTGATCTCATTAACTCGTAGGTTCTTCCTTTATTTATAGTGTATAAAGGGAAATTACAAATAGGAAACAATAGTTGAATTCACACATGCGGAAGCTATAAAGGAAACAACTCAAAATATTTACCCGGAATTCCTCTCTATATGACATGCATCTCGAAGAGTGAATCGAATTTGTGCATTTACGTCACCTATTCTCAATTAAAGGACCTTTTCAAATAACTTAAAGTAATGGATTTTAATCAATTACTTTAGTTTTACAACTTTGTCCTAGAAAATAAAAAAGAGGAGAAGAAAGAAAATATGCCAGCTGTAACACCTCACACTTTCTCTTTTTTCTGATACTAAATGTACTTGTCAAACATGTGATTTAGTGTCTTCCCATCTGCTTTAGCAATAACTTCTTTCTCGGTCTTTAAGCGCAACAATCTCTTGGAAAGAATATCAATGTTTACCTTCACTTTCTCCAAACTAGTTCCAAATTATTTGATATGTGCATGAAGTCTCACTAGTTTTCCAATTCAATCCAATGTGAAAGGCCTGATGAATTTGTTAATATTTTCTTGATAAGCTGGAAGAAATTCGCCAAGAGAAGCAAGAAACTTGTTCGAATATTCCTCATATGGTAACGAATATCATCAACTTCCTCTCTGTAGTTAAAGCAATTATGTTCTCGGGAACTTCCCTCATATTTTCCTCTAGTAAATGTATTCTTTTTAACATAAGCTTGAGGATTTCCATGTGGAAAGACACTGCTATCTCTAATGCTAGCCCTTTTCTATCAATCCTTCAAGTACAATCATTCCGCAATCAATACACTCTTTGGTAGTACATTTATCTTTTCCAAACTCTCCAAGTGGCTATCAACAACTGTATTTTCATCTTCTATATCTGCCATCAATTTCTTTAGCTGATAAAATTCTCTATGCATATTCTCCAAGCTATCTGGTACTTCCATAAACTACTCTGACGCTTGGTGGATGATTTTCCCTTTCCATTCAGCAATAGCTTTAACCTAATTTCCTACATCTTTAATCTCTTCAATCAAATGAAAACTCACCTTCTCCTATGCTAGCACTGGATGAGAGGAAGGTTTAACAACCTTAGTAAAGATCTCACACAACTAGGAGATCTACATATGAAGTTTGGCTTTCTCTACCTTTTCCTTGTCAAGCTTGAGGAATAAAGCTTTTATCAGTGTTTGTGTATCCTACTTTAATCCTTCTCTGGTGATTTGACCCAGTGGCACCTTAGTTATAGATATGTATTCTTCCTTTAGCTCTCCATTTTTCTTCCCTTCAACTAGAACCGATAATTCAACAATCTTCTTTCTGATTCTTCAATAACCAACCTTGAAGTTATTCTAGCAGTTTTAGACCTTTTGCCTTTGCCTCCCAAGATTATGAGTAGTTTTAAATTCTCCTCTTCTAGATTAATTGTTTCTCTTGCTTCTGGAAATGTTTGCAAAGCTAACCAGGATGAGAAGTTATTCCTCGGGAATGAGAAGCCTCTGTATGTACCATTATCTCATGCCTAGGATCTTTCGCATCTGAATTCACCTTTGTATTATGGATTCCTTCTCCTATGCCCTGTAAGGATAATTCCCTTTAAAATTCTACCATCCGTGCCTTCAATTCCTTTGTAGGAAGAAGAGGAGGAGAAAGTGGAGAATCAAGTGACGAAAGAGAATAAGTATATAGGAATGATGTCGGATTTAGTGATGGAATATCCATAACTTCTTATGTTGTCGAAACTACAAAAGTATTATGGGTTGACACAAGAGAAGCTTTGTATGAGAGTAGAACTGATGTAATGGATGTATACTTTCCCTTCTCCAATATCTCGAGCCATTTTGTGCACCTTCAAATTCTCTAGTCTTTTGTTTCTCTCACCTTCATGCTTTCATAGTCTTATGTTTCTCTCACCTTCATGTTTCCTTTTTTGAGGTTCCTTGTGGTAAAGTTACCTGTGATATGATTCATCAAAGCCTCATCTAATAAATATCCTTTTGCTAAATGACCAATTTGAGGCATTAACCAGAATTATGAAGACCTCTCCTCAATTGTCTAGCTGCCACCTATACTAGCCTGAAGAGAAGTTTTATCTCCTCTCATCTGATAATATGTGTCAAGTACCACATGCCCATCATCTAAAATATTTGCAGGTATCTTTTCCATAACAAACTCGGACACTTGTTAAGCTAATAATATGTTGAAATCTCCTTTTCGACTTCGTATGCATTCCTACACTTCATCTAGAAATCCTCCAATGAATGGATGTGCGAGTATTCTGGGATACTATCTTGCTTGCTATTCCATACACATAAAAATTCATTCAAGAAAGGAGTAATTCATGTTCATGGCACAAAGACATTTTGGCTTGGGCATTTCTATCTCTGTGAATATTTTGATAAGTGTGGTTTCCCACTATGATTGGGAAGCCAATTATCATCCTATGTTTTTTGTTTGCAAGTCATGCAATTATATGAGCTTCATGCATAACTCCATGATAACCCACTTATCATTAGGGTACCTCGGTAATTTAATTGGTTCACTTGAGAAGCCACTAAATTTTAGATACGTGATGTCAGAAAACTGGATGAAGATACAACCGTACTGAATGATAGCTTCACAAACCTCTTTACTTACTTTTTTTTCCTTCGGGTCACTTTTTATCCTGTAAATGAAACCATAAAAGAAAACATAATTCACTGCCCTGTAATCCTTGTAACACTCAGGTATTAACAACCGTGGGTAGCATTCATAAATATGATCATGTGAAAGTATCCCACTTCTATCCAACATGGAGAATACTCCATGCGAGTTTATGGCATATATAAGGAATGAATTCATATTGAAATTAAATGTCTTCATTACCTTCCTGAGCTACCAAATAATGTTGCCACTAATGATCTCTGCCCAATCAATCATAAAACCTAGTTTATTAATCTTAATTGTTCTCACGAAGGAGTACATCTATGAGTGAAAGTTATTTGCATTACTTTCCCCATTTATCCTGCACAACAACCAGGAGATATTATCAACTTCCTGCACCATATTGGACTTTGGAAGAGTCCTTGGAAATTTTGATGGTGCCCTAGACTTCTTCATATACTTCTTGTTCATTATGCCTACACAATTCACCTTGTCCTTCTCCCACCTATCAAAACCATATTATATGTCGATTTTGATTACTCCGGGTTTTGTCGAATATTAAGGAAATAATTGGTGAATTGTGCGTCCAGTCTAATTACTTTCTTTTTTTGCTACATCCTTGATTGTTCTAGATAGAGGATGATAAAAATTTACACACTCTAGAAAAAACTCGGAATAAGCGAGCCGTATTTGGGAATGTTGTAGCCTAAATAATTCCACTGTCCCCTATCCCGCATAAGGGATGTCCTACCAATTTATTTGTATCTGTCAATCAAATCACTAATAGAATCAAGCCCCATTTCGTATCATGAATCCTAAAAGCCTAGACACTATGCATGGTTCGCGGACCACCCATGTCGTCACCCTTCATTATACCTGAATCAAATTTTGTCTGAGATCTTCTTTTTTATTTTTACTAGGAGCTTTTTTAATTGTGAGACATGGATCTATTCATGTAGAAGATCCAACTAATTCTCCTGAATATATATTCAATGTATCAAACATTGACTTCTGCTTTCTTCTCACCAATATTAGCACAAGTGAAGTATTCTTGTAATCAATTCAGATAAATATGTAATTCATCACACTCGATTTATTTTAATATAATGAGAGCCATTTTTAATTCTCGGAATGGCACCGAGTGCAAGAAGATATAATTAAGTTCTAACATGATTTTGAACTAGAGACTAGAATAAACATGCATGAGATTTTGGGAGACTTTGCATGTAATTTTGGAGTGTTTCACATGGGTTGCGTTTAGGCTCTCTGAGGGAAAAACTTGTGTTGAAAATTAAAGAGGGAAACAACTTGAAGTTGGAAAATGATAGCTCCAAAAACTACAACTTGCAAATGACCAATATAAACTCAACCTTTCATTAAAAATTGCGAGAAAAACATGAAGTTACGGCAGCAAAAAAGTGGAAGGAAGGAAACAGTTTAGATGGGCGACTTGTGTTGGATTTTTCCACTTACTTTATCAAGAAGAACAAGAATTTACTAAAGCTGGAAGGAAGGAAGAAATTTAGATGGGCGACTAGTATAAGATTTTTCCACTTACTTTTTGAGAAAAACATGAAGTTACTGACTTCAAAAAATTGGAAGGAAGGCAACAGTTTAGATGGGTGATGGTATTATATTTTTCCACTTACTTTTCAAGGAAAACATGAAGTTACGGAAGCAAAAAAGTGGAAGGAAGGAAACAGTTTAGATGGGTAACTTGTGTTGGCTTTTTCAATTACTTTTTGAGATAGTGAAAAAGTGGAAGGAAGGCAAAGATTTAGATGGGCGACTTATATTAGATTTTTTCACTTAATTTTTGAGAAAAACATGAAGTAACGGAAACAAAAAAGTGATAAGAAGCATGAAGCTTGCAAAATTCATGATTTCTCTTATGTTTTGCATGGAAAGCATTGAGGAAAGGCAACTTGCAAAATAAATGACTTGCTCTTGGAATTTCCCCAAATTATGTGTGGAAAACATAAGTAGAAGTAGCATAGAAATATGAAGACAAAGGCAACTTTGAATAATTCATGTTAACACTTGCACATTTATTTAAACTTTGGCATGAAAACCCCTTAGTCAAGGCAGCGTAAAAAATCTAACATGGATCATAACTTATAAATAAAATACCATGCCCATAAAAACTATGAATTGATTAAAAATTCTTCTTTTGACAATTGTGTTTAATCCTGGATGATTGTGGGGAAGCTTTATTTATCATTTTGCACAGACAAATCACTTCTACCAAAAAATGTGACTTATACCTAAGTTGTTACCTTTAAAAACCAGCCTTCATAATAAATTTTGTCTCTATCTGAGGCCATGGATGACTTCTATAAACTCTATGCAATTGGACTGGTTAGGTAGGATGAAAGAAAAAGCACTGGGGAATTGCCAGACAAAACACAGAGAAAAACCAAAACCAAACACAAAAGAAATAAATAAAAACAAAATACCTGACAGAAGTTGCAGACAATTGCTCAAAAATAACTTACTAATTAGCTAGTCTGTAGAAAATCCTCTCTCGGGTGAACGTTCCACTTGGAGATGAAAGTATACTGGTGTGGTAACAATTATGGAGTGAGGTGGTTTATATAACCCAAAAATTCACTAAATTTAGCCCGATCTATTTTTAAAACAACACTATTTATTTAATGAATAAATAAATAAAACGTTTTTACTTTTAGTTCAACTTATATTTAAAAGAAATTTATTTATTTAACAAATAAATGAATAAAATGCTTTTAGAGAAAGTGCGGAAAAGTATTTGAGTGAGTACGGGTATGCGGGTATTTTTGAAATTGGCTATTATGAATCAATGAAGATACCTTAGAGCAATGCAGACAATCGCAGTAAAACCAACACCAAAAATAACCCGTCACTTTGAAGAGAATAATTTTTTTAAAAGGGGTAGTCCCTTATTTCATGGTGAAATATCGGGGACACCATATTTCCTCCGACCTTACCTTAGAATTGTGAGAAGAATTGAAAGATTCTCGAAGTAATTTCCTCCCGAAAATTCCTCGATAAAATACTAAATTCTACAAAAACTTTTCAAATATGAAGAAACACAACAAAATTCACAAACTCAAAAGATTCTTTAAACTCACTTCCCTTGAAAATCCACAACGATAGACATGAAGGAATATTTCAAGATAATATTTTCTCGTATGCACGTAAAATCTAACTAAATGAATAGAATAAAGCTACAAGTGTTTTGACAGTGAAAAAATAAAATACTCTATGCACAAGAACTTCCTCTAAATCCTTCTCAAACAAATCCATAGGGATAAGATGAGAAGAAATATTCAATGGAAGATGCATACATGAAATGAAACTAACTATAAATTTTACCTTACTTAAAATAAGAATATGATTTTATTATAAATTAAATCTAACTACTGAAAGAAAGCTTCTAGGAATTTAAATACACCTCCAACCTAGAAATGTAGAATAGAGACAATATCCAATGTTGGTTGTTCTTTCTTTGATCCCATTAGCTTCTTTTCCAATGATGATTATAATGTGATCCAGGGAGATGTGTTGGTTAGTATGTAGAAGAAGGTGTTGAATTGTTGGAGTTAATCGGTTACATGAAGTCCGGTAGCGGCAAGCAAGATAGTAACAATGAAAAGGATTGTAGTTTGGTTGTATGATTATTAGAAATATTATGATAGAGTAGTAATGTAATTTGAATTCAAGAGACTCTAACTAATGATTCAAGAAAAACTTGGTTTTTATAGAAATTTGGAAGGGAAATGGTGTAGCACACTTGGCAACCAAGAAGTGATAAATCACCATAAGGAGGGGCAATTAAATTACTAATAACAGTAAGTAAAGAAGGAGAAGTCTATATGCATCTAAAATCTCAAAAGCGATTAATTCGGTCAAGAAACATGTGAGAAAATGAGTTGGAATAAGGTAAAACGTATACAAAACACGTTGTTTAAGCCTTGGATAAGAGCACATAGAACAACTAGTCTATAGAGATTGGCGGTTATGCAACCACCGTAATAGTTTATTAACTACTACGGAGGGCATTGATTGGTGATTACGTAACCAATGAGGTGGTTGTGCAACTATCATGGCGATTCACGTGACTCAAAGGAAAAATGTTAAGGAAAAATTCTAGAAAGTAACTACGAAAGTGTGAAAAGCTAGGAAATAGGCAAGTAAGGTAAACTAAGCCATAAAAACATGTTGCAAGTGAGGAAATTAGACTTGGATTCATCATTTATCTAGAAATTAAATTTATCATCATTGGGGATTTTACCATTCCAATAATATTGCACCATACAATTTTGGGTGTGTACATTGTTAACCTTTGAAGGGCATGAAGGTTGATTGGTAGTTCTTTCTTCATACCACAAAAGGTATTTAATGGTATGTTTGGAGTGTTTTGGTGTGGTATCTTGAGATTTCATTGTTTTTGCACAAGGTATTAGTGTATGTCTATTGAATTGAAAAACAACTAGGTGAATGGAGGTGCTTGGTGTGAAATCCAAAGGTGTCATATAGGTCTTAATTTAGATGTTTCAAGGGTGTGAAAGGGCCTTCATGGTGAAGAATATGTCATGTATCATGAATCATGGTGTAAAAATCTTAATTAGGCCTAAATCTAAGACCTAATGCAAGAATATCTTAGAGAATGGAGCTAAGCAAGCCAAAGTAGGGTAGTATAATCATGAGAAGTGTGTTTTAACATTGTAGAGATAATGTGGAAGATGCTACGAGTTAAGATTCATCTATCAAATCCATGATTTAGGTATTTTAGAGGCATTATCTTGCGGACAAGGTAGGTAAGAAAGTACAAGTCTTAGTAGTCAAGAAGGTACATACCTATTTATGAGAAACTAAGCATTTAGGAAGTCAGTAGGGTTTGTCCTAGTGTATGAAAATAAATTTAGTTTGAAGAAGAGTTTTTGAGTTGTGAGGTTTTAGGCTCTATTGAGATCTAAAATGATCATTTCTAACTCGAAGGGTATGTTTGATGAGCTCACTTGTACATTAAAATTGTGCATGGTGACCCAATATTTTCATCAAAGTTGGGGCATGGAACCTAGATTATTTTTCAAGTGGAATGAGTTGAAATGATGGCTTAAGCTTTATGAACAATCCTTTAAAAGCTAAGTAGGTCCAAACCCTCCTAAAACCCAAGCCTTATAGAGATGGAGAAGAAATAAATTTTTTGATCATAAAATTACTTAGGAAAGCTAATGTGGAGACTCGAGGTTGTAGAGGAATCCTTTTAGTTCATTTTGGTGGCATTCTAATGTCCCAGGTCAGATGTTGAAGTATAGTTTTAGATCTATTTTTCAAGGATTTTCTAGTACAGTAATGTATAACAAGTGTCATGGTGAAAATCCAATTGTGGGAGTAAGTTTTGGAGGTGTCACAAGTTTCCATGAGAATATTCAGGTAAGTTATATGCACAATTTTGGTAATTCATGGGTATCTTGTTCTTAAAAGCCAAACAATGCAAAACTAGTCAAGTTTGTTTGAGAGAGTCTTGAAGTGAATGCATGTTGTGAAGGGCAATATGAGCATGAGTATTTGATACAAGTCATGTATGACATGTTTGATCCCAATAAGTGATAAATTGAAGTGTGTTTGGGTCTAATCTTCGATGGTCCAAAAGCGTGATCCTAGGCCTATCAAGTAGGTGCTGGGAGACAAGAAGGAAAATATGTTTTTATCCATAGAATCAATTCATGTGATTTATTTAAGTGTGATTTTATGTTTTTGGTGAAGTGTGTCAAGCATTTTTGGGCATGAAAATGATGTTTAGTGTGCTATAAGTCTTCTAGGAAAAAACTACTTCTTGGGACTTGAAACCCAGTCTGAGTAGTCCTTGAAAATCAAGCTTAGTTGAGCTATATGCCCTAAATTGATGCATAATATTTGATTGATGCATTTCCCAAGACATATATTCTTCCATAAATTTACTCTAGGAGTCATGAAACTGTGGTTAAATGCATGAACTAGATCAATTTGTGAAGACTAGTTTTCCAAGCATGCAAGTTCATTAGTACCTTGTTCAAATCAATATACCAAAGGGTGAATGAATGTGGTAGTGTTATTCCAAGGCCTTGAAGGTGATATAGAGGTCACATATGACATCCTCCAAGATGTAATGATTTTTTAAATTTCATACTTGAATGTTGATTGATCATGCTTATGACCGATTTTTTGGATCCACTATGATTGTGCATGTCAAGCTAAGAAGAAGTGTTAGAATGGAGTTTTGTGCCATGACATGCAATATGACAAGTAGGTGATGATTTTGTATAATTCATGAAGATGCATCCATATTTTTTATATTGCATGACATGAGTTTATAATGCTCCTCATATACCCAAGTTGAATATTATGTTGTAAAGCTCACATACCTAGTTGTGCATATGAGCTCTAATGCAATCTTGAAGGAGAAATTGAAAGGTCTAGAGATTTTCAAGGATTTAGAAGAAAAGGAGGGAATTATTTTAATGTTTAAAAATCTTCTTAACACTTTTCTCATTGTCCAAGTTTGATATAAGACAAAATTGTACGTTGAAAGAAGAAGACAAAATGGAATAACCATTACAAATGAAATTTGTAGGTTTCAAAATTGAATATCTTCAGTTTATCCAGGTGTGAAGAGAGCTCGGGAATGATTTATATTTCCTTATAGGTAGGAGAAGGGTCATGTAAGGTTATGAAATTTATTCACCTACAACTGACACTTCTACCCTTATAATGATGACAATATGGCAGTTTGTTAGGTGATGTTATCCAAGTCTCTTGAACGAGTTGGAGAAGCTAAAAGGTAAAGGAGCTAATAGTTCAAGTTTAAGAGGTATGATAGGGTATCATCCTTGCATATATGAATGTAAAAATATGCATGATAGAGATATTTTGAAGGAATAAGTGTGAGCTAGTGAGCATATAGTTGATTCTAGATGTGTGATGAAGAAGTATGAGCAAATAGGAGCTGAATAAGGGATCACTAATTTGTTGTTGTAAGAAACTAGGAGAATGAAGGTGATAAAAAAAAATTTAAGACTAAGTAGGTGCTTAACAAAATTGGGAGTTGTTGCTTCCATGCAAGTAGGAGCTTGTAAAAATCTATCAATTAGGTGCTTGATTTTATTTGAATGGATTTTGTGCTTCAAGTTGAGTGGGTGCTAAACAAATTGGAATTTTTGTAATTTTTATAGGACATTTTCCCATCATAGTACATTAATTTTAGTGGGTTTTTCTCCATTCATGGGTTTCCCACATTAAATTTTGTCTTCATATATGTTTTCTTGCTAATTGCTCATGGTTGACTATTGTTGTTTCTTCATGGTAAAATTTGATCAAATTGAATGGGTTGTTGACACTTAGACTTAATATCGAAAATTTGAAAAAGCAATGATTCATCCCTCACCTCTTAGTGCTTTTGTTTTCCAACAGAATGCAGTGTTTCTTATTTCCTCATTTTTAACAAAAGACATTTTCAATAAGGAACGAGTGAACAAGAAGGTACTTGGGTTCCTTGAGGTTGATTCCATCCATGAAGGATATACCGCTCTCACTTTGGTGAATCAAGTATCTCTAAACTAAGTATATAGAAGCTCTGGACCAAGTCTATGCAAAATCTAGACCAAATACATGGGAATATATGAACCAAAATAATATAAGAGTATGTCAACCTTTATAAACATTAATTGAGCCTTCCCAGTGAATAACACCGATGTTCCATCATCATATCCACTACTCCCAACATGCCTCATCTCAATACCATCATGTTTGTAGGATCAAGAATTCATAACAAGTCCACTCAATGCAAGTCTCAAAATAGTGTTTTTGAACACTTATTCAATGTTTTGGAGTATGCCCACATCTCATGGAAGAAGGATATTATAACCACGATTTTTCAGTTCGGTGGGTGGTCGGAAGACAATAATATCATTTAGAGTGAAATCATTCTATCCGGAGAAGCAGACCTATTTCATTGAAGAGAAGATGAGTAAAAACATGTTTGATCATCCTGAAGTTGATTCCATTTAAAAAAGGAGACATCTTTGTCACAAAGGTGAATTTCAAATCCAAGAGGAGTATGGTAGTGATCTCCATGTTCTAATTACAACCTTGTGTTCAAAGAGGATCATCATGTTTTTATATCAGTATAAGTCTCATAGAAGTGTTTCTAAACACTCATTCAATGTCTTGGAATGTGTTCACATCTCACCAGAAGGATGAAGTTACAATCCCAAAACTTCTATTCAACAAAGAGGTTAAAAGACATAATCTCCATCATGAAGCATTCCTCAAGAATCCATATGAATCTAGTTCTTTGTCAACAAGGAACTTTCCCATCTCTTTATTTCACTCCTCTCTCTTCTTTTCTCTCCATATTATAATTCTTCATTAAGAATGCATTTTTTCACTATTTTGTCTTATTCACTTAAGTGACCTTCAACTTAACATTATAAGAGTCCTTTTTCATTAATAAGAAAAAGGCTCACTTTTATTCCTTAGGAATATGAAAGGTCACAAGTGATGAGGAAAGGTGAAAATTGTGGGGGGAGATGAAAATACATTTTCAATGCTATGAATTAGAATGGATTCTCCATTCCAAAGAAATAAAGCTACATTTCATATATTTCCTTGCCTATTTTCTTCTACTCTCTCTACACCTTCCAAATTTGCAAGCAATGTAATCTTATATAACAAAGGAAGAAATGTGTGTCTTTGATTAATGAATTCATAGAAATTTGGTTTTGATTTTTTATTCTTATTATTAATTGCATGATTGAATTCTTCTAAGTGAATGTGGATCTACTCTGAATTCTTGTTAGTGAGAATCGGTAGTTCCTACTCACAACATTAACCCTCTCCTCCTATTTCTCCTACTCATATTTACCTCTCTTCTAATCAAATTACTCCCTCATAAACTATACAATCACTTTTATAGTGTGATAATTTTTAAAATAGAAATGATTAAATAAATTTAAAAATTAGTAAAAGACCAAACTTAACATGATGGTGAGAATGCGTGTTTCGTGTAAAAGTTGTGGAGATATTAGAGGGAACTTAAGACTAAAAAGAATATAAGGCATGGAACAACTTTCTTGATAATTGAGAAGCTTGCATTACAAGATAATACATGCATGTATTCCTCCATTCACATTTTTAGTTTGTACTTATTTTGGGCTCACTGGAATGGAGAAAATAGGGAAATTTGTTGGTTGTTGCATGCAAAAATTTGAAACTATTTTAATGGTAAAATGGGTTGGATTAGTGCACTTTGAATCTTGGAAAATATAGAAATTATATTATTTTTCATATGCATTTGGGGTTTCTAATTTTTGAAGGAGAAAGTGGAAAAGGCATATTAAGTTTTAAGCATTAATTTTGATCTCTTTTCTTATTGTTATATTTCAAAATATAGAAATATTATGAGGTTTTCTTTGACGATTAAATCTAGAAATATTTCCTTTAAAATGTTTTTTTTTAAAGATTGAAAAATAAAAAAACATTAGTATTGCGATAATGATGTATTCTTCGTTAATATATATTTGGGTATGGCATTTTGTATACAATACATTATTTTGATAGAATTAAGGTTTGTCTATAGTAAATGATGGTATTCAAACCTGTTGTGTGATGGCTATTTGATTTTTTGAATTTTTTCTTGCAAAATATTGTATGTTGTTATTGATTATTAATGACTCAAAAATATGAGTCGACCCCTTATTTTGTTAATGGGGATTTACTTGTTGAAGTTTCTAGCTTGATTCCTATTCAATTTGGTGTAGTTATATGAGTTAACAAATTTTTAAAGATGTTGACTGTTGGAGATTTAATCTTCTATCTCTCTCCCCCTCCTAATATGTTTTGATTTTTGTTAACTGTTTGATTCTTGGGTCTATGCATATTTAGGTAACTAGTATTTCCCTTTTAATGTTAGTAACTCGTTTTTGTAGTTGTATTGTTATTGGGATTGGTGGTTTAAAACCCTATCCAAGAATAGTAAATTAAAGAGTTTGAGATCATACTAGCTCACTCGGGATTAAAGGAATTCCATTTTAATTATTGATAATTAAATGACGGGAAGGACCAATGTTTTGAAATATAGGTCGAGACATTGTGAAGCAGTTTGTGGGTAAATGTATTAGTTTGGTTACCTTTATCTCTTTCTATTGTTGAAGAGGATCCATGACTTTGTTAAAAAGATTTAATCTCTTGGAAAGTGCTTGCTATATATATACACACACACACAAGTATATATATACACACATATATATATACATATATGTGTGTGTGTGTGTGTGTGTGTGTGTATGTATACATATATATGTACACACACACACACACACACACACACACACACACACACACACACACACACACACACATGTATATATATATATGTTATGTATGTATATATATATATATATATATATATATGTATATATATATATATATATATATATATATATATATATATATATATATATATATATGTATGTATGTATATATATATATATATATGTATTTATGTATATGTATGTATGTATGTATGTATGTATGTATGTATATACATATATATGTCGAGTATAGGAAAATTACATAACAAATTAACATAAATAAGTGAATTTTATCCATTAAGAGAAGGGTAAGATGGCTTGTTACACATTTTTCTATGACCACATGGAACTTCTTGCAGTAATAGGAATATATTACAAATAAGAATGTGTCTTAATAATTAAGGAAGTACAATTATAAAAAAATTGGATTATCATAATGCATGAGACTATTTTTCTACCATATAGTAACTTCTAAAAAGTTAAAGTGATAGTCTAATTTCCCTGCATAGGAAGGTTGAATCTTTATAGAATATTACTCGGTTGATGATCATAAGAACAGAAACATTGTTTGATCATGATTTTAAAAAAATAGCAATTATAAGAGGTTATAAAACATTTGTCTTTTGAAATCCAGTGTGAAGAGAGATAGCCTTATTTTATGGCATTATTTCATTTGTTCAATGTGATATAAACTTGTTATGGAATTATGAAGTTCATTCGCTTAAGATAACCTTATCATATTATTTTATTTCATTTTAAAGCAACATGAATATGAGTGGATAATTCATGTTAGTTCACGTAACTAACCATATATATAATTTTTCTCTCCTATAAAGCATGCAAAACAGAGTAATCATTATGAAGTAATTTATTGGATTTAATATATATGATTCCTCATGTGATGATTGATTATAATCCATTTTGTGATTTTTATATATTTTTAATTATATTTAATTGTAAAGCAAAAATACTACTTTGTAATTGGGATAAAAGAAATTGGCTAGTTCTACTATTTTGATTAATTATTGTTATTGTTTTGGAAAAACATGAAAATCATCCTTATTATTTATAATGACAAATATATGAGATCATGTAATATCATTACTAAGTATTGAATAAATTATTTTATGTGAGAGATGATAAAATATGACATTAATGAGTATAAGTACGTTATGGGAAATAATAATATGAAAAAATGATACAATACCATTAAACCTTATTAAAACAAAGTCCACGAATTGTGATGCAATTATGACATGTTAGTACACATATTGTTTCATAAATTATTAAGTGGAATAACTTTATGAGATAAATGGTTAGGTAAACTCACGTTATATGACAATCAAAATTTGTTATATTTATTTTTGGATGATGACCCATTGAGATTAAGTGAACTATTCATATTAAATGTTAAACTTATGTGAATGAGACTAAGACCAAAACTAACTAGGAAATGATTGTATCATTTAAACATGAGACTTGGTTAAGTTATTCTATATTAATTAACAACACTATGTTATGACATTATGATGATAAGTACTTATTTAAGATAGTAACTCAATGAGTTACTATGACTCTCTATCGAAAATGAATGTTGTGTATTGATACTAAATAACCTACCGTTAAGACAAAGCTATATACTTAATTAAAAAAATGTAAATGAAGCATAGTCACTATGACTTATTGTCATGTTGATGGTATCCTACCTGTACTAGCTTAGGATGGCTATGGGAAGGGTAATGAGGATGTAATGATGAAATTCATTACGTGGCCACTATATTTCCCATAGAGATCCTAAGGTGGCATTGATATGATTCCTTCATTAAAAGGGTGATTCATGGTCCCTATTGCTTTATAGTGATACTTTAATCAACAAAAATAATCCTGATAACTATATTGAGATAGTTGTGTGGTGAAGTGAAGACAGGTTTCATAGGCTAGTGTGTAGTCTTGAAACAAAGCTTGCTAACACAATGCCGAATAACTATGGCCATATTAATAAAAATGAATGATTGCATTTTATATTCACGACTTCTTCTATCGATGATGTCTTGAGTTAGAGTGAAGTTACTTAAATACTTTACCAACTAACACTAAGGGAATGCACATGTTCTCTTAACCTATAAAAATTTTTAACCAAATGTATACACACCCGCGTATAGTGTATAAGGGAGATTCAAGGAGATATAAAAGAAACTTAAACACATGGTTAATGTATGTTAGAAATATGAATTTTGGAATTTTAAACAATGTTAGATTATTTAGTCAATGAGCTAAGTATTAATGATAATCATTACAACATAAAAGGAACTTAAGGGTTTTATTTTAAATAAAAAAATTATTAACTTGGATGAATCATAACATGGGTGTTACAATTTGGTAGCAGAGCTGAAGGTTAATCAACGCTTAGAATTAATGGGTACATATGCTAACTGAACATCTTATTCTTATTTTAAAAAATATTATGGTTTCAAGAAGGATGAACCATGGGAAATGAACCATATTAGTTTATATTGTAGGTTCAATGGTATAGAAGTTATTTTAAATTCTAACAATCCTTCAGGACACCTAAAACTGGATAGCTTCTTTGGAGCAGCTGGTAGTGGGTGAAAATGATAAGTTTAAGGAAAAATAACTTGAACATCAAATCAGAAACAATCAGCAAGGGAATCACTTAACTGTTGAATTATCTAATGACGATAAGTATTAGATCGATAAATACATTGTGGGATTAAACCCAAATATGGAAGATGAAGTAGATAAGCATGTACTATCTACTATGGAAGCAATGTTCAAAAAATCCATTGGGCAAGAATAGAAGATGCAAGCAATTCCAACTCATAAAGAGGAAAAGTGTAATAAGAGTGTTAGCTCGTCTTCACCATTAACTCCTAGGAAAATTTGGTAGAAGAAATATGGTAGTAAAATGAAGACCTGAAAAGAAGAATACAAAAAGAAACATGTTGTAAATATAAGAAAGAACAAGCATAACAACATTGCTTATGGTAAAAATAAATGTGGTCAAAAAGGGCATGCAAATGGATGTTTCAAATGTTGTGGTAATGTGGTGGTAATCACTATATTAATAAATTCCCCAGAGGAATTAAGAGAATAATCAATAGTTAATGATGCACGCTACAGTGGCTAACCACCAAGTTGAGAAAAAATCTATTCCCATTGAAAAGCTAGGTAATTTATGTGGAATTCTTGTTACTATTTTAATATAACACTAGTCTAACTAAGTTCTTTGTATTTAGAAAATTAGCTGAAGAAAATAAATGAATAATAAATATGGTCATATGAAAATACATGGAATTTGCAATATGGGAATAATGTTGTCTAAACTATAGACCAATGTCAGTTTGACATAACATTGAAGTTACTTAACTTCACCACAAAACTAGATGTATCCTTAGGGTCGTATGACATTATTATCAGTGTAAATTGGTTGTCCCAACATAAGGAAACTATATGTTGTTTCCAAATACAAATGGAATTACTTGGTGATATGCGAAAACAACAAGCATACAAGGCATAAAAGGGATTTTGAGGGAAGGAATATTTGTACTATGCATCTTGAAACATCTAAGAATAAGAGTAGTATGTTGTATGTAATAAGAATTTCTTATTTTAGCGAGGAAGGTAAGACTTCCTTGGAGTATTATCCATTGTTTCAATATATATATATATATATATATATGTTTTTCCTAAGGAATTACCTGGACTTCCTCCTAAATGTGAGTTTTATTTCACCATTGACATGAAACCTGAAACTAAATCAATATCTAAGGAACCATAAAAAATGAAAACATTATATTCCATTGAGTAGAAGTAAAAATTCATAAACTTGTGTCTTAATGACTATTTAGACCGAGTGTGTCTCCTTGGGGAGCATCGGTCATCTTCATTAAGAAGAAATAAGGAACATTAAAATTATGCATCAATTATCACATGCTTAATAAGGATATGGTTTGGAATAGATATCCTTTATCAAGGATTTATGACCTTATTAAATTAATGTGAGGTGCATCTGTCTATTCAAGGATCGATTTAGGATTTGGTTATCATTAGAAAAGGTAAATGATGGGGACATTAGTAAGATAACATTCAGAACTAGATATGGGCATTATGGGATTACAAAGTGTTACCCTTTCGACTTACTAATGCACCTTATGCATTCATGAACTTCATGCGTAATATTTTTCATAAATAATTGGATAAATTTATGTTAGTTTATTAGATGACGTTTTGATTTTCTCTAAGAACATGTAAAACCACAATGAACATTAGAGAATAGCATTAGATGTGCTTAGAAAGAGAAAATAATATGGTAAGATATCTAAGTATTCATTTGATTAGGAAGAAGTGTAGTATTGTGGACATATAATAGACAAGGATGAGATTTTATTTAAGACATTAAAAATTAAAGAAAAATAGAATGTCCAACACCTAAGAATGTGCAAGAAGAAAGAAACTTCATGGGTTTAGTTGATTATTACGTAAAAACATGAAAAGATTTTTGTAGAGTGGTTACACCAATACCATCTTAATTTAGAAGGATAAGAAATTTATGTGGAATGATAAGTGCAAGAAAGCATTCAGTCTACTAAAAGAAAGAAAAAATTACAAAAACACATGTTTTGAATGTTTTCGATCCCAATGGAAGCTTCACCATGGTAAATAATACCTCGAGTGATGGGTTGGTTGGAATACTTCTACAAAACAATTATGTTATTTCTTATAAGAACAAAAACTAAATTAGCATGATAAAAACTATGTTATCCATGATTTAGAAATTGTTTTCATATCTCATGACTTCTAATATTTGAGGCACTACCTATTAGGAAAGCCATTCGAATTGAAAAAGACCATTTGGGGATGAAATATAACTTTACATAACCCAATTTGAACGCAATATAGCATATATGGTTGGAGTGTTGTCCTAATATGATTTTGACATTACTTAATTTAAAATAAAAAAGGAACTGAGTGGTTGATACACCGAGTCCTAAGAAGCATACTTCCACTATTGTGACCTACAGAACACAAATTTTATAAGAATTAAAGAAACAATCTGTAAAATTATTTGTGTTATCAACATATGAGAATTGTGTTAGCAGAAAATTTGAATAATACAAAATATGAAGATGTTAAGTTTGAAAAATGAAGGATTCTTATGGTATAACAACATAATATAAGTACCCTTAGACAATGTTATGAAATTTAAATTTTTGAAGAAATTCCATGATACAACATATTATGGGCATACGAGGGTAATGAAACTATTGAAGGATTAAGTTAATGGAAAATATGAGTCAAAGGACAAAGTATTTTTGTGGGTAATACCCAAAAAGAGTGCTAATTTGTGCCGCAGGGCTGCTAAAATTGTCACTTAGTTACGTGTAACCTTTTAAAAATTCTAGGAGTAATAATTTCAGTGGCCTACAAGATTAGCTTCACCACTCATATTGTCTGGAATGCATGATGTTTTCATATTCTTATGTAAACAAGTGTGTTTATGATATAAAACATTTCTTATGTTGGAACACATGATAGGAACATGACCCTAGAATCATCATGGTAGAATCAATCCAAGTGAGGGAAATTCACAAGTTACATATTTGAAATCGTGTTATTACATAATACAAGGTCTAGCATGACCAACTTAGGAAAGCTTGGATGAAATGAAAATTACATTTTCCTTTTCATTTTTATTGATTAAAATTGTTATTTGACTATATGTTATTGATATATCATATAGTATTTGATAATAATAATGAATGCAATGGAAAATTGTTTCTATATTACTGGTTGTTTTGAGGTTGCTACAACCAAGGGTTATGACTTGTGATTGACTAAAATTATAGAAACTTTCAAAAGTTGAAGGAAAAAGTATGAACTGATTTTCTTTTACAGTGATGTCTTGACTATTTTCAATTTATATGTTTGATAACATTAAGATTTAATCATTAGAATGATCATTCTTTAAGGGGGAAGTATGTCACAGCCCACAATTAATTGGTTTTCTATCACTATGATTGATAATTGATTTACTTATTAGTAATAAAATTTGGTTTAATGATTATACTTCTATTATTATATATAAAAATATGTACATGTGTGTGTGTGTGTGTGTGTGTGTGTGTGTGTGTGTGTGTGTGTGTGTGTGTGTGTGTGTGAAATCATATACATACACGTATGTAGATACATATACAAGCATATATGTATATGTGAGAAACTATTTCATTGAACGATTGTTTCGTTTAAATGACCACTTTCTTGGTTGCATAGTTATGCGACATTGATTTTTTGACCACCACTTTCTAGTTAAAACCATTACACAATAAGGGTTTGCATTGAATTCGATTTCTAGTTTCAGTGTTATCAATAATTGAAAAAGGTAAATATAAATGATATTAAAGCTTAGTATTGGACCTTATTACATTGTTCATGATTGATGTTCATGACTCCTACTTGGCATTGAGAATGTGGTTATCAACTATTACGAGGTGATAAGTGTATTATTGTTGATTGTCTTGGTTTAGTGCTATTGTTGATAGTTCATATACCATAAGGTGAATTTAAGTGTTTGATTAATTTTTGCATTGTGTATTAAAACATAAAATAAAAATATTTCTATGTTTTAATTTCATTGAAATGGTCAAGGACCATGAGGGAAATTAAATTATTAATAATGTTGTTGGAAAAAGGGCCTTGGACCATCAGAAAGGTAATGAATTATTTGTTTTGTTGGGTCTTAGACCACATAAGGAGCAATGGAAAAGTTTATAAAGTTATAATTTTATTGATGCATGACTATATGGTCATTGACCATAGCTAGAAAATAATGGATGGTCGTTTAGTAGGTATTGGACCATGATGGAAATTAAATTATATGCAAAAACCATGGTCATGAACCATATTTTTAGAAAAGGCAAGGTTAATGTTATTGTTTTGTTTGAATGGTCATTGACCAAAGGATTGGCATGTAAGTTTTTTATTAGTTTTTGGTCACCGACCATATGAATTTGCATGGAATTTGATAAGTTTTAAAATGGAAATGATTAAATAAATTTTAAAATTAGTCAAAGAACAAACTTAGCATCATGGTGAGAATGTGCATTGCATGTGGAAGTTGTAGAGATTTTGGAGGGAGCTTAATATTGACATGAATTTATTGCATGACACAAATTTCTTGGTAATTAAGAAGCTTGCATTACAAGATAATACATGCATACATTCCTCCATTTGCATTTTGAGTTTGTAGTTATTTTGGGATCTACTAGAATGTAGAAAATGGGGTAATATGTTGGTTGTTGCATGCAAAAATTTGCAACTATTTTAATGGTACACTGGGTTGGCTTAGTGCACTTGGAATCTTGGAAAATATGGAAATTATCTTGTTATTCATATACATTTGGGGTTTCTGATTTTTGAAGGAGAAAGAGGAAAAAGGTGTATTAAATTTTAGGCATGAATTTCTATATCTTTTCTTATTGTTTATTTCTAAATAAATAAATATTGTAAGGTTTTCTTTGTTTGATTAAACTTGGAACGATTTCAATTTAAAAGTTTTGTTAAAAGCTTGATAAAAAACAAATAAATAAATGGGCATGGGGATAATGTTGTATTATTGGTTGATATATTTCTCGGTATGTCATTTTTCATACAATACATTGTTTCGATAGAATTCTAGGTTTTTCTACGGTAAATGATGGTATTCCAATTGTTTTATAATGGGTATTCGATTTTTTTGAAGTGTTATCTTCTAAAATTTTGTATGTTGTTAGTGATTATTAATGACTCAAAAACTTGAGTTGGCCCCTTGTTTTAGTTGTGAGGATTTTATTTTTGAATTTTCTGGCTTGATGCCTAATAGATTTGGTGTAGTTATATGAAATAACATATTTTTAAAGATGTTGATTTCTGGAGATTTAATTAGATTTTCTCTCTACCTTTTAACATGTTTTAATTTTTGATAATCTAGTTGAGTCTCGGGTTTGTGTGTAGTTAGGAACCGGTCTCTCCCTCTTAATGTTGGTAACTCAATTTTTGCAGTTATATTATTATTGGGAATGGTAGTTTAAAACCATTTACATGAATAGTAGATTAAATATTTTTAGATCATATGAGCTCACCTGTGATGATATGAATTCCATTTTAATTATTGATAACTTGTATGGGTAAGACCAACGTTTTGGAATATAGGTCGGGCATTGTGAACGATTTGTGGGTAAATGTACTATTTGGGTTGCTCTATCTCTTTCTATTTTGGAAGAGTATCCATGAATTTGTTAAAGAGCTCTAATCTCTTGGAAAATGCTTTTCTATATATATATTATGAATGTTAAGTATATAAAAAGTACATAATAGATTAATAGAAATAAGTGAAGTGGATCCATTATGAGAAGGGTAAGATGGCTTGTTACATGTTTGTATATAACTGTATGAAACTTATTGAAGCAATAGGAATGCGTTAAGGATAGGAATGTGTCTTGATAATTAAGGAATTATAGTTATTAAAATTGTTGGAGTATTATAATGCATGACACTGTTTGTCTAGAATATAGTAAATTCTAAAAGGTTTAAGTGATAGTCTAATTTACTTGCATAGGAAGGTTGAATATGTATGGAAGATTAATCAGTGGATGATCATAGGAATAGAAACATTGTTTTATCATGATTTTAAACAAATATAACAGTTATAACATGTTACAAAAAATTTGTGTGTTGAAATCCAGTGTGAAGAGAGATAGCCTTAATTTATGGCACTATTATATTTGTTCAATGTGATATAAACTTGTTATAGAATTATGATGTTCATTGGCTTAAGAAAACATTATCATATTCTTTTATCTCATTTTAAATTAATATGAATATGAGTGGATAATTCATGCCGAGTTCATAAACCGACCATGTATACAATTTTCTCTCTCGTACAACATACAGGATGGGGTAATCATTATGAATTGAATTATTGAATTTAATATGCATGATTCGTGATGCAATGATTGATCATAATCTGTTTTGGATTGTTATATTGTTTTAATTATTTTAATTGTAAAGTGAAAATACTACTTTGGGCCGAGGAATAAAGGCGATTGGCTCGTTGTATTATTTTAATTAATTGTTATTATTTTAGAAAAACATGGAAATTATCCTTATTATTTATTAAATAAATACTATGTTGTTTTGACATCATATTTGTAAAATAAGAAAGTGTATAATGTTGTTTTACAATAGTATATGATTGAAAATGAATAAAGTTATTTTTGATATTCCATCTGTTTTGATGATTTCATTTTGAATGATCAATTATGTTTATACGATCATAATATGACGATGAAAACAATACGATGATACAATGAAGGATATTATCACACTTTCAAAATAAATTATACTATTCATGAATAATGACAAATATATGAGATCATGTAATATCTTTATTGAGTATTGAATGTATTATTTTATTTGATAAATTATCAAATATGATAGTAATGAGCATAAGTACGTTATGGGAAACAATAATACAAAAACAATGATACAAAGTACCATGAACATTATTAAAATAAAGTACATTAATTCTATTGCAATGAAGACACGTTAGTACACATAATGTTTCATCAATTATTAAGTGGAATAAATTTATGAGAGATGTGGTTAGGTAAACTCATGTTATATGACAATAAAAAGTTGTTCTATTTATTATCGATTATGATGCATTGAGATTAAGTAAACTATTCATACTAAATAATAAACTTATGTGAATGAGATGAATTAAAAAAATAACTAGGGAACAATTGTATCATTTGAACACGAGACTTAGTTGAGGTATTCTATATTAATTAACAACACTATGTTACAATAATACAATGAGAGATACTTATTGAAGATATTAACTTTGTGAGTTACTATGAATCTTTATGGGAAAAGGAATGTCGTGTATTGATACTAAATAACCTATCATTAAGACAAACTTATCTACTTAACTAGAATGGATAACTGAAAAAATGTAAACAAAGTGTAGTCACTATGACTTGTCATCCTTTTGGTGGTATCCTTCCCGTACAGCTTAGGATGGCTATAGGAAGGGTGGTAAGGATGTAATGAATAAATTCATTATGTGGTCACTATCTTTCCTATAGGAATCTTAAGGTGGAATTGATAGGATTCCTTAGAAGGGTGAGTTATGGTTCATATTGCTTCAAACTAAAACTTAATATCTTAATCAATGGAAAAAAATCATGACAACTATATAGACACGATTGTGCGGTGAAGGGAAGATAGGTTTCGTAGGCTATTTTGTAGTCTTGAAACCGGATTGATAGTGCAATGCCAAATAACTATGGCTAATGAAAATGAATGATTTCATTTTCTTTTCACCATTTATTCTATCAACGACATCTTGATTAGGAGGAAAGTTACTTAAATAATTTACCAACCGACACTAAGGGGATGCACGCTTTTTGTTAACCTATAAAAATGTTTAATCAAATGTATATAGTGTATACACACTCACGTAGAGTGTATAAGGGAGATTCGCGGAGATCTAAAGGACCCTTACAGTTGCACATGGTTAATGTATGTTATCAATATGGATTTTGGAATATTAAACAATGTTATAGTATTTAGCAAAGAGCTAAATATTAACAATAATCATTAAAACATAGAAAGAACTTGAGGGGTTTTTTATAAATTAAAAAATCCCTTAATTTTGATGAATCATAACATGGTTTTTATAGGGACACCAAAGTGTGTTCCCACATTAATTTTGGATTTTAGTCACTTAAAAATTTGGCGTGAGGTGTTAAGCAGAGTGTGTTGAGGAATTGAGTTACAAGGCCCACTTTTCATGATACGTAGACCCCATGGCACATCCTTGAGCACACGATTACCCTTGGATTGTCCTTATGGTGTAAGGGGTGCAAGCGGGACACAAAATTGTGCTACCCCATGTGGGAAAAATTCTTGCAACTTTCTCAAAGACATCATTTGCACTTAGGAAAGCTCCAAACTTACAAATCACTTAACTTCATGTGCCCACCTCATGATAAGACCCACCATGGAAAAATTTCAAACCAGTGGTGTCCCATTTGAACTAGTTTAAAAGGGAAAAATGGTAAAAGGGTACATAATGAACACAAAAGTGCACTTTGCACCAGATCTAGACAAGTTTCACCTTGTGGTTCCTTATGTACCCTTTTTTCTAGATCTGGTGCAAATTGAACTTTTGTGTTCCTTATGTACCCTTTTTACCATTTTTCCCTCTTACACTAGTGCAACTTGATGCCAAGCATCCCCCAACCCTCATCAAGTTATCACATTAAGAGGTGAGTCAAAATTTTGCAAATAGAATATGAATAACTCCTCCTCTCCAACACTCATTCATTTAAAACATTTTTGGTTCTATTATTTTCCTCCAAACCTCAAATTTTGACAAATATACTATTTTATTTCTTCCGGACATACTCCCAAAACTGATAATTTCTTATAACTCACTATTTATGCACTCGATTTCCATCAAACATTACTAGTGCACTCCACTAACAAAATCCTCCAATTTCATTATAAGAGCACTTCCATTTATTCTATATATAACTAACACTAGCTACCTAAAATTTCAGCATGGGAAGTTTCCTTTTCAAATCTACAGAGCTCGGAGAATGAAAATCCTAAAAATCGTAGCATAAGGTTGTGAAGTAAAACCTAAAATTTTGTAACCAATTTCATTATAATCCAACATCCAAAGCATACCTCCATCTAAAAATATTAAGTGTGCAAGGATTCACATGTATTAATATCATAATTTTATAAAAATTATTAATTCTCAACACCTGTACTCCATAAAAGTAAAAACCATCAAAAAATGAAAATTGGGAAAACTTAATAGAAATAGCTATCCTAGATAAAGCCTAACAAAAAATACCAAGTCTTGCAATTAGGATCAAATCACTTGTATCAACTCACATTCTGACCCTCTCATTTATTTTTTCCACAATTTCAAGGCTAATAAATGGTTTTATGGTTCAAACGAGTATGAAATCCCTCACAAACTCTCAAAAAATTAGCCTCAAAGTGAATTCCAGGACTATGTGTTTCAATCCATCCTAATAGTCGAGAATGGTATCATCATGTTTAAATTATGTGGTCCATGAAAGGAAAGTGATATCAAATAGATTCTGTAAAGGTGATCCCCAATTTTCAATCATCTCCTTGGAATAAGGCATAACAATGTGTTTGAGGAGTATGATGGTGAATGCAGAGTTTCTTCTTTACTCATTTATAAGAGAAGACATTTTCAATAAGGAATGGGTGAATAAGAAGGCGCTTGGTTCCCCGAGGTTGATTCCATCAAATAAGGATATACCCTTGTCACTAAGGTGAATCATGAAGCTCTAAACTATGTATATAGAATCTCCGCACCAAGTCTATGCAAACTCCAAACTAAATACACATGAAGCTACATAAAAAAATTTGATGGAGTCTTTCAACATCTCCGTAAACATGAATTGAACCTCCCAAGTGAATAATAATGATTCTCTTGCATCATATCCATTTCTCCCAATGTACCTAAACTCATTAACATCATGTTTTCCAGATCAAGAAGTCATCACAGCCCACTCAATACAAGTCTCAAAACAATATTTTTGAACACTTATTTAATTATTTGGAGTATGCCCACATCTCAATGAAGAATGATATTGTAACCACATTGTTTTAGTTCAGTGGGTGGTCAAAAGAAAAATAATTTCATTTAGAGAGAAATAATTCTATCTGGAGGAGAAGACCTATTTCAATGAAGATTATATGAGTAAAAACATGTTTGATTAATCTCAAGTTGATTCCATTTTAGAAAGGAGACATATTTATCACAAAGGTGAATATTCATATCCAAAAGGAGTATGGGATTGATATCCATGTTTTAACTCCAACCTTGTGTTTTAATAGGATCATCATGTTTCCATATCGATGTAAGTCACAGTAATTTTTATAAAAACTCATTCAATCTCTTGGAATGTGTTCACATCTCACAAGAATGAGGAAGTTGTAATCCTAGTACTTCAAGTCAATAGAAGGTTAAAAGACAAATAATCTCATTCATGAAGAATTCCATCAAGAATCCACCTAAAGTAGGTTATTTTTCAATAAGGATATTTCCCATCTCTAGATTTCACTTCTTTCTCTCCTTTCTTATCTCTCCATATTTTAATTTTTATTAAGAATGTACTTTTTCACTATTTTGTCTTATTCACTTAAGTGACCCTAAACATGACATTGTAAGAGTCATTTTCATTAATCAGAAAAAGGTTCACTTTTATTCCTTAGGAATATGAAAGGTATCAATTGATGAGGAAAGATGAAAATTATTGTGGGGAAGATGAGAAGAAATTTGTAATGTTATAAATTAGAATAGCTTCTCCATTCCAAAGGGGGTTGGAAATTGTTAATTGTTGTATGTTACTGAATTTCACTACTACTACAAGCAATAAAAGCTACATTTCTTCTATCTCCTTGTCTATGTCCATTCACTCCCTCTACTTTCAAACTCTATAAGAATTGGAAACTTGTATAACCAAGAAGGAACTTTATGTCCTTGATTAATGGATCTATAGAACTTTGTGTCTTTGATTTTTTAGTCTTACTATTGATTTCATGGTTGAATTATTCTAATTGAATGTGGACCTACTCTAGTTACTATTGGTGAGAATATTCTAGTTCCTACTCATAACATTAACCCTCTCTCCCTATTTCTCTACTCCTCTTTACCTATCTTCAAAGAAAATTCCTCCCTTCTACACTATAGAAATACTTTACCACAAGTTTAGTGGAGTATTCATGTGTGATCCCCAACCTAACACCCACCCCAAAATTTTAGTTAGTTTACATTTAATAATTGGATCCTCCTCATACAATAGAAACTAATTTCTCGGTATCGTTATCCATCTCCACCCCACATTCACTCTTTTTATCATGATCACCCATTCAAATTACCCTTCCCTCCAAAATCATATGTTTTAACCATTTTCATAACATTTCCCACCTTCATTTTTCCATCTTATCCACCCCATTATTTAAACCATCTTAATCATCATTAATCAATCTTAATCAGCCCATTATTTTATCCTCCTTAAATCATTCTTAAATACCCCTAATATCTATTAATTAATCCTAATATTCATATAACCCATATCTCATCCCTAAATCTTGTTTATTATCATTCCTAAACCCTAATTTAATGTTTTTACACACATATGGTCTTTATTTCCTCCTTTCTACCTCCCACCTACCCATTTATCTTCCCTATGTAACCATATCTTTCCCATATCACCCAAAACCTTAATTTATCCTTTTGGGCCCATTTTGCCTCAAGTTAGGCATCCTTCCACCACCAAAATGGATGAATCTCCACAGTCACATGTGACCTACCCAGGTCATCATCAACCCTATAAATACACCTTTCCCCCTCCTTATAGGAGGATGGAAGTTTGGGTCTCTTTTGGCTTTGGTTTGATTTTGTAAGTTTCTCCTCTTATCAATACTAGATTCTCTCTCCTAGGGTTAATTTTTTGGATGCCTCTTTCATAATTATGGATATCTTGGGAAATTTTTATTTTTTGAAGTCCCTTGCCATTACATGCCTATATCTACCATCACCATCCATTTTACAATCATCATCATTAGTTTTACAGGTTCTCCGCAATCATCACAGAGCCTAGTTTTCACATTCACTCAGATCCTATCCTCATCTTCATGATGTCATTTTATTTATCCTATTTGTTTAGGCCTAGATCCACCCAAGTTGTTGTTGAACCTTCTTAGTCACTATCAACTTTTCCCCTCGTCTCTTACCTTTTTCATCTATCATATCATTTTTCTAATCCATGTACCCCCAAATCCTTCAAAACTTTAGATCCCATCATCTCATCCAACTATCACCCAAGATCTTTCTTTTCAGCCTCCATTCATTACAGATCCAACCAAGTCACCATCGACCTGATATCAACTTCACATCCATCCTACATAAGAGCTTGCAATCCTATTTTGGTGCAGTTTCTATCATCTAGCCATGATCACCATCAACTATCCCCTCGTAGTCTTGAGTCTCCGTTGAACCATGCGGGTTTGATTTACTTTACATATATTTTGACCATATATATACTTTCCTTAAATTTCTTCATTTTAAGTTTTTGTTTATCTTAGATTCTTCATACCGTCATATCCATTATCATTTATTTTATCCTATCTTATCTACAAGAGGGTTGACATCCATTATAGGAAGCTCACACTTCTCGGGATGGACTTATGTTGGGAAACCCTCCATCCTATCTACTAATCCATTTTTCTTCTTAGTCTCCTTTTGTTTTTTAGGTTATTCACTCACAACGATGAGGAGTTCACCTTTGCGCTCACGTATCCATTCATCCTATCTCAAGGTACCATAAACCCTTGCATAATTTGAGTTTATTTTTTTCTCTATTACTAGTTCAATAGTCTTGTCAGAATGAAGAAACTTGGTAAACATTCTCGACACGCCCGGTGGCAACACCCTCTCTAGGTGAGTCTTTCATTTTTTCATATTCATTTTTACTAACCTTGTAGGTAGGAGTGCTACTTTTTTTTAGTTGGATCGTGGTTGTTTAGACTTGTATTTTCTTTGCTCTCTTGATTTGAATATCAGATAAAAAGGAAAAGCATATTCTAGGTATTCCTTTTTTATTCCCCATGTTTTTCTTTATTGCATTACATCACTTTTTTATTTACCTCATCAAATTTGTACATTTTCTTTTGGATCTAAAATGAACCCTTCATTTCTTGCTTGAAAATCTAGTTTTAACTAGGGGTTTAACTTATTGCATACACTTCATCACACACATCCAAACACACAAACCAACTTACACATCTAAACATCCCTTACCAAGTGGAACTATTGGGATTTCATCACCCAATAGGAAATCCATCATGGTATTCTAGCTGTATTCAAAATTTATCACATATTTGATCCTCATGTACCTTGTGTATATTAAAGACTCCAAATCCAAAACCACCTAAAACCATCCATAGATTTCCACTTCCTAGGCACCCTTTAAGCCCATTTTATTTTCTTTCTCACATTTTCTAAATAATCAAGATGATTAAAATTTTGTTGCTTGACTTGTTTATTAATAAATTGTATAAATTCTTGTTTTTTGTTTCATGTCTGTTATTACCCATTCTCGATCTAAGAAAACACAAAATCTACTCATCCAATGACATCCCCCTTCTAACGTTATTTCCCATGAGACTTCCACACTTGTCACTACTTCTTCTACACCTATGATCACCATGCCTTTGGTTTCCATACCCCTTGTTTTGATGATCTCTCTTCGTGAAGCCCATGATATTCAAAATTATCCCCATGCTTAAACTAATCATTCTACCTCTCATCAGTCCATTTCCTCTATAAGAACCATGCCCCCATCTGCTACTCCTTTAGATACTCTTGGACCTCTTATAATCCCTCATGGATGCTTGGAATTTCAAGAATTACTTTATGCTAATCCTATCACCCTTTATGGTTATCTTGCTCATAAATTTATTACATTCCCACATGATCATCAAACCACTCAATCAATGAATCTTATTCCCCTAGTTTACCTCATGTTGACACTACTATCACTTCTTCTATTCCCGTCACCTCTTCATCCACTACGATCACTAGTGTACCTATCCAATAATCACAAGAATAGTGTGTGCTTCCTCCTATGTCTG
Source organism: Taxus wallichiana var. yunnanensis (assembly GCA_018340775.1). Classification (NCBI taxonomy): domain Eukaryota; kingdom Viridiplantae; phylum Streptophyta; class Pinopsida; order Cupressales; family Taxaceae; genus Taxus; species Taxus wallichiana. Next base: position 25,188,739 of record CM031243.1, on the reverse strand, counting down.
AATCAACTCGAATCCATCAATCTTCCAACCAATCCTCTCAATTATCTCAACAAATTATCGTCTATATTCCAACTCATCACACACCCTATCAATCCAATGTCCCAATTACATAGAAACTAATTCAATCTCACCAATTTTATCATGTCCCCTTCTCTCAAAAAATAACTTTAGCATAACCCATCAAATTACAATCTTTCACTTATATCCCTATTTCACAACACCCTATTCAATCACAACCTCTTAACTATATCACCCATAATCAAACACTACCTCAAACTCCCCTTCATCCTCAAAATTATCAACAACCTAATCCATCAACCTCATATGCATAAAAACTCATCCTTCAACCTCTCAAAATAAACTATCTAATGATCCCACCTAATTATTGTTGAAGAAAATGGCTAATCATGAATCCACTAATTCGGGATCTAAAACCACATTTGTATATGAAAAAATCTTCAATGAACCCATAAATCCATCAGTTCCTATCAAATCCTTTCCTTTGCATTGGGAACTTCCAAATTTTTCCAAGTTTAATAGAAAGGATGATCCTCAACAACATCTTTTTGCTTTCAGGAACGCATGCTACCTTATCACCCTTGATCAAGACCTCATGCTTCACACATTACCCATGTCATTGGTCTTTCATGTGTTGGATTGGTAGAATGACATTCCCTAGCATTCATTATTCTCTTTAACCCAACTTGCAAAACTATTCTTAGAACACTTCTCCATCAATATTGAAGGTAAAATCACCATTTCGACTCTCATCGCATCCAACAAAGATGATGATGAATCTCTCACAGAATTCATTTCTAGATGGCATAGCCTAATCAATAAATTATCATTCTCTCTTCGACAAATGGAGCTTATTGAACTCTTCTCACACTCTTGTGAAAAGCACATCTCTTCCACCCTCTAAATTTGGTCATTCCAAACCTTTAAAGAGGATTTCACCATGGATCGTAAACTCAAACTTTTTCCCTTGAGAAAGGCCAAGTCAAACTTAGGTCAAATAATCCCAAATCTAAGTTTACTAAATCCTCCACGCATAACAAAAATCTAAACATGCCGCTAACACCATTATGATTAAATATTTATTTTCTTCACACACAGAGACTCTATAAAGAGCTCCTAGGCCACCTCCTAACTATACCCCTCTCAAGGAATCCTATAGTTCCATATTTAATAAATTAATGGCATTCAACCTCATCCAACTTTCTCTCATTCAATATTTTGATGATTAATGACCCAAAATAGTATGGTATTACAAGGACCATTACTGCAAATACCACCAAGTCCAAGGTCACGACATTAAGAAGTGTTATTCCTTCAAATATCAGGTCCAACGAGTTATCAATCAAGGTGACCTCTAAATAGTAAATCTTAATGCTCCACCTAATCAACCCCTTGATATATTTAAGCACCCATTTCCAAATCATTATCCAAAAACCAACCTCCACCCCCTACATCTCAACCATCCGACACCCACACTATCAACACAATAAACTAATAATTCACTTCATCAATACATCCACTTATCAAATCACCTAATACATCTACCTCTACCTTAGACATATTTTCCATGCCTACAACTCCATCAAAATTCACACCCACATCTACACTAATTACATCTACAACCATTACACACACATTACTTCAATCACTACATCCACACTTACCACACTTCCACTATCTACACCTACTTCTATGCCTTTTAAATTGACACCAACTATATTTATATTCAGTTCACTCATGTCACTCTCAATTACACCCACTACACCATCCATATCAACCACATCTCAATCTATTACATCTATTTCTTCACCCAAATCTAGCTTGATACCCATCTTGACATCATAACTACAAGAACCTACATATTTACCTACTTCTACATCAACCATGCTAACCACTATGACCATACCTACATAAACATATGAATCTATATCCATATACAAATCATCTCTTGTGAAAACTACTACACAAACACCCCCACTTTAGACAAGCTCACGTGATGATCTTACCCAATCTACAAAGCCAATCACACCAAAACCAACTAATCATAAATCGATTAAATATACAACCCCTTTTGATCTCATCAAGGGCATCACCAAAAATCCCCTTCCATCTTCAATATCTACATCTACAACATCATCCACATCACTTGGTCCTACCTAATGGAAAGATGTCACAACCAAAGTCTAAGGACCTTGGAATACCTATTAAAAAATTCTTATATACCCACATAAGAATTTGGAGATCCCTATTACCAAGAATAACCCTCATAATAAATCCAATGTCATATCATCACTCTTAGGATTATCTCCATCCATCTTAGGTCCAAAACCTTCTTCCAGGACACCCATCATCAATCAATACGAATTAAAGCAATCCAATCCTCCCCCAAAATATGATCCTCCTTAAAAACCATTCACAATCCCAACTACCAAACCATCTAAATCCCAAATCATCAAAATTGAATCTAAGATACCCATTTCACCTCTTAAACTTACACCCAAATCACAAACATTTTCTCCTTCCAAATCCAAATTTACATCAAAATATCCCATCAAACCTCATAAGAGTAAATCACCCCTCTTATCTAATTCATCCAAAATCCACATCATTTTTTCCTACGCATAGGTCCTTTAGCATTTAAATCAAGCATCTATGATCCCCTCCCCAAGTTGTCTACTTGGCTATCCCCAGATCTATCCTAAAGTCAAAAATATTGGATGATCATATCGAAAAAAATTATCTTATTCAAAAATAGACTACTCCCTCAAAGGAAAAATATTCATATAAAGTAAAAAACATTCAAAAATATATATTGATCCCTCAAAGGACAGTTTTCATGTATATCATATCCTTCCATCCAAAAAAATCCAAAATCCAAAAGCAAAAATCTAAATATAGATCACTCCCTCGACAGATGACTACCTTCTTATCTCATGGAATCAAAGGCTTCCCGCATTGATCATTTTGCATCATATTGCTTAGAGATGGGGAATAGTCATAAGAACAAGCACCTAAGGAGAACCTATCTTCCCCCATATGAGCTACATCTTAAAACCTTTGTAATGTCTATGTAGGTGTATAATAAAACCCTTCATCTTTTCCTTCATGATCTTAAGTGTGACTAACTATCGTTAGTTATGTGTTAACACTTGTCATTGTTGCAAGTGCATTTCTCTATGTTGTTCCCTTTCACATTTACCTCCAATCCAGTCCAATAGAATCTATTCCACGTGCACTCCTTACTATGATAAAGTGTATGCTACACATTTTGGGTCACCCTATCAAAGTAGCATTTTATCTCTCACATCCAATCCAATTTTATCTCATCTTATCAATCTTATATCCAATATTTCATTTTATCTCATCTAATATACCATCTTATCACATCCATCATGTAATATTTTCTATCCAAACTATCTTACCTATCCTTTATACCAATGATTCACTCATATCACATTTTTCCTTGTTTTGCATGGCTTATTTTGCCATCATTTTGCTCATTTATCTATCTCATCCTTAATTACATGTACCAACCCATTATTGGTTCATCTCCATGTCCCTCTTGGGAACCATCTTTTATTCTTAATCCCACCATTATGGCCATCATTTTAATCCTTGTCCCACCCAAACACATCTTTTCAATTCCTAATATTTTAATGATATTGCATTCTCCTTTTCCATCGGCATCTTGTCAAGACCATTGTTTTGAGCATCCTCACATTTTTTGTGCACGTTTGTTATGTCTGCATTTAACTCGTTAGTCCCATGGCTTGTACATCCATATGAGTGGATTCCTAGTGGATTACATCCATATTTCAGTGATCTTTGTTGATTCATAGGGTTTGTAGGCCATTAACATCTCCTTCGCCGCAGTCGTGTTATGTCCCTACCGATGTGTTTCCAGGATCACCGCCATGTTTTTATTTTTGTTGTTATCTTATCAATGGTCCTTCCCTTGTGCTTGGGGCATCCTTTTTATTATTTTTTCATCGTGTATCTTATTCTCTATCATTTTTTTATCCATCCATATATTTCAAACTCATGATCGATTCTTCTTCGCATCATCAATCCCTAGTTTGAGGGGAGTACCTCAAAGCATTTATTGTCTCCTCATCAATCATCTTTCACCTCTTATAGTTTTTTTCCCATGGCTTTCCCACTGCAAACCACTCAAAAAAAAGGGCGCAAATGTAAACACAAATTTTTAGTATCGCTATCCATCTCCACCTCGCATTCGCTCTCTCATCATCATGATCACCCATTCAAGTTACCTTTCCCTCTAAAATCATATTTGTATTCATAATTAATTGTTTGCAAAGTAAGTCCTCTTCCAGTTGGACAATCATAAAAATCATTGAAGACTCTATCAAGATTATAAAGAATTTCCCAAGATAAAAAATATATTAGACCTTCAAAGAAGGGAATAAGGCTTCATATTTGTGTGCTAACATCGAGTGAACTCGAATAGGCTTCAACATTGGGTTGGAAATGATTACACTCCTCTTGAGATCTTAACTTTCATTAATAACGAAAGGAAAATAAAAAAATAAAGTGCCTCAGGGGTGGAGTACTTCCCTTTTAGGGGCCTTCTCTTTTGTTCTTTCTACATTTTTTGGTTGGCTTGTAGTTTATGTCTACCTACAGTTTTTTTTGTTGGTTTTTTGTTGGTTTTTGTTCCTTCTCCAATTTTTTTATATTTGGTATTTTTTGGTTTCTTGAGATCTTTACGACTATATCTGGATTGTTGATCCTATTCTAACATGGTAGGGACCATGTTAAAACCCTATTTTTACCAAATATCAAAAAATATTTTTATCCATTTTCAAAACATTTCCCATCTTCATTTTCCCATCTTATCCATCCCATTATTCTATCCATCTTAATAATCATTAATCAATCTTAATCATTCCATTATTTAATCCTCCCTAAATCATTCTTAATTAACCCTAATCTCTATTAATTAATATTAATAGTCATCTAACCCATCTGTAATCCCTAAATCCCCTTTGTTATCATCCTTAAACCCTCATTTAATGTTTTTACCCACCTTTGTACTAGAGAGTTTTTTATTTTTAACTTTAATTTATTGGAAAGAAATTACTAAAAAAAAAAAAAGACCGACCTCAGAAGAAGATGGCGTTTCCTGATAACCATAATGAATGATGTTAATACTGGTGGACGATAACTCCTTTCTTTCTTTTTAGAACAAAGGAAACTATAGATCGAATAAACTAGACAAAAATAGATTAGATAGATGAGTAAACGAGCTACTCAGAAAAGGCCGATTCCAGGAATCCAATAGGACTTCCTTGGAGGATGTCATCTCACTTTATAACAATCAAATGAATTGATAAAGATAAATATAAAGACATGCAATGGATAGAGATATGTGGAAATTAGATGAGGATCTCTAGAACTCCAAGTTGTAAGGTAGATCCTGTGCAAGCTTTGAAGGTGGCTCGAGAAAGGGTGGATGTAATATAGACAGACTCGAAGTAATCATACGAAAAGTCCTTGGTATCTTGCTCGATCTTGTGAAGTAATTAAAAATTATCTTAAATTTATTCCTCATTGACAAAAATGTATTACACACACAGTGTGAGTTCATGGAAAATTTTCTATTGTTCCCAGAAGAATGGTTGATGGACTATAGTAAGGCTATAAATACTAGTAATTAGATTGTAATGATTGGGAACTTCCAACTAATAGATATCCATGCTTAGAAACAACATGTTAAATGCAAAGGGATTTGATAGAACTGATATAAAACTAATAAATTGATGAAAATATACATTTTGATAGGGATCGCCAGTGATTCAGGATGATCTCTGTCGATTCTTATTAAAAGCGATTTGCTTAAAAATGATGACAAAAGGCTAAATATGATGTTTTTAACTTTTTTAGTGTTCTTATGAATTAAAAATGATAAAAAAATATACAATAATACCTTTGGGTGTGAGAGGAGGTAAAATATCCCTCAAATATTTAGGGAAATTGATTCAAGTTGTCGTGTTGATCGTGAATTTTTTTGAAAATGGGTGATGAAAAATAGCTTCGAAAACATTGTGTAAAATATTGTTGGAGGTTGATATTGATGTCGATGATCTATGAAATGTCCAGGTTATTTAAATCTGAAAAAAAAGTTTAGGTATGATCTAAAGGAATTATTAATATCCCTGAGAGAGTGCACAAAGGTGTTATTTATAATCGTTGGTGATTAGTTGGAATCATCGGCGATCCACTTTTTTCTAGGAAAGTGTTTGGAAATTGGTTAAAAACACTTCCAAACAGATTTTTTTAGGATCTTAATGTGGGCTAATGGTTAAGGGAAGGTTGGGGACAAGGTGTAGAGGTTGGGATGTAGTGATAAAATAGGATTATATGGTTTTAAAATGGTTAGGGTAGATTTAGAGTGGTTGGGTGGTTACTAAGAGAGATAAATGACATTTTGTTTGTAAAATAATTTTGCTGAGATGTATGATCATAGAGTAAATATTGTGGAGGAAATTATACTTAGGGTAAGTGATACATGGATTAAATAATTTGATTAGATGACTTGTGATTATAATGTTGTTGTGGGGGTAGTGTATGTGGTCAAGAAAATTAATAGTGCTAATTTTAGGTGTCAACATTTTCCCCTTTTTGTTTAGTTTGGTATAGGAAAATTGCTAGAAAAAAATGATTTACAATAGGATGATTTGCGTGGTATGGGTGATCCCTCCTCAAACTAGGGGTGATTGCGGTGTAATTCAAGGATCACCGTTTGACGAGTTGTGTTGGATAGTTTTGACATGTGTTTCACTATAAGTTGCCCCAAGACAAGGTATCAAAACACTAGGTGCTACCGTGGAATCGAGTGATAGAGGGAACCAATGGGATCGTTGCTTATGGACATATGATTCATAAAGGTAGGATGCAAGGATGGGAAAGTCAAGTGATGGGGCAGCCAAAGGGCTTGTCTCCCATATACATGTAACATGTCTTTACTAAGTTCATAGATTAATCCTACAAGGGAATTACTAGGTTTAAAGGATTGGGGGTCTCCAAATGGGACATTTTATTGGAAAATACGATAAGGTTGTCTTGAAAGATAAATATTGATTCTTGGAAAAGGATGATTTAAGGTAAAATGTTACGAATCACTAGCGATTTTTACCAATCAATGGTGATTAGTGTTAATCATTAGTAATTCAAAGAATCATCGGTGATCCATGTGAAAATTTTGGGGACAATAAATAGTTTGTTTCAATTTTGAATAGTTCATTTGTGTGATTCTAATTACGATTTCAATAGATTAATTGAGTGATAAAACATGATTTAGAAGGAATGGCATTAGAAGGATCATTAAGCGGGAATAGGAGACCCATGTGGGTAGAGGTAGACCCTTTATCCTACTATATTTGATTATTTTTAGCTAGATTTTATTTTTTTGTTTTTAGCACATGTTCTATATTTTTACCCCTGGTAAAAATAGCCAACTTGGGAGGATGGGCTCAAGTACTAGAATGATTTTAAGAGAGTAATCCAGAGAGATACGGGTGAGCTTTCATGTTATGGAAACATTGTAAGTGATTTTGGGAAGGTTGGAAGCCATGAGAGGAAAGTTTTACTCTTCTGGGCTTTCATGAAGCCTAAGTTATTTAGAATGAGAAGACAAGCACCAGGGCCCACTTATAGCAAAAAATAGCAAAAAAATGATAATATGTTCAAAACACCTTCGAGTATCTTACGTGATCTCTCGGGGCATCAAGAAACTTATAAAATCTAGAAAGAACTAGAGGAAAATTAAAGAAATGCAAAAATTGTTCTAAGGCACCTAAAACATCTCGTCAAGTTGTTGGATGGGCCATTCTCTAGCTCGTGAGCTAGCTATAAAATGATTTATTGGTTTTCATGGCGGTAGAGGTTGGGTGACAATACCAAGTTGATCGGCGAGCTTATCAAGTTTGGACATGGTAGGGTGAGGGAATAACCGGTGCATGGTGAAACAAAGATAACTCAAGATGAGTCAATCGATGGCTCAATGCATAGTGGATCGACATAGTGGGTTTGATAAAAGGTCATCTTGACATGGTAATCTCTTCACATAGAATTCAAGGATGAAGGGATCATGGTGAAGACTTAACGAAGGGGGAAATGGTCGAGTTGCTCGGCGGAGTTCCCAAAGAGGTGTTTTCGGTCGATGTAGCTTTTCGAGAGAACCTAGGGCCCTAAGCAACTCAAACCACAAGTTCTTCACGAGCCCACTTTTTCCTCAAAAAAATGTGGGGAATAAGTCTTGTGTGAGCCCAAAGGGGCAAGTTTGAACCAGTGCTACGGAAAACTTTTTTTCCCGCGAGGGATTTCAGGACCGCATCAAGCGGCAAGCGCGTTGGGTGAAAGGCTCGTTGGATGAACCAAGGAACCTTCAAACTATGGCAGGGTATGCACAAAGGACCCACATTAGTTGATGCTATCGATGTGGGAACAAAGAGCCAACATGATGTGAGGGATGCATTGGGGATGGTTTTCAGGTTGAGTTAGTAAGGTGGTGTAAAAAGAGAGGAGCTCAGTCGGCCAAGTTGGAAACACACACAGAGGTTGGAAAATACAGGGGTCATGAAGGTGGATTCCAATTTGGTCGGGAAATGAGTGGTGAGTCTCGAAAGCATAGCACCATGTCAGCTTGGCGAGCCGGTGATAAGTCTGGCCTAGAGTTAGTGCTATTTTTAAACATGATCAACACTACCCTCTCCTAATTCAAACTTGCAAATGCAAAGTGGGCCCACCAAACATTTTAAAATGCCTCCCAAGACTATGTAAAACATAAAAAATTTAATGAAGGGGAAAAGTGAATAAAATCATTTACAGAACCCATATTTAATGCATAGTATCATCGCAGAGAAGACAAGCCTAGAGGGAGACAAAGAGTGGTTGCACTCAAACAACCATAACTTTCTCATTTCTCATCCAAATCACACAAAATTAGACTCGTTGGAATTGTGGATCCATTATCTACACTCTAAAATCAATAAATTAAATATTTTATGGAGTTTTAGTGGTGAAAATTATAGAAAACGATCCCAATTTCAAACAATGACTTTCATGTGGTTGAAAGGGAATTTAATGAGCATGGGCAACCATTTTTCTTCTGTTGCAAGTTACAAGATAGCATGGGATGGATCTTTCAGGTTTTCCATCATGATTTTTACCTACTTATGGTACTTTACAAGTAGGTAGAAGGGAAATTTTGATATTTGCAACTTCTCTCTCCTCTCCCTCATTTTCTATAAATTGTAGTGACCTCTCATTTGAGAGGGGGATTTCTCATTGTAACAAAACTCTTGCCAAAATTGTTTTGGAACATCAATTTATAGCAGCATCCATTTTAGACATCTTGCATTATAATCTTGGCCTTTCTCTTGCATTGTAATGGACTATGTGAACTAATGAATCAATAAACTTGAGTTTGTGGATATTTCTCTTTCCCTTGCTTGTGTTTCTTGCATTCTCTTGCCTCTTCATTTCGATTCTGGTGTATTACATCTCTTTTATTCATCTTGTAGGGTTTATTATTGTTGTGCCTCCATGGAAATGGTAGTTTGAATGTTTTTATTGGAATGTGGTGATTACTTCCACCTCTCTGCTCTGCATTTTATTTCATTTACAACCATTGAAGAGAGTTTCATACCCTTCTCTTGGTGCATCACCTTTTTGGTGTAGATTTCATTCATTTTCATGTTCTTTCCTCTCCCCGATCTCTTGTAATTCATAGGTTAGGAGTAGTTATAGATTTTCCTTCACTGGAATTAGGTGTTGCATTAGTTTAGGAAGAAGAACCAGCCTTCTCTTGAGATTTATTTCAACCTGCAAGGTCCCACATCTTGAGATAATTCCATGTTAAGCAATCGAGAGGTTATTTTGATTCAAAGATAATTACTTTGGCATGCCCAATGGGATGAGAGGTTAATTTTTCCAGGTTTATCAATATTGGATGTACATCTTGGTGATTTTTCAACATGTAGTAGTATATATTATGAATCCAAGGGGAAGAAATCATTGTTTTCCACAGTAATAGTGGTTCAAGTTCATGAGAATATTTCAAACCTAGTCAAGAACAAGAGAATAAAATGTTTTTGAGTATTAGTATCTATCTCCGGGTAGAGGAAGTAGGAGAAGGAAAGTTCATATATCTCCATCTCCACCAAAAAAAACCTTGTTAACACCTCCACTTGGTAGACCATTTCTCTAATCAACCAGGGTTCTTAGACCAATCAGATGGCTACACAACCACCACCTAATCCATTTACCAATTTTATGGGCAACAACCCACTTTCTCTCAATGTAAAAATCCCAATTCCAATGGCATATCTCAAGAAATTGCAAACACATTTGTGCTATACAAGAGGTTACTGAGATGGATGTGGCAGTGAAAATTTAGCTTCTTCTTTCAAAGGAAAATATTTACAGTGGTTTAGAACCCTAGGGGTGGGATCAATTCAGAATTGGGATCAATTTTGTATGACTCTTTGTGGTCAGTTTCAAGAAAAGGTATACAAATTATCTCTGTTGGAGAAATTAACTACAATCAAGAGATCACCGAATGAACAAATGTTTGATTTTAACTTTAGATTCCAAAGAGCGTGGGATAGGATTACAATCGTTGTAAGACCAACCATCTAATGGCTGAAAGTTTTTCTCTACTTCCTAAAATCTATTTATTTTGATATATCCATGATGATATAGTCTATGAGAGGTAAAACATTACCAGGAGCTTATAATATGGCCATTAGAGATGATAATTATTTGATTTAATATAGTAAAATTGCACCTATGACACCTATGCCTCTTTATCCAGAAATGGGGAATCTAACTTCTATTCAAGCACCTAGAATAGTTCCTATACCAACTCCTAAAAATCTGAATTCTACTAAAGCTTCTACCTCTTCTTCTAGCACCTCAACCGAGCTTTAGGAAGTCATAAAGCAATTACAAAACTTAGGGAACAAGTTGGTAACAATTAAGAGGCAACAAGCTCAAAATTTCAGACCATACCAACCTCAAACCCAACCTAATAGACCTTAATTTCATTCAAATAGTCCATCCTGCTCAAGATACTAATCAAAACCAAGGACAACCTCCTACTAATAAACCATTCCAACCATACAATCCTATTACAACTTCAACATCCAATGCCTTAGTTCTAACTCATAACAACATGGCATAAGAGTATGTATGTTTTTTACTATGTAGTCAACCTCACAATCAGGCAACATGTTTCAAGAGTGCTCTGAATCAAGCATTGATGGTGCAAACTACTAGTGTGTACCAAGAAATGAACCAAAAGGAAAATCAACATCAAGTAGCTACTCAAGAAACACCTCTAAGTGAGACTACACTTGTGAACTGGAAAGTTGAGGATTTATGTGGAATAAATCAAGCTCCTTCTCAAGGTGTGGTAGCTAAAATAATATTAAAGAAGAGGAATATAGAAGAGGAAAACCATCAAATGCCAGTTATTCTCAACCTCCTATCACACCTCAAGGAGTTAATAATCCAAGTGCATCTTTGAATGTACAAAATCAGCTCAAACCACCTTCTAGACCAGCTCATGTACCAGTTGTAGCAGCTCATATACAAGATAAATTTATGCAAAACAAAGGGAAGCATAAGGAAAAATCATCTCCTTTCAATATCATAGATCAAATGAAGAAAAAAATGTAAACATTTCCATGTGGGAGTCATTAGTAATCCCGGGCCAAAGAGATCTATTGCAAAGTAGCCATGGAAAATTGGTCCACATCAAATGAGTTATCCAAGGATCAAGAAAATGTGCTCACTAATACAACTCAATAAGAAGGAGGTCAATAAGGTAAAAATATGAATCCTCCTCCATTCTATATATCTCTAATTATTGGAAGAAATATTGTACACAATTGCATGATTGATTTAGGACCAATTAGCTCTGTGATGTCCAAACAAATAGCTGATCAGTTGGACCTTAAGTATGATCTGTGTCAAAAGGAGTAGTAAAATTTGATGGGACGGTAGTGGGAAAAGTTGGAGTAATCAAAGGATTGAGCCTTATGCTACATGCATGTCTCGAATTTCACATGATCTTGTAGGATGTATCATTAATTGACTTACCACCTCTTTTTTCTCTATGTTTGTCTCGAGATTTCATGGCTAAAATTGGTGGGTACCTATCAACTAATTGGTATCACATTCTTTTTTAGAATGAGGTATGGATCTAAAGATATAATTAGATATTAACCTATTGCAAAATTTCATATTGATTCATATGTACCAAGCCTAATCAATGTAAATTGCTCATCTTTTGATCAAGAAGACTGCCCAAGAACTCTAGAGATGAATACCAATGTTGGAGGTATCCTTGACTTGAATCTTGATGAATGGGAAAACAAAATACATAACTATGATCCATACAAAGAGATGGAAGAAGATGAGTTGGGGATTTATTGTTTGCATGAAGAAAACCCACCTCTCCCTAGCATCACCAAACCAAATGATAAAGATGACAATGAAGTATGAAAACTATTCTTTGATGGCTCAAGGATTAGGCAAGGTGTTGGAGGAGGAGACATGCTTGTTTCACCTCAAGGTATAAAATAATACTCATATTTTTGCTTTCAATTTAGATGTTCAAATAACACATCCAAGTACAAAGCATTTATCCATAGATTACATTGGGAAAGAAAGAGAGGTGTCAAGAACTTGCAAGTTTTTGGAGATAGTGAGCTGGTTGTAAACCAAGTTAGAGGGCTCAACATTGCTAAGAATGATCTTTTAAAAGCTACAAGAACTGGGTATGGGATCTCATTGAAGACTTTGAAGCTTTTAACATCAATTCCATCCCAAGAAAGAAGAACGACACTACGGAAAATATTATAGCAATTGGGGCAGCATTTGACGTTGTTGAAGATATCAAGAAGGATCAAACTCAACCTCACATCAAATTGGTTGTAAGGCCAACTGTTCTAGACAACAACACTAGCTGGAAAGTGTTCGAAAATGATCAACAAATCATAAATTTCTTGCAAGAAGAAGCTGATTTTCCGCTAGAAACCAAGAAAAATTAGAGTAGTAGTATGGTGATCAAGTGGTTTAGCTAAAGACAAACAAACTCCTAAAAGGCTTAGGGACTTTGGAATAAATATTTAACCCCAATGACCAGTTCCAAAAAGAGAAAGTAAACATTTAGGTCAAAGGTGAAGATTCAGAGCCTATTTTAGTATCGAAGGAAAGGTACTACAAATTGGAAAGGTGAGTACTCAACAAGAAAAATTTGATTTCATCCAACTCTTGTAAGATTTTTTGGATATATTTTCCTAGAATTATAAATATTTGAGAGGATTCAATCTAATATTGGCACAACATACTATTGAATTGAATCCAGAATCCAATCCCATTAGAAAAAGAAAAGGTCGGTGAATCCTCATATTGATCCTCTCATGAGGAAGGAATTGAACAAGCTCATAGAGGAAAACATTATTTTTTTGATCAAGCACTTGAGTTGGGTTACAAACTTGGTTCCAGTCATGAAGAGGAATAGAGAAATCAAATTGTGTGTGGATTTCTAGGATTTGAATAGAGCTTCACTCAAGGATCACTATCCGCTTCCTTCTATAGAAAACATCTTGCAGTAGTAGTTGGTTTAGAGATATTCTCATTGTTGGATGGTTACTCATGCTACAACCAAATCATGGTGAAAAAATAAATATCAGTTCAAGATGGATTTCAATACAAAATGGGACATATATGCTTATAAGAAAATGCCTTTTGGACTATCAAATGTCGGGATACTTTCCAAAGAGAAATGGATAAGGAATTTAAAGAGTTGATTAATGAGATGATGCTTGTTTATCTTAATGATATTACTATATTCTCCAAGAACACAATTGATCACCTTTATCACCTCAGGAAAGTTTTCCAAAGATGCAAGAAGTTTGGAGTATCTTTGAATCCTAAAAATTTATATTCCTAGATCATGAAGGAAATCTATTATGACACATTGTTTCAAAGGAAGGACTAACCATTGATCCCAAAACATTTGAAGTTATTTGTGCACTACCATTACCAAGCCACAAGAAATATCTCCAAAGCTTCTTAGGGAGAATAAAAAAATTTATAAGGTTTTTTTCTAATTTTTCCACTCTTGTTAAACCATTGACTATGATGTTGAAGAAAAGTATGACAATAAAATGGAAAACAAGAGAGGGATTTTTTTTTCAAAGCTATCAAACATGAAATATCTCAAGCTATAACTCTCATTAATCTGTATTTCTCCAAGGACTTCATCCTATATTCCTTTGGTGGTTCAAATACAATCTCAGCTATTTTGGTTTAGTTGAACAAGGAAGGTTCGGAGCATCCCATAGAGTTCTTCAGTCGAATCTTGGAAGATTATAAGGTGAGGTAATATTTCATTGAGAATTATGTCCTTGTTATTATAAGGATCCTGAATAAATTTATACACTTGGTTTCAAACAATAAGATTCAATTTCTAGTGTCTCATGCTAGGGTCAAGGACTTTCTCCTAAAAAGGATTTGAATGAGAAAAGGGAAAGTTGGATCACTCATGTGATGGAATATGACATAGAAATCAAGGTGACCAAGATGGTGTATGACAAAGGTTTATGTGGGCAGCAAGCTTCCAAATAACATGTTGAGCTAAATAATGAAGAAGAAGTTTTCCTAGTGCTACACAAGGATCAAGAACAAGTAGTTGAGAGTATGCTCACTCCTTGTTGGACTCAAGGTATGATACATTATCTTCAAACAAGTATATTCCCTCCATATTTGAGAAAATAAAAAATAAGATACTTCATATTATAATCCATTCCATATGTTCTCATTGATGGCATTCTATTTAAGAAAGACATGAATGGATTTTTATTGAGGTGCATTGGAATAAATAAAATTGAGAAAGTGTTGCATGATTTCCATGATGGAGAAGTGGGAGGAAATTTTTCTCCATGAGTAATGACTCTCAAGATCATGAAAGCTGGTTACTATTGGCCCACATTGTTTAATGATTGTTATACATGGATCAAGAAGTGTAAAAATGTGCATTCTTCACAGAAAAGGAAAAGCTAGCAGCATTGCCACTTCATCCCATCTCAGTTGATCAATCATTCATGCAGTGGGCATTAGATTTTATTAGGGTCATGAATCCAAATGAAAGCCAAGGGCATAAGTGGATTCTAATGGAAACCGACTATTTCACCAAGTGGACCAAATCAAGTAGCACTCAAAGAGGAAAACAAGTCTAATATATTGGACTTGTATGAGGGGATATTAATTAGATTTAGTGTTCAGCTACTATTATATTAAAAAATGATATAGCATTCATTGGCACCAAGATCACTGAATGGGTCATTAGAAATGGTATATATCTCAGCACTTCATCTAATTATTACCCCCAGGGTAATGGGGAAGTAGAGTCCACAAACAAGAAATTGCTGAGAATTATAAGGACTCTGGATGAAAATCAGAGAACATGGCATACCAAAATCAAATCAGCCTTGTGTGTGGATAGAATCACACCCAAAAGGTCAATAGGTATCTCTGCATATAAGCTAATCTATGGAAGGGAAGTAAGGTTTCCCATATCACTTGAATTTTTGGCATTGGAGCTTATCAAGTAGCTGGAGTTGTCAGAAATTGAGCCTATGGAAGCCAGGTATGTGGAACTCATGGAGTTAGAAGAACTAAGAAAGCATGTAATATAAACCATGGAGAAAAATCAAGCATGGATCAAGAGGATATTTGACAAGAAGGCCAAATCCAAAACCTTCCAGGAGGGAAACTTGGTTTTGAAATGGGATGTTGACAAGGAAAAACTAGGCAAGCATTCCAAGTTTGATGCAATATGGAGTGGTCCATATATGGTCATGGAATGTAAGATTAGTAATGCTTTTTGACTGGATAAGTTGGATGGTGAAGAATTGTAGATTCCACTCAATGAAATCTATCTCAAGTATTGTTATTAAGTAAAATCTCACCCTTTATACATATTAGTCTAGGATTTTCAATTCCTCCAAGTGCTTATGCACATTGTCTTGTCATTAGAATAGGTTTCAATTTCCATAAGTTCCTTGAGCACATGTTCTATTTCTTCTAGTGTCCTCTTTGCATAATTCACCATGTTTTCAAGGAAATTATTATAGCAAGAAGCTCATAATTATAGGAAACAGTTGTTCTCCTCAAGAAGATTCAAATGCAATGCAACTAAAATAAGGATAAGGAGAATATTTCAATGTTTTATGTCCTTTTTTCCTTAATATCAGCAGCTGATTTTCTCATACCCCTCAAAAAATCAGATAAATCAGTCTTGATTAGCTTGTGGTGTGACATATGGTAGTCCCACAAAGTGCCTTAAATGTTTCCAATTGTTTCTTTCCTTTAACGAGTGTTCGGGAAGCCCACAAGAGGATGAAAATTAGTGTTATAGCAGTCCAATTGTTCTCTAAATATAGCCTATACCTCAAATTCTTGTAGTATCTCATCCTTTTCAAGATATCATTAGTTCGATTTGTGTTTCACGCTTGGCAAGAAAATAGTTTTGGGACAATTTCAATGGTATTCATTCTTGAGTCCCATAGATGATATTGTAGGAGAAATGAAATTCCAAATCAAAATAATTTTCCACTCATGAAAATTTTAAGATTTTCTTAAAGATTGGAAAATTCAAGCAATGGAAGCCAACTTGAGTCTCAAGTAGTATTTCGGTAAGTGGCTCGGGACATAGGTTTTAAGTTTAAATAAATTTTCGTTAATCGAAAGGAATTCATGCCCAATGGATGGACATATTTAGGCAATTGGTCACACAACTAGTAGGTAGATTTCCCCGAGAGGTCACCAAATTGTTATCTATTTTTACCCCACTAGTAAAATTAGCCAACTTGGGAGGATGGACTCTAGCACTTGAAGAGTTTCATAGAGTAGTAATTCGGAGAGATACGGGTGAGCTTTCAAGTTATGGAAACATTGTAAGTGACTTTGGGAAGGTTGGAAGCCATGAGAGGAAATTTTTCCTCTTCTGGGGTTTCATGAAGCCTAGGTTATTTAGAATGAGAAGATAAGCACCGGGGCCCACTTACGGGAAAAATTAGCAAAGAATTGATAATATGTTAAAAACACCTTCGGGTATCTTACATGATCTCCTGGTACTGAAGAAACTTATAAAATCTAGAAAGAACTAGAGGAAAATTAAATAAATGTAAAAAATTGTACTAAGGCACCAAACATCTCCTCAAGTTGTTGGGAGCCATTCTCCATTTCGGTGAGCTAGTTGTAAAATGAGTTGTTGGTTTTCATGGCAGTAGAGGTTGGGTGAAAATACCATGCTGATCGGTGAGCTTGTTAAGTTCAGACCTAGTGGGGTGAGGGAACAACTCGGCACATAGAGAAATAGAGATAATTTGAGCCTAGTTGATTGATGGCTCGGTGCATAGTGGATCGATGCGGTGGGTTTAATGCGTGGTCGGCTTAGTGTGAAGATATCATCGCAGAGAATTCAAGGTTGAAGGGATCTTAGTGAAGACTTGGCAAAGGGGTAAATGGATGAGTGAATCGGCCGGTTCTTGGTGAGGTTTTGGTGGCCAATGTGGCTTTTCGGAGAATCTAGGGCCCTAAGGAACTTGGGCTGCGAATTCCTCACGAGGCCTCTTTTAGTGTAAAACAAAACAATGTGGGGTAGGAGTCTTGTGTGGACCTAAAGGAGCGAGTTCAAACTAGTGCCATGGGGAAGTCATGGTTCCTATGAGGGATGTCGAGGCCACATCAAGCGATGAGAGAGTTAGGAAAAAGGCGTGCCGGATGAACCAAGGTGTCGTCAAACTCAGGTGGAGTGAGTGCAAAGGACCTGCATAAGATGATGTCACCGATGTGGAAACTTGGATCCCTCAAGACATAGATTCAGTGTTGAATGGTTCCCTATGAATGAAGGAAGACCGCAATGCAAAGTGGGAGCATTAGGGATGGTCATCGGGTTGAGTTTATAAGGTGATGTAAAGCTGCGAGGAGCTTGGTCGACCGAGATGGTAGTGCATGCTAAGGTCGAAAAATGTAAGGGTCACCAAGGTGGATGTAAGGTTTATTAGGGAAATGAGTAGAGAGTATGGGAAAGCATAGCACCATGTGAGCTAGGTGAGCCGACTAATGAGCTGGCCCTATTTTTAAACATGATCAACACTCCTCCCTCCCAATTCAAACTTGCAAATGTAGTCATCCCACAAAAAAATTTAAAATGTCTCCCAAAACTATATGTAAAAATAAAAACTTTAATGAAGGGGAAAAGTGAATAAAATCATTCCATGTGGTGAACCCAAATTTAATGCAGTCTCACCGCAGAGAAGACAAGCCCGAAGGGATACAAAGAGCTAGTTGCACTTAAACAACCATATCTTCCTCATTTCTCAGCCAAATCACACAAAATTGGACTCATTGGAATCATGGATCCATTATCTACACTCAAAAATTAATAAATTAAATATTTTATCAATTTTTGAGGGGGATTTCTCATTGTAAATAAACTCTACTAAAATTGTTTTGGAACAACAATGTGTTGCAGGCCTCCATTTTAGACATCTTGCATGATGATCTTGGCCTTTCTCTTGCATTGTAATGGACTGTGTGAACTAATGAAGTAATAAACTTGAGTTTGTGGATATTTCTCTTTCCCTTGCTTGTGTTTATTGCATTCTCTTGCCTCTTCATTTTAGTTACAGGTGTATTGTGTCTCTTTTATTCATCTTGCAAGGTTTATTATTTTTGTTCCTCCATGAAAATGGTAGTGTGAATGTTGTTGTTGGACTATGGTGATTACTTCCACCCTCTCTACTCTACATTTTCTTTCATTTTCACACATTGGAGAGATTCTCACACCCTTCTCTTGGTGCATCACCTCTTTTAGTGTAGATTTCTTTCATTTTCATGATCTTTCTCTATCCTTGGTCCCTTAGAAGTCATAGGTTATGGGTAGTTAGTATATTTTTCTTCACTAGAGTTAGTTGTTGCATTAGTTTAGGAAGAGGAACCATCCTTCTCTAGAGAGTTATCTCAACTGCAAGGTCCCACACCTTGAGATAATTCCATGTTACCTAGTCACACTACTTGCCTTAACAAACTCACATGCTAAGAAATCAGAGGGTGTAATGATTTTGTGATAACAACACCCATATGGAGGGATAGTTTTTTTGAATCGTAGGAGACCGAGGGGATTTCTAGCTATTCGTATTAATGTCCAACAATTTGGGTGGATTGATTAGTGATCTAGGGTAGTTTACTTGTGATAAATGTTTTTGATATTTTTATTATATTTTTGATGAAAAATTATTGTAACTTATGTTTTATGTGCTTCATGAATGCAGTAGAAGGTGAAGTTGACTATCTAAGATAGAATCCTAGTGATTTTGGTAAAGGTATGGGAAAATATGTCAGATTATTATTGGGTCCATATGGAGGAGGTGGCGTTTGTAGGGATGTGAGATTATAGACACATCTATAGGCATCAGGGAATGTTGTTGGCATTGATGGAGAGGTGGTATCCTCCCACCTGTTCATTCTCAGTTACCGATGGGTGAGATCATGATCCCCGAAGGATGTCCATAGGATCACTAGAATGTCGATGCAAGTAGAGGGTATATATTGTATTGATGATACATAAAGGGAGGAGGTTATGAGGAGTTTGTATGGTGAGGATGTTGATGATGTGAGGTATCAATAGATAGATTCTATTATCATTTTATTTATCCGGTGAGATGGAGCATTGTGTCGAGGATGATGATGATGATGATGGGAATTTCATGTTTTTATTTACCTGATTATGGTGGTGGTAGATTTCCATGGATGAGTATTGTAGTGGTTGTGGAGATGATAGAGAATCACACTCTCTTTGCATGGGCCCTTGCATTTCGGCACAAACTTACAACGAGTTATGGGCTTAGAGTCCATAATAGATTTGGTATAGATGTTGCATTTATTATATAGTGTTTGGATTTCAAGCACATTATGGTGGCGCATCCTCAAGGTTTCTTGTGGGGAGGTATTAATATGGTGAGGAATAGTGCTAGTTACGTGAGATGGAAATCAAACACTAGATGGATTAGGGGATTGCAGAGTAAGGCTTATTACAAAGATCTCCTTACACGACTACGGAGTTGGAGACATATTGTGGAGGCCATATATTGTGTTTTTTCGGTGTGGTCAAGTCATGAGATGGAGTTGAAATTGATTCACTAAGACTTCTGGGTCCAGGGGAGGAGAGGAGGAGAGTGGGATATGGTTAGATTCGATCACGTCGGTGGGAGTTTGGTCCGATACAAGACATGCCTAGGGATTTTTATTATATAGGTGGGATGAGGGGGACTTAGATACCCCTAAGGTAGTGGTTGATCTCTAGTTTTTCATTCTTAAGGATAAGGGGGCGATGGGTTTGGATGAGCATGGTGACGGGGTTCCAATAGATGATTTTGGAGTGACAACAGGTTATATTTCATGGTGGAAATGTTCCTATGTAGAGTGGAAGAGGGCATGTTCTCTAGAAGAGGAGGTGCACGAGATTGTTGATGTTAGTGGTGAGGAGGAGGATGGGTCTAGGGCAGTCCTAGAGGCTATTGTTACACATTTGACATCCGAGAAGGACACGATGGAGACCGAGAGAGGTAGCTTGTGAGTTGAGAGGGAAAACTTAGTGGTGGAGCGAGATGGATTTAGAGAAGAAATTAGCACAGGCCATGTCTAATGAGAGAGATATAAATAGCAGATCGAGACACCCTAAAAAGTGATAATTTCATTATAGGATCATCGAGTATTAGGTACGAGTTTACGGCTCGAGACTAGGACTATAGTCATATGGGTGCATTAGGCATGGTTAGATATGCCCACTATCAATCGATCCAATAAGAGTTGGTACATTACAAGGACTTGGTGATATAGAACTTTCCCACTACTCTTATATATGGAGATCATCGAGCTCAAAGCAAGGGGAAGGTCCTATTGCTAGCTTGGTGAGTGTGGGCCAGCCACCTCGGCGACCGAGATGGAGGGGATAGTGGTGATGGTGGTGATGGAGGTACATAGGGTTCTTGTGATTAGGCATCCCACATGAGCATTATTCATGGTAGTGAGTTATTTTTTGGTGTTCAGTTTACTCAAGAGTTGTTATGTATTTGTAGTTCGATATGTATATGGCTCTTTATGAAGCCTCGATGTATATATTTTGACATACGGATTATGGGGACTCTTGATGGTATATTGATACTTTGATATGATTATATGTTTGTGTGTGATGACATGTTTTGGCTTATGATTCATGTGTTGATTGTGATATGATTGATGGATGATTATATGTATGTTGATGAATGTTAATGTTTTGATCTTGTGCTTATATATGATTTGAATATTTGAGGTGATGATGTGTCAAGATTATTGTGACTTTAATGTGATCATGATTTATCAAAATGCACTCCAACTTTAAGATAGGAATAAAAATGGAATGATTTATTTGATACTAGATTTGATACATATATGATGGGTATAAACATGGTGAAGGAACTTACACTTTTTCCTTAACAATAAGTGTTAACACTTTACTATCAGTAGGTAGTTACACTTAGGATCTCATATATAGAGATGAAGTGAGGAGTTATACCTTCCTAGGACTTGAGAGGGGTTAACATGCATAGGTTGTGTGGGGAAATAGGGTTATCATTTCAACAATTTAATAGAGAGATGTCCCAGCTATACATTTATTTTTCTATCACAAATTGATCAATGCAGAAAGTTTTCTTTGATGGGAAATTTGATCGATCTTTGGAAGATTTCCCGGGATGTATTTTATATTTGAATTTTTGAATGATGATCGATGCAGGAATACTTTTTACATAGGTGGCCATCCTTGAAGGAGTGGTGTACATTTTTACTTTTGGATTTTCAATTTTTATAGATAGTCGTCCTTCGAGGGATCTTTCTATGATTTGATGGGTAGCTGTCCTTTGACAAATCATTCTACTTTTATTTTTGATAATATGATTTTGATAATTTGAATAGATATCCTTTGAGGGATCATTCTATTATTTTTGATAAGATACATCCATGAATATTTTTGACTTTTCAAGTTGTAGGAAAAGACCATTTTAAGGAGGGGAAGAGAAATGTGTACATGAACTACACATGTGTGCCCCATGACATGTCTTTGGTTAGTAAACAAGGTTGGTGGATGTAATGATTGTGGGGTTCCCACAAAGTGGGAAATTTTCCAATTAAAAGATGCGTAATGAACAGATTCGCGGTTCTCATCTTTAAGGTTTTGAGGATAGTGATGGGGAAAACAACATGATTTCAAATCATTACGGTGGTAAGATGACTAGCTAGTGGTGAGAAGAGATCTTAGATGTAATGATTGTCCTGATTATCAAAAGTTTTATAGTAGAAAGGCCATAAGTGCAAGGCATTCAGAGGTTCCTTTTAAGTGTACCATCAAGGGATGTTAGGAGATACCCTCCCGACCCATACTTGTGAGTGATAACGTATGGGCTAATCTGGTTAGGAGAAAACTTTCCCATGTTTACTCCTTTTCAAAGTAGTAACATTTTGATTTTCCTTGAGAACAAGTTCACCTATGTTAAAATAATGTTATTTTACACATTTTTTATACACACACTTGATATTCTATTGATATACGTGATGATGTTTGAGAGATGTTTTTTTATTAGGGGTAAATAGTTTTGAAGGGACTATACCCTGTTACAAAAATCTCACAAGCCAGATAGTGCATCAAAAAGTATACCAAAGTATTAAAGGGACTAAGCCCTAATACAAGAAGGCTCAAAATCCAGAAAGTGTAGTAAAACCATCAAAAATGGATCAGAATCCAAGATAAACATGAGTACCAACTATAGCTTAAACAAAAACTATAAAGAGGGAAAAAAAGAGTCAAATATGCAACAAAACGACTGAAAACAACAACTATACAACATCAAAACAAGAATATGAAAGTAGTAACAGTCCACATTACTTGATTGCTTTATCAATCTTAGTTTTTATCTTCTAAAGAGAGGTGAATAATGTTAGGAAGTGACATGGGAGGGGTCCTTTTTATCCAGCTATGAGAGAACTAGGTCCCTTGTTGAATCTGACTCCCAGATGGCAGCAAGAATGTTGTTGAGTATGTAGACACTTTTGACATGTTGCTCCATGAAGTTGTATATAGCCTTGAGTATAAAAACAGTAAAGTCATGCCTGCCTTTTGTCAAACCCAGTCTATTGTCCATAGAATTAAGTTTTTATAGATTTGCAAAGTCTGCTCATTATCGTATCTCGGGTCATCATTCATCTTCCTTTTACCTTCTCTCTTACCAATCTATTTGAGCTCTTCTTTTAGGTCTCTAACTTCCTTTTCCAACTTGAAAATTCTGTTGATAAGTCCTTCCTCCTTTTCATTAGAAAAATATTTGTAGGGTTGCTAATATGGAGTAGATTTTTTGTCGATTCAATCTCTTTACTGCTGCAAAGGACCCTTTGGGAGGGAAGGGTTGAATGATGGGGTAAAGAGGATTTTTGGTTCTGATTTTTCTACACTCAGAAGCGGTGGTGGGGGTAATGGAGTCAAGGAAAGGGGGTAGGGGTATTTGGGATTGTACGAAGCTGGGAAAGATAATGATGATGTAGTAGTAGAATGAGACCTTGATGGAGGGGGGTGGTGTGGGTGTGGTTTTGAAACTCAAGGATAGAATGATCCAAGGAATTTAAAAGATAATGCAGAAAAATAACCTATAAATTCCTTCTAAAGTGATTTAGGAAAACCAGATGTTTAAGAGGAACTGTCACATATCTGCCTTCCAAAGTTACATACCTGACAATCATCCTTGCAATTTCATTGAAGGGTTCAGGAATGGAGGCCACTTTTACACTGTCACAAAAATTCAAGATTTTCTCCTTCTGTAAGGAATTTCTTGGCTTCAACATTCTTGTCTACCCTTTTACTAAAAATATAAGTTCTTGAGAATTTTACGCGGATCTCCCATATTCAACCATCCTTTGTTTCCACCCAACTGCAAATTGAACAGAGACATCTTGATCGTGACCCTGAATTTTCTTAATGAGGTTAGAGACCCCACCCATTTGCAAATAATTCCATAAGATCACATCATCCTTCCAAGCCAGGTCAAAAATGGGTTCCATTTTACATGGAGGTCCACTCATTTTGTTTGAGCAGCAATGCTTCTTCCCCAAATCTACTTCTCAAAAACTTCTTCACATACCCAAAAAGCATGCGAAATGTGAGTGGTATTAATTACCCTATGTGCAAAGGAGATAATCACTTTCAAATCAGCATAGGGGGGCTCATTAATGATGATTTTGAATATCATATTTATCCTTAATAATTTCATTGTGTACCATGTTAGGGAGAATGTCATCACTAAACCATTTTTTCATGTTATTACTAACACCATAGTTAGCCAGACTATCTACCACTTTGTTGCCTTCACGGTAGGTGTGTGTGATTTGAAAGTTTGCAAAGGATTTACAAATCTCAATAGATTCATAAATGAAATCCCTAATAGTCCAACTAGGGGGTTGAACTTGATTTAGGAGGTTTATTATGTTCAAAGAGTCCCCTTCAATTATAATATTGGAAATGTTGCAATCCCTAACTAGCCTTATCCCCCATAATGTTGTTAGGGCTTCAGAATAGTGGTTTGTTTGGTGGCCCATTTTACCTACCAAAGCAGCAACAAGACAACCTCTGTGATCCCTGATTATTCCACCTCCTCCTGATGCCCTAGGATTTCCTTTAGAAGCTCCATCAAAATTCAGCTTGTACCATAAAGTGGGAGGCTGAATCCAATGAACTGTCAATCTGTCAATTCTATTTGGATCATTCCTATGAATATTTTCAGTGTCAATCTTCAGGAAGCAAGAATATGTTCTTCGCCTTTGGATAAGGTTTATTTTTAGGAGGCCTAAACCTTTCAATGTTATCCTTGACAGCAATAGCAATTTCCTTAAAGATCTTATTGCATACCGTATGTTGTTCTTGAAAATTATACCATTTCTGGTTTTCCACAATCTCCATATGGTATGAGGTAGAACCAAATTCCATAATATTCTTATCATGCTATGTTTATAAGGTGGATCCCATTGCTCCTAGGTCTGCAAGAAGGTGTTAGGAAGGACCTAGTGAAGATTGAAATTTGTAAAGATAAGACTCCAAATACTTTGCAGCATATTCACAATGCAAGAAAAGATGTTTGATGTCTTCACCTCTTTTTTGCACATACAACATTTGTTGGGCATAATGAAACCCTTTTTAATTAGATTATCATTAGTAAGAATCTTGCCTTTTAACACAAGCCACAAAAATAATTAACTTTTGGGGTTAACTCAGGCATCCAGATTTTACTCCAATTTAATCCAGTTTGATTGCTATCAAAAAAGCATCATATCTTGAGTGGGTTAAAATTGTTGACCACGTATGTTTTATGATTGAGCAAATAGTGCCACAATTTATAGGTTTTGAAATATAAGGCACAACATGACTTCTCTACTTCTATGTAACATGTCTTATAATCATGAAGAGTATGAATTATGTAATAAACAAAATTTTCACGTCCATGCTCATATCAATGAGTGATCATGGCACCTAAATCATGGTACGTAGTGAAGAAATAAAGGTAGAAATACTCCCTCTCTCAAGGAGGTGTGAGTACAGGTGGTGACAAGAGATATTGTTTAATCTCATGAAATATTTCGACAATTAAGATCCCATATAAAGTCAATGTCCTTATAGAGAGGATGGTGAAAAAGTTGACAGATCTAAGAGTTACGATATGAAGAGTCATATAGATTAAAGCTTACCTTGGAGAATATGTAATTGCTTAAGGTTTGTGAAGAGGAATTTGATTATAGCTTTAATTTTTGTTGGATCGACTTCAATGCATCGAGATAGATGTGATAAACCCTAAGATTTTGTCGGTGATAAGCTGAATAAGGCGTTCGAAGATCAATTCCAAGACGGTGAGATGATCTTTGCATCATTTATATTTTCCTAGAATATCATTAGCATAGTCTTTTATGATCTTATGGATAATATTGTGGAAGATATATGTTATGGCACATTAGTAAGTGGCTCCTATGTTTTTAATTCCAAATGGCATCACATGATAGAAAAAGGTTCCTAGGGGTAATGAAGGATGTTTTGTGTTGTTCATCGGTAGCGATGAGGATTTGATTATAACTCAAGAAGCCATCCATTAAAGAGAGCATCTTGTGGCCATGTGTTAGATCGACAAGCTTGTATATATTTGGAATGGGGAAATCATCTTTGGGATAGGTGAGATTAAGATCAAAAAAGTAGTACAAATGTGCATCTTTCCGAGGCTTTGGTTATGGGTACAATGTTAGAAACCCATTGTGGGTAGTCAATGGGTATGATGAAGTTAGCAGAAAGAAATCATTGTAACTCTTCTTTAATAAGAAAAGCTATGTAGGGGTGCGGTCTACGTAATTTTAGTTTCTGAGATTAGTGTTAGGATATGTGATGATATTGTGTACGGTTTTATTGGGATTGATGTTTGGCAAACCACTATATGACCAAGAAAATGCTTGACTATACTTGGATAGAAAGTTGGTGAAGTTATTTAACTCTTGTAGATTCAAGGATTGACCGATTTTAACTATATGAGGTTTTTGTGTGTTCCTATGTTAATGTCGATAGTGGATTTGTTAAGGAGTGTTGATGTGTCGAGTGGTAGGAATTTTTAAGGAAATGATCCTCCGGCCCTATGTAAGAGATAATTTCTTGATCATCTTGAGATTGAAGCACATTAATGTTAGGTGAATTCTCTTCAATCATTTTAGGTCGGATGAGTGGAAGTGTTTTAGTATCATGATCGGTTTGATAAGTCAATGGTCCTCATATAATAGTATTGACTAAAAAAAGTTAGGAGGGATGGATATGGTGTTTTCAGTGTCCATAGGGTAATCTTATGTGGGTGAGGAAGATGGTTTTGATTCTATAATGGTTGGGGGTGTGCCATGTGCAAATGCTCCAGAAGTGGGAGCTTCATATTCTAATTTGTATTTTTTGTATGATTTAAGGGAACGCTGAAAGATAAGATTTTGGATACCCTATTCATAAAATCCAAGCCCAAATCCTTTCTAAGCACAATGGTGAAGGTAAATTTGAGTGAAGTATTGGTTGTATAATAATTTAATGTCAGATATAAATGACATGGGGTGACACTGATAGGTGGGTTATGAATAGGTAGGATCAATACCTCCGTTGATGATATTCATTTTTTGATGTGGAGGACCATAAGAGAGCATGTCTCCAGCATTAGGCTCATACATAGGTTGTTTATTTGATCTCCCATATGTATTAGGTTTGTGAAGTGAAATAAGCATAAGCATGTGATACTCACCCGAGAATAAACATTACATGACATCATCAAAGGAAGAGTCATTTGGTAATCTGGACGATGGGATGGATGATCTGGTAGATGCCTCATCAAAGGGTCATGAATTTTACTTGCGAATGAGTACATCATTTGGGCAATATGTCATATTACAATATCTGAAATTATTAGGATTGGTGGGTACTGTAAAGGTATTATCTTCATGTTCATATTTAAGGCATCGATGTAACGTTGAAGGAATATAACGCATAACACATATCCATGGTTGGCCTAATAGGATTTTGTACTGGAACTCTTTTCTACCAGATAAAAGAGTTTAAAAATTATTTTAACACCGAATTTAAGAGGTGGGATGATTTTACCTAGCATAGAAGCAATAATATCGTTAAAGGCATGAAGTACGGTTGGCACCTAGGTGACAATGGTGTCTAGTAATTGGATTTGGTTAAAGGCGAACGATGATATGATATTTATTGCGGTGCAATTATAAATCATGACCCTATTTACAAGGATATGATTGATTTTGGTGGTGATGAAAAGGGGAAGATCATGGTCTTCAAGCAGTAATTATGGTATCTTGGAAGTGTCGAAAGAGATAGTTGTGGATGTTCTAAGGGTTCCTACTAAATTTGTGAAGATCTCGGAGTCAGCGAAGGCACTACGATGGATTGGAGGGCTACAATCATGACTTGTTTATGTGAGGGAAATTTTTGAATTATTTCATACAGAGACATTTTGACCGGTACATGATGTAATTTTTGATGACAACCTTTTGTATTGTGGAAGTGTGTTATGTAGAAGGAGCCGCAAGAATGGTAACTTTATTTTTAGGGTGTGGAACTTGATAGTATGATTCAAAGTGACAAGAGGAACAATAAACTTGGTCTTATTTTTTTATGAAGACTCAATTTTGTGTGTGCATGATTGGGTAGTGATACAAACTACGTCAACTTGATGAGGAGGGGTTTATTTAGGAAAATCTTTGGTTGAATTAGATGATGTTGTATATGTGGTGGTTGTGTGTGTCTTACGAGGCATCCTTGGTTTTTTCAAATCAATGGGGAGAAGACATCTATCTCAGATATTTTTAATGGCAGTATGAGGGTCGTTAAAATATTCCACGAGAGTGTCAGTGTGTAATGATAATCACGTAAATATTCATAGTTATACGAAGAGGTATTATAGCCTCAAGATTCCAATGAATTAAGAGGGGGTAGTGTTATGAGCAATAGTTGAAGATTTTTTTCAAGGGTTTATGCATAGTAACCTTTTGAGGTAGATGTCAAAGGGAGTGGTGTTTCATTTGATTTGATGGGTCGGGGTACAATTTTTCCGACAAAGTGTGTCAAGGAATAGTTTTTGATACATAGGTGTGGTGATGAAGGATGTGGCCCTATAATAGAAGGCTGGGATGTTGGTTTTTGAGTTAATGAAGTAGAATGGTCATGGGACATGATTATAAATTTCTTACATGGGTGTGTTATAGATATTTTAAGGTTACGTGTGTGATATTGAGCTACGAAGTCATCATATGAGATTTTCACAATTTATATAATAGTTATTTTTGCGACATTTGTAAAGAGCTTGTGGAAAATTTGGATGATGTGGATGAAGAAGGTTTATTTTTTACTATAGATTATATAGATTCTACACACTCAATATCTAAATTTTCACAAAGAACATTCTTGGAAGAAGGTGTGGATGTGGATTTAATGGTAGAGGTTGTAGATGTTAGAAGTGGTTTCTAGCTAACTATGTTTATGGTAAGATGAGGTTGAATATGATTGGTTTTGGTTGGTGGTTGATGGAGAATGATTAGGGAATGTTTTTTAAAGACATCAAGGTTTTAATTATGAGGTGCATTTGGATTATCCAAATGTAAATCCTCTTTATCAATAAAATCTTGAAGGACATTACGAGAATGAATGACATCTTTCAATATCATGACCTTTGACCCTATGGTATTCATAATAGTAATTTTCTTTGTACCAAGAGAGTTTTGAAATGGATGTGTCAATAATATGGGTAGGCAAAAGAGTGATCATATTAGCAGCCATAATTTTTTCAAATATTGCTCTATATGATTCATGAATGGGGGTGTAGTTATGTTGAGGTTGAGAATATTCGGTAGTCGAATGTTCATTGGAGGAAGATTTAATTACCACTATATTAAGCGATGATTTGGACTTATCTTGACTCGAGGATGGTTTTGATGAGAATTCAGATTTGAGTTTTTTTGGTCTAATTTTGAATCTACCTTCCTTGAGATCTTGAAGCTTGAGTTTTCGGGCCATTATAAAGTCTTCATCAAACATCTAGAAGGATTGAATTTGAAGTGTGGATGAGATGTGGTTTGCACAAGAACAATAAAATAACTCGATCGGCTCAATTTTTGGGAGAGAAAATGATAATTGATTAATGATGCCCCTCCAATGGGTGATGAAGTATGCGATGACTTGTCCTTGAATTGTTTAATCATGTATAAGTAAGTAATAGTGATCTTATGGGTGATATTAATTGAAAATTGTTCAAGGAAAATCTAGGTGACCTAAGCGAATGAGAAAAGTTAATATTGTGGTATGTTTTTATACCACTCCAAGGCGAGGATGGCTAGAGACATGGGAAATATCCTAAGAATTAATTCTTAATCATGAGCTATGAGTTAGAAGGCATGACAGAAGGCCCGTATGTATTGCTGAGGGTCCTCCTTTCTATAAAATTTAAGGAACTTAGGGAGTTTCCAGTGAGGAGGATAGGCTTTATATGACATTGAGAGATGAATAGGTTCCCTACATATTTTTCATGTGATAATGTATTCTTGGGACCTATAGACATGGCTTTGAGGCTTGATATTATGTTCAGTAAGGCTTGCAAAGGGTTTGTTTGCAGTTGTTATTGTGTATTGGATGAGGATGAACTAGGATGATTATACAAGGGTTCGATATGTTTTTGATATGGTTGGTACTACTGAGGGATGTTTCGCTGAAATGGGATGTTCTGTTGGGGAGTTCTTATAGGAATATTATAATTTGGTGTGAAACTAATGGTTGTGAAGGTTGAATATATTGATATTGGATGGGCATGGATGTGTTGAGAAGGGGTTGTGATTATTATGGCACCAATTACAGAGGAATAGAAGTGTGGATTAGAGGATGGGACTATTGCGGAATATGTTGGAAAGGGATAGAAGAGTGGATCAAGGGTTGAGATTGTTGAGGTACATACTGAAAATGAATTGAGGTATAGATGAGAGGTGGGAGGATTGTTGCAAGTATGGATTGAGAGAAAGTGTTGGCATACTACTACATAGGTGTTTTCATTGATGAAAAACCTCATTAATGACAAAGTGGATGATGGTGTATGGTTAAATGATGCTCAGAGTGTTGATGACATGGTGTTTCAGGTATGTTCATGGTTACACATGTTGATTCATTGAGGATGGATTATTTTGAGCAGATCAATTCAAATGACCTATCTACTCTAGGTGATGGTAAATGGAGTTTATTGATTCTTGGTTACTTTAGGATCATGTTATCATAATGGATAGTTTGATTAGAGAGTGTTTGGGAACTCATATGAGTTGTAGGGTGTAGATATAGGTTGGTGACTATACGCACCCAAATTTGCACATGTTACATTATTGAAATCAGTTCAAAAGTCCCCAATGATGATTCATATCTTTTCCAAAGGTGTGTTATCTCCTTAACCTCTTTCCAACTTATATGTGTAGCCTATTTTACCTTATTTAGCCATTTCCTACTTTTTGCAGCTTCCTGCAGTATTTTTCCTTATTTTTGGCCTCTAGTTACAAAACCGCCACCCTACCAGGCGATGTAGTTGTGTAACTCGCTGCTCTAATCTGGGAAGAGGTTACGTAACCACCTCCCTATGTAGGGTGGCAATTTCATGTGAATTTTCCAAAACTCTTCATGTGTAAATTAGACGTGTGTTACTTCACTCTAGTTCACTTTTAACACACGTTTGTGAATCAATTTAGCTAATTTTGAGCTTGACTAATTTGTATCAATCTCCTCTTTCACTTTTGATTTGTAATTGATTGTTTAACTTCCCCTTCATGTGTTGATGTGGCACCCCATGGCTACCAAGTGTGATAGTGCACAACCCAAGAAAACATTCTATAAAACCATCGCTTCTTCTAAAGCAAATGGCCGAAGAATTTTTTTGTGTATTGCTATGTTATGTTGTTATAATCCTGCTAGAGATTACACAATCAAGATTTGTTCACTTGCATTGTTCTTCCTCTACTTGCATTGCCACTAGATTTCCCAGTAAGCCATTACTTGCTCCAGCACCTTCTTCTAGCTTCCTCTACATTCCTAGCTCCCTGGAATCATGTGGACACCGAATGTTGGAAAAGAATACTGAGGGGACACAAAATCACACAACAACTAGATTTCCATAGCACTGTAATTACTAGGTTGAGGTTGTAATTGGGTTTCACCATTTCTTTAATTATTTGTTCGAGAAATATATATGCAAATCATTCACTATAGTAGAAAAGGTATTTCCATTTTCATTGTTGCAATAATTGAATAGCTACAGTAGATCATTTCCTTCAACAAAGCTTTCTTAGGATAGATAGCTTCCTTTTCCTATCTCTATAGATTTACAAAGAGGTGATTCTGGAAGAAATCTTCTGTGTTAATTTAGAAATCAACCGAAGCATCATCTCATATATAAAATCCTCCATAAAAATCTTCTTTAATTTTTCAGGGAAGTTACGAGGAAGAAAATCTTTTGAGAAGCTCTGATTTCTTCCCGTGCCTCTTGAGGTAAAATAGAGGATTTAATTAACATCCATAGTTTAGAGAACTTTAATTGTTTAGAATAGATTAGAATTATTCTACACAGATAGATAACTACATCTGGTTTTTTATTTGTTTTAGGATTTGTTAATTAGATTAGAATCTTTCATTTCTTTATTTCTTCATTTAATTCAAAAAGTTCTAGAAAAGCACAAAAAGATTTATTTTAATTAGATTAGTTTCTTTGTATTGTTTCACTTCCTTTATATTGTAAAATACAAAAACATAGTGTAGTCTTTGTTTATTTAGATTAGATCGTTATTTGATTTGATTAGATTAAAACCACACAAATGCACACATGACCATCAGGACCACAATCTGGAAAGATTTTATGGTTTTGATCCCAAGGTTCCAACAACTGAATGGACCCAAAGACCAAATAGACTTAGATATCGGATTACGTGCACAAGTGTTTATATCATCCTCATGCATACCATACATTGTTAGACAACTAAATGTCTTCAATCAAGATGCTTATAGAGATTTCACATTCTAGATTGAACCAACTAAATCAGCCCATAGAGCCAATGGAACCACACCTCTCTCTCTCATTTATTCCATGACCTTATCTAGAAATCATTACAAGGCACCCATTATTTTTCCACATATCCCACAACCATTCAAAATTATTTCCATGAATCTTGACATTGATTGGAGTCTTCATGTGGATATTCTTTTTGACCCATCCATTAGACCCATTCAAGTTAGAAGGGCCTTCCTTTCCCTTGACGAGCAGATCTCAATATTATGTGTCAAGGACATTGTTTTTCCTTGATAATTTGTTCATCCCATTTCCACACATTTTCGTTCACATATCACATTTCTCTACCCATAGCCATCCACAATTTCTACATCGATTGTCCCGGTATGACCTCGGGAGGTCAAGTGTGATTGAAGGTTGTATGTTGATTTTCATTCATTTAAATTAATGAACCCAACATGAAGAGCTAGTCTCTTTTCATTTCCATTTATTTCATCCATCTTCCCCCTCTCCCATTATTCTACGGGTATTCATATACCCCCCGAATATGTTGGGACAAGATGGATATGGCTAACCCATTTTGGGTCTTGAGGCATATTACTACCAAATGGGTAGGAACAGCAGTCACCCTCACTATCTGGGTGGGTGACAACTACTCAACTAATATCCATGTGTCTCAAAATCCTCCTCCTCAAGGGACCAACAATGTCTCCTTAGTCAAGATCGAGGAGATTGATCAACTTACACATACACCACAACCTGAAATCTCAAATTATAACAATATGACATTCATCGGAGAGTCAGGATCCTCTCCTCGAGATCTTTTTAGACCATAAATTAGTATGCAATCCGATCAACTCCCATTATTAGATGAAGAGTACGTAGCACATTATTCCTGAAGTGAACAACACTTCAAAATAATGGACCAATCTCTAGATAGGATGCAAGGATATGTTGATGTCTTACTTTAGAATAACACCTCTAACCCTTCCATAGTATAAAATGTTCCTAATGAGGGGTGGCCAAACAACGAACAATTCATAGTAGGATATCACACTCCTTTGCAGCCTAACAAGGTTCAAAAGCACATGCTAAAATAAAACACCATACCATTATCGGTGAGTTCATCTCAACATTGGTGAACAGTGTTAGAGAATTGGAACTTCCTTAGGATACTCATGTTTCATCTTCTATTGGACAAGGAAGGATTCTCCATCATCCGCAAATATTTTTCCGAGATATCTACTATGCCAAATCCTCCTTTAGTTTACATAGGTGTTCCAAGCCCGGAGATCTTCTCATAGGATCACGCATCTTGGATATGCCACCTCACACCATATACGGATACCCTCAATAGACACCATTCGGAAGTGTGTTCTCAAATTCTGTCCTAACTAGTACTACAATGTTCCCTATTTTTTCCTCCCACTTTATACCAAGTTAACCTTCCCCATATCCACACATTTATTCCAAATCACCAAATGAGGAAATTTACTCTTTCCCTAGTTCATATGGTCATCCACAAGGGATTCCTTATGCCTCTACAAATATTTATGATGCACCATATCAACAACCTATTCCACCTCTACCTCCCCATTAGGGGTCATCGATGGTCGATTCTTATGCAGTGGGGACATACTCGAATATCTTAAATAGCCCCTTGACTTCACCATATGGAGTGTTATGCTCCCATGGCCTCTACCAAATCTTCTTAAATTTAAAGGGGAGGGAGATCCAAATACACATATCAAGGCATATGTAATTTTTTTCTAGATATGCTCCCATAGGATGCAGTTATACCTAAAATCTTCCCTAAGAATCTTGAAGGAATCACTCTTGATTGGTATTATAGGATACCTGAAGCCTCAATACATTATTTTAAATAACTCGTGTCTAAATTCATCAAATATTTTGACATGAACAAGCTAATGAGAATAGGAATCACGGAACTCCTACATATCGATCAAGAGCACAATTAATATGTTTTGCATTTCATCCGAGAGATGGCAAAGCATGTCCTCTACTCTTTGGTAAGCACTCCCAGCATGGATCAGATAGAGATTTATGATCTATTCCTTCACTCTCTTAACCAGTAAATGAAGGAAGAAGTCCAGAAGTTCCCCCTAAGGAGTTACAAAGAGGTGTTGGAGGGTGCTCTCCGCATTGATCAAGTGGTAATAGATAATGGTCAAAATACCTACGGTTCAAATGGGAGATTGATCACTCCCAATCAAGGTAATTCAAGTTACCCCAACAATGCAAACAACAACCAAGGACCTAAGGTCCTAAAAAAATTGTGGTGTTACAACCGATGGTGTTATAGACCAAGCAAAGAAACCAAATGTTGTTAACACCTCAAGCACAAATAATGTCAACAACAACACAAACGGTAACAATCAGAGGAGTAACAACTTCACTCTTACGATCAATGTGGTGGATTTCAATTGTCCTTCATCCCAAAAAAAAAGTTTAGGCTTAAGGCCCTAACCAATACCCAATTGGGTACCCAAACCAATATCAAAATCAAAGGCAGCGGCCTCCAAACTTCAATTACAATAACCAACGGTGAATAATAATCGGAACTTGGACAACAACAAAACACAAATAAAAAAACTAATAATTATGATCCTAACATATATTGTGGATTCCATGGGGTTTGACGGCATGATGCTAGAATATGTCATGATTGTAATAAATTCATTCGGCCTTCTACCAGAGGACCAAATACAACACCTTGTTATGATGTTTTTGGAAAATAATATGACACCAACTCGGAGTAGTACTAACATGGGGTATGTATCCCCTCGTAACACACCACTCAGATCTTTAATTATCCCCTTTTAATGCATCCAAACAACAGAAATTTGGACCCCAAATGGTACAAATAAGGATAACCGGTGGGAAATAATTATCATGAAGCTTCGACTTCATAAAACCCATTGGCAGCACCTTTGTTAGATGGCCATGGGTTTAGTAGAGTTAGAAACCAAACCCCAAATAAATGTCACTACGAGAACTCAAGACTACTCATCACAACCCATTCCTATTTACCCATCTGTGTTAGATGATGTTCCAACACTTCTAAAACCGGTGGGGCTTATAACTTGATCACTAATTTAATAAATACCTTTTCTCACATCTCCTTCTTAGATTTGTTGAAGAACTCCCCTACTCATAGATCTACTTTATTGGAAGCATTGGGTCTTGGGAATTTTATCAATGTCACCCCTCCTCGGAGGCACAAATAAATCACATATACTTTGACCTACATCCTCTTAGGGCAGCCCAAAAGAGATGTTGGGTTTAAATTAGACATCAATAAGATGCCCAAAGATGATGAGTTGACACATAGAGGTGATCCGGCTATGTACATACAAATTTTGATTTACAATAACTATGTAAAGCATGTAATGATTGATGATAGGGTAGTAGTCAACATTGTCCCCTTTTCATTTCTCTATAAGTTAGGCTACAGAAACCAATTTATCTTCAATAAGAAACACGCTGAGAGGGTATGATAGCCTCAAGGCAACATCGATTAGAACCATAGTGCTACCAGTTACCCTAGGGCCCAAGACAGTTCTTACAGAGTTTTATATTATAGACTAGGAAACCAACTATAATATGATTCTCGTTCATCCTTGGATACATCACATGAAGGTGATTCCTTCCACATTGTTTTAGGAAGTTAGATTCCTACATTTGGGGAAAGTCTTCATTGCACAGGGTGACCCAAATCCCTTTGACATTCACCTAGCTAACCTAAAGAAGAAACCTGGGGTCCATACTGAGTTTGAGCTCCCCCGCAAACTAATTGAACAAACCCACAAGTTCAACTCTAGAGAAAAATTAATTCCCACAATGGAATTACAAACTAATGGTTTAATCAAATAGATTATTGCGGTCAAAGATGAAACTGAAAGCGTTGTCATTGAGATGGTATCAACAAAAACTATGACAAAGATTATTGATCTATTGGAGAATTCTTTATCCATTTGATTCCATGGGCATAGGACATGCTCTAGGACTCGACTCTCTTCCAATTGATGAATTTTGCATGGTTGAAGTCTTAGAAGAAAGGGAAGAAGATATAAAAAGTGATCCAACATCAATCTTCCCAAGCAACTTTTGGACTCTTAATTTTGATGGAACAAAATGCCACTTTGGTGTAGGGATATGTGTGATCTTCAATTCTATTGAGGGGAAGGTCATGTCTTTTTCCTTAAATATAAATTTTGAATGTAAAAACAATGGTGCATAATACAAGGCTCTCCTTCTTGGTCTCATAATAGCCAAAAGAATGGGCACTTGTAACATTAGAGTGTTGGGTGATTCGTAGCTAGTCGTTAATCAAGTTTCAGAGGTATATGAGACTAGGGTGGAACACTTGTAGCTCTATAAAACTATTGTACTCAACTTGAGTAAAGGTTTTGAATTCATTTCAATCAAATCCATCCCACATGAAAAAAACCTTCTCACTGATTCGATAGCTACTTCTGCTTCCCGCTTTTGTCCAAGAAAATAATTAGAAGACATTGGCTTCACAGTTTTGGTTTGTGTTGAACTGTTAGTTTACAAAATTCCAATGAATCTGATCTTGGCATATGTTGAGGCTGAGAATGAGCCTACTACCCTAGATTATGCAAAAATTATGAGGCTATCTTAGGGTACCTTAATGCTTATATAGATTTACATCCCATGCATCATAAGAGAGGATTTGATCTCATTCCTTACTCTTCCTCCTATTTCAGAGATCACATGATGGACCCTTCCTCCTCAAAAGGCCTTGATATTTTTGAGATAGAAGAGGAAGGGGAATTAGAAATACCTTTAGCCCCACCTAAGTTTAAAGAGGATAATGCCTCTTTGATTGAGGGGATGATTGACATCAACATCGGGATAGAGGAACACCCAAAATGTTTGAAGTTAGGTTCTTCACTGACTCTTAAATAAATGGAAATACACATGAATATTCTTAAAGAAAATTCAAAAGGCTTCGATTTTAGTTATAAAGAAATGACAGGAATTTCTCCTCATGTTACAGTACACAACCTTGTGATCAAATCTGATGCCAAGTCAATCAAACAAAAATCTAGGAATATGAAACCATAGGTGGCATTAATGGTTAAAGAGGAATTTATGAAACTCCTACAAGTGGGGTTCATCAAACCCATCAATTACTCAATTTGGGTACCTAACATCATCCCGTTCTTAAAAAGAATGGAAAATTTTGAATTTGCATTGACTTTCGAGATATAAACAAAGCATGTCCCAAAGATGATTTCCCATTACCATCCATCGATGTTATCATTGACGCAATAACTGGTTATGAGTTATTGTCACTTATGGATGGTTTTTCTAGGTACAATCAAATTAGGATCTCCAAGGAAGATCAAACAAAAATTACCTTTATTACTCCTTGGGGAACTTATTGCTACGTAGTCATGTCATTCGGTCTCAAGAATGTTGGTGCCACTTATCAATGGGAAATGACTTACATATTCCATGATCTCATTCACAAGATTGTGGAATCATACATTGATAACCTTCTAGATAAGGCTAGAAAGTGTTGTGATCACCCTGAGGTGCTTCACATTATCCTCTCTTGTCTAATTGAATATGGTGTTACATTGAATCCAGAAAAATGTGTATTTGTCATGATGGGAGGGAAATTATTAAGGTACATCATCTCTTCATGAGGGATCGATGTGGATCCAAAGCAAAAACTTGAACATTATAGAAATGATACCACCATCGGATGAGTCAAACATTCAGTCCTTTCTCTGAAATCTTAGTGCAATCCAAAGATTCATTCGTGATTTAACCTTTTATATTCATTAGATAAACAATTTTCTAAAGAATGATTACTGCAACATTTAGATGGATGAGTTTTATGAGGCATTTGAATCATTCAAATGATTCATGTTAGAATGAAATCACAGCACCCCAGATGATTTATGGATCTAATTTTCTAAGGTAGAATCATCTAGTGTGATTGCATAACATGGGACCATCTCTCAAGTTGTGGGACTTGTGGACTTGAGATGGCCCTCTAGAGAAATCGGCTTCTTCTTCCTAATCCTAATGCTAAACTACTCCTAATGCAGAAATGATGTCTAACTACACCTATCCTAACAATGCCAAGGAGACAGGGAGAGAGAAAGTGCATAAAGAGGGAAATCCTACACTAATGAGGTGATAGCACCAAGAAAAGGGAAGTTTTGGTCACAATCTCAGCTACCTGAAGTGGAGAGAGGTGAGTAGAGGAGAGGGTGGACAAGATGCACCATAGACCAGAGATAGATTTCACACAGAACACCACTTCAAAACCCATTAAACATAGCTCCCATGACCTATAACAAACATTAGAATATGCATAGTATACCCTGCAATGATGAGAGGCGAGGAGAGACAATAAAATAAGCAAAGGATGGACATATGCATCACAAAATAGAATTTATTACTCCAAAATTTCACACAAGTACATCATTAGTGGGAAAGAGGTAAGAGAATGCCATTACAGAGCCGTGAAAGGAGGTTCAGACTCCATTTTCGACCCTGGGGAAGAAAAGAAGAGGGGAGGCAGAGAAGAAGAATGAACAACAACCCTTTACAATGAATCCTACCCCTGTATTTATAGATTTGATCGAAGAGAAGAAAGAGAGAGAGAGAAGCGGGAAAAGTAGGTCAAAACTCAACCACTGTTGTTAATGCTTCTGATAAAATCTACCCCCAAATCCATCTTTACTGCACGATTCCTTGATTTGGCACCTTGAAAGAAGAGGAAACGGTAGAAACAGATTGAATCTGATCTAGTTATTGAGACAGATGGATCCTGCATTGAAGGCCCGAAGATGTTTCCTCCATTTTCCTTTACCTAACCTCCTCAAAATTAAAGTTTCATACCTCCGTGGTATGGGTGAGGCCAAGATATTTCCAATGGTGTCATATTTGTAATATTTCGAGCCCTGAGTCGAAAGATATGCCCCTTCAAAGTTTGTATCGAGTCTCTGTATAAGGCGGGAAAACAGCTTGAAAAATGGGCCCCCTTTGATATGGGACACGTGCACCAAATTGGAACAAAAATTAGGCCTATGGGCCTGCAACTTATTGTTTTCCCTTTTGTGCAAAAAAATCCAAAACTCAAAATACTCCCATAACCCCGAAGCTCTAGATGGACACGTGGCTTCTTTTGGTTGGGTGGGAGGTGCGCTCCAATCTTTTCCTCTGTGCCTTTTGAGAAAAGGAAAATTTTCACCTTTTCCTCCGCCTCCCCACTTTGGCTTTGACTTGGGTTCAAACTTTGACTTTTCCTTTGCCTCATTCTGGAATGCGAGCTCATAGGTCTAAAACATTTTCCCTTCATATTTTCTCTATGTGTGGGGTTGTCTTGACCAAATTTCTTTGGGGTGAATTTGGGATAACAATTTGGTGACTCACGGGGACATTTTCCTGCTAGATGAAGAGACCAGTGGCCTTGAAGCATCCATTGGGCATGGATTCTACCTAATAAACATGAAACTGATTTGAACTTTTGAAGATATAATCCCTGAGCCTCTTGGAAACCCACTGAAACTTGAAGTTGGACTTCACCAAAAGCCAACTGAATGCACTATGTAAGAGCAATAGCACCAAAAACTATGTACAAACTAAAAATCATACATACCCCAAGTGGGATATGTAGAGTGTGAAAAATCACTTCTTCTACTGAAAACAAACCTACCTACTCTACTCTAACCAAGAGCAAAGGGAGCTCAAACAAAGCCTGCAACTGGCAGGGAGAAATATCTTCCCTTCCTCAAAAACGGCAGCCATGCAACTGATTTGGCACTAAACATGGCTGGTTGGATGAGTGAAAAACTGACAATAAGTCAATCCTCCACCCAAATCATCAAGGTATCAAAGCATTAATGGAAAATACCTCCTTAAGCTGACTTGCATTGGACTTCTAGAGGTGTTGATGATGACCCTTGGTACTTTGATGCTCATCATCATGCCCTGAAGTAGGCATGACTAGTTTTATTTTTTCCTTTGGCTCTAATGAAGCCATGTACCTAATTGGGAATGGTCCGATCCATTTGATGTACCCATTTCTCGAAATTCAACTCCAAAAATGGATTCTTCCTATAGATCCTCCTAAATGAATGGCATGGAAGAAGTGGTGAAACTCTTCTGCTCTTTCCCTTCCTCTTTTTGTGAAGAACATGGAAGATCTGAATCTCCCAAACTTGATCCCAAAAGGCTACTATAAGGTGCAGATTGCTGAAAATGAATGTTCTCCTCCACAACTGTTAAGTGTTCCTCTTCTTTTGGATTTGGAGTAGCTTCTCCTTCCTCTACTATTTGAAGACCATCTTGCCCTTGGATAACTTCTTCCTCTAGCATGAAGCTTGTCAAAGAAAACTCTTCAAACTACTACTCTAGAGGACTGTTTGGGACAACCATGTCTTCTTTAGAATTTTCCTCCATGATGGATTCATCAACCAAAACAGGCCCTTCGAATGAAAGAAAGAAATTATCAATGATGCCTTCTTCTTCTGTTGTTACAAAATCTGATTTGGTCTCATCCATTTGCTCCTTCCCAATGGGACTTTGAGCTGATTGTTCTTCTTCTTCCTTGGCTGATTGTGCAACTTGAATTGGATCAACATTTCTCTTAGACAAAGTGCCATTGTGGACACTACACTCCAAGAAACTTGATAACTAATCTTCTTCCTTTCCTTGTTCTTCTTCTGCTGCAACAAAATCAGTCCTAACCACCATTGAGTCTTCAACCTTGGCCTCCTCTATAGGCTTAACTAGCAAGGGGATCTTTGTAAACCCAAATTTGGTAGCCCAACTCTTCAGATTGTCTATCATTTCTTTTCTATTGGGATCCTCTTCTTGTTGTTCTCCTTGACTAGATTCTTGAGTCTCTTCCAAACATGGGCTTGGGAAAGCAAGAGGAGTGGCAGGTTGGGAATCAACTAGCTTTGCAATTGTTTGTGGAGGGAGGGAGGTGGAACTTCTTGTTTGTTTGGAGGGGCTGACTGTTTGGAAGTGAAAAGGATAGAAGAACTGAGATGAGGTGGAAGACTAGGGAATGGAGAAATGAAATCAACACTTGGGGCAGCAAGTGAGGGGCTTGACTCTTGCCTCTGCTGAAATGATAAAGATTAAGGGAGAGAAAATGAAAGACAAGGAGCTGGTGATTGACTTACCCATTGACAAGGTTGTCTTGACTCTAACTCATAAGCCCCGATCTCCTTATCCCATTGTGCAAGCTGAGGCAACATTTCAACCATGAAGTCAAGCTTCTCTTGAGGGTTGTAATGTCTTAGAAAAGGGCCTTCCCATGGACAGGGTGCCTTGAAATCAATCTAAAATGCCTTCATTTATGCTATTCCCTTGACTGAACCATGCCAACCTCCATTTTTTACATCTTCTCCAACAGACCAACATATTGTATTTGATTTTCTTAGTTGTTTGGATACCCTTGCTCTTAGAAAGCTCCTTAGCCAAACCGATTTTGCACTTGTTGCTCATATGGGTATACATAATGGTCATGGATCTGATCATAATGCTCATTTGGAGGAGTTGGGAAATGCATTGGAGGTGGATTGCATTGTTATAAGTGTGAGTTCCATGAAGGGAATGAATTCATGATTGCACAACTTCATGGAATGGGATAAAATGAAAGAGATGGAAGAAGAAAATGGATGAAAATGAGTGGAAATGGATGGAAAAGGTCTGCAACTCAGATAATGGGTTTTGACCAGATGGAGTCGCCAGATGTGCCTCCAAAGGCTGAAATCTTCACCAAGAGCACATCGAACCTAATGAATTGAAGTGGCAAAGTTCTTCAGACACTGTCCCCCACAGTGTGCCAAAAACCGTTAGAGAAAAATCACGGCACCCCCATATGATTAATGGATTTTCTTTTCTAAGGCATAATCATCTGGTGTGATTGCATAACATGGGACCATCTCTCAAGTTGTGGGACTTGCGGACTTGAGATGGCCCTCTGGAGAAATTCAACTTCTTCTTCCTAATCCTAATGCTAAACTACTCCTAATGTAGAAATGACGTCTAACTACACCTATCCTAACAATGCCAAGGAGACAGGGAGAGAGAAAGTGCATAAAGAGAGAAATCCTACACTAACGAGGTGATAGCACTAAGAAAAGGGAAGTGTTGGTCACAATCTCAGCTGCTGAAGTGGAGAGAGGTGAGAAGAGGAGAGGGTGGACAAGATGCACCACAGACTAGAGATAGATTTCACACAGAACACCACTTCAAAACCCATTAAACACAGCTCCTAGGACCTACAACAAACATCAAAATATGCACAATATACCCTACAATGACAAGAGGTGAGGAGAGATAATAAAATAAGCAAAGGATGGACAGATGCATCACAAAATAGAATTTATTGCTCCAAAAGTTCACACAGTACATCGTTAGTGGGCAAGAGGCAAGAGAATGCCATTACAGAGCCGTGAAAGGAGGTTCAGACTCCATTTTTGACCCTGGGGAAGAAAAGAAGAGGGGAGGTAGAGAAGAAGAATGAACAACACTTTACAATGAATCCTACCCTTGTATTTATAGATTTGATTAGAGAGAAGAAAGAGAGAGAGAGTGGGAAAATCAGGTTGAAACTCAAACACGCTTGCTATTAATGCTTCTGATAAAAGCTACCCCCAAATCCATCTTTACTACACCATTCCTTGATTCAGCGCCTTGAAAGAAGAGGAAACGGTAGAAACAGATCGAATCCGATCTAGTTATTGGGAAATATGGATCATGCATTAAAGGCCCTGACGATGTTTCCTCCATTTCCCTTTACCTAACCTCCTCAACATTAAATTTTCAGACGTCCGTGGCATGGGTGATGCCGAGATCTTTCCAATGGTGTTAGATTTGTAATATTTTGATCTCTCGAGTCGAAAGATATGCCCCTTCGAATTTTTTTATCGTGTCCATACAGAGAGCAGGAAAACAGCTTGAAAAATGGGCCCCCTTTTGATATGGGACACGTGGCAGCTAGATTGGAACAAAAATTTGGGCCTACATGCCCGCAACTTATCTTTTCCATTTCATGTGTAAAAATCGTAAAACTCAAAATACTCCCATAGCCCCAAAGCTCCGGCTAGACACGTGGCTTATTTTGGTTAGCTGGGAGGTGCGCTCCAATATTTTCCTTTGTGCCTTTTGAGAAAAGGAAAATTTTCACCTTTTCCTCTACCTCCCTGCTTTGGCTTTGACTCAGGTTCAAACTTTGACTTTTTCCTTTGCCTCATTCTGGAATGCGAGCTCGTAGGTTTGAAATGTTTTCCCTTCATATTTTCTCTATGTGCGGGGTTGTCTTGACCAAATTTTCTGGGGGTGAATTTGGGATAACAATTCCTTTTATCACCTCTCACACTCATTCCTCCCAAGTCAGATCACCCCCTTATTTTATATTCATAGGCTATAGATGTCTCATATGCATGTATCTAGTACAAGAAGACAATGACAAGCGTGAATGTGTAATTTACTTCATCATTCATATGTTACTATACTATGAGATGCATTATACGTAGGTGGAAAAAGAATGCCTCGCTATAGTATTTGTAACAAAATGGTTAAGGCATTATATGCTTAACCAAGAAACATGGGTTATTGTTAAAACAGTTGTCTTCAGACATTCCTAACACAAGGTTCTTTGTCCAAGAAATTTGGATGCTTCATAACCTTAATGGGAGAATTTGAATTAACTTACATCAACCAAAATTTTGTCAAAG
Organism: Taxus wallichiana var. yunnanensis; assembly: GCA_018340775.1. Classification (NCBI taxonomy): domain Eukaryota; kingdom Viridiplantae; phylum Streptophyta; class Pinopsida; order Cupressales; family Taxaceae; genus Taxus; species Taxus wallichiana. The sequence goes on along the minus strand of CM031243.1, from coordinate 25,144,230 downwards.
GACAAATCATTGCCGATTGGTTGGTAGATAACCCATTAGATGATGGAGAGTTAGTAGACCTAAGTTTCCCGATGAGTGTATATACTACATAGAAATCAGACCTCCCATTGTTGCGTGTCCATGGTATTCGAGATATTGTCAATTTTATTATGGACCACACATACCCTAAGGGATAAACATCGCAGCAAAGAAGACAGATACACGTCATAGGTGCCAAGTATGTAGTTATAGAATAAGTGCTCTATCATAGAGATTTTGACAGAATGTTGCTAAGGTGTGTCAATGAGGAGAATCTGAAAATATCCTCTATGGAGCCCACAATGGGGTCTGTGGAGGTCACTTTGGAGGACATGTAACTACTATAAAGATACACTGGATGGGATATTTCTAGCCCACCTTAGAACATGATGCAATAGATTATGTTTGCAAGTGTCATGAGTGCCAGGAATTCTCTCATGAGATTTAAATTCCTTCCCAAGCTCTATAACTGATTACAACACCTTATCCCTTTTCCACGTGGGGCTTAGATTTGATAGGGAAATTCTCTCCCTCATCAATAGATGGCCATAATTTCATAATAATGGCCATAGAGTATTTCACAAAGTGGGTTGATGTCATGCCTCTTACCACCATTATAGGGTCCGTAATTGTAAAGTTTATTTTTAATTAGAACATCTATAAGTATGGGGTCCCACGGTTCATTATCTCCGATAATGGCACATCATTTAAAAATGAAGAGGTGTACAAGTTCTGTGAAAATTTCAAAATAAATCATCACACTGCCTCGTATAATACCCTCGGAGTTAATGGATAGGCTGAGGCAACTAATAAGACACTAAAATCTATCCTCCTGAAAACTATTAAGGAGAACAAGTGTGATTAGAACCTAAAGCTATTTTTGGCCTTGTGGACCTATAGACTATCAGTAAGAATGCCGAAGGGGGAAACTCCATATTCCTTACTATTCAGTTCGGAAGTGGTTTTACCACTTAAGGTCAAAATACCAAGTCTACGGATATCATTACAAGGAATCTTAAGAGAATAAGGATATCGTGAGGCTCGACTCGTTGATCTAGAAACCCTCAATGAAGCTTGGATTAGAGTTGTGGCACACCATAGAGCTTACGCTAACTGGATGTGCCGGCAGTACAATAAGAAGGTATATGAATGTGATATATTTATTAGAGATTTGGTATTGAGACTTGACATCCAAATAGACAAGAAAACCAGTGATGGTATAAATTTGAGGCCTAAGTGCTTGGGCCCATATCGAGTCATGGAGGACTACAATAATGGGGCATATCACCTGTGTACTCTAGAGGTTGAAGAATTTATGAATCTGTCAATTCAATTCACTTAAAATGTTACTATGCATGATCCATCTATATTTCCACATATACACTATTGCATTCACATTGCCTTTTCATCTGCTAGATCATTTTGTAAATTTATAATCAAGAAACTTATCTTTCAAGAAACTTTCAAAAACTTCTGAAAATATTGGCAAAACATTCAATCACATTTCTTCAAATATCGTAATATTATCATCAACATTTCTTATCATTTCATCAATTCAATAAGATAAGACAGAATTTTGACACTAATCCTACCAAGGCCTACACAGTTGGCTCTACCCATCATTTTATTCCAACATAGGTGTCTTTTCCCACATTTCGTGTTATCCAAAATTCACCCCTCAAGGTAATTTTGGATAACCTGCATCATTTCTTCAGGATTGAGTGAGTAAAATTGGTCTAAGGCCTCAAAATCAGGTTTTGGAGGTCCTTTACCTTCCTCTAACTTCCCTGTCCAAGAAAAAAATCCAAGAAGTTAGAAAAATTTGCAAAAATTTCAAAAAATGGGCTTCTTTTAGTGTATTTCGGAAAAATCAGGTATTTTTGTCCTAGACAGTCCACGGGATGTTAGGACAACTGGGACCCAAAATCCAAAATCACCTCACCAAGATAAAATCAGTTAAGTCAGATATTTTTGGTCCAATCCGCACAGTTCACGCGGGACAACATGGACCCACATCGCTAAAAATCTGATCACAAAGAAGTGTGGGTAATGCGGAGGTCAACGGCCCTCACAACCCAGTCAATGAGGGACAAACGGGAAATCAAAAGCTGAAATCATTGCACCAAGAGGGAATTGGAAAAAGTGGAGAAAGGAGGCCTCGGGTAGTCCAAGTACGCGTGGGACATGAGTTCCCCGAAAAGCCGAAATAGCCACATACAAAGGAAAATTCAATGCCTGACCCTTCCGAACTTCAAATGGCCATAACTTTTGACCCCGAGCTCGATTTTCATGAAATTTGACTTTCTTAATTTTAATGAGGGTAGATATGTTAAAATAAAGGAAACATCTCCAGCTCTGATAAATTAAATGCCCATTCTCGTTAAATGACAGAAATGCCTAGCAGACCCAAAATAGTTGCCCGCACTCAGAAGGCCATAACTTTTGCAATTCTCAACAAAAATGCACAAAATTGGTACCGTTGGAATCATGGATCCAAGACCAATGCACAAAAATCAAGAAAAACATGATTTTATGAAGGATCAATGGGGGTTTTGTAGAAAATGTGCCCAGTTTAGAATAGTGGTTTTATTTGGTAGTTAGGACACATTAATGAAGCATGACTGCCATTTCTCATTCTTTGTAAGTTATGGGACGAAGATGGGGAGTATTTTGCAAGAAAAATACCTTCATTTCAATCTATTTACTGCCTTGTACAAGTGGTTGAAGGACAAATTTTGGGATTTCCATTTTCCCTCTCTCTCTCTTCTTAGATTTCTATAAATTGGAGTGTGGCTCATCATAAAGCGAGTTAGTTTGGAGTAGTAAAACTCTGTCAAAATTGTTTTGTGAAGCCAATGTGCTGCAGAGCCCTTGTAGTGGACTCCTTGCATGGTGGTCCAAGACCTTATTCTGTGATAGATTAGATTTTTCATATCAATGAACCAATAGATATAAGTTTATGGATTTATCTTCCCTATTGTGTTTGTTTGCATTCCTCTTGCCCATTCAATATCATTGCATATATATTGTTTCTATCTTATGTTGTTACAGGATTCCTTTTCATTTTATGTGCATGAAATATTGTTTTGAATGCAATTTCTAGATTGTGGAGAATTGTTATCACCCCTTCTAGTGTGCACCTTGCTTCTACTTTTCACACATTGGAATACTATTCTCATACCGCTTTAGTGTAGGATTTTTTTCATGTACTCTCTATCCCCTGGTCCTTGGAAAGATTAGATTAGGATAGATATTTTTTTCTACATTAGATTAGATTGTGGCGGGTAGTTTAGGAGCAAGAACCAGCTTTCTGCGGAGGACTATCTCGAGTAGCAAGTCCCAAAACTTGGAGATGGTACCCATGTTATCCAATCACGATGTAAGTTCAAGTACACACACTTGTGCAAACCATAGGGTGTTGCGATTCAATGATAACATTTGTTCTAGAAGCTTCTTGGAGCCATATCTTTCCTAAAAATGCTCTTTGGTAGCAAAAACATTCTAAAACTCTTTTTTACCTAGAGTGCCTATAAGCCCATCTCAGCCTTTGGTGTTGAACCCTCACATCTTACTCTGGTTCGCATGGGGTTGAGATTAGGGAAATATCTCCCTCCCAAAATCACAACTCAACGTTTAAAAAAAAGGTATATATGTCAAGTCAAAAATCAATACAAAATTTTCATTTACATGCTTCCTTTCCTTACTAACCTTTGTTGTTGAGCCCGCATCTCTTACTAGTGACGTGAGATTGGAAAAGGAGGGAAATTCCCTTACTCACCTATTTTTTCCTTTGTGATGAGCCCATGCTTCCTACTGGTAGTATGGGGCAAGGTGTAGGGGGTATCTGCAAATAAATTAATAAGTTAAAAGAAATTTTCATTCAATAAAAAGTGCTTTGAAATCATAAATCCCAAGAAAAATGAATTAGATGTGTATGTTCTAAAAGAGTTAAAACCTTAAAACCATATTTTTTCAATCAGGAGGCCATCTACAGGGTCTAAGTCTAGATAAACTTGCAAGAAAATCACATTCTAGATTATGTAGTAAACTGTGTGTAGAGTTAAGTTGTAGGTTTCTAATTGGGTTTCTGTCAAAATCTTGTCTTCATCTCATCACTTCCATTCATCAAAATCATACAACTCACATCTCTTCTAGCTCATAGTGATGAGCCCTCGCATCTTACTAGTTGCATGGGGTTAGAAGTGGAGTGAGTTCATTTTATTATCATATTACGTTCATCACATTTTTCCAACAAAACAATAAGTACTAAATATTGCTTGAAAAACCAAAGTTTCAACATTACATTGTGTTTGCATCGGCATCATGTAAAAAAAAACAACAAAAATAAAATCATTCTATTAGCATTTATCATCCACTGCATACATTCTAAAAAGAATATAAAATCAAATATTCTAAACATCAAAGAGTACACATGTGAAGTAAACCATAAATGAAGTCAACTCTAGTGCAAAGGATAGCCGAACCAAAAAGAGATATCTGTATATATCATAATAAGTCAAGTTTGTATACAATGCCATCACACACTAGGTGTGGTCAAAATACTCACAATGAGCACGAAAATCCAAAAACATCATATATATGCCTCACAAAATGGCATCAAAGAAATAAAGGCCCATGGCCTATCCCTCTCTACGAGAACCTTGGGAAGGTGCACGGTTGTGGTTGGGACTCTTGCTACGACTCCGATGTCATGAATGCACCGAATGGTGAGAGTGTCTATGAGATCGACCACTAGTCATGGCTTCGTTATGTGAGTGACTCTACCTTGCCATCCTCTCCGCCATATCATAAGAAGAAATCTATTTTCTTTGAGAATTCAAGAGATCCGTGACCTTCCAAAGAGGTGTAAACACATCAAGTATGTCTTCCATCCTGAAATGGGTGTCCCAAATCATCCAATAGCTTTACATGATTATTCCCCATAGGGATCAAGCAAAGTATCAACACAAATCCTATGAATAACATCTCGACCACCATGTACCATCAAGTAGTGGCTACAAACAAAGAAAACAATGACGAGTTAGAAAACATTCAAAAACCAAAAATAAACACAATGTGTAGTTTACTAACAATTCTAGCTAACAAGGTCAAGAAAAGAGTATCTACATACTCGGATCTTTGGGCATACACATAGGATTAGTTGGTGTAGCTGGTGGTGGTGAAGCTACCTGTGCACTGTTGTGCCTCCCCCTCTCCCGAGGTGATGTGTTGTCCCATCACGGACTACTCATCACTACCTCCCTCATGAAGAAGTGGCTCCTCAAAACCAGAGTCTCCATGTCCACCTCCACCTCCTTTCTCTCTCTGTCATAGATATCTCCTACATAACTCTCCACTCTGTATCACTATCCTCCTCCTTATCATGATCCTCCTCTCCTCCCTCCTCGCCAATCTCACCCTCAGTCTTTGTCTTTGTATGGGCCTCCTCCTCCTCCTCCTCCCCATTATGAGTGGGTGTAACCTCAATCTAGAGGAGGGTTGTTGGTGCTCTAGGAACTGGGACCCTATCCACACTAATAGGTACCCCTGGTGTAACAATAGTCTAGCCATGCTCACCCTTAGGGCCTGCTCAAGCCTCTTTGATACCATGATAAACAATAGGAACAACTGTAATTTCATCATTGTATGGCTGCCCAAACTGCCGAGGACTTTGTCAATCGGGTGGACTTCTACCCTAGTTGTCTTGTCCACTAACTACCTCACACCACTACAAGAAAGTAGTATGGTCTTGTCATCACCCCATCTCCCAATCAGGTCTTGATATGGTCTAACAATGAAATCATCCATAGTCAAAGAAGCAACAAGCTGATGTGCCCCTCTGAGAATAGACAAACCTATCCATCTCACAGCCCTGATGGCCCCTAGATCCTATATACCAACTCCCTCCGGTACGGATGATCCACTCTTACACCCAACACATCACCAAGAAAGGGTAGCTCAAGGTTTTCCATCAGTAGCTCTTGCGATGTGGTATAGATCATGGTATGTGGTCCCAAGAATGTCCACACCCCAAGAAAAATCCTCTCATGTTGCTCAATAGACATAATAACGTGAGCCCAACAGTACAAGAATTTGTTCCTCGCCCTTGTCTCCCACCAAACACGAGGCCAAAATCCCAATGATGGCCTTACAGAGTGGGTATAGGTGTGGAGGTAACTGATAATAGCTACATACCATACTTGGTAACCACATTGGGTGCCCCATCATCTCCCATATAATATTCCCACTATCTATACAAAATTGGAGAACCTTTCTCTAATGTCAACCATCTACCAGTCACAGTACACCAAGAATCTTATAGACATCCTTGAGAGTGATGGTCCACTCTCTTAACACCAGGAAACTAGAAAGTGTTCCGATTAGCATCCCAATAAGACAAGGTCGCATAAAATCTGGTTGACTAGTGTTATGTGTGGCACCTAAGAGATCCTCCACAACCCATCCCGGTGTAATAAATCCCTCTTAGCCTATGTCAGCTAAGCAATAATGTCTAAGAGCTAATCACACTCTCTTTCCCAACTCCAACGAATGTATAAATCCTTCTGCATTCACAAAAACAAGAAAAATATCAAGTTAGTAACATGTTTCAAGGCATAAGCTCATCAAAAACAATATAAAACAACTTAAAATAAAAAAAATTCATCCAAGTTAGTCAAAATAAGGTTCTACCGCGATAATTACAAAATCGGTGCAACTTTGTGCATGGTAGTGGTTGCATAATTTTCATGGTGGTTACGCAACTTCCCCTATGCATAGCAGTGGTTTTGTAACTTCCACCATGTTTAGGGTGGAAGTCATGTCTGGAATGGATGAGCCATCCCCTTTGACCAAAAATGCAAAAATGACAAAAATTGACCATTTTAGATAAAACAAAAACTAGACCCACTTAGGTGACCCCCTAGGGAACATTTTAACTCAAGAAATTTTGAAAATAACCCCCTAGGTGTAGATTTTTCAAATTTTACATTTTTAGGTTTCAAATAAACAAATTCAAAATACTAACCTTTGTCTTTGCCACTGGGTCTCTCACTCATGGGGCCATGATCACGTCATCGCTCTCATCATTTTAACTATGCTCTCGCTCAAAACGGTTACTATTTGTCAAGAGATCTAAAATCACAATGAGGATATGTGCAAATGAATTTGAAAATGAGTGTTTTGGTTATATATATGCTTTGTTTTAACTTCATTTTGAGTGTATATGCTTTACAAGGTGAAGCATTGGCGCAGGTATACTTCTATCCCTGTGCAGATGGTAAGTCCTCTTGTTGTTTTGTTTTAGTGTTTATTTTTCAATATCATATTTATTTGTACTTGAGTCTTGCTTTCATCTTATAGGTAGCAAGAGCTTGGATGGCGTCACTTCGGCACATGGGCGTGTTAGGTATAACTTCTAACTCCCCATTTTGGGAACGCCATACTTGGACTCTATGTTTTATGCCTCTTCATGGCTAAAACACTTCTCCGAGGGGGTAATATGTACACACCCAAATTTTCATGTGTTACATTGTCAGAAATGGTTCAAAAGTCCCCAATGATGATTCATGTCTTTTCCAAAGGTGTTTGAGCTCCTTAACCTCTTTGCAGCTTATATTTTTAGCCTAGTTTACCTTAGCCATTTCCTACTTTTTTTTGCAACATTTTTTTTTAGTTTTTGGCCTCTAGTTACGGAACCACTACCCTACTTAGGCAGGTTACATAACCTCTTCCCTACTTGGGCGGTGGTTTCTAACCACCGCCCTACATTGGGTAGTGGTTTCATGTGAATTTTATAGAACTCTTCGTGCATGAATAAGACGTGTGTTACTTCACTCCAATTCAATTTTAGTGCACGTTTGTGAATCAATTTAGTTGATTTCAGGATTGAATGATTCATATCAATATCCTCTTTCACTTGTGATTTGTAATTGATTTTTTAACTTCCCCTTCATGTGTTGATGTGGCACCCTTGGTCTGCAAGTGTGATAGTGCATGCCCAAACCAAACTTCTATAAAACCATCACTTATTCTGAAGCAAATGGCCAAAGAATTTTTTCATGTATTGCTATGTTATGTTGCTACAATCCTACTAGATATTACACAATCAAGATTTGTTCACTTGCATTGTTCTTCCTTTTCTTACATTGCCACTAGATTTACCTAGTAAGCCATTACTTGCTCTAGCACCTTCTTCTAGCTTCCTCTGCATTCCCAACTTCCTGGACTCACGTGGACACCGAAGGTTGGAAAATAATACTGAGGGGACACAAAAGCACACCACAACTAGATTTCCACAACACTACAATTACCAGGTTGGGGTTGTAATTGGGTTTCATCATTTCTTTAATTATTTGTTTGAGAAATTTGTATGCACATTATTCACTACAGTAGAAAAGGCATTTCCATTTTCATTGTTGCAATCATTGAATAGTTACATAATAGATCATTTCCTTCAACAAATATTTCTTAGGATAGATAGCTTCCTTTGCCTATCTTTGTAGATTTGTAAAGAGGTGATTCTGGAAGAAAGCTTCTGTGTTAATTTAGAAATCAACAAAAGCATCATCTCATATAGAAAATCCTCCATAAAAATCTTCTTTACTTTTCGAGGAAGTTATAGGGGAAAAAAACTTCGAGAAGCTCTGATTTCTTCCCATGCCTCTGAGGAAAAATAGAGGATTTAATTAACATCCATAGTTTAGAGAAGATTTAATTGTTTATAATATATTAGAATTCTTCTGCACATATAGACAACTACATCTAGTTGTTTTATTTGTTTTAGGATTTTTAATTAGATTAGAAGCTTTCATTTCTTTATTTCTTCATTTAATTTAAAAATTTCTAGAAAATCACAAAAAGATTTCTTTTAATTAGATTAGTTTCTTTATATTGTTTCACTTCCTTTATATTACAAAATACAAAAACATAGTGTAGTATTTGTTTATTTAGATTAGATCTTTATTTTATTTGATTAGATTAAAACCACAAAAATGCACACATGACCATCACTGGACCATGACCAAAAAATATTTTATGGTTTTTTATCCCAAGGGTCCACAATTGAATGGACCTGAAGACCAAATAGACTTATAAATTGGATTACGCGTGCACATGTTTATATCATCCCCACACATACCAGACATTTTCAGACAACTAAAAATTGTAAATCAATATGCTTATAGAGTTGTCACATTCTTGACTAAACCAACTAATCACCCATAGATCCATTCGAACCACGTCACTCTCTCATTCATTCCATGACCTTATCTAGAAATAGTTACAAGGCACCCATTAGTTTTCCACGTATCCCACAACCATTGGAAATTATTTTCATGGAGCTTGACATTAATTTCATTCTTTGTGTGTCTATTCTTTCTGACCCATCCATTAGACCCATTCAGGTTAGAAAGGCCTTCCTTTCCTTGACAAGCAGATCATGATATTGCACGTCAAGGACATTGTTTTACCTTGATAATTTGTTCATATCATTCCCACACATTTCCATTCACATTATCACATTTCACTACCCATATCCATCCACACTTTCTACATTGGTTATCCTGGAATGACCTCGGGAGGTCAAGTGCGATTCAAGGTCATGTGTTAATTTTCATTTGTACAATGACCATGTTACATGTGCTCATTTAGAGCAGGTATGGTTGTTAGATAGCATGAGAGTGAATTATGGAGATATATGAGTTCATGGATGCATGTAGGTATCTATGTCATGATGTACTAGGTATGTTAGGACCTTTTGAAGTACTTTCATAATGAGTTATATTGCTCTTTCAGTTGATCCTAGCTTCTATAGTGCAAAACCCTAAGTGTTACCTCTATGCAAGTCTCAATGGTTGGAAATATTGAGAGGTGATTATTAAATTATTTTGATTGGGGATTTTATTATGATGTGATATTATTCTTTGAGAAAATTTTAAAGTAGACATGATGAGAATTTTGCAAGATATGTCAATTTTGGTGAGATAGGGTTATGAACTTGTGGATTTTTCAGCTTGAATTAGAACTTATGATGCTCACCCTAAATAATGTGCTTTGCATGGGACCTTGTTGATTTCAAGGATTTTTTTAATTGAGTTTATAAGGTTTCACAAACTTAATTATGTCATTTCATTTTCATATTTTTATGAACAAATGTTAATAAGGTAAACAATTATTTATGAGTTTGAAACCCTAGCTTGAAAGTGGTTTGTAATATTTTCATCTTAAGTGGACATAATTTATTCCTAGTACATGGATTATGATTTTAAAATGTATATTACTCCTTCATATTTTCATTAAGTTATGGTAGAGGTCATGGTGATGAGTGGACCCCACGCAAATAGGTCAGGTTCTGAATAAGTTTTTTTTGGGACAAGCTTGTCCAAAGGAGTTGCAAACAAAATTGCTATTTTGTGATGTATGTAAGTTTTTCTTGATTTCCAAAGAGTTTAAAGGTCATGGTGATGCATTTACATGGTCAAGTGTGCTTCATTTATGTTGACTGATCAAAGGGTAGTTTTGAGGCAGTAAAAGGTAGTCTTCAATGAAATGGACATAACATGAGATACCAATGGAGTTAGGAGGTGATTAAAGTTGTGTTGGAAATATAATTCAGATATATTTCCATTTGCATAATTTTATCTTCATTTTTATGATTTTTTATATTGTTTCTATCTCATTTTGTGGACAATAATATTTTTGCCTATCCATGTGTAACCGAGTTTGGAGACGAAATGAGTTGGTTAGAGCATGAGATGGATTGGGTGATGATTTATATCACCTAGAATTTAAAGAGGGATGAATTTGGAATCCAATGAATCCATTTAGAGTTCCTAAAAGTTTCATTAAGGGTGATAATTATTTACTTTTTGAAAACTACTTTTTGGGCAGCATGATTTGGTGAAGGAAAAGTTGATGTAGTTTGAACCAGTGGTTGTTTCAAGACTTATTAATTTCTTATAAGTGTTCTACAAGTAATTTTATTTCCATAAAGTGGTCACATGACATATTTTATTTTATTTTAATATATCTTGAGGCAAAAATTCATGTTTAGGGTCCTGAAGGGTGCTGGAAATAATTGTTTTGAGAAGGATAAGAAGCAATGGTCCCATTAAACAAAATGTTTTGATTGGTTGATGAAAATTGTGACCATGTATTATGTTTAAATATTATTTCAAACATTTTTTTATTTTTGGGTCATGAAAAAGCTTGGTTTTGGTGTTAGGGTAATTTTTCTCTTTACTCATGGGGATTTGAGTCCTTTTTGGTGTATGGAATGTTGTTTTTAGATAGGCTAACATACTTGGGTCACTTGTGAATATTATGTTATGTTTTTGGGATTTTTAATGATTCGTGGGTTGATCCAAATGAGAGAATTTTTTTGGTTTGAATTTTAAATAGGAAGGAGCTTATAAAAGCATTGTTTTGGATGCCTTTTGGAGCTAGTTGAGTGTGTGTAAGAAGTGTGACCTAGGTGAATCTATTTTGCAGGTGTGTGAGCATGTTTTAAGATCAGATAAATTGTGTTACATTGTTAATAATAATTTCAGATGTGTTTTCAAGGGTTTTATGCATGAATAAGTGAAGAAAGTGTTTGATTGTACAAGTTTGAAGACCTAGGGTTTAAGAGAGGGTTTGAAGAAATTTGGAGCTAAACTTGTGGATCACTATCAGATGTGGTATCATAATATTTTCAGTGGTAATACTTCATCAAAATATTGTGTGATGTTTCATATTCATGCAAGTCTCTTGTTGTGTGTAATATCAACAAGGGTTTAGGGGTTGGTGTTCCTTATGGGGTTGGTGCCTCACTAAAGAAATATATTGTGATGTGTAATATTCACTTGAGTCTTTGTTTTGCGTAATATCAGAAAAAAAAATTAGTGGGTTTTCTTCCCCTTGAGGGTTCCCCACTTACATCTTGTGTTATGGTGTTTCTTCCCTTACTTATGGTTAAATTATTGAATGAATTTTGTATGTTGTTATGCAGACACTAATGAATGGATAAATCGATTAATGGTTTATGTGAGTGATATAAAATTTAAATTGAATTTGTAAGGACTAATTCACCCCCTAAGTCTAGTTTTCTTCTAACAATTGGTATCAGAGAAGGTCCTTTTGGAGAAGTTTGATAGCTTGAAAGGAGATCCTTGAAGCACAATAATGGTGAGTAGTAATATTACTAGAAAGGCACCAATATTTGATGGAACAAACTATGATTTTTGGAGTCTAAGGATGAATACCTATATTATGTCCCAAGGGTTTTGATTTTGGAATATTTTGGAAGATGGATATACTCCTCCTAACACTCCTCTCACTAGTAAAGAAGACAAGGATGAATATGAACTCAATTCTAAGGCATTTAATGCAATCATTCATGGTCTTGGAGAATCTGAGTTGGGTAAAGTGATGCATTGCAAGCCAACAAAAGAAGCATGGGAGAAACTTCAAGTTATGTATGAAGGTGACTCAAAGGTAAAATTTCTAAGCTTCAAACCTTTAGAAATCAGTTTGAAAGTCTTAAGATGAATGATAATGAGTTCATTAATGCATACCTTATTAGAGTTGATAAGGTTGCTAATAGCATGAAAGGGTTAGGATACAGTGTGAAAGAAGAATATTTTGTTCAAAAGTTTCTAAGGTCACTAACTCCTAGATTTGATTCCAAAGTATCTGTTATTGAAGAGGCAAATGACCTAACTACTTTGAAGTTAGATGAGTTTCATGGTACCTTGACTTCCTATGAAATGAGGATAGGTGATTCTAAATCAGCCAAGAGAGAGATTTCCTTCAAATTTGATATGAAGGATAAAAGAAAGAAGGTGAAGGATGATGATGGTACTCCTAAAATTGAAGATGAAGAGATATTTGTTATGATGGCTAGAATATTGAAGCTTGGATCTAGTAAGTACAAAGGTAAGCTCCTTATAAATGTTTCAAATGTGGTAAGATAGGACATTTTTATGTTAATTTTCCTCATAAACACAAGAAGGAAGATCATGATGAACATGAGTATGATAGTGATCATGACAACAAGTACAAAAATTATGATAAGAGAAAGAAAATATTTAAGAAGGTTGACTATAAGAAGGACAAAAATAATTTTTATACAAATGAAGATGATGAATTATTTGATGCTAGTAGTGGTGTTTTAGATTCTAAATCTGAATCAGATTATGAGGATATAGGAAATGAGGTTTTTTCATGACTAATGATGCAAAAATTCTTCTAGTGATGGCTCCTCTTTGTTAGGAGATTTTATATCATGTTATTATAGTTATTCTAGTGAAGATGATGAGGATGAAAAGATGATTTTGAAGGCATTCAAAAGGAGTTAAATCATGCTGAGAAAGAGAACAAGAAGATGAGTTTATAGGTCAAGGAATATGAAAATAAAATGCACAAGCTAGAAGAGAAGTACAAGGCTGAGTCAAGTAAACAAAATGAGTCAATCAGATTACTAAAATAAAATTAAAATTATCTTGTTTCAAGTTTGCAAGATAAAGAAAGTGTGTGTTCAAAATTTGAAGAAGATATAGATTTCTTAAGGGCTGAGATACTAGAGGTTAGAAAGAAGACTATGTCCTTTCAGAAGTTTGAGAAAAGTGCAAATGATCTAGATGATCTACTTGGTAAACAAAGATCAACAGATGATAGAACTGGTTTGGGCTTCAAAGAGGAATCTAAAGGCAAGGAATTGAAGCAAGAAGACATGGTTTCAAGCAAGGAATTAGGTGAAGCTAGCATCAAGGAAGAGAAGAAGGTGACTCTCATCAAAGATAATGTGAAACCAAGACCTATTAGGCAGCCTAATGCCTCAAGGTATGAGATAAATTTCAATGGATATTGTTATAATTGTAATGCATTTGGTCATAGGGATAAAGAGTGTAGGAGGTCTCCTAGAGATAATCAGCCATGGAGAGACAATAGAAGTGAGTTTTCTAAGAATGTGTATGCTACAATTGTAATGAACAAGGATATGTTGCTAGATTTTTCTTGTATGATCCACCTAGACATGTTGATGGTTTCAAAAGGAAAAATTTTATAGTGTGATACAACTGTAACAAAGTTTTTCATATTGTAAGGAATTGTTATCCTTCTCTCAAGACAAAACATGAGTTTTCAAGGTTCTAGATTACAAGGATGTCTTTTTATTTTCCCTAACTTCTATGTGTGTTATAACCTCATCTAGACAGATCTGAACGCTCACCCAAAGCATGTGAAGCTACCATGTCTCTCCTTTGTATTGCTTTTCAAAATGTTAGCATGCAGATAAATGATGATATATAACCAATTACTCATTCAAACACACTTAATCATTACATATATTCAATTAGAAATACATGTAATAAGGAAACATACAAATCATATAACAATTAAGATCAATTACACCATATAATCACCATATTTAGACACATCAATTACCATAATCCATCCTCCATAATCCATTATAGCAAATTATTACATAATAGAAGTTGAATACATAGCCATAACTAGGCGTTGGAACATACGTAACATGAAACCCTAAGCCATAAATACTCTAATCACTCATTCATGAACAATATTATATGGTCCTCTTATACACGTTACCTAAAACAAGTACATACTCCAAATATATATATGGGTGGGGACTTTCCCTTCACCACCTATGAATTCTAAAAATAGACTACATGCCCAAAATAGCCATGTCTGCTAATAATAGGCATTCCTATAAATAAGACTTTATTTTATCCTATTAATAGCTTGATCCATGCATGACCTTTCATCTTTTCTTTGCATGTGATTTATCCCAAAAATAGACATTCCTTGGCCCTCAAGTCATATTTCTTTTCTCCTTTACGTGATCCACACTCTAACATTATTTTCCTATTTTTAGCTCGTAACTACAAAATCAGCTAAGTCATGAATCCTACCTTCCTAGGTATGTGCCACTTCAATGCACCTTTGCACATGTGCATGTGTCCTTCTTGTGTACCCCATTCCTTTGCACGCTCTCCATACTTAGCCATTTATTCTAGTCTAACATTACCCCACACTAATTTCATTTCCGTCCTCGGTAATGGGGTCCCTTAACTTATCTCTCCAAGACATAATGAATAAAGAATAAAAGAATAAGGAATGAATACAATAATACAACATAAAGAATAGATTCTTCAGGGTGCTCCGGTCTCCTTTTCCTCGTTGGAAACAAAAGTTTAGGGTACTCATTGTTAATTGTACTCTCCACTCATTCCATTTTTTCAACCCCTTCTTCACTAAATTTGGAATTACACCAACTATATTTTCCATCTCCTCTAGATTCATGTATTCCCCTTTGTGCTTGAGCTCCCTTATCACTCTAGCTATTCCTGAGATCATACCCTCCATAAATTCCATCCTTCACACTATCAGTAAACCAAATTCCTTTATTTTTTCATCATGTGGCTCCCTTTACTTGATTTAAGCATGTCGTGATTCTTTTGCAACCACATCCAAATTTTCTTCTCTCCCTAGATATTCATCTCTCTTGGCTGCAAGGGCATTGTTTTTCTCATGGATTGTGTATGCCTTAAGGATATTCTTTGGATCCTTGCAGTTGTCTAGTGGAAAATTTGTCTTCTTTACTTCATATTTCATTGTTTGTAACATGGCGTCATATATCCCAATCCTGTGTGTTATATTCTTCTTATTATTTTCATTTTCTACTTTTGGGTCTACTTGATTCTCCCCTGCACGATTGGATTCTCTTAAAGTAGCAAGTGGAAAAATTTTGCTAAAAGTTAAAGGTTCATCGTATGTCTTCTATGTTTTCTCATCAAACTCTAGTCATGCCTCCAAAACATCACTTCTAATGTCTGCAGAAAACTCTAGAATATCCTTCTTACACTTCACTTCATTGTCACGCACCTCAGTCAATTGTTGGATTTCCTTTTCCTTGTACTTATTATCTTCTAAAAATGTTTTGAGTGTGGCCACTTTATCCAAGTTTATCCTTGCCACTTCTACTACCATATTTTGTCAAGGCATTACTTTTGCCTACTCATCTATGAACTCGTGAGATTCACTATGATATGGGTTTCTTGAGGTTCCTTCTTCATCCTGCACCTTATGCATGTTTCCTTGCTGACATCAAACTCTGGTTCATCCATATGTGTTTGCATCATCCAATGCAATATCTTCCTTGTATGCACATATTTTTGCACCCTTGGGATCTATCATCTCCCAACCATATAATTTCTCATGAGAAAGTGTGCTCTGAAACCTTGTGCACATGGATGATCTTGGAAGGATCATGTACATACCCTAGGTCGACATCTTTACAAGTTTCTTCACCCTTTTCTCTCAAACCACTTACCCTTAGGAATTTGTCTCTTTTCCTAGAACTAGACCTTTTCCTAAGTCCCCATGCTCACCTAAAGGTTCCCTTACATCAATCTCTTTTTCTTCATCCTCTCCTATGGGGCATTCCTCTTTGCACTTACTAATAAATTTATTTTCATGATGGGCTTCCTCTTCTCTAAGATCTCTTCTCCTTTCACATCAATAACCGGTGTGGACCTCGTATTGCGCATAGCTTCTTCTCGATAACTTTTATTCCTCACTATCATGTCACGGCATGAGCTAGTGCCTTCTCTTTGTCTTCTTCTTAAATCTTGGATTCATAGGATAGTCCTTAGAAATCTCCTTATAGGTACAGAGGGTCTCATACTCGGTGCTCCTTGTCTTTGGCTTTCTCCTCAGACCTTCTCCTATAACCCCGATCCACCGCATCACCTTCTTCTTTTCCCATCTCTTTAGCCTCAAGCTCAATTCTCACCTCTTCTTCTTCCTGTTTTAGAGGACTATATGCATGTGGCCTCTTGATACCTATTGGTGGATGTATTCTAGCACCATGATCTAGCGTGCTGCTATCTTCCATCTCTTTCTCCTCCTTAGTCTTCTTCTTCCTCTTCATCCCTAAGAGGAGTTAGCTCAGTCTCTGAGCTGGTACCATATGTATGCTTTCCCTTAGGAAGCTCTAGGAGTTTAAACTCATCTTCAATATACTTCCCATTCACCAATCTAGGCTTAAGGTATATGTATACCTTAGCCGCACCAATCTTCCCTACTACCAAATTCATAGAATTTATAATGATATCATCTGATATCATAGTCTCAATGTAAGCAAACTTACCCAAATAAACATAAGTCTTTCTCAACGTGTGATAGTCACAATCTACCTTATTTGCATCAAACATGAGTTTCCACGCATCTCAAAAAATTTTCTATTAAGGCTTGTAAGTAGCGCATTGTAAATTCATAAGGAAACTTGTACCATGTGCTCCACTTACCAGTATTCATATAGAACCTCCCAATGTAGTAGTGTTGGTAGACCGCAATCTCTTCCTTTCCATTTATTATTTCCCATAAGTTTCTTTCTATGCACCATTCATGTTCAAATGCCTCACACATTCTTCTATACCAAATCTCCAACCTAATTTTGTAGGTGCTGCTTGTGGCTTCATCACTAGTATATTATTAAAATCTCTCTACCATTGACTTCTTCTAGAGGGTATTGTCACATTTTGTCCTTGGGGCCATCTGGGACCCCAATATTTGTAAACATAATTGAAATAAGTATCACACCCCAAGTAATTTCTTCACCATTATGTGCTTCCTCAATAATGCCTTCTACTATGAATATAGAAAGTTTTTAGAGAGTCCCCTCCACTATCTTCTTTACAATATGGATCCATTTCTTATTTACTTGGCTTCATCTCTCCTAGTTATTGAAGTTAGTCAAGAGATGTGTGGAAATATTCATAATAGGTTCAATTACCTTAGATATTTCCATCGTGCACCTCCTTTACGATAATCCATCTCGATTGCAATGGCCTCCACACTAACTTCATCATCTATATCACTAGAAATTTCAATACCCAAGATCTGTAATCTTGTGAGTCACCTAATCAGTGGCGCGGTGATTCATACTCACCTTCCTACGAAGTAGAATAAATCATCATGGACCCTTGACATTAGCCATTGATAGATTCTCTCTGGTTTTCCAAAGTATGGAAACTCATAGATTTGCAAGACTCCATCTTTCTCCAAAATATTTTGTCCTTCGTCATTGTATATGGTTTTAACTTCAGTTCCCAAGTTAGTTATTTTCATCAACTCCTTCTTCTATATCTGGTCTTTTTTTTGGTGGTGTGATGGTTATAATCACTCACCTTGCTTCTGCGAATGTAGGATTATGAATCATGCACTATGATTACACCCTCGGGATATTACATTTCTAAAACCTTTCCTTGGGTATTTCTTCTACTTCTTCCTCATGTTCCTTCTACTTTTTTCTCCTTGTGGCTATTACAGGTGCTCTTTTTGGTTCTATTACCAACTTGCACAACTTATCCTTTCCTTTCTCTTCCTTCTACTACCTCTAAAACCTCGAATTCACGTGCCCTAGCTGCATTTTTTTCTTTCCAAACCCTACTCTTCATTCCTTTTTCTTGATCTCCCACTTCTCATAAAGGAGCTCCACTAAAATCATGAATAAATTCAACTAGTTCAATGTACTTATCACCTAAAATAACACTTCATGCTCATTTACAATTCAATTTTATCTCTCAAAGGCTCAAAAACTCAAACATGAAAGGTAAGAATGAAGTTGTTTGCATCCCTTTTATATATTTTTGAAAATTTTCCACATTAATTACTCCTCACCTACCACCGTACCCATCTTTAATTATGATTTTTACTTTTTTTTCCGCATGTTTTTTACTTGCTTTTGTGCCCCAATCATAATCTTCTCGCACGCCTCACTATTTCTTAGGCCATAGACCTCCTTACGTGCACCTCCTTGTGCCAAAGTACATAATCCTTTGCGCCTCATACCAACGTAGTTCATCATGTAGTTTCTACCTTGTGTTACTCTATACGACCCTTTCCTTATGCATGGTCTTCATCTAAGTAGTTTTCCTTATGAACACCACCACCTTAGACACTTGTAGCACCATCCTTTCCAATGCGCCAACCTATATATAATTCTTTCACTCACTAGAGAATATATTTTTCACATTTTTCTTGCACCTATTTATGGATCACCCCACACTAAAAACATGTGTTTCCTCTATGCATGAAATACAATAGATAGTAATTATCTTCCTACGTGTAAAGCACACTTATTACAAAAAAATAAAGAAATAAAAATAACAAAGCATAACAACGATGACAAGAAACACATGAAAGGGAAAATATAGTCTAAGTGGAAATATTACCTTATTACAAACACCAAGAAGACTTATTTATAGTAGGGCTTCAGCCTACTCCCATTGAAGTAACTAGGAAACATAGTTCCATCCAATGCCTATAACTAACATGACCTTATTCGAGTATCTTGGTTACTAAAAAGGTCCCAACCAATGTAATTTCAATTTCCCTGGGTGGCATGCAAACTTGGAGTCATAGAGAAGAACCATCTTTCCAACCTTAAATGTCTTGTTCTTAATGTTTCTATCATGCCATGCCTTTTGTCTCGCCTTCTCATTATTTTGGCTCTAACACACAATGGCATGCCTCTTATCTAACTGTATTAGTTTTAATGCACTCTTCAACATCTTGTTCATCATCAAGTCCACCTACGTGCACAATACGTAAGGATGGTAACATGAATTCAACTAGTAGTATTGCTTCCATGCCAAACACCAACTGAAAAGGTGTGGCCTTGTTCAACCTTTTATAAGTGGTCATGTATGCCCAAAGTACAACTGACACTTTATCATCCCAATCTTTCCTTCCAACATCACAATTTTTTTCAATATTTATCCCTAGATCTTGTGAAAGATCCTATTAATTACCATTAGCATGTGGGTGATAAGGGGTATTTTTATGGTGTGCAACCACCATATTTTCTACCAATAAATTCAGATTTTCTCATTTAAGAAACGAGTTCTTATATCACTTGTCAAACTTAATGTACAACCATACTTGCTAATAATATTTTTCCTTAAAAAACTTTTTGTTTTTGTTGTTGTACAATCCTTTGTAGTTATTGCTTCTTCCCACCTTGTAATATAGTATGTACAAGTTATAATGTAGCATGTGTCAGTCCTACATGTGGGTGGTGAAATTGGTCCTACAAAGTCAATATCCCATTTCTCGAATGGTTTTGTGCTTACAATAGGTGAAATTGGCATCTCATCTTTATGTCTAGGTTTTCCAAGGTACTGACAATGATCACACTATTTCACATATTACTTGTATCCTTGTATAATGTCTTCCACCAAATTCCAGCCATATGAATCTTGTGTGTGGTAACATCACCTACATAATGTCCTCCTACTATTCCACCATGAACATCTTCCATAATAGTGTTGTGCTCATGTTCCAAAACACAACGAAGCAAGACTTCATCACGGTCTAGCTTTGTAGAGATCTATACCAATCAATCGATAAGGGGCCTCACATTTTGCAAGGTACTTTTTTCCAAATGTCTTCATTCCTTTAAGAGTACCCACCCAGTATGTAAGAAATACTACAATATCTTCCAATTATGTGGGGGCATAGTTCAATCTAAAAAATTGGGAATCTAAAATAATTCCTCTAAGCTTTGAACGTCTTCACCAGTTAATTAATCCTCAACAAATGGTCAAGGCCTGAATTGTTTTTTCCTGGTTTCACAACAATAGTGAAATCAAATTCCTGAAACAAAAGTATCCATCTACATATCCGCCCTTGCAAAACAGGTTTTTTAATCAGATACTTGATCACCATACGATCTATATAGAAAATAAATGGATTTTCCAATAAATAATGGTTGAACTTATGCAACACGTAGATCATAGACAATGTCTCACACTTGGTAGTTGTGTAATTCTACTACACGGGTGTAACTTACTACTTGCAAAAAAATAGGATGGCCCACAATTCCCTATCCTGGTTATGCCAACATTATACCTATCACCATATTAGAGGCATGAATGTGAACATGAAAGGGCTTATCCCATAAAGAAAATCACAAAATAGATGTAGTAGTCAACATTTCCTTCAATTTCTCAAAATCATGTTGTTACACATCACCCTAACAAAATTTCCCTTTAGCTCTCAACAATTCTTCCAAGGGTGCGGTAATCTTTGCATATCCTTTTATGAACTTCTTGTAGTATCATGTATGTCTTATAAATCCATGTAACTCACTTTGATTAGTAGGTTCTTCTAAACCCAAGATTATAGCTATCTTGGCTAGGTCTACCAAAATCCTTCCTTGCAAATGATGTGTCCCAACAAGGTGCCAAAAGGTGTGTACAAATATGCACTTTTTAATGTTGAGAGAGATTTTCAGCTGTCTGCACCTCTCAAACATGAGTCTCAAATTATCACAATGATCCTTGACTAAGCCATATATTGTCCAATCATCCAAATATACCTACAAGAATTTATGAATAAAATCCTAAAATTCATGTACAACAATGCGTGAGAACACTGTTGGCGCATTTTTCAATCTAAAAGGCATAACTATATATGTAAAGCTACCCCACTCAGTGGTGAAAGTATTCTTCTCTTGATCTTCCTTCACGATGCACACCTAGTGATAACCTAAAAACCCATCTGTAAAAGAATATATCTCACGCCAACAACTCCTTCAAGGATTTATTCTGTGAAAGGGTGGGAAAAGGATCTATGAACACATGAAGCATTAATCTCTATGTAATCCATTCACAAATTTTATCCTCCCATCCTTCTTAATGCTTATGACCATGGGGTTGACCCATTCAGATTCTTCAATAGGCACAATAATTCTAGACTTGAGCATTTTATCAATTTCCTCTTTCACCTTCACACACAGATTAGGATTCATCCTATAAGGCCTCTTCCTAACCGGGAACATGCCTTCTTTCATCTTGATCTTCATCTCACCTAAAGAAGGATGCACACCTTTAATTCATGATATAACCACGGGAATAAGTCCTAGAAGTCACACAAGAGATTAATAATATTTTTTACCTCATGTTTTGACCAGTAATCACAAATAATGGCCACCTTGGGCTCATCCTATGTACAATGTCAACCTTCTTTATCTTCATGGGAGCATGGTATGTACATGCATTCTCATCTACAAAATCCATCACCTCGCACGCACCTTCAGTATGGCTAACATTTATGCTTTCAACCTCTTCATCATCAATCATATACACAATCTTTCCTTTCTCCTTCTCTTCCTAGGTGTGACCCATCTATACCTCTTCGATTCCTCAAGATCAAGGCACACCTCGAGATCAGGTTCTCCAAACATATCTAGCATGATCTCTTCTACCTTCACACTATCCCCCAATGTGATGCACTTCATTATATGTAATGTTTCATGGACTGGAGGCTTAGTATAAAAGTAATCAAAAGTTTGAATCATACCTGTAGTCATCTCTTGCCAATTTGCAATCTCCCTTTTTAGCTCAACATGGACATACCAGGCGCGTGCGCATCCACACAATGTGGAGTAGAACTTATGTACCCAAAGTGATGGTGGTAAGGCATCATTCCCCTGTAACCCATGATCTCTCACACTCATGGATGTGATGTGAAGCCAAATCCTTACCATGAAATTCACAAATGTTTGTGTAGGTACATTAATCTAAGTGAACCTAGTGGAAAAGGTGATTCTCACTTCTCGCCACTCCAAGAGGTTATCTTTATGTGTCACCCACCAGTGCGTTGTTTTCCTATGCAAGGTATAGACCAACATGTTTCTTCTATCTCCTTCATTCGGCCATTGAGTATCCATAGCGCACAAGAATGTATCGGGATTCCCTTTGCTAGTATTTCTTGGTACCGAAGCTGCCCAAGTGCCTCACCATGCATGGTCTAATCATCCTTATGACTCACCCTTTAACTTCATGCCCAACCATTTCATATGTGTCATGTGCCCAATTATCACAAGAAACACTTGTAGTGTCACTATGACATACATGTGCATCCTCCCACTAAATAACACCTTTTTTTGATGGTTCTAGATTCTCAGGATCGTACACTGTCTGAGTATAAATGTGATTAATATCTTCCTCAATCAAAGGCTCAACATAAGACTCTGTCTTCTTCTCAAATAGGGTATGATCACGCACTCCTCCTTGTTCTCAAAACTAATGTATCTCTTATTGAAGCACAAATCAACATTTTTTCATATAGAACCAGGGTCACCCAAGTAATGTTGGGAAAGAATCTGCTTCGGCAAGCTCTAACACCTCAAATTCCCCAGTAAACTTGGCCCCCTGAATGATAATAGATGCATCCTTCAGTACCCACATATAGAATATCCTTAGTTTTATTTTCCATATACTATACATTCAAATATGGATGCAATGTAGGTCTTTCCATCTGATTACATGCTTCAAGAGTCATACATTTATTTCAGTTCCTATATCTATCAAGATATTTCTTATCAAGCCCATAAATTATAGCATCGAGTGTTATCTCCTTATCAAATTCATGTTCTTACAGTGAGATATTAGAATGAAGTATTTACCTATCGTGCTTAACTCCTACTCATGGTAGTTTCTCTCGAAGCCATTCTCCTAACAATGTAATGATGTTCTCATGCACAACATCTTATAGACTTCTTTCAAATAATCCACATCCGTCTCTGTGGGATCTCAACATTCTTTACTTTCTCTCTTTCTTGTACCTACTTTTTTAAGCATTATATTTCACCCTAAAGATCTCTAATGGCTCACATAGACTCTAGTATACTTCCTTATTATGACCGTATGGATACTTAGCATGTATACTTCCTCCTTGTTATAAGAATATTGTCCTTTAGAGGCTCATGCACATGTGTGGATGCATCAAAGCATGCATTGTAACAAAGCATGGGTTAATATTCGGATCAGTCTTCTTAGGCATCCATTGATCAAAATTCACGCTCTTACGCTAATCATCCCCGCACCCTTTTCCTTCTTTTTTTACTCATGTGCTCATATAAGTTTGGGCAATCTTCTAACTTATAATGCCTTCCCACACCATGAACATGTTGCATTCTAAGGGTAATCTTATTGGTAATGATCAGGTGACCCACAAGTGTAACAAGTTCCTCATGAAAACAAGCCTCTACCACCACCACATGACCTTAGCCTCTATATCCTCCTTGGAAGTCTCCATTCCTATTATCTCCATGGTGGTTTTCCCCTTATGATTATGGACTTATTGTTCCTTGATCCACTTGTCACACTAGTTTGGTGCACTCCTGTCTCAATGGCTTCATGGATGTGATCAATCAATATGTGATCCAGTAAGTGCCATGGTAATGGGACTTGTAAATATTACAATTTAAAGACACCTTATTTTGGATCACATGCTGCAAAAGAGGGAAATCTTAGACATCATGGTTCAGGTGATAGACTTCACAATCTAGTAATAATGTGCGCACTAAATTAAATGGGAAATTATCTTTAGTATGTCCCTCCACTTCACAATATGTGCACCATATTCCATTGTGTATCTCATGTGCTGAGTTAGCAGAAATCTTCTCCAACTATTTTTCCATGGCTGTAATTTGTGCCTCCAATAATGGGCTCACTCTAGTATCAACACTTCCAACAACCTTAGCACACAAAGCAGCTTCCAAAGCCTCACATGGATCCAAATATGTCTTAGGAGAGAGAATTCTCTGCGAAATGGAATCAACAATCCTCCAACAAACAAATGTGCATGTTGACTAGGATGAATTTCATAAGAACAACTTAGATAACAGAGTCTTAAAACACATGTCATACTCCTGTACGCTTTTAATTAAACCTAGTTTGATGTCCTTAAGCATGCTAATGCTCTATTGCTCAAACTTTGGAATGTGAAACTTTTCTAGAAATGTAGAACACAAAGCATCATATTCCACCACAAGTTTGATGTGGATCATACTTCATGTACCATCTATACACGTGCTCTTATAGCGTAGTAGAAAATTGACTATCCTTCCTATCTGAAGTTGTAATTCCCTTAGCACACCAAAGTAGCTCACACTTATGCACATGTTCTAATGCATCTTTAATACCTCTATACTCTGGTAAACATGAGAGAGACATCTCATAGTAAACCTGAGGTGTCAACTGTAATGGTGGTTGATGTTGATGGGGTTTGGTTGGGGATGTGGGCCTTTTCATTAGATCCAGAGCCGTAACCTCCACCAATATTTCCTCTTGATCCACCTAATCCTCCCGAGCCTCCCTGTGGTGGGTTGTAGGCCGATGGACGTACTTCCTTTTGTCCTATTTATGGTCCTAAACTAGACACCAATGGTCTATGTAGTCGCATCTACTACGTAGTACTTCCAACAGTCTACGTGCCAATATTTTTTCCCGATGACACACCTAGGAAAAATCCTTCCATAACACTTCCAAATAATGGTGTTGAGTGTGACGCCATGGGTGCACACTACTAACTTTATCTTATGAATTCAACACAAAATGATATGTACTCATCTCCACTTGTTTACCTGTACTAGCCTACTTTTCAATGAATATTTCAAGATTTGGAACACCGTGCACAAGGGCTAGGTGGTTAAGTGGGTTAGATGATGTGCATTTGGGGTCCTCATTCTCTCCTCTGACATGCTCTCATCTGAAGCCAAAGGGGATTTCTCTACTACGCTTGCCTAAAGTTGGGAGATCCTAATGATGTGGCTCCTCGTCTTCCACGAGATCTTCAAAACCTTCGCGATCCATCATCCTCCTCAACTCTAGTGCCTCCTGAATCTCCCATACGTGTGTCATGTCCCTCTCTCATGCTTCATTAAACTTGATCCATCTTTCCTCTCTCTTCCTTTCTACCGCTAGGTCCACCATCTTTCTCTAAACTTGATCATGCCCCTACGCATTGTGAGATTTAGCTATCCATGAGAAGGTGTATAAATCTAGTTCTATTATCAAAATATTGATCGATAGCGATATAACGTGCAAGTATGATCCTTTGGGCTCATGCAATAATCTAAACTCAACTTCCTCTAGACACAAATAGGTAGAAATAGTGTACTCTAATGTATAATTGTGTAATACTCCAGCCCACCAATGATCTACATCTCTAGTCCACTCCACATTAGCATCAATAATATTTTGGTAACCCTTTTACGTCAAAGTCTCTGTCTATATCCCCAACACTTTCCTACTACATATGTTGCCAACCACTCATATAATTCTACTGGAAAGAAGTTGAAGAATGTCTCATAAATATCATGATAAAGATTATCTTCTACCCAATGATGTGCATTGAAATCAGGTCCAATGCTATATCTCTACATAAATTGATCTTGACCATTGTCTACTTAGCTTTCAATACTCTCAAGAGTCAACTGATATACCATTTGCAAGAAACATCCTGAAAAAGGTTTGAAAAGATGTCTCGGAAACAGAACCAAAATGTAATCTTTTTATTTACCCTAACTTTTATACGCGATGGCACCTCATCCAGATAGATCTAGATGCTCACCAAGAAGTGTGTGAAGCTACCAGTCCCTCCTTTTTATTGCTTGTCAAGATGTTAGCATGCAGATACATGATGATAGATAACCAATTACTCATTCAATCACACTTAATCATTGCATATATTCAATTGGAAATACATGTAATAAGGAAACATACAGATCAGATAAAAATTAAGATCAATTGCACCATATAATCACCATATTCAAACACATCAATAACCATAATCCATCATCCATAATCCACTATAGCAAATTATTACATAACATAAGCTAAATACATAGTCATAACTAGGCATTGTAACATGTGCAACATCATACCCTAATCCATAAACACTCTTAGTGCTCATTCATGACCAATAGTATGTGGTACTCTTGTGCACAGTACCTAAAACAAGGACATCCTCCAGATATATATGGGGCAAGGTAATTTCCCTTCACCACCTATACATTCTCAAAATAGACTACATGCCTAAAAAATCCATGTGTACATTACATGCATGCTAATAATTTACATTCCTATAAATAAGACTTTTGGTATCCTATTAATAGCTTGATCCATGTATGATTGTTAATATTTTATTTGCATGTTCTTTATCCCAAAAATAGACATTCCTTGGCCCTCAATTCATCCTATTTTTATCCTTTGTGTGATCTGCACTCTAATGTGTTTTTCCTATTTTTAGCTCATAACTACAAAATCAACTAAGTCATAAATCCTACCTTCTTAGGCATGCACCACTTCAACTACACCTTCACATGCACGTATGTGCCATCTTTCACACCCCATTCCTCCATGTGCTCTCCATACATAGCCATTTCTTCCATTCTAATAAAGGAAGTGGTCTTCAAAGGCCTATAATACATGAAAATGGTCCAATAAGGGCTTGGGAACCAAGAAGATATATTCATACTTCAATAAGAGCTAGTGATGATGGAAGGAAAGGTGTGATACAAATATCAAATTATAAAAGAGAAGAAGAATGAGTTT
This sequence comes from Taxus wallichiana var. yunnanensis, assembly GCA_018340775.1. NCBI lineage: Eukaryota > Viridiplantae > Streptophyta > Pinopsida > Cupressales > Taxaceae > Taxus > Taxus wallichiana. The sequence continues at coordinate 25,116,805 of CM031243.1, read as the reverse complement.
TTCAAATACCTAAGAGGGCTTAGGACCTCTTCAAGACCTTTTAGGTCTTCATGGTGTTCATATATCTCCATTATACTTCTTAGAGGTATATTAGTGAAAATTAAGCATTGGAGTGACGGGAGATATTTTGGTATGTGTGTGATTCCTCCATGCTCATAAGGTATGACCTTCAATGTCCTTGAGAATATTCCCATGGTTCAAGTTGGTTGTTCTTGTGTGTGAAAAGTAAAAATCTCAATATGGTGGTCATTGGGTATTCTTAAGGTCTATGGTTGCTTTGTATTTCTTAAGATGTATGTTTGAGTTGTTTCAATGGGTGTTTTATTCATAATGTGGTTCTAAAAAGGTTCATTGTGTTAGGAAATTCATATGGAGTATCTAATTTTGGTCTATGTTTGGGGTTGAGTGTGTTGAATGAGTCTATGGAGTGTGATGCTTCATGATTTCAAGTCTGGGTCATGTGGTGTATTTGAGTTTGTCATGAGTTCAAGTGTCATGTAGTATGTATATGAGCCCATGATGAGTGTAAAGCTATGAAAGTGTCTCGGAAGTTGTTAATGGCAATCGGGGTTTTATTGTATTCATTCTCCTCAAAAGCATGATATGGTCATAATGAGTGGTCCGGGAATGTCCATTGGTTTGAGAATCATTGGGTCCTATGTTATGAGTCTCTAAAGGTGATAATGGTTCAAATAATGTGTTATTAAGATGAATTTGTATCATCTAGTATTATAACTCGATCAATCATTATGAAGAGTCAAGTTTGTGCAAAGTGTTTATGAAAAATATTGACAAGTTTCAGGTGATTAATAAAGTTTCTATACCTAGACAAGATGGTGAAAGATCAAAAATGATAGTAAGAAGGTTGTCTCAGTTCCTTTACATCATTATTGGCATGTCCATGGTATTTTGGTTCGAGTAGTGCTCTACTACAAAGGTGGCTTCAAGAAGGCTAAAACAGGGGTTGAGGTGAAAAAGACAATTTTTGCATACCTAGAAGGTGAAAATGGTTTTTTGGCTCCAAGCAAGGTAAGATGATGGTCTCTTCATGTTTTTTTTAATATATTCAAATGGTGTTCGTGTTATTCCCAAGGGGGTATGGTAGTTTCATGCTTGCAAAGTAGGAAAAATTAGGTTTTTAGTGAAATTTAAAGATTTGAAGTTTCTTTTAAACCTTTGGTTGATGTTTCCAACCAAAAGATGATGTCATGAAGCTAAGAAAGGTGAATAAAATGTTTTTACAATTACGCCTTTGTTATTAATGTAAAAAGTGGGAGAAGTTCAAGTGGTTTTCCATCAATCACCTAGGGGAATTTGTTGGCATGTTGTTGCATAGGTGTTGTCATTGATGAAAGACCTCATTAATGAAAAATTTGATGATTCCGTAGGCTCGGATGATGTTGGAAGTGTTGATGACATGGTGTTTCAGGTATGTTCATGGTTGCACATGTTGATTAAGTGACGATTTCTTGTTCTAACAAGCCAATTAAGGTGATCTAGCTACCCTAGGTGATGGTACATAGAGTTTGGATCTTCTCGTTACTTAAGGAGCATGTTAGCATGATGGATAACATGATTATAGACTGCTTGGGAACTCATATGAGCTGCAGAGTATAGATACGGAGTTGGTGACTAGGTTACGAGTGCTCATTTTGAGCATGTATGGTTGTTAGATAGCATGAGAGTAAGTTATGGAGCTATATGAGCTCATGGATGCATGTAGTTAGGTGTACCATGATGTACCAAGTATGTTAGGACCTTTTGGAGTGCTTTCATGATGAGTTATAGTGTTCTTTCATTTGACCCTAGATTCTACATTGCAAAACCCTAAGGGTTGGCTATGCAAGTCTCATTGGCTAAGAATATTGAGAGTTAATTATGACATTAATTTATTGGAGATGTTATTAGGGTGTTTCCTTATGCTCTAGGAAAAATTTCAAGTATCCGTGGTGAGAATTTTGCAAGATATGTCGGTTTGGTGAAACAGGGTCATGAACTAGTGCATTTCCAGCTTGAATTGGAACTTCTAATGCTCACCCTGAATTGTGTGATTTGCATGGTACCTTGTGGATTTCAGGGATTTTTCTAAATTTAGTTTAGAATGTTTCACAAAAATAATTAGGTCATTTCATCATCACATTTTTATGAACGAATGTTAAGAAGGTAAATAACTTTTTTGTAATATTTTCTTCTTAAGTGCTAAAAATGTTTTCGAGTGTATGGATGATTATTTTAACATGTAGAGGAATCCTTCATATTTTCATAAAGGTATGGTAGAGGTCATGGTGATGAGTGGGCCCCACTCAAATAGGTTAGTTTCTAAAGAAGTTTGTTTTGGGACAAGCTTGTCCAAAGGAGTTGTAAAATAAATTACTATTGTGTGATGTATGTGAGTTTTTATTGATTTCTAAAAATGTTTCAGGTCATGGTGATGTAGTTACATGGTCAAGTGTGCTTCATTTAGGTTGACTGGTCAAAGGGTAGTTTTGAGGTAGTAAAAAGTAGTCTTCAGTGAAATGGAGATAACATGAGATATAGATGGAGTTACAAGGTGATTCAAGTTGTGTTGGAAAGATAATTCAAATATATTTCTATTGATATTTTTTTTAATTAATGATGATTAGTTTTGATATGGTTTTTAGGTAAGTTTATGGACAAGAATAATTTTTCCCATCCAGACGTAACTACTTTTGCTAAAGAATTGAGTTGGTTAGAGCATGATATGGATTGGGTGATGATTTATATCACCTGGAATGTGAAGAGGGATGAATTTTTCATCTAATTAATCCATTTGGAGGTCATGAAAGTGTTAGGAAGGGTGTTAATCAAATACTTTTTCATGAAGCATGATTTGGTGAAGGCAAATGTTGATGTAGTTTGAACCAGTGGTTGTTTCAAGACTTATAACTTTCTTAGAAGTTTTATACAGGTATTTTAATTTCCATAAAGTTTTCATGTGCCATAGTTTTGTTTATTTTAAGATATATTTAGGCACAAAGTTAGATTCATGGTCCGAAGGGTGCTAGAAATAGGTGTTTTGAGAAGGATAAGAAGTAGTGGTCCCATTTAATGAAATGTTTTGATTGGTTGATGAAAATTGTGACCATGTATGATGTTTAAATTTTATTTTAAACATTTGTGGTGATTTTTAGGTCATGAAAAATTTTGGTTTTGGTGTTAGGGTAATTTTCTCTCTCTACTCATGGGGATTTGATTCTTTTTTGGTGCATGGAATGTTATTTTTGGCTAGCCCGAACTACTTGGGTCACTTATGACTATTATGTTATGTTTTTGGGGATTTTTATGATGCATGGGTCAATCCAAAGGATATAAATGTTTTTTTGAATTTAAAATGAGAAGGAGCTTATAAAAGCATTGTTTTGGGTGCCTTTTGTAGCTAGTTGAGTGTGTGTAAGAAGTGTGACCTAGGTGAAGCTATTTTTTAGCTGTGTGAGAATTTTTTGAGATCATATAAAGTTTTTGACAATGTGAATAAAGTTTTCAGATGTGTTTGCAAGGGTTTGATGCATGAAGAAGTGAATAAAGTTCTTGATTGTGCAAGTTTGAAGACCTGGGGTTTGAGAGAGGGTTTAAAGAAATTTGGAGATGAACTTTGGGATCACTATCAATCTGTGGTATTAATATATTTTTAGTGTTCATACTTCATAAAAATATTTGTCGATGTGTCATATTCATTAACAAGGATTTAGGGGTTGGTGCTCCTTGTAGGGTTGGTGCCTCATTAAAGAAATATCTTGTGATGTGTAATATTCATTTGAGTATTTATTCTACGTAATATCAAAAAAATATTAGTGGGTTTTCTTCCCTTGAGGGTTTCCTACTTACATCTTTTGTTATGGTGTTGCTTCTCTTATATATGGTTTATTGAATGAATGTTGTATGTTGTTATGCACACACTAATGAATGGATATTTGATTAATGGTTTATGTGAGTGATCTGAAATTTAAATTGAATTTGTAAGGACTGATTTGCCACCGCCCCCTCTTGGTTTATTTTGTTTCTAAAATAAAGTGGGAATAGTATATGACTATTGAGATGAGGGAAGAACGATAGAGATGGAATTGGTGTTGATAAATGGGGTTGATGTTGGAATAGAGATAACTATGTTTTAAATGAAAAAGGTAGGTTTTTGAGATGGGGTAGGCTGAGCTACACTTGATGGGATGGCTATGGTACTAGCAGTGGGATTTTGGATAGTAGAGAATATCAAAAGAGTTGATGTGGATGATGATGAGTTGATATTGTTCTAAGGTGAGGAAGTTTTAGATGAGGGGTATCTTTGAGGAGGTGGATTGTTGACAGATGGAATCTTGAAAGGAAAATAAATTGATATCAAAAGCAATGATGGGGGTAGAAGACATAGCAGAAGATGTTTGTAATTGACTATTGATGGGATAGGGATGTAATTGTTCAATGACTAGTTCATGATTGGGATTGAGAAGATGTGAGTAAGCACATGAGGGGTCAAGAACATAAGGTTGTGGTTAAGGTGTGAATGATTGAATATGAACACCCCGGGAAACAAGGTATACACCGAGAGAAATGGGGTTCACATATAATATTTGAGAGAAGATAGGATCCCCACTATAAAATAAATGGGGACTGAAAGGATCAGGTATTTTAGACAAAGCAGATTGACTGCTAGGGGAATATGGTTGTTCTTGATCTTTTGGTCAGGGTGATAGAGTAGCTCATTGTTCTTCTAGAAAATGTGAGGCATCTTTGATGTGTGTTTGGATATTTTCAATAGATCTATGATGGCTTTTGGCCATACTTTTTGAAGTTTGGCTATGGGATTGTTGTCTTGTGAGAACCATAGTAACAAACAATAACCTAATAATGAGAAAGAAATCTAGCTTGATTGGTTACAAGAAGCAAGCAAACCACACAAAAGAATTTTTGATTATCTTGATTAATTTAAAAGAAAAGTGAAATGTGTAAAATAGTTGATAAGGTCCTAGGAAATGGTTGTCTAAGGATGGTTTCAGGAATGTTTAAGGTTGGAGTCCTCGATATACCCAAAGGTACGTGAGGCCCAAATATATGTTGGTGTCAGTATGGGGCCTGGTATTGGGGCCTACCCCCTCACTTCACGGTCCTACAATAATAAGGGAGTCGGGTGCTTAGCCAATATACGATACCCAATTTTTAAAATCATCCGAACACCAAGTCACTTCCTATTGGGTGATGAAATCTTAATAATTTCACCTAGGTAGGAATGTTTTAATGCAATTTCATGTTTGGTTTGATTTGTCGTATATGAGGGGAGATTAAGTGAATGCAATCTATTAATCCCCTAATTAATCTGTGATCACGTAGCATGAAAGGTTATTTTTAAGACCAAAATAATGATTGATTTTGATGAGAAAAACAAACAAGGATGTAATGATTGAAAACAAAATGAACGGAAGAAAACTCACATGAAAAATGATTCCTTTTTTATTTTTTTAGATTTTACATTTTCACATCAATAACATAGCAAGAAAAAACCCCATATTAGAAGCCTACAAGGGTTATTGTAAAATATAAAATAGAAAGAGAAAACGGTGTTAGAGACTAACTAACCGAGTTATCAAATATAGTCATATAGATCATCGAAATTATCCCAAATCATCGCGATTCACCCCAATCGTTGGTGATTTGACTAGATCATTGGAGATTACAAAGAAGAAGGTCTAAAATTAATAAAATCAATTTAAATGGAAGAAAAGAGGGACTAAGGGTCCCACCAAGCATACCAGAATGTACTGAATTTTTTTCACTTTTCAACTTTAACTTAATGAAGTGAAATATCAAAAAAATAGATTAACCTCGTAATATGGCGGGGTTTACCGATACTGCGATGATTGATGCTAATACCGATGAATGAGAGCTCCTTCCTTTCTTTCACCAACAAAGGAATTTGTAGATGAAATACACTAGACAAAATTAGATTAGATAGATGGGTAAATGAGTGTTTCTAAGAAAGGCCGATTCCAGGAATCCAATGGGACTTCCTTCGAGGATGTCGATCACTTTGTAACAATCAAGTGAATTAATAAAGATAAAGATAAATGCATGTAATGCATAGAGATATGTGGATAGTAGACGAGGATTTATATAACTCTAGGTTGAAAGGTAGGTCTTATTCAAGTGCGAAGGTGGACTAAGAAAGGGTGGATGCAATATGGAAGGACTCAAAGTAATCATACCAAAATTCCTTGGTCTCTTGCTTGATCTCATGAAGGAATTAAAATTTATCTTAAAATTCTTCCTCATCAAAAAAAAAATGTATTGTTCACGGTGTGAGTTTATGGATAATGTTGTATTGTTCCCTTAAGAATGGTTTTGGACTATAGGAAGGTCATAAATACTAGTAATTGGATGTGAACACCTAGGAAACTGCCATCTAATAGAGATCCATGCTTGGAAACAACATGTTAAATGAAAATAAATTTGATAAAAATGATATAAAACTGATAAATTGATGAAAAGATATATTTTGACAGGATATTCGGCAATTCAAGCCAATTCTTTGGCAATTATTGTTAAAAAGATAGCTTTCTAAAAAAAAGATGACAAAAGGCTAAAAATGATGTTTTTAATTGTTTTTAGTGTTTTTATGAATTTCAAATGCTAAAAAGAGATACAAGAATACCTTTGGGTGAGAGAAGAGCTAAAATATACCTTAAATCTTCAGGAAATTGATTGAAGCTGTCATGTTGATCATGACATTTCCTTAGAATGGATGATGAAAAATAGCTTCAAAAACATTGTGTAAAAGATTGTTGGAGGTTGATATTGACGCTTGATGATTTGTGAAATGTCTTGGGTTGTCTATGAATATAGAAAATGAAGTGTAGGTATGAGCCAAATGAATTCTAAAATCCCCAAGAGAGTGCTCAAAGGTGTTATTTATACTCACCGACAATTAGTTAGAATCGTCGGCGATCCACTTTTCGGGAAAGTGGTTAAAACCACTTCCAAACAGAGTTTTTATGTTTTTAATGTGGGTAAATGGTTAAGGGGATGTTGGGCCTGAGGTTTAGAGGTTTGAATGTATTGAAAAATAGGATTAGATGATTTTGAAATGGTTAGGGTTTATTTAGAGTAGTTGGGGTTACTACAAGAGAGATAAAATGATATTTTACGGTTGTAAAATAATTTTACGGATGTAGGATCATGGATTAAATATTTTGGAGGAAATTATACTTAGGATAAGTGATACATGGATTAAATAATGTGATTAGATGAATTTTGCTTAGAATTTTGTTGCGGGGGTAGTGTATGTGGTTAGGGAAATTAACACTACTAATTTTAGATGTCTAAACCTATGGCCTTTATTTACTCCTTTCTACCTCCCACCTACCCAATTATCTTCCCTATGTAACCATATCTCACCCATATCACTTGAAATCCTAATCTCTCCTTTTGGGCCCATTTTTCCTTGAGTTTGGCATCCTTCTACCTCCCAAATGGATGGCTCTCTATAGTCACCAAAGTGACCTACCTAGGTTTCGTCGACCCTATAAATACACCTTTCCCCATCCTTGTAGGAGGATGGAATTTTTGGTCTCTTTCGGATTTGGTTTGATTTTTTAGGTTTCTCCTCTTATCAATGTAGCTAATCTCATCTTGGGTTTATATTTTAGAGACCTCTTTCATCATTATATAAGGAACTTTTTGTTTGTTTGAAGTCCCTTGTCATTACATGCTTAGATCTACCATCACCATCCCTTTTGCAATCATCATCATCGGTTTTGTAGGTTGTGAAGTCATCCTAAAGCCTCATTTTTACATCCAATCATCTCCTATCCTCATTTTCAAGCTGTCATTTTGTCCATCCTATTCGTTTAGGAATAAATCCACCTGTTGTTGTCGACCCTTCTTCGATCGTCATCCACTTATACCCCGTCTCTCTGCATTTTTTTCATATATCCTATAATTTTCCGATCCATGTACCCCTAAATATTTTAGAACTTTAGATTCCATCATCTCATCCATTTCTCACCCTATATCTATATTTTCAGCCTCTCGGTCACTACAAATCCATCCAGATCTTCATTGACTAGATCCGTGTCATCTTCACATCCATCCTACGTAAGAGCTTGCAGTCCTATTTTGGTGCGTTTCCTCTCATCTAGCCCTAATCGCCATTGAATGGCCCTCTACATCCTCGATTCACTTTGTTGACCCATGCAGATTTGATTTACTTTACATCTATTTTGATCATATATGTACTTTTCTTACATTTATAAATTTTCTATTTTTGTTTATCTCAAATTCTCCATACCATCAGATCCATTATTGTTGATTTTATCCTATCTTATCTACAAGAGGGTTGACATCCATCATAGGAATCTCACACTTCTTGGGACCGGCTTATGTCGGGAAACCCTCCATCCTATCTACTAATCCATTTTTCTTCTTAGTCTCCTTTTATTGTGTAGGTTATTCAACTCGTAGGGAAGAGTTCACCTTTGCACCCACATCCATTCATCTTATCTCAAGGTACCATAAACCCTGCATATTTGGAGTTACTTGTTTTCTTTAATAATATTTCATTAATCTGATTAGGAATGAGGAAACTTGGTAAACACATACCCAAGGAGGGGTTTATCCATGTGACCATTGATGAAAACCAATAATTTGCACTATGACAAATTATTTCACCAATACATCTTTAAAAATATCTTTATTGACATTAAACCAAAATCATCAAATTTCCTCTTAGGTGTATAGGATTATTGCATTTTTATTTCCTTGGTGTTGTCACCTAAAATTTCACCCTTGTTAAATCGCCGATTTAACACCTCAATGAAACATTGAAAGACCTCCAAAGTGTGGGATAATGGCACCTTTTGAGGTCAATTCCAAAGAAGGTTGGCTCCTTCTATCCTAGCTCACTATGACTAACTAACCAAAGCACTAAACTACTACTATCTAATCTTATCCTAAACATTCCAAGGGACCAAGGTTGAGAGAGAGAAATGTTAAAATAAAGAGAGGTGATGCACCAAACTATAATAAGGTTTGATTATGGCTCTATGGATAGTGATATACAACAATAGATGCAAAGATTTAATATAATGAACACATAACTTTATAAGAAATAAATATAATAAGAATGAAGAAATGTACAAGGATTGAAATATTCACGTTAAAAAATGATGCACTTAAAGGAAAAGATCAAACTTGCATATATATCAAGAACTTATCTATTTATAAGCTAAGATAGTAGAGGCACATGAAATATTCATGGGTGAGTTATAGAGATCTGTGTGAAAAATCTTTGGGCTCAAAAGGGAAGAGCTCTTGTACTTAGTAGAAAAAGTGAACCCTTTACATGTGCTTCTGTACTTACATATATAGAATTTTTGAGAGAAAGAAGAGGGAACTGATCACATCTAGTGATGAATGAATTCTACCACCCTTCTTGTACCAAGGACCATTCTCCATTGATTTCATAGGCCAAGTATGGGTTCCTCATTTTTCGCAATTGCACACAATCATATCACCATTGTAGGAGAATGACACCTTTCAACATTAAATCATGGTTATTGGAGTAGGCGAGTGCTTAGATTTAATTAAGAGTGGCTTCGTTAATTTTTGAAAAAAAATTAGGTCTCACCACCTCACTCATTTCTTTCACAACTTTCTGTTTAACATGGAAAATCTTAGATGATCCACATCCTTTTGCTAACTTCCACCTTGATCCGTGAACAACATTCTAACTCTAAAATTCCTCTTACCACCCGCGGCCTAATCTTTCCTCCTCCTACGGATTATGATGCATTATTTGTAGTCTTTTGTGTTATGTGGCATTTTTCCTTATATGGTGGACTCTTTGTTCCATGCAGCCTTTCCAATTTACCTTAGTCTATAGATAGTTACTCCTTTATTGACCTTGGTTCTTTTGATATTTGGATTTTCTTTGTATCGTAAAACCCGCCAACTTGTGTACCATTTCCTTTGTATCATGAAATATTTGTTCCACATATTTGTTTACTTTGTGCCACAAGATTATAACTTTACTTGTTTTGTGGATAACAAATCTGCCATCCCTACAGGTTTACTTTGTTATGTGAACTTCTTTGTTCTACATCTTTCAACCTCGTGTAGCTTGTTTCTCATGAACTCTTCTCTTATTCCCATACATATCCTTTATTATCCCACAATGTCATAAAGTATTAAGCCTTTGTTTTATGGCATATATCCCCATGGTGATGTTCCTTTGTTATGCGGGTTAGGTAAACCCGTAGGATGGCATATTTTTGTGGAACACTACATTTTTCATTCCTTTGTTACGCGGAATTTCTAGAAGAAGCTCTTAAGTCCTTAACTTAAATGAAGTTTTCCAAATAGCATGGGTGCTATTTTGGATAATAGTTTGGTGACTTTTGGGAAATAACTACATGGTACATGGGTTGATTAGTATCTTAGCATATCCATTGGGTATGAATTCAACATACAACTTAGAAAAAATTTGTAAGATCAAGTTACTCTTTTATCCATGAAATTTTAATTTTACTTGCCATTTCATTCCATGGAACATTATTTTCTAGTGCATCTTCAGAATTTACCTTGCAACCTTTAACCTGAAGAATGTAAATAGAACCAATACTTTTTCAACAATTCATTTGTTCTAGAGATCATCAAAAGTATTGAGGAAAAGGAACTCGATTAATGATCACCACACAAAAAAAGGAGGGAACCTCCAACAATACTAAGGAAGACAAAACAAAATGAAAAACAACTATTTACAAGATGAAATGAACAAACTCAATGAGAATTTTTGAGATAAATCCCATTTAATGGGATTTTAAATGACTCCCCATCAAGTTTAGAAAATCAAAAGATTTATCCTACTTACATTTGTGATGATAAATGGCCCACTCCAAAGTGCATCAAACTTAGAGTTTCTCCCGAATTAGCTCTATCTCTGGATCCCATTTCGGGACCATATCTCCTATTTTGAAAGCAGTGATTTCACTCTCCTATTACACCACTAATTGGTTTAATTTTAATGTTCTTCTAATTTTATCATGGTAAATTGCCTCAATTCTTCAATTTCAACCAAATATATCATTCAGAATTTTTTTCATCTTCTCCCTCTAATTCTAGCTATCGTGATAGCTCCAATAAAAGCATACCTTCTCTACCATATACAAGGATGAAAGGAGAAATACCAATTTATATTTAAGTATGATTATGTCAACCCAAATAGTATTTTTTAATATTTATATGCCAACGCCTTTGATTCATCCCCATTTTTCTTTTCATTATTATGATCAAGGTTCTTATTGGTAGACTTATCTAAGCCATTACCCTAAGGATAATAATTGGAAGAATTTTTCAAGTAAATACCATGTTTGAGGGCCCAATCAAAAAAATTATAGCCTAAGAAGGCCTTAGTATTATCATAAATTATAGTTTGGGAACCCCAAATCTTGTTACAATGTCCTCCAAGAAATAAAAGATAGATGATTTAGTTACTTCCTTGAGTGCCACAACCTATATCCACCTAGTTAACTAATTGATCAATTTTAGGACCCACATATGTGTCGGGATGAGGAGATGAAAATTATATTAAACTTATTTAATAAACATTAATGCATACATATAAATAAATGAATGCAAAGTAAAGTAAATAACACAATAACACGATATTTAATTGTGGGGCTAACCCATATATGGAGAACAAGTATGTGCTCAAAAATAATTTAATTCAACATATTAATCAACATCATAGGTTACATATATATAGAACTAGTAATACAAACTCCTAACACTAATCTAGGATGGTTATTTTAACCACCTAGATTCTCTCCTAACCATTAACCATCCTTAAACTATCTCACCCTACATTCATTCATCCTTCCCTAAAATCACTCACTTAAATCCTACGTGAGTGTTATTCACATATAATGATAATATTAAGTTATTTATCAACAACTTAATATTATCTTACATTATTATTATTAGTTCACACACACAATACACCCATGTTAGGACTAATTCCTAACATTCCCCCCTTGGTGCTAACATGGGAAGAAACATTATGATCTGGAGCTCCGATGTTGGATGGCCTAGTCACATGAATTGTTGTTGACGTTTGAGATCCGCCGGCTTTATAATCACCTCTTCAATGTACAATACATTGGATGTGAGTTCTAACCGATAATGCATCCATGCTACAAAAACAATCTTTTTTTTAAATATTCTCTCATTCCCCCACTTTTTGAAAAAATAATTTATGTTCCCTTTACATATATATATATATATATATAATGTATAGGTAAAAATGGTATGTTTTTGGTGTTAGGAGAGTCAACCCTTGACCACCATTTTACCGTAGTGCCTTCAAAGGGCTATGTGTCTCATAGAAACAATGCACTCACTACTTTTAGTTTTAACATTTTAAAAACTCAAACCGACATAAAAATGCACCCACCCAAGTTGTGTGAAGAGCTCGAGGTGGTTTTAGGGCTTGAGGACCACATTTCATTATATATATATATATATATATATATAGACTCTCCCCAAATAATATATAGGCAAAAAATTGTATGTTTTTTGGTGTTAGGAGAATCAACCCCTTGACCACCATTTTACCATAGTGCCTTCAAAGGGCTATGTATCTCATAGAAACAATGCACTCACTACTTTTAGTTTTAACATTTTAAAAAACTCAAACCTGACATAAAAAATGCACCCACCCAAGTTGTGTGAAGAGCTCGAGGTGGTTTTAGGGCTTGAGGACCGCATTTCATTGTGTGAAAAGATAGAATATGTTGTCGCCACCATTAAATCAAGACCAAGTCGTGGGCAGGGATTTGTTGAAGGGAGACGAGTCTAAGATCTGAACAACGGATTTGTAGTGCAGTGAGGATTTCGGTCTTCAAGGGCCGAGTTGAGAATGAATTCTACTCTAACAATGTTGATGCTTGAACAGAGTTGAATCCGAACGAGTGGCAGATTCTTGATTGCCATTGTCAAGCCGAGGGTTGATCCCATACATGTAAAATGAGATCATGTTTTTCATCACCAAGCCTGCATGTTGGAAAACATCATTTTTAGCCCTATTTGATATTTGGAGAATATCAATTTGCTCAGGAGATCCAATACATACATTACGTAAAGTAGCATCAATGAATCCTTGAATACCGAGAGAGAGGGAGCTATAATTCCTTGAGGTAACACTCAAACGTGAGCTCGAGATAGTGGATCAGCAATGGGTTTGGTCGCATATGTGAAAAGAGTCGTCTGAGCATGGTCAATTGGATGCATTGTCGAGAAGAGATCAGACCGAGATGCATGCAATCTACATATCTGAGGATCAATGCCACGCTAGATCTAGAGGTCTGTCTTCTAAATCAGGATGAGTTCTAATATACAGCCAAATCAAGGATTATCTTGTTGTGGAGAATGCCAAACATGCAACTCGTGGATCCTGGTCATGAGTTAATTTCTTCAATGGTATGGAGTAGATCGATCTCGGGGAGCTCAATCCAAATAGTGTTCACCCAATACGCTGAAGATCGCCAATGTTGTAGAGTTTCCTGTAAAACCTGAGCTGGGTGATCCTGAAACACTGTAAAAAAAATTCTCCGCAGATCACGTAAAACTTTTATAATTTTCAATTTAAAGAGCCTTTCTTAATATATGTAAATCGTTCAAAACTTTCAATCTGTTGTAGAAAAGTGTAAAATAGATCCTTCAAATCCAATCTTTGACTGTACAACTTGTTGCATGGGCACAAAAATAGAAAAAGTTAAAAAAAAAAATCCTGCAAAATAATTTTATCGACAACTGTAATATATGTTCGAGATTTTTTTATTTTTTTATTTTTATGATAAGTGTGAAAAAGATGGATGAAAAAACTGTGAAAAGAGCAAAGAAAGTGGGAAAGGAAGATAATTCATTTGGATGATGGATGTCAGCGGGTTCACTGCAAAGTCCGTGGTATTCACTATTACCGATAACAAATATGCAAGAAGGGTGGATGCTACAAACTCCATATTTCGTGTGAGGTCTGTGGTATCCAGTAGTCCTTTGTTTACACCTCTTGAATTTACAACAAATGGATGGCACATAGATAATGGAAAACGGGTTTGCACAAGGTCCACTATGCTCACCCATTTCCATTACCTAACTTGACAAATGAACCATGAGTGGGGTGAAAATCAGAGAGGCCTCATACGAAACCTTCTCTGATACCAAATGTGGGGACTAACCCATATTTGGAGAATGAGCATGTGCTCAAAAATAATTTAATTCAACATATTAATCAACATCGTAGGTTACATATATATAGAACTAGTAATACAAACTCCTAACACTAATCTAGGATGGTTGTTTTAACCACCTAGATTCTCTCCTAACCACTAACCATCCCTAAACTATCTCACCCTACATTCACTCAACATTCCCTAAAATCACTCACTTAAATCCTATGTGATTATTATTCACAGATGATAATATTAAGTTATTTTTCAACAACTTAATATTATCTTACATTATTATTATTATTCACACACACAATCCACCCATGTTAGAACTAATTCCTAACATTAACGTGGAAAATTCCAATGGGGTAAAAACCACGGTAGAATAAAATCCATTATGTGAGAAACTTTACACCCAATCCAAGAACTCCTCCTCACTTCTACTCCATGTTTTAACCCAAATTACATGAATAATACGAATATGATCTATATTCATATTTAAATAACAAAAATGGTTATGACCTTCTTAAGTGACTTGGGAACGCCCCAATTTAATATTAGTTAATAAATAACTAACAACCTAATATAAATTTTATATTTAAATAATAAAGAATAACTTATATTCTATATTATTTAACTATAAAATAAATATTATGATCACTTAATATTATAGTTCTAACACTCCCCTTAATATTAAGTGGGGATCCATATGCCAACATTACTGTTTGTACAATAGGATTTACAAATCCATAAACCCCAAAGGTTTAGGCTAGCATATGTATTTTTGAAGGAATTATAACACCTTCATCATGCTCAACTTACCTTTTGGTACAAAAGGATTTAGAATCCATAAATTAGAAGTATGATTTAGGATAAGCATGATTTGTGAGACTAAATCCCACCATTTCTCATGGAAAAAATTCTTAAACCACATCTCTAGGAGCCTTTTATAACACAAGGACCTCCTTTACAAATAGATGCACACATTGGACTATATTTTCCGTAAACTCTATTAGTTTACATAGATCATAAAAGATCTTTTTACAATGCTTTATACCAGAGTAGAAGTATAGAGGAGGAGGAGTCAACAACCGACCAGCCATCAGGAGGTGGCATTTTCATGCACACTCCTACTCAATGGAAACTCTGAAAGGCCAAGCATTGCACAAAATGTGCAGAACTTTACAAAGACAACGGATTCGTAAACATGTCTACAACTTGATCTTCAATTGGGAAGTACTAGAGATCTATATCACCGCAGAAAACCTTCTCTCGGATAAAGTGCATATGTATCTCGATATGCTTTGTCCTTTTATGTTGAACTAGATTTTTAGTGAGAGCAATACAACTTTGGCTATCACATAGAAGAGGAGTACTTCTTTTAGCTTCCATGTGCATCTCTTCCAAAGTAGTCCTACTTCACCACATGGCTTCTTTTGTTGCTTCCATTTCACTTCTATATTATGCCTCAATAGAAGAAATGGAGATTGTTGGTTTCTTTTACTACTCCAAGTAATGGCATCTGCGCCAAACTTGAATACATATCCAGTTGTAGACTTACGATCTATCACATCACCAACATGGCCAGAATCACAATATCCATATAAATATGCATTATTAGAAGAAGTATATTGTAAACCAAAATTAATTGTGCCCTTAATATAACGTAAAATTATTTTGGTGACTTCCATTGATCCCGATAAGGATCTCGCATAAACTTCAAGTAATCCCTATTGCATAAACAATTTCAGGTCTAGTAATAGTTAGCTATATCAAACTACTTACAAGTTGCCTGTACAAAGTAGCATTAGCTTTTTCACTTGCAGTTTAGGATCAAGTTTACATCCAACTTCTATAGGAATAGTAACATGTTTACAATCAGTCATATTAAACATTTTAAGTAAATTATTTACATATTGTGATTTAGATACTACAATAGAATTTGTATCCGAAATATAGTCGTGCCCAAAAATTATGCAATAATCCTAAGTCTCTGTCATCTCAAAATATTGTTAGAAAATAAGGGAATAAAATATGTGGAATAATCCCTCATAGAATCGCAACAATAGAAACTAATATGCAAAAAATATTACAGATCTCAAATAAAAGTGCAGAATAAAATAACACAACACAAAGAGACAAAGTATTTAATGTGGTTCACCTAATTTGCGCTACGTCCACCAAGAATCACTTACTCATATTTTATTACAAGCCACCGCTCTCTCAATACAATACCCAAATCTATTTGGAGCTATGCTCAACAAACTCTACAGAATTCACACCCGAATTCAAAACACATCTGCAATGTTACATTATACCTACCATATGCACAAAACCATATAAATAGACAATTGCTTAAGTTTTACAAAACCATGGGTATTAAAACCATGGGCCAAAACCATCCCATAAACCTATGGGTCAAAAACCCACCCATATGAGAAAATCACGTTTCCCGATATATTGGGCACATTTTAAGGCTCAAAAAAAATTTTGGCAAGACAACGTGGAAAGTGTATAGTCTTCAACACTTTCTCACATGAAAACAGTTCCACAACCTAACAAATATTGCATTAATTTTGCTTTAATTTTCATAATTAAACTGTTAGAATTACTAGTGATAAGTAAATCATCAACATACAATACAATGAGAATGATATGATTTTATTCAATTTTAACAAATAAATCATTGTCAGATGAACAGTTAAAAAAACCAACTTCATTAACAAAATTGTTAATCTTTGTATACCAAGCTCTAGGAGCTTTTTTTAAACCATATAAATATTTTTTTAATTTACAAACATACATTTATTTACCTGGTTCTTCAAATCCTTTAGGTTGGGTCATATAGATTTCTTCTTTTAAATCACCAATATTAAACCACCCAACCATATATTATATCATATTCCAATTTGTAATTTTAATCATATTATGTTAAACAATTGAGCCACACATATACCGAATTATATTAACTAATAAAACCAACCGAACCGAACCAACTCAATGAGCCAAACAAGCATCCACAGTCGAGCCGCTACACAGAATTTACACGACCTAGAGGGCGAGCCACCTAGGCGAACCGAGCCACAAGGATCCTTAAGAAAAATTTAGTGGTGTGATTGAATTCACACCACATCCTTCCATCCCCAAGGCTTTTAAAGCCTCCTACCCTCTCACTCCATCCCCATGTGGGACTAAACTATCCCATGGATAAATCATGGGGCCCACGCCTACGCAGGAAGGAGGTGTTTGGTAGTATGGGGGACCGCAGGGGTTATGTGGCATGCGCGGAGTGGGTGGCGAGTGGGTTATGCAATGTGTGCCACTTGGTGCATGGGGAGATGGGGGGTGGTTGGAAGGGTGTCACCCCCCTTACATGGGATATATAAAGTTAGGGCCGCATAAGTATTATATAGTTTATAATATAAAGTATAACTATATAATAAGTATTTTGTTTTGTATATATATTTTTTACTATAGTTAAAAAAACTATGTATTAACATATAGTTTATAGATTTTTTTTAGATTAGATTTTTATAATTTAAAAACCAAAGACTCTGGTTTAGAGAATAGAATATAGTTTTCAAAAACTATATATAAAAACCATATGTTATAAAAAAATTAAAGTTTTAAGATTTAAAGTAATCCTTACTATTGAAGGGGGTCCATAAGGACATGAGAGAAGTTTTTGAAATTCAAAGTTGAAAATAATATAAAAAAATTACATCACCAGGGGACAAGAGGTTTGATCCAACCAATAAAAAAATTTGAAGCCCCTATTCTCATGGAATCTTGTCTCCTCTGTAAATCTGGGTTTCACTTTGAATTTTACCTTATTTTTTAACATCTCGTATTTAAATTAGCCTACACACTTTCAAAAAAACTATAGAAATATAATAAAATATTTCACATAAATGTTTAACCCTTACCTCTATTTTCTAGACCTCGGTAATTCTCCCTATTTTGAGTTTTGGTGAGGATTAAAAACTTTCAAAGACTTTTCCACCTATGCACACTCACATTAATATATCTAGAGAAGGAAGGGGGTTAAATATGATCCTAATCAACTAATCAAATAACTTCCCAACTGATGTAACTTTAATATTATTTTAAATTATTTAATCTCTCTCTCTGGTACCATGTCAGGACAAGGAGATGAAATTTATATTAAACTTATTTAATAAACATTAATTCATACATATAAATAAAAGAATGCAAAGTAAAGTAAATAACACAATAACATGAGATTTAACATGGAAACCCTAATGGGGTTAAAAACCACGGTAGAATAATTTCTATTATGTGAGAAAATTTTACACCCAATCTAATAACTCCCTCCTCACTTCTACTCCATGTTTTAACCCGAATTACATGAATAATATGAATATGACCTATAGTCATATTTAAATAACCCAAAGGGTTATGACCTTCTTTAGTGACGGGCACACCCCAATTTAATATTATTTAATAAATAACTAACAACCTAATATAAAGTTTATATTTAAATAATAAAGAATAACTTATATTCTATATTATTTAACTATAAACTAAATATTATGATCACTTAATATTATAGTTCTAATAATATGACCAAAACTTGACAATGGATTGATCATGTAGATAAAATTAAGTCCCCATTGATAAAAGGGTTCATCCACTTGAATTGGATGAAGTGGGTGGGCCCTTATCTTCTTCTTACCACTAAACAAAGCAAACTCATTGTACTTTCTAACCCATTGATGAGAATCTACAAACAATGAGGGATAGAAGTGTCCTTCTTACAATATTTTTATTATTGTATCCTTTTGCAAAGTAAATGTCCTCCAAAGAAGTAATTATGAAATTACACAGAAATTTGTTCACTTTCTTCTTCAATGCACCTTAGTAAAAATCATCCAAGTTCTTTCTTAAAATAAGTCCACCTATTATTGCATAAGGAATTGATTGTAGTTGTAAATGTTTCATTTTATCTTTGATCAACCATGAGGATATTTGATAGTAGATAAGAATATGGCCATATTACATATCTAGTTGTTGTTGTTAGGTAGACTCTTTGTGGGTTATTCCTTCTCTTCCTTTAAGAGATAGGAGGTTTCTTTATTATCTTTAGAATCTAAGTCTACATGCTCACATAATCCTTTGCCTATAATTAATTTTGTAGCTTTGATAGTCACATCATACTCCATGATTTTTGTCACCCATCCAACTCTTTTCTCACTGATTTTGCTCCCATGATGAAGTATCTCACATTGGGATGTGAAACTAATACTTTTATGAAACTAGTTACAAGTATAAATTTAAACTTGTTGAGAGCTCTCATGATGGAAAAACATTGTTTTTACACATGATTGTATTTCAACTCATAATATTTCAATGTTTAACTAAAGAAATCCATTGGTTTTTCTACACCTTTTCACTTTGTTGTGTTAATACCGTGGAAATGCTAGCTTCATCCCCATACAATCATAATTTCATTAAATTTGGATATTGCTCTAATAATATAGATTTATAGTATTATCGTTTTCGGTTTTATAATTGTTGAAATTGGATTCCTAAATTTCCATTATTGGTTTTTATCTAGTGTGATATCGGATTCCATTATATTTATTATTGTTTATTATGTATTGTAATATCAAATTCAAATATTTACAATATGTCATAAAAGTATGTTCCTAATTCTATATTGAGTTTATGAGAATAAAAAATGCCCATTCTCAAAGCACTTATAGTACAACTATGTTCCTAACTATTTTTATGTGTACTTGCTTTATCTCAGTTATTTTTCTATGATTACAATATGAGGGATTTTGATCCATTTTGAAAATTAAAACAATGTTATATGGGTACATGATGTATGAAATAAGAATCAAATATTGAGTTTATGAGAATAGACATATTCCCATTCTCATCAGACTCATGTTACAAGTATGTTCCTAATTCTTTTTATATGTATCAAATTTTTATGTTACAAGTATGTTCCTAAGTCATGGTGAATTTCTAGACACTATTGTTTAGAGCATTAAATAATATATCTTGGCACTCTAAATACTATAGTTCTGCATTCAAGAATTAAGGGGTCTTAGGCATATAATTTAGTATCTAAACTTCATAAGGTTTTCCTTTTAGAAAGTTATTAGAACAATTAAAAATAAGTTTTTTTACTAAAGCCAAATAGTTTTAAAGGGACTATACCCTATTACAAAAGGTATCAACAGCCACATCAACATGAAAAAGTATAAAAAAAGGATCTGAATCTAGATATTATAATAAGCCCAACAATAGTCAAAAGAGAAGCTACTAATAAAAAGCAAGACAGGTATATAACTACAACTAAACAACATACTTTCAAAAACAAAAACAACTTGAACTCATCCAACTTGCCCAAGAGGTATTATTTCTTCAAGCCCTATCAATCCTTGATTTGATCATCTACATGGAGGTAAAAAGTGCTAGAGTGGTGATATGTGTTGGATCATTTATGTTCACCATGAGATGACCTGATTTATTTCCTTTTTTGTACCCCAAATATCCTCAGGGACTCCACTCAACATTGTGATGCTTCTAACTTGTTGATCAAGAAACTCACTTATAGCTTTGAAGATGGCCATATTGTGATCGTGTTTATCCTTAAACCTCCCCAGTCTATTATTCAGGGAGTTCATTTTTTGGTATATTTCATTAGTCTGATTTGTGCCAAAACCCGCATCCTCATTCATATTTCTTTTCCCCTTTTTCTTATTTAACTAATGTAGCTCTTTCTTAATACTTTCTACCTCATTTTCCAACATTTCCATTCTAAGGAGAATATTTTCCCTCTCTTGTTGAGAAAAATTGTCCTGCCCTGCATTACTGATGTGCAAAAGATTGTGAACTATTTCCATATCCTTGTTACTCCTAAGGACACGGCCAAAGGGAGTGGGGTTACTTTGGAGGGTGAAGGGTTCTTAGTCTTGACATTTCTGATACTGGGAAAGTTGGTTGGGTTGGCAGTGGGAGTATTGTGAATGGGAATGGGCAGAGCACTGGGGAAACAGAAATGGCGGGAAATTTGATGAGGCAATACTTGTGAAGGATAAAGATGAGCCCCTGGTAGAGGGGATGGCCCTAGTATGATTTTGAAATTCAAGAATGGAGCACTCCAAAGAATTCAGGAGATAGTGTGGGAAGAAAATAGCAAGATTTCTCCTAAAGTGATTAAGGAATATCAAGTGTTTGGTGGGGACAGTAATGTATTGAACTTCAAGGGAGATAAACCACACCATAATTTTGGTAATTTCATCAAAGGGTTTCGGTATGGAACTTACCTTAATGCCATTCATAACAAAGATGAGCTCCTCCCCGCTTTAGCAAACTTCTTTGCTTCAACATTTTTGTCAACCCTTTTGCTGAAAAACCGGATGCCATCCAAAGCTAGACCAGTAGCCTCTGCAATTAGCTCCTCATTCATCAACACTCTTTTCCCTCCATACTTAACCTTCCTATCCTTCCAATCTGTGGAAAAATGCACTAAAATGTTCTGATCATGCCCTTAGATTTTCTCGATAAACCGGAGACACCCCCATTTGAAGATAATTCCATAGCTCAGTGTTATCCTTCCAAGTGGGATCGTATCGGCTCTAACTAACACAGAGCTCCCCCATATTTCTTCCTCTACTATTTTTGTGATTACCCTACTGAAAACCACCCGTGAAAAAGTTTTTTATGTTTTCTAGACCAATTTTTAAACATCCAAATATAGGTCCGAGGAGCATGTGAAATTTGATGGTAGTAATTATAATTAATCCTCCCGTATGTGTCATCTTTCATATCCATTAAATCCCACGCAATCTCATTAGATCTTCTACATAAGATGCACGAATGCTCATATTTATCCTTGGTAATACCATTTTGTACTTCTGTAGGGGGTTTTTTTCATTATCCCAAGTGGTGAAATTATTATTGGTACCATAATAAGCTAATGTGTCATATATTAATATATTTTGAAGGTATGGCATATATTAATAGATTCTGAATGAAATCTTTAATATTC
This sequence comes from Taxus wallichiana var. yunnanensis, assembly GCA_018340775.1. Taxonomy (NCBI): domain Eukaryota; kingdom Viridiplantae; phylum Streptophyta; class Pinopsida; order Cupressales; family Taxaceae; genus Taxus; species Taxus wallichiana. The sequence continues at coordinate 25,094,551 of CM031243.1, read as the reverse complement.
CAACTTGGAGGGGGTATCTGATTAAGATGATTTATAATATTGAAGGAATTGCCTTCAACAGTGATGTTCGAATGTTGTAATCCTTAACAAGTCTTAGACCCCATAAAGTTGATAAAGCTTCAACATAGTGATTGGTTTCATTATCCATTCTTCCAGCATAAGTAGTAACTAAACAGCCTTTATGATCCCAAATTATTCCTCCACCAGCACTTTTCCTTGTGTTGCCCTTAGAGGTTCCATAAAAATTGAGTTTATACCAAGAGTTGGAGGAGGGATCCAATGAATTGAAGACCTATCAATGTTTGAAGCTCTCCATTTCTGTACATTTTCACTATCAATCTTCCAATTGGAAAGAATAAATTCTTCATCTTCAGGATATTTCTTATTCTTGGGAGGTTTAAATCTTTTAATATTGTCTTTAATTGCATTACCAATCTTAGTAAATCTTTTATTGCATGGTTTTCTATTGTTTCTAAATATTATGTCATTTTTGTCTTTCCAAATCCTTCATATAATATGGGGCATAACCAGTTTCCAAAGTCTCCTAACAATACAATGCTTAAAAGGAGGATCCCACTGAATCCAATATTGAAGAAATTCCTTTGGCACTATCAGCAAACATTGAACTTTGAAAAAGCATAACTCCATATCTTTGAAGTGTACTCACAATGTAAAAAAATATTCTTGATGTCCTCAACCTCTTTTTGCATAGGCAACACATATTTGGCATTATAAATCCTCTCTTGATTAGGTTGTCATTTTTATTATTCTTCCTCTGAGAACAAGCCAAAAGAAGAAATTGATTTTAGGAGTTAGCTCGCATCCAAATCCTACTCCATTTGAAATCACAATGGATGTTTTCAAAATAGGAATTGTATCTAGATTTGATAGTGTATTCTCCATCACATGATTTGTTCCAAACAAGTTCATCCTTAACTTCAATTTGATTCAGGGGTATGTTATCCAGCTGCACTTGAAGCGAGGAGATTATGAGATTTAGATCATTCCTTTCCACCTTAAGTTACTTCCATATTTTTCTATTACCCTCCATTTCAATGTAGTCTTTGACTTTAGTTCCATGATTTTTCTCTAAGATATCTTTGACAAAACCAAATTTATCACTTAAACTGAAGCTAGTCCATTTATCACTCAAAAATTGAATATCTCTTTCATTTCCCACTTTCCATTTACATAAAGCCGTTGTTTGATGAAATTCCTAATTTGTATCAAATTATTCCAAAAATAGAACCTTGCGGTAGTTAGCCATCATAAAGGAAAGAATTTATTGTTTGTTGAGCTACATATTTATCCTTAATTAAATCAATCCAAGGTTGCTCCTCAGTAAGCATTCTCCAACCCATTTTTTCAATTAAGGCCATATTCATTTTTCTAATATCCTTTATGCCTAGCCCACTAATTATTTTAGAGTACATACTTGATCCCAAGCCACCAAGTGGTATATGAATCTTTCCTTTGTTCCCTGCCATAAGAAGTGCTTCTAAATCCTTTCAATTTTGTCCCTAAAGACAACAGAATGTTGTATAGAGACATAATGTAAATAGGTAGATTTTGTAGAGTGCTTTTGATTAGCAGACATTTTCTAGCACTGGATAGTATGGCCCCTTTCCAACCAGCCATTTTCTTTTGAAATATTTCAAGTAAACCATTCCAAACTATGGTAGAAATTTTTTTTGTTCCAAGAGGAAGACCCAAGATATGTAGTGGGTAAGGAATTGATTTTGCACTCTGAATTTTAGCAATTATTTTTTTCTTTCTATAGGAGTGTTAAAAAGAAGATGGAACTCTTATCAAAATTTATCTCTTTCCCAGAGGCAACCTCATAAAGTTTCAGAATAGACTTAATATCCTTAGCTTCAAGGATAGAGGCCATCAACAGAAGAATTGTGTCATCCACAAATTGTTGATGTGAAGCTATTTGGTTTATAGAATTATGCCTAATTCTTTTAGAAGCCCTTCATTAACAACTTTGGTAATGGATTTGCTAAGACTATCTCGCCATTAGTATGAAGATCAAAGGGGATATAGGATCACCCTGTCTTAATCCCCTATTGTTATACAATAATCCCACCGGCTCACCATTAACCACCATAGAAAATTTAGCTTTAGAAATGAAAGCCTTAATAATTCTTCTAAATTTATTATGAAAATAAAATTTAGCCATAACATTGTCAAGAAAATACCAAGAAACTTTTTCAAATGCCTTATTCATATCAGGTTTCATAACCATGCTATCTGTTTCATTATTATCCATTGAATGAATGATCTCATGCACCATGATCACCCCATCTTGAATTATCCTCCCTTTTGTGATTCCACTGCTACTTTGAGATCATATCATTAAGAATAGTCTGAATCTTGTTGCAATAATCTTAGTAAAGATTCTATAAATGACATTAACCAGACTAATGGGGCGGAATTCCTTAAAATCTTTAGCATCCATTTTTTTGGAGCAAGCACAATGTGGGTGTTATTTAGCTCTTTTAAGAGATTACCAGTTATGTAGAACTCATTCACTGCCCTTAGTAAGTCATCTGAGCATATTTCCCAAAAATTCTAAAAACAATTAGTAGAAAAACCATCAGGGTCTGGTGCCTTATCCCCTTCAAGAGAAAAAAATAGTTTTTTGCAACTCCTCTAAAGTGACTATTTTAGAAAGTTTTTTTAATCTTTGCACATCTATTCTGTCATTTGGAATGGCCTCTAACAAAAAGAGGCAGCCTCTTCATTTTCACACTATTCTCCTTGAGCATATTTTCATAAAATCTGAGAGCTTCATCCTTTATATCCTTAGGATCTTTGATGACAATATCATTTCCTTTTGAAACTTTCGTTATCCTATTGCAAGCTCTATGTTTCATAGTGGTCATATGAAATAATTTTGTGTTTATGTCTCCCTCTTTCAGCCAAATTGCCCTAGATTTAAGCCTCCAAAAAGTTTCTTCCCTGCTACAGACCGTATGCAACTCGAATAAAATAATTTTTTCCACTAATTGATCCTCTAATGACATGCCCTTTACAGTAATTTGAGATTCCAGCTCCTGGATTTTTTTCTTTAATTCATTTTTCTTGACAAATATATTACCAAAAACTTCTTTATTCCATATTCTCACTTGCTTTTTAACATTTTTTTATTTCTGAATTAATCTATATTGAGAAGTTCCTCCTCCATCCCAATTCCACCATTCTTTAATTTTATCAAAGATGTCATCATGCTCCATCCACATCTTTTCAAATTTAAAAGATCTCCATGTTGGTTTAGCCTAGTTGAAAAGATTTAAAACAATCGGATTATGATCAGATCCAATTCTTGGTAGAGAGGAAAGATGGAACTTGATGTAAAATCCAATTGGCAGAGATAAATGCTCTATCAAGTCTAACCTAAATCATGTCACTACCCACTCTTCTGTTTGTCCAAGTGAATTGATTACCATGAAGTTCCACATCCATGAGATTTGAGTCAAAGACAAAATCAGCAAATTCATCCATGTCATTGGAAAATCTAGAATTGCCCCCTTGCTTTTCTCCAAGATTTAAAGGGGAGTTGAAGTCTCCCATAACAAGCCAATTTTCATTTTTATGATGACTTCTAAAGAGCTTTAGATCATTCCAAAGCTTCCTTCTTCCATTTATAGTATTAGGTGCATAAATGTTTGAAAGGATCCAAGTAAAATTATTATCAATAGCATGAAACTTAATAGCAAGATGGTTGTTGGTGTCAGAAATTACCATACCTAGTAAAAATATTTTTATCCTAGAAAATAGCCAAGCCACCTAAAGCTCCCTGAGAATCAACAACAGCAATTTCTGAGTTATCCTAGAAATTATTTTTACAATTTTCAAGGACATTTGATTTCATTTTAGTTTCCTGTAAGATAAAAATACTAGGTCTACTTGAAAGTCTTAACTCTTTAAGTATTCTTTGTTTAGAGTTCCCATTCATCCCTCTTATATTCCAAGATATTATCTTCATCTAAATAATATGGGGGATGAATTTTCCGGATGGCTCAACCGACTTTTTTTTATTAGAGGTAAAAGTTAGAGTTGAGGGACCTTACCCCATTACAAAGAGTTACGTTTTCTTACATATTGGCCAAAGTATTTACCTTCAAAGGCCGACATGATCCAAAATATCAAAAACAAAAACACCAAAGATATGATATCCATTATATATGTTATACATTATATAGCAGTCCCAAGGATAAAACTAACAGCAAAAGGTAAACAAGCAAAGCAGATTCCAAACAATCACATTTCATTTTTCTTTGACTAGATAGTCCGCCATCTCCATGCTTCCATTCCATTCTTTGACCAGAGTTGTTATAGTCTCCTTCTAGTACTTGTAGTTAGGTTCTTTGATCACCACCTTCGGGCCTGTGCCATCCTTTTCTTTTTCTTTTGCCAATTCCATGGAGTGTATCATTTCAGCCAGCAGTTTTAGACGGTATATAGTACCCTTCACATTAAGGACATGAGAATCTCTTATTTTCATAATAATTCCTTTCATTTTCAGCATCTCTTTCTCCATTTCCATTCTTTTGGCATGGCTCAACCGACTTTGAGTTCCATCTGCAATATCTTTTTCTATTTTATTTTTTCTGAGATCCTTCTTTAAAGGTCTTCCTTTTTTAGAACTACTTCCAAAATCTACTATCCTTCTAGTAGATGATCTAGTTGTTCTAGATGTTGAAGCTCCCAGTTATCTATTTTCTTTTTTATCATTATATAGTGTATCCGGGATCTCCTCAAAACCCTTCACTCTTTTTTTTTCCTAGATTTAACCTCTATAAACCCATTGATTGAATCAATATCACCATCGAAAGTGTCTTTTCCATGAATGGTGTTACTTCACCCTCCTCCTTTTCTCCATGTTCTTGATCCTTGTATGGCTATGAAATTTCTACTTTATTACTTGATAGAGGTTGCCCACCTTTAGGTGAGAGATTTTCTGTCAAAGAGAAGTTTTCCTCCATTAGGAGGTTTGGTTCCTTATTTTATTTTTCCTCATTTAGCTCTTCCTATATGATGTATAAGGGATCATTCTTACCCTCTTTGTCTCTTATGTCACTAATTCAGATCTATTCTCATTTTCATAATCCAATAATCCAGTCTGATCTTTCATATTCAACATGCAATTTGTATCCTTGGATAATAGATTAATTCTTACTGTAGCAGTCTGTTCATCAACCTCCAAAATCACCTTCACATGTGTATCCACTGCTAGATCTCCTTTTACAATTGGGAATTATCCTACCGGTTATTCCACTAGAGTTTTAGGGCACCAGAGTTTCCTATAAATCAGAGGTTTCTTGATTGGAGTTCAAAACCCCTTTTTGCCTTTCTTATATTTCATATCTTGTTGGTTTAGAGTAATCACTTCCATTTGTACTTGTTCCCTTTTTTCAAGCACTCTATTGGGATCCCGAGCTCGTTCTTTTCCTTACTTTAAGTGCCTTTTTAGATCCATCATTTATCATATCATTTTTTCCCATCGTATTCACCTAAAGTAACCCTTCATCCTTGTGCTTGGCCAAGGTTGGGAATTTTCTGGTGAAGTTTCCTATTCGATGGCATTTATTGCACCTCAAATGAAAAGTTTCATATTCAATATTTTGTTTCCATGTACCACATTTTGAATGTAAAATGATATGCTCTGGGTGTTCTTGTTCCATTTCAGAAGAAATGCAAAATCTTGTAAAGGCAATTCTGGATCTATTCCTCGTTGGTCCATCAATCCCAATCAAAGATTGAATAGATTTAGCAACATTTAACAGGATCTCATCATCCCAGAATTGAAGGGGTAGTCCTGGAAGTCTACACCAAATAGGTATAGTGTGTACATTCTCAGTATTGGAATCAAACCCTGGATACCACCTTTTCAAAAAAAGACCCATATTACCCATGCACCAGGGCCCTCCTAGAAGCACCAATTCCATATCAATCTTGATTAAATTTAGCCAAGAAAAAACCTCGTGACATGGTAATAATATTCAGATCACCCTTTGGTTTCCACTTTCTTAGAGCCCATTTCTTAATAGCATCAATATTAGGTCTAGATCCGAGAAACTTACCTACTAGTGAAATATTCACTTTACCTAGTGCCCGATACAGACATCCATCTGGCACACCGATGTCTGCCACGCATTCCTTACCTATAATTTATCTATACTTATGCACATATATTTAGGAAAATACCATATAATTTTGTGGTTGTAATGAATGCATAAATCAAGGCTAATTCCTTGAAAAATAAAAAGCATTAATCTTTTAAAATAAACTCCTAATAAATCACATCCAATTCCCTTTAAATCATAAGATCCAACTCCATGTAAAATTACTTAGAGCATGATTAAGGATTTTTTTCAAATTAAATTAATTGCATGGTGGAAATTATATTATTAATACATTAATAAGATTCAAGAGTTCCAAAAGCAACACGATGTTTTATAGAATTATACTATGGAAAAATCTTCCAAAGTAATATAATAATTAGTCTTTCATTTGATTATCGATAAAAGTACAACTGTGAAGTCTTATAAGACCAAGGTAATTGGAATATTTATAAAAAAACCACATCCCGGGCCAAGATGATTTCACATACAAATTTATGATCTTCAATAGTTTCTCCAAGTCAACATTCATTATCCTGTTCAAGTAGTTCAAGGTATGATTTAATGGCCACGTGTCCTTTATCGTATCTTTATGCTTCCACTTTGCCATTTTTTGTTTGGTTTCCATACCTAGATGATGCTATCCATGTCGATATATGTTTTTGGTTCATCCGATATGGTCCATGTTTTGTTTAGATTTAAATAATCCTGATACAATGTTGCACATGTGCCTCTCCCTGCAGTTTCCAATATTAAACTCTCATCTTTTTATTTACATTATTTCCTTCCTGTTAAAGGAAAATATCCCCATCCATATATTTTCATTATCATTTCTGGTCATATAAGTAGCATTTTTCTCATGAACACATCCTTCAATGGATTGAATTCTTGTTTATATCTTCCACAAACAGGCCCAACGTAAATATCATTATTACTTGGGATATGTTGACTAATGTAGTATTCTTTGTGAATATGTGTGGCTCATGTTATTTGGTCATATATGTATTTCTCTTGTACTATTTTTGGCCAAAAATAAACATCTAACCTCCTGCTACAATTTACAAATGGTCTATCTAAAGCACGTAAAACATTTTCCCAATACGTGATCTTTGGAAGCCAATAGTCACTACCTTCTCCTTTTGCGCTTTTCCTTTTTAGATCTTCCACTTATTTAAGTTCTTTGAAAGGTGCCAAAGGAAGTTTCCCTTCTGAAAATATTGGATCACTATTATCCTTTGTATGCCATATATGGATAGAACAAGACCATTACAGATCCTTTATTGTTTCTTTGTATTCCATCACCGGTATACCATTTACAACATGGAATCTGAACATCTTAGGTTTGCTAATACCCACTATCTTATGGTTTCCATCTAATAAGAATGGCTCCAAAATTCCTTGAAGTTGTACACTTCCTCAATAAGGTAAGGAGTGAATGTACTTGACCCTTCTTGGCATGTTCTGTAAGAGTCCATGATATGTGGCAAAGAAAATGTGTCTACTTTATGTAATGATACTGCTAATATTCCAAAATTCCCATCTATATCCTCATGAGTGTGTCCCACTGGAAGGAATCTTAGATACACAATGTTGAATACCTTTTTGTTGTCAATAGTGATGTAAATGTAAATAAGGTATGATTATTGTTATCACTTGAAGCATTATCCAATTGCAAGTAGAGGATTGGTGGTTACTTTACGAATGAAGTATTCATGCTAGCAACACTAACTAATTTTGAATGGTAAAATTTTTCCTTGTACCTTTTACATTTTTCATGCACATAATTTTTTAATAATGCATCATGCAATGGTTGTTTAGATGATCCACAACTATACAATAAATCTCCATACTCATCAATTACAGGTTCTTCAAGCTTCTAGAGACACAAAGCTAATGATGTGACTGTATATTTTTCTCCACGTTCAATAAATGGCAGCCAAAATGGCCAAAACCCCTGTCTTGTGTCCATGTGTGAGCATACCAGTCAAAGTAACTGGTATGTTCATAACATTACTTATTGAATTTTCTTTTTACCCATCCTTGGTATGGAATTTTTCATTTTATCATGCATAATGCTCAAGAATCCATGAGGTTCTTATGACTACAATCTGTGGGAATAGTAAGTTACATGACAACTTTGAATATATTCATTGTGTCATGTTTGTTTCTCCTTAATCTTTACAAATGCTTTTGGGCATGTGGTGGCTCTTTGATGTAAAAATCTATACACTCATCACACTTGGCAAAGAAAAAATTTTATAATGGAAACATGTTGAAATATTTTTTTCATTATGTTTTGAAGTTTGACTATTTACACTGAGGAAGATTTAAGAAATCAAGCTCCTCATTACACTTTTTCGCAGTATATTTTTTTGTATAGAATGAAGGAAGAAACCTTTGGGGAACTTTTACTCCATCCTTTTCTATAGACCAAGTCATATGTGTAGAGATATCTAAATTTCTTTCAAAAATTATTGATATGTAGGAAATTTTCATGCAAATGTTTTACCTTTGTTTCTCTTTTCCAGTGTTACCATTCACTGCAAGCCTATTTCGCTTATCCATTCATATTTATGTTTATATAAGGAACTCCTTGGGTACCCATAAACTTTGTGCCATGCATTCTCGACAAACATCCATCCCATCAAATTTCATTTTATGTACCTCCATAGATTTATTACCAACATTGAAGATGGCATTTTTTGTTAATGCATCAAACACAATTATTTCTGTCAATTTCATTCAAGGCTCTAGTTTTGCGCCATAGATTTTGAACTCTAACTAAAGAAAGAGGTAATTTTGTGAGAATTTTAGATTTAAAAAAACTAAACTCCACATTTTTACTTCGCTAAAAATATTGACCATTTTCTATCCTCGTCAGAATTTTGATTTGATGGATTGGCTTGAGGGGTATCCATTTTCTGACATTTTGTAGCATTATAAGATCTTTTTATAACTTTGTTGGATTGATTGTGATTAGTGGCATAATATGAAATTGGATAAAAAATTGAGGTTTTCACTCTTCTAATGCATCCCACATGATGACCTCAACCTCTTTTGAGACTTCTTTAAATCTAATATCCATCTGAGAACCATTTATGTTAGCCAATTTCCTAAGAAGGCCATTGTATGAGATATCCTTCAGATAGGGAGCATACTTTGCAAGGAGGGTTGAATACTCTATCAATATGCACACTAAAGCTATTGGCATCCAATCTATTAAAATTTACCATGTCTCCTTCAAATACATTGGTAATTGTTCTCTCTGCAACAAATTTGCACTCAATCGAGCAGAATGAATTAATTTTATAACTCCTTTGAAATTCAAATTATGTTGATCACTTTGTGTACAACAAGTGCAGACCATCCATTCAAGTACTCCCTTGCTTAATCATAAGGAAACTTCTTGTTTCATTGAAAATCAAATGTTTTATTGGTCAAACTATTGATTTATTAGGTTGTAGCAAGTCTGAGCAATCAAAACACATATTTACCACATTTTCTATCCATACACCAAAATTTCAAGGACCCAACCTCTCTCCATAATTTTATGATCTTCTAGCACATGAGTTATATAACACATGGCCAATTCATTGTCTCTACTAAAAAATTGTGTTTGAGAATGAAATTATCTCGTGAAAAAATATCTTTATCTCTAGGACTTGTATTGATGGTGCTTTCAGTGTCATCACTACAATCTCCATCACTCTCTACATTGTAATCCTCTAAACCACTAAAAATGTTTTCTCTACCCAAATTGGGGGGAATGGATGAATATTCATGCTTTGACACTTCACTCTCTTCCCAAGTAATGTAGTATTATTTATTCTCGATATCTTCCAAGGTTTCAAATTCATCAACTGAGAAAGAAATTTTACTCTTCCATCCAATACTATGTTAACACTGACAACAACAAATCCTCTTCCCACATCTTTGTAATGTAGTGTCTTCCTACTTGGATATACTCTTCCCTCTACAACTTTGGTTCCTTTTGAAAACAAGTCCACATGATCTTCCACTATAAATGCAAAAGACTCGATATTGTAACAACATAAAATAAAAAAATTGTGAGATTATAGAAAATATCTTAAACCATTACATAAAATAAAATTAAAAATTATCATGTATCTACAACTTTGGTTCCTTTTGAAAACAAGTCCACATGATCTTCCACTATAAATGCAAAAGACTCGATATTGTAACAACATAAAATAAAAAAATTGTGAGATGATAGAAAATATCTTAAACCATTACATAAAATAAATTAAAAATTATCATGTATGTACAACCATAAGTATATTGAATACACATAGCACATGAGCTGTGAATTTATATAATTCAGTAAGGTTTGGAAATACTTCAAAATTATGCATATAATTAAAATTGACATGAATATATTTATAACATGATTTCCAAACTATGATTAAACTTGACCCAATTGAATTTAAATGATGAGAAATAAATAGAGGTTACATTTCCATTTGCTAACCGCTTCATCCAAATAGAGTTTAAATACACAAGGTTGAATTTAAATTGACATGAGAAATAAATAAACAGAGGCTAAATAGAAGTTAATTAGAAACTTGATTGTTAACCGATTCATCCAAATATATTCATCATAGTAACATAGCATATATTACTTTTACAAGAATTCCTCATACTTCCCATATTCCTGACTATGAGAATGGGCATCTGTCCATTATAAACATTCTCATAAAAGGATCTAATTGTCATTCATTATTTATGTTTCATATAGGAGAATTTTTCTTTCTTTCTATATTGATTTTATGAGAATGGGCATATGCCCATTCTCATCACAATGATAAAAATCTTTGTTTGTATGAGAATGGGAATATGCCCATTATCATCACAATAATAAAAATCTTTGTTTGTATGATAATGGGCATATGCCTATTCTAACCATTCTAACTCATTGAAGAAATATTGAACTTAATCATTTTAATATCTCTATAAAGGATGTGAGAATGGGAAACTGTCCATTCTAATACAAATTAAATATTATCTCTATTTTTCTTTTATGATTCTTATATGATAATGGGCATATGCCTATTCTAACCATTCTAACTCATTGAAGAAATAGTGGACTTAATCATTTTAATATCTTTATAAAGGATGTGAGAATGGGAAATTGTCCATTCTAAAACAAATTAAATATTATCTATATTTTTCTTCTATGATTCTTATATGAGAATGGGCATATGCCCATTCAATACAAGATAAAAATGTTTGTTTGTATGAGAATGGACATATGCCCATTATGTCTATGTGTATTGCCTCATTTTCATTATTCTTGTTACTCAATTTTTCAGCCATTAATAAAAAAATTATAGAAAAAGAATAAAAAATAATAATTGATCTAAATGTTATTCCAATGTACTATATCATTATTTATAATATCTATTATTAACATCTTATGTGAGTACTATAAGTTATATATTTTTTATCATTTTCACAACCATATTATAGTATCAATGATTTTAACACAAACACGTGTGGTAGATGTAATTATTTTTTTATGTACATTCAAGATATTTATAATGATGATTAACTAAAATGGAACTATGCATAGGAAAATAATAACCCTAGTTAATCTGATTAGGAGGACTAAAATTTTGTAATAAAAGAAAAAAAAAGAAAGAGTAGATGTAATAAATTACTCTAAATGAAATAAAACCCTAAATGTGCAAGAGAAGGAAGAGAAATATCTTAGTTGATTGGCAAGTGACTGTCACAAGTTGTTGCAGATCTAGAAATGAAATCAGGAAGTGCATATAAACACTCAGGGACCCTGCGAAGGACAGATTTGGAGGATTTGATATGATGGGGCACCTAGAGTGTACTAGGGTGCCCGAGGTGCCCTAGTCTCTGCAGTCTGGGTGCTTTGAACATTGTAAATTCTCAAAACCTGAATCTAATATGGTCACATTGTGGTTCCAAACCTTCCCTTTTTGTCATGATGGATCTTCCGGATGAGCTGGAAAATGACTTGCAATACAAATAGAAGTATCAAACCCTATAAAAATAAAATATGCAAATGAAAGGGTCAGATTGACCTTAGTCGTCAAACTTGTGATCTTATCACTTAGTGATGCACTAAATTTCAGACCCATATATAGTTTGGTGTGTGTGTGTGTGTGTGTGTGTCATGCCCTAGTGTGCTCTCGTGTCAGTCGCAGATTTCAAGTAGTGAACAATAAGAACTATAGAAAATGTAAATAACATGTGTGCATGGAATTAAATAGAATCCCTCCCTCATTGCAAAGTGTGTGTGATATAGATCTCCTAGCCTTGATGTATGGCACTATGTGGATGCAAGTGATGTAATGGATACAACTCTAGATAGAGTTATAGTAGTGTGACACTATGACCTAGGACCCTCATTATGGTCTTATAGCTTTATATTTATAGGGCTCTCAATATTAATTTTGTAATCAATCCCTACAAAGTCGATCGAGAAAAGATAAAGACAACAAATGTCTAGAAAATCCCCAAAAATAATTGGGAAAGGATGTGCATAGACCGGGGCACCCAAAGTGGGACTTGGGCGCCCGAGGGCACCCTAAGTATAGGTGGGTGACCTAATTTTGGGCTAGAATGATGGGGCGGTTGTGAAATCGATAGATAAGTGCTAAAAATACACAAGAACTATGAAATAAAATATAAAATAAAGATGGCCAAAAGGTGGGATTAATTAGTACTTTATACACTTGAGAACCTTCTAAATAGTAGTATAAGACCGGGCTAAATTTTGTGTAAAGTGCATAATTTTGTGTCTACATTTTGCCCCCACTTTATGTTGGTGAACGGAAATCTTGGTAACATAAAGTAGATAGATATGCATACCTAATATCCATGTAGAGTATAGAAGATGTGTCGATGGACTAGACTCAAGCGTGGAATGAAAAAAATAAAAATGTGGAGGAGCGTGGATTCTAAAGATGAAAAATGTGCATAAAAAGTGATGAGAGTGAACCTAGGGTGGAATGCATGTATAGTTTTTACTTGTGTGTAGTGTACCTGCATGGTTAGTAAAGGATAATTCTTATAGTGGTGTATTGTCATTGTCATTGTGTTGTTGTTATTGCCCCCAATTTGACTGCTTATTTCTTATACCGTGGACCTACAAGGAGAAAATGATCAAGTAGTCAAATATGTATGTATGTAAAAACATTGTGTAAAATACAAATGTGTAAAGTACACAAATGTAAAATACACTAGAAAAAAATTTAAATGGAACATGTGCACCTGATCCATGTCGAGAAAAATGGTGTAGAAGGATATCTTATATGGTCATGAGTTTTTTGGGTGATCTCACGTCACCCTGGCTAAAGAAGTATAGGGAGGAAATGTGTTGTATCCTCCAACTTTAACTACTTCTACTGAAATGTGTGAAGATATCTTTGTATTGTCCTAGTTTTTTGGGCAATCTGATGCCACTGGATGTAGAAGTGTAGAGAGGCACACCCACTATAACTCCCAAGCCTGTAACTACTTCGCAAAATTTTCGAAGGATGCCATGACATGTTAAGGCCATTGTGTATGGAGTTCATAGACCAGTATGAACTCACTCATTGTGCCTAAATAGGTGTAAATACGTTATGTTAGTATAAAAACCCTCAATGATGCCCCCCTCTTTGGGGGTACATGCGGTGACCCTGGAAGGATGATGTGGCCCCAAAAAAGGACCCAACCACACTCTGACCTATAGAACGCTGCCCTATAGGGGGAAGGGAAATGCTTGGTAGATACCAAGGCGCGCACAAAAGGGGATGGCTAGCCAAAACAAGTGTTAGTCTAAAAATGCATGCATGTAATAAGATAAGTGTAAAATATGTAGATAATGTAGAAACTACCAAACAAAGTAGTGTAAACATGTAAGAAACAAGCAGACCACTCAAAGCGGGTTTCAAACTTGGGATATCACTCACAATGTCGCAAAACACTCAAGGTTGTCAAGGCCACAAATAGCAGACAATTTTTCACACAAGAAAATGGCAAAGCCCGTATATAATAGAAAATAAAGAAGACAATTAGAAATGAAGAAGTGGTCATGGAAACATGTAATCTTACAAAACAAGTGTTGCACATGGAACACATGTTAGCATGTTAGAGTGGTAACCAATATGTAAAATCATGTATAAGTAAGTAATGTAAGATACTAAGTATAGAAATGAAACAATAGCACCTAGATAAGATGAATTTGGATGCCCCCAATGACCGGTATAGGAAGGGTAGAAGGTGAGCATCAATGCCTCATGTAGAGTCTTGTATCTGCAATCACACTAGACAAAGGCGTGACCACACATATGTGTATGATAATGACATATAAGAAATAAATCTAACATGTGTAGTAAAGTGATCATGAAAAACATGAGCAAGAAAAATTAAATGCCCCAAAAACAATCTAGTATGTTGTGGATGAATGGAACGAAATGCAAGATGGAATGATAGGAGCAACCTGCCCCCTGAGTGGATGGAAGTGTATGTAGTGAGGTTCATTGTTTTTTCCCCTCAAAAGTCAAGAATGAACCATAAACAAGAGTGTATCATCAGTAAATGGTCAATTATTTTTGGTTGTATCTAGCATGTGGTGATGAGTGTGTATGTGTAATGGTGATGAAATGCAACGTGTGGGGAGATGTGTGTCAACCCTATAGCCAAAGCATATATCATGACTTGTTGAAATGAAAGAGTGATGATTTATCCCTAAGCATATATTACTATGGAATGAGTGTATGGGGATGAGATATATAAAAAGGTGTCCATGGACCCTATATCCTAAGAGTATACAAAAACTTGTTTGAGTGTGTGCATGATGATTTAGCCCTAAGCATATATCACTATAGAATGAGAAGGTGAAAATGGGTGATGATTTAGCCTAAAGCATATGTCACTAAGATATGGTTAATGAGGGCATATGAAGCATATATGAATATGCGGTGGATAATGAAGGTGGTGATGTAGCCATAAGCGTAGAACACTATGTGATGAATAAGAATGAGGTGGTGATTTAGACTAAAGTGTATACCATTAAGTGATGAGTAGGATAAATGGTGATGTAATAGAATGACTTATAATAGGATATAGAATATATGATGATAGGATGTAAGAGGGTAATGAGAAAGTGGTGAAAAGGGTGGTGATTTAATTTAAGGTGTATACCACTACATGATGATTGAAGGCATGATAATGTAATGGGATAATTTTGGAATTGGAAAAAATTATAATGTAAGAGAATGATATAAGAGGAGATGATAGAATGTAATAGAATAATGTAGAATTGATGAAAAGATTAGTGATTTATCCTAATGTGTATACCACTATGGTATACGATGATGAGTGTGGGTGATGATATAGCCTAGAGCATTGGTCACTAGTTCATTGAATGTGGTATGATGACATATCGCATGTAGGTAAGGTCCATTTGATTGGTAAAGCCTCAGCGTTCAAGTATGGACCGAGGAACTAGAGTGCATCATAGGGTAGTGAGTGCAACCCATAGAAAACAACGTAGAATAAACGACCAAGTAAGGAGTAAGGTATGTAAATGTACGTTGTGGGCAATGCAATGTAGAATGTGTAGTGGGTATGGAATGTGTAATGTGTAAAATGTAATAAGTGTGTAGATAGAAATAGAATGTGTAATGATGATAGGTAAAACTAGACCCATGTATAACGAAATCTAGTGTAGCATGTAAAAATGTATAGGATGTATGGATGCGGTGTGGGTGTGTAATATGTAGTAATAAGCATAGATATAAAATGGAATGTGTAGTGGTAAGATATAAAGATAGACTCATATATAATGTACTTTAGCGTAAATGTAGAATGTAGAGATGGAATGGAAAACTAGACTCATATGTAATGATGACTAGTGTAGTATATGGATGATGAATGCTATAAAGATATGGGATGTATAGGTGTAGGATAGTGGAATGTAAATGTGTAGGTCCTATAGTGCAGTGTGTGGGGTTCAGTGTAATGGTACTCCCTATACAATCAAGTGTGAACTAAAGCACAAGAGTGTGGCATCGGGTAATGAGGGTGTAAGAAGGTGTAAGAATTATACGTATGTGCGAAGGAAATTGTAAAGAGGAGAGGTGCAGCTATGCTAATATGAAGAAGGGGGGAGTGTGTAGTAACTATGCCCCCTGGTAGTAGTAGTGTGGGAAGAGGCTATGTGAACTCATCAAGGAGATCGTCGTCCTCTGGGTCAAAGTCAAATGGATCGGGATTGGTGACATGGTATGTTATAGTATGAGGTTGATCATGTAATGAGCCGGTAATATGTAAACGATACATGCCCATAGCGTATTCTTCATCAGTGAATGGGGGATGTGGGCAACCGTGGGCATACCATCGAGTGTAGTTAGGTGAATATCCAAGGAAGGATCTATTGTAAATAAAAACATGACTAAAAGGCATAGGGAATGAAATATTAGTGTGGGTGGGGTCTAAGGCACCTCCAATGTAAGTAATTCAATAATCTCCTAATGTGAGTAGAGAAGCACAAGGTGTATGTGGGAGATAGACAAAAACGTCAAAGACATGCAAGAAATAAGCGTCAGTGATAGTAACAAAACCATAATATAGGTGAGAAGCATGAGTAGAAGGTTGAATGTCCTCAAAAGTAAAACCAAGATGAGCTAGGCTAGCATGGGCACATACTATTTCATCATGGGTAGGATTGAATGGGACATGTTCCCAATATGATTCATGAATGAAAAGGGTGCAAGTGAAGGGTGGGTGAAATGATGATGGAGCTAAGGATGGGATAATATTTTCCATGGATGGAACAGGTGGCTGATGTGGAATGATAGTTGTAGAAGGAGGTAGTGTAGAAGGGATAGCATCTAGTAAACAAATAGTGCCCTCAAGTGGTGGTAAATGAGGTTGATCATCCATAGGCTAAGGTTCATCTGTAGTATCAATATGGGGAATAGGGAGACTAGTGTGAGGGTCATGGATACAATATTGGAATGGATCACGTGATCTCGAGAATATAGTATACTCAATATGCTCATGTAGGAATTTGACGCAACGGTGGACTATAGAGGCAAAAAACTTGCATGGCATGAAGCCATGGTCTACCTAACAAGTAATTATATGAGATAGGAAAATCAATGACAAAGAAAATGGTAGGGAGAGTCTTAGGACCTATGGTTAAAGGAAAGGTAACATGTCCTAGACATGGACAAACAAAACCATCATAAGCACAGAGTGAAATGGAAGAAGGGATAATGTCACGATCGAGACAAACCTAAGGCTTGGAGAAAGGACATAGGGCCATGATTAAGCTCAAAGCCATTATCAATAAGAGTGCGCTTGACAACAACATTGTAGATGTGAGACATAATGTAAAGTGGTGGGTCATTGTCAAAGGGGTGGATGTCAATGGAGGATTTCCTCTTGAATGCTATATGTTGAGAAAAGGCCTTGGCAAATGTGTCATACAGGGAATCTGGATGCATGTCAATAGAAACATTGGTAGTAGCAAAGAGGGTTTGAACACGATGAAGCAAATCAAGATGGGTAAGTAAGTATTCAATGACAGAAATATTCATGGTGGTAGAATGAAAAGCCCTAGAAGGTGCTAGAAGGAGACATCGGGTTCACCAAAATGATTAACTAAAATGGAACTATATACGGGAAATAGTAACCCTAGTTAATCTAATTAGGAGGACTAAAACATTGTAATAAAAGACAAATAATAAAGATCAGATGTAATAAATTACTCTAAGTTAAATAAAACCCTAAATGTGCAAGAGAAGGAAGAGAGATAGCTTATCTGATTGGTAGTGACTGTCGCACATTGTCACAAATTTGGAAATGAAATCAGCATATGTAGACGAACACTCGGGGACCTTGCAAAGAACAGATATGGAGGATCTAAGATGACAGGGGCTCTTGGAAGTGTACTGGGGTGCCCCAAGGTGCCCTAGTCTCAATCTAGGCGCTCCGAACACTATAAATGCTCAAAACTTGAATTTTATATGATCATAAGGTAGTTCTAAACCATCCATGTTTGTCACGCTGGATCTACCGAATGAGCCTGGAAAATGACCCGTAATACAAAGAGAAATATCAAACCCTAGAAAATAAAAGATGAAAATGAATGGGTCAAACTAACCTTAACCACCAAACTTATGGTCTTATCACTGAGCATTGCACAACATTTCAGACCCAGATGTAGATATGGTGTGTGTGTGCATGTCATGCCCTAAGTTCTCTCATGTCAGATGCACTTTGTGAAGTAGCGAGTAGTAGTAACTATATAAAATGTAAATAGCATATCTACATGGAATAGAATAGAATCCCTCCCCTATGCAATGTGTGTGATGCATATCTCATATCCTTGATGCATGGCACTATGTGGATGCAAGTGATGTAATGGATTCAAATCTAGATGGAGTGATAGTAGTGTGTGACGCTATGACCTAGGATCCTCATTATACTCTTATAGCTTTATATTTATAGGGCTCTCAATCTTAATTTCGTAATTAATCCTGACAAGGCTAATTGAGAAAAAGTTAAAGACAAAAAATACCTAGAAAGGCCCCAAAAAGAAGCAGAAAGGATGTGCATAGACCGGGTGCCCTGATTTTGGCTATAATGACAAGGTAATTGCGAAATGGATGGGTAAGTGATGGAAAATACATGGGAACTATGAAATAAAATATAAAATAAAGATGGCCAAAAGGTGGGATTAATTAGTACTTTATTCACTTGAGAACCTTCTAAATAGTAGTATAAGACCGAGCTAAATTATGTGTAAAGTGAATAATTTTGTGTCTATAAATGAAACTTGATAAGTATCGTAGATACCTATCAAAGATAAATATTCAAAAAATACAACTCAAGGTTAAATTTGATGAAAAATCAAAATAAGAAAAAAACTTAAATATCAGTAAATATGGTATTAGTAATGAATAATAGGATTGTCCTTTGTCATTAATGAGGAAATAATAATATATGTTTTGGATCAATCAGCCCCATCCCCTCTTTCTATTTAAGTCATCATTCCCTCCAAAGTTCGGGTAGTGGTTGAATCAAGTAAATGATTATATTGGCATAAAGAATCGTTTAACACGATGAGATCCCTCTCCACCATCAGTTTGAGCTTTTGGTGTGACGGAAAGTCATGCAGCTCGATACTGCATGAGGCAGTTAAGTGCACCAACCCCGCAGTAGTGCGGGGATGGGTGACCTCCAGGAAATTCTTAGTGTTACTCCTCGCTAATCTTTGTTGGGCCTGATTGGGTGTATACCCAGCTCCATCGTGCATGATGGTGTTGGCGTAGTAGTTGTTTGACACGATGAGATCCCTCTCCACCATCAGTTTGAGCTTTTGGTGTGACGGCAAGTCGTGCAGCTATGGTACCAGGCAGTTAAGCACACCAGCCCCAGAGTAGTGAGATGGGTGACCTCCCGAGAAATTCCCGATGTCACTGCCTCCTAATGTTGTTGGGCTTGATTGGGTGTATACCCAACTCCATCGTGTGGGAGGGTATTGGCGTAGAAACTATTTAACACAATGATATCCCACTCCACCATCAGTTCAAATTTTTGGTGTGACAGAAGTCATGCAGCTGCAGTGACACCAAGAGTTTCGCGGGAGGTCACCATCCTAGCACTACTCTAGGGCTGGCGCGCTTAACTGCCTGGCTCTGATACCAAATGATTTTCGTCACACCAAAAGCTTGAACTTATGTTGGAGAGGGATCTCATCATGCAACCAGCCAGCACGTCAACACCCTCCCGCATGATGGAGTTGTGCATACACCCATTCAGGCCCAACAACATTAGGAGGCAATGACACCGAGACTTTCCGGCAAGTCACCCATCCTAGTACTACTCCAGGGCTGGCGTGCTTAACTGCCTGGCTCTGATACCATATAATTTGTCCTCACACCAAAAGTTTGAGTTTTTGGTGTGACGGAAAATCTTGGATCTCTAATACCAGGCAGTTAAGCACGTCAGCCCCAAAGTAGTGCTGGGATGGGTGACCTCCGGGAAATTCCCGATGTCACTTCCTCCTAATGTTGTTGGGCTTGATTGGGTGTATACCCGGCTCCATTGTGTAGGAGGGTGTTGGTGTAGCAGCTGATTAACACGATGAGATCCCTCTCCACCATCAGTTCAAGCTTTTGGTGTGACGGCAAGTCGTAAGTCGTGCAGCTCTAATACCAAGCGCTTAAGCGTGCTAGCCATAGAGTAGTGCTTTGGGATGAATGACCTCCTAGGAAATTCCAAAGTGTTACTACCTCCTAATGTTGTTGGGCCTAATTGGGTGTATACCCGACTCCATCGTGCGGGAGGGTGTTGGTGTAGCAGATTGTTTAACACGATGAGATCCCTCTCCACCATCAGTTCGAGCTTTTGGTGTGACAACAAGTCGTGCAACTCTGATACCATGTATAATTTTCCATCACACCAAAAGCTCGAACTAATGGTGGAGAGGGATCTCATCGTGTTAACTAGTCGTTACGCCTAACAGATTCAACATTCGAGTGATTTCATGAAATCCACTCATCATATATAGTTTCCCTAACTATCCCCTCTCCTCTTTCTCATATTTATTATTGAAAACAACGAGACACTAATGAATGAATAAGGTGTAAAATGTAATAAAAATTTAAATATATTCATATATCTTATTTCCAATCATAATAGAAAAGTAAATAATAATATTCATACCATATATGACATGTCATTAATAAACT
The DNA here is from genome assembly GCA_018340775.1 of Taxus wallichiana var. yunnanensis. Classification (NCBI taxonomy): domain Eukaryota; kingdom Viridiplantae; phylum Streptophyta; class Pinopsida; order Cupressales; family Taxaceae; genus Taxus; species Taxus wallichiana. The sequence continues at coordinate 25,073,679 of CM031243.1, read as the reverse complement.
AATACTATTAAAATTTGAAATTAAACATCTTGTATATTGTCTCACAAGTTTACTAATTATCCATGCATGCATCTCTCCCTCTCTCTAGTATAAATTAGTATCAATTAATTTTAAATGCAAAAATAACCTAAAACATGGCTATGATAATGTTTAAAATTTATATTTTATTTTAAATGCAAATAACCTAAATCATGACTATGATAAAGTTTAAAATTTATATTTTATTTTAAATGCAATAAACCTAAAACATGGCTATGAATTTTTTTGAAAATTTAAATTTTATTTTAAGTGCAATTATTAAACCTAAAACATGGCTATGATATTGTTTAATATTTATATTTTTTTTTACCATGGCATAACGAGACCATTAATTTGTAAATATATTATTTACCACCATTTATTTATTAATCAAGGTATTTTTTTGTCAAACACATCTTCTATCGCCGTTGGAGGGAAATTGGTGAAATTAATGGTATTTAATTCATGCCACTACGTGGCATGGTAGAGAGATTGACAGCGGTTGTTGTTTTCGATGATAGTAGAGGTCTTGGTAATCGCAAGGTTCGCCGCTCTTTCTTGTTCATCCTTTCCGCTTTCTTGTTCATCCTTTCTCGCTTTTTCTTCATCCTTTCCGCTTTTGGCTACTTATATTTCATTAGACTCGCTTTGTCTTGTGAAGCAAAAGGTTTGAAGAATTTTCGAGATATTATTTGTTCTCTCTCGCTTTTTTGTTGAACCTTTCCGCTTTAGGATCCCTTCATTTTGTAATACCATTTCGGCTTATAAAACACAAGATTTGAAGAAAATTTCAGGCATGAATTTTTCTAATTCTTCTTTGTTGAATTTTTATGAGGTGAAGAATATCATTTATTTTTCTTTCCCTTGTATTTTGTTTTGGGTTTAAAGATAATTCCCTATTTTTGATCTTCTATATTTTTTGATCTAGGTATCAAGAATATCACTTCAATATTTTGTAATATATGCATAGTTGTTAACCTAATCATAGTTATAAATGGATGCATCTAAATATGGCCATTTATGCTAGTTTTACTTTGTCTAAGTTGCAAGTTTCATAGTTTCAACAAGATCATTCCCTTGCATAAATGTATGACAATTCAATTCCCATTGGAACTCATGTGTCTTCACAGCCAAACTACGAATTTATATCTAAGAAATCCACTTCCAATCCTTCATGTTAATATGGGGAGTTATTTGTTATGATTTTACCAAGGTACATAGTGATCTTACCACCAGGCGGTATTTTTATTTACTAAGATGTGTGGGAAAGTTCGCGGGTTGAGAATGTCTCATAGAAGAAGAATTTATCTTGTTTTATAGTGAATAAAAATTTTACTTCTTTTTTAATCAAGAAAGTTTCAGAGATACTTCTAACTCTTCTCTAACATATTTTAGATCTTTTATATTTTTTATATGGGTTTTAAGAATATCACTTCAAATTGATAGGCTAAACAAGAAAGAGTGGTGAACCTTACAATTCCTCCATTTTAACCGTATTTTAATCAGTATTTCACATGTGAAAATTTTTAGAAACCGTAGACAATGACAGACTAAAAATTTGAAAACCATAAAAATTTTAAGTGGTTTATATAAAAACATAATACCTATTTATATATCTATGAACAGATTATAGATATATCTATAAAAATTACTGGAAATTACAGCCATCTGAAAGAGCTAAGCCACAACAAATTTTGATTTGACAGGCACAAATAATTTGAAATTCTAGGTATTCCTCCATAGTTATAAATGGACACATGTAAATATAACCATTTCTTGCATGTTTCGAGTCTCAACAAGATCATTCCACTGGAAAAAATGTATTTCTAAGAAATCCACTGACCAATCCTTCATACTAAGAAGGGAAGTCAATTTTTTTGTTATTACAAAGTACAAAGTGTGGGGTTACCACTTAGGAAGCATTACTTATTTTATGAGCAGGTAGCCTAGGCTGCGCAGCCCGGATGGGTGAGCTTTTGTGTAGGCCGAGCTAGGCGAGTGAGTTATCCCACCGAGCTTGATAAGCGAGATGACATTCCAAGTGGGTGGGCAAGCTGATCTGTTGATCCGGTGGTTGAGTGGCTTATCGAATCTGGCCGGTCAAGTTGGTCATTCAAGCTAGTTGTGTTAGCTCACCAATCAAGCAGTCGGTTGAGATGGGTGGGCAAGCTAACCTATTAAGCTGAGTGGGCGAGCTTGATGGGCTGAGCTAGGTAAGCAAGATGAATTTCGAGATGGACCGATGGGCTGACCTACCAAGTCGGTGGGTGGGCAAGTTGACTACTAAGCCGGGTTCTACCTTTGACCGCCGAGATGGGCGGTGAAATCTCACCTACCGAGATAAGCAATATTGAACTTAATCATTGTCATATATGTATTAAAATGATTAAGTTCAATGTTTTATCTAATGAGTGAAGGCTCATTCTCATAATTAAAATCATAAAATAATTATAAACATAAAATCTAGCTTTTTATAATGGACAGTTTCCCATTCTCACAAACCTTCATAGAGTTATTGAAAATAATAAGTTCAATAGTTTTTGTATTACAATTATTAGAATTGAAAAAGGCCCATTCTCGTATGAACAAAAAAATTTATCTTCCATTGAATGGTGAGGTACCCATTCCTATAGAGGTATTAAATAGATGAGGTTGAATTTAAATTGACATGAGAAATAAATAAACAGAGGCTAAATAGAAGTTAATTGGAAACTTGATTGCTAATCGCTTCATCCAAATATATTCTTCATAGTAACATAGTATATATTACTTTTACAAAAATTCCTCATACTTCCCGTATTCCCTAACTATGAGAATGGGCATCTATCTAGTATAAAAATTCTCATAAAAGGATTTAATTGTCATTCAATCTTTATGTTTCGCGTACTGAAATTTTTCTTTCTTTCTATATTGATTTTATGAGAACGGGCATACGCCCATTCTCATCACAATGATAAAAATCTTTTTTTTTATGAGAATGGGCATATGCCCATTATCATCACAATAATAAAACTCTTTGTTTGTATGAGAATGGGAATATGCCTATTCTAGTCATTCTAACTCATTAAAGCAATATTGAACTTAATCATTTTAATATCTCTATAAAGGATGTGAGAATGGGAAACTATCCATTCTAATACAAATTAAATATTATTTCTATTTGTATTCTATGATTCTTATATGAGAATGGACATATGTCTATTCTAACCATTCTAACTCATTGAAGTAATAATGAACATAATTATTTTAATATCTCTATAAAGGATGTGAGAATTGGCACTTGTCCATTCTAAAACAAATTAAATATTATCCCTATTTTTATTCTATGATTATTATATGAGAATGGGCATATGCCCATTCAATACAAGATTAAAAAATTATTTGTATGAGAATGGACATATGCCCATTATGTCTATGTGTATTGCCTCATTTTCATTATTCTTGTTACTCAAATTTTCAGCCATTAATATTTATTTTTCTCAAAAAAGAATAAAACTAATTTCTCTAAATGTTCTTCCAAGGTATTATCTCATTATTTAGAACATCTAATATTAACCTCTAATGTGAGTACTATAAGTTATATAATTTTTATCATTTTCACAACCATATTATAGTATCAGTGATTTTAACACAAACACATGTGGTAGATGTAATTATTTTTTATGTACATTCAAGATATTTATAATGAAACTTGATAAATATTGAAGATACCTATCGAAGATAAATATTCAAAAAATACAACTCAAGGTTAAATTTGATGAAAAATCAAAATAAGAAAAAAAAAAATCGTAATATCAATAAATATGGTATTAGTACCAAATAATAGGATTGTCCTTTGTAATCAATGAGGAAATAATAATCCTTCTCCTCTTGCTCGTATTTATTATTGAAAACAATGAAACACTAATGATTGGATAAGGTGCGAACGTAATAAACATTTAAATATATTATTCATATATCTTATATCCAATCGTAATAGAAAAGTAAATAATAATATTCATACTATATATGGCATGTCATATATAAACTAATGCTATTAAAATTTGAAATTAAACATCTTGTATATTGTCTCACAAGTTTACTAATTATCCATGCATGCATCTCTCCCTCTCTCTATTATATAATAGTATCATTTAATTTTAAATGTAAAAATAACCTAAAACATGGCTATAATAATGTTTAAAATTTATATTTTATTTTAAATACAAATAACCTAAACCATGACTATGATAAAGTTTAAAATTTCTATTTTGTTTTAAATACAATAAACCTAAAACATGACTATGAAATTTTCTGAAAATTTAAATTTTATTTTAAGTGAAAGTATTAAACCTAAAACATGGCTACGATATTGTTTAATATTTATATTTGTTTTTTACCATGGCATAGCGAGACCATTGATTTGCAAATATATTGTTTACCACCATTTATTTATTATTAATTGAAAGTACTTGTTTATCAAACACATCTTCAATCACCCATTGGAGGGACATTGGTGAAATTAATGGCATTTTGATTTTATTCACGCCACTTTGTGGCATGGTAGAGAGATTGACGAAAGTTGTTGTTTTCGATGATGGTAGAGGTCTTGGGAATTTCAAGGTTCGCCGCTCTTTCTTGTTCATCCTTTCCACTTTCTTGTTCATCCTTTCCAATTTTTTGTTCATAATTTCCACTTTGGGATGCATATATTTTGTTAGACCGTTTCATCTTGTAGAAGGTAAGATTTGAAGAATTTTCTGAGATATTGTTTGTTCTCTTCACTTTTTGTTAAACCTTTCCGCTTTGGGATCCCTTTGTTTCGTAAGACCATTTCGTCTTGTGAAGCACAAGATTTGAAGAAAATTTTAGGCACGAATTATTCTAACTCTTCTCTGTTGAATTATTATGAGATGAAGAATATCATTTGGTTTTCTTTCCCTTGTATTTTGTTCAGGTTTAAAGATAATTCCTTATTTTTTATCTTACGTATTTTTTGATTTGGGTATTACTAATATCACTTCAATATTTGTAAGACATGCATATTTATTAACCTAATCATAGTTATAAATGGATGCATAAAAATATGGCTATTTATGCTAGTTTACTTTGTCTAAGCTACAAGATTCATAGTTTCAACAAGATCATTCCCTTGCATAAATGTATGACATTCTCAATGCCCAATAGAGCTCGTGTGTTTTCAAAGCCAATCTATTAATGTATATCTAAGAAATCCACTTTGTCAATCCTTCATGATAATACGGGAAGTTATCTGTTGTGATTTTACCAAAATACAGAGTGGTCTTACCACCAGGCAAGTGACTTTCCGAGGCTAGGTTGACGGGTGACCCACCAAGATGGGTGGGTGAGTTGACATGTCGAGCTAGGCTAGCCGGGTGACTTGTTGAGCTAAGTAATATTGAACTTAATAATGTTTTTGAAATAGTTACACTCAAAATTGGAAGATGTTGTAGAAATATGAATCATATCATTTTGAGTCTAGTTTCTAAGCTACTAAATTTTATTGAAAATGGATAAGTTTAAGTGGGTCAAATAACTAAAATACCAACATGTGCTCTCTGTTTTTGTTAAAAAACATAATAGAGTGACTTTCATGCCCCCACCATTTTTTGAGCACCATTTAGTATTTTTGAAAACCCTTTGGTAGAAAGATAGCTAGGAGCATCTAGTTTGTGTTAGAATTTTTTTAGATTTTTTTAGCGAGTATTTTTTTATGATTTTTCTAGTACATAAATTTTATGTTTTGAAAAATAACAGAGCTCCAACACCGTGCCCCCTAACTACCTCAAAAAATATCAAAAATTTTTTTTTAATATGTATAGAATTACTCCTAGTTTGTGCCTAAAATTTTTTTATTCAATTTTGATGAGTCAAAAAAAGATACACGACAAAAGATAGACATGTTTAAACTTCAAAAATAGCTATAAAAAGGCATAGTTAGAAAATAAATAATATGGAAACCTTATATTTGTTAGAAAAATTGGAAAATAATATTTATACAAAGAAGAAACTCTGCTTTACGTCGTGGTATAATTTTTTTTAAACGAATCGATCATTTGATGTTGATTTATCATGGCGGAAGTTGGATTTTTGCATTTTTCTGCAAAAAACACGTGGTTTGTTGTGTTTGTGCAGGTCCATGCCTCAGGCTTGGGGATCCAAACCAGATCCCAAGCCTTGAGGCATGGGTGGAAAAGGAAAAATCATAACGCATACACGTTATGCTTTGTTTATATATTGTGGTCCCCAACGTCCCTTTCATCTCTTTCATGGGATTTCTGCATACATTTTGTTTGGTCTGCAATTTTTTGTACATTCTTACATGATTTTTTAGTAGTTCATTTTGTCCCCTACCCCACTAGTTGATTTTTTCTAATCATGGGTGATAAAATTCGAGCTAAGGACAAGAGGAAAGTCAAGAACAAGACACGGAGCAATTGGAAGAGATGAGAATAAAGAAATTGAAGAGAATGTAAAAAATTTGTGCAGGAAAGGTACATCTGCTATATCAAATGTAGCTAATGTATTAGAAAATGGGGATGAAATACATAATGAAAATGTAGAGAATAATGATTTTGCAATGAATAATGATATTGAATTGAATGATAATGTTGGTATGGATGAAGAAATTGATATGAATCCAATTGTTGAACCTTTACCTGAGAATCCAAATGTTAACCCCAAAATTTGTATGAAAACATTGAATGAAGAAAGTAACCTTGTAAACAAATCTTCACCTCTAAGAACACCTCCTTCCATTTTTCAAAGAAAACCAATTCACTTAATTGAAATTGATGAAAACATTATAAAACCAATGCCTAACAAAATGTCTTGAAAGAAATGCGAGAAGAAAAGCTAGTGGAATTTGGGATAATTACTTTGAGAATTTAAATGACACACAAAGATGTCAATTATTTGTTACATTGATGAAATTAATTAAGATGAGACCTATAATGAAGACCATGGGGTTAAGAACATCTAATGTTGTTGATCAAAATGCGTCAATTGTTGAAAACATACATAAAGCATACCAAACTGTAGGTGGAAAAAGATGCACCAAAGATAGTAATGTTACATGGTGTGCACTTACTAATTGTATAGTAAGTGATAAAATAGTTAATAAATGCTTGATTAGAAAAACAAGCAAGTGCTTTGAAGCTAAATAGAAAAATACTAATGAAAGTAATAGAGAGACGTAAATGTCTTGAGTCAATCAATAACACTGACTATTGGGATTTCTCTAGCAGACTTCCATGGAAAGACAAGAATACATCTGATATTCTAAAAGAATTAATTGTAAAATTTTGGAATGAGAACACAAGGGTGTCACCGAATAGAAGAGATACAGTAAAAAGAAGAATAGGTTCTCGTAATCATGAATTGTGTGCAAAACATTTCTTAGATATGACTCAAACACAATTGTTCTCTAAGTTTAAGAATGAAAATCCACAAATTAACATTAGCCAAAGATTCTTTGAAATGAGCAAACCCTTTTATGTGAAAATCAATCACTCACGTACCACTTGTTGTTGCTAGGCATCATGTTGAATTTTCAATGCATTATGATGTTTTTTGTCAAATACGTCGTGTTTTGCATATTGACATCATGTTGCAGGAGTGTGGATTAAATGTCCCACCAAAATCTTCAAGGAATTTATTCCAACAATATTTTGTGAAAAATCAACTAGACATTTTTTTTTTATAACAAGCATGTTTGGATGGAACGTGCAATGTATGTGGTGGCTTACCAAATCTTGAAAAGTTGTATCCATGAGGAGAGTACAGATTCAATAGGAAAATAATTGGTTGGTTTCAAAAATATAAATCGGTGGCATATCAATTAAAATATGGAAAATAATCTAAGAGGTGTGAGCTTGTTACAAAACAATTACCTATATATAATATATGGTCAAATTCAAGAGAGGAAATTGTTTATGAGTATGCAAGGCACACACATAGAGCTCGATGGTTGGATGAACAATTCAAGTTAAGAAAGGACACATTCCCACTTGGTACTATTATTTTTCAGTAGTTGACTTCGTAGAGAATTACACATTGCAGCCACAAATGGAGGTTCAATCTCAATATTATAACTCAGTGCAAGTTGTTATTTTCATGCATATAACATTCATGCACTCTCTAGAAAGCACTGAGAAAGATGAAAAATATTAAGAGAGTATCATTTCTACATCAGTGATGATCGGACACATTCTACTAGAATATGTACAAGGGTGTTTCCAAGTGTTTTATGTGAACTTGAATGAGAGGAACATTAGTTTTAATCAACATTACATTTGGTCGGACAACTACACATCACAATTCAAGAATGCATGGATGTTTTATTGGCTAAGAAGGATGCACAAAGAAACAAATGTACAACATATCTAGATTTTTACTGAGGTAGGGCATGGAAAAGGAGAGCATGATGGTGCAGGAGCATGTGTGAAAAGAGCACTTGCAAGAGAAGAGTTAAAGTTCAAGGATGGTGCTAAATTTACAGATGCAAAAAACATTGTTGATTGGTGTGTCAAGAATATGGGCCATGAATCTCAAGAGAGATCAATGGTTCATAGATATTTTTGGTTGATAGAGGAACAACATCTAGAAAACTTTGAAGATTGTATGATAATTGCAGGATCAAGTGATATGCACTCATTCCGTAGTTCAGATGTAAATGCTTGGACTATTTATACTAGGTGCATGGCATGTTTTTGTATATCATGCATTGATTTTGCATGGAATGAATGTGAGTCACAAGTGGGTGGATGAATGGACTTGTAGACCTCTAATTCCACTCGACACACATCAAGTTCCATGAGCATTACAACTTGCAAGGTCTTCAGATCAAATGACAACATCACCTGACTTTGACCAAGTCTCTGATTTAGTGCAACAAGGTACATACATATATGTACATGCCATGTTTTAGATTTATAAATTATTAAATGGTCAACTCTTAATGTATTTTAAATTTGACTTCAGTTTTACTTTGTGATGTAGGGCACGTTTTTTGCAAGTTATTGCGATGGAATTTAATGAAGAGGGAACAAACTACTTCTTGTCTTGTTGTGTAGAGGGAAAAAAATTGACTTCCATAATCATTGATGGTGAAGACCTTGAGTATCCCATTGGGTTAGTGGTAGTCACTGGAACTTGGCTTCGACGATATCCTATCAAAAAATCAAACACTTGGTTGTTTGAAGACTATGAAGTACATCGAAAGATACTTCACTATTCACATTTGGTTCTTGCAACAAATATTAAATTGATCAAATATCGAGGTAGGCCATTAAACAAGAATCTGTGGAAGGTTCGTGAATCAGATCATGAAGCAATTCTTGCTACTATCAAGAGTAGAGTTGATCCTTGTGGTTCATTGGATTGAATTTGCAAAGGTATGTTCTTCATGAATTTAATTTGAATATTTACTTTAATGATTTTGTTTAAATTTTGTATGATTTAAAATTCTATTTAATTGCTTACTAACATGTTTATGTAGGTTAGTGGTGCCAAAAAATCTTCCACCTTCACGTGGTTGGCACTATCAGTAGAGAATTTATTATTCTCGAAGCCAAGTGAAGCTAAGAGAAATTAAATATTAGAAAGGAACAACAAAAACATAAATTCTCATTTCACCACCTATATTGTAAAAATATCTTATTAAAATTCTCATTTCACCACCTATATTGTATGAACCACCTATATTATTCAGGTGATTGGCAATGGACAACCTTACACTGACTCAGACTACACTATTTCATGCATTTACAAACAATAGGACAACGAGAACACCGAAATGAGATGGAAAAACCGGCATAGGATTTTGTAGAGGTTCCCTAGGTGGAGGTTTTGGATCGACCGAGACATCTCTAGGTGCCACGGAGTCGAGAAATCACTTGTCGAAGATATAGCATGTTTTGGTCTCAAGGGCTCTTAAGGGACTATGCCGGACGAGGTAGCCCGGAAGCATGGGGAGCATAGGGAACCAAAAAAGCTCCTCCTAGCATTCACCAGGCCATTCGGATGTGTTGGCATAAATGGTTTGATCCCATGAGCTATCGTTTGCAAAAATATAGCATCGAGTGACCTTACATTGACTCAAACTACACTATTTTGTGTTTACAAACAATAGGACAACGAGAACACCGAAAGGAGATGGAAAAAACTAGCATAGGATTTTTCGTAGAGGGCCTCGATGTGGAGGTTTTGGATCTGACGAGCCATCTCTAGGTGCCATGGAGTCGAGAAATCACCGTCGAAGATATATCATTTTTTTGTCTCTTAGGGCTCTTAAGGGACTACGCCGGACGAGGTAGCCCGGAAGCACTTGGAGCTTTGGCCTCCAAAAAAAACCTCCCTAGCATTTACTTGGCCACCCCAATGTGTTGGCAGCATGCAGTTTAGTGCCAGAGCTTCCGTTTGCAAAATATTGCATCGAATAGACCTTACACTATTCTAGCATGCACTATTGTAGCATGCAAATGAGATGGGATAGAAAAATGTAGAACTATTATTTTCTATAAATTATGGGAGATGATAGAGGAAGGTTTCATGATGCTTCCTGAAAAATTTTAGGTCAAATTTAGGTCATTTGTTCAAGTTATATGAGTTTTTGTAAAATAGACTTTTGTTCAAGGTTGTCGACCAAAAAATGTTATATCTTCGACAGGTGATTTCTCGGACTCCGTGGCACCTAGAGATGTCTCATTAGATCCAAAACCTCCATGTTAGGGCCCTCTACAAAATATTATTATTTTTTTCCATCTCCTTTGGTGTCTCTTTGTTGTCCTATTGTTTGTAAAAATGTGTGTGAATAAATAGTGTAGTAGTCGAGTGTAAGGTTGTAGAAAAATATGCTATATTTTTAAAATGGTAGCTTGTGGGGGACCAAACATTTTTGCACATCACATCTGGATGGCCTAGTGAATACTATTGGAGGCCTTTTTTTTGGTTCCCTCATGCTCTCATGCTTTAGGCTACCTCAGGGGCGTAGTCCCTTAAGAATGAGACGAGACCAAAACATGATATATCTTCGACATGTGATTTCTCGGACACTCATGGCACCTAGAGATGTCTCATCAAATCTAAAACCTCCATGTTGGGACCCTCTATGAAATCCTCTCGTGGTTTTATCCATCTCCATTTGGTTCTCTCATTGTCCTATTGTTTGCAAACGCACAAAATATTGAAATAATGTAGTTGAGTCGAGTATGTAAGGTTATCGATGGACACAATATTTTGCAAAATGGAAGCTCTTGGAGCCAAACCAACTATGCCACATCATGGAAGTGGCTAGGTAAATGCTAGGGAGGTTTTTTGGTTTTTATGCTCCCGTGCTTTTGGGCTACCTCGTCGGGGCATAGTCCCTTAAGAGCCATGAGACCAAAAAATGTTATATCTTCAAGATGTGATTTCTTGGACTCTGTGGCACCTAGAGACATCTCATCAGATCAAACCTCCATGTCGAGACCCTCTACAAAATCCTCTCATGGTTTTATCCATCTCCATTTTTTCTCTCGTTGTCCTATTGTTTGCAAACATGTGAAAATATTGTAGTTTGAGTCAGTGTAAGGCTACCAGATGCAATACTTTGCAAATGGAAGCTCTCTTGCACCAAACCGACTACATCGACAACATGTTTGGAAATGGCCTAGTAAACACTTTGGAGGCCTCATTTTTTTGAGGCCAAAGCTCCTTGTGCTTTAGGGCTACCTCATCCGGGCGTAGTCCCTTAAGAGCCCTGAGACCAAAAATGTTATATCTTTGACAGGTGATTTCTCAGACTCTATGGCACCTAGAGATGTCTCATTCATAGATCTAAAAAACCTCCATTTGGGACCCTCTATGAAATCTCTCATATGGTTTTATCCATCTCCATTTGGTTCTCTCATTTTCCTATTGTTTGTAAACTGCGTGAAATATTGCAGTTTGAGTCAATGTAAGGTAAATCGGACACAATACTTTGCAAAAAGGAAGCTCTTGGCACCAAACCGACTACCAACACACATTTGATGATGATGGCTTGGTGAATGCTATTAGAGGCCTTTTGGAGGAGGCCAATGCTCCAGTGCTTTGGGCTACCTCGTTCAGGCGTAGTCCCTTAAGAGCCCCCGAGACCAAAACATGCTATATCTTTGACTGGTGATTTCTAGGACTCCATGGCACCTAGAGATGTCTCGTAGATCTGAAACCTCCATGTTGGGACCCTCTAAAAATCCTCTCATGGTTTTATCCATCTCCATTTGGTTCTCTCTTGTTGTCCTATTGTTTGTAAACGTATGAAATACTGTAGTTTAAGTCAGTGTAAGGTTGTCAGACGCAATACTTTGCAAACGGAAGCTCTTGGCACCAAACCAACTACACCAACACATGTCAGATGGCTAGGTAAATATAGGTGGAGGTTTTTTTAGGTTTCCTACATCTCCCCAGTGCTTTCGGGCTACCTCATTTTGGCGTAGTCCCTTAAGATCCCTGAGACCAAAAATGTTATATCTTCGACAAGTGATTTCTTGGACTCCGTGGCACCTAGAGATGTCTCATTAGATCAAAACCTCCATGTTTAGGACCCTCTAAAAAATCCTCTCATGGTTTTTATCCATCTCCATTTGTTCTCTCATTGTCCTATTGTTTGTAAACATGTGAAATACTGTAATTTGAGTTAGTGTAAGGTTGTCATCGATGACCAAATAATTTACAAATGGAAGCTCTTGGCACCAAACCGACTATGCCAACATGTCGGGGTGGCTAGGTAAATGCTAGGGGAGGTGTTTTTTGGTTTCCTAAAGCTCAGTGCTTTTTGGGCTACCTCATGCAGGTAGTCCCTTAAGATCCCTGAGACCAAAACACGCTATATCTTCGACAGGTGATTTCTCGGACTCCGTGGCACCTAGAGACATCTTATTAGATCCAAAACCTCCATGTTGGTTCCCTATATATACAAAATCCTCTCACAATTTTATCCATCTCCATTTGGTTTCTCTCATTGTCTATTGTTTGCAAATGCGTAAAATGTATTGAGAAAAGTTTGAGTCAATGTAAGGTTGTCAAGATGCAATACTTTACAAACAAAAGCTCTTGGACCAAATGACAACGCCAAAAACACATTGGATGGCTATGGCCGGTGAATGCTAGGGAGATTTTTTTCATTTTAGGCAAATCTCTAGGTGCTTCGGGCTACCTCGTCCGAGCGTAGTCCCTTAAGAGCCCTGAGACCAAAACATGTTATATCTTCGACAGGTGATTTCTTGACTCCGTGGCACCTAGAGACATCTCATCAGATTTGAAACCTCCATGTTGAGACCCTCTAAAATTATCTCATGGTTTTATCCATCTCCATTTGGTTCTCTCGTTGTCTATTGTTTGCAAACACGTGAAATATTGTAGTTTGAGTCAGTGTAAGGTTGCCAGATGCAATACTTTGCAAACGGAAGCTCTTGGCACCAAACCGACTATGCCAACATGTTGGGGTGGCTAGTAAATGCTAAGGGAGGTTTTTTTTGGTTCCCTATGCTCCTCGTGCTTTTGGGCTACCTCGTCCGGGCGTAGTCCCTTAAGAGCCCTGAGACCAAAACACGTTATATCTTCGACAAGTGATTTCTCGGACTCGTGGCACCTAGAGACGTCTCATCAAATCCAAAACCTCCATGTCGAGGCCCTCTATAAAATCTCTCTCATGGTTTTATCCATCTCCATTTGGTTCTCTCGTTTTCCTATTGTTTGCAAACACGTGAAATACTGTAGTTTGAGTCAGTGTAAGGTTGTAGATGCAATACTTTACAAACGGAAGCTCTGGCACTAAATCGACTACGCCAACATGTTGGGGTGGCTAAGTAAATGCTAGGGGAGGTTCATTTTTGGTTTCCTACGCTCCCCGTGCTTTCAGGCTACCTCGTCGGGTGTAGTCCCTTAAGAGCCCTGAGACCAAAACACGTTATATCTTCGACAGGTGATTTCTTGGACTCGTGGAACCTAGAGACATCTCGTCAAATCTGAAACCTCCATCGGGCCCTCTACAAAATCCTCTCGTGGTTTTATCCATCTCCATTTTCTCTCGATGTCCTATTGTTTGCAAACACGTGAAATATTACAGTTTGAGTCAATGTAAGGCTATCATCGAGTAATACTTGCATAAATGGAAGCTCTTGGCGCTGAAATGACTATGCCAACATGTCGGGGTGGCTAGGTAAACACTAGGGGAGGTGTCATTTTGGTTGCCTACTACCTGCTCCCCGTGCTTCCAGGCTACCTCGTTCGGGCGTAGTCCCTTAAGATCCCTGAGACCAAAACATGTTATATCTTGACGAGGTGATTTCTCGGACTCCATGGCACCTAGAGACATCTCATCAGATCGACACCTCATCTAGGAGTTCTTGTTCAATGACTAGATTGGCTTAAGAATGAATTTGATAGGGGAATGTCTAAGAACACACGGGAGTTATCAATCACCTAGTAAATCTTTCTTGTTTAGTTTTGAATGGGAGTCAGTTGGCCTATGGCTTAGTGACCTTCCATTCATTGATAATTTATGCTATGATAAACCCATGGATGCTTTCAAAATCACCTTAAAAAATATAGGGGTAGTCATCAAGCCTAGTGAAGGGTGTGATGTGATTTCCAAATAACTTGAAATGCCTATAGATTTAAAGGTAATAACATGAATTGGATGATTAGACAATCAAGAATCATTGAGTGTCTGAATCAGAATGTCATTGCATCTATGCATCTGGAGACATTCTCGAGCATTGGAGTAATGCATATGGAGAGACATTCTCAAAATATCAATAGATGAAAGGCATCAAATTGTGATGACTCTCAGGTGTTTTAATGGGAGAAGACTAAGAAGCATTGAAGAATGTAGTAGGTGCATGATAAGATAGGAACCAGTACAAAGAGACCATGAGCAAGAAGAAGTGCAAGTAAGGTAAATACACATATACACATTGATAAATTGAATGAATAATTACTCAGATTAGGTAACTCTTTATATACATACATTATATAAATATTGATTTCCAAAGTTTGATGCATATTATACATTGAAAATGCTA
Source organism: Taxus wallichiana var. yunnanensis (assembly GCA_018340775.1). Taxonomy (NCBI): domain Eukaryota; kingdom Viridiplantae; phylum Streptophyta; class Pinopsida; order Cupressales; family Taxaceae; genus Taxus; species Taxus wallichiana. Next base: position 25,058,614 of record CM031243.1, on the reverse strand, counting down.
GTACATGTACATCACCAATAAATGAAAAAATAATCCATAATGTCTTAAATATTGTCAAGTGCACATCATATTAGTTTCATGCAAAAATAATCTCAGAAATGTAAGGTCTCATACAAAAATATCAAGTTCCAAATAGTATTTTAATGTGCATAATAAATATAAAAATGCCCAAATAGGTCATATACCATCAAGTTCAAATGCCATATAGGTGTACATACAATGCCATGCACATAGGCATACAAAAAAATGTCATGTAAGACATATATATTTCTAATTTCCTAATCATCAAAATCTATCCCTCTCTTGGCCTTTCTCGAAGAAGGCCCTCCCTTAGATGAAGATGGAGATCTATGAGATGACTTTGGATCATCCGAGCCCATGCTATGAGTCCTCTTCCATTGAATACTCACTTGTAGATGAACTGTAAATGCAAACAATGTTTTTTTGTCAAAACTTAATTTATATATGTTTTCAACATGTATTTAAGACCATGCTAGAATGAAAGTATTTACATAAATACACAAACTTACCATGCAAGTTTTCGATCACGCCGAATCTGCATCTCACACTCAGATGAGTCATCGGGCTCTCTGGAGTATGAACGGGGGTACGAAGATGATGAGATGGAGGATTTGTGCCCTCGAAGTCAAAATGGAGGGGGTTGAAGTTCCCTACATACACATAAGATCACAAAATCTAACATCATAATTAGTGAAAATAGAACTAAGTACATGTATGTGTAATGACAATATTTTAACTAATTTTATCAATATAGAACTATTGTTTTTATTTACCACCTGTGAATCAAATGAATAGGGTTGCTTACTATCTGTCGAGTAACTCCTGCATATACACAATGAAGGACATTATTAACATAATTTAATAATTCTACAATGAAAGACATTACTAACATGTAATTTAACATAATATGAATTACACGAGCAATTTAATGAAATTTACATGTTGTTTGAATACCTCAGTGAGTTGTTGTGCAGATGAAATCACAGTGGAAACACCTTTCTCTACTTGTCGCAGAGATGGTGGGGTGTCTAGTGAAGTCAACATCTTTATCAAACATGTATCACGTGAGTTAGATGAACATACAAGAACATACATATATTTGACTTCAAAAATATAAATATATATATATATATATATATATATATATATATATATATATATATATATATATATATATTTGTAAAATTTTACACAATTAACATTCTAAATTACCTCTGTGAATGTATGTGTATGCATGGTGCTTCCATGCCTGTGGTTGGGATGAAGATGTGCCTCCGCGCATTGTAATATCAATGCATGTACATGTACAAATACAATTATTTCAAAATTTAACATATATAAGTAAATCAAGTACTTCAAACTTTTTGTAACACACATAATAAAACATAAAAAATACCTGTGAAGGTGACGCCGATGATTGTAATCCAAATGTCTCACTCAAAAAGGCATCTGACATAGTGACATTATCGTGTGCACCCCTAGCACCAACTCCACCAAAATCAGTACGCATGAAAGTATCATCCTCCTCGGGCCCCAAACATATGCTACCACATGATGAGAAAAGATGTGGCCTCATGCTAGTACTCCATGAGGGAATACTCTGTGTACCTCCATGAGCATCTGGCTCATAAATCTCCCTCGTATGTCGAACAAGGGTCAGATAGCCCCTGAAGTGTGTGGAGTGTATCAATCTCTATTGTCTCCTTCACTATTGGAGGGACAAGTCTCAAGGTGAGGGGATTTTGTGTGGGGACTCTACCCTATTGAATAGGTGCACGTTGTGCACCTAGTCGATCATGTGTAGATCCTTTTCCTCGACCCTAGAAATCTTGAAATCAAAATAATTTGGGATCTCGTTGAGGATAAACTCAATAGAGTTTCCTCAAAAAGTATAGTGGCACCTCGTTGTTATTGCAAGGTGGAAAATCAAACACCATCCACCATCGGTCCCAAAAATTATTTTTAATCAAATTATTATTGCACCAATGGATGGGAAACCATTTGCATGACAATAGAATAGAAAATTAGTGTGGGGTCCGTGAATAAGGTGCATATGAGGTCTTTTGTAATTTATTTTTCTTTACATCCACATATGACAATTTTTGGAATAATAAACCCTACAACCCTCTCTGTAAGTTGTCCAATGATCAATTTTCCCCATTTCGCATCAACTTGAGCAAGTAATGCCTCCAATGTGTTTGCAAGAGAGGCACGGTGGGGTTTGTAGATTGTGAATCCCTCATTATTTTGATTAAATCCTCAATTTCAATTTTGTTTTCAACTATGTGGGCTGCTAAATCTTCTTGACTACCGGGGATGTTGAGAAACTATGGGAGGGTTGGGAGGGATGACATAGGAATAACAGGGTTTGGTTGTGGTTGATTCCCTTGACCTCAAACTGTAGCAATAAAAAAATGTATTCAATTCAAATTCTACTCTATAATTATCAAATTTCAATGCAATTTTGAGAAAATAATTGTGCCTACCTCTTCTCTATGGCACCATCATCAATTTAGATCTTCCGGTGATCCAGAGATGATCATTTGAGCTTGAGATCTAGCTGAATGAATGATAAAATGTGAGGACACGGTTAAGCTTTAAAACTCACGTTTGAGGGAGATAAAATCACATTTTGATTTTTTTGGGGTTTTGTCAACTTTTTAGCCCCCCAACTTCGTGCACTTACCCTAAAATAATAATAGAGATAAAATATAACTTTTTTATAATGGACAATTTGCTCATTCTCACCTTCATAGAGTTATTGAAAATAAAAAGTTCAATATTGTTTGTATTACAATTATTAGAATTGGCATACGCCCATTCTCATGCAATCAAAAAAAAATTTATCTTCCATTGAATGGTGAGGTACTCATTCCTATAAAGTTATTAGAATGTTTATAAGGAGCTTATGCCCATTTACATACAAACAAGCATTTATTTCTTGTATTGAATGGGAAGATTCCCATTTTCATATAGGAATCATATATGAAGAATATAGATAAAATTTAATTTTTTTAGAATGGGCAATTTCCCATTATCATATAGGAATCATATAAGAAAAATAGAATAAATTTACTTTGTTTTAGAATGGGAAATTCCCCATAATCACAACCTTCATAGGTATTAAAGTGATTATGTTAAATCTTGTATCGAATGAATAAACGCTCAATCCCATATAGGAATCATAAAAGAAGAATATAAATATTATCTAATTTGTTTTAAAATATCAAGTTGCTCATTCCCACATCCTTCATATAGTTTTTAAATTGATTAAGTTAAATATTTCTTGTATTAGATTGACCATTCCTTTTCACTCTTATATCATATTACTTTTCTCATTATGAATGATCAATTTCAATATTGATTGTATTATAATGATTAGAATTGGAATTTTCCCATTATCATACCAACAACCTTTTTTATGTTTCTAGTGAATGGTCGGATACCCATTCCCATAGAGGTATTAAAATGATTAAGTTGAATATTTCTTGCATTAGAATGTTTGGAATGAGCATATGCCCATTTACATACAAACAAACATTTTTATCTTGTATTGAATGGGCAGAAGTCTCTTATAGGAATCATAGAAGAATAATAGAGATAAAATTTAATTTGTTTTAGAATGCGAAATTGCCCATTCTCATATTTGAATCATATATTAATAAAAATAGAGAAAATTTACTTTATTTTAGAAAAGGTATCTCTTCATTATCAAAGTTATTAAATTAATTGATAAGTTCAATCGTGTATTGAATGGGAAAATGTGAGTTCTCATATAGGATTCATAAAAGAAGAATAGAGATAAAATTGAATTAGATTTAGAATGGCCAGTTGCCCATTCTCATAGCCTTCAAAGATTTATTAAAATGATTAAGTTCACTATTGCTTCTATTAGAATAAAAATAATGGGAGAATGACATGGAACCATCCTTTGAACTAATTTCTTATATTCATGTATACATGGAAGGGAACAAGGCTGCAGTTTACCTTGCAAACAAAAGTTCAAGAGATGGAATTTTGTGTGTCATTATAATGATTATTAATGATTGAAAACCATTCTCTGTCAGTATTGTGTATAAAGGAAGAGTAAGAAGTAATGATGAGACATGTTAGAGGTTGAATGATATGATTGCTTGTGTTGGTTTTAGAAAGGACATTTGTTTTAGATGAGGGCTTGATAAAGTATGATCATTGGTTTTAGAATGGACAAGAAGGTTTCGAACTAGGTTGGTTTTATTGCCATTTTAATAGAGAAACAAAAACTATGGGCGGTGATCTAGTTCGTCTAGAACCTGATTCAGACCAATGGGATTAGTAGAAGATTTTGATGATGCTAGAAAAGGAAAGTATGTCATCTCTCTTTCAAATTTTTAAAGGCCATGAAGAATCCCTAAGAAAGGATTTTTCTAGTCATTGGAAGGATGGTTAGGCTAGTATCAGGGGTTTTTCTATACCAAATTTTGTGGATTTTATTGCTATAGTGGTTGGGATGAAGAACAAGGGGAGGGAGATTTACAAACCGAAGAAAAAAATGTGATGAGGAAATGGGAAAAAAATTTGGTGGGTAAAGAAACTAAGACATCACTATCCTTTGTGTAGGTTTCAAGAGATATTCTTTACCTGATCCTTTCAATAACATCGCCTACACTTGATGCAATTTATCACCCTAGAGGGTAGGTACAAGGTATTTTATTCCCACCATTTCCCTATGTTAATTCATATCCGCCATGGTATGCATTATAATTTCCCTTTCTTTCAGTTGTTCCTTGCACAAATCAATCGATAATTTCCAAAAAGGAAATTTGAAAATCCCTCTTCATCAGGGATTGATGATGGCCTTATTCCATTTGGGTTCTATATATTTCACTAAATCGATAAGTTTAGGGGCTTTTTGAATGATGATGTAAATCATGTTGAGGATGAGAAGTATATGGAGTAGGAGGATGATGGGGATTCCTCCTCTTCAGGCTCAGATGACATAAAAGAGTCTATTATGTCATCAATAAACATTATAGATGTTGTTGGTAATATGGAGAGGGAGGATTTGGAGCCACTATTGGCTAATGATTTGGAGCCAAATTTGGAGGACCTCGATGACAATTTTACTCTGGTCAAATGAATGAATAAACTAAGGAAGAATAATGGTATTGATATTTGATATTTTGGATGTGTTTCTTTGTCTAATATCAAAGGGAACCTTCCAAAGGAAAAGAAAAGATGAAGTCTGATTGGAGTATGGCATTGGAAAAAATTTCCCTCAGGGTTTTGCAGGTGGAAAAGGATGTTGATTCTCTCGATGAGGCTGGGGAAGACATGGGATATAGTTTCATGAAATATATTGAGGCCTCAAAGAAAATTTTACTTCTCAAAATTCCATCAAAGAGGAGCTATTTGGGCTTAAAAATATAGTTATGGACATTTAGAGGAGGTTGGTTCAACTAGAGCAGAGAAGCAAAAAGTGTAGGCTTAAGCTTTACCTCAGCAACTCAGAGGAGGATGAGATGGTGAAGGATGATATGAGGGAAATTATTGGCAAGGAAAAAATGTGGAATAAGAACTTTATATGAAAATTATATATTAGTAACTACATTCTTATGCACAAATTTAGACTCTTATAAAATGATAATATTGAAGTAGTGTTGTTGACTCTTATGGGTGTCCTTTAAGTTGCAATATGAGTGAAAATTTGATAATAATGTAAGACCTAGATTATTCAAGTAGCAGTATGAGTGAATATGAGATAAAAAATGATAATAATGAAGTAGCGTTGTTGATGGTTTTGGGTGTCCATCATGTAGCAATCCGACTGAATAGATGTTACATTTGTATCTAGTATTAAAAAGTCGTTACATTTCCTTTTTGTATTGAATAGATGTTATATTTGTATTTTGTATAGAATAGGAGTATGTCCTTTCTCATATTGAAAATACGGAGGAAGAAGATGTTTCTTAATATATGAAAATGATTAAAAAAAACTATATTATAAAAATGGTTGTAATGAGAAGATGCACATTCTCATATAGGAAACATAGAATAAGACTATATGTTTAGAAGGGGCATATGCCCATTCTCATATAAGAATCATAGAAGAATAATAGAGACACAATTTACTTTATTTTAGAATGAAAATATGTGCATTCTCACACCTTAAACTTTTTTTTTAAATGGGAAGTTGTGCATTCTCACAACCCTTATAGATAGAAAATATTGCTAGTGAAAGAATGTTTATAATGGGCACAAGCCCATTCTCATACAAACATACAATTTTTGTTTTGTAATTATTAATAATTGTATTATACTAGCTGGACTATCCCTGGTAGAGCCAAGTGCTGCACTACATACCCTCGAGAGGGATCAAGCCTTATGTAGTTCTCATCATACAATATATTTATATGATTGTAAACTTTTTTAGAATGGGTTGTGAGAATGGGAAGTGTGTTTGTAAAAGCAATATTGAATTTAATCATTTTAATACCTCTCATGTAGGATTCATAGAAATATTTTAAAACAAAATAAATTTTAATTATGTTATTCTTATTTGATTCACAAATGAGAGTGGGCATCTTCCCATTCTATACAAGTAATAATGAGCTTAAATATTTTTAATACCTCTATAAAGGATGTGAGAATGGGAAGATTGTTTATAAAGCAATATTGAACTTAATCATTAAATTAAAACCTCTATAAAGGCTATGAGAATTGGCGTATACCTCCAATTCAATACAAGACCAAAATGTTTGTTTGAGAATTGGCATATGCCCATTCTAAACATTCTAATACAAACAATTATTTGAACTTAATCATCTTGTATATTGTCCCACAAGTTTAGTAATTTTCCAAGTTGCATGCATATCTCTCTCTCAAGGATCTCTAGTATAAATTTATACCAAATTATTATAGATGTAAATAACCTAAAACATGGCTATGATATTTTTAAAATATACATTTTTTCTTTACCATGACATAATGAGACCACCATGCAAATATATTGTTTACCACCATTCCCATTCTCATTGCCATTTATTTTTGTGCACATATTCCTTCAATTACCATGCGTAATTAACAGAGATATTCCCATTTTTTATAGAATGGGATTATGTCATTTATATTTTGTATAGTTTTTGTGTGGATCATCCAATTAACATGGATTTTTGTGCACAAATATGTACTAATGGAAAGCATACCTCCATTACATGTTAAAACATTCAAGGTGTATTTTAAATGTAAAACATGGCTATGAAAAATGTTTAAAATTTATATTTGTTTATGACCATGACATAGTGAGACCACCATGTAAATATATTGTTGACCACCATTTATTTATTAATTGAAGGTAAGTGTTTTAAAACATCTCTTCGACCGCTCATTAGAGGGGAAATTGGAGATATTAATGGCATTTAATGTTTTATTAGGATGGTAGTTAAGCTCTTGGAAATTTGAAGCTTGGGAATTTGAATCCTTACCATGAAGTTATTGCATGTGACCTTTGAAGTTTGATTATTGTTTTTACATTCACTTTTTAATATCTCTATGAAGGTTGTGATAATGGGAAACTGGCCATTCTAAAAAAATAGATTTTACATCTATTATTATTTTATAATTCCTATATGAGAACGAGCATTTTCTCATTTTGTTAGACTATTTTTCCTTATGAAGCACAAGATTTGAAGAAAAATTTTGGGATATTATTTGATCTCTCTCTCTTTTTGTTCATCCTTTCCGCTTTGGGATCCTCTATTTCATTAGACCACTTCCATGCATGCGAGCTATTTGATTGATTATTTTTATACTTTTTCTTTTGGGTTCTCTCTTTCATTGGACTATTTTGGCTTGTGAAGCAAAATATATCAAGGAAATTTATGAGAAACACCAATCCATTCACAGGCATGAGTTTTTTCCAACTCTTCTCTATTGAATTATTCAGAGATGAAGAATATCATATGGTTTTCTTTCCCTCAATTCATGGTTGATAATTTCCCATTGTGCAACATTTTTTCTCTAATCTTATTCTATGATTCCTATATGAGAATGGGCATATGCCCATTGTATATGCCCACTCTCACATAGGAATCATAGCATAATAATAGAGAAAAATTTATTTCACAGATTTTAGAATGTAGTAAATTCTATATCTATTCTTTTATGATCCATTTATGAGAATGGTCGTATGCCCATTCTATATTCCCATTCTCACATAGGAATCATAGGAGAATAATGGAAAATTGAATTTCATCTATATTGATTCTTGTTATTTATTTGGAGATGAAGGATATAAACTAGTTGTACAACAAAGAAAATTTTATCTCTACTCTTCTATGATTCATATATGAGAAGGGAATATTCCATTCTCGTATAAGAAAACATATTGAAATAAATCATTTTGAGAGCTATATAAAGGTTGCGATAATGGGGAATTGTTCATACGAAACAAATTAAATTTTATCTCTATTAATTCATGTGATGATGTATGACTTTTGTTTATGTAAAATATTGACTATGAAATGATCGATTTAATGTTGACATTTGAATTTCATTATTAGATGCTACTATTACCTTGTTTTCTATATTGATTATTGTGATGATGAATGACTTTTGTTTCTTGCTTATCATATTTGTAGTTGTCTATATGATTATAAAATTAGGTATTAAAAGTTGTTTTCCAACAGAGATTGCATTATTACCTTGTTTATTGATAAGATGTACTATGTAGATAAAAAGGATAGTTAACCATTTTGTAATCTTCATTTAATAATAATTTAACATGATTACAAGTTGAAAATTCATGCTAGTTCATTAAACTAACATGCATATAGTTTATTCTTTTCATATGGTATGTAGGAATCAGAGTAATCATTACAAAGTGATACATTGGATTGGATACACCTACAAAGGCGGTGAGATTGGGTAAGTTCCCATGCTAAACAAAGTAAACATTATCTCTATTCTTTTTATTATACTTATTCACATATCTCTATGAACAATAATGGACTTTCTCTTATGATTCCTATTAAAGAGAATAGGCATATGCCCATTCTTCATATTCTAATGTTATCTCTATAATTCTTTTTGTGATATTTTCATTTATCTCTAGTATGAGCAATAATTGACATTTTTTTAACGATACCCTTATGAGAATAGGAAAATGCCCATTCTAAAATAACTATTAAAGAGAATACGCATATTCCCATTCTACATATTCTAATCTTAGCGATATTAAACTTAATATTTGTGATACCTCTATAATGGTTGTGAGAATGGGAATATGACTATTCAATACAAGACAAAAATTCTCAATTTCCCACTCTTTAATACGTCTTTAACGATTGTGAGGGGAATCTTCCCATTTAATACAAGACAAAACATATTTTTTGTTTTAAAATGTTCATATGCCCATTGAAACAATGATTCCAAATACAAGACAAAACATATTTGTTTGTATTAGAATGGGCATATGCCCATTCAAAACAATGATACTAGTATCTATATTCTAAACATTTTAATACAAGCAATATTGATTTTATGATAATGGTCATGTTCACATTCATCAATACATAGTCATTTTAATACTTATTTAAAATATGTGAGCATTTTTAATGAATACTCTCCTTCTATGATTCCTATTTGTCCAAGCAAGTCTTTTATGAATCCTATATGAGAATAGGTAGATTAAAAATGTGATTCCCATTCAATACAAGACGAAACAATTTTTTTGCATGAGAATGGGCATATGCCCATTCTAAACATTATTATTAATACAAGCAATAAACATTGTAATACAAGAAATACTGATTTAATGAGATTGCTTCTATTATTCCTATTTATACCTATTTAAAAATTGTGAGACTATTTAATCCATACTCTTCTTATTCTTCTTCTATTATTCCTATCTACTCAAGCAATTCTTCTATGATTCCTAAATGAGAAGGGGCATCTGCCCATTCAATACAAGACAATGCAAAAAGTTCAATCAATTTCATAACTCTTTTAACAAGATGTGAGAATGGGTTCCCATTCTAAAATAAAGTAAATTTGATTATTCCTATCATAAAGGGCATATGCCCATTCTAAACATTATAATACAAGTAATATTTATTTTTTTGAGAATGGGCATGTGCACAATCGTGATTGAAACATATTTGTTTTATGAGAATGGGCATGTGCCCATTCTAAACATTCTCATACAAGCAATATTGATTTTATGAGAGTGGGCATGTCCACATTCGTCAATACTTAGTCATTTGAATACCTATTTAAAAGTTGTGAGCATATTTAATCCATACTCTTCTTTTATGATTCCTATATGCCTAAACAACTATTTTATGATTCCTATATGAGAATGGGCATTTTCCCATTCAATACAAGACAATGTAAAAATGGTCAATCAATTTCATACCTATTTAAAATTTGTGAGATTATATAATCCATACTCTGCTTTTATGATTCATCAAACAAGTCTTTTATGATTTCTATATGATAACGAGCATTTACCCATTCAATACATGACAATGTAAAAAGGATCAATCAATTTCTTAACGTTATACAAGTCGTGAGAATGGTTTCTATGTATATACTGAGATTAGTTCTATGTATTTAAATTTCATTATTATAATAAATGTTTAAAATATCATGATTTCATTATTAAAGCATATTTTCTTTATTCTAATACATTTTTAAAACATTACATGTGTCAAAATAGGTATGAAAATAAATTCTACTATATATTTTTCATTATTCAAATATCTATTTAAAACATTTAAATGGGTCGAATCAATTCAAATATTTTTTAAAAATATTTACAATAGACTTAGGATATTAGGGTATTAAAACATTTTAACATTTAAAGGTGATGATTTATTATTGTAGGATAGATTCAAATTTTTATAACTTTATACAAGACGTGAGAATGGGTGCCCATTCTAAAACACAATAAATACATAAATAGTATAATGTATTTAAATTTCATTATTTTAAAAACATCTTTAAATTTTCATGATTTCATTATTAAACCATATTTTATGTAAATGTGGACATTTTTAAAACATTACATGTGTCTAAATAGGTATGGCAATAAATTCTACTATATATTTTTCATTATTCAAATATCTATTTAAAACATTTAAATGGGTCGAATCAATTCAAATATTTATGCATATTAAATCATATTAAAACATTTAAGAATTAAAGGGTGGTGATTTGTTAATGTATTATAGATTCAAATTTTGAATGTATGTACAAAAATAAAGCTATGTATTTTTCGTTATTCTAATACCTCTTTAAAACATTTAAATGTTTTTAAACATTGGGATACTAGGATATTAAAGCATTGAAATATTTACAATTTCATGGTTAAGTATTTAAGATAGACTTAGGATATTAAAGGCATTTAAGCATTACAGGGTGGTGATTTATTATAGTAGGATAGATTCAAATTTAGAGACTTAGGATATTAGGATATTAAAGACATTTAATCATTAAAGGGTGGTGATTTATTATGGTAGGATAAATTCAAATTTCTAATTTTTGGCACTTTTTTAGAGGTAATTTTTCTTAGTCAAATACATTATAAAAATAATAAAAAATTTGAATGGCTCAAGTTTTGATTTTTGCTCTCTTATGGCCTATTTTTTTATTTTTTTCTTCTCTTACGGACGATTTTTTTCATTCATAGATTTTGTAGGAGAAAGACAAAGTTATGCGAAAGCATTTCGGCTGATTAGATACATAGATTATTGAAAAATAAACTTACAATAGTTACAAAGGTTTTTAAAAAAGATACAGAAAGAGACAGGTGGTACTAGGTCTATCGAATCATTTTTTGCTTATACGAAAGGATTTGGCCTAATTGGATACAGAGATTATTGAAAAATAAACTTGTTACAGAGGTTATAAAAAAGACATAGAAAGAGACAGGTGGTACTGAGTCTATCTAATCATTTTTGTACACCATAAACAAGTACACATTTTAGTCCTTAAGACATTAAAAAAGAATGAAACAATTTTGATTTGTGTATTACGTTTACAAATGTAAACAAATTGATTTATGTATTTGTTTGTTGTTACATTTATGCATGGAAAAAAATTGATACATTTTTCAAACATAAAAATAAATGAGATATATGAAAAAATGGTTTAGATAGTAGATTGTGAATTAAAAGATCTTTGTTTATACATTTTTAGGCTTTAGAAGTAAACTTGGAAAAAATGAGATATAAAAACCTTGAATAGCCTCCTCTTGTCATTGTTGTATTTCATTTCAGAAATCTTGAATAGTCTCCCCTTACAAAAACATTGTATCGGAAATCATTTCTTATTCTTTCTTCTACAAAATCTATGTATCTTCATATCTCTCTTACTATCGGAAGCTATATCTTCTTCTTTCTTCTAAAAAATCGTTGTATCTTCGTATCTCTCTAGCTACATCTTCGTTCTTTGTCTTTCCCCAGCTAAATCTATAAATGAAAAAATATCGGTCACAATAAAGCGAAAATCAAAACCCGATTCATTTTTATAATGTACTTGGCCAAAAAAATTACGTCATAAAAAGAGTGCTAAAAATTTAAATTTTGAATCAAACCCACCATAATAAATGACCATTATGAATTACCTCCTAAAAATATAATTGGAAATTTTAAAATTTAAATCAATCTACTAGAAAATATGGAAAAAAGAGCGTCGAAAATTCAAAATTTGAGTCATGCCTACAATAATAAATGACCAAGTCTAAAAAAAGAGCACCAAAACTTCAAAATTTAAATCAAACATACCATGATAAATGACCATTAAGAATTGCCTCCCAAAAATAAAGCATCAAAATTTGAAATTTGAAACTATCTTATTGATATTATGAAAAATTAATTAATCAATAACAAGTAACAAGAACCACGTAGCGGAAAGTTCTTTCCTTGTTGCCCTTGAAAATAAGAAGGGTGTCGATTATGGGAGTCCGCCAATAGATTTTATTAATATATAGATAATATTTGCACATCATGGAGGCATTATCCAATTGTTTTCAAATGTGTAGTTGGATAGGGAAATTGCTTATAATTGATTGTAAATTGTTGTAATTTGTTGTCTAATCCTTACACCCACCTCTGTTTTGCAATAAACGTGTCTACAAAATTAACCAAATAAAGAATAAGTGTCTAGTTTTATGACTAAAGTTTCATTGAGGGGAAAAAAAGAAATTGTACAGATATTTACTAACAGAAAGAAATTTAATTAAATCAAAATGGAGTCAAGAAAGAAGGGGTAAGATCAGCCAAATATGAAAATAAAATGCACACAAAAACAAACTTTTCAAAATAAGCCGAGAAAGAACCATGCTAAAAAAGAGTGTTGAAATAGTCATCCTTGAAACGTTACACACTGACCAAAAATTGAAACCGTCATAATTTACCAAAAAAACAAGCCCAATAGTAAGTGGTTTTCCATGTAAAAAAATCATTGATATGTTGTGATTTTGACACAGCGGACATGCCTCCCAAATAGAGAATCATTGAGCAAATACACACACGCACACACAAAAATAAAGCTATTTCAGCAAAAATAAACTTAAATACATCAAAATAAATCAAAATTTAGGCATAATCTTCAACTATTGTTTCACCCAATTCTTAGTAGATTAATGAAAGCAGAGATAAGGGTAAATAGGCCAAGGAGGAATACCTATTATAATGTGGTTGATGGTTGTACATGCATTTTGATTTCTGATCCAAACTAATTGTGTGATCTTCCTTTTGGTTAGGAGGAACTACCTGAAATATAAAACAAGACCACAAAACATAGTTAATAGCAAAAGGTTAGTGGATTGCCTAGCGTGAGCTAGATCCAGGAAGTGTGATACTTCCTCAACGATTGTCAATCCATTGATATATATAATTCAATATAAAATAAATGAACATGCAAATAAAATAATATAATGCTAGTGTTTTGATTTAGGTATCTCAGATTACTATCAATGTCAATCCAATTAAATGCTTTGATAATTAAACTAGTGAAGGTCTCGGGTCAGGTTGCAGGCTGGGCAAGTGGTCTGAGGGTCACAGGCAGGGTCTAGGTAAGGTTTAGGAAATTTTGATTGGTTTTGGGGTGAGTGGGGATATTTCAAGTCTCGAGGCGTTTACCAAACACGAAACTGATGTCGGTCGGGGTATGACTGACAACAATTAAGGTATGACTGATGACAGTTCAGGATGACCGATCTTGGTTACTGTGGGTAATGGAAAAATTTCAAAGCAGATTTCCAAGCTCTCTCCATGTCTACACAAAGATATGGGAAGGTTTGTGATGAAGTTGCATGTAGGGTATCAGGCTTGGGTGAGGCTTTTGTGAGGCTTTTGGGGTGTTAATGTCAATTTAGTGAAATTCTGACAGGAGACACGAGAACCGATGTCATCTAGTGACTAATGCCAATGAAGGGGAAACCGACGACGGTTAAGATAATCAGCGTTGGTAGGGAAAATCTGGTGAAATTTGATACAAGGTGATTTTGGGATTCTCTGTGATTACACAGAGAGTGAAGGGGGTTGGTTGGGTTCGTAATAAGGTGAGGAAAACTCAGGAAAGTATAAAGGTTAGGTATGGAGAGCTAGAAGGTTATGGGTGGCTGGATAGGTAGACAGGAAAGAAGGTGGGGATGGAGGAATGCAAGGAAGAAAAAGATCTAATAACAAAAGATAAAGAACCTATTAATTAAGTATGGAAATGATGCAAAATCAAATGCACTTACTTGTATTTTGCAAGCCTGGTTGGTGAAGGAAGGTGATGGTCAATCCGTAATGAATTGGTGGTCAGTGTCACGGTAGTACTTCCCTGGAGTGCTCATGTGAATACCAATTCCTTTGGATCAGTCTCAGGTACTTTCTTGGGCCTCTAGCTGAATGTATTATGTCGTCTTGATGCTGAGAAAACTTTGGTTCATGCTTGAATACAAATAGCTCTCTCAAAACTCAAAGTGACCAACCTAGGAAAAAGGTTGCAAAACTATATAAATAGTAGCCTATGATGGTTAAGGTGACTAGCGTCAGTTGTGGGTTAACTCTGCATTGGTTAGGGTAGGAAATCCTAGGTTTACCAAAAATAACATATCTTGGCTATTTTTGGTGTGCTCTTCTTGTCAGTCCGGGTCTCAAGTGATGGTTAGCGCTTAGATAAGTGGGAGTGTTGTTGGAGAAGGAATAGGAATTTAATGTTAGGGTTAGACTAAGTCCCAGTTGGTTAAGATAAGTAGAGACCGAGTCTTAGTTAATTAATAGGCTAAGAATAAGTCCATGGTGAGGTGTCTAGGTGATGTGGCTAGGTGAGGTGTAAATTAACCTAATTAAAGTAATTAAATTAATAAATAATGTGAGGATGGGCATTAATTCAATTGTAAGTAATTAAATTAATATGAATGTGTTATAAAGGGGTCGTGGTTAGGTGAACACGTTATGTTAACTGATTGAAAGAGGACTAAGGGGAGTGTGACCCAAATTTGTTGTCTATATTTTCCCCTTTTTGTTGCGTAGCTTGTATTGTAAGCGATGCTGACAAAAATAGGAAGTGGTTGCCCCAAGTATAGGTGAGAGTGGGGTTTCCCAAGTAGGGTTGAAGGTGAGGTTTCCCCAAGTATGGGTGGAGGTGATCCCCCTCAAACCAGGAGCTAATGAGGTGTTAGATGGAGTCGGTGAGTGGTTTGATAAATGGGTAAGTGATGAAAGTGATGGGAGGTGAGTTGTAGGTAAGGGTATGGTCATTGTGGGTAATGGGTAAGGGTAATATCGGGTAATAGGTAATGGCAATCAAACACACACACACATATAGACTGCAACATGTTACCAAGTGTAAGATCTTGCAAACTCTACGTGTCTAAGGTCGATAGGTTTATCTAAACAAGGTTGAAGTGTTTCAGGTATCCAAGGTATAGGATATGGTTTGAAAACACAACTTAGGTTAGGTGCAAGAATGTTTAGGTATGATCCGGTACACCAAAGGTTTGGTCGGGATAAACAACATGGCAATAGGCAAGGTAAGGTCATTAGGCTAAACAATATGGGTAATGACATCACAAGGTATAGCGAGTACACAAATTCCAATGTCACAAAAGGTGGTTCAAGTCAGGGTATATAGGTCATGGCATAGGTAAGGCCAAGGTATAGGTAAATAACATGTCCCTAAATGCAATTAAGGAAATGTATAGGTAATTGAGGCTTGTGGGTAGGGTGTAATAGGTGTTGGTAAGGTCAAAAGGTATTGGGTTAGTAATTTTTTTAGGCCAAAGTGGGAAAAATGTGGGTTAAAAGGTAATGGTAGGTGACTGATGCCGGTTATGGGGTAACCAATGTTATTTTGATAGGGCATGACATGACTTACATCGGTCATGTCAATTTGGGGCTAAAAAAGAAAATCCGTATTTGACATATTCCTTTTGACTTTACCACTTGGAGAAAACGACAAAGGAGAAAGTGGGAGGTGGAATATGACGGGGAGGAGGCATTGAGCTGATTTGTAAATCCACATAGCAGGTGATTGGTGTTCTATTGGAGGGTGATTGGTGTTGTATTTATTTGTATATCTGTGTATATGTGTATTGATACACAAAATCTCCCATTTATATAGACGATGATAGTTATTGGATGGATGATGTATCTATGTTTTTAATTGTCATTATTATTGTGTATGTGATAAAAACTAGGTGAATTAGGCATGATTTAGTTGAGGTCATGTAGGCATGGTTGAGTTAGGTTAGTTAGGCATGGTGGAGTTTAGGTCGATTAGGTGTGGTTAAGTTTAGGTGATTAAGCATGATGCAATTTAGGTGATTTAGGCATGGTGAATTAGGTCGATTAGGCATGGTGGAGTTTTAGGTCAGTTAGGCATGGTGGATCCAGGTAAGTTAGGTATGATTTGGTCATTTTGTTTGGTTTGATTTAATTTCCATGTTATTGGAAGTATGGAAAATAAATTATGATGTATATTTATGTTATGGTTTAAAATTTCAAATATTTGATGTCATGAAAATGTGAAATGATTGATTGGATGTTTTGGTGATGTGATAAAATGGTAGGTATGTATGTTTGTTGAGTGTTTAATTTATAAGTGTTGTAAAAAATGGAAACTAAGTAAGGTGGAATGTTAATATAAAAATGGGGGAAATTGGTTAGGGAATAGAGTGGTTGAGCTAACGTCCAAGGACTACATGCCATCGGAGTCACTACATAGCCCCGGCGAAAAGGGGCCTCAGGCTGATGTAGTTCTCCAATAAGCTAGGGAAGAATATGATAAGGTAGAGGGATGGATTGGTAGGTTTTAGGAATGTTTGAGTCTAGGTAATTTAGGCATGGTTAAGTTTAGATCATTTTAGGCATGGTTGAGTTTAGGTGAAAGAGGAAGTCTTTAAAATATAGGTGTCGATGGTCTAGTCTTGTATAGGAGAATCAATAAGTAATGAAGAAGGTGTATGGTAAGAGGTGGCAAAAAGAGCCACCTAATTGATAAGAATCCTAATGATTCTATCATACCAAATATTGGCTTATGAATGTAAGACCCTAAAGGCGTTGCATAATTGATTATTCTAAGGGTGAAGAAATTCACATGATCATGAAATGTTGCATTTGCGGTACATCCCTGGAGAAGGCAGGAAATTAGGGTGAAAAGGCGATGAAGTGAAAACAGTTTGGTTTTTAGCGTAACCTAGTGTGAGACAACATGACTATTTGGAAAGAGACTCAAGATCAAAATAGGCAATTCCATGACGAAAAAGTTATCTTTTTCTTTTTGCTTTTGTTTTTATAGATTGATCAATGTAGGAAGTCTATATGGGATGAGTAGATTATCTCCTTGAGGTCTTCGTGAAGTTGATCGATGCAGGAAGCTTTAAAATATTTTATTTTATTTTTTACAAGAATAGTCTTCTTTTGATGATAGACTATGTATAATATGGCTAGCTTTGTATAGCTATCCTTCGAGGGAGCAATCTATTTATAGCAGCAAGATAGAAAGAGTAGATGTCCTTTTTGAGGGAGTCATCTTTTTCCTGAAGTTTGACTTAAGGAGTTGAATCCCAAGTTACTTTTGAAATTGTTTTGCTTTTGGACTTTTAGGTCATGGAAAAGACTATAAGAACGATAGGCTCTTATGTTGAAGACAAAACCATAGACACACAGAGGCTAACTATGAAAGAGAGGGTTTAAGTGATGAACAACCATGGGATTCCATCTTGAAAAAGATGAAAAGTATCCATGAGAATCATGCCATGAGTAGAGCCATGGTACTCATATTGAAGATAAGGCTGAAAAGTGACGGGTAATCACATGATTCTTGTTTAGTCATTGATCCTTAAAATAGGTAAAATGGAAGGTGAATGGTGCTCAAGGGACGAGTGTTTTAACTAGACAAGAATGTGATATAGGACTTGATTCAAAAATAGAATGGTCAAAGATGCAAGGCATTGAGGGGTTCAGGTTTAGGTTTACCTTCGAGTGAAGACAAACAATAAGCACTGATCCATAGGTATGAGTAACGATATAGGGTCCAAGCCAATTAGGAGCAAATTTTCCCCATTTACTTTTCTCCTCTTTTGTTACATGTTGATTTTCCTTCAGGATGAGGTCACCAACCTAGAAGGTTCATTCATGGAAATGTTTATCGTAGGCATGTTTGATACGTTTTTGATAGATTTGGAGATGATCGAGATCATTTAAAGCGATGTTCGTTTAATAACTCGAGTTGTGCCAAATGGTCCTGGAAAAAGTCATCATCATTGAGCATATCTTTGAGTGAGATACAAAGTTATGGAATCTAGATTTCAAGCGAGAAGAATAGCCTCTGTATCATAGACCGAGAGAAAGGCATGGCAGCGATTGAGGTAAAATTCGGTGTGATAAGCCCATAAGGAAAAATGAATGTACATATGCCAATCCTTTCCAGTATCATCAACTACTTTCATAAGAATTTTTTTAAGACTTTATTGGTTGATTCTACTTGTCCATTTGTTTAAGGGTAGTAAGGTGAAGAAAAAATGAGTTGAATGTCGAAGGTGTCACAGAGTTTCCATAGGGTTTTGTTTTTGAACTTTTTTTCATTATCAATGATGAGGCAATGAGGGACACCAAAGCGACAAATGATGTGATGGTTGATGAATTCACAAATTTTCTCAAATTTTATAGAAATGAGAGGTACATCTTCCACCCATTTAGTGTAGTATTCAAGTAGTGGTAATAATCCATTGATGATGTTGGGAAGAATGAGGATTGATCTCTCCGATAAGATCCAAACCCCATTGAGAAAAAGGCCAAAGGTCTCATGCGACTTGTAAGGCATGACTAGGTGTGTGATGAAGATTAGCATGTTGTTAGCACTTCACACAATGTTTGACATAATCACAACAATCATGGTTTAAGGTTGTCCAATAATAGCCTAGGCGGAGAATGCATTTAGCGATAGCTAAACCACTGAAGTGACCTCCACAAATTCCATCGTGAACTTCCTTGATGGTGTAGGGAACTCAGAACTTGTAAGGAATCATAAGAGGATACCATCAAAGCCATGTTTATAAAGAATACCACCCATGATGACATAGAAATAAATACTTTTGAGAAAGGATCGTTTTTCATTGCGAGTAAGATCTAGAGGTAGAATTGAAAGGGAAAGGTAGTCTACAAACTATTTATACCAAAGGTCACGTGGGCTAGGTTCAATGGTTTCGATAAGGTTGATGTCTCGAAATAGATATGAAGTTGATTACATCCTTTGTATTGTGACAAATATTTTCAAGTTGGAGGGCGAAGCGGGGATCTGAGAAGCAAGACAAGCCATGGTATCTGAAAATTTGTTAGTGGAACGCGGTCTAGTTTGAAGTTCAAAATGGTCAAAGGTAGTCAAAAATATGTCCACATGACGCTTATAATTTTGCAGTATCTCATTATGACACTGGTATATACCATTCACTTGGTTTACAACTAGTTGAGAGTCACCAAAGATATTAATTGATTTAACATCTAAGGCGATGGCGGTTTGAAGGCCTAATACGAGTGCTTCATATTCGAAATATTGTTAGTACAATCAAAATCTAGTTTAAAAGATAATGGCATAGGCTCACCATCAAGAGGAATGAGGATAATGCCTGCACCACCCCCACACTAACATTTGGAACCATCGAAGAATAAGGTCATCTAGTAAATGGTATCATCCAAAGAGAGGGTAGTAATGGATTCATCGAGAAATCAAAGTTAGAGGATTGATTTCCAAAGAGGGGTGCATCTGCTAGTTGGTCAGTGATGGTTTGTCCTTTGACCGGTTTTTATGAGTGAATTCAAGGTCTAGGTTTGTAAGAAGCATGAGCCAACGTGCAGCACGTTGATGTTGGTAGGGCTTAGCGTACATGTAATGTAAGGGGTCAGTATTGGTGACAATGAAGGTTTTGTGGTTAAGTAGGTAATGACAAAGTTTAGTGGTGACAAAAACTAAGGCTAAGTAGATTTTTTCGGTGTGAGTGTATCTAGTTTCGTAGTCTAAAAGTGTATGACTTATATAATAATCCATTTTTTCCCTGTGTTTCTCGTCACGATGAGTAAGCATGGCACCCAAGGAATGGTAGGTGGTAGAGATGTAACGATAAAATGGTTGGTCATCCTTAGGGGGAATGAGCACAATTGGTTGGAGGAGGTATTTTTTTAAGGCGTTGAAGGCTTTGTGGCATTCATCATCCCATTTAAAGGAGGCATCCTTTTTAGGAGATGATGAAATGGGTGGAAGCGGTCGGAAATCTATGAAATAAAACAATGAATAGATTACAACTTACCTTGAAAACTACGTAGTTGACGAAGGTTAGTAGGTGGAGGATTTTCAAGAATAGCCTTGATTTTAACGGGGTCAATTTTTATGCCACGTAAAGAAACGATAAAACCAAGGATCTTTCGGAAAGGATATTAAATACATACTTCTTGGGTTGAAGTTGAACACAATATTTGATGAGACGATCAAAGATGATCTTAAGGACGGTAAGGTGTTTGGCCTAATGTTTGGATTTGGCAAAATTATATGTTAATTACTCCTATATGAGAATGGGAAGAGAATGAGCATCTACCATTTCTAAATCAAGTTGATATAACTACATAATACGAGAATGGGCATCTACCCAAGGTTATGTAGTGCAGCACTTGGCGGAGTCATAACTTGGCTCTGCCAGGGTTAGTCTAGCCAAAATGATACAATTGTAAACAAGTGTCGCAATGTGACTAATTTCAGTCATAGTCAAAATTTATGTTTAAAAATATGAAGTGATCTAAACATTTTAATACTCAATACTATACCAATAAGGGATCCAAACATCCTAATACCCAATACTATACAATGGAATACTTTTGTTCAGCAAGGTTAGGTCATAGTAATGGAAGTGTAGAATTTAATCCCGAAGGGTGAACCATTTGCATCTTAGCCTTGCATGCTTTGTAAATAATTCATCAATGAAAATAGACACAAGCAATATCAAGGCTAACATATATGACATCATTCACCAATGATATAAGGCCAAGTTGTATATGATTCACCAGTGGGATGAAATGCTTTACTTTTATTATTATTATCTAACCTTGATGAACAACTGTCATGAACAAAACATCTCATTTTATGGATGAAATAAGAATTATAGAATTAAAATTTACTTTGTGATCAACTCGCTCGGCCAACTCGGCTGCGCAACTTACCCGCACAACTCAGCAAATAAGTAATGCCTCTCATGTGGTAATCCCACTTTGTATTTTCATAAATATAGAACAGGTAACTCCCCGTCTTAGCATAAGGGATTGGCGGTGGATTTTTAGATATACATTAGTAGTTTGGATGGGATGAGACAGGAGGTCCATTGGGAATTGAGAATATTCATTTTTGTAAGGAAATTATCTTGTTGAGACTTTGAAACATGTAAGAAAAGGTCATATTTAGATGCATCCATTTATAATTATGGACGATAAAAACTATGCAAGTCTTACAAAAGATTAAATTGATATTCTTAAAACACATATCAAAAATAAAAAGATCAAAAATATGGCATTATCTTTATACCTAGATTAGAATACAAGAGAAATAAAACTATATGATATTCTTCATCTCATAATAAATCCACAGAGAATTATTATAAGTATCTCTTAAAATTATCTTCACTTTATTGAAGTGATATTCTTAAAACACATATCAAAAATAAAAAAGATAAAAAAATATCACATTATTTTTATACCCAGATAAGAACACAAAAGAAAGAAAACTAGATGATATTCTTCATCTCATGATAAGTCAACGAGAGAATGTTAGCAGTATTTCTAAAACTTATCTTCGATTTAAAAAATAAGTAAAAAAATTCTTCGTTGTAAAAGGTAAATTCTTCTTCTATGAGTCATTTTTCTTTCATGATTTCTATATGTTAAATGGGCACTACCCATTCTAAAAAATGTAATATTTTTCTTCCATATGCCTCTTCAAAACAACTATTCATCTTACATCTTTGGTTCTTCTATGTTTTATGTGAGATAAAAATGCTCATAATTCTTATATGATTATTATTTGAGAATGGGCATATGCCCATTCTAAACACCTATTCTTATTTTGTTTGTTCTTTTATAATTCCTATATGAGAATGGGCAACTACCCACTCGAATGGACTTGACATGAAGATGAAGATTACTTTTTTACAATGGGTTGCTCTCCATTTTTCAATGGAATGAAAACCAGATGATATTATTCATGAAAAGAGTTAGAAAAATTCATTGGTGTTTCTTAGAAATGTCCTTGATATTCTTCATAAAAAGAGATAGAGCCAAAAAGGGAAAGAATAAGCAATAATTAGAGATAGAGGATTCACCCAAGAACTCTATTGCATTTGAACTAAGCATAAGGTGATCTACATAAGGCTTGATCCCTCTTAAGGGTATGTAGCGCATCACTTGGATCCACCACGAATAGTCCAGCCAATATGGTCCTCCTTCCATATCAATGGTCTACCCTCCATTGTAAAATGGGGAATAACCCATTATTAAGTGTTAGTTTCTACGAGGATGGAAAAATTCCCATTTTAAACACTTTAATAAAGTTACATATCAAAAAATACAAGACAAATTAATAGTACTACATATTATGAAAATGGGCATCCGCCAAGTGTATGTAGTGTAACACTTGGTGTAACCAAGATGCCCATTCTAAAAAAAAAAAAATAACTAATTAAGGCTTAATCCCCCTCACGTGAATGTAGTGCAGCATTTAGCGGAGCCAACACTTGGATCTTCCAAGGTTAATCCAGCCAAAATGGGCAGAGAATGGGCATTTTCCCATTCTAAAACAAATTAATAGAACCACATAATATGAGAATGCTTGTATTCCCATTCTAATCATTTATTCTTCTTCCTTATGTTCTTCTATAGTTCCTATATGATAATGGGCATCTACCCACTTGAATAGGCTTGACATGAAGATGAATATTACTTTGTTTTACAATGGGTTGTTCCCACTTTTCAATTGAATGAAAACCAGATGATATTCTTTGTGAGAAGAGTTAGAAAAATTCATTGGTGTTTCTTAGAAATGTCCTTAATATTCTTCATAAAACGAGATAAAGCCCAAAAGGAAAAGAATAAGAAATAATTAGAGATAGAGGATTCACCCAAGAAATCCACTTTGCATTTGAACTAAGGATAAGGTGGACTACGTAAGGCTTGATCCCCTTAAGGGTATGTAGCGCAAAAGCACTTGGCTCCACCACGGATAGTGATATGGTCCTCCTTCCATACAAATGGTCTACCCTCAATTTCAAAATGGGGAACAACACATTATTAAATGTTATTTCATACAAGAATGGACAAATGTCTATTCTAAACACTTTAATAAAGCTACATATCAAAAATACAAGACAAATTAATAGAACCACATAATATGAGAATGGGCATCTGCCCAAGTGTATGTAGTGCAAGCACTTGGTGTAGCCAAGATGCCCATTCTAAAACAAAATAATAGAACTACATAAGGCTTGATCCCCCTCGAGGGTATGTAGTGCAGCACTTGGCTCTATTAGAGTTAGTCCACCAAAATGAAACAATTTTAAAAAAGTGTCACAATGCAAATAATCCATGTCGTAGTCGAAAAACCTGCTTAAAAATATGAAGTGACATGAAACATAACTAAGACCCATATTTTTGTAATGTACTTTACCAACCATGTTTTAATGCTTTAATATGCTAATGTTTAGACCCATTAAAATATTTTCAGAATGTATTAGAATGGGCATATGCCAATTCTCATATAAACAAACAATTAATTCTTGTATTGAGTTGGAAGATGTCCATTCTCACAACCTTTATAGAGGTATGAAAACATTTTTAAATAATTGTTTGCATTTGTATGTTTAGAATGGACCTATACCAATTCTCATATAAAACACATTTTTGTCTTGTATTGAGTTGGGATACCAAACATTTTTTTCTTGTATTGAAATGGAAGTTTTACTCTAATGGATTTTATAGAAGTATAAATTCTCAAAGCCTTTAGGAAACCAAACATTTTTTTTTGGTATTGATTTGAAAGTTACTCACAAATTTTATAGAGGTTTAAATTCTCACATCCTTTATAGAGGTATTAACATGATTAATTTCCTAGACAAATGAATTTCGCATTCTCACATCCCTTATAGAGATATAAAAATATTTAAGTTCAATATTACTTGTATTGAATGGGTAGATGTCCATTCCCATGTATGAATGAAAGAAGAATAATAGAATTAAAATTCAGTTTGTTTAAGAATATTTGGAAATAAATTTAGTTTGTTTAAGAATATTTGGAATTAAAATTTAGCTTGTGCCATTTATAAACAGTCTTACACAAACAATATTCTCTATCTATAAAGGTTGTGAGAATGTAGAACTTCCCATTCTAAAACTGAGTAAGGTTGTGTGAATATCTATGATCGTATTGGTGTATCTCTAAAATTTTCTTCAAATCTTCTGTTTCATAAGCAGAAATGGTCTAAAAAATAGAGAGAGTCCAAAGCAGAAAGGATGAACAAAAAAACAGAGATATCAAACAATATCTCGAAATTTTTCTTCAATTCTTATGCTTCAAAATAAGAAATAGTTGAGAAAAAGTGGAAAGGATGAAAAAAATGTAAAACGGTCTATCATGCGATAGATTCGTGGTGAAGCTTGAAATTCCCAAGACCTCTACCGTCAATCAGCGAAAACAACAACCATCGTTAATCTCTCTCTTAGTGTCACGGAGTGGCATGAATTAAATGCCATTAATTTTGCCAATTTCTCTCCAACCGGAAGCCAAGGACGTGTTTGAAAAACAAGTACCTTCAATTAATAATAGATAAATGGTGGTAAATAATATATTTTCAAATTGGTGGTCTCCTTATGCCATGGTCAAAAATAAATATAAATTTTAAACAATATCATAGCCATGTTTTAGGTTTAATACTTGCACTTAAAATAAAATTTGAATTTTAAAAAAATTCATAGCCATGTTTTAGGTTTATTGCATTTAAAATAAAATATAGCATAAACAAGTAGCATATATGACCATATTTAGATGCATCCATTTATAACTATTTTGATCATGGTTGAAGAACTTTGTTGAATAAGGTTAGATCATAGTAATGAAATTTAAGCATTTAATACTAAAGGATGAACATGTGCATATTAGCCTTGCATTCTTAGTAAAGCATTCATCGATGCAAATAGACACATACGATATCAATGCAAATAGATACATGATCCACCAATGATACAAGGCCAGGATGGACAAGATTCTCCTTCAAGATAAAATGATTTACTTTTATTACTATTATTTGACCTTGCTGAATAAGGAATCTCATGTATGGAACAAATAAGAATAACAAAATTAAAATTTACTTTGTTCTATAATATCTAGAATATATAAAAATTAACTATATGTATATGTGATGAAAACTACATAAGGCTTGTTCCCTTTTGAGGATATGCACTTATCTCTGCCATGAATAGTCAAGCCATTATAAAAAAATTATAAATATTTAAAAAGATTTAAAAATATATGTTAGTTTATCCATAAATATATTTAAAGAGAATGGGGATATTAAATATTATCCTCATAATATTTCTTCTATTAGTTTATTCTTCTTCTATTATCCATATATGAGAATGGGATTCTGCTCATGTAGATAGAAAGATAAAAAAATGTTTTCTTAATGGAATTGGGTTGGCGTATATTAAATGTTCAATGATATTGGCTATTAGTCATTGTCTTTAGGATCATACATGGCTAATAGTTGGACTCGATGGCTCCAGCTCATAGAGGATCCTTCATCTACGATCTTTGAGAATTGGGAAGGGATGCATGTAATTATTTAATAATAGTGATAGCCACTTCAGTGAGGAGTAATCACTTTCAACCTTGGCTCATGTGGTTTGATTTTAAATAGCCTTCATCACCCTCATTTAGCATCTAGACTCCTCTCCCTGTTTTATCTGTCATCATGGTGGTGCCCTATCTTCCTGTTATTTTTTTGTGAAGCGAGAAAATAAAAATGGCCTTCTTCAATTCCATTTCTCGGTCACGTCTCAAGTGGGTTTTTAGGCTTGATTCACCATCTATCTGTGAGGCCATTGAACATGTTATGGGTGATACCTATCTCTGTGATTCCAAAAGAGCTCGGGTTAACTCAGAAATTACCTCAATTTTTGTTTTGAATCGCATACAGTTAGCAAGTAACAAAATGGAAGTTGCTACGATTTCCCATTTTTATCTTTCCCTCTCATAGGGTTGGTTTGGATGAAGAACTTAAGAATTGTAATCTTAACACTCTGTCCCTATTGGTCAACCCCGACATTGAATTTGGTTTGATTAAATGTTCTTTGATGGAACCTTTGGCAGAGAGGAACCGAGCCCTCACCCACTTCGTGCAGGTTGTCTTAGACTTTTGTACAACCCTGGACCCACCACCTCTTTGTCTTCTAAACATTGAATTAACAAATATTTGTGTTCCTATCCACCATGATTCTACGGGTGTTTCTGCATTGTGGGAGCTGTTGCGTCCCACCTACACATTCCTGATAAATTTTTCCACTAGTAGTGGTGGTCGTCATCATATGGATACTTGAGGTATCTCTGTGGGTTCTTCTTTCTCATTCACTAATGTCAAAGAAGAGGAAATTGAGATTTTTATGAGGACTAATCTGGACTGTTAGTTCATCTCGTGGTATTTTTCGGTAATATGTGTTTTGTAATTTACTCTCTTTGTGTTTCCTTTTTTGGTCATTGCTACTTTTTATCTATGAATGTCAAATTTATTTTTAGCCCTACAATTACTTATCTTAATTTTCTATGTTTTGTTAAATTAGCTAAATTATTGATCTTGTTATATTCCAATCACATGTATAAATCATCATCATCTCTATTAGCATAACCATGTTTTAGGTTATTTTCATTTATAAGTAAATGGTGGTAAACAATATATTTGCATGGTGGTCTCACAATGTCATGGTCAAGAAAAAATAAATTTAAACATTGGCATAACCCATTATCAAAACCTATTTCTAAGAATTATAAAATTATATATATATATATATATATATATATATATATACACACGCATGGTGGTCTCATTTATGTCATGGTCCAGAACAAATATAAATTTAAACATTAGCATATTAACCCATTCTCAAAATCCATTCTAAAAATTATAAAACTATATAGATATATATATAGTAAGATGAGAACTACATAAGGTTTGATCCCTCTCGAGGGTATGTAGTGCAACACTTGGCTCTGCCAGGATAGTCCAACTAGTATAATATAATTATTAATAATTACAAAACAAAAAAAATTACTATCACAATGCACAACTTCCCATCGATATATGTTACTATCACAATGCACAACTTCCCATTCTATCTTCTATAATTCTTATATGAAAATGGTCATATGCCCATTCAAAATATCTATTATTTTTCTATGTTTGCTAAATGTGAATGGATATATATATTGTAAGATGAGAACTAAGAACTACATAAGGCTTGATCCCTATCGAGGGTATGTATTGCAACACTTGGATTTGTTAGGGATAGTCCAACTAGTATAATATAATTATTAATAATTACAAAACAAAAATGTTACTGTCACAATGCACAACTTCTCATTCTATCTTCTATAATTCTTATATGAGAATGGGCACAAATATATCTATCTAAAAACTTAATCATAAACAAAAATTAAAATTTTATCTCTATTATTATTTTATGATTTTTATATGACAATGGGTATCTATGATTCTTAATATATGAGCAAGGTTAGATCATAGTAATTGAAGTTGGTTAGATCATAGTAATGGAAGTGTGGCATTTAATCCGAAGGATGAACCATGTGTAACTTTCCCTTGCATGTTTGGTAAATCATCCATTAATGGAAATAGACACATACGACATCAAGGCAACATAAACATGACTCACCAATGATACAAGGCCTAGATGGACACGATTCTCCCTCAGGATAAAATGCTTTACTTTTATTACTATTATCTAACCATGATGAACAACGGTCTTGAACTAACAAACATTTTTTACCATTCTAGTGCCTCATAGTGGCATGGATTAACTTTCATTAATATCTCCATTATTTTGCGTAATGGCGTGAAAAAACATGATCTCACTTTCCCTCCAACGAGCGGTTGAAGACGTGTTTTAAAATAATTACCTTTAATTAATAAATAAACGGTGGTAAATAATTCCCTCCAATGAGCGGTTGAAGACATGTTTTAAAATAATTACCTTTAATTAATAAATAAATGGTGTTAAATATATATAATATGAGAAACAATATATTTTAATGATTTCTATATGAGAATGAGAATGGGTGAGAATGGGCATCTGCCCATTCTAAAACAAAATAATAGAACTACATAATATAAGGATGGGCAGATTTCATGGTGGTAAACAATATATTTTAATGATTCCTATATAAGAATGGGAAGAGAATAGGCATCTTCCCATTCTAAAACAAAATAATAGAACTACATAATATGAGAATGAGCATCTGCTGATTCTAAAACAAAATAATAGCAGCCAAAATGAGACAATTATAAACAAAGAGACACATTGCTTAGTCCAGCCAAAATGATTGTGTTTAATATTTCCCGCCCATTCTAAAACAAAATAGTAGAGCTACATAAGGCTTGATCCCTCTCGAGAGTATGTAGTAAAGTAATTGGTGGTGTTATCACTTGGCTCCACCAAGGTTAGTCCAACCAAAATGATACAATTATAAACAAAATAATAGAACTACATAAGGCTTGATCCCTCTTAAGGGTATGTAGTGCAACACTTGGCTCCACCAAGGTTAGTCCAGCCAAAATGATACAATTATAAACAAAATAATAGAACTACATAAGGCTTGATCCCTCTCAAGGGTATGTAGTGCAACACTTGGCGGTGCCAACACTTGGCTCCACCAAGGTTAGTCCAGCCAAAATGATACAATTATAAACAAAATAATAGAACTACATAAGGATTGATCCCTCTCAAGGGTATGTAGTGCATCACTTAGTGGTGCTAGTACTTGCTCTACCAAGGTTAGTCCAGCCAAAATGATACAATCATAAACAAAACAATAAAACTACATAAGGTTTGAAAATGGAAAATTACTAAACTTATGAGCCAATATACAAGATGATTAAGTTCAAATAAGTTTGTTTAATAGAATTAAACTTTATTTTGAACTTTATGAGCCAATTAATAGAATAGGTTTAGTAATTTAGTTGATAGAATATATGGCAAACAATATATTTTGATGAGTTCTATATGAGGGTGAGAATGAGCATCTACCCATTCTAAAACACTATATTTTAATGATTCATATATGAGAATGGAAGATGAGGGAAGATAAAGGGCATCTGCCCATTCTATAAAAATATATTTTAAGGATTCATGTATGGATATGGCATAGAATATGTAGTGCAGCACTTGGCAGTGTCAGGACTTGGCTCCGCCAAGGTTAGTCCAGTCAAAATGATACAATTATAAACAATAGTCGCAATGCTTAGTCCAGCCAAAATGATTGAGTTCAATATTTCATGGGCATGTACTAATTATAGAAGAAGCATAGATTAGCTTGATTACCCAACTCTCTAAGTCAGTTCACCCACCCAGAATGGGCATAAAAATGATTAAGTTCAATTAATAATGTGGTGCGGGAAAATATGAGTACCTAATTATTTATTCAAAAAGAATATTCAACTAGCGATCCAACGGAATTTTATCATTTAATCTCGAATATATGATTCATGTTGATGTTTGGTAATGCATAACCAATATGTGCATGAATTATATCTTCATAACAAAATGTTTCACTTCTATTACTACCTTGATGCTTCACTTCATCTTCAAAATGAAATGCTTCACTTCTATTACTACCTTGATAAACATCGGTCTTCAATATGATGAGAACTACATAAGGTTTGATCCCTCTAGAGAGGGTGTGTAGTGCAGCACTTGGCTCTGTCAAGGATAGTCCAACCCAATATGCTACAATTATAAACAATTAAATAGAGTAGAGATAAAATAATTCAAATCACGAATAAGAATAGACATAAAAATAATTTGAATCACATAAGAAGAATATAGATAAAATTTACTATGATCATATTAACAATATAAAAATACACACGCATATATATATACAATAATTAATTATTACCAAAACAAACAATGTTTGTATTATATTTGGTCCATATTATAAACAAATAGAACACATAAAAAATAGAATTCAATTAATTGGACATATTATTCATGATTGATGAGTTACATATATAGATCAATTAACCCCTACAATGGTGGAGTCAAACATGATCTTCAATCCCTACATAATCTCAACCCCATCTCCTAATATCTCTCTAACATCCCTTTATTCTCTCTTACAACTTTAGCTGCGTGAGTTGTTCTCACAACTCACCAATATAATATAAACTAATTATATTATCCTCACACACAAATATTAATCCATAGTGAGCACTAACAATACTTTTCCTAACATTCCCCCTTAGTGTGAACATGGGGCAAAGTGGAATTGAAACCAGAATTGTATGTCACCACATAATTTTAGGTCTGCATACTATTGTTTGAATCTTGTTGTCTGGATCTTGCTACACATGACCACTACTATGCAAAGAACACATCCCACATTTATCCCATGTGAACGAAATGAGGTCATTTCACTGGTCGATCATCTTCATAAAGAAGTATGACAGTTAGAGGATCTCTGCAGTTAGTTGCCCTCTATATAACTATTTCATTATTTTTCACCTTCCACGCCATATCACAACACGTTCAAGATTTTACATTAGGAAATATCACACGTTTTAAATGAACAGGGACAAACTTTTGTTCTTATTCTGCATATGAAATCAAACACACAACTGAAAATAATGATGTCACCACTACAAAATGTGACCCTATCATTGGTGACTGACGAGAGGCATTGATAGACCTCATTCCTCTGTTGCCTCAATCCTCCAATTAATGATGTTGCTAACTCAACCGAATTGAATTATGGAGCTCAATTACAAATCGGACGTCAGTTACACCGAAAATGCATCCGTAAGGCAATTTTTTTGGACTTTTTGACTTATATATTTTGACAATGACACAAATAAAAAATAATCTAAAAAAACTAAAAAACAAAATAAACAATACAATTACAACTTTTATTTTTGACTTAACAATAATACCAAAACACAAAACACAAAAGTAACAAATAATACTATAGACTTTAAACAAAAATAAATAAATAAAAAATCTTACTTTTAAAATAATACTCAAACTAATAAAATAAAATAAAAATTTGACTAAATCATATTAGATAATGAAAAAAGTAAACAAAACATGTTATATTATAAAAACTAAAAGACTATTTTTTAAAATTAAAGACTTATATCCACACGTAATCCTTTAAACATGACATAAGTATTAAACAATTTAAAACCTAAACATCCTCTACAAAATAAAACATAAACGTGTATAGACTTTAAAACTATAAAATACAACGAACAATTGAGGACAAATCAATACAAACAAAGACTCGTGGAATGAATTTTTTCAAACTTGAACGAATTGACAAATGGAAAATCGGTCACGAAATAAAATTAAGGGACTCGCAGAAGTTTTAGGACCGGTCAAACGCCTTTTATCATACATACATGCAAACAAATTTGAATTCTCTATCCAATTGTAGCAGTCCATCCATGTGCTTCAACAAAGAGTATTAGCAGGGACGTCTCTTGAAAGAGTGGTTTGCAGGCTGTATGCATGAAACTCCAGGAAGAAATCGATTCTTTTTATTTATTCTTTTTATAAAGCTTCTGCCTTCACATTAAAAACTATTCTCAAGAAAATTCTCCCATCCTCTAGGATACATTAAACATAGAGTTGTCCCTTAGGAATAATTTGTTTTTTCATCAAGAACAACCAATTCTTATGCTAAATATTACATTTGGTCTATATTATAAACAAATAGAACACATAAAAACACATGATTCAATTAATTCGGGACATATTATTCATGATTGATGAGTTACATATATAGATCAATTAACCCCTACAATGGTGGAGTCAAACATGATCTTCAATCCCTAGATAATCTCATCCCCATTTCCTAATATCTCTCTGACATCCCTTTATTCTCTCATAAAATTTAGCTATGTGAGTTGTTCTCACAATTCACCAATATAATATAAATTATTTGTATGGGAATGGGCTTGTGCCCATTATAAATGTGCACAACTTCTATAAAGGTTGTCACAATGCAAAACTTCCCATTCTAAAAATGTGTGTGTGTGTGTGTGTGTGGATATGATTCACCTGAATTGAATGATTTCCCATGTTTTCTATGTAGTTAAGCTTTCGGGAGGGGGTGCAGGGAAACTAAGCTTTCAAGAGGGGTTGCTAGTATAATACAATTATTAATTATTACAGAAAAAACAATGTTTGTTTGTATAAGAATGAGTTGGTGCCCATTATAAACATGCACAACTTCTATAAAGGTTGTCGCAATGATACACTGACTTCCCATTCTAAAACAAAGTACCTTCCCATGTTAAAATAAAGTAAATATAATATGTTGATCTTAAATTTATCTATATTCTTCTTCTATTAAATTAGATATATATGAGATTTCTATTAGTTATACATGAGAATGAGCATAGTAACTCTAATCTCTATTCTTCTTCTTCCATGATTCCTATATGGGAATGGGCATCTTCCCATTCTAAAAAAATTAAAATTTTCACTCCACTTTCCCATTCTAATTACTCTAAAAAATTACGAATTAAAATTGAGAATATTTTATCAACATAATTATGCCCGTTGAAATCATGAGAATGGATATATATATTTTAAAAACTACATGAGAATGGATATATATATATATATATATATGAGCTACATAAGGCTTGATCCCTCTCGGGGGTATGTAGTGCAGCACTTGGCTCTGCTAGGGATAGTCCAGCTAGTATAATACAATTATTAATTATTACAAAACAAATAATGTTTGTTTGTATGAGAATGGGCTTGTGTCCATTATAAACATGCGCAAACTCTATAAAGGTTGTCACAATGGATAACTTCCCATTCTAAAACAAAGTACCTTCCCATGTTAAAATAAATTAAATATAATATGTTGAACTTAAAGTTATCTTCATTCTTCTTCTATTAAATTAGATATATATGATATTTCTATTAGTTATACATGAGAATGAGTAGATTTATCTCTATTATTTTTCTATTAGTTATATATAAGAATGGGCATAAACATTTTCTTCAAATCTTGTTGAAACTCCTAAACATGTCAATTAGATAAAGTAAAAGTAACATAAATGGCCATCTTTCTTTCTATTATTAAGTCTTACATGAGAATGGGCATCCGCCCATTCAATACAAATAATTTTTTTATCATGGATAGATGCAATCATAAATATAGAGTTTAAAATGGGAATTCGCACATTATCACAACTTGTTACTTTTATAAAAAAGAATTTTTTTATTATTGGTAAATAGTTTTAAAGGGACTATACCCTGTTACAAAAAGGGCTCAACAACCAAATATAGCTATAAAGGAACAACAAAAGAGGATCAAAATCTAGATAAAACACTATGTCCAATAGTAACCAAAAGATAGTTACAAGCAAGAAACAAAACAAAAGAGAAAGCAGTAATAATACAACACAATAAAGAAAGCATAGAAATAGCAAAAAGACCAAAAAAGAAGCGTGGTAAAAACGAAGCTCGCAACCTTTTATAAAAATGTTAAAAGCTGTGAAGATTTGATATACATTACACCAAAAAAATTTGTAACAAGAAAAAATGGATCTTGTGACCACTACCTCGTCTAAGGAAATTCCTTTTTTTGATGGTGCAAATGATTGGGAAAAAAGGAATGAAGAATGGTTCGTTGAATTTCACACTCCTATTAATTATTACAATGATATGTGGTTGTTTTATTCGTAATGCCCACTTCAAACTACCACTTGAAACCAAGAAACAAACTAGGTTTAGCTAGGAAAATTATGGAATAATTTTTTTGTTAAAGGCATTTGCTATGAAGATTACAAGGTCAAAACTAGGGATTAAATTCCTCACTTAGGTTAGGAGAGTAAATTCTCACTCCTCCTCTGCCCTAACAGGACCTACAAGGTTCAACTAGATTTTTCACACACTTAGAGTCATCAAAACTTTCCTAAATCATGTTCATTGGATAGGAAATTTTCTCACATTTCCAACCATATAAAGAAGTCCTCATAACTCCAAATAAAACTCAAGGTATGGGGCGGCTGAGTTATCAGGAGAAATTTTCCCTTCCTTAGGCACAATGCGCAAAATGCCTCCACGCACCCGCGGGGTCAACCAAGGGGACACGTGGCACCATCCAATTGACGTGGGGAAGAGCGTAATAGCAGAACATTTAAGGATTTTGAGAATTTAGGCCAAAATCCCAAAGGAAAAATTAGACGCGTGCCTCTACCGAGGAAATCCCCATGCCACGTGTCGAGAGGCTATTGGTTACGGGGAAAATTTTCAAATTTTTTTTTCCCTAGGTCCAAACCTAAGGTTTTCTAAAGAAAATTTTTCCTTTCCTCCTCTGTCGTCACCAAAAATGCCACGTGGCATCCGGTGATTGGACGCGGTAGGTGGAGCAACAAACGAAGTAAAATTTTGTGCCAAAAGGGTTTTAAAAGGCCAAATGGCTCGCGCGGGCCCGTGCATCTTCCCGGACACATGTCAACACCCCATTGGTTGCGGGGGTGCGGGGCCATGGAGGGAAAAGTAAAAATTTTCCCTAAAGGCAAAAAGTTAAGGTTTCAAATTTTCTTTCGTGCCCGTCATGCCACGTGTCAAAGACGTGATTGGGTCTGCGGGGCCGCAGAGTTGCAGATAAAATTGGGAAATCTTCCCAAAGGAAAATTTTTCAAAAGTTAAGTTTTCAAGATAAGTCCACCCTCTGAAATGCCACGTGGTTACTTTTGATTGGTCAAAGGGTTTGCGGGGTGGCGGACTTTTTAGGGAAATTTTTCCAAAGTTCAAATTTTGATTTTTAATATGGTTAGATTTATTTTTGGTTGGCCATTTTGAAGTAAAAACT
Organism: Taxus wallichiana var. yunnanensis; assembly: GCA_018340775.1. Classification (NCBI taxonomy): domain Eukaryota; kingdom Viridiplantae; phylum Streptophyta; class Pinopsida; order Cupressales; family Taxaceae; genus Taxus; species Taxus wallichiana. Next base: position 25,022,971 of record CM031243.1, on the reverse strand, counting down.
TCAAATGGCCATAACTTTGATAGGGAACTCCATTTATTACAAAATTTTGACATAATGATTTATTTATTTAACATATGGTTATACATAATATAAATCCAATTTAATTAGTAACCAAGTAACACCTTATTATTTACATTCCACATCCCAATTAAATTTATGTAAAGTTTAACTATATGACTATCTCATTAAAATTTTCACATGTAAATTAAATAATCAAAAGAACACATTACAAATAAAAATACATACAACAATAATTAAAAAGAAACACATAAATAAAACACATATCCCCTGGCCACATATAATAGAAATCCCCCACCATGGGAATCTCTAAAATAACACAACACACAAACACATTACACAGTTTCCATGGTGACCTTGTTGATTTCACCCAGAATTTCAATATGGTTAGTCTCTAGTCCCCCGACATTGTTGTGATTTTCAACCTGCAAAATAACAATACCTCCTTTGGCCTCGTGGCCACATCGGACATTCAAAATGATATAAATAATATTTCAAAATCATCTAAACACACAAATCACAACAACATCATTAATTTAACATTTTTATTTTTAATTTAATTTTGCCACTATATCATTATCCCATGAATATCTATACTAGAGCTACCCATGATATCAAATGTCACATGTCTAAAAATCCACATAAATAACCTGTCCATGTCAAGCAGTACATCATCATCCATATATAATAATGTCTCCAACAATCATTAATCATAATAGTTGAATCCAGATCAATACTAGTCCATGATCTAACATCTAGCCAATCATACTAAAATAAACATAATAGTGTCCATAATACTCCATGACCTAACATATACACATCATTCTAAATCCAAAACATAATAATGTCCAGAATGAGATCAACAATAGCAAGATCAGTATCTAAACAAAGTGTCAAAGGAGAGTGGGCACTACATCTCCCTCCCCTTAGACTCGACTTCCTCCTAGAAGTCACTGGAACAAATGTGGAAACTGCACTCGTAACATAGTAGCATCCTCCCAAGTGGCTACAGTCTCATCATACATGTTCCACTGCACCCATACTTGATCGATCTCTCTACCTCGAAGGCCCAGGGTCTTACGATCTATGATACGGATGCGCTCCACTGTCACCTACCCCTAATCCTACACCTACAATGATGTCCATTCCAACACATGAGAAGGATCTGCAATGTACTTCCTAAGGACAAAAACATGAAACACATCATGTACGCGAGACAAGCGGGGTGACAATGCTAAAGCGGTAGGGTAAAGGGCCGATACGCTCCAAGATCTCAAAAGGACCAACGAATAGAGGAGCTAACTTAGAACCTCTTCCATAAAGGATAGGGCTCTTGTGTGGACTAACATGAAGGAACACCTTCATGCCCACATCAAAGCTACGATCAATCCTATGTTAATGCATACTTCTTTTGCCTCTCTTGTGCCTCCGCAATCTCCGCCCGATCAACACTACCGCTTTGCTCCATGTCCTATAAAAGAGTTGGTCCGAGAGATACTCTATCCTCTAACTTTGTCCCACCTAAGGGGTGTCCCGCACTCTACCATATAATGCTTGAAAAGGAGTCATGCCTATAGAGCTTTGGAAACTATTATTGTAGGCAAACTCCACTAAGTACAGGTACTCCTCCCACTTAGACTACTGATCCATCACGTACATCCTGAGCATATCCTCTAAAATCTGATTTACTCACTCGGTCTGACCATTTGTCTCAAGATGATATGCCATGCTGAAATTAACCCTCATCCCGAGGACATACTGCATGGTAGTCTAAAAGTGTGAAGTGTACAGAGGATCGCGGTCACAAATGATCTTCTGCGGAATCCCATGTAACCTGACGATCTCATCCAAATATACTCGTGCCACTACTCTAGCTGTATAAGTGGTCTTCACTAGAGAAAATTGAGCTACTTTTGTCAATTTATCCACCGTGACCATAATGGTATCGTGGTGATATCTCGACATAGGTAGTCCAACAATGAAATCCATGGAAATGGTGTCCCACTTCCATTCCGGTATGGCATGAGGATAAAGAAGACCTGCTGGATGTTGATGCTCGACCTTAACCCTCTAGCACTCTAAACACGGTGAAAAAAATTGAGCCACGTCTCGACGAAGTCCTCTACAGTGATATAACTGTCGCAAAGTGGCGCGCATCTTCTTCACCCCGGGATGGGCTGAATAGGGTGCACAATGTGCCTCTACCAAGATGTCCTGCCTCAAGCCTCCATCTTTGGGAACATATATCCTACCTCTGTGCCTGAGAAGGTTCTCTGTCTCTAAGGTGAAACCATCAAACTTCCCCTCAAGGGGTCTCTGTGACTCTATCTATGCTCGTACTGTCATGTAGAAGCCGGCCAAGAGGAAGCTCTTTGAAGAATCCCCTGCTCCATAAATATGTGCTCACTGTAGTGGCCATAGCCACATATCTCCATCTATTGAGAGCATCTGCTACTACATTCTCCTTCCCCTTCACATGCTCTATCACCATGTCATACTCACAAAGAAACTCCATCCAACGTCGTTGACGAGCGTTTAGATTGGGCTACGTGAAGAGGTGGCGAAGACTCAAATGATTTGTCTTAAGTGTGAATCTCCATCCAAGAAGGAAATGTCTCCATCTAACCAAGGCATCCACAACTGCCACAAGCTCAAGGTCATGGGTAGGATAATTAAGCTCGTGATCCTTGAGTTTGTGAGATTCAAAAGCTACAACCCTATCATCCTGCATCAACACACCTCTAAGCCCTACTAAAGAAGCATCTGTGCAAACAAAGAACTCACCCTGTGGATCTAGCACTGCAAGAATGGGTGTTGTAGTGAGGCACTCCTTCAATGTTCTAAAGGCCTACTCATATCTCGTATGTCCAAACAAACTTCTTCCCTTTCTCTCGAAGGGAAGTGATAGGGTGTGCAATCCGAGAGAAGTCTGAAAAAATTTCTAGTAATATTCCTGCTAAACCCATGAAGCTGCACACCTCAATCACTGTAGTGGGTGCTGGCCAATCCATAATGGCTCTAATCTTGGAAGGATCGACTACGATACCTTCCCCAGAAATAACATGTCCCAAATACTACACCTCTGTCTGGAAGAAAGCACACTTCTCCAAGTTCCCATAAAGTTGCTGCACAAAGACACTGAAGAACCTATCGAAGGTGCCCCTCGTGCTCCTCACGTGTTCATGAGAATACCAAGATTTCATCAAGGAAGATGAGCATGAAGCAATCTAAAAGGTTCTGAATACCCCATTCATCAAACTCATGAACACTGCAGGGGCTTTCGTCAAACCAAAAGGCACCACTGTGAACTCATAGTGTCCATACCTCATGTAGAAGGCGGTCTTATGGATGTCCACCTTCGAAATCCTAAACTGATGGTATCCCGACTTCAGATCAATCTTAGAGAGTGATGTGGTTCCCTTCATCTGATCAAAAAATTCATCAATGCGAGGAAGAGGGCAACAATTCTTGATCGTCACTTTGTTCAACTAGAGGTAATCAATACACAACCACAATGATCCATCCTTCTTCATGAAAATCACTAGTGCACCCCAAGGGGATACACTAGGATGGATAAGGCCCTTCTCTAGAAGGCCTTCAAGCTGCAACTTGAGCTCACAGAGCTCGGGGTGGTCATCTGATAAGGTTCCCATGAGATAGGCTCTGCTCCTGGGACTAGGTCTATATGGAAATCAATCTCACGTGGAGGTGGCATCCCTGGTAACTCCCTTGGAAAAACATCGGAAAACTCTCTCACGATGGGATGATCATCTAGTGACGGTCCACTAGACCCATCTCTCGACATGTCACTAAGCTGTAATGTGGCGTACATATCCGACAACCCCATCGCACACACCGCTTAAGCTACATAGTGGAAATGTACGAATAGAAATGGGTCTCCGACCCCTATAATCACCAACTTAAATCCAAGATCATGCTCTATCTCCATGTCATACTCACAAAGCAACTCCATCCAATGTCGTTGACGAGCGTTTAGATTGGGCTACGTGAAGAGGTGGCGAAGACTCAAATGATCTGTCTTGAGTGTGAATCTCCATCCAAGAAGGAAATGTCTCCATCTAACCAAGGCATGCACAACTTCCATAAGCTCAAGGTCATGGGTAGGATAATTAAGCTCGTGATCCTTGAGTTTGCGAGACTCAAAAGCTACAACCCTATCATCCTGCATCAACACACCTCCAAGCCCTACTAAAGAAGCATTTGTGCAAACAAAGAATTCACCCTGTGGATCTAGCACTGCAAGAATGGGTGTTGTAGTGAGGCACTCCTTCAATGTCCTAAAGGCCTACTCACATCTGTCTGTCCAAACAAACTTCTTCCCTTTCCTTTGAAGGGAAGTGATAGGGTGTGCAATCCGAGAGAAGTCCTGAACAAATCTCTAGTAATATCCTACTAAACCCATGAAGCTGCACACCTCAATCACTGTAGTGGGTGCTGGCCAATCCATAATGGCTCTAATCTTGGAAGGATCGATTGTGATACCTTCCCCAAAAATAACATGTCCCAAATACTACACCTCTGTCTGGAAGAAATCACACTTCTCCAAGTTTCCATAAAGTTGCTGCTCACAAAGACATCAAGAACCTATCAAGGTGCCCTCATGCTCCTCATGTGTTCATGAGAATACCAAGATGTCATCAAGGAAGATGAGCACGAAGCAATCTAAAAATGTTCTAAATACCCCATTCATCAAACTCATGAACATTGCAGGGGCATTCGTCAAACCAAAAGGCACCATTGTGAACTCATAGTGTCCATACCTCATGCGGAAGGTGGTCTTATGAATGTCCACCTTGAAATCCTAAACCGATGGTATCCCGACTTGATCAATCTTAGAGAGTGACGTGGTTCCCTTCATCCGATCAAAAAAATTCATCAATGCGAGGAAGAGGGTAATAATTCTTGATCGTCACTTTGTTCAACTTGGAGGTAATCAATACACAACCACAATGATCCATCCTTCTTCATGAAAATCACCATTGCACCCCAAGGGGATACACTAAGATGGATAAGGCCCTTCTCTAGAAGGCCTCAAGTGCTGCTGACTTGAGCTCACGAGCTCGGGGTGGTCATCTGATAAGGTTCCCATGAGATAGGCTCTACTCCTGGGACTAGGTCTATATGGAAATCAATCTCACGTGGAGGTGGCATCCCCGGTAGCTCCCCTGGAAAAACATCAGAAAACTCTCTCAAGATGGGATGATCATCTAGTGACGGTCCACTAGACCCATCCTCTGACATGTCACTAATCGAATAGCAGCATTACATCTGACAACCCCATCGCACACACTGCTTAAGCTACATAGTGGAAATGTACGAATAGAAATGGGTCTCCTGACCCCTATAATCACCAACTCAACTCCAAGATCATCTCGCACAAGTTATAGTCTTGTGATAGTAATCCATCCTGGCCCTATGTGCTAGATAACCAATCCATGCCTAATATAACTCCATACAAGCCCAAAGGGAGAATACAGAGATCTGAGGTGGTGGTGAAAGGTCCCAAATCCACTACACACTCCTTAACTAAGGAGTCCACAGAGATCATGGCTCTAGAATCCATCTCGACATCCCAACTATGACCCTGCCTGACTGCCACCAACCTACATTGCTCTACTAAAGATGGGGCAATGAAAGAATCAGAAGAGACAGAATCAAATAATACAAAGATAGGAATACCACCAATGCTACCTATGGTCTCAATGACTGTGCTCTGGTGCTCTGCCTAGCGGTTCTCAACCGCTACATAGATCCTATGGTTGTGTCCCATGTCACCAACTGTCGGTTTAGAAAATAGTGCCTTACCCTTGTTAGGGTTTTGAGGGTAATCTCTCGAGAAATTTTCAGCTACTCAACATCCAAAACAACCACCTGATCCTCTCCAAGGAGTTACACCCCTAGTAGGTGCCCTAGAGGCTGTGGTGTGGATCCTAATGATCTGGCTATAGTCCGATGTGGCATCTGCAGCAAGCTCCAACCGACCGAGTTCTAGGTCCACCCCGTGCCCCGATGGGACCCCTAGGAGGAGGCCACATGCTCTGATCTCTCTGTGCATCAGCTCTCTGTGGAGGTATATATGGTGGTCGAGACTACTGTTGTTTCTACTGTGGTCTAAAGGATGACTGTGTTGAATGCTGCCCACGACGAGGGAGAGGTGTTGAACCTCTCGATCTATCATCGCAAATCTTGACTCGAGTCTCTAGCCCTGCTAGGTTTTACCCAAAGTCTCCTCTGCAATATAGGCCTTCTCGACGACCTCTACTAATGTCTCTGTAGGCGGTGAATCCAAACTACCCCTCCAATGTCCAAATTCAAGCCTCGGATGAACCTCTGAATCCGCATCTACTCATCCTGCATATAATCTACATACTGAAGTAGATCTAGGAACCTACTCTCATACTCTGCTACATAAAGTGTAGCCTGTCGAAGGTCATGGAACTTGTTAATCCTCTGCTTGATGGACCTCTATGATAGGTACTTACTCCTGAATCTCTCCTCAAATAACTCCCAAGTCATTGTCTTTGAATCTACATGGAGCTTCTGCTCCTCTATCCTCCACCATACTCCTACTCCATCCCTTAGTAGATGGATCGGAACATGAGCTTTTATGTTGCTAGAACAAGGAAAAATCTTGAAGCAACCGTTCAAGCACACTAGCTAGGCCTTTGCCTAAAATCCACCTATATCACCTGAGTAGTGTGAAGGCCTAAGCTTTAGGATATCCCTGATGTGATCTGTTGTGGTGTCCCGTTAGCCTTTAGGCCTTTCGCAATCTCGTCCCTAAGCCTAGGGCTCCAAGACCTCTCTCTATCCTTTGGAACACTTTCACCCTACCTCCTAGGTGGTGAATCCTCTGACTGACTCTACATGGGAGTTCTCTCCTCTATGCTCCTCACTGAGTGGAGGAGGTGCATGTCCCTCAATAGAAGTAACTCTATCATGTCTACCTGAATGCCCTCCTACTGATCCTCCACGTAAGGTGGCATTAACCTCCTGAAGGGTCTGTAAGATTTGAGGTAGAATGGTTCTTTACACCCTGATCCGGTGGTGGTGGTGGTGGTGGTGACTCCGAGTCTCTGTGAATGTTCCTCTCACTTCACCTGAGCCTGCTACACAGACCAAAGTGAGAGTTAGTTTATTACTTTAAGTCTTCTTCAGTTTCTAAGTTTACTAGCATGTTCGGTTTCCAATTAGTTTTGTTTTCTAGATAAATAGGTTTGCTAGGTTTAAAGTTTCAAGTCTCAATTTTCTAGTGTGCCCAATGGTCCGAGCCTTTGAACCACTGCTCTGATACCAAGTGTAATGCCCACTTCAAACTACCACTTGAGACAAAGAAACAAACTAGGTTTAGCTAGGAAAATTATGGAATAATTTTTTTGTTAAAAGCATTTGCTACGAAGGTTACAAGGTCAAAACCAGGGATTAAATTCCTCACTTAGGTTAGGAGAGTAAATTCTCACTCCTCCCTGCCCTAACAGGCCTACAGGGTTCAACTAGATTTTTCACACACTTAGAGTCATCAAAACTTTCCTAAATCATGCTCATTGGATAGGAAATTTTCTCACCTTTCCAACCATATAAAGAAGTCCTCCTAACTCCCAATAAAACTCAAGTTATGGGGCGACGGAGTTTTCGGGAGAAATTTTCCCTTCCTTAGGCGCAATGCGTAAAACGCCTCCACGCGCCCGCGGGGTCAACGAAGGGGACACATGGCACCATCCAATTGATGCGGGGAAGAGTAGAGAAAATTTAAGGATTTTGAGAATTTAGGCCAAAATCCCAAAGGAAAAATTGGACACGTGCCTCCACCGAGGAAATCCCCATGCCACGTGTCGAGAGGCTATTGGTTGCATGGGAAATTTTTGGATTTTTTTTTTCCCTAGGTCCAAACCTAAGGTTTTCTAAAGGAAATTTTTCCTTTCCTCCTCCACCATTACCAAAAATGCCACGTGGCATCCGGTGATTGGACGTAGGTCGGCGGAGCAACGGAGGGAATTAAAATTTTGTGCCAAAAGGGTTTTAAAAGGCCAAATGGCTCATGCGGGCCCGTGCATCCGCCCGGACATGTGTCAACACCCCATTGGTTGTGGGGGTGCGGGGCCATGGAGGGAAAAGTAAAATTTTTCCCAAAAGGCAAAAAGTTAAGGTTTCAAATTTTCTTTCGCACCCACCATGCCACGTGTCAAAGACGTGATTGGTCCGCAGGCCGTAGAGTTATGAAGAAAATTGGGAAAATTTTCCCAAAAGAAATTTTTTCAAAAGTTAAGTTTTCAAGATGAGTCCACCCTCCGAAGTGCCACATGGCAAATTCTGATTGGTCGAAAGGTTTGCGGGGTGGCGGACTTTTTAGGGAAATTTTTCCAAAGTTCAAATTTTGATTTTTAATATAGTTAGATTTATTTTTGGTTGGCCATTTTGAAGTAAAAACTTCAAATGGCCATAACTTTTGATAGGGAACTCCATTTATTACATACTTTTTGGACATAATGATTTATTTATTTGACATATGGTTCTACATAATATAAATCCAATTTAATTAGTAACCAAGTAACACCTTATTATTTACATTCCACATCCCAATTAAATTTATGTAAAGTTTAACTATATGACTATCTCATTAAAATTTTCACATGTAAATTAAATAATCAAAAGAACACATTACAAATAAAAATTCATACAACAATAATAAAAAGAAACACATAAATAAAACACATATCCCCTGGTCACATATAATAGAAATCCCCACCATGGGAATCTCTAACATAACACAACACACAAACACATTACACGTTTCCATGGTGACCTTGTTGATTTCACCTAATTTCAATATGGTTAGTCTCCAGTCCCCCGACATTGTTGTGATTTTCAACCTGCAAAATAACAATACCTCCTTCGGCCTCATGGCCACATCAGACATTCAAAATGATATAAATAATATTTCAAAATCATCTAAACACACAAATCACAACAACATCATTAATTTAACATTTTTATTTTTAATTTAATTTTTCCACTATATCGTTATCCCATGAATCTCTATACTAGAGCTACCCATGATATCAAATGTCACATGTCTAAAAATCCATGAAATAACTCCGTCCATGTCAGCAAGACATCATCATCCATATATAATAACGCCTCCAACAATCATTAATCATAATAGTTGAATCCATATCAATACTAGTCCATGATCTAACATCTAGCCAATCATACTAAAATAAACATAATAGTGTCCATAATACTCCATGACCTAACATATACACATCATTCTAAATCCAAAACATAATAATGTCCAGAATGAGATCAACAATAGCAAGATCAGTATCTAAACAGTGTCAAAGGAGAGTGGGCACTACATCTCCTCACCTTAGAATCGACTTCCTCTTGGAAGTCACCTGGAACAAACATGGGAATCGCACTAAGTAACATAGAAAGCATCCTCCCAAGTGGCTACAGCCTCATCATACATGTTCCATCGCACCCATACTTGATCGATCTCTACCTCGAAGGCCCTGGGTCTTATGATCTATGATACGGATGGGCTCCACTGTCACCTGCCCCTAATCCTACACCTACAATGATGTCCAGTCCAACACATGAGAAGGATCTGCAATGTACTTCCTAAGGACAAAAACGTGAAACACATCATGTACGTGAGACACAAGCGGGTGGTGACAATGCTAAGCGGTAGGCCAAAGGGCCAATACGCTCCAAGATCTCAAAAGGACCAACGAATAGAGGAGCTAACTTAGAACCTCTTCCATAGAGGATAGGGCTCTTGTGTGGACTAACATGAAGGAACACTTTCATGCCCACATCAAAGCTACGATCAATCCTATGCTAATCGCATACTTCTTTCGCCTCTCTTGTGCCTCCTACAATCTTTGCTCGATCAACACTACCGCTGCTCCATGTCCTATAAAAGAGTTGGTCCGAGAGATACTCTATCCTCTATCATGTCCTAGCTAAGGGGTGTCCTGCACTCTCTACCATATAATTCTTGAAAAGGAGTCATGCCTATAGAGCTTTGGAAACTATTATTGTAGGCAAACTCCACTAAGCACAGTGCACGCCTCCCACTTAGACTCTTGATCCATCACGTACATCCTGAGCATATCATCTAAAATCTAATTTAGTCACTCAGTCTGACCATTTGTCTCAGGATGATATGCCATGCTGAAATTAACCCTCGTCCCGAGGACATACTGCATGGTAGTCTAAAAGTGTGAAGTGTACAGAGGATCGCGGTCACAAATGATCTTCCATGAGAATCCCATGCAACCTGACGATCTCATCCAAATATACTCGTGCCACTACTCTAGTTGTATAAGTGGTCTTCACTAGAGAAAAGTGAGCTACTTTTGTCAATTTATCCACCGTGACCATAATGGCATCGTGGTGATATCTCGACATAGGTAGTCCAACAATGAAATCCATGGAAATGGTGTCCCACTTCCATTCCGGTATGGCATGAGGATAAAGAAGACCTACTGGATGTTGATGCTCGGCCTTAACCCTCTGGCACTCTAAACACCATGACAAAAATTGAGCCACGTCTCGACGAAGTCCTCTACAAGTGATATAAGCGCCGCAAAGTGGCGCGCATCTTCTTCACCCGGGATGGGGTGAATAGGGTGCACAATGTGCCTCTACCAAGATGATATCTCAAGCCACCATCTTTGGGAACATATATCCTACCTCCGTGCTTGAGAAGGTTGTCTTCTCTAAGGTGAAACCATCAAACTTCCCCTCGGGGTCTCTTTGACTCTATCTATGCTCGTATTTGTCATGTAGAAGGTCATCAAGAGGAAGCACCAAGAATCATGCTCCATAAATGTGCTCCTTTCACCGTAGTGGCCATAGCCACATGTCTCCATCTATTGAGAGCATCTGCTACTACATTCTCCTTCCCCTTCACATGCTCTATCTCCATGTCATACTCACAAAGCAACTCCATCCAATGTCGTTGACGAGCGTTTAGATTGGGCTACGTGAAGAGGTGGCGAAGACTCAAATGATTTGTCCTAAGTGTGAATCTCCATCCAAGAAGGAAATGTCTCCATCTAACCAAGGCATGCACAACTACCATAAGCTCAAGGTCATGGGTAGGATAATTAAGCTCGTGATCCTTGAGTTTGCGAGACTCAAAAGCTACAACCCTATCATCCTGCATCAACACACCTCAAGCCCTACTAAAGAAGCATTTGTGCAAACAAAGAATTCACCTTGTGGATCTAGCACTGCAAGAATGGGTGTTGTAGTGAGGCACTCCTTCAGTGTCCTAAAGGCCTACTCATATCGTATGTCCAAACAAACTTCTTCCCTTTCCTCTGAAGGGAAGTGATAGGGTGTGCAATCCGAGAGAAGTCCTGAACAAATCTCTAGTAATATCCTACTAAACCCATGAAGCTGCACACCTCAATCATAGTAGGGTGCTGGCCAATCCATAATGGCTCTAATCTTGGAAGGATCGACTACGATACCTTCCCCAAAAATAACATGTCCCAAATACTACACCTCTGTCTGGAAGAAAGCACACTTCTCCAAGTTCCCATAAAGTTGCTGCTCACAAAGACACTGAAGAACCTATCGAAGGTGCCCCTCATGCTCCTCATGTGTTCATGAGTATACCAAGATGTCATCAAGGAAGATGAGCATGAAGCAATCTAAAAGGTTCTAAATACCCCATTCATCAAACTCATGAACACTGCAGGGGCATTCGTCAAACCAAAAGGCACCACTGTGAACTCATAGTGCCCATACCTCATGCGGAAGGCGGTCTTATGGATGTCCACCTTCGAAATCCTAAACTGATGGTATCCCAACTTCAGATCAATCTTAGAGAGTGACGTGGTTCCCTTCATCCGATCAAAAATTCATCAATGCAAGGAAGAGGGCAACAATTCTTGATCGTCACTTTGTTCAACTAGCGGTAATCAATACACAACCACAATGATCCATCCTTCTTCATGAAAATCACCATTGCACCCCAAGGGGATACACTAAGATGGATAAGGCCCTTCTCTAGAAGGCCTTGAAGCTGCAACTTGAGCTCACAGAGCTCTGGGGTGGTCATCTGATAAGGTGCCCGTGAGATAGGCTCTACTCCTGGGACTAGGTCTATATGGAAATCAATCTCACGTGGAGGTGGCATCCCTGTAGCTCCCCTGGAAAAACATCAGAAAACTCTCTCAAGATGGGATGATCATCTAGTGATGGTCCACTAGACCCATCCTTTGACCTGTCACTAACTGTAACAACATACATCTGACAACCCCGTCGCACACACCGCTTAAGCTACATAGTGGAAATGATACAAATAGAAATGGGTCTCCTGACCCCTATAATCACCAACTCAACTCCAAGATCATCTACACAAGTTATAGTCTTGTGATAGCAATCCATCCTGGCCCTATGTGTAGATAACCAATCCATGCCTAATATAACTCCATATGAGCCCAAAGGAAGAATACGGAGATCTAAGGTGGTGGTGAAAGGTCCCAAATCCACTACACACTCCTTAACTAAGGAGTCCACAGAGATCTTGGCTCTAGAAGCCATCTCGACATCCCAACTATGACCTTGCCTAACTACCACCAACCTGCATTGCTCTACTAAAGATGGGGCAATGAAAGAATCAGAAGAGCCAGAATCAAATAATACAGAGATAGGAATACCACCAATGCTACCTATGGTCTCAATGACTGTGCTCTGGTGCTCTGCCTAGCGGTTCTCAACCGCTGCATAGATCCTATGGTTGTGTCCCATGTCACCAACTGTCGGCTCAGAAACCAGTGCCTTACCCTTGTTAGGGTTCTGAGGGAAATCTCTCCAGAAATTTCTAGCTACTCCACATCCAAAACAACCACCTGATCCTCTCCAAGGAGTTACACCCCTAGTAGGTTCCCTAGAGGCCTGCGGTGTGGATCCTAATGATCTAGCTATAGTCTCTTGTGGCCTCTCCTGGCGAGCTCCAACTGACTGAGTTCTAGGTCCACCCTGTGTCCTGATGGGACCCCTAGGAGGAGGCCCCATGCTCCGACCTCTCTGTGCATCAGCTCTCTGTGGAGGTCTATATGGTGGGCGAGACTACTGTTGTTGCTATTGTGGCCTAAAGGATGACTGTGTTGAATGCTGCCCACCACGAGGGAGAGGTGTTGAACCTCTCGATCTACCATCCTGCATCTGCTGAATGTGGCTCTTGACTCAGTCTCTAGCCTGCTGGGTTTTACCCCAAGTCTCCTCTGCAATATAGGCCTTCTCGACGGCCTCTACTAATGTTTGTGGGCAGTGAATCCAAACTACCCTCCAATGTCCAAATTTAGGCCCCGGATGAACCTGTGAATCTACACCTACTCATCCTGCATATAATCTACATATTGAAGTAGATCTAGGAACCTACTCTCATACTCTGCTACAGAAAGGGTAGTACTGTGTCAAGGTCATGGAACTTGTTAATCCTCTCGCTGATGGACCTCTATGATAGGTACTTACTCCTGAATCTCTCCTCAAATAACTCCCAAGTCATTGTCTTTGAATCTACATGGAGCTTCTGCTCCTCTATCCTCCACCATACTCCTACTCCATCCCTCAGTAGATGGATCGCAACACGAGCTTTTCTGTTGCTAGAACAAGGACAAAGCTTGAAGCAACCACTCAAGCTCACTAGCCAGGCCTTTGCCTAAAATCCACCTATATCACCTGAGTAGTGTGAAGGCCTAAGCTTTAGGATCTCCCTGATGTGATCTGTTGTGGTGTCCTGTCATCCTTTAGGCCTTTCTGCAATCTCGTCCCTAAGCCTAGGGCTCCAAGACCTCTCTCTATCCTTTGGAACACTCTCACCCTACCTCCTAGGTGGTGAATCCACTCTGACTGACTCTACATGGAAGTTCTCTCCTCTATGCTCCTCATTGAGTGGAGGAGGTGCATGTCCCTCAATAGAAGTAACTCTATCATGTCTACTGAATGCCCTTCTACTGATCCTCCACGTAAGGTGGCATTAACCTCAAGGGTGCAGTAAGATTTGAGGTAGAATGGTTGCTACACCCTGATCCGGTGGTGGTGGTGGTGGTGGTGACTCCGAGTCTCTGTGAATGTTCCTCTCACTTCATCTGAGCCTCCTACATAGACCAAAGTGAGAGTTAGTTCATTACTTTAAGTCTTCTTTAGTTTCTAAGTTTACTATCATGTTCAATTTTCAATTAGTTTTGTTTTCTAGATTAATAGGTTTGCTAGTTTTAAAGTTTCAAGTCTCAATTTTCTAGTGTGCCCAATGGTCCAAGCCTTTGAACCACTGCTCTGATACCAAGTGTAATGCCCACTTCAAACTACCACTTGAGACCAAGAAACAAACTAGGTTTAGCTAGGAAAATTATGGAATAATTTTTTTGTTAAAGGTATTTGCTACGAAGGTTACAAGGTCAAAACCAGGGATTAAATTCCTCACTTAGGTTAGGAGAGTAAATTCTCACTCCTCCCTGCCCTAACAGGCCTACAGGGTTCAACTAGATTTTTCACACACTTAGAGTCATCAAAAATTTCCTAAATCATGCTCATTGGATAGGAAATTTTCTCACCTTTCCAACCATATAAAGAAGTCCTCCTAACTCCCAATAAAACTCAAGTTATGGGGCGGCGGAGTTTTCGGGAGAAATTTTCCCTTCCTTAGGCGCAATGCGCAAAACACCTCCACGTGCCCGCGGGGTCGACGAAGGGGACACATGGCACCATCCGATTGGCGCGGGGAAGAGTGGAGTAGCAGAAAATTTAAGGATTTTGAGAATTTAGGCCAAAATCCCAAAGGAAAAATTGGACGCGTGCCTCCGCCGAGGAAATCCCCATGCCACGTGTCGAGAGGCTATTGGTTGCGGGGAAAATTTTTGAATTTTTTTCCTAGGTCCAAACCTAAGGTTTTCTAAAGGAAATTTTTCCTTTCCTCCTCCACCATCGCCAAAAATGCCACGTGGCATCCGGTGATTGGACGCAGTCGGCGGAGCAACGGAGGGAATTAAAATTTTGTGCCAAAAGGGTTTTAAAAGGCCAAATGGCTCGTGCAGGGCTCGTGCATCCGCCGGACACATGTCAACACAAAGCATTGGTTGTGGGGGTGCGGGGCCATGGAGGGAAAAGTAAAATTTTTCCCAAAAGGCAAAAAGTTAAGGTTTCAAATTTTCTTTCGCACCCACCATGCCACGTGTCAACACGTGATTGGGCTGCAGGCCGTAGAGTTGCAGAGAAAATTGGGAAAATTTTCCCAAAAGAAATTTTTTCAAAAGTTAAGTTTTCAAGATGAGTCCACCCTCCGAAGTGCCACGTGGCAACTTCTAATTGGTTGAAAGGTTTGCGGGGTGGCGGAATTTTTAGGGAAATTTTTCCAAAGTTCAAATTTTGATTTTAATATAGTTAGATTTATTTTTGGTTGGCCATTTTGAAGTAAAAACTTCAAATGGCCATAACTTTTGATAGGGAACTCCATTTATTACATACTTTTTGGACATAATGATTTATTTATTTAACATATGGTTATACATAATATAAATCCAATTTAATTAGTAACCAAGTAACACCTTATTATTTACATTCCACATCCCAATTAAATTTATGTAAAGTTTAACTATATGACTATCTCATTAAAATTTTCACATGTAAATTAAATAATCAAAAGAACACATTACAAATAAAAATACATACAACAATAATAAAAAGAAACACATAAATAAAACACATATCCCCTGGTCACATATAATAGAAATCCCCCACCATGGGAATCTCTAACATAACACAACACACAAACACATTACACAGTTGCCATGGTGACCTTGTTGATTTCACCTGAATTTCAATATGGTTAGTCTTCAGTCCCCGACATTGTTGTGATTTTCAACCTGCAAAATAACAATACCTCCTTCGGCCTCGTGGCCGCATCAGACATTCAAAATGATATAAATAATATTTCAAAATCATCTAAACACACAAATCACAACAACATCATTAATTTAACATTTTTATTTTTAATTTAATTTTGCCACTATATCATTATCCCATGAATCTCTATACTAGAGCTACCCATGATATCAAATGTCACATGTCTAAAAATCCACATAAATAACATGTCCATGTCAAGCAGTACATCATCATCCATATATAATAATGTCTCCAACAATCATTAATCATAATAGTTGAATCCAGATCAATACTAGTCCATGATCTAACATCTAACCAATCATACTAAAATAAACATAATAGTGTCCATAATACTCCATGACCTAACATAAACACATCATTCTAAATCCAAAGCATAATAATGTCCAGAATGAGATCAACAGTAGCAAGATCAGTATCTAAACAGTGTCAAAGGAGAGTGGGCACTACATATTCCTTGGGAGACCAACACAAACCAATTGGCATTCTTAGGAGCAAAAATTGTATAACAAATACTATTGTATTTGTTCAAGTGGAAGAAGTGGACAACAAATCTAGAACATGCTCAATATATAAAATGGAATTGCATGTTTCACTTTACAAAAACGATGGCATGGAAAGGTCGAAAAACACCACAAAGATTGATGGTATAGTTATGGTTGGAAAATTGAGCCATACACTGAAGGGGATAAGATTCGTGTGTAGAATAGTCAAGCTATTTGTGCAGGAATTGCCACTATATTCAAAAAAATATCATTATGCATTTACTTCATGTGTCTCCCACCACATGGATATGGATAAGGAAATGGGCCAACAAAAATTTCTTTCAAATTTGTTTACCATGCTTTAAAGAAAAATTATCTAAGCTGGAAAAAGACATTTTAGAATCACACTTTCATGAGGTGAAGAGAGCTGCAAAAGAGAAATTATTATTAAAAAAGCACAAATTAAATTTTAAAAAAGTGAATCTACATTATCTGAAGAGATTCATCTTTTTTTATTTTATGAAAATTCATTCAAAATTAATATTGGTCGTCATTTGTCATATATCTCTGCAAAATACCAATAGAGATCACTTGATTTAACAAGTGTCAGTCTCCTTGTCCACTCTATGTTATGCAACCATGTACCTCTTTAGCGGGATGTAATTTTGTTTCTTTTCAAAAAAACTACAGGTGTTATTTTTAACATGGAGTTTTAGCATGAAATTCATGACAATGAAACTTGTTTCTATATTATTGATGGGAAATGTACAATGGAAGCCCAAAAACAAATCCTTGTAAATCCTAATTTTCATTTGTTCATGATAGAATCAAATAAAGGTCTACCCGTATTCTATCTTCTAAAGAAACAACAAAACAAATAATAAGTATTTTGCAAGCAATAGAATATGGAAAACAAAACATGGGTTAAAACAATATTTATTGACCAATTGTACAAAGCCGGTCAAGGTGGATCTTAGAGAAGAGACCACAACATCCTAGTTTTGGTCATGATAAGTCAAAAAGTTAGAAGGTATTTATAAATTGTACTAATTTTTTTCACATAGAAATTAACTTAAATTATTTCTTATAGAATGCTAAACTAATAAAATTTATTTTAATGTTCACATGCAGACATTCGAAAGGAAAATTTTGCTTATTTTTGAGAAGGCAAAATTGGATAGTTTGAATGATAAAATTTCATTTCTTGTACTCCCAGATGAAATTTGGGATAAGTGGGTTTTAGTTTTTGATTTGTATACCAATGGTGGGTTTCCTTGTTTCCCAAAAAAAAAGCTACAAACTGGATTTCAAGCCAAATTCATTAGATATGCTTATAACAAGACTATTCAGAGGCACAAAAGGTATGATAGATGAAGAATTAGATGTCCTTACTGATAAATGCATTAGTGGTGAAGTTTGGTTCAGAGAAGATTCTGGTGTTAATGCAATGTTTCTAAAAGATTACTACAAAAGAGTAAAGGAGAATAGAGCAAAAAGAGCCAAAGTTATGTCTTATATGCAGAAAAGACTTCCATAATGCATTGCTCTTATGGGATGTAGTGAATTAAATGTGATTGAAAATTGGACATGCATGAGTCTCGGATGAAAAGAAAAAAATAAAAGGAAAGCTACTACATCACGGCAAGAGAGTCAAGGAAATTTACCAAATTATTCAAAAAATGTTATTGAACTACTTGAATTGTATGTTTCTGTGGCTAATACAAATTCTCAACCAAGGATGCAAGATACATATAAATTCACTTGTCAACGTTCTTATCCTTTGTTTTAGTAGAACATTGAGAATTTTGGAATTCCATTTTCTTCCACTCAATGTAGAAGTCATAATTCCTTATTTTTGTAATGTTGTGAGTATTATCTCACAAAAAGATATTATTGATCTTCTGACAGTCATTGGGTGTAGTACAATGAGTTGTGTCTGCATCTTTATACTTCCACCAGTACAATTCTAATTATTTCATACTATTGTAAGCATGTACATGAAAAATTAAAATAATCAACAATAGTTTCATAAGGATGTTATAGAATTATGAATGTAGAACATGTGTTTCAAGGGTTGTCAGTGATTTTTTTGATATATGGTGTTCATAATTCAACTGGTATGGAGGTGGAAGATGTGATAGTGGATCTAGATTGGTAACATTCAGATCCCTTGGATATTATCAAACCGAATGAAATTGGAGTTGTCATCCCTGATCATCCTTTCAAATGTGAGAGATCAATGCATTTTTGGGAGCACATGATTGAGAGATGCAACACTAATGTGTCCCCTGTATTAATATTATATGGTGGTAAAAATGCAATAAAGGAAACACATAATACAAATAGGACCTCACTTATCTTTGTGGTGGAGAATCACAAGCAGGAGATCATGCTCCAACAATATTATAAATATCTAACTACACCTCTAGATGAATAACATCTACAATTTTTGTGTTCTTTTTATTATAGTCATTATGTAAATGTGAATACTAACATCTATTAATTCTTAACAATGTTTACTTTGTTCTTATATTAAGATGTACTTCCTTCATATAGTTTTCTCCTTAAAAATTTCATATTATAGAATATATGTAAACAAAAATTACAATAATAATTTTGAAATTTCTCCATTCTCACATCTTTTATAGATTTCTTAAAATGATTATGTTCAATATTGCTTGGGTATATTCCCATTCTCATATAAATATCATAGAAGACAAAACAGGGACAAAATTAAATATGTTTAAGAATATTTAGAGGTGTTAAAATGATTAATTTCAGTATTAATTGTAGTTAAATGTTTAGAATGGGCATATGCCCATTCTCAGACAAACAAACATTTTTTTCTTTGTATTGAATTGGCAGATGCCCATTATCATAATATAGGTATCACAGAAGAAGAGTAGAGATAAAATTAACTTTGTTTTAGAATGGGAAGATGTGAATTGTCACAACCTTTGTACTTGTATTGAATGGGCATAGTCCCATACTTAGAGAGAATTAAATTTGTTTCAAAATGGGAAGTAGAGAAATAATACATTATTCACGTTATGTAGTTCACCTTTTGCAGTTTAATACCTTTGTATTGGGTTAAAAAAACATATTTTTCTTTGTATTTAATTGCAGATGCCCATTCTCATAATATAGGTATCACAGAAGAAGAGTAGAGATAAAATTCACTTTATTTTAGAATGGGAAGTTGGGAAGTAACCCATTACAGATGTATTAAACTGTAAAAGGCCAACTACATAACGTGAATTATATATTCTTGCTCTACTTCCCATTCTCACAACCTATTCTAAAAAAGTATAAAATTTTATATATATATATATATGTATGATGAGAACTACATAAAGTTGGATCCCTCTCGAGGGTATGTAGTGCAACACTTGGATTTGCCAACGATAGTCCACCTACTATAATGCAATTATAAATAATTACAAAACAAAAACTGTTTGTTTGTACTAATGGGAAATTACTTGTACAAATTCACTTCCCATTCTCACAACCCATTCTAAAAAAAATTACATATAAACGTGTGATCCCTCTCGAGGGTATGTAGTGCAGTTCTTGGTTTTTCCATGGATATTCCAACTAGTATAATACAAATATAGATAACCACAAGACAAAACAAAAACTATTTTTTTATGGTATTGGACTTGTGCGTATTATAAACATTCTAAGTTACATTTTGGGCTTGGAAGAATTATAAAACAAAGTAATATTTATTTGTTTGAGAATGGAAAATTTTTGTGCCCATTATAAAACAAGATAAGGTTGTGAGAATGAAGCTTACCATTCCAAAAAACTCCATACCTTGAAAACATGACTTCTCATTGTAAAACAAAGTAAATGTTATCTCTAATATTTAGTCAAACAAATAGATCGTCTTGATCAATACCATCATGGTGAAGCTTACCATTCCCAAGAGCTCCATTGCCTTTGAAAACATTAATTTCCAATAAAATTTCCATTGTTGCGTGGATAAGCTCGCTCTACAAAATTTCCACTAGTCCATCTAATATAAGACAATTATGAATAATTAAAGAGAATTTCATAAGGTAAAAATTGAAAGGTTTAAAGAGTGGTAGACCTAGAGAAAATTATTTATTGGCCAAGTAAAAGGTAGTCTTTGAAGTCTTGGATCATTCTAACCTTGGTGATAGATTGCAAGTGATTTAGGCTCTATATCAGACAACCAGATTACATATCTCTCTCATACTAAAAAACAAATATATGCAACATCTATTCTTTTTATATGATTCCTAAATGAGAACAGGTATCCACCTAGTGAATACAATATTGAACATGTGTTACAGTGAATAGGTATCCACCCAGTGAATATAAGATTGAATAGGTATTATAGTGATTAAGTGAGAATGGACAAAATTCCATTGTTTACAATTTTTACTTTACATTCTAAGTATTTATCTTCATTGGCAACAATTGTTGAGCCCTTACAAATGATTATGAGTGGAGAAAAATTCAAGCCATGAGGTTAATCCATTAGAGGAAGAAACTATTCCTGAAAATAGCATGATGTCACCCATCCAACAAGAAGTTTCCCAAAAAACATGCAACTAATGGTGATTAATATTGAAGCTACATCAAAACCTTTACCATCAATTATGGCAGTTGGCTCATGAACAGTATCAAGTATTATTTAAAAATTAATAATCTTTTTTACTTGTCAATATTATTTGGA
Organism: Taxus wallichiana var. yunnanensis; assembly: GCA_018340775.1. NCBI lineage: Eukaryota > Viridiplantae > Streptophyta > Pinopsida > Cupressales > Taxaceae > Taxus > Taxus wallichiana. The sequence continues at coordinate 25,001,821 of CM031243.1, read as the reverse complement.
ATCAATTTGATAAATATATCCTAATTTAAATTTTTATGTGCAGATATAGTGAAGAAAATCTACAACCAACAAATATATGTAAAGAAATAGGTAAAAATATTAATCTTTTTACTTGTCAATATTAGTTGGAATAAATTTGATAAATATATCCTAATTTCATTTTTTATGTGCAAATACAATTGGAGAAAATGTAAAACCAACAAATATATGTAAAGAAAAAGGTAAAAATATTTTGTGAAATATTATTATCATATTTGAAATACATATAAGTTAATAATGAAGTTTCAATATTATTTTTTTCAATGCCTCCAAAGAAACATTTGATTGTTCTTGAATTAGAAGGATTGTTAGTTCAACAAAGTATACTTCAAAACGGAAAATTTATTTCAATTGAGTTCAACAAGAGTTCATCCTACCATGAATGTCTATTTCCCAATTTCTAACTTTTGTTTCTCAAGAGTTTCATCGAATAACATTTTGGTCTACGTTGGATATAGATGCAAATGTAGAAAGACTAAGAACGAAACTATTACACATAGCTCAAGTGGATGTCCATCCTTTGCTTTGTTATGGTTTGGAGCATTGCAAAAAAGGGGGAGATAGCTTTATTAAAAAATTGGAAACAATTTGGAAAACACCAAAATTTCCATATAGATATGAAACTAATGTTGTAGTTAATGTAATCAACAAAGGAGTTCCTGAATACAAAAATTTGTTGTCTCCAAAGGTTTTTGATAAATACTTTTAAAATAATAATTGGCTTATGTCATCATTATTTTTAGAACTAGCCTTGATAGGGAAATCTGTAGATGATGTAAGAGACGTCTTAAAGGGATGTTCTGTATTTCAAACAACAGTGGAACAAATCAATATATAAAATTGGGTTTATTACATTTTTATAGTTTTTTATTTTATTTTCCATTTGATTTGATTATTATATATTGGTTAATAATATGTAATTGATGGTTATTTGTATGTAATGATTAAAATGTGTTTATTACAATTTGTTAGTTCTTCTTCACATTTCATCTAAATGATGTGATTATTATATAATGATAATTTAGGATGTTATTTATAGTTATTACCATTTAATGCTCAAAACTAGCCTTGATAAGGTTTATACAAAAAGAAAGTAATTATCAATAAAATCAGATAATATAATCTATGATTTAATTTATTGAAAAAGAATTGTGTTATTGGTTGGTTTTTCATATCTCGTTTCCCATGGAAAGAAGTTATTGGTTTTGGGGGTAGAAGAATTTCTCTTTGGAGTTCCAGGGCTTACTAAATTTAGATCGTTGACCATACAACCAGATTTTACATATGCATGCTATCAATACTTCAGTCGTACATTTAGCCCTAAATTTTTAAGGATAGCACAACAACATTTTGATATTGGATTGTGGTTTACATACCTGCATTCAAGAGAACATGCCTTCATTCAAAATTTGATTGGCTAAGAAATATTGAATTCATTTTTTGTTGGGGCATAACGGAGTGTGAAATTAGCAACAAATTTTTAAGATCGAAGAAGGGGAATATTGTGCCAGTTTACAAAAAAATATGCAAAAGGTTCTCAAAAAGTACACCTAAATATATGGAGTAGAAAACATATTGTTCATAGGTGAAAAAAATGTTTTGTTCATGACAGAACTAAGGCGCTTTTATTTGGATTGTCTTCTAACTAGAAATTTGATGGCACAATGCATTCTGATAGAATTTTTTTACACACTTATGTACATGGTTAAATCATGTGGGTCCACACCCAAATTTACGTCGGTCTTTGGAAACATTTAAAAGAACAATTACTGAGCTTGATTGAGTTTACTTGATACTATTATGTTGATTAATAAATATAAATAAATTTAGTTTATTTTTGTAGTCTATCTCATAAAAATTCATTAATATTGGTTTATTTTTGTAGTCTATTTCATAAAAATGGATTTATTACCATCATTTTATGCAAAAATAATTGTGACTTGAATTTATCTCATAACAACACATTTCCATGATTATTGAGCTTGATTGAATTTACTTGTTACTATTATGTTGATTAATAAATATAAATAAATTGGTTTATTTTTGTAGTCTATCTCATAACAATTCATTTATTACCATCATTTTATGTTGTATTTATCTCATAACAACACATTTCCTACCTTCATTCTATGCAAATAAATCCATGTTATAATTTAATAAACATTTGTCAATTTTATTGATATCATAAATTAGAAGAAAAATTAGACACAAATATATATGATCAAAATATGTAAAATATACAACATGCAAATGCACACAACCCCATAGTTAAAATAAATCACAATCATCCAAATTTTATGCACAACTATATGATTTGAGGTAGGTAAAAAATGAAATTAATATAGGGTCTCAGAAGTTATCACAAATTTTTCACTATTGGGCCAAATGGTAACATCATAATATATTTTAATTAATAGAGAAAAAATTGTATATTACACCTTGCATGGAATGAACATATGCCTTTTTCAAACATTAAATATAAAGTTGGAAGAATAAACATATGCCTGTTCTCAAAACATTAAGCACAAAGTTGAAGAGAATGAACATATGCCCGTTCTCAAAACATTAAATACAAAGTTGGATGAGAATGAACATATGACACCCATTTTCAAACAATAAATATAAAGTTGGAATAGGTTAATAGTACATTAATTATTTATTATGCATTACAAAGTTATAAATGTAAATCAATACAATATACTTAGTAAATTAATACAATATTAAGTATTTCTGATCTTACTAAAAGTTGGAAGAGAATGAACATATGCCCATTCTCAAATAATAAATATAAAGTTGGAATAGGTTATAAATTAATTATTTACTATGCATTACAAAGTTATAAATGTTTTAATAAAAAATATGTATTTCCTATTCTTACTAAAAATTGTAAACCCCTAAAATGGAAATCCCTCATACATGATATATAATTCCAAAAAAAAAAAAAAATTGGATTCCAATAATAGCCAAATAAAATTCCAATATTTGGTATAAGTAAAACTAACATAGCCAATTTCAGTATTTAATCTAGATTGTAAAATATCCACATTTAACAAAATTATGGTTATGGGCATATAGAATGAATTCCTTTAAATAATATGGGTTGATGAGGGTGGGTGCTTGAGTAATTTCCTCTTTGATATTGGAAAATCTTTACTTTCCTTCCTTGTTCCATTTAAAAGCCACATCCTTCTTGATAATTAAGGTGATAAGCTTAACAAGTCCTGCAGTTAGGAATAAACTTACTAAAAATAATCTTGCAAGGAAATATTGCAATGCCTCTTTGTGAGCTAGAAATGAAAGAGAACGAATAGGTAATATCCTTTCCGGTCGTCGAAAGAATACCCTCTTTTGAAAAAAATGACATAAAAGTCTTCCATATAGAAATACAAAGATGCACTTCTTCAAAATTGAGTGATACTCCAAAATCTCTATACCTTTCAAACAATTTCTCAAGATGTTTCATATTATATTCACCTTATCTTGAGAATAATACGATATCATCCAAGTAAATAAGGATAAAGTTATTTATATAAACCTTGAATGCAATATACATGGCTCTTTAGAAAGTAGCACATGCATTAGTTAGGCTAAATGACATATTTTCATAAGTGTATGTTCCCCATTTGGTTTTGAAAGTTGCATTATGTTGATCCTCCTCTTTAACTTTGATTTGGTTGAAGCCAGAATAACCATCTAAAAGGGAGAACCTTACAGTTCCTCGCCACTTGTTTATACAATTTGTTTCGTTAAGGTAAAAGGATAGTGATCCTTGAGGGAATCTTTATTTAAATATCTTAAATCCACACATAGCATGATCTCTCTATTTTTCTTCCTCTCATGAACTATGTTAGCAACTCAAGAGAAATACTTGATGGGAATATGATTTTGGATAACTCTTTTCCATAAGGGGCTATATTTTGGGATTGACAAGCCTCATATTTTATCTAATTGGCTTGGCATTAGGATCAAGATCTATAGCTTGTTCAACAACATTTGGATTGAAAACTCTAATATATTCATATCTCTATAAAAAGACATCAATTTGATTTTTACACAAGGAAATGAAATCATTTTTTTAGTTTCATCACATACCTTCCCAAGAAATAACTCCTTATCTTGATTGATTATGACTAGTTAGCAGTCTTCCTCCTTAGTTGTTATATTCCTCCTCTCATTTTTTAATCCATCACCGGGGCTAAAGATGTCTTCGATTATTACCAATCCTCTTGGAAATTTGTTTGTTCTCAATTGAATGATCTAGTCACCATAGATTTTTTGTTATTCAAATTGCAAATTTGTTGAAAACATCGTCTCATTTTGAATGAATTGGGAAATTTTCTCATCATTTTCTAAAACATGCTAGTTGGTCTTATTGTTTATAATTGATGGCCTTATCACTATCCTAACGTGTTGCTCATTACCTTGAATAAGGTTCTTAGATGGAGAGAATTGTGATCTAATAGATGTCTTTTTATTTGCTTATTCATTTAACTTTCTTAACACTATTTTCAATCTGATGGCATTGAAATTATCCATGAGATCCCACTCTATGTATATAATCTTTTAAACTCTTATTATCTCTATCACCCCTTCTTCTTCGACTTGATAAATGATCATCTCATTGTCTTGAAACACTTGTAAGGCCTTAATATGCCTCAGTCTCACAAGATTAAAAAATCCATTAATCAAAACCTCATATTCCACTATGTTATTAGAGCATGTAAACTACAAAATATAGGAAAAGAAATTATTGACCACTGGAAAAATAAGAACTACACCTACCGCATTCCCATTTTTGGTTCTATAGCCACCAAAGAACATTTTCCATAAACCAGAAGCATCGTCTTCCTCTTTATGTGAAATGGGGTTGTGAATTATTCTTCATAAATGCAGTAAGAGCCCAAACCAGTTTCTATAGCTATATCATAAGGATCAAATTCATAATGTTCTTTATCCCATTCATCTAATAAAATATCAAGGGTTGAACTAGAATGGGTAGGTTCTTGTATGGGACAAAGTGATTCATTTTCTTCTTCTTCACATATCATGAAATTGGAGTTGAGGGGAGCAGAGTCATAAAATTTAACATGATAAGAGGAAATTGGCTCAACTACGATGGTAAATCCTATACCATATTTCATTCTTAAGAGCACGTGAGACCGGTCGGAAGACAAATACCCACCTAGTTTGGTTATGAAATCTGAAAAGAATATGGAAAATAAAGGAAGTCAATAATTGAGATATCTTGAGTTATGGCTAGGCCCAAAATAACATAAAGGGTCATTTGAAGATATTTTATCACTCCTAATATTTTGACAGTTGAACCATCAAGTTTTAAGACTCCCTTAGAAGTTGGGTTGTACTCAATGCCTAAAATATCTATTATTTTCTTGGGCATTATAGAATTACTAGCACAGAATCTATCATGCAATTATGTACTAGGTGATTTCCCACAATAAAAGACATTAATAAGGGTGGAGGTGTTTTAATCTAAATTACCTTTTTCATCCTTTGGTTGATACATGTTAACTATGGAATTTGACTTTCACATAACTAGCTCAGACATGGAATTTACTTCAACGACTCTTGTAGGAGATCTGTTTGAGATGTAATAAATAACGCATACCACATTGTCATGTTAAGGTTTTTATTCTTCATTTTCTCAACAATATTCAAGGGAATACCCATGGACTTTTGCATCAAAGGTGCAATGTTCTATTTTATTTTATACTCAATTGGTGGAAGTGGTGCTTTCGATGGTGGAATTTATTTACTCCTTTATTTTCTTTGTATCATATATTTTCTTTCTCAAAGATAGATCCGAATTTTTGGTGTGCCTCTGTAGACACCTAAATTTGACCACACGCTTTACTACTAAAATTTCATTGTTTATCGTCTTTCCCATCATTTCATTATATTTAGTGATTTCTCTCTAATTAGATAACATTCCCCTTCATCTCGGTCAATTAACGACACTCCATTAATTAACTAGCCTTCCTTCATTCGGATGTTAATTAACGATACTTCGTTAGTTATAATAGTATTTTAATCAACTATTATTAGTTAATTACACCTTTTCATCTTCTCGTTTAATCAATAAACCCTCATATTGGTTAAATCCCCTTTCAAATCTTCCAAATTCTATCAATTTCCTTCTAAATCACCTCCAAATGTATTTTTAAGCTTATCTTGGCCTATTAATTAATCCTAGTTGATTAATTAAATTATCTCGATTCCCATGAGTTGCTAATCACTAATTAATTCCTTCTAATCATGCTTATCCCTTTCTAATTCTACTTTATCTTTGTCCCACATTCTCTAGGTTTCTAGCTTCTCCCAAATTGGAAAGCTATATAAAGAATCTAGTAACCCCCTTCCAATCTTGTACTCAGTGTTACATATGATAAGAGAATTTCTACCTTGAAAATATTATTGATCTAGCACCCATTATATCCTCTACTTGAAAAGAGTAGTAAAGGAAGAACCATACATGGCAATTAAGCCATATTGGTGAGATCCTTTCCTCTTCATGGAGATAGCCTTCCTGTGTGATCGCATCGTAGCCACAATCAGTTCAACAAAAGGATCAACTACAATCACAAAGCATATCCAAATATCAAAGGGATGGCTTTGCATTTAATGTTTTAATGTTGGATGCATTTATATTAGCTTTCTCTTTCTAGCTTTATCATGGTGTTTTTGGTATATTAACTAAGTTAGGATACTACTTGGTGTTAGTTTCCTTTCATTAACTTAGCTTGATTTATTACTTGCATACATATGGCATGCCCAGTGGGACACTCCTTTGTCTCATGTGCATTTCTCAAGTTTTTGTAGTTAAGTTTCATTTTTGCATACTAACCTCTATTTTGCACATGTTGATATATCTTGTATTTCTTAACTTGTTTTGTTGAGTTTGCATGTGTTGAGTGTTCCTTGTAGGTGTGAAGGAGGTAAAGTGCTACCAAATTTGAAGCTTATCAACAAAAATTTGAGCTTTTTAGACATTTTTGGTCATTTTTCCCGTGTTCTTGAAGTTACACAGATCTTTGCGCAACCGTTAATGCTCTTTGTATCTGTGTTTATCTTCATTTGTTACCATTGCATATATATACCCTAGCATTTATCCTTGTTGCATCTGTGTGGCTGCCTATGTGATAGTGTTGTTTTCATGTGCATTATTGTTGTATGTGTTTTTTTACTCTATCTACACAGATAGTCCTCACGTGTTTGCGTTAAACCTCACATGTTTGCGTTAATCCTTTTTCATTTGCATTGTTTGATTTTCACGTGTGCTATTACTTATGCATTTTCATTAGCCCTTGTGCATTTGCATTGGTTAACTGCGCCTATGTTAACCCTCTTTTTGGTAGTGTTAGTCTTTGTACTCTACCATTTATCCTCATGCGCTAGCGTTGTTGTTCCATGCACTAGTGTTTTGTGTAAATTCTTGGGCTTGAATTTCAAAATCATCAAAATCGACTTTTGGGGTTTTGTGTTGTTTTCATGAGTTTTTCTAACTTTGTTTTGTAGGTTTTGTTTTGAAATCATTTTCTAACACATTTAAATGCTTTAATGAATGTTGTTTTTTCCATTTTACTTGAGTTAGATCAAAGCTTGTGTATGCTCTTCTCTTACGCCTTTTGGTGATCTTGAGAATCAAAAGCAACTTTGGTCTTCTTTTCTAACATTTTTGTTACTTGGAAATTTCATCATTTAAATTGTTTAAGGGAATTAATCTTTTGAAACATTTAATTTATTATTGATTTAAGTCTTTTCATTTCTATCTAGTTGGATTAATTGTTGTGTATGCTCTCCTCTTATGTCTTTCGATGATCTTGAGAATCAAAAGGAACCTTGGTCCTCTTTATATGGTAAAATACTAAAAATGATTTAAGTCTTTACATTTCTATCTAGTTGGATTAGTCGTTGTGTATGCTCTCCTTTAACGTATTTTGATGATCTTGAGAATCAAAAGGAACATTGGTCCTCTTTATATGGAAAAATACTAAATCTTTTGTGCACAGGACCTAACACTTGTTAAAGACTAAATTGAAACAAATAATTAACAAAATTTGGTGTAGGTTTACAATGCCATGCTAAACCACATATGTAATAAAATATTAAAAAACACACCATTTTATTCAAAATATCATATTTGCAAGTTCGTATAAGGGCGTAAACCCGTCTGCTTTAAAGCTGTGGGAAGTATCTTGGCATAAGCCATAAAACTCATGAGGATTACCACAAGAACCCCAAAGTAGTCAACACCTTAAGGGAACTAGTTGACGAAATAGGAAGTTCCCACTACCCACTTGACTAGAAATACCCATGAGGAATGCTTCAAGTTGTCCATATGAGGCCTCTTTCATTAATTTGATTATGGGGTAATGGTCCTTTTTCTAGGAGTTATCTAGCAAAGTGTGTTTCTCTTAGACAAGTATTGGTGAGTGTTGAGAATAAAATATTAGGTAATCATTTGGCATTGGGGCCAACTTGACCTTATCCAATCATGTTTCAAAGATCCTTCACAAAGTAAAAACTTCCTTGGAGTCAAAACCTTGTTATTCAAATAAGGGGAGAGTCTATTGAAGTTTGTGTCGTGTGTTATTCATCATGAAACTTACAACACAAAACTTTGTCCTAGTTTCTACCTTATTATCGAACAAGGTGAAACTCTGCCAAAGTTGGGCTACGTATTTTTCATCACCACTTATACTATCTCCCTTGTTCTCTTGTGGTCAAAATAAAGCAACACGAAGTGCTGCAAGATCATGTCCACCACTTTTGCACCCACTTACATCACTCCTTATTGCGACATTGATGTAAGTGTTAAAAGTGTGTTGGTACGTATTCATATTTTGGTAGCCTTGTCTTGAAATCCTTATTGAGACATCTCATTATAGAAGGTTATCCTATCTTGATTACCCTTTGTGTTGTTACACTTCTTGCATTATATCAATACATTTTTTGATACTTACATCTTGTTTTCTTAAAACTTGATATAAGTTTATAAATGGTATTTTTATGTTGCTCGCATTGTGTCGACTCATTGATATACTTAGACCTTGTTTTTTTAAAACATTGACTTAAGTTTTGGAAGGTTTTGTAGTTACGCTACTCACATTTTATCAATCCCTTTTTGATACTAACATCTTATTTTTCCTAAAAATTGATTAAATTATCTTAATTGTATTAGTACACCGCTTGCATTTGTAACCTCCACTTTCAAAACTTAGACTTTCTTTATATTAAACTGGTTTATAGTATACACATTGTATTGTTACACTAGTCAAATCACTTCAACCCCTTTTTATTACTTAAATCTTGTTTGTCAAAACTCGATTTAAATACTAAAATTGTGTTGTCATATTATCAAAAACAATCTTTGAGATAGATTTTTAGACATAAGGAGTAGGTTCTTTCATGGTTGGTCCCTTGTTCAAGAACTTTCTAGGTTTTTCCTTGGTGGAATTTTGGCGTATATTATTTATCCCTTTGGGACATTCTTTATGAAATTTGCAGTTTTTACACTGCTTGATTTTGTCTAGGTTCTTTGTAGTACTTGTACACATTTTTCAAACCTTAGCAAAACATTTCCTATCATCTCATGCCTCTTATTACTAGAATGGTACATAGAATATTAGGATCAAATACTTTCATCAATACAAATTTAGACCCCTTACGTGAAGAGGAAACCATGATTGACCATAGTGGAGACGAGGTGACAACTCCTTGGGATAACTATGAGTTTGATCCAACCCATATAAACAATTTCCTTTTCCAAAATAGAGATCAAGTTCTCGCATGAGTTGTAGAATTAGGGGCTAGATTGCCACCTAAATTTAACCATACTCTTCTTACAAACATGGTTCATGGAGAAGAAGAAGTAGAATGTCCCCTTCACTTTTTGATGACATATTAAACCCTAGACATGCTTCTACTTCTGGTCAAGGAAATAATAATGAAGAAGAAGCTCCTAAAAACAATAGTGGTTATCACTTACCACCCCTTAGAATTAATCGTGAAGCTAGAATGGAGGATGAAGCTCATGAACAACCTCCTCCATGTGAAACTCAAGAAGAACCCTATAACAACGAGGTCTTTGTTATCCAAAATCCACCCCAGTGGTAATTTTGATAACATGCATTAAATTCTCAAGTCCTGGGCAAATAGATTGATTCAAGGCAAAAATCATGTTTCTAGGATCCCCTCGGATTTTTTCTAACTCCCTTGTCCAAGAAGAAAAGAGCAAGTTCTGAAAAAGGGTGAAAAAGTTGCAAAAAACAAGCTTGAGCCAGAAAAAATCATGAAAAATGGCTAAGTCCTAGTCCAGGCGGTCCTTGGGACAGTTGGGACATCGGGCGTGAATCGTCGAAAGGGCGCTAGGCGGTCTACGAGCAAAGGGACATCTCGGGCCGTGAGGACGCATGGGACATGGAAAGGTGAACCGTAGAAGGAAAGAGCAAAATCGACTAAGCATTGCGCGAGATAAGGTTGGGACATCTGGGCCGAAAAGACGCGAAGGACGTGAAAAGGTGAAGCAGCCGCAAAGAGGGACAAGGAAGCCCATTTCGGGTGGTTCGGAAGATTTTGTCCCAGACAGTCCAGGACAGTTGGGACACAAGTACGCGGCGGACGCGGGGAGCCGAAGGAGCCGAGAGCCAATCAAATTATGCCACGTGTCATCGGCCGAAAGAGGGACAAAGAATCTCGAATCGGGCAAATCAGAAGAATTTGTCCCAGATAGCACTAGGACAACTAGGCCAAAGGGACGCGAGAGACATGAAAAGCCGGCAGCCGCGACGAATCGAGACGCCACGTGTCACAAGGGAAAACATCCAAAATTTCAAAGGGCAAGGTGCGGAACCTTGGCTGAGCAATTAAAAGAGGACACGTGTCCTAAGGAGAAGGGGAGTGCGGAGCTCACGGAGGACTTGGAAAATTTGGCGGGAGTTTTGGCAAAAACTAAAAGCAAAGGTCTTCCCTGCGCCTGTTGACCAATCAATGCATGCCACATGTCCCCAGTGGCGGGGGCACGGGGAAAAATGGAAAATGTTCCAAAGTTACAAAAAGTCAAAAATTTCAAGGAAAACCTGTGAGTAAGGGAAGGAGAGAGAATTGCTCATCCAATCAGCGCCCGACATGTGTCGTCAGTGGCGAGAGCGCGTGAAAAATTTCAAAAAACATTTTTGCCTGTTTTGTGCCCTAAATCTTCAGATCGACATATCTTTCGATCCAGAGCTTGGATTTGCACGTTCTTTATATCATTGGAAAGCTTATAAAATTCTCTACATGATTCGGGTTAATCTTGAATTTTGGTGCAATCTGGAGAGAGAAAGTTAAGAAATGGCTCTTACGCGTGTTCATGGCCAGAAGTGACATTTTAGCGACCAAATTTAATACAGAATGGGTCGCATTCTCCTCCAAATTGGTCAAAAATGGCAGGGTATGGGTTTGTAAGGTCCTCCATGCTGATTTAATGCATTTGCAGTCAATGAGGAATGGGCTCCCACGTTTTTATATGTTTTCTCTCTCCTGGGCTCGACCCACGCAATGTAGAAGCCAGATTTGGCTCATTTTCTAAGTGTGGAATACTTTTTGACATAGAAATCTTCTTCTTTCACCTCTAGCAAGTGATTGTTCCAAGAGTTAGACCTCTTCAAAGACTATGTGAGCTTTTTACCTCTACGAGGTTGTAATGCAATGGTTTTGACATTGGAAATGATAATGCAAGCTTTGTGAATGAGTTTGATCCTTTGTTTGTATTATTTACTTCATTTCAGATCCTAAATTATATCTTATCATCTGTGTATGTTTTATGTTGCAGTCTTTGGTTTGTGTCTATTCGCATGACAAAATATTCACCACTCCTTTTGGTGCATCACCATCTTTAGTTAGTTTCAATTTTTGCATTTCTATCCATGTCTCCTTGCGATTTAGAGTAGGATTAGGATTTGAACCTCGTAGTTGTGTAAAATATAGATCTAAATCGGAGGAGTTTGAGGAACCACCTCTAATATGGAGATTCCTATCTCAGTTTCACAAGTCCCACACTTGGAGAGAGGTTTCCATGTTGTGCAATCACACTGGATGCTAGAGTGATCAACCTAGAAGCCTGATCTGCATCCAGGGGTGTTGTGATCCAGCAACAACAGCTGATTTTGGCACGCCGGGTGGGACACTAGAGGTCTCATTTTTATCACGGCAAAGTTGATGTGCATTTGCTGCAATTTTCTTGCTTGAAAGGAGCTATCATTTGCATATCCGCGACTCCAAGGGGAAGAATCACCTGGTTTCAAGTGCAGGGCCACGAAAACTCATGAGAAGAATCACCACAAGGTTAAGAGTTGGAGAAGAAGAAGTGTTGTTTGAATATCTGCAATTATCTCCAAGAAGGCAAAGAGGAAGAAGGATTCAAAGGTCTCCATCTCCACCAAACAGAACTCTCTCAACTCCTCCACCTGGTAAGCCTTTCATTCAGTCAACAATAAGACCAATTAGAATGGCACAAAACAACCCCTACGTCAACTTCACAGGCAGCAGCCCACTTGCCCTCAATGCACAACATCCAGTTCCTATTGCAGCCTTGAAGAACATTCCCTACTTCACTGGAGAAAATCAGACTACTCCAGGTGATCATGTTAAAGATATTGCTAACCTTTGTGTAATTCATGAAATCAATGAGATGCAAGTGGCTGTCAAGTTACTGGCATCTTCATTCAAGGGTAAAGCATTGCAATGGTTTAGAAGCCTTGGAGCTGGTTCTATCACAAACTGGAATCAGCTGTGTATAGCACTTCACGAGCAATTTGGAGAGAAGGGAGACAACTTGTCTCTTTTGGAGCAGCTAACAACTATCAAGAGAGCTCCTAATGAGTAGCTGACCGATTTCAACTTCAGATTTCAAAAGACTTGGGAGAGAATTCCAGTGGCAGTCAGGCCAATAGCAGAAGGTGCTTTTCTTTACTATCTCAAAGCTCTAAATTCTGATATTTCTATGTTGATTCAGTCTATGGGAGGCATAACTATCCCTATGGCTTATAGCATTGCCATTAAGCCTGAAAATTGTTTGATCCAAGTGGCAAACTTGCCCCTAGACCTCCCATGCCCTTTGTTTCCAAGTTTAGAGAGCCCAAACACCAATCAAGCACCTAATTTGGCTTCTTCTCCCACTCCTAGAAATCAAAGTTCAAATGAAGCTTCCACTTCATCTCCAAGTGCCCCAAATGAGCTTGAGAAGTCATGAAGCAATTGCAAAACCTAGGCAATGAGCTGGTTACTCTCAAGAGGCAACAAGCCCAAGGTTTTAGACCTTCTTATCAACCCCAAGCTTAGCCTAATAGGCAGCCATACCAACCACAAAGGCCACCTAATCCAGTTGCAAATATGAATCAAACAAGGCCTCCTGCCAATAGACCATTTCAGCCCTATAATCCAAATGCCATATCTGCCTCTAAGGCATTGGTGCCAACACAAAACAACATTGCTCAGGAGTATGACTGGTGTTTTCCATGCAATGAACCTCATAACCAATCCATGTGCTTCAATGGTGCTTTGAATCAAGCATTAATGGTGACAACTACTAGTGTGGAGGGTGAGGACAGTCAAGGAAGCAGCCAACAACAAGAAACATTCCAACAACAATCAGCCCTAAATGACACCACATTGGTAAATTGGCAAGCAGAGGATTTTTGTGGCATGAACCAGGCAGTGTCTCAAGGTGTTGCAGCCAACACAAGGTCAAAAAGGAGGAATTTGGGTGAAGAACAACCATTAGCCCCAACCAATCCACGACCTTCCATGGCTCCACAAGTGGTTGTGCAAACAAAGTCCGATTTCGAATGCACAAGGGCAACCAAGAACAACCCTAGGCCAACTCAAATACCGGTTGTTGCTGCACCAATGCAAGGAGTGAATGTGCAAACCAAGGGACAGCAAAGAGATCCTTCATCACCATTCAGTATCATTGATCAGATGAAGAAGACAAACGTCAATATATCAATGTGGGAATCCCTATCTATCCCCAGGCCAAAGAGATCTCTACAAAGCTGCCATGAAGGATCTGGCAACTTCGAATCAGCAGGATCGGATGCAAGACAAAGTGCTTACAAATGCTACCCGGAGGGAAATCATGGAGGACAAAGACAAGGTAAAATGTTGAATCCCCCTCCTTTCTATGTTTCATTAATCATTGGAAATCAGCTAGTACATAATTGCATGATAGACTCGGGGCAAGTAGCTCAAGTAATGCCTAAATAGATAGCTGATCGGCTAGGGCAAAGATGAAACAACATCCAAAGGGGTATTGCAGCTGGATGGGACAGCAGTACTTGGCAGATTGGGTGATTAGAAACTTGAGTCTTACCTTGCATGCATGTCCAAATGTTGTTGTTTTACAAGATGTATCAGTCATAGACCTTCCACCACTCTTTTCCCTTTGCTTGTCAAGGGACTTCACAGCCAAGATTGGGGGATATTTGTCTGCTGATTGGTCACACATGTTGTTCAGAACGAGGTATGGAACTAAGGCTACAATCAGGTTAGAACCTATTGCAAACTTTCACATTGAGCCTTACACTCCAAGTCAGATTAATGCCAATTGCTCAGCATTTGATCAAGAAGATCACCCAAGCACTGATGAAGCTGACACCAAGGTTGGAAGCATCCCGGATCTAACTCTTGATGAATGGGCAAACAAGATACATGCATTTGATCCTTATCAAGAAGTAGAAGAATCTGAGCTAGGGTCTATTGCATACACAAAGAAAATCAGCCTATTCCTAGCATCACCAAGCCAAACCACAAGGATGACAATGAGGTATGGCAGCTATTTTTTGATGGATCAAGGAGTAGACAAGGTGCAGGAGGTGGAGCTATGTTTGTTTCACCTCAAGGAATAAAGTACTATTCAGCTTTTAGGTTTTAGTTTGCATGCTCCAATAACACTGCTTGAATATGAAGCCTTGGTGCAAGGGATGCATTGGGCAATAAAGAAAGAAATAAAGAACTTGCAAGTCTTTGGTGACAGTGAATTGATTGTAAATCAGGTCAAGGGATAGCATCTTTGCCAAGAATGATCTACTCGGGTGCTACAAGAACAGGGTGTGGGACCTCATGGAAGATTTTGAGGGTTTTGGCATCGAGATCCATTCCTAGGAAAGAGAATCAAGTTCTTTGGGCTTGCAGCAGCAGAGGGGGCAGCCTTTGACAAAGTGTGGAAAGCATTCAACAAGACAAGGTACAGCCAAACATCTATGTGATTATGAGGCCTTGGTCTGCTAGATAACAATGTTAGTTGGCAAGTGTTTGAGAATGACCAGCAAATCATCCATTTCTTGAAGAAGAAGTGAGTTCTCACCAAGAATCAAGAGAGATTAGAACAGCAAAGTATGGTGACCAAGTAGTACTGCCTAAGAACTAACAAGCTACCCAAGGGACTTATCACTTTGGAGTCCATTTTTAACCCTAATGATCAGTTTAGAAAGGAGAAAGCAAACATTCAAGTCAAGAGAGAGGATTTAATACCCATCTTGGTAGAAGAGAACAAACCATTGCAAATTGGAAGAATGACAACCGAGCAAGAAAGGTATGAGTTCATACACTATGTCAAGAATTCCCCGACGTGTTTGCTTGGAGCTATGAAGACTTGAAAGGTTTCAACCCCAACTTAGCTCAAAGATACCATTGAATTGGATCCAAATACTAAGCTCTGTCAGCAGGCGAAACAAAGGCCACCAATCCACACATGGAGCCTCTCATGAGGAAGGAATTGGACAAGCTGATTGAGTCAAGGATCATATTCCCAATCAAGCATTCTAGTTGGGTTGCCAACTTAGTTCCAGTCAAAAAGAAGAGTGGAGAGATCAGATTGTGTGTTGACTTCAGAGACTTGAATAGAGCCTCTCTCAAGGACCATTACCCACTCCCTTCCATGGAGCAAATCTTGCAAGTTGTGGCTGGCTCCGAGAGGTTTTCACTACTTGATGGCTACTCAGGCTATAATCAGATTATGGTGAAGGAAGAGGACCAGTTCAAGACAGCCTTCACAACCAAATGGGGAACTTTTGCATATAGGAAAATGCCATTTGGGCTGTCCAATGCTGGTGCTACCTTCCAAAGGGCAATGGACATGGCATTCAAAGGTTTGATTAACAATGTGGTGCTGATTTACCTTGATGATATCACTGTTTTTTCCAAAAATGCAGCAGACCATCTCTCTCATTTGAGACAAGTCTTCATGAAGTGCAGGATATTTGGAGTGTCTTTGAATCCTAAGAAGTGCATCTTTCTTGCACATGAAGGAAAGCTCCTTGGCCATATTGTCTCCAAAGAAGGATTAGCAATTGATCCAGAGAGGGTTGAAGCCATAAGAGCACTACCATTACCAAGCCACAAGAAAGCCCTTCAGAGTTTCTTGGGAAGGATAAACTTTGTTCGGAGGTTTGTCCCAAATTTTGCAGCCCTTGTCAAGCCCATCACCAAAATGTTAAAGAAGAGCATGGCTTTCAAGTGGACAGCAGAAGGCAAGGAGAGTTTTGAAGCAATCAAAGAAGCTATCTCTCAAGCACTAACTCTCATCAACCCAGACTTCTCCAAGGATTTCATCCTCTATGCATTTGGAGGTAATGACACTATTTCTACCATTTTGGTACAGCAGAACAAGGATAATGATGAGCAGCCAATTACCTTCTTCAGCTAGAGCCTAGATGACTATGAGGTGAGGTACTCTTTTATTGAGAAGCATGTACTTGCAGTAATCAAAAGCTTGAAGAAATTCAAGCAT
Source organism: Taxus wallichiana var. yunnanensis (assembly GCA_018340775.1). NCBI lineage: Eukaryota > Viridiplantae > Streptophyta > Pinopsida > Cupressales > Taxaceae > Taxus > Taxus wallichiana. The sequence continues at coordinate 24,984,996 of CM031243.1, read as the reverse complement.
TTAGTCTCAAACAATAAGGTCCAGTTGCTGGTTTCACATGCTGGGGTCAAAGACTTCCTCCTCAACAAGGATTTGAATGAGAAAAGGGCAAAGTTGGATCACCCGTGTCATGGAGTATGACATTGAGATCAAGATCACCAAGCTAGTAAGAGCGAAAGGATTATGTGAGCAGTTGGTTTTGGGAAGCAAAAAGAAGTATGCAATGAAGAAGAGGTTGTTTTGATAGTCAAGGACAGCCATGAGCCAAGTGGCAACCAAGAAGAAGACAATGCTGCCCCCACTCCTTGTTGGACCCAAGGCATTATACACTTCCTAGGCATGAGGCCTATGCCCTCCTGAGATGAACAAGACCCAAAGGAGACACTTGATTCGGCAGCTCTCCCATATGCCATTGTTGATGGAGTTTTGTTCAAGAAAGATGTGAATGGAGTGTTGTTGAGGTGCATTAGCACAAATCAGATTCAAAGGGTGTTGGAAGAGTTTCATGGTGGACCAGCTGGTGGTCATTTTGCACCAAGAGAGACAAACTCTAAAAATCATGAAGGCTGGTTATTATTAGCCTAAAATCTTAGTGATTGCTATGCATGGATCAAGAAGTGTAAGAATTGTGCATTCTTCACAGGAAAAGAGAGACTTGCTGCCCTTCCATTACATCCAATCTCGGTTGACCAACCATTCATGCAATGGGGTTTGGACTTCATTGGAGTCGTTAATCCCAATTCAAGCTAAGGGCACAAATGGATTTTGTGACCTGAGACTACTTCACCAAATGGATGAAGCGGTAGCACTCAAAGAGGCAAACGAGTCTAGCATATTAGAATTTTATGAGGGGATAACAACCAGATTTGGTGTACCTACTACACGGTAATCTCCGATAATGCATTAGCATTCATTGGATCTAAGGTGACTGAGTGGGCTGTCAAGAACGGTATCTACCTAAGCACTTCATTAAACTATTACCCTCAAGGTAATGGCAGCCGAGTCTACAAACAAGAACTTGTTGAGGATCATTAAGAGGACTCTTGATGAGAATCGAGGTCTTGGCATACCAAACTAAAATCAGCCTTATGGGTGATAGGATAACTCCCAAAAGATCCACAGTAACTCTCCATTCAAACTTGTCTATGGAAGAGAGGCAATCTTGCCCATGTCACTTGAGTTGCCAACATAAGAACTCATGAAGTAGCTGGAGTTGCTTGAATTTAAGCCCATGGAGGTGAGGTATGCAGAGTTAATGGAGCTGCAAGAGATCATAAATCAGCATCCCAAGCAATGGAAAAGGATCAAGCTTTGATTAAAAAGACCTTTGATAGGAGGGCAAAGGATAGATCTTTTTTCAGTTGCGCAGATCTAGTGTTGAAATGGGATGTGGATAGAGCAAACCGGGAAGGCATTCAAAATTTGATGCCATTTGGAGTGGCCCACACATGGTCACGAAGTGCAAGAACAACAACGCTTTCCAATTGGCCTCATTGGATGGTGAAGAACCGCAGATTCCAGTAAATGGAATCTATCACAAGCGTTGCTTCAGAGGGAAATTCACTACCTTGTAAATATTAGATTAGATTTTCATTCCTCCAAGTGCTTGTGCACATTGTTTTTGTGAGGTTAGTTTTGTTTTCCCTAAGTGCTTTGGCACAACTTTAACATCCATGGAGATGTTTTTGCAGACCTTGCTTCCATCAAGTGATATTCCATCTTCCTCCTTACACATTCTAAGTCAGTTGGGGTTCTAAATAGAATATTTGATGACTCCATGCCCAATGGACTGCTTCAGGCAACTGGTATCTTCTACCTAGTAGGCAGGTGACCCTGCTGAGTCACCAAATTGTTATCCAAAATCCACCCCCCAGGGTAATTTTGATAACATACATTAAATTCTCAAGTCCCAGGTAAATAGATTGATTCAAGGCAAAAATCATGTTTCTAGGGTCCCCTCGGATTTTTTCTAACTCCCCTGTCCAAGAAGAAAAGAGCAAGTTCTGAAAAAGGGTGAAAAAGTTGCAAAAAACAAGCTTGAGCCAGAAAAAATCATGAAAAATGGCTAAGTCCTAGTCCAGGCGGTCCTTGGGATAGTTGGGACATCGGGGCACGAATCGGCCGAAAGGGCGCCAGGCGGTCCACAGAGCAAAGGGACATCCGGGCCGTGAGGACGCACGGACGTGGAAAGGTGAACCGGCCGAAGGACAAAGCAAAATCGACTAACTATTACGCAAACAAGGTTGGGACATCTGGGCCGAAAAGACGTGAAGGACGTGAAAAGGTGAAGCGGCCGCAAAGAGGGACAAGGAAGCCCATTTGTGCTATTTGGAAGTTTTTTTCCTGCACAGAGTCCGCGACATTTGGGACACAAGTACGCAAATAACGTGGGGAGTCGAAGGAGCCGAGAGCCAATCAAATTATGCCACGTGTCAACGACCAAAAGAGGGACAAGGAAGCCTAAATCGGGTGGATCAGAAGAATTTTTCCCAAATAGCACTGGGACAACCGGGCCAAAGGGACGTGAGAGACGCAAAGCCGGCAGGCCCGCGGACGAATCAGGAGATGCCACGTGTCACAAGGGAAAACGTCCAAAATTTCAAAGGGCAAGGTTTGAAGCGCTGGCCCGAGCCAATTAAAAGAGGACACGTGTCCTAAGGAGAAGGGGAGTGTGGAGCTCGGGGAGGACTTGGAGAATTTGGCAGGAGTTTTGGCAAAAACTAAAAGCAAGAGTCTTCCCGCGCCCTATTGACCAATCAATGCATGCCACGTGTCCCAAGTGGCGGGGGCGCGGGGGAAAAATGGAAAATGTTCCAAAGTTACAAAAAGTCAAAAATTTCAAGGAAAACCCGCGGGTAAGGGAAGGAGAGAGAATTTCTCATCCAATCAGTGCCCGACACGTGTCATCCAGGTGGCAGAGCGCGGGAAAAAATTTCAAAAAAACATTTTCGCCTGTTTTGTGCCCTAAATCTTCAGATTGACATATCTTTCGATCCATAGCTCAGATTTGCACGTTCTTTATATCATTGGAAAGCTTATAAAATTCTCTACATGATTCCGGGGTTAATCTTGAATTTTGGTGCAGTCTAGAGAGAGAGTTAAGAAACAGCTCTGACGTGTGTTCATGGCCAGAAGTGACATTTCAGTGACCAAATTTAATACAGAATGGGTCGCATTCTCCTCCAAATTGGTCAAAAATGGCAGGGTATGGGTTTGTAAGGTCCTCCATGCTGATTTACTACATTTGTAGTTAATGAGGAATGGGCTCCTACGTTTTTATACGTTTTCTCTCTCTTGGGCTCGACCCATGCAATGTAAAAGCCAGATTTGGCTCATTTTCTAAGTGTGGAATACTTTTTGACATAGCAATCTTCTTCTTTCACCTCTAGCAAGTGATTGTTGCAAGAGTTAGACCTATTCAAAGATCAGAATGTGAGTTTTTACCTCTCTGAGGTTGTAATGTAGTGGTTTTGACATTGGAAATGATAATGCAAGCTTTGTGAATGAGTTTTAGTCCTTTGTATTATTTACTTCATTTCAGATCCTAAATTATATCTTATCAGTCTGTGTATGTTTTATGTTGTAGTCTTTGGTTTATGTCTATTTGCATGACAAAATATTCACCACTCCTTTTGGTGCATCACCATCTTTAGTTAGTTTCAATTTTTGCATTTCTATCCCTGTCTCCTTGCAATTTAGAGTAGGATTAGGATTTGAACCTCTGTAGTTGTGCAAAATATAGATCTAAATCAGAGGAGTTTGAGGAACCAGCCTCTAATCTGGAGATTCCTCTCTCAGTTTCACAAGTCCCACACTTGGAGAGAGGTTTCCATGTTGTGCAATCACACTGGATGCTAGAGTGATCAACCTAGAAGCCTGATCTGCATCCAGGGGTGTTGTGATCCAAAGAATAATAAATGATCCACTATTTAACAAAAATAAAATCCCTTAGTTTTCAAATGGAAAATTTATCCTCCCATGTCCACAGAGACATGGGTAGAGCTGCATGCAATGAAAAACCTAAGGTTACATATAATGAGCTTTATACTGAAAATCATCGGGAGAGACATCAAAATATAACCACATGTATATCTTTTCCACACCTTCACGTGGAAAAATATTTGATTAAGATTTCCAATCTATGAAGAATGCCCTTACAAGTCTGTAAGAAAATAATACTAGTTACAATAAGAAATACCAATTTAAATAACTATGTCCCTATCCTTTCGATTAGGAAATGTTGTGTATTCCCTTTCCTCCTAACTTCAACTTCCTTGAATCTAACAAATATAGGGGTAAATGTCATTCACGTGATCATGTCAAATACTTCTTTATTGTTTGCTAAGAAGTTACATATAGCAATAAATATCTTATTCACTTGTTCCGACGGAGTCTTGTAGGCCAAGCTCTTGAGTGCTTTCTTCATATTCCAAAAGGTTCAATTTTTACGTTTTTTGAGTTACCGGAAAAGTTTGTGCACCACTTTTCATTCAATATGGAAAGTGACATCACTATGTTAGACTTATGTAATGCCAAACAACGTAATAATGAAACTTCACTAGTTTCCTACAATGATGGCGAGGGTTAGCTAGTCACTTCCCTTTCTCTATCCTAGAGAAACAACTTGTTAGTATCTTTTTACCAAACTTACATCCTAAAATAGCCTTCCACTTGCAAATGCATTATGTGAGCACTTTTAAGGAAGTCATTGAAAAAGGAAGCCAAATTGAAAAGGCTTTACTAGTTAAAGGGACATTAAAACCCTTCTAAGAGATAACCATGACTCCAAACCCACATAAAAACCTAAATTATTCAATAAAAATAAGAATGTCATAGGTGATGAAATCACGAATTCAAAATGTGTGCAAGCAGTCTATAATAGTGCTCCTTTAAAACTCTACAAAGGACCGGTTGCACTAGAAATAAAATGTCGAGTGTTCACTCCCCTTACGGATTCTTTATCATTAATTCTTGAAACAATTAGATATAGTGAACATGGTTAGGTTCCTAACACTATTCCTTTTTTATTGATCTGATAAAAGCTGTCATGGTACAAAAACCATGAATATTACGAATTTCATCGTGTTAAAGGCCATACCACAGATAAATGTTTGAAGTTGAAACACTTCATTCAAGACCTCATAGATAGTGGAGATGTTGAAATGGATTTTCCTAAACCCAATAAAAACTCTAACAAATAGTTGGGAATTTATAAAGAGCCATTCCCAAAGCATAAATAGGTGGAGAAAAATTCAGATCAAGGCCAATCATCCCAGAATAAAAATTCCAATCATGTTGTTGTTAAAACAACTCATTCATTTGATTCCCTTATTAGTTGTGTTCACCCTATTACTAAGCATGTGAATACTATTAATATTAAGACACAAGAGTGTGTTGTGGCAACACAATGCACTCATCTTATTATCCCTAACCTCCTTTTCCTACCCCTACGGATAGTCATTATGATCTCCTCGAGCAGCTTGAGAAGACTACTGCCAATATTTCCATCTTGGATCTTCTTAAGATATCCAACATTCATAAGGAAATCCTTTATAAAACCCTTTAGGGGTCACGAATTTCTATAGATATTGATATGTCGTGTTTCCATGCCTTGGTTACTTAGATTACTCTATCTCGAACACATTACCTTGAGCCAACATGAGATTCACATGGATGATCAAACACACAATCTCCGTTTTCACATTAAAGTGATCGTTACTCGTAAAAAATATTAAAAGGGTGCTTGTGGAAAATGGATCTGGATTGAATATTTGTACCTTGAAGCTAATTAAACAGCTGGGATACACTGATGTGGAACTAGAGCCTAATGTAATCACCATTAAGGCTTATAATAATGCAGAGCGGTAGTTAGATGGCACAATAACTTTCCTATGGAAGTTGGGCCTACTATTAATGATACTTGGTTCCATGTCTTGGACTTGGAACTACCCTACAATATGCTCCTCGATTGCTCATGGATTCATACCATGCAGGTCATGCCCTTAACTTTCCATCAATGTATCAAATTGTACCATGAAGGAAAAACACTTACCATTCTTGGGGACCCACAACCCTTTACACATTGCATAGCATTATCTGGTTATTTCCCCACTATATATGAATGTCCTTCTACCTGAAATAGTTATTCATATTCAATCTAAGGCTCTCACCTCCCACATTATTCCTAATACATTGTGCCCACGTGGAAGTGGTGCTTCTACATCTATTTCCTTATTTGTTACATGGGATATGAAATTCATCCCTACCAGCTATGAAGAATACAACCTCCAATAGGCCCTCCTTATTTCCAATCTTCCCTATCACCTAAAACATGTGGTAGGCCCAGTTATCAGCCTCAATGGTCCCAAGAACATTGCAACATTGACACTTTCCTTCTTGGTGGAATTTTGGTGGAAAAGAAAATGTTGTATACTTATATATCTCGGTCTCTTGATAATGTGATGGCTTCATGTTATCAAGCTCCTAAATATGCCATCCCTAATAAGATGATGTATGTCATGGGTTACCAAGGATATGGATGTGGTGTAGATGAGTAGGGTGTACAGAACCTCTTTTGACACCACATGAAAATATGGAAAGATATGGTATTGGTATTTGACCGTATGGGTTCCATACTCATGAATTGAAGCCACCTCTTCTGAACGTGATGATATTTCTTCTTATTATGACAGGAAATAGATTCCTTATGTAGTCTTTACGAATACCTTGCCTTCATGAACCTATTTCTCGATACAACTATCTTCACCTTGTCCCCTTCTACTCCCGAATTAAATCTTGTTCACCCATCCCTTGTAAATTGGGACCAAAAACAGCACATACCAATTGATTTCTTCCGAATGATGAAGCAATTGGAAAATTTATGGGTCTACGAGATGATATTCCTATGAAGACCATAAAAAGGGCTTATCTATCAATCTTGACATATACACATACTTCAAGGAGGAGGTTGAGTTATGTGGTCAGAAAAATCAAAAAGAAAACGAGGGAAAAATAACTTCTAAAAAGCCTTGTCAAAAGAAGAAATCCAAGTCTCATAGTGAGCACATCTTTAAGGAACTATCAAATGAACAAATTGAAAAATCAAAGGATATAAAAAGTGACCAGTTTAGGGATGAAAATATCATCGAGATGTCCTTAGAATAAGATCTCAATCCCCGATCCTACATATATGGAAGATGGATCCGAGTTTTGGTGGAAAATAATATTGATGTTAATATTGGAACCAAAGATGAGCCTAAAATGGTTAAGTTGGGATCTTCTCTCTTAGTGAACGAACAAAAACTTTTGTCATGCTCCTTCATGAATTCTCAAATGTATTTTCTTCGTCATACATAGACATTCCTAGATTGGATCCTTCTCTAGTAGTACATAACTTGGTTGTGCACAAATCTACCAAACCAATAAAACAGAAATTACAAAAATGCATCCTCACATGGCTCTTTTAGTCAAGGAGGAGCTAGAAAAATTGTTCATGTAGGGTTCATTAGACTTATTGACTACTTAGAATGGATTTCCAACATAGTACCTATAAAAAAGAATCCCATTGGTATTAGAATTTACACGAATTTAGAGACATTAATAAAACATGTCCAAAAGATGATTTTCCTCTTCCCAACATCAACATGATTGTCAATTCAACAACAAGCTATGAAATGTTATCTGTTATGGATGGATTTTAAGGCTATAATAAAATCAAGATTATAGAAGAAGATCAATATAAGACTACTTCCATTACCCCTTGGGGTATGTTCTGTTACCAAGTCATGCCCATTGGCCTCAATAATGTAAGTACAACTTATCAAAGGTCCATAACTCTCATCTTCCATGAAATGATGCATGGTATTATGGAAGACTGTGTTGATGATATCTTGGGTAAGTCCGAGACTAGAGAAAAACACACAGAGATCCTACAATGTATCTTTCAACGTCTCAGAGATTATAAGGTCATACTAAACCCAAATAAGTGTGGCTTTCGTGTGCTTTCAGGGAAGTGTCTAGGCTTTATTGTTTCTAGAAGAGGAGTTGAATTGGACCTAAAAAAGGTCACATCTATTACAAAAATGCCTCCTCCTAATATTATCAAGCAATTGCACAAATTATAGGGTAAAATCCAAGCTATCTGTAAATTTATATCCCAACTTGTCAATAAATTCCATTCATTCACACATCTTCTCAAGAAATATGTTAATTTTCACTGGGGTCCTAAATGCCGCGGGCATTCACCTTACTCAAGGAGTATTTGGCTAACCCACCTATTCTTATACTACCTACCCTAGGTGAACCCCTTTTGCTATATATATCATCCACTCAATTTTCTATTGGCACGCTTTTAGCTCAATATGATTTAAATCAAAAAGAGAAATCCGTCTATTATCTTAGCTATACATTGATCTCTTATGAGCTCAATTATCCGCAAATTGAAAAGGCTTGTTTGGTTGTTGTTTTTCTTTCCAAAACTTCGTCACTACCTTCTGAATAATAAAACCAAGCTAATATCCAAAGTTTACCCGCTCAAGTATCTTTTATCCAAACCCATGATTACTGCGAGGATGGCCAATTGGATAATATTATTAAGTGAATTTTATATTCATTATGTCAGCTAGAAATCAATCAAGGGACAAGTATTTGTAGATCAACTAGTTAAAGCCCCTTTACCAGGAACTGAACCATTGAGTCTGGATTTTTCATATGCTTCTATGTTATTTATTGATAAATTTGTCACATTGTAGATGTATTTTTATGGGCCATTCACCTTTAATGGCTTAGGAGTAGGTGTTTTTATTATCACCCTTACAGGTGATTTGATCCCTCAGGATTTCAAACTTGGTTTCCAATGTACCAATAATATAGTTGAGTATGAATCCCTCATTGTAGGATTGAAATTCACTATACGATGGAATATCAGACAATTCAAGGTCATAGAAACCCCAACTAGTCATTAAACAAGTCAGATGAGTATAAGGACAAGCATGAAAATATTATTATGTATAAGAGAATGGTTGATACTTTAAAAGAATACTTTATGCAAATCACCTTTTAATAGGTACCAAGAGCACAGAACCATTTGGTGGATGCCATGGCTACAATTGGTTTTTTGCTACGTATTTCACCAATGAACAATGACATGTCATTCTTTGTAGAACATTTGACATTACCTACATATGACATGCCATAATCATGTTTGGTATGTGAATTTTTGGTCCCTTTTCCCTAGTACCTTGATATATTTAATTACTTACAAGATGGAACCTTCCCTCCCAATATCACCCATTCTAAAAATGGAACCTCACCATACATATATCCTGCTTTAACCTACTTGGGGTTTCCCTCTATCGAAGAGGCTACGATGGGAATTTTTGTGTTGTCTAAACTCAAAAGATTCCATCCTCACTATCAAAGAGGTGCATGAAGGCATCTACGGGGTGCATACAAGTGGAATGGTCCTTGCCAAGAAACTCTTGAGAGTAGGTTATTATTGGCCTACTATGGAAATAGATTATTGTCAGTATGTAAGAAAATGTCTGTTATGTAAAAACATGGCAACCTAATACATGCTCCATCACAATCTTTGCAACCTATCATGACACCATGGTTGTTCTCAAAATGGGGACTTGATCTCATAGGGAATCTCACACCAACTTCCTCTAATGGCCACAATCACATTATAACTACCACCAAGTACTTTACAAAATGGGTAGAGGTTGTTCCTCTTACTTATGTTACCGGTGCGTAGATTGCCAAATTTATCATGAATCACATCATCTGCCATTACAACATCCCTTCTACCATTGTATCTGACAATGGTAAATATTTCAAGAATAAACAAGTGAAGGAATTGTGCCAACACTTCCAAATCTTCTAGAAATGGTCAACCCCTATTACCCTCAAGGTAATGGACATGTTGAAGCCTCAAATAAGACTCTTATTCGTATCATGGAGAAAATGGTTAGTAAAATTGATCGTAATTGGCATCTTCAGATCCATCCGCCCTCTAGTCTTGCAGACATTTATCCGCACACCTATAAGTGTGACACCATATTCCCTTGTCTTTGGCATTGATGACATTTTACCCCTTGAGATTGAGCTTCCTTAAGTGGGGATATCCTTGAGAGAATATTTGGATAAAGATGAATACTATAAAGTGGTTAGGCTAGTTGAAGCTGGAATTACTTGATGAAAGATGCCTCCATGCACTAGATCACCTCAAAGTGTATCAGAATCGAGTGTGTAGGAGCTATAAAAATGCATCATACCTCATGAATTTTAGGTAGGAGACCTTGTTATTAAAGAGAATCAGTTCAACACTACAAAAGATCGAGAGAAGAAAGGAAATTTTGAACCTAATTGGTTAGGGCCATATGTTGTGGTGGCTAAATTTGGTTCAAGTGCTTATAAACTTACCTATCCTGATGGTGATGAACTTTGAGAACCCATGAATTCCATGCATCTCAAGTGTTTCTACACCTAAGCATGGAGACCTATCAAAAATCAAAAAAGTAAAAAAATCAGAAAAAGCAACAAAAAGTAAAGAGAAATAAATTCATCCAAGTGTGAAAACCACGCAATTGTGGCACTTTGGATAGGTCCTTTGGTGAAAACCAATTTTCGGTGCCATAGGAGGATTTGTTTTTCATAAGCATCTCACACCTGGGGGCATGATCACTTCTTCCTAAGCTAGTACTTTTCCTATTTTGAGATCCTTCTAAGCCTATCCTTTGTGGCCTTGATCTCATTGATCCTACTCTTTTACATATGTGTGGAGTTTTCCTTATACATTCCCATATATCACTGGGGGCATCCATGTATCTTCATTTTCTTATGCATAGATTTGGAAAAAATTAGAAAACACCAAAAACATTCAAATAGGTATCACCAAAACAACCCAAAAACAATATAACATTGTCTCATGAAAATATAAAAACAACACAAAATAGTTCAAAATGTCCCACAAAAACAAGGTAGTGTTTTCTTACTTGGTTGTTTGTTTGTACATAATTTTTTTCTTGTTTGTACATATAGTGTGTTTTCTTACATGCTTTTAGATTAGTTTGTTCTTTACTTGATTAGATTAAGTCTTACTTTGGTCTTTTGTTTAATTCATTAGATTAGTTCTTGTTGGTATGTCTCTAGACCAATTGTAGCTGAGTTATTAACATCTTAGTTCATTTATAACTTTGGTGTGAATTAATTCATGTTTGTTCATATTGGGTGTGTTTTACCTGCTTGTTTATTTTTGTACATTGTTGTGTTGTTCAATGTATGTATTGTTGTTTTATTAATTGTTCTTTGTGTTTGTGATCTTTGCTTGTACATTGCGTGTTATCACTTGACATTCATATCATCACATATATCCATAATAACATCATCACATATCATCAATAAAATGCTAAGCTACATCATCATAAAGTAAAATCAACATGTATGTTAAGCTAACATCACATCACATCATATCATCAATGGGGAAATAGGGATTATTTTTATCCCCATCATAAACCATAATAAAAACATGGGATAACACAAATATATCATAAATCAAAATGTGATATACATCAATGTCCATCATCATATACATGTCAAAAATCATCAATGTCCATATACAAAATGTGTCTCAATATAATCAGATACAAAAACAAGCCATCATGGATATCGATAAAAATATGTACCTTCATCTCGAGGAATATACAAAAACATACATATACAATCATGTCAAAATGTGCCTTCATATCGAGACATATACCAAAAATAATACATCATATGATAAGTGAGTCAACCCTGACTCTATCTGATGCCAAGACTACCTAGCCTATGACCAAGCAAGGGCATCTGCACTAATCTCATAGATCTAGAGGGTCTATGTGACCTCGATCTGTTGTAGGGAACATCCCTCTGAGCCTCTGACACCACAACCTTATACAAACCCCTGTAATAACCGGCCTCTCTAGAAGATGCTACAAAATCATAAACCAAATCACTGGATCCCGCTACCGGTGTTGTATGATCTGAGTATAGTGCTCTCTAGTAATGTGGGCCACATCCACCTATAGTTATGTCCTCTTAGATACTAATTGTGTCCTCTTTATAGCAATATGATATCGCTCCACTTTCAAGTGTTGCAGTTGGTGTCTCAAAGCATCTTGCTTTGCGGCCCTCTGCTCAGACTACCTCTAAATGGTTTGCAATGTAATCAAAGTAACATCTCCTCATATCATGGCCATATCTCTCTATAATTATAATGCGGCCACCGATGGCCCACATGTTGCTCGTATAACTCGAGAATCTAGGCATTGGAATTTGTGGCGGCCCCTGTGTAGGTCCATCTCCACCCCCATCACCCCCGTGACCTGCTACACCACCTGGACTACCTACTCTAGGAGGTGATGGTGGACCCTATATAACTGGATGTGGAACCTGTAAGGATATTTGTTGTATAACTAGTTGTTGTGCATGTTGAATGACGAGCACCTTTCGAATCACTAGTACATGTACCTCTACCTTTCATTGTGCTTGGCCTTGTCCTTATACTAGCACCTATGGAGCTTGTTATCCCCGGCCTTTTCCCTAGCCCCGTGCCTTTTCCTATGCCTCTACTACCTCATCCTCCTTTTATCCTAATCTATCCCTACCTCACAGTTGTTGCCACCTAACTCTTGTTGTTGATGCAATGGCTATACCCACTACTACCATTACATGTGGAATGGTGATCCACCTCAACAACATTTTCATATACCATGTGGGGTAATATGTTGTAGTCCCAAGATCAACTACCTACGCATGTGCATCCCATACCTGTGGAACCATGCTACAAAAGCTCTTCAATGTTATTCATGGTCGGATATGATGTCCAAAACAAATATCTCTCGCCGCTACATGCATGTACCATCACTCATCCCCAGAATCACCTAGATCATGTCAAGTTAAGGTTGTACTATATCAAATCTATACCACTCTAAGATGTGCTTACGGCTACCTATAATATAATTATTGAACTTGGTTATGCTTAGTTCAATCGCATATGTGTGCCACTGGTACAAGTAGTATGGTCTCCAAGTCACCATTGATAGCTCACAAATCATCAATTTTTTTCCTATATTAGGCGACATCTCCTGGGTGACCTTTGATATCTATAGCCACCTGTCTCCTAGCCCTTGCATGAAGGCTCATCTACTGTTAGACTCATAGAATACCCAAACGGTCTCTCGATCACTATGTGATCCCATGCCCATATCTCAGCGGTGGTTGCGGGACTCGGACTCCTCAACCTGTAGGTATGTAATCAAATGAATATTTTTGTATAGGTGGGCCAGTATGTACTAACCCAAGGAAAATACCTCTCCATCCATCAAACAATGCACTACACCTATCAAACCAAGCTGGAAGTGTGTCCTGGTATTATCGGGAAGTAAGTAGTCGTTGATAAGAGCCATCAGATATACAAGAATGCATGATACCCTCTTGCTCTCGAAACACATGTACAAGTGAACGACCATCCCCTCTCACGGTATGTTCTCTCAAATGAATAGGTCCCATATGTTTCTCTAAATTTGGTCAAAAGTATTATCATCATATACAACTAATCTACCCTAAATTGGAACCCGTAGAATCTAATAGACATCCTCTAAGGTCACACTCATCTCTCCAAAGGTGGGCAGCGTGAGGAAGGTTTGGCTCTTGTTGTGCATCATCACTCGGCCAATCTTTGTAAGTAGGTCGTGATCCAATCTAATCTGTGATGTTGTGTAATTTAAGACAAGCTTGTCGACTCGATTATTGTAATCAAACCCCTCTTCTCACGTCGAGTGAAGGTCGTCTCGAAGCCCCGCAAATGTCCATGGAGCTTCCACACATCCAAAGCTCATGGTCTATCCTACAGATCACCTAAAAACATTAATAGTAACATCATTTCTTCGGTATTCATCTTTTAATCAATTCTACATTCTTCTAATTTCTCCTAGCAAGTTGGAAACCGCACTAACGCACCTCTTACTATGGAATTTTGTGAGGATACAACAAACATACAAGATGTAAGTGATCCTATTTCACATGTTGGCACTCTATACAATGTGCAACACAATTTATCATATCATTCTTCATCCCTTTCTAAAAATATTGTTGTTAAACATAAGCTAGTGGATTCCTTACTCCGAGATGCCCGAATATGGTGCATCATGAAATTCCTTCATAACTCTCATTCTAAGATCATTACCCAAGGGTACATAAACTTTAATGTCATATTGTAAGACTCCTTTGCTATCAAATTTAAAACCCTTATATCTTCTATCATTCGTATTTGTTGCTAACATAGTTTTCACATGTTGATAAGTACAGATCACTTTGAATTTGTTTCTTGACTTCTTCCTTAAACTGATTTCTGAGGGTCACAATTACAGAAATATTCTTCTTGCAGCTCAACACATCAACCACTCAATTTTCCTTTCCTTTGATGTAATTAATATCAAAGTCATATTGGGATAGAAATTTCACCTGCCTATATTGTATTACATTCAAATTGGGTTGCGTAAAAATGTATTTCAACCCCAAATGGTTTATTTTCAGTTCAAATGGATTTCCTAGAAAATAATACCTCTATATTTGTAAGGTATGAACTATGGAAATAAGCTCCAAGTTGTGGGGATCATAGTTATGCTCATGCACTTTCAGTTTTCTACTCTCGTAAGTAATTACATGATCATTTTAGATAATTATTCCTCCCAAACCTTCACCTGAGGCATCAATTACCACGGTAAAGTTTTCATTAGGATCTAGAACCTTCAATACATGTATTTTATAAGTTTCTCTTTCATCAAGTTAAATGCATTTTCACATTTATCATTCCATACAAACTTCTTATCCTTTTTCTGCAATGAAGTAATTGGTCCAGCCATTCTTGAAATTTTTTTATGAATTTTCTATAATACTCAGTTAGTCCCATAAAAATTCTTACCTCATGAACATTTTTAGGTGTTGGCCACTCAATAATAGCTTTAATTTTCAATGGGTAAACTGAAATCCCATCCTTGTTTATGATGTGACCAAAATATTGCACTTCATTCTTGATAAAAATAACATTTCAAAATATTACCATAAAGTTTCCTCTTTCTCAACACTTCCAACACTATTCTTAAGTGTTCATTGTGCTCATCAATGTTCTTAGAGTAAATCATAATATCATCAAGAAAAACTAGAACAAACTTATCTAAGTATTCTTGAAAATATTATTCATAAGGTTCATAAAGGTTATTGGTGCATTAGTGAGTCAAAATGGCAAAATAATGAGCTCATAATGACTATAGCATGTTCTAAATGTTATTTTATGAATATCTTCATCTTTTATCCTTAACTGATGATAACTAGATCATAAATAAAACTTTGAATAAACAAATGCATCTCTCACTTGATCAAAAATATCATCAATTATTGGTAAAGGATATCTATTCTTTATTGTTGTATTGTTAAGAATGTGATAATTAATGCATAATATTACGTTTCATCCTTATTTTTAACAAAAATGATTGGTGCTCCCCAAAGAGACACACTAGGTTAGATCAAACCTTTTGACAAAAATTCATGTAATTATGCTTTCATTATACTAACTTTTTGTTGTCATTCTATTAGGTTCTTTTGATATTGGTTCGAGTTCTAGGTGTGATGTCAATGAAAAATTCAAACTCCTTTTAGGAGGAAGTCCAAACAATTCTTCCGGAAATACATCCCAATACTCACGTAAAAGTGGAAAATATTCCAAGGAATTCTTACCTTCCTTACTAAAATATGATATTTCCATTTCATACAGCATGCAGCCTTTGTTTTTGGCTTTCGTAAATTGCATTGCAAAGATTTTTCTAACTTAAAAATCTCTCTTTATACCCTAAATGATGGTTTTTTCTACATGTCATCAAGACATTCTATTCATTTTTCAAAACATTCCATTGTTTCCTTATGTTTGGACAACCAGTTTACTCCTATAATGATGTCATAAGACCCTAAGGGAGTCACATAGAGGTCAAGTTTAGTGGTAAAACTAGGTAATTCCAATGCTACTTCAAACAGCCATTGATCTACCGTATGAATAATAGCATTCCCGTATTGAATAGTCCATGAGTTTTCCATAAATTCAACTTTTTTAGTCAATTTACCAACTAAATTACTTGAAATAAAAAACTCTCGGTAGCACTAGTGTCAAATAAAACAATAACAAAAAAATAGTAAAGCTTACGACACTTATATTGGGGTAGCCTGTTTCTCACTTGGCGATTACCCACTTTGTTGTGAGAATTCATTGTTGTTGGTTATTCCCCTAATTCCTTTGGAGACAGTTATTTGCATAGTGATCACCACCGCATTTAAAACATCCAACAATATGCCCTTTCCTCTCAAATTTGTTTTCACCAAAAGTAATATTATTATGCTCATTTTTCCTTATATTTGCAATAAGCTTTAGATGCATATTTTCATGGTAGTCTTCATTTTTCTACCCTCTTTCTTCCACCATGTTTTCCTAGGAGCTAATGGTGTAGGTGAGCTAACACTTTTCTTACATTTCTCTTCTCTAAAGGTTGAAATTGCTTGCAATTTTTGTTATTGCCTTATGTATTTTTGAACACTACTTCCATTGTAGATGGTCCATGAACATCTACTTCACCTCCTACGTTTTAGTTTAACCCCATGATAAACTTGTACATTCTGAATTTTTCATCCTTTTGGTATTGAGGCACGTATTTTGATGCTTAGTAAAACGTTCCCAATACTCCACTACGTGCTCAATTTACCCTAAGTTAGGTTATGAAATTAAGACATTTTCCTATCAAAGCAGTTGAGGCAACCAGTGTTGATGGAAGTATACCTTGAATTGTTCCCAAGTGATGGAGGTAGTATTTACTCCTAACTCCATCTTTCGGTTATCCCAACATGAGGATGCTTCATTGGAGAGTTGGAAGGCACCCCAAATTGCTTTTGTTTCCTCCAAAAATCCCTTATTTTGAAGTACTTCTTCATCTCTTAACTAATTCTTAGATCCATCTCCAAAGTAGTTCCATCAAATTTGGGTGGTTTGATCGTATTATATCTCTTGATAGTTCAAAGCAACCAAGCGAGCTCTTTTATTCCCCTCACCGATTATCGGTGTTTTATTGTTTAGGTTGTTCTTACTCTCATTTTCTGGGTTGTTCTTCCTCTTAATGTTTAGGTTGGTCTTCCTCATGTTCTTCATTCTCACCCACAACCTACCGCTCTAAGGAAACTATTCGATTTCGGGTGTCTTGAAGGATTGTTTAATTTTTTTCTAAATTTTGAGGTATTGAACCTTCAACCTCATTGTTTTCCCTTCTTCTAACCATCGTATCTCGTTAATGAAAGAATAAGATGTTTGTTAGCGTTATGAACCCATTAATTCTAAGATTTGATAAACCTTCAACTTTGATACCAAACTGCAACACCCATATTATGATTCATTCAAATTAAGGGATCTTTTTAAAAATAAACCCTTAATTATAATTAATGAATCGATTATTAACATTATTATTTATCTTGCTGCTAAAAAGTACAACATTATTTAATATTCATAATCTATCTAATAACATATAATAACCATGTGCAATTGTAAGGGTATGTCCAGATCTCCATGATCTTCCTTACATCACTTTACCCGAGTGTGTATATCTTATATGCTTGGTTAAAAAAATTAGGTCATGAGAATTATGTGCATCTCCTACATGTCTACCTAGAAAACGTCCATGTTGTATTCCATCCAATATCTAACATAATAAATTAGGGGATTGGTGAACAGATAATGTAGTCAGCTAATACATTACTTTGGCCAAGGATTTTAAGCATTGCTTTGCAAGCTTAGTTTCGAGACTGCACACAAGTCTTACGAAACTCATCTTCCATCACCACACAACCATCTCAACACAACTATCTGGATTCTTTTCGTTGTTTAAGAAGATGATTTAGTTAAGAAGAAGATTTTATGTCCGACTCATCCTACTAAACGAAAGGATCCTATCCATACCATCTTAGGATCCCTATGGGAAAGATAGTGACCACATAATGATTTTCATCATTACGTCCTCACTACCCTTCTCGTATCCATCCTGAGTTGGCATGGGCATGATACTAACAAGAAGACAAAGGGACATTGCACCTACACTTCTTATATTCTTTAAGTTATCTTTATTAGATAAAGTAACTAAGTCTTTCATTATGACACATTAAAATGTGTTGATACATGATATTAGATTCTCATAAGAGGGTTATAGTAACTCAACGAGTTACTAACTTTTATTAGCTCCTCTTATCGTACTATTATCACGTAGTATATATTGTTAATTATAGGTTTACTAATCATTTCTCATATCGAGTTTTTTCATTACATTCACTTGTTAAGAATAGTATTTATTCCATTAAGTACATTTCTTTTCGTGATTATTCCATTTGATATCATAAGGTACAAAAATATATCTAAACATCTTCATTTCATTTTCATTGATATCCTTATTGTTTAAATGTCGTCATTCAGTACACTTGATCATTTCAATTAAATCAATGAAATCAACAAATAATATATAACTTAAGAATAACCAGACTTTATTAATAATCAATCGCTGAATAAATAGTATATCATCTTTTTCATATCCAAACAAGATAATTTATAAATCAGCTAAAATCATATATTCTGAAATCAAATAAGGATAAACCTTAATCTTTATTAATAATGATATACATGATCATCAAGGATATACATTGGGCCATAATGCCCCTTTTTAATATTTGATGACATTTCATTCGCATTAACAATTGATTACAATAATCCTTTCCAAATTTATATCAAAATATCATAAGACATAAATCAATCATAATCAAATCCAAACAATCACTTCAAGAGTGTCGGCATTTCCTGTAAACTTTAGGAGAGAGAATAGATATGGGTTAGTTCATGTGAACTGGCATTAGAGTCGCAAACTCATATTCCATGTTGTAATCATAATGAAATAATTGAATAAGTTATGGTTAAGTTTATTCATAATCAATACGTTATAATTATAAACTTCCTAGTTTATAATAATAATTCTATCACATACACATATGAAATGATATTTCATATTTATATAAAAATAATATGTTCACTTTCAATACATGAAACCAACCTCATAAACTTAACATTTTGATGATAAGGTAACATATTAATGTTGTTATTTATTTTAATAATCCAAGATTTGAAACAACAGATCACTAAATATAAGTCAATCCATGTTTAATTAAACCTTCATTCCTTTCAAGATTATAAATAACCACAAATCATACCTTTTCTTCTATAAACTTAAGAGACATAATGATAACAATAACTTGAAAAGGGTAATGCTGTCCTAACTAATATAGTTCATATTTGTATCCTCTAATTCATCCTTTCATTTGTTTAAAAATAATTTATATTCCGCAAAAGAATAATAACAACAATATATATGAAAGAAACTTTTAACCATATAATAATTGTTATGCTTAAGTAGAAGATCAATAAAACTAACTCAAATAGAAGTGCTCAAGGAAGAGCCACAAATCTAGCTCATAAGTTAGTTTCCCAAATCATAGAGCCAGTTTCCAAAATAGTTTTAAGAAAGGTATGAACAACATTGCTCATGAATTATTTGAATCTAACTCCTTTCCCAATTTTCCATATTCCCAAATAACTAAAACCCAAATGTATATATTACTCGTTTGTTTAAATAAACCAAACAAGTGAATACATTTCTAAATATACATATCTACACCCAAGGCGAATACAATTTCAAGGTCTCAAATCAAAATGAAAAACCCCAAACTAATACATTTCCATATTTTTCCAAATATCCCAAAATCATTTACTTATTATTTTCCAAATTTATCTTAATAAGCCAAAACATAGGATGATTTAAATCTCAAAATAAAAACAAATACCCATTTCGTTTTAACTCATCTTTCATTTTTTCAAATAATAAAAAGAATATGTAGACATGTAATGACCCAAAAAGTATTTATCCTTACATTCAAAAGGATAACCCATGCTAAAAATGGGTTTCAAGAGATAGAGGTCCGTGAATGCTTATGCTCTACAAGAGCTAAATACTAATAATAACAACAAGCTCAAAGATGAGATGATTAAACAAAAAAAACAAGCTCCTTGAGAGCTATTAAAAATAACCATACTCAAAATGCAACCACGATTCCAATTTTTATGACAAAACAAAACCCAAATCACATACAACTATTTCCTTCTTATTTTCCAGATTTCATATTAAGCTCAATCCCCAACACATATTCCAATTTAAATACAAATGACCAGAGATAAAAATGTGACTAGAGTTATATAATATTCTCATGCCCCAAATAAACATACATAGACTCCAATCATTTCCATATTTACCACAAAACTTCGACAAAGAAGATAACCACAAAGTTCTAAACGAGCTGAAATCAATCAAAACCCAAAGGAAACGTACTCATAAAAATAAGATAACAGTAGAGCTCTAAAGAGGTGTAAATAACTATAATTTCATTTCTATATTTTTCAAATAAATCTAAGAAACATATTCATTGCTTTCCTATTTCATTTTCCCAGTTTTCCTTAAAAATTAAAACCCAAAATAAACCAAAACCAAAATACACTCAGATTTCTCTTTTTAAAACCAGATTTCACAATAAAATCACAAAACCAAAAACATATTCATTTATTTCATAATAATAACAATAAGGGGTGTGAGAAAGAAAATTCATGCCTCGTGTTTTTATATTTCCTCCTCTCTTCCTACAATCCACCAAGTCGAATGCTTCCCAAAATTAATTAAAAATTCCAACAACACATTTAAATAATCAAAGAGCCATGTTTGAAAAAGTTTAACCGTAATGAATTCACCATGCATACGGTCAAAAACAATCTCCCTCAAAAATTTCCATGACTAGCTTCATGCAGAGCTCCAACAAACAAAATGAAAATACCAAAAATGTGTATACCAATGCATGTTAGCTTCTTGGAGAAGCTAACGGTTCCCAAGGAACCCGACTTCCATTAACTCCTCATTCAATGCTCATGACATGTTGTGGCTTGCTAAACTTAAACGATAAACCTTGCCAAATATTTGTAAAGTAACTTAAGTATTATCCTAAGTTTATTTAAAACTTTAACTAATTCAAATACATTGCCACGAATCAACTAAACCTTGTCATCAAAGCTTATGACAAGTGGTGGTGACCTATTTAAAACAAAGCATTATATATGTATAATATATACGTATAATTACACACACACACACACACACACACACACACACACACACACATTTAAATAATATTATTATTAGATATAGATCTTCATTATTCATATATATATATATCTTTATTGAACATACACATATGCCTATATATATGTATATTTATTATTAATTAATCAAATGATTATCAAACATATATCTTCACATATGTATATGTTACTAACTTAATATATCATCACGAGCACTTCAATATACGACAATTCATAATGTAATCTAAACGTAGAAAATAAATTAATCAAGTGGCAACAATATCACTATTTTAACATAGTATTAAGTCGGGGATGTTACATCTCCTACACGGCCTAGGTGGTTGAGTTAGATGGATGAAGTTTCCAAGTACGAGGCAATACAAAGTCAACAAGCCTCATCATTAGCATAAAAAAACACATTATTTTATGTTTTTGTATGGATATATCATGGGCTATATCATTTTCATTAGAGATTTTGTATGAATAATAAATAGCTCTAGATCCTTAAGGATTATAAAAGTAGGAGTTGTATCGACAATCGCTCATATAGCCCAATCAAACCAACAAACACATGAAATGTTTGTAGTGTACAACATCATAATTGCATGCACAACTTTAACGAAAGGAAATTAGATGTGCTTTGGTGTGTCACATGTCAAACATGTTGGTGCCCATAATTGTCATGCCTCATTCAGGAACCATGTGACTGGTTTTTATTCCATTTTCAAAATTGGTTCCTTGTTCACATCCCATGTTTCCAAACCTCATGCAATATTTTTACCCATCTGTGAATTATCGGCCTATATGTTTGTATCCTTGTCTATAAAATTATTTCTTTAAAAGATTGAAAGGGATGGGGGCCAATATCTTCATGTGTTCCTGAGTCATTTGACCATCTTTGCAGGACTGACATGTTTTGTGTAAAATGTAGTTTCCTCCCTAACGCCCATAAAAGGTAAATATTATAGAAGCTCCAGAGGACATGAGAAAATTACAAAGATGCATTATGTATCTTTTAGGTGTTTATAAGGAATATGGGTTAAGTTCCCGACCCCACAACTTGAAGGAAAAATATGAGGTGAATGGTTGGGAGGAGGGATGATAAATTCAAGTTGCTTCGTATGCCCTGACATGTGTATGAGGTGTTGGTTTGAATTCGAAGCCTGGAAAGGTGTGTTCTGTCAACTTTGGCATGTGGAAATTGTTTAGGACTCTGAGTTAACTTTACATTTTTCCTTTCCTTGTGTCTTTGTGTGCTAAATGAAAATTTTATGGCAAACCCAGCTTCCGGGTCTTGTCGATGGTTAGTACTTGGCATCTTTTCATATGTTCCAGCAAGTATTGTATTTGTAAAGATATGCCTTATTTTCCATGGCAAGGCCTGACATTAATTAAATATTTAGTGGTGAGTTCTCCTTGCGGAATGATTCAAAGTTGTTAAGTGGTGCATGTAGTGATAGGTATTGATTAAGAAAAATATATAAATAATAGATGCCTAATCGATTATAATGTAGATAAATAATTAAAAAATTAAATATAGATCTAAGCAAACTATGTTAGAAAGTATGAAACCCAGTTGCAAAGAGGAGATGAAATGACTTAGTTGTTTCATAGAGATCCCAAAGGTGTATAGAGCTGGAAAACTAGAAAATCCGAAGCATAAAATGTTGCAATGAAGCTCAAAAAAATGTAGGGGTAGAGGAATATGTTTGTGAGGGGCACCAAAAAGGGGCAAGGGGGCACTGCGGGCACCACAGCACCAAGACTAAGCACTGTGACTATGAAAATCTCATAAAACCATCTTTGACTAGTCGCAAGGTGTTTTTTTCCTTCGCATTTGGTTGTTATTAAGTCACACAATAATCATTGAGGTCATTGATAACCTATAATAAAAGATTAACTTGCAAAACCCTCAAAAGTGCATCAAATCCCAAAAAGAAAAGAATGTGAATGAGTGATCAAACTGTCCTAAGTTGTCAAACAAGTGAACTTACGATCGAACACTACACTACATTTCAAACTCAATGTAGTTATATGTGCGTGTGTGCGGTGGGTGGATCTTGTGTGTTTCGCACCTGATAGCAAGAAAAGTAGCTAGATGTAGAAAAATGTAATAGATGTGTGCATGGAATAGAATAAACTTCTCCTCCTATGAAGTGTATGTAAAAATATCAGTCCTTTTCCTTTGAATGGATGCTAGACGGATGCTTGAATGCTCTTGATAATGTCCTTTTGATGTAACCTTAGGTGGTGATAGCTAATGCTTAGTGCTTGGTCTTTTATTATGATCACATAACTTTATATTTATATTATTCCTTTTCTTGAATTTCATAATTAACCCCGAAAAGGCCAACTACCAAAAAGATAAAATGCTCAAACAACTAGAAAGGATCCAAAATATGTGAACAAAGTACAAAGATGTTAGGGGCACCCAGAGGGGAATGGGAGCTCCTCATACCGCATTTGGGCCGGGTGCTAGTGTTCAGGATGAGAAATGCCAAGGAGTAAGAAGACAGACTAAGCTAGCAAGAGTGTAAGGCCAAAAATAGCAAGATAAAGAAAATAAAGATGGCCAAGGACACGGTTTAACTAGTACTTTTCTTACTTATGAATCAGATGAATAGTAGTATGCAATCAGGACTAGATAATTACCCGAAGTGCATGATTTTGTGTCTACATTTGCCCACACTTTATGTTGTTGAGAAAATGATCGATAACATAAAGTAGATAGAGATGTGTACCTAATAACCATGTAGATCGATGGCGAAAGTGTGCCGAGAGACAAGAGAAAGCGTGGAGTGATAAAAATGTGGAGCATGGAAACTAGAGATGAGAAAGTGCAAAAAGTGATGATGATGATGATAACCCTAGGGCGTAAAGAAACATGTGTTGTCGATGTCGTCGCCAATGCTCCTATTGTTGATGTTGATGCTTGTGTGATTGATGTTGTTGATGTTTTTGATGTAGGATGATGTTGACTATCGCTTCCCATAAGGATGAACATGTAAAAGAGAAGAATGAATAAGTAGTCAAATACACATGTATATGAGTAAAAATCATGTAAGAAAGTATGTAAAATGTGAAAATGTGAAAAAGGAACATGTGTACCTAATCCGTGATGAGGAAAAGAGTGTAGAAAGGATCATGTAGATGATGTAGAAGAATGAGTTTTTGGGCGAAATCATGCCAATTCGCGAGAATGTGAGTTTTTCAAGTGATCTCACATCAAGAAGTGTAGGGAGAAAAGTCTTTTGTCATCCTCTAACCTTTAACTTCTTCCGAAGTATAGAACACCACTACAGATGGTGTGTAAAAATCTGATCCGGTTCAACCAATTTCGATCTAATGTTGAAGACAAAAATGTTGTATGATGCATGTATGCTGAGTGCTAAGGATTGTATGCCCTATAAAATTCATTGTGTGAATTGTTGTAGATTGTGTTACCTTGAAGAATGATTTGTAACTTCCCCTAGTCACATGCATCTAGGAAGGTTCAAGGGAACCTGTGCACTATTGTCTAGGTTTGGGCAGTGGTGGTGTCTATGTGTGTAGTAAGGACCCAAGTCAAATTCTCATCCCCTGTCTAATGTTGATAATTACATTGTACCAATACTTAATTGTGTTGTGTGATTACTATGAACTAATATATGTGGTGGTGATTCACCCAAATGATGCCCCCTTGTTTGGGGTGCATGCAACGTTCGCATAAGGAGAATGTGGCCCAAAAGAGGACCGGTCGTTGTGCTAAAATTGTGCCCTGTAGGTGGAGTGTGCTTGGTAGAAACCAAGGCGCATGCAAACAAAGTGGCTAGGAGACAAGTGTTAGTACAAGCAAAAAAAACATGCATGTAAAATGTAAGCTAACAAATAAGAAAACAATGTGTAAGCTAAGACACAAGAAGACAATGCAAACCACAAAAAGTAGATTTCAAACATGGGACATCACTCACGATGTCAAAAGAAAATCAAGTCCATCTAGGCCAAAAGAATACAATTGTACACACAAGACAAAGGGAAAAGCCCACAAACAATGTCAAATAATGAAAAGCAATGACAAAGAACGTATGTGAACAACCATGGAAGAAAATAGACCTACAAGAAAAATGTTGCACATGAAGCACCCATTAGCATGTTAGAAAGATAGAAAGTATGTCAAGGTGTGTATAATCTGATATAGTAGTGTGTTATGAAAAATGAAACAATAGCACTGTAATATACAAAATTGGATGCCCCAGGAGCCATTGTGGGATTGGTAATAGGTATTGTGCCAAGCATCTATGCTATGTGTATCGATCTATAGAATCTATGATCACAACTAGAAAGTAATTGAATGCGCATGTGTGTATGGAAAAAGATAATGACATATAAGATATCTATCTAGCATGTGTAATAAAGTGTACATGTAACAAGTAAATGTAAGCAAGACTAAATGTGACCAAGATATGTAATATGTTGTGGAGTGTAGATGGAATGGAATGCATTGAGTGAATGTGATTGGAGCCACGTTCCCTCCGAGTAAGTGTGGATATGTATGTATGAGATGAGGTTCATTTATACATGCCCCCTCAATAGTCAAGAATGAACCGTAGAACAAGAGTGTGTCATCGAGGAAATGGTTTGAATTGTGTATACTAGAAAGATGTGATCATCAAAGTGCAAAGCGTAGAGTGTAAGTGTGTAAGTGAGTGAGTGAGTGATTAAATGTGTGATTGTGGTGAGGTTCATTTGAGATGTAGAACCTCGGCAGTCGAGTATGGACTGTGGAACTAAAGTGTTTCATAGGGTGACATGTCGTGTTGATTGTGTGTGAGATATGTTGAGTGTGTAATGTGTTGGATTGTTTGTGCATGAGAGAAAGGTGTTATGAATGTGTTGTTTGTGTAGTATGTTGTGAATTTGTCTATTGTGTTGTATGTTGTGAATATTTTGATAGTGTAGTATGTTGTTGAATGTTTGTAAAAGAGATTGATTGTGAACACATTAAGTGTATAATGATATGTGTTGAAAGATGCAAGTCAAGTTTGTAGTAGGTTGTGTAAGATGTTTGTGTTGATTGTAAGCAAAAGAGATGAGGTATGTTATGATAACACTAAGTGTGGAGCATATGGTAAATGTGTTGAGTGTGCACTGGAAATAATGTGTCACAAGGGTGTTGGTTTTATAGTAATGAATGAGCGTGAGAAGTGTGTGTCATAAGTGTGTCAATCGTATAGTGTGAAGTGTGCGAGGTTCATGTGTATAGGATACTCTAAATAGTCAAGTGTGAACCGAAGCACGAGAGTGTTTCATCGGGTAATGACGATACGAATGTGTATCAAGAGCAGCATATGTGAAATCCTAGATGTGGAGTGATGAGATAATTAATATGAGACGTGTGTCGATACTAGGGAGGGAGAGAATAAGTGTGATGCCCCCAAGTGTGTGATGACAAGAGTGATAAGGAGACATTGTCTAAAAGATCATCATCGTCCTAATCGAAGCCAACTAGATATGCGTTGGAGAATTGATAAGCAATAGTATGAGATGTATCATATAAAGAGCCATTACAACGTAAGGTGTACATGGTCATCACATATTCTTCATCGGTGAAAGGTGTTGGCGGATACCCATGTGCTTACCAACGAGTGAGATTTTTAAGTAGCCAGAGATGAATCATTGCCAATAGAAATGTGACTGAATGACATAGGAAAAGTTATAGAATTATGAGTAGAGTCTAAAGTTCCCCAATATAATCAAGCCAATATTTCCCAAGTATTAGTGGAGAAACACGAGGAGCACGTGTAATGAAAACTGATAAATGTAAAACACAAAGACCATAGGTGACCATAATGTGAAAATATCCATGATAGAGATGAGGTGAGTGAGGTGGCGGTAGGATATCATTGAGTTTCAAGCCAAGCCTAGTTAATTCGTTGTATGTGCAAATAGTATCAGAGCAAGTACAATCCAATGGAATATGATGCCAATAAGAGTTATTGATGAAAAGAACATGCATGTGAAAGGAGGTGGTATGGACACAAATTTCCTACGAGAAGGTGAAACAACATCCAAAGTGTGCACATACCCCTAATAAAGTACCATAGCATTAGTAGGAGGGGTTTTGAATTTATATTCACAGGGCCATTAGAAATGAAAGTGTCATTGAAATATGAGTCATCTATATTGATATGAGTGAAATTAAGATTGCACAACTTTTCATCAGTAAGTTCAATAATATCAACTTCATCATCAGAGTCTTCAAAATCATCTATGTTGGAATTTTCATGCTGCATAGTTGTGTCGAGGATATTAGTAAGAGGTGCACTAGATGTAGGAGTAACAGGAGCCTCAACGAGTGTAGCAGTAGTGTTTATATGAGTAGAAACTATGGGTGAAATGATGGCAATAGTATGAGTAGAAATAGTTAGAGTGTTTGGAGTGGCGGAAGAAGACTGTGAAGCGTTGGATTGACCAATTTCATATGTATCAATATTATACTATGGAAAACACACATGCTATGGCGGAATAGGCATAGCAATAACAAGGTCTATGCAATATAATTTGAATAGATCGTGGTCCATCAGTAATGATATGTTCATATCCATCATGTAGGAATTTGACACATTGATGAACAATGGATGGAGCTACTTGCATTGCATGAATCCAAGATCTACCTAGTAAAATATTGAATTAAAATGAGGTATCGATAACGAAGAATTTTGTAGGGATATTCTTAGGCCCGAATTTGATATGTAATGTGATGGTTCCTAAGCACGTGCGAGTAGTTGAATCATAGCCACAAATAAGAGTAGAATTCTTATAAATTAGATTATCTTTAATGCTAATGCTAAGTTGTTTTAGAAGAGAATGAGCACATAATTAATGGTGAGCCATTATCAATGAGTACACACTTGATACAAGTGGTTCCAATAATAGTAGTGATAAGAAAAGGTGCACATGGATTGTCAAGAGAAAATGATGATATGTCCTCATTAGTAAATGATATAGCATGTGGAAATTTTTTGAGAGACTAAATGAGGTGTGTGAATGCCACCAAAGAATTATCACTTTCAATATGAATAGAATGAAGGGAGGATTTAGGTGCATTGCGCACTAAGTCATAGAGAGATATTTTGGTCGGTGTATTCTTAAGTTTCTCAATGATATCATATCCCCTAAAAGTAGCACTAGGATTAGTATAAGTAATAAGTGGCGGGATAGAGACGAGTGGAGCCGTAGGAGGATGAGAGTGGCGAGTAGTTACTACATTGATAGAAGGATCAGCCATAGGCGTAACAAAGTGAGGAGGATGTTGAGTACGAACTTGCATGAAATTAGCAGCAGTAGTAATCATGTCGAAACCCTAGTGGGAGCGAAAGAAGGATAAGATGATTGATCTATGACTCGATAAGGTGAAGACATATTCAGAAGGAAGGGTTTGAAAGGTCGAGTTCACTAAAATTACTAAGAAAAATATAGAAATAATAGATGCCTAATTTGATTGCAATATAGTAGTAAATAATTAAACAATTAAGTACAGTATAGATCCAAGTAAACTAAGCTAGAAAGTGTGAAACCCTAGTTACAAAGAGGAGATGGAATGACTTAGTTCTTTCACAAAGATCCTAAAGGTGTACAGAGCTAGAAAAATGGAAAATTTGAAGCACAAACTGTCACAACGAAGCTCAAAAAAATGGAGGGTCAAGTAATATGTTGGATTAGGGTGCCCAAAAAGGCGGGGGTGCTGTGGGTGCCACGAGACCAACATCGGGTGCCTATGACTGCGAAAAAGCTTAGAAAATTGTCTTTGAGTGGTTGCAAGGTGTTTACTATCCTTCACCTTTGGTCTACAAGTAGGTTGCACAATGATTGTTGAGGTCACCGATAATGTGCAATAAAAGACTAACTGTAAAACCCTTAAAAGTACATCAAATCCCAAAAAGAAAAGAATGCAAATGAGGGGCAAGATTGTCCTCAACTATTAAACAAGTGAACTTATGAATGAGCGTTGCACTACATTTCGGACCCAATGTAGTTCTATGTTTGTGTGTGTGGAATCGTGCCCTAGGTGGCTCTTGTGCGTGTCGCACTTAATAGTGAGAAAAGTAGCTAGATGTAGAAAAATGTAATAGATGTGTGCATGGAATTGAATAGACTTCCCTCCTACGAAGTGTATGCAAAAATATCTTTCCCTTACCCTTGAATGGATGCTATATGGATATTTTAATTCTCTTAATAATGTCCTTTGGATGCAACCTTAGGTGGTGATAGATAATTCTTAGTGCTTGGTCCTTTATTATGATCACATAAATTTATATTTATATGATTCCCTTTCTTGAATTTCGTAATTAACCCCAAAAAGGTCGACTACCAAAAATATAAGATGCTCAAATGGCTAGAAAGGACCCAAAATATGTGAACAAAGTACAAAGAGGTCAGGGGTGCCTAGAGGGGATGGGAGTGCTTAGCACTAACGTCCGACTAGGTGGTGGTGTTTATGATGAGAAATTCCAAGGAGTAAAAAGACATAATGAGCTAGCAAGAGTGTAAGGCTAAAATTAGCAACAAAAAGAAAACAAAGATGGCTAAGGACATGGGTTAATTAGTACTTTTCTTACTTAGGAATCATATGAATAGTAGTATGCAATCAGGATTAGATAAATACCCAAAGTGTGTGATTTTGTGTCTATAGGTATTGTTTGAAGAAGTGAATTACGCAAGTTCATTTTATGATAAAATATGTACAAGTTTGAAGTTACTTATTATCTTTTAAGAATGCTAAAATAGAATAAACGAATACTTCATAAAACAAAAAGCAAAATGAGTGGATTGAAACAATTTTTCTCGCGAACAAAATGGGGTTTTATTAAGGGGCCCCTACCCTTGATAATATGTATACAAAAAGAAACAAATTTTGCATATTGGATAAGGGGTTAGTTGTCTAAATCCATGACTTCTCTCGGGAGCAATGGAAGGTGCGTCGGTGTGGTGTCTAAATTCCTCGTGAGTAGTAGCATTAAACACCAATTGAATTTCGTTGGCGTGAGCCCCACGACATGCCCTTGGCCATCGGCTCTTGTACTCCACCCGTGGCCCATTGATAATCTGGTTGAGCTCCATTTTTTGTTGAGTGAGTTCACCCACTTACGGAGGTTAAGACCCCCTTTCGTAAGATTTTGAATAATGTCCCGTAGATACTGGCCACAGATGCTTTACGACTTCGATTGAATCATTTTAGGAAACCTTTTTTTTTTGAGGAGGATCCCTTACCCTCACTTCAGCAATTTGAAATTCAACCATGACAGCCCTCTTGTGTAAAGATCCATTCTTCTCGCTTTGTCCATTCCACCGACTTAGGGTGGTTTTCCCCCTTGTGATGTATAGGTTGTGGTCCGGTGGGAAAGATCCATTTTAACAAAGAAGGATTGTAGTAGGCCCTATATATGTGAAAATTCTCCTCATGGAGCCTGGGACGGTGATGGACCATTGATGCTTGATTGTTCTATGTTCGAGGTGGTGTTGGGGGTGAAGGATATGGAAGAGAAGAGTCGAAAGACAGAGAAAGATGCACACATCTCAACAAGCCTATTCAGATGGACAAAACTAGTACATTTTAGGAAGATCCTTCCAGAGGATTAGATCAAACATTTGGGATGTTAAATACCAACTCGATAAAAGCCTCATTCGTCCGGTTAATTGAAATAAATCATCTAGGTTCTCAAGTTCTATACCTGAGGGGTTTTCTCCTAAAACCGGTCACGCCATGGCAGGGGATAATGCACAGAATGAATTATTAAATAATTTGTGAATTTTGGTTGATGGTTTGTCACCCAATGGAATAAACAAGCTGATTTTAAATAAAGCGAGACTTCTCTAGAGTAATGTGTGTGAAACATTGAGTTGCAATTAAGTTGCATATCCCACCCAGATCGGTTGGCACACATCATTACAAATGATTCATAAAGATGCATATCCCCAAGTGGTATTTAATGCTAAATGTTTTTAAATAAAGGTATAATACATTAAATGCCTTTATTTTCCCCATCACACTATGCCCTCAAATAAAAATCAAATCACAAAAATGTGTGATGTGTAATAAATTTCAATTGATCGTGTTGGCACGATGGTGACAAGATTAGATGATACAAATTTGAAGGCTGTCGAGGAGGAATATTCCTTGTTATTCCTCGAAGTTCTAAATGATGGCTTAGGAATGAACGCAATTAAGATTCTAGTGGAATATTCACTTAAACCCTTATGTGGATAACGTTGTATAAGAAGATGAGGTATTTTTGGACAAAGGGGAGATGGATTATGGGAAGGAAGAAGGGATAACTCTTTGGAGGTGCTCTACAGGGATTGGAATGGTGTTATGACCACGGGAATTCATTTTGTGTGTAAGCCTTACCTGTAACTAGTCATTTATTTATGATTCATGCCAAGGTAGTTGCATTTGTATAACCATTAGCAGGCTTTGAGAGCATCTACATATGTATCCCTTATCTTTAATTATAAATGGACATGTTTAAGAGACTTGCCAAAATTATTATTTCCGTGCTCTCTCATTAATTGATTCAGAATTTGGGTAATGTATGTTTTCCTTATAAATCTTACATGAGTTATGATTAAGAACTTATATGTTAACACCCAATTGGCGATTTGGTAGTTTGGATGGTGAAGAGAAGGATATTTTTAGTGGTTCTAATGAGTACCGTCCTTTTGAACCTATAAAATATTCGTGTTGATAAATGACAATTAGGTGAGCTTTTGTTACTCCTGGGGTCCCTAGTTTTTGTAGAACATTTAGTTTAACTCATGCATGGGGTTCCAATCTTGGGGGTTGAGTTTTGTTTTGTTGTTTTTCCTCCCGATGCAAGAGCATCATCTAGATGCTTGGAGAGCATGAACAAGTGTAAATAAGGCTTCTTAAGACATGAAAACATGTACTAGGTATTCGTTTAGTTTCCCTCCAAGTTCATAGTTTGAAAAGTTTGAAATTGTGATGTAAAAGGTTCTTAAATGAGTGTAAAAGTAGAAATTAGGTGTTTTAGAGGTGAAATTCAAATTTCTTATGAGTGTGCTACATGGGTAAGAGGTTTCCTTGATTCTAGGAAGTCAACATGATCTTGTTAGGATTGTCTCTAAGTTGGAAAAACCAATTTTCCTTATTTCAAGCTTATATGGTTGAGGAAAGATCTCGCCTACTTGGAAATTCTGGGCTAAAAAGGAGTAATACAACTAACATAAGCTCATTCAAGGAAAAAAATGTTGAATTCTCTCAATGAGGAGGTGGAGAAGTAAATAATTTGCATGGAGTTAGAGTGTTGCATAGGAGTGCAAGAATTGTATGAAGGTTATGATGTATGATAGGTTTGCATGTGAATGAAGTGGAATTTGGAAACTTCGAGTTGGTATATATCTAATTCTCTTTCATAGTTTATATCTTGAATGATGAATAATGTATGATGCATGATTATGAGTTAAAGAGACTGTTTGACATGTTTCAAGGGATTGTGTATAAGAGTTTTTGACAGTATAAGTGGCCTTGAAAACCCATAACCAAGAAAAACATTATCTAACACCCTACTGTTACAATGAAAAGCAAGAGAATTTGATGGCAAATTGAATGAAATTTATTAGAGCTCTTGACTCTAGGGAATAAGGTTTTTATGTACAAGTTTGTGTTCTCGGACTGAATTAGGGCAAGCCATAAAATGGGTTTTACCCAACCAAATTGGATAAAATTAGGAAGAAAAGTCTATCCCATCTAGGAGAAAAGGAATGCAAAATTTTAGACTTAGATCACACGTGTGGAAGAAAATATTCACGATGGAATTTCCCAGGTTTGTAAAGTAATGACGGTGAATGTGGGATTGTGGAGTTAGGTGCAAATGTTGGTAATTTCACATGTTCAAATCTTAATAATTTTATTGATGGTGTATTATAGTGTTCTCAAGGTACTTTTGGTGTCTTCCATGGTATAAACATACCTTCTTAGCCACATGTTAAATAATGAGTCTTGAATCGTGGCTATAAAAGGATTGTCAAATCTTGTTTATTCAAACTATGGTCAAAGTATCATTGCCATGTTATATAAGTTTTGAGTCTCTACAAGGGTGTTGAAATAGTAGATAGAGTCTAATGATCTCAGTAATCATAGCAAACAAGAAACCAAAGAGTTAAGTCTATGACTTCGAGACCAAGGAGAAGAATCACAAGGATTTAGCAAAGAAAAACCTAATAAATGATGCTTATAGAATTAGAACATAATGAATTCATCATCTACAGGTAGAAAAACATGATAATAATCCCTTTTCCCAACTTTGAGTGCATTAATCAAAGGTTAGGACAAAGCTTGAAGAAGCAACCAAGTGTATAACAATCTTGAATAAACAATGATACATATTAGTTCTTACATGTACACTGAGATAGTTTGTATGATGAAGACATGTAAGAAATAATGTCTTAAAGAGGTGATTGAATGCAGGAACATGGTTAAATATGCATCAGAGAAGTTTTCAAGATAGAGCATCAAAGAGGTGAAAATTTTGCAAAAGGGTAAGGTGAACCTAGATCCATGATAGGATCATTATTCTATCCTCTCAAGAAAACAATCTACAAGTGAAACCTCTTGAATATAAGTAAGTTAAAGGAATGATTAATTGACCCAATGCAAGGATATATTATTAGAGAACACATTATCTAGTGGGAGGTTGATCTTTCTCCTATTTCATACTATACCATGATGTCATAGGAAGGTTGTACTTCTCAATTTGGTTGTTGTGGACCTAGTCTTGTTAGTAGGATCCTATATTGAATCCATGGTGAAAGGTTGGGCATTGTAATCTCATATAGCAAACAGTGACTCTAAACCCCTTGAGTCTTAGAAGCATGCAAGTATGTGACTTCTATATGATCTTTGTCATAATGATCAAGACTACAGATAAGTTGGACTGTGGATATTCAAACTAAACTAAAACATGATAGTTCAATGATCAAGGGTTGCCGAGTCTAGGATGACATTGCCTCCATGGAGGTTCCTTGCAAAAAATGACTCTTGGAAAGCCATTGTTACCTTACTTCCATATCAAGAGATAAGGGATGTGTTATGATGTAGTGGTATGCACAGTTTCTTGATCCCTTTGCATCATTTTTTCCTTTAACCCTCCCTTTTACAGATCCATCCCCACACTACATTTCTCAAATAATTTCCCTGTATACCATATACGTCTTGCAGATTTCATTCCCATTGTATATCCTACTTGAGATCTTCCGCCATTTGAGACACACACATATATGCACACAACTCAAGTGTGCCTCGCTTGTAATTCATTTTTAAAGAGTCTTAAACACTAACACGTGAGGGTACATGTAAAATTATCTTGGAGTGATGTTTGAGACCACTTAAGATATGTCTCTAACAACTTGTGTCGAGTTCCCAAGTGTTTACATTGTTTTGTGACCACTCTTTCGAGTGAACATTGCATCTGGTGGCTGCACTTGGCCTCCGATTGACCTTCCCCCAAGTTTGGAGGTTTGGGCTCATTCCTAACCTCTCCTTCTCTCGGATGCACCTCAAATTCTCTCACCCGGCCTAGGCAGAGCGAAGTAGTAGGTGGACAACCACCCTCTATCATGTGCCTCCTGTCACTCCTAAGAAGCCTTGGTTGGGTGAGCAGGGGGAAGACCCCTGTCTCCAAATGTAAAATGATAAAACCGGTGGGTCTTCCCCCTTCTCCCCTGCCCTCCTAACACATCTTTGGCCTTCTACCCTCGGGGTTGTTAGATTGGGATCCAAAAAAACCTATTTCTATTTACAAGTTTAATATGTTTGTGGTTGTCCATGCTCCTAATACAAGTATGTTACGTAATTGTTTTGGTTTAAGAGAGGTTCTTGTCTCTCTTTTTATATTGAGCCAAGATAAGGTATATTTATATTTTTCTAAATTGTAGTTGTATATAAGATGTCACTTCCAAATGGTCTTTAGCTTAAAATTTTGTGGGTCCATTGATATTTATGTCGATAGACATTTCTCCAAATGGGACAAAGGATGCATGTTGCGACATTATTAGAAGAACAACAATGGACAAGGATTATGTAATTCAAAAGTATGACATAATACACACCATCCTTATGTTGTAAAAATCCTAATCACCAACAACAAACCACCTATGGTTTTAGCCTCACCATTGTTTTTTGTCTACCACCTATTTTGGAATCCTAATCGCTATAATCAATCTACCATTAGTTTTCACTTTGAATTTTGTTTGAGTCGGTTGTTTTGTTTATTTTTCTTTGCTCTTCGTCTAGAATTCATTCATGTATTTAGTTGTTTTTACCATTAACGACACATGACAAAAACTCATCCTCATTCAAATAATTAGTTTTAATGCCATAATTAGAAGCCCCAATGAAAAATGTGCAGCCCTACGAGATGCCCATAAGGCGGGTAACAACACTACGAAATGACCTTTATAAGGGCATTGGGCCTATCGATCATGGGGAACATGAGCCCCTGGGGCCTAAATTCATATAATTTAAAGCCATCATAATGTTGTTATCAATGACATTTTTATGACCGCATGGGGATTTGTGGTAGCCGATGCCTGCAATACATGAATTATTTCCATGAAATCACTAGGGCCATGCTCCATGTCCACTACAACAATATCATAGTAGATACATAACCCATGATCTTGGCTACTACAAGAGAAAATATCAATAAAAAACCTCGACCTTCAATGACTTGTTGTAGGTGGCATTGATGGGATTCAAACTCTAGTTTCCCTACTTCTTTTTATTGAAGCGAAATTAGGGTGATATTGTTTCATTTTATTTGGGTGTGGTGTTTTGAAAAGTATCCCTTGATGATCGTGTTAGGGTGTAATGGTTTGGAATGCAAGTTAATGCCATGAGGTTTATATTTTCAAAAATAAACGACTTGTCTCGCAATTATCTTTGCCATTTTTAATGAAATGAATTTGCAAGATAAGTAGGATTTTGACTTGTATAGTTTCGGGCATATGGGTGTGGGGCAACCTCTGCAGATGATCTTAATCATTTGTTGCAATTATTTTGTTACTTAGATGGGATATTTGGGATAAGTTTTACTCAGAGATATGTCCCAAAGAACCTCAAACTGTCACATTTGGCATGTCGTAGACTTGTGTCATTTTGGCGTGTAGTGACCTCATGCTCCCTTTTACTTGGAATGCACCTTCCATGTAACATGAGGCTCATGGACTTGTGTCCCACCAAATTCTCGTTGATTTTAATGTTATCGATTGTTTGGTTTATCATTTTTTATTTTTAAGTTGTGAGATGTGCTCTAAATTAGAACGAGGGCGGGCAAATATTGACAAGCTTTAACAATGATGATTTATTTGGTCATTCTAAAGTTCCTAATATTTTTAATTATTGAAGTTATTGTGACCATTACATCAAAATTTATTCTTTTTTGTTCTTTAGTATTTACATATTTTATTTGTTGTATTAGTTCAACACTTATGTATAATGTGATTGCAATCATCCCAAAAAGTTACAAAGCCAATAAAAAGTAGGGCTTTCTAGGTTGTTAACAATTAAGATGAATTTAATACTCAACAAATACAATTAAGATGGATTTAATACTCAACAAACATTGCATTAAATAGGACAATCATTTATATTAATTATTAATGTGTTATTAATATGTAACTTTGTAACAACACTTATATACTTTTCCAACAATATTGGATATTTTTGGTTGAGTGACTATTAAAATAAAATTATGATGATGTAACAATGATATTTCAACTGGGATGACCATCTCCCCTAGCTTTGTTTCTGGGATTCCTTTTGAATCCATTCTCAATATGCACGCCTTGAACTACGCCAAGAGGCTTTCTTGGAGATATAATCTAAGGAGCAATTCTCAAACCTTGCACTAATGAATTTGTTTCCGCCAATGTCGAATGCCTTGAAAAGTTTCCACTTCTTTCTTCGTCGGATTCAACAAAATTATGTGATCCAAAATGTTTGTCTCAGAGCCTATTGTGGTCTCATGTAGCCCAAGAAGTCGAAAAAACATTCCTCTTATTGAAATTCTAGGCCAAACAATTAAGACGATGTAGTGTATGTACCAATTACATTGATTTTTTCAACATATGATTTGATTGATTTTTAATCATTGGTTTTTTGACACATACATTAATTTATTATCAATATACTTTTTTGATTTGATGTATTTGTGACTTAATCTTTTTTATATGTATTACATGTTAATGTATTCATTGAGGGTTTTGTGTTTACAAAGTCTTTGATAGATGGATGGATTTGATCTATGGGGGCTTTCAACTATGCCGACTATTAGGAAATAAGAGATAAAATATGCGGAATAATCCACTGAGTAATCGCAATGCAAAGAGAAACTAATATGCGAGAAAATATTATAGATCTCAAATAAAATTGCAGAATAAATAACACAACAGAGAGACAATATTTAATGTGGTTCACCCAATTTGGGCTACGTCCACCAAGAATCATTTGCTCGATTTTATTACTAGCCTCCACTCTCTCAATACAATATACCAGATCCGTTTGGAGCTATGCTCAACAAACTCTCACTGAAATTCACACCCGAATTTAAAACACATCTCGCAATACATTTGCTTGTTTATGTATCATATGCATAAGACCATATAAATAGACAATTGCTTAAGCAGTTTGATACAAAACTGTGGGTATCAAAACCATGGGCAAAAATTGTGGGTATCAAAACCATGGGCAAAAAACCGTGGGTATCAAAACAATGGGTATCGAAAAACCATGGGCCCAAAAACAACCCATAACGGTTACCCATTACCCGAGTGTAACACATAGAAGGTGTACCACACTCTAACATGAAAATAGGCTCCACAAACATAACACTGACCATCTCCCTTGACTTTGTCTATTAGATCCATTTTGACTACACTTCTATTTTGTGCACATTGTTCCATGTGTGACAAGGTTCATTAGAAATATAATGTAGGGTGCAAATTCTCAAATCTTGCATCATTAAATATGTTGTTTTCTAATGTCATGTCTAAAAGACAACAAGTCTCATGAATAACCACAACCCTCATAAAAAACACATACAATTTCTAATACTAGAATAGTCATATTCAAATTTGTTTCTTCGTGGGATATGTTGGAATCTTCTTAGACTATAGTGATGATGATTGTTGACTATAACGTCCATGTTGCTGAAATCAACTACATTTCCTATCATTTAAAATAAATAAATTGAAATCATAACACACACGTGCGTAGAAAATAACATTTAATGAATCGACAGTTAGTGCCTTTAATTTGAGTAAATATAGAAGACGAAACGAATTTGTGCTATGTTTTGTGGTTATCAGATTCAACTATTACATTGACTCGATATGGGATGTCGAGTCCCCTCGACATATCCTTATCTCTAAAGTATTTTGTGGCACGCACAAATGAATATCCCTAAAAATTTATAAGGGATAACATTGCAAAAAACAACTATGGACATTGAGTATTAAGGGCTTGCTTTCTAAGATATCTCTAACGTACATTGCCTTAATGATGTGTGTTGCACACCTTCATCTCCTTAAAACACTTGACAAAAATGGCACATGGTTCATATGTGTTTTCAACGAAGAAATATGAGTTTCACATAAGTTCCCCCAATATATTCCCTGCCCCATAACTCCTCCGTGAAACTTCTTCATAACTCCTCTTCTTCCTCTAATATTGTGCTCCTTCAAATTTGGGTTCTTCAAACAAATCCCTATCAACGTCTCGTGGTTGCTAATAATAGAGCAGCGGGTTATGATGATTCCCACAGACTCGTGAGATTGTGGGCGTTCTTAAAATATCTTTCATTTCATTTCAACGTGCGAAGAGAAACAAAATTGCAGTACAATCGACGAGATGTAAGGCAGGCTATATAAGAACTTCCAAGCAAACGCCAAGGCCAGCAGAATGAGTATGATTATGAGTTTTGGACCCCTAGATTTCTTGAAATCATTAAGCTGAACCACAGCCCTTCATGCTTGTTGAGTAGAAGAAAGCGAGCTGCACATATCAGCACGCGTGTGTTTTCATGCATATCCCACGCACACCCTTTATCTGTGTCCTCGGAAAACTGTCGAAATTCCCAAGAGAGCAACTCAAAGTATTGGAAGCCCATGTGTCTCTATTTTACTCAGGACAAGTGCACTAAGGTATGTGTGGACTGATAAACTTAGCCCGTTTTGACAAATCTCTTTTTGACCAGCTCCGCAAATATATGATATCTCTTGCTAAATCTAGAAATGGAACAAGTTTAGTCCGCTTTGCGAAAAATGTAGGTCCTTCAATCGACTACGCAAATTGATATTTTTAATTCAATCTACCACACTCATCCTAATCTGTTGTAGCAGTCTAAAATGGCCTCAAACTTTGGCCTTTCCCTTTCTTCACTGGATGGTAAATAATTTTCGCAAATTGCCTAATCATTCAGCTACTGAGAACTGTTTTGTGTATTTTGAAAACGACCTAAAACACACAAAACATAATTGAAATCTGATCCTGAGAATATACTGAAATATACAAAAACTTAGGAGTCAAGAGTAGAATTAGGGAAAATTTGATCGTAAGTGGAAAGAGAAAGTGCAAGAGCATGAGTAAGGAAAGTGCATGCATGTAAAAGTAGGCTAAATTAACAACTAGAAACTAACACCAAGTAGTTCCTATAACTAAGCTAATTCAACATAAACATCATGATAAAGCTATGTAAGGAAAAACTAATCAATGCATCCAAATTAAACTTTGAAACACTAAGCCATCCCTTGTTATTTTGGATGAGCTTTCTAAATTGTAGTTGCTCCTTTTGTTGAACCGATCGTGACTACGATGCGATCAAAGGAAGGCTATCTCCATGAAGAGGAAATGATCTCACCAATATGGCTTAATGGCCATGTTTGGATCTTCCTTTACTACTCTTTGCAAGTAGAGGGAATGGATGCTAGATCAATAAGCTTTTCAATGGTAGAAATGCTCTTATCATGTGCATATAGTGCAAACTTGAAACACTGGTGTAGTGTAAGATTGGAAGGAAGGTATTAGGTTGTTTATATAGCTTTCCAATTTGGGAGAAACTAGAAACCTAGAGA
The DNA here is from genome assembly GCA_018340775.1 of Taxus wallichiana var. yunnanensis. Taxonomy (NCBI): domain Eukaryota; kingdom Viridiplantae; phylum Streptophyta; class Pinopsida; order Cupressales; family Taxaceae; genus Taxus; species Taxus wallichiana. The sequence goes on along the minus strand of CM031243.1, from coordinate 24,944,600 downwards.
ATGTGGGATAAAGATAAATTAGAATTAGAAAGGGATAAGCATGATTAGAAGGAATTAATTAGTAATTAACAACTCATGGGAGTTGGAGATGATTTAATTAATCAACTAGGATTAATTAATAGGCCAAGATAAGCTTAAAAGCTATTTGGAGGTGATTTAGAAGGGAATTGATAGAATTTAGAGGATTTGAAAGGGGGATTTAACCAATAAGAAGGTTTATTGATTAAATACAAGGTTAAAAAGGCTTAATTAACTAATAATAGTTAATTAATTAGAAGAGGATTATAACTAACGAAGTGTCGTTAATTGGCATCCGGAATGAAGGAGAGGTTAGTTAATTAACGAAGTGTCGTTAATTGACCGAGATGAAGGGGAATGTTAGCTAATTAGTGGGAAATCACTAATTATAATGAAACAACGGGAAAGACAACAAACAATGCAATTTTAGTAATAAAATTATGTAGTCGGATTTAGGTGTCTACATTTGCCCCTCTTTGGTGTGGTGTAACACAAGCGATGCCACTTCAAAGATAGTAGACAATTACAAACAATTAAATTTTGAAGGAGTAGAGGAAAAATTAGTAGAATGAAGGATGCCCCCTCGAGTGTTGATGGGGTGATAGAAGAGGTCGATTGACAATCGAAAAGAAGGAAAAAGAAGAGTCAATATGAGCTTGGTAGGCTAGTGTTCAAGTGGTTTGATTGGAAAAGGAATCCTATGTTTCAACGGATGGAAGAAACAAGGAGGGGGAGGGGGGATAAATATAATCCCTATTGCCCTAGGTGTTGTGGAAGAAAATGTTGATAGTAATGGAAGGGATTCCAACTGAGCCTGGTTGGCTATTGTTAGAATCGATAAAATTTGGAGAATGATCGGTAAAAAGTTAGATAGAATGAAACAAGCATGTACATGGAGTATCTTTTTGATAGCAAGTAAACTGTCTTGGGAACAAGAATTTATCATCATATTACAACGTAGTCAACAAACCCTCGCCCAGAGCAACTTTTTATTTGATATAAACATACAACAAAAATGAAAATGACATGAAAAGCCATAATACTGATTTTTTTCATTGTTAAAGGACTGACTCAAAGCAAAATGCATAAAACAATGCAACAAGAGAAAGTAAACAAGTAGACCAACAAACAAACAAACACAAACAAACATAAACAAACAACGTTCAAAAGAGTTGAACCAATGTTTTTGTTATCTAGCTTCAGTACCCACATGTTTGAGTTATACGACAAGAGTTAAAAATGACACCCCAAGCACGGATACATGCAAGGTGAATAAACGGCGGATAAAATGCCTCCCAATTGAGATTATTGTGAAAGTCAAGACCCAAATACTTGTAATCATTCACCACTTGCAAGGGACCACCTTTGAACTGCAAAGAGGACACAAAAATTGGAATCTGACTCAAAGAAGTGTCATCAATTGATCTTGAAAGTTTGGCTTCCTGAAATGCTCTTTGGGACAAAATCGGCAAGCAAGGTCAGAACGTAGGCTGTTCCTATCTAGGGATGCCATTTCTATTCTGCACTTCTCTGTTTGCCTGATTTTTTTGAGGGTGCTCGCCTTCTTTGCTTAGCTGGAATTTGGCTTTGGAAATATTGTGATGATGCGTGACAACAGTGAATGGGTGTCTCCTTTTATTAAACCCTAGAATCACTTAACAACAAAGGAAGGTGAGCCTTAAAGTAAGCCCAAACTATCATCCCACACCCCGCTGTGTGAAAGCATTGTACTACATGCTGAGGATAAGGGCCTATATAATTCTCCCATAAAGAGTGAAGTTGTGCTTTAACTCATGTCCTATATGCTCAATGCAACTAGATAAATCAGTATGCAACTTAGGATGATCCTTCATTTGGCAAGAGACACTTGCCAAACATGCAACTTTGGTTTTGAGAGTGCTTCGGATTTAGAATTTTGCATTTGGACTGCTCTTGGAAGATTTTGGATGCGCATAAGCCTTTTGTGTAATGATTTCCAAGGTGATCAAGTCATGTAGTCTGTGATAGGAGATATTATAACCTTATGGGTCATTTGTATATATGAGACTCTTTGTTAACTCCTTGCGCAAGCTGATCCCAAAATCAAGGTTAGGCCGATTGAAGGAAAGTGCCCAAATTTGAAAATTGACCCGCGTCACCCATGCATAGGACATAACCAGTAGGGGTAGATATGAACATACCATTCCTGTCTAGGGCAGCTGTTGTCCTAGGGGTCAAATCTGAAGGAACAATGAAAAAAAGAAATGTCTGTAAAGGTGTAAGGATGACTGAGAAAACTGGAAACGATCCTAAGTGTGTAGACTTGACGGAGGTGCCCAAGACGATGTAGAGGTAATCAGAAAGGGGAAGTGTATGTCATAAGAGCCAAATATGTACTAGTCTAAATGTCCTAAATGATGCCAACAATGATGTTGCCAGGTGTCTCAAACCAAAATTAGGTTACTACACTTGTGTGTGTACATGCAATCAGGTGAAAATGCAAGTAGATCAATGTCTTGATAATATGAAAACACGATAACCGATTAAATTTTTTTGAAATCTCGTAAAAGTGAAAAATTGAAATAAGCAAAGGAATGAATATCACTATTGATACAATGTCATAGGTTTTTACTTGGCCCAAATGATGAAAACTGTCTGAAACTACTGCTGAAGTGGAGATGCCCCTGCCAAATGGAGAGAGGGCTTTGTCATGGAGAAATATCGCTGCCAAGGAGAAATGCCATGGGTCACTCCTGAGTGCTGCCCTACTGTGCGGAGAAATTTTGATGTCGTCAATCCCAAATCAATGTCAAGAGGCCAAAGTGGCTATTTCGCTAAAAAAGCAAACAAAATCTGAATACAAAGATACCGTGGACCCTGAAAAGAAGAAAAGTCAAGCCAAGAGGCAAAAAGAAGCTCTCCAACATGAAAAGCAACCCAAAAGCTACATTCATAGATACCAGATATCCAAAACTGTTTAGAATTATGAAATTGTCTGAATTTCAAATAGAATAAGCCAATTGTGTGGCCCCCTTTTTATGGTAAGGGATGTTGTAGGGAATCACTCATTTCTAAAAAAAAAAGTTACGGGTACTATGTATAAAATGTATGTAAAGCAAAAGCTAGGATAACCATGTAAAGCATGCTTAAACTCATGGCAGGATATGTAAACATAGAAAACGATGTCATCATGTAAGCGCAATATGTTTCATGTAATTTAAATCGCAGGGATAGAGTAGCTATAATAGTAAATTGACTGTTATTGTAAAGGTTCAAGAGAGAGAGGCAAGTAATATGCCCCAATTTAACAAGGTATAGCAATGAAGCATACAATAGTAGTATGCCCCAATATATGCATGGTACGAATCATGGCAACACATGCATCAAGCATAATAACAAAAAGTAGTGGTGTGCGTGATATGCATCATGGGTGCCAAGCATATGATATCACATAGTATAGTCAAGCGCAATCATGTAATGACATAGCATGTAAACATACTGAAATCATGCAACAAATGTCATGATCAAGAAGCCACAAACAATCCATCACTTGACTATTGATAAGATGACGACAAGAGGATCCCTCGACACGATGAAGCAACACACACAAGCACACACAAGTACAAGCATGAATAAACAAGCAATATAGCCATAGATTGAACAAATAATGTAACAATCATGTATAGCAATGTACTTATCCTTGTAAGTAACATAGTTATCTAAGACTCTAGGATGGGGCAGGAACGTAGGGACGAAGTTTCCAAGACAGTTTCCTAGATTTAGGCGGCGGCGGGGAACACCTATTAATAATTATATAAATGCACAAATAAATGGAAAAAAGCTTAAATAAACAAAGTTTTGTTATGTATGAAAAATACTTGTTATCATTGACTTATTGGGTCAAAAGTTACTTGCCATTTCATCTAAACTGATTTTGTAAGTCAAAGGAGTTGTAAAAATAACAAAATGGAAATTTTGCAAGGTTAAGAGTTGTTTATTCACTATGGTGTTAGTCATTTTATTAAAGCTATGAACCAATTCCATAGGAGTGAAACCATTGGTTTGAGTCGTTCATCAGCGGTCAGGGATTCCTGCAGTACATTCAAGCTAGAGTCCTTCATTAACCAATTTCGTGGGTCTGAATTGCAGCTTGACTTTGGTACTGCTAGCGTTTTATTGAAGCTGCAAAATATAACACTAGATAACCGCATGCCTTTCTTTCAGTCAAATTTAAAAATCATATTAAGAATATAATGTGTATACCTTGCTCATATGTTCCAGACCTGCCATTTCAACTCTACCCAAATTTGAATGGGTTTCATTTGTGGGGGTTTGAAGGATGTTTTTAAGACTCATTTTTTTGGGGGCTCCAAACTTTGGATGCTGCGTCGGACACCCGTACATGCCCGAAGTTTCAAAGAATCGGGACATCCTAGAAATGTCCCTGTAATTTTGAGGGTGTCCTCTGTTTTTTCCTAGATGGGTGTGTTGGGGGTTTATACCCGTCCCAAGTCTCTTCCCACATACCTGGAAAAATGCCTGAAAAGATGGAAAAGACAGTTCGAAAGGTACGGCTGGCTAACAGGGCTATACGGATCACTGTAGCTGTCGCACAGAATGCTATAGCAGCCGTATAGATTATTGTAGCAGTCGTACGGAATACTGTAGCAAGCTTCACAAACTAAAAATCTTCAATAATATTCCTGAAATTGGAACTCTGCAACTTTTCAGCTCACCGGTAATCCCTGAATGGAATTACTCACATGAATAGGAGGGTTTTCGTCCTCAAATCCATTTTGCCAAAGGGTTTTCGTCCTAGGGCAGAAAGATGAACAAACGTTCAATCTCAAGCAACTGGGGTTTGATAATAATTGGAATGCCCCTTCCTCTTGCCCAAACCCTTCTTTTATAGACACTTTTGGGAAAATAAAATATTATTTTCTATTTTCTCCTTTTCCCCAAAATTTAATTCAAAGTGACTTAGGAACTTTAAAAAATTAATAATATCACTTTGTACCCCATGCCTAGCATCACTTTAGAAAACATCTTAAGTCCCTTTTTGAAATCACTTTGAGGAACTTTTTAATGTAATAATAAAATATAAGTTGCCTTTTTATAATATTAAAGTTACTTTTTGGGCAACTTAAATTAAATTATTAAATTATTTCCTTAGTCCAAAAAAGAGACACAATACTCAGACAACTGGAAAATGGGGTTTGCATTTCCATGTAACAATGGTAAACACTCAAAATGTAAACTAGAGAAAGACATGTATAAGCAATGAAGTGGCTCAATATGATTAATGGAATGATATAGAAAGTGTCGGAATGATGTGTTCACAATGTACTAGTTTTAGGCTATTTCCTAACTAGATATTTAGCGTCTTTTCATTTTTAAGCTTCATTAGGGAGCTTAGTTTATTGTTCTATTTTTAATAAACTATTTGTGTGAGTTATTTCAACTCACGTACACATTGAGCACTAGATTGCCAAGATACAGTACAAGTTCGATGCGCTGAAACAGTAAATTTTTGAAACCCTGGATACAATATGCTGCGGGTATGTTCATACAATATATTTTTAAAAATAAAAAAATATAAATATATATAAAAATTTAAAGAAAACAACAAGCTTATAGTCTCAACAACCTATAAAGTATTAAAAGCCAGCAACAAGCTTATTATGAAATAGAAGCCATCTAAAGCAAGATTTCTCTGATGAATACAAGAGGACCACAAAACATTAAACCTATGAGTTCATCTACTAATGGGCTCACAAACATTCCACTTATTGTTAAGGCCCAGGGAAAGGTTTGTGGAGAAGGCAACCTTTTCATAGAGTTGTTTGGAGGTAGCCTCGTGGAGAGGGGCTTTGAGCCACCTCATAGTATCCCAAAAGTCATTCTCATCCTCCATAATTAGTCTAGTAAAGGGAGTTGTGAAAGCATATCGAGCATTGTATACATTCGAATTGAGATTGAGGAAGTGTATAGAAAGCTTTAAGCTTTAAGGATTTTCAATGTATCCATGATTTGATGGGTCCCGATTTACGAGACTTGGGCGGACGAAATCCAAGTCAATGGAGTGTATTGAAAGATTTGATGAGTCTTGATGTACGAGACTTGGGCGAACGAGATCCAAGTCAATGGAGTGAATCGAAAGATTCGATGAGTCCTGATGTATGAGACTTGGGTGGACGAGGTCCAAGTTAATGGAGGGATTGAAGATTTTCGATGAATAATTGATTGAAGTAGTCTTGATTTACGAGACTTGGGCGGACGAGATCCAAGCCAATGGAGTGAATCCTAAGATTCGATGAGTCTTGAGGTACGAGACTTGGGCGGGCGAGATCCAAGTCAATTGAGTGAATCGAAAGATTCGATGAGTCTTGATGTAAGAGATTTGGGCGGATGAGATCCAAGTCAATGGAGTTAATCGAAAGATTTGATGAGCCCTGATGTACGAGACTTGGGCGGACGAGGTCCAAGTCAACGGAGTGATTGGATAAGTTTTTGATGAGATTGAAAAACCTATGTGATGTTAGAGGCAATTTGTCGATGCGGAGAATATGTTGAAATTCATATTCACCCATGAGTGGAATGATGCGAAGAGTGAAGGATTGATCTATAGATGGGCATCCAAGGCAACTTGCAGGCTGTAGAGAGAAAATATTCAATGTTAGTCCTTTCAGGCAGGTAGCCGATACGGCTAGAAACAGGCTTGGGAGCGGGAGCGGCCGGAACGGAGGCGGGCGGCAGAGCTGCGGAAACGGCCGGCCGCTTCCGCAGCTCCGCCATCTGCTCCCGCCCGCTCCCACTTAAAAAACGTGATTTTCATTTTTTTAATGATTTCTTTGTTTTAAAAGCACCACTCCTTTAAAAACGAAATATTTTTCTAATCTAAACCCTAAAAGCTAACTCTAAACAATAAAACAAAAGAACAACACAAAAACAAAACATAAAGCAAAGAAACTTACCTTTGGCTCTCCAAAATTGCATTGTGCTTGTCTAGGGTTTGAGGAGCTATTGCTAAGCTTGTAGGAGTGTGAGGAGCTGTAAAGGAGGAAGATTTGTGAAGGATTTGTGGTTTACAAAGTGAAGGTAAGTTTTTTTAATTTCTAACCTTGTTTTTTTTTTTTTTTTTTGGTTATTTAATCTTGCACACATTACATTTTGATTTTTTTGCTTATGTTCATCTTTTTTTTGCTCTTTCTATTTAATTTTAAATTTTCATTGTTCAATCACAATGCAATTGCATGCCATTGTTTTCTTTGCTTTTTTTTTTTGGAACCTTGTAGGTATTTCTACAATGGCAACAAGTTCTGCTTCTTCTGGGCAATCTTTGGCCAAGGACTTTGACCCAAATTCACCGTTATGGAGGCACGTAACAATAGTTCAACAACTTGCAGGTGGTGGTTGTTTTGAATGGAAATGCAATGATTGTGATGGACTATTCAAAGGCTCTTACAGTAGGGTGAAAAGCCACTTGTGTGCCATAACGGGTAATGGCATAAGAGTATGCAAGGGGAAGAATAATGTTGGGGTGCCAAAAGCAAAAGTTTTGGCATATATCAAAGAGCAGGAAGATGCAGAGGCAAATGTGGCTATGAGAGCGGGTCATCCATTGGCTAAAAGAGGAGGTTCATCTCGTTCAACGAGGCCTCCAGTTGCTCCATCACCTAGTGGATCCCCAATTGTGGCCATGCCACATCCATTTGTGGCTCCTATCTCCACGGATGAGGATGTTTCCCTTGCACAAAAGAAAAGCAAGACAAAAGGGCCATTGGAAAAGGCCTTTCAAAATGAGACCAGGGCAATTGTAGATGAACACATTGCAAGGTGTGTATATGCTAATGGGCTTTCTTTTAATGTTGTGAGATCACCTTATTGGCATGAGATGGTGAAAGCCATCAATGAGGCACCAAAAGGGTATAAATCACTAGGATATGAGAAGATCCGCACCACCCTTTTGGATAAACAAAAAAATATGTGGAAACCTCCTTGCAACCAATTAGGGACTCATGGACCAAAACAGGTGTGTCCATTGTTTCTGATGGATGGAAAGATGCAAGAAACCGCCCTTTAATCAATGTGATTGCAGTATGCCCTAAGGGGGCAATGTTTTTGAAAGTGGTTGATTGTGATGGGCAAGTGAAGGAATATCCAATTTTTAGCCAACATTCTCTTTGAGTCCATTGAGGCAGTGGGGCTTGAAAATGTTGTCCAAGTCATAACGGACAACGCCAAAAATTGCAAAGCTGTGGGGATGCTAGTTGAGGCACGGTATGGGCATATTTTTTGGACACCATGTGTTGTGCATTCATTGAATTTAATGCTAAAGAAAATGGCAAACAAAATAGAGTGGATCCAACAAGTGTATGAAGAAGCTGAAGAGATCCAAATGTTTGTCACCAACCACCACATGTCACAGGGCATTTTTAGATCATTCTCGCAGTTGGAGCTACTGAAGGTAAGGAAAAACTTTCTTTTTTTCTTTTTAATTTAAAATTTAAATATAAGTTTTTAACTTTTTTAGTATTCTTTTAGCTTTCAATTTTATTTTTAATTTTTGTTCCTCATTCTTATTAGGTTGCTGAGACTCGGTTTGCATCACACACAATCGTCTTGAGACGACTAGTGAAGGTGCGAGAGGCACTCATGAGGATGGTAACATCCAATCTTTGGTCTATATGGAGGCAATCAAACACTCAACGGGCTCAAAAAGTGAAGACCCTGATCTTAGAGGACCCTTGGTGGGATAGAGTGAATTATCTGTTGAGTTTTATGGAGCCCATTATGAGCATGATCCGGTCTATTGACATGGATCAGCCATGTCTAAGAGAGATATATGATGGCATCGACTCAATGATTGAAAAGGTAAAAGACGTCATAAATGCAAAAGAACAAGATCCCGAGGAAATATTTTTCAAACAAGTGAAGTCAATCCTCATTGAGCGGTGGAACAAAATGACCACCCCATTACATCTATTGGCTTTTGCATTGACTCCTAGATTTTATAGCACAAAGATCCTTTCCTCGCTGGGGGAAGGTAGCACCATACAGGGATGCGGAAGTCGGTGAGGGATATATGGCGGCATTGGCTAGGCTCTTCCCTGATCCTGAGGCCCAAGACCAGGTTATGGTAGAGTTTGGCAATTTCATAGCAGAAACGGGTCATAGCCTTCTCGCTCTTCGGAGCAAATACAAGATGGATGTTGTTGGCTAGATTTTCTGCATAGCATCAAACCTAGGCAATCATGAGATAAATCTCCCTCATTTAACCGGTGAGGCTCCCGTGTCAGATTTGTCAATAAAAATGTGTTATTATCTATCAGGGGTTTTACTTTAACCACTTAGTTCATGAACCATAACTAAGAAGTTCTGCAGCAAGTAAGCAATTGTTCAAGAAAGGAAGTATTTTATAGAAGAAGGAAGTAAAGGAAATACAAAGAAGAAATGGGGAAGATGTGCATCCCAATTAGTAGATAGCAGAGCTAATTGCATGCACATAGAAGAAACTTAATAGATATGAACACACAAAATTATAAAACAAAGGCAACTCTAGATTCAGATCTAAAATAACACAAAGTTTATTAAGAGATCTAAGATTAAAAGCAAGAAACAAAGTACACCGTGACACAAAGTTCTCTGGAAACCTGCTCCTTTGTATTCCTTTGCTCCAAGTTGCTCTCAGGGGTTCAACACAAAGTCTAGAACACAAGATTGCTGCTTACAAATTTTGATCGATCCTTAACCCGGAGGTTCTTCTCCTACTTATAGAATGTAGGAGGGAAAGTACAAATGGAAAACTCAAACTGAACTGAAACATAAACAAGTAAAGATGACATTTGGCAATCATCCTCAACTATCTTCTCCTTAAGTGACACATGTATCACTTAACTAATAGAATGGTTCCACATGACTTTAAGTAATGGTTGCAAAACCAATAACTTAGAAGTTTTACAATTTCATCCGGGAACATAGAAAATAGAAGAAGAAAGAATAGAAGAAGTCATGCCAGCTTGTAATGTTTGTCTTTCTTTTTCTGATATCGGATATACTTGGTCGAACATGTAATTCAACATCCTTCCATCTGTTTTAGCCATCGCTTTTTCTCTCGTCCCGAATCGCAAAGAACCCTTCATTCAACACTTTGATGCACGCTTCCACATCTTCCAAGTTTGGCCCAAACCTCGCAATGTCTCGCTTGCAGCGCCACTAGTCTATTGATAAAATTCATCGTGAAAGGCTTGGTAGCTTTATCAATTCTCTTTTGTACTATCAGAAGAGAACCTTCCAGGGAATTAGGCACCTTAGTTGAGACGATCCGCACGTATGAAGTAACATTCCCGTCCACTCTCTCCTCAGTGAAAGAAATGACACTGTCTGGTAAGTCTGATGTCCTACTCTCAAGTGCCTGCATCCTCTTCAACAAAACTCTGCAGATTTCCAAACGGAAAGATACCGCAAACTCTCTACCGCTTCCCCTTCTCGATCGATCCATCCAAGCATAACTGCTCCGCAATCAATACATCTCCGAGCAGCCTTGTTGATCTCGCCAAAATACTCAAAGTTACTCTCTCGCAATCGTATTCATGCCTTCTATGTTCGCCATCGCCGCTTTGCTTGATTTGCTGCATCATCCATAACCTTTAGGCGGGTGGCCGACACTTCTCCAAGTCAGACAGTAAGTTTGACGAATAATCAAATCCTTCCATTCACAATAGCCTTTATTTGATTGCCAGGATCCTCCATTTCCCGCATAAGATGATCACTCACCCGCTCAAATGGGTGAATGGAAGGTTTAGCAACCTTGGCTATGATCTCACATAATTGAGATACTTGCTTCTCGCAGCCTCTTCTTTCTCCGCCTTTTCACCGTCAAGCCTAAGGAATAAAGCATCCATCAATTTCTCGCGTGTCCCGCTTCAATCCTTCAAAGTGGTGGCTTGATCGAGGGGTACTTTTGCCATGCCACATCCTCTCGCCGTGAGCTCCTCCTCTATTTTCTTCTCGCTAGAATTGATATCTCAGCAAACTTCTCTCCCGAATCCTCGATGATCAACCTAGAAGTTGCTTTGGCAACTTTAGGCCTTCTGTCTCTTCCGCCCAGATTCTGGAGTAGCTGCAAGTCGTGCTCCTCTAAGTTCATCTCCATTCTCGCTTCTGGAACCAACTGCGAAGCCAACCATTCCGAGAAGTTACTTCTCGGAGAATGAGAAGTCGCTGAAGTCGCTGAGTGTACTACCATCTTCCGCTCTGCATCCTCTCCGTCAGAAAGTGCCACAGTGTTATGGCTGCCATCTTCTGAATCATCCAAGGACAAAGCCCTTTCGAATTCCGCCATCTGCAGCTTCAACGTATCCTCTGGAACAGGCGCTGAATGAAGTGGCTGAGGGGAGAAGATGAATGTCGCTGGATTCAATGGAGGCATGGAAGCATCCTGCTATTGCGGTGCAATAGTTGGTGAAGTACTGGGTACTGGAGAAACCGAGTTAAAGTCATGGTCGTAGAAGTGATCCTCTCCTTGGATTGAGATCTTCTATGCACTTTCAACTTCTCGACTTTCCTGCTGCTTTCTCCTCCGTGCTTTCGCTTGAGGGAATCTCCTGCGCCGAAGTTGCCCGTGACTTGATTCATCAATGCTTCATCAAGGCAATATCCCTTCACAACAACTAGTTTGAAGTATTCACCAACACAACTCCCGACCTTTCTTCAATTGTGTTGCAGCCTCCTATGTTATTCTGCAATATGGCTTTATCTCCTCCCATTTGATGGTAAGTGTCAAGTACCACATTCCCATCATCTTTAAGATCCGCAGGTATCCGCGCTAGTCCAAAGTCGAACACTTGCTTTGTTGATAGCCTGCTGAAATCTCTCTTTCTAACCTCGTACTCACTTTTGCACTTCATCCAGAAATCTTCTAATGAAGGCACATGTGCGTACTCCTGGGAGATTGTCTTCCTGGCTACTCCAAATGGATCGAAGTTCAGCCGTGCAGGGAAGAACTCTTGCTCATACTCGGATAACATTTGCGCCTCCATTCCCCGAGCTCTATGAATGCTAATGCAGCTGTAATATCCCACAGTGATTGGGAAGAAGCCCGTAGACTTGTGCCGCTTTGACTGAAGGTCGTGTAACTCCACAAGTTGCCTGCTCAGCTCCATGGCGATCAATCTATCATTCGGATGCTTGGGCATCTTTATTGGTTCTCCAGAAAAGCCCGTAACCCTGAGGTATGTGAAATCTGCAAATTGAATGAATAGACTGCCAATCTTGGACACAACTTCCCACGCTTCCTTGCTTACCCTGTTGGCCTTCAAGTCTTTGTCTAGCCTGCAAATGAAATCATAGAAGAATTCATCATTGACCACTTTGAAATCTTTCTCGCACGCAGTACAAAGAAGTGCATGGGTAGCACTCGAAAATGGGGTCCTTAAAGAACACCACATCTATCCAACTTGAAAAGACGCCTGTGAAAAAGATACACCAAGTAGAAGTCATTTTGAAGCCGAAAGTACGCTTCATAATTTCCGAGTCGCTCACCAATGTTGATAATAATTTCCGACTAATTGATTATAGAATCAACCTTGTTGATTTCAATGGTCCCGATGAAAGCATACATCCATGTACGGAAAAGTGTAAGCATTGCTTCGCCATTCATCCCGCATAGCAATTTGACAACATCATCTACCTCCTGCACCAAATTGGACCGTGAAAGAGTTCTCGGGAACTTTGAAGGAGATCTAGGCTTCTTCATGTATCGGCTATTCATTATGCTCACGCAATCAACTCTATGCTTCTCCCACCCGGGCCGCCGCATCCTCAAGACTAATGGAAGTCACCACCTTTCGTGACTGGAATCTTCAAACAATAATTGATGAACTCAACGCCCAAACGAATTATTGTCTTTCCCGAAGCATCACGCACTGATCTGGATGAAGGATGGTAAGATCTAGCGCACTCCATAACAAATTTTGGCAATCGGGTCAGAGTACATGGAAAAGTCGCAGCTCTGATAATTCCACGCTTTTAACCGCACGCATGAGTGAAGTCTTTCCCGCCTGGATCTATCAATCAAATCGAAAAGAGGTTCCGGCCTAGATCGTGTCTCCTATGTCTCGCAAGTTGAAGCGATGCATGACTCATCGTGCTTTATTTTTCATCTCTCTTCGCCATGGCTTTGTCTATCTTGTCCAATAATTCTTTTTCTTCTTACTTGGCCGGATTTCTTCAAATTGGTGTAAATCCGACAATTCTTCGATTCGGAGGATATATGCAATGTATCGACATCGATAAAAGCTCCTTTTCCTTTGTAAAGCACCTGTAATGAATTCCTGCAATTTATTCAGACAAAAATGGCCACCGGAGCATGAATAGTGAATTTTAATTGTAAAAATCTGCACTTTTCAAGCCCGCTGCCCCAAAAATTGGTGTTTAATTTGCACATAAAGAGAGCATGAATCCTTTCAACAACACCTGAGCACCTGTAACACCTATGCAAACAATTATGCAGACAAAGATCCACCTCCTTCAAAGCATGTGCCAAATCTGGAAGCTTTTAGCCTTGTTACCACCTTGCCTGAGCAAAATCCTTCTTCAAATGGGGGCGCACTTTTCCTCTTGGCTGCAATTCTTTACCTGTGAATTAAATAATTCACCCATATGGCTGCCCATGCTTATATAACCTTCACAATTCTATAATTAATAATTGCCCTAACAATTAAAGGCAATTAATTAATTAAAAATCATGCTCTTCTCTTTTAAAAATAACATGTTTAAGGACAGCCATCCAATAAATTAAATTAATCCAATTTAATCCTTCACACATCACTTCACTTAAGCTTCACAGTGTGCCTTGACCATAGCCACTGAAAATAGAAATTAATTTAATGATTTAATGCCTTAAAAATCATTAAATAACTCCCAAATGGGGCGCACTTTTTGAAAGAGAGGGGGCAGCCACTAAATAAATTAAATTTAATGCATTTAATCCATTTCTTTTATTCCCTCTTTGACTTGTTGACTTCCTCCAAGCTTGGGCGCACTTTTTAGAAGAATAGATTAATTAAAATAATCACTTCAAGGCTGCCATCATCTCACCAAAGGGGGCGCACTTTTTTGCACATATAATTCTATTTTTAAGAATTTTTCACAATGGGATTCTTTACCCTGCAAGGCAGGCACTAAAATCCCATGATCCACTTAAGTGATTTGACTTTGACAATGGGATTATTTACCCTGCAAGGTAGGCACTAAAATCCCATGATTTCACTTAAGTCACTTTCCTTTTATTTTATCATGGGAATTTTTACCCTGCAAGGCAGGTAATAAATTCCCGCCTGCCTGCGGCCTCTAACTTTCCCACTGCAGCTTAAGTGAATTTTATAACATGGGAAAAAGTACCCTGCTAGGCAGGTATAAAATTCCCACCTTGCCTGCCGCTTGTATTTTTCCCATTGCAGCTTAAATCCTTTGTTTTCCAAAAATGCGCCAACCCCACAGGGGCTTTTCCGTGCACGACTTCGCTTTTTCCTAGTGATCTAGACCTCCGATGGCGACTTCCTTTGGGCATAACGTGCGTATATGTTTTCCAGCCGCTGTGCCAAAAATCAAGCTTACCCGGCAAAGGAATTGTTCTAGAGAAATTTCACAGAAAACGAAACGGGACAACACAAAAACACGAAAATTGCCAAAAGTTACAAATAAAGCCCAAAACTTATTCCAAGTTAAAACCCTTCTGGTACATAAGAGTAATGACATATTCGATCATAACAGAGTTAAAACGGAGCAAATAGCCTCATACGGGCTCAAAATAATTAAATACAAATTTTCCGCAGACAAATCCCGACGATACAGAATATAACAATTTTGGGCATCTGGGTATTTGGCGAAAAAGGCTAATATGGCTCTTTGGGAATATCTTGACGCAATACAAGAACTTTTAGGCAATAAAAACACAAAACGACCCATTATTTTAAAAGTACGAAAATTTTTCGGATAGGTAGTCGCAGATTTAGTTTCATTCACTCACAAAAACGCAACAGTCGAGGGCTAAAAAGGTCAAGATTTGGTATAAATACATTCCAACTTGCGCCTTTTATCCCAAGAAATGACCGGAGTACAAGGAAGGGTCAACAAGACATTGAGACATTGATCCAAAGATAATTGACTTGGATGCTTCCATTTCCCACCATGGAGCATATGATGATGAGGGGAGTTCTGTGGCACTGGCACCATGAGACCTACATGCACAAGGGGGTGCAACTAGCAGTGGCCCTAGTGCGAGTGGTTCGAGCCCATGTGGTTCTAATGAACCACATAATGATGATGATGTAGCTGGTTTTGATCCTCTTGATGAAGAGGAATATGATGAATATTGACAATGAAAGATAGTTTGAACTTTGAATATTGATCTATGATTGAATTTAATATATCATGAGATTCATGACATTCACATTGTGTTCGATTTAAGTATTTTAAATTTTAATTTAACTTTTAAGCTTTTAAGTTTCTAAGTTTTATCGGTATCCTAGCTTGTTTGTTGTGGTTATTCACTTATTTAGCTTATAACTTGTCTTTCATATGCATAATATGTGGTTAATAATTAAATTCCTATTTAAAAGGCTGAAATTTATATATATTTTAATTTTTATATAGTTTTTGTATTGTCGTATCCTACGCCGTATCCGGGGTCAAATTTTTTTGCCGTTTCCGCGTATCGGATACCCCGCTCCCGCTCCCGCTCCCGTATCCAAAACATTTCAGCAACTTAGCTTTTAGGCATTGGATTAATTTGTTTGACGATAGATTTGCAATTAAAGCTCGAAATGGTTGTGTGAGGATACCCCTAGGAATACACACCTCGTGGAGTGCATGCATATGGATGTCTTGACACGTAGGAATTGTCGTTGATTGTTTAATAATGTTATGTAAAACACGAAGATTTCGCTGCAGCGGATAACTGTTGTGAAACATTATTAAATTCAAGATTGATCGTTTGAGGTATTATGGACATGGAAGGCTGCGTTGTTGCAAGTTGATAAACTTGTTGCGTCTCTACGATGAGACTAGGGATGTCGGGCGTAGGATCTAGCATTGAAAGGATAGAATCAAGCTCAACGGTGCTTGATGATTGACCCTCTTCTTTAGAATCTTCATTTATATCATGGGTTGGAAAGGAGTCTTGAAGCAAGTTCAAGTTCTCGTTTGACGTTTGAAGATAGTTGTCCAAAACATGTTCAATTTCTGATTGAACTAACGGAAGAACATCTGGAGGAGAGATTGATTGGTTTTGGTTTATAGATCCTTGACCCTTGGCTGTCTTGATCTCGTTGAGTTTTATCATGTAAAGAATTTTGGACAATGTTCAACTCTTCACTAGAAGTTGTAGTAGTTGACGTGTTTTCGATTTTGAGAGCTTCGTCGTTGATTTCTATAGAAATGACTCCGTCGTCAATTAAGTCTTGGACGTAATGGCGGAGATTTGAACAATGATTCATTGTAATATCTCTTTTGGGGATAAAACTGAAAATTAAGGAAATTAGCTTAAACACCAACTAACCAAGTCTGATTTTTAAAACCAGCCAACTGAAAATAATCTGATTTTTGCAATATTCTAGGGCAGCAAACTGTTTATGGAATTTAACTTCACTTTGAGCCTTCAAAACCCTTCAATTAGCCCCACTTGAATTTCTAAAATTATGATATAACCTCAACAATCATGTAGTGCAAGAAATCTGATTTTTAATGCCCTAGATATGAAGATATGAATTTCATAAAACCCTTGTCTGCAGTGTTATTTTTAAAAATTCATAACTCAACTTAGAAAGCACCAAAAATCATGAAACTTGAGATATTGGCCTTATAAAATATAGAGAATAAGATGATAATTCCAGATTTGCCAAAATGTCACCACACATACCAAAACATCACTCCAATATAGGTCGCCCCTCTTGAAATTAAATATAATTTGCACCAACAATTGATAAAATGGAAGATTTCACCTTTATAAATCATAGGGAGCTCAACCATGCAAAGAAATCACATAGAAACCAACAATATCCTTGAAAACACACCTCTAAGCAAGTCGCTTAGGGTAAAAATCTGTTATAACCAGCAATGAAGATCAATACTAATGAGATAATGTGGGTTTTCGTCCACACTATCCTCTCCTCAAGGGTTTTCGTCCTTGGGAGGTACTCAATTCAAGGGTTTTCGTCCTTGAATGAGGTGGAGAAAGTGCTTCAACAAGCGAGCCTTCACCAACAAGATAGATTCATCCAAAAGCATGCCTACAAATGACTAAGCGACCTCCTTTTATAGACATAAGGGGTGCTTATTACAATGCAATCCAAAAAGGCCGACCCCTTAAGAGAGGATCTTTTAAAAGTTCATTAAGTATTTGGGCCTACATGCCACAAATACTTATTTTATTTCCTAATTACATAGCCATCTATTGGAGCGCTAATCGCCCAATAGGAATACATAAATACAAATGAGATAACTATTAAAATAATGATGTAATGACAAAGTTCAGATCTTCCCCTTGCTTTCTCCTTAAACCCACGGGGAGAAAATGGGTTAAGGTCTTCAAGAACTAGCCTCCGAAAAGGGACATTACATCCGTAGAGTGGCCTTTGATGCAGTGGTATTCACAATATTCCGATTCGTTATACCACTTGGGCTTAGGTTCTCCTTTATAGAAGGGTCTTGTGATTGGATATTTTATCATTTTAGCCTTTTCTAATTGATGAAAGGCACTAGAGAGACTTTCTCCAAGGGGTGTAAATTGACGTTTGACTTTGCGTGTCATAGTGTAAGGCATCTTTTCAACAAGTGAAATGATGGAATTGAAATCAACGTTGTTCAAAGATTGACCTGTTTGGGAGTTTTGCCATTTGTACCATGTTTAGGGAATGGATTTAAAAACACTTTAAATTATCATTGGGTGTTTTATTTGGTGGTGGGTCTTTGATCGCTATGTCTCCGTTATCAATAAGGTCTTGGATGTAATTGTGAAGTTGCGTGCATTTGTCTGATTTGATGACCATCAATGCGATGAAAATCACAATATGTATTAGGTTTGTACCAAGATGGTTTAGGTTCCCCTTTAGCAAAGGGTTTTGTAATAGGGTAAGTGACCATATGGCACTTATCAAGTGTTGCAAGACGCTTGAAATAGTCTCCTCCAGAGATGTGAATTGTCGTCATTTGTTATCACTAGGAGGAAGAGTAATAATTAGTCTTTATTTTGTTGCAATAGCCCTTCAAAGTATGCTTGTTCTTCTATAGAAGGGTCTTCATCCTCTTCGTTGGAGCTAAAATGGAAAGGATTTCGATTTTGTTTTCTCGAAAGGACCATAATTGTAGTGTCTTGTTCCCACCATTTTGAAAGGGGAGGAACAAAGAAAAGACAAGATGAGTTACTTAACCCTTAGCAAAGTGAATGCTAAGATGGAAGAGGTTTGGAATGACGATAGGTGACTCGACCCTTTGCAAAGTGAATGCAAAGATAGAAGAGTGTAGTAATCAAGATCGGACTACTCGACCCTTAGCAAAGTGAATGCTAAGATGGAAGAGGGGTTTGAAAAATTGAATAACTCAACCCTTAGCAAAGTGAATGCTAAGACGGAAGAGGTTTGAAAAGATTGAATAACGCAATTCTTAGCAAAGTGAATGCTTAGAGGAAGAGGTTGAAAAATGAAAGTCCGATTATTCGACCCTTAGCAAAGTCAATGCTAAAATAGAAGAATTTAGAAATGAAGGCTGATTATACCCGAAATTTAACAAAGTGAATGTTAAATTTGTAAATGTAGGATGGTC
Source organism: Taxus wallichiana var. yunnanensis (assembly GCA_018340775.1). Taxonomy (NCBI): domain Eukaryota; kingdom Viridiplantae; phylum Streptophyta; class Pinopsida; order Cupressales; family Taxaceae; genus Taxus; species Taxus wallichiana. The sequence continues at coordinate 24,925,781 of CM031243.1, read as the reverse complement.
TAGTGCTTAGAGTTTAACAATTTCTATGTTAAACTAAAAGACTTTAGGAAATTGATAGAGAAATAAGATTGTGATTATGTTTGACCGTGATAAAGTGAATATCAAGATGTCAAGACTTAGATTGAGAATGAATGTGCTCAAGTTAGGACATGGGTATCCCAAAACTCAAGACTTTGAACGTTGATTGCAAATTTAGAAGATGGGGAGATAGAATGTGTGTATGATATGATTGTGGAACACAAACTTTGTAACACGTAAAATATATGAGAGTAACGTTGTGTAAGGAGTGTAACACCCATGTTATGATTCATCCAAATTAAGGGATTTTTTTAATTTAAACAAATCCCTTAAGTTCCTTTTATGTTGTAATGAATATCATTATTACTTAGCTCACTACTAAGTAATCCAACATTTTTAGTATTCCAGAATCCATCTTGACAATATACATTAACCATGTGCAACTGTAAGGGTCCTAGATCTTTCCCGATCTCCCTTCATTCACTCTACACGAGTGTGGATGCATTGTATACATTTAGTTAAACCTTTGATAGGTTAAGAGAACTTGTGCATCCCCTTAGTGCCAACCAATAAAGTATTCAAGTACTTCCCTCCAGCTCAAGACACCGTTGATTGGAAGAAATGGTGAACAGACAATGCAATCAGTCATTTGCATTACTATGGCCATAGTTTTCCGGCATTGCGCTAGCAAGCCAGTTTCAAGACTGCACACTAGCCTATGAAACTTGTCTTCCATTCACCGCACAACCGTCTCAATATAGTTATTAGGATTCTTTTCCGTTGATTAAGAAATTAAGTTTAAGTTCTGAAGCTGTAGGGATTGTGACTCGATATTTAGATTGAATGGATCCTGTCGGTCCCATCTTAGGATCCCTACGAGAAAGGTAACGCTCACATAATGACTTGTGTCATTACGTGTTCGTTATCCTCCTCGTAGCCATCCCGAGCCGGGCACATGCACAAGATTCATACAACACAAATGTCGTTTTATGATATCTGCACTTCATTTGTAAATTAGTTATCTATTTACAATAAGTAATTGAATTCAGCTTATACCAGATTCTATCATATCGATACGCGTCATTCTTTCGCGTTAATGAAACATAGTATTGTCTTTAGATATCATCATCATTTATGCTCATATTATTGTACTATTGCAACATATAGTTGTCGTTAAAATTAGGTCTATCAATCATGTTTCGCATGATATAGCATAATTAAATGCTTAATAAGATAGTACATAAATTCATAAGTTTTTCATCATTAATGAACGATATATTTTATTTCAAAAATACGATAGTATCTTTCTTAGTTTCGTCATATTGTTTTCTTCATCAAACTATGTTGTTTACAAACATAATTATTAGATCATAAAAGCATATATAATTTCACATCATAACTTCAATCATATTAAATATACTCTGCTGTAAAATAGCAATATAATTTCTTCATTTCTCGCAATCATGATAATCAAAACAATTACTTTATTTAATACTTAATAAAGATAATACATGTTTTTGAAACGATTATCAACAGATAATCTAAAGAGTACAATAGGCCATCTTTCCTTCATTCAAACTGCGAAATAATACTTTTGCATTTTATTAAAATACAATTACATTCGATACAAATATCTGAAACAAATTAATATCAAACGCCACATGATGAATCATGCGCATCCATTCCATTAAGTCACTTTATAATGATTACTCCGTCTTGCATATTGTAGGAGAGAGAAAATGGCATACATGGTTAGTTCTACGAACTGACATGAATTATCCACTCAATTCATGTTGTTTTAATTTGAAATAAAGGAATATGATAAAGTTTCCTTAAATGATAACATATAAGTTTCCTAATTCATCAAATAACTATATCTTAATGAACTAGCAAGCTATAATGCATTATGAAGCTATCTCGACCGTTTCGGTTTCCAACAATCGTGATTCCAACAAAGGTAATGACACTCAAACCTTATTGTAGAAATAACTTGTAATGTAATGAACATTCACAAAAATTTATATGAGCAACTGTCAAACAACTAAACTGCTGATCATTAGTTTATTAAATCAAGATCGAACAATATTTTAATTTCAAGATCATCAATAAGGATAATACCAATGGAGTAACCGCTTTTTTAAAGTTCAACCTTCATGATAAGGTTACCTTAAAACCAAGGAACTTCATGTTTTATAACAAGATTACATCACATTAAAGTTGATTAAACAAAAGGAATAATATCACATAACGAAACTGTTATACCGGATATCAACAACAATATCCTGTGAACTGTTAGAGCTGCTGTTTCTAATTAATTAAAATCATAATCAGACAATGTTACTATTCTAGAAATCAGCAAATAAGCATGAAACCAATTTCTTCATAAACAAGTCCACCATCACTTCAACCTTCTATGGAATGGCTATATGATAGACAAACAATCTCATAGCTTAATTTAACCAAACCATTTATTAATTGACATTTCGTTATTGTAACATCACAGTCCAATTATCCGCACTTTCATATTTCCACAAAGGAGTTCCCACTAGTTAAACACAAACATTATCATATCATTCTACTCTTCTCGTAATGGGCTTATTCACTCAATTTAATTAAACTGCTGTATACTTTTATTTACTCAATAATAGAATCATATATATATAAATATAATATTGCAAACACTTTTCAAGAGATTACTTCTCTTTACTAAGGACATGAATTCTACACACAATAGAGAAATAATGGTGATTATCTAATGCATTTGCCCAAAGCTGTCCACAATGGCCAACTACAAAAATAATGACATAGATTCCATTCCCTAACAGCTTGTCAATAATTTAAACCGTATTAAAAATAAATCAGGCAAGCTCAACTGAGCTGAAATCTCCTCTTATTTGCTATTCCCTTAAGGGAATTTTTATACTACCATTAGGTATAATGATCCATTAAATCCAACTAATAGTTACCTATGTTCCACCAAGTTTTCGGGGACAGGACGGCGGGGGACGTGTTTCCAGATGAAATTTTTTTAGGCCTTTTTTTAGGGGACGACAAGGGACGACTATTAAAAAGAAGGGAAAATTTAAAAATATAGGAAATTTCAAATATTCATATGATAACATTGCTAAAGCATTCATCACACACATTATAGAACCTTAATACATAAAATTAGAGTTGAATTGAGATTTCACATAAGATTTAACCTTAAAAATATAGGAAATTTCAAATATTCATATGATAAGTATAACACATTGATAAACTTAAACTTAAAGCATTCATCACACACATCATAAAACTTTAATACATAAAACTGGAGCTGAATTGAGATTTCACATAAGATTCAAGTTTCAATTACAATGAAATGCCCAAGGGCTACAAAATGTCTGAAACATAGAAAATCAAAATGAAAATATATAGCTGCCCCTAATCAAACTCCACCAAAGTGGCATTAAAATAAGACTCGAATCTGAGTCACTGGAACTATGAGGGGCTGCCTCATCCAATGAAACCCCAATCAATCCCACCCGTGCCTCCTCCTCATCAATCATGCTGCAACATCTTTGGGATCAACATCCCAACGTGTGGCTAGAATCGACGATACTGGGAGTCTCTGTGATCCTGAAGTCTCAAGTCTCAAGGCACTATGCACGGCTACTAACTTCTCTGCTCATCGAGAGGTAAGGTGGTTCCTCTTAACTGTGTGGATGAGGCCATTTGTGGACCAATTCCTCTTTGTAGCAGAGGAACTAGCAACTAGCAACCTGTGAAAGGAGGCGAGTGACAAGAATCCTCAAGTCTGGTGCATCTTTGCCATGCCATGTCCACCATCCAATAGGGTCTACTTGAGCTAATGTAGCTCTATTTGTCCTTGCCTTTGGCTTGCTAAATGTTGGTCCACGGAGATTGACAAAGGATAGCCATTGGGTCCGCAATAAAGTGGACTCCTCATTAGTGTACATCTTTCGAAAGGCCTTCATGAGCCCTTCTTTCACCTCTTCATCATCAGATGGAGGCACTCTCCTAGGGCGTGTTGCATACCATTTGGGATTTAGAGCATACGCTGCCATATAAAGCGGGTTGTTCATTATGTTCCACCGCCGTGTCACAATGGGCCTGATATGCTCCTCATAAAATCCCAAAGTAGGATCCTTGTTATGAATGGCTTGCTTCATCCCTCAAACATGTTGTCAAATGTCTCATAAATCTCTCCAAGACTAGGAGAGTCTGTATCAACATATCTTATGACCCCACTACAGGTGAGATGAAGGAGCAAACATATCTGCAAACAATTTACAAAAAAATTAGAAAATATTAAGATTCAAGAATGAAAAACTAAACTAATTTACAAGTTATAAACATGGATAAAAATATTTAAAAATTAAAAACTAAACTTACATATATAAAATCAGCAATAGCTTACCTCACTATGGCCCACCAATCATCATTGAGGATCTTTTGTTTCACACCTTTTCCTTTAGAAGTGTTTGCCTCTGGCCATCTACCCCACTCCTGATTAACCATCATTAATTGCAAAGCCTCCTGCACCTCAAGCATCTTCTCTAACAAAATGAAATAGTTGGCATATCTAGTGTCCACGGGCTTGAGGAATTCCTTCCTCGAAAAAGACTTGAATAGAGCAAGTGAGGTGTGATGGTTGCAAATGAACATCTGTATGTGTCTAGCCTCTGCCACCACTGTCTTCACCCAATCTATCTTTCTAATGTCTTTCAATGTGTTGTTCAATGCATGAACACAACATGGAGTCCAAAAATGTGCTTGTAAGCACCCTCAACCATCATGCCAACTAACTTACATACGCGGGCTGAATCAGTCACCACTTGTACAACATTAGAGGGCCCAATCTCCTCTATGGCATCCTTCAAAATTTGAAATTGGAAGGTTGCATCCTTCCTCTTCCTTGTACAATCAATAGCTCTAAGAAAATAAGGGCCAACAGGACATGTGACAATGATATTGATGAGTGGCCGATGTTTAATATCGGTCCACCCATCCATGATGATAGAGCAACCCACCCGTATCCAAGTTTGCCTCATCTCCTCCATCACCACACTCACCTTAGAATATTCTTTATCAAGGAGGCTGGTTCGTAGTTTGTGTTCTCCAGGAGGGACATATGAGGAACCAACAACAATTACATCTTTGAACATTTGTTTGAAGAAAGGGGAACGTGACACATGAAATGGTATAGCATTGGCAAAGAAGAATTTGGCAATAGAAGAGTCAACTACTTCCCTTGATTGCACATTAAACATCCCCGCAACAGTAGAAGCCTTTCTCTTTCCCTGGCATAATCCTCTCCCTTTGACTTTCAACATCCACGGATTGGGTAGGCACTTGTGTACGTGTAGTCTCCAATGGCATCCCTTTTTCATTATCCCACCCTCCATGTGCAACCTAGTCACTTCGGCCTTCTCCGCTAATGATATTCTTTCACAACCTCTTACCCCTTGTCCAACTATGCCCAAAAGATGTGAATAAACCCGTGTGTAGCTGCCCCTAAATTCTTTGTTGCAAATATGACACAACCACACTCTACTCCCCCCTGATTTTTTTTTTTTTCTTTGTCAATGGCTGTTGCAAATTGTGAAAGAGGCTTTTTAGGATTGAATGGGCCCTTTGCATAGATTTTGAGGAGTTGAGAAGGGCAATCAAACGGATTATTTGAACCCACAGTTGCTGCAACACTCTCACTCCTTGAAGAAACCCTATTTCGGTTCTACCTCTATGTTGCATTGCCATTTGAATCCCTTCACTACCCTCATTGCTGCTCATTGTTTTTTATTGGAAATGCAACACCCAATTGCAACTGCAAGTGAAAAAAAAAAAAAAAAAAAAAACTTCCCTAAGTTTGTGAAGCTTGAAACTTTGAAAAAAAAAAAATGAAACAATGAAGAAATAGTTTGTGCAAATTTGTAAAATGAACAAAGGATGATAAACATACCTCTAATGGAGTAGAATATTGCTCTCTTGCCTTCTTCTCACTGCTGCTCTCTATTCTTCTCTATGCTCTTTTCTTTCTTTGTCTTCTCCTTCACAAAATGAGAAATGAGTCAAATGAGCTTCTTTTTTTGTTTTGATGTTTGTTTTAGGTTTAGGGCACTTAGAAATGAAAGTGGGGGTCCTTGTGGGCCCCCACATTGCTTTAATTTTTATTAAAATTGTGTTTAAAAAAAAGTTTTTTTGAGGTTGTTGACACAGGGGACAGCAGGGGACATCTAGACGTCCCTGCACACGGTCGAGGGGCTTCGGAAGTCACCCGACGCATCGGGACGTCTGGACATTCCTTGTTGTCCTTTGCCGTTTCTGCGGATTTTTCAAGTCCCCGAGACGTTTCCGAAAATTTCCAGACTTTGGGATCGGGGGACGTTTCCTACCCGTCCTCGAGGTTCTGAAACGTCCCCGGTATGGGGTTGAGCTCAAAACCTGGGGGATGCGTCCCCGTGGAACATAGATAATTCGATGTTAAAGGAGAGACCAATTCCTAAAACACAAAGTACCCAAATCATACCAAATCATTTAATATTAAAAACATTTTAAGAGAGAGAGAGAGAGAGAGAGAGAGAGAGAGAGCTCACACAATTTACAACTCGTTTTAAAGAAAATGTTAACTTTGGTTAGATCTATTGATATAGTGTCAAACATGAAGCTTGTGTAACTAAGCCCCGAATCGAACTAAGAGGTCGACTCAAATTTATGAGTCAGCAATAATCAAAACAACATACATATTTTGTAATACAACCTCTATTAAAATCATATACCCACCTAATTCGAATGGTTAAATACCTACTTTCCCAACAACCATACTCACATTTGCCACAAGAAAAGATTATTAAACTAGAAACTCAAAACCCATATTTCATTTGTAAAGAATAACAATATTCTTTCCTTTTTCCACAAACCAAACAAAGCAAGCCGAATGCTAACATTTCCAACCAACAAAGATCCAAATACTATCAGGTCATGCATTGCACATTTTAAACACAAACCCCAACAATCAAATCCCATTATTACCACAATTAAAAATCGGACATGTAACAACAATAAAAACACAATACAACAAGGGGAAAATGCATTTCCCAAATACCAAATCATTTATTTGTTTTTCTAAAGGCTTATATCGAAAACCTTTTAAATAAAATCATTCCAAAATTACTCGGACAAGCAAACCCTCATGATAATACTTTATTTCAAATTATATGTAATGTCCCCTTTTTCGAGACATTATTAATATTTATTTTTCATTTGCATTGTAACCCCTTGGCATGCCTAGCGCTACAAGTGGGAGTCTCTTTAGTTAGTTTAATGTGCACATAGGTTAGTTACTTTTATTTATTTAATTAAAAAATAAATAAAGTGCACATAGTCTTAGTATTAAATATTTTAATGAGAGTTTATGTTTTCCCTCCAAAAGGGAAAGGTCGGTCTTTATTGGATATTGCACCCCTTAGTTCTATAAAAGGGAGGTCACATTTCCTTAGAGGGCATGTTTTTGATGATCATTTGATTTCACTCCATGCTTGGAGTATTGGGATGTATGCCCTAGTTCTTGCATTTTGCTCTCTCATTTGGAAGCCATTGTTGAAGATATTGAAGATCTTATTGTTCTATCCATTGGGATCTCTTGTGTTGGTGTTGGCGCATTTGTTTGGATGAAAAATCTGCATGTTATTGAATATTGTGTAGGGTTTTGTGGTGCTTTTATTTCTACTTGTTATTGCTGAAATTATTTTTGCCATAGCGACTTGGGTTGGTGATGATTTGTCCATATTTTGATGCCATAAATGCTAGATCTGCAAATCTGCTGTGTTATTAATTATTTCAGAGCAAAGGGCAATTTTTTGGTGTATTTGGAGGCTAGGAAAGAGCTGGAAATTATTTAATTGATTTCCTCTAACCCTAGCGACTTGAAATCAATTTTCTAGGGCTGTTTTGGCTAGGTTTTAATGCTCAGAAAATTCAGATCTTTGATGCAGTAGAAAGCCCTAAATTTCTAGTTTATTTTGCATCTTGTTTCATAGAAAAACTCTTAAGTATTGAAGGAGTTATGAATTTTCCAAGTTTCAGCTGTCCTGGGTGCATGGTTATCGATTAATTGTTATAAAATTCAGATCTGCAGTTTGGGGTCAATTTAATATTAAATGTGATTGTAGAAATTAGGAGGAATAAGGAGAAGGTGATTTCATTATTTTTGGAGTAGATTTAGTGCCCTAAATGTGTTGGGCGACCTACTTTTTAGGTCAAAATTAGGGTTCTGTGTTGGCTGGGAAAAAACTAGTTTTGGGACATTGTTCTTTATATTTTTGTGGCCCAAGATCCAAAGTTTGAAGATTTTTGCTTGAACAGTTAAGCGGGAATTAATTTTTGAAAATTACAGCAGTTCAGGGTTTGAATATTAATTGTTTTCAGCTGTGTATGATCAGATTTGTGTTAATTCCTAATTTGCCCTAGAAGGGGACATTACATTATAACAGCAAGATAGGGTGAAGAATTCATGTCTGAAATCGATTTGCCTTTTTTTTCACCTTGGATGTCTCGAAACCAGTTTCCCAAAACGTCCAACAAAAATATAATCCCCATTTTTCGTCATTCACAAATATAGCTTCGCATACATGCATGTAAACATCTTGTACAATCTTCTATACGCATGTAACCAATTTCGAACAGAGCTATTAAAAATCTTCTTGCAGTCTTTCAAGAATGTCTAAAAATGCGAATGGAGGAGCAAAGATGCAGTTTGCATGTTTTTGGCTTGCTTTGCAAGCTCAGAACTTCCAAGGAAGTCATGCCAACATTCAATGTCATTTATTTCTGCCAGTTTTCTTTTATTTTCCCACCCTTTTCTCCATCTTTCCACTATGCGCATTTCCATTTACCATGCATGGTTTGGTTTTAGATTTATTTAATCATTACTAATTTCAAAACATTATCCAAATCCCCATGCAAAATTATATGGTCGGTAATCAATCAAAACCAATGCTTGATAATACCACATTTCATGGTCTATGACCAAGTAAATGAACCAAACTAATTAACCATTACCTCACTTGCATGGTGGTCTCATGACCAACCCTTATGCTTTCCAATTAAAGATTTACAATGCCCAAAAAGTATGGTCGGTGACCATTTAAAAAAATAAAACATTTACTTTGTCATCACTAGCCATGGTCGATGACGATAAAATAAAACAATATATTTGCATTGTTGTTTGAGATCTACAATTTTAATTGCTCTCATTAAATCTATTGTTAGTTACCAATGAAATTGAAATGCTGTCCAAGACCCAACGATCAATCAAACACAACGATGCTCTTACCTTATTGATGGTCCCAGGACCCATATCCGAGCAACGGTAACAACAATTTTTATGCCTTACGACCCAAAACCAACAACATAACCTTTATCAATGCGGGGTTTGTATGGTCATGACCATTGTAATTTCATCCTTTGATGATAATAATAACAATTATAACACTTTCACTCACCTTGTGATCCGAGACCAATAAAAACAAACACCAATCAACTTTGCCTTATAACAATAAATACCGCATTACAATCTAAGTAAGACCAACACATACATAACTCATTTATTTGCTCTTTGGTCTCGACCAGTTAGAACTTGTTATTTGTCATTGCCAATCAAGGTAATCAAGGAAATTAAATATTTACCTCGTCGTTGGTCGAGACCCTTTCCGAGCAGCAGCAATGAAGACCAATTTTTAATGCCTTGTGGTCTATGACTGATATTGCAATGATAAGGAGGTTAATCAAAACATCAAGACAATAATTATTTCCAAGCACCAAAATAATGCAAAGTACAACAATAGATCAAATTTATTGAACAATAACGAAATCATCAAATACAACAAACAAGGTGATGTTCAATCATCCAAGTCAAGTACAACAAAGTAACAAGTTGCGATCATTAAACAATTAATGAATGTGAGGTGACGAGTACATGTATGGTGCTGGGTATACATCTACGTACATGTATATATCCATTTTCGTAATATATATATATATATATATATATATATATATATATATATATATATATGTAAACTCAACCTCATAACAACACTGATCAACTAACCTTCGCAATCATTTAATAAATCACAATTTATTTTAGCAACTTAACTGAATAAAAATGCGGGGTGTGACAAGGAGGGCCTTTAAACTTAAGTTGGCTTGGTCAAGGAGGGGCTTCCTATAAAAGAGTTCTCTCCCTAAATGCCAAAAGATTACTTGAGCGAGCGGTATACTATTGCTAGTTTCAACTTTAATTTACCCCTCTTGATACAATAAGCCGGATTTTACTCCGCTCAAAGGATCAAACCGAGGCCGCCAATATGGATAACTTTGACTCTAATCCTCACAAAAGGTATACTAGTCAAGTAGGTGGGAATCCCGTTTCGTTTGTTAGTTCACTCAAGGTGGAAACTACTTTGGGGTTCCTGTGGTACTCAATAAAGAGTTTCTAGCCCTTGGCCATGTACTTCCCCGATTCTGATCGGGGGAATAAATCCATCTCCGAAAAATTTAATTCAAGCGAGTTTTTATATCGTTTAAGAAAATAAAGTGATAAAGTTTGCTTGAATCCACAAACAAGGCAACTGCAGTTAGTAGTTTTGAAAACAATATTCATAGAGACAGTCTTGCAAGCAATGGGTTAGAAGTTTTCCGAGGTAAAAACATGAGAAAACACAAAAAACAAACCCACGTTTATGATTTTCAAGATCACTTATAAAGGGTAACCAGCTTGCTGCAAGGGTGCAGAGTTGGAAGAGGGGTGAGCAAGGAGCTCGGAAGGGAGTGTAGGGAGCTCGGGTAGGGGTAAGGTGGCTCGGTAGTAGATGGATGCAACTCGGTAGGGGAGCAGGGGGACAAATTCCTCTAAATTTGGCACAAACAACTAAACTTAGTCAGTAAATAAGCATTCCTCTAAATTTAGAGGGAAAACCCCTAATTGGGGAAATGCAATTTTTTTTTGATCTTTTAATTCTGATTTCTTTTTCTGATGCTTCCAAAATGCAGAAAACTTGCAACCTACACAATTACCACAAGACAACAAAGACAAACAACAAAACACACCTGCAAACATAAATGTTAACCATATAAAGTCAAATTTACACAAAGGTTAATATAGATAAAAATCTGCACCAAGAAGTAATAAAATGTGAAATCAAGAGTAAAATAGAGTGTGGGTATCTCCCCTTTGGGTGTGCCAGAATGTGAGCATGAAAAACTAGGTAGAAATGGAAAGATAAGCAAACACAACAACAAACCTCTCCAAGTTTCTCTTGCAAACCTCGGATAAGATTGTGGAAGTATTTGAACTTGTAGAATCTTTTGAAAATTTGGATTGTGGATGCTCTTGAATTGACCTCTAAACGAAGAAATGACAATGCTACGAGCACAAAATGGACACCGAGAAAGCTTCCAATATGCAGATATTGAATGGAAAAATAGTAGAAGTTGGTTAAGAAAGAGAGAGCAATCCAAGAGGATTTGCAAAGGATAAGGCCTACTTTTTATAGAGGCCAAGTAGTGGTTGAAATTGGTTAATGAAGTTATCAATGCATATGCTAAAAATAGCACTGGAGGAAGTTGAAACAGTTTGAATGGATTAAATATCCATTGAGGGGCAGTAACTTTTAGTTGGCGAAGTTTGCATCCGGGAAGGTGGTTGTACATGCAACTTTATTGCTTCCACCTTTCTAGGATTTTGGAAGTGGAGTGGGAGTGGAGTGACTAGGACAGTGAAGTGGAGTCCAAGTGGGGTTGAATAGGAAAATAGATTTATTTTCCATTTAATAACTAATTTAATTAGCTATGAAGTGTGAGAGGATAATTAACCATTTAATTAAATAAATGTTTAATTAAATTTAGCTAGAGGGTGTAGGAATTAATTTAATCAATTCCAAAGGGTTATGATATTCAAAGTATGAATTAATTAATTTAATTAATCAATTCTAAAGGGTATGTGAATAACTGAGGATAAGATGGAAATGACGATGTATTTTTGGGGTGTCTACAACTTGTTATTGACCGCTGTTAGGAACAGTCCAACTTGTTATTAATTTCACCTCCCAATTCAAGCTCTTTCTCTTCCCCCTTGTTACCCTTCATCTTCACACCATTGTTAGAATAACCATCATGATAATCAAAGCATTGTAATGACATAGGGTGATGCAATAGACTCTTGCTATGATCATGAAAATAATTAATTTGCTTACCCTTAGTTGCTGTCCTGAAAATTCCAGCGGACTGAAAGTGATTATAGGCACCCGGAAAAGCACTCTCTTCATATATATAGCCTCCAACAAGGTCACCCAAAAGTCTTGGCCCATTGACCCTTTGCAATTTTGATTTGTCTCCATTCTTAGCATCATGAAGACTACCCATTTGCCATGATTTGCTATGGAGCATCAAATTTGCCCCAAGATCCTCTTTTTCAACAAATTGCCTATGAGTGTAAATCTGAAATGGCATGATAGAAAGCAACAAATCTAAATTACCCTCATACCTTTGGTGGTCTTCATGAGAAATTTTTGTAGCCTGCTCCTCGCCCCTTGGCATTTGAACTTCTTCAAAACCTTGTAAATCTGATTTTTCTTTAAACCCTTGTGTCTTCATGGTGTTGTTCGGAAAATCCATCAAGAGTTCCACTTGGGCAAGAGTGTTGGGGGTTTCTAGGACTCCCAAGGGCTGCTCCATCTTGGTAACCAGCCGTTGCGATAGATCTTCTTCCTTCTTTGTCTTAGAAGGATGACCATCACTATTTGCACCTTCGAATTTTATCATGGCTTCTTCCCCATCTTGTATCTAATCCGCCATATATTTGTTGACTTGCTTCTTCATGATGGAAGGTTTTTTCCTTCTAGGGCTGAGTCTTTTCTGCGATGGCTCCTTGGCGTGGTTGGTGCTTAGGCCTTGTGCCAATGCCCACTCTCTTATTTTCTAATTCCACGAATTCCTCAAAGGAAAGGGCATCACGCATCCATTTCGGAAGAGCTTGATATTTTTCTATCATTGAAACCCTTTTCTCCTTGAGCGAAGCACCACCATGCATATTTTGGATGGCTAGGGTAAGCCTATCTAGTGCATCCGCTATCCTTCCTTGTGTTCTCACAATCCTTTCTGACTTGTTCTCCATGCTTCACAGGTTGGGAGGATGATGCTCTGATACCATTGTAATGTCCCTTTTGGGGACTCACAAGAAACTATGCAAAGCTGAAGATAAACACTTTTCAGATTTTTAGTAGGCTGTTAGTGACTTAAATAAATAGGTAAAAACTCTTAACTGCTGCCAGCAAGCAACACCCTTCTAGGGCAGTGACCCTTTTTGGGGTTTCAAACCCACTTTTGTGCCCTCAAAACCCTTGAAATCAGCTACCTCTAAGTCTCTAAAATCATTATATATTGCCAACAATCATATCATGCAAGAAAACTGTTTTTATAAGCTTGGAAGTGAGAGATCTGATTTTTATGATAAAACCCTCAACTGCAGAAATTAATTAAATAGTCCAGAACTGCAACTAACTTCCACGAGCTTGGAAAAATAGCAAATCACCACCAAAATTCATGAAACTTCATAACTTGGCTCTTAAAAATATAGAGAATATTATTCCAATCTCAAAACCATGAAATTGTTGCAAGAAAGTACCGAAATGCTCCCCTAGGTGGGTCGCTCCACTTAGAACAACCAATAAACACGCCAAAACACACCATAAAGCAGGTCGCTCCACCTCAAAAAGGCCAAATATGCATTAACAACAAGAAGTAATACAAAGATCTTCAATTATTGATCAAATGGCACCTTAGGGCAATTCACCTAGGGCTGAAATAAAAGATAATAGCAGCAAAAGATCCCTCAAGGGGGTGGAGACTCCCATGTTGAAGTCTTCCCTAGACTTGGTGAAGGGTTTCGTCCTCACACAAGACTCTCCAAGGGTTTTCGTCCTTAGGAGAGGAAGAGAGATGCTTCACAAGCAATCTTTCCAAGAGATAATAGAATTCACATAATGATCAAATGGCCAAGCAACCTCCTTTTATATCATAAGGGGTGCTACAATTCAATAATGGCCGACCTCATAAAGTACTTTTAATTATCTAATTTGTTTTTAGAGCCTACATGCTCCAAATTACTTTATATTCTAATTAAATAAGTTCTTCTATTGGAGCGCTTGGCTTCCCAATAGGAATATATGATAATAATGAAAATATCTACTTAGAAAATGTCATCCAAGTCTTCCCCTTGCTTCCTTCCTTGAACCCACGGGGAGGAAAAATGGGTTAAGGTCTTCAATTCCGCTAGTCTCCAAAAAGGGACATGACAGATTCCAACAATGGGACCCCGATTTTCCATTGCTTTAATTATCACCATCGATTCTCCTTTAATGAAGAGCTTATCAATTCCGCATGAAATTGCAAGCTGAATCCCCACAATCAAAGCCTGAGCATTGGCTTCCTTGTTAGTTCCATCTGAAAGACTTTGAGAGGCTGCCCGAATGAGTGGCCCTGTTCTATCTTAAACTACACATCCAACACCAAAAGCCCTGGGATCACTCCACGCAACACCGCCAAATTTTAGCTTGAAAAAACCCGGATGCAAGGGGAGCCATTTAGAGTTCATTTGTTTCGATTCGGACATTCACCCATGGCCTATTAATAGGAGAAGAAGAAAAGAACAAAGCAATTAGGATTGAAATATCCAAAGAGGAGAGATTTGCATGAGAATTCATTGCATTTGTCATTACCATTTCAAAACGGCAACTTCAATTATGCTTATGACTATATCTACCAAACTTATTTCTTCACAAAAGATTCGATGATTTCTCTTCAGCCAGATATTCCAAATCAGAATGGGTGGGATGCATTTCCAGAGGGAGGCAAACAAATCCGAAGAGTGAAGAGGGGGTCAAGATCAAAAGGCATAAAGGAGCTAGGCTGGGAAAGCCCAGATCTATCCAAGCTTGGAGCACAATGCCCTATAAGACTTGTGAATGGGCAATGCAGCAGTAGATGATCAATTGTTTCTTCATTTCTCAAGCACAGGCAGCAATGTGCTGGTCCATGTAGACCCATTCTCTGTCTACAATCTTGAGTGAGGATGCTACCCTGAGTAGCTATCCACGCAAAGGCATCCACTTTTGAGAGACATTCCTTGGCCCAACAACCTGTCCAATGCACATTGGCTAACGCTCCATGTTGAGAGATCACCTTATACCTTGTATTGACCGCATAGGTTACTGACTTTGCCCGCATCCATCTGATGACATCATCCTCTTGACAGTAGTGAATCTGGCATTGTGATAACAATTCGGCAAGCTTGGTTGTTGGTCAAGAGGAATAGGTGCCATTCAGGTTCTTCCGTTGGATCTGCTGGATTCCATGTTCCTCCTTCATGACCAAGTAGTCTCTCACTTCATTTCCTGAAGAAATCAAAAGAATTTCCTTTGCTTTGGCCAATTTATGATCCTCTGCAAGTGGAGAGTGACCAATCCATGAATCCAACCAGAAGTCAGCTTTGTTGCCTGATCTGATTTCCCAAGAGATGATTTTTTTGATAACAACTGGCATGCCTTCATGAAGTTCCACAGATGTGATCCACTGGGAAGGTTGATTGTGAAAAGAAATCTGTTATCCTTGAGATGGCTGAGGTATTTTAATTGCAACCTGCTGCATTTCACCTAAGGATGACAGTACATGTTTCATACCAATTTTGCACCCAGTGCCCTATTTTGACAATTCGGGTTCCCGATTCCAGCTATGCCTTGAGACTCGGTGAGGGATAGCTTGTCCCATTTCATCAAAGAAATCTTCCCTTGGTCATCTGTGACCTACCAAATTGAAAATCACATAATTTTGTTGAACTTGGCCTGACTTGCTGATGGTATTGTCAACATAGACATCATATATATTGGTAAGGCACTCGATGCTGATTTTAGGTGAGTGATGCGTGTCGCCATAGTGAGCCATCTTCCCTTCCACAAGCTGAGTCGGGACTGAAAGGACTGGATCAACTGCTGCCAGTGAGCGACTTTGCCTGCACCTGCAAACAAAGAATACCAAATATATATGAGAAAGTGAGCCAATATTGTATCCCTGAATCTCAGCTATCTGGTTTATGACCGTATCTACCAAACTTGTTTCTTCACGAAAGATTTGACAATCTCTCTCCAACCAGATATTCCAATTCAGAATGGATGGGATGCATTTCCAGAGGGAAGCAAACAAATCCGAAGAGTGAAGAGCTGGCCAAGATCTAAAGGCATAAATGAGCGAGGCTAGGAAAGCCCAGGTCTATCCAAGCTTGGAGCACAATGCCCTATAGTGGCTTGTGAACAGGCAATGCAGCAGCAAATGATCAATTGTTTCTTTGTTTCTCAAGCACAGGCAGCAGTGTGCTGGTCCACGTGGACCCATTCTCTGTCTACAATCTTGAGTGAGGATCCTGCCCTGAGTAGCTATCCATGCAAAGGCATCTGCTTTTGAGAGACATTCCTTGGGCCAACAACCTGTCCAATGCACATCAGCTAACACTAAGTTGAGAGATCACCTTTTGCCTTGTATTGACCACATAGGTTACTGACTTTGCCGCCGTCCATCGGATGACATCATCCTCTTGACAGGAGTGAATCTGACATTGTGATAATGATTCGGCAAGCTTGGTTGTTGGTCAAGAGGAATAAAGGTGCCATTCAGGTCTTTCCATTGGATCTTCTGGATTCCATGTTCCTCCTTCATGATCAAGTAATCCCTCACTCCATTTCCCGAAGAAATCAAAAGAATTTCTTTTGCTTTGGCCAATTTATGATCCTCCGCAAGTGGCGAGTGGCCAATCCATGAATCCAACCAGAAGTCAGTTTTGTTGCCTGATCTAATTTCCGTAGAGATGAATTTTGATAACTGGCATACCATCATGAAGTTCCACAGATGTGATCCACTGGGAGGGTAAATCCTGAAAAAAATCTTTCATCCCCAAGATCGCTAAGGTATTATTATTGTAGCAACCTGCTGCATTTTGCTTGACAATGACAGTACACGTTTCATACCAATTTTGCACCGAGGGCCCTTTTTGACAATCTGGGTTCCCAATTCTAGCTCTGCCTCGAGACTCAGGGAGGCATGCATGTCCCATTTCATCAAAGAAATCTTCCCTTGATCATCTGTGCCCTACCAAAGCGAGAATCGCAAAATTTTGTTCAAGTTGGCCAGACTTGCTGATGGTATTTTCAACATAGACATCATCTGTATTGGTAAGGCACTCAATGCTGATTTTAGGTGAGTGATGCGTGCTGCCATAGTGAGCCATCTTCCCATCCATGAGCTCAGTCGGGACTGAGAGGACTGGATCAACTGCTTCCAGTGAGCCACTTTGCCTGCACCTGCAAACAAAGAATACCCAAATATATATGAGGAAGTGAGCCAATATTGTATCCCTGAATCTCAGCTGTCTGGTTTTGCACCCAAAGGGGTTAGAGTAAATTATTTTATATATCATAAGAAAAACACTAATAACTTTACAAAGTAAAGATATTAGATGTCAAGAAAAGATGAGTAGTTAAATTGATATTTATATTTGATATGTTGTCATATCTAGTGATCTGTAAACTCTTCAACTTTGGAATTATCCACAGAATCACAATTAATCGCTGCTGTTCTACTTTCTATTAGAAAATAACAGAGATAGCTAGTGAATGAATTATACTTGTGCTTAGAATCAACAATTTGCAGAAAGGGAAAGAATATAGACTCATACACCAACAATTTTATCCTGGAAAACCTCCAGAGGAGGAAAAACCAGTCGGGAAGGGCAATTGCTCTTTCTTCCCACTTTTATTGGCCAATTCAATAATAAGTACATAAATTACAATAAGTATGAAAGAGAAGTAGATAATATCTCACACTTCCTCCCAGTTGCTTGCTCTGACCCAATTGCTCCTTGCTTCTACAAATCACAATTCCAATCACAATTCCAACACTAAGAGCTTCTTACTCGCTTCATGCTTCGATGCCTTTGTTCTCTTCCATAACATGCATTTATAGTCTTTCTCATGTTCTCCCGTGCACTGGAGAATGGGAAAAGTCATGCAGAAGAAGAGACATGGACACCCTTTGGAATTTTGGGACTGTTCGTGTCATATTTTATTTTCATCAAGAGCCGGGACCCGCCAATGCGGACCGGCGGTCCCAGGACTCCGCCGCTGGGGCGGCGGTCTCATCACTAAACAGACAGAACCTCCGTGTATATTTTTTTCTTCTTCGTGTTGGTTGATTTGATAAAGTAGAGTCATTTTGGATCCCTATGGATCATCTAGGGTCAAGACTACAAAATATATTAAAAGAATCTTGAATTGCAAGTCTTTGAGATGAGTACCAACGAGTATTAGTCCCGAGGCGAGTACCGATCTCCGGGATGTGCCTCGGTGGTAGGAGACGAGTCTCTCGTGCAACACCGCCATAATGTAATAGCCAACAAAACTAAGAAAATGATACCGAGTCTTTGAGTCGTGCCTCGGTGGTAGGAGACGATTCTCAATGCAACACTTCCATAATGTAATAGCCAACAAAACTAAGAAAATGAATGATGTTGAACAAAGATATCATTCTGTTGTCACGAAGGAATGCACCCTTTGGGGAGTGGTGTGATGACTCCCCTTCCAACTGACAAAATTGAAACACTCCTAGGTTGTGGGTGACCTAAAGTTGGAGTGAGTCTCCGAAAGGG
Organism: Taxus wallichiana var. yunnanensis; assembly: GCA_018340775.1. Classification (NCBI taxonomy): domain Eukaryota; kingdom Viridiplantae; phylum Streptophyta; class Pinopsida; order Cupressales; family Taxaceae; genus Taxus; species Taxus wallichiana. Next base: position 24,907,012 of record CM031243.1, on the reverse strand, counting down.
TTGGTTCCCTTAATGTAACACCTAAAAAAATAACTCTACTCTACTGCTGCAACAAGGAAAATGGGTAAGAACTAAGCACAAGGCTGAAACAGAAAGTTGAAAACAAGGTGATGCACTGAATGTTTGAGGACCTCTACTTGCCTGAGCATACACAAGAGGATTAAGGGGACCAACACACCATACACAACTCACAATTTGACATACTTTTGCATAAGTGTTTCATAGAGAGGCTTAAAGTTATGAAAACACACAAAAGGGGCATCAAATGGCTTTATAAGGGCTCAAATGGTGAAGCTCCACAGCTGAATCCTACATAAACTTGATGAAAACACAGACTATGACCTGCAAATGAATGTATCTGCATAAAGGTAAGGAAATAAGACTGCAAATCAAGGATAAACACTTCTATCACGAGATAAAATCAGCTATTTCACAATTCTACACAATACACAAGTAGTGAGAAGGTAAAAATGGTTCCTTTATTAATCCAAAAGGTACAAGTACAAAACCAAGCAAGGCTTAACCACAACCAACCAGAGGTCCCCTCTTTAATGAATAATCTCCTTTATATATAGGAGAAATGAACTATAGAGAGGAAAGAGCATGCAAGAGTTCACAAATGCCAACACTATGACATCAAGTAGTTCACAAACTGAAACTAATTGTGGAGTCAATGTTCTCTAATAGGCCTTGTTGCATGTTCTCTTAACATAAGATTAAACTCTCCTTCATCTTTTCCTTGCATGCTTGACTTCCTCTTCACTCTAACTTGATTTGTACTCTAGATTTGACCAAAATGATAAAACGGGGTTTTACTCCAAGTCTGGACTGTAAGAATAAGTTTTGTAGCTGCTCAACACAATTTTCCTAGCCTTTTTCCGTTTGCAATCTCACCATTGCTTTAAAGCGGAGAATCGGGGAATTGGAGGAACTCAAGAACAATTCCTCCTGTTTCATCTGGGGCCGACTTGGCTGATTGTTCTGACTGTTCCTCTTGGGGCCGACTTAGCCGATAGTTCTGCATGTTCCATCTGGGGCCGACTTAACAGGAAAAATGGGGAACTGAAGGAATTGAGGAATAGTTCCTCTTACCTCAAAAGGTCGATTTAACCAACTTATGCTTCCCGAATCGGCTATGGCGGATATGCGGAGAACTAGTGGAACTCAGGAACAATTCCTCCCGTTCCTCAAAAGGCTGACTTAATCGACTTATGCTTCCCGAATCAGCTATGGTGGATATGCAGAGAATTGGTGGAACTCAGGAACAATTCCTCCTGTTCCTCAAAAGGCTGACTTAATCGACTTATGCTTCCCGAATCAGCTATGGCGGATATGCGGAGAATTGGTGGAACTCGGGAACAATTCCTCCTGTTCTTCAAAAGGCCGACTTACCCCAAAACTTAACTCAATCGGCCAAATCGGTAAAGCGAGGGAACAAAAAAGGAGCTTAGGAATTGTTCCTCAAAAGCCGATTTGATCGAAAAGAGGTGTGGGTTATGCACTAACTTCTACAATCTAATTTTGACTATGTTTTGACCTCATGGAAGTGGATTTGCTTAATAAAGATCTCTCAGACCTGAAATAGACCATGGTGACTGAAAAGGCAACATTCCTTGGCGGCCTCTGCTATTTGCTTGCTTGCCAAGCAAGGAGATCAATAGCCTTAAAGAATCCATTGGGCATGGAGTCATACCAATCTAATCTGAAAGTGTACACTCTGTTGCAACCTCTTGAAACAACTTCGAACACCAAAATGCCTCCTCAAGACAACAACAAAATGTGCTAAAGCACTTATGGTAAAGACAACAACACCAACAACATGCCCAAGGCACATAGAGAAATGAAACTAAAGCAACAATGTGCGTGAAGCACTTGGAAGAAAATAAGACAACTACTTACTATGTACAAGGGTGAATCATGACCTTTAGAATAACACTTGATGTATATCCCATTAACTGGGATAGGAAACTCTTCACCACTCAACTTGGAGAGCTGAAAGGCATTGTGTTGCTTGCGTAACTAGAAATCATAAATGGTCCACTCCATATAGAGTTAAACTTGGTATGCCTTATGTAATATCCCCTTTTTGGACACGTTAGGAATTAACACAAATCTGATCACACACAGTTGTAAATAATTAATTTCCAAACCCCAACTGCTGCAAACTTCAAAAATTAATTCCCGATTAATCGTTCATGCAAAAATCTTCAAACTTTGGATTTTGGGTCACAAAAATATGAAGAACAATATGCAAAAATCAGATTTCACACAGCCAACCCGAAACCCTAATTTTGACCTAAAAAGTAGGTCGCCCAGCACTTTTAGGGCACAAAAACTCCTCCAAAAATTATGAAATCAATTTATCCTTATTCCTCCTAATTTATATAATCAAGTGCAATATTAAATCAACCACAAACTGCAGATTTGAAATAAATATTAATTTACCGTACCCAGAAAAGCCTGCACACAGCTGAAATATTCTAAAATTGATCTCACTCAAAACTCAATATTTCTTCACCAAATAAAATGCAGATTGTTCTATAAATTAAGATCTTTCCAAAGAATTAAAGATCTAAATTTTGTGATAGCCGAAAACCCTCCAAAACAGCACCCAAAATCCTCAACTCAGTCGCTAGGGTTAGATTAAGTTTAGCCCTTCGTATTAAAAATTAGATCATAAAACACCCAACAATCATCAATAACATCCAAATATCCTCCTCAAATAAATGCGCCACTTATCTAAACAAGTCGCCAATGCTTGTAAGCATAAATCATACAAAGAACATACTTCAACACAAGATAACTCAACAAATAGAACAAGAGAGAGTACTTGATTGATCAAACCAACTTACTAACTTCCCACGCAAGAGAGAGAGAGAAAGCTTTAATGGGCATGCATCCCAACTCCAAGCATGGAGCATAAAATAAATATCATCATAACATAAGTCTAACAATGATCCTAGCACTCCTTTTATAAGCAAGGAGGCACAAAATTCGAAATCCCTAGGAGAGGGAAATTATTAAGTAAAAGCAGTGTATTATCCCTAGGTGTGGCGTCCCCTTTTAAAAGGGTGATTTTAATATTTAAAAGCCACCTAAATATTATTTAATTAATTCCTCTTTTTAATTTGCATTTTGGGAATTTAATTAAATAATTACTTGCTCCATAAATATTAAATAATTAAATAAATATTGCTTTATAATGTCAAATGATTAAAATCACTCTCCAAGCAATATTATAAAATTATTTAATATAATTTTCCCCTTGCAACATCCCTAAAGCCCACGGGGAATGATAGGCTAAGGGTCTTCAAAAATGGGGACATTACAGTCCTCCCTTCCCAAGATTGCTTGCCCTCAAGCAATAACAAGCTCATGTGTCTCGTGTCCAAAAGTGTGGTACTCCAAAAGCCGTGCTCCCATGCCACTCAAGTGAAGTAGCATTTGCAATATCTTGGACTGCTTCATTCTCCTAAAAGTTAGGAGTGTAGTCTGTTGTAATTTCTTCTTCAAACCTGCGCATGAAGCAAACAAATTAGAAAAATAAGTGTTGAAGAACACTTTTCCAATGTGTCTCCATGGCATGTACAACTCCTCCATGTATGGGCTGCCCCCAAACTCTGTTATGTGGCCCCAAGTGCTGCTGTAATCTCCAAAAATCAGAATTGGAGTGGCTGGTTTCCACCCCGAAATAATCACCCATGAGTCAACATCAAGTACCATCACCCATGTCATCGAATACATGTGAAAAATCTGAATTATGGAGGTGATATCATCCATAGAAATTAGAGGACAACAACTATCATGTTTCCAAATTATTTTTCCCACATCAATGAGCAACCATCTAGTAAAAGCAATAGGCCCCCATGCAACTGAAATTTCACTCCCTATAATAAAAATCTGAAAATCATCCATATGCACAGCTGAAAATGAGACTCTTACCATGCCATGTGAAGCCCATGTGATCCATTCTTCATCATCACAACCCTCAATACATTGTTCCCAAGAAAACAAATGCTGAAACTCAATCATATGCATGATATAGAGCTGATTCAAAGTGAATCTCATGACAAATGTGGTACTTCTCACTATCATGGCTGAAAATACAACATGCTTACCCTTTTTCTCAGAACATAACATGACAACTCAACACCAAACCTTCCTCTTCGCTGCTCCCAATGTAAAATAAGTGCTAAATGGTCAAAAGAAGAACCTGTAACATGTACCAATGATGCTCCAAACTGAAAATCAGCGTACCATGTGACTAAATCCTTTTGTAAGCATGTTAACATGTCCTCAAACAAACCAAAAATGTACATTACAGCAGTGTGAATGTTAAGTATGCACATATTCCTCTTGGATGCAAACTCAAACATGAATAGATGATGCTCGTACCTTCCTCTTATGACCTCAACAATCAAAAACTGAATTTTATCAAGGTATGAGAACAATAGAATGTCCATCTTAATCATCTTATGAGCACTAGTAAATACAAACAACTTGTTATTTACTTCTCCATGCCATGTAGAGGGATGACATCTCACTATTTTTGTTGCACCATGCATATAAGAAAAAGAGAAACCATAATTCATGCATCCATAAACCATATCACCGTAAACCCAAGGAACTTCAAACCTTTGATTGTGCCCATGTACCTTCTTTATGGATAAAGAAAATAAATCTAAAATATCATGCTTGGGGCTGCTCATTACATTTTCGTACCATAAAACACCACTTCTCACCTTGTAATTATGTACCTTTACTTGACATGTGCATGGAGCTTCCTTGGAACTTGATTCTAGAAGAGAAAACACACTTATTTGCTCCCTAATAACTGCTGTTATACACAGGCCAGCAAGCTTACTGTCATGATTTTCATTTGTAGGAGTCTTAGGCATCCCTTTCCTTTTGCCATGTTGACACTTATGCACCCAAGTGTTAGGAGCAAAAATATCAACAATAGTATGACCAAAATACCTCTTATCAGTCCATTTAACATGCTCATACTCATATTCATCAAAGCTCAACATATAAGGAGGAAATAAACATGAAAAATCATACCTTGGGCTGCCCCCAACATCTACAAAACTCAGAATTTCTGAGTTTAGGACAGCGCTCTTTCCCTCATCATTTTCTTCATCTAAACCCCTTTTTTCTCCTTCACCAATGCTTGTGTCATGTAGGAAATGACTTGGAGTAACCATGAGACTCATACTCCCTTCTTGTCCTTCAAATGGCTCATGATGAAGGTGAATGGTATCCTTCAAATCTGATTTTTCCTTATGCACATGCTCATCAACAACTCCATCATTAGTACTAGCCAAATCACACTTGGAATAATTTATTACCTCAATGTAGCTGTTAAGTGGTTGCTTTTTATGTGGAGGGAGATATGGTGAAATAGACCTCTTTAAGGCCATATTGAGGTCTACCCTTGGCTGCCCCTTTGAAGCTTGTGTTTGATCACTCAATAGTGACCTTGGCTGCTCCTCCACTATTTTTCGCTGCATATGTACAGCAGTACTGTATAGACCAGCAAGTTGAGAATGGTCTAAAGTGCTCGGAAATGCCTCTTCTCCTTTCCTATCATTCATCCCCTCATCCTTGCATTCATTGCCAATCCAAGTAGCATTAGTAACAACTAAATAATGATCATTAGTTACCTCTTGGCTGTCCTTATTTTGCTTGTCCATGCAAACTTGCAAATCAGATTTCTCTTCCCTCTTGGGCTCATCTCCCATGATTATTTTATCAACATGCATGCCATCATACAAAGGCAAGAAAACCTCTTCAATCAAAAATAACTCTTTACCTTGCTCATTTGCATCTAGAGGCTCTTCTACCTTCTCTTCCTTTTGAACTAAATCTGATTTTTCTGTGCAAATGCCAACTTTCATGCAAGTATTAGATACCAAAATTTTATCATTAGACACCAAAGAACTCATACCTTGGAGAATCATAGTCTTCACTTTGCTTGAGCATTGCTCTAGAACACCTTGGGCTAGTGTATGAGCAATACATGATGCCTCTTGACTCAATCCTTCCTCCAACATAGATAGCAATTGTGTTGGGGGACTCTCATATTCATTTAATACCAAAGACATAATGGTTTGCATGGAGACCATTATCTCTTGAGTATGATCATTACGCAGAACATCAAAGAACACCTCAAACATGTGAGAAATAAGATCATTACATTCTAGGTCCATCATTATCACACAAGATCTTACCTTTGCCATAGTGTTTAAAATACTAACCCTCTTACCAAAGCAAGGGCTTGCAAGGTCCCAAAGGCCTTGGAAACTTCCCACCATGACCTCAAATATGTCCTCCATGATGGCATCACTATACGGCAATTTAGGGGCTGCAATTCTCATGACCTCACTAATGCAGAAGATGACCATGATTCTGACTTCTCCATCTTTGTGATCCAACAACTTATGCTTAGCCAACTGCATCACCAAGGAATCCCTTGCAAGAAGCATAGATCCATAATCATCTTGCTCTATTGTTACCAAGCAACTTGCTGCTTCTTCCAAAATTTTGAGCAACTCATCCTTTGATGGAGGTAGGTGCTTGAGAGCTCTACCAAGTCTCCGAAATCTTGTCTTCATGTTACCTGCACTAGATAAATCCATGATCCACAAGCAATGTCAAACCTCACAGGTGCAAAAGAACATGCTCTGATACCACTGTAATATCCCCTTTTAGGACAAGTTAGGAATTAACACAAATCTGATCACACACAAGCTGTAAATAATTAATTTCCAAACCCCAACTGTTGCAAACTTCAAAAATTAATTCCTGCTTAACCGTTCATGCAAAAATCTTCAAACTTTGGATTTTGGGTCACAAAAATATGAAGAACAATATGCAAAAATCAGATTTCACACAGCCAACCCGAAACCCTAATTTTGACCTAAAAAGTAGGTCGCCCAACACTTTTAGGGCACAAAAACTCCTCCAAAAATTATGAAATCAATTTATCCTTATTCCTCCTAATTTATATAATCAAATGCAATATTAAATCAACCCCAAACTGCAGATCTGAAATAAATATTAATTTACCGTACCCAGAAAAGCCTGCAGACAGCTGAAATATTCTAAAATTGATATCTCACTCAAAACTCAATATTTCTTCACCAAATAAAATGCAGATTGTTCTATAAATTAAGATCTTTCCAAAGAACTAAAGATCTAAATTTTTTGATAGCCGAAAACCCTCCAAAACAGCGCCCAAAATCCTCAACCCAGTCACTAGGGTTAGAATAAGTTGACTGTATTAAAAATCAGATCATAAAACACCCAACAATCATCAATAACATCCAAATATTCTCCTTAAATAAATGCGCCACTTATCCAAACAAGTCACCAATGCTTGCAAGCATAAATCATACAAAGAACATACTTCAACACAAGATAACTCAACAAATGGAACAAGAGAATACTTCAATTAATAAACCAGCTTACTAACTTCCCAAAGCTTCCCACGCGAGAGAGAGAGAAAGCTTTAATGGGCATGCATGCCAACTCCAAACATGGAGCATAAAATAAATATGTTGGCTAGATTTTTTGCATAGCATAAAACCTAGGCAATCATGAGATAAATCTCCCTCATTTACCGGTGAGGCTCCTGTGTCAGATTTGTCAATTAAAATATGCTAGTATCTATATGGGGTTTTACTTTAACTGCTTGACTCATGAACTATAGTAGATGCAATCTTTGCAGCAATAAATAGTTGTTTAAGAAAGGAAATATTTATAGAAGAAGAGAATTATATAAACACAGAGAAGAAATGGGGAAGATGTGCATCCCAATCAATAGATAACAGAGTTGATTGCATGCACATAGAAGAAACCAATAGATATAAACACAGAATTATAAGCAAAGGTAGCTCTAGATCTAGATCTGAAATAACACAAAGTTTATTAAAAGATCTAAGATATAAAAGCTAGAAACACAATACACCGTGACACAAAGTTCTCCGAAAATCTACTCCTGTATATTCCTTTGCTTCAAGTGGCTCTCAAGGGTTTCAGCACAAAGTCTGAAACACAAGGATGTTAACTTACAAATTCGATCATTAACTTGAAGGTTTTTTCTTCTACTTATAGAATGTAGAAGGAAATTATAAATAGGAAAGGGGTGAACTAAAACATAAACAAGTAAAGATGACATTTGACAATCATCCTCTACTAACTTCTCCTTAAGTGACACATGTATCACTTAACTAATAGAATTGTTCCACATAACTTTAAGTAATGGTTTCAAAACTAATAACTTTAAAGTTTTACAATTTCATCCGAGAATATGAAAAATAGAAGAAGAAAGAATAAAAGAAGAAGTCAAGCCAGTTGTAACATTTATGTCTTCTTTTTGTTCTGATACTGGATATACTTGTCGAACATGTAATTCAACATCTTCCCATCTGTTTTAGCCACCGCTTCCTTTTCTGTCCTGAACTGCAGCAATCCTTCGTTCAACACCTTGATACACACTTCCACATCCTCCAAGCTCGGCCCGAACCTCGCAATATCCGCCTGCAGTGCCACCAGTTTGCTAATGGAATTCATTGTGAAAGGCTTAGTAGCTCCATCAATTCTTCCTTGTACCATCAAAAGAGACCCTTCCAGGGAATTAGGCACTCTGCTAGGAATGATCCGTACATATGAAGTAACATTTCCGACCACTTCCTCCTCAGTGAAAGAAATGATACTTGTCTAGTAAGGACGATGTCTTACTCTCAAGTGCCTGCATCCTCTTTAGCAAAACTCTGCAGATCTCCAAACGGAAAGATACTGCAAACTCCAACTACTTCCCCTTCTCAACTGATCCATCCGGTACAATCTGCTCTGCAACCAATACTTCTCCCGGTAGCTTGTTGATTTCGGCCAAAGTACTCAGGTTACTCTCAGCAACTGTGTTCATATCTACTATGCTCGTCGCTTGATTGCTTCACCTGATTTCTTTGCATCATTCATAACCCTTGTGGTGGCACCTCTCGTCAGTTGTACAAAAAGCTTGACGAATAATCAGATTCTTCCATTCGTCAATAGCTTTCACTTGATTGCTTGCATCCTCCATCTCCTGCATAAGATGATCACTCACCGCTCTCGAAATGGGTTGAGTGGAAGATTTAGTAGCCTTAGCTATGATCTCGCACAACCGAGATACATGCTTGAAGCTCGTCTTTCTCGCGCTTTTTTCTCTGTCAAGCCTAAGGAATAAAGCATCTATCAATCTCAGTTCGGGCCTTACATCTTACGCCGTGAGCTCATCCTCCTCCTTTCCTTCGCCAGACCGACATCTCAAAGCAAACTTTTGTCTCGACTCCTCAATGATCAACCTTGAAGTTACCTTAGTAACTTTAGGTCTTCTGTCTTTTCCGCCTAGACTCCAGAGTAGCTGCAAGTTGCGTTCCTCTAAGTTCATTTCCACTCTAACTTCTGGAACCAACTGCGAAGCCAACCATTATGAGAAGTTACTTCTCGGAGAATGAGAAGTTGCTGAGTGCACTATTATCTCCCGCTCTGTTCCTCTCCGTCGAAAGCGCTTTCTGAGTGTTATGGCTGCCATCTTCTGAATCATCCAAGGACAAAGCTCTTTCGAACTCTGCCATCTGTAGCTTCAACGTCTCTTTTGGAATAGGTGCTGAACGGAGTGGCTGAGGAGAGAAGATGAATGTTGCCAGATTCAGTGGAGGCATGGAAGTGTCCTGTTGAGGTGCAAAAGTCGGTGAAGTACTGGATGCTGGAGAAGCCGGAACTAAAGTCATAGCCGTGGAAGTGATCTTCTCCTTTGATTGAGATCTTTTGTGCACTTTCATCTTCTCGGACCTTCTGCTGCTTTCTCCTCCGTGTTTCCTCTTGAGGGAATCTCCTGTGCCGAAGTTGTCCGTGACTTGATTCATCAATGCTTCATCAAGGCAAGATATCCTTCACAACCAGTTTGAAGTATTCACTAGAATAGCGCCAGACCTTTCCTCAATTGTATGGCAGCCCCCTACGTTATCCTGAAGTACGACTCTATCTCCTCCCATTTGATGGTAAGTGTCAAGTAACACATTCCCATCATCTTTAAGATCTGCAGGTATCCGTGCTAGTCCAAAGTCGAACACTTGCCATGCCTTGAAACTGCTGAAATCCTTCTTTTTAACCTATCGAAGTTCAGCCATGCCGGGAAGAACTCTTGCTCATACTTGGATAACATCTCCGCCTCCATCCCTCAAGCTCTATGAATGCTCTGGCAGCTATAATGTCCCACAGTGATCGGGAAGAAGCCCGTAGACTTGTGCCGTTTCGACTGAAGGTCGTGTATCTCCACAAGTTGTCTGCTCAGCTCCATGGTGATCAATCTATCATTCGGATATCTGGGCAGCTTAACCGGTTCTCCAGAAAAGCCAGTAACCCTGAGGTATGTGAAATCTGCAAACTGAATGAATAGACTGCCAATTTGATACAACTTTCGCACGCTTCCTTGCTCACCCTGTTGGCCTTTAGGTCCCTGTCCAGCCTGCAAATGAATTCGTAGAAGAATCCATCATTGACCACTTTGAAATCTTTCGCACGCAGGTACAGTAAGTTGTGGGTAGCACTCGAAAATGGGGTCCTTAGAAAGAACGCCACATCTATCCAGCTTGGAGAAGATGCCTTGTGAAGCTGCAGTGTACACCAAGTAGGAAGTCATTTTGAAGCTGAAAGTACGCTTCACATTCCAGAGTTGCTCACCAATGTTGTCGCTAATGATTTCCGACCAATTGATTATGGAATCAACCTTGTTGACTTCAATGGTCCTGATGAAAGCATACATCTATGTACGGAAAGTGTGAGCGTTTGCCTCGCCATTTATTCTACATAACAATTTGGCAATATCATCTACCTCCTGTAGCAGATTGGACCGTGGAAGATTTATTGGGAACTTGGAAGGAGATCTGGGCTTCTTCATGTATCTACTGTTCATTATGTTCACGCAGTCAACTCTATGTTTCTCCCACCTGCTGCCGGCATCCTGAATGCTAATGGAAGTCACCACCTTTCGCGCCGGAATCTTCAAACAATAATTGATGAACTCTGCGTCCAACCGAATTATTGTTTTCCCGTAGCATCTCGCATTGATCTGGATGAAGGATGGTAAGACCTAGCACACTCCATAACGAACTCTGGCAACTGGGCTATGTATGGAAAGGCTGCAACTTGAATAATTCCACTGCTTTTAACTGCACACATGAGTGAAGTCTTTCCTACTCTGGATCTATCAATCAATTCGGAAAGAGGTTCCGGACCTAGATCTGTGTCTCCTATGTCTGCAAATTTGGAAGTGATGCATGACTCCATTGTGCTTTCTTTTTCATCCCTCTTTGCCATGGCTTTGTCTATCTTTGTCTGAACAATTCTTTTTCTTCTTATTCGGTTGGAATTCTTCAAAATTGGTGTAGATCTAGATAATTCTTCAGATTCGAAGGATATATTAAATGTATTGGACATTGATTAAAGCTCCATTTCTTTTGTAAATTACCTATAACGAATTCCTGCAATTAATTCAGACAAAGATGGCAACCGGAACATAAACAGTGAATTTTAATCATAAAAATCTGCATAATTCAAGCCTGCTGCCCCAAAAATTGATGTTTTGTTTGCATGCAAAGTGAGCATGAATTTTACCAACTTTACCTGAGCACCTGTATCATTTATGCAAACAATTATCCAGACACAAATCAACTTCCTTCAACCTGTGTGCCAAAATTGGAAGTTTTTAGCATTAATTTCACCTTCTTTTGAGCAAAAATCTTCTTCAAATGGGGCACACTTTTCCTCTGGGCTGCACTTCTTTACCTGTGAATTAATTAATTCATCCTTATGGCAGCCCCTGCTTATATAATCCTTGTGATTCTATAATTAATTAATGCCTTTGCTATTACTGGCAATTAATTAATTAATTAATAAGCTTCACTCTTCAAATGGGGTGCCTATTTTGTGCATGCTTATGGCTGCCATTAAATAAATTAAATTTATTTAATTTTAGACTTCTACTTCCAGTTAACTCAAGCCTCACAGTATGCTTTGACCTTAGCCACTGAAAATAGGAATTAATTTAATCATTTAATACTTTAAAAAGTATTATTTCTCTCCCAAAAGGGGTGCACTTTTTGACATAAAGGGGCTGCCATTAAATAAATAAATTTATTTAATTTTAGAACAGTCTATTTTCAACCACCTTTTGTCCTTTAACCTCTGTTGACTTTTCCACAAGCCTGGGCACCAAAATTGGGTGAATAATTAATTAAATTAATCAATTTAAAGGCTGCCTTTACTTCTCCAAAGGGGGCGCACTTTTTGGCATAAAGAATTCTATTTTTAAGAAACACATGACAATGGGATTATTTACCCTGCAAGGCAGCCCTGAAAATCCCATGATTCACTTAAGTCATTTGACTTTCATAATGGGATTGTTTACCTTGCAAGCGCATAATAAAATCCCATGATTCACTTAAGTAATTTTTCTTTTATTCCACAATAGGAATTTTTACCCTGCAAGACAGGTAATAAATTCTCGCCTGCCTGCTGCCTCTAATTTTTCCATTGTCACTTAAGTGGCGTTGCTTCCATGGGAAAAAGTACCTGCTAGGCAGTACACAAAATTTCCACCGTCACGCTTCTAATTTTCCCATGGTCCACTTCAATTCTTCTTTTTCCAAAAATGCGGCCAGCTTAGAAGAGACTTTTTGGTGCACGACTTTGTCTTTTCCCAGAGAACCAGACCTTCGAAGGCGAATTCCTTCTGGCATAATGTGTGTATATGATCTCCAGCTCCTCTAGGGCAAGAATAAGGCCAAACTAGCAAAAGGAATTGATCCAGAGAAATTTCACAGAAAACGAAACGGGAAAACACAAAAACACAAAATGTTGCCAAGTCACAAATAAAGTCCAGAACTCATTCCTAGTTAAAACCCTACTGTTATATAGGAACAATGATATGTACGATCACAACAGAATTAAACCGGAGCACAAATTGCCTCAAACGGGGCTCAAAATAATTAAATACAAATTTCCCGCAGACAAGTCCCGATGACAGAATATAACAATTTTAGGCATCTGGGTATTTGGCGAAAATGGCTAATATGGCTCTTTGAGAATATCTTGACGCAATATAAGAACTTTCTGGCAATAAAAACACAAAACGACCCATTATTTTAAAAGTACGAATTTTTTCGGATAGGGTAGTCTCAGATTTTAGGATGAAATCTGGGGACACCAAAATATCATCATAACATGAGTCTAACAATGATCCTAGCACTCCTTTTATAAGCAAGGAGGCACTAAATTTGAAATCCCTAGGAGAAGGAAATTATTAAATAAAAGCGTGTATTATCCCTAGGTGTGGCGTCCCCTTTTAAAAAGGGTGATTTTAATATTTAAAAGCCACCTAAATATTATTTAATTAATTCCCCTTTTTAATTTGCATTTTGGGAATTTAATTAAATAATTATTTGCTCCATAAATATTAAATGATTAAATAAATATTGCTTTATAATGTCAAATGATTAAAATCACTCTCCAGGCAATATTATAAAATTACTTAATATAATTTTCCCCTTGCAACATCCCTAAAGCCCACGGGAATGATAGGCTAAGGGTCTTCAAAAATGGGGACATTACACCTTCCCGACTTCCTCATCCCATTTGAGAACAAGGTCTCCTTCCTTGAATGTTCTTGAAACTGCCTTCTTGTCAAATGATTTCTTTACGTGGGCTTGATGAAGCTCCATTGTATGTATTGCTTGGTTTCTAATTTCTTCCAACTCCATTAATTCTGCAAATCTGATTCCCATTGCATCTTCTTCCATCATTTACAATCGATTAATGAGCTCTAGGGCTGGTAATTCAAGTGATATAGGCAACCTTGCTTCTCTACCATAGACAAACATATAAGGTGAGTTACCAATAGCCCTTTTAGGAGTGATTCTATCAACCCATAAGGTTGTCTTAAGCTTTGTATGCCAGGACCTCTGGTTCTCCTCCATGGTTCTTTTGATAATCCTAAGAAGATTCTTATTAGTGGATTATGCCAATCCATTCCCTTGAGGGTAGTAGTTAGAGGATGTGCTCAAATGGATACCAAGTTTGACTACCCATTCACTTGTCCTAGTGCCAAGAAATGCCATTGCATTATCATAAATGATTGAAGTAGGAACTCCAAACCTAGTTACTATGCCTTTGTAATGTCCCCCTTTTCAACCTAGCACCAATTGAAGACTTCTTGCCATTTCTCTTCCCGTGGCCAAGAAAGAATTGCACAAGGGAAGTCTTTGGGTTTCGTTTTTATTTTCTTTTATTGTTATTAATGTTTTTCTTTGGTGTTTTACTCCCTAAGGCAAGTCAGTTGGGATTATAATGCTCCCAACATGAAATTAAAAGATAAAGTAAAGCTCATTAAGAGGTCGACAAGGTTGGGAAGTTTCCAACATGGAAATAGAAGATAAAGCAAGCTTAAGAGGTTGGTCTACACCTTATGACTCTTGGCGCCAACCAAAGGGTATAAAAGGAGTCTTAGGGGCTCATTTGCACATCATTTTTGGCATATACACTTTATACTTGGTCTCTAGAGCTGATTGCTCTAAGTCCATTCCATTATTGAGCAACAATCCATTAGTGTGGCATCCAAGGAGGAAGAAACCCTTCCTTGTGGGAGATTGGAGGACGGAAACCCTTCAATTTGATGGTGTTGAAGACTTTTATTGAAGACCATTTTGCGAGTTTTTATCTAGGGCATCAAGAAGAAGACTTATAAAGAGCTTTTGCATGATTTGAAGTCCCTCTCCTAGGGAGCGACTAGGGTTGAAGTCATTTTAAGTGTCTTCTAGGGCACAACACTCATTTATTATTTGATATTCAGACTTGGCATAATTTATAAGGCTGAAATCATTCATATTTGGTTATTGTTGGGGTTTGGAAACCTCCATTTTGATTATTTCTCTTAGCTGTACTTCTGTTCATAAAATAATTTTCCAGCTGAGTAGTTGATTGATTTTCATGGTGAAATTCTTCTAAAGTATCCCTAAAAGGTTTGTAAATATTGTGAATGAGTTGTTGGGTGGTATATGGGTGAAATCTTGTGTTTTACAAACTGCCGTTCCAAAAATCAAACCGCTGTTCCGTACTGATTTAATTTTCAGTTTGCTGGTCCAAAAATCAGATTTAAATCAGATTGGGGTTTGTGCTAATTCCTTGTTTTTCAGTTTCATCCCTAGAAAGGGACATTACACCTTCATAGAAGTCCAAAACTGAAGTTTCATTTGCTTCCTTAAGGGCCACTACTTCTGTCCACCTTGTAAAGTAATCAGTAGCTGTAAGAATCCACTTATGACCTGCACTTGAAGGTGGGTTAATCATCCCTATGAAATCTAAGCCCCATTGCATGAAAGACTACTCAACCTGTATGGGTTAGAGAGGGAGGGTTGTTAGTTTTGCTTACTTGTAAAGAAAGCACACTTCTTACACTTCTTAACCCATGCATAGGCATCCTTAAACAAGTCAGGCCAATAGTAGCCTGCCCTCATTATCTTCAAAGTGGTAGTTCTTGGAGCAAAATGTCCACCTGATAGCCCCTCATGGAACTCTTCTAAAATACTATCAATCTGATTTGTCTCAATACATCTCAATAGAATACCATTGATATCTTTTCTAAACAATATGCCATCCACCAAAACATAAGGAATAGATTGTAGTCTAAAATACCTCCTTTTAGCTTTGTCTAAACCTTGAGGGCACTCACCGTTTGAAGGAAATGGACCATGTCATGAGTCCAACGAGTGTTCGCCATCCCAAGCACTAAGACAATATCCTTCTCGTCATGCAAATCTGAAGCTAGCTGCTCACATAAACCTCTACCTCTAATCAGCTTTGTGACCTTAATGTCCACATCATACTCCATTACTTCGTGATCCAACTTGCCCTTTTCTCATTTAAGTCCTTGCTCAAGAGGAATTCTTTTACACTTGGGTGTGAAACCATCAAATGAACTTTATTGTTAGAAATTAAGTGCTTGAATTTCTTGAGACTCCTTATAACAGAGAGGACTTGTTTCTCTACAAAGGAGTATCTTATTGAAGTCAACCAGTCGAATCGAAATGACCCCTGGGACGTTTGCAGAGTAAACACAACAGAAAAAAATTCGCCTTAAACCTTAGATTCTATTTTAGGAAGGCATACGAAATCTAAAAAATCAATCCACCAAGGGATTTACAGTCTTTTGAGCTATAGGAGTGATAACTTCAAAAGTCTTCCTCCTCCTAGCGCCTTCTTATCTCTCTCAAAACTCTAATTTCTCTAACCCTTCTCTCTAACCTCTCAAATCAAGGCTTTAGGTAGGTATTTATAGAAAATCTTCCCGCCCATCAGGATTTTGAAATTCCTTCTAGAATCCTCTCATAATCCTGCTCAAACTGAAATTTGAACTTTTGTGCATTATTGGTGACTAATTGTTTCGGATCGGTAGTTGAGAGAAGTCCATTTGGAACTCCACGTCATAGCTGAGTTGGCATCTTTCATGTACCTACCTTTTCATCGTTTTCTACCTCCAGGTATTTTCCTCACGCACACTCTACTTGTTAAAAGATTTGCGCATTGCTGCTAACTTTTCTGCCACGCCCTGTCTTCATAGCTGATCTATTCTAATTCTTGCACACGCCACCTAACTCAGCCAAAATTCCAAAATCTATGTAGTTACCTTTCTTCTGCGATGCTTCGACATTAAACACCTCGGGTAAACAAAAGTGAGCTCTGTCTCATGAGTCGGGCTCTAGAGTATGGCCTAGCTGACCAAGCTCCTTCGCACTTATCAATTTCGCATACTCTTCGGCGTGTTCCCTCCATTTTACTAAATATTCCCTGTATTCCTTTCCGCACGTCTTCTTTACTATCCTTGAGTCTAGTATGGCTTCGATTTCTTTAGTCCTTTTCTCCAGTAGCTGCCTCCTCCAGTCTAGAGTTTCTTCATCTTCTAGCACTTTTTCTTGTAATTCTTCTCGTACGCTTCCCTTCAGCTCTATATACACTAGTATCCCCTTTATGGAACTCATATAAATCTGAAACATTGAATATTGGAGAGATGTCTAATCCCTCGACAACTCTAACTTATAGGCATTTGGCCCAATCTTTTGCACTATCTTACATGGCCCAATTTTCTTCACTTCAACTTATTATAGGTCCCCTTAGGAAACCTCTCCTTTCACAAATGTTCCGTTACTTTATCTCCTTCTTGAAATTCCTTGGCTCTGCGCCCTCTATCTGCACATTCTTTGTAACTTTGATTACTCCTCGCCAAGTTCTCATGCACTTCCTTGTGTAATTCGTGCATATATTTTGTATACTCTTCTGCCTCCGCGCTTCGGTTATTCATTACCTCGCACAATTCTATGACTCCCCTTGGAATTGTCCCATAAACAATTTGAAATGGGGTCCTTCCTATGCTCTGTTAATTGAATCATTGTAGGAAAACTTGGCTTGTGCCAATATCGTATCCCACTAGCCTGGCTTATCTCCTATCAAGCTGCGCAACAAATTGCCTAAGCTTCTGTTTACCACTTTCGTCTGCCCATCAGTCTGTGGATGGTAGGCTGAACTATAAGTTAACCTCGTTCCCAACTTCTTCCACAAAGTCCTCCAGAAATGTCCTAGGAACTTGGTGTCCCTGTTTGAAACTATGCTCATCGGTAGGCCATGCAGCCGCACTATTTCCTTGAAAAATAGATGTGCGATCCCTGTCACATCACTTGTCTTTTTGCATGTAATAAAATGCGCCATCTTTGAAAATCTATCGACTACCACAAATATGGAGTCATTCCCTCTCTGTGTCCTCGACAATCCTAGCACAAAATCCATGCTAATTTCTTCCCATGGTCTTCTTGGTATAGGTAAAGGTTGATACAACCCTATGTTTTGTTTGCGCCCTTTGGCCAATTGACAAACCCTACATCTTTGTACATACTTATGCACATCCATGCTCATCTTAAGCCAATAATATCGTTCCTTTAGTTGTGCCAAGGTTTTGTCATTCCCAAAATGACCTCCTAATCCTCCACTATGTTTTTCTCTGATCATATTCTCACGCATTGATCCTTGTGGTATGCATAATTGTGCTCCTCAGAATAACATTCCTTCCTGGATAAAATAGTCTAACTAAGGCGTCCTATCCATGCGCATTGGTTCCTGGCATGCCTCCTATTCTTCCTTGATCAACTGATTAACTGATCATCACCCTGATCAGATATATTGCCTTCCTGTGCATTTCTGGCTAACTTTTGCCTAATAATTTGTTTTCATGTAGATGTAATCAGAAAATACCGTTAATGGCTGACACGTACAGTCAGTTCTTATCTCAAAAATTTGATCCATGGTGTCCATTGTGTCAATTCTCAATAAACCATGTATGTTTGACCTCTCACATATATATTTTTGAATAGATGCTTCATATATTAACAAAAAACAATATTTACAACAAAGGCTGTACAAAAGAATAAGAACTGTACAGCAGTATGTACAAGATAGATTACAGTTTAGTCTGTAAAGCAATCAAAACAACAAGAAAATCAGAGTAACTCCTAGGTTCTAACTGCTTTGCCTCCCGATGTAGCAGAAAACCTATTGCTCTAAGTTGTGATTGAATTTTGTATTTCCAACAGCGAGAAAAATCATCAATAATGCATACATCATTGCAGAAGAGATAATTACATCTAAGCTTCCATATGATAAAGAAGTCTGTAAGTCGTATACAATTCCAAATAATCTGAAAAAGATGATGAATAAGAGTATGAGAATCTCTTAGCAAGGCTGCCTGCCAATGCAAATGTCCCTGAAAGAGAGCTGGTAGGCGTGAATGAACTAGCTTCCAACATGATTTGGCAAAAGAACAATCCCACAAAAGATGTTTAATAATTTCCAACTTTGAACAATGGAGATAGAGATCATCAGTAAGGCCACTTTTAGACAATCGAGCTTTTGAAGCAAGCCCCTAATATATCACAAGCCAACCAAAAACTCGAAGTTTATAAGAGACTCTTACTGTCCACACACTATGAAGTTGATGGATCCACACTGATTCTGCATCTGAAGAAACCCATCTGGCACTGAGATCAGGTGCAAGGGCTTGCTTATGATGCAAGAAATGATAAAGACGGCGTGAGTCATATTGGGAGATTGGATGTCCAAAGACCCATCTCCAATCATGCCAAAGAGGCTCTTGCATATTTAAATTCATCTTAAATGAATCATCCTGGGGGATAAGACCTTGAATTTAAAAAACTAAGTCTTACATTTGTTTCCATTACCTAAAACAAATGTGTTGGATATAATTTGACTGTTGACCCATTCAGAATTAGCAGAATTTTTGTATGCTTTGTTTTTGTTTCTTTTCTTTTCTCCATTCTCGACATCTTTTCTTCTGTGTTTTGAGCTTTATTTGTAACCGTGTTATATTTATAATGCTCAGAAGACTCATGTTTGCTTCCCTCGACTGAAAGAACTAAATCAGTATTGCATGGAAATTGACAAGACAAAGGGAGGGTGGTAGCAAGAAATATAGTCATGTAAATGTGATATCTATTGATAAGGGTGGCATTGTGCTGCTTTCATTTGGCAGATGGATGATCTACAACACTTGGATAAATTCTGCCACTGTTATTCCCTCGCCTTAAAGTGGGAATTAATAAATTAAAGAATCTGCAACCTCAGCAATTTGATTATTTCTTAGTTCTTGACTTGGAAGGGAAAATTGAGATTCTGGAGTATCCAGTAGTGATGATTGATGCTCACTCTTTGGAGTTTGTGGATGCCTTTCACAGGTACAATCTGAGGCATTTGAAACCAGCTAAAATTAAAATGTTTCATTTCCTAGATTACGTGTCTCTTTTTGATACTAATATTTTTACATGAATCTAATTTTGGGAATGCGTTCCATTTTAGCATATACCATTTTTGGTTCTGGTGATGTATAGATGGAAAATTATGGCCAAGATGGTGATGCAGGTATCTAAAAGCCCTAGAAAGCACTTTATCTACATATCTTTCATATTTTCTCAGCTCTGTAACACTTATGTCTCTTAAAGATTTAGATTTTATCTAACTCATGCTTTGGAGAATGTACATGCACTGGCAATACTTGGCTTGCTCCCAAGTTTTCTCACAAGGTGGTAGCATAGGGGTTAGGGTGAGTGTCTTGGAAGGGAGGTCCCATATATGCAAGACCCATTGTGCTGGCTAGGCCAGGACATAAAAAATACCTTTACACTTTATAATGTATTAAATTAATCTTTAGTCCAAAAATTTGGGAGAAGATTATTATTTGATTTCAAGAAGCTCTAATCTGCATTACATAGGATGGAAGGTTTAGAATGTTTTCAATATGTTTTACTAGTTTGGTATTGTGAATCTTGGACTTGGTCTGAATATCTAAAATCTATAAAGCTTAAGGTTTGTCATAAACATACTATAACCTTTTAAGCTTCCTTTCTTAATCCTTACACAGTAATGTCCAAAAATCACAATACAAATTAGTGAAGTGGAATTTTTTTATGTTTTTGTAATATCAACATTAGTGTTAGCCCGGGAAAATCTTCGGAAGGGAATTATTCTGTAGCTGAAGGATATAGTACTTTGATGGGCACTCAGCCACATCCTTGGAAAGATATTTTTGTTGATCTCTGGCAACCTGCGTTGTGGCCTAAAGTAAGATTCTTTATCTGGCTCCTATTATACAAGAGGTTCTTACTGGAGACAATTTGATGAAAAGAGGTATGGTGGGACCCTTTTGGTGCCCTCTGTGCAAAGAAGCGGATGAAACTTTGATCCACCTTTTTCTTCAATGCCCTTTTGTAATATCTCTATGGAATATTCTGGCGGATTGGTTATCTGTCATTTGGGACTCTTCGATGAATCTTGTGGAAATTGTTAGAGCTTGGAAACACTCAGCCTCTGATACTCAAGACCTTAGCAAAGGAATCTGGATTGCCATTTCTCTTATGTTGTGGAATGTATGGAAAGAGCGAAATAGACGCATCTTCAAATCAGAAAAATAAAGACATTTGGTATGTCAAGGAATTAACTCGCAGTAATATAGTGGAAACTATTGAACATAATATGAAAATCCCTCCCCCTTACCTGGAAAATGGAAAGTTTTACTACAAAAACTCAATTTGGAGGAAAGCAGAGTAAAGACTAAGTCATGTACTAGACTATCGGTCCCCTCTGTTATGAGAAAATGGCAGCCTCCTCCGTTTGACTTTGTTAAACTAAATATTGATGGAGTAGCAAGAGGCAATCCAGTCCAACTAGTATTGGAGGGGTAGCTCATGATTCTTTGGGAACTCCCCTTTTCTTCTTTGGTCATCAATTGGGGCACTTTACTAATAATGTGGCTGAAATCTTGGCAATTCAGAAAGCTCTTTTGGAGGCAACTAAACTGGGATGTCTTAGAATTATAGTTGAATCAGATTCCAAGGTTATCATCAACCTTCTGTCAGCTCAAGAGCAACATAGATCCAATAATTGGTTAATCGCAGGATATAGGATAATATTAAAGTTATTGCTCAACAATTTCAGACCATCATATATCAACATGTTCCTAGAGATCAGAACAAGGTGGCAAATGCTTTAGCTAATTGGGCATTGGATCATAATAATCTCATCAACTTTGGTCCTTTACCTCTGATGTGGTCTCCAGAGAAGCGGAAACAGATTGAGCAAATCCTTCACTTGCAATAATCGATGGATAATTTGCAGATATGTTCTCTTTCTTCTTTAATATGTTGTTGGAATTCCAAGGATATATCTTGGAGTATGAGTATCATGGCTTAGCATTGTAATTTGTATATTTTATTTCTAATAATATAACTCTGGATTTTCTTTTAAATTTTTTTAAAGATAATTTACTTCAATGCTAAATGATGATTTAGAATATAAATACAATAAGCACGATAAATAAAAAATTCTAAACCATGTGCTAATAAGATATGATCAATCTTTGCTCAAAAGCTATATAAAATGAACTAGGGTTAGGGTTAGAAAAGCTAACATTGTTTTGCAAAGTCTAGAAGTGTGACAAAGATATGAAACTGTGGAAATGGGTTGTGCATAGTGTTGTCAGTGTGCTTATAAATTCTGGTGATTTGAAAATGAGTGCAAGATAAGATTGCCTGAGCCAAACAACAATTGATGTTTTTGTCTTTCTATGGCTGATTTTGTCCTTTGGCATTCTGATCCATGACTCACTTTCGGCACCTAGTGTGCCTGTGTCCTGGATTTGGACTCTATGATCAAAATCTAGCGATCACACTTCGTACTGCAAATGGCTTCTCCTTTGAAGAAACCCCCACTCCTTTCCTTGGGGATTGTCAGAAAAGGAGTTAGTCTAATTTGGTTGGACGACTTTAGAAATCTCCCAACTACCGAGCGTTGCATACATAACATTACCTCGAAAGGGCTCAAGCCCAAGTAGTTCTCCCTCCCAGTGAATGTATGTGAATATACATAAACAATGGTTTTTGGCAAGACCCTAATAATGCTTCCAACACTTGGGCAATAGTCTTTGACTTCAATTATGGTGCACGAGAGCGATAAAGGGCAGAAAAATAGGATGTATTCAAACTTATAGGCTATATTGATATAAGGATTTGACGATTCAATGATAAGGGTCAAAAGTTCTTAATGTGTCTTGCCTCTAGATGAACCAAGATGTCAAGAGATGCTCCTAATGAGTTAGGATGTATGTGTTTATATAGGTGACTTGTGTGAATGGTTTTTTGCTCAATTAACCCTAAGCCGATTGGGGTACCTTGTGCAGTTGAAAATTTGACCATTGCAAGAACAACAAACATAATCGCAAAGGTGTTGGCGACTCGACACCCCCTACCAATTTTGTCTAGGATTAGTGGGACTTGATCATAGACATTAGGCAAATAGATAAGAGCCTATATATATGTTAAGTATATGTAATGAACCTTTACACCAAAACCTCGAGGCATTAGTGAAATCCGCACACGAGGATCATTTCATCCCACCACGCTTCCATAGAGCCAGGCCTTGGGATGAGCCTGCGCCCGCACTCCCATACGTACGATCCTTCGCTTCACACCGATGTTTAAGTGCCCCATGGGCCTTGACTACATGGCATAACCAACTGAGTGGGATTTGAACACGGGTGGAGGCTCGATACCAAATATAATGAACAGCTACACCAAAACCTCGAGGCGTTAGTGAAATCTGCACATGAGGATCATTTCAATATAGGGTGCATTGGTTCCAGAAGTACTAAACTGAGTGATAAGTGTTGACCTAGTGGATGGAAAGTATGAAAATTGAGCGAGATGCTTTTAGGATTAAGTCAATTAATGTGTAAATGGGATAAATGCCAAATGATTATTGTCAAGTGCCTTAGTTCAAAATTTCAGTACTACAATTGCCCCCATTTTAATCTAGTAATTGAAAAGTGTTGGATTAAAATAAGTATAAATACAAATCTCTCAGTGGGTGTGATGTATGCGAGTTTGGGTTAGTATGCTTTCCCTCTCTCTATGCCATACATGTGAAATTTGTAATAATCACATGTCAAAGCGTGTATTAATGCTCAATAATGATGCTTATAAAATTAGTAAATAAAAAGAACTGGAATTTTAAAAGCATGAAACAATTACACATTACTTCCCTTGGTGCCATCATAAGGGATACGAATATTGTGTGTGAGAACTTTAGCATTTGAACATGCTACAAGCCATGTAGCACTTGAGCCTCGTTGTGGAGCCATTATAGGGCTTGAGTCTACTACGAGCCAATTTGTTTATGATCTTGGTGTATATGTTATAATGTCGTATGTGTAAAAGATTGTAATTTGTTTGGAATAACTTCGTGAATCTCATCATATGGTATCAATTGAAGCCCCGTAGTTGTAATCTGCATGAGCTTGTTATAAAATCCCACAATATGCCCCCTTTTGAGATGAGGGATGCTGCAAAGGATCACTTAGCTCAAAAGAGAAAGTGTTAGTCATATAAAGTACATAACCATAGCATCAAGAATGTAAACCATATATTGTTATCATCTAACATAGTATAATGAAGAATGTACGTTAGATATAAGCATTTTGGAACAAGTAATAAGTGTTCATCATATTGTGAAGCATATCATGAGATTATCCAATAACTCAGAAACAACATAGCAGTGATTGGTAGAGTAATATGACAGCAACAAACAACTTAATGCCTAATGGATCCATAGTGACCTATGACATGACATGACACAACATGACATGATAGGCCCATCATAAATAGACATAACTGACAAGACATGACGACTTGACCAATGTTAGTTGTTAGCCGTGTGTGCAAAAGCATGTGTCCAACCATCATGCCTAGAGCAAGAGATGTATTAAGCAATGTGCCATGAGAATTTTTTTAACAAGCAACATACTATGAGCAACTTTTAAATCAATATATATATATATATATATATATATATATATATATATATCATGAGCAAGAGATAAAAATGGAATATGTATCAACCATTGTGCCTAGAGGCAAGAAGTGTAACAAGCAATGTGCTCTAAGAAAGATGTGTAACAAGCAATAATACAATCGTAAAATGCATCAACCAGTTGTGCTAAGAGCAAGATATGTAACCAACGATGTGTTATAAGCAAGTAATTTTGATAAGCCATGTTTTCTAAATTAAGTGTACCATATGCAAATGTGTGTCTAAACAATGCGTGTCATAAGCAATGTGTGTCTAAGTGTAGTAACTCAAGCAAGATGTGTCAGAAGCAATAATATGTCATAGGAGATGCATTCTAATCTAGAGATGTAGCAAATGATATGTCTATGAAACAATATTGGTGACAAACACCGTATTTGTGTGAGCATAAAGCATACAAGTAGTGAACAATCAACGTATAGATCAACAATGGCATGTGAGCAAATAGAGGATAAATCATATAAGAGCATAGAGAATAAATCATATAACAGACAAAGTGTACAACATATAAGTGCCTAGAGAAAACAAGATCGTACAACATACAGATTACAAAGCATATAACATGCAAAATTTCAAAGCAAACAAAGCAACCAATATCGTAGAGTATTCAAAGCATACAACATACAAGTGCGTAGAGAAAACAAGATCATACAACATACAATATTGCAAAGTAGATAGAGTAGACAATATTGAGAGAGAGAGCAGACAATATTGTAGGGTAGACAAAGCATACAAGTGCCTAGAGCAGACAAAGCAAACAATATCACAGAGTAGATAAAACATACAACATACTAGTGCCTAGAGCGGAAAAATCATACAACATACAAGAAGCATGAAGCACATAGACGCAAGCATGGATATAGCTACAAATTGAGTGGTATAAGTAACAATGTCAGATAGCCAAAGTAAGAGCCTAGGACCAAGAATAGTCAACTAGTATAGGAATATGTAACAAATAAAATAATATCAATAAATGATAAATACAAGCAATCATGGAACATGGTCGAATAATATCTAGAGATAAGCAATGTGATCATTGGATATAACATAATATAGCACGTATTGTAAGAAATAAAGTGCAATATAGACGAGCAAGTGTTGTACCAACAATGGACTAGTGTATAAAGATATGATTGGTATGAGCCAGTTAGGTGCCCCGATGTAGGTATGCCTCCAATGTGGTAGGTATCCTTAGGATAGAAGGTTGTAAGAAGCCACAATATGCTAAAGATATGATCTACTTAGGCACGGTATGTAAGATGCCCCCAATAAAGACATGCTCCCAATGTGGTGAGATACCCCTAGGGACTAGGCTTGTAAAAGCTGTAAAGTGTGTGATGTCCATGGTTAAGGTATTTGTGATTGCTTGATTTGTAGTATACAACTTAAGTGCAAGAGAATATGATAGATGTAGATTGCTAAATTCGAATGATCACAAGGCTTACGTCTAGATAGTGACCAAACAAGACATCCGTAGGTCCCGATTTTGTATTTTTGTAATATTGTATTGTTTTTGTATTTTTGCTATAGGAGAGTGAAAAGGGAAAATTATTAATTGGAATTGGTACTACTGGCCCTCAAGCCTAGGATGTAAACAGTAGAAAAGACGGGGTGGGATCTTGAGTAATAATTGTTCCCTCAACAATCACATTGGACCTGTGAAATGTGTTGCATCATTGGATAACTACCTAGTCATGTGTTAAGAGTATGTGCATGTAGGAAGCTATGTACAAGCAAGTGCATGTAAGATATGAATGCCAGTACATACTTCTCTTATGAAGAGGGCATGTATCCATATACGTACTGAATATGTTTTATTTGGAATAAGTAGAAGTAGCGGGGTTATCTGAATCACTGTTATAAAAATCAGTGATTTATCATGATAAATTGCCAACCGCCCCAGAAATCAATATTCTCATCATAAAAAATCGTTTTTTTATATTTAATGTCCCCTAAATGGGACATAATGAGAATTGCATTCATATTTCTTCTAGTTTCCATTATGTCTTTGTTTGGGTCAATATTGGCTCAATGGATGATGAATTCTACTTGATGTAATAGCGTAAAAGTATTTTTAAATACTTTTATGGTGAGTTGGGCATGAAGGCCTCTTAATTGATTTGAAAATGGTGGAAGGACTTCTAATCTTTATGGGTCGGCCTTGGTTGGAGAGCCTACATAGAGGTTAATGAAGAAATAGAATTACTTGAAGGTCGGCCTATGCATTGGGCTTCTAATTGGATGTTGGCGCCACTTGAGGATATATAAAGACATGAAGGTTCATTTGAAAAGGTTATGCATGTTTATTCTAAAGATTGATATCTTGAGTTTGTGCACAATGTGCCCTACTCTCCACTAAAGACGAAACCTTTAGTGTGGCTCAACTTTGGGGATGAAACCTCCATTGTTGGAAGATTGAGGAACGGAAACTCCTCAAGCTTGAGGGAATCCCATACAGGGGTTTCCAAAGTGCTTCAAAGTGGTTTATTGCTGGTTTTTCCCCCTTCTTACCCTAGGCGACTTGCATGGGTGGAGGGTTTGATATGTTCTAGGGCTGATTTCACTATTTTGGTTTGATATTCTTGTTCGGCATAATTTATAAGGCCGTAATCTGAACTTTGGAGAATTTATGTGAGGATTTGCTATTTTTCTAGCCCTCGGTTTGGGCTCAACTGCTGCTGTCATAAATATTTAATTCCAGCTGTGTTTATCAGATATTTCTTCAATAATTGATGTATTTGTGATGCATAAATATTGTCGTGGCTAAGATAAATTATTTCGTGGCATTCTACATTGATTTACATAGTGAAAAGTGGATTCGAATCTCATAGGCAGTTTGCTGCCCTAGGAGACTGCAGATTTTGTATTGGTTGATCATTCTAAGATATTCTCAGCTATTTTCAGTTTGTTGTGTGTGTGCTTGAAGGTATTTTCAGATCAGATCTTGTGGTGATAGCCGGTAAACCCTTTTTCTCCATTTTCAGCCCAAAAAGGGACATTACAGTATACTACTATGGTCTGCACAGGTTAGGTTGCCATAAAGCGCAATTTGAATCCTAAAATTGTAGTTTTTTAAAAACTTGCATTTTTTTGCATAAAATGTACGGAAAACTGAGATACATCATAAACAAATATTGATATGTACAAACAATCACGGTTTCTATCTATAAATGTCAAAAATGAGTTTTTGGGGTTTTATTTCATTGATTTGCAGTCAGATTTGGAGCGCTTTTGGTAGTTTGCAAGCAATATTCATGGGGTTTTCAATTGCTATCAACATTCACCGATAAGGTACCTTTTGTTTTTATTTTTGTGAACAAAAATTAAATAAATCCTAACCCTAAATGTTGGTTTTCCAAGGGTTAGGGTTTTTAATTGAAATATTTACCAATTTAGAAGATTGAATTTTAGGTTATAAAAAATTATTAAACCTTAACCCTAACCCTAAACATTGGTTTTCTAGTGTCCAGGCTAGTTTTTAATCAAAATATTTACAAATTTATAAGATTTTAGAATTTTAGGTTATAAATTTTTTAATTACACCCTAAACCTAACCCTAACCCTAAATACTTGTTTTCCAAAGCGTTTAGTGTTAGGTTTTTTTCCTAAATTGAAATATTTACAAATTTAGAAGTTTTTAGTATTTTATATTGTAAATAAATTTATCACACCCTAGCCCTAACCCTAAACATTGTTTTTCGGGTGTAAGGGTTAGGTTTTTTCAAAATAATCAAAATGTTATAAGTTAGAAGAGTTTAGGTTATTAAAAACACTGAATACATCCAAACCATAACCCTTAACACTATTTTTTAGTGTTTAAGGTTAGGGTTAGTTTTTTTTTGAAAAAATGAAATGTTTATAGATTTAGAAGACTTCATGTTATTTAAAAATTTAATACACCTAGGGTTAAGGTGTATTAAATTTTTAAATAACCTAAAGTCTTCTAATTTTATTAAACACAAATTTAATACACCCTAACCCTAACCCTAAATGCTAAGTTTTTAGGGTTAATGTTAGTTTTTGGGGATAAAATCAAAATGTTTGCAAACTAAAAGATGTAAATGTTCTATATTACTATATGGTAAATGTTTGTAAATGTTCTATATTACTTTATGGTAAATATTTTATATTAATTTATCATGTATGTATTAATCTGTTGGCTAGATTTTCTGCACAGCTGAAAACCTAGGCAGTCATGAGATAAATCTCCCTCATTTACTGGTGAGGCTCTCGTGTAAGATTTTGTCAATTATATTTTCTAATATCTATTTGTTGGTTTTACTTTAACCGCGTAGCTCATGCACCATAGCTAGGCAATTTTGCATTTGTGTAAATAAATATGTGCGTAAAGAGGGAAATAATTAAATACGAGAAGAAAGGAAAGGAGATGTGCAACTTGACCAATAGTTGATAGAGTTGATCACATGCACATAGACGAAACAAATAGATCTTGAAAATACAGAATTTAAAGGAAATGAAAGCTTCAAATCTAGATCTGAGATAACACAAAGTTTGTGCAAAGATCTATACAGAAGTAAGAAACACAAGCACTGTTGACACAAAGTTCTCCGAAAACTGTCTCCTTTCAATTCCTTAGCTTTCATAAAGATATCAAGGGTTTCAACTCAAAGTCTGGAACACAAGAATGCTGATTACAAATTCCTATCCCTTTAACCCGTAGGTTCTTCCTCTATTTATAGTGTATGGAGGGGAAATTACAAATAGGAAACTATAATTGAACTGGCACATGTGGAAGTTGTAAAGGAAACAAATGACAATCTCCCTCCTAGAATTCCTCTTTGCATGACATGCATGATTTATAACTGAAAAATAAAACCTTCTATTTTGCATGTCTGCCACCTATTTCCAAGTAATTGACTTCTTCAAGTAACGAATTTTAAACCAATCACTTAAGTTTTATAATTTAATTGATTGCTCAATTACTTTGTTGGAGAAAATAAGAGAAAGAAGAAGAAAGAGGAAAAGAAATTAGAAGAAAGCTGCAACACTTCAGTCTTGTTCTTTTTCCATATTTTGCATGCGGTTGACTCTTTTGCCTTTGATTCTCACCAAGTTGGATCTGGAAGCAATGACTGTGATTTGCTTGCATGGTATTGCCTTTGACTTGTCTTCCCTCTTATCCTTGAAGCTTTTGCAGTTCTTCTCCAATACATGCACCAGTGCAATGTTTGCCGTAAATAATTCAGACAAAACTCATCATTTTTATTTTTAATTGCATATGAGCAATTTTAAATTCGGAAAGCACTCTGGGTGAATGCAAATACAAGTAAATTCAATGAAGGCTTCAACTGGAAGATTGGGAGCACATGCACAAGATCCTGGAAGGAATTTTCCATACACTGACTTCTACATGGGCTGCGTTAGAAACAAGAGGATGAATTTTTTGGAAGCCTTTGCAATTATGAGATCTGGATCTGTCAATTAAATCGGTGATATGTTCGGTGGCCTATGATCAGTATCATTGACTTCAAAGAATCTGGTAGCTATGCATGATTCAATTGATCATTCTCTTTCATCATGCTTAAACATGGTTGGAACAATCTTGTCTCGAGCTCTTTTTCTTTTAATTATGCCAAGATCCCTGCAATTGGATCAATTTGTGCAGATCTAACAATTTCTTCTGATTTGGAAGATATATTCAATGTATCGACCTTAATTTGAACTTCCTTTCACCAATATGAGCACCTGTGATGAATACCTGGGCACATATACCAACATGCAAACACTTAAAATAACAAAATCAAGCTATTCCAACCCTAGGCGCCAAAACTGGAAGCTTCTCTGGTGGAAAATATTCTTTAATGCAAAATCCTCCTTCCTTTGGCACCAAAACCATGCGGGCTGCAATCTTCATAAAAAAGAAATAAGTGCTTCTCCTTTATGGCATCCCATGCTTATATAGCTTTGTGCTTGCTATTTTTAATAATTGCCTCTTCCTATTTCTAGCAATTTAATTAATTAATAGCCATGTTTATTCATCCAATTTGGGTGCCCAAGTCTGCATGTTGCTGGTTGCTTTTTAAATAATTTATTTTATTTATTTTTAGCATGCATCCTTGACTTCTCTTTAGCTCATCCTTTTGCATTGACTTTCCTTCTATTTATGGCGCCAAAATTGGGTGAATAAACCATTAATAAATATTATTAAATGCATTGTTATTCACCTAAGGTGGGTCACACTTTTTGGCAAGGGTAGTTGCTAAAAATAAGAAGTCAACTTGATGAGAATTTCCACCTTGCACTGCAGCTCCAAAAATCCCCTCTTCCACTTAAGTGATTTGACTTTCATCATGGGAATTTTTACCCTGCAAGGCAAGTAAGAAATTCCCGTTGGTGCTTTAAGTGATTTTTCTTTTATAATGGAAATTTTTACTCGCAAGGCAAACTAAGAAATTCACGCCGGAATTTTTGCTGTCACCTCTAATATTCCCACTGCAGCTTAAGTGACTTTGACTTCATGGGAAAAAGTACCCTGCAAGGCAGGTAAGAAATTCCCGCCTATCTGCCACTACCAAAATTCTCATTACTGCCTTAGATCTATTTATTCCAAAAAGTGCAACTTGCCTAGAGAGGCTTTTTGTGCTTGACTTCATCTTTTTGATCAGAAGTTTGCTTTGTGTGGTGATTCCTTCTACAGTGCAATGCCGTAAATGATCTCCAGATGTTCCAGGCAATTAAACAGACTATACAGGACAAAGAACGGACCTAGGGAATTAAACAGAAAGACAACGGGAAAACCAGAGAAAATGCAAAAGAAATAAATAAAAACGAAAAAACGTTGCCAGAAGTCACAGACAAAGCTCTGAATTCATTCTTGGTGAAAACCCTATTGAGATGTGTGAATACTGGTATGCAAAACTTCAACATGATTCAACCGGAGCACAATTTACTTCAAACGGGGCATTATTTATTTAATAAATAATTAAATAAAAATTTCCCGCAGACAAAACTTGGCGGAGGGATAAAATGAGTTTCGACATCTAGGTATTTGTTGAAATTGGCTCATATGATTCACTGGGAATATCTTAACGTAATACAAACATCTTCTGGCAATAAAAACACAAAAGACCCATTATTTTAAAAGAACGAAATTTTTTAAACATGGGGTAGTCTCAGATTTCAGGGTAAAATCTGGAGACACCACTAATGGATTTGAGGGTATGCTAAAAATACATTGAGCAAAACCAAAAACAAAATAAGCATTTCTAAAACATCTTCTTTCTTCTCTCTTTCTTTTTCGGTCATTTGTCATTCGGTTGTAAATCTGGCGCAAGGTGATTGCAGTGTTAGATGGAAGTAGTGATTACAAGCTCGAGTTGCCCCTTGTGAGCATGTAGCCATTATTTGCAATCGAGACCTTTCACGTGGCATTTTTTTCGGTGTAGTTCCACCTACAGTTAATAGTGTTGGGTCGGGAGTCTCGCCCAATCGCGAGAGATGACATAGGGTTGGGTTGTACTGCACTAAATGCTAGTGCTGGTATTAAATCTTGCATGTCTTGGTTTGGAGCATCGCATCGGGTCCTATCCTATCCTATCCCAGAGAGGTGGCCATATCTCTCTATAGGGGTTGAGTGCCCATCCCATCAAATAGAGGTTTGAGTGCCCTAGATATAGATAGGGGGCGCCCTCGGTCTCGGTTGCTTGTGCCCTACCGCGGGACCTCCGTCCCCGGATAGGGAGCCAGTCAATGGCCTCCCGCCGCAGCGATCCCCCATTCCGAAAGGTTCAGGCCGGCCCATTAGGTCCGAAGTTGTATGCCACTGCCGTGCGTGGTGCCGATAGATTCACCACTCCAGCGCCGCGATCGGACATTGCAGGCTGGGCATCTATCTCTCGTCTATCTGGGGAAAACTCACTCTACTCTCACATATCACTCTACTTTCACGTGCATCTCTCTTCCATGTATTATCACTCTTCCACGTACCTTCGGGTATATATGAAGCTTTGTTATATAGAGAGGTGCTCTTCCATACCATTACTCTTCCATGTACCATTGGGTATATAGGAAGGTGCATGGTATATTGGGCATAGAATGGGCTATCGAGATTTAGGTATATCAAAAGTCGGGAGTCATAAGGCAAAAGTGGACACCTTCAAAATATTTTAGTGCCTAAATAGATTTTTTTATGCACACTGCAGATTTGATCATGTCGCATGAGAAAGATTTTGCATGGAACTATGGCACGAAAATTGAAGGCTCAAACAAAACCAAGGTCAAATGCAACTTTTGTGGCTGTGTATGCAATGGAGGCATATACTGTTTCAAGTGGCATTTATCGAGACGAGGGCATGAAGTTGCACCTTGCACTAATGAATGTCCTATAGATGTCACCAATTAGGTTATAGCAACATTGCAATCATATACAAAGGTGAAGGCCAAAAAGGCAAGACAGGTATGGAGGTGGGATCTAACTCTTTGGATGCCAGGGTTGATTTATTTGATGACACATTAGGGCCATTTGTAGAATAGGCACAAGGAAAGGAGGCAAGGTTTCAATCTACCCTTGGATCAATAGCTTGTGGGCCAAACAAAGGTGGAGGAAACATTAGTGCATTTTTTAGCCTTCGCACTACACCTTGAGCACAAACCATGCTAGAGAGTACAAGTTGCAAGAAAATTGTTCACTAACAGGAAAGGAAGGCAATTTCCAACTTTTGGTACTACTCTAACTTGCTGTTTAATATGGTCTGGATCTCCATACTAGCAAATTATGGTGGATAAAAATGTAGTTTGCATGTCCTAGGTTCAAATTCCCATCATATAAGGCTTTTGACTTGATTTGCTAAAGGATGTTGTACAAAATGTGAGCAATGTTCTTAGAACATCGCAAGGAATGAAAAAAAATAGGATGCACCATCATGTTTGTTGGCTAGATTTTCTGCACAGCTGAAAACCTAGGCAGTCATGAGATAAATCTCCCTCATTTACCGGTGAGGCTCCTATGTAAGATTTTGTCAATTATATTTCCTAGTATCTATTTGTTGGTGTTACTTTAATTACATAGCTCATGGACCTTAACTAGGCAATTTGCAGCAAGTAAGCAATTGTAAGTAATATGTGCAAGAAAGGGAAATAATTAAATACGAGAAGAAAGGAAAGGAGATGTGTAACCTAACCAATAGTTGACAGAGTTGATCACATGCACATAGACAAAACAAATAGATCTTAAAATGTAGAATTTGAAGCAAAGGAAAGTTTTAGATCTAGATCTAAGACAACACAAAGTTTATGCAGAGATTTAAAAAGAAATAAGAAACGAATGCACCGTTGACACAAAGTTCTCCGAAAATCTGCCTCTTCTCTATTTTTCTGCTTTCAAAAAGCTATCAAGGGTTTCAACTCAAAGTCTGGAACACAAGAATGCTGATTACAAATTCGATCATTTAACCCGTAGGATCTTCCACTACTTATAGTGTGTAGAGGGGAAATTACAAATGGGAAACTACAACTGAACTAGAACATGAAGAAGTAGTAAAGGGAACATCTAGCAATCATCTTCCTAGAATTCCTCTCTTAGTAACATGCATCAGGAGCTTAGGCCAAAATTGTGCACATCTCTGTCACTTATCTTAAAGAATCTTTTCAAATAACTTAAAGTAATGGTTTTTAAACCAATAACTTTAATCTTACATTTTCATCCGGGAACATAAGAAAGAAGAGAAGAAAGAAGATTTGCCAGCTGTAACACTTACACTTTCTTTTTGTTCTGATATTGAATATACTTGTCAAACATGTAATTCAACATTTTCCCATCCGTTTTAACAATAGCCTCTCTCTCGGTTCCGAATGCAACAACCTCTGACAAAGCAAGCAAGATTATCCTTTACCTTCTCTAAACCAGCCCATATCCCTCAACATCCGCCTGAAGCTTTATGGGTCTGTCAATTGAATCTATCGTGAAAGGTATGGTGGCTTCATCAATTTCTTTCCGCACAACCAGAATAAATTCCTCATGGGAAGCAGGTAATTCATCCGGGATGCTCTCTCGACACTTCTCCCATCTTATTTTCCAGCAACTGCATCCTTTTTAACATAAGCTTGAGGATCTCTACGTGGAAGGAAACTGAAATTTCTAACTGCTTCCCCTTTCCATCAATCCACCAGGTACAATTTGCTCTGCGATTAGCACATCCTCTAGTAACGAGTGTATCTTAGCTAAAGTATCCAGATGACTTTCAACAACTATGTTCTCATCTTCTATCTGTGTCATCAGTTCCTTTAGCTGAGATATTGCCCTGTGCATATTCTCCAATTCAGTTGGTATTCTTTTGAACTGCTCTGAAGCTTGGTGAATGATTTGCTCTTTCCATTGAGCAATAGCTTTGACTTGGTCCCCTGCATCTTCCACCTCTTTAATCAGATGATTACTCACCTTCTCATGTGCTAGAATGGGTTGAGAGGAAGGTTTGGCAACCTTAGCAATGATCTCACATAGCTGGGAAACCTACTTTTGAAGCTTGGCTTTCTTAGCCTTCTCTTTGTCAAGCTTAAGGAATAAAGTGTTCATTAGTGTCTGTGTATCCTGCTTTAATCCTTTTGTGGTAGTTTGACCTATTGGCACTTTGGTCACTGCTATATCAGCTGCCGTGAGCTCTCCCTTGTGCTTTCCTTCTACTGGAACCGATAACTCAGCAAATAACTTCTGTCCTGATTCTTCAATAATCAACCTAGAAGTTATTTTGGCAACTTTAGGTCTTCTATCTTTTCCGCCCAAACTCAAGAGCAGCTACAAGTCATGTTCCTCCAGGTTGATCTCCTCTCTGGCTTCTGGGATTGTCTGCAAAGCCAACCATGATGAAAAATTGCTTCTCGGGAATGAGAAGTCACTGAGTGCACCACCATCTCATGCTTTGATTCTGCTCTATCCGAATTTGCCACCGTGTGTTGTGATCGCCCTCTGAATTGTCTAAAGACAATGCTTTTTCAAACTCCGCCATCTGTGCTTTCAACTTCTCCGCAGGGAGAGGTGAAGATCTGAGTGGTTGAGGAGAAAATACAAATGACGCTGGATTCAACGGAGGAACGACAAGATCTCTCTGGGGTTTCGGGGCTGCTGAAGTGCTATGAGTTGATGTTGGAGAAGCTGGAACTAGCACGATAGCTGTAGATTTGGCCTTCTCCTGTGCGTGAGACTTCTTGTGAACTTTAAGTTTCTCTGGCCTTCTATTACTTTCACCTTCATGCTTTCTTTTGTTGGAGTCTCCTACGGTAAAATTACCTGTGATCTGATTCATCAAAGCTTCATCCAGGCAATACCCCTTTGTCAACAACCAATTTGAGGTGTTAACTAGAACCATGGATATCTTTCTTCAATCGTCTGGTAGCCACCAATGTTTTCCTGAAGAGCAACTCTATCCCCTCCTATCTGATGATATGTGTCAAGTATCACATGCCCATCATCCGCGAGATCTGCAGGTATCCGTGCTAAACCATAATCAGACACTTGTTGCGCCGATAACCTGTTGAAGTCTTTCTTCCGACTTCATACTCGTTTCTACACTTCATCTAGAAGTCTTCCAACGAAGGTACATGTGAGTATTCTTGGGAGATTGTCTTCTTCACTACCCCATATGGATCAAAGTTTAGCCGTGTTGGGAAGAACTCATGCTCATATTCAGAAAACATTTCGGCTTCGATTCCTCTAGCTTTGTGGATGCTCTGACAACTGTAATAACCCACTGTGACTGGAAAGAAACCCGTAGACTTGTGCCGCTTTGATTGTAAGTCATGCATCTCCATGAGCTGTCTGCACAACTCCATGATGACCCACTTGTCGCTTGGATACCTCAAAGAACTTAACTGGTTCTCCCGAAAAGCCGATTACCCTAAGATACGTGAAGTCTGCAAATTGGATGAAAATACAACCATGCTGGGATACAACTTCCCAAGCTTCTTTGCTTACCCTGCTGGTCTTTAGATCACTATTTAATTTGCATAGATGAATCCATAGAAGAACCCATCATTGACTACCTTGTAATCTTTGGCATTCAGAACTGTCAACTGTGGGAAACACTCAAAAATAGGATCTTTCGCTAGTATGCCCGTCTATCCAATTTGGAAAATATACCTGCGAGGCTATTGCATATACCAGGTATGAAGTCATTTTGAAGTTGTACGTCCGCCTCACACTTCGGAGCTGCTCACCGATGTTGTCATTGATGATCTCCGACCAATTAATTATCGAATCAGCTTTGTTAATCTCAATGATTCTCACGAAAGCATACATCCATGAGCGGAAGTTGTGAGTATTGGCTTCTCCACTTAACCTACAAAGCAATTTAGTAATATCATCCCTCTCCCGCACCAAATCGATCGCATGGAAGAGTCCTCAGAAACTTTGATGGAGACCTGGGCTTCTTCATATATCTGCTATTCATTATGCCCACGCAATCTGCTTTGTGTTTCTCCCATCTATTGCCACATCCAACATGCTAATTGCAATCACCACCGGTCGTGTCGAAATCTTAGACAATAATTAATAAATTGTGCATCCAACTTGATTATTGTCTTTCCCGCAGGATCTTGAATTGTTCTGGAAAGAGGATGATATGACCTTGCACACTCCATAACAAATTCAGGCAACTGAGTTGTGACTGGAAACATTGATGCTTGAATAATTCCACTGCTTTTTATTGCCCGTGAGAGATGTCCTTCCGACCTTGGATCTATCAATTAATTCGGAGATGGGTTCAGGGCCTATGTCTATGTCGTTGATATCAAGCAAATCTGGAAGCTATGCATGATTCTGTGGATCCTTCTCTTTCATCACGCTTCATCATGGCTGGAGCAATCTTTGTCTGAGTTATTTTTCTTTTAATCCTACCGGAATTCTTTGTAATTGGATCAATTTGTGTAGATCTAGCAATTTCTTCAGATTCAGAAGATATATTCAATGTACCTAACATTGATTTGAACTCCTTTCACTTGTATGAACACCTGTAATTAATTCAGACAAAGATGGAGTCCAGGGCATGAATACTTGATTTCTGTCACCAAAATCTGCATATAAAGCCGGCTGCCCTAAAATTTGAGGCTTTGCTTGCATGCAAAGCAAGCATAAATATTTTTAAATTCACCTGGGCACTTATACCAACATGCAAATAATTATCATAGCAAAAATCAAGCTATTCCAACCCTAGCGCAAAACTCAAACTTCCCGACAATGAAAACATCCTTTGATGCACAAAATCTCTTTTCGTTGGCGCCAAAACTGTCTGGGCTGCAATCCTTAGCAAAAAGAATTTATTGCTTCTTAATTATGGCAGCCCATGCTTATATAACTCTCAAGCATACTATTTTTAATAATTCTCCTTCCTTTTCTCGGCAATTTAATTAATAAATAATCATGTCTATTCACCCAAATTGACGCCCAATTATGCATGTTGTTGGTTGCTTTTAAATAAATTTATTTTATTTATTTTTAGCATGCATCCTTCGATTCTCTTTGGCTTGTCTTCTTGCATTGACTTTTCTTCCATACATGGCTCCAAAATTAGGTGAAAAGGCCATAAATAAATATCATTAAATACATTGTTTAATGCTAGGGTGGGTCGCACTTTTGGCAAGGGTAATTTCTAAAAATAAGAAGTCAACTTTGATGGGAATTTCTACCCCGCACCGCAGCTCCAAAATCCCTCTTCAACTTAAGTTATTTGACTTTCATAATGAGAATTTTTACTCGCAAGGCGGGTAAGAAATTCCCGCCGCCGCCACCGCCAAAATTTCCACTAGCAAATTAAAACATCTCCTAAAAAGTGCGACTTGCGTTAAAAATAGCTTTCTTTGTTAAAGTGCGACTTGCATGGGTGAATTAATAAATAATCATGTCTATTCACCCAAATTGGACGCCCAATTATGCATGCTGTTGGTTGCTTTTAAATAAATTTATTTTATTTATTTTTAGCATGCATCCTTTAGTTCTCTTTGGCTTGTCTTCTTGCATTGACTTTTCTTCCATACATGGCGCCAAAATTAGGTGAAAAAGCCATAAATAAATATCATTAAATACATTGTTTAATGCTAAGGTGGGTCACACTTTTTGGCAAGGGTAATTTCTAAAAATAAGAAGTCAACTTTGATGGGAATTTCTACCCTGCACTGCAGCTCCAAAAATCCCCTCTTCAACTTAAGTTATTTGACTTTCATAATGAGAATTTTTACCTGCAAGGCGGGTAAGAAATTCCGCCCGCCATCGCGCAAAATTTCTATGGCAAATTAAAACATTTCCTAAAAAGTGTGACTTGCATTAAAAATAGTTTCCTTTGTTAAAGTGCGACTTGATGGGTGAATTAATAAATAATCATGTCTATTCACCCAAATTGGGTGCCCAATTATGCATGTTGTTGGTTGCTTTTAAATAAATTTATTTTATTTATTTTTAGCATGCATCCTTCAGTTCTCTTTGGCTTGTCTTCTTGCATTGACTTTTCTTCCATACATGGCGCCAAAATTAGGTGAAAAAGCCATAAATAAATATCATTAAATACATTGTTTAATGCTAAGGTGGGTCGCACTTTTTGGCAAGGGTAATTTCTAAAAATAAGAAGTCAACTTTGATGGGAATTTCTACCCGCACCGCAGCTCCAAAATTCCCTCTTCAACTTAAGTTATTTGATTTTCATAATGAGAATTTTTACTCTGCAAGGTGTAAGAAATTCCCTCTTTCGCCCGCCACGCCAAAATTTCAACCGGCAAATTAAAACATCTCCTAAAAAGTGTGAATTGCATTAAAAATAGCTTCCTTTGTTGAAGTGTGACTTGCATGGGTGAATAAACCTCTTTCGTGGGAAAAGTTACCCTGCTAGGCAAGCAGAAAATTCCCATCGGTGCTTTAAGTGATTTTTCTTTATTTTATAATGGGAATTTTTACCTGCAAGGGTGTATGAAATTCCCCATGTCTCTGCCACCTCTTATATTCCCATTGTAGCTTTAGTGACTTTGACTTCATGGGAAAAAGCTAAGTTACCGTGCATTCGAATTCATGTTCGAATTCACCGATGATTAAATTCGTGAAAAATTCACTTGGTAAAAAATAAGTGATTAAATTCGACTATGAGAAATATACATTTTTATTAAATATATAAAAACAAAAGATAAATTCACATTTCAAAAGAGAGATAATATCACATTTCATTGATTTCATAAGTAGCTATTACAATAATGTGATTGAAAGCAAAAACTTCAAAAAACATGTGCTCGCAGCTGCATACTAATATTCGAAATGTTGTCAAAAAGTGATGGATCAAAGTCTCGAACTTCCCTATCTAGTATGGGCTAAGTTCTACTTATTACATCAAAAAGCTCTAAATCATCTAGAGCACTTGGCTCAATCTCATCATCACTAGAAACATCATCATTACCAACATCACTAGATTCACCCTCATGTCTATCAGCATCACCAACAAAATCAAGATCATCTTCATTGTCTTGTAGGACATCCTGAAGCTTTTTTTTCTTTGAAGTGCATGCATCTTTTGCCACTTTTTTCATAGTCAATCGCAAATTACTGCGAACATAAACAAGGTCCCCCAGTTTTCCTGATAACAACCTATTCCTTTTTTGATTGAACATGGTCAAAGCTGCTCCAATTCCTCTCACATGCTGATGCACTTACCCCTTGACTCAAGACTCGAATTGCAAAATGTTGTAGTTCAGGGGTATCTGCTCCATAGAATCTCCACCATTCATCACCATCCATGTCTTCCCTGTCATCTATTGTTGATTGGGTTCCAAACAACCCATCCCCTCTCCTGTATGCTCTAAGTTGCTCTCTGGTTTTCTTTGCAACATCTCGATCTGGAACAAGCTTTTCAATGGCTGCATAAATCCCACTCATCACTTCACGGTCACTTTCTCTTTCAATGTGATAGAGTGTCGGCTCCAAATAGCATGCTGCTGCATGCAAATGAGTATGCATCATCCTCCATCTTCCATCACAAATATCCCATATCTCACTATATTCTGCTTCCACATTATTGAATGCCTTCTGGATGTCTTCTTTGCAACGGTCCATGCCCTCATAAACCATGCCCATACAAGGGGTATCGCCATCAACCATGCGGAGCATACGAACAATGGGTGCACACATTTTTAAGACCTTGGCT
Organism: Taxus wallichiana var. yunnanensis; assembly: GCA_018340775.1. Lineage (NCBI taxonomy): Eukaryota > Viridiplantae > Streptophyta > Pinopsida > Cupressales > Taxaceae > Taxus > Taxus wallichiana. Next base: position 24,866,366 of record CM031243.1, on the reverse strand, counting down.
GCATTTTCCCAAAAGTTAGAGCTCAAAATGATTTGCTCCACCTGTTTACCTTTAGATTCTTTTGCAAGAACTGAATCTTCCCACTCTTTGCTGCAAACAACAGTTCGAAGGGCTCCTTTCTGCTCAACAACTCTTTTCAAAGTGATATAGAAGGAGGCAAATCTTGTGTCACATGGCTTCAACAACTCCTTAGATGCATGCCTCCTATAGATACTCAATGTGAGGCGATGGTTTCTAATAAAATTAGCAACTGTTCTTCCTCTTTGAACTGCTTCATGTACCCAAGGGAATTTGGCTAAGTCGTGGAGTAGTAAATCAATACAGTGGGCTGCACAAGGACTCCAATATATATGTGGGTACTTCTCTTCTATCAATTTCCCAGCTCCCACACAATTGCTAGCATTATCAGTCACAACTTGAACTACACTTTCTACACCCACTTCGAGAATTGCTTCATCCAAAATGTTGAAGACATACTCTGAAGTTTTCTTGTGTTCCATGGTGTCAATAACTTTTAGAAATACAACACCTTTAGGGCAATAAACAAGCACATTGATGAGGGGTCTTTGACACATGTCTGACCAACCATCACTCAAAATGGTGCAACCTGTTAACTTCCAAGAGTCTTTAATATCTGCCAATTTTTCAGTGACCCTATTTTTTGACCTCTTCAAAAGTGTAGTCCTCAAAGCCTCTGACCCTGGAGTTGTATAACCTTTTCCAAATTTAATGGATTGCTGAACTGCATTTTTGAAATAAGGACTCCTGGCGACATAAAATGGAATGGCAGATTCATAAAAGAAATCAGCCCATGCATCATCAACTTGCTCTTTTTCAACAGGTTTCCAAAAGCTATTCAGTGTCGCTGCCCCAGTACTAGATGTTGGCATTACAGAGCTTGTGGACATGGTGGAGGAGAAAGAAGTATTTGGCACTCTGGGCCTAGAAAGCTCGCCTTGAATTCGTTGTTTTTTTTGCGCCCTTTGCTGATTTACAACTAATGAATGCTTGTAGTCTTTCTCCAACTCTGCTTTTATTTCAGGAGTGACATTCCGACATTCTTCAACACCGCCTCCTTGACCACCCGGTATGCCAAGAAGGTGGTCCATTACTCTTGTCAATGTCCCACTAAAAGAATGTTGACATAAAGTGCACGTGAGATTGTTTGTCCGACCCTCACGGCTCATGTATTTCCATCCCGCTGCATTTGATTTTGGAGGCGCCATACCAATATAACAACCTGCATTTTTTGAAAAAAATAAACAAAGAATTAGAAATAAATAAATTTAAAAAATCAAATCATACAAAAATTATTATCATGTATTTAATTTAAATGTATGATAATAATAATTATCGGATAATTATTATTATCATACATTTCAATCTTTGATTTAAATAAATGATTTAAAATATATATAAATACCTTCAATTTAAGGATATAATATATTAATTTTTTATAAAATACATTATATAACATAATGATATAAAATATTAAATTTTTATAAAACATATTATATATTTTTTTATCAATCTAATATATAATTTTTCAAAGGATATTATATATCATTTTTTTATAAAATACATTATATAACATAATGATATAAAATATTAAATTTTTATAAAATAAATTATATATTTAATGATAATTTATATAATAAAATACATTATTTAAATACATATTTTATTATATAATTTTAGATGTTACTATATTTTATGTAATATATATATATATATATATATATAAGAAATTAATAAATAGGTAAACCGTAAGTATTTAAGTTAAACTTTAAAGAAAACCGTAACCATTCAAATAAATTAATAATCAAATTTAATATATTTTTTATTCATAAAAGAGTTTAATATATTAAAACGTTAAACTTTTAAAATTTAAGACATTAATTTTTTAACCTAAATTAATATACTAAGTTACTAACCTATCTTTGAACCTAGACCGACATTTAATATAAAAACTTTTTAAAACTTAATTTTTTTAAAACTTTAGACCTACGTTTCAATATAAAAACAAATCAAATAAAAACTAAAATACAAAGTAGAGAGTCGTCGACATACCTGGACGCAGAGTCTCTCCAACAACACAACAACACAGACGCCAAGCTTTGCCAAGTGCCAACAATGGTGGACGCAAATGCAAAGCTTTCAACAACACACAACAGTCAGGCTCGAGTTCAACAGTCAAACGTCAAGCTCAGGAGGTGTGAAGATTATCATCGTGTGCAGGAGATTTTATAGGACAATAACGTTGCAGAAACCCTAAAACGCAGGGACAGAAAACCCTAAAATCGAACTTCAAAAATTTTTAGAGTATTTTCAACGCTTTTCAAGCACGATTTTCAACGTATTACATTAAAAATTGACGTCCGCGAATAAACACGAATTAAATGGCGATTTTCAACGCATTTAATTGGGCCTGTTAAAATCCGGCGAATTTCGATTTTTTTCCTTGTAGTTCGGCGAATGCGGCAACTTAGGGAAAAAGTACCCTAGAAGACAGTAAGAAATTCCCGCCGCCCGCCACTACCAAAAATCCCATTGCAGCATAGACCCATTCATTCTAAAAAGTGCGACTTGCCTGGGAGAGGCTTTTTGTGCATGACTTCATCTTTTTTGGTTAGAAGTTTGCCTTCTGAGGCTGATTCCTTCTCGAGGCCGAGGCCAAATGATCCCCAGATGCTTCAGGCAATCAAACATACTATACGGAACAAAGAACGGACCCAGGGGAATTTAATAGACAAACTGCAGAGAAAACCGGAGAAAAACGCAAAAGAAATAAATAAAACGAAAACGTTGCGTAAGTCGCAGCATAATGCTCAATTCATTCTTGGTGAAAATCCTATTGAGATGTGTGAATACTGGCATGCAAAACTTCAACAAGGTTCAACCGGAGCACAATTTATTTCAAATGGGGCTTTATTTATTTAATAAATAATTAAATAAAAATTTCCCTGACAAAACTTGGTGGAGGGATAAAATGAGTTTCAACATCGGGTATTTGTTGAAATTGGCTCATATGATTCACTGGGAATATCTTAACGTAATACAAACATCTTCTGGCAATAAAAACACGAAAAGACCCGTTATTTTAAAAAGAACGAATTTTTTCAAATGGGTAGTCCTAGATTTCAGGGTGAAATCTGGGGACACCAGTCGGCTCTGTCTGTGGACATCTTTGCCTTTGTCAAAATGACAGGAGTAAAGATGAGATCCCAACATCTCTGGTTTCGTATCTTGTCCATTGGGCTTGGGGTCAGGCAAACAAAAACAACACAACACCGAAAAAAACAAAGAAAAACAAACAGTTTTATTTATATACATACAAGTTTTACCCTGCTCTTTTATGTCCGGAAAAGCTTCAAGTGTTGCCCGTTGAAAGGCAAACGGCAGTTCAATTCCATCCTGATGAGCAAGAATGAAGCTATTTGTCCCGACAATCCTCTTGATCACAAAAGGCCCTTTCCAAAGTGAATCAAATTTCCCATGCATGCCTTTTGTTTCTCGTCTTTTGTCCCATAAAAGGACCCAGTCGCTGATCTCAAACTTTCTTTCCTTGGCTTTTTATCGAAGATCACCTTCACCTTCCTTTGATGTTCTGACAATCTGTCGGCTACTTGAACCTGCACTTCTCATAATTCCGTCAGATACATTATTCTTTTTTCAATGGCATCGGTGAATGTGGCATCCTCCAGAGCTTTAGAAAGTTGCAGCAAAGTGCAATTCCAAGGTAAGAGGCAACTCTGCGTCTCTCCCATACAACTGGAAAGGGGACATGCCTATAGCTTTCTTTGGTGTGATCCTATCTGCCCACAGTGCATCAAACAACTTTTTGTGCCAAGTCCTTTGATTTTCAGTCACTAATTTCCGCATGATAGTCACCAGATTCTTATTGCTTGATTCAGCTTGGCCATTCCCTTGTGGGTAATAATTGGAGGAATGCACCAGCTGGATTCCATGCGTGTAGCAAAACTCGACCAACTCCTCAGAAGACAAATTAGGAGCGTTATCTCACTACTATTTTACTGGGCACGCCAAACCTAATGACAATATTTTCCTTTATAAAACTACACACTTCCACGGAAGTGGCATTCTTAACAGGAATGGCTTCTACCCACTTACTGAAATAATCAGTAGTTGTTAGGATGTAATGATGACCGCACTGGAAGCCGGGTTGAGCATACCAATAAAATCCATGCCCCACTGTTGGAAGGGCTCCTCAATTACAACTGGTTTTAATGGTAATGTAGGCAATTTTATGCGTCGACAAAGTGTTGGCATGCTTGACATCTAGATACCCACTCTTGCAGTATCCTGGAAAAGTGTGGGCTAGTAATACCTTGCTCGAAGGATCTTGTGAGCAGTGACTCAGCTGAGAAATGACCACCGCAAGCCAAATTATGAAACTGTTTTAAAAGCTGATCTTGTTGAGCTTTATCCACACATCTGAGAAATACCCCATCAATTCCTCTCTTATATAAACCATTATCCCAAAGAACAAAATCCTGGACTTCAGTTTAATAGTATGTTTCTCCTTGTGAGAAAGGTGATCTGGGCATTCCCCATAAGTTAAGAAAAAGGCAATGTTACTGTACCATTCATTTACCAGATCTATAAAAAGAACCATAGGCAAACTTTCGCCTACTTCTGGATTTGTTGTCTTCATCTCAGTCATTAATTCACACAAACCTCTCCCTCGAACTAACTTTGTGGGCTTTATATCCAAGTCATATTCCTGCACCTTCGTCACCCACGTGCCTCTTAAGTAGCCCTAGCTCTTGTTGGGTGAGGATAGATTTTACTGCAAAGTATCTGGAACTAGGACCACAATATGTGAGGCAAGAATATAGTACCTGAATGCCTTACATGCTTTTACCACTGAATATGCATGTTTTTCCATGGGAGTGTATTTCAACTCGTAAGCTTTTAAAGGCATGCTCATGAAAGCAATCGGAGCTTCTACATCCTCTTGATTTTTCTGCATCAAGATTGCTGACATGGTGTGTTCGGAGGAATAACAGTAAAGAATGAATTCTTTACTAAAGTCTGGTGAAACCAAGACTGGAGCTTTTGACAAGGCCTCTTTAATTTTCTCAAATGCTTCCTTCCCTTCGCTGCTCCATTTGAAATCCTGTGTCTTCTTCATCATATTTGAGATATGACGGGTTAATTCAGCAAAGTCAGGGATGAATCTTTTGAGAAAATTTACTTTACCAAAGAAAGAGTGAACCCCCTTTTTGGATGTTGGCAATGGTAAAGTCTGAATAGATTTGACACGCTCGGGATCTATCTTGGTTCCTTCCTTTGAGATGATATGCCCTAGTAGCTTCCCTTCTGTTACAACAAAGATTTCTTAGGATTTAGAGAAATACCATGTTTGCGGCATTGGATGAAGACCTCCTCAAGATCTGAGATGTGCTTGCTTCTTTCCTTGGAAAAGACCATCAGATCATCGAGGTATACTACTATGCTTTTATCCTTGAGATGAGAAAATGCCAAATCCATAGCTCTTTGAAACGTAGCTCTAGCATTGATCAAACCGAAAGGCATTTTCTGATAAGCAAAAGTTCCCCAAGGTGTAATGAATGCCGTTTTATATTGATCCTCCTCAGCCACCTTGACCTGATTGTAGCCTGAGAAACCATCAAGCATGGATAATATTTCAGATCCAGTAACAACCTGCAGAGTGTGGTCCATGATGGGGATGGGGTAGTTGTCTTTTAATGAGGCTTGATTGAGATTGCGAAAATCAACGCACAACCTAATCTCACCGCTTTTCTTTCTCACAGGACTATATTGGCTAACCATTCAGAGTGATGTATAGGATAAATTATCTTTGCATCCAACAACTTCTGGATCTCTGCAAAGATAGTCCCTGAAATAGTAGGGTTATGCCGCCGCAGCTTCTGTTTGAAAGGTTTTTGTTCTTGCTTTAATGGGATATAGTGTTGTACTTCTTTGCAGGCTGATAGGTCTTTAGATCCTGATAAGACCAAGCAAAAACATCCATATATTTCTTAAGAAGCTTTGTAAAAGCTTCTCTTTCTACCTCTGAACAACACTTACCCAGATTTACTAATTTGGGATCATTACTAGCTCCCAAATTTAATAATTGTGTATCGGAAGAAGAACCTTCTTCACTTTCTTCATTCTTTTTAAGCATCTGATCATGCTTGTCGAACATTTCCTCAAGAGATACTAAGCCTTTAGGAATTTTATTTCCTTTAAGCTGGATAATCTCTTGACTTCCTGCAACCTTTGCATCTGTTTCTCCACAGTGGTTTGTCTTGGAGGTGAGTTGCTTCCCTCGTAGTATATTTCTTCGAAGTTGTCCTTTATTGGAGAAATGCACCAATCTGCTTGTCATCATTAAAAACATGCCATTGCTGGACGTTATCAAGAACCTTCGGATAGAAGACCATCTCAACTTTGTAATCCCCTTGTCTGAAGAATGTGGGTGGCTGATCTAGATTTAATAAAGCTACATAGTAACTGCAAGTGAATCAGCTCTAGAGTTTTGCTCTCTAGGAATATAGGAAACTGAGAAAGTTGCAAAATCTAGAGTAGCAGAATAGACCCGGTCTCTATAATGTCATAGTTTGTCCTTTTGACTTGGTAGAGACCACGATTCGCTGACAATTAACTCAGCGTCCCCCTTTGCATGTAAGAGCTTGATTCCCATTGTTCTTGCTGCTCCATTCCTAACAACAATGCTTCATATTCTCGCCGTGTTGTTAGTATTTTCAAACATTAATTTGAAGGAATGTGCATGCACCTTTCCCTTAGGAGAAATAAGAACAACGCCTGCACTGGACCCAAACGAACAGCAGCTGCCATCAAACTCCAGAGACCAAATCTTATTATCCAGTTGATGTGGCTCTTGGATCACAGGTTGGGCTTCTTCTTTATCTAATTCTAGATAATAGACTCGTGATCTAGATTCCTGGAACAAGATCTGAGATCTAGGATCTTCAAATTTTGATACTGTGTACTTGGATTTCTTCTCAGGTTCTAACTTTTGATTAACTCCCTTGATTGGTATGTGCGCACAAGACCAATCCATCTTGACTTCTCCGCCCAATTCTTTACAGAAGTTCCTGCTCAACAACATGCCATAAGATACTGGGATATCCGCTACAAGGATAGTCAACTTTAATCTTTTGTCTGGGAATGAAGCAAGTTGCTTGTGCATCTTTGATTTGCCCAACCAGAGGTACTTGTCTTTCCATTGAATAACATCTTCCAATGGTTTTTGTCAATGTGAGACCTAGAGCGTCAACAACTTTGGCAGGCATCACATTGTCGGAAGCTCCAGAATCTAAAATGCAATTACTTAATTTATAACCGTTAATAAGTAATGACACATAAAATGGCTCGATCCTTTCAGATGTAGCGGGAGAAGAAGTAGAAGGAGAAGAACTTGCAGCGGTATTATTTGAAGGGGGAGTAATCTTAGGACTAGACAAGATACCCCATGAAACACTATTTGTTGGAGTATTGGGACCATTACTTTGTACATATTTTACCAACCTATTTAACTGATCAGAAATGCCCTCAAATACTTAGCTTCTGACATCTGAATTTTGGTCTTTTTATGTGATCAATAATGTCGAAAGCTTGACTTACTTCAGCCGGTTGTCCATTGGTCCTTTGCTGCTGATTGAAAGAACCTGCATGCTTATCTCTGGGAGCTAATGAAGAAGGTAGTGTACTGCCTCTTTTTAGGATGGTAACATCTGGCCCAAGATCTTCTCTTTCTCTTCTTTGGCCACTTGAGGAAGCTTCAACATTTTGGCGTGTTTGGGACCTTGTGAACACCGCGAATGTGTGACCATCAAAATCTTCAAAAGATTCATAATAGCCCTCGTCAGATTCATAGTCCAGGTAACCAATGTTGGAGTCGCCAAAGAGGATCTACAAAGTCTTCTTCATCAAATGATTCACCAACGCCAAGATCTTCTTCATTAGTTTCCAAGTTGTTCCTTGGAGCAGCTTCAATTGCCAATTGTGGTGCAATAGTAAGTCTGATTTTGATTTTGATTTTGACCATTAAAGGTCCGAGCAGGAGCCGTTCTTGAAGGAGTTACATTTCCTCCTTGAGATATTTGCTTCTTGATTTGTAGCATGTCATTAGCTAACTTTTGTAGCAAAGGATCGGAAGTACTTGAAGAAGCTCCATCACCTTTATGGGGTGATTGTCTGATTTTTCCAGCCATGATCAAGTCATCTTCAACCTCTACAACAACATTTTGTGCCTCTAATAGATTCACAGGTCTTGCCCTCTGCACTGATATCCAACTTCGGGCAACAGAGCGTTTATAAAAAACGTCTTTTGATTTTCATCGCTAAGCGCAGCAGAAGTGGGGATTTTATATAAAATCCTTTGGAACCTAGCAATAAAGTCCCGCATGTTCTCGTTTGGTTCCTTCTTTAACTACGTCAGCTGGGTGATCAATGTACTAGCGTCTTCTGCAGGTTTGAACCTCTTTAGAAATTGTTCTCGCATGGACGCCCAATTCGTTATAGTCCCAGGGGCTAACCGATAGAACCATTCTCCGGCCAAGTCATGTAGAGTCTCAATGAAAATTTTGACCGAAACATCCTCATGCTCCACTGCAAGCACACCACAAGATATAAAGAATGCCGCCAAGTGATCATCTGGATTTTGCTTGCCATCTCCAAAGAATTTCGGGAAATTCTTTCTTGACCCTTTAGGCAATTCGTGCATAGGTGGAGTTAGGTTCAGTGGCCCAAAAGCTACACCCCATGGGACATGTGGTGGTTGGTTCCGGTTCAACATGATGAATGGAACACGTCTTCTCCGGGAGTAGACTTGATAGATAATTCTAGCAGTTTGTCCGGATTATGCTGAAGATGATCCGAATCTGGAGGAGTTTGCACTCTTCTTCCTGGCGAAAGACTAGATCTGCGGCTTCTAACTTGAGGAGGATGATTGAAATTGAATTGCTCTTGCAATCTGTAGAAATGATCAGTCCTTCCTTGAGCCTTGACAGATCGGGTGAACGGGCGTTCAACCAGGTTGAGAGTTCAGTGGGAACTAGCACGATAAGCTCTGGTCTGCAAAAGATTGTTCATTCCCCAACAGAGTCGCCAAAAACTGTTGGCTAGATTTTTTGCACAACTGAAAACCTAGGTAATCATGAGATAAATCTCCCTCATTTACCGGTGAGGCTCTCGTGTAAGATTTTGTCAATTATATTTCCTAGTATCTATTTGTTGGTGTTACTTTAATTGCGTAGCTCATGGACCATAACTAGGCAATTTTGCAGCAAGTAAGCAGCTATAAGCAATATGTGCAGGAAAGGGAAATAATTAAATACGAGAAGAAAGGAAAGGAGATGTGCAACCTAACCAATAGTTGACAGAGTTGATCACATGCACATAGATGAAACAAATAGATCTTAAAATGCAGAATTTGAAGCAAAGGAAAGTTTCAGATCTAGATCTAAGACAACACAAAGTTTATGCAGAGATCTAAAAAGAAATAAGAAACGAATGCACCGTTGACACAAAGTTCTCTGGAAATCTGCCTCTTCTCTATTCCTTTGCTTGCAGAATGCTATCAAGGGTTTCAACTCAAAGTTTGGAACACAAGAATGCTAATTACAAATTCTGATTATTTAACCCGTAGGTTCTTCCTCTACTTATAGTGTGTAGAGGGGGGAATTACAAATGGAAAACTGCAACTGAACTAGAACATGAAGAAGTAGTAAAGTGAACATCTAGCAATCATCTTCCTAGAATTCTGTCTTAGTAACATACATCGGGAGCTTAGGCCAAAATTGTGCACATCTGTCACTTATCTTAAAGAATATTTCCAAATAATCGATAGTAATGGTTTTTAAACCAATAACTTTAATCTTACATCTTCATCCGGGAACATAAAGAAAAGAAGATCTGCCAGCTATAACACCTACACTTTCTTTTTGTTTTGATATTGAATATACTTGTCAAACATGTAATTCAACATTTTCCCATCTGTTTTAATAATAGCCTCTCTCTTGGTTCTGAATTGCAGCAACCCTCTGGACAAAGCAATAGTATTAGCCTTTACCTTCTCTAAACCAGGCCCATATCCCTCAACATCTGCCTGAAGCTTTATGAGTCTGTCATCAATTTCTTTCCGCACAACTGAATAAATTCCTCATGGGAAGCAGGTAATTTTCGAGGACTCTTTTGCGATCCAATTTGGTGCAGGAGGTGGATGATATTACTAAATTGCTTTGCAGGTTAAGTGGAGAAGCCAATACTCACAACTTCCGCTCATGGATGTATGCTTTCGTGAGAACCATTGAGATCAATAGAGCTGATTTGATAATCAATTGGGCGAAGATCATCAGTGACAACATTGGTGAGCAACTCCGAAGTGTGAGGCGGACGTACAACTTCAAAATGACTTCATACCTGGTATATGCAGTAGCCTCGCAGGGTATATTTTCCAAGCTGGATAGACGGGGCATACTGGTGAAAGATCCTATTTTTGAGTGCTTCCCACAGTTGACGGTTCGAATGCCACAAAGATTACAAGGTGGTCAACGATGGGTTCTTCTATGGATTCATCTGCAAATTAAATAGTGATCTAAAGACCAGCAGGGTAAGCAAAGAAGCTTGGGAAGTCTGTATCCCAGCATGGCTGTATTTTCATCCAGTTTGTAGACTTCACGTATCTCAAGGTAACGGCTTTTCGGGAGAACCGGTTAAGTTGCCGAGGTATCTAAGCAACAAATGGGTCATCATGGAGTTGTGCAGGCAGCTCGTTGAGATGCATGACTTACAATCAAAGCGACACAAGTCTACGGGTTTTTTTCCAATCACAGTGGGTTATTATAGCTGCCAGAGCATCCACAAAGCTAGAGGAATCGAAGCCGAAATGTTTTCTGAATATGAGCATGAGTTCTTCCCAAAGACAGATGAACTTTGATCCATATGGGGTAGCAAAGAAGACAATCTCCCAGGAATACTCACATGTACCTTCGTTGGAAGACTTCTGGATGAAGTGTAGAAACGAGTATGAAGTCAGGAAGAAAGACTTCAACAAGTTATCGTGCAACAAGTGTCGATTATGGTTTAGCATGGATACCTGCAGATCTCGCGGATGATGGGCATGTGATACTTGACACATATCATCAGATGGGAGGGGATAGAGCTACTCTTCAGGAAAACATTGGTGGTTGCTAGATGATTGAGGAATCTTCCATGTTCTGGTTAACACCTCAAACTGGTTGTTGACAAAGGGGTATTGCCTGGATGAAGCTTTGATGAATCAGATCACAGGTAACTTTACCATAGGAGACTCCAACAAAAGAAAGCACGAAGGTGAAAGTAGCAAAAGGCCAGAGAAACTTAAAGTTCACAAGAAGTCTCACGCACAGGAGAAGGCCAAATCTACAGCTATCGTGCTAGTTCCAGCTTCTCCAAAGATCAACTCATAGCACTTCAGCAGCCCCGGAACCCCAGAGAGATCTTGTCGTTCCTCCGTTGAATCCAGCGTCATTTGTATTTTCTCCTCAACCACTCAGATCTTCACCTCTCCCTATGGAGAAGTTGAAAGCACAAATGGCGGAGTTTGAAAAAGCATTGTCTTTGGACAATTCAGAGGGTGGCAGTCACAACACGGTGGCAAATTCGGATAGAGCAGAATCAAAGCATGAGATGGTGGTGCACTCAGTGACTTCTCATTCCCGAGAAGCAATTTTTCATCATGGTTGGCTTTGCAGACAATCCCAGAAGCCAGAGAGGAGATCAACTTGGAGGAACACGACTTGCAGCTGCTCCTGAGTTTGGGCGGAAAAGATAGAAGACCTAAAGTTGCCAAAATAACTTCTAGGTTGATTATTGAAGAATCAGGATAGAAGTTCGTTGAGTTATCGGTTCCAGCAGAAGGAAAGCACAAGGGAGAGCTCACGACAATGATATAGCAATAACCAAAGTGCTAATAGGTCAAACTACCACAGAAGGATTAAAGCAAATACACAGACACTAATGAACGCTTTATTCCTCAAGCTTGACAAAGCGAAGGCTGAGAAAGCCAAGCTTCAAACGCAGGTTTCTCAGCTATGTGAGATTGTTGCTAAGGTTGCCAAACCTTCCTCTCATCCATTCTAACACATGAGTAGGTGAGTAATCATCTGATTAAAGAGGTGGAAGATGCAGGGGACCATGTCAAAGCTATTGCTCAATGAAAAGAGCAAATCATTCACCAAGCTTTAGAGCAGTTCAAAAGAATACCAGCTGAATCGGAGAATATGCACAGGCAAAGATCTCAACCTAAAGGAACTAATGACACAGATAGAAGATGAGAACATATCATCTGGATACTTTAGCTAAGATACACTCGTTACCAGAGGATGTGCTAATTGCAGAGCAAATTGTACCTAGTGGATTGATGGAAAGGGGGAAGCAGTTAGAAATTTCAGTTTCCTTCCGCGTAGAGATCCTCAAGCTTATGTTGAAAAGGATGTAGTTGCTGGAAAATGAGATGGGAGAAGTGCCGGAGAGCATTCCAGATGAATTACCTGCTTCCCATGAGGAATTTATTCTGGTTGTGCAGAAAGAAATTGATGAAGCCGCCATACCTTTCACGATAGATTCAATTGGCAGACTCATAAAGCTTCAGGCAAATGTTGAGGGGTATGGGCCTGGTTTAGAGAAGGTAAAGGTTAACACTGCTGCTTTGTCCAGGGTTGTTGCAGTTCGAGTAACCGAGAGAGAGCTTATTATTAAAACAAATGGGTAGATCTTCAATTACATGTTTGACAAGTATACTCATTATTAGAACAAAAAGAAAGGGTAGGTGTTACAATTTGTGAGATCTTCTTTCTTCTCTTCTTTCTTATCTTATTTCTTATGTTTTCGGATGAAAATGTAAGATTAAAGTTATTGGTTTAAAAACCATTACTATCGAGTTATTTGGAAAGATTCTTTAAGATAAGTGATAGATGTGCACAATTTTGGCCTAAGCTCCCGATGCATGTTACTAAGAGAGGAATTCTAGGAAGATGATTGCTCGATGTTCCATTTACTACTTCTTCTTGTTCTAGTTCGGTTGCAGTTTTCCATTTGTAATTTTCCCCTCTACACACTATAAGTAGAGGAAGAACCTACGGGTTAAAGAATCAGAATTTGTAATCAACATTCTTGTGTTCCAGACTTTGAGCTGAAACCCTTGATAGCTTTCTGCAAGTAGAGGAATAGAGAGGAGGTAGATTTCCGGAGAACTTTGTGTCAACGGTGCATTTGTTTCTTATTTCTTTTTAGATCTCTGCATAAACTTTGTGTTGTCTTAGATCTAGATCTGAAACTTTCCTTTGCTTCAAATTCTGCATTTCAAGATCTATTTGTTTCGTCTATGTGCATGTGATCAACTCTGTCAACTATTGGTTAGGTTGCACATCTCCTTTCCTTTCTTCTCGTATTTAATTATTTTCCTTTCCCCATGCACATGCCGCTTACATGCCGCTTACTTTGCCGCAAAATTGCCTAGTTATGGTCCATGAGCTACGCAATTAAAGTAACACCAACATAGATAAATACTAGGACATATAATTGAAAAAATCTTACACGGGAGCCTCACCGGTAAATGAGGGAGATTTATCTCATGACCGCCTAGGTTTTCAAAGCATGCAGAAAATCTAGCCAACACACCCCTAAAGATTGTTCTTCCTGATATGATTTATTATTTTTCCTGATTATTAAAGCCTTTCCCAGGTTCTCCATTTCTTTCAGGTCTTGATTATGTTCTTGAAACTTGTCATTAAACTTGGTTTTTCTTTGATAGCTTTTTAGTCCTGGCTGGGCATTAGCATTATTAGGATTGGCCTGAAAGATTACCATTTGATGCTTTGGATATCCATTGGTCAGTAATGTAAGTGCTGTTGTTGTTGGTTTCCCCAGGCCGACACAATCGACCATGGGCGATTGTGTTTGGTTTGGTTTTCCCCATGGCTGACTTCATCGCCTAGTGGTGGTGGCATCGCGTATATATGCTCTACCACTCTTGTGGGTTTATCATCACTCTTTCACTTTTCAAAGCACTTCACTACTACTCACACATTAGACATTTGCACATATTTTCACACCGGGTCATTAGACTTGAGGTTTTAGAGCTTATCCCTATGCATTTGGGTCACCATAGTTAGTTAGGACTGGAGATCTTGTTGATATTTCTCCTTGTCCACCCATAGCGATTCTCTCGTGTGATGCTATCTCTAGGGATTATTATGCATCAACAATCACACTGTAGGTAAGTATCTCTAACCCTTCTTTGTCCTTTGTTTCTTGTTTATTGTTGTGTGGATGGTTGATCATTCATTGTTATAGATTAGGGTAGATGTATGTTTTCTTTGATCTATTGCTTTGTCTTATTATGTTATGCCCCTTGGCTTTATCCATCTCTTGACCTATATTATTATGAATCCTAGTAGGATACCTCTCTTTATCTTAGGTATAGGCCTTGGAAACCTATAACTACCTTAGGGTTAGGGCTACTATCCTCTAGAATTACGACACTAGCACTCCTTGAGCACCTTTGGTATCTACATCTTGTGTGCAAACCTAGATTTGATCCCCAACATTTGAGAACACCGTGGGGATCCATCTTAGCCTGTCATATAGATTCATGCATTTAAACACCTTGTGAAGGCCGAACGAGTGATTGAGAGATATTTGATGGAAGATGACCATATTGGTTGCATTATGATTTTCTATGTAAACTCTGTCAACTTCTTGATGATCTAACATTATTTGATCTTATTAATTCACCTATTTGAATTAGATATAAGTTATATGGTCATTTATTTTTCAGCTTCACACACCAATTAATCCTTTCCTCATAATAAGACTCCGTAGGATTTTACATGTTACAAGCGATGTCTTGAGGGACTGGGAAAGCATATTACGTAATAGAGAGCACAAATGTTAATGCATACCCATAAGCATATTACGTAATCTTAGGGCATCATTGGGTGCCAACAAACTGGACAGAGCTATGTTATTTACCAAGTGGATCTTCATTTTGGCTATAATCAAATCCAGATCAAGGAAGAAGATATACTTAAGATTGCTTTTTGTGCACATGAAAGCCATAACGAATTTTTAGTCATGCCCTTTGGTCTTATCAATGCATCATCCACTTTTCAGAGACTCATTAGTTCTATGTTTAAGCATTTTCTTTAGAAATTTGAGCCTTTCTTCTTTGATGGTATTTTTGTCTATAGTAAAGCTTGGAAAAACAATTACAACCTGTGGATGAAGTTTGTGCCAAGCCCTCATCTCTATGCCAAGTCCTCATCTTTATGCCAAGCACTCTTATTGCTGTTTTGGAATAAAGGGAGTTGAATATCTCAAGCACATGGTCTCCTTTTAAGTTGTCAAGATGGACTCTAACAAGATTAAAACAATGCTGGACTTGTCATGTCCAAAAAAATTTAAGGGTCTTAGAGGATTTGTGGGTCTTACATGATATTGTCCCAAATTTGCGAAGAAGAATGGCCGCATTGCAGCTTCCCTCACAACACACCTCAAAAATGATTGTTGAGGCAACTTAGGTCCTAAAGTAGGGCATGTGCACTACACTTGAGTTCTGCAAATCTTTCATTGCTGAATCCAATGTTTCTGATAACAGAATCCGAGTTGTATTAATGCAGGATGGCTGAGTGATAGCATCTTAAAATCAAAAACCAAAAGGAAGGTATATGTATGAATCCACGTACTAAAAATCAAATGTTTCCAAACTTCATGCAGTCAGGCAATGGCATCCTTATTTTGTGGAAAATTACTTCAAAGTAAAAATGGATGATAATGGGTTTAGTACTTCTTGGAACAACTTTCTTCAGTATAGTAGCAAAAATGGGTAGCAAAAAGGCAGGGGTATGGCTTTGAGATTATGTTTAAGAATGGGAAGGAGAATGTGTGGCAGATGCACTTTCTAGAAAAGAGGAAGCTTAGTCACTTTTTTGTGCGGTCTTGGTCCTCCATCCAGATTGAGATGATTCCCCAAAATCGGAATGGCAGCAAGACTCCTTGGCAAGCAAACTCATTCAAAAGAGTAACCGGATCTCAGCTCGTTTGACAAGTTTGTGTGGAGGGACGTGTTTTGGTACAGGGATAGATTGTATCTTTGCAAGAATTCCCGGGTGAAAAATGCAGTACTCTCAGAATTGTATGGTTCAGGCATTGAAGGACATTTGGGATTTCTCAAAACCTACTGATGGGTCATTTTCTTGGAGAGACTCAAAAAGATGTTACAAACTTTGTAGCAGAATGTTTAATTCTTAGACAACATAAAGGGAAACATGCAAGACTTGGGACCTAATTCAACCACTATCATACCAGGCCAAAGGTGGAAGTATTCCAGCATTGTGAGTCTGAAAGTATGGGCACAATCATGGTTTTAGTTATTAGTCTCACTAAATATGCTCATTCGTGTTGCTTGTCACATCCTTTCTCTGTGAAGATGATTGCTGGTGCCTTCATGGACATGGTATGTAAATGACATGGGAATCCAAAAGTGATAGTGCGTGATCCAATTTTTTTGCATTCAATTGTTCGACAGACCTATTTGCAACTCTTGGTACTCAATGTGCAGCTCTTCTTTCCTCCCACAAAAAATGGGAATACAAAGATGGTAAAAAAATAACTTGAAGGATATATTTGTTGCGCGAGCTTTGATAGACAATCTCAGTGGGTCCAATGGTTACCTTTGGCTGAATGGTGGTAGGATACTTCTTTTCCCACAACAACCAATATGACATCTTGTGAAGTGTTATATGGTTATCCCCCTCCACCAATTACTTCATATCTGCATAAGCACTCCATAGTCCAGGCAGTATAAGATCACATTCAACATTAGCATGATGTGCGATGGATTCTTAGGAATAACTTGGCCATGGCACACACTGATGAAACAACATGCATATCAATATAGAAGCGAGTGTCATTTTCAGGAAGGGGATTGCGATTTTCTATGTACAAAGAGATATTCTTGGGCAGGAAAAGGGAAACAACTTAGATTATAAGTTCTATGGCCTCTACAATGCACTTTCCAAGGTTGGCAACCTCATAAGTTGGAGCTATCTCCATCCTCAAGGAAACATTTGGTTTTTCATGTGTCTTGCTTGATGAAGGTGACTAATCACAAAATCCATGTACAAACATAGTTACTAGATTTGGATGATGAAGGCCAAGTTGTACTGGAACAAAAGAAGTGATTGTAAGGTGAGATGAGCAACTACGCAATAGAGATATCATTGAATATCTTATCAAGTGGAAGAATTTGTTGCTGGAGGATGCATGTGACATGGGGGATCGATATTTCATGTATAAGCACCCGAATTTGGCATGTGTCAAGGGAAACACTTTTCTAAAGAAGAAGGGCATGTTATGCTTCTAGTTGTGCATGTCATATGCATGGATTAGTTATGGAGTAGCCTTCAAGTGACATGCATAACCATTTGTCTTAGTCAAGGAGAAGTTTCTAGGTTGACCTCAATAGGGTTTGTGGGGTTGGCCCAACCTAATTGAGCTATATATTGTATAGGGGTTAGTTTTTCATTTGGATGTCATCATTGATCACATCATTGATTTGAGTTCATGTGTTTTCTTAAGCATTTAAGAGGCATCTCCCTTGAATTGGCACTACTTATTCTATTGTAAAGTAAATTATGCTATT
Source organism: Taxus wallichiana var. yunnanensis (assembly GCA_018340775.1). Classification (NCBI taxonomy): domain Eukaryota; kingdom Viridiplantae; phylum Streptophyta; class Pinopsida; order Cupressales; family Taxaceae; genus Taxus; species Taxus wallichiana. The sequence continues at coordinate 24,848,668 of CM031243.1, read as the reverse complement.
ATGCACAATTATTCTCTATTTCATGCATTTGTGGCGAATGTCATTGCTTTATCTGTGGATCCCATGTATTTTTTGCATTAGTATCCTAAGTACAAACATGATCTAGTGGGAAAGTAAAACAAGGATATTAATGAGTAATGTGAAGGAGTCATACATCAATGCCAGTTGAAGGGGGAATAATATCTCCAAGATTACAAACAAAACACTAGTTTATGGTATAATATGCATAAGTATACACTACAAAGTGGTCGAGTATTGGGAGAATGGCTTGATGATTTAACCATTTAGCAACCTTTGATTAGTTAGTCTATTTGGTTTTGCATTTGAGATGGCTGTTTCTGATTGGAAGGGTAATGCAGAGAGATATACACGACCTTGAGGAAAGTACGATTAAACCATCCAAAAAAATAAGTAAACCAAGATTTTTTGTGAACAAGAGTAGTAGCAGAGTCTCCGATTGATAGCAGATGTACAAGGGTTGGAACAAAAGCTTGCTGATGTAGAGAATTAGGATAAAGTGCGGGATGTGCAACCAAAACTTTCGTAGGAGAAAATAGACAAAGCAAGAAAGCAATAAGAGGATGCTTCGAAAAAGCATCTAATTTTGAGCTAGAGTTGACAAAATTTTGTATTAGGGAAGTAGATTTGGAGAAATAGTTTAAAGTGAGGGAGTTTGAGCTTGAAGTAAAGCTCAAAGAACAATATACCAATGACAAGGCAACGATGAACACATTATCACGAAGGAGTTAGATAACGAAGGTGTGTGACCTACCCCATCTTAGACTCTCAAATCTGTCGAGTGCTACCTTCACCTCAACTTCTTTTCCTAACATTGCTTCTAATGTTGAACTCGTCAAGATTTCTACATCTTAGATCGATCCGCTTCCACTAATGCTTCCATTTCTTCATAGAGAAGTCTTCAAGGATGATGATTGACTTTAGAAGGGGGATAGATGAAGAAGGTAATTTGTAATGCCCCTTCTAGGACAAGTTAGGAATTCATACAAATCTGATCACACACAACTGTAAATAATTAATTTTCAAACCCCAACTGCTGCAATTTTTAAAAATTCATATATTTGGCTAGAGAAGTCCAAATGAGCTAAAATTTTGGATAATGAGACCACAAAAATATGAAGAACAATATGCAAAAATCAGATTTCACACAGCCAACCCAAAACCCTAATTTTGATCTAAAAAGTAGGTCGCCCAGCACATTTAGGGCATCAAATCCACTCCAAAAATTATGAAAACATATTCTCCTTATTTCTCCTAGTTTTAACAATCATATACAATATTAAATCAACCCCAAACCGCAGATCTGATATAAATATCAATTTTCCATACCCAGAAAAGCCTGCAGATAGTTGAAATATTCAAAAAAGCATAACTCCTTCGATATCCCATATTTTCCCATCAAATAAAATGCAGATAATTTTATAAATTAAGATCTTTCCAAAGAACAAAAGATTTGAATTTTATGACCACCGAAAACCCTCCAAAACAGCCCTCAAAATCTTAAACCCAGTCGCTAGGGTTAGCATAAAACATGTAAATTATTTCCAGCTCTTAGAAACCTTCAAAAACATCCCACAATGGCTGCCCACATTTAGAAAATTAAGCCAACTCAGATCAGATTACAAATATAGTTTATTCACTCTTAAAACATGCCAAAAGATGCTCAAATCAAGTCGCCTTAATTAGAACAAAACCAGCAATAACCAGCAGATTATAAAACACCATAAAACCCTTCACAATATTCAATAATATGCAGATTTCACTCTCAATAAAATGCGCCAATACTCTAGACAAGTCGCCAAAGCTAGAAAGGGTATCACCAACAAGTAGATTTGCAAATCTCATGAAGATACTTCAATTGAATATCAACCAACACAAAAACTCCCACGCAAGAGAGAGAGAACATTAATGGGCATGCATCCCAACTCCAAGCATGGAGTGTCAAATAGATATAATCATAACATAAGTCTAACAATGATCCCAACACTCCTTTTATAAGCAAGGAGGCACAAAATTCGAAATCCCTAGGAGAGGGAAATTATTAAATAAAAGAAGTTTATTTCCCCTAGGTGTGGCGTCCCCTTTTAAAAAGGGTGATTTTAATATTTAAAAGCCACCTAAATATTATTTAATTAATTCCCCTTTTTAATTTGCATTTTGGGAATTTAATTAAATAATTACTTGCTCCATAAATATTAAATAATTAAATAAATATTGTTTTATAATGTCAAATGATTAAAATCACTCTCCAGGCAATATTATAAAATTATTTAATATAATTTTCCCCTTGCAACATCCCTAAAGCCCACGGGGAATGATAGGCTAAGGGTCTTCAAAAATGGGGACATTACATAATAGTTTGTGCTTAGAGATTGTTTTGAATAAAAGAGCAATAAAGAGTTATTGTGTTATGATGTACTTAGATTTTTGAGCTGTTTAATTTTTTTGAATGTGGATCGTTCCCAACCATTGTACCATCTTTTGGAGAATAGCATATATGTGGATTTGAGACATGGTTATCGATATTGATTTTTAACATAGTTTAGGTTGGTTATTTTCATTGTACATCATGTTATGATAATGGAGAAAACTATGCATTTCTTCATCTTGTATTCTTTATGTTTGGATGTGATATTTCATTCACCTTGTTATGTTATTCTTGTTAGATTTAACTTGTGTATGAAATTATCATCCTAAATATTTTTTGTGTTTTGTTTGTTTGTAAAAGATGGCCTTCCCGTAGTTACAAATTTTTGTCATGGCTTTTAGATATTTTCTTTGAGCTTGTCTTCCTCCATCCTCTGTGAGAATGGCATCCATCACCATCCACACTAAACAATAACTTACTCTACAACCAATTTTCATGATCTTGATCTCCATGCCTTGAGGTCTTTCCACATCCATGCTTCTATTGCATCCCTAGAAGCCTTTGTTGGCCTCAATGCTCCAAATTGGATCATGAAGAATGTTGTCATTTATTTTGAAGGAGATAATTAGACCAACTTCATCATTGTAGACTAATGAAGTACTTTGAGACATCCCCACACTCCATGAAGTAAAATTGGATAAACAAAAGTGCCAAGGTTGGACATGGCCCCAGTAAAAACAGTGCAAAAAGGCTATAAGAATGATCTCGGTTTCGGACATCTTGGGAATACAACAATTGTTGGAGCAGTTTACTGATAACGTATTCAGCTTGTACCAATACAAAGACATTTGGGCACATACAAAATTTGTTCAATACAACACGGAAAATATTGGCCAATTTGGCACTTGTGGAGTCAACCCCATAAAAGACAAAAATGAAAATCCGAGTGTCCAAACCAGGAAGCCAAAATGTTTCCTCATCTTTTCATGGGAAATTGCATTTGAAGTGTCTCTGTGATGTTCAATTGCTCCCATACTTGTATAAATTTACCCCTTGGGGCATGTATCATTCATTTTGGAGTTGTAGGATGCGTGTATAGCTAAGTAGGGTAGTGAATCATATTGTTTGAGAAAGGCAAGCTTGTAGATCATTGTAGAAGTGCTGTAAAAGTGCCATGATTTTTTTGGAGGCTCCATGGAGTAACTAGTTTGTAAATCTTGCATGATGATTGTAATATCCCCTTTTGGGATACTATCCAAATATGCAATTTAATTTATTGAATCGACTCTAGAAGGACTAAACCCTCCTAGTTCGACCTCAAATAATCCAATGTTAGCTTCAATACAACCCAGATGGGGTTGAAGTGAGCCAAAGTGGTGGATTAGATAAGAGAATCAGTTAAGAAATTAATCTCTTCAAATCTGAAATTAATTACAGCAGTAATTAATTAATAAATACACTAGACTACTGACAACTTCAAAAACTAATAACTCCTTCACCACCCAATATTTTTCTATCAAACCAATGCCAAAATATTCTTCATATGTGTAGTTTTCCAACAAGCTATAGAACACAATTTTTGGACAAGTAGAAGGCATGCAAATCAACCCACAAAATCTGAAACTGTGTAGATGAAATCTTGGCACGTAATAATTAAATATTGCTCATGGTTAGCTGAAACTTTGAAAATTCATAACTTGCTCAATACTCAATACTTTGCCCTAAAATAAATTGCAGAATTTTCTATAAATTAAGAGCTTTCTAAAGAGATACCATTTTGAATTTTGAAGCACTAATCGCAACCCTTCCTAAACAGTCCCCAATATCCCAAACCCAGTGCTAGGGTTATCATAAAATATTTAAAATATTTCCAGCTCTTAGAACTCTTCGTAAACATCCCAAAATGGCTGCCCACACTCAGAAAAATAAGCCAACTCAGATCAGATTACAAGTATAGCTTGTTCACCTTTAAAACATGCCAAAAGATGCTCAAATCAAGTTGCCATATTTAGAATAAAACCAACAGTAACCAGCAACTTATAAACACTATGAAATCCCTCCAAATTCCCTTAAAACATCAACCCAATTAGCTGGAATAATTATTAAATTGCAGCAGTATGAAGATCTAACCCAAACACTCCAAAAATGCCCAAAATGATCACTCTTGTCGGATCATTATAGCTGGAATAATTTGCAGCATTAATAACATATCATAAAGCACTCAATAATCACCATTAATCATGCAAATATCATCATCAAATAAATGCGCCACACATCCAAACAAGTCGCCAAAGCTAGCAAGCATAAACCATGCACAAAAGACACTTAAACACAATGGAACACAATGATTAGAACAAGAGAGTCTTCAATGTCTTCAACAATGGCTTCCAATGAAGCTTACAATGCAAGAGAGAGAGCTAGGGCATACATCCCATGGGCATACATCCCATTACTCCAAGCATGGAGTGAAATCAAATGATCAATCAACATAAGTCTCACAATGATCCCAAACTCTCCTTTTATAAACAAGGAGGCACAAAATTCGAAATCCCTAGGAGAGGGAAATCATTAAATAAAAATAGTTTATCCTCCCTAGGTGTGGCGTCCCCTTTCTAAGGGTGATTTTAATATTAAAAGCCACCCAAAAATTATTTAATTAATTCCCTTTTTAATTTTGCATTGTGGGAATTAAATTAAATAAATTACATAATTAAATAATTATTGCTTTATAATGTCAAATGATAAAAATCACTCTCCAGGCAATAATATTTAATTATTTAATATAATTTTCCCCTTGCAACATCCCAAAGCCCACGGGAAAGATAGGCTAAGGGTCTTCAAAAATGGGGACATTACAATGATGATAGTGAAGATGAGGAGGCATGGGCCCATTCTTTTGAAGTTTTCCCACATTAGGTTTCTCAAGGGAAAATCCTTGTGTTGATTCTCCTTTTTATGTGTTGTTTGGTTTTATATTTGCTTAATCTCATGCTATTTCTCTCCATCAAATTTCAGCACTTAAGGCATCACAATCATAAGGATAATTCTTCTTTTCAAGCTAAAGTACTCAAGGGACAGCAATCTAATCAGTTATAGCAGGTTTCCAACATGTTTAAAATTAGTGTTGATGAATTAGGAACGGAATATCTACCCTAATTACGGATCGTCCAAAGAGCATAAGAGATCTCCTCCACTTAGAGAAAATCTACTGCTTCTGTTTTCCCCATTTTAGGCAACTTAGAGCAGGTTTGGTCTACATAGTTTGGAACATGTTGTAGAAAGAGTGGAAAATAGACTTTATAAGCATCAAATCCATCACGTAGAACACTTTAATAATAAGTGAAATGCCAAATGTAGCAATACTTTTTTCTATTTTTATCATGGTTCCTTGGAGTATCGGAATGGGGGATGGGGGTCCAAGGACCAAGGTTTGGGGCGGTGGTGCAAATATATATAGTACTTGAAAAATTAGTTATAAAAAAATGTATAAGGACTAATAGATGAAACTTTGAAATACTTAACAAATAATAGATGAAACTTTGAAATACTAAACACATTGCATTGAACAATGAAAATGCCGAATATCAATATATTAATATTTATATCATAATTTATATTCAAAATGATGATTACATTCAAAATTCAAATACAATTGGCCAATGGCCCAATGCCTCTAAGCTTGAGGGCTTCCGGCTTGATGAATGTGTTGAAACTTGAACGGTTGATCAATGAAGACTTGGCACTTGCTCTTCCTTTTGCTGTTGCTCTCCCTCTTGCTAATGCTCTCAGCCTCTTACTCTTGCAGCCTTGCTTGCTCTCACTCTTGCACTTGCTGCCTTGCTCAATGTTTTCAAGCTTTGATAGTGATTTGGAGTAAGGGTGTGAGGTTCATTTATAGTTGTTTTGAGTGCTTAAAATGTGTGGGGGCCATAAACCATTAGGATTAGGGTTGGAGGCACAAACATAAAAAAAAGATTGCTTTTATAAAAAGCACTTATTTAGTGTTTTTGACACGAGGGGGACAACTACAATTTCTGGGACTATCAAGGGACTTGGGCAAGTTTCTTTGAAGTTTTGGGGATGTCTGAAGTCCCTCAAAGGCCCCTCTTTGAGAGAAATGTCTCCTCTTCGGTGGAACCCCTTGTGCAGTGGTGGTGGTGGCGGTACAGAGGGGAATATTTCCTAGGCGTCCCCAAGTCTCTGGACATCCCCGCCAAAATGTCACATTTTTTTTTTTGAGGAGGGGACACGTCCCCATGGAACACTGCTTATTTTAATTTTCAGTTAGTGTTTGTTAGGAAGCACAATTCTATCTATGTTCACAATAATCTTCCACATTGGTATAGATTTTCACAATCCTTGCTCGCATATCTTATAGATTTAGTTCTCCTTCTTTGGACCCTTTTGATGACCACTTCATTAGCTCTCATTTGGTTGACTCCCAGAATTCACGTGGAGATTATGTCAATATAGGACAATATTTTTCTTTTTAAGTAGTATAGAATTCTCAAATTCACGGACAAATGCTACAACATGGTTAAAATGTTGTTCAGAAATGAAATAAAGCATCGTCGGGAAATTGGTGTAAATGTTCCCTACGCTAGGCATGGATGGATGACTCCTATATACAGTAATAAGGCACCTTCCATGCTAATATTAATATCTTGAATAATCACGAATCTTGTTAATTAATTCAGTTTATTAGGATTTTTCTAATGTTTATACAAAGCTTTAATACTATGAAATTAGCCTATTGGAGACATATAGAAGCTAAAACCCTAGATATGTACTCAATAATATTAAGGAGATAGTTCACAATGTAAAGGTAGTAGATATCTTCGACATAGACCTTTTTTAAGAACCCCAACTTTATTATATCTTTCATATAGAAATAGTACAATTCTATTATTGTTACATACAATGGATATTTTTCTCCCACCCGTGGTTCACTGGAGATCTGGGAGGGCTTGTTGGAGGAGATGGTTCCTCCTTTACATCAATTAAAAGGACATATTTCTCTCACGAATAATTGCATTCTGTTTTCTGTTTTTGTTCAACTATCTTCAATCTGTTGCAAAACTATTAGCCTTTGATGTATGGCGAACTCGTAGATGGTAAAACAATATAAACATTCTATGTCTTATCATGTTTTATGGATTTTTTATGTGGCCATTATCAGTCTAATGTCATTCAAGTTACAGATTTGTGAGGCCAGATAAGATGAGCGATGAAAAAGTTGAACAGTATATTGAAGGAAAATATGGGAAGCAGCGGCTTGATCGGTATGCTAAGTTCTTACCTTTATTTGTAGACATGCAATTTTGGACCTTTTGAATTGATCTCATAGTGATGTAGATGCTTTTATTTTGAGACAACACACTGTTTTAAATGGTTGCACAGAGCTCAGCTTCATATGCACCATTTATAGACAGCTCAATATCTGTTGAATGCAATATATGATCTAGGCTTTTCCTGGCTACCTACATTTAAATCACATTTACTTGCAGATTCCATAAATACTGTATTTAGAAGGGATCTACGAAAGTTTGCATTCACCATGTTCCTTCCACTTGTAGTGAATAATGTACCTAGAGGAAGATCAAGGGTTGGTCATGAGGGACACTTGTAAGAGTGTGACCCAGGTTCAAACTCCAACAGGCATGGTGTGGTTGTACTATAGTGATTATTGGGTTCATTTGAGCACGATCCATGTTTTTAAATATTAAGAATGTGGTCCAAGCATACCCAGCACTGTGTTAAAAGCAGCCCATAACCTCACCCAAGATTTACCAAGCAAAAAGAAAGCTTTTGTCTAGATAAAACAAGTATCAAGAATCAAACAGAGATACTTAGTCCTTATAAAAATCTTGGCTTAAAATCAATTGCTCCGAGGTTATTAAGTATACATATATAAAATCCAGAACTTCAATGTCCTTGCTATCCTTTTGGTGGAGGTTTGGAATGAAAGGAGAGATGGCAGCATGCTCAGATCGACCTAGGATCAAATCTTCCCACCCTGATACGATGGCCCATAACTCCAATAGACATGTGGCAATGTTGCAGCAAAATGATTATTGAGTACATTCAAGCATGACCTGGGTTTTTATATCTTAAGGATTTGGTCCAATTATACCCTGCACTGTGTTAAAGGCAATCCATAACCTCACCCAAGATTTACCAAGCAAAAAGAAAGATTTTCAGTTTTCAGTCCAGATAAATGGCTATCAGGAATCCAACAGACATATGCATTCCTTATACAAAACTTGGCTTAAAATCAATTCCCCCATTAAAGTTCCATAGGTTATTGAGTAATATGCATAAAATGCAGAATTCAATGCCCTTGCCATCATTATGGTGGAGGTTTGGAACAAAAGGAGGGATGGCAATGCACTAAGATTTGACGGAATGTAAATTAGCATTTTGAACTGTCTCTACTTTGGCAGCAGAATTTCCAAGAATAAAAGTGTTTTCATTCAATTTTTTTTTGTCAGATTCCTGTTTATGGAAGCATGAATGGAAATATGATGCAGAAAAGTTGTTACGATCCCAAATCTGGTTTTGAAAAAGCCAGAGCTTAAATTTTAAAATCTGAAATGACTTTTTAATTTTTTGATTGGTAAATTGAGGGTTCTATTGGGATTCTCACCCTCCTTATGATTTTTTTTTGGTTTCTTAAGAAGAACAATAGAAAAGAGAAGTGGAAGAATTAGAGGAGTTAAGAAAGTAGAAGAAAGATGCTGTAAGGAAAGGTAATACAACACAACATGTGACTGATATGCCAAAATACAAAATTTTCAAAGGACTTTCCAACCTCCTGCATTTAGTTCTCCTTCATAATTTCACGGGGTGTGTACTTATCTAGAAACTTATCCATATGGTGAAAGAAGACAAGAGGAGTGCTTGCAGCTGCCTTGACACAGCTGACCTGAAGCGAAATTTGCAGTCACATCAAATTACCCGATGAGCTGAAATGCCGTCTGAGGAGGGTCCGAGAGAATTGTTCAAATTTGTGGCTTGGAGGGGGTCTGGCCTTTGCAATTGCCAATCTATGTGGCACCATCAATGGAGCCAAAGGGGAGTTTGTGTTACCCATGCTTTGCGGACCTGTTAGAAGAGAAGAATGGAGTAGGGTCTATAGGGGAGAGCGGAGGAGAGTGGGCCTGGACAGCAGAAGGGAAACGGCTCAAGTTCTGTTTGGGTTTAGGGGGCGCTTCAAGATGGGATAGGGGAAGATGGAGTTTGGAGTGCTTGGCTTTCACAATGGAGGAGGGGGCGATGAAGATGGGATACTTACCAGTGTGATTCTCTGAGAGGGATTGCAGACCTGCATGAGATGATTGTCCTGTTTCCATCTGAGTTTCTCTTTTAAGTTGTGCTCTGGGCTGGAGGAGAAGTAACTTTGATACCAATGCTGTTTTTGATAAAATATCACCTCCACATCTTCGATTTCCAGCTTGAGGCTGGTTTAATAGGTGTTCCACTGCTCCTTCAGATAATCAAAACTCGACAGAGTGTCATCTAAGAAAGCACACATAACAACAAAATGAAAGCCACAAAAGGCCGAAGTCACTAAGCCTATCTTAGCAATGAAATTTTCGTAAATGGACTCTAGTGTGCTTGGAAAACTGGCTTTGAGTCTGCCACGACCAAGAACTTGCCTGGTAAGTGCTTCACTCAATTCATCCATGACAAAGCAGCCACATAGCATTTCAGAGGTGACCGCTCCATGGTATTTTCCTTCCAAGGTTGAAGGAGCTCGGGAAGCCGGTAACATAGTTACACCAGGACTAAGAAGCTTAATGCAGGCATAACAAGAAAGAGGAGACACTCGACACAGTATGAAGGGAAGGTGGGGATGAATAGGAGGGTGTGGACAGGAGAAGGAAATGTCGAAGTGTGCAAATGACATGGAAAGATATGGGAGGGATTTGCATACCTTACGGAGATGAGTGGTGAGGGGATTGGAAGGATGGTCGATGGGTTGTAGAAGTTCTAGAACATGTGGGGGAGGAAGTGTTAATAATGGAGTGATCATTTGGATGCATGGGGAAATCATTTGAATGCATAGGGGAATTTGGGTGATCAGCCAAAATAATATTTTCAAGACCATCAAAGTCGAAAACCATTGTACCATCAATTGAACTGAAGATATCAAGTATCACCCCAAAGTTTGCCAAATGTTCAGCAGCCATATTAGCTTCTCTAAAGCAATTTGAAAAGGTGAAGTGATAAAAATGAGGAAGAAGTAATCAGGCTTGCTGCAGTATGGAGCTGAGTTTCCAATTATCTGTAGACCCTTTTCTCAAAGCATTAATCACCAACTGCGAGTCCCCTTCTATTTCTAGTTTTCTTGCACGATTATATTTTCCCAGCTTTAGTCCGAGGAGGAGAGCATGGAATTCCCCTTCATGGGTAGCATTGGATGGTGAGGCTGCTGATTCATCGATGTAATCTTTGTCATTCGATCGTAGAATACATCCTGCTCCAGCCTTCCCTAGATTGCCTTTCGATGCTGCATCAAAGTTAAGTTTGAATCACCCTTTCTTTGGGGTGTGCCGTGATGAGGGTTGACAAATGATCTTGTTTACTCCGGCCCCATGAATGGGGAATCTGAAATGTCTATTATAACCCTAGATCTGAAACTTAAATCGGAACTGAAAACTGAAATGAAGAATTGCTCAATTTGTTGTAGAGTCTTAAATCTGAAAGTGATGCTATGAAACTGAAATTCAGAAAACTGCAAAACTGAAATTTGAAAAAATTGTAAATATGAACTGATTTTATGTGAAACTGGGAATAGAACATAACTTTAATATTGCCGAACAGTGAAAATAAATAAAAAAGTAATTAACAGAAATATCTTCTTTCCCAAAAGGGTATGGGTACTGACTCAGGCCTAATCCAGGGCAATACAGATGCTGCCTTGGCCAAACAAAATCTTCAGAATTGTGTACAGGAGATTCTCTCTTCCAAAATATATCCAACCCTACTACAGAAGAGTCTATTTACAACCTTTTTCTTATAACCTTTTTGCCACTTTGGCTCTTTTACCTCTGGCATGTGGGATAGCTCGTTTTCTTGCAAAAAGTATATCAAATAAACCAAAAGCCAAATGGACCCATAAGAAAGGGTCCCACTGGCCAACAATAGGCAAAATTAGAAAGCACTTCTAGTGGACCCATACTATTACTTTCATTGGAACTACAAGGTGCTGAAACTTAGTGATGAAGCTTATTGAGCATTGTAACAGTTCCCTGCCATTGAATTGCTTTGCCCCAAAGAAATTGTAGTGGTGGGTGCTACAATATTTCTGGACCCTCTCATGCGGCATCCTCCAACGATAAATCCTTCCACTGACTGAAATATTCTGGTAGTACCTTTGTTAACTTATTTTCTTGACTTGCTAAAATGCTTTCCAGGTCAAAACAATGTCCTTCTTCGTCAAGGGAGGTGAGGTTTTGAATTTTGGACATTATGTCCTATGAGGCTACGACCTTTTCCAACCTCGAGACATGGAAAGTATTATGCACATTTTCTTCAAGGAAATTCATGAACAGCTGGCACATGTCATCTTCAATGGACCAATCAATCAATATATGTATGATATGTTGTATTGTACCAATTCTTTCCAAATACAATTATTTTGGCCACTTATTGATTTGCAAAATAATTTCTCAAGTATCCCTCTTGAAGCTTGTTAACAATTTTTGTTTGTCCATTTTTTTGAAGGAAATAGCTAGTACTTGGAGTTAATTAGTCCCAACATGTTTGAACCTTGAACAGATCCTTCCAAAAACTACTTGTAAAAATTAGATCTTGATCATTAATGATGGTCTTTGGAAGACTAGGAAACCTATAAATATGCTCTATAAAGAGTTCAACAACTTATGAAGCTTTATCAATGCCTTGACCTCCATGGAAATAAAATGGACATACTTTGTCAACTGATCAACCACTACTTAAATTTAATTTTTTCATCCCACCCGTAGTAAGCCAACAATAAAGTCCATGCTAATGAGCTCCCATTTTTGGTTGGGAATGAGCAAGGGCTGCAACAGAGGGCTTCTCACACTCCATTTTATTCCTTTGGCAGGTTTCACATGAAGCCACAAAATTTATTACATCATCTTTCAATCCCCTCCAAAAGAAACTGATTCTTACGTTGTAGCAGGTCTTAAAGAAGCCAATATGACCAGCAACATGTGAGGATTGCCAGTCTCTTGATACCTCAATTTTAATCTTAGACTTGGGTACAAGAGATGTGATTCATATAAAATTCAGATCCCCGAAAATATTATACCTGCTGTTCTGTTGGGATTTTGTTGGTTGTTGCAACATAGCAGTGCTGTCTCATATTTGTTAGAATATGTGGAGAGAGAAAGAATAAAGAAAGATTAGAATGTACAAAGAACAAATGAAGAGAAACTGGAATGCACACATTATTCATTGTGTGTCCGTCCTTTTATTATGTGAAAGATGGTTACAAAGTGGTTGAAGAGGTTACAACCATTTATTAGTTAACACTTAACTAATATTAACATAACGCTAATAAATAAGCCTTATATTTTAATACCCCTCTTAAGGCTTACTCTATAGAACATACTAACAAAAGATTAAAATAACAAAACCAAACAAGCTTACGCATTCTTCAGAAGCTTCCCTTTTGAAAACAATGCTCGGCCTAGATAGAACTCCATCAAGCTGCCTCCCTGACCCTCATAAAGGTGTAGCCCGAGTTGAATTTCCGAGTTCCCGGATTCCACCTCCCGAACTCCCAAATTACAAAATCTCCCAAATTGTTGGACAACCATCCATACTGAGCCATCCACAAGCTCCATCAAGTTGTCTCATGACCCTCGTAAGGGTAAATTCCCGAGATTCACAGACTCCCGAACTATCTGGACAACCATCCATGCCGAGTTTACCTACACTGGATTCCTTCATGTCTTCAAAGTGTTGCAATTCTTTTAAAATACACATTCTCTATTAGCGAGTTCATCAATGTCAGCATCCGGTGGATTTTCAACACTTGGCTTCATTTGGTTTGACTTGGAATTTTCCCTTCATCTTTTTCTTTACGATATGACCCGTCTCTTTGAAAAATATTTCGTTCAATAACTTGATAATATGAACTTTCTTCACAATTCTTTATCATTGTCTCCAAACATCTTTGGCTTGTCACAAAATTCAATCTGAAATTCATACAACATTTTGTGTTTTCGTGCCCTAGAAATTGGAAGAATACAACTTAAAACGTGCCCTAGTTTGTGATTTTTGAATTTTGATTCGAAAATGATTATTTTTCCTTTGATTTTGTATTCTCTTGAGTTTATGCCCTTGCGCCACTGTATTTTATGTTGTTTTGCCCTTGCTTCGACTGTATTTTTCCCTTCTCGAGCATCTGAACTGCGGAATGAATGGCGGAAAATGGAGTCTTAGGATTGATTCACGAACTGTGTGTTGCCCTGAAATTCGTGGACTGTATTTTTATTTTTGTGACTGCAACTGTATAATGGACTGTATTTTCGTCTGTATAAAACGATTCGAAACCCTTTGAAATTCTCCTCTGACTGTGGTATTTTCGTTATGTACCTTTCACGACTTCCTGAAATCGTGATTTGCAGTCTGTATATCAATGGCGACTGTATTATCTTCTGATTCGCTGGTTTTTCGTGCCCTTTTCTGCCCTACAATTGGTAATTCCCTTTTGTTCCCTTCAATTTTGGAAAATCCTCACAAAAATAGCATGCGAGACACAACTAATTTTGGCGCACCAGCCCATGTAGGCTGAGTATTGTATTATTGAATGAGGAGACACACATTTGGGCTGATTTGCTCTGGCAATTCTAGCCTTGTACTTGCACCTCTGAATAAAAAGCTCCATTTTTCCCTCTCATATCATTGTTTTTCTGATTTTTCATTGTGTTTGATAGGATATTGTATTGCCTTAGTGTGGAATTTACTCCCTCTACCGCTGTCCTTTTATCCTAAACCCTTGAATTTATTATGCAAAATAGCTTAAAGTTGTGCAGGTGTGTGGATCTTTGATTTCTTTGTGTGCAAAGTTACATGCATGTGTTAAATTATTGGTGTATCACCCTTATTTCCCATTTCCCGCATTCCTTCTCCCTTTTCCTTGTCAAATTTTTCGTTTTTTAGGTGATTCACAAGGGAACCAACCCTCTCTGGAGGTTCACCTTAGACATAGGTTACCCATAGCCTTGAGGTGTTCCAATTTTGTCAATAGGAGAGAGAGTACACACACCATTCTCTATTAGGGTGCAACTTTTGGGTGACAATAGATCTTTCAACAACTTGCTTGGGTCTTCAATTTGCCAATAACAAGGTGGTGTTGTAAAACACCTTTAGTAGAACATCAATGGGCATGCATCCCTTTTCTTCAAGCATGAAGAAATAACAATAATCATAATCAACATACCCCACAATGGAAGAGGTGATGTGACTTTATATTCCTCCCTCCAAGAGTGGCACTCCAAATGGGCCCTTTCTTTGCCCAATGCTCCCTTAGAATGGTGACTTACTTTAAGGGTAAGTGACCATTAAAAAGGGGGTCTTCATCATGTAGAACATATCTCCTTTTTTAATATTTAATTCACCTTTTTTAACTTAATGATTAAAATCACAAAAAGGTAAATTTAATTCTTTTTTAATGAGCTCAAAGAAGGGGTTAACAAATTAGTGGTGAAAACCACTTTTATAATATTTTCCCCAAATTTATCCTTTAGTCCATGGGGAAAGAATGGACTAAAGGTCTTTAGTACCTGTTTAGAAATGTCCCAGAAAGGGGACATTACACTAATTCATAACTTGTATTCGAGTTACATTTACATACCGAGTCCTAAGTACATGATCTTTTAAAGTGCGTTATTTGGAAGAATAGTCGAGTGTATTCTATCTTATGGAGGGCGTGCTTGCACAATAATTTGTTGTATTTTCTATGTTAAGATGAGACAGCAGGTTCATCGTCACACATTGAAACTTGAGTGGTTTGTTATTGCTGCAAAAGAAAAATTAGTGCTTCAAGCAGCGAGCATAACATTGCTCATCGATTTCTTCAACCTCTTCATTGGCAAGTTCAGTGATTGAAGAAGCAGAAAAGAAAAACTATTAACTTCTATTTGTTTTCATTAGTACCTAAATCTCATGGCTGGCTCCTTTTTAACTGTACTTATAACTAATGAGCTCACCTAGGAAACTAGGACTAGTGGCCAACCCCCAATTTTAACTGTAAGTAGAAACCATAATATGGCTTAAAGTGAGACATTTGTTGCTTCATGTGTGTTCACTCTTCTTTCTACCTACATGAACATGCACACAAACAAGCAAGCCTTGAGATAAAGAAACCAACACACAAAGGTATGCAAAGTTAATTAAATCGTTAGTCAATGAATATGTAGAATCTTAAGTATATCGAATGTTTTGAACAATCATACTATTACTACTTTATTTCATATGGACTAAAAAATGAGTAAAATGAGAATATGTATAAAATTAAGATATATTTATAATTTTATTTTAATTTTTTAATATATATGTACAGATGTATCCAAGATGCATCATACCCAAGGGTTTTTTCAAATCAATGTATCCGCGCACCGAACCCGAACCGGTACCGTATCTTGGCAATGTAGATAAGGACTATCTATCTAGATTTTTTGTTTCCACTTTAACATACAAGCCCTTCATATAATTACATTGAAAGACATGGCATAATTTTCCTTTTACAATCTGTTTGCCCATTTTATGAGCTGAAACCAGCTTTTTGGCAGCTTTTGGTAGCCCTCTAATTTTCCTCAAATTTGATGTATAGCTCATTAGGATTCAACGGAAATTCACCCAAGACCTTCGACCTTTGCTCGATAACACCACCTTGCTAGAGTCACCAAATAGAAATAAAAATTAATTCATAGCCATCCAGTTGTAATTTCATGCCTTTTATCATTCTTTTGCACTCCATCATCTTCATCATTGGCCACCTTTGGCATGTGAAAATTTTGTAATGGAACAACCTTCAGATGTGTAGCTATCAGCAATTTTGCATCTATGAAACTTTGAGTGCTTGCGAGAATCAATGAGAGTCACCACAGTTCTTCCTTTCACATTGCTTTTCACTCTTGGGGTTTGATATTTGGTGATTCCCATCATGGCAGTGAGTGAAATAGGGAGTATTTCATGTTGAACCAGGTCTAGTGCATTGTTGTTTTCATTCATTTCAGTTGTTTCTTCATGATCAGTTTCAGTCATCTCCTTATTTTCGTCATCCACAATGTTGTTATCCAAAATTCACCCCCTGGGGTAATTTTGATAACATGCATCGATTCTTGAGTCCGAGCAAGTAGATTGATTGAGGCCCAAAATCATGTTTTTGAGGTCCCCTCGGCTTCTTTCTAACTCTCCCACCCAAGAAGAAATCCCAACAAGCCGGAAAAATGGAGAAAATCGGCTAAGTCTTGTCTGAAGACAGTTTGGGACAGTTGAGACGCTGGGCATGAATCGGCCGAAAAGCCGCCAAAGCGGTCTGTTTAGCACTTGGGACGTCGGGACGCGAAAAGGCGAATTGGCCGAAAGAGGGAAAAAATTGCCCAAGTCTTTGTTTCGCACAGTTGGGACATCCGGGACAAAAGTACACGAAGGACGCGGATCGGCCGGTTTGGCGCAAGTCAGTCCATTTCGGGCGGTTCGGAGAAATTTGTCCTAGACAGTCCGGGACAGTTGGGCCAAAAGTACGTGGAGGACGCGAACCGGCCGGTTCGGCCGAAACAGAGGACTTTTGTTTGGGACATCCGGGCCAAAAGTACGCGGAGGACGCGAAAATCCGAAAGAGCCGAGAGCCAATCAAATCTCGCCATGTGTCTTCACCGCAAACAGGAACAAGGAAGCCCGAATCGGGCGGTTCGGAGGAATTTGTCCCAGGCAGTTTGGGACAGCTGGGCCAAAGGTACGCGAGGGACGCGGAGGACGCGAAAAGCCGAAAGAGCCGCCAACGAATCAGAACGTGCCACGTGTCAGAAGGAAAAAGTTGCTAAGTGGTCGGTAAAAGTTTCAAAGGGGAAAATGGAACAGAGGGCCCGAGCCAGGTGACACAGGACACGTGTCCTAAGGCGGGGAGTTCGGAGCCAGGGAAAGACTTAGGAAAATTTGACAAAAGTCTTGGGCCAAAAAATTAAAAGACAAGGATGACCCCGCGCCCCTGTCCTCCAACCAGATCATGCCACGTGTCCCAAGTGGCGGGCGTGGGGGAAAATGGAAAATTTTCCAAAGTTATAAAAAGTCAAAATTTTCAAAGGAAAACACGGAAAGGGAAGGAGAGAGAATTGCTCATCCAATCAGCGCCCGACACGTGTCATCCAAGTGGCAGAGCGTGGAAAAAATTCAAGTGTTTTCCCGCCGATCCGTTTTTGGGCCGTTTTTGCCCTAAATCTTCAAACGATCATATCTTTTGATCCAGAGCTCGGATTTGCACGTTCTTTATATCATTGGAAAGCTGGTGAAATTCTCTACACGATTCGTGGTCAATCTTGCATTTTGGTTCAGTTTGGAGAGAGAAAATCAAGAAACGTCTCTGGCGCGTAGTAATGGCCAGAACTGACGTTTCAACAACCAGTTTTAATGCACATGGGTCGCATTCTTCTTCAGCATGGCCAGAAGTGATGTTTCAACCACCGATTTTAATGAAGAATGCGTTTTGGTCAATGGTTGGGCTGCTTGCACGTTTTCCTACGTTTTCTCTCTCCTGGGCTCGACCCATGCATTGTATAAAGCCAGATTTGGCTCATTTTTCAGTAGTTGTTCATCTTTTCAGCTCTACCTCCCTTCTTTTCTTCTCCAGGGTTGAAAATGGAGTTCGAACCTCCTCCCGCCGCTCAGTAATGGCGTTTTTGCCTTTTACTATTGAAATGATGTTCTGTGCAAACTTCTGAAGCAACAAAAACATGTTTCGTGATGCATCTGTCCATCCTTGCTCGTTTTTCGCTTGTTTTCTTCTTGCCTCTCTTCATTGCAGGTATTTGTGCACGTTTGAATGTTCATTGCAGGTTTGGAGCTGTGTTCATGGAGTTTTGGGACATTTTCTGTGTGAAATCTATCCTTGGGCTTGTGATGCATCTGTCCATCCTTCCCATCGCTCACCTCTCTTTGTTCCATGGCAGTTTTGATAGATGTTCAACATTTTCCTTCTCTGGTGTATCACCGTTTTAGTGTAGGCTCTGTTTTTCCCTTTTCTCTCTCTCTCTCTGTCTCCTTGGCATGGTTAGATTAGGATTAGATTAGCTTGCCTGCACTGGAATAGCTTGTGGCAGGTAGTTTAGGAAGAGGAACCAGCCTTCTCTGGAGATTCCTTTCTCATTTTCACGAGTCCCACACTCAAAGAAAGGATTCAATGTTGTGCAATCACACTGGATGCTAGAGTGATCAACCTAGAAATCTGATCAACATCCAGGGGTGCTGTGATTTTGCACTAACAACAACTTCAATCATGTGGATCCTTCTAGGAGATTTACACCTCGTCCCTTTGACTGTACCACTTTTACAATTTAAAAAGTCTTGAGTGTAAACCAGAAATGACAACAGGGTCTACTATTTATTCCTTTGACTGCCCAGCAATTGAATTAAGGGGCGAGTTAGTTTTCACATTACCTTTTGATTCTTCCTTAGCTGTCAAGCTGGTTTTGAGGGTAGTTTCTGCTGTAAATCGACTTGTGCTCTTGCTGGATAGCTTCCTCAAGAGTGGCAGGCTTCAAAGGCTTCATATACTCTCTAGGAAACATTCAATCCATCAACACATAGGGACTGCCCTTTGTGGAGGGGCCTTCTCCACCAATAAGCTGGCTTGGCAGAATTTCCTAGAGTATTACGGCATTGTTAGTTGTTGCTTCATATTTTGGGAACTAAGAAGTAATCTCGTGTATGGGCCTCAAAATTATGATAAATATTTTTCACAAACTGATCCAATGTGGTTATTTCTGGTTGATTGCATGCATCATTCGCTTCTTGTTCACACTCAAACCATTTACCACCAATCAAATGCAGGCCCAGTAAAACTTAGGAATAGGAATTTTCGAAGCAACCTCAGATTTATATGATTTCTTTTTTGGTTCTCTTGATTAACCTGATGTCTTTGATTAACCTGATATCTTTGATTAACCCATTGCAGAGGATGTCTTTTTTCCTTTTCCATTCTATTAGCACCATAAAAAAATTCTATCCATTTCATTGAACTGTCAAAATGCCATTATAAAACAGTAACACTGAGGAGTAGACTAATAAATGAAAAATCAGGGAGAAAATTTTATCTAACTTGGAATTCACCAGCCACAGATAGGACATCGTAAATCATTTATAAAGCTTTCTGTTAATTTTCTTCATCGCCCAAATCCATGTCTTTATAAGAAACATTGAATCCCGAAGGAATTCGAAGGATTAGTTCCATCTGTGATCAGCTAAGCATGACAAAAAGTGTCTGAATAAGCCCACAAGATGAGATTCTTGGAAAAAATGTATGATCTCTTTCAATTTTTTTCTTCTTATAACTCTGAGTCTCCTATGGATAAAGTTTCCCTCTGAAGCACACATGGTTTGGATCAACACCAGATGGTCTTTCCAGAGTGCTTTCTTTCTTGAGCTAATAGGGTGTTCTGAAGATCAACACCATTTATCATTGCGCAACTAAACTGCACATTTGATAAAGTTAATATTACCTGTACTAGGTGGAAGATTCTTATTTTGAGAGGATATATGTGTGTTTTCAAGAAGATACCCTTTTTGAATCGATTTAGTAAAAGGCATCCAAGTGTAGCTAAAACCTAAGTTGAAAATAATTGGTCCTTATTCCACAATTTAGTTCATATTTTCCAGATTGGTCAATATAATTCTTGTAGAGGAAGGATAGCTCAATTTGATGGTAGGGTTATTGTTTTAAATTTCCTCCGTTTATTTATTTATTTTTGTTTGCTTTTTTGCAAATCGTAAGGGTTGTAAGAGGAGCCATGATATCTTGGCTTTATTGATCAAAGAAAATGAATAGACTTATTTGATAGCATCAGAAACTTTTGGTTATGTGGATACAGATTTTCTCTCTTTTCTTTGTTTTGGACAAATGAGGGGTATCACTGTTGTGGCATGCGGACCAGAGGAACACAACTAGTTTGTCTTCTCAGCATCTTGCAAATATTTTTATGAGATCATTTGAAGCTCCAATTGATAGGGAGGATTCTTCAGAGAGACTTCAAGTTTTATTTTTGCTTGGAAATTTGAGCTTGATGGTCTTGAAATAGAGATACAGATGATCTTAATGGTCGTTTTCAACCTATCAATGAAAAATCATGATATGATTTATCATTCTGCAGGGATGCATATGGTGCCATCACAATCTATATAATTGAAATTTCTAGTTAACATTTATTTCTCTAGTTGTAGGACTAGTTTGTTTAAGTGTTGAATGACTACCACCTGGGGTAAAAAGGTTATTTTCAATAAGCCTTCACAATATCTCTCGATACTCTTGCTGATGTACTGTTTGTGTCTGCACATTCTATTTAGCAGTTCATAAGGTTAGGCTTCATGCAGTTTGGTATTAATTTTATTGAACAGTACTAATTGGAGACAAATGTTGACTTCATGGTTTACAATACCTTCTGCAATGTGGAATGCTAAACTTTTTCTTGTGTGAAGTATCTAGAAAATAAGCATTGTAAATGGTTCTTCTGGATCTTTTCTTATTCTGTGATCTTATGTTATCTTATGCATTGACAGGCTGTGGCATGATACTGCTATTCCATTTGGAGACACGCTCCAACAGTTTGAAATTTGGTTGAAACATCATAACTTGTGGGAAAAGGGGCCTCGACTCTTCACAAAGCAGCATTTGTCACTTGGTCAGCTATGACAGCCTTACATCTAAGTTTTAACTTACACGCCGTTAATTTTATTTACACGCTGTTAATTTTTAATTTTAAAGAGGATGTGTATTTCCAGCTGAAAATATTTTTTTATACTTTTTGAACCTATTGGCTTTCAGTTTACAGAGTGTAATATTTTTCTTGTAATTGAAATGAACAAAACATGGAAACATAATATAAAGCTTGGTATCTGAAGTTAAAGGCTATTATATATCAAGATAAATGGCTAGTGAATAAGATGGACTCCATAGATTTTTAGCATATCCAAAGAGATGGGAATAGGGTGGTAGACCTTGCTGCAAAAAATGTCTCTTCGGAAAGGGCCCAGATAAATTTTGTTTAGCCCTATAGATTATCAAAGGATCCTGGTCAAGGATGCCTCCCTCCTTCCAATCTTTCACCCACCTTCCACTTCTCCTCATTATTTGATATACCTCCACCTTAGCTTCCCTACCTCTTTCCCTCTCCTCCTTTCTCTGTCCATCATTAATGGTGAGGATGCTGGGATGGTATTCTTCTACATGAGAATGTGATGATTGGCAATATTCCTCGCTCGTCTTCTATGCTAATTAATCTTAACATAAGATGGAAGGATTTTGTATTTATCATCTTTTAGGTGGTAAGTCTGCTTAATAATGGCACTGCGCTACAGTCCTTGTTCTTTTTATTGTGTTGGGAAACTTATGGTACCATTTTGGGGAAGTTAGTCGCTTTGCAACTCTTCCTTCTGTTATTCACCTAGAGATGCGATATTATAATATATTATGTGTTGATGGAGATGTTGACATGTGACACACATTCCCCTTAGTTATATTGGTTTAATATATTGGGTCAAATAGGTAGCTTGTGGAATTTGTTATATTTGGTAATGGGTCGGCCTACGGTTGGATTAGTGGTTACCCGTCCTTTAAGAGTAATAGAGTTATATAAAAGGAGATGGGATATCATTGCAAATGATTTCAAGTTAATGGGGAGTCTTCTATTTGTTAGAAGAATATCGGAGGTGTCCCCCTCAATATGGCATTCCCATATTGGGAGATCTTGTGGAATTATTCCTTCCTAGAGGCGTATTGTATGGTCTTCCCTACCTCAAGCATAATTATTCTATTTTTAATATATTGAATAGTGGGGATCTTGGTCCATATATATCTCGTGTTGTTGATTTTCATTATATATTTCTACATATTATTTGGATTGTTTATATTATTATATGTGAAGATCTTACCAAATGATATCAGAGTTGCGATTTGGATAGTGGAAATTGTTTTGGGTTGATTTTGCAGTTTTTGTTTTCAAGACAAAGTAGTACAGCTTGCGGAGTGTCATTCTTCTCACATAGAGGTGATTTTTGTGTGGCTTAAAAGAGATTTTTGAGAGCTTTCCAATTAAGGGTCACACTAACGATTTTGAGAAATATCAAAAGAGATATGGTCATGCAAAGTTGGCTTTGCAAACCTGATTTCTGACAAAGTTTTCAGCATGGAATTAGAAAAAAAACAGTTGACTTTAGAGGCTTCTTTCTTCCTTTCTGTTTTTTTGATTGAGACAAATACTATACCATTTGAAAGATAATTTTGAGAGCTTTCCAAAAATAGTCACACTAAAAATTCTAATGTAATGAAATTACTTTGATAGATCTGAATATGAACAACAATATAACACCAAAGAACACCTAAAATTTATAAAAATGATCACAATATGCAAGTATAATGACTTAGCACTTTGAGGGGGCAACCTCGAAACCAGAAAATAAGACTCAAGTGCTCAATACGATGATATACTACTCTCTAACTCCTATATATACCCTATTGTGCTATGAAATGCACCAAGGCCGACCTACTAAGCATATGAAATCATAAATAAATATGATATGACATGATAAGAGATTATGTTAGCCACAAGTCGGCTATCCATATCCCTATATATGACCTAGGGTTAAGGGCGTAGCATTCCCTCCCCTTCAAAGCAACATTTTCCCCAATGTTGGTAATCTTTGGATGTTGTTTCTTGAATGCTTCATCTTCCCATGTTGCATCTTCAATGTCCAAATTCTTCCATTTGATTAGATACTCAATGATGACCCTTGTCCTCAACTTCTTAGTACATGTCTGTAGGATTCCTTTAGGCTCCAAGATGATGCGTCCCTCCTCATCAAGCTCTGGTAACACTGACTGAGAAGACACCTTCTGCCCAATGACCTTCTTCAAGCAAGAAACATGGAAAACTGTATGTATTTTAGTTGACTGAGGAAGCTCCAGTTTATATGCCACACTATAAATTTTTGCAACACTTGATAAGGGCCATAGTATTTGGGTGAAAGCTTGTTATCATTCTTTTGTTGTTTCAAAGGTAGTTGTTTATATGGCTAGAATCATACAAAAACAAATTCTCCAACTTCAAAGCTTCGTTGACTGCGGTGTTGATCAACTTGTCGCTTCATGCGGTTTTGTGCCATTACCAAGTTCTTGTTAAGGCTAGATAAAACCTCTTGTTGGTGTTGAATGTGATCTTCAACTGCTCTTACTTTAGGCTGGACCCTTAAGTTGGAAGTGAGGGATGGTGGATGGTAGTCGTATAATGCCAAGAATGGGGACATTTTGGATGAAGTATGAAATGAAGTGTTATACCACTATTTTGCAAGTGGTATCCACTTAACCCATCTCTCCTGCTTATCTGAAGCAAAGCAACGTAGATACCCCTCCAAACATTTGTTGACTAACTCAAGTATGTCCATCCGATTGGGGATGATACAAAGAACTACGAGCCAATTGAGTACACGAAATGTCCCACTTCCTAAGATAATCATGACGAAGACCCTTAGCCCATTTTGTCCTCCCGACGGCTAAGGAATAAACTTAAGGGGGACTTAAGTTATGATAGTTTATTATAAAGTGCAAAAAATAAAAGAAAATATTATAAAACACTTATAATAAATTATTATGAACTTAATTATAAATGAAAAAAGAAAAAGGCAAAAAGGCATTAGCAAGTGTTATTTATTCAAGGGAAAAATGCGACTTGCCTAGGAGAGAAAAGCAAGTGGGGAAAGTATTAAATAAGGGGAAAATTCTGATTGGATGTGAAAGTGGCCATTTGGGCCCTATTCTTCTATTTAAGCAAGTCTTCTTGCTTGGAGAGGGTCACTTGATTATTCTCTAATTTCTGATTGTGTGTTGAGCAATTTTGCTTGCATCTTCACTCTTGAGGACGAAAACCCTCCAAGAGTTCTAGAGAAGGATGAAAACCCTTCCTCTAGTTGAGAGGATTCTCCACCTTGGGGTTTCCATAGTGCATAAAAGAGTTATCTGATTTCCAGTGGTTTTCCAATCATTTTGAGGGCTGGAATTTTGTAGAATTTCATAAGGGTTTGAAGAGGAAGATTGGAGCTATTTTCTTCCTTTATTTTCAGCCTCTTCCATGGTGGTACGACTTGCTTAGGGACTGATTTGCATGTGTGTGGAGCTGCTAAAAACCAGATTTGGTCACTATTCTCATTGCAGATTTTCAGAGATCTGAATCAGCTTTTGTGGAGGGGATTTTGACTCCAAATTGTCATTTTTACAGCTGTGTCTGAAGGCAAGTTCTGCTCAATTTATAATAAAATTATTTCAGCCTCTTTGTGTCTCAAATCTGGAATTTTTCTTCATATATTGGCTTTATAAATTCAGTGGATCAATTTAGGTGGAAATATCATAAATTAATTGCTGATTTTTATGAGTTTCTTCTCCTACCCTAGTCGCATTTTCTAGCATAAAATTCAGATCTGTAGAAATTAAAATTGGAATATATTTTATAATTTGCACTTTGGGGTTTGGATTTGCCTAAAATCCAATTGGGGGTAAATAGTGTCCTTTTGGGGACAATGCAAAGTACCCAAACATGAGAATAAATCAATCAAAAAATTGCTAGTAAATATAGGATCACGATCACTAACTATAATCTTGGGTGTTCCATGTAGCTTCTGAATTGTATCCATAAAAGATATGGCAATCTGTACTTGTAAATGGATGTGACAAGGCACAAAAGTGAGCATACTTGGCGAGTCTATCCACAACCACCATAATTACACTTTTCCCTTCAGATTTTGGCAATCTTGTGATGAAATCCATGGAAACCTTTTCCCACCGCTCACTAGGAATAGATAGAGGCTGCAAAAGTCCTGGAGACTTAATAATTTCACCCTTGTTACACTGACACACCAAGCATTTTGCCACAAATTTCTAGACATCTCCTTTCAACCCTTCCTAGAAGAAATCTTTCTTAATTTTGTGATAAGTTTTCAGAATCCAGAATGGCCACCTATTGGAGAAGCATGGAGCTCTGAGAGAACTTGACTTTTAAGGGTAGAGTTTTTGCATAAGTACAATCGGTCCTTGTACCACAATGCATCCCCTTCTATACAATTTTTTTGAAATGCTCAAATCCTATTGGAGATTTTGAATGAGAGTGTGGGTCTTTATGTCATTTTGTGATTTTGATCTTGCCTAATCTACCCAATCTGCTGTAGTATGGACATGGCATGAACAAGGCTTTTGTGGACTCATCTCTCTTGGATAATGCATCAACTACCACATTTTCTTGCAAAGTCATATCTTAGTGACCCACTTTTGTTGTTCTTCAGATGATAGTCTTTTCTCTAAGAAGTATTTCAAGTTGTCATGATTTGTCTTTACCTTAAAGTGACGACCCATGAGATATGGTCTCCATTGTTTGACTGCATGAAGAATGACCATCATTTCCTTTTCATAAGTTGGTCTTGATAGGTTCTTATCTTTGAGTTGAAGACTCTCAAATACAATGGGGCAGCCCTCTTGCATAAGTACTACAACTATGCCACACCTTGAAGCATAGTTGTAGTTAGAACTAGAGTGGTACACATGGCCTTCTTCAGTGATTCAAATGTTTGAGTTGCTTCCTCCTTCCAATGAAAAAGTCTTTCTTCAATAATGTTGTGAGTGGTGCTATAATTCTACCATATTTCTTCACAAATCGGTGATAATAACTCGTAATTCGTAAGTACCCTCTCCGAGATTTTTGAGGGTTTTAGGAATCTGCCAATCCACCATGGCTTAGATCTTATGAGGATCCACTTTTACACCTTCATGAGACACGATATGACCCAAGTATTCTACCTCCCTTACCCCAAAAGCACACTTGGAGGGCTTAGCATACATGTGTTGTTGTTCAAGAGTGTCCAATACCTTATTGACATGATGTAAATGTTCCTCCCAAGTCTTACTATAGATTAATATATCATCAAAGAATACCAAGACAAACTTCCACAAAAATGGCCGAAAGATTGAATTCATCAAACTCTGGAAAGTAGATGGTGCATTTGTAAGGCCAAAAGGCATTACTAGAAATTCATAATGGCCCTCATGTGTCCTAAATGTTGTTTTATGAATATCTTCATCACGAATTCTGATTTGATGGTATCTCGATCAAAGATCTAATTTTGTAAAATAAACAACACCATGTAATTCATCTAACAAATCTTCAATGATAAGAATAAGATACTTATCTTTCACTATGTATTTGTTGAGCTCCTGTAGTCTGGACACATGCGCCATCCTTCTTTCTTACCATCACCACTGGAGAAGAGTAAGCACTTTGACTATGGCAAATAATACTTGCTTCCAACATCTCCTATACCATATTTTCAATCTCACTCTTTTGTAGATAAGGGTACCTATAAGGTCGAATGTTGGGTGGTTGGCTTCTGGTACTAGTTGAATAGCATGATCATGATCTCTTTTGGGAGGTAACCTTTTGGCATATCCCCAAAAAACAACTGAGTGCTTATTAATAATTTCTTGTAGATCGGACAATTTAATTCCTTTTGATGGTTGAGCTTCTAGTGAAAATAGTTGTGCCACAAACCCATAAGCACCCTTCTTAAGAATCTTTTGCATTTGATGAGAACTTACCAACTACAGAGCTTTTGCCTACATCCCTCACAACTCAAAATTCCTTCCTTTAGAATGGAACCTCATGAACAAATTCTAGAAGTTTGGTTCCCAATGTAGTAAGCCATTGGACCCCTAACACAATGTTTGCGCCCCCATTGAAATGACATACATGGGACCTTCTAGCAGGTAATATCCCATGGATAGCTTAATCTTATGGCATTTTCCTAAACAACTAACTGTACCTCTATTTGCCATCATGACCTAAATCTCCGTGGAGTGGATAAACGAAGTAGTTTAAGCGCAAATCCAACTTATGATTGATGAAGTTGTGAGTACTCCAAAGTCAATCAATATTGTCACCCTTTGTTTCTTCACGAACCCAACTACCTTAAGGGTTTGTGGGGTACTAATGCCAAAATTGCATGGCAAGATATAGTTGGTTGAGATTCCTCATTCACGATCTTAGGAACCTCTTCCTCTTCACCATATTCTTCATCCCCTTCCTCTTCCTCATTCGGCCCTCAATGTAGAATAATTTCTTCTCAAGACATTTATGTCCTTTACTCCATTTACTATCACAACTATAACATAGCCCTTTTACTCGTTTCTCTTCAATTTGTTGTGGAGTCAACCGGGTAGGTTGAGGGAATGATGGTACTAAGGTGCTACGATCTCTAATGGTAGTGAAGTTATTCCTCTTCATGGTAATGAAATTTTCTCTCTGCCCTACGTGCCATGATAATAGACTCAAAAACAATGAGTAGATCAAACATTCGTACCTCATGTTGGATGTGATCCTTGAGATTTACCATGAATAAATCATTCAGATTGTCATCTGTAATTGTATCCACACACAATGACAAGCTCTAGAACTGTTGAATGTAATCCTTTACTAACCTTGTTTGCCTCAACTTTGCCAATTGGCTAAAGTAGTTCTCGGACACACTACTATTGTAGTGCATTTGCAGCTCCTTTGTAAAAAATGACCATGTGATATTAATATCCTTCTTCTTATTTTGAGTGCACAACCAACGATACCAAGTGAATTGTTCGGTTCTAGATATAAGGATGCCATTACCACCTTCTGCCCACTTGGGACTTGATGCAAATAAAAAAAATCTCCATTTGGTTGATCCAAGTGGTCGAATCGTTCCCATTGAACTTGCACATTTCCACTTTTGGAATAATGTTACGCCATCAAGGCTAGAAGTGTTATCCAAAATAACCCCCAAGGCTATTTTGACAACTTGCAAATTTGATTTTGGACTTGGACAATTTTTTGATGAAAAAGTCGTGGAACACCGCATCTTAGTGTTGCGTGGAATCGGGAGCTTAATGTTCGCAAACTCTCCTCCTCTGCGAACAAAGGGGAAGCGGAATAGTGTTCCGCGGATTCACCATTTCCGTGGAACAAAGGAAAGCGAGCTTCAGGTGTTAGGCAGATTTCAAGGTCAAGCGAAAGCCCAAAGCACAAAGAAGAAGTTGATAGTGTTGCGCGGGAAGGAAAACGGAAGGTTTGATGTGGTTAAGGTTTAGAAGTTGTGGGACACTATCTCGGTGTTCCACGGACTCTCCAAGTCCGCGGAACAAAGGAAATAGGTGCTAAGTCTCGGGCGGATTTTAATTGAGGCGAGTGCGCACGGAGGTGGGTGATATTGTTCCACGGGTTTTTCCAACTCGTGGAACGAAGGAGCGAAAGCCATGAAGCAAAGGGGATCGAGCTTAAACACGGGTAAGGCAGAGAGCGGAATATAGTGTTCCGTGGGTTCTCCTAATCCATGAGAACAAGCAAACAAGTTTGTGGATATGCCAAAGCCGCATAAAGTGCCAAAGACATCCGCCAACACGTAGAAAAGCCGCCAACACGTAGAAAAGCCGCCAAATAAAGGGATAAGTCTTATGCGGAACAGGAGACATCCAAAATCCGCGAAACAAACAAATGCCAAACAAAAGGTTGCGGACCAAAATAGAAAATCACGAAATAAAGACAAATCATCCTAGAAAAGTGCAACGAAGGATTTCTTCGCAAATGCTTGGGATTAGTTTTTGGCAATAAATTTTGATACAAAGTTTCGTTTTTGCATCATATTTGATCCATTAGGAATGTCTTGGAGAGGCCTTTCAAAAGAAGGAAGCTTTACAAGGAATGATCGATTATTTCGGGATATTGAAATTGAGAATTTTGGGGACGTTGCACATCGCTTTCAGAAGTCAGACGATTCCATTTTCAGTTGTAAGATGCTCGTTTGATCCTCCCTCTCCTGAAGATCCTTTTGAATACTTCCAAAAGAGCATATTCCTCCCATACCCAACCGAAATGACGAGGAATGGTGATTTGTGTAACAAAATTGGACATTTGGCAACGTCATATTCCTCCATCTTCCAAATTTCGTGGGCATCCATTGATCTACAGTTTGTGCTCATCCACAGAAAATATCTTAAGTTTGCTTGCAAGCAAAGGCAGCTCCAAAGGCGTCAACCATCATGAGGCACGTAGGTTACCTGCTGGAGATGGTTTAGAAGGTTTTAACAAGGTTTAGCAGGTCGATTATCTCTCCAACATCTTTTGATCCCCTCTCCTCTTCTCCCTTCTATAAAAATATAACATATTTCTTCAAAAAAGCATCCTCTCTTGCTTGGTAATGTTACCATGTCAAAATTGTGACAGAATCAAGGAGTTGTAGACCCATGGTATGCATTTTTTGTGAGGCATCTTACCCCCATTGATTGTAGCAGTCTGTGCATATTTACAACAATAATATAATGTAAAATGTGGCTTGAATTCGCCCCTTGCTTTACATTATTGTCTTCTTTCCTTTTGTTATTTCATTTGTGATGTGTATCCACCATGTTTTGCAAAGTTTCATGGTATTTGTGTCAAATTAAACAGGGTTGTGAGCTGATTTGATTGCAAAGTTAAAAAGTAGCTACCATCTTCCCCTTCAGCCTTGCATTCAACCTTCTAGCTTCTCTGAGACTTTAAGAGAGAGTGATCACCTTCTCTTCGGTGCTATCACCGCCCCCTTTAACTTAGGATTTCATTTTATGCAATCTCTCTAACTTTGGTCCCTGTGAATGACTAGTTTAAGCTTAGATAGTTGTGTTTTCAGCTGTAGGAGTAGTGTTAGCATTAGGTTAGTTTGGTAGAGGAACCAACCTTCTCTAGAGGTTGATCTCAATTTGCAAGTCCCACATTGTTGAGATCATCCAATGTTGTCCAAAATTCTTGATCTGCCATGATCAAATCCTAGGGTGCAATTCTGAGCTACAACAATTTTTGGCATGCCCGGTGGGACAAGAATTATGAGCTTTATATCATTTCACTAGGATTGGTGTGTGTCTTGGTGATATCCAACCTTTGGAGGCTTTACAACAGCGCATTTGGTGGCTCCCAACAATGTATTTGTTGGTTTCAGTGGTCAAGTGTCTCAATTTCATGAGAAGGGTACAAACAAGGCAAAACAAAGAAAGAGGTGAGTCTTTTGAATATTTACAACTTTCACTAAGGAAAAGAGTAAAACCAGTTGAAAGACCTCTATTCCCATCACCTAGAGTCCGTTCAACTCCCCCTTCTACTAGGCCTTCCTCTCCCACTCATAAGAATCTAAAACCCACCTCTCCCATGGCCCTTCAAAGGAATCAGCCCTTTGTTACTTTTAATGGTGGTAGCCCCTTAGTTCTAAATGCACATCATGATATCCCAGTAGCTTCCCTTAAGAGCATCCCATTCTTTACAAGAGAGAATTCAACCACTCCCATTGAACATATTTTAGATGTTGTAAATGTCTGCTCTGTCCACCTTATTAATGAAGATGATGTAACACTTAGATTATTAGCTTCATCTTTTAAGGGGAAGGCATTGCGTAATGGTATAGAAGTCTATGGCCAACCTCTATCCATACGTGGGATGATCTTGGGGAGAAACTCTACAAACATTTTGAAGATAAGAGTGACCATTTATCCCTCATTGAGCAACTCACTACCATCAAGAGAGCCCCTCATGAAGTTATGGGGATTTTAATCAGGTTACAAAAACCTGGGATAGAATCCCCCCTCTATTTAAGTGTTCTCCAAATACTACATTCCTATATTTTTGAGAGCCTTGAATAGTGATGTGGTTGTTATGATTCAATCCATGGGAGGGACTATCTTACCATATTCTTATGATACTATTATTAGAGATGAAAATTGCCTACCAAAACCCCTCCCAATGCAGTTTTTTTTGGCACCCATTCTTGGAGCAATTAGTCAACCAATTCCTCCTACTTTGCCCCCAATGAGTTGCATGGAGTTATGACCATGTTGCAAAATATTGGAAACGAAATGGTAACCATAAAGAGGCAAGTGGCCCAACAAAACAAACCTTACCAGCCACTCAAGCATATCAACCCAATAAGCAACTCTATCAAGGTAATGTGCAAGGACAAGGCCACATAGGTTACCCTAGGCCCTTAAACACACAATACCCTCGCTGCAAGCTCTTCTTAAGGTTCACTAGGTGAATATCAAAGAGCTTGGGATCACCTTGAGCTATAAAGACCTTACCCAAGTGAAGCAATCTCACTTCTTGAAACAATGTGGAAGGGATGGCCTTCATCCTATGGATCCATGACCTACCAAGAATCATATTATAGTTAATTTCCCTATCTATAATATAGAATTTGGTTAAAATGGTCTTAGGCCCAAGGGTAACTGGAAGAACAATGGTTCCGATTGACGTGTCTTTCAGACTATTGTAACCCCTCAACGTGTTTCGGGTGGAGGAATAATTGGTCTCTCCATATCCTAACTTTTGCAAGAAGGAGAAAGGAAAAATGTTTATAACAACCTCGTCATCAATCATTGCTCTCTTAACGTAGTTATTATAAATCCACACTTGCAAATACAATGTAGGATCGCCCTTCATGCCAACTCAGCATTTGTAGGCATCTTGTTAATGTCAAACACAAACCTGGTATCTCTCTCGTGTTGACCTAGAGGATAAACGTCAAAATCTATGTGGTTAATCTGGGCCTTTAGAGGGGGTGTGACATGCACTAAGTGACTAACACCTAATGCTTCCAACAAGGCAGATAGGTAAGCTGGCGAATTCTTCAACAAATCCAAGAAGGAAATGTGAGAAAAGGTTTTGGTGAGATCTATGATCAAGTCATAGGCTCCTACTGGTTTAGGAACCACTGGCAAATCGTCTTGTATGAGAGGATAAGAGGGAAGAGGTTGTGACATATACTCTCGAGAATGCGTAGCGGTATTGACCTCTTTCACCGATCTCACACCAATTCGACCAAGCCTACGATTTTCGTTTTGTTTCATTGATCCAAGTTAGGTGCAACTTGAGGATCATCAGACGTAGAAGCCTCATGATCATTAGTCACTATAGGAATCCCTTTGTTGGCTTTCTAAGGATTAAGTTTCTCATTCTTAGAACGCTTGTGAAAAGGATCTCTATAAATCCCTAGGCTGGCATTTTGAGGAGCGACAGGTCCCATGTGGGTATTATTAGAAGTTCCTCTAGGGTTTTCGAAGAACATCTCGATGAAAAGTTGTCTCTAGTCTTCTGGGAGCCGTTGTATGAACTTATTACAGTGTTTACAAGTTTGAGCGTCATGACCTATCACTCTATGAAACTCGCAATACAAGTTGGGATCGTAATCCCTCGGCCTTTGGTTTTGATTTTGTTGCGGTCCATAGTTTTGGTTATTGTTTTGATATTGATTGTTATAGTTATAATTTGAAGCCCCTTGACCGGGATTTTGATAATGAGTTGGGCCTTGGGCTTGGGTTTGGGTTTGCTTAAGGAAGTGGATGGTTAAAAGCAATCGCGTTGACAGAGGGAGCGGGATTATTAATCCTTTGATTGCTCATATTCCTGTTTTTGTTTCATTGCATTGCGTATTCACAACATTTGGCTTCTTAGGCTGATTGGTGACACCATCTGTTGTGGCACCACGGTTTTGATTTAGGACCTTGGGTCCTTGGTTGTTATTTGAGTTGTTTGGATAGCTTGAATTGTTTGGGTTAGAGGTGACCAACCTCCCATTAGTTCCATAGGTCTTACGTCCGCCATCGATCGCCGTTTGGTCAACGCGTGGCGTGCCTTGTAAGACTTCCTCGTAGCTTCATAGGGGAATTTTTGGACCTCCTCGGTTTCTCGATTAAGTGAATGGAGGAAAAGGTTACAGAGTTCCGTTTGGTCCATGTTTGGAGCACTCATAGAGGAATAAAGAACTTGTCACCACCTTTGGATGAAGTGGGCAGCGGACTCATTTTGTTCTTGCTTGATGTGCAAGAATTCTCTGATCCTTGTTCTCAACAACTTGTTCATGTCAAATGCTTTGATAAATTCAAAGACAAGTTGTTTAAACGAATGTATGGACGCTTTGGGAATCCGATAGTACCAATCAAGAGCAATTCCTTCTAGGGTTTTAGGGAATATCTTAGCAATGACAACATCCCATGTAAGCAACTCTCTGATTGTAGTAGCGTATGCCTTAATATGGGCATTGGGATCTCCCTCTCCTTTAAATTTGGGAGGTCAGGCAATGGCCGTGGGATCATTACACCTCGTATTGTAAAGTCAAGAGGTTCTTTTAAATACTCAGAATAAGTTCCCACTACATAGGATTCAACCATTAAAGACCCTTGGTGAGGAGGGGGAGAGAGAGTAGATGCCGATAAGGCATGGCATAGGTATTAGCCGAGGAGTAAGGAACCCCTTGATGTTGTGTGTAAGAACCAGGAAAA
The DNA here is from genome assembly GCA_018340775.1 of Taxus wallichiana var. yunnanensis. Classification (NCBI taxonomy): domain Eukaryota; kingdom Viridiplantae; phylum Streptophyta; class Pinopsida; order Cupressales; family Taxaceae; genus Taxus; species Taxus wallichiana. The sequence continues at coordinate 24,814,712 of CM031243.1, read as the reverse complement.
GTGTACATGTCCATTTGAGGAGATTTAGAATACATATGGACATAGGGTGGGATGGCACTAGGATATGGGCTAGGGCGTATAACCAGGAACGTCACATTGCTCGGAGGAATAGCATTTGAGAACGCACTTCCGGCCAGCCTTTTGTAGGATACGAATAGGAAGGATGAGAATCCATTCCTAGTTTACTGATCCCATAAGATCTCTTGGACTAGGAATACCCAAGTGGACTTGTGGTGGTGTTGCACACTGATGAACATTAGTGGCAGGAGTATAATTATGATAATATGGAGTATTGCCTTGTCCAGTCATCTATATAGGTTGTGAAGCCTGAGCGACCTCTAATTCCTTGATCCTTCCCACTAATTTTGAAATGACATCATTGGGTGAAGGATGTGTGCCTTGTGTAGGCGTGTGTTGCACATTACTTAGTTGAGGGAGTGTATGATACCCCCTTATGAATTGATCTTTAGTTGACTCCCCCTTTTGTGGTGTTTCCTCTATCTTTGGAGGGTTGAGGCAACATTGTTTTGCAATAAGACATTGGCGTGTGATTGTATCGACTAAAGATCCATCTAAAGCGTCGAAACAGTATCGCTCTGGGAAAATTGTGCTAAGAGTTCTTCATGTTCTTGGGAATGAAATGGAAAGTACTCGACTGTATTTACTAATCTATGGTCTCGATAGGACCCTTGAGATAAAGATTGCGCTCTCCTGTAAATGTCATGTTGTTGGAGTTTGAAAACCTGGTTGAGAGCTATGGTTGGGTTGGTCTATCTCCTCAATTCTTACAGTTGAACCAGATTATTTAGGAGATAACAAGTTTTGGGAATAATTATCGACCCGCCTTGATAATGAGGGCGCATTGACGATTCACTTGATTGTAATAAGCTTCCATACCTAAAACAGTCTACTATAATCCCGATCCGACATATTTGGGGGGTGTATAAACACCCGTAGGATAATGGGAGAGGAGAAAGGTGGAGAAATAAACAAAAAAAGAAATGGATACGAAAAGGAAACTACTCCTTCCAATTTTGTACACCGAAAATCAACACATGATTCCAGACGCCCTCGCGACTTCTCGAGGTCGTGCCGAGACAGCCGAAATATGATAAATGGGATGGTGATATGATGGATAGATAGAGTATGAGTAGGATAGGTGGGAATGGTGATAAAAATAGGGATACTAGTCAAGGCAATCGAAGGTTCTCAACTAGAAAATTGGGGATTTTCTCGTCGAGAGGGATGAATGCTCACCTAACTTGTGTGGGAGTGATAGTACGATCAAGGATGATCGCCGTGTGCAGATCTTGGTCAATATCGGTGGAATCGAGTATAGTCCGACCCGGTTGACGGATGCGGGGGAATTGTCATTCCTCTAAGTATTCCTCTCTAAAGAGGGTCATGTAAGTGTGAGAGGAGATGGGTAAAGGAAAAATCAAGGGTTATGAGGTCTAACCCTATCTACTTGATTGGCCCAAAGTATTCTTCGGCAATGTCTGCTTTATCGTTAAGGGCAATAAGTTGGCCAATAATCTCAGGTGGTACAGGTGTTGCCCTAAAGACTAATTGGTGTAAACCTTGGTCAATGTCCACTTGGCTTCTATCAATGTTTGGTTGGTTGATGATCAAATCAAAGATTCTCACACGTGGTTGCGGTGGACCAGAATGGTCATGTGGGCACCAAATCAACAAGAATGGAAACAAACAAGCAAACTAGTATCCAAAGGGACTGAGAGCTAAGTTTTGGTAGCCTAGGCTGCTAGGGAAACAAGGATTGTGTTCTTTCCAATTCTAAATTACTTTAAGTTCCTATCTTTAAATAAATAAAACAAATGAATCTAAATTAAACAAAAGATGATTGATTTCTCCTTTCAATTTAATTAAATTCAATTTGCAAGTATTTAATCAAAGCAAAATAAAGAAAACTATCTAATTGTTTTTGTATTTTTCAATGAAGCTTTTGAATGAAATAAACAAATAAATCTAATTAAACTTCTAAACTATCTTTTTGGATTTTCTGGTATTTGACAAATAAAATAAAATAAAATCTATAGACACAGAAAAGAAATTAATCTAAATAACACAATCTACTTCTACACTAAAATAAAACAAATAGGGAATAGCCTGGATGTAGCTATTCCTCTGTTGTAGGGTGTGGAATTAAATCTAATTTAACAGAGGATGTATTCTAATTTATAATTTGGAAATCTAATTTCTCAAACTATTTTACGCCTTAGATTCACGGAAAAAAAAAAACTTCTCAGAAGCAATTTCTTCTTTCCCCGGAAACTTCCCCGGAAAAATACAAAATAAAACATGCGTGTAATTAACAATGACGAAATAAATGAATAAGCGTAGACACAAAATCTTCCTCCAACTTTTTCCCTTGCAGATCCACAGGGATAAGCGGGAAGAAGATATCAACGGAAGTTTGTTCATACGCACACAATTCTAGAAACGAAGAAATGATAAATTCTACCTCCTAAAAAATGTGTTTATTTAATCTAAATAACAATGTTCAGATGAAAGCTTCAAAGAAATGTAAATACATCCCAACTTGGTTACTATTGTACTGTGACAGCTTCCCAAGTATGATGATGGATTTATTGTCTCCTCAACTTCCTTTCCTTTCTAGAGATGAATTCCAGATGATCCAAGGTGTGCAATGTTGGCTGGTAGCAAGGTGAACAAAAGAACAAACTGTAGTTGATTGATTTGCAAGAAATCAAGAAAATGTTGGAGCTGGTTGGTTGCAAGCAAACTGGTCATAAATGCAATACTGGGAAGGAACAGAGCAATGTATTGTGTTGTCTGTGTAATTCTCAACAAGATTTTGGTAGCATAATGCAATACAAATCTTAAATCTCCAACCCATCATTCAGGTAAAAGTTTGGTTTTTATAGAAATGTGGGGAAGAAAAAGTTTGGAACACATGGCAATCAAGAAGTGCCAAATCATCAAGAAAAGAGGGAGTTAACATTCTAAAGATAGTAAACTAAGAAGAAGACTCCAATACAAACTCATCAAGCCAAAAATCAAGCGAAACAATCAAGAAACGTGAGAAAATGACTTGCGATTTTGAAACATGCGTTCAAAACATGCAGTTTGAACTCTCGGATCAAAACAGACAAAACCGCTTGTCTGCCCAAACCAGCGGTTATGTAACTTAAAACAAAAACATGAAGAAAAAGGAGCAAAAAGTAGTTTGCAAAGGCACAGAAATCTAAAAGACTTAAAAGTATGAAAGGTAAGCTAAAACAAGCATGCTAAATGTGAGGAGAGAGGATCTAGATCTCATCATTGTTCTGGAGAAGGATTCTTTTATCATTGGAGACTTTACCGTACCCACAATGTAGCACTGTGCAAATTTGGGTGCGTATAGTTACTATACTTTTCAGCATATTCATTAGTCACAATCTTCTCAGCCAATTAAAATCCTAGATTTTTGCATTACTATTCACTTTTCTAATGTTGAGATTTTAATTTAACAATTTCTTAAATAAAATAAAAGCAAACAATTGATTTGTTTGATGTTTATTGGCTACGTTTTATTGAATGGACAATTTTTGGGCCATATTCCAGTCAAACTTTTTTGTAAATTTTTAAACCAAAAAGTCTTGTAGTGACATGAACTGACATGACAACTTCACTTTAATGAAATAGTTGAGCATTAATTCAAAGTTACATCAAATCTATTCAAATTTCATTTCCACTTGCCTCTTGTCACTTGCCACTACATATAAAACAAAGCAATAGAAAGACAATGGATCCCCTTATTTGCACATGGCAGCAATTTAAATTCATAATTCAACACCTAACAACACAATTATAACAATTTAAACTCAACATCTAACAACAAAATAATAACAATTTAAACTCAACATCTAACAACACATATGGCAGGAACTAGCCACTATGCGGCTCTTGTTTACATTATACACATTGTTTGATCTTGTTCCTCGCTAAAAGTATCATACCACTCTATATTGTCCTCATTTGCATAATTATGTATGACACTTTCGTTGTAGCAATTAGGTACATCATGATATGAAGAATCTATAGTATTAGAGATTGATGCTTCTAACTTAAAGGTTTGCAACAATGTCTGAGGTTGACAATAGTGTATGGAGGCAAAGAATAGGGATCTGTGAATTGGAGAATGTCTATCTAGGATTTCTAAGGTATTCCTGTATAGACTCCACTGATCCTCATTAAGTGTGATTGGCAAGTAAAGATGGCTAAGACAATGTATGGGTAAACAAATAGGAGGAAAGTGTGGTAAAGAGTCAAACATATTTTAACTGTCCAAGTGTGTCAAAGAGTGCCAAAACCAATGTTGTCAAGTGTGAACGACCAGATTCGGGTGTCTACATTATATACCTTTGTATTTGCTATTTACTCATAAGACTAGTATTGTATTGTTACCGATATGCTATATGGTTCATGGCGAGTGGAAGTGATCCTTTTACTTCCATGCAACTCTAGCCAAAGCCTCACACAATGTTCGAGAAGCCAAGTCACTTTCTAGGTGCCTGGGATGTAAAGGCACCAGCTTTGTCAAGTTGAATTTACATGGTAGCTTTCAAAACTTTAATGTTATACCTTTATCATCTGATGGCACCGTAACGCCTACAACTACACGAATGAAAAGTCCTACTGATGGGAATAGAAGCTAGCGTTAAGAACCTTGATTTAATGCCTTGTTAAGATTAATGTAATTTTTAGAATGTTTGAAAATATGGGGTAAAGATACAGTTTGGTTGAAGATTAGCTTACGCTCATTCTATTGATTAATTAACAAGAAGAAATCAGATTGGTGATCTAGTGGTTTGAAAGATAACAAGTGGCTTTTGGCAGAAGATATTTACAAAAGTCTCTTGTGTTTCCAAGTCCAGCTATAGAGACAGAAAAAGTGCTGTAGTCTGTAGGGGTTTCCAAGTACTTGAGATTTCCATGTCCACCATAAAGGTGCCTGAATCTGTCGACCTAATAAATGTAAACATGCACACCCTCTAGGGATACATATGTAGTTATATTTAGTGCCCTAATGTGTGGTTTCTGAGGGATGTGTTGTGCAAAGTGAGTGCAAAGTAATGTTATTGTTAATGTATGGTTTTATCCAGGGAGGAAAAATATTCAACTGGATCTTTATAATCAAATATGTTGGAATGAAATAGCTGCTAGAGATATTTGTTGATCACTCTTCTCATTCTGCAAATATTTCTCTGTTGGGTGTATTTCTTGTCAAATGTTTGAAACCTTGGCTTGCAAAAGATAAAATTTAAACAAACTGCTATGCTGTTATGTCTGGCTGACCATGTATAATATTAGTTATTCTCGTAGTCTTCTTTTTCGTGTCAGCATGCTCTATGAGAGTTGTGATGTTTATAGAATGTATATCCAACTTGGTAGAATTGTATAAAGTAAATCTGTTTCTACTAGCATTTGTAAGTAAACAATAGATCTGTAAAGAAACGCCACGGCCATGTTGTAAATTGCTAATCTGAAAGGTTTAACAAGCTTTAAATTCTGCTGGATTTTAAATGTTAGTGGATTTATTCAATATACTAACAAAATTAGCTTCAGCTAAGTGTTTCAAATGAAATATTTAATAAACTGTATTATCTGTAACTCATTGATAAAGTTATTACTTGGCAGATTCTCTCACCAAACTGCTGATGTCTTTTCATTTATCTTGTCATATGCTACGCTTGCCACCCACATTGATGTTTTCCTCTCCTGAAGCTCAGTGGCAATTGGGATGTGAAGACAAAGATTCCCCAACAATGTCAACTTTCAGGAATCAATCTGCCATCATATTTCATGGAGTGGATAAATTTAAAGGATGTCTATTTGAATTTCTACAAACAGCGGGTAAATCTACAACTGTGATTTCTACGGTGTATTAACTATTTCATTGTATGTCTCAAAGAATTTTCATGTGATCTTTGCAATTGCATAGCTTGTTATTTCCCACCATTTGATAGAATTTCTCATAACAGGCTGCAGGAATGCTGGCAATGCTCAATGGCTTGGGCATGCCAATTATTGGTACACATCATATAGGCCTTGATGACGCACTAAACATTGCACGTATACTGCAACACATGCTTGTAGACGGTGCTTTGGTGCACATCACAGCAAGGAGAACAGCAGGAGGACCATCGGGGGTAAATTTCTTATTCAAGAATAGGATTAAATGACCTTAAAGGACCTTTTTTCCCCTGTCACGATCTGACCACCATGGCTATAAACAGCACTGGTCACCACTAAAGAATATGCAGATGATGAGGCATTATGAGTCATGCTCGAATCTAGAAAACTACTTTAGGGTGCATTTGGCCGAAATTGCTCATCAGTTTCAAACATATTTTGTTCGACACATTCCTTAATTGGAAATATGATGCCTCATACAGAGTTGGATCAATATATTTTGCTTCAAATATTGGATTTTGTCACCCTCTTGTATGGTGATCAAAATGTTCATCCTAACCTCCTTACAAATTTTCTTGGTACCTTCCATTATATAGTTTCTCACTTGCAGAATAAATTGTACACAGTGACGTTAAGATTGTAGTCTAATTTAACTGCAGGTAAAGAAGTTATTGTGGTCAGTGAGAAGCTAAACATATATATTTGTAAACAAGTTCATTCTACTGCGATAAATATTTATTTATCAACGACCAGTCTCTTTGCTTCCTTCCCTATCTTGCTTTGAGGATTTAACATCACCGGGTGTATAAGAGAACAATATTTAATGGGAACTTTCTATTCAAGTTGAGAGAATACCTTCGAGACTGTAAGGTTTCATAATCTAGGTTCTATGTAACCCCAAAGAAATACATTGACCATACAAATTTCTAAAGTTGTGTAACATTAACTTGGACTTTGGTGTGTGGGGTGGGTGGATGTATGAGTAACGTTGAAGGTCGACATTCGTTGTAGATATGAAACTCCTAGAAAAAAAAACATTAAAACAGGCGCCAAATTGAAACCCCAAGATATAATTGATAATGTACTAAATAAAGACTCAAAGTACTGGTCCACCAAAAGATAAGTGTAAAAATAAAGGGATTGGATCCTCGAGTCTTTTAGATACCTCACTTCATTTATGGACCTATTCAAACTCATTTGTTTCTCATCAAAACAATATGATTGATAGTATGCAATTGGATTGGTTGTCTAAAAACATGTGAACTAAACAAGTAGGTTGGTCGGTGTCTTGGTTATTTTGTTGCATGGATAGCACATTTTTTCCTTCGCATGTAACTTTTTTCATGTCAAGTAGGGATCCTTAATATAACACTCAATTGCCACGCATACAGGGAGGGTTTCTTCCCCACTCACAAAGAGAGGTTTCATAGGCTGCCCAATAGATTTTAACCTTGATATCTGAATAATAAGTGCACTAACTTACCACTCCACAATGTCCCAATAGAAACCGTTATTTATTTAGAAAAAATATAAAATAGTGCTAAGCAATATGATGATGTATTGTTAGGAAATTAGTGTTCATAGTGTGAACATATAGTTTGAATATTAGTATTATTTAATATTTAAATAATATGTGAGTGTGCAGAATTAGTTGTTATGCACAACTCATAGAGATTGGAGTGTGTGAAATTATCTTGGGATTGGGAGTAAGACTAGGGATTAGAGGAGAAATATGAGGATAATATGATGAGACTTAACTCCATGATTATAGGAGCAAGAAATTATATAAAATCCCCCTCTAATCAATCGAAATTGTTCCATTATTCTCTATGTTTTATGTGTTTATGTGTTTTCTCTATTTTCACGTGTTGATATAAAATTATTGTTGCTTAAATTCATTATCAAATCTAGAGTTTTGATATCATATGGTATCAGAGCAGGCTAGGAAAAGTTATGAGATTTATTGCAGGGCAAAATTGCAGCCTCTAAGATGCAAATATGAGAGTTTTGAAGCTTTCATCGCCATTTTTGGGATTCTGATCTTAAAAAAAAAAAAAGATTGGTAATTCACGTTTTTATCAAAAACCCAGATTCGAAATTTTCTGAAATTTTTGGGTTTGTTTATCTGTATTATGGGAAACTTCTGTCAAAAATTATAGAAACCCATTTTGTATTTTAAGAGAAATCGTGGAAACAATTCTGACGTTTCTAATTATTCTGTAAAAAAATAGTGACTGATTTCCAAAGCAATTAAAATCTGATATGCTTTATTATTTTGAATAAATATAAAGCTAATTATTATTGTAAGGGTGCATTATCGGTTGAAACTGACACCTAATAGAATTGTAAAATGAGCCTCAAAGACAAATTCGCTGATTTAGCATCATCACGATGGAGGAAGGAGGCAACGGAGGAAGGAGGATAATCAGTGACCTCTCGCCAGCCACAAGCGAAGGGGCCACACAATAAATTTGTGGCATTTATTTTTGTTGTGTTTAATTTTCATTGTGTGATGTAATAAGAACAGATGATTTATTCTTGTTCGCTCTTGTAATAAGTGAGCTCCTACGTGAGCGATATTTCTTATATTTTCTCTTGAATGTAAGGATGAGATGGGGAAACATGTATGCTGCTATGAAAGTGGTTGGTGGTCCACTAGAAAACCAATTTGAGAGTTTGTGAATCTCTTAGAAAATCACATATAGAGTGGTTAATGGTTCCACTAGAAAACCTATTGGAGTTGATGGTACTCTTTGAAAACCATCGGATTGTAGAACATGAGCAGGTACTAGACATAACTCACCCATGTTCACACTAAGGGGGTGAATGTTAGGAAATTAGTGTTCATAGTGTGAACATATGGTTTGAATATTAGTATTATTTAATATTTAAATAATATGTGAGTGTGCACAATTAGTTGTCATGCACAACTCATAGAGATAGGAGTGTGTGAGATTATCTTGGGATTGGGAGTAAGACTAGGGATTAGAGGAGAAATATGGGGATAATATGATGAGACTTGACTCCATGATTATAGGAGCAAGAAATTTTATAAAATTCCCTCCACTAATCAATAGAAATTGCTCCATTATTCTCTATATTTTATTTGTTTATGTGTTTTCTCTATTTTCACATGTTGATATAAAATTATTGTTGCTTAAATTCATTATCAAATCTAGAGTTTTGATATTATGTACTTGGTGTTAAATAACATTTGAGCAAGTTCATATCATAAACACAGTCATTATATTATGCATAGTATTTTAAGAGAACAATGTTGTTATTCTATCATAACATGGAAAGCTTTTATTTCAATCCCATCAATGAAAGTAAATTTCCGATATCTGTAAGGATTTGAATTAATTGGATTTGGTTTCTTTATGGTGTCGTTAACTATTATGTCAAGCTAAAGTATTGTATCTTAAACATGTTATCAAATAATATTTAAGAAATTGGATTATAAAGTAAATTGCAAGTAATCAATTCAAATATTACATCAAGTGATTCCCATTTCAAAAATGAATTCATGTATATGATACATTAAAATGTGAGTATTGTATGCATAAAATATGCATGTTTTTAATCATCATAAAATATAGAATTATGATAAACAATATTCAATTAAATAAACAATTGGACATCAAAGGGAACAAAACGACTCTTGGTTTTTTAGAAGATAGTTGTAAGGGGTTTTGGGCGTTTTTGAACATGTCACAATTTGAATTTGTCAACGCATATTTGCCACATGTAATACCTAATGCTCGAATTAGGTTCTACTAAAGATATCTTAATCACATCTATCTAAACAACACCGATAGGTATACATTTTAAGGCGCTCATCATGGATTCTAAATATACCATATTGATTAATAACCATTACATTCTCGAAAATTTTGTACCTACAGTGATAAATGGCCTCAATCTAGTGCACCAATTTGTTGGGTTTGGAAAAATCTTTATGGGGAAAAAGGGCTCCAAACTCCATAGTGTGACTAAGATATTATGATTTTCCAATTGATTTCTCAAAGGGAAAATAATAAACTTCTTGTTGATGGTCAAATGGATGTTTAATTTAAGGTTGAAATTGCCTAATAATGGTCAAATGATTGTCAACGTTAAGGTTGAAATTGCCTTATGACAATCAAATGAACATCAAATTTAAGGTCATCATTAATTGTTTATCCACAAACATAACAATCATCTACCACCCTCGATCGCCATTGTAGGATCCCTATCAACATGATAAGAATATCGTTATAGTGGTCATCTTTGAATTAGGGTCTAATTTGAGAGATTCCTTAAAAGATAGAGATGCCTTATAAACCATAAACCTTGTTACTTATAAGAAAATGGAGGGTATGCGGTATTGTATCGATACTATGAAGAGATTCATTGGCCCTCTTGCACATATAAGATTTATTGAAAATAGGTAGTTATTCTACAACACACATATTATGTCTCTTTGTGGTCTTCAATGGTTTACCGGTATGCGTGCAACATGGGTGCAAGTCTTGAGGTTGTATTTATTTAGTTATCTTGGAACGTGCCCATAAATCTTACATAATTTGATATAAGCTTTCGAAAAATTCACTTCTTTGTATGAGCAATTTTAAGGTTTGAAAATCACCTTCTCTCAAGTTTTTAGAGTTTCCTCTTAAAAATTGTGTTGGAGGGGCTTGTTGGTTTTGTTGCTTTCAAATATTCGTGGAGACATGCCAAATAATTCCTTGCATAAAAATCTTTGGAAAGTCAATTTTGGCTTTATAACCAAAATTACACTTGGACATCCCACTAGTGAAGATTTATTTATTTTATTTTTTCGTAAAAATAATGTTCATGTTTTATATTAAAAATGTTTTTTTTTTTTTTTTTTTTTTTCCATTTTTAGTTTTTGCAAAAATATTGTTTTTGTTATATTATAAAATTTGAAAAAATAGAAAATTCCAATATATTATGACATGGGAGAAATTTTCCATGTAAGAAATTTCGAGGTGGAAGAAATTTTATTTTGAATATTATGTAGGTTATGTGGTTGCTTCTCACCCATTCCCTCAATGCATGCTTGGTCTTGCAAGCACCATCCACATGTTACTTTGGCCACAAGGTCCTTGGTTGTTGTCACTTTGTCTTTGTCATGCTTGAGGACCAAGGCCAACTATATGTGATATTTTGTAAAATGATGAGGCTTGGGCAATGTAATATTTTGTGTCATTTTATATAGTAGAAAGAAACAATTAAAGATGTTACACTCTTAGAGCAAGAAGAAAAGAGAGGATTTGTTGGGAATGTCAAGTCATGAGAAAAGTTTATAAAAGATTAAGGAATCGTGCATAGAAGGTTGGTTATGCAATTATTGAAAGTGGAAAGTGTAATTGCATAGTTGTTGACATTAATGGAAGTCTTGTTTCCCTAACATTTTATCCATTGGAACTCTAATTGATGTACATAACCCTTGTGCATATTAGTGATTGGCCTATAATTGGCCTATAATTGTGAGAACGGGCCATATGATTGCCCTATAATTGTGAGAACAGCGCTATGATTGGCCTATAATTGTAGCATGTCATGATGAGGAAATCCAAGGACCGTTGCTAACAATGGTTTTGTTGCCAAGACCATAAAATGTTGAGATGGCTGCCAAGGCAAAGAGATACACATAGATGGTTAGAGAAAAAGATAGGACCATTTTGCGGGAGAAACAATTAAAACATGAATCCTTACGAAGAAAATAATGGAAAAACACATATATGGAGATCTCTATGAAATTTTTCGGTGCTTCCTTGAATTGCTATGGTTGTTAAAGATGGAACATTATTTCTTCGGACCAAGAGTGAATGAAGAGTTTAAGTGGAATGAGGAGAAACTTAAAAAGTTGCACAAGCTAAATATTGAGTGGACCTAAATTATAGACTATTGGTTGCATACTACAATAATCGGTAGTGCAATTGAATTTGTTGTTCTTTTGATATTGCGCAAGAAATGATTATTAGAGGGATAAGGGAAAAAAATATTCGGAATTATTTTTGTTTTGATCAAAACAATGGTATTGGAAAAAGGCCATGGTGTCAATTCCTCCGACACGAGTAGTCGGGTAGGTGGTATAGAAACAAGATGCAGAACAACAGACTTGGAGAGGCTTGAATTAATAAAAAAGAAGAAAAAGGAAGTGAGTTGAAACTCAATAGGAGTTGAGCAATATAGAAGATGTGGCACATCAGGTTCCCTTAAAGGACCACTTAAGATTGCTGTGAGTAGTAGTTAAGAAAGCACACGAGGAAGGAGGGAAGCAAACTCCCGTTGAGGACAAAGTAAACAAGGGAAGGGAAGAACCAAAGGACCAAGGAGCAATGCAGACGGATACCATTCTTATAAGGTAAAAAGATCAAACAACTAAGGAAGATGTAGAACAATGCAATGAGTATTTTATGAAGCAATTAAGTCTACAAGGAGTTTGGATTGTAAACGAAAAGAATTGATTCTAAACCCAATATATGGTAAATACATGCAAAGGAAGAAATTTTCCATATTCACTAAGATATGTATCCCTCATGCTATTTTAGGAAGAAATTTTCTTAAATAGATTGAGTAGTGTAAATTGACAAGATATTTGGCATACAATACTTAAGATTGATGAGAGACAATGAAAGTGTAAATTAAAACAAGGAGGATCACACAAATCCCAAGAGGACCCGACTACACATTACACAATTATCCGCACATTAACCCCCACAACCGAATGGAACAAGCTATTGTTACCCAACCACAAGCTAGTGAAGTCTAGCTCGGATTGAGCCCATATTTAGCAACTTTGATGATTACAACCGAGCGAGCCCCGAATATATAGTTTTCCCATCTCTTCAAGTCCTAGTTAGAGTACGAGTTCCTCACACATAGAGGATTCAACTCCTAGTGATTCTTCTTGCTGCTACTTTGACTACACAACCTCTTAAATTGGTCCCACACTTGCGCAAAATATTCCAAACGCCCAACAATACAAATCCAAAACTTGAGGGGTCCATAACTCTTGTGCAAGCACAATATTGCGCCAACCAAGCCTATATGTTGTGTTATAACCTTACGATGGATTCACAAACCTAGTACATTACTTGAGTTGCAACATGAAGTGGGGAGCTACAGGAATCATTTATGATAACATGAAAAGATTTGAGCTTATAGGAGCTCTACAAGGAACGGCTATGTGATTCATATACAAAATGGATTTGAACAACACAACCCTAAAATAAGTTAGGGATGTATTAACTTTAGAAATCAAAATAAGTGTATGAGTTAGACTATTCAAGTCTTGAAAGAAATCAAGATGAGGGTCAATGGGTCAATGAGTCAATGAGGAGTATGACTCCATTTTTGGGTGTAACTAATAAGACAAATTTCATATTTAATGATTCGAGTAAAACTATTTGGTTCGTGGAAGGATTGCACAATAGAATTCAGTTTACAATAGCCCCAACCAAGTTTACCATGAAAGCATACACTATTGAAGGTGTGATCCGTGTAGAGAATATTGAATACTATGTGGATAGTTCCTTAGGAAGTGCTTAAATGGAAACAAAGCTAGATGCGGTGATGAGAAGAATTGTAAGAAGGAAAGAAACCTTTTCTTTCCGTATGGTGCACAAGTTGTGGGATGGAGTGCCATCACAAGCATAAGTGCCCCAAAGACCTTGGCTATAAGCCACCAACCGCAATTGATAAATGAGTTGAATACTACATAATTTGTAAAGTTTGGGGACATCCAACCGGGAAATACCATTTGTTATAGTTGTTGATCCCCAATTTTAGGACTAGTAGCATAACATGCAAGGATAAACGCACACACCATAGTTCTGGAGAGTTGTGCATTATGAAACTATAGAAGGCGACACACACGTAAGGAGCCAACAAGGTTCGACACTATCAATGTCGATGGAAATTGTAGAGGAAATAGTTTCGTTACAATAGAATAGAGTTGGAGCCTTTATGAGTACATTTGAGCATTAATGGAGGGTAGGCTCAAGATCTTACCTTTTGGGAGGAAAATAAACTAATTTGAATAATGAATGTAATCTATAAAAGGAGGCCTTGGGCCCATAGAGAAATATAAAGACATTAGCATTATTATGCTACCAAAATCAGCATTGAATTTATCATGTAACACCTTTTCTAAGTGAATATGATTTGGTTGTAATGAGTTAGACTGCGTGTGCTATTTTGTCTATGTTATTATTGATGACAATGGTATTTTGTTGCACATGTCGAATGTATGTTGCTTACTCTTTCTAGGTAGATATTTAATGAATTTGTTTATTTTAATAAAGCACATGTATGTATGAGCTTCATAAGCCCCATCAATGACAAAATGAATGTAGAACCCAAACAAGCAAGTACCGACCCTATGAACACCTCGAGTGATTGCTGGGGGAAACACCTAGGTGATATGTCAACGTGTAGAGAGTTAGGCACCCAAGGCTTGCACTAGGGGTGTAAGCTCCTTGGGTAGGAATAGGGTTAAAAACCCCAACACTTTGGTTCTATTGTTGGGACTTGCTAATTGTGGTAATGAATTTTATAGGAGATGTCTAAAAGAATCTCAATACAACATGTGGAAGAATGATTTTAGGAGCAAGAAGCAATTTTTTTGCAAACCATCCAAGTTACGGAAGAGAGATCCAAGAATATGATTTATATATGTCCTATATGATGAGCTTTAGAAAACATTCTTTTTCGAGCTTCTTGACCACCTGTATTTATGGATAATGGTGTATACACTCGATGGAAGTAAAAACATGGGAAATAATTACCCTTGGACACCAAAACACATTAAACAATTGCAACACACACATAAGTTTGGATGTGAGTAGTAAATCATTTGTGGGAAGGTGTGTTATCAAGTTATGTGCTAAAATTTGTAGTTTTGACATACTGGTCTTGAAGAAGCAAAGTACCATTTATTTGTGCAAAGTAAAAGGAACATACATTTAATTCATTCTTCACAAGATCAATATGTTGTTTGTAGAGTGGGGTATTAAGTACTTTCTCATGAGGATCTAAACTTCCCCTTGCACATAAGAACATGAATGGTGTGTGAAGGGAGGACTGTGCAAAAGTGGACTGTGGGGAAGCTATGCCAAAATGACAAAAGGCAAGGATCAAGATATAAGGGAGCTCCATAGGAACAAGTATAACCAGGTAAGGGAATTGATCATGGCTATTGCAACCGTTGCATGGAGAGAAGAGACAAGAAGCGAGGATGACATGATGACCCGTGAAGAAGAGGGAAGGCACACACTGTCTTTAGCATAGGTGAGCCCAAACCCACGTCGTGAACACCACTTAAAGAATCTTGGGACCCCCTAGAGATGCAAGGTCACAAAATCAAGAAAATGCCACTCCCGATACCACCAAACACTCGCTACAACACACTTGTAATCAAATAACATAAAATTTTAACAAAGGTTTTTGGTTGTAGTTTATATGGTAACTACTCCTATATCGAGTATTATTATCTAACATGACAATAAGAAGTCCCACAATGCGGCTGGAAATGGGAAGAAATGTGAAAACCAAGTACCACCAAACACAAGCACAACACTAGGAAAAACATCCATAGGGCCACCTCTGCTAGACCACCTTCAACAAGAGTACCACCGACTAGACCACACAAAACACATGTGGGAACACAACGATTAGTCCATGAAGTTTCCAGAGCAATGGGGTGTGGAGAATGTAGTTGATAATGTGCACCCTTATGAGATAATTTGGAGGAGAAAAGAGTGATGTCCCTTGAGAGGAAGGCAAATTGGTTTGCAAAAACCTTGTTGGACTACATTCATACATGATACCAAAAATTTGATCCCTTATAGGTGGTTGTGGACTATGATGTCCTAAAGATATGTTTTGAGGAGTTTGATATCCCAAAATCGAGCAACAAAACATAGCTTTATTAAAAGAGATCAAATATGAAGTCTTTGAAAGTGTACCCACCTATGATGTGAGGTTCAATACCTTGATTTTAAAGCTATTATATGAATTAAATCTCGTATAGCACACACAATGGTTTGAGGCGGTCTCCTTATGTTTTTTCAACGTGTGTTGTCCACGAACACATTTGTGGAGATGTTTTAAGTTTTTGACGCTATACTATGAATGAACAGAGGCAATACAAAGTTTGGACATAGAGGACTTGTTGATATATATAGATGGGGGCTCCTTCCCCCTATATGATATTCTATAGCAAACCCACCTATCCCGAATCATCTCCCTCCCCAAATAGTCTACTCTAAAGTATCCAGAGCTCCCTCTTCATGATCTTATTTTTAGAAGTAGATTTCCAACATGGCCACCAATTACAATTGTTAATGGCCAACAATGTACACGAGTCACACAATGGATTGTAGTGTAATGATTGTGAAGTGAAGGGTCATCATAATAACAACTTACCTTAGAAGTACGTGAGGGCCATGTCGAGAAGCTACAAAATTTTCCACAAAGACCATGATGTGAAGGATTACCCAACACTTTAGGGGGATAATAACACTAAAATATCATTATGGTGTAGGGTGTGTGACTCGAGCACACATGATATATAACACTGCTACATTATTAAAGAACTCCATAGATCTTATGAGAAGGGAGTGTGCGGAGTGACTATAGAATCATTCAACCAAAATTAGGGATATTAACCAAAACTAGGGGTATTTTGGAGGACATGGATATATAGGTAGGGAAACAAAAAGAGGCGGTGGAAAATTTCCCTTGGGATGTGTTAAAAATTCTAATCTCTTGATCATTACCAAAGTGATTTCCTAACTACCTAATTTGCGCGTATTGTAGAATCGTGCACTTGGGCATGAGGTATGTCGTAAAGCATAAAGATGATCAAATTTGGTAGTTGTGTGCTTAAGAATAGAGCACAAGAACTAAGGGTGGGACCAAAGTTGACTATGATTATGTGTAGTGGAGTGCAAACTCAGCCTAAAATGGAGGCACCCAACGAACCAATCTAGTGAGAAACTACCAAGGTGTTTGACTATATATACGACGTTCTTCAAAACTAATCATGCAAGAGACCATTGTATTCATAAGAAATCTATAAGGGGAAGTCAAGATAACAAGGGATATTGGGGCCCGTATTCAGAACAAGCTTGCAAGGGCCCATCAATGTAGGAGCGGTCAAATTTATATAAATCCTTGCATTCTTGAAGATAAATGGTTTATTCCCCATGTTGAAGGATTTTTGGTAGGAAATTTGGGCAAAGACACCAAAAATACAAAAGGTGGTTGGTTCGTAGTAAAGGCATCCAATAAAAAATTTGAGTAAGAGTTGTTGATCGATGCCACAATCAATGGACAAGAGGTGCGAGACATTATGATTGTGTTGGTGAAATAATTTTTCACAAAGTGAAAATCATTGGTTTCCACCAATGGTCACGGGCTAAGCCTCTCCTTTGATATGGGGAGGATCTCATTATTGAATGTAAACTAACTAGAGCTGTGGGGTGATTGTTAGGCTGAGGATTACACAAGAGTACTCCACTAAACTTGTGGCAAAGTGCTTGTACAATGTACAAGGGAGGAATTTTCTATGAAGGGAGGTAAAGGGGAGTTGGGAAATAAGGAGAGATAGGGTTAATGTTGTGAGTAGGCTTATAGAATTCACATACATCAACTGGAGTAGGTCCACATTCAATTAGAAGAACACAACAATGCTAACAATGATAAGACTAACAAATCATAAACACAAAATTCTATTGATTCATTTATCAAAGACACAAACACCTTGATTGGTTTTGCATTGGTTTTGCAAGATTACCATGCTTACAAAGTTGGAAAGTAGAGAGAAGAGAGAGAGAGAGAGAGAGAGAGAGAGAGAGAGAGAGAGAGAGAGAGAGAGAGAGAGAGAGAGAGAGAGAGGAACATAAGCATAGAAAAATAGAAGAAATACAACTTTTATTGCTTGATGTAGTAGTGGTAAATCTCAACAACATACAATCAATCAACAATTGCCAACCCCTTGGAATGGATAAGCCATTCCAATTTATAGCATTATAAACTGTCATTTCATCTCACCCCACATGAATTTTCACCTTCACTCATCACTTGTGACCTTCTACATTCCTAGGAATGGAAAATGAGTCTTTTTCTTATTGATGAAAAATTACTCTTACACGTGGGAATCGCCTAGGGGGGCCCTATCACGTGGTCAAAGTTGGTGTCGGGAACAAAAAAACATGTATCTCTCTTCAATCTCAACCATGTCTGTAATGAGAATGGTTTTTCTTTCGAAATATCGAGCTCGTTGCATAATGTATTAACGAGTCAATGAACAATACTATGTGGCTAAGATTGGCAGGTCGGTGAGTATTGATGAGTTTCGTAAATGGGCTAATCAAAAATGGATGCCCAAAGGATCAATGGAAATTATAGCTTATGCTAATGCCTTTTTGTTATCTCTTTATCCTTGGAAGAGGATTTTTTTAAAATCCTAGCCAGAGGACCATGGTTTATGGGTAGAGCGGTGGTTTTGGTTCAAAATTAGCAATCGGGCTTTAACCCACTTGAGACTACTATCAAGGAATACCCTCTCTGGGTTAGACTTCCAGGTTTTCCTCTTGAATATTGGGATTTGGATATCTTACAAGGGATCACCAAAGCCATTGGAGCATTGGTTATCATCGACCCTTTTACTAGTACTAGATCTCAAGTACGCTTTGCATAGTTATGTGTTAATGTGGTTCCTGAGACCTCCCTTCCCAGGAGTATCGATCTTAAAGCTAAATGAGGAGTACACTCTCAGAAAATAGACTATGAGTTTGCACCCTTTATGTACTTCTCCTATTTCAAAGCAGGGCATAATGTTAAATCATGTCTTAAGGCCAAAGAAGAGGCTTTGTGAAAACCCAGTTTAAAAAGAACAATGGACATGTAAAGGAATATTTAAAAGGAAAAGGGATCTTGAATCCTAATGCTAGTGGAACTTCTATGATAAGCCCTATGTGGATGCAAGTTAATAATTCTATAGAGGCTAAAGAGCTTAGATTAGAAGATATGGCTATGGTCTTAGAGGAAGTTGTTGTAAAGGAAGGACACAAAAAGTCAGCGAGGATATCATTGAGCTAGCCCTTAAAAAAGAAGAGGATGTGGGGAAATGGTCATTCAGGAGGACAATATTATTGGATCTATTGTGCAAGATACATTGGAAACCAACATCTTTGCCCAATGACCGAAAACCATAATTTCGTTAAATTTGAACATTTTACAATCTAAATTAAATACTGAAATCGACTATGTTGGTTTTACTTATACCAAATATTGGAATTTGATTTAGCTATTATTGGAATCCAAAAAGGGGTTTTTTTAGAATTATATATCATGTATGAGGGATTTCCATTTTAGGGGTTTACAATTTTTATTAAGAATAAGAAATACTTATTGGAATAATTAATACATTTATAACTTTGCAATGCATAGAAAATACTTATATTGTCCATTCTCATACAAACAAACATTTTTATCTTGTATTGAATGGGAATATTTCCATTCTCATACAAACAAACATTTTTATCTTGTATTGAATGAGCATATGCCCATTCTCATAAAAGAATCATAGAAGAAAAATACACATGTACAGAATGAGCATATGTTAATTCTCATACAAACAAATATTTAAATCTTTTATTGAATGGGCATAGGACCATTCTCATATAAGAATCATAGAAAAAAAATAGAGGTAATATTTAATTTGTTTTAGAATGAACAGTTGCCCATTCTCACATCCTTTATAGTGATTTTAAAATGATTAAGTTCAATATTGCTTCAATGAGTTAGAATGGTTAGAATAGACATATATGTCCATTCTCATACAAACAAAGAGTTTTATTACTATGATGAGAATGGACATATGTCATTTCTCATACAAACAAATATTTTTATTATTGTGATGAGAATAGGAAAAGAAAGAAAAAAATTGGATGTGATTTATTTTAACTATGGGGTCGTGCGCATTTGCATGTTATATATTTTGATCATATACATTTGTGTCTAATATCGCTTCTAATTTATGATATCAATAAAAATTGACAAATGTTTAATTATAACATGAATTTATTTGCACTGAGAATGAAGATATGAAATGTGTTGTTATGAGATAAATACAACATAAAATAACGGTAATAAATGAATTGTTAAGAGATAGTATACAAAAATAAACCAATATTAATATATTGTTATGAGATAGACTACAAAACAAACTAATTAATTTATATTTATTAATCAACATAATAGTAACAAGTAAACTCAATCAAGCTCAGTAATCGTGGAAATATGTTGTTATGAGATAAATACAAGTCACAATTCTTTTTGCATAAAATGATGACAATAAATCCACTGTTATGAAATAGACTAAAAACCAATATTAATTATTTTTAATGAGAAATACTACAAAAATAAACTAAATTTATCTACAACATAATAGTAACAAGTAAACTCAATCAAGCTAAGTAATAGTGGAAATATGTTTTTATGAGATAAATATAAGTCACAATTCTATTTGCATAAAATGATGACAATAAATCCATTGTTATGAAATAGACTAAAAACCAATATTAATTATTTTTAATGAGAAATACTACAAAAATAAACTAAATTTATCTATATATATACTAATCAACATAATAGTATCAAGTAAACTCAATCAAGCTCAGTAATTGTTGTTTTAAATATTTCCAAAGACCGATGTAAATTTGGGTGTGGACCCACATGATTTAACCATGTACATAAATGTGTGAAATTTTTTCTATCAGAATGCATTGTGCCATCAAATTTCCAGCTAGAAGGAAATCTAAATAAAAGCGCCTTAGTTTTTCATGAACAAATTTTTTTGTTTCACCTATGAACAATATGTTTTTCTACTCCATATATTTGGGTGTACTTGTCGAGAACCTTTTGCATATTTTTTTGTAAACTGGCACAATATTCCCCTTCTTCGATCTTAAAAAATGTTGCTAATTTCACACTGCGTTATGCCCCAACAAAAATGAATTCAATATTTCTTAGCCAATCAAATTTTTGAATGAAGGCATGTCATTCTCTTGAATGCAGGTATGTAAACCACAATCCAATATCAAAATGTTGTCGTGCTATCCTTAACAATTTAGGGCTAAATGTACGACTGAAGTATTGGTAGCATGCATATGTAAATCCTACTTGTATGGTCGAGTGATCTAAATTCAGTAAGCCATAGAACTCCAAAGAGAAATTATTCTACCCCCAAAACCAATAACTTCTTTCCATGGAAAAGGATATCTGAAAAACCAACCAATAAAAAAATCTTTTTCAATAAATTAAATTATAGATTATATTATTTGATTTTATTGATAATTAATTTATTTTTGTATAAACCTATCAAAGCTAGTTTTGAGCATTAAATGGTAAACTATCAATAACATCCTAAATTATCATTATATACTAATCACATCATTTGGATGAAATGTGAAGAAGAACTAAAAATTGTAATAAACACATTTTGAGCATTACATACTAATAACCATCAATAACATCTTATTAAAGAGTATATAATAATCACTTCAAATGGAAAATGGGAAAAAGAACTACAAAAATGTAATAAACACAATTTTATATATTGATTTGTTCCACTGTTGTTTGAAATAGAGAACATCCCTTTAAGATGTCTCTTACATCATCTGCAACCCCTACTAGGGCTAGTTTTGTAAACAACGATGACATAAGCCACTTATTATTTTTAAAGTCTTTGTCAGAAACCTTTGGAGACACCAAAAAATTTTCTTCAGGAACTCCTTTGTTGATTACATTAACTACAACCGTAGTTTCACATTTGTATGGAAATTTTGGTGTTTTCCAAATTGTTTCCAAATTTTTAATAAATTTGTCTCCCTTTTTTCACAATGCTCCATACCCCAACAAAACAAAGGTTGCATGTCCACTTTAATTGCGAGTAACAATTTCATTGCTAGTTTTTCTACATTGGCATTTGTATCCAATGTAGACCAAAATGCTATTCGATGAAACTCTTTAGACACAAAAGTTAGAAATTGGGAAATAGACATTCATGGTAGGATGTGCTCATTGTTCAATTGAAATGTATTTTCCTTTTTAGAAGTATGCTTTTGAACTAACAATCCTTCTAATTCAAGAACAAACAAATGTTTCTTTAGAGGCATTGCAAAAAAATAATATTAAACTTCATTATTAACTTGTATGTATTTCAAATATGATAATAATATTTCACAAAATATTTTTACCTATTTATTTACATATATTTGTTGGTTGTAGATTTTCTCCAGTTGTATCTTCACATAAAAATTGAAATTAGGATATATTTATCAAATTGATTCCAACTAATATTGACAAATAAAAAGATTAATATTTTTACCTATTTCTTTACATATATTTGTTGGATTTTTATTTATTATTGGTAAAAGGTTTTGGTGGGACCTTACCCAGGGTTATAATAAAAGGCTCAACAACTAAGAAAAACAATGTAAAATAGTGTGGTTTTTTGATCCATGGGGTCCACACCCCAACCAAAAGAGAAAAAAATAGGAAAAAACAAAGGCAGGGGCCATCTGCCTACAATGAGCCCAACATGAAACATTGAAAACAAAACTGTAGTTAGAAAACAACACAAAAATAATTGCACCAAGAACAAGGATCCATCAACCCTACCCAACAAATTTACTAAAAAAATTATCAACCACCCTGAAAGCCTGATAAAGTTTTAGGGAAATGGCAATAGTGGGGTCCCCATTCGTGGCTTTGAACTTTCTTGTAATCTTTCCATTCTTCCAATTAGTGTTCGGAATGTCACTAAAGTCACAAATTTGGTGGATATGAACATGCGTAAGATCCATAATGGCAATGTGCATAGCCAAGTAATTGTCGTGTGTTTCCTCCAAGGCATATTTGTTGGATTTTCTTCATTGTGTATTCTGCACATAAAAATTGCAATTAGGATATATTTATCAAATTGATTCCAACTAATATTGACAAGTAAAAAATATTATTAAATTTTAAATAATACTTGATACTTGTTTGTGAGCCAACTGTCATAATTGATGGTGAAGGGTTTGATGTAGCTTCAGTATTAATCACCATCAATTGCATGTTTTGTGTGTTTTGTTGGGTAACTTCTTGTTGGCTGGATGACATCATGTTATTGTTAGGAATAATATCTTCCTCTAATGGATTAACCTCATGGATTGCACTTTGTTCTCCACTCAAATTCATTTGTAAGTTGCTACCATGAACATAAATACTTAGAATGTAAAGTAAAAATTGTAAACAATGGACTGTTGTCCATTCTCACTTAATCACTATAATACCTATTCAATCTTGTATTCATTGGGTGGATACATGTTCACTGTAATACTGTTCAATCTTGTATTCACTAGGTAGATACATGTTCTCATTTAGGAATCATAGAAGAAGAATAAAATGTTGCATAAATTTTTTTGTTTGTATGAAAGAGATGTTACATAATCTGGTTGTTTGATGCAGAGCCTAAATCACTTGCAATCTATCACCAAGGTTAGAATGATCCAAGAATTCAAATACTACCTTTTACTTGGCCAATAAATACTTTTCTCTAGGTCTCCACTCTTCAAAACTTGCAATTTTTGCCTTATGAAATTATCTTTAATTATTCATAATTGTCTTATATTGGTTGGACTATCCCTGGCGGAGCCAAGTGTTACACTACATACCCTTGACGAGAGGGATCAAGCCTTATGTAGTTTTTTTTTAGAAGGTAGAAGGGCCATTCCCATGATTTATAATATACTTTATAGAGGTATTAAAATGATTAAGTTCAATATTGTACTGAATGTGCGGATGTTTGTTCTTCTATAGGAATCATTGAGGAATAATATATGATTGATATATGAGAATGGACATATTCCCATTCAATACATGTAATATTGAACTTAATCATTTTAAAACCTCTATAAAGGAAGTGGTTTTTTTAGTAGAGCGAGCTTATCCACACAACAGTGGAAATTTTATTAATAATTAATGTTTTCAAAGGCAGTGGAGTTCTTGGGGATGGTAAGCTTCACCACGATGCTATTACAATTGATCTATTTGTTTGATTATAAACACCAATACGTTCATAGGAATGATTGTTTTAACTCTACCCATGATTCAAAATATCATCTGGTTTCCTTTCCCTTTCAGGCTGGACAATTGCCCATTGTAAAAAAGTATACTTTTAACTCTTCATGTCAAGCCCATTCTCAATTAAATAATAGAGATAAAATTTACTTTGTCTTACAATGAGAAGTTGTGCATTCTCACAACCTTATCTTGTTTATAATGGGCACAAGCCCATTCTCAAACAAATAAATATTACTTTGTTTTATAATGCTTCCGTAACTTAGAATTTTTTTAATACGCAAAAGCCCAATATCATACAAAAAAATTTTTTTGTCTTGTAGTTATCTATAATTGTATTATACTTGTTGGACTATCCCTGATAGAGCCAAGTGCTGCACTACATATCCCATTAGTACAAACAAACAATTTTTTCCTTATAATTATTTATAATTGCATTATACTAGGTGGACTATCACTAACAGAGCCAAGTGCTGCACTACATACCCTCGAGAGAGATCCAAATTTATGTAGTTCTCATCATCATCATCATATATATATATATATATATATATATATATATATATATAATTTTATTATTTTCTAGAATGTGAGAATGGGAAGTAGAGAAAGAATATATAATTCATGTTATGGACTTTGTGCAAGGGTTGCCAATGTACAAAGGTATTAAACTACAAAATGTGAACTACATAACGTGAATAATATATTCTTTCTCTACTTCCCATTCTAAAACAAATTTAATTCTCTCTGAGTATGGGCATCTGCCCATTCAATACAAGTACAAAGGTGTGAGAATTCACTACTTCCCATTCTAAAACAAAGTGAATTTTATCTTTATTCTTTTGTGATACATATTTTATGTACTGCTAATTCAATACAAAGACAAAAATGTTTGTTTGTCCGAGAATGGGCATATGCCCATTGTAAACATTCAACTACAAGCAATACTAAACTTAATCATTTTAATACCTCTAAATATTGAAACATATTTAATTTTTTTCCCATTTTGTCTTCTATGATATCTATATGTGGATGGACATATACCCAAGAAAATATTGACCTTAACCATTTTAAGAAAGCTATAAAATCGTGAAAATGGAGAAATTTTAATTTTATTCTTCTAATTAAACTTCTAACTTTTGTTTACATATATTCTATAATATGAAAAGAACTTAGGAGCAAACTATATGAAGGATGCACATCTTAACATTAGAACAAATTAAAAATTGTTAAGAATTAACGTATACATGATGCCCGTAATAAAAAGAACAAAAAAAATCATAGAGGATATTGACTTGGATGCGTAGTTAGACATTTATAATATTGTTGGAACATGATTTCTTTCTTGTGATTCTCCACCATAAAGATAAGCGATGACCTCTCTATGTTATGTGATGCCTTTAATGCATTTTTCCCACCATATGATATTAACACATGTGACGCATTAGTGTTGCAAATATCAATCATTTCATTCCAAAAATACATTGATATCTCACATCTGAAAGGATATTCAGGGATGAAAACTCCAATTTCATTTGGTTTGATAATATATAAGGGCTCTGAATGTTGTCAATCTAGATCCACTATCACATCTTCCACTCCATACCAATTAAATTATGAACACCATGTATGGAAAAAATCACTGACATCCCTTGAAATACATGTTATGCATTCATAATTCTGTAACATCCTTATGAAATTATTGCTGATTTTTTTACTTTTTTCATGTACATGTTTATAACAGTATGAAATAAGTAAACTTGTATTGCTGGAAGTATAAAGATGCAGAAACAAATCATTTTATTGCACCCAATGACTATTAGAAGATCAATAATATTGTTTTGTGAGATAGTACTCACAAGATTGCAAAAAACAACAATTATGACTTCTACACCGAGTGGCAAAAATGGAATTCCAAACATCTCAATGTTCTATTAAGAAAAAAGGATAAGAACATTGAAAAGTGAATTCATATGTATCTTGCATCCTTGGTTGAGAATTTGTATTAGCCACAGACACATACAATTCAAGTAGTTTAGTAGCATTTTTGAATAATTTGACAAATTTCCTTGACTCCCTTCCCCGATGGTGTAGCCTTCCTTTTAAATTTTTTCTTTTCTTCTCTAAGATCTTGACATAGTTGAGAAAAATGAGACTCATGCATGTCAAATTTTTCAATCACATTTAATTCATTGCATCCTATAAGAGCAACATATTCGGAACTCTTGCCTACATATAAGACATAAATTTGGCTCTTGTTGCTCTACTATGATTTACTCTTTTGCAGTAATATTTTAGAAATATTGCATTAACACTATACTCTTCTTTGAACCAAACTTCACCACTAATGCATTTATCAAAGAAAGACATCTAATTCTTCATTTGTCATACCTTTTGTGCCTCTAAATAGTCCTACTGTAAGCATATCTAATGAATTTGGCTTGAAATCTAGGTCTATAGCTTTTTTTGGGCAACAATGCAACCCACCATTGGTATACAAATAAAAAACTAAAACTCACTTATCCCAAATTTCATCTGGGAGTATAAGAAATGCAAGTTTATCTTTCAATCTTTCCAATCTTGCTTTCTAAAAATAAGCAAAATTTTCCTTTCGAATTTCTGCATGTGAACATTAAAATAAATTTGATTAGTTTAACATTCTATAAGAAATAATTTACGTTAATTTCTATGCAAAAAGCTTAGTACAATTTATAAATACCTTCCACTTTTCGACTTATTGTGACCAAAACTAGGACGTTGTGGTCTCTTCTCTTAGATCCACCTTGACCTGACTTTGTACACTTGGTCGATAAATATTGTTTTAACCCATGTTTTGTTTGTCATATTTTGTTTCTTGTAAATATAGATTATTTGTTTTGTTGTTTCTTTGGAAGATAGAATACATGTGTTGAGTTGTGGAGCTCAATTACTTCATTTAGCATGCTATATTAAACTTTCTGGAAAACACAAGTAACAACATTGGTTATGAAGGGACCGACATCGGTCAAGCAAGGAGGAACTGTCATCGGTTAGGGCTAACCGACATCGGTTACCTGTGTGTGAGTGTTTTATTTAACTCACGGGAATTATATCTAATTTTAGTATTAAAGCATATATATTGATTGTAATTACATGGCTAAGTGCCCTAAGTTTGTATATGCCTATATAAGCATAAAAGCTAGGGTTTAGAAGTAATGGATTGAAAGAGTTAATGATTATTGTGAAAATAATTGTGAGAGAGAGAATTCTTGGAGAAGAAGGAGAAGCTTGAGAGAAAGAAAGTACATGTACATCGTGAGAGGTGTAGAAAATTGTAAATCTTCATTGTATATCTTCTGAAGGCTTTGGATAATAGTTTGGTTTGTTTCTTGGTGGATGTAGGCCACACTGGGTTAACCATGTTAAATATGGTGTTGATTTATATCTCTTGTTTTGTATATTTATTTTGGTAGAATATCCACTTTTATTGCATGTATGCTTAGATCTGATATATTATTTGTACAACCTTGTGCTAACCCCAAAAAATGGTATCAGAGCTTTGTTTGAGGGTTTTATGTGTTGACATATTTACTCACAGAGGGTTTTCTGATTGAGTGAGAGATACAACAATGACAAAAGAAAATAAATACAAGGTAGAGAAGTTTGACAGCCGAAATTATCAATTATGGAAGATACGAGATAGAGGATTATCTATATCAAAGAGACTTGTACTTACCGTTGGATGAAAAGTCTATACCTATGAAGATGATTGATGAATAATGGAAGATTCTTGACAGAAAGGCTTTGGGATCTATAAGATTGATCCTGACAGCATTTGTGGCTTCTAATATTACAGAAGTGACATCTACTGATAGAGTTAATGAAATCTCTTGCTAATTTATATGAAAAACCTAGTGCTTCAAATAAAGTTTATTTGATGAAGAAAATATTTAGTTCTAAGATGCATGAAGGTGGATCTGCATCTAGTCATTTGAATGATTTCGATCTATTGTAAATCAGTTAAAATCAGTTGATATTTCGTTTGATGATGAAGTGAAAGAACTCTTATTCTTATGTTCTTTGCCTGATAGTTGGGATAACTTGGTAATGGTTGTTAGTAATACAACATTTGCTAATAATATTTTGAAGTTTGATGATGTGGTTAGTATAATCTTGAATGAAGAAATTCACAAGAAAAATACAGAGGAATCATCATCTGGGAATGCTTTGAATGTAGAAAGTAGAGGTAGGCAGAAGGAGAGATCTAAGAGTAAGAATAATGGGAAATCAAAGTCAAGGAATGATATCTAAATCTAGAGGTAAGGGAATTACTTGTTGGAATTGTGGAAAGAAAGGACATGCAAAGAAAGATTGTTGGTCAAAAGATAAAGAGAACCAACACCCGATAAAGGTAAAATAAAGAGGCAAATATTGTAGTAGAGGTAATACAAGATGCGATCTTATTATTTCTTTGGATAATAGAATAGAATCATAGGTTTTAGATTCAAGAGCTTCTTTCCATGCAACCCCTAATAAGGGTTATTTCAGAAATTATGTCCAAGGCAATTTTGGACATGTTTATTTGGGTGATGATGAACCTTACATTATTACTGGTAAATGGGAAGTTCATCTAAAATTACAGAATGGAAATACATGGGTATTGAAATATGTGAAGCATGTGCTAAGCCTCAAGAGGAATCTTATTTTTGCAGGGCAACTAGGTGAAGTTGGTTGCATGGTTACATTCACAACAAACTCTTGGAAAGTCACCAAGGGTGCCTTTTTTGTGGCAAGAGACAATAAGGTAGAAACATTATATTTATTTACCTACGTTATTGATTCCTTTTCTGTGTTATCTATTTCATATTCAAATGCATGCATGTGGCATAATTGATTGGGCCATATGAGTAAAAAAGGAATGCAAATCTCAATGGCTAAGGGTAAGTTATCAGATTTGAAATATTTAGATCTTGATTTTTGTGAGCATTGTGTCTTTGGAAAGTAAAAGAGAGTGATATTTCTCAAAGTTGGGGCAACTAAGAAGGGATAAAATTGGAGCTTGTACACTCAGATGTGTGGGGACCAACCCAGGTAGCTTCTCATGGAGGATCCCAGTATTATGTTACTTTTATTGATGATGCTACAAGAAAGGTATGGGTTTATTGTATTAAACATAAATATGATGTTTTTGATACTTTTAAAAGATGGAAAGCCCTTGTTGAGAATGAATCAAATTCAAAGTTAAAGTGCCTTAGATTTGAAAATGGTGGTGAATATTGTAACAATTCTTTCAATGATTATTGTTCAGTGAATGGAATACGTAGAGAAAGGACGGTTCTAAGAACACCACAAGAGAATGGTGTTGCAGAAAGAATGAACAGGACAATCATGAAATGTGCTAGAAGTATGAGGATACATGTTGGATTTCCCTTGCATTTTTGGGCATAAGAAATTAATACAATGATTTATTTGATTAACCATGGGCCTTCAAGTTCACTAGATGAAGGAATACCAAAGGAAGCTTGGACTGGAAAAGAGGTAGATCTTTCTTTTCTTAATTTTTTTAGTTTAGAAGCTTTTGTGCATATTGATAAGGAAAATAGAAAAAAATTGGATGCAAAATCTAAGAGATGCACTTTCATTGGTTATGGATCTGGTGATTTCAAATTTGTTTTTGGGATTTAGATAATTCTAAAATTATTAAGAGTTGTGACATTGAATGGAATGAAAAGAGAATGTACATGGATCAAATTTTGGTACCCAAAGACGAACCGGTTGAGAAGTTTGTGAATGAAAATGAACTCTCGATTTAAAAAGTCACACCTATCAGGGTTACATAGTAACTAGTGTTGGTTGACCCCTGACCGACATCGGTCAGTTGAACCGGTATCGGTTATAGGAGAGCCAAACCAACATGGTTAGGTTAGAATAAGCGTTAGCTACTGGTGTGACCGGTGTCGGTTTGTAAAATTGGAAACAAATGTCCAGGAGGTCTAGAATGAGCCTCGGTACCCCAAACTTCTGTGAGAAGGTCATAAAGGGTAAGTAAACCTCCATAAAGATTTACACCTTCTCTATCTTATTTATTATTGACTGATAATGGTGAACTAGAAAGTTTTGAAGAAGTAATGTAGGATGAGACCCACGTTCAATGGGAACATGACATGGATGAGGAGATGGACTCCTTGGAAAAAAACAAACTTGAGATTTGGTTAAGTTTCTAGCAGGTAAGAGGACATTGTAGAACAAATGGGTTTACAGGATCAAGGAAGAAGAGGGTGGACATAAAAGGTACAAGGCAAGGCTTGTAGTAAAAGGATTTACACAGAAAGTAGGTATTGAATTTGGTGAAATATTTTCTCTGTTGTTAAAATGACTTCCATACATATTGTATTGAGTATAGTTATAGTAGATGATTTGCATTTAGAGAAACTAGATGTGAAGATGAATTTCCTTCATGGTGATTTGAATGAAGAGATTTATATGAAACAACCACTTGGGTATGAAGTCATGGGTATGAAGAAATTAGTGTGCAGGTTGAAAAAGAGCCTATATGGGCTCAAGCAAGCTCCAAGACAATGGTACATGAGGTTTGATAGTTTCATGCATGAGCATGGTTACTTAAGATGTGAATTTGATCATTGTGTTTATTTCAAGAAGCTTGAAAATGAGAGCTATATTATTTTGTTACTATATGTGGATGATATGCTTATTGCAGGATCTAGTATGCAGGACATTGGTGAGCTTAAAGGAAAGCTAGCTCACACATTTGCTATGAAGGATTTAGGAGCTACAAAAAGAATCCTTGGCATGAAAATACACAGAGACAAGAAAAAATAATAAATTGTATTTGTCTCAGGAGAATTATATCTACAAGGTGTTAGAAAGGTTTAAAATACAAAATTCAAAACCTGTAAGTACACCTATGGCTGGACACTTCAAATTGAGCAAAGATCAGTGTCCTTCATCACATGAGGAGGTCAAATACATGACATGAGTACCATATGCTTCAACAATTGGGAGTCTCATGTATGTTATGGTTTGTACCAGACCAGACATTGCACAGAAGTGGGAGTTGTGAGTAGATTTATGGCCAATCTAGGTAAAGAGCATTAGAAAGCAATCCAATGGATACTCAAGTATTTGAGAGGGACATCTAGCATGCAGTTATGCTATGGAGGTTCGGATATTTCTTTATGTGGCTATGTTGATTCAGATATGGATGGAGATTTGGATGGTAGGAGGAGCACTACTGGATATATTTTCACAGTAGGTGGGATGATAGTTAGCTGGATATCGAGATTGCAGAAGGTTGTGGCTTTGTCTACTACAGAGGATAGAGTATGTTGCAACTACAAAGGCTAGAAAAGAGATGATATGGATGAAAGGTTCATGGAAGAGTTGGGAAAGGAGAAAGATGATTGTAAATTGTTTAGTGACAATTAGAGTGTAATTCATTTGGAAAAGAACTCATCATTTCATTCTAGAACGAAACACATTCAGTTGAGGTATCACTTCATATGACAGGTATTAGAGGATGGAAAAGCTGAAACTGGAGAAGATTCATACGAGTGAAAACCTGTGGATATGCTAACGAAGCCATTAGAAAAGAGAAGTTGGAGCTACACTCCACTTTTGTTGGTCTTCGAGTTTGAGACTTGAAGAGGAAAGAAAAAAAAGGAAAGGATCCAAGAATGATGTTGTACATGTATAATGTAGTAATTTATCTCCAAGTGGGAGATTGTTGAGATGTGGAGCTCAATTACTTCAGTTTAGCATGCTATATTAAACTTGCTGGAAAACACAGTAACCGACATCAGTTATGAAGGAACCGACATTGGTTATGAAGGGACCGACATCGGTCACCTATGACTGGCATCGGTCAAGCAAGGAGGAACCGTCATCGGTTAGGGCTAACTAGCGTCAATTGTTACTATGTGTGAGTGTTTTATTTAACTCATAGGAATTAAATATAATTTTAGTATTAAAGTAGATCTATTGATTGTAATTGCATGGCTAAGTGCCCTAAGTTTGTATATGCCTATATAAGCATAAAATCTAGGGTTTAAAAGTAAGGGATTGAGAGAGTTAATGATTATTGTGAAAATAATTGTGAGAGAGAGAATTCTTGGAGAAGAAGGAGAAGCTTGAGAAATAAAGTACTGTACATCATGAGAGGTGTGGAAGATTGTAAATCTTCATTGTATATCTTCTGAAAGTTTTGGATAATAGATTGATTGACTTGTTTGGGTTGTTTAAATTGGTGTTGATTTATATCTCTTGTTTTGTATATTTATTTTGGTAGAATATATGATTTTATTGCATGTATGCTTAGATATGATATATTATCTATACAACCTTGTGCTAACCCCAATAATAGGTAAAATTTTTTTTTATTCTATCATAAACAAATGAAAAATCAAGATTTGCAGGGATTTGTTTTTGGGCTTCCATTGTATATTTCCCATCAATAATATAGAAATGAGTTTCAAAGTCATGAATTTCATGCTCAAAATCCATGTTAAAAATAACACCAGTAGTTTTTTTTGAAAGGAAGCAAAATTCCATCCCATTGAAGAGGTACAGGGTTTCATAACATAGAGTGGACAAGGAAACTGACACTTGCTAAATCAAGTGATCTGTATTGGTATTTTGTAGGAGCTACATAAAAACAACCAATATCAATTTTGAATGAATTTTCATCAAATAAACATGATGAATATCTTTAGATAATTTAGATTTAATTTTTTAAATTCAGTTTGAGCTTGATTTAATAATAATTTCTCTTTTGCAGTTTGTTTCACCTCTTAAAAGCGTGATTCGAAATGTCTTTTTCTAGCTTAGATAGTTTTTTATCTTCTAAGCATGGTAAAAATTTTGAATGTAATTTTCGTTGGCCCAATTCCTTATCCATATTCATGCGGTGGGAAACAAATGAAGTGTATACATACTGATATATCTTTTTGAATATGGTGACAACTCCTGCACAAATAGCTTCACTATTATACACACCACTCTTGTCCACTTCAGTGTATGGCTCAATTTTCCAACCATAACTATAACACAAATCTTTGTATTTTTTTTTTGACCTTTCCATGACATAATTTTTGTAAAGAGAAACCTGTAATTCCATTTTATGTACTGAGTATGTTCTTGATGTGTTGTCCACTTTTTCCACTTGAAGAGATACAATTGTATCTATTATACACTTTATGCTCAAAAGAATGACAATTGGTGTGTATTGGTATCCCAAGGAATGAAACAACCACAAATCATTGTATTCATTATCAGGAGTGTGAACTTCAATGAACCATTTTTCATCCCTTCTTTCCTAATCGTCTATACAATAAAAATGGAATTTCCTTGTACGAGGTAGTGGTAATAAGAGCCATTTTTTTCTGTTACAAATTTTGTTAGTGTAATGTATATCAAAATCTTCATAGACTTAACATTTTTTTATAGAAGTAACAAGTTATGATAATGTGTAACTTCCCTTTTTAAACTCTATTCTTTTTCTATGATTACATCTACCCATGATAAATTTATTTGTTTGTATTGAATGGGTAGATGACCATTCTCATGTTATATAATTGTTTGTATCTATTGAATGGGCCGATGCCCATTCTCGTGTAAGACTTAATAATAGAAGGAAAGATGGCCATTTATGCTACTTTTACTCTATCTATTTACAAGTTTAGGAGTTTCAACAAGATTTGAAGAAAATGTTTATGTTACTTTTAGTCTCTTCACTTTATTTGTTCATCCTTTCTGCTTTAAAAGGGAAAATTCCCATCCTCAAATATAACTAATAGAAAAATAATAGAGATAAAATTTCTCATTCTCATGTATAACTAATAGAAATATCATATATATCTAATTTAGTAGAGGAAGAATAAAGATAAATTTAAGCTCAACATATTATATTTACTTTTTTTTAACATGAGAAGGTACTTTGTTTTAGAATGGGAAATTATGTGCATTGTGTCAACCTTTATAAAAGTTGTGCACATTTATAATGGGCACAAGCCCATTCTCATACAAACAAACATTTCTTGTTTTATAATAATTAATAATTGTATTATAGTAGCACCACCTCCTAAAATCTTAGTTTTGCACCCTCCCGAATGGTTAACTACACAGACAAAATGTGAAATCAATCAATGCTAGATGAATTATCTGTGTGTGTGTGTGTGTGTGTGTGTGTGTATCTTTATACAGTGTTAATATGATTATAACAAATTTTATCTATAATTTTATTATGTGATTCAAATTATTTTTTATGTTTATTCTTCTTCGTGATTCAATTATTTTATCTCTACTCTATTTAATTGTTTATAATTGACTACCATATTGGATGGACTATCCCTAATCGAGCCAAGTGCTACACTACATACCCTCTAGAGGGATCAAACATTATGTAGTTTTCATCATATTAAAGACCAATGTTTATCAAGGTAGTAATAGAAGTGAAGCATTTCGCTGAAGACGAAGTGAAACATCAAGGTAGTAATATAAGTGAAGCATTTCATCTTGAAGATGTGATTCATGCACATAATGGGCTTTCATTACCAAACATCAACATGAATCACATATTTAGGATTAAATGCTAAACTTCACTGTTAAGTAGATAGGGCTAATTGAATATTCCTTGTTGAAGAAATGATTACATACTCATGTTTTCCGGCACCCCATCCTAAAACTTGCACAAAATGGGAAATCATTCAATGCATAGCTCAAGTTCTTGTTTATAATTATATCATTTGGCCTTGGAGTAATAAATTCAATAATATTAGATGTTTAGAATGGGTATATCATGTTCTACATACCCTCGAGAGGGATAAAGCCTTATGTAGTTCTCATATTACAATATACATACATACATACATACATGATACATATATATATGTATGTATGTATGTATGTATATAATGTACATACATACATACATACATACATACATACATACATACATACATACATATATATATATATATCCATTCACATTTAGAAAACATAGAAGAAGAATAGATATTTTGAATGGGAATATGCCCATTCACATATAAAAATTACATAATAGAATTTGAAGATGTGCATTGTGACAGTTTCAACAAGATTTGAAGAAAATGTTTATGCTACTTTTATTCTCTCTACTTTATTTGTTCATTCTTTCTACTTTAAAAGGGCAGATGCCCATTCTCATATATAACTAATAGAAGAAGAATAGAGATAAGTTTTCTCATTCTCATGTATAACTAATAGAAATCTCTTATATATCTAATAGAAGAAGAATATAGATAACTTTAAGTTCAACATATTATATTTACTTTCTTTTAACATGGGAAGGAATGAGAAGTTGTATATTGTGACATCCTTTATAGAAGTTGTGCACATTTATAATGGGCACAAGCTAATTCTCATACAAACAAATATTGTTTGTTTTGAAGTAATTAGTAATTGTATTATACTAGTTGGACTATCCCTAGTAGAGCCAAGTGCTGCACTACATACCCGTGAGAGGGATCAAACCTTATGTAGTTCTATTATTTTGTTTATAATTGTATCATTTTGGCTAGACTAACCTTGGTGGAGCCAAGTGCTGACACCACCAAGTGTTGTACTACATACCCATGAGAGGGATCAAACCTTATGTAGTTCTATTATTTTTTTATAATTATATCGTTTTGGCTAGACTAACCTTGGTGGAGCCAAGTCTTGTGGAACTCAAGTCTTGTCACTACATACCTATGAGAGGGATCAAGCCTTATGTAGTTCTATTATTTTGTTTATAATTATATTGTTTTGGCTGGACTAACCTTGGTGGAGCACAGTCGACATCGCCAAGTGTTGCATTACATACCCGCGAGAGGGATCAAACCTTTTGTAGTTATATTATTTTGTTTTAGAATGGGCAAGAAATATTGAACTCAATCATTTTGGTTAGACTAAGAATTGCATCTCTTTGTTTATATTTGTCTCATTTTGGCTGTTATTATTTTGTTTTAGAATCGAGAAGATGCCCATTCTCATATTATGTAGTTCTATTATTTTGTTTTAGAATGGGCCGATGCCTATTCTCTGCCCATTATCATATAGGAATCATTAAAATATATTGTTTACCACCATGACATCTTCCCATCCTCATATTATGTAGTTCTATTATTTTGTTTTAGAATGGGTAGATGCCCATTCTCATCCCATTCTCATTTATCATTAAAATATATTATTTCTCATATTATATATATTTAACACCATTTATTTATTAATTAAAGGTAATTGTTTTAAAACATGTCTTCAAACGCTTGTTGGAGGAAATTATTTACCACCTTTGTTTATTTATTAATTAAAGGTAATTGTTTTAAAACACGCTCTTCAAACGCTTGTTGGAGGGAATTATTCACCAATAATGTTTATTTATTAATTAAAGGTAATTGTTTTAAAACATGTCTTGACCACTCATTGGAGGGAAAGTGAGATTGTGTTTTTGATTTGTAATTATTAATAATTGTATTATACTAGTTCAACTA
This sequence comes from Taxus wallichiana var. yunnanensis, assembly GCA_018340775.1. Lineage (NCBI taxonomy): Eukaryota > Viridiplantae > Streptophyta > Pinopsida > Cupressales > Taxaceae > Taxus > Taxus wallichiana. Next base: position 24,778,128 of record CM031243.1, on the reverse strand, counting down.
TCAACATAGCCAAGTGTTGCACTACATACCCTTGAGAGGGATCAAACCTTATATAGTTCTCAATTCTCATCTTACAATATATATATTGCAAACATAGAAGAATAATAGATATTTTAAATGGGCATATGATGATTCTCATATAAGAATTACAAAAGATAGAATGAGATGTTGTGCATTGTGACAATAACATATATAGGATGAGAAGTTGTGCATTCTGTGTTGGCTAGATTTTTTCGCACAAATGAAAACCTAGGAATTCATGAGATAAATCTCCCTCATTTACCGGTGAGCCTCATGTGTAAGATTTTGTCAATTATATTTTCTAATATCTATCTGTTGCTTTTACTTTAACTACATAGCTCATGCACTATAGCTAAGCATTTTGCAACAAGTAAGCAACTATAAGAAATGAATATATGCAGAAGAGGGAAATAATTGAATGCAAGAGAAGAAAGAAAGAAGATGTGCAACCTAACCAATAGTTGATAGAGTTGGTCACATGCACATAGATGAAACAAATAGATCTAGAAATGCAGAATTCAAAGCAAAGGAAAGTTTTTAGATCTAAGATAACACAAAGTTTATTCAAAGATCTAAAAAGAAATAAGAAACAAATGCACCATTGACACAAAGTTCTCTGGAAATATGCCTCCTCTCTATTCCTTAGCTTTCAAAAATATATCAAGGGTTTCATCTCAAAGTCTAGAACACAAGAATGTTGATTACAAATTCGATCCTTTAACCTGTAGGTTCTTCCTTCATTTATAGTGTATGGAGGGGAAATTACAAATAGGAAACTATAACTGAACTAACACATGTGGAAGTTGTAAAGGAAACAACTGAAAATATCTCTCCTGGAATTCCTCTTTGCATGACATGCATGATTTATAACTAAAAATAGAACCTTCTATTTTACATGTCTGCCACCTATTTCCAAGTAATTGACTTCTTCAAGTACGAATTTTAAAGCAATCACATGAGTTTTATAATTCAATTGATTTCTTGATTACTTTGTCGAGAGAAAATAAGAGAAAGAGGAAGAAAGAGGAAAATAAATTAGAAGAAAGATGCAACACTTCTAGTCTTGTTCTTTTTCCATATTCTCGCATGTGGTTGACTCTTTTCCTTTGATTACGTTATCCTGTAAAATTGACAAGGGAAATTTTGCAGGTAACCATACCAAAATTCCATTTTGGTCCCCTGATAAGGTCTATTAATGTTCTGAATGGCCTAGAACTCCCTTCCAGAAAATCAACTTTTAAGAACTTGGTCATTTTCAACCTTTTTGGGTTGGGCGCAAGAACCATTGTTGCAACATCTTGCAAAAATTGCACCCATCTTTTCCTTTGGTGCACTTCCTGGAGTGTCAACACTCCAAATGTTGTGCCTCCCAAAGGTGTGCCAAAGCGCACCCATCATCTTGATTACACTTCCCAAATTGCGCCATACACGTTGGAAAGGTGATGTCGACACATCCAAACCCATGCCTAGGCGCAATCTCCTCCATGTCGACGTCTCTCCCAGTGCACCAAAGGAAAAAGTGGTTGGTGCATTAAATGCAGACTTTTATATATATATGCGCATTGAACCTGTCATTTTCACAAGTTGAAAATCGTGAAAATTATTCCTCTACACTGTCGCTATCCGTCACTCACGCATGCCATTCATCATGTTCATGGACCCCACCTCATCCTTTCATCGTTATTTATACCGGGTAAGTGGTTCCTACCGTCCTCATTATTTTTTTGTGGTCTTTGTGGTTTTTATGTCGAAGTTAGGAGAATATGGTTATGTGATAAAGGAAATGAATCTAGAAGAAAGGGATAACACCATTTGCAAAACCAAGTACTCAATTGCAAAACCCATTCTCCTCCTTCCAAATGTGCTAATCTGGAAGGCTCTGCCAAAAAATGAACCAAAACCCATTTATCCCTTACTCCTTGCCTTGCTAGGTTTTCCCTCCTAGACATCAAAGTCTAAGCCAAAAGAGTGAAAATCATAAAATAGAGCAAACAACCCATTGTTTTTCTTCGGCGCGATCTTCATTCATGTTACATCAAACACAGTCGCGCCATAGGCGCACTGTCCCTACATGCAGCATAAGCCTTTCCCGCACCTTATAAAACATTACAAAATTCCCAAAGCATAAGCATTGGCACAAGGCAACTACAACAACACTGCATGTTGTGCAAACCCTTTCTGCGCTACGTAAACTAAACCCCTTGGTGCACTTGACCTTTGTGTTACACCTTCTGCAAATGCACTTGGCGCACCTCACCCTCATGCAACATCTACCACATCTGTGCCAATGGCACACCCTGAGACCCTACTACACCAAACAAATCTATGCCCAGTTAAAGCACTTCCTATGCGTCTGGCGCAACATCTGTGACATCAACATCTGAATGTTGTGTGTATCCTTTCCGCACCCGCGCACACTTTTGCACTTTGCTTTCTCACATGCAACATTCCCTAAAAGTGTGCCTTGATTTTGAAACCCCTACAAACTTGCAAAGTAAAAAGTTGTGCCTTGCGCCCAGAGGCTCATAAGTTGATAATTTTTCATTCTGCAAAGCTTTTATGGACAACTTGATGGTGACATGGCCCTTCTACATTGGAACTCTCTCGATTCTTCTTGCGAGCAACATCAATCCTCGAGTGCACTTATGTCTTCATCGAGTAAGAAGCCAACCAAGTCCAAAGGCAAAGCCAAGTTGACAGAGCAAGAGATGAAATACAAATACCAAAAGGTCAGGATGTCTGACTCACTTGTGGAGTGCGATCTTGATATCAGAGACTTAGAGCTTGGCCACATTGACATGGATGAATTTTGGGCCAAAACCAAGAAGGTCACAGGCAGCCCGTGGATGGATAAATTGGTTGGTAGTGGTCTGCACTTTGCTACAGGGATCCCAGTGAGCGTGATTAATAATGAATTCATCATGTTGGTGGGCCATTGTTATAACAAGGACACAAGATGTGTCGAAAATGAGGAGGGAAAAGTGATAATCAACCTCACATCCCGACACTTTGAAATTATCTTGGGCATCCCCCACCACAGACATTTTGTGGCAGTAAGTCAAGAAGACTGCATGAAGACTTGGACCGATAATGAGGACAAGTGCATGTAGATGATGAACAAGGTATACCTCAAGAATAAAAAGGTGGCGAGTAGGTGGCCCCAAGTCATTCATCGCAGTGATTTTTAGAAGAGCTGAGTGACACGATCACCTTCCTAAGTAGAGTACATGGGCTCCCTGATGCCCATTACTTTCACAAGTGGATGCTCAGGTATTTGGAAACAATGAATAAGAATGTGCCCGATCAGCATTTTTGGCTGGGGTGAGATTATCAGTGATACAATCTCGGAACAACTTCAACAACTTTCAACAACTGGGAGGTTCTATATGAACTCCTATGTAGTATATGTAGCTGCCTCAGAGAGAGACTACCCAGGGTTGAATCAGTATGGGGTATGGCCCCAGGTCAAAATATATGAATATTATCCAGAGTTGAGGCTCAAGAACAACATAGCTTAGTTCAACAAGATCAATGATGTCTTCTTCTATGGCATCATCTACCTCTTGAGGCCCAACATGACTCATGGTCGAACAAACAAAAGTTTGATCACCACCACAATGAAGTGGGGAGTTTTTTTTACGCAATTCCCCACCTTTACCTATCTCAGAGCTGCCAACTTCTTGGGAGAACCCACAAGATTTCCGAGATATTCGGGGCCCAAACTAATCCTTCTGGAGCTGTCAAGGCAGCTTATCACCTATCACGAGAAGTGTATGAAGAGGAAGAAGGAGGAACTCCATTCCCCTTCACAGAGGTAGGTACACGTACCCCTCACAAAGTAAAGCTCGGGAGATGTATGCAGAGCTTGAATTGCTCAATTTGAAGCATAATTTCCTAGCAAGGCCAACCTTCGATCCTCATGGTTTCCTTCCAAGGGCAAAGATCAATCCTATCCATGTTCCTCAGATCGAGGATATATACATCGACTTAAATCATGAAGTCAAACTCAGACGAAAGGATCACTCCCGACTGGCCCTGGAGAGATCATTCAATATGGCGTGGCCATCATCCCAAAGGATTTCCTAGAAACTGATCAGGAAATTGATCAAGTTTACCTAGACACGGATGGGGATGATTGGCCGTTCACAGATATTGACAGGAATAAAGCGCCCTAGACCATCCAAGAAAGGGTTCAACCTACTTTGCAACGCACCGAGCATTGGTGTAAGAAAAATGGTATCATCTATCTTGGGGTAGATTTTACCACATCTCCCTTGGGCAATGCACCCACTAGGCCAGAACACTTGCCTAAAGGAAAAGGGAAAGATAAAGTGGGAGAGGCAAGCACTACTCAAGAGAAAGCTCCTGAAAGCCCTCCTACTACCACAGAAGAGAAAGTTGTGGACTTAGTGTCCCCAGGAAAGAAGAAGTGGTAAGTGCTCCAACGGACACATCCACTCAGGATGTTGTCACAACTACAACTGGTGAGGTACCAACCATTCCCTCTCTCGCTCCTCCTTCCCCTCCTCATGTCACTCAAACAACCACTCCTTTGGTTGTGTCTTCTCCTCCGTCTTCTTCCTTTCCCTCTCCCTCTTCCTCCATCTTCTCTTCCCTTGCGGATCTGTCCCCCAACATTTCTTCCCTCATCTTGCAGATCCCTTCCACCCCCATGGCCTCCTCTCTTGTAGTGACTCCTAATCCTATGAGTGTTGGTGTGTCGGCCCCTTTCTCCATGCCACCACTAAGTGTCTCGACACACTTCCCCATCTCCACTGCAGTTGCTCTTCCTTACACATCTATTTCTTCTTCGTCCTTTGGTACCACTCCCATAAGTCTAAGCTAGATCTCGAGACCACCTAAGCCAACATAAGAGGAAATTCCAAATTGCACCCACGGACTTCTCTATCATTCCGGATAAAGGACCAAAGAAGAAAAAAGTGATAACTCACTTCTCAAAACGTGCTTCAAGTGAAAGGGTTATGGAGATATGCTACTCGGATTCCATAAAGAAGAAAGAAGATCTATCTCCTATAGATTTTACAGTGACCCAGGTCACAATGGGAACATCATCAGAGTGCCTGCAAGGGGAGGCCTTGTTAGCCATGGATGCCCTTTACATACTTGGATACTTATAGTATTCAAAGGTAGACAATCTTGTATGAAAAATAGAAGTGAGGAGAGAAAGACTTTGAGCTTTCTTGTAACAGAAGAAAACATTAATACAAATATTGAGACTTTGTGCTGAATTCATGTGTTATATGCATTAGATCTTTCTTACGTCAGATCTGTGTGTTTATTCTGTTAGATTCATATCTACTTTTGTCATTTTGTTTATCAGTATTGCTTTATTTGTTTATGTGAGTAAGTTTGGCTCTATTTACTACCAGCCCAAAACATAAACCCTCTGACCTTTCTACTTTGGAATTCATTTCTTTTCTCCCTTCAGATCCATCTTTCTTCCATTCCTTCCTTCATTCCTTTCTGTTCTTCATTGGAACTAACTCTACTGGGATGAGATCCCAAACCCCCTTGAAGGCTAGAATATTGTAGGACTTGCACAGGTTCCTGCTGGTAGAATAACAATAAACCAGTTTCACTTTGCTATCTCAAAGAGGGGCTATGCCTTGCACACTGTTGGCCTATCTATCCATAGATCTGCCCACCCAACATATTTTCAGACCAACAGTTTTTGGCGACTCTATTGGGGAACAAACTAAGAAAATAAATAAAAAATTGTCAAAGTCACTACTAGTTTGAAAATTTTAACCCTTTGTTAAAATCTGAAATTTTTGCAAAGTGACCCAAATTGAAAGTTTTCTTAGCAGATATTTAGATCTGGACTAGTTAGAAACCTTTAGTTCAGCTGAGTTTTTATAAAAACCCGTATATTTCTGTAGATTTGAGATCTTGATATTTTTACAAATATTTTCAAACCCTTGCAAAAATCAAATCTAAGATCTGAAAATCAGCTTACTAAAATTATCCCACTTTTTATCCCTACTAATCCTTGTCATTAAACCGCAATCGGTTGTTTAAAAAAGGGATAAATTTAAGTATTTAGAAAAGTGCATGCTGCTGATTTTTTCCAGAAAAATCAGAAAATCAGCAAGTACAAACAAAAAGATTATTATAAATCTACTCCAAATTATTGCCGATCTGAGCAGATACACTGGCGGGTGAACCATTTACCCGTAATGAAGAGCTTGTGGAGAAGTCGATCCTATTTTTGATCTACTTCAAAGGCACAATTTCAGTATTACACTAGCACATTTCTCATCGACTGAGTTTAGCTGATCGGTCAGCAAGAAGTGCCTCGCCTCCACGAAAGAACCGGTTTTCACAAGGAGCTTCCATGTCAATTTGTAGTGCCTTGTTACTAAGTGGAACCGCACTCCCGGCTCGCGTCCTCTTTCCAAATTTTCAAATGGCAGTACCATGGGGAAATGTTATGGGTCCTCTTGCATTGCCACATCAGTTCACGCACTCCCTCATGGAAACTGCAAGAATTTCCCAAGATTTGATGGGAGTGGAAATCAAAGAATGGATGCATATATATATGCATTCATTATGTCATGTAACATCCTAGATGTGACCTATGAAGATGTTTCGGTACGCCTCTTTCTAGAGACCTTGCAAGGGCCTGCAACAGAGTGGTTCCAACACTTTCCAGCTGGAGCTATCACTAGTTGGGCCACATTACAAACTGCATTTGAAGACATGTATAAGCCTTCAGAAGATGCATTTGCATTACTGTCAAAGATCACTCACTTGAAGAAGGAGGCCAATGAAACCATGCGTGATTTTATCACCCGTTTCAATTCGCTGATTAACCGTGTGCCACCTGCCATGTTGCCAACACCAGAAAATCAAAAGTGTTTCTTTGTGAATGCCATGAGTTCAAGAGTAAGTTTCTTACTTTTACAAGAACAAATCACCACCTTGGTCCTCGCTCAAGCTACGGCCATTCGGATAGAGGATAACCTGCTTATATCTAGCGAGTTAAAATGAGAGCCATCCAAATCAAAGGCTTCAACTCCTTCTCAAGCCACTTCATCAGATCTCGGCATTCCAGAAGATGGCAAACGACTTGCTCACATTAAAGAAGCAATTAGCTCAAGCTTCATCTAGCACTCAGTACCGGGATATCCCATGGAGGAACTTCACTCCCAACAATGCCCCTCAAAAGCTGCGTTTGCTCGCCATCTCTGCTCCAAGGTTAGCACTTGAGGACCCTCGATTAATGCCTTGGTCGAGATCAAAGAAGATGAGAAAATTTACGAAAAACCTTCGTCGCAAGGTGAAGATGATCAAGATGTCGGTGAACCGACTGACGACTCTATGATTGGGTATATGGAATTTGAAGATGAGGAATCTGATGAAGAGGAAGGTACCCAAGGGTATGCAAGTGGACAGTCATATGTTGTTTTCACCCGCTCACAAGGAAAAGAAGTAGAAGTTGCTGCCAGGATACAAAAGGAGAAGATTGTGTCAAACACGCCTCCAATAATTGCTAAAAGAGGTAATCCTCTTCCTGCTCAACCTCCTATTAAACCTTTTACGAAGAAATCTTTTCCTCCTATCTCTCCTCCAAATCAGCCTTCTTCCATTTCCATAAAGACTAGTAACCCTCCCCTACCATCGTGAAATGAAGGACTCATTCCTTCATCAATGCAACCCTTGGTCGCATTCGACATAGTTGATCATGCTAAAAAGACCAAGATTCAAATGTCTGAAGTTGAATATCTTTAGTCTAACCCTGAGTAGCTTGTAAGATTAACCGAATATATCCAAAGCCAAGTTGTCATCCCCTCTCTTGTCTCCCGAAAGGAATCCTTTCCACTCCTCTTGCATCTTGCATAAATGTTGCCTCGAATTCCACGTCAGGAAAAATTGAACCTTTTTATCTCTCCCTCCTAATCAATGGTCACAAACTAAGCAACTACATAATTGATTCTGGGGCTTCCGATAATGTCATGCCGAAAAGGTCACCCATGCTTTGGGCCTCACCCTTACTAAGCCTTTCAGCAGATGTTACTCCATGGAAACCAAACAAGTTCCATTAATTGGTCAGATCAAAGATGCACAGTTCACATTTGTAGCATTCCCAGAGAAAAGGGTAAAGATGACCATCCTCGTTGCTAATATTCCAACAGCATATGGAATTTTACTAGGGAGAAGTTTTTGCAGGGAAGTTGGTGGAGAGATTCATATGGACTGGTCCAAAGCCAGAATCCCCATCAAAGGAGTAATGCAGACATTAGAGCCTGAATCACAAAAGAAGTACCTGGTCACCAACTCTGATGACCCCAAGGCCTAGATTCTCTTCGAATCATTAGGGATGGGGAACTAATTCTTATCCACTGAGTCTGATAGAATGGAAATTCTTGTCTAGGAAGAGGACCTTAACAAGATATGGACACTGTAGTTTGATGGCAGTTGTGCAACAAGTGGATGTGGCATTGGAGCCATCCTAATATCTCTGAAGAGGAGATTTTCCCTCTTTCTTTCAAATTGTAGTTTTTCAATACAAACAATATATTGCAGTATGAATCTTTGCTACTCGGCATGCAAGCTGCAAAGGAAAGAGGAATCAAGAACCTAAAAGTATAGGGTGATGCTGAACTAATTTTCAATCAGGTAAAGGGAGTATACCAGGTAAAAATGGTAGACTCAGGCACTACCGCAACACAGTATGGGAAAACATTAAGCAGTTCAATGCCTTCTCAATCAAAGCAGTTCCACGAGCCCAAAATGACATGGCGATTCATTAGCCGTCTCTGCCTCGCTTATGCTCCCTCACCCAGGGATGAAAAAGACACATATACCATTGAGGTAGTCTTTTGCCCAAGCGTGCTAGACAATTCTCACCACTGAGCAGGTATTCAATGATGACAATCAACTTATTGCTTTCCTAGAGAAAGCAAACAATTTCAATGAGCTTCATTTCGAAGGATCTACTTCGGTATGTCGTGAGTCCATCACTGGTCAAGAAAATGAATCAATAGAAGGTGGAGGCATCTGTCAGCTCAAGGGGAACAAAATTCTGAAAGGTTTAGTCTCCCTGGAATGATTGTTTGACAAGCATGACCGCTTCATCAAGAAAAAGTGACAGAATGACCCTAGCTCTTCTCCAGAGACCGAATCTGTTAATCTAAGCTCTACAGAGCATCCATAGTTTGTGAACATCGGGAAGTGTTGTACACCCAAGGAAAAGTAGAAATTTTTCAAGTTGTTGAAGAAATATATGGATGTATTGGCATGGTCTTATGCCAATCTAAAGTCATTCAAGCCTAAGGACGTTCAACATGACATCCCGTTAAAGGACGACGTCAAACCCTTTCACTAGAAACAGAGGCACTACAATCCTAAGATCTTGGGTACCATCTAGGTGGAAATATAGAAGATGTTGGATGCGAGAATTATCTTTCCTATCCATCATAGTACCTGGGTCGCAAACATTGTGCCTGTGTGAAAGAAGAATGGTGAAATACGCATATGCGTAGATTTTCGCAACCTGAACCAGGCATCCCTGAAGGACAATTATCCACTACCCATAATGGATCAGGTTCTGCAAGCAGTAACTGGTTCAAAGATGCTATCCATGCTCGATAGTTTTTGGGCTATAATTAGATTGAGGTATCACCTGAAGACCAATTCAAAACAACGTTCACTACTCCCTGGGGCACATTTACCTACAACAAGATTCCTTTCGACTTGACCAATGCTGGTGCCACCTTTTAGCGAGCTATGGAATTCGCATTCAAAGGTATGATGGGGAAGGTCATCATAGTTTATCTGGATGACTTAACTGTGTTCTCTAAAAACAAAGTTATCACTGTGATCATTTGGAGCAAGTATTGATTAGATGCCGAGAACATGGGATTTCCCTAAATCCAAAAAAGTCTGTTTTGGTCACTGAAGGAAAGTTGCTAGGACACGTTGTCAGCAAGGAAGGAACAAAAATAGACATCGAAAGAGTCAAGGCTATTCAGAGCCTTACCTTTCCCACAAGCAAGACCAGTGTTCACTCCTTCGGAAAGGTGAATTTTCTCAGACGCTTTGTTCAGAATTTGTTGAAAAGACTTGTCACATATCAAATATGATGAAGGGGTCACAAAATTTCCGGTGGAGTGAAGAAGGAAAGACATCATTCGAGGATATAAAAGCCTCTGTTGATCATGCACCTGTTCTGGTATGTCTAGACTTCTCCAAGGATTTTATCATTTATCGTTATGCGTCCACACATATTGTATCGGCTATCTTAACACATAAGAACTCTGAGGATGTTGAATCCCCTATTGCTTTCATGAGCTCTCCTCTAAAGCTTCATGAATTGAAGATGTCTTAGTTAGAAAAACATGCCTTCACAGTAGTCAAAGCAGTCAATAACTTCCAGACTACATCCTAAACTCTCATACGGTAGTGCTGGTTCCTGACACGATAGTTAAGTCTATCCTAACTCAACAGGAGTTAGGGAGCTTATGAGGGAATTGGATTGCAAAGGTCCAAGAGTATGATCTAGACATCAAACCAACCAATTTGGTAAGGGGTAGAGGCCTATGTCATCTCATGGCTGAAAATAAAGATTCAGGAGATCCTGAAGAGAAATTTGATTGCATCGACGGAGCGCAGGGTGAACTGGAGAAAGCTGATTCTCTACCTATGGTTCTATTTGTTACGACCAGCGATGAGTGGTATTCTAACATTACTTTCTTTCTCACTTACGGTGAGTGTCCAGCCCATCTAACTTCAAAGGAGAAGCAGACAGTAAAGCTCAGGGAAGCCAAATATGTCATATGGGATGACGGTTTATACAAGCGAGGATTGATGGCATCTTCTTGCGATGCGTTGACAAGCCACATCAGGTGAAGTTACTAGAAAGCTTTCATGATTCAGCCTGTGGTGGTCACTTTTCCTCTTCTGTGACAACACATAAGATCATTCGGGCCAGGTACTACTAGCCAACGCTATTTCAGGATACAGCCACCTGGGTAGCAAAATGTGAGCTCTGCCAACAGTTCATTGGTAAACCAAAATTGGCTGCTTTTCCCCTTAGGCCCATCATTATTGACAAACCATTCAAGACAATGGGGAATTGAATTTATTAGAGCACTCCATCCCCAATCAAGTGCCGGACATAGTTATGTCCTAACAACAACAGATTACTTCACCAAATGGGTGGAGGCCATACCTATTAAGAATGCCACCTCTGAAGTTGTTTGTAACTTCATCAAAGAAAATATCATTGTGAGATTTGGCATCCCACACAAGATCGTTGTTGATAATGCTTCCAACTTCTCCTCATGGGAAGTTATTGGTTTTTGCTATGGATACGGAATAACCTTGGCCCATGCCTCGATTATTACCCTCAAGGGAATGGTCAGGCTGAATCCAACAATAAAAACCTAGTGACTATCATACGGAAGCTAGTCGATGAGAATCAACGGTCATGGCACAAGTCATTGTATGATGCTTTGTGGGCAGACTGTATTACCCCAAAGAGGTCTCTTGGAATGTCACCTTTTCAAGTGTTATATGGAATTGACGCTGAGATCCCTATCTCCACGGAACTCCCTGCTCTACGCTTGGCATGAGTGATTGAAGATGAAACTTTCAGAATTCTCTTGAAAAGAGGATCATGTGTCTAACAGAACTTGAAGAAAAAAGGGTAAGGGTGGTCGACAGGATCACCAAACATTAGAATAAAGTCAAAAGACTTGTTTGATAAAAAAGCTAAGTAGAGAAATTTCAGGTGGGAGATCTTGTCCTCCTATGGGACAAGCGAAGAGAACCAAAGGGCATGCACGGGAAATTTGATTCTCTTTGGAGAGGGCCATTCAAGATCAGATAGCTAAATGGAGAGAGTAGCTTCTATCTCTCGTATCTAGATGGAACCCAAGCTCGCTTCCCTATAGCAGGCAACATCTCAAGATTTTCAAGAAGTAGAGCTTGCTCTCTTCTTTGTATAGTTTGCTTTAGTTGTGTGTTTGTTTTTTCGTGTGTTTGCTTTCTGTTAGTTGTGTGTTTTCCTTTCTTTTTCATCACCCTTATTTTTGACTCTGTAACCCAATGGATAGGCACATGAAAATCTAGGATTCTCTACCCTTAAGCTTCACTCAAAGATAGTCCCCAGAAAGAGCCAGTTGTTATCCTGTAAAATTGACAAGGGCAATTTTGCAGGTAACCATACCAAAATTCCGTTTCGGTCCCCTGATAAGGTCTATTAATGTTCTGAATGGCCTAGAACTCCCTTCCAGAAAATCAAATTTTAAGAACTTGGTCATTTTCAACCTTTTTGGGTTGGGCGCAAGAACCATTGTTGCAACATCTTGCAAAATTGCGCCCATCTTTGCCTTTGGCACACTTCCTGGAGTGTCAACACTCCAAATGTTGCGCCTCCCAAAGGTGTGCCAAAGCGCACCCATCATCCTGATTACACTTCCCAAATTGCGCCATGCACGCTGGAAAGGTGATGTCGACACATCCAAACCCATGCCTAGGCGCAATCTCCTCCATGTCGATGTCTCTCCCAGTGCGCCAAAGGAAAAAGTGGTTGGCGCATTAAATGCAGACTTTTCTATATATATGCGCATTGAACCTGTCATTTTCACAAGTTGAAAATCATGAAAATTATTCCTCTGTGCCTATCATTATCCTGTCAGCCCACGCATGCCATTCATCATGTTCATGGACCCCACCTCATCCCTTCGTCGTTATTTATACCGGGTAAGTGGTTCCTGCCATCCTCGTTATTGTTTTTGTGGTCTTTGTGGTTTTTATGTCAAAGTTAGGAGAATAGGGTTATGTGATAAAGGAAATGAATCTAGAAGAAAGGGATAACACCATTTGCAAACCCAAGTACTCAATTGTAAACCCCTTCTCCTCCTTCCAGATCTACAAATCTGGAAGGCTCTGCCACAAAATGAGCCAAAACCCATTTGTCCCTTACTCCCTGCCTTGCTAGGTTTTCCCTCCTAGACATCAAAGTCTAAGCCAAAAGAGTGAAAATCATAAAATAGAGCAAACAACCCACTATTTTTATTCAGCATGATCTTCATTCATGTTACATCAAACACAGTTGTGCCATAGGTGCACTGTCCCTGCATGCAGCATAAGCCTTTCCCGTGCCTTATAAAACATTGTAAAATTCCCAAAGTGCAAGCTCTGGCACAAGGCAACTACAACAACACTGCATGTTGTGATAACCCTTTCTATGCTGCACAAACTAAACCCCTTGGTGCACTTTACCTTTGTGTTACACCTTCTGCAAATGCACTTGGCGCACCTCACCCTCATGCAGCATCTGCCACATTTGTGCCAATGGCGCACCCTGAGACCTTGCTACGCCAAACAAATGTGCCCAGTTAAAGCACTTCCTATGTGCATTGGCGCAACATCCGTGACATCAACATCTGAATGTTGTGTGTAGCCTTTCCACACCCCACACCCCTTTTGGCACTGCTTTCTCCCATGCAACACTCCCTAAAAGTGTGCCTTGCTTTTGAAACCCCTGCGCACTGTAATAAAGCTACGCATTGCGCCTAGAGGCTCATAAGTTGATAATTTTTCATTCTGCAAAGATTTTATGGACAACTTAATGGCTAACATGGCCCTTCTACATTGGAACTCTCTGATTCTTCTTTCAGAGCAACAACAATCCTCGAGTGCACTTATGTCTTCATTGAGTAAGAATCCAACCAAGTCCAAAGGCAAAGCCAAGTTGAAGAGTAAGAGATGAAATATAAATACCAAAAGGTTGGGATGCTTGACTCACTTGCAGAGTGTGATCTTAATATCAAAAACTTAGAGCTTGGCCACATTGACATGAATGAATTTTGGGCTAGAACCAAGAAGGTCACAGGCAGCCCGTGGATGGATAAATTGGTTGGCAGTGGTCTGCACTTTGCTGTAGGGCTCCCAGTGAGTGCGATTAATAATGAATTCATCATGTTGGTGGGCCGTTGTTACAACAAGGGCAAGAGATGTGTCGAAAATGAGGAGGGAAAAGTGATAATCAACCTCACAGCCTGACACTTTGAAATTATCTTGGGCATCCCCCACCACAAAAATTTTGTGGCAGTAAGTCAAGAAGACTGCATGAAGACTTGGACCAATAATGAGGATAAGTGCATGTAGATGATGAACGAGGTATACCTCAAGAATAAAAAGGTGGTGAGTAGGTGGCCCCAAGTCATTCATCGTAGTGATTTTTAGAAGAGCTGAGTGACACGGTCACCTTCCTAAGAAGAGTACATGGGCTCCCTGATGCCCATTACTTTCACAAGTGGATGCTCAGGTATTTGGAAACAATGAATAAGAATGTGCCCGATCAACATTTTGGCTGGGGTGAGATTATCAATGATACAATCTTGGAACAACTTCAACAACTTTCAACAACTGGGAGGTTCTATATGAACTCCTATGTAGTATATGTAGCTGCCTCAGAGAGAGACTACCTAGGGTTGAATCAGTATGGGGTATGGCCCCAGGTCAAAATATACGAATACTATCCAGAGTTGAGGCTCGAGAACAACATAGCTTAGTTCAACAAGATCAATGATGTCTTCTTCTATGGCATCATCTACCTCTTGAGGCCCAACATGACTCATGGTTGGACAAGCAAAAGTGTGATCACCGCCACAATGAAGTGGGGAGCATTGTTTATGCAATTCCCCACCTTTACCTATCTCAGAGCTGCCAACTTCTTGGGAGAACCCACAAGATTTCCGAGATATGCGGGGCCCAAACTAATCCTTCTGGAGCTGTCAAGGCAGCTTATCACCTATCACGAGAAGTGTATGAAGAGGAAGAAGGGAGGAACTCCATTCCCCCTCACAGTAGGTAGGTACACGTGCCCCTCACAAAGTAAATCTTGGGAGATGTATGCAGAGCTTGAATTGCTCAATTTGAAGCATAATTTCCCAGCAAGGCCAACCTTCGATCCTCGTGGTTTCCTTCCAAGGGAAAAGATCAATCCTATCCATGTTCCTCAGATCGAGGATATCTACATCGACTTAAATCATGAAGTCAAACTCAGATGAAAGGATCACTCCCGGCTAGCCCTGGCAGAGATCATTCAATATGGCGTGGCCATCATCCCAAAGGATTTCCTAGAAACTGATCAGGAAATTGATCAAGTTTACCTAGACACGGATGGGGATGATTGGCCGTTCGCAGATATTGACAGGAACAAAGCACCCTGACCATCCAAGAAAGGGTTCAACCTACTCTACAACACACCGAGCATTGGTGTAAGAAAAATGGTATCATCTATCTTGGGGTAGATTTTACCACATCTCCCCTAGGAAATGCACCCACAGGCCAGAACACTTGCCTAAAGGCAAAGGGAAAGATAAAGTGGGAGAGGCAAGCACTGCTCAAGAGAAAGCTCCTGAAAGCCCTCCTACTACCAGAAGAGAAAGTTGTGGACTTAGTGTCCCTAGGAAAAGAAGAAGTGGTAAGTGCTCCAACGGACACATCCACTCAGGATGTTGTCACAACTACAACTGGTGAGGTACCAACCATTCCCTCTCTCGCTCCTCCTTCCCCTCCTCATGTCACTCAAACAACCACTCCTTTGGTTGTGTCTTCTCCTCCGTCTTCTTCCTTTCCCTCTCCCTCTTCCTCCATCTTCTCTTCCCTTGCGGATCTGTCCCCCAACATTTCTTCCTCATCTTGCATATCCCTTTTGAGCAAAATGGCCTCCTCTCTTGTAGTGACTCCTAATCCCATGAGCGTTGGTGTGTCGGCCCCTTTCTCCATGCCGCCACCAAGTGTCTCGACACACTTCCCCGTGTCCACTGCAGTTGTTCTTCCTTCCACCCCTATTTCTTCTTCATCCTCTGGTCTCACTCCCATAAGTCCAAGCTGGATCTCGTACCACCTAAGCCAACACAAGAGGAAAGTCCCCATTACACCCATGGACTTCTCCGTCATCCTGGATAAAGGACCAAAGAAGCAAAAGGTGATAACTCGCTTCTTAAAAAGTGCTTGGGTGAAAGGGTTATAGAGATAGGCTACCGGATCCCATAAAGAAGAAAGATATGTCTCCTATAGATTTTATAGTGACCTAGGTCACAATGGGATCATCATCGAGAGCCTACTGGGGAGGCCTTGTCAACCGCGGATGCCCTTTGCCACAAATTACAAGAAGCAAAGGAGAAGAAGAGAATGTTAAAGGAACAAAATTAACATCTTCTCCAAGCTCTGCAAAGAATGGGCAATGCACCTCCTATAGCTACCGCCGAAACTCCTGAAGTCCTTAGTCAAGAGAAGATAAATGAATATGCCAAGATTGGTGAACAAGGTGCAACAGTGTCCTCCTAGAGAGAGCAGATCCTCAGAGACAGTGAGGAAGTAATCACAAAGTTCACAGGCCTCTACCAAAGTATAGATAAGGAAAACAATGAACTCCAGGCAATAGCAGGACCCATCTCCAAAGAGTTGGACCATGTCAGGTTGCAACATGAGACATTCCAGAAAATGGTCGACTACCCGACCGATGAATTGTTAAAATTCGGCATCATTGATCACCCGTGAGCACACAACAAAGCGCTTGTTGCTTTAGACTATCGGGTTGATCAAATGGAGTTTGTCCTAGAAAATATAGACAAAATCAAGGAGGCCCTAGACGTGAAACATCAAATGGAGCAGATTGTCTTGAGGATGTCTCCAGGGTTGCTTAGCACATCGTTCACCTTGAGAGAAGCAAACGATACTATTTAACTTTTCAAGGGAATTACATCACAAGGTTTGATGCTAGAGGTCACTTTTGACCGAGAATCTATTAACAACCTTTTGGCTTGCCGTGATTTTGTCAAGTACTTGATAGAGGTAGGAAACGAATACTTCAAGCTCCCTGATAGGCTCAGAGATGAATGAGAAACTTGTGAAGTCATCGGAGACCACACAAAGGGTCCCGATCATGATCAACTTTAGAAGATGATCAGCAAGTTTATGGAGTATCGAGCTCAGTATCATATCGCCTCTCCAGAGCAGAAACAAGACACTCCATTCGAGCAAAGGGATGATGATGAATAAGCTTCCTCCTCCTGGGATAAATCCCATTTTTGTAAAAATATTTAAAAGTATGTTGGCACATGCGATGACATCATCCATGTTGCACCATGGGATGTTATCATCCACAAAATTGCCCCAAAGTCAACATTTGACTTTTAGATATTTTGTAAATAAGTTGTTGGCTCCTTTTTGTCTTCTTTCTCCTTCTCCTTCTATAAATACTTGGATACTTGTAGTATTCAAAGGTGGACAATCTTGTATGAAAAATAGAAGTGAGGAGAGAAAGACTTTGAGCTTTCTTGTAACAGAAGAAAATATTAATACAAATATTGAGACTTTGTGTTGAATTTACGTGTTATATGTATTAGATCTTTCTTACGTCAGATCTGTATGTTTATTCTGTTAGATTCATATCTAATTTTGTCATTTTTTTATCAGTATTGTTTTATTTGTTTATGTGAGTAAGTTTGGCTCTGTTTACTACCGGCCCAAAACATAAACCCTCTGACCTTTCTACTTTGGAATTCATTTATTTTCTCCCTTCAGATCCATCTTTCTTCCATTCCTTCCTTCATTCCTTTCTGTTCTTCGTCAGAACTAACTCTACTGGGATGAGATCCCAAACCCCCCTGAAGGTAGAATACTGTAGGACTTGCACAGGTTCCTGCTAGTAGAATAGCAATAAACCAATTTTGCTTTGCTGTCTCAAAGAGGGGCTATGCCCTGCACACTATTGGCCTGTCTATCCATAGATCTGTCCAACCAACGGATTCTCACCAAACTAGATTGGAAGAAGCTGAATGTGATTTTCTTGCAGGTATTTCCTTTGACTTGTCTTCCCTCTTATCCTTAATGATTTTTTAGTTCTTCTCTAGTACATGCACTAGTGTAATGTTTACTGTAAATAATTTAGACAAGACTCATCATTTTTATTATTAACTGCATATGAGCAATTTTAAATTCGGAAAGCACTTTGGGTGAATGAAAATACAAACAAATTCAATGAAGGCTTCAACTAGAAGATTGGGAGCACATGCAAAAGATCCTAGAAATAATTTTCCATGAACTGACGTCTACATGAGCTGCGTAAGAAACAAGAGGATGAATTTTTTTTGGAAGCCTTTGCAATTATGAGATCTGGATCTGACAATTAAATCAGTGATAGGTTCAGGGCCTATGTCTGTATCATTGACTTTAGAAAATTTGGAAACTATCCATGATTATGCTGATCCTTTTCTTTCATCATACTTTATCATGGCTGGAAAAATATTTGTTTGAGTTGTTTTTCTTTTAATTCTACCTAGGAATCCCTTGCAATTGGACCAATTTTTACAGATCCGAAAGCGTCTTCACTTCGAGAAAATATATTCAATGTACCTAACATTGATTTGAGCACCTGCAATGAATACTTGCAATTTATTCGAGACAAAGATGGAGTCCATGGCATGAATACCCGATTGTTATCACCAAAATCTACATGTAAAGCCTGCTGCCCTAAAATTTGAGGTTTTGCTTGCATGCAAAGAAAAAAAAATTATTTAATTCACTGGGCACACATACCAATATGCATACAATTATCATAGAAAAAATCAAGCTATTCCAACCTTAGGCGCCAAAATTTGAAGCTTCTGCAATGAAAAACAATATTTAATGCAAAAACCTCCTTCCCTTCACATCAAAACCTGTCTAGGTTGCAATTCTTAGCAAAAATAATTAATTGCTTCATCATTATGACATCCCATGCTTATATAGTCCTATGCACACTATTTTTAATAATTTCCCTTCCTATTTCTGGAAATTTAGTTAATAAATAATCATGTCCATTCACCCAAATTGGGCACCCAATTATGCATGTTGTTGGTTGCTTTTTAATAAATTTATTTTATTTATTTTTAGCATGCATCCTTGAGTTTTCTTTGGATTTTCTTCCATACATGGCGCCAAAATTAGGTGAAAAATCCATAAATAAATATCATTAATTATATTGTTTAATGCCAAGGTGGGTCGCACTTTTTGGCAAGGGTGATTTCTAAAAATAAGAAGTCAACTTTGATGGGAATTTCTAACTGCACTGCAGCTCCAAAAATCCCCTCTTCAACTTAAGTTATTTGACTTTCATAATGAAAATTTTTACCCTGCAAGACGGGTAAGAAACTCCCGCCCGCCTACCATTGCAGAAATTTCCACTGCAAATTAAAACATCTCCCAAAAAGTGCGACTTGTATTAAAAATAGATTCCTTTGATAAAGTGTGACTTGTATGGGTGAATAAACCTCTTTGGTGGGAAAAGTTATCCTACTAGGCAAGCAGAAAATTCCCATCGGTGTTTTAAGTGATTTTTCTTTATTTTATAATGGGAATTTTTACCTGCAAGGCAGGTAAGAAATTCCCACCTGCCTGCCGCCTCTAATATTCCCATTGCAGCTTAAGTGACTTTGACTTCATGGGAAAAAGTACCTTGCAAGGCAGGTAAGAAATTCTTGCCTTCCGCCACTACCAAAAATCCCATTGCAGCTTAGACCCATTCATTCCAAAAAGTGCGACTTGCCTAGGAGAGGCTTTTTGTGCATGACTTCATCTTTTTGGTCAGAAGTTTTCCTTCTGAGGCTGATTCCTTCTGGTGTTGAGGCCATAAATGATCTCTAGATGCTTCAGAAATTAAACAGACTATACAAAACAAAGAACAGATCAAGGGAATTTAACAAATAGACAATGGAGAAAACTGGAGAACAAACGCAAAAGAAATAAATAAAAATGAAAAATGTTGCCAAAAGTTGTAGACAATGCTCTGAATTCATTCTTGGGAAAATCCTATTGAGATGTGTGAATACTGACATGCAAAACGTCAACATGATTCAATTGGAGCACAATTTACTTCAAATAGGGATTTATTAACATTCTTATTTTCTTTGGATGGAGAATTGGGTCAAATTATTGAATTTCTACTGGAGTTCCAACATCTCTTTCCAAATGGATACCTTGAAAAAAGGGTGTTCACTCATTGCTATGGAAGACGAGTACCAATTTTTTGTAAAGGTTCCAAGTCCATTAGGAAGTGACTATATTTTACTAACCTCAACATGAGAACAAGGGTAAAGGATATTGATAATATGTTCCTCAATAGTAATCTATCTAATTGAGGAATCGAGAATGAGTTAGTAAAATGATCATCAACATAAAAATATGGGTACATATGATTTTTCATGGACTTCTATGTCTGAATGAATCTTGTGTGAATGAGCCATTCCCCACCCCCTTCTTTGAATAAATTCTAAAAGGAGTGGTAGGATGAAAAATTTACACATTCACTAGTGGGTTTCTAGGGTACCATCAAGTTTAGATCATAGAGGAAGATAAATAAAAAGTGCCTTTGCCATAAAGTGAGGCTCATTTACTTACCATCGATGTCATTTGGATTGACAAATATACTTGTAATTTTATCACTCATAGTAGTGGATTCTTTGAAATAATTCACCCAAGAGTTATTACATGTATACTTGGATGACTAGATAGTTAATGGGTTAGTGAAAGATCACCATACAAACTTAAGGATGATATTCGAGAGATGCAAACATCTAAAATTATTATTGAACCTTAATAAATTAAATTTTTGAAACCCCTTTAAATATTTTTTAGGACATGTGATATGCAAGAAATGGACGCTCATAGACGTAGGAAAAGTAACATTAGTCTTATTGCTAGAAGAATCAATTACCCAACAAGACATGTGTGTTCCTAGGGAATTATATACACTATATGATGTTTATAAGGGACTATGCCAAGATTTCCAGCCCCTTAAAAGAAATATTGAATAAGGATGAGCCTTTCAATTGGTTGATCTAGTAGGAGGCATTTGAAACAATGAAGGGAAAGTTAGTGTAGTCTTCTTTTTACCCACAAAAGCCTGTGGTACATCGACACATGACTCAGCTAGAACTGAGTGCTCACCCAAAGCACGCAAGGGTACTGATTTCCTCTTTTATGTCAACTCGCTTAAGATGTTAACATGAATATACACATATTCTAGATCCATATAAGATAACTAAGTATATTGCAGTGCATAAACTAGATCTAGATATTAACCAATAAGCATGAATAATCAAATCAAAATCAAGATTAAATTTACCATGTAAGAACCAATCAAAGATGTGTCTAAAATCAATATCCAGCCATAAAGATCCATTTTATTCATTGTTGTAAAACAAAGAAGCTTCATACATACATAATATAATCACCATAGTCATGCAAGCTCACAAACTTACAACATAACACTACTACAATCTGGATGATACTTAACATGTGTAAATCAATACATATTTATAGGGGTGGGGAATTTCCCTTCATGGCTTATGCAACTTTCAAAATAGGCTACATGCTAATGATAACCATGCACTACTACAAGATATTTACAAAATCATGCAAACACGCTATTAATAGATCATCTAATAGTAAAATTGCAGTCTAATCCTATTAATAGCCTCAAAACTATGCATGGTGCTTAAATATTCTCCTTGTCAAAAATAGCCTTTGTGTGTTCTTCAAGTCTTTTACAAAACATGCTCTACACTCCATGTCTATAATTAGCCTCAAACTGGAAAATGGCTAAGTCCTGATTCCCTGTTGTCTTGGGTGTGCTCGATTCACTATAGTTTCATGTGCATATACAAACCCTATGCCTGTGTGCCCAATCCTTATGTGTCTTTAGTACTTAGGATATATTCACCAGCCCAACATTACCCCACACTAATTTCATTGCCACCCCCAACAATGGGTAATCATAACTTATCTCTTCATGAAAATAATAAAGAATGAAATAATATCTGCAAAAAAATAATGAGAGAATACTTGGCTCTCTACTCTTCCACCAAGAGTATCAAATTTGGATATTTACTCTTGATCTTTTCCCCAAGTCATTCCAATCACTTATCACCTTATTGGTTTTGTCCAGAGTTTCCACAAGTCTTCGCTTCCATCTCATCAAGAGTCATGTTATCACCTTCATTCTCGTAATACCCCGAGAAAATTGGTCAATCTTGAGACCATTTTGTCCATAACATCCATTTTCTAGGCTATTAGTTTCCCAATGTATTCTATTTCCTCCTTGTACGGTTCTGGCCTCGCAAGTGCATCGCGCTTCTCTGCTATCAAAGTTAGCCTCTCCACACATCCGAGTGTATCATTTTTATTGTTTTGAGAACCACATTATTTTCTTCAATGGTCCTTGTCCTTATTATATTGTCGGGGTCCACACACATGTTTAATTCCATATCTGACTTCTTTAATTCATCTTTCAAAGTCTGTAGTAATGCTTCATAGCTAGTAATTTTACGTGCTACCATTTCCTTTACTTTTTTTTTCTGAGACGCATCATCTTTAGATTTTAGAATGCGCACTGGTCCTTCATCTAATATCATATGAACTAATGTGCACAAATAATGTAGGAAGAAGGGAATTCCTCAACCACCTTTTCCTCATATTGTGGTCTCACTTTTAAGATCTCATCCCCAATCTGTTCTGCCATTTGAATAAATTTCTACTCCTTCACCTCAACTTTGCCTCTCTCCTTTTCCAGGAACTTGATTTCAGTATCCTTATCCTTTATATCCTCCAATAGGGCCTGAATAGTTACATCTTTATCAATATTTTGGTGTGCAACTTCTGCAGATACCTTAGTTAATGCATTACTAACTGTTCATCCGAGAATTGAGTTGGCTTGATGGTGATATGGCGAGTATGTGGCACCCTCTTCATTCTTCATGATACACATGATTCCTCATAAAAATCAAATTCAGGATCATCCATGTGAGTCTGTATACTCCATGATAATTTTTTACGAGTGGGCGTAGTTTCCATGTCTAGATCCATCAAGTCCAAGCCATGTAATTGTTCCCTTAGCATAGTAATCTATAGCCTAGTGAAAATTATCTTGGTGGTGTCATCAACATATTAAAGGTTTCATGTTCTTACCACCTCATCTTCCTTAGGGTCACCTGGTGCACTCTCCCATGTTCTCTGTGCAATCTGTCCACATTTTTTTGTGCCTCGATGCCCACATTCTACTCTACTTCATCTCCTTAGTTTTCGTATCCACGTGAGCGGGGTGTAATATAATTTATGTATCTCCACCAGTGATGCTTTATTTTACCTATCCTTGCACACTTATATTGGGGGCATCATCCTCATACATAGGTTTTTCTCCACCTATCTCTTCATCTTCTCACACTTCCAGGCTTGGGGTAGCAACATCATTCTATTCGGTCTTTTGTGAATACTTCTCCTCCTCACTATCCTTGACCGGAATATACTTTCGGTGCTTCTTTCTTTCTCCCTCAACATTTTTCACCGGTGTTACACATGGTGATCTTCTAACTAGATGTTATGTCCCAGAGCTAGCATCTATGCCCATACACCTTATGCACAACACTCTTTTATTATGATCCAATATTGTACTATCTACTTACTCTTCTTCTTGTTGCTCCAAGACATTCTTCAAGCCTTCAGGTACTAGCTCTTCCATTTTGGGGGTGTATGTTAAACTGGATTCCTTGTTCCCATTTTTTGTTTCCCCTTTAGAGGACACGGAAAAGCTAATTCCTATCCTACAAGAACCTTTCCACCCTTGAAACATGGCCTTAGATACACATATATGTGCATATGCTCAATTTTCCCCACATCTAGAATCTCGGGAGTTATATCAATTTTATTTGTCTCCATTGTTTTCCACACATATGTATTACATAGGATATGTATATCCGCATCTAACTTGTCAGCATCAAATTGGATCTTTCGTGTGTTATGCAATCTATTTACTGAATCTTTAAAATAGTGCACGGTGAAGGCGGAGGGTAACTTACACCAAGGGATATTTTCACTCATCTTCATAAAGAACCTTCCCAGACTAAAGTATTGGTACACTACGAACTCTTCTTATCCATCTAATACTATGGGTATCTTGTGCGGTATGCATCACTCTCCTTCAAACTTTTGGCACATCCTTCTAAACCATTTCTTCTGGCGCTCCTTATACATGCTCGAAATGGAGCCATGATAGGTATACTTTGAAAACTTCTGCATGGGTGACTTATTCTCTAAGGGATACTCCCAAACTCTTTCCCTTGGCCCATCAGGCACACCAATTTCACTAAAGACTATAAAAAGTAGAATAACACCCTGTAATCTTCTCACCTTTGTTATCTTGACGTGCACCTCCACTACTACGCTCTCCACAATATAAGCTGGTGATGTTGTAATAGGTCTTGCTTTAAGTTTTATGTGTTATGTGTAGCAAAGACCGATTGACCTTTGTCCACCTTTCCAAAGAACCTAATGTGTAACCTACCAGCCGTGTTGTAACCCTTGTGGCCATATCCTCTATTTTTGTGACTTTGAATGCTCGGCCTCCCTTTTTATACTTGAACATGCCGTTACATTGATTCCATCATCATCTATTAGATCCCCTATAATATCTAACCCTGAGTCATAAAATCTTCTAACTTTTCCAAATAATTTGGTGGTGATACTCATCCTCCTACCCACAAATTAAAAGAAGTCTTCATGTACCCACGACATCAGCCTTTGGTAAAATTTTTGAGCTTTGTAAAATATGGTAACTTAGAGATTTGCATGACCCCAATTCTCTCCAAAAATCTCTTCACTGAATAATCTAGAACCCTTTTTCCATCTTCCATCCTCTTGTTTGTCTTCCGGATGGTATCTGTAATGATATCCTTAATAGTCTTATCGGTCCTGTGATTGAAATCACTGATTTTACAATGTGTTTTCTTTATTTTCCATGGTCTCCCTTTGATCACCCCCTCTAGATACAACATCTCTACCAACCATTCTTCTACCACTTCTGCAGCCTCCTTCTCCATGATAGGGGCTCGCCTAGAGTGCCATCTCCCCTTTTTCACTCATAAGGACATTCTATAACTTGTCACCTTATTACCTTTCACACCTCGAATTTGAACCCATGAAACTCTAGCTACGATTTTTCTTCCTCAAACCATAGTCAAACTAACTCACCTTTTGAGCACACACACCACCACCTCAATAAAAATTCTACGTGGAGTGCTATCAACAATGTACCTCAACCTCGTCTCGGCTCGTTACTCTATAGATTTCTTATCACACTAAGCTATTCTTCACACTTCATAATTTTAATTCGATAAATCAAAC
The DNA here is from genome assembly GCA_018340775.1 of Taxus wallichiana var. yunnanensis. Taxonomy (NCBI): domain Eukaryota; kingdom Viridiplantae; phylum Streptophyta; class Pinopsida; order Cupressales; family Taxaceae; genus Taxus; species Taxus wallichiana. The sequence continues at coordinate 24,752,907 of CM031243.1, read as the reverse complement.
AATGCAAGGTAATAATAATGTTACACTCATTAAATTTATAGCTTATTTCAAAATTCCTCATTAATTTCTCCCCAACTACCACTATACGTGGCATTAATTCCACCTCCGTGATTTTCCACATGTTGTGATCTATCTTTCCGCACCTAACTTTTTCACATCACAATTATAACCTTATGGCACACCCACTACTTCTTGGCCACAGACCTCCTTTTGCACACCTTCATTAAGTAGTTTCCCCTTCCGCAACCTACCTCACATTAAAATGAGCATCCAAATTCCTTCGTGTGGTCTTCAATCCGAGAAATTTATTTGAAATGTCTTCCCAAGTCTATCTTTTCTCTGAGCACCTGTAAGTTTTATTTTCCCATACACTGGAATCTATTCCAAGGAACTAGTCAATCCTTCTTGATCCACCCCACACTAAGGGTATGCACGTTCCTCTACAAATGAATGCACTTAAAATTAATCAACTTCTGGTGCGCTACATGCTTATTACACAAAACACTGAACTAAATTGACAAAACATAGAAACAATGAAAGGAAACACATATAAAGGAAATGCATTAAGGGAAACTAATCTAATTGGTAAAAAATCCTTATTACAAACACCAAGAAGAATTATTTATAGTAGGGCTTCAACCTACTCCTATTGAAGTAACTAGGAAACCGTGTCCCATCCAACACCTCTAACTAGAAAGTGCCTAAATCAAGTATGTAAGTCACAATATACAGTCCTAACCAATGCACTTTAAGATTTCCAAGGTGGTGTAAAAATTTGGAGTCATAAAGAAGAACCATCTGTCCAACTTCAAGCTTCTTATCCTTAATATGCCTATCATGTCATGCCTTTTACTTGGCCTTTTCTTTCTTCTAAATCTAGTATGCTATAGCACACCTTTCATCCAACTGCATCAGTTTTTATATGCACTCTTCAAGTGATTTCTCATTATCCAAACCTCTTATGCACGTAATACAAAGAGAAGGTAACATTAATTCCTCGGGAAAAACAACTTTAATGCCAAACACCAACTAAAAGGGTGTGACCTTATTCAATCTTTTATAAGTTGTCATGTATGCCCAAAGTACAACAAATACTTTATCATCCCAATATTTCCTTCCAACATCACAAATTTTAGTCAAGGTATGGCTCAATATATTATTAAAAGCCTTAGTAGTTCCATTTTCCTGAGGGTGATAGGGTGTTGTTTTATGGTGTGCTACCATAAATTTTGCTTATAATATCCAAATGGTCTCATTAAGAAAATGAGTACCCATATCACTTTTAAACTCAATGGGAACCCATACCTGTTGATAATGTTCTCCCATAGAAACCTTGTTGCCATAGCTGTTATTGAATCCTTTGTAGGGTCCACTTCCACCCACCTAGTAAGATAATATGTATAAGTTATAATGTAGCATGATCCAGTCGTACGCACGTGTGGGGAAATTGGACCCACAAAGTCAATTGCCCACTTTTTCAATGGTTTTGTACTAGAAATCAGCCTTAAAGGAATTTTATATTTATGCCCAAGCTTTCCAAGGTGGTGAAAATGGTAACAAACCTTACAGTATTCTTTGCAATATTTATACAATGTTTCCCACCATAAACCATCTAATAAAATCTTGCACGAGGTAACATCTTTTGCATAATGTCCACCTACAATACCCCCATGAGCTTCCTCCATAATCACTGACACTCATGGTCAAGTACACATCGGCGAAAACTTCATCGACCTAGTATAAGTCTCCACTAATAAACATGTAAGGCACTTTCGTGTGAATGACAAGTTATTTATTCTCTAATATCTTCATTCCTTCATGCACACACACTGTTCGTAAAAAGATAATAATGTATTTTAAGTCATAGGGCACATAGTTCAATCTGAATAGTTGTGCATCCGGAATTGTATCCTCAATGGTCTGTGCATCCTCTCCTAAATTAATCCTTGATAAATGATCTGGTCTAGAATTACTCTTACCTAGCTTAACCACCACAGTAAAATTAAACTCCTAGAAAAAAGAATCCAACAACATATGCGCCCCGTAAGACGGGAATTTTCACCAAGTAATTTAATGTCATGTGATCTATATAGAAAATAAAAGGTGTTTCCAAAAATTATTATTGAAACTTATGCATCACGTAGATCATGGACAAGGCTTCGCGCTCCGTATTTGTGTAATTCTGCATTTTCTACTAGGTTCAACTTCCTACTTACAAAGAAAATAGGATGATCAACAATCCCTTCTCTAGGATGGGATAATACTATGCCAATGGCCATGCCAGAGGCATCCACATGCACATGAAAATGTTTGGTCCATAAAGGAAAGCACAAAATAGGTGTTGTAGTAAGCCTTTCCTTTAATGTCTCAAACATGCGTTGTTGCTTCACCCCAATAGAAATTTCCTTTACCCTTCAATAATTCCTCTAAGGGCACAACGATCTTGGCATAACCTTTGATAAATTTCTGTAATATCCTGTGTGCCCCAAGAATCCATGCACCTCACTCTGGTTAGTAGGTTCCTCTAAGCCCAAAATAACATCAAGCCTTCTTTACAAATAATATGCCCAAGTAAAGTCCCAAAAGATGTAGAAAAAACACACTTCTTAACATTTAAGGAGATGTGAAATGCCGACACCTCTCAAACATAATCCTCAAATTATCATAATGACATTTCACTAGCCCATATACTATCCAATCATCTAGATAAACCTACAAGAACTTATAAATAAAGTCTTGAAATTCTTGTACAACAATGCAACAAAATACTGTGGGTGCATTCTTTAATTCAAATGGCATAACCATGTATGCGAAAATTCCCCAATCAGTGGTGGAATTTTTCTTATCTTAATCCTCTTTATCTATCCCCTCCTTATGATATCTAGAAAATCCATCAGTGAAGGAATAGATCTCACACCTTGCAACACCTTCCAATATTTCTTCAATAAATGGTGTGGGAAAGGGATCTATTACACATGTAGAATTCAACTCCCTATAATCCACACAAATTCTTATTCTGCCATCTTTCTTTATACTGATCACCATAGGGCTAACCCATTATGAATCCTCAATGGGCTCAATGATTCTAGAATTTAGCATCTTGTCAATTTCTTCCTTCACCTTGACACGTAGGTTAGGATTCATCTTGTAAGGCCTCTTCCTAACCGGTGCACACCTTCCTTTATCTTGATTCTCATCTCACCCAAAGATTCATGTACCCCTTTCAATTCATGATAACCCCTAGGGAACAAGTCCTGGAAGTCACATAGTAGCTCAATTATCTTAGTAACCTTAGAGTCAAACCAATAATCTCCAATGATGGCCTCCTTAGGTTCAAAATTTGTCCCAATGTTGACCTTATTTGTTTTTCATTGGCTCATGGTAGGTGCATTCCTTCTCATCTGCACTATCTAATACCTCGCACATATCCTTTGTATGTTCAACATCCAAATTCTCCACTTCTTTGTCATCAATGACATAGACCATCTTACCCTTTTCTTTTTCTAGGTAGGCATGCCAAAAATTTCTACATCTGTCTCTTCTTCTTCAAAGTGCACCTCCAAGTCTGACTCACCTAGTAACTCCTGAATAAGTTCCTTAGCCTTTGCACTATCTCCCATAGTCAAGACACTTCATAACCTGTAATGCTTCATTCACCAGAGGTTTAGTGAAAAAATAGTCAAATTTCTGAATCATACCCAAAGTTAGTTCTTGCCAACTTCCTATCTCTCTATTCAACTTTATATAGACATACCATGCGCGTGTGCAGCCTCACAAGGTGAAGTAGAGATTTTTCACCCATAGTGAAGGTGGTAAGGCTTCTTACCCCTCTGTACAGAGTCTCTCACATTGTTGAACATGGTGCTAAGAATGCTTCCCATGAAATTCACATACCTTGGTAGCTACATTTCTTTGGAGAAACCTTAGAGAGAAGGTGATTCTCACTTCTCGCCACTCCAAAATATTATCCCTATGAACCATCCACCAGCGTGCTTCCATCCCGCGTAGAGTATAAACTAGCACGTTCCTTATTTCCACTTGATCTATCTAATGATATTCTATAACATGCAAGAACACTTCAATATTTCCTTCACCAGTGTACGTTAGTACCTGGTTACTTCCTAAATGCATAACATAACACGTCCTGCTTACACATGTAACTGCACTTCTCACCTCATGCCCAACCATTTCATAAGTGCCATGTGCCCAGTTGTCACATACAACATTTATAATGTTGCTCATGGACTGCGCATCATCCCATTGTAGAAATCCTTCCTTTTATGGCTCAAGAACTTCCGGATATATAATGGTGCACACATAGATTCGATTCAAATCCTCTTCACTTAAGGTCTCTGCATAAGGTCTAACTTTTCCATCTATCAAAGGAATAATGATGCACTCTTCATTTTTCTCAAAAATTATATATCCTTTATTGAAGCACAGATAAACATTGTTAGGATAACACCAAGGGCACCCAGGTAGTGTTGTAAAACTATCTTCCTCTGTGAGCGACAAGACCTCAAAGTCCTTAGTAAACTTAGTGCCCTATATAGTAATTGCAACATCCTTCAAGACTCCAATTGAGATGGATTTAGTCCTATTTTCCATAATTAACACATTTGAAGATGACTGTAATGGTGGTCTCCCCATCTGATTCCAAGCATCCAATGTGAGTACATTTACTTCCGCACTTGTATCAATCAAAATTTTACTTAAAATCCATCCATCAACAACAACGTTCAAAGTGATATCCTTGTTATAATCCGGCTATTAAGAAATGATTAGCATGCAAAATCTGTCTTTTGCACTCAAGCCCATTGTGAGGTGTCTTTCCCTTAACCATTCCCCAAATAAAGGAATGTTGTTTTCTTTTCACAACATCTTGCAAACCTCCTTCAAGTCATCAACATCCTTCTAAGGAAGCTCAATTATTTTCTTTTGCTCCAAATTCCATGACTACTCTTTCAAACATTATTTCTACCCCGCAAATTCCTAATCACCTCCTTGCTCTCTTAATAAAATTTCATCGATGTATGGGGTTTGGTTAATTTTTATGTAGTACCTCATCCTTTGTAATAATAGGATTCGATTTGTCACTTCACTAACGTGCACAACCTTAGTGTGTGTAGTAACCAAAATAGGTACCAACTCAGGATCTAGTGCTAACTTTGGCATCCACTGATCTTCCACAATGTGTTGTACTCTAACCATTCCCATACCCTTTTCTTGCTTATGCTTCTTACTCAAGTGTTCATAAAAGTATGGGAATTCTTCATATTTTGATTCTTTCTACAAAAAGAAAAAATAATGTTACGAGGCGTTTGTGTCGGTAATGATCGGAGGATCTGCATGTATAACAAGTTCCTCATGGAAATTCACTCCTTTTCCACTGCAACCTTGGCCTCTGAATACTCTATGGTAACCTTGACCTCTACCTTAGCCTCCATCAAAGTTCCCTTCATTGTGATTATGCTCATGATTCTCACCTTGTTCCTTAGAATTATTTGCAACAAAGTGGTCTATCATACACCAGTATTAATATCATCATGAATTTGATCAATTAACCTATAATTCTCAGTATCATGAGCAGTAGAACTGAAAATATTGCAGTAAAAAGAAACATTATTTCTTATCACACGTTGCAATAGAGGGCACCTACTTGAATCATGATCTAAGTGTCGATCTCACGGTCCAAAAACATAGTGTGCTTGATTTATGAGGAAAACTATCCTTAGTATGTCCTTATACTTCACAATTTGTGCACAAAATTCCACTACACGTCTCATGCGCTGAATTAGCTAATAATTTCTCTTACTATTTTTCCATAGCTTCAATCGAGCCTCCAAAATAGATGAATCCAAAGTGTCTAGACTCCTAAATGCCTCGGTGCATATAGCTACCTCAAGCACCTCACATGGGTCTGTATGAGTCTTGTGTGAGAGTGCCCTTCTAAAAGGCATGATCATTCCTCCAACAAACCATTGAGCATGTTGACTTGGGTGAATGTCATAAGATAACTTTTAAAAAAATGGTTTTGAAATATGCATCATACTCCCAAACACTCTTAGTCGTACCTGTTTGATGTCCTTTAGCACGCTGATGCTCTTCTTCTCAAATTTAGGTACGTGAAACTCAACTAAGAAAGAATCATGTGGTGTGGTAGAATTGACACAAGTCTAGTTTGGATCATATTTCTTGTACCAGCCTATATGTGTGTGTCCTTGCAACATAGTTGCAAACTAGCTTGCCTTGCACTTTAGAGTTGTAATCCCCTTCGCATGCCATAGTATCTCACACATATGCATGTGTTATGCTACATATTCTAGCCCTATGTATTCAAGGAGATGAAAATACATCTCCATATAGAATTTTTGGGGTTGGTGTGGACCCTACCCACCAGATCTAGAACCTGAGTTCCCTCTTGTGTTTCCTCTACCCCCAGAACCACCAAATATTCTAGATCCTGAGCCACTTGATCCTCCTTATCCTCCCCCAATATCGATAGATGGACCATAGGATGCACTACCTTGTGTTTTAATAGTTGTGTTAAACTGGACTCCCACAATTTGTAAAGTTGTGTTGCTTCAAGACGTTATGCCAATGTTTTGCATGCCCACGTTCTTTTTCAGCGATGACGCGCCTGGGAAATATACCTCCAATTGGACCTCTAAATAACATAGACAATGATTACACCACCATAGATGAATAAGCTACCTAATTAAATCATGAACATGATTGTAAATTAACTCTAGATGTTGCTACTATATCTTGTCCACACTAGATTTCTTATTTATGTCTATTGTAGAAAATAAAAATCAAGTTCAAGGGCTAGGTCTCTAGGTGGGATCAGATGCACACCCATAGTTCTCAATATTTCCTCAGACGTGACTTCATCCAAAACCGAAGAGGGTTCTCTACCATGCTTTCCCAAATGGCGGAGTTCTAGATGTTCGGCTCCACATATTCTACATCAACCCCAAATCCTTCACGAGCCATCTCCCACCACAACACCATTCTTTCCATGATTTATCATTATTTTACCATATACCTCTCATGTGCTTAATTAAACTTGATATGCCTTTCTTCCCTCTATCTTTCTACTACTAGGTCCATCATCCTTCACCACTCCAACTCCTACCCATATGTGTGGTGGGGTTTAGCTAGCCATAGGATGCTCTTCCAAATCTAGGGTCACGATCAATATTTTAACCACTAAGGGTATACCACACAAATATTATCCTCTAGGTTCACACAAGAACTGGAACTCATCAACCTCTAGATTGGAATAAGTAGAAACTACATACTCCAGAATATAGCTATTCAGAACACGACTCCACCAATGATCCACAACGCATGTCCAAGTCAGATTTGCATCATGTAAGGCCTAAAATTCTTCATGTGTCCAAATAAGTGTTAAAAACCTCCAATTTCTCTTTGATGCATAAGAAACCAACCACTCATACAACTCTATAGTAAAGATGGCGAAGAATGTCTCATATAGCTTGTGATACATATTTTGTTCAACCCACACATTAAATTCAGGTCCAGTGCTAAAAATTTGAGCATACTCTTCCTCTAAATTTTCTAACCACTCCTCAATACTATCTAAGGTCAATGGTATGACTTCATCATGTAACATCCTACCAAAAACTAAAAAGAGGTCCCGACAACGGAACCAAAACGCATGATCTTATTTTTACCCACAAAATCCCATGACGCACCTTTGGGACATCACTCAACCAGAGCCCGAGCACTCACTAGAAGTGCGCAAGGGTACCAAGTTACTCTTTTATGTCATCTAACTTAAGAAGTTTGCATGAATATACACATATTCTAGATCCATAATAGATAACTAAGTATATTACGATGCATAAACCAGTTATAGATCTTAACCAATAAGCATAAATAATCAAATCAAAATCAAGATTACCTTTACCATGTAAGAACTAATCACGGATGTGTCTACAATCAATAACTAGCCACAAATATCCATTTTATTTATTGTTGTACAACACAAAAGCTTCATACATACATATTATAATCATCATAGTCATTCATGCTCATAAACTCACACCATAACACTACTACAATCTGGATGATCCCTAACCCATGCAAATCTGTTGGTTAGATATTTTTTCAGACTAAAATATGAGGTTCAACCACAATACATGGGATTAAATCCCTTCTCAAAGATAGGTGAAGTGCACTGTTTATTACTAATCTAAAACACAACAGAAATAATATATACAATATTCACACTATTCTAACCATTGGGGTTGGGATACAATCCCGAAATCCATATCAACACGAAATGGAGATGTTACAATCTTTAGATTAGGAAGAATTAGAAGGGAAAATATTATAGATGAAACAAAGTGGGAAGGGAATGAGAGGAACGTATTTTCTTTCCAGCAAACATAGATCAAGAAATACTTATACGAGTTTTAGATAATGAGTGTAATATTATGAAACAATTAAAATGATCAAGAACACTAAACAAAGAATAGCTCAAGATTTTGGATGTAAGAACAATCTTCTCAAGATAGATGAATCCCACAACACAAAGTTTGTAAAATAACACCTGTTTCTATTCTTCAATGATTAAAAAGAAAATACAAAGTTTTTCTTCTTCACAATAGCTCTTAATATTCAAAAAATCTCCCTTTAGGAATGCACAAGCATCCCTTATTTATAATAAAAGAGTAGAGATAAAATAGGATTAAATCCTAGAAAATAGTCATTCAATAAGAGTCCTATTTTTCTTGACTCTCACGCAGGAGAACAAGTCAAAATTTTCTTCCTATGTGACAAAACGGAAATGAAAAAGACATGTCAATTTCTGGAAGGAAATGACATGTAACATCATTGCTTATTCTGTTTCCTCATCCTTGTCTTCTTCCAACGACACTGCTTGTCTCGAAACTCTTGAAACTTCTGGATTATGTCTTGCATTTCAGCTTCATCTGGTGCACTAGAATAATCACTTAGAACCTCACAAGTTTCTGTGTGTCACTTGTGTTGCAGGAAGTTTCTTCAATCTCTTATTAAGTTTTCTCAGTGATTCCAAAACATTCTCGATCTTTATAAATTTATCAATGATGCTCAGATCAAAGATGGAAGCTAGTTCTTGCTTGATCGATTCCTAAATTTGTTTATAGAAACCATCAGCAGGTAGAATGGTTGAGCCTTCATCCAATACTTTGGGAAAGATCTTGAACAACTCTTCTTCAATATCACTGGTGGCATCAATCAACTGATCCTGGATTCTCTCAACTTGTTGCAAGCTTCACTGAGAATCTTTATCTTGAACCTAATAGCCTTGGTTAGCTGGAAGTGTTTATCCCCATGTGGAATGACTCCTTCCACTAAGACCCGAGATGGAATTTTCTTCAGTGCATTGAGGGCCTCCAAAGTTAGTTCGAGGTTTCCAGCCTCCTATGAAAATTCATCATTCATCTTGTCACCATCCTTTTTCATTTCCTCCAAGGATTTGTATACCTCTACTGTATCATCAATGACTTTCCTTCCTTGAAGGAGTAACCTCTAAATCCATTCATCCACCATTCTCCCCTTCTCATTGATCTTCTCAATAATAGGCACTGATGAGAAGTCAAACCTGATAGGAGTGGGAGTAGAAGATGACGGGGTTGACTGAGAGGGATTTGAGAGCTTAAGCAATACTTCTATCAACTATTCCACTTTCTCTTTTAGCTCATCCCTACTCACCTTTGTTTCCTTTAGCTTTTGGCATAGCACATTCATGGCATCTTGTGCATCTTGTTGTGCCCCTTCTGTTGTTACCTTTCCCAGATCCACCCTTGTAATATGATAATCAGAAGCTGTTATGTTCTCCTTGGTTTTGTCGGCCACAGGAGTGGAAATCTCTGCAAACTTATGCCCTGAGGCATCTACTAAAACCCTTGAAATTGTTTTAGGTTTCTTGGTAGATTTGGTAGGAGAGGCCTTGAGTGAACTAAAGTCGAAGGCTGGTAGGGGAACTACCACCTTCCTCTTCCTCAGAGTTTGGTCGACCAACCATTGAGGTACAACGGAAGAATTTTCTCCTATTAGAGGTGTCATGGTTGTATCTATGGGTGGAGGAAGATTTTCTTGCAGAGTCATGATGACTGCAAGTGTAGTGACTATGGGAATAGACTGAGGGAATGAAGGTGTGGAAGGAGGAGGCATTTCTATAGCCAACGTAGGTCTAGCAGAGAGAGGTGAAAGACCAGAGAAAATTTTGGCCATGGCTGATGAGAGTGGCATTGAAATATGTGGTGAGGAAGATTGGGGGAGAGGGGGTAAAGAATCTAAAGCTAAAGCTTGAGAAGCAAGAGCAAGGCTTACCTCGATGAGAAATCAACAAAAGGAGAAATAAGAGGTTGACTAACCTTGATTTCTGAAATAATTTCTTCTTGTTCGGTAGAGGAGGAGGAGAATCCAATACCTCAACTGTTTGTGTGGGAGTAGATGATTCAGCCCCCTACTTTTCTCCTCTTCTGACAAACTTAAACTTTATTTGCCTTTTGGTAGGGATTTTATCCTTTTCCTTTTCTCCCTTGGAGGGTCCCACTTCTAGAGTAGCTATCTTTGAAAATATCTTTTCTTTATAACTCATTCCCCAAGAAATGAGCCATGCCTTAGTGCGGAAAAGGGTTTGAGCAGCTCTCTCGGTGATAGAAGCCTTTTCAGCAATAGACCAATCAATGGCTAGGAATCCAAGTTGATCTCCATCTGACTGTTCATACCTAGGTTCCAAGACACTTTCATTATCTGTGGTGCCTTTAGGGATATTGTCCAGATATAAAATCTGAATTTATTCAAGAGTCGGTCTGCTGTTGTCTTTTCTTTAGATGGCAACCTCATCCTCGAAGATCAACCCAGATGTCCTCTACATGGGGCACATATAGATACAAGGTTCCATAGGACTTAAGGACTCCTCAAATATTGAATCCTCTCTGAAATTCATATGCTTTTTCAGTTATTCTGAAGTTTGTGCACCACATTCTTGGCCTTCACCACTGTAGAACATGTGTACCTTCCAATGGAAATTGGGAAGGAGACAGCAGCCTTGTGTATTCGCTTTGTTGGAACTTGTGGAAATCCAATAGTTTTCTGACCAAATCCATAAGGATGAGTTTGTCACCTAGAAACCTGGGAAAATGAAAAGGGTTACCCTAGAATTTTACCACCTAAAGATAGGTGAAATTCTTGAATTGCAAAAAGATGCAACCCCACTTTGACACCTCCACCCATGCCTCATCAGAAACTCTTCTCTTTCTCAGCTCAGGGTCCAACCTGCAAATGTTTTCATAAAAGAAGGCATCATTCACTCTTCTGAATTGATCTTCAGATCCTTTTATTGTCAACTGAGGGAAGTACCGATATATGTGCTCAGTTTTTTAGTTCCCTTTTGCATCCAACCCCTGTAGTTTCTCATACCTACTGCTACATAGGTGATGTATGACATCATGTAGAACTTGCCAGTAGACAAGACCATTTTCATTTGAGAGTCTATCTCATCACTTATTAAGGTGCCCCAATCAATCCCTTGGTCATTCTTCTTTATGATGACCATGAACTGATACATCCACCCTTGGAATTCTTTTGACTCTAGGAGCCCAAATAACTGGCTCAGTAGGGTGATGATATCACTGATTTCAAGTATAAAATCACTTCTAGGGACCGTCTTAGGAAACCTAGAAACAACTGGCTTAGCCTTGATCAAGAATTTCTTGTTCACATGCTTGATGCAGTCTTCTTGATCTTTGTCCTAGGATTTCTGTGCTGACTTAAGATTTAAATCAACATATTCGTAAAGTTGGGCAACTTTAGGAGTTGATCGAAGTAATCTCCATCTAATTTTACTATAGACTCTCCTGCTTGATTTCTCACTGAGCGGGAGGCTGAGTCATAGTGAGAAGCACATGCCAGAATGAATTCAGGGCATTGGGATGATACTGGAAACCCTGCTACGAGTGGGAGACTGCTGCCAGCTATTGACTTCATCCATGAATTTTGAGAAGAATCCTTGATCCTTTTCTAGAAGTCTTCCATGTCTATATTGCCAAGCTCTGTGTCTCGGATGTCATAATTGCAACTTATATAAGAAGAAGAATCTATCTTCTAATATTTTTACTTCATCTTTCTAGACTTAGAAGGGCTCGGGTCTGACATGAGGAGTCTTGAAAATGACTGGAAGAGAAATCAGGTCTGGATGTTTGTTGAACAAGTGAACAGACCTGCCCTACTATTCGGATGTTGAAACTTGCAAAGTAGCCTCGAAACCCAATGATTAGATTGTGTGTGTTGGGAAACAGAATGTGTCAAAAACCTTGAAAAACATGAAGGACTGGCGGAATTCAGATGATGTCGAGTAGGTGATAATCTTTGACACACTATGGAACTGGAAGAGTGTCTAACACCGGTCAAGACCCGAAACACTTGGAAAAGTTCAGAGGATGTCAGGCACACTACAAAACCTGATACAAAGGAAAAACTTGAATGATGTCGACACCCTGTAAAACCTAAAACAAAGGTGGAACTTGAATGATGTTAGACACCCTATAAAACCTGAAACAGATGCAATCAGATTTCTACGATGTTAGGACATGAAAAATCCCCGCCATGTTGCTAGTTAGGAATTTTTTAACCCTTTTGAAAACTATAGGGTACCATCTTTGGGAAAATAAAAAAATACCCTAAAGGTGAATGCTAAAGAAGAGGTTCAATAGGAATGTAATAAAAACAAAGAAAAGTAACCCAAAACCCTAAACTAAGAAGGAAGAGAAAAGAAATGAAAACTCCATTATGAACACCTCAAAAATAACCCAAAAAGCATAAAAGCAAAAAGAGGAGAGAAATACCTTCAATAAATTTGAAAAATAATCAAAGATGGATCACGAAATTGATCAAGAAGCTCAATCGGGTTTGGAGGAGGTAGAAGCATGCACAACAATCCAACGCGTCAAAATCGTACAAGGTAAAAATGACGTGTAAAAACTGACTATTTATAAAACCCTAAAATTTATTACACATAGCTCGACACATGTGCCAACTACCAGAAAACTAGGCATTTATGACATGTCATCATGCTCGAGTCCCTGAAAACCTGACACAAAGAATTTGGTTCATTTTAGGTTTCAGTTTCGGGAAACATGAGGCATGAAGCATGAGATGTTGAGATGCTTTCAAGTTTCAAAACCTAACACATTGGCTTCATTTCAGGTTACAGGTTTTGAGGAACATGGAACATGAAACATGCAATAGGAAAAGCATGTTCCGATGCTTTGAACCTCTGAAAACCTGACACAAAGGTGACGATCGGGTTTCAGGTTTTGGGAAACACATGACATGAATCATGCATTGGATAACGCATGTTCTAATGCTCAAGGGTTCTGAAAACCCGACATACTGACAAGACCATTGGGTTTTAGGTTTCGGGAACATGGGACATGTAACAAGCAAGAAACATGCTTTCATGCACTGAAAACCCGAAACCCCCGAAAATCTCCTCCAAAGGGGAAATTTAAGAGATTTTTCCAAAATTTTCCTATGGTTATCTCAATTTTAGCTAAAATCACTAAAATGAGATAACAAAATCAATACATATTTATAGGGGTGGACTTGCCATTCACTTCCCATGCACCTTTCAAAATAGGCTACATGCTAATGATAGTCATGCACCGCTACAAGATAATTACAAAAGCATGCAAGTGTACTTGTTAATATATCATCTAATAATACAACTGCAATCTAATCCTATTAATAGCCTCAAAACTATGCATGGTGCTTGAATCTTCTATTTGTCCAAAATACGATCATATACGTGCCCTATGCCCATGTGCCCAATCCTTTTGTGCCTTTAGTAACTAGGCTATATTCACCATCCCAACAGTTGTCAATCACACAAAATTTGAAATTCCCATCTTTGGAAGAAGCCGTTTCATGTCCATATGGATGCATTTTGAAAGGAAATTGGAGAAATATTGGCTAAACCAAGGGAAGGAAAGGTGGGCCACCCAATCTACTTTGTAAATAGGAATTTTTCCTTTACAAATCATAACTACATAACCACTTAATGTGAGGCCTTGGATATGGTACTTTTCCCAATACTTGTTTAACACTTTTTTTTTTTTTCAATAACCTTGAAGTATTGAAGTACTTGGCCAACAAATAGGGTTTGCATGGGAACATTTATCACTATATACTACAATTTTATGTGTTTTAATTCTTAATGGTAGTGAAACTAGGATAGAGAAATTGTGGATTAGACCACCTTTTTGGATAAATAATGGAGAGAATGGACAAAAATTTGAGATAACAATCATGATGTGCAACTCTACAAGGTGAGTAGGGACCTTGAATATTTGGCCATCATAACAACATTTATTACATCAAGGATGACCACCATAAGGTGGTAGACCAAGGAGAATAATAATAGAATAGTGCATGTAACTCAATATTAACTCATTAGTGGGGAATACTATAAGTTGGGATAGGATGAAGTCCTCGGGCACCACATTCTAGAACACAAGTTACAAGTGATCTTATAGGAGGTACACGAGGGTATTATAGGATGAATCTCTGTTGGAGAAACCACCACAAGAAATACACTATTTTCAAGAGTATGGTGGCCAACCATATTCAAATATAATAAAGACTTGACAATTAAGTGTGAGTGTTAAAGGATCGGAAATCCAATTGAAGGGTTGAGGTACCCTTAATCCCAGTCCTAGCCTATGAACCTTTTGAGAAATCAGATATTGATTTTGTAAGGACAGTTTCACTAGAAACATGTACAATGGGTGCACACTACATCATTACAATGAAAAATTACCTAAAAATATTGGTAGAAGCCATACCCACACAAGATTACAACGCTTTCATAGCTGGAATATTTCTCTAGGAAAACATCATAAGTAGATGCGGGTGTCCCTTAAGCCCAATGAGTGATGGAATAATACAATTCCTTAGTAAAACAATGCACATTCTCCTATCATAATTTTTGATCGTGCACCATAAAACTAATCCTTACCATTCGCAAGGAAATGGAACTATTGCGTCACCTAATAAAATTATAGGAACAAAACTGATAATATTTATGAGTGGGGAGGAAGGATTGAGATGATCAAATTTAAATAGTCTTGTGGGTATATCAAAGAAATTACAAAATATTGAGCAAGAATGTACCGTTACAATTGGTGTTTGGAAAGGAAGAACTCCTACCAATGAAATTTGTTGTATATTCTTTGTGCACAACACATGAAATATGCTTAAACGATTGAGAGGCCATCGAGGATAGGTTAAAAGCACAAATGTAGTTAGAATAAAGATGGTTTATTTCTAGATGGAGCTAAGGAGTAGATAATACTTGATAGAAGACATGGAATGATAAACACATCAAGGATAAAGTGAAGAGGAAGGGTACACATGTACTCTTATTTGAATCCATATATGATAGAAACCTAGGAAAGCTTCACATTAAATGGATGGTTCCCTATATCATCCATGTGATATTATGAAAACTAGCACATGTAAACTACACATATTGAATGGAGAAATAATCCTAAGACACGTCAATTGTATTCTTTTAAAACTTTTCCATTTCAAAAAACATGTAAATACACATGAATAAGGTTGTAAAGACAAACTTACCCCAAATATATTTCAATTAGTCATTTCTATTCAAGAAATTTCTTGTTTTTGCATTTTTGTTTGATTTATTTTTAATAAGGAAACATTTGTGCATTAATCATTTAGTTATCATAGTGATACATTCTTAAGATCATATTTATCTTAAGGGTTTTCATATAAGGAAAAATGGACAATGATGGATTTACGCAAGAGAAGGTTTGTGCACATTTAAGATTTGTGCACAAGGGAAATAAATTAGTAATGGAGTCAAGCTTTAGAGAGAAGCATGTTGTTACATGATGAAAGAGAAATGGAAAACCTAATTATATTAGTTTATAGGAAAGGAGGACCATTCTATGACACTATGTAGAAAGGAAGCACTTACCTTGTTAAGCATGCATAAGAGAAAAACTTGATTCTCCCAATTGAGCCATGAAAGATTTCTTTTCCTCTACATCCACATATTTCCATATGAATGGTGCATGATTTAGTATATCCACGTTATTATTATTTTCTCCTAGCACACCTCCAAGTAATAACAAAGTGGGAAATAATAAATATGTAAAAATAAAATCCATTCTTAGTGTTATGAAGAATAAGAGGCACAAAGCATGGAACTAAATTTGGTATGGGGAGGAGGATTGACATTGAAAATGAAAAGAGAAAAGGAGAAGAATATGCACATAATAAATTGAATAAGTATATAGATAAAAATAATTGAGAGAAATAAACACAAAATAATGATTTTCCTCGCATGCAAGACCTTGGAGCATAGAATATGTGAATTCATGCATAGGTTATGATGTTAAAAGAGGAGTGGTGAGAACATGAGGAGAGAGGAAAGGTTACCTAAAGTATAAACAATGAGGGTAGTTGAATGTATATAATTTTTTTGGACATAATAATAAAATAATATCACGATGTTAAGTTACCAACATAAAATATCTAAACATCCTCCATCTTATTTTTCAATTCATTTTCAACCATGAGAGATAATAGAACTCAAAGTGAGAAAGAGTGAAAAATTAAGGCATGGTGCGAAAAGAGATATTTTGTAGGTTTAAGTTTACTATATTAGTATCATTTGGAGAAACATCCAGGTGATATGCCAAAATGCAAAAATTTTGGCACCCAAACCTTATGCTTGGGGTGTAAGCCCCTTGAGTAGAAATACGGCTTAAAATTCTAACAAAAACACTATGTGCATCAACCTCATATATTGGTTTAGATTTTCTTCCGATCCACGACTCATGAATATAAGGATTGTAGAACCTTACAAAATTTACAGGATGACATAACACATAATGAATTTTCCATCCAAGAAGAGACAACACCTCAATCTCATGTATGAAGTATGTAGATATTACTATAATATCCCACCATGTGGACATTTTACATAACTTGAAATAAGTTCCTATTGAGGAGCATTATTGGACTTTATTATTTTAGTATTTATTACTCCATATTTGGGGAAGGCATATTTATTGCTACATTTTTTTTTATATTAACATTATTTATGAGGTGATAACGGGCTATGATGGGTTACCATGTGATGTTTTCAATTATACATTTTGATATGTGTGTACTTGGTTTAGTACTAATTTGATTTTTAAGGCCTTTGAGGCATATGATGAGAATAACATGTTCAATTGCAATAGAGAAGTATATTGTGAGTGTGATTTATGGTGATTATCTCTATTATTAGTTGTTATTTACTTTACATTCATCATATTAGCTAGTTCCCATTTATTTAGCAGGTGAATGATAAATGGAAACCAAATGCACTGACTAGGCATGATGACAAAAATTATCTTGCATAGAGATGTAACTCACCTAAACAATCAAGATAATCTCTTACATATTTATCTCTCTTGTATCAACATATTGTGTTTGTACCAATTTGTATTTATTATTATTTTTGTAATGTGATCGATGTATTACCATGTACTTAACTATCATAAAAATTTCAGAGTGACCCACTCCTATATTTTCGTAATACGGTCATACGACCTAGAGAAATAAAAATGATGTTGTAAACAAGTTGTCATATGGTAAGATATTAAAAATATCATGTTTTGGCCTATGGGTACCCCTCCCTACAAGGTGTTTTAATTAATTTATCGCAATAGGTAATTGTTTAGTGCTTGATAGAGCACATTACCACTTCTTTTATGTCATAGGCATGTAACATATTCCGGTGATTGAGTGGTTCGGTATTGTATATTTTATTAAGACCACCACCTTATATTTATGTGGTAATGAAATGGTAGTATTGTGTTGACCTTGGGAGTCAACCACTCCCAATGCCATCATTTGGTATTTGAACCCGGGGTTGGCTCGAGCTAGGACATGATTCTTGAATCACTACCATTACATTTCACTCCATTATTACTTATAGGAACTCAAGGGCTGGTAATTGGAGAAAATTGTGGAGAATGGAGGAAGTGGGTAAGTAATGAGAAGGGACAAGGAATCATGAATTTTAGTTACGCCATGGGAATTACTATGGATATTTTTAGAAACTCTATTTGATAATTCTTAATCCCTTTCCCAAAAAGAAAAAAGTTACGAGTTTTTGTGGTGATGTTTTGTGGATTTGGAAAGATCTAATTCTTACATATTTCTCGGTATGCATGTGATGAGATAAAGGGTTTTATTTTTCTTGTAGCCACTTGTAAAGTAGGTATAACAATACTAATGTGAAGAAAAAATTAATTCATCACTATGTATGAGTGTACCCAATTTTAGGCATATGTAAGTTGTATATTGGTTATAGTTCCTTGAGGTAAAGGAGTAACTATGTAAATATGAGTTAATGATTTTTTTAGTCTCATGTGTTGGTCAAGTAGTGAACTTTACCTTGGAATCTTCATTGTATTAGACATGGTATTAACATGGGAATTGATAGATATCTAGTGTTATAAATTTGTTTTCTACAGTGGCCTTACTATCTTTTATCTCTAATGATCAATACCTTGAGTATTATTTTTACTTTGATGTGGATCACTATCATACCTCAACTAAGAGGATTATAGTGATGTGTAGTATGATTTTCATAGTGTTATTGGATCTTGTGTTGATATTTGTGGTAATTCTTCCACGTTGGATTTTATTGGTTAATAAATCATGTAGATGGAATTGTAACTACCTCTCCACGACCTTAAGGTAAGTAAAAAATGGTATAATATTTTGGTGTTGTAGCATTGTTTTGAAAGTCATCCTTTGAGAATGGTGATGTTAGACTCTTGGAAAATATGTTGAGAGACTATTGTAATTGGTTGTATAGTTGTATTCTTTCTATTGTTACTTTTTTCTTTGTAGGCATAATTTGATCATACTATGATTAGATGGTCATAAGAGGTTATGAAGTGGGAAGTAATTGGTTGATAACTTAAAGTAAGATAGTCATTACCATAAATTTTATTATATGGGTTCATGGAATGGATAGTTTGTCTTGTTTTGTAAAAGCGGGTTATCAATTGAGATTTATGGTATTGTAATGAATGATGACATGATTAGTTGATTAAATTAATTTGTGATTTTGGAATCCTCATGATATGATGGAAATGATATATGGGACTAAAAATGGAACTAACTAGCTAAGTTTAGTTGTGAATGATACTTTCACAAAAACATGTGACACTTTTTATACCATGTGAACAAGAGAAAGTGTTTACACTCTTGTTACATTTTAAAATGTTATTGTAAAATAAACTAAGGATGTAAGGATTAGAAACAAGTGGATTATCTTAATCTATTTAACTTCCAATAATAATTATACATGACCATAATAATGCGTTCAAATTGAAAAGATCTAAATTATTGATAAATGATAAAAACCTAGTTCAAAAAAGAGAGAATAGATAGAATTATCTATTCATGATGACTTAGGAGTGATATGGTTGTGTGGGGAAGTGGAACATGAAGCTATAGAGTTGTGGATACTACATTGAAGATTTTGGAAGTGAAAAATGAGAAAGTTTAGGACTGTATGGATTATGTATGACATAGTTAGGCATTGTATGGTATAGGAAAATGACTATATGATTTTGGACCTTGAGATAGTCTGGGTCTACAACTTCATGGGTGCTTCACTTACTTTAAAATGGTGCTTGTTGTGTTTCATTATTTTTCACATAACTTTACAATGATCTATGATGAAATCCAATAAAGTATAAACCTTATAAATCCATAGAACCCTTCATTAGAGAATTAACAAATAAAAGGAGAAAAAATGTGCTTGTGTTTAAGGGTGAACAACCCTTGGTGGTGAGAATCCAAGCTCTGAACCAATACAAGTGTTATGCTGAAAATAAATCTTGAAAAAATCAATCCTCATGTATTTATCCTATTTTTTTGTAAAAATGTGTATAACTAACCAACCTCTTAGGGGTTCACTCATGTTTATTGAAACTCATATAGCTAGATAACTACATAGTATAGAATGTACCTAACACAATAATAGTGAGATGTGGTATGCTTTAGCTACATGACTTGACATTTTTTTGATTGAAACCCTTGTGAAATGCTTGGAATAACTTTTTTGTTAAGACTTGGATATATGATAATTGCGTTCTTGTAGAAGGATGAAGCTAGACTCTTTGACCTGATTGAGTGCTTTATAATTTAAGTACAAACTTCTTAAGATGATGTGTAACTAATTTGAGAAGATTTAGGAATCCTTTTAGTGATTTTGGAATGATGATTTTAATAAGATCTTATACAAATGTCGGGTGAGTTACAAAGTGGTAATGACTTTATTATATAATCTTTCATGGGGGAGATATTATCATAAGCCCCACCCTAGGAAGCTGAAATGACCCAAGGAATGCTTTAAAGTTAAGAACGAGTTATAAATTGTGAAGGAGAGACCATACATGTTGATGAGGACTAGACCCCACATCCCAACCATTCTATATGGTTTTTAATAGGATATATAAACATCTAAATTTTAAGTGTTATCATTAATATTAGATTTTTATACTACTTTGATGAAATAATATTCCCAAAATTGACAACAAAGCATAGTGTAAAGATAAAAAAGTTGTAGAATGGATAAAGAGATGAGGAGATTGGATTTTGAATGTGTGAATTTTTATAAATAAGGATAAAAGGTCATATTTTACATTACACAAGAAAAATTTACCAAATTTTAGTGTCTACATTTCCCCCTTTAAGTGTGAAATTGTAAATTTCATGCAAAAAGGAAAAACATACCTGCATGTACACACACACTTTTACTTCACTTAGAGAGAATTTGTTATGTGTTGGTTTTGACATGCTTCATGATGAAACCTAAACCATAAAGTGTAGTAAATGTATGTAATAAAAAATGGATTTTAAATCAGAATATAGATAATGTATTATAAGTTTGAACATTACAAAAAGTACATAAAGGAGATGTAAAACATGGAAGGAATACACATTTTTTCTTTATGGAGGGAGGAGGTCTCATTGTTGTCATGCCTTAAAGATTTAGAATTTTATTCAGAGATGATTGAGGATTAGGGGTGACCAAAGGATGAAGGATAAGAATATGACGAACCCATATGCTTTGATTCCTTCCTCATTTGAGAATATTGAAGAGAGAGGAGGAAATATTAGTATACAAAGCACAAATTTTTGTTTTTATTCTTTACTTAGCTGGGAATATGGTGAGAGAAGAGGAAATATCAATCTACGAATATCACATTATTGCTTCAACACTTTCCCCAAAACACCACTACATATATATCGAGGCATAATTTTCTCCATCTTAAAAAAAGGACCTTAGAATGAATGGAAATTTCCATGCCCCAATAAGGTATTATTGTGTTTGAATTAATAATGTAGAATTTTAAAAAATTGTAGGGAGAAGGAGGCCCATGCCCCACACCAAATTTTTTAATGTATATGAAATAGTATTGTGAAGAAGAAATGAATTACTCATGCCCCCTGTAATATTCCCTAAACCATGTTATATGTATCTTTAGTTGTGTAAAAATCTGTAAACCTCTAATATAATTTTTAGAAACTAAATTTTTAATGAAACTTCCCTCTCTCTAAGAATGTATGGAAAGGTCAAGATTGTGATATGGTCCAAAATATACTATATAGTTTTTAATTTGTTTGAATTATGCCACATTTAAGTAAGCTGTGACATTTTTGAGGATATGAGCCCTATAGACATTTGTTCCTGCATCCTATAATATGTATGTAGATGTAGAAATACCCTATTTAATGACCCCTATTTTGAGGCATGTGCAATAAAGAATGTGAGTGTGTGGATTATAGAAATATATGTGTACCCATGTACTATATGTTTGATAATATGTAGAATCAAATTGAAGGTTATAATTGTGACCACCATTGAGAATTCATTCCTATAAAAGTGGTTATGCATGGTTTTAACCCTAGCATGGAGAAAAAACAACAAACAAGAACACACACATAAAAAAACTAGTAATAAAGAATAATAACAATCATGTCCTACTCCATAGTAAATTGAGTATAGAATCAATACAATTATTGTGTTAGAAGCCATAAAAATGGTAACAATTAGAGTAAGCTAATAACAACATAGAAGGATATCGGTAGTGTGTAGTCAAACAATCAATAACATGTAGAATCATAGTTATCTATAGGCATAGAGCTAAAAACATGGGGAAACCATGGTGATATAATATAATCATAGTAGAAGGAAAAATGTGCCACAATCATATAAGCAAGTTCATACACTTGTAGACACAAAATCTATGCACTTGGGTACATTTCTAGGTCATAAAGCATACTAATGTATACATGATTCCTAAGAAAGAAAACTAGTGGTTGATAACTCCTATTAGCATTTTGATTACTTTATCTATTATATTTTTTGGACTTAGACATATTACAAATCTTTTGACATTTGATTGATTTATCTTTTGATGGCCTCAAACACTAGCACCTAATTAGGACAAAAGTGCCTAGACACACCTATCCCATACGGGCGCCCATGTCCCTCTCTTCCTTATTATTACTCTTTTGGTTCCTTTTCACTTCTTGGTCACATTTTAACAGTTTGGGTCAGCCTTTTAGTTTTCAATTACGAAATCCAAACAAGGGAATCATATATATACTTAGTTACTTCTTCTAAATCAAGGGCTAAGCACTATAAGCATTATCTATCACCACCTAAGCTTACACAAAGGCACAAGGGAACTACAAATCATACATATAGCACATTCATATAAGGGAAAAAGGATTCATTGATCTACATATATAAAATAAGAGGGGATTTCATTCAATTTCATCACACACATTTTCATACTCAGTAAAATCTACATCTATCCCTCTATCATTGACAACTTGCACAAGGAAAACCTAGGGCACAAATACACACACACAAAAAAAAGAAATACATGGAGTCTATGATCTAGTGAAATTCTCATTCATAAGGTCAATCTTATGGTGGCCCACGGGGTCAGTCCAACTCAACATTTTGTGTATTGTTTTATCATATTTGATTTGGTTTGTGGACAAGTGCATATATACATCTGTTTTGCGGAGTTACGGGTGTGATCGGAACCTAACATTGAAATCGAGTGAAAAAGTGAATATTTGAGTGAAGACCCTATGATCTAGAAAAAGCTATAACCTGATTATCTATGTGGACACAAGTGCCCGGATCAATCACTAACACCTAAGGTGCTCCCGTCCTCCTATGAGATATCTGTTTGGTATAGTCTGAGTTTGAGAACCCTCAATCAACCATTTTGACAAGATTTATAGCCATATCTAATACTAAGACAATCCCAATCACTTCCAGTTAGCCAAGGTCAGCTAAGTCATCTTACCCTCTCATTTTCTTAGGGATTTACATTATTGAATGTTTATTTCTTGGAAATTATCATATGTTATCAATTGCATATCATTTATTACATTAGTTACTTTGAAAATAGATTTAATTATATTTAGATTAAATCAACACAAAAAGTAAGCATGAAGCCACATATATGTGACACCCATAGTGTCATAAAAAAAGGGCCCTTAGCATGTATAAGAAAAAATAATAGCATCGAATCATAGAAGATAATGAAGTGAATCAATGAGGAAGAAATCAAGGAATGAATTTCTATAAATAAGTAAAAATAACATTGATAAGGATTATATAATTCAAATATGTGAAAATAATTTATAAGTGGTATTATTGAGAGATTTTCCAACATTTGAAAGTTTAAGAATTACTTGAAAAGTAAGTTTCCATAATAAAATTTTAACAAAATGAAAATGTAGATGTCATAACAATGAGAAATTGAAAGGATAGTGTGAGGATGCAATGAATATCTACATAAATGTCTCAGCTCATGCAAGCCAATGGTTTCATCAAACTCCTCACCTTCCAAAGTAAAAATATAATCAACATGATTCATACAATTTTCATTTACTTTTTAAGGTCCTAATACCTTAGGTTTAAACTTACAACCCTTTCCCGCTATCTTATCCATACAAACACCTAATATTAATGTAAGACCATCTGCTTGAATGAGACATTTATAAACCTCTTTGTGATGTTCTTGACATATCATGTCTACATGAATGTGATGATGGTGTTCAACTTTGTTCGCTGCATAAGGAAGCATTATTACATTTGAAATTTATCACACTATGTCGTCATGTCTCAAGGACACGAAAAGTATGGTTTTTAGCATGTTTGCATATGAACCAAGGTTTGGAATGGAAGAATCCATAGAGATGGATTTGGTGAATTTAATTTCACTCTTAACACCCTCTTGTTCTTATAATATTTATACCATACATATGTTTATGATACCATCAATAGGAAGAGAGGCTAGCCTAAGGAAATTTACAACTCCTTGTGATTCAAAGGGGAGAATGATTGACAAATAATTCTCTAAGAGTTTGCAATATCCGCTATGTTTTTTTTTTGGACATGGTTTCTACAAACACAACCTTATTCCCATCTATCTTCACAAATTCAAATGTTTTTGACTCATCAACCTCAACTTTTAGAACACCCTTGGTGGTTATGACCAATTATTTTGAGGGAAGCGGTTTGTTTAATTGGTTCGCAGGGAGTTCATACTCAAAATTAATTCCAAGTTTCTTCTTGAGGTTCTCCACATGTATATTGAAAGGTTTATGATCCACTTGAGTAATGAATACTTTACTCAGATGGAGGAATATGACCTCTTGGAACAAAGTGGAACAAATGGCCTTCATCTTGTGAATACATGGTCTTCATAAGAGAATATTATAGTTTATTTACTTATCAATGATATAAAACTCAGTTAGAATGGTTTTTGACCTGAGGGAGATAGGAATAACTATGGTTCCAATTGATTTATCCTTAATACTATAATATCTTTGCAATGTGTTCCTAGTAGAGGAGAAATTGGTCTCCATATATCCTAACTTCTTCAAAAAATAAAAGGGAACTACATTCACAATGATCCTGTCATCGATCATGGCTCTCTCGATATCATTTTTATAGACCCATCCTTGCAAATATAATGTAGGATCTCATTTTTTGGATATTTTAGCTTTAGAGGGAATCATACTTATATCAAACACAAACTTGATATACCTATCATTCTTCCCCTAAGGGTGTATGTAAAAGTCAATATGATTTATTTGAGCTTCAGGTGGAGGTGTAACATGGATTAGGGGACCACACCCGGTGCATATAGCAAAGCGAAGCGTAACCTTTGGGAATTATTCAAAAAATCTAGAAATGAAATGTAAGAAAAGGTCTTGTTTAAATATGAAATCAAATCACAAGCTCCTATGGGATTTGGGACTATAGGAGTGTCATCCTACGAGAGAGAATGAGTGGAAAGAGGTTGTGAAGTGTACTCCCTTATCTGAGTTGTGTTAATTTTTGGCTCGATTTCTAACTCAACTAGTTGCAACATCTTTATATTGTTTCTTAGGTATAGGTTAGGGGAAACTTGAGAATTTTCAGAAGTTGAGCCTTCATAGTTATTTTTCCCAATAGGAATATCATTTTTATGTTTTGAGGAACTACTTTTTCATCTTGAGAATGTTTAGGAACATATCCCAATAGATGCCTAGATTTACATTACGAGGTGTAACAAGTTGTGAATAACCATGTTGTGAAGTTCCTTAGGGATTCACTATAAAATGTCCACAAAGAGCTACCTTTAATTTTAACGGATTATTTGAATGAACTTGTTGCATTCCCTACAAGATATAGTGTCATAACTAAAAAAATGGTGATAAGCTGCAATATAGATTAGGATTGTAGTCTCTCAGTATTTGATTTGGATATTATTGCTAGTTATAACCCCGAGTTCTAATTTTGAAACTGGTTTTTATAACTGTAATTCATTTCCCCTTAACCAATATTTTGGTATTGGTTTAGGCCTTGGGTTTGATCTTGTCGAGGAGTGGGATGGTTGACATCAACCGTGTTAAGAGAGGAAACAAAATTAAGACCTATTTGATTCCCCATGTTATTATTATTATTAGTATGACCATTGTTTGTAAAACCAATATTATTTTCTTGATTGGTAAGCTGTAAAAAACAAATCATGCACTTTAGACATTATTTAGTCCCAGTCTCATATTAATATTTAGAAGGTTTTGAGTGAAGAAAGTACTAATTAACCCTCGTATTTTGGCCATATTATCTTATTTTATTTCATCATTCCTGACCTTTTACACCTACATGCCTAGTCATATTTCATCACTTTACATTATTTTAGCCTCGAATGGGGTACCCAAGATAGTACTGGGGCACCCATGGGCACCCTGGTCCCACCAAGTGTGCCCCGATCCTTTTCAAACTTTCCCACCACTTTTGGGCTCTTTCTATCCATTTTGATGTCTTTATATTTTTAGTGGTTAGACATTTCGGGGTTAATTACGAAATTAGATCAAGAGAACCCTATAAATATAAAGTTATGAGACCATAATGAGGGCCCAAACACTAGTCACTACTATTATGCACATAGAGTTGCATCCATATATTGCATTAGAGATCATTTGCATCCATATAGCTCCATCACAAGGCACAAGGCTAGGAAATATGGATTCTGCATTACATAAGCATATGGGGATGATTCTATTCTATTCCATGTACACATTCTATTACATTTTCTACATCTAATTATTATTCACTACTTCACAAAGTGTGATTGACATAAGAGCACCTAGGGCACATTATACACACACACACACCAAAAATACATTTGGGTCTGAAATGTAGTGTAATGATCAATTAGTAAGCCCACTGTTGTGGCATCGAGTCATCAACCCAATCATATGCATTTTTATTTTGGGGGATTGATGTTTGTTTAGGGTTTTGCAGGTATTTTTATTCATTTTGAGATATCAGCAACATCAAGAGCAAGATAATGAGATATGGTGCAAAAAATAATGAGGGATTCATACTATCTTCTAAACTGTAAAAACATATTCTAGAGATTTTTCATAGAGCATGGAACCCATTTTGTAGACCAGAGTGCCTGTAGGTGCCCCAGTCTCTCTCAAAACTCTAGTCTAGATAGACAACCCAAATCCATCCTTTTTGGGGATTCTGCATAGTCTTTCCTACTTCCAAATTCTCTAGTCACCTCTGCGACACAGTCCCATGAGAATCTCCTATTCAGCTGAGTTCTTTCCTCTTCTCTCTTGCACATTAGGGTTTCTATTTTCATTAGATTAGTTTCTTGGGTCATTTACATACTTCTTTACTACATTTGCATGTCATTCTAGATTATATTAACTATTGGATATTTTCACATTTTTAGTTTATCATTTTGGTGAACCCGATATTTGAATCCACCTACATTATAAGGATTTTCTCATATTTTATATCATGGCTTCTAATGTATGTCAAGTCTATTTTCTTCAATTAATTCAAATGCACCCATCTTGTAAAGACACTCTTCAAAAAACCCCAGAGACTATGCTTATGCCTATAAAAATATTGCCTACCCAAGTCAATGTTATTATTGGTCGTCTTTCTGAGGACTCCGTTGCTTCCAATTCCAATCAATCTATTTGTAGATCTATTCAATATCTTCATTCTTTATTTCAAGTTAAATTTAAGAATATGGAATCCACAATCAGATCTCTTAAATATGAAATTCAACAACTTAAGGATACTTCTTAGGATCACGATTTTTCTTCTTCTCATATTCATCCTATGTCTTCTACATGTGCTCATATTAGTGAACCTGAATTCATACCGCTCCCTATGCCTCTCACATTTAATCTCAATGCTAAGCAACAAGATATTCTTCCACAACTCATCACTCATAGAATCATTATCTTTCCACCTACTCATGGTTATCCTCCTTATAGGCTTGCCAAGTATCAAGGTCTTCCATATTGCAACTATCACTGAATCAATGGACATAATGACAATGATTGTTATGCTTTACAATGAAGTATCAAGTACCTTGCGCATCATGGTTTTCTCTCATTTGTTGCACAACATTATAATACAAATGATAAATCCCATTGGGTTCCTAAATCTGATCCATCTATATCTAATGAGCATCAGGCCAACATTACTCAAGATCCTTCTACAATAATTCAAGCACCTCCTAAGAAATTGTCCCTCAAAATTAATTCAACACCACCTCCTACTGAGTCATCTGCGGTCTCACCAAGTCAAACCATGTCACCACCTCCTACAATCAATCAACCTTCTTCTCCTATCAAGTCTTTTCAGCATCACCAATACCACCAAAGCTACCACCATTCAAGATTCCTCCCCATCCTACTCCACTTTCGCATCCAATCACTTTTGTCAAAGAAACTACTCCTACTAATGGTCAAGACACATTTAAAATGCCACCACTATCACATGGTCCTACTGTTGCTTTGGCCTACCATTGTGTTGGCCCTCACTCTTATCATGACATAGAAAATGCTCTCCCACAATGGCATGACACCTCTCACGTCACTGCATAGATCTCCATCATCATAGTACACTTAGGGGCATAGCATCTAACACATCCCCCTATCATATTAACATTATCATGCCTATCATATTTGCATTATCATACATCCATCATCTCCTAGCATAAACATATTCATTTATACTTTAGTGTCATCATTACCCGATGACACACTCTTGTGATTTGGTTCACACTTGACTGTTGAGGGCTTACTACACATGAACCCCACACACTTGCACAATAGGTACTACACACTCTGCACCTATTCACACAACGTGCATTATACATCATGCATTTTACATTTTACATTTTGACCACATCATTACACATTTACATATTATACATACTTTTCATTACACATATGTCGCATTTCTAGTGTCTATCCACATGCATCTAGTATTACATACTACTCATCATACACATCACATAGTGTGCATTTCACACTCTTAGTCTATTTATTCATTTTTTTCATTGCATCCTATACAATTTATATGACACATCCTACACATCATATTGTCATCTATCACTATCACACATGCCACATGGTTTTCTACATGTTGCATTCATTACCCTATGATGCACTTTAGTTCTTTAGTCCATACTCAAGCGCCAAAGATTTACAAATCAAATGGACCTTATCATACTTACACGTTCATCATTCACCCTTCTATCATGCGATGTTACTAGGTTAGTGACATACAATGTAGGCTAAATGGTCACCCATTCTATCATTTTGTAGTGGTATACACCTTAGGTTACATCACCATTCCTTCTTTTCATCTCGTAGTGATATACACTTAAGGATAAATCATCACTCATCCATTCATCTTATAGTGATATATGCTTAGGATAAATCATCACTTATGCATTCATCTGGTCATGATATACGCTTCAGCTATAGGGTTCACACACACACATCATCACTATGTTGCATCTCATCACTACACCTACACATTCATCACAGTGTGTTAGACACAACACACACTTCGACCATTTCCGATGACACACTCTTATTTATGGTTCATTCTTGACTACTAAGGGGAAAAATAAATGAACCTCACTACATACACTTCCATTCACTCAAGGGGCACGTGGCTCCTATCACTTCATTCTTCATTCCATTCCATCCATCCACAACATATTATGATTTCTCTTACTCTTTCTTATTTTTGCTTATTCATGGGTGCTTTATTACACATGATAGTTAGATTAACTTATACATAATTTATCTATATCATCCACACATATGTGTTAACATCTTTTTCTAGTTGTGATCACAAATATAGGTGCTTACACATAGCATGGATTCTCTCCTTCTTCCCTTTCTACACTAGTCGCTTGGGGCATCTACATTTGTCTCTTCCAGTGCCATTATATCATTTTTACTTAACACTTTACACTACTTGGTTATACATGCTTTTGACATATTGGTTATCTTTCTAACATGCTAAAAGGTGTTATATGTGTAGTATTTGTTATGCAAGGATATTTTCTTCCATACTTGTTTGTTACATTGTCTACTATTGTTTTTATTATATGTGGAACTTGCCTTTGTTTGGTGTGCACACTTGTTTCTTTTTATGTGGCCATGATTGCCTTTGTGTGTCTTATGACATCGTGAGTGATGTCCCATGTTTGTAACCCACTTGGTGTGGCTTATTTTGTCTTCTTGTGTGTTTACATTACTTTACTTGTTAGCTTTTACACTATTTACCTAACTTACACATTGTCTTTTATATGCATGATTTATCATACGAACACTTGTTTTTGGATAGTCATCCTTGTTTGTGCGTGCCTTGGTTTCTACCAAGCGCATTACGTTCCCCTACGGGAACAATTTGAAGTTTATGTGGTTGGTCCTCTTTTGCAGCTACATTCTCCTATCAACAACATCTCATGTGCACCCAAAGAGGGGGCATCATTTGGGGTTTTTCTACACACTACAAAGAGATTATACACCAGTTCAGTTTAGTTATATACAATGAGTGGGTTCATACCAGTCTACAAACCACATACTTAATGGATTTTATAATACTTAGTTGTCCTTACAATTCAAGGAAGTAATTACGAGGGGATCTGGAGGTTACAGTGGGTGTGCCTCCCTACACTACTTCAGCTAGTGGCATCGTATTACCCAAAAAAATAGGACGTCTGATGATCTCTTCACACACATTTAAAGTAGTTACAAGAAGGAGAATAATGGAGCTTTCTACCTACACTTCTTTGGCCAAGGTGGAGTGAGATTGCCCAAAAAACTCACAGAACAGGATATCCTTATACACTCTCTTTCTCGACATGGATCAGGTGCACATGTTCCATTTACACTCTTTCATTTGCATATTTTACATTTACATACTTTTACATGTGTCTTTTACATTACATTTTTACACATACATACATACATATTTGACTACTTGATTGTTTTCTCCTTGCAAGTCCGGTCGTATGAGAAACAAACATTCAAATAATGGAGAAAACAACAAAAATGTAAAAAAACACACTTTGTGAAAACACACACTATACTAACCATGTAGGTACATCACACACATCAGTAGCTACACATAGTTTCCACCCTAGGTTCACTCTCATCACTTTTTTTGTGCATTTTCATCTATAGTTTCCACACTTTGTCTAGTCCTTCGACACATTTTCTACTACAATATTCATGGACATTAGGTATGCATATCTATCTACTTTATGTTACCAAGATTTCCACTCACCAACATAAAGTGGGGAAAATGTAGACACAAAATCATACACTTTAGACATTATTTAGTCTCGATCTCATACTACTATTTAGAAGGTTTTTGAGTGAAAAAAGTACTAATTAACCCCCATCTTTTGGCCATCTTCTCTTATTTTATTTCTTCATTCTCGACCTTTTACACGTACATGCCCAGTCAAATTTCATCACTTTGTATTATTTTAGCCTCGAATGGGGCACCTAGAATAGTATTGGGGTGCCCATGGATGCTCTGGTCCCACCAGGGGCGCCATGATCCTTTTCACACTTTTCTACCACTTTTTGGGATCTTTTTAGCCATTGGAGGTTTTTATATTTTTTTGGTCAGCCATTTCGGGGTGAATTACGAAATTAGATCAAGATAAACCTATAGATATAAATTTATGAGACCATAATGAAGGACCAAACACTAGTCACTACTATTATACACCTAGAGTTGCATCCATGTATTACATTGGAGATCACTTTTATCCACATAGCTCCATCATAAGGCACAAGACTAAAACATATACATCACACAAGCATAGGGGAGGATTCTATTATATTCCATGCACACAATCTATGAAATTTTCTACATCTATTTATTTCTTGCTACTTCACAAAGTGCGATTGACACAAGAGAACCTAGGGCACATTATGCGCGCGCGCACACACACACACACACACACACACACACACACACACACACACACACACACACACACACACACACACACACACACACACACACACACTATAACTACATTTGGGTTTGAAATGTAGTATAGTGCTTAGTTAGTAATCCCACTATTCGAAATCGATGTATTTTTATTTTTAGGGATTTATTTTTGTTTAGGGTTTTTTAGATATTTTTATTCATCTTGAGATATTAATGATATCTAGAGAAGTATAATGAATTTGGTGTGATAGATAACAAGAAATTTAGACAATCTTCGAACTGTAAAAACTAGTTTGAGCTTTTGCACATACCTGGGGTCCCATTTTGCAGACCTGAGCACCTGTATGCACCACACTCCCTCTCTAGGAACTCCATTCTAGATAGATAAATTAGATCCATCCTTTTCGGGGCTTCGCATCATTGTTCCCGCTTCCATATTCTCCAGTCACCTATGTGACATAGTCCCATGAGAATATCCTATTCAATGAAGTTATTTCCTCTTCTCTATTGAACATTAGGGTTTCTATTTTTATTAAATTAGTCACTTGGGTCATTAACATACTTCTTTATTGCATTTATTTAGTGCACTTACATGTCATTCTAGATTAGATTAACTATATGATATTTCAACATTTTTAGTTAATCAATAACACCATCCATGG
Source organism: Taxus wallichiana var. yunnanensis (assembly GCA_018340775.1). Classification (NCBI taxonomy): domain Eukaryota; kingdom Viridiplantae; phylum Streptophyta; class Pinopsida; order Cupressales; family Taxaceae; genus Taxus; species Taxus wallichiana. Next base: position 24,720,297 of record CM031243.1, on the reverse strand, counting down.
TAGCACCATGATTATGATTCAAGACCTTAGGTCCTTGGTTATTGGCTCTATTGTTTTGATGGTTTGTGTTGTTTTGGTTAGAGGATACCAATTTACCACCGAGACCTAGGTTTTACGCCATTTGTCGATAGTGTCTTGGTTAATTTCAATCACACTTTCCAACACTTCCTCATAGCTATAGAAAGAAAACTCTTGGAATTTCTCCTTGGTATCTCAATTGAGTGAGTGAAGGAAGAGGTTGAAAAGTTCTATTTGATCCATGTTAGGTGCACTTACAGAGGAGTAAAGAACTTGATGCCATCTCTGGATGAAATGGGTAGCAAATTCATTTTGTTCTTGCATGATATGTAGAAACTCCTAATCCCCATTCGCAGCAACTTATTCATGTCAAAATATCTAATGAATTTGGAAACAAGTTGTTTAAAGGAATGTATAGAAGCTCCAGAATCGAGATATTACTAGTCTAAAGCAATTACGAGAGTTTTTGGAAATAATTAGTTATTACAACATCATAAGGAAGATATTTTATAATGGAAGTAGCGTAGGCCTTGATATGAGCATTTGGATCTCCTTATCATTTAAATTTAGGAAGGTTAGGAAATGGACACAGAGAAGAATGACACTCTGTATGGTGAAGTCAAGGGGTTCCTTCAAGTATTCATCGTAAGTGCTCATCACATAAGATTCTACCATTGAAGATCCCTAATGAGGGGGAGGAGGAGGAGGAATTGGATAAGTTGTGGTGTAAGCATTGGTCAAGGTGTAAGGTACCCCTTGATATGATGTGTAAGGACCAAGAACAATATATGTTTCCATATAAGGGAAATTCAAATACATATGCATATAGGGAGGGATAACACCAAAGTATATGGGATAGTAGGTGTGATACCAAGGAACGTCACATTATTCGGCGGAAAATTATTTGATAATGCACTTTTGAATATCCATTGTGTGGGATAAACATGAGATTGGTGATGACCCATCCCTAGTGTGTCATATCATGTGAGAAGATCACCTAGGTTGATTGAACTGGATAACCTTGTTGCATAGGATTTTACATTGGTTGTGCATTATTACGAGTGTATATTTTTGTCTATAGGACACCCCATGTGTATGCCATTTTGCATAAGGTAGTTGTGAATTTTGGGAACTCTCTAGTTCTCTAATCCTCCCTACTAAAGTAGAAATGACATCATTCATAGAGGATTGAGCCCCTTATGTAGGTACATGTTGTGTGGAATTTAGTCGGAGAACACATGATACCCTATTATAAATTGTTCAGTGTTGGTATTCTTATTTTCCTTGAAAGTGGGAGTTTCAGGGTTTATGGATGATACATTATTGTTGAACATCTCAGAGGTATGAGTCTTCATCCTTTCCAAGGACTTGTTTATTGTGCGTAGTGGATTAAAAATTCTCGTAAAAATGGCATCCTCTATTGATTACATGTTAATGTGAGGTATTAAAAATTTAACTTTAGTATAAGGACTAGTTTCACCCATAAAGGTCATCTTTGTTTGAATCAGATTGATTGTATTGGATGTTTAAGGGTTGGTCGACCTCCTATATTCTCACATGACTAGTAGGATTTGAGATGTAGCTAGGGAAGTTTTCACATTATTTGTGTAGTTGTCATCCCATCTTGAAAGGGAAGGGGATTATTTTGTTTGAAAATTGGAATAATACCTATCGAATCCAAAAGACCCACTTTGAATTCTCCACGGACATATTTAATAAGGTATAAAATACCTACCAAATAGGGGAAGAGAGGAAAAGGTGAACTAATGGAAATGAAACTAAAAGGATTTTAAATCTAAATTTAATTTAAATAGATAATTTTCTCTATGGTTATTATTATGGAAATACATCTTCTTCTAATCACTCTGCCTCGATTCATGGGAAAGAAAGAAATATTCTTAGAAGTAATTTATTCTTCACCCAAAACTTCCCCGGCAAAGTAAAATAAGCTATACGAGACGAATGAAAATGAAGAAATGCATACATATAATATTCCTCCAACTTATTTCCCTATTAGATCCATAGGGATAAACAAGGAATAAAATATCAATGGAATATTTTTTTGTATGCAAACAATACTAGAAATGAAGAAATAACAAATTTTAGCACTTAAAACAAATGTACTTATTTTAACTTCAACAATAATAATCAAATGAAAGCTTAAAAGAAATTAATACATCCCCAACCTATAACCATTAATCTGTGATAGTGTCTAGGTGTGGTGGTGCATTATGTCTCCTCAACTTCCTTTTCCTTTCCATATATAAATTCCAATTGATCAAGGGTTGGGAATCTTTGGTTGGTTGCAACAAAATCAAGAAAGTGTTGGAGCTATTTGGTTACAAGCAAAATGGTCAAAATTTTAGTTTTGGAAAGAATAGAGAAATGTGGTGTTTTTTTATGTGATTCCTAGCAATATTATGACAACATAACAATGAAAAACAAATATCAAAATTCCAACCCATCATACGGGTAAAATTATGGTTTTTATAAAGTTTGGGGAAGAAGTCTAAACACATGTCATTCAAGAAATGCCAAATCATCAAGAAAATGGGGAGTTAAATTGTTAATGATAGTAAATTGAGAATAAAATTCCAATATGAATCCAAAAAGACAAAAATAAGGTGAAAATTTCAATAAACGTGCAAGAAAATCATTCACGAATTTAAAACATGTGTTCCAAAACATGTAGTTTGAACCCACAAATAAATTTTATAGGACCATTAGTCTGCACATGTTTGGTGGTTATGAAACCACCATGCTTTGGTTATGTAACCTATAGTCCGTGCATATTGGAGGTTACGTAACTCAAAGTAAAAACAAGTACGAAAAGGGTGAAAATATGTTCACTAAGACACAAAAAGCTAACAAAATTAGAAATATGAAGAAACAAGCTAAAACAAACATGTTAAAGGTGAATGGAGAGGATCTAGATATCATTGTTGTTTTGGAAAATAATTCTTTCATCATTTGAAACTTATCATGTCCATCAATGTAACACCATGTAATTTGGGTGTGTATAGACACCAATCCCAAAATTGTGAGGTACCAACCCCAGCAATACAAATATTCACCTTTGTAGTTTCTTCTTCAACTTTGATGATGGAAATTTTTCTTGTCTGTATAGACACGGATCATATCATACTTCCAACATGGAATATTTGGTCCAATTAATGAAATCTAATCACCTTATATTTATGTTCTTTTTGTTTTTCACACTTTCATCCACTCACTCTTTTTGTAACTATGCTTCCACTCAAAATGTTGCTCCACATCTTCTCAATTTAATAGTTTTCTCCATGATAAAATCACCATGCACTTTTTCTCTTCCTTCCTCTTAGAAAATTCACCATTTAGATTTTCTTGAATTTTCTCTTCCTCCCCAAACAAATCACCATTACTCACTCTATTCTTCTAGACAACGAGTTCACTACTTTTCCAACATAACACACTTTCTTCACACATTATGTGCACTTTCTATGCACTTTCTTCTCACTTTATGCACATTTTCTAAGAAATCGATCACTCCATAATCTACATAAAACCGAGTAATTAATATTCATGATATATCTCTAAAATTTCTTTTCTAATTTTCCATTTTCTCCATTCAATCACACTCCCTTCACAACTTATCTCTCTTGAGATTCCTTTCTCTCCATACTCCCACACCTCATATAATGATTCTACATCTCCTTTTATACCTATTCATTCTCTTCAATATTGGTACCAGAGACAAGATGAAGGTCAACCATAGTTATCAAAAAATAGATCAATGACAAAACACAAGAGGAATCGGCTGTCAATTGAATATAAATGCATAGAACATTTTATTATCAAAACAAAGGATGTTGGCCAAAACACCAAAATAGGTTGTATAGTCAAACATGATAAACATATCACTCCGGATGTATCAATGAGGCCCCATACCATTCAAGTGTATCCTCAAACATGTATGTTATCTCATACTAATCAATTAACACCATCGTCATGTGAACTAACACCAAACAAAAGAAATTTCTAGTAGGCTCTAGGCCAATTCTTCTAATTTTTCTAGACTGATCATGCTACGAGTTATGCCTAGATCACCAAAAACACACTTTAAGCTCCGAACAATTACACTTCAATCTCCTTGATCATTTGCATCAATGAAAACTTTTTTTAGACTCTAAAGCTACAGGAAGAGACTCTGAAGCTATAGGAAGAGACTCTAAAGCTACAAGAAGAGACTTTGAAGCTACAAGAAGAGACTCTAAAGCTACAAAAGAGACCACAAAGCTATAGTAGGATACTCCAAAGCTAGGGACAATTTACATTGATCAATGATAAATGTTCCAACAATATTCTTTATCTATTAGCTACTTTGTCATCCTTTGACATCAATGACTCCAATAGCTTGTTATTCCTTACAACTCCTTGACTTCCTTTGACATCAATGAAAATTATTCCAACAATCTCCCCCTTTGTCATTGATGGCAACCAACCACAACCAATCACCTTGAATAGGAATAACCTATGAATGTATATTGTTACCCCTCTGTATAAAACTCTCATTTTATGTAATTTATTGTTATCTTGCTCCCCCTTTACTTAACTTTCCCCTTTGACATCAATGGAAAAGGAGTAAAAACTCTCAAAACTCTCCATCTATAATGTGTTGTTATATTGCTCCCCCTTTCTTTAACTCTCCCTCTCGAGTATGTTTCCATGAAAATTTCTGACTTATATTCACTATGGAACCTAAAAATGAAATCATTAGCTACCCCAATTATATGTTTTTTCTTTAGTGACAAGATGAAATATATATAACTCTAAGCTGTTTTCAAAGACACTCAAATGTTTCTTTTGGAAGAGAATTAGTAAAAATATTGATAATATATTCCAACTTAACCTATTTTTCTATAACTTTCTCTCTCAAGAAATGATACTTGATGGGAATATGATTTGTTTTAGAGTGCATAACTAGATTCTTTGATATATTTATTGCACTAGTGTTATCACAAAGTATGGAAATTAGAAAATCAAACTCTACCTTGATGTCTTTCAATGTTTTCTTCATCCATAAAACTTGTGTGCAATATGAAACTACTAAAATGTAATATTCCTCGATTGTGGATAAAGAAATCAACACTTTGATCTTGCTTAATTATGATACCAAGCTATTTCCCAAAAATAATGCTCATCCACTTGTACTCTTTCTATCATCAACACAACCAACCAAATTAACATTTGTATATGCTTTGAAAGTGAAATATTCATCCCTATGATACCAAAATCCATAGTCAACATACCTTTTATATATTTTAATATTCTTTTGATAACCTACACGTGAGTTTCTTTTGGAGTAGCCTAAAACCTTCCACCAAGCTTATTGCTATGTCACATCAGTCTTGATGTTGTCACTTATAATAAAATTCCAATTAGTGATCTATAAAGAGTCGATTTTCTTCTTGGAGGCTCATCATCTCTATTTAACTTACAACTTGTGACATGTTGTCATGCGAAATTTCTAGCATAAAAAGTTTTAAAACTATCATGACAACCTAACCCACTTTTGGAAATCCCTTTCCCAGTCAATGTAAACTTGTCCTTAGGAAAACTCAATTACTGTGTTACCCTCATAACTTTTGAGTTGAATGTGATGATGTGATTTTAAAGTGTGTTTCATGTGTAGGGATTTTATTCATGGATTCATTCATAACCTTCTAGAAGGAATTAGTCTCGGAGGCCCAAAAAGGCCTATTTTTAGGCTTTTTCACACTAGTGGACACCCCTCAGAAGATAACTATTCAGGAACAACCAAACTAATATTTGTGTATAAGAGCTACAAGATGCACTGAATTGAATTAAAAAAATTAGGAAATATTTTGAGCCTTGATAAAATCTTCTCCAAACCGGGCTATTTATAGCCAGTGATGGGGATTGCTTTTTCCCCTAAAAAGTAATTTTTTAGGTTTTAAACGGTTCGAGAAGCTCCAAAGGTATTGCGAGATCATAATAAAAAAATTAGAAAGATAATATTTTATAATTCATTTTGCAAAAAGGTTTTAAGGGATTTTGAGGAGCATATTTGCAGATATTGGCCTAACAATGCAGATAAAGACCTTCAATCTTGGTGAAGATTCAACTGAGGATTTTGGGAGTTAAAAGGAGATTTATAAGCTCATTCAAATTACAAATGGGATAAAATAATACCATATACATGTTACATAATTTTAGTTAAATAAAAATATATTTTTTCTTCTATGGTAGTTTGACCTTTCGAGAACCGCCTGCAAGTGACCGAGAATTGAAAAATGGGTTACATTTCAAAGAGAAGGAATAATTGTATCCTAAAAATTGTGGGGATATTCTCATCAACACGTTTTGAGTCAAAAATATAATTTTTTTCCCTTTGAAGTCTACTCCTAGCTCCGGTGGCAAGAAAATGGGCTCTAGATAGCTATTTTAGGTAGTGTTCGGTGAAGGCATGCATCTATTTTCGGTAAAAACAAAAATTTTCACCTTGATGTTCCTTTGTCCCTTTGAATAAGTCAAAGTGGACATGTAGGATAAAAAATTGTGCACCCACATGAAAAAATAAGTTGTGTCACTTAAAGAACAACTTGGTGGTTAGAAAGAAGTCTTCCTCTCACCTAACCCCACCTACCCCCTCTCCATGATGCTTTAAACCTTGGAAAAAAATTCATGCTCATGTACCTTTTTCCCCAAGTCCAAGGGGACATGGGGGACACAAAAATGTGCCACCACATGAGAAGTTCAACTTCCATCATTGAAATGGAAACCTTGGTGGTTAGGCATATTATTTTCACCTTCATAAACTCAATTTTCCATGTCCCCCTCTTATGTTACCCTCACCCTTGGAACATTTTGGATAGGTTTATTTCCCCATGTCCCTTTTCCCCCTATTTTTAATGGGATAAACCATAATGTGTGATTCTACTTGGGTTGGGTTGACCCAAACTTGGGTTTAGGGTGAGGGGAAATGAAGAGGAATGATACGAGTTGTCCTTAATCATTTTTCATCCATTTTTTGAATTTTTAAATTTTATTCATGTGATTCGTTGTTGTTATGCTACCAAAATTTAACCAAAAACCTGCATGCTCCAAAACACAATTTTTCTCATTACTCCCAAACCCCTTCTTCGATTGCCTTAAAATACAGATCGTATAATACTTGCAAAAATGCCTTTAAGGGGAGTGTATAAATTCATTTATTAATTATATCTTCCATTTTATATATTCACATGAAATTTTCAGCTAAAAATATCCATTTTCTAGGTCTACACAAACTCGATGATTGAAATCCTCCGAAAATAGGAGCAAATGCCCGAATGCTAAATATAAACTTATGCAATTGCTTTTGTTTGAATATGATACTAGGAAGAAAACTTTATATTTTTATTAAGTCTCTAGTGAATCACTTACTAATAATAGTAATTATGATAAAAAAATTGAATTTGGATACCTCATTTCATTCCACCATGTTCGAGACACTCAAAAAGAGGCAAATTGGTGAAACTTGGAAAAAATGGACAATCATGACAAACATGATTAAAATAGTAAATGGATGAAATGAGATAAAAATGACCACATATCATTCCTTTCTAAATTTTATAATGATCTTGGCACTCACAAGAGTCTTTCTCTTAATTCTCAAGTAAATTCCTGCATTCACCTATGCAACGACTATAAAGTGCCTAAATGGGAAACTACCAATTTTGTCCCAAGAACCATTTCATTTCATCTCACATGGAGTGCATGATCATAAGATGGTTGGAATTTATTTTTGTCCTTTTATCCTTCCATTACTCTTGTATCAAAAGGACTTGGCTTCATTCTTCATTCACCATCACCGCTCTCATGGTGACATAATAATGATCATGGTTGTGTGAGAAAAATACACCAAATTATCCCCATGAGAATGATTTCTCAAAAAGATATGCCAATGTCTCAAGAATCATATGGATTATCTCAATGAGGGAAGTAATACTTAAATACTCTCAGTGGTCTACCTATCAAGTGTTCAACACTCCTCTTCTTAGTGTGTCCAAACAATGTTGCTGAGGTTCAACATTTCAAGAGTTTTCAAAATGGGAATTTTTTTCAAAGGATCAATCTTCATTGGTGGTGCATCATAGTGGAGGGTCATCATATATCAACATTTCATCTTCATCATCAAATCTGATATCCATCAAGGGTGGAGGAAACTTCATCCATGCTCTGGGAGCATCATTTCTCCCCTCTCTTCATTATTTCTCCTCTTCTCCCCCTTTTCTAATTCCTCATGTTATGTTATCAAGAAATTATGTATTTTTCACTTAAGTAACTCTCAATGTTACATTGTAAAAGTACCTTTTGATTTATAAAAATGGGACTTATTTCCTCACTTATAAGGAAGATGAAAAGTCACAAGTGGAATAAGAACTTAAAAGGTCATGTGGGGTTAGATGAAGAGACATTTTTCAATGCTATAAATTGGAATGCCTTTTCCATTATAAGAGAGATTTTTTAGAGTTTTTAAGTTTTAGTTTTTGGCTAGCAATTATGGATTGTTGTATGTTGTTGAGCTTTGTATCACCACTACACAAGAAATAAGAGTTGTATTTCTTCCATTTCTTTGTTTATGCTTTCCTTTATTCTCTCTATATCTCCTAGCTTTACAAACATAATGATCTTGAACAACCAAGAAAAGGCTTTGTACTTTTGAGGAACAAATTAATGGAACTTTATGTCTTTAGTTTATTGATCTCATTGTTGTTTGTATAAGTTATATTCTTCTAATTGAATGTGTACCCACTTTGGTTTATGTATGTGGATTATGAAATCCTATACACAACATTAAACCTCTCTCCTTATTTCTCATATTCCCATATACCTCCCTTCATTGCAAATTCATCCCTTGTACCTTTAAAATAACTCTACCATAGGTTCCGTGGATTGTTCCTATGTGATCCCTGACCTATCTACCACCCATAATTTTTATTTAATTTACATTAAATAAAGGGATCCTCCTATACATAAGAAGGAAGGGGATTAGCCCCATGACCATTGGTGAAAACACATAATTTATGATATGAGAATTTATTTCACCAACAGTTTTGGAAATTCCATCGGGGAGAGATATACCCTTGTGCACTCATAAATATCTCTAAAAATAAAAATAACATCATATATTTAAAAATCCATAAAAAATAAAAAAATTGAAAAATACCAAAAATACCATCTGAATGTTTAAAATCCTTATTGCAATACTTTTGAAAAATCTACACTTTTCTAGTTTCTTTCCTTTCTAAGTACTTGAGAAAAACTAGCGGAAAGAAGGTACACCTGATATGATCATGTAGGTGGCATTTTTGATCCAACATTTGAAGAATAATTACAATTTGATTTCAGAATTCCTATTATACATGTAAGAAGACAAGTTCATGAAAATCCTCTTGAATTTCATCTTTGGAGAACTAGTTACAAAATCATTAGTCCTCATTCCTTCAGAAGAATAAAGTGAGGAAAAACTAGAAGAAGAAAGAGAAGAGGAAGAAATGACAACACAAACACTGTGTCATCGGGACAAAAGACTCGATCCGTTACATTTGAATCCTCCACTTCATGAAATTCCAATAGGGTCAAGAAATAAATTTCCAAAATTCTATGGAGATAGGAAGAAATGCCCAGATGATAATATCATAGCTTTCATCATAGTTTTGGAATCCTTGGGGTATAACTTGAATATGTTGTAGTACAACTATTCATGGAAACATTACAAGATGCCACTATGGATTGGTTTTACTATTTGCCATCACACTCAATCGATGATTTGGGTATTATGAAAAACAATTTTGAAGCAAGTTTCAAGACTATAGAAGATGTTCATTCCCTCCTTTCTCAATTAACTCAAATGAAGAAATAACCACAAGATTCCATGAGATACTTTGTGGCAAAATTCAATAATTTGATCAACAAGATTCCTACTATTGCTCGTCCTAATGTAGATAATCTGAAAAGGTTCTTCATGAATGCCTAGTTGCCTGAAGTTAGTTTCTTTCTACAAAGAATTCAACTAAGAGATTTGGACAATGCTTAATAAATTTCCATTGAAGTGGAAGATGACCTCGTCTTGTCAAGAAAGATCAAGAATCATTCAATGAAGGATAAGGCCCAAAATTCCAAAGATGAGAGAGTTGATCCATTGTTACAAAAGTTGGATAATGAATTGAAAATTTTGAATAAGGAAGTTACTCAATGAGCATCTCACCCAAACCAAAACAAGAATTAGATTGTAGGAGCACCCCAAAGGCTTTCCTTGGAAGCTCCACTAGTTAATGAAATATGTGGAACTAATGAAGATGAAGGAGAATAAATTGTTGAATTAGAAATTGAAGAACAAGAGTAAGATGAATGTGCTAGGATTGCATATTTTGAATTCACACCAGATGATTTTTTAAATAACCCACAAACAACTAATCCTTTGCAGTGTTCACTCAATCGTAACCATAGAAAAAATCCTCTTCTTCTACCCAAGATCAATCAATCGCAATTCTCTAATGACTACTGTGAAAAATAATAACAAAAGGAGGATCCTCATAGTTAGCTTCCACGAGTCATCCAAGAAGAAGCACGAAACTACTTCAACCAAGAATCCTTCTACCTCTTTAGGTAAGTCTCATGCAACTTCCTTGGAAAAATCAGTTTCTGTTGATCTTAATAATAGCCATGTCAAGGCTTTCATAATATTTTATGTTTGTACAACTTCCCCATTCTTTGACACCATTGACCATTGTAAGAAAAAAAAATCAAATTTTTAAGTCTAAATACTTGAAAACCCATCCCAAAAAATTTGATAGGTGATTCAATTTATCAAATAAAGTAGTTTGATGTCATGTTCTAAAAATTCCACTACCAAAGAACTACATCATGCCTCTCATTCCACTCCTATGAATTATATCACTTCCACACCCTCCACCTCTTGGATGGTAGAACCTTTCTATATAGAATTGTTGGTAAATGGGTACAAAATGAATAATTACATCATCGACTCGGTGCTTCGAACAATGTCATTCCTGTAAAAGTTTCTAAAGCTCTTAGTATCTCTCTCTCTCCTACATTTGGCCATTTTTATTCCATGGAAATAAAATAAGTGCCTCTTGTTGGACAAATAAATGATGCTCATGTCACATATGTATATTTTCGACAAGAAGATCACAATGATAATACTTTTAGTAGAAATTCCCGCCTCATATGGTATGTTGTTGATCCAAAGATATTGTCGAGATGTTTGTGGAGACATGAAGTTGGATTGGTCACATACCACCATTACGTAAATGAAAAATGAAGAAATTTATTCCCATCAAGAAAATGAAATACATCATCCAAAGGCCGGATGACCTAAAGGAGAATATCATGTTTCAAGATTAAAGGTCTTAAAACTTTTTCATGACTTTTGAGGAAGATGTTGAGATTCCCATTTTGGTGGAAGATTATCCAAGCATCACTGAGTTGGTAAAATAACATCATGATGACTTTATGGAATTATAATTTGAAAGGTGTACTTCCCATGGGATGTGAGCATGAATAAAATTTCTCTCTTGGTTGTTGATGATGGTAATGAGAGTTTTGAATTGTAATAAAGAAATCTTAAAGTGATAAGAAATATAGATTAAGAAGGAGTGATACCCAACTTATTTTTCAAGTGAGTTCAATATTTAAAACCATGTTCTCAATGTTTTACATGAAGTTCCATTCAATGAGTGTACTTGTGAATACAAATACTTCTCTTTCTCGTTGGGAGAGGATGACCAGAAATGTGAGAATGAAAAGATGTTTCACCTCTTCAATCTGAACCTACTCAAGGAGATGATGATTTCATCACGAAATGAACTCCTTGGTTCTCGGTGGTCAAGATTGGGAAAATGATAATATAAATATTTCAGCTCCAATTTTGTGCTCATTCCCATCTCATGAGAATAGAGACACTATAAAAAAACTAGAGAGATGGAATGGTGCTTGATCCCAAGTCTAATTTTGTTCAAAATGAAAATATTCTCAACAAGGAATGTATAAACAAGAATAGTATTCAATAATTAAATGTTTACTCACCTCGAATAACAAATATTATTAGCATGAAGATCAATTTTGAGGTTTAAAATGGCCAAGTTAAACAGGGTGATGGTTTTCATTCTTCACATCTGACCTTGTGCTCATTTTCTTTTTGAGATAATAAAATACTATGCAGATCACATCAAAATGGGTAACATGTCAAGATTGAGCCAGTAAACATGAAATAATATGATTAGGAACAACTTGAAAACATGGAACATCAAGAGGCTAGTGATAATGCTAAATTTTTCAAAGCATCTTCCAAGAATTAACCCGTGGAAGCGGTGGTCATGAAGAAGATAAAAATGAATAATATATGCCTATAAAATTACATGGGCCTTGGTATTAAAATGATAATCCAAGTGTGATCAAGGCTCATCTTCACAACAGCGATGGAAAATAAGCAATTGGAATGAATTTGGGAGTCAATGAGAAAATGGAAAGAATGTGTCAAAGTAACAAAGGAGATGAGCTGAATAAGTGGATCACTAGTTCCAATAATAGTCATGTGATATTTCTCAATAAATTGAGAAAGTGATCATATTTCGAGTGATTTTTTCAATGGATTTGTAGAAGAAATCCACTCGGTGATACTCGTGTATGGTTAAACCCTTAGGTTTGAATTGGTGCTTTAATGAAAGTGGGCTATCTCCAACATATACATAGGTGATTTAGGATGTTTCCCTTTATGTTGTGTGTTTCCTTCCTATTTTGTGTTTCCTTTCCCTTTCGTGTGTTCATTCTGGTTGTTCTTGTTTGTGCAACTTGCTTTTGTTAGTAGTGAAGATATGACTCTATATAAGCCCAATGGATAAGGCACTAGTCCATGTAGTGTCTTGATATTATGGAGTTCCTTATTTTCTTGTCCTCATTTTGTTTTATCCATAACAAGTAACTAAGCTAGATCCAAATTTTTTCATGTAAAATGTCTAACATCAAAAATTTATTTTTTTGTCATGACAACCTAACCCACATTTGGAAATCCCTCCCCCGGTCAATGTAAACTTTTCCTCCAACTAACTCATTTATTGTGTTACCCTCATAATAAAAATTATGAATGTGCTAATGTGATTTTCAAGTGTGTTTCATGTGCAGGGAGGTGATTCATGGATTCATTCAAAACCATTAAGAAGGAATTGCTCCTAAAGGCCTATTTTTTTAGGCTTTTTCACACTAGTGGACACCCCTCAGAAGATGACTGTTGAGGCATGAACAACCTATGATTTTTTAAAAGGAGATACAAGATGCAGTGAAGTGATTTAGGAAAGTTTAGGAAATATTTGGAACCTCGGGAAAATCTTCTCCAAAACCAGTCTATTTTTAGTTGGTGATGGGGATTGTTGTTTCCTAAAAGCATCTTTTTAGGTTTTAGAAGTTTTGGGAATATACAAAGGTATTGTGATCTCATAATATAGGAATTGGAAAGATAATAATGTATACCTCAACAAGTAAAAGGTTTCAAGGGATATTGAGGAGAAGATTTTTAAATATTGGTTCGATAGTGTTGATAAAGACCTTCGATCCTAGTGAAGATTCAAATAAGGATTCTAGGAGTTACAAGGATATTTATAAGCTTATTCAAATGCCAAATTGGATAAAATAGTACTATATTCTTGTTCCATAGTTTGAGTTGAATAAAAATGTAATTTTTTAGTGGTAGCTTGACCTTTTAGGAACTATTTTTACGAATTGAAAAGGGGTTAAATTTAAAAGAGAAGTAATAATTGGATCTTAAAAATGGTGGGAATGTTATCATCATCCATTTTTGAGTCAAAATCATATAGTTTTTTCCCTTGTAAGTCTACTCCTAGCTTTGGTGGTGAGAAAATGGGCTCGAGATAGCTATTTCAGGAAGTGTTCGGTGAAGGCAAACATCTATTTTGGGTAAAAGCACAACTTTTCACCCTTGATGTCCCTTTTTCCCTTTTTATAATTAAAAGGGAAAATGGGGGACAATAAATTGTGCCCCCATATGAATATTTAAGTTGTGTCACTTAAAGAAAAACTTTATGGTTAGAAAGAAGTCTTCGTCTCACCTAACCCCACTTACCCCCTCTCCATGATGCATTGCTTCTTAGAACACATTTTTCATGCTCATGTCCCTTTTTCCCCATGTCTAAGGGGACATAAAGGACAAAAACATGTCACCACATGATAATTTCAACTTGCGTCACTTAAATTGCAACCTTGGTGGTTATGCATGTTGTTTTCACCCAACACTTATTTCACTAAATTGGGACTTATCTCGGTCCCAAGCAAAGAGTTTAAAAAATATAGCCAATATCGGAATCCAATATTGCTATTTTTAGATTCCAAAATGTTAAATATTGGAATTATCTGGACTCCAAAATTGCACATATTGGATTCCAATATCGCATATATTGGAATCTAGAATCACATATATTGGAATCCAAAATCACATATATTGGAATCCAAAATCACATATATTGGAATTTAATGCACTCCAAAGTCCCATATATTGGAATCCAAAAATCAAAATATTGGAATCCATTATACGGGCTAGCGTCTCGCTAGCCATTATTTATGATTTGTTATGTACAAAACATGTTTCTGTTTTAAAAGGTCTAGCGGCCTTGCCAACCATTATTTATGCTTTGTTATATAAAGAAAAAGTTTATGTTTTAAATGGGCTAACAACTAAGTATTATTTATGCTTTGTTATATACATAATATGTTTTTGTTTTATACGGGATAGCGAACATCTTCTATTGTTTGTCAATGGTTGCAACAAAGGCATCAACGTGGTGTTAAATTAGACATTTCTTTATTGTTTTTATCCTTAAAATAGTTGCAAATCTTTGAAATAACTGTCACATATGACTTTCATATTATAGATGTGACCATCAATTTTTCTAGAGATTTATTTATATATTAATTATATTATAAAATATTTAAAACAATTAAGCATATACAATATAATTTTATATTTATTTTATGAAGAGTGTAAAAAAAACTATTTTACAAATTTTCAAGGGAAATTTTTTCGATAATTCACCACAGAAGTTATCCAATCATATTTTTAGCTTATAATAAGTGAAAGTATAATTTCTCCCAACTTATATTCTAAAAATATCAGCATAATATAATAGATTTACAGAGTACATTCATAATGAATGTATATATTATTGGCAATGTTAAGTAGTACCATCATAACAACATTCGAAAAGATAAATAGCTATTTCGCATTTTCTTTCTCCAAATATTTGATGCCCTCTACCACATTCAATCCCCGAGACACTATTTGTGATATTTTTTGTACAAATCAACCATCAACCATTTATCTTTTGTAAAATATTTTTGTCTACTTTTCATCCCCACCATAAAATTTTCAGGAGGGTTTCCCTTTGCACCTAATGTAATACACAAAGTGTTTTTAGAACTGTATGAAAAATTGTTTCTACTCCAAACCTTTTCTAGGTCTCTTATTACTATTCCCTCAACTATATTGCAACTTTCCTTTCCCCAAATGAGTCTTGGATACAATACAATCGATATTTTTTATTGAATCCCGCTGATATCCTTTTAACATCAGCGAAAAAAAAGATGTTTCGGAACATAATCCCATTCACAGTATGGTAATAATCATTTTATATATTCTGAAAAGCTACCTCATAGGTTAATAGTTTTCAAGCCAAACCTGAATGACATCTTCCTATTGTATGTTTATTTATCCCATATAGCAGGTCCTCCATATCCAAAATAAGTAAATAACTCTTATCGCTACCTATAGGGAAGTAAACAAATTTATATTTCGTCGACCGCATATCAATTACAACCAATTGAAATAAACAACATTTTAGCTTATGGCTAATAGTTACCGATTGAGATTACAGCTTGGATTACACCACATTTACACATTTTTGGATTTGTTGATGCAAGAGATATTTAAAATAAACAATCATCAATTCATAATCTATTTCTTCCTATTGAAAATGCAAGCATAATGTATTTGAAATAAACATTAATCAATTCATAATCAATTTCATGCTTTGAAAAACTTAAATGGATAAACATAGTGGTTTCTGTGGTGATATCATAAGTACAATATAAATGATTATGTCTTTTATAATTCAAATTTAATTGTCGTTAGGTTGCACTTATATTCAAATTTAGTGTCCTCTAGGTAGAGAACAATCTTCAACTATTGATGAGAATATATGACCGCTAGGTTATTGAATGTACCCCAAATTGCATGTGCTACATTGTTGGAAAAATGGTTACAAAATTCCCCAATGATGATTCAGGTCCTTTCAAGAAGGTTTTCGAGTTCTAAAGCCCATTCGTAGTGTATATTTTTTACCTAGACGTCTTTACTTAGCCTTCCCATGCTTTTTCTAGCTTCCTACCTCTTTCTGCGCATGTGTTGGCCTTTAGTGCCAGGAACGCCACCCTACCTAGGTAGTGGTTCGAAACCACCACCCAAAATAGGGCGGAGGTCTTGAAACTACCACCCCTACGCAGGTGGAGGTCCTACCATCTTTTTCTAGATTCCCTCATGTGTGTTTTAATATCCGACGGTTCACTTAATTTATCTTTTATCATACATACGTGAGCCAAATTGTCTAAAATTAGCTTTGATTGCTTGGTTCTCCTTCCTCCTTCTATTTTTAAATATATTTAATTAGTTGGAACCACTCCTTATCTTGAGCTTGAAGGCACCTCCTATCCTCCATTCCTATACATTTCATGCTTGTGTTCAAGAAAAAGGGCCTGATAATTTTTGTGTATCTTGCATTGTATTGCTGCTACGATCTTGCTATGAATTACATATCCAAGCTCTGATCTCTTGTGTTATCTCTCTTCTACTTGCATTACATCTAGACTGCCATCAAGCTACCATTGCTCAAGCGCCATCCTCCTACGTTGTTGTTCTTGCATTCCCAATCCCTTGGACTCACATGAACACTCAGAGAAAGAAAGGAACATATTGAGGGGAAAAATACAAATACAACCAAATTTTCCAAAGCTCTTGCTTGTCCAGGTTGGAATTGTGTGTTTGTTTTCTTTATTTGTTAAATTGTCAATTTCAAATCACTAGTTTCAATTACATATCAAATAGAGTAGAAAATAATTCATTTCAATAGATTAGATAGAGTAGATCAAATCATTAGTAAGTTTGACTCTTTAACATTACCAGGGAAGTTGTGGGGAATAATAGCCCCTTTCAGGGCCATGATTTTTCTTCACCTCTGAGGTAGGGTTTGAATGGTTTTGATTAGATTAGGTTATTTGTTTTAGATTAGATTCACACATTCACACAAGTAACTAGCTACATCCAATTGATTACTTTTCTTTAGTTTATTTATTAGATTAGAATGCATTTCTTAAAAATTAGAAAAGATCAAAAATATTTCCTTTAATAGATTAGTTTTCTTTTATTGTTTTGATCCGATATATTGTGAAAACTCCAAAAACATAGATTAGATTTCCTTCAATAATTAGTTTTCTTATCAAAATTATTTTATTTCATTTTGTATGACCATCAATGGTCCACAATGGAAAAGACATACAGTTGTGATCCCTTGGTCCCACAACCCAACGAGCAGAATTGATAACTGACATTGATACCAGTTTACGTTTGATAGTCTTACACACACCTACAAATTTTCTTTGAGAAAATAGAACAACTCAATACGCTAAACATCATTTTTAATCAATCCTATGACTATTGGAATACTCCTAGAAATAGGGTTTGATTACGCACATGACCATATAAGGGCCACAACCTCCACGAGTCTTTAGTTGTGATCCTTAGGTCCCATAACCCAATGGGCCTGCTAATCAATTAGACATTAACACTAGTTTGTGTACATTAGTATTCAGATCTTCACCACTTCCACTAGATATTATTGCATAACTTTCCTTATTGAACATAATAGCCGATCAAGCTCAAAATTTTGGACCGAGACCATAAAATCACCCATAGATCCCTGTGGTTCCACCACACCCCTCGTTCTTAATTCCATGATCTTGTCTAGAAATATATACGAGATGCTCACAAGTCATTTTCCACGTGTTCAGTAACCAACCAACATAATCTCGAAAGAGCTCAACTTATCTAAGAGGCTATTATCTCAGACCAAGCCATTACACCACTTCAAGTTAGGAGAGCATTCTTTTCCTTAGACTTGCAGATCCCGACATTTCGTGTTGAAGATATAATATTGCCCAATTATCTTGATATTAGTCATTACACTCACATTCACATTCATTCTACATTGGCTATCTTGGCATGACCTTGAGAGGTTGGGTGTGAAGAAGGTCACGTGTTGATTTTTTGTCATACAAATTAGTGAGTCTAGCAACGTGAAGATCTAGTCTCTAAACATTTCGATTTCTTCATCCATCCTTTTTATTGTGTAGGTATTCTTATACCCCCGAATATGTTAGGATATGACGCATTCATTCGACCCATCCCAAGTTTTGACATGTACAACTAGCAATCAAGTATACCACAATAATCATCTTCACTTTCAATATGGGTGGACAACTACTCAGTCTCTCAAAACCCTCTACTTCAAAGAACCAATGTTGGTTCCTTTGTACATATTGAGGAGCTTAACCAAGTCATGCAGACTTATCCTCATGAATAATAAAGTTCAAACAACATGAATTTCACTGGCGAAGCAAGTTCATCTCCTCGGGTATTGTTTGACAACCCATTAGCATGCAATCAAATCAACTCACGCATCTAGATGAGGAATATTTAGCACGATATGCTAGGAGTGAATAACACTTCCAAAACATGAAACAAGCTTTTGATAGGTTACAAGGATAAGGTGATGTCCTACTCCAAAATAATAATGCTACCCCTCCACCAACTCAAAAATACTGCCAATGAGGGGTGGCAACATAGTGAACAATTCATAGCAAGATACCATACTCCTCAACAACCTCTGAGGGTTCAACAAAAAGCACCTAAGAAAAGCACTACCCCATCAATGGGTGATGTCATCTCAACTTTGGTAGACAAATTCAAGGAGCTAGAGATTTCCCAAAATACTTAGAATTCATATGCAAGGAAAGCATGAACTTCTCCCTACCCGTAGAATTACAGATAAATACCCACTGCACAAAATCCTCCAATTTATATGAATACAAAAACCTCAGATATTTTCTTATGGGGATGGGTACCTTAGGTATGACCCCTCATGCCACATATGGATATCTACAATAGGCACCAGCTAGAAGTGTGTTCTCAAATGCCATACCAGTCAGAAATGCAACATTCCCTAGCTTCGTGCCTTCGATTCCATATCAAAGTAATTAACCCCCTATGTACACATGTATTATAAATCTCCACAGGGGGACATGTAAACCTACCTAGGTCCGAATGGACAACCGTAAGGGATGCCATACACCCCAAAAATGTCTATGCTATGCCATTTTAGAAATAGATGCAACCTCCCCAACAAGGATCTTCAATGGTGGAAACATACGCAATGGGGATCTATTCTGAATATCTCAAGGAACCCCTAGAATTCTCCATTCAAATAGTCATGCTCCCGAGACCCTTACCTAATCTTCCAAAATTCAAAGGGGAGGGTGATCCTAATGCCCACATTAAGGCTTGCACAACAGCCATTTGAGAGAGCTACTCTCATGGGATGCAATCATTGTGAAAATTTTCCCTAAGACACTAGAAGGTATTGCTCTTGACTAGTACTATAGGATACCGGAGGCTTCAATACACTCATTCAAGAAACTTGTATCAAAATTTATTAAAGCTTTTGATATGAACAAGCTTTTGAGAATAGGAATCAAGGAATTCCTTCATATCAAGCAAGAGCACAATGAGTCTGCAGCCCACTTCATTCAAAGGTGGCGAAAAGTTCTCTACTCCTCTGTAAGCACTCCAAATATGGATCAAATGGAACTTTGTGATTTGTTCCTCCACTCTCTCAATAAGGAGACAAAGGAAGAGGTTAAAAGTTCCCACTAAGGAGCTATGAAGAGGTTCTAGAGGGTGCTCTTCGAATTGACCAAGCAACCATTGACAAGTGGTCGTAATACTTATGGAGCTAATGGAAGGTTAGTCACCCC
This sequence comes from Taxus wallichiana var. yunnanensis, assembly GCA_018340775.1. Lineage (NCBI taxonomy): Eukaryota > Viridiplantae > Streptophyta > Pinopsida > Cupressales > Taxaceae > Taxus > Taxus wallichiana. Next base: position 24,700,122 of record CM031243.1, on the reverse strand, counting down.
TAATCAAAATAATCCCAGTTACTCCAATAACACAAATAGAAATCAAGGACTGAAAATAATTAATAAGAATATTGGATTCACGATGGATGGGGTGATGAATCAACCTAAGAAGTGTAACATTGTTAATGTTTCCAATACTTCCTCTTCAAACAATCACAATAACAATGACAACAATCAAAGAAAATTAAATTCTCACCCTAAGTCAATGCTGTCGATTTTAACCGTAAAAAACAACAACAATAACAACCTCAAAGTAAGAAATCAAAAAATAGACCCAAGACCCTAACCAATATTCAGGTGGGTATCCAAACCAATTTAAAAATCAAGGGCAAGGGTTCCCAAATTTTAACAATAACAATCAACAGTTGAACAATAATTGTAATTTTGGGCCACAACAAGGTGCAAACCAAAGGCCTCGAGATTATGATCCTGATTTATATTGCGGTTTCCATAGGGGTTTGTGAGCATGACAAAATAACATGCCGTGATTGTAACAAGTTTTTACAACGTTTTCCATAGGATCAAAGACAATTATTTGTTGACATGTTTTGGCAAACCCAACAGCTCCCACTCAAAACACCTACATGGGACCGGTATCTCCATAGAACACACCATTGGGAATCTTTAATGATCCTCTCCCCATGCATCCAAAATATGGTAGATTAGATCCCAATGGTTTGAATAAAGGGATTGTAATAGGGACCCATGATCGTGAAGCCTCCTCAACTTCGTCAAACCCACAAGTGGCACCTCCTTTGGATGGTCGCCAACAAATGAAAATTGTGGGGTTGGTAGAGTTGGACACTGAACCACAAATTAATGCTACCACTAGAACTAGGATTATTCTTTCACAGCCTATTCTGATCTACCCAACTACATCAGATGACATTCGCGATACCCTAAGCAAGCCAGTAGGATCTTACGATTTGATCAGCGACTTAACTAAGACATTCTCACACATTTCCTTATTAGATATACTAAAGAATTCCCTTGCTCAAAGGGCCAATCTACTAGAAGCGTTGGGTCTTGGTCATTTGGCTAATGTTTCCCCTCCTCCAGAAGCACAAATAAACCACGTGGAATTTGATATATATCCTCCAGGAAGCCTAAAAGATATGTTGGATTTGTGTTTGATATCAAGCAAAATGCCCACAGATAATGAAATAGTTCATAGAGGTGATCCGACGTTGTTTTTACAAGTTTGTATTTACAACAACTATGTAAATCATGTGATGATTGATGATAGGGCAGACAGTCAACATATTCCCCTTCTCTTTCCTTCAAAAACTAGGGTATGGAGAGACCAATTGCTCTTCGACACGAAATACACTGAGGGGCTACGACAACCTCAAAGCAACGTCAATCGGAACTATAGTGTTTTTGGTCACCCTTGGACCTAAGACGGTACTAACTGAGTTTTATATTATAGATCAGGAAACCAATTATAATATGATCCTTGGTTGTCCTTGGATTCATCGCATGAAGGTGATTCCCTCCACTTTATTTCAGGAAGTTAGGTTCCTACATTTAGGGAAGGTTTTTTGTGGCCAGGTGATCCAAAACCCTTTGACATACACCTAGCTAATTTTAAAAAGAGGCTAGGGGTCCACTCTGAGTTTGAGCTTCCTACAAATCATTTAAATAAACCTGCAAGATTAGTACCAGAGGAAAAGTTGGTTCCTACAATAGAATTAGAATTCATGGGCTTGATCGAAGGCATTTGACAAGTCAAAGATGAAACCATCATAGTAGAGATAGTATCGTTAGGAACTACGACAAATATTGTCAAGCTATTGGAAAAATATTTACCCATTCTCCTTCATTTTGATTCTATGGGCATGGGATATACCCTAGGATTTGGTTCTCTGCCAGCAAATGAGGTTTGTATGGTTGAGGTAACTGAGGTGAAGGAGAAAGATTCAAAGGATGGTTCAACGTCCATTTTTCCAAGTAATTATTGACTCTCCATTTTGATGGAGCCAAATGTCATTTGGCGCTAGGGAAGGTGTGATTATTACTTCTCCTGAGGGAAGGTTTCTACCCTTTGCCTTCAAATTAAACTTTGAGTGCACAAATAATGGGGCTGAATACGAATCCCTTCTACTTGGTCTCATTGTAATCAAACTAATGGGTGCTCTTAGTATCAGGGTGTTGGGTGATTCAAAATTGGTTGCAAATCAAGTATCCAAGTATATGAGACTAGAGCTGAGCATTTGTAACTTTACAAAATAATAGTGCTGAACTTAATGAAGAGGTTTAACTTCATATCAATCGAGGCAATTCCACGAGACCAAAATCTCCTTGTAGACTCAATCACAACATCCGCTTCTCACTTTACTCCAAGGTGAGTTGGAAGATTCAAACTTCATGGTCTCGGTTTGTAGAACCTTTGGTTTATAAGACACCAGTAATTCCAATATTGAAATACGTAGAGACCGAGAACAAGTCTCATCATTACGAGATCGCGTTGACATTGACAAAGCAACTCTAGAATATCTAAACGCTCTCACAAAGCTACATCTTACACATCATGAGGTTAATATTTCTCTAATTCCACACTCTTCTTCCTATTTTGGAAATCCCATGATAGAGTCTTCCCCTGGGAAGGAACTTAAAATTTTTGAGGTGGCAGAAGAGGGGATTTAGAGTTACCTCCAGCCCTACCTGAGTTTGAGGAAGGCAACACCTCCTTAATCGAGGGAACAATTGATATAAATATCGGGACCAAGGAAGAACCAAAGATTTTGAAGCTAGGGTCCTCTTTAACTCTTGAGGAGGTTGAAATACATACCTACATTCTCAAGGAGCATCAAAAAGCATTCGTGTTTAATTACAAAGAAATGATGGGGATTGTATCACACATTGCGGTGCATAATCTCATCACCAAACTAGACGGAAAGACGATTAAGAAAAAGTTGAGACCCATGAAGCCAAAAGTGGCCCTCATGGTGATGGAAGAAGTGATGAAAATCCTCCAGGTGGGATTCATCAAGCCACTTTCCTAATCTCAATGGGTATCTAACATAGTCCCCATTCTCAAGAAAAATGGAAAGATCTGCATCTGCATAGCTTTTTGGGATATAAATAAGGCTTATCCCAAGGATGATTTCCCAATACCATCCATCGATGTTATCATTGACGTAATATATGGTTTCGAGTTGTTGTCTCTCATGGATGGATTCTCTGGGTATAATCAGATTAGAATATCTGAAGAGGATCAGGCCAAAACCACATTTATAACTCCTTGGGAACCTAATGTTATGCGGTCATGTCGTTCGGGCTTAAGAACGCTTTGTGCTACGTACCAACGAGTGATGACTTATATATTCCATGATCTTATACATAAGATTATGGAATCCTATGTGGATGACCTATTAGCTAAGGCTAGAAAGCACTGCGATCACCTGAGAGGTGCTTCGTATCATCCTTTTGTGCTTAATCAAATACAACATCACATTGAATCTGAAAAGTGTGTATTCGGTGTAACAGGAGGAAATATTTTGGGGTACATCATATCTTCATGAGGGATTGATGTAGACCTAGCCAAAATATGAGATGTATTGGAAATGATTCCACCAATGGATGAGTCTGACATCAGATATTTTCTTAGGAAACTCATGGCAATCGAAGATTTATCCTTGACTTGACCTTTGTTGTTTACCTAATCAACAATTTTTTGAAAAAGGATTATAGCATTGATTGGATGAATGAATGCAATGAGGCATTTGAGTAGCGTTAAATTATTATTAGTATCCCCTCCCATGCTAATGCCGCCTAGATCACATCACCCTTTGATCTTGTATTCGCGAGCTACAGATGTTTCACTATCCTACATGTTGGCTCAAGAAGATGATGAAAAACGAGAGTGTGCAGTCTATTTTATTACTTAAACATTGCTTGATTATGAGACATGTTACACCTAGGTAGAGAAATAATGCCTTGCCATAATCTTCGTGAAAAAATGTGTAAGACATTATATGCTGAATCAGAAATGAGGGTTATTGTTAAGTCAGATCACTTACGCACATTCCTCACGCAAGGATCCTTATCTAAGAAGGTTAGATGCTTCATAACTCTGATGGGTGAATTTGAGTTAATGTTTGTTAATCAGAAATCCATCAAAGGAAAAATCATTGTGGATTGGTTAGCTGATAATCCGTTAGATGGAGGTGATCTGGTAGATCTAGACTTCCCGATGAGTGTGTACTTTGTTGAAACTAGGCCCCCTATTTCTACATGTCCATGGTATAATGACATCATTAATTTTATATTGGACCATACATACCCAGAAGGGGCAACATTGCAACAAAGAAGGCACCTACGCATCATTTCTGCTAAGTACGTTATTTTGGAGCAAGTGCTCTATCATAGAGCCTTCAACGGAATGTTGTTAAGATGTGTCAATGTTGAAAAATCCAAAAATATTCTTTATGAATCACATAGTGGAGTATGTGGAGGTCACTTTGTAGCCACACCACTACTTCAAAGATACATCAGATGGGATATTTTTGGCCCACCCTAGAGCATGACGTAGTAGAGTTTGTGCACAAATACCATAAATGCCAAGATTTCTCCCACAAGATCCACATACCAGCACAAGATTTGTAACCAATCACAACCCCATGGCCCTTCTCCATGTGGGGCCTAGATTTAATAGGGAAATTATCTCCCTCATCAACAGATGGCCATAACTTCATAATCATGGCCACAGAGTACTTTACCAAGTGGGTAGAAGCCATGCCTCTTACCACTATACCCAGGTCTGTGATCACTAAGTTCATCTTAAACTAGATCATTTGTAGGTATGGGGTCCCACAAGTCATTATCTCGGATAATGGCATGTATTTCAAAAATGATGAGGTGCGTGAATTGTGTGTAAAGTTCAAGATAAGTCATCACACAACTTCTCTTTATTATCCTCAGGCCAATGGACAAGTTGAGGCTATAAATAAAACATTAAAGTCCATCCTCCTTAATATCGTTAAGGAGAACAAACAAGATTGGCATTTAAGGATTTTCTTGTCCTTTTGGGTCTATCCGATGTCTGTTAGGACACCAACAGGCAACCCCCTTTTCTTTTGTATTTGGTGAGGAATCAATTTTACCACTTGAGGTTGAAATGCAGATTCTCTGTATTTTTCTGCAAGGAATCTTGGGAGAAGAAGACTATCGAGAAGCGTGACTCTCTTAGTTAGAAAGTATTGATGAGGTTAGACTCAACGCTTTGAACAACCGCACAATGTTTATGCTGATCGGATGGATCGCAATACAACAAGAATGTTTACGAGTGTGAAATATATGAGGGATATTTTGTCTTAAGACTTGACAGCTAGATAGACAAAAGACTCGTGAGGGAAGAAAATCCAGAGACCTTAGGCGGTTAGGTCCATATCGAGTAGTAGAAGACTATAAAAATGGGGCATTTCACCTATGTACACTAGAGGGTGAGGATTTTAATGAATCTGTGAACTCTCTTCACCTAAAGAGGTATTACGCATGATCCATTAGCATTTTCATATGTACATTACTGCATCTGCATTGCACTTTCATTTTCCAACTCATTATGTAAAATTTGTGATCAAGGGATTTATTCTTATAAAGAACTCCTAAAACTTCTGAAAAACATTGGAAAAACATTCAAATCATGTCTCTCCAAATTTTCATGGTATCATCAATTATTTTCAAATCATTTCATCAATTCAAGTAGGATAAGACAAAGTTTTGACCGTGATCATACCAAGGCCTGCATACTTGGTTATGCTTATAGTCTCTTTCTAGATTAGGTGTCTTTTCCTATAGTCTATTCTAGAAGCTTCATGGTGTCACATCTATCCCATAAAAATCTCTTTGGAAATAAGAACATACTAAACATTTTTCCTAGATGAGTAAGTCAAATATAAATCCATAGAAAATTTTATTTTACACATTTCTTTTCCCTACCAACCTTCGGTGTTGAGCCTACATCTCTTACTTGGTGATGTAGGGTTATGAAGGAGAGAAATTCCCTTACTCACCTATTCCTTGTCCATGGTGATAAGCCCATGCTTCCTACTGGTAGCATGGGGAAAGGTGTAGGGGGTCTCTTTGATAAACTTGAAAGTTACAAATAATTTGTTCAAATGTTGTGAAATCATAAGTCAAAAACAAAGTGAGTTAGATGTCCAAAATTCCAAAAGAGTTTAAAACCTCAAAACCAGATTTTGTCAACCAAGTAGCCATCTACGGATCTAAGTCTAGATAAAATGGAAAGTAAATCACATTCTAAGCTATGAGGTAACTTGAGTAGGGTGAGGTTGTAGTGTCTCAATTTGGTCCTGTCAAACCATTGTCTTTCCCTCATCATTACCATTCAATAAAATTTCTTAACTTGTGCCCTTTCCGGCTCTTGGTGTTGAGCCCTCACATCCTATTAGTTGTGTGGAGTTGGGAGTGGGGAAAGTACATTCACTTATCTTATCATTGTATCACCATGTTTTGCCAAGACAATATGAAGTATCAAAGATTGCTTAAAGAAACTAAAGTTCAACATCACATTGTGTTTGCATTATCATATATCAGCATTATAAAATACAAAAAGAAATCATTTTGTTATCATTTCACACCCATTACATGCATTCTGAAAAGCATAGAAAAACGGAAATTCTAAACATCTAGAGTACACATGAGAAATAAACCAAAAGAGAGTCAACTCAGATACAATGGATTACCAAACCAAAAATAAGAGTCTATATATATCATAGTGGGTCATCTCCTATATAATGCCATCACGTGCTAAGACATGGTCAAAATGGTTACAATGAGCCTAAAATATACAAAAAAATCATATAGTGCCGAAAAAATCACAACAAAGCAATAAATGGCCCAATAGCCTATCAATCCCTGTGGGATCCATCGATCGTGAACGGCCACATCCGGGGATCTCGTGGCGGTTGTAACGATGTTGGGAGTGAACCGAATGGTGTGAATGCTCGTGGTGGCGACCTCTCTCCTTTGTGGTCTCACTTGGGAATGGTTCTACCTCATCAGTGCTCGATGGAATCATATCAAACCACTTTGGTATGAAGGGAGGTCACCACCTCTACTATCCTCCAAATGGGAGAAAATACGTCATTATGTCTACCGACAGCTAGCGGCTGACCTGAATCATCAGTCATCTCAGATCAAGTCTTCTTTCAAAGGGGTCAATAGGGTGTCCATGGACACCCATCGATGAGCTCTCTCCACTCTTGTGCGATTCTTTTGCAAGAAATGGAAAAAGAAGAAACATATGAGCTATAAAAATTCAAAATGTGGATCAAAAGAGAATATCAAAACTAAGGTTTCAAATTAACAAAGGCGAGAGAAGAGTGTCAAACATACTTAGATATCGGGCATCTAGGTAGGGTTAGTGATTGCTGCTACCGGTGTTCTTGGTGGTGGTATGGGGCCTCCCCAAATCCAGAGGCCAAATGGTGTCGATCACGAAATCATCATCCCCCTCCCCATCTAGAGGAAATGGCTCCTCTGAGACCAAGGTCTCTCTCTTTGCACTAGCCTCCTCATGTGTGGCTCTCAACATCTCCTGAGTTTCATGCCACTCAGGATCACTCTCCTCCTCTACCATATGGGTTACCTTGCTAGTCTCAACATCCCCCCTCATCCTCCTCAGTCTCCTCTTTGAATGAATCCTCCTCTATCTTATCCTCTGCGTGCTCCTCAAAATTAGATTCTACACTAATGGGATCATCCTCCTCTCCATTGTGGGTAGGAGCAACTGCAATCTGGAGTAAAGGAACTTGAGGGGCACCAACTTCTCGTTAGGCATGAACCACATGCCTAACTATAATGGGAACACCTGGAGTAACTAATTTCCAACTGGGATCACCTCTAGGGACCCTCTAGGCCTCTTGAATGGTCCTATAAACCGATACCACTGGGGGAAGTACATCAACATATGGTAGGAAAACTCTTTGGGGAACCCGATCAAACGAGTGAGTATCGACTCTCTGGCCATGTCAACTAGCCTGTAGTAGAACAAGCTACCACTATGGTCACCTCTATCCCCATAACCCTGCCATTTCCTAGTAAGGAGTAAGTAACCATGTCTCACAGTAGTAACATAAGCCACCGGCGATGAGGTGTCCTAAGAACTCGATATAACATCCACCTCACCTCACCGAGTCTAATACCTTTACTCCCCTTCCATAGGGCATGATATGCTCATATACCTAGCTCGTGACGAGAGTACAGTGGCTCATTGTATGCCCCTGCAATTGAACTACCCTGTATAAATCATGGTAGGTAGTCCCTAGGATGTCTGCTCCCCACACATACCGACGCCCATGTCCTTCAATCATGCGATAATGGGAGCTAGAAGTAGAGAAGAGTGTCACCTCCCTTGTCTCCGATCAATCACGAGGACAAGATACCCATGATGGATCTCTGAATGATTGGAATAGGATTAGTATAAATTGACCGGACTTTCATCCCCTTATTTGAACCAGATGAGACAACAACATCTCCCATATATGTAGCCCATTACGTCATCGCGACCCTGGATCCTCCTGTCTCTAAATTCAGTTTCCTCCCAAGAATTAGGAGCCCAAGGATGTCGTATACATCTTCTAGAGTAATGGTCCACTAGCCCCTAACACCTTGAAACCGGAAGGTGTTCGATCTACGTCCCTATGGGAGAACAAGTCACATAGTATGTGACTGGTGGGGAAATGTTGGGTAATCATGCAATCCTCAAGATACCTTCCCTCTGTAGAATGTCCCTCTCAACTTGATTCAGCTGATCCAGAATCCCAGGGAGCTAATCAAACACTCTCTCTCTACTTCAACGGATGTATTCCTCCTTCGCATTCACCAAAACATGAGAAAAAATCAAATTAGTAATGTATACAAGAAGACGAGCTCACCAAAAACAAGATAAAATATGAAAAATCCAAAAAATCCAAGTTAATAAACATTTTGGTCATTTTTTTCGAACCGCGCCGCCCATTGCGGGGCGGTAGTTTTAGGACCACCACCCAAGTAGGGCGGTGATTGCATGACCACCACCCCCGCTTTGGAAGGTGATCTGAACCGATTTTCCAAACATGCCCTTAACCCTAAAAAAGCTCAAAAGTGCAAAAAAAGACCATTTTTGACAAAATAAAAGAATGCCCTATGGGCACCCCCTAGAGACTCATTTAAGACAATAAATTGAAAATAATCCCCTAGGTGAACTTTTCAATGTTTTTACATTTTAGGTATAAAAAGAAAAAATGAAAATAACCAACCTTTGACCGCGTTGGTTGATCTCCCACACATGGAGGCATGATCACTATTCCACAACAGTCATTTCGGTTGTACTCTCATCAAAAACAATCACCATGAATCCAGAGCTCCAAATTCGCCAAATCAACAATGCACAAATGAATTGAAAAGTGAGTTTGTTTTGATATATATATATATATATATATATATATATATATATATATATATATATATATATATATATGTTATTTTTAACCTTGTTTTGAGTGTATGTGTTCACAGGGCTGGAGTGTTGGCACATGTATATCTCTATATCCCTGCACAAATGGTAAGTCCTCTTGTCATTTTGATTTAGTGTTTATTTTTCAATATTTTATCTATCTACACTTGAGCCTTCTTTTTTATCTTGCAAGTAGCGAGAGTTTGGGTGGCGACATTTCGACATATGGGTGTGTTAGGTATAACTTCCAACTCCCCTTTTCAGGAACTCCATAATCGGACTCTACGTTTTATACCTTTTCATGGCTAAGACACTTCTCCAAGGGGGAAATATGTACACACCCAAAATTGCATGTCCTACATTATCAGAAAAATGGTTACAAAAGTCCCCAATGATGATTCAGGTCCTTTTAAGGAGGTGTTCGAGTTCCAAAGCCCATTTGTAGTGTATATTTTTTTCGTAGACGTCTTTACTTAGTCTTTTCACACTTTTTCTAGCTTCTGTCTCTTTCTATGCATGTGTTGGCCTTTAGTGTCGGGACTTCCATCCCGCCTAGGCATCGGTTCTAAAAGCGCCACCCAAAACAGGGTGGTTGTCTTGCCCACTTTTTCCATATTCCCTCACGCGTGTTTTAACATGCGACGGTTCACTTAATTTCTCTTTTAGCATGCATCCATGAGCCAAATTGTCTAAAATTAGCTTTAATTTCTTGGTTCTCCTTCCTCCTTCTATTTTTAAATAGATTTAATTAGTTGGAACTATTCCTTCTTGCCTTGAGCTTGAAGGCACCTCCATCCTCCATTCCTACATATTCCATTCTTGTATTCAAGAAAGAGAGCCTCATAATTTTTGTGTATCTTGCATTCTATTGTTGCTACAATCTTGCTAGTAATTTCATAGCCAAGCTTTGATCTCTTGTGCTATCTCTCTTCTACTTGCATTGCATCTAGACTTCCATCAAGTTGACATTGCTCAAGTGCCATCCTCCTACTATTGTTCTTGCATTCTAAATACATTAGAATCACATGAACACTTAGAGAAAGAAAGGAACATACTGAGGGGAAAATACAAATACAACCAATTTTTCCAAAGATCTTGCTTGTCAGGTTGGAATTGTGTGTTTGTTTTCTTTATTTGTTAAATTGTCAATTTCAAATCACTAGTTTTAGTTACATATCAAATAGAGTAGAAAATCATTCATTTCAATAGAGTAGACAATCACAAGTAGATCAAATCATTAGTAATTTTTCCTCTTTAACATTACCAGGGAAGTTGTGGGGAACAATATCCCCTTTCAAGGTCATGATTTTTTCTTCACCTCTGAGGTAGGGTTTGAAGGGTTTTGATTGGATTAGGTTATTTGTTTTAGATTAGATTCACACATTCACACAAGTAACTAGCTACATCTGGATGATTACTTGTCTTTAGTTTATTTATTAGATTAGAATGCATTGCTTAAAAATTAGAAAAGACAAAAATATTTCCTTTGATAGATTAGTTTGCTTTTATTGCTTTGATTTGATATATTGTGAAAAATCCAAAAACATAGATTAGATTTCCTTCAATAATTAGTTTTCTTATCAAAATCATTTTATTTCATTTTGTATGACCATCAACGGTCCACAACAAGAAAATACATACAGTTGTGATCCCTTGGTCCCACAACCCAACGAGCCAAATTGATAACTGACATTGATACCAGTTTATGTTTGACATTCTTACGCACACCTACAAATTTTGTTGAGAAAATAGAACAACTCAATATGCTAAACATCATTGCTAATCAAGCCTATGACTATTGGATTGTTCCTAGCAACAGGGTTTGATTATGTGCATGAACATACAAGGGCCATAGCCTCCACAAGTCTTTGGTTGTGATCCTCAGGTCCCACAACCCAACGGACCTACTAATTAGTTAGACATTGAAACTAGTTTGCGTACATTAATATTCAGATCTTCATAACTTCCACCAGATATTATTGCAAAACTTTCCTTACTAAACATAGAACCAATCGATTAAGAACGTCTGGACCGGACCAAAAATCACCCATAGATCCATGTGGCTCCACCACACCTCTCGTTATTACTTCCATGACCTTGTCTAAAAGTATATACGAGGCACCGCAGTCATTTTCCACATGTTCAACAACCAACCAATAGAATCTCGACAAAGATCAACATTGATTTGAGTCTCCGAGTGGATATTATCTCAAATCGAGCCATTACACCACTTCAAGTGAGGAGAGTATTATTTACCTTAGACTCGTAGATACCTACATTACATGTTGCAGATAAAATATTTCCCAATTAGTTTGATCTCAGCCATTACACTCACATTCACATTCATTCTACACCGCCATTTGTCCGGAACAACCTCGAGAGTTCAAGTGAAAAGAAGGTCACGTGTTGATTTTTTCGTCATACAACTATGCCATATTGGATGATCTACACTTAGCTAGACAACCTTTAATGAGGCTACCCAAGTGTTGCTTTACATACGTACAAGTTGGATCAAGTTGTATGTATTTTGTATATGATAATGTTGAAGCCAAAATTAATTCAATATAAGTAGTCAGTATGCAATAGTGAATCAGTGAAACATTGTAGATAGTATGCAGTTGTAAATCAATGAGATATTGATGAATGTAAGGTTTTTTAGTCAAACCATTTCTATATTGAATGTGGATGCATAGATTCCACTAAGATCTATATACTTCGTTTTAAATTATTATCGTAGCTTACAAATGGATTTCCTTAAAAAAATTCTTTGACCCTAAGCCAAGCATATAAACTAATGTCTGTTAGTTATTGTTTCCTATAAATTTGTGGGCCTTATAAATAATTTTGTTGTAAAATACACATGGATATCATATCGTTTCCTATAAATTTGTGGGCCTTATTGGTTGTCTACATAATAATTTATTGTCTTATAAATTTGTGGGGCTTATTAGTGTTTTTTTGGTAAATTCACACGATTAACATACCTAGATCTGATGGTGTATTCATGGTCGATGTGCCGTATCTTCCACATCTGTCATCTGAATTGTAAAAAAATAACTTTGTTAAAAAAATTGAAAACCATGACAATTGAAGATAGATCTCATTAAACATATTTATAAAATGATTGAAAGTAAATCACCATGTTGAATTGATTGTGTAGTCATCACGGTGAAATGGTTGTACATTAGCTTTTATAGATTTTGGTTGTCTATATAAACAATAATTGTATAAGTAGCATATTTAGGTTAAAATCCATTAAACAAAATCACTTGTTGAAGTTTTTTTCAGAGACGAATCTTTCTTCATGTGAGAATAGTAATGTTTCAAAACATTGCTTGACTATGTGTCTCAACAATAAAAACAATAGATAGTTTGGAATCCACCAATGCACGAAGTGTGAAACTGCCACCGTAAAGCACTAGTACTAGATAATTTTCAAAACAACATTGAGTAAACATCTCATCCTAGAAATCATATGATATTTCACAAAGAAAAGGATGGATGTTTCCTTGTAGGCCAATTTTTCTTGCAGTTACCAATTTTTTTGGTAGTTTCTCCATCCAATCCATAGTGACCTCTTCTCTATAATCATTGTTATTGTTGCGATTACATACACAAGATATTGTGTACATAACACACAAAATCTTGAATTTCCCATTGTTATCGTAGAGTCTATAACATCCATACAAAATTAATACGTCAATGTATTTTACCTTTTCCATGTATGTTTGTACTGTGTTGCTTAACATTTTGAATAACCATCTCATATTAGAACAATAATAATACAATCCAACATACTAGTTCTGATAACTGTTAGAAGCTCCATTATGACATCGAAATAAATATCGTTGGCCAAATTGTAAAAATCAGCGATCACACATTCAACATTGAAAATATCATTGAAGGAATAACTAATAAATTTGATGGAAGATGGAATGGATATGCACATTTACAAGAAAAATTGTCTATGAATTTCATCCTTGCTGGTATATTTCCTTCTAGTGACATCACATAGTTGTCTAATATTGTTTGAGCTGCTGATGGGAAGAACTTCTTCCACCTCATGATCTTTTTTTGTTTTGCCATTTTTCCCAATATGGGAATCAAATTTTCTTTTTCCATTGCTCTCTTCACCCAATAGTACAAAAAATTGGTGGTAGTGTGATTCATGCAATTTAAATTTTTTTGATTACATTGGATTCACTGCAGGATGTCAATACAATATTATCCGGATGCTTATTTCTCAAATAATGTAGAACTTTTCTCTCATTTTGTTGTCTTCTTTTTCTCCGAAAATAAGAATCAAATGTCTCTCTATTATGCTAGCCTCAAAAGACCTAGTTAATTTAGTATTCCTTTTCAACCATGCAATTTTGATTTTGATGGGTCTATCTCCAATTTAGTCAAATACGTTTGCCTCAACATAGTAAACAACTTGGTATGTTTTGGAGGTGAAAGAAAACATTTCTATTCAATAAATGACAAACACAATATTTTTCTCCTTTCTATATAATTTTCTAAATACTATAAATATACCATTTTGAATGTCTTCTGCATTTGAATAACCTGTTTTGTTAGAATATTTTAGAATCCTCAAATTCCAGCCATATTTTGAACATGAATATGGTTTGTTGTTTATGGGGGTATGCATTTCCCATTTCCTAAACAAAGAAACAAACATCCAGAATAAGACACTTATTGTTTTGAAAGTCAAAGTGTTCCACCTGGACACGCAGTTGTCCCCAAATAAATAACTTATGACATGATAAAAAATACTAACTTCCTCATGATTTTCATTTATAGCAAAAAATAACCACATGTCGATGTGGTAGTTTTCAGGGGAGTTAAGTTCCAAAAACCACTCCTCATCTCTTTTCTTCCAACAAATATTTCCTGTGATGAATGGAATTGTTTTGAATGGAGCGTGAACAATGGAAGACATTTTACCTATATTTAGAGTAAAATACATTAATAATTAGGTCATTTCCAAACTTTAAAGTGTTTTTCTCACATTTTCTATTAAGGAATTTAAATACTACCCTAGCAAACACCAACCTCTAGAGTTCTTTACTATGTATCATAACAAAGTAATTAACTTAATGGTTAGCGACCACTAGGCTTCGATAGGACATCTTATGTATCATTCAACTGGTTACAGTAATTCATATTTTGTGGATAAAATCAATAATAATAGTTTTTTTCTAAAAGTATGAAATCGAATTATGATGCATTGAAAGATACAAAACCATTTGCACCTTTTGAAAGTATTACATATGAGTCGGACAAGCTATAACATTATATAGATGACATTATAAGAATGTTAAAAATACACAATTTAGTGGCTAGATAGACTTCTAGTCAACATACAAAAGAACATCCTCAAACAATTCTTAAGCCATTTACACCTTTTTAATGATAAACCATAGAGAAAATTAAGATATAATATTTAGTGTTTCGAAGAGAGTTTGAGGTAGCTTGGGATTTTTTATTTTACAAGATGATGTGATTTATATATATATCGGTCATACTATAGTAGTGAGGATTAGATTCTGTAACAAGACTAATGAACATGTTTAAAGGATGGTGGTTGAAATATCTAATGTTTGGTATTTGAGGAGAATATTTGAACAAAAAATCACATTAACGGAGTTAGTGATAGCTCATATTTTTTGTTAGATAAGAAAATGTTAAATATATGTATATTGGACATACTTTATTCATTATGTCTAAATGTCTATAACTACTCTAAGTATGATATTTTAAGTGTAGCGCTTGGTGGGAAATTCCATGAAAAGCTATAAAAATAAATGGGAAGGATTACACTTTTCCTAAATGTAAGTATGGCCCTCTTCACAATAGTCATTTTCATGGAAACAATGCTCTCTATAAGGTCATGGTGGGTTAAACCTATTTGAGAAAAGATTTGATTATTAACAATGTTTTTGAGTACCAAAAAAACAAGAGTATATTCTCTCTTACTCTGACTATAAGTTAGATTTATAATACTAATTAAAGAAATTTATTCCAAATTATTTGAACTTATGTTAACTTATTTATAGTGCCAGTCTTCTTAGGCTATAAACATTTACTATCTGTACACTTTTGGCTCATATCCATGGCGGAAACAAGTGATACACTACAAATCCTCGATAGGGATCAAGCCATATGTATTGTCCATAAAATATATTGTTTGTAACATATAATTCACAAAGTTTCGTATCATAATTTTTTTACCTAATGCTTAGTTTCATTACTTATCGAAAGTAACGCACAATAGACGCTAGTTTCAACAATTTATTTTATTGGAAATTGTGGTAAAATAATAAATCATGACCTAGCTGAGTGACCACGAGGCTCCTACCATTACGGTCATTGTAAACACTATATGTACAAATTTGAATTGCTAGTTTTTTCATTGATTATAATTATATCATGTTGGATGGAATGTACCTAGTGGAGACAATAGCTGCATTACATACCATATAGAGGGATCAAACCTTACATAGTTCCCATAAGGTATATTGTTTTGAAACACATAATTCACATCGGATCTTATGGGAGAAAATGCTTAGAAAATGCTAAGAATTTTTCCTTATCAAAAGTAAGGGCATAGTGGATGCTAGGTTCAACAATTTTATAATTTGAAAACATTGATAAAATAAAATATCATGCTCTAGTTTAGTGGTCGCTAGGCTCCCACCATTACTAAAATTCATTATAAATACCATACGTATATAGATTTGGGTCGCTATTGTGTTTTCATGGACTATGTAGTACTCACAAGACTTATTGTCGTAACATATAATTCATATCTGTTCGTATGAGAGAAAATGCTTAGTGACAACTAAGATTTTGTATGTATTGAATGGAACACTATAATGTATTGAATTGAATGGTATAGCTTAGTGGTTGTTAGGCTCCTACCTTTACCTCTCATCAATATAAACACTATCTTTACAATTTTGGATCACTAGCCTTAATATGTAGTTCCCATAAGATACATAGTTTTCAACTCATATTTTATATCGTTTACAATCAAAGAAAATGCTTAGCAACCACTAAGCTCCTTTACTTATTGAAATAAATGGCATATCAGAACCTAGTCTCAAAAGTTTCTTATTTTGAAAATAGCCATAAAATAACAACAAATCATGGTATAGCTTAGTGGCCGCTAGCCTCCTACCTTTACCTCTTCTCATTTTAAACACTATCATTACAATTTTGGATCCATGACCTTGGTATGTAGTTCCAATGAGATACATGGTTTTCAACTCATACTTCAGATCATTTCCTATCAAAGAAAATTCTTAGCACCCGCTAAGCTCCTTTACTTATTCACATAAATGACATATCATACCCTAGGCTCAAAATTTTATTATTTTGAAAGTATCCATAAAATAATAAATCATGGTTTAGCTTAGTGGTCGCTAGGCTCCTACCTTTACCTCTTCTCATTTTAAACATTATCTATAAAGTTGTGGATTATTGTGCTTAGTATGTAGTTTCCATAAGATACATGGTTTTCAAGACATATTTCACATCATTTCTTAACAAATAAAATGCTTAGCACTTGCTATGTTCCTTAACTTATTGACAGAAATGACGTATCAGAGCCTAGGCTCAAATGTTTCTTATTTTGAAAATATCCATACAGTAACACTAACTGTATGGTCTTGGATCACTAGCCTTATTATGTATCCCAAATAGCTTGTTTGAACTTTCCACATGGCACATTTTAATTAGATAATTAATTTAAATTAGTGCACACTATATATAACAATGTAGAAATCGATTTTGATAAGTAAATGTCTATATATTATTCTAATAAACTTCAAAACTATGTTTAGGATTTATTTCTTCTATTTTCTTATAATATATTTTTTTCTATGCTTGGTTCAATTATATGTTGTATAATATATTTGTTATTATGTTTATATTATTATAGGCTATAAACAATGAAAAATGTTTATTTTTTAATTTTTAAACCATGTAAAAATAAAAATAGAGAAATTTGAATTCCCCGCATTTTTGGATATTTGAAATTTCAATAGCCCGCCCTTTTGCTTTTAGAGGGGGAAAGTGAAAATTTGAAATTTTCGTATCCCTCTTTTTATATTTTTGAAATTTATTTCTTTTGTGGAATGTGCTAAACAAATTATTAAATACCTCGGAGAAATATTGAGTAGGGTTTATAATTTTTTGGTCAATCAGAAAAGCATGTCTTCAAAATAAAAAATATATGCAAATGTAGATTGTAGGATAAATTTTCAAATCATGTTTTTTTGCATGGATTATAATATTGTTCATGAAAGAAAGGCACACAAAAGAAGCATATAAAGGATGAACACAAAGGATGCACATGAAGGAGGATAGCAATAGAGGTTGTGAAAAGAATCGCGATGATTGTTTGAATGAGATAGCAGATGGAGGTTTCACAGACATCATAAAGCACAAAATAATCCCAGATATTACTAAACTAGGTATTTATAGTAAAGGTGTACCTTTTTTATTGTAGGATCTATTAGTTTCTTTGTAGTTGACTGGTTCTTGTGTTTTTCATGGCATTCCAATCATGATCCACACAAGCCCTACTTTTTCCTACTAAATTGTGCTCTGTAGTCAAGCCTTACTTTCAATTGCTTTTTATTTCCATTCCAAACTTCCTTGTTCTTCATGAAAAATCACTTTTTTGTGTGTTAACGAAATAAATTTTAATTACTTTTCTGCTCAAGTATTTATCTGTTTAACGCTTTCCCATTTCCGCCATTTAATGTCTCTCTTTGGCTATTTTCATTTTGAATTTTTTGTTCTTGTTTATGTGATTTTTTTTTAGGATAATGATAGCTTTTGCACAATCACCTTATTTTTAATTTTATTTTGGTGGGAAACCAAAAATAGTTTAATGTTGTTCATCAAGATGATGCAAAGAAACCTCGCTAATTAATGCATATTACATTTTTTACATGGTTGCCACTTAGATATTTTAGGAAAATATATGAGGTTAAAAATTAATTCAAAACTATAAAACTATATTAAGAATTCAATTGTATGATAATTATTTCCAATTATATACGTGTTTCCATGTAGAATTAACCAAATGTAATGTCTTCATCATTTTTATGGTATGTACATTGGAAGTTAAACACATTATATATGTAATAATATTATTAAATCTAATTTTAATCAATATGCATTTTATAATTAATATATTCTTCCTTTTGAGCCCGCTAATCTATGCCAAAAATTAACATAGCTTTGAGGCTTCCATGATATAATTGGTTATTTGAAACCTATTTATGAAACCCCAATTCTATTTTGAATTACATACATGATTCTACATGTATATTTATATATCCATTATATAAATTATGGATTTATTTGTTATCATTTGTATCTTTTCAATATGATTTCTTTTCTATGAATAAACTCTACCATAGGAAAATTTCTACCCTAACATCTCGCTAGGCTATAATTCTAATTTGGAAAAACATTCATTTTCCTTGGCCCTCGTGGATCAGTTGTTTTTATATAGGAGACACAACATTTTTTGGTCCTAGCGATCACTTTTGTTCTTTTTGTCAACTATTAAATTCACAAAGATTAACAATTTAGATTTATAAAACAACTTCATTATGAACATGATATGTTTACCTTTAAGAATAGATTAGTGAATCGCTAGGATGCAATGAGTAGATGGCGTCGTATGTAAAAACTTGTTTTATAGATTCTCATACGTAATTCCAAGTTTCTATATATTTTTCATAAATGTAAAATAATTCTAGCAGAATCTTGTAAGAAGTAGATAAAACTATACGTTTACCTATATAACATATTAAAGATATGATTTTACATGTATATTTATGTATCCATTATATAAATGCTAGATTTATTTGTTATATTTTATAGCTTTTCAATATGATTTCTAGCAAATATTAAGAATTTAGATTTATAACATAGCTTCATTATGAACATGATATATTTCCCTTTAGGAATAGCTTTAGATGGATGTTAGGGTCCAATGAGTAGATCACGTTGTATTTAAAAACTTGTAGTATAACTTCTTGGTCGCTAGTCCAGGTTTATTTTCTTGTCCTAAATGTAAAAATATTCTACCAAAATCTCATAAGAAATATAGAATTCTAGACGTATAGTTGTGTAACACATGAAAAAATGATTCTAAACGTACATAGATTCATTATGAACATGATATATTTTCCTTTAAGGATAGCTTAGCGGCCGCTAGGGTACAACGAGTCCAAGTCTATATGTATACTATTATATAAATTCCAGATTTATTTTTACCATTTATATAAACTCCTTTTTAATATAATCTAAATGAAAATGTTGGCTACTCTAGCGACCGCTAGGCTATAATTCTTATTTGGATGAAGTCTTCATTTACCTTTGTGGACACAACGATAAGTGGATTTTGTTATAGGAAACACACTTTTTTGGGTCAAGTGATCACTTTTTTATTTCTCTCGTGTTAAATATGCAAAGACTAACAATTAAATTCATAACACAACTACATTATAAAAATAATATATTAACGTTTAAGAATAGCTTAGCAGCCACTAGGCTTCATCAAGTATATCACATTGTATCTAAAAACTTGTTGTAAATATTCATGGGTCTGTCATCATCTAGGTTAGCCCAAGATATATCATTAAGACCTTATGGTGGGTTGGATTAAACAAATTAAATTAAAATAGTTTGAGCTAAGCGGGTGTTAGGTACTTCCACACTATAATATTTTGAGCTTAGTGGGTGTTATAATCTATCCAGTTACCCAATTATATTTTGAGCTTAGCATCCGCTAGCTTATGACACAACATAATATTTGGATCTTAGAAGTCTCTAGGTTTCAAGTAAAATAAAGTAAGATATTATAAGCTTAGCGTCTGGTAGGTTACACCAAAACATAATAATACGATCTTAGTGAATAATGGGATTTAACAAATTAAATCAACATAGTTTGAGCTTAGCGGATGCTAGGTATTTAAACAATATATTATTTCAACAGAAAGATTCACTAGCATTTAACAAACTAAAGAAAGAAATATTGAGTTTAGTTTCCGCTAGGTTTTTTTAAAAAAACTTCAACAAATAATAGTGTAATCTTCAAAGATGCAAACAAGATATGTATAAATTAGTTGAATATATCATATCATTTTAATATTTTAAATTAAGATATTTCGAGCATAGCGCCCGCTAGGTTATGCTACCACATAATCGTTGGAGCCTAGCAGTGGTGGTTAGGATTCAATAAACTAAATTAGGTATTATGAGCTTAGTGGCCGTTAGGTTATGCCACAACATATTATTTGGGTATTCAATTCACTATGGTTTAATAACTTCAATTACAATATTTCACAATATTTAGCATCTCGGAAGGTTATGCCAAAACATAATATTTGGATGTTAGTGGTCATTTGATTTCACAAATTAAATCGACATAGTTTGAGCTTAAGACCACTAGGTATTTAAACAATATGTTATTTAAATTATATCAACATAGTTTGGTTTTAATGGTCGCATTAGGTATTTAAACAATATAATATTTTGATCTAAAAAGTAACTACTATTTAACTAAGTAAAGAAAGACATATTGACTTTAGTTTTGACTAGTATATCAAGTTACTGAATGATATTTTGAACTTAGCATCCACTAGCTTGAGTTTAGTTTCCACTAGGTTATATATCACAAACATGATATGATATGTTACCGAATGATAGTTTGAGCTTAGCATCCGCTAGCTTATGACACAACATAATATTTGGATCTTAGAAGTCTCTAGGTTTTAGTAAAAGAAAGTAAGATATTATAAGCATGGCGGTGGGTAGGTTATGCCAAAACATAATAATATGATCTTAGTGAATATTGGTATTAAGAGCTTAGCGGCTGCTAGGTTATGCCACAACATATTATTTGGGTATTCAATTCACTAGGTTATGTATCACAAACATGATATGTTATTTTAAATTAAGATATTTCAAGCTTAGTGCCCACTAGGTTATGCTACCACATAATCGTTGGAACCTAGTGGTAGTTAGGATTTAAAAACTAAATTGAGGTATTAAGATTACGACCGCTAGGTTATGCCACAACATATTTTTTTGGTATTCATTTCATTATCTTATGTATCACAAATATATATGTATATAAATATATATATATATAAATTAGTTGAATTCATTCTATGATTTTAAGATTTTAAACTAGGATATTTCAATGATAAGTCTTCAAAAAATAGTACATGAGGAACCAATCCATGATAAGTCTTCTAGTAGTGGACTCCCATGATGATTACAAGTAACTTATCATACTAAATATATGCCAAAATATGGGGAAGATTTGTAATCAGCTTCACTTCACCCACAAATACTTCCTATATCTATACACTTCGCTATACAGATAACCATTCCGACCCTTAATCAAAAACTAAAGACAAATGCATCTAGGAAAGATTAGGCCATTTGGCCTCTCAAATCCACCTCATCGATGATATTGACATCCATGTCCCCTTTACTCTGATCAGGAGGAGGAAGAATCGACACAACATTATGACATTTTCACTTTAGGAGCAAGAAGGGAGTTCTATACCCTGATTTTCCACAACTGCCTCCAGACCACACGTAATCACCTACATCCCCCCTGTGTCAAGGCATGGACATGATATTGAAGGCTAACTAGACGCTCTTCCAACTTCTCATTCTCCTTATGCAAGATAAACTTCCTCGAAGATTTGGACAATATGTTTTCCGCACTCAACCCTTGTGCCATGTCAAAAACATTCCTCCACCCTTTGGACTGGTTCAGGTCAAGCATTAGCTTGCACATGATCTCAAAAATATCACCATCATCTTCTTCTTCAAATCACTGTGACGACCGACTAAACCTTCTTCAAGATAATTCCACATAGCTAGGTTATGAATTTTCCCATCCATCCAAGAAGTAAATGATTCCCAATGTCCTTACCTATCATATCTCTCCACCTCTTCCTACTAAGACCACACTCCATGCTACCCAAGAAACCACCAACACCCTATCATCATCGCAGAGAGATAGGAAGCACAACGACCAAAAATGAAAAGAGGAAAGGGGTAGTGAAATGTCTAGCCGACCCGGAGATATAAAGCCACTAGCGCACAACACACAAAAGGAGGTAAGTGTGACAATACAAAAGATCATCGATTAGATATCCTAATCATAAATATCACGCTTCCCATTAAAAATATTAAATTCCCAATGCCATCTTACATGTCATGTGTGTATAACCCTTAATCGATTTTATCTATCATGAATGCAATCTATCGATGTCATAAATGACCATTAAAGTCGCGGATGCCATATCCTCTTGTCACACCAAAAAGGTTACCCTCATAATAATCTAACATTTTTATTAAAATATTATAAGTCACTACATTTTGACAAATTAAAGTAAGTTGTTTTGAGCTTATCGACCTCTAAGTTAATCAACCATGTTAACTTTGGAGAAATGTATAACAATCAAGATCTGTATAAATTAGTGACTTTATTATATGATTTTAAGATTTAAAATTAAGATATTTCGAGCATAACACCCGCTAGTTTATGCCACCACACAATATTTGCATCCTATTGGTGGTTAGGATTTAATAAATTAAATTAAGATATTTTCAACATAATGGCCACTAGGTTATGCCACAACATAATATTAAGATCTTAGCAATCTCTAGGTTTTAAAAAAGAAAGTAAGAACTTAAGAATATAAATATTTTGAACTCAAAATATTTATAGTATTTAACAAACAAAAATATATATTGACTTTGGAGATATTTATAGCAATCAAGACCAAGTATAAATTAGCTAAATATTTTTTATGCATTTAAGATTTGGAATTAAGATATTTCAAGCTTACCATCTACTAGGTTATTCTACCACATAAAATTTGGAGACTACCAGTGGTTTCAAATACTTTGAGCTTAACATCCAGTAGCCTTTACCACAACATATTATTTAGAGATTGAATTCACTATTTTACAATTAACAAATTACAGGAAGATATTTTGAACTAAGATGATGCTAGTTTAAACAATGACATAATATATGGAGGTTATGGTCGATAGGATTAAACAAATTAAATTAACATATTTTTAACTATGCAGAGACTAGGTACTTCCATAATATATTATTTCAAGCATAGTGGTTGCTATCATAAATTTTTAGAGCTTGGTGGTCATAGGTTTTATCAAAATAAAGTAGGATACTGTGATCTGAGAAGCCACTAGGTTATACCAAGACATAAAATTTGGAGCATAGCGATCTTAAGGATGTAAGAAAACTCATTAAGATATTAGGAGCTTAGCCATGACTACGATATGCCAAAACATAAAACTATTTGGAATTATAGTAAAAGGGGTTTTCCCAAATGACCCACATACTTACACAAAAATCCCTCATGGCTAGATATTACAGTGAAACAAGAAGAGAAAAATCCCGTATGAAAAAAAACAAAAACCAAAAAAGTCCAAAACCGAAAAATCCAAATTACATTTTATGGATATTCATGAGAGTAGTTGCTTCATCCTTAGCATCGGCAATAGGGATTCCTTGAACCAACACATCCACTAACTTAATGTGTTTTCAAGAATTCTTCATTGATTTTCATCCAGGTCATGTCCATGTGAATTTTCCATTCCTTGATAAGATACTGAGTGTAACATAATCTTCAATGGCCTCATGCATGTAATCAAGAGAGATCTTCTCTAAATGGTCCTTGTGTTCCGAAGTTATAGTGGGGAGCCCATTTTTTGTGATAGAGGAGAATCATGGTAAACCGAGGAGAGATCCCACAACACATATGGAATTTATGATTCCATGCTAAATTCCATGCAAAAAGGTGGGAGGGAATTCACACATGCTTCCGTGATCAGGTGAGTTGAGTTAGTTGTAGCCATTACAATGTCAATGGAGATGAGAGGAGAAGCCAGAGAAGCATCGGAAAGAGGTGGAGAGGAAGTAGATGTGGGTCCAAAAGTTTAGAGACCTTAGGAGAGTGCTCTAAGGTGTTCGGAGGGTTATGAGCCTCTAGAGAAGATGAGGGATACCCAAGAGAAATAATGGGGCTAATGATCATGATGTCTAAATCAGAGTTAGAAGGGAGAAAAGGGGCGGTGGTGATGATAGGAAATAGGATCTGGTTATGGAAGAGGAGAGGGGACATGACATTTCTCACCTATCTTATAGGGGAAGTGTGAGATTTATTTTTGGGAAGCTTCCATTTTAAAGAGAAAATACAAAAGGCCTTGGTGTAGGAAAGGACCTTCATCTTCTCTAGCCATTTTAAGGGACCTCTCAAGCGATTGAAATAGAAAATCCACAAAGTTTACCTTCCAATCATGTCAAATATGTGTAAGAAGAAAAATATAAGGTCCATAGATCATTTTGTAGCATCATTATAGTGTGAAGTACCTCCTTAATTTCTCAGCAACCCTATCCCAAGGTTGTGGAAGTGAGTCCCGTTCATAGCCCGAGTGATACATTGTTGGATTTTCACCAGGATACATGAAATCATCCATCTCCTCCTAAAGTGAGTGTTTAAAATAAATTTCTTCCTCTGGGGAGCCCCATTGAAACTACAATGGACTCTATCAAAATAAAAATTTAGATCTTTCCCACTTTGACTCTTCCTTTCTTCCATGTTTTCCAACACACTACAGGTTACTCTGACAGAGTGACCAAACAATCTTTCCATAAATGATGTAACACCACCATCATGAAAAATATTCCATACTATCGGGTCGGCCTTGACCTCTTCATAAGAAGAAGGCTCAATGCATTTTTGGTGTTACCCATAGTGAACAGGGCTATTGTGAAAGTGATTTCAAAGGCCCTTGATATAGACGATGCTTAAATAGAGATGTCAAGCACCTTCATTCCAATCTTCAACTCATGTCTCCAATATTTCTAATTGAATTTTTTCCTAATTAGTAATAGTCATTAATTTATCCCATCCATCACATGAATGCAATCTATGAATGTCATAAATTCCCAAAAATCCACAAATGTCTTATCCTCTTGCCACCACCAAAAGAGGTTATGCCTCAACATAACCTAACAAATTTTAATCTTAGTTAATGTTCAGCCAACCCCAACATTAATTAGTTAATGTTCTTACAATTATTGCATTTAGTGGAGGTTGAAGGTTTGAATGTTAGTGATATTAGATGTATTTAGTTAATATATATTATAAAGGAAGAATCTGTAAACAAAATGAAGCAAGGTGAAATAAATAACATTGCTAGACATGATTTCATACTATATAGATTATCAGACAACAAATCATAAAGCAATATATTATTAGAATTTATTTATTGACACTTCTATTTGTTACATTTAGGTTCTCCAAGGTTGTTCATTCTACACATGGAAATGAAGTGGGTAAGCACATAGATGTTATAGGAGCACAAGTAACACTTATGATGGGGAGATTTGGTGAGGTGATTTCACAAAACATTGTTTGACTGGAATGAGACAGGGACGGTGTTGTCTCAAAAAAATGCATCCCCATGAGTCCTCCCCATCCTGGGGTCTGATTTTTTCAATGGAGAGCAAGCGTGTTTAGTTCAGACAAGATAAAATTAAATGTAGATACAATTACATGTACGTGGAAATAATAATATCCTTATTGGGTTTGTGTTCTCTTACAGTACAATTGCATTCATAATTACAAGTATAATTATGTACATGACAAGAATAATATGTTTTTTCATCTTTTAACTAGCCTCATGGATGTTAAAATTTCTTCTTATATTAAACCCTTACATGAATTCAGACTAGTGTGGGTATATATATTAACTTGAATCAATATTGTTTTTGTTGCAGGTACAGTCGGTAGTTGCTTTCTTATATTACTTTAAGTGTATTGGTTGCTTTCATTTAACAAGTTACTACATGATATTTTGAGCTTAGCGTCCACTAGCTTATGACACAACATAATATTTGGATCTTGTGGTCTCAAGGTTTGACCAAAAAAAAATTTAGAAATTATTGATATTTTAGTGGGTGGGATTTAACAAATTAAATCAACCTAGTTTGAGCTTAGTAGGTGAATGTATTTGAAGAATATAATATTTCGAGCTAAAGAGTCACTATCATTTAATAATCTAAAGAAAGACATATTGAGTTTAGTTTCCACTAGTATCTCCAATGTTAATCTTGTAATGAACTTCCACTTGGTTGGAGGATTGAATTGATATAACAAAAAAAGGTATAGTAGTTTGGGATTGAAGTGAAATTTGTAACCTTTTTTAAATTTATTACTACTTGAACAGAAGTGCGACTAATGTCATGGATGTTAGAAGTTCTTATTATTGAAAGGATTGAAAGATTTGTTAATTACTATAAAATGCCTTTTATGTTGTACTTATAATATGTTGTTGTTTGAATGAAAAAATATTGAACATGTTTTTAAAATAGTATGGTGTTTTTAAAACGTTCTAGATCAATTACTTTCACAAAAACATTTTCTTACATGCATTGATGGAGATAAATGACTACAATGCTTAAGTATAACACATGACATATCAGTTATTGGACCAAACATATTCATTTTCAAAACATATGTTGTCTTGCAAAGGATTTCTGGAGGAAAATTGGACTAAGGATTTACTCCCCAAGGTCAAAAACATGAAGACTCATGCAGATACTTTACATGGGATTTGAATGTAAAGATCGGAGGACAAAAATTGTATTTATTTGAAAGATTTGTTACTTACTAAAAAATACCTTTTATGTTGTACTTATAATATGTTGTTGTTTGAATGAAAACTATTGAACATGTTTCTAAAATAATTTGATGTCTTTTAAACGTCCTAGATCATTTTTTTTGTTAGAGTAGGTATTTACCTTAGCTCATGTTCACCTAGGTACTTTATTTACCTTTATTGTATTTATCCTCACCCACTTATGTGTGTGGATATTTCTTTTATCTTATTTATATATCAGGAGATATTATCTAGTTGTTAGGTATAGTTCTTTCCTTGATCTATGGTATTGACTACATCCTTGATGTCTAGTTCTCTCCTAAATCTATGGTCTTGACTAGTTCTTTGATGACTAGTTATTTCCTTGATTTATGGCTTGATCTATGACCTTGACTGGTTCTTAGATTGTTATTCCTTTCCTATTTAAGCAAGGCCCATTCTCAATGTATTACATTGAGTTCCATAATAATATATGATATTATTTCTCATTTGTTTGCAAAGGTTTTATGTAAAGTTATTCTGGCAAATTGCTTTCATCTTATTGATCATGGTGTTTGATTAGCATCTATGTTCTTGGCTTGGTATGATTTGGTTATCATTCATTTCATGGTATCAGAGCTGGATATTGCTGTTGACATCCGTCTGTAAGTTTTATTTTGCAAATAAATTCATCAGTATATTCATATATTTTGGATTTGGTCGTATTTTGCTGCTACATGCATTTTTATGGAAAATAGAGGCTTCATTGATCCGGAAGGTGTGTGAAAACCCTAAGATCAACTGTAAACTTGGCCATTTTCTATACCGCATCAGCTTTTGCATTTTTTTTGTTATAGAGAAGCACATTGGTTCACCTTGGGATTTGTGCCCACCGTAAAAGAAATCACGGATTATTTTTTTAGTTCTATTGGATTTTTTGAGATATACACAGAGCAATTTTTTTGTTGCAGCGTATTTTCTCGATTTACGTGTAGGAAGGTTTTTGGATCTTTCCTTTTTTGGCAGGGGTCCACGGATGTTGTGCATGTTTTTTGCTATTTCGAGCAAATCCGTAGGTTGCTATTTTTGGCAATAAATGTCACTATCAACACAATCCAAAAATAGTATTTTTTACCAGAAGAGGTAATTGGATGTGACTTTCTTGAAAACACGCGACACACCCCAGAATAGTAAGTTGTGCAAACACCCATTAAAATCCTTAGCCCTTGGTCATATGGTATGGTCATATGAGGGCTTAAAGCTTGTGATTCCTATAACTAAAATAAATAACAGAGCAAAATATTAAAAACTTGTATCTTTTGATCAATAACTCGGTTTTGAGTGCCATTTTTTGCAAAAGTGCTTGTTTTTTCGTGTTCTTTCCATTGGAGTTATTTATTTTGAGACTTGCACTATAATTATAAAGTGCCAAATATGGAGGAGTGTTGTAATCAATTGTGGAATGTAATTTGGTGAGCCCGACATCCTAAATTTTGGGAGTTCATAGTTTGTACCTATCATGGATTCCGAGAATGATATGCTTTTCTCTTAAGCATGTGGACTTTGCCGGATATTGTAAAATTTGTGGAAGAAAATAGATCGAACAAGAAGAGAAATTATTTTCTAAAATCACTCATTCACGATAAGAATACAATAGTACACTACTTCCGAGAACAAACTTTCTAGCCTACAACATCACCATCATATTGTGGAAAACCACAACCATGCTCCTAGTCTACTTGCCTATTACTCCCGTACTCCACCGACATTGATGATCGCCAATCTTTGGTTTTTGTTCCCGCTCTTGATGCTCATACACCTATGAAGCTTCTTACTACATGCTCTTCCACATCTCGTGCCTTTACAATACCACATGTTGTGTATCCTACTCTCTTTCACCGCACGGATTTTTCAAGAAGCATACCACATACATTGAGATCTCGCATGCTCTATTCTATGGGTCTCACTCTGAATGAGTCATTGTGATGACATATTCGAGGGTACTTGTTTCCTCTATTCCATATGTTAACCGGAATTCTTGTCATGACATTGGTTTTCGATAAGTAGATACTTCATTGGGATCACACATCGATAGAGCTCCTTTTTTTTTGTTCGCTCGAATCTTTCTAAGGATCATGAGCAACACATGAGTTCTCGCACCTTCACTCAGTGCTTGAGAAAATTGAGATTTTAGCTATCAGACATGATCAACCTGACACATATTCTGATGTTCTTTTGCATGCACCCATTGTGCATTTTATACCAAGTCATATGCAAGAATCTTCTTCATCCATCCGTGTTGATTTGGGGTGGATATTTGATCACTCATATGCGGCGACATAGGCATTCGTTGAGAGGACTCTACAGGTGTGTCTCCTCCACCATTCAGCCTCTTGCTCCACTTTCTATACCTTTTGCATTGTGATGCTTTTTGTTTTGAGCATTTTTCTTTAGTAGGTGTAGTGTATCTCTCTTATTTGTTGAGATATTTTGTATCTGTAGTTTCGACACTTTTGGCATGTTGATAGTATCTCTTATGGGGGATCTATTCGGTGCATTCCAAATTGTTAGTTTTTCAAAGTGTTCAAGTATTTGTTTTGGGAAACTCATACTGATTTGAAGCATCACTCCACCCATTCAGCACTTGGGTGGGTGTGGTGTTGATCATGCTTCTTCGAGTTTCATGTCCTTGCCTTGTTACCTTGGCTTTTCTTGGATCATAACACTGGAGTTTGTGTCCTTTCCTTTTTGCTTTGGTTATTGTTCTTGGATCATGGCACACCTATTTGTAGCAAAGTTGGTTGAATTATTTTTGGTGTTTTGTTGCACTTTCGACATCACTCCGTTAATAGTCTCCTCAGTATGGAGATATTATGGTGAATCCTAGTGTGTCAGCTTGTTTTTGAGATCTATGATCGAGCAAAGCGGTGGATTGAACCAAACTTCTTCAGACATTGTACAAGTTTTTTTTTAGCCAAGCTTCTTGGGATGCCTTGAGCAGGTTTTACTCTCTTTTACTTTATTATTACATCGGTTTTGGGACTCATGCGGTGTCTCTTTTTCCTAGTTATTGTACATGAGTACCTTATCGTGCCTAGTTACCGAGACTCATACTATGGACATGCCACATCTATTTTAGCCCCTAGCTTCACTTGAGGGGGTGTTAGAGTAGGTATTTACCTTAGCTCATGTTCACCTAGGTACTTTATTTACCTTTATTATATTTATCCTCACCCACTTATGTGTGTGGATATTTCTTTTATCTTATTTAGATATTAGGAGATATTATCTAGTTGTTAGGTATAGTTCTTTCCTTGATCTATGGTATTGAATAGATCCTTGATGTCTAGTTCTCTCCTAAATCTATGGTCTTGACTAGTTATTTGATGACTAGTTATTTCCTTGATTTATGGCTTGATCTACGACCTTGACTGGTTCTTAGATTGTTATTCCTTACCTATTTAAGCAAGGCCCATTCTCAATGTTTTTGCATTGAGTTCCATAATAATATATGATATTTTTTCTCATTTGTTTGCAAAGGTTTTATGTAAAGTTATTCTAGTGAATTGATTTCATCTTATTGATCATGGTGTTTGATTAGCATCTATGTTCTTGGATTGGTGCGATTTGGTTATTGTTCTTTCATTTTTCACATAAATGCTTTTCCTACATATGTTTATGGAGATCAATGACTATAATGCTTAAGTATAACACCTGACATATCAGTTCTTGGACCAAACATATTCATTGTCCGAACATATGTTGTCTTGCAAAGGATTTGTAGAGGAAAATTTTGATTAAGGATTTACTCACCAATGTCAACATGTTTTTCTAGTTAGTTATTCAAAACAAGATTTTAACACTAGATAATGTGAGAAAGGATACAATTAATAATTGGACCATAAGAAATATCCTTAAAGATAATAAATAATTTTTTGAAAGAGTTTGATAAATGTAATTATTCATACCCCTAGAAAGGGTAATAAATGTGCAGATTATCTTGCCAAATTGGGGGCTAAAGGTAGTAATTTTAAAGTGTGTGAGAGGGGAGATGATATCACCAATGTTATTAATATCATTAAGAACATTAAGTACAGTTGTGTTGGTGGTTTTTTTCCCTCATTTTGATTTCATCCTTATATTTATGGTTAAGACCCTTCCACGTGTAGGATATATGGCGGGATTTGTATTAATTTTTCTCTTACAATTCATTTTTTCCATTATTTCTTCCATTTTCAATATCATTCAACTAAAACCATGGGAGGTGGTCATTTGAGAACCAAGCCCATGAGCTATGGTGCCCTAAAGGACAACCCCTCCTTGTGGCGCATTCTAAAATTTGGGGGTTTAGGAATTTCATCTCAAAATCATAGGGTTTGATCCTTATCTTGCGTTAGAGTTTGGTCGGGCATGGAACAATGGTAGCATGGTGATTTGTGGCATGGAAATTTAGGTTTCAGAGGATTCAATAGTATAGTGACTAGAATGGATATAGAGGGCTTAAATATATTCAAATACCACACTAGACGCAAGCATGAAATTTATACTTTCTTCGTGGTAAAGAAATGGTTTACCTACTAGTAGACAATATAGCTAGATTTTGCATCCTTGATATTTGGAATATGGTCTGCCTCCACCTTATGAGGTACATTAATCTTGAAGTGAATTATAGAAATATATTTACTCACCATATCACTATGTTTAATATGTTTAGGCATAAGATTGCTATGAGCCTTCCTTTTTCTTGTTTATGTCGCTCTCTCGGTGAATGATTTTCAACAGGGAAAGATTAATACCTCGATACACCATGGACTAATTATTTTTAATTTTAAGAATGGTAAACTAGTGGTGGAAAATGAATTAGATCCAAAATCTAGGGATTCAAATGAAAATTGTACTCTTGCAGACCATATGAACAAACTGAGGAGAAAGAAGAGTAAGGCACATCAGGGGAATGGTAATCTTGGTACTAAAGCTGCATGTTCTCTGATTGATATGAAAAGGGATTCATCTAAATAGAAAGAGAAAGTGGAGCTGGGTTGGGATGTGGATTTTGATTAAATTTCTCTCAGGGTGATTCAGGTGGAAATGGATATGGAGGCCTTAGGTGAAGTTAGAACAAATATGGAAAAATTGTCATGCATTACATCGGTGCCTCTAATAAAATTGGTATCACCCAAAACTCTATCAGGGCCAATATGGTAGAGATCAAAAGTTTGGTTTTGGAGTTGCAGGGGCATGTGGTCAAGCTAGAGAAGGGACACAAAGTTCACAGGTATAATATCCACCTTAGTAGTTCTGATGAGGAAGAGTAGGTTGAATACCACATCCCTATCATGAGGAAGAAGGATGATAATATGAAAGGACAGGAGGATCATCAACCAGAGGAGTACAAATGTTTGAAGACTAACTAGTCCATTGGATCTTGGAGATTTTGTTTGACTGTTTGTGGACTGTATCATTTGGGATGTTTTCCCTCCATGTTTTTTGATTTTTCCTTGTATTGATATGTTGGATTGTAGTTTGGGATAAGTTGTTTTAGCCATTTTTGTCCTATTTCTTTTTGTTCACTCTTGGTGATGCTCACAATGCATTCTATTGTAAGGTTTATGGGTGCCTTAATCCATGTATAAATTAGCCACTCATTATGTTCACGTATATTTAATAAGCCTTATTAATAGTAATGTTTTTAATGACATTTTAAATTAAACAAGATAGATCATTAAGTTCATGCCTTGTGGATGGGAGATGTGCTAGTTGTGTGATTGTTTTCTTAGAATTATTATTTTTATTAAATAGAATAAATCAATGTTGCAACAAGGCCTCATATTTGTCAAATCAATACTAACTAGAAAATAAAGAAAAATATAAATAAGTTTTGTAGTTTAAAAAATTATTTAAATAAATTACAAACATTAGAAAGTTGAAAAGTTATAGATTTTTTTATTTTGATTGGTGGATTGAGGAGAAATTTTAAGTAAGATGTTTTGAGCTTAGCGCCCACTAAGGTAACCTAATACTTCCACAATATAAAATTTTGATCTTATGGATCACTAGAATTTAACAAGTCAAAGAATATTATGTGACACCATAGTAATTATGTGACACCAAGTCAAAGAATATTATTTTTAGCTTAGCATCCACTAGCTTATGTGACACCATAGTAATTGGATATTATCGATCGATAGGAATTAACAAAATAAAGTAAGATATTGTCATCATAGAGTCTGCTAGGTTATGCCACAAAAACATATTCCGATGTACAAAAACTATGTCCATTTTTTTGTAAGGGTTAATATGGGGTTTTGAAAGGACCCGCATCCTTTTACAAAAAGGTCCTTAAGAGAATATGACATTGAAGCATAGAAGAGAGAAATCTATAGGTAGAAAAAGACAAAAGCCACATAGCCATGACGCAAACAAAGAAAATTTACATTTTGTGAAAAGTTTTGAGGATAGATATTGCTTCCATAGTACTAACATCTTAGATTTTCCTTGTTCCTCGAATTCTTCTTTCACAAGTTTGTATTCGTTCTTTTGTTCTCTAAAATCTATTTGGTTCTCCTACTCTTACATTACCATATTTTTTCTGAAATAGGTCACTGTAATCCAACACCAATACATTCAATGGAAACTCATTTTTAACATAAGTATCTTCTAAAATATTATCATTGACAATTTCAACGATGTCGTGGCCATTTAATTTTGCTAAGTATGTGCGATGAGACTATTTTTGGACAACAATAAGGCCAACAAAATAATATCAATTTTATAAAATACATCTACTCTTCTATTCCTGCGCACCACCATGTCCATAAATCGATTCCGATATTCACTTTTTTACCATGCAAATTGAGCCACCATCCATACCACCAGGCTTATTTTTCAAGACTCAACAAAACAAGTTCTTGGTAGGTGTTTTTGGTTTTTAAAAATTCTGCAAATCTTCCTCTCAATGTTCTCCATTCCACCCTCTTTCATTTCTCTAAAAAATGTTTACTATATTACAAAATTATTTATTTGATAAAAAAAACTACCTTCTACAAAATATTGAATAACAAACTTGCTTCCATTTAATTATCTACAAAATACCTACATGGATACAAGCCCTAATCAGCTATGGAAAAGTTTACATCGATATAATCCCTAATCAACTATGGAAAATTTTACATTACCATAATTTTGTAATTTTGGAGGGACTGAAGTTGAGAATGCATACCAATTTTTTTCATGGAGAGGAAATCAAAAAGTTTCCAAAACTCAAGCACAAAATTTTTGATGCTTCAGACCGATGATGTTTTTCTATTGATGAATAAGCTTAGGCAATCACGAAGAGAATCGAAAGGTAAATGTTAAAAATATACACTTAAAAACTTTCTACTTATAGTGATATGTAAAAAATTCCAACCAATAATTTCATTAGCACGTGAATTTAAGAGGGCACGTGTATGATTTTACATTGCTTTTCATTAAATGGATGATAACAATTACATGCTCCAAAAGGCACACATATTTCGAATGACGCATGCATTTTTAAATGGAAACATTTACATAGCTCAAATTAATGGCTAATTAATGTTGAGGAAAATACAACATTAATCAGCATTTTCCTTACGAAATGGCTATCATCAATCTGCAAATACTTGCAAATATTTATAATAAAATACTTGTAAATATTTGTAATAAATGTCACACACAAATTGCATATTTAATATTTAACCGTCAATTATTAATATAGATTTATATATAAATTACAAAAATTATAAAAATTTACATCAATATATATTAAAAATAATGAAATTTATACATAATAATTGGTATAAATAAACATTATTTTGTATTTTTAAAGGGTAGTGTTGACAAATTACCGTTACCCAAAAATTGTTTGACAGGTGAATTATCACACTTAGTTGTGTAAATCAAGACTCACACTTAGCGATGCGAATCAAGACTCGTACCTAGAAGTGCAAGTCGAGACTAACACTTAGAAGTGTAAGTCGAGAGATGTGTGACTCAAGGCTTGCACTTAAACATGTGACCAATCACACTTGTAAGTGTGATCACTCGCACTTATACACTACTTACAAAATTTATAAATGACAATTCCATATTTTTTAACTATGTTTAATATATACAAATAAATTATTTATATAAATGTATATAAATATTGATGGTCACCTTTTAAACATGTGAGTCACACGTGCTAGTTCTATAAAATATTTGAAATTATGTTACGTCTAAAATCACGAAAAACTAAACAACGTCAAATTTAACACCATTCAAGGAAGTTCAGGGAAGGTATTTTCAACATCAATGTTTATTGATTTGAATAAGGTATGCATGAATACTCATATATGTATGATGATATTAAGATTGATATTTGGCATAAATGACAAAAATCACTTACGCACTATCTTGAAGTTAGAGGCCACTTGGCTTATTTAAGTTAGCAGCTATTTATCTTATGTAAGTTTGCAACTGCTTGGGTTATGTAAGTTAGCAACCGCTTAGGTTATATAAGATAGAAACCACTAGGATTATTTAAGCGGGTTGTCATTAGGATTATGTGGTGAAATTGGAATCCAATAATAGTGTTATTGGAGTCCAAGAATAGCAAAAATGGAGTCCAATAATAGGAAATTGGAATCCAATAGTAGCTTAAATTGGAATCCAATAATAAATAAATGGAACTCAAATAAGTCCGATAATGAAAATATTAGAATCCAATATTTCTACTAATGGAATCCAATATTGCTAAAATGGAATCTAGTATATCCAAAAATGGAATCCAATATATGCAAAAATGGATATGGATTTTTTCCAATACTTGAAATCTGGAGTCTCAATTCACCGGAATATGTCCCGATCTAGTGAAATAAGTGTTACCCTCACAAACTCAATTTTCCATGTCCCCCTCTCATGTTTCCCTCACCATTGGAAAAATTTGTAGAGGTTGGTATCCCCATGTCACTTTTCCCCCCATTTTAAGGGGGAAAACCATAGTGTGTGGTTCTACTTGGGTTGGATTGAGGTGCATTAACTAGGTTTCAAGTGGGGAAATGAAGGAGGGATGGTAAAAATGTTATCCTTAGTCAATTTTCATCCATTGTTAGTCATTTTAAAAATCTCTTCATGTGATCCTTTATTTTTACGTTGCCAAAATATTACCAAAACCCCTCATGCTCCAAAACACTATTTTTATCATTACTTCCAAAACCCCTACTTCGATTGTCATGAAATATGAACTGTAGAATCCTTGCAAAAGTGCCTTTAAGGGGAGTATGTAGATGAATCCATTAATTATACATTCTATTTTATACAACCATAGTAAAATTTCAGCTAAAAATATCTATTTTTTAGATCTACACAAACCTCGTTGATTGAAATCCTCTCGAAAATTAGAGCAAAATCCCATAATGCAAAATAGAAACTTTTAAAATTGGATTCATTCAAATCTGATACCACGAAGGAAAATTTATATTTTTAGTAAGTTTCCATTGGAGAAATTAATATTGATAGTAATTCCAATAAAAATTTGAATTCAGATACCTCATTTCATTCCTCCATGTTCGAGACACTCAAAAAGAGGCAGATTGGTGAAACTGAAAAACTGGACAATCATGATGAACATGCTAAAAATAGTAAATGAATGAAATGAGCTCAAAATGATCACATGTCATTCCTTTGTGTATTTTGTAATGATTCGACACTCACAATATTTTTTCTCTTAATTCTCAAGTAAATTCCTACATTCCCCGATGTGGTGAGCATAAAGTGCCTAAATGGGAAACTACCAATTTTGTCCCGAGAACCATTTCACTTCATCTCACATGGATTGCATGATCCTAATATGGATGGAATTTATTTTTTCCCTTTCTCCTTCCCTTACTCCTGTATCATAAATATTTTGATTAATTCTTCATTCACCATCAATGCTCTCATAGTGATAAAATTATGATCATGGTTATGCGAGAAAAATTCACCAAATTCTCCCCATGTGAATGATTGTTCATAAATATATGGCAGTGTCTCAAGAAGAAGAAAAATTGTCTCAATGAGGGAAGTCATTTTTTGATATTTTTGTGGTCTACCTATCACTTTTTCATCACTCCTCGTCTCAATGTGTCCAAACAGTGTTGTTGAGGCTCATCATTTCAAGGGTTTTTAAAAGGGGCAAATATTTCAAAGGATCAATCTTCATCAGCGGTGCATCATAGTGGAGGGTCATCATATATAAATATTTCATCTTCATCATCATCGGAGCTGATCTCCATTAAGGGTGGAGGTACCTTTATCCTTTCTTGGGATCATATTTTCTCCCATTTCTTCTTTCTTTCTCCCTTTCTCCCCTTCTCCTCCCCTTTTCTAATTCCTCAGTGTATGTAATCATGAAATATTTCCTTTTTCACTTAAGTGAATCTCTAATGTTACATTGTAAAAGTACCTTTTGATTTATAAAAAAGAGACTTATTTCCTCACTTCTAAGGAAGATGAAAAGTCACAAGTGGAATAAGAACTTGAAAGGTCATGTGGGGGTAGATGAGAAGACAATTTGCAATGTTATAAATTGGAATGACTTCTCCATTCCAAGAGATTTTTTTATAGAGTTTTGAAGTTTTAGTTTTTGGCTAGAAATTTTGGATTGTTGTATGTTGTTGAGATTTGTATCACCACTACACAAGAAATAAGAGTTGCATTTCTTCCATTTATTTTCTTATGCTTTCCTCTATTCTCTCTTTATTTCCTAGCTTTGCAAGCATAGTGATCTTGAACAACCAAGAAAAGGCTTTATACTTTTGAGGAACAAATTAATGGAAATTTGTGTCTTTAGTTTGTTGATCTCATTATTGTTTGCATAAGTTATATTCTTCTAATTGAATGTGGACCCACTTTGGTTGATGTATGTGGATTCTACAAGCCTACCCACAACATTAACCCTCTCTCCTTATTTCTCTTTTCCCCAATTACTCCCTTCACCGAAAAATTCCTCCCTTATACTTTTGTACAAGAAATCTACCATAGGTTCATTGGAGTGTCCCTGTGTGATCCAAGGAATAATGACCACACATAGTTCTTAGGTATTTTACAATCAATAATGGGATCCTACCTATACACAAGGAGGGGCTTATCCACATGACCGTTTATTGAAACACCTAATTATAAACATGACAAATTATTTCACCAACATGAACATAAGAGTATTGACTAGTTTATAGTCTTCCATTCTAAACTTCTTCAACATCTCTTTAAAATATTTAGTTTGTGAAATAAATATACTCTTGTCGATTGAAATTTGTAAACCAAGAAATAAGAATAACTCACCAAGCATGGAAATTTCAAATTCCTTTTACATTTCAATAACAAAATAATGACACATCTTGTCACCACTTCCTCCAAAATTAATATCATCAACATATACAACAATAATCAACTAATTCTCACATTTTTTTGATGTAGAGATTGTTATCAACAATACCCTTCTCAAAACCTCATATCTTTGTAGATACTTTTCTAGTATTAAATACTAGACTCTGGGGCTAGTTTCAATCCATTAAGATCTTTCTTTAGTTAATCTTTATCATCTAATAAAACAAATCCTTATGGTTGTTCAATGATAATTTCTTCTAAATTCTCATTTAGAAATGCTGGTCCGAAATCCATCTAATATACTTTAAAATTATTGAAATAAGTAAATAACAAAAACATTCCTATAGCTTATAACCATACAATAAGAATTTTTTTCTTCAAAGTCAATTCCTTCAACTTTTGCATATGCTTTACATACCAATATTGCTTTATTTCTTACCCCTTGACCATATTCATTCAACTTGTTCCTATAAACCCTCTTGGTGTCAATCACTTTTTTATGTTTTGGTCTTAGGACAAGTTCCCATGTTTCAATCTTCTCAATCTGATCTAGCTCTTCCTCCATTGCTCCAATCCAATGCTTTTCTTCACTTTCTTTAGTAAAATTATTAGCTTATATATTGGATAGTAAAGATATATTATCATGTTAAACTACATTTTCTAGTCTTCTTCTTATCTCGTAATCCAATGATTTTGTCACCTATAATCTATTCTTTTGCGTGGTTCCTTTGGACTAATATGGATGGTGTTTTTATATATTTTCTTTCAACTTCTTCCTTTTCATTTGTTTCTTAATCTTTGATGTTTACTTCCTCTAAATAATTAGTTTCTTGTGTTTTATTCTTCTTATACTTGATATCATTCACTTTTACATTTGCACTTTCAACAATCTTCTCGTGTGTTCATATTGTAGCAGCTATATTATTTTTGTTTCAAATAATAACCAATAAAAATACCTTCATCAAATCTAGAATCAAACTTACCTAAGTCTTCATCATCTCTTTTGATATAGCATGTGCTTCCAAACACTCTGAAATATTTGATTGTTGTTGGTCTTCCCTTCCATAATTCATAAGGTTTCTTGTTGTTATTTACTCTAATTTTCCCTCTGTTCAAAATGTATACAATATTGTGTTGATTCGCTTCTCTCCAAAACATATTAGACAACTTAGAATCATTTAGCATTATTCTTTCCATTTCTTGCACTATTTGATTCTTTCTTTTCTACAATGCCATTTTGATTGGGAGTTTTTAAAGATGAGTAATTTATTTTTATTCCATTATTTTCAAAAATTATTCAAAATCATTTGAGGTAAGTTCTCCTCCATGATCCGATCTCAAGAACTTGATTCTCTTACCAGTTTCATTTTTAACTATGGCCTTGAATGCCTTAAACTTCTCAAATGCTTCAAATTTTTCTTTTATAAATGTAACCGATTTCATTCTAGAACAAATAACATGAAATATATCTCACCTTTCATGGTTTGAGTCCTTTTTTCATCATAAATAATTATGAACAAGCTCCAATAAATTTTTAGTTGAGCACTCCTTTATTTTAAATGTGACTCTTGTTTGCATCCCATGCCGACATTGCTTGCAGAATGCATTTTCTGGTTTAGTAATTTTTGGCATGCCTCTAACTTGTTTGGAGATGAGTTTGAATAAATTATAAAAATTAATATGACTCATTCTTATATGCCACAACTAGCTTTCATCTTTTTCCCTGTATAGCATATTTATCTCTTAACCTCACCGAGAATATAAAGATTGTTTGTTTTCCTACATACATCAACAATAACTTCCCTAGTTTTTCCTCTCTAATCTCACATCCTTCATCATGAAATGTAACATTATACCCTTGATCACTCATTTTCTCAAACTCAAAATATTATGCTTCAAATTCCTTTGACATATTAAAAAAATTTAGTTTTTGATTTCCCATTGTTAATTCTAATAGTTCCTTTACCTTATATCCTTGATGTACCACCGTCTTTAAACTTCACAATTTCTACATTCACTTTATTCAAGGTGATAAATTTACTTTTGTCTCCACTAATATGTATTGAGAAACAACTATCAATATACCATTAATTTCCTTTATTTTGTGCATGAAACACTTTTTGAACTAACGTAGATTTTTCTTTATTATTTTCTTTCACCGACTTCTTCTTCTAAAATTTTATGCATTCACCTTTGATTTTAGCACATTCATCCACTTGTTTGTTTTGATGAACATGATTACTTCTACAGTGTCTTGCCTTATGTCCATACTTGTCACAATTATAACAAATAATATCATCGATAAAGGAGAAAAATAATTAAATTGTCTATATGAGAAATCATCCAAAACTCTATTTCTGTTCCATCCATAATCATTCTTATTTTTTCTAAGAGATTCCACACTTCTACAAAAATTTGCTATAGTGATGCACGAGCATCATTATAAAGGTAATAAATTTTTAATTTTGAGTATGGAAGGGTTGACCATGGTGTTAGAGGTCTTGTTAAGTGTCTTCAACTCCTCCATGGATTTTAAGACCCTCCTTGTATGTTAGGTGAGTTAACTTGAGTTTCCCCAAAAAGGGGAAATTTGAAAGTGCTAAGTTTAGGGGTTGTAATGTGATAAAATGTAATGATATGATGTAAAAGGTCAGTTAAGACCTCATGAGAGGGAATGTGGCATGTACACACCTTGGTGAAGGTTTACATGAGTCATAACTAGGCTTACTCAAGTTAAGTTAGGGTAAGATGAAGAAAATATTTTAAAATTAAGAACATATAAACAAAATTCGGAGGAGAAAGTTGGTTATGCATAGGAGAAGAGGAGACAAGAAGGTATATCAGAGATCCAAAATCTCAAGAAGCATGAAACTATGATGCTAATAATGAAGGGCTTCTTGAAAATAAATGTGCATGTATATTTGATTTCATTTAAATTAAATGACAAAGATTTTTGAATAGATATTACTTGTGTTTGATTGATTCTTCAAGATGTTAACTCTGCAAGTTTAAATAAACATGAGATAGTGTAAGGAAATCATGTGGATAGAGGGGATCATCTAGATCAACTAAGAAAGGAAGGTAAGATTCGTATTGTGAGGAAACCAATCCTTACATTGACATTTTGTTGATCATGAACATTAAAATTAATAAGAACATGCATATGGAATGTGATAGAGGAATAAGGAGTTAGTAGGAATCAAGGCCTTATATCGGTTGAGAGAGAGAAACCCTATTATTATATTAGTTACTATGTTTCAAAGTACTCAAGAACTAGGTAGACTTTACAATTACTAGTTATAATTGTGGCATAAGATTATAAGTGTTGGTTAAATGATTTTATAGGTTCGGGAATATGTAACATGACCTTTCATAAAGAAAGAAACCTTGAATCATTGTTTTATATAAAATATTCTCAAAATCACCTTCTAGGGTTGTCTATAGACTTAGGGTTTTAAAAATGAGAAAGAAAGGTGTATTTCAAGGTTTAAACTTTGTAAATTGATTATTTTGAAGATAAGTTTGGAAAATGTATGGGAAAGGTAATGGAAAATTTATTGTTTATTTTGAATAAGTTTTTGGAGCCTAAGATCAAACACACACCTTCACGAGTTTTAAATACCCTATTATAAGGGTTTTTATCATGTTGAAGGAATACAATCATGGAAGGTTCTTAACCTACCATTGATATAAGATAAAAAGTCACAAAATGTGCTCAAGAAAAGTAATAAATAAGGAGTTTATGAATCCAAGGATTACTAAGGTAAGTTGAAATTTTGGAAAGCCAAAACCTAATAGGTGCAGTCTGATACAAGCATAATGAGAAGTTAATTTTGCATGTAATAATAAATTGGAATAAGGAATATAAATAACAGATCATCTTAATATATGAGGTTTAAGTTACAAGAGGAATGAGATAAGTTAAATGACCCTTGAATGATCATGAATGCTTTGACATAGTCTTTACTCTATATAGGATTGTGTTAACATGACAAAGTTGAGATTGAGAAGTGTTATAGGATTTACAACCCTATTTGGAGGAATACAAGCCTTGAAATAGTTGTATGAAGGCCATTATGAGATAAAATACAAGATTCAAATTATTTTAAGAAGGTAAAATGACAGGAACTTGCAAAACTTAGTTAGACATGAGTTAAGCCTAGGATATTGCCATAGAAGCTATTCAAGAACTATACACCAAGAACCATAAGGAAGACCTAAGGAGCTTGTAAATAAATAAAATATAAAAGGATCCATAACCTATGTTAGTGTTGAGGTAATAAATAGATAGATATTTTGAGGAAAATATGCAATCAAGTAAAGAGTGGACAAGTTATGAGTGAATAGTACAATCCTAATGAGAAAATAGGTGAGATTTTAGAGGATGGGGCTATTTTACGCTTGTTTTTAAGATAATGATAGCACAAGAGCTTGGAGGGAGTTTAATAATACTGAAATATGAAATTTGAGACCTGGAATCTACATAACAAGAAAAATATAAGCTTTTGAAGCTTCTCAAAGGTAAATCTGATTAGCACAGTTAGGGTTAAAATGACAATTTGGAGTTATAGCCTCTACATAAAGAATTGAAATATAAAAATTGTAGAATACATGGTGGAAAGGAGTATCAATGGATTTTGAGACAAATTTTATAAACCAAGGGTGAAATATGAAGAAGTTCATGACAATCCCTAGTAGGACAGAGCACACAATTTAGAAGGCTAATTGGAGATGTTCGTTCACTAAAGAAGTAACATTTAAAATTGGAATTCCATCCTGAAACTTTTATCACAGATATTTCTTGAAAATGGGTGCCCAAAAATTATGGATTTTTGTTTGATAACCTTGTAAATGAAAATATAGACCTAACAATATCGTAGGGTAGGGCAAGACAAGCTTGTGATCAAAATAAGAGGAAAAGTGAGATAGAGAGAGAAGGAGGAGTAGGGTTATAAAATTTTACACACATATTATTAATGGTAAAGGGTATTTTAATGTGTTTCTAATTATTTATGGGAACTTATAGATCTTTCTAACCTTAAAGGTAGCACGATGCATTATCTTAAGGTCATCTAGAAGACAAATTGGAAGAGATAGGTAAAGTTTGAGGTTTTGGATATTTTTGAGATAAGTGTATGATAAATATAAGTTTGTTTGAAGTGATGGAGTAGGTAGAAAGGTCTTGAATGTATTTTTGGATGCTAGAAAGTACAAAAGGTTTCTTCTTGAGTAAATAATCTTGAAGAGAAGGATGAACAAGGTAAGTATAAAGTGAATTTGAATGAAGAGTGAGATATTTGAAGATTTAAATGACATCTTAGGAAGGGTATGAAGCAGATAATAATGAGTATTGAATCCATTCTAGATAAATTTGGTCAAAATAAACAAGGAAAATCGAGTTTAATATTCTAGAGTGATCCTCTTATGTAAAGAATATGTGAAGTACTTGTTTTAAACCTCCTTGATTATAGA
Source organism: Taxus wallichiana var. yunnanensis (assembly GCA_018340775.1). Taxonomy (NCBI): domain Eukaryota; kingdom Viridiplantae; phylum Streptophyta; class Pinopsida; order Cupressales; family Taxaceae; genus Taxus; species Taxus wallichiana. The sequence goes on along the minus strand of CM031243.1, from coordinate 24,656,096 downwards.
ATGAATTTTGATTGTTAATCCTCTCTTCATCAAATATTCCCATAGTTTTGGCATTTATAGCATTCAGTTCCATTCTCTTTGTATTTTGATAATGGAGTAAATGAATTTTAGTTTCTATTTGAAACCCCATAAGAACCCACATTTACATTCTTATTTTTATAAAAATTCTTGTATGAGATCTAGAATCTACTACTCTATACCCAAAATTATTACATTAAAAATAATAACAATAGAAAGAGTTTTGAAACTTGGTCATATGATGCTAGCTTGGAGGAAAGGATCTTCTACTTTTTCTAAGTTGTCTCTGTGAAGAATTATTGTATTCTCAAGAACATGAATCTCTTTCTTCTTTTTGTTTTCATTTGGAGTGTTTGTAATTTTAGGAACATGAGTCTCATTATTCTAGATACTTTATTTTTTGATAGAACACTTAAGAGCATATGCATAAGTCTTTTACTTGTATGTGTTTTCTTATTGTGATGAAATGTTGAGAAATTCTTTGGTGGTCCCTTGATATTCTTTATACCTAAGACAAGTCTTGATAAATGGTGATCTTTGATTATTGAGTAAATCATCCATTACTTCAGTAATCTTCTCAAACTTGAGGCATATGTTCAACTTATTATTTGTCTGTCAATTTCCTTTCTCAAGGAAACAATTTCAAATTCAAGTTTATCATAATTTTCATATTTTTTTATCAACCAGGTTCTCACATCCTCATCCATCTTCTTCATATCTTAAATTTGAATCTTTAGACCAATGATGATCTTATTGTATTCTTCAAGATATTGTGATAACTTTGTCTCGAGGCACTATACTCTTCTTAAAATTTCTATAATTGTTGTTTTTTATTTCTGTTCTTCTTATTAAGTCTCTTAATCTCATCTAGGGAACTAATAAAATATTCTTCAAAATCCACTTAAAAATATTCTTCATATTTTGAAACAATATCTCCTTTTATTTATATTTCCATTAATTTTGGTTCTTCTTGATAACTGGTAGAATCACTTTCATCCCTTTCCTCACATGATATCCTACTCTCCTCCTTGGTTTAGAGATTTTTCTTGTGCTTGAATAAGTTCTTTATTTTCTCATATTTATTTTATTGTAGTTATTCTTAGACTAATAATGCTTATTAATTTCCTTCTTGTTGTGATCATCTTCACTATCACTATTTTCATTTTTTCCATGTGGGCATACATAATCATAATTTCAAAATTTACCACAATGAAAACATTTGAAGGGTAACATGCCTTTGTATTTTCCAGATCCTTTATTTAGCTTCATGAAAAAATGAGCTTCTTCTTGATCTAATTAATTTCTAGAGAAATCATGTGGCTCAATATTTTTGTTCTTCATCTTCTTTGAATCTTTGAAGGCTTTCTATCACTTAGAATCTCATGTAGTTCATCCATTTTTAAGGTTCTTAACTCCTTAATTTCTTCAACTACAAACACCTTGGTTTCAAACCTCAAAGGAAGAGATCTTAGCACTTTTTACACAATAACCTCATCTTTAATTTATTCTCCAATCCCTCTAATAGTGTTGATACTTTCATCCACATGAATAAGGTAAGTGGAATTTTTTTCATCATCCTTAATCTTCGGACCCTCAAACCGAAACACTTCTGTGTGTTGGGAGATTTTATTTCTTCACTTTATCATCTCCTTCATATATGTTCTTGAGTTTATCCCAAATTTCCTTGGATAAAATGTAGTGCATCACTTTAACAAATTCTAATTAAGAAAAACCACATAATATTGTATTCATATCCTTTTCATTTCTCTCCCTTACCTTCTTACCAACTTGATCTATTGGAGGAGTTTTTGGAGCTGAATAACCACTTACAAATGATTATCAAATGTAAAACCCAAGATTCATTAGATAGGTACACATTCTTATACTCCAAAAGGCAAAATTATCTCCATAAAAAATGGAGCCCTATTCAAGGATAATCTTTCTTATCTTGTCATGAGTGATACAGAGATCTACCTTTCAATGGTCAAAATATTTTGAAGGAACCCACTCTGATTCCAATTGAAGAGAAACACTAATACTAAGAGGGGAGTGAATCAATATTATATAAACTTTTACTTATTTAAAACATTAACATCCATAACAACAACAATCACATAAGATATAACAATTACACAACATAAGATTTATGTGGAAACCCTTTTAGGAGAAAAACACAAAGAAAAAAATTTCTTCAATATAATATTAAAATCCAACCGAAAATATCTCAATATATATTCATAGGTACCAACCACTGGAGACATCAATCCCCAATGGTGAGAACAAAATCAGCTAGTTCATGACCACAACCTCGTTAGAGACACCAATCCCTAATGTCAAGAACCAAATAAGCTAATTTGTAGGCACCAACCTACAAGTGAACACCAATACCAAAATTGTGAGGCACCGGCCTCAATAATACATAGTCATATAGATGATAGGAATTCCACTTATCTATATAAACATATATCAGATCATACTTCCAACATGAACGTTGGTCCAATTAATGAAATTTTATCCCCTTATATTTATGTTCTTCTTTTTGTTCACATTTTCATCAAATCTCTCTACTCACACTGTTCTTCCACTCATAATACTACTCCACATATTCTCAAATTCACATATCGCTCTATTATCAAATCTCCATGCTCTATTTTCTCTTCCCTCTTCAACAAATTTCCATTTCAATTTTCTTGAATTTTCTCTTCCTCCTTAGCAGATTACCATTACTCGCTCTATTCTTTCACACAATAGTTTTCTATTTTTCCAACACAACACACTCACTTCACACATGATGTGCACTTGCTACACACTTGCTACTCATTTTATACACATTTTCTACACAATCTAATCACTCCATACTCTATTAAAAACAAAGAAATTTATCTTCATGATATAGCTCTTCAACTTTCTTTTCTAATTTTTGATTTTCTCCATACATTCATACTCCCTTCACAACTTATCTATACCCATATTCCTTTCTCTCCATACTCCCACACCTCATATAATGATACTAAATCTCCTTTTATACCTATTCATTCTCTTAAACACTAGTACTAAGACAAGATGAAGGTTTACCATAGTTAGCACAAATAGATCAATGCCAAAACACAAGAGGGGTCAACCTATCAATTGAATATAAATGCATGGAACATTTTAGTGCCAAAATAAAGGATGTCAGCTAAAACACCAAAATAGGTTGTATAATCAAATACGATAAACATATCACTCCAGATGTATCAATGCAACCCCATACCATTTAAGTGTATCCTTAAACCAATATTCTAGCTTAGACTAATCAATCAACACCATCATAATACAAAGTAGTACCAAATAAATACATTTCTAGAAATCTCTAGGCCAATTCTTCTAACTATTCTAGACTAATCATGTTATGAGCTATGCCTAGCTCACCAAAAACATACTTCTATCTTTGAACCATTAAACTTCAAGCTCCTTGATAATTTTCATCAATGACAACTTCGGTGGACTCTGAATCTATAAGAAGAGACTCCAAAGCTACATGAAGATACTCTAAAGCTACATGAAGAGACTCTTAAAATACACGAAGAGAATTTAAAGCTACATGAAGAGAAGTTGAAGCTACATGAAGAGACTCTGAAGATATATGAAGAGAAACCTAAGCTACAATAGGAGACTCCAAAGCTAGAAATGATAGACATTTATCAATGATAGCTCTTCCAAAAATCTTCTTTATCTGCTAGCTCCTTCAACATTCATTAGCATAAATGACTCCAACAATATGTTATGTCTTCTATCTCCTTCACCTTTCTTTGACATCAATTATAATTATTCCAACAATTTTTGCACTCAAAATATAGCTTGTATGCACATTTATATGTAGCTTCTTGTGGGGAGAAAAATAGAAGTATAGCCCTAGCCCCTCATTTTGAACACACTCCATAAAAATTTTCCATAGATCATAAAAATGAATATTGTAAACCCATAGAAAATAGATGGTATCAATATGATTTTCAATAAAAACAAGTTTTTACTACAAAGTTCTCTAAATCCACCCCAAAGTGTAAAAATTTCATTCAAATATCTTTACAAATCCTCAATAAAACATAAAATCATTTTCTCTCTATAAGTCTTAACTTGTTCTCCCTCAAGTGAGATGGTGGAAAAATAAATCCATCGAATACTATCTCTTATTTATGCTACCCATTTAGGTAATAAAAATATACTCCATATAGGAGCATAATTGACAACCATAACATCTATATCCAATAATTTCCCAATGTAAGTTTCAAGTTGAACCACTAATCTCATAACACATCCCACCATAGGAACCTATCTGTAATCCATGACATAAAATTTACCATATATAGTTGAGATCATTATATCCAACTCATTCATGATAGACAATGGAATTATATTACAAGATTCCCCTTAGTCTAAAAATCAATTGCATAACAACAATCCATTCACAAACAAGGTGGTATAAATGGATCTTTATCTAACTAAATTCAACAAGTGGTGTTTCTACATAAATTTTAGGCACCTCTGTCACGCCCAATATTTTTGACCCAGAAATATCCAACTAATAACCCATAAACCATGTAAAATGTGATGTGCAACATATATAGTATGCAAGTGTTCAGTATAGTGGGTTATTATAAATTAATTAATTTACATTTAACTATCGATAACAAGAATAACACATTAATACTTACAAAATTGATAAACAATATAATGATAGCTCAAAAATAAAAGAGGAGGTGAAGAATTAGTTTTACATAGTGAAATAGAAGAGCTCTTGGTATGAAAATTGGGTAGATAAGTTTATCTAAACCTAAATATGCTTCATTTATGATATTATAGTTGTAAATTGTGTTTATCTAGGATTGTACCTCCCTACCCTCATTATAGATGGTTATGACCTCTTCCATATGGTTGTGGATATACTTGCAATGTGGTTTTGTAAATTTGTGTGCCCTTCACTTGTCTATAAATATTTATCATTATATTTCACTCTAGCTCACACAACCTATAATGACTTATAATAAGTGAAAACCCAAGATACACGTAATACCCTTCATTAAAAACTAGATAAAAAGAGAAAATAGTGTATGGGAGAGGCTGGAATACCCTTTATGGAAAACCCATTCCAAACCAATCCAAGTGTTGCACTACATGCCCTTGTGTAATATTAATCCTCGTGTACTTCTCCTAATTTACGTGAAATTTTTAATGTGATCTAAGCCATCCCCTATGTGTTCCCTTATGTCTCTTATCACAAAGATAATGTGATAACTATAGAGTAGATAATATACCCAACATAGAAGGAGTGTGGTGTGGTATTCTTCAACTACTAGAATAAACCCTTTTATCCCTTGAAGACCTTTGATAATGCTTGGAGTGAATTTTCTCTTTCTAAGACATAGCTCTAGGACCTTTGAATGATTGGACGTAGAGGAATATAGACTATTTGACATCGTTGAGTGCTTCAAAATCTATAGTTGTGACTACTCTAAATGATCTGCAACTAGTTTTGGAATATTTAGGAGAGTCATGAGTGCTTTTGTATTGATTTTTATAATAGGATATTATGAAAGTGTTAGGTGATTTATAAAGTGATCTTGAGTTACCTATATAGGCTTCCATAGGTAAAATTTCATACTAATTCTGACCTTAAGAAGATGAAATGACACATATAAGATAATTAAATTGAAAGTAGTGTCACAATCTAAAATGGGTAGGATCATATGGGTCGGTTTGGACTATAGTATACTATGTTTCTAAGTTGTACGATTTTCCCTAGTATATAATGAGATAAAATTTGAAGTTCGGGAGGCCTGGAGATAAATGACTACTTTGGTTAATTAATATTTATTATATTAATGAAAAATCAAAGTCTAGAGATGAGAAATTCAAGAGAGATTCAACAAGATGTGTTTATTGGACTTGGAATGTAAGCATTTGTCTTCGTAAGGTAACATAGCTGAACTTTTCATTTCCAAAGGATAAGTTACCAAATTTTAGTGTCTACACCTTTTATCATTAATAGATGCAACATTGAATATATATAGTACACTTAAATAAAACTTTTGAAAAAATATTCAAATTTTAGAAAATTTACAAACAAAAATTTGGGTCTACTTATCCAATTACATTCCTAATTATTGGTACCCACTCAAAAAAATGATGCATCTACCCTACCTTATCTCCTTCTTGAATGTATTTGATTACATCATTAAATATCATGGATAGGATAAATCATGTGATGGATTGATAGTTTCTTATTGATGTAGACACTCAAATTTGGTATTTTCACTTTGGCAACCCTTGATTTGGTTATGCACTCTTTATATGTTAAACAAAACTTCCCTATTACCGCTTATCACTTTTTGAGGTGCATTTTTTAGCTTTTTCATCCTTGTACATTGACATGTTGATACATCTTGAGAATTTAATGTACCAAATTTATATGAAAACTTTAGTTTACTAGTTCTAAATTTCATTTAGCATTTTCATTACTCCTATCTAGGACCGTATCATATGGTCTTGACCCATTTGTATGGTATTGGATTGACATGTATTCTAACTACACTTCCAATTTCAAATATTTCATTGTCTCTAATACTTACTTTGGTTCAACCATTTTTAGATAAATCACCTATGGAAACCTATATAAGGAAGTAAAAACTACCTCATTTGCTAACATGGAACTCCTAGAGAAATTCACTAAATTACTCACTTCTTACATCTATAGTCACTCAAACTCCCTAAATATCACACCGTTACATATAAATTCATTAGGGAAGCACCCACATCAGGTATGAAGCTATTGACCGAGTCAAGGTAGAAATTTATCACATCTACAAGCATCCTCTCTCTAATTGTTTTTAGGAATAGCCAAGTCAAAGAAATCATGGTCAAAGAATTTTCCAAATCTAATTGATCTATCTAGATATCACATGTTAGGTAGAGAATGATGTGTGATTTGAGACCTCTTTAGAGTAGTGCCAACTTCGATGGTATATGGGGGTGTCCACAACCCTTCTAATGTATTTTTTCATGAATATTCATCCAAGAATAGGGTTTGATATAATGATAAATTCACATAGAGAGATTCATTACATGTGTGAAAACTAGAGTTTGATAGTGACAAAAATATCTAGAAATGTAAATAACCTAGAAAGTTTCAGAAGCTACCTCAGAATAGGTACAACAATCTTCAAAAATGTCCTAGACCATATGGTACAGTTCGACTATGTTTTACGGTCCCAATTAAGGAATATTTCCATTTTTAGTCTAGGATTTGAGGGTTTTCAAGTTTAATTTCTTATATTTTTTTATGTTGCATAGTCCCAGATCTTTCTAGAAATCAGTTGTGGAAAGTTAATTTTATCTACACCTCCATTTTGTACTTTCAATTGAAAATATAATTTAATGTTTATATTGTATCATCCGTGTTAGATCAATAATCAACACTAATATATTATACACCTAATTAAATTCACTTAGAAATTTAATTTAGATTTAGACAATTGATATAATCAAATTAGTTCTTGATTATAATATAGGAGTTATATTTGATAATATTTGTAAGGTAATTTCCTCCTAAATTATAAGAGATGAAATGTCTTGTATAACATCAATGGATATTGCTTTATGAAATATTGATTATCCTTAGTGAGATGACTATCTCACTATACTCATACTTAATAATATAATTATATTTGAGAAAAATTACCCTTATAGTCATTATCCTTTGATTTGTCATTAACTTTTTATTTTTATTTCATTTTGATGTGAGAATTGGTGTATCTATCTAATGCATTGGATTTATTTTGGTATTTTTGAGGTGACTATAATAAATACCCTTAGGAATCCTTAAATTTTTGTGATTGAGTTAATTGATGAATGATTTTATTCTTGTGATTTATGTACACAACACTTGATACTATTGTATTTTTATATTTGTTGTATATGATGTAAATTTATGACAAAAATCATTGCTTGTATGTTATCATTATAAAATGACTAAGATCATTAAATATTAATTGCTTTAGTTAATATTATATCTCTCATTTTGTAATAAATATGAATTAAGAATATTGAGATTTAAAATTCATTTTCAAGATTTTTTTATAAGTGTAATGAATCACTTTCCTCTGCAAATTTTTGTACAACAAATTTCTTGCTAGAATATAAGAGGATCTTGTATAGAGTGAGTTTCTCACATATAATTTTCAAGGAATAACGATATGATTAATCCATAAGTGACATAAGATCATCACCCTAGTTGATGAGTCTCGATCATGATTTTATTCTTAAAGCAAGATGAACCATCCTCTTGATTGATTATTATACACAAGTATTATGATTTTATATACTGATATTTGCATCACATTGTTCTTTGATTTGGTATTTTGTAATGTGCACTATTTGGTGGATTTATTACAATCCCACTATGTTTGTGTGGTTTTATTCAATGATTGGGGTGGTAAATGAAACCTTATGGATGGAAAAATTATACCCTTATTATAACTTGACCACCACTTTGAAATCAATGGAAATAACATGGATTGCACCTTTTAGAAATATGGACATAGACCTTATGTATGTATATATTGTACTTGAGACATTTAGACATCATCACATATTATTAATGAATAATATGGATGATGTATAAAATACTTGAAGATGTATGATGTAATCATGACATTAATGTAAGTGATTATCATAATGATTGTTATAATATTTGTAATTTATTATTTGGTTGTATTGATCTGAAAATTATATTCATATTATGATTATGGATGAATTTATTTAGTTTGATATGATTTGGGATGTTTTACCTTTATTATGTACTTTTTAAGATCACGAGGTTATTAATTATGAACTAGACATGAGATAATAGATATAACAATACCATGGTATTTTGCATAGATCTAAATAATGAGATTTATTTGCATTACTTTCCCTTTAAAAGAAAAATATTATAACAATGGAAATTATGGAATGGGATAACTATTCTTCATGCAAACTTTGATATGTTAAAACAAAAATAAATAAGTGAAATTTTATAAAACAAAAGTTATTGCATTGAAATTTTGAGGTTCAACTTTTTCGGCACAATAGGGAACACTTTGATATGATTTATCATTTTTCTAATTATGTTATTTTTAATAATCAAGATGGTAAGAACAAGGCTAGGTGATAATGGTCATGATGACTAAAACCATGATCAACCTCCTCCATCTCTTCCGAATGTGGAAAAGTTCTCAAGAAAAGTTACAGGATCCTTATTGGAATCTTAAACATGTATGATAACCCAATACAATGTAATTGTGATTCTAAGGAATAATATTCCTAAAGAAAAATTATAATTATAATAATATAAATATTTTTGACATAAATGTAAATAACTATTTAGTAGTTTATAAAATACCTAAGAGGAATGAGACTAATTCATTCTTGAGATATATTGAAATAACATCCTTCTAAGTTTGATACTCATTAGGTTGACGATGCATTTTTATGAACCCCTGTTTTGTCATGTTTATCCCATGTAAAACCATGTGTTATTTTGGTATAATTTTACACAATGTATAATACTTGAGGTTTTATAGTTAATACTTTACTATGTTTTGGAAGGAAATTTTGTGCATATTATTGTTATTTTTATCTTGTTATTACTTCTTCAAATATGGCTTAAATGAATCATTTTATGAGTATTAACAAGATATTTAGAAAATAATATGTTGAGTCATCATAGGAGTTAATTGCAGACTAGCACATGACTTGTTGGTGCATTGGTGTAGGACTCACTTTATAGCATAAGACTCACCTTTTTATTAGTCGGGGACTCACCGAGGAGTGCAAGACTTGTCCAATTCATTAATTCAAACTTCCTTGGAGGAAGGGACTTACACAAAGGAGATAAATAGCTTAGATGGTTGAACTACGAGTTGATACAACTGGAACATTAGTTAACACAATGACATGAGCATGAAATGTGTGCCATTACCTCAACCTACCTTCATGTGGATTATGAGGCCCAGTCACTCCCAGTTTAACTCCAGTTGCTTGGAAACATGATGTAGATAGACACTTATGGATTTATGATCACCATGATTCTCTAGAATCAATCCAGGATCTGTAGTATCTTCCAACACTAATTGAATCTCTCAAAGGAGTCAATTACGGGTGTAATCAGTAGTTAACAAGATCATTTTAAATCAAACATTGTATATATTACTCCTTCCGCAACTATAATTCCTATCATAGTTCGTCATTGTTTTATTCAAAGGTGTCTAGTTAATCATATATTATTAATTATAAATAAAATGGTTCTCTCATAGAGGGAATAGGACTACTCTAGTATAAAATATCTAATGTATTGAGATTCAAGTTTGGTTTAGTTAGTTGATTATTGTAAATTTGTTCTTTCAATAAAATTACAGATTCAAGGTAAAAATTTATTGTGTAACTCACAACATTGAACCCGATCGAAGGGAAGGAGCAAGGGACACTCCTCCCTAATGAGAAGGGATAATTTAATGTTATTTCCTTTATGTTATTTAGTATTCATTTAAATTTCTAGGATTGCATTTTTTTAGTTCCTCTCATTATGGCTTTAATAAGTCTTTATTGTTGATTCATTCTATTTCCTTATCGCAACTAGTATAGTATTTAGTTAATTTAGTTCTTAAATACGTATTGAGAACGATTCTGACTATTCCCTTTGTTACAAACAGCCATGGACACCACCATGGATTGACAAACATAAATTAACTAAAGTACGCATATCAATGATGTTCGTTACTTTTTGGTAGATTTTTCAATAAATTCAAGGTTTTATCAGAGGTTAAGGTGCTAGCTAGAAGTGCTACCTGGTTGTCTAGTAAGTTTCCATTCAGAAATTTTATTTCCATAACTCTTTGTTTTGAATTAAGAAGGTCTTGTAGTGACAACAATAATCCTCTATGCTTTGGAGTATGTGGAACACAAATAATCAAGTTAAACATTGGTAGTTAGGGAATTGTCCTCAATATGATAGGGTTTTATGTTTAGACCTAGAGACTGCAGAGGTAGATTCATTAGATTAAATTTTTGAAACCCCCTCAAAACCAACATGTGAAATAAATTATTGACCAAGGAAATATGGTTGATGAGGTAGATAACCCCAATGGTGCATAAAATGGAAACCATCTAATTAGAATAATGTTTACCTACTCCATACAACTATATCCTAATGATCAGGATCCTATTAAAAACATATCTCTTTCAATTTTACCAACATTCTCGGGGTTAGTCTCGAATATCTTGACCAATTTATTTTTTATTCCCGAAGCTCGAGTTATTTCCCTCTACTTTAAAAGACACAATGGCTATGAGATGGTTCATGGGATTAACCTCTAAATCCATCCATAGTTAGGTGGAGATGCAGAAAATTTTCTTAGAAAAATATGAAGACTACGGTAGAGTCCCAGATAGGAAGGAAGAACTTTTTAGAATTCAAAAAAGGAGGATGAGAGTGTGGAATATTATCTTGATCAGTTCCTCTTCCTTCATAGGAGGTGTGGTACTGGTCTGGATATTAATCTTCTCAAAACCTTATTCCTCAAAGGATTGGATGAAGACACACAGAAGCCTTCAATCTTATGGGAAAAGGAGACATGAAAAAACTAGAATTTACATAAATCATTGACCTTTGTAGGAATTACTCCCAAACTCACCCCAACTTTCATAGACAAAAAGGAAAAATGTCCAGTGGTGATATATCCAAAATAAGGGAATAAATTGCAAATTTGAGAACAAACCTCTTAGTTCAACTCAATACAACTATGGATAGGGAGAAAGCTAGGAATACAGAGCCTTTGTTCATCTACTGCCCAAGATGTAGGGACAAACATGGGCTTAAGGAATACCCCTTAGACAAGACAAACATTTGTCTTCTTCTGTGAATTAAAGCATGCCATAGACCAATGTGGATTACTTCCCTTGCTAAAGAACCATCTAAAAACACATAAGAAAAAGTTTAGTTAAACTATATGGCTCAGAGGTAATGAGGTAATTTCAAATCCAATCAAAATCAATCCTACATGCCAAAGTCATAATGGGTCCCAAATCAATGGAATGCACCATGGTCATACCCCAAAAATTGGACTCAGCAAGTCCCATAGGAGTGGAGCTCCCAGTGGAAGGCACCACTAAGTTATTATCAACAATCCTCAGCTCCACATCTAAATGTTCCACCATTTCAAAAATTTAATCCTTAACACCAACAACAGTGGAATGTAGCTCAAGTATCCGGGAAGAAATATTATAATCAAAGAAGATCTAAAGGACAACAAATTTTTTTGATTCGGCCTAGAAATGCTACCCCGTCGAACAACCTACCCAACCACACATACTAGCATAGATAATGGCAAATCCCAAAAATGTGAGGCATGGCAACCTAGCCTACACTATGGAATTGGATAAAATTCCCATAGTGTAAACTTTGTGGATCAGTAGGAATATTTGGTTGCATTCGGGAAGGCTTCCTCAAAACCTTCATCTCTTATCATAAAAGAAATCCTTGAATATATAGAAAAGATAGAAGAAACACATCCCAATCCTGTTATCAAGAAACAAATCAACCAAACTTTGATATCCCTTTTTCATCCGGACTCTTGGAAAAGCACAACACTACATTTCCTAAACAACTAGAGTAATAAGTGATTCGGGAGTGAGGAAATTAGGTATTGGCACTCCCTCATTACAATCTCTTAAGGAAATCCCCTGAGTTAAAAAAACCATCAAAGATCTTTGTTTTAAGACTCCAGGAAGAAGAAATAATCAACCTAAAACCATCCATGTGTGATGGAAAACTTAAGGAGTAAACTAGAAGGGAATATTACCCCTCACAAGTATGGATACCCTAGAATTCCTATTGTGAAAGTTCGCATAGGAGGTGTCCAAATCCCAAATTTCCTTGTTGATCTAGGAGTAGTCATAAATGTGATGACTACAGATACCTTGTCCATGTTATCACTTCTTGAACCACAATCAACCTCCATAGTTTTACAAATGGCATATCAATCTATAAATAAGCCAAAGGGAATTATAGAAGATGTCACCATCACCATTGAATCATGGGATTATTCAAGTAGACTTCATGATCATAAAAATGAAAAATAGGAAGATTAGATACCCTTTAATACTAGGACACACTTGGTTAGACACTACTACCACCCTCATTTATTGTAGGATAGGGAGTATGGTGATTACAAATAGACATGATTCTAAGAAGTTATCAATTTACCCTACCGCAAAACCTTTTGCTATGGACAATAAATAGTGGTGTAGGGACAATATAGATGATTTAGATGAAATCATCTCTTCTTTGGCCATGGTTTTAATTAAATAACACTCAAACAAAATACAAAATGGTGGCCATGTTTCCTTTGCTGGAAAAATTATAATTCCAGTGCCTAAGTCATGCGTCAAAACTATTTTTAGTCCTATGCTACAACTAATTGAAACAAGAGATGACTTTATGGATGAAAAAAATCAACCTATCATCTGTCCTTTTGCATGAAATATAGATATGACCGATTCCATCTTTCAAAAAATCAGTATTGTTCACATAATTCTTCCTCACATGTTTCCATTGAATGCATTATTGAGAGAATATCCTGTTGTAGATTCTCTTCATCCAGTACCAAACAATTACCTATTTTCCTAGGGAAGACATTGAAAATCAATAGTTGACTAACTAGTCAGGAAGAGAATACCCTATTTAAACTCTTATGATCTCATCCTCAATATTTTTCTTGGGAATATAGCGATATTAAGGGTATTCATCTTAATATTTGTACACACCATATCTATACCATTAATGCATGACCAGTCAAACAACCCCAAAGAAGAATAAACTCTACCTTAACAGACATTGTAAAAATTGAAATTGAAAAACTTCTTAGGGTGGGATTCATTTATCCAATCTCATATACTCAGTGGGTTTATCCATTAGTTATAGTTCCTAAAAAGAATGGGAAGTGGAGGATTTTTATGGATTATAGAGAGTTAAATAAGGAAACTCATCGGGATTATTTTCCATTACCTTTTATTAATCAAGTCTTAGACAATTTATCCAAAAAAATATTTTTTTTTCTCCTTAATGGGTTCAACGGTACAATCAAGTAATAGTAGCACCTAAGGACCAAGACAAAACCACTTTTACATGTCAACGAGGAGCATTTTCTTTCGAGGGTTACCTTTTGGTTTATGTAATGCTCTTGCCATGTTTCAAAGAGCCATGTTGGTAATATTTTCTGATCTCACCCATGATTATGTAGAGATTTACATGGATGATTTCACTATTTATGGAGCAACATTCCAAGAGGCAATTGACAATCTAGACAAAGTCCTTGCTCGGTGTGAAAAACATCAATTATCCTTAAACCATGAATTTTTTTATTTATGATGGAACAAGGGATAGTTTTAGGCCATCACGTTTCAACTAAAGGAATCAAGGTGGACCCTGACAAAGTTAGTATCATTGTAAAGCTCCCATATCCTACAAACCAAACAGATGTAAGAATTTTTCTTGCCCATGCCTAGTTACTATAGAAGGTTTATTTTAGACTTTATCAAGATAACTTCTCCATTGTTTTCTCTCCTAACTAAAGATTCTGAATTTGAATGGAAAAAAGCATGCCAACAAGATTTTGACACTATCAAATATAAATTGATAAACACATCAGTGTTGAGAGTAAAAATTAGAAGCTTCCTTCCATATACAAACAAATGCTTCCAACGAAGTAGTAGGTGTTGTTCTTGGAAAACAAGAGGAAGGATATCCTATGCATGTTATTTACTATATGCATGCTTTGAAAGGAACTACACCACAACAAAAAAGGAATTTCTTGTAGTTGTATATGCAATCAACAAGTTTTTCCATTATATCACAAAATATGAAGTGATTTTTCACACTGACCACTCTACTATCAAGTATCTCATGAATAAACCTTTAGTGCATGGTATGATTATAAGGTGGTTGTTACTGAGGGAATTTAGCATTAAAATCATTCACAAGCTACGGAAATCAAATGTGGTAGATGATTTTATTTCAAGAATTACCACCTCAGAAGAAAAAGAGAAATTCATTGATGATTTTTCTGATGAACATATGTTTTAAGTTTCTACTACCTCTCCTTAGTATGCAGATATGGCTAATTACTTGGCTATAGGGAAGTGTCTAACCTTTTTCACACAAAAGCAAAGAAAGAAATTGATTAAACAAAGTGTGATGTATACATGGTTAAATGGAATTATTTTTAAATGTGGACCTAACCATATTTTACATAGGTGTGTAGTTGAAGATGAAGTATTTGACATACTTAGGGCATGTCATGATGAGCCATCGAGGGAATATCTCAATACAAAGAACCATTCAAAAAAAAATTAGGAATTGGTTACTATTGACCTTCCTTGTTTAAGGATGTCAAGAAATATGTTTGGAGATGTGATCAATGCCAAAGAATGGGGAAATAAACAATTACATCTGAAATGTCACTCCAGCTTCAAGTTGTCTTGGAACCATTTGAGAAGTGGGGAGTGGATTTCATGGACCAATGAACCAACTTATCAAGGTAAGGAATACATTCTGGGTGTGCATAGATTATTTCACCAAAGGGGTTAGGGTGCAAGCACTACAATATGCAAGAGATGAGAAAGTTGTATATTTCTTATATGAGCATATCTTTTAGAGATTTGGAGCACCAAGATCCATTGTTTCATATCAAGGACCAAAATTCATGTCAAATGTAATCAGTTCCTTTGTGGAAACATACCAATTGAAGCACAGAAATTCATCACCATATAATCCACAATCCAATGGTCAACTGGAAGCTACTAACAGAGAGTTGGAGAATATCCTTACAAAAACAATGGACATATCAAGGAAAAATTGGGTTCAAAACTTCAAGCAGTTTGGGCCTATAATACTACTTGGAAAATAACCACATGATTTAATCCCTATGAGTTGATTTATGGGAAGAATCCCATTCTTCCCATAGAATTTGAAATTCAAACCTTGAGAACAACTACTAAAGTGGGAATTGAATTATCAGAGGCACAACAAGTAAGGATTATTCAACTAAATGAGTTGGATGAGATGAGATTTCAAGCATTACACTAACCAAAGATCATCCAAAATCAAAGATAGGTATGGCATGACAAGAACATTAAACCAAGAAATTTCCAAAAAGGGAGATTGGGATCTATTAATTGATTCAAAATACAAGGATTTCAAAGGAAATATACAGACAAGATGAATGGGCCCATATCAAATTGAGGAGGTATTTAACAATGGGATAGTTTAACTAATTACAATTTATGGTGAGAAGAAATTGATGTTGGTTAATGGATTTAGATTGAGGTTTTACCATAAACCAACATCCAGAGAGGAATTCCAAAAGGTGATTCAAGAAGACTCATCTATGAATTTTTGGGCAGAGTCTCTTTGTCTAACTCAACTTAGAACTGAGCTATTTTTCATCAAATAATAAAGAGGAGATGACTGAAAACCAGAAATGGAAGTCATCTTCCTCTGAGGAATTCGTTGAAAAATTGTAAAGACAACCATTGCCCATTTAAATTTTTTTAATAATAATAATAATAATAATAAATTTAGGTGGCTAAAAACTAGAAATGGTGGTCACCACCCTGAATCGTGAGGGAAATAAATGAAGGACAACATGTGGATGGAGGATCAAATCAACATGGAGATGGTGGCCAACGATGTGACAAGAAAAATTTAATGAGGTATGTGCATTATTCCCCTCTTAAATGTTGAAAATTTTAATTTATGAAATGTTCATTATGGTACTCGTGCAAATTGATTACCTTCTCCATTTTCAATACATTTCCATGCTTCACATATCCCCACAAAATCCATCATCCACCTCCATAATAATCACCACACGTACCTCATATTGGAATCTACCGCCGACACCATTTTGGTGGCTAGTAAAAATCTTGTGCAAGAAGTTAAATACTTCCACAAAAAAATTGAAATTAAAAATAAAATAATTGGTGCTTTGAATGTGGAGTTTATTATGCAAGAACAAAGGATTTCGATCCTTTAAGACTAGATTGCAAAAATGGAAGCTGAAAAGGATGAGGCTAACATGAGGTTGGAGATGAGTATTTCTGATGATGAAAATATCAGGGAGATGGAGGAGAATAACACCGTCAAAATACCTACCAGGGTCATCATTAAATGCAAAGGCAATAGGAAGCAGGCCCCAACACAAGAAACAAAAACAAATATTCCCATAACAAGGTGGACTGATGGTGGCCATATTCTCGTGTTACTATACTATGGACATGTTGCATTTTACCGACCTCGAGATCAAATTATTTAATGTTTTATAAAAATATATGTTCTTGTAATACTTAGACCAGCTTCTAGTCAGCCGCCTCTGTTATGTGAGCACTACTTATCAATCCTATTTGACTTTGTGCTTTTAGATCCTTTTTGTTGGATTGTGTGCCTTCTACTTTATTTTTGTAAAGTGTTTTTGGTCCCTTCAAAACCAAATCTTATTACCTTATCTACATGGAAACTTTTAGTGACGAATATTCATTAATTCACAATTATTCCATTTTTTAGAATCTAAAATTGGCAAATTTTTCAGGAAGGGAGTAGGCTTGGGTCACCAAATTTTTCTGGGTACAAGTTAATTTTAGGGGTTATTTTCCATCCCCGTGAAAGAGAAATTCCCAATATTTTCCTTAATATTGTCAAATAATAGCATAAAATATGCTCTTGCCGGTAACATTTTTTATACTATCACCGATATCATAATTATATGTTGTCGGTCAATAAAGCATAAAATATGTTATGACGGTAGTATATTTAATGTTGTCATCTAATATAATATTTTATGTTATCACGGTTGCATAAAATATGCTACCACCAAATGACAACATATTTTATGATGTCGACCGGTAAGATATTTTACGCTACCGTTTAGTAGCATTTTAAAAAGTTACCAAAAGATTTCTCATTGAGATGATCATTTTAACTACTAACATAAAAAAATTTCAAAAAAATCCCATACAAAATTAACGAAATATGTTTTTTTAAAATCACTTTATTTTTATTTTTTTTTTGCGCCATATTTTGAGGACAAGTTTCTCATCGAGCCGGTCATTTTCACTGCTATTGTCAAAAAAAAAAAAATTTAAATTACATATAGTTTTAGCCGACATCATGTATTATCAGCGAACAACATAATATATGTTGTCGGATTAACAGAAAGATAAAAATGCTACCGACTGACCGACAAAATATTTGTGTGAAAGTAAATATTCCCATATTTTCCATTACCACAAAAGTCAATTTTCCCATATTTGCCTACGAATTTATATGATTTGTTTTGGGGGTCTTAAAATTTACCCCGATTATCTCAAAAAACTATCATTATCACCTTGGGCTTTGTAAAACCTTTCCCAATTCATGTTGTTTTATTTATAAACAAATTTTCTCCTTGTCACTTTCCAAATTCTGCCATTACACTCCTACATCACTACTTATTTCATTTTTCGTGCCTATTCCCATCTCTCAGTAAACATTATCTTTCTAGTCTTTTTCCCCTTTATTTTCAGCTTTCCTTCTCTACACACCACCATGGGGCCCAGAGTAAGGCATGAACCACCAATTTAGTAGAAAAATTAACCGATGTAAAGTTAGTAGAAATATTTCAAAAGGTAGGTTGATTTGATTTACTTCTGTCATATGAGGAATTCAACACAAAAATGATAGAGGAGTTTGCCAAAAACATGGAGGAAGGGTGCTCTATTATACAAGGTAAGAAAATTTCATTCAGTCCCCACTGTAATTAGTCATCTTTCAGGAATACCATAGGAAGGTCAATTAGTCAAGTAATAGGACATTGTATTATGAAATTATTAAAAGGTTTTTAGTTGGAAAAAGGAAAAATTAGAATTAGAAGTGGACAATAAGGGAAAATCCAAAGGTATAAAAAGGAATATTCTACCTGAGCCTTAGATAAAAGTTATTAAATCAAGTAACCAAATATTTCACCTGTGAAGGAAAATATGAGATCATTTTGGGACCTATGTTGAGAATTTTGATACACCTTCGCCATGGCCAAATTAAACCCCAACATAAAATAAATTTACCTCATTTTTGTATGATTTTGTTTCCTTGCCACCGATAAATTTCATTGGGGTACCTCCTACCTAAAATTCCAGGGACTAATACATTTAGTTTACAAACATAAGTTTTTTAGAAAGAGGCATGGCCCTAAGAAATGGTTGAAATTTCATAATAAGTGTGCCCTAAAGTATGAATTGGTCATGGAGTGAGAGCCCACCACTTTTGAGTGACCTAAAAATTCCCTAGGACCTCTAGGAATGCTCAAGCCCTCAATGATACTCCAACTGAAGATGTTCCTTCTCAAGAAGAACATGAAGTAGTAGCCATTATGCAGACCCTACTCAAGACACCACCTGTGTCTCCTCATCAATTTGTGTCACCCTCATTCCTATTATGGAGAAAGAAATTGATCACACCCCAACCACCAATGTTGACTCACCCATAGTAGAAAAGGTAAGGCACCTATGGTGGAAGGAGAACCTACTTATCCTCCCGACTCGAAAAATTACGCCACAAGTATTTTCCCTGTCTAAAATTTAGTTTTAGCTACAAATAGCTCATGAGTGAATTACACATCTCCATCTAATCCTTGAAGCTAAGGATCCTAGTTTCTCTCAGCTAGAAGTGAGAGAAAAATTAGAAGTTCCAACAATTACAACAATGTCAGAGCGAGTAAAGAAGATGCAACTCTTAACTTTGGCAAGCTCTAGAAGAAAAAGAAGAAAAATCCTCTCCCTTCAGGCTAAGACATATGAGCTCAATAGATCCCTTACATTTTTGCAAGAAAATAGGCAGGAAATAGAGCCTATAGTTACCAAAGAGTAACCAACTTAGAAAAACTTTTTTTTCCCATAGATTATTTTCTTGAAAGGTATGGTTAAATGCATGGAGGAATATTATAGGCTTAGGGAATTTTCTAATGAGAATAATACCTTAAAGGAGGAGAATGAATTTCTCAAAGATAATGTTCTTATTATCTATCGATTGTATGATCAAGTTCTTTCATGCAGGCCCCCATCTAATTTTTATGCACTATTTTGAAGGAAAAATTCTTGAAATGGAAGATATCTACAGCCTGTGCTATATAAGATATAGAGTTTGATGATGACAAATAATTTATTAGTGCATATACATCTAGAAGTGATGTTGAAAAGAATTAAATTTGTGAATTTTATGTTTAAAATTTTCTTCTTCATGAGCAAATTGAGATTCCCATAAATTTTAATGTGGGTGAAGTGCAGTTGAGGGAATTTATATCTACTATAAGGAATCAGTTTGAATGGAGGGAACAAATGGGAACATTTGTTCAAGAAGAATCTAATATAGGCCTCTTAATGAGGCATGATCTTCCTGCCCCATTTGGTTTTTCAATGATTTTAGTCTCAAGTATATTGTTTATGGTTGGTGGACTAGTACAAAGATATTCTGAGAACTTGTGTGAGAAATTTTAGGGAGCAAGTACTCCCAATGTTCAATGTCAATTTCTTGCATGTCAAGTAAGGTATGATCTGCTTGTAGATCATTAGGATAAGAAGGAGGTGATTTCACCTATTAACCTCCATTGGTCATTGAAAAGGGCCAAGGATCTCTACAAAATCATTCTAGAAATGTAGGAGAAATGGATTGGGATGAGGTATAGGCCTCCATTATTCATTTCACTAAGTAACATGATGGGATTTCATATCTGATCAGTGAGAGGGTAGCTATAACACTTAGAGGAATGCAATGATTTATTTCTTTGGGTTTTGTAATACTGAATTAGATGAAACTTGGAAAACTTTTTCCAATGAGTATAATTGTTCAAGGATAGTTGCACAATTGAATAGGTAGCAGGAGGACCTACTAAATCTTAAGTGTGGGAGGGTGATGAACCCTTGTTTTTTCATGTTTATCCCATGTAAAACCCTGTGTTATTTTGGTATCATTTTGCATGATGTATAATATTAACATTTTATAATTAATACTTTACTATGTTTTGGAAGGAAATTTTGTGCATATTATTGTTATTTTTATCTAGTTATTTCTTCTTCAAATATGGCTTAAATGAATCATTTTATGAGTATCAACAAGATATTTGGAAAATAATATCTTAATTCATCACAAAAGGTAATTGTAGACTAACGCAAGAATTGTTGGTGCATTGCCGCATGACTCTCCTTATACTATAGGATTCACCTTTGAGCGCAGGACTCACCGAGGAGTGCGGGACTTTTCCAGTTCATTAATTCAGAATTCCTTAGAGGAAGGGACTTACAAAAAGGAGATAAAAATCTCAAATGGATGAACTACAAGTTGATACAGCTGGAAAATTAGTTAACATGATGACATGAGCATTAAACTTGTTTCATTACCTTAACCTATATTTATGCAGATTATGAGGCCCAAGAACTTCAATTTTAACTCTAGTTTCTTGGAAACATGATGCAGACATACACTTATGGATTTATGATCACCACAATTATTTTGAATCAATCCAAAATCTGTAGTATCTTTCATCACTAATTGACTATGCCTCATTTGCAGATTAACAAAATCAGTTCAAATCAAACACCGCATAGATTACTCCTTCCACAATTGTAATTCTTAGGATAGTCATTGTTTTAGTCAACGTCCAATTAAGTATATATTATTAATTGTAAATAAACTAGTTCTCTCCTAAAGGGACTAGGACTACTCTAGTATAAAAGAGATAATGTATTAATATTCAGGTTCGATTTAGTTAGTTGATTATTTTGAAGAATTTCTTTCAATAAAATTACATATTCTGTGGTAAAACTTTATTCGTAGCTTGCAACATTGAACCCGATCGAAGGGAAGGAGCAATAACCACTCCTCCCCATTGAGAAGGGATAATTTAATGTTATTTCCTTTATGTTATTTAGTATTCATTTAAATTTCTAGCATTGCTTTATTTGTAATTCCTCTCATTATGTCTTTAATAAGTCTTTGTTGTTGATTCATTTCATTTCCTTATCACAAATAGTATAGTTTTCATTAATTTAGTTCTTAAACATGTACCAAGAATTATTTTGATTATTCCCTTTATACAAACATCCATGAACACTTCCCTAGATTGAAAGACATAACTTAACTAAATTACTAGTATCAATGACACTCATCATAGTTTAAGCATGGTTAGTCAACATAAATAAATTCTTTAGCATGAAACCCATAAGCTTCAATGAGAAAGCTCAATTGGGAATTTTCCAATTCAAAAATAGGTATAATTGTAGTGAAAACACCAAAATTCCTTAAAAGGGTAGTATAACGACACACTCAACCTGGATATGTTTAAAGAACAATTATAAACTAAGCATATCTCTAAAAACCATATGAAAAATGAGAAAAAAAAGTTTCGTAAATTGACTCAATGATCTTATATAGTGATGGAGTATGAGGAAAGATTTATGCTCTTGTTATACCATATTGTCATTATGAATCACTTCAATATGACCAAACCTTTATATTTATCCTAATCATTGGAGACTAGAAATAAATAAGAATTAAAAAATAAAGACATGAAGAGTTCAATTGTTTCAAATAATTAAAAAGTGTTGAACCCAAAAAATACCAGCATTAATAATCCCACATGATTTCCTTTCAAGTATCAAAAGTAGAACAATGTGAACAAGTGATAGAAATTTCAGCATAATACTAGAAATAATTCCAACACGCTAGCTATCAAGGATAATAGAATTATTGTTCCAACAAAAGAAATAGTAAGAGGCTATTAGAGTTGTGGAAAGGACTATTATGAGAATAATTTTCTAGGATAAAAAAATATCAGGGATAAAAGCATCAAATCTATGCACCCATAGGTAACAAATTAATAGACAACCATCCACCTTAATGGAGTTATAAGGTAAATTATTTGAAAATAACATTTCAATATTGAAATGTTTAAGTTCTAGAGATAATTTATTTTTCCCTCCCGATAAGGAATTTATAATACATACTAATAAAATGATATAGAAGTGGGAGTTAGAGATATAAACACCTAGGAATTTCTAAATAACTAAAAATGTAAAGTTAAAGTAGAATTACAAGTCTTAATGACAACCTGTGATTTATTCTTACTTCCTTTAGGATCCATTGATATGATTTTAAGAATGGATGAGCTCCATTTGCATAGAGAATAAGTAAATTACTTAGAGAAAAGAGTTCAATGTTTAGATAACTAGATATCTATTTTTGTGTTATAAGGTATATTAATACCCTTAAAAATGCCTTTAATCTCTACACTATAAATCAATAAAGAGAAAAGTAAAGTTTTATACCTATTCTCGTTTACATGGAAGATTTTTCCAATGAAGGAAAATCAGCCACTCGTGGTTATCCCTTGATTTGGGATTATAAGGATTTGTTTCTAAAGGACTTTCCTATGATTCTAGTAGTAAAAGACTTTTATTTTACCATTAATATCCATATTGAATTAGCGTCAGTATCAAAACTCCCGATTTTATTCAAACACGTCAAATATGTAAGAGATGAAAGTATAACTACAAGAATTTCTAAGAAGAATTAATTAGGATTAGTTTATCTCTTTGGGGTTCTATCATGTGGCTCTAGTTATTTTGTAAACTAAAAGGATGGTAGCTTGATAGTAATTATCCATTATGAAATGTTTAGTAAGGAATCAATAAAGTTTTTTTTTATATTTGGTAAAAAGACGGTTTTGGCAGGGACCCTATGCTATTACAACAAAGATAATCAATCTAGATATGTCCATAAGGATCTCAAGAAACCAAAAAATACTAAATATCAAAAAACAACTGGTGAAGGAGAAGAAACCAACATAACACCAACACAAAAATAGTGCAAAACTAGAAAAAAACCCACAGGAAGACAGATAGAAATCCAAAGAACCCCCCGCAATCCGGTCAACCAAAGACAACAGAACAAAAAGCACAAACCTTAAAAAGGATACAAACACACCCGAAGGCACCTCGGTTATACTCTATTTATTTATCACTATTAGTGATAGTTGAGATCTCTATAGGAGTGTTTTCAATCCCTATCCAATTTTGAAGCTTATCAGATTTCACTCCAATATTTGCACACAAATCAGCAACCTTATTTCCTTCTCTGAAGGTGTGAGATATTTCATAACTTGAGAAGTTATTTAGGATGAGGATGAAGTCTTCAATGATTTTGTTGATTTTCCAACTTGGGGAGGATTTTCTTTGTAAATAGTTTAGAATGTTCATGGAATCCCCTTAAAACCATAGGTTATAAATATTTAGAGAGCTAGCAAGTTGAATTCCCCATGCAGATGTTAAGGCCTCTACATAATGATTAGTTATTCCTAGCATAGGCCACAATGAGATAACCTTTATCATTTCTAATGACTCCTCCCCCAGATCTTCCTGGGTTACCTTTGGCTGTCCCATCAAAATTTAACTTGTGCCAACCTTCTTGAGGATGTTTCAAGACAATCTCGCTCCTAGCAATTTTAGCACTCTATTGCTTAGGATCTTGGTCTAACTATAAATGCCATTTGTTAATAAATTTTATGTTTGAATCATTTAGGCTATGTTTTCTACATCTAATGGAAGTTTTTAAATTCTCAGTAATCATCCTAATCAGATGTTTGAATAAAATGTCCACCTTTAACATTTTCTCTTCAGAAATGATCTTATTCCTCTCTTTCCATATAGCCCAAACCATGTGAGGAAGGGTAAGGTCTGATAAAAGTATGACTAAGAAATTTTTCATATGATGATACCAATTTTCTTTCAATTCTTACACTAATTTAGGGACCGGGTGGAACCATTTTAAACCAATTTTATCAAGAATGAGACCCCAAAGAGTGTAAGAAAAATTGCAATGTATGAAGAGGTTATCAATAGTTTATTCCACCTCTTTACAAGGGATGCACCTATTGAAAATAATATGCCCTTTATTTCTCAAGTTGTTAATTGTGAGGATCTTGTTTTTCACCATGAGACACCAAAAGAAATTAACCATAGGTATCATCTCTTTGCACCAAATATTTTTCTAGTAATTCTAAGGGTTGGATGTCTAATTATGACCGTTGTATCCATATTTGACATTTTTATTTCCATCCCCCGAATATTTCCAAATTAGTTCATCCTCAACATTTTTGTTAGGAAAATAAATTTTAGAAATATTTTTTTGAATTAAAGAAATATTTTCTCTTTCCAATTCGTTTAATTCCTCAAGTGATAATCTTCTCCAAGTGTTTTCCCCATTTTAACTTTCAATGTATCCACTTTCCCTCTCTCCATACTTCAATCTGAGCTTGCTTATCTGATTCTGAAAGTCTATCCTCTATTCTGATATAGTTCCATATTCCACCTATCTTCCAAATTTTTTTATCTTGCTACCATTCTTGAGTTCTCATCTAGTATCCTTAGTAATAATCTCTCTGCTTTTGATTAGGGAGTTCCAGAAATGAGAACCTAAAGGTAAATCCATAGAAGAAGTGAATTTTTCAATAAAATCCTCTTGTAAATACTTATTTTTATTATACTGCACCCAATGAAATCTTCCTTGAGTAATCTCCAACCCATTTTAGCAAGGAGGGAAGTATTCATTTGTCTGATGTTTCTTATTCCTAACCCCCTTGAATTTTCAGCTTGCATAATTTTTCCCATGAAACCAAATAAATTATTTTGTGCCCTTCAACTCCTACCCATAGGAATCCCTTCTGAATATTTTTAATCAAATCAATAATCTTTTGGGGAATTTTGAAAAGAGAGAGAAGGTAAACAAGAAGATTTTGGAGGGTGTTTTTGATCAAGGTAACTTTTACAACACTAGAAAGCACGACCCTTTCCAACCTACAAGTTTAGACTGAAACCTGTCTAGAAGTGGATTTCAAACAAAAATTGGGATGCTTCCTTTGAACATCAACATCCCTAGTAAGTGGCTAACAGATTTTTAATCACACAACCTAGTATTTTAGCAATTTTCTTTTGTCACTCTTCAGGATTATTAATAAAAAAATAGAACTCTTACCATAATTAATGGTTTGTCCTAAATATTCCCGATAAACCATTTTTCTCCAAAACTTTATCAAGGAATTCCCATAAAACCTTGTCAAAAGCTTTATTCATATCAATCTTGATAGCCATACTTACTTTCTTTCTTTTATCCATGGAATGTAAAGTTTCATGAACCAAAACTATGTCATATTGAATTTATATTCCCTACACAAATACGCCCTTCTTGTGATGAGATGATATTCTTTAGAAAATGTTGCATTATAGACACAATTGTCTTTGTACAAGTTTTGTATATGGTTTTTGAGAGGCTTATTGGCTAGAAATCCTTGAAATCCTTAGTTCGCACTCTTTTGGGAATCAACACTATAAATTGTTTTATTTACCTCCTTTATAATTGTTTATTTACCTCTTTTATAATTGTTCCTATGTTGAAGAATTCATTTATTGCATTGAGTAGATCATCTTTACAAAATTCCCAATTAATTTTGAAAAAACACATAGGGAAGCCATTTGGTCCTGGTGATTTTTTTCTTTTGAAAGAAAAGATAATCTTTTTTAATTATTCAATATCCACTAGTGTTAGAGTCTTACTCATATCCTCTTTAATATCAAGTACAATGAGGGACTAAATTCAGAAAGAAATTGGTGCTAGCTTCATTATCTTGAGCCTCTTTAGAAAGGAAATTTTTGTAGAACTCCATTTCCTCTTTTTTAATTGACTCCATATCTCAGCTTTCCTTCCCTAAACTATCAATGATGGAGTTTATTTTATTGCAGATTTTGTGCTTCATAGTAGTCAAATGTTTTTTTTGTATTTATATCCCCTTCCGTTAGCTAAACCTCTCTCTATTTCTATCTCCAATGTATTTCTTCATAAGTTATGAGATTATGAAATTCAGTGAGAATTTCCTTTTCCTTGTAGTTATCACTTGCATCCATTCTAATATCTTGTACTTTTATTTCCAGAAGTTCCATCTCCTTGGTGATTTTCTTTTTTTTCAAATATATTTCCAAAGACTGTTTTGTTCCAGATTTTGGCATTTCTCTTGACATTCTTAAGCTTCTTAACCAATATGAACATGGATGATCCATTTTTGTTAGTTTTCTACCATTCTTGAACATTATTGAAGAAATCTAGATGCTTTTTCAACATTTTATCGAATCTAAAAGGAGATGGTGACATTTGTATTTTTTTCAAGACTTAGAACTAAAGGATTGTGATTAGAGCCTATTTTAGGAAGGGTTGAAAGACAAAAATCTTGGGTAGAAAACCAATCTGCTGAGACAAGCACTCTGTCTAATTTAACCATGATTAATTTTTCTCCCATTATCCCATGTAAATTTGATCCCTCTTAGTTCAATATCCATCAAATAATTATAACCAATGAATTCAACAAAATGTTCCATACTAGGAGTAAACTCTTGACTACCCCCTTTCTTTTCGATGCGGGAGATAGGGGTGTTGAAATATCCTAACACAATCCAATCAAAATTACTACAATTATTTCTAAAAGTACTTAACTTTTTCCATAGATGTTTTCTTCCTTTAGTAGAGACAAGGGCATAGATTTTGGACTGAATCCACAATTTGTTACTTTGTTTAGACGTGAAAAGATAGCTAGGTGATATGGGGACTCAAAAATAGTTCCACCTTTAACAAGATCATTATTCTAGAGAAAACCAATTCCCCAGAAGGCTTCATTTTGTCTCACACAACTTATCTTCTCATTTCTCCACACTTTATTTGCCAAAAATTTAATTTGTCTACATTCATCTTAGTTTCTTCAAGCACTAGAATAGTAGGCTTATGATTCAAAATGAAATATCTAATTATCCTTTGTTTGAATGCATTTTTCAATCCTCTTACATTCCAAGTGATGAATTTCATTTATATTTTTGTGTTTTTTTTTATCCCTTAAGATCCAAAGTTTTTTTCTTCCCCTGTTGCAATTTCCATCTTTGTTACTTTTCTTTTCTCTTCTTTCCCAGATGGTTTTCCTCTAGTTGCTTTGCTCCCTACATCATATTTTTTTAGGATTTTGGATGATGAAGCTTCTTGAGTTTTTTTTTTTTTTCCATTTTATTGAGTCACTATCACCTTGACTTGTTCCATGTTTGAGAGATCCTCCATGATTAGTACTTGATATGCCTCTATTTCTTGCTCCATTGTTTCTTATATTCTTATCTCTCTTATGTCCTCCTCTTCTTGAGAATCCTAGAACTGATCTACTAATTCCTTTGAATCTTCTTGGATCTTTTAATTTACTTCTTCTCTTTTCTCTTAGATCTCTACATCTTTTTCCCTTTGTTCTCATTTATTTCTATTTATGTTTCCTCCTTCTTTGTCTCATTTTCCGATATTTCTATATTCGGCATGAGTAGCTCATTTACCCGGGTTTTTCAAAATATTCTCCTTCTTCTAAATAATCTTGCTCCTATGTTCCAAGGAAAGCGAAAGGATTCTCCTTATCCAAGAACTAGTTTCATATGGTTTTATGTTGGCTTGATCACTAGTTTTCGTTGTATCTTCTTCATTTGCTTTTACCTCATTTTACTTTTCATGCCATTCCATTATTTTCTTTGGTTCCCTTGTGTGTCTAGCATTAATGTTTTTGGGAAATATTTGATGTTGTGTCCCATTTTGTTAAACTTCTTACATCTAGCGATGGATGTCTCAAATTCAAGTGTATGCTTCCAGCTACCGGCTTCGAGTGTATAGTGATAAATTCGGGTAGTTCTCTATCCAAATATACATTAACTTAGATTCTAGAGAAATATAATCACGTTTTGGATTTATTTGCTCCATCAAACTTAAGAGGTAAGCCTAGGAGTTTGACCAATAGGGCATGACATTAATATTTTCTTTTCTGAACAAATCTTAGGGTCCATCTTTTTAAGAAAATACCGATGGTTCCCAAAAATCATTATCCTTCAACCATTACTTGAGTACAATCTTCAAGAATATTGAAATGGACAAGAAAGAATCCTTTTGTTAGCAGGATATTTCCATGTTACCTTTCGGATTTCATTTTCTACATGGCCATATCCTAATAACATCCACATTTCATCTTGGACCATGGAAATTCTCAATCAAGGCTAGTCTATTTCTCTACATTTCTCTATCTATGAGTGCTTCTAGTACTATGAAATGATGACCACTCTCATAGATGTGATTTGTGATTTCTACTTGAGTGATCCCATTTTCAACACTTGGGATTTACATGGAGACTACCCCTACCCATGTGGGTTTGGGCCGCTCTGTTTCTTGATCCTATGCATATTCATGTGCATTTTTCCCTTCTTTTTCCCCATATCCTTCCTTGCACTCCGTGACATGTATTTAAATTTTCAAAATCAAGAATAAATATTCATTTCCTAATTTGATGATATTTTTATGATATAAAAGGATTTATATTGGTTTTAAAGAATGATTTGGGTTTCATTTATCATGACATTTGGATTAAGGATGATGATATCTAAAATATAAGTTGCATGATAAGGTATGAGAATTATGAGTTGATAGTAATGACATTCAGGTTAAAGAATACACCTACAACTTCATAAATATCATGAACAACATATTTAAATATTACTTAGATAACTTCATCCTTGAATTCCTTGATGACATCATGACTTATTCACACAACATGGAGGACATAAACATCATCTCTTGTTATCTTTGTGTATGCTTAGAGAACTAAAAAAATTATCGAAAGTTTTCAAAGTGATTATTATTTTAGGACAATTCACTATCTTAGGTATGTGATATGTAAAGAATGGGTGTCACTAGAACTAGAAAATTAAGGTAATAATGAAGTGACCATATCCAAAGAATGTACATGAAGTAAGAGTTTTCATGGTAATTAATTGTTATAACTGAAGATTTGTATAATTTTTTTCAAAATTTATAATATGATAACTTCATTACAATTGTAAGGAAAATAATTGTATGGAAAAGAGAGTAAGAGAAAATAACTACTCATAACATCGCCTATAATGTTAATTCTATGTCTCGATGGTAATTTCACATTTTTCATAGATTTTTCCTTAAATGGATTATGTGGTGTACTCTTTTATAATGGAGAAGTAGTGGCTTAGGAGTTATGAAATTTAAAGGATCATGAAAATAATTATGATACCCACTAGTTATACCTTGCATAATTTTTTTATGCACTAAACAATTGGAGGAACTATCTCTTAGGCAAGAATTTTGAGCTAAAAATATACAATGACAACCTTGATCATATTTTCACTCAAGATCATTTGAGTGTTATGCAAATAAAGTGGCTATAATTTCTCAATGATAATTATTTAGGCACATCCTATGTCAAGGGGAAGGAAAACTAAGTTGTTGATGTATTCAATAGAATTAATCATGTTACACCCTTGTTAAGGATAATATCTGAATTTACAAATGTTATATTGGAAAAAAATCTTTTTACCTAAAAAATCAAATTAGAATTATGCAAATAATTTATTTAAAATATTCATAATTTTCCTTGTATTTTAATGATCTTATAAGGTTTCAAGGACATATTTGTGTACCTTTGGTAGGTATTTTAGGTATAATATAATGAATGAAGTACATGACACACTTTATTAGGCTCATCTAGGTGTTATAAATATGTGCATAATTTAAAGAAGTATATTTTGGAAAGGGTTAAAGAAATATGAGGTAAACTACATGGAAATATGCCTCAAATGTCTTAGATTCAAATTTGAACATTATCACCCGGGAGGGAAATTATCCTCTCAATGTGTCTTGATAAAAATGGGTTATTATATCAATGGAATATGTAGATCAAGATTTCCTAAAACTCAAATAAATCACTGCACTATTCTAGTGGAAGTTAAAATTTGAACATTATCACCTAGGAGGGAAAATATCCTCTAAATGTGTCTTGATAAAAATGGGTTGTTATATCAATGGAATATATATCAAGATTTCCTAAATCTCAAAGAAAGCACTACACTATTCTAATGGAAGTTCAAAATTTGATGAAAACTTCTCACTTAGTACAAGGTAATATAAAGGATGATTCCCATATATTAGAGATAATACTCATCAAGGATATTGTTCGAATTCACATTGTTATGGAAGTTATAATCCTAGATAGGGACAATTTATTTACATCTATCTTTCAAAATACTTCATAAACAAATGAACTTTATTTCAATATACCATCCTAAAATGGATGGGAAATTAGCAAAGTTCCCCCGCACACACTCCTCCATGAAACTCAACAACTAGTTTAGGGGCTTCATCTTCAATAATGCATCTCAAGAGAACCCCTTCAGGATTCTTCCATGCCAGTCCATAATCAGTGATAATATATTTCGGGTAGCTAACCTAGGAGCCCTCTTACGATTTTTACTCAAATGTCCAGGACATTCCAAATTCTTAAGATAGAAGATGATGTCCTTATACCATACTGAATTGATCAATCTTTCATGGACATTTATATCTTCTCCCTCAATTTCATTTATTTCCATTACCTACAGGTTACTCTCTTCCATTAGCTTTGCCAACCCTAAACCCCTAACTAACTTGGTGGTTTGAATATCCATGTCATACTCTTGTAGTTTGTTCACCCACCTACACATTTTTCTTGAGATTTCCATTTCTGATAGAATATCCTTGACCATAGTATGAGGAACATAGGTCGTGATCTTGGAGCTCAAAATATATGGTCTGAAATTTTTGTTGCTTTTACCAAAGAGAAAGCCTACTTTTCCATAATAGTATATTTCAATTCTACTCCTTGAAGTTCCTTACTAAAGAAATAAATTGGCCTTTCATTTCCTTCCTCATCCTTTTGCAATAGTACAGAGGCAATAGTATTTTCAGAAGCAAAATAAAACATTTGAAAAGCTTTCTTGTAATTAGGAGCTGCCAAAACAAGGGTATTATTTAATGCTTCTTTAATCCCAGCAAAAGTTTGGATAGCTTTTTCCTCCCATTTGATAACCTGATTTAACATGCTTGTAATGGGGATAGCCATCTCAACAAAGTTAGAAATAAATACCCTGATGAAATTTATTTTTCCTAAAAAGGATTGAATCCCATTTTTGGTTTTGGGTATAGGGACTTTGCCAATAGCTTCCACTCATTCAGGATCTATCATGACCCCTTCCTTAGATACAATGTGTCCCAACAACTTTTCCTTCTGAACCCCAAAGTGGCATTTTTAGGATTAAGTTAAATGCCATATTATCTGCACCTTAACAACATTTTCTCCAAATGTTGTAAATGACCACTTCTCCTTTTTGAAAATATTGTCACATCATCCTGGTACACATCAATGAAATCATTTATATATCCTGAGAATGCTACATCCATAGCTCTTTGAAACATTTCTCTAACATTAATCAGACCAAATGGCATTCTTACATACATATAAGTACCCCACGGAGTGGTGAAAATGGTTTTGATTCTTTCTAAGTGCTTCATCACCACACGATTATATCCACGAGAAGCTATCTAGAGTAGACAATAATTTTGAGCTAGTAACTAATTGCAACATGTTATCCATATTGGGAAGAGGATAATTATCTTTGATTGATGCTTTATTCAAGTTCCTAAAATCCACGCACAACCTTATATCTCCATTATTTTTTCGAACTGGCACTAGATTTTCCACCCATGAAGAATACCTTGTGGGTTGTATAATACCTCCATCCCTTAAATTTTTTAATTCTTCTTACATTTTGAGGGAGAGAAGTGGATTGATCGGTCTTTGCTTTTTCCTGAATGGCTTGGCATTAGCTTCCAGTGGTATTTCATGCTGGAAAAGGTCTTCCCTATATGCCTTCAACTCTAAATATGACCATGCCAAGCAGTCCTGGTACTCTTTCAACAGTTATACATATGATCCATTTTCTTCTTTATTCAAGTTTCTACCTGACAATATCATCCTAAGTTTTTTTTCCATCCCCAGGTTATGTTCTTCCACATCTCTCAAAGCTGACATATGCCTAAAAACAATGCGATCAAATTTATCAAAGTTTGACTCAATCACAACTAAACCTCTTGGAATGGTATTTTTCTTAAACTCGAATAACATCTTTACTAAACAAGGTTTCTATTCCCTTGTTAATACAAACCATTAGCTCCTAATCCACATGTTTATTTGTGAATTCCCCTTTAACTTGGGCATCATCTTCAAAAACTTGCCAATGCTTGACATTATCATGCGCAGATGGTCTTGTCAACACCTCAATATCATATTCACAATACTGAGAGACCTTTGTGTAATTTTCAAACCTAGACCTCAAAGATCGCCAATTTGTCTGTAAAAACATTTTGTTTTCTCTCATGGTACACTATGTTGAAGGAGTCAAACATTTCAATGAAATCCCAAACTACATGCTTATATTGCTTCATTCTCTGATTCTTTGTTGCATATAGCTTGCGGAATTTCTTGACTACTAATTCGAATCTCCTTTAACAATAATGTCTTTAATACCATATCTCCAAGCAATCCTTAAACCCAGAAGCAATGCTTCATACTCTACAATATTGTTAGTGCATTCAAACTGGAGTTTAAAAGAAAAGTTGAACTCTCTCTTATCTAGGGATATCAATACAATACCAGCACCATTTCCAAAATTAGAACAAGCTCCATCAAACATCAAAGTCTAAGGGGAACCAAGTTTCTCAGGGAATTTGCATTTATCGATTTCATGTTCCTTGAAATCTACATAACCAACGAAATTGTCAACATCTACATCTGTATATAATACTTCATACGAAGCATTGTTTGGATCTTCGATCAGATGTAACATCTTCTTTTCACCATATAACTTTACAATATTTCCTTCCAATGGTATGGTTGTGTATGACATATCCATTTGCACACTTCCACCCACACTAGCAGCCCATTTCCTTGATAAGATCATGCCCCATTTGGTTGGGAAATCCACAATAACCAAATTCATAGTTAAGGATTTTCCAGGGTAAGATACTAGTTGCACCATTAATCCTTGACATATCCAATCACAAGAACTTCCCTTGAATCCATAGCTATGCATTTCCCAAAGGTTTTTGTTACTTTGATGTTCAATTCATTCATCACCTCAAGAGGCATCACATTGCATGAAGCTCCCGAGTCAAACATACAATTATGCACCAACCTATCCTTGATGATCAAAGTAGTATAAAAAGGATCAACATCAAGTTGAGATTCCACAAGTGAAGTACCCAAGTATACTTCTGGTGATTCTCCCAATTCTTCTAGGGCTTGTGGTATCTCAAGCTCTGCGATGATAGGAGGAAGATCCATACCATTCACATTATTGCCTTGTGTTATTATCTCCTCTTTGAATCCCAAATATTCAAATGCCTCGCTTTCTATACTCAAAATTCAAATGAAGGACAACGAATTTGATTTGACTCAAAATATGGTACAGTTGAATTTGATTTAACTCAACAAAGTGACTTTGATTTGACTCAACAATAGGTACATTGACTTTGATTTGACTCAACAATAGGTATAGTGACTTTGATTTGACTCAAAATATGGGCTATATCACATGGAGCATATTTGGGTAAGGCGATGTTGGATGGGATATTTATGATTCCCTTTGGTGGTATAATAGTCTTTGCAACTTGGGCATGAGCTGGGGTATAAGTTTTACTTGGAGCAACAGGGCCTTTGTTGAGTGTATCCTTCTTAGGGGTTTCCCTGGGGATATTAGTGAGAAGTGGAGTTTTTGGTTTGGCTCAAGGACCTCCCCCTTTGATAACTCTACTTCTTGTATTATGTTCCTTTTCTTGTGTAACCACTACATTCATCAATAGTTGCCTATCTTCCTTAGAAGGTATTCCCCCATCATACTTCTTAATCATCAAGGCCCTTAGGTATTCAAAATCATGATTAGGTAAATCAAAATCCTGCACCATATCAATATCAACACCATCATCATGCGAGAGAGGTAATACTCGGTGAATGCAATCCCAGAAACTCTGAACATTCTTAGCACTTATTAGATTAGTTGAAGTATCCCTCTATTGTGAATTTTCAGGGCATTCCATCATGCACACATCACCATAAGCTTCATCATCATTTACCTCTTCAACCTCCTTACTCAAATCACATAGGGAGTGTGGCAAGAAAATTTTTTCACACCAATCAATAACTTGGGATTATTCCACCATAGAAACCATGGCGAGTCAAAGGATCGGGATCGTATTTTCTCTCTAAGTTGTGGTTTCTTATTACCTGATCCCATGGGCCCCTTTCCTTTTCATCTGACCTATGATAATTCTTAGGATGATTTCCAAATCTATCCTAATTTTGTGGTTTATGTTGACCTTGAGAGCTCTGTCCTATCCCTTTTTCTTCTCTGGCCAACTTGTACGATATTTATTTAACCGCCCAACCAAATTCTTCACGACCTCCTCCATGTCAACTGCTTTACTCTCCTGAGGTCTATCAGGGTTGATTAGTTTGACACCTTCTCTCTTAGGAGGTTTGCTAATTACCTTGATATTATTTTCAATTTGTAAGGCCATAGTGAAAGCCTTCCTTAATGTTCTAGGGTTCTTGTCTCTTAAGTAGTACGTAACCTTTTTGTCAAAGGCATCAGAATATTTGATTAAACAAGACTCATCACTTGGCCTCAGGATTATGGGTAATCTATTCAGAGTCTTATTGAATCTAGTATTAAAATCTTGGATCAGACTCAATAGGATTATTTTTAATATTTTTAAATTCAAGAAGAAGGAACATTGGGTCATTCTTATCCCCATACGGTAATCTAAAGGCATTTTTCATCTCCATCCATGATTCTATTAAATTGTCTGTAAATCCTTTTACCAGCCATGTGTATCTTCTTTGAGAATATGGATTAATAATTTTATGTACACATCCTCATAATCAATCTCAAAATATTCCATCATATTAACAAAGAGTCTCAAATGTTGATCCCTAGTAATGGCATTATTTCCCTGAAATTTAGGCAACATGTTCCTCACATCTTGGGGTACAACATTAGGATACCTAGCCATACCTCTAAAATTTATTGGTCCAAAAGTATTGACAACAAAAGGCGATCTAGGTGGAGGCTGAGGCATATTATCTTGAGGAGGTGATCCTACAAGAGAATGAAAATGATAGGTGACTAAGGGCCTTTTGAGCATAAGAGTATAACTTTCCAAGTGAATATCCTCTAATGATTCAGTTTTGTGAAACGACCTATCATTCCTAGACGATGAAGGGAAAAAATAAGGGATATGTTTTTCAGACATAAATGATGGCCTTTCACCAGTTGGAGAATTTATTTTTTTATAAGTGCTATTTGATTCAGAATTATCTGAAGATGTAGGATAGTCCTCAACTATAGGCTAATCATCTTCCAACACTGGTACTACCTTTTCTTTCGACTCTTGACTTCCCAACACTCTCCGACTCCTATTCCTTTTGAATTAGCCTTCCCAAGCTCTAGAAATAACTTTCTAGTAGGATCCCTAGTGAAGAAAGATCTTATTCCTTCCAAATTTTTGAATATTAATGAAAAAACTTCTTGACAAAAATTAAGACACTGGTAATAGCCAAAAATTGTAAACTAACATGGAGTCGCCACCAAGGAT
The DNA here is from genome assembly GCA_018340775.1 of Taxus wallichiana var. yunnanensis. NCBI lineage: Eukaryota > Viridiplantae > Streptophyta > Pinopsida > Cupressales > Taxaceae > Taxus > Taxus wallichiana. The sequence goes on along the minus strand of CM031243.1, from coordinate 24,619,372 downwards.
TTTCACCTTATATATGCTAAAGCATTGTAAGTAATCTGTCAATTGTTTATCAACACTTAATTTCTACAAAGCTTGATGGATTTAATCATTCTTTGTCAATATTTATGAATATCCACATGATTTAGTGTAATATTTACTAAAACCAGACACTATTGCACCACAAACTCCCGATCTCACATAATTCTCACAAAGTTTAACAAATTATGATATATAAACAAAAGATTTGTATACGAATCATTACCAAAGGTTGATGTGCATATGTATTTACTAAAATAGTGCCTGAAAATGGTGCCAAATTGGTGTTGGTACCCAAATTGATCCTTCCTTTGAAACCGAGTAGCATCACAAGTTGATCAAGATTCTTAGAGACAAACAAATCATAATAGGAGTCATTTTATATCCGAGGATGGATTCTAGATGACTCTTTATCACTTTGGTTTGGAAAGGATTAGGTGTCACCATGCTAAGATTTTGACCTACCCTTACTACTTTAGGTTGTGCCTTCAACCTAGGGTGAGAGGACCCACTTTGTGACCTGTATTAGTGGAAATTATCAATGGATTAACAATATTTGACTCTTTCTTTGCATTATTTTGAATGAGACCTTGAGAAAACATGATAAATACAATGTAACCTAACTCTCATGAGTTGTCACCTTATAAAATGAAGATGTTCTCTAGACAAGGTCCAGGTCACTAAAGACAACGATAAAAATTGATTGCATCTACATATTTTGGTAAAGGATGGAAAAATTTAATGATCTTATTTAGCATTTGTGGATATACAGTGCAAGAAGGGATGGTTCATGTATGATATATCACTGAATATGAAATTTATGGTTGGGAAGTTAAGTAGGATAAATTTGATTATACCAAATTCTTGAGAGCTTTAAACAAATGTTGACAAATCCATAAAGCAAAATGACAAATGGCTTCAAATAGTCAAGATGAACCTTCAACTAGAAAATTGTGCATCTATGAAAGCTCAAAGACACACGGATTCACACATTCTTCAAGGATTTAACATAAGAACTCATGTTAAAGAATTAATTAAACCTTAGAATTCCTTGATATATCACACTTATGATACACTCATAAACTGACAAACAATCTATATCACTGAAATGAAAGCTCTATTCATAATGTAATTGAAAATGCCATAATACTGTCATGAGGATGAGACCTTGTGTGATTTTAGAGGGATTCATGATGTAAGATTGCAATAGGAACACATCTAACTATTTGAAGATATCTCAAAATGACAGTAGACACAACATGGTTCATGATTAACACAAATTACTTAAGGTTTTTCAAATTGATCAACAAGGGAAAGTTTGTTTACAATATCAAAGCTTGTCAATGGCTATACATTTGTAACCATCTTGACATGTACACAATAAATAACTGGTTTCTCAAATAAGTTCCTTCGGAAAATGGATTTTCTCGGCTTTCTCTCCTTCTCTTTTCTCTGAATAAATCTCAGAAAAATTAACCCCCTTTTTTGTGATTATTATTTTTCCTTTTATATCATCTCCTTTACTTGTTAACCTTCAAAGTTATTTCCCCCTAAAATTATGAATATTCCCAAGAATATTCCCTTTTTTTTTTTAAATCTAGAACATGGCATTTAGAAAGGTTTTTCTTAAAGTTGTCAAGGTGTACAAATCACCAGTCTTTTCAATCAACTTCACTAGTGCTCGACTGGGATATCAGGTAATCACTTCTAGTGGTTTATTTTAATCATTCTTTCCTAGTATTGATTAGATAATCATTTCGAACAATCTCTGAACACCTCTGGATGATATTGAAATGACATATATCCATACTCACTTTTCAATAATCTACCTTGGGCACCACACACTCTACTTCATGTCTCATTGGCTTAATTACCACACATATTTTCTATCGAATCACCTTGATTTACCAGCTTTACTCATTCCTAACCTTTTCCAAATCTTAAATTTTCCTCTGTGTGAACTGAACAAAATCTCCTTCATTTCATGGGAAAGATTGCATCAAATCAAAAACGAATGTCTCCTTTCCATTATAAAACTTGGATTAATTTCATTATCATCATGCCTTTCCCTTCTTGTTCTAAGTGTAATAAATTTCAAATAAAATGGCTAAGGTACTTGTGGCTCATATCCTGAAGGATATTTCTTCAGAGGACCTAAATCAGATTTTCGATTTAAGTGGTCCTGATGAAGCTTTTGTCAGGGCTCTGTTTGATATAGAATGTGCTGGTGACACCAGTGGGCCCTTAATATATCGGAAAGTTTGGTTAGCACTTATTACAAGGCTAATCATGATCAATCGAAAGCACAAGACACAAGAAATTTTGTGCTTTGAAAAAAAAATCCTGAACAAGATCCACCTGCTAGGAGGAAATTACGAAGTAGGGCTGAAGAATTCCTAGATGTTGTCTTCCTTTCATTATTTCTCTTTCTGGCATGTATATATCTTTCTTTGTCATGAGAAGGGGCCCCTATAGAACCCCATTTTGTTCCTTATTCAAAGTGTAAGAAACATAGCAATATCAATCATTTACATGCTTATCCAAATGTATGTTAATTTCATCAAAGTAAATATGGCGTTACTGCATTCTTCCATTTTTCAATTGAAATAAGGAACAATAAAATTTAGAGAAAAAATTACTTCAATGTAATAGAAGTGTCATTTTAAAACATTAGTTTAAAAATGATGAATATGAAAAGAGAATACAATTCAAGGAACAATTGTCTAAGCATGTTCATCATCCTTTGCATCATCTTCTTCTTCAGCTTCTACTTTTGGATCTTGTTATTTTGGTAGCCTTGCCACATATGCATCATATATTTTGAATAATTCGTTAACCTCATCCTCATCTGGTCCTATATGATGCTAGAAAATCGTTGCTGTCTAGATATTGCATCAATGCAATGGCCCATTTTCTTCTTGTATTCCAGTGGCCTTGCCTTCAACTCTGCAATTCTATTCTCTATCTTTCTCATGGTCTTAATGACTTCATAGGAGAATTCATTCCTTAGAACATTCTTTTCAAAAGATTCAAGTAAGAAATCAATCTTCATGTCCCCATAACTCTTCTTGAACTTATCAATAACCATATCCTCCAACTTTAAATCAATAGCATCGAGAGTGTCATCAACCCAATTTCTTTTGATTTCAAGATTTTCTTTGATTCCATTTAGGGTCTCAACTCTAATTTTTGACAACTCCTCAAGGGCATGTTGACTTCCTTTAAATTCAGTTGGTACAATGTCCTCCTCCTCAACTAACTCATCACTGAGCTCGGTAATGCAATCCAACTTGGGAAGAATACCTTCAAAGTAGAAAATCTCATTGTCGCATTGTTCAATTATCTCATCAATTTCATTGATTCTATTTTTGAGATCTTCATACTTCAACTGGCTTCCGTAATTTCTTCTTTTCCCCTCTTGGTCAAATTCTCAATCCATGTGTCTACTGCTTGAACCTTCTTGATAGCCTTGTTTATCTTATTCATTTCCTTAGGGTGTTTATATAGGCACTTGATTGTGTTTGACTAGTCTTCCTGTCAACTATTGCAAACAAGAACTCAAGGCCTTAACTTGTTCCTTTAGTTTCATTTTTGTCATTCCATCTTCATCAACCTTCTACAGAATATCACTCACTGCCTCAGACACTCCTTAATTCAATTGTTCCCTTGAAGGTTTTCCCAAAGGAATAATTTGAATGCTATAATCATCAGTTGTTATGTCTTTTCTTGTTTTACCCTCAAAATAGGTTTTTATTTCCAAGGTCCTTGCTCCAGATGAATCAGTGTGGGTTTTTGTGATGGTCCTGGCCCTTTTTAAGGCTCTTACTACCTTTGGAAAATTTAGAGCAGTAAGGTCAACAACTTGCACAGGAGAACCTCTTTTTCTTCATTTGAAATCAACTCACTGATCCATCCCTTTTATAAGCTCGTTATAGCTCTTGTTTCTTGTGATTCTTGCTGGAGTTTCTCAGGAACAACTACCATTTTCTTGGATACTTCTTGTTCATTTTACACCAATGATTTTTTTTTGTTCCTGATTACTTATTTTGATGGTCCCTATGCCAATCTCACCTGTGATATTGATTCTTTTGGATGCTCTTTTTCATGGTCTGGAACTTTAGATTGATCATTTTTTCCCTGAATTGTATCAACATTCAAGGGAAACTCCTTCCTTGCTTCTTTAGTTGAAGCCATAGTGGAGTCAATCTCTTCTCCAACACTTTCTTGTACCAAAACCTGGGTTGTGGGCTCTTTCTCTTCCAAAATCTGATGAGTTACAACATTACCATTTTCATGCTCTAATGATGAATACGGTAATGCCATAGTAGGTTTTCCTCTAGAAACAACTCTACATTTCCCACTAAGGGATGTAAATTCTTATCAGTAATGATTTCTACATCAACAATTACATCTTGTGTTATTTTCAATCTTTCTTCAAAAATAGATTTTCCCTCCCGAGGAAGGTTATCAGTTTTGGTCACCTCAATAGAAATGGATATAGCCTCTTCCACTAATAACTCAATATTAGTATCCTTTTCAACAAAAAACTCTAGTTTACCCAATTCCGAAATCATTTGTCCTAGGGAAATCGTATTTTAGTTTCCTAGGTCCTCCCTTTAGTAGTTGGTACATGAATATCTTTTTCCAATTCTTTTCTTGCTTGAATGCTACCCACTGGTGTCAATATTGGTTCATCTATAGATAAATTAAGTGCATCCAACATGGAAAATCCTTCACCAACATCAACATCAATTACATCAGTTTGGCACTTTGTAAATTCATGCATTGTTTTGACTAGAGGCACATTTATATCCTTGGCAAGAAAATTTTCAGAGATTTTCATACTTGGGGTAATAAATTGATTGTCTACTAGATTAACTATAGTACTTCCTTGGGAAACTAGAATCTGAGTGCATTCCATTGTTTTTTCCATAAAATACAGAGATGGGATCAGAGGATCTGATTTCTCTACATGTGGCAGTGATGTATCATGTTGCTTTTGGAAAGTATCACTCCTTTCAGACTCTAGGGGATCAATTACCACATCCTGGTGCTTGAAATTTGTAGGCGTATGGGAACCTAATCTTACCAAGACTGGCTGGTGAATAACCTTGTGTTTTTGTGTGTCCTCTCAAACCTTTTTAAATCAAGTGATGCCCTTCTTTCATCCTTGTGTGTCTTAGACTGAATGTGGCCACTTGCAATGGCTCCACTCATCAAATTTTTAGTACTATGCTAGTTTGGTGAAACACTTCAATGGACCACATGTGATGCCAAAACTTTCCCCTTTTCCTAAATTGGCACTGCAAAAGTAATGGGGGCATTCTTCATAGATTGTAAAAGCATTTCTTCAATCTTTTTCCTGAGAACTGACATAGAAGTGCCAGTTCCACTAGTGGTTGATGTGCACTCATCAACGAATTCAGAATAGGCCTTTTGGGTGGAAATTGAGGGGATTTTCCTCCCATTGGGTCCATTTTATCTACGTCCTCCCTCAGGGGTGGAATATCCTCATTGAGGTTTCCCAAAAATCTGAAATTGTTTAAGATTTTTGTATTCTGGAGTGAAAGATCAATGTTCTTTTGGGTCAACCAATTTATAGTTATTTTCATTACATCATCTATTCTTAAATAAGGATAATCAGATTCTACCACATTCCAATATTGAGGAGATACAGGCTGATCCCCCACCTTTTAATCAATATAAAATTTGCTCACTATGTGTGGATCATCCACAATCCCCTCTGGGATAACCGTAATTTTGTAATCTATTATCTATGACAGAGTCATTCTGGAAAAATCCCTTAACCTGACTTCTTCCTCATCTTTGTAGTTCATCCAATAATCCTTGAAATGGGGCTCATGCTCAAAGGTATTTGCAATGTTGTTAAACACCCATCTAATGTCATAATTAGGCCTGGCCTCAAACTTTTCCATATCAAATTTCTGCATTTCCTCTTCAATCAATCTATCCTTTATGATGGAAGGGCATGAATACCTTCCAATTCGAATAGGAAATTTGATATTTGTTTTATGCCTCCTAGAAATTATTTTATGCACGGTATCAACTGCCTTACTAGTTCCCATAAAATCAATTTATCATCTACATACCTAGGCAACTTATATGGATTTCCCTCAAAACCACTAACTCTTATGTAAGTGAACCTTTTATATTGGATGAAGCAACATCCATATTCCAAAATTACTTGTCTAGCTTGTTCAGACATCCTATATTGTCCCCACTCTAGCTTGAAAAGACAAATGATTGGGGCAAAGAAAGCGTCATTAACTAACCTTACATTCCCACTCCAGTTGATCAATTACAGTTGGGGAAATATCTCATGCATTTGACATTGCTTGAAATCTACACATGGTGACAAACCGGGAAACGTTTGTTCCCTGCAACATTATAAATGAGATATGTCATCATATAAAATTCAAGGTTTGTAGTATCTCCCATCTCAATTTTGGTCTGTAGAGTGACCATGTGATCATGGAGTGTGTCTACAATAAAGGTGGCCCAACAAATGCTCCCTTTTCTCTCCAGAATAATCCATATGTATGTAGTCATCCATTCTTTGAATTCATTTGTTGTTTCTAAACTTGTCATTCAACTTAGCAACATAATGACATCCTCAACCTCCTCTACAAACTGTGCCCTAACCAACTTCATAGGGATTCTAGTCGTTGTCTTCTTCATAATAAGCCAGTTTGTATTTATCATCTTGACATAGTCCTTCTTTGTTTCATAATCCTTCAGAGCCAACTTGATGCGATGGTAATTGGGTTTGCGACTATAGGCAATTTTAACATTATTCTGATGGCCGCTGGTGTTAGTGTCAGTATTGCATCCCCACTCCCGTCTAACACCTCCCTCTTTTCTGGATCATAATTCATAGCACAATGCCACACTTTCCTGAATTGCTTTTAAGGATTCATTCTGATGGGGACTTTTTAACCTTTGGAGGAAGTCATCTAGATCAACACCCATTAAGTCTATGTCCATAATTTTATCTAGATCACTTGTGATTCCCGACACAAATGAGAACAAATATGGCATAGTCTTCATTGTTCAAAACCCAACTTTCCTTTTAAACCAACCTTGCCACTGAAAGAGAAATACAATAGTTTTGAAGCTCTTACTAGTCAATCCACAAGTGCCTGAATAATTTAAACCCAAATCAACAACTTCTTAAATCCTTAGGTTCACAATTTGATCTCCATAGCTAATGACATGATAATTCTTCACACAAATCACAAAGGTAGCAACAAAAATCAAGCCAATTGGTAAATAAAGATGAAAGCATTCACAAGATTTAAAATGTCCTTGATTTGTGTAGCAACATTAATGATGGTAGAAATAAATGCAATGCATCAAGACCATTCAATCTGTCGTTCACAATTTTAAAAATGAACCATCCACATGGAATAAATATTTTTGTTGTCATGGGCTTGGGGGCACCTTTTGTAATTTTGTAGCATTAGAGACTTTACACACTTTTGGAAAACTTGACCTGCCCATCCGCCTTTTGGTTTTCAATACTAGCTTGACACGTGGTCACATTTGAGTGATAGCGGGGTTGCGAGCCCTTTTTACAATTTTACCTCACTTCCTTTTCAAACCAAAATGCTTGAGTTCCCCGATGACCCACATCTCTACCTCTTGCATTTACGTAGCCACGTGTCTCTTGCGGGTGTCGAGAAATTTTTACACTTTTACTCCTTTCTTCATAAATGCATAAAGCTACAAATATGTACCACCTCCCCGCATCCACTCCAATTGTGACACATGTACACTCCTTGACACCAATTGAGAAATTATTTATATTACCTTTTGACTATGAATATTCAAAGAACATTTATCGGGTGACGGGGCTGATTTTGCATTTTGTGAATGTGAGAGAAAATTATAAGTTTGCAAATTTGACCTACCACACCACAATCAGTTTAGAACTTCCATATATCAACGGCAACAAGAGAGGGAATGCAAATAATATACAAGACCCTAGAAGAAATTTACAACAAGAAATCCCTCAAACTCTAGAACTTAAAACACAACTTCTCCATAAGAAACCACTAGATAATGCACATTCAGACACAATCCTCAAGCGAAAACAAGGAAAGACGTCACCATACACAGAAAAACCAAAAAGCCAACTCGCACCTCAACAGGGAAAGCGAAAAATATAGCGGACACCGATAGCAAGGCTTAACCAAATAAGGGCGAGATTAATTCAATCACCAACAAAGTTTACCAAATAAAGTATGGTGCCAATGGAGAAGTTGAGAAGTATGAATTTTTTTATAGCTAAGGGTTTCTCCCGGTAGTCAAGTGGGGTTAATTACTAATAAACCTTTTCTCTAGTTACAAAGATGAATTCCATTCGACTAACCCTCACCATCACTGCCACTAACATATGGTAAGTCCACCAGATGGATATTAAGAGTTTTTTCCTTCATGGGTACCGGAGGAAGAGATCTATATGGAAAAACCTCCATGTTATGTCCATGATCCCTCCCTCATTTGCAAGTTAAAAATTATTTGTACATCCTTAAACAAGCCCTTCAGATTTGTATTCCAAGATGGATTCTTTTCACCGACATTACGGTTGATCGGTGTCACTCTGACCCTAATGTTTACATTCTATGATAGGAAGATTCCATACTCATTCTCATTTTTTATGTTGATGAATTTTTTTTATCACGGGATCTCTTCCTCTATCATTGATTATGTGAAGATTTCCTTGGCCAACAAGTTCTCCATGTTTGACTTGGGCTTGCTTCATTACTTTCTTGAGATTCATATTTCCTAATCTAGCTCAGGAATTGTAATTTCATAGCCTAAGTACTCCCTTTATTTTCTATCTCGGTTTCACATGTCTAATTGTAAGCCTTCTCCTACTCCTTTCCTATTCGAGGTTAAGTTTTTGTTTAATTTCTCATGGCACTCATACAGATGGAATTCATTATCTAGGAGGGAAATAGATTGACTTGGTTGGATATACAAACTTTGATTGGGCCAATGATCTAGATCATTGTAAATATACCTCAGGATATAGTTTCTCTCTTGGTTTGGGTCATGTTAGTTGGTCTAGCAAGAAGCAGAATGTAATTTCCATATCATCTATAGTGGTAGAGTATAGAGGAGTAGTTAACACTTCCACAAAATTTGTTTAGTTGAAGGGGATTATGACAAAGTTTGTTATTCACTTTCATTGGCATATTATCATTTACTATGACAATATGAGCACCATCTTAATTTTCTAAAATCTAGTTCAGCATTAGTAGATGAATCACATTGAGATCCACATGTACTTCATATGGGAGCCGATACATGAAGACATCAATGACTTGCAGTGTTGTCAGACTTCTAATCAGGTTGCATACATTTTCACCAAGCCCTTCACTAAGGTGAAGTTTATTCACTTGTGGTATCTTCTTGTGATGATGTCTTCTGAAGCCACCCATCTTCTTCAGGATTTATAGTACTTATTCTCCTTTTCTTATTTTCTAGAAATATATTTGTACATGGGAACCTTATTAGGAATGTAGTTATTGGGCCCCATTGTCACATCTTTCCTAGTTATCTAGGGGAGTTCTATTTTTATTTCTGACTTGACATTACCTCTACCTCATCTTTGATGAAGGGGGTGTTGGTGTGTGTGACTTGCCTCATCATCACTCAGGTCTTGTCCACCTACATAGTCATTCATATCGCTTATCTCGATAACATATGTCTTAGGATTTATATAACACATGGTAGATTCTGTCATAGAATCTTTCATTCTCATATGTGTCATTGGTGTCATAGGAGTTACATTCCTTTTGGAATAATAACTTCTCTTTTCCTCATGGAGGGTATTATTTTCCAAGCATTAGAGTTACACAACACTCCCATATGTACCATCTTATTTTGATCCATAAGAATGAGAATAATTATTTATTCCTTTGTGCATTATTTTCCTTTTTGTTTTATTTCACTTATTGATTACTTGGATCATTCATGTTACTATTGGAGTGAAAACTCTTCAATGTGCATGGGGTTTTGTATTGATTATTGCATAACAATCTCAAATACATATGGGTGTAGTTGGTGCATAAATTATATGGGGATTTTGTGAGTCGATAGAGGGCATTGGGGTCAATCATACTTCTAGAATCCTATATTTATGAGCATTTCCTAATGTATGTACTAATAGGTACATCACTACAAGTAGAATGGGATTTCTTAAGGATTATATATTAGGAGAGAGGCCCAAATGTTAGGGTAAAAATTATATACATGTGTTTGATATATGTCACATAGGATTAGGTGACATGGGAGCTCTTAAAAATGAGATAGTGGATTAGTGGTCCGGTTGACCGACTATAATGGTTACCAAGGGGACATTGGATATCACAAGGGATTACGTGTGTTAGTTGGATACATACCTAGTTGATAGGGTTCCTTTGAATTTTCAGAACCTAACTCATGTGGTATTCCCACCTCTTCCGGACTATTAGCCATGACATTCTGAGAGAGGAGGCGAGTGGGACCGGTGAGTATCAAGGAAACCATTGCAACCAAACCAAGTTAGGCATGTCCCATAGCTAGGTGTGAAGTAGTAATGCCATATGGGATTAGGAGGTGTAGAGGGACCTCAAGTGATAGAGGTGGCAGATATCCATGAGACATAATGTTCAAAGAATGACAGAATAGAAATAACTTAGGGATGACTCCACAATTAGTGAATACGAAATCATGGAGGGGGTTATTTGTTAGATATAGCTACCTAAACAACATAATGCATGATATGGAATACATGGAAAATAACAAAGACTTCAAGGAGATCATATATGATATTGGTCCCCTAATATATGTGGAAACAATTGGTACATATTTTTGATAAAGATATGATGATGATGATGGAGCAATGTTAGGATATCACGTAGATAGAGTTGGTGTGGTGGAGAAACTCAATGATCCATGTGATCATTAGAGTGATTTAAGTAGATATGTTGTTATAATTTATGATAGATTATGTTAGAATGTTGTATATGTTACTAATGAGTGATATGGGTTGAGGGATTTACATATCGGACCACGGTTGAGTGACACTTATTAATTGAGGGTGCATACCAAATGATCTTAGATGTAATCTTGGATGTAATAGAAATTTCTGTGATGGTAGATTTGATATCACCAATGGATTGAGATGAAATGGATGTATTTGATATTATAAGAGAGGTAACTTGTGAGATTTAGAGGTATATATATGCTCAAATAGTAAATAATTTAGCATATATGATGTCCTTTATGTAGAGCCTTCTCCAAGAATAAGTCGCATTAGCTTGAGAGCAAGAAGTTAGAATATCAGGTGCATAAGTTGTGGTTGCATACCAAGTGACTAATACAACTTGTTGTCTAAAATTACACCCCATGTAATTTTTAGCAACTAATCAAAAATGGAATTGGCCATTTTTTACTCAAGAAAGTCATGCAAGACTAAGTTAGCCCTCCGTGAAGTCACATAGTGTTTTTTGGGTTCTCCTAACTTTTGAGGGATAAAGGGAACAAATTAATACTTAGGTGGAATTTTGGAGTTAGTGTTTTACGAAGTTTATTAGACCTTCACAGAACTAAGGAAGTCAATATTTTGTGGGTACCAAAGCAATCTCTCACATATCAAAGGTACGTCGTAGTACCAAAGGGTTGCATACTAGTAAAAATCTAGAAAATTGGCTAAGGATAAGATTTGCAAAGTGAGCAAAGGAATGAGAAGCTTAGTTCTTTGTGGTATAAAAAAACATGAGTTTCACGCAGAATTGAAACACATATCATTTCATAGAATTTTTATTTCTAGAGAACCCAGGTGAAGTCCACCAAGGTAAAGTTCTAAAAGGAACCACATGGTAAAGGAAAATCAGTTCAAATGAAACTAAGGTTGGAAACTATAATATATTAACTTATTTTCCCTCATTTTTCTCAATTTAAGTGTTATGTGGGTTCTCATAGAACTATAGAACAAAGGATAATTATTGCACATAGAATTTTATGCAAGAAAAAGGAAGACCTCTATGGTGTAGCAACAAAGTGTGAAGGTAAAGTGTGGAAGATTTCAAAGTCTCGGATGGAGCTGCAAAACATCAAAATATGCATAACAAGTAATAATCATGAGATGTGGTCTGTGGCCACAAAATGTAAAAATAATTTCAACACTAAGAAACTTTACGCAATGAAGGAGAAAAGTATGGGTGGTTTAATGTATTGTGGGGCTTAGAAATTATTTTACATATCATCTTAAAGATCCATAGGCTACACGAAACCATGAAACATAAAAAATTATATGGATTACACACAGGAGCCATGCCTAATTTCAAAATCAACTTCCAATCATGCCACTAACTAGAATTTAATGAAGTATGGGTGTTTTATTCCTTTATCTACAATTTTGATGGTGTGTTGTGGTGAAAATGGAAGTCTATCAAAAAAGTATGGAGATTATTCCTTGGCAGTTTTATCTCTACTGTTGGTGCCTCTCTCTCCTTATCTCTTATTCTTCTCATTTCTCTATAAGTATGAAACTTGTCCATTAACAAAGTATCCTCATTTTGTGGTAACGGTACCATGCTAAAATTGTGGTGACTTCCCACGAGTTCTAAACCTCATATTTTGCCTCTGTAATGCATTTTCCCCTTCTTCCATTGTTGTAATAAATATATGAATTGTTTAAGAAATAGATCTAGTGTTCATGGATATTATTTACTCCATACTCATGTTTATTGCATTTTCCTCTTTTTTTCTTTTGTTGATATGTTTTGTATGTCGTAGTTGAGTTTCTTCATCTCTATGTGTTGTCAATGTATGGAAGGGTTTAGGTTGTGTGATTTTGGTATGTGGCACACCCATTTACCCTCTCCTCCTATGTTTTCTTCCCTTTGTTCCCCTTTTAGAGAGTGATCTCCCATTATTTTCTGGTGCTATCACCACCCTTGTTAGCTTAGGATTTCATTTTCTACATCTCTCTCACTATTCCCTTGGATGTGTTGGTATAGTTTTGTTGTAGGAGTAGTTTTGTAATTGGGTTAGATTGTGTTCAAAAATTCTCCTAAGCTATGGAACATAGGAAGGCAGCCTTCTCTAGAGTTCTATCTCAACTCACAAGTCCCACACTTGGAGATAGTCACAAGTCCCACACTTGGAAATAGTCCCATGTTAGCGAAAATTATTGGTCTATCATGATCAAATCCTAGGGTGTTACTTTTTTACATCAACAATCATGGAACACTGGTGAGAAAAGACTCAAGTTATTTACAACTTCATTTCATCAAGTTTGATATTTTCTTGGTATATCCAACTTTTAGAGGCATTTCTAAACACATCTGGTGACTCCATTATTTAAGAAACCCAATCTATGAGTCTACAGACCATTCCCTTCACATTTTCACTCATTTTCATGTTTAGATTCTTCTCATGGATCTCCAAAGAGATCTTCCATTCCCTTATATCAGTTTTATCCCCTTCATTTATACCAATGGGATGAATCCCAGAAATAAACCTAAAAATCCTACCTCTTTTCTATGGAAATGGAGATAAATCTCCTATTGATCACATTTAAGACATAGCCAACCATTGTGTCATTCACAATATCAGAGAAGAGAACATTTTCCTCAAACTTATTGCTTCATCATTCAAAGATAAAGTAAGAGGTTAGTATAGAATTTTGGTTCCATAATCCATTTCCACGTGGGATTAGTTGTGAGAACAACTAAACAACAAGTTCAAGGAGAAATTGGATGTCATATCTCTTGTGGAACACCTCAACAAAATATAGTGAGCTTCAATGGAGTTTATCTCATATTTCAACATCAGATTCTCAAGGACATGGTTCAAAATCCCTCAAGAATTTATACCCTCACAAGGTATGACATTCTTGTATTATTTGAGGTCCTTGGATGTTGATTTAGTTGTATTGATCCAAACCTTAGGAGGAAGTACTCTTCCTCAATCTTTTCCATTACATTGCAAGTGAGAAGATGCTCATTCAGGTTGGTCAAAGGAAACCCATCCCCATTTCTTCCATTCTTCCCTCACCATCTCAATTATCCTTTCCCCATGTGTAAATAAAGAAAAATCCATTGTTTCATTCCAAAAATAGGAAGATCCTTTGCTTCTTAGTTCCCTTTTAGTACTCTACAAGTTTATAATGCCCAAAATATCCCCTATGATCTATAAAATTTCTCCCCATCTCCACCCAAGGCATTACCCAACTCTTTAAAACCTTGTCACAATGTTTTGAGAAGCCACGGTGTTCCAAATTTTTCCCCAATGCTCTACCCACCTTGTGAACCAAGTTATCATACAAGAAGACAGGATAGACCATGATGTTTACTATTTCCATGGAGAGAAGGAACCACAGATATTAGAGTATGTTTTGGAGGATCATTTGGATCCCTCAATTGATCAAATCAGAATTTCAAATCCCAAATCATATCTACTTACAGGTAAATTTAAAGAGAATCCTCCCCCATTGCCTCATCTCCCGCCAATTCCACCAAGGTTGATAACTCCACATTTTTTTAATATTGGTTTGAATACGATAAGGAGCATGAAAAATATGAAAATATGTAAAGGGAGTTAGCTAGCGAAAAAATAAATTAGGTGGCTTTGATGGCGGAAACTCAAAATGGGATGTGGATTGAGTAGAAAGTGTTTTTCAACACTTTTGATATCTGCGGGTGTGTGGAAGAATATTTTCCAAGTGAGAAATGTGAAACAACTGAGTGTAATGACCAACATTACTCTACATGCCTTGAACTTGGTTCACTTTTGGTAGAAAATCAGGTTGGGGAAAAAAATTAAATGAAGTAAACCCATGCACCAAGGAGGAAACAAATATGTCTACGCAAGAGTGTGAAACCAAGTCTAGATCAACTTGCATACATTTCCAATATAGAGGAATGTGTCTCTACCAATTCCAGTCTTGGAGCTAAGTGTGAAGAAGATGGGCAAACCATGCAAATAAACTAAATAGTTTAAAATAACATTTTCCCAATCGATACTATGTTGGTTTGGAGTCAAATTCTGAGTTTTCACTTTGGTCATGCTTGTTTTAGAGCATCGAAATATCATCAAGACATCAAAAGGCTAGAAAACACCTATAACTAGATATAGAGCAACTTAAGGAGGTATACTTCCTTTTCTCAGTTGATATTTTGAGCAACAACAAGTGAAAGTAATGTTATCACTTCCACTATGTGATTTAGTTGCAAAACTAATCACATGGTTATGTTTTGTAAGAAAAGGAAGCTAATTCTCCCAACTTTGTATCGTGTTTTTTTATCTCCTTTTTTTTGTTAGGGTAGGGTAGGTTAGGTTTGTTTATTGAAAAAAAAGTGTTTGTGCACACTACATGTTTCCACTTGGAACATGTACAATTTTCATGTTTGTACATAGTTTTGTGGGTCTTGGTTTTTGTTGCATAGTTCATTTCAAGCATATTTCATGGTGATATTATATAGTTTGAGAAGTTTCTGATTTTTATTCAGAGTTCCCTATATTAACTTCAGTTAGTTTAGTGCTAAGTTCACATGTATCTAGGAGATATGTTTTAAGGGATGAAATAAGTTTTCTTTAGGGTTATGCTTGATTCCATGCCAAATGGATGATTCAAGTATTATTCTTCGTCATCTAATAGAAAGATTTCCCTGTAGGTTGTTAAATTATTGTCTAAAATCACATCCCCATGTAATTTTTAAGAACTCATCAAAAATGGAGTTAGCCATTTTTTGCTTAAGAAATATTTGCAAGACTAAGTTATCCTTCTGTGGAGTCACATAGTGTTCTGTGGGTTCTCCTAACCCATGGGACAAAGGAACAAATAAATAATTAGGTAGATTTTTGGTGGAATTAGAGCTTTGTAAATTTTATTAGACTGTTGTGGCACTAAGGAATTCAATCTTCTATGGGTACCAAATCAGTATGTCATGGGTCAAAGGAAAGTCAAACAACCACAAGGTTGCATGCCTAAGAAAACTTTATAAAATTGGTTAACGAAAGGATTTGTAGAGTGAGAAAAGGAATGATAAGCTTAGTGCTTCGTGGTATGGAGAACATAGTTTCACTTGGAATTGAAAAACATAACATTCCATGGAGTTTGTCAATTTATTGGAACCAAGGGTAATTTCTACCAAGGTAAAGTTCCATAAGGCACCACGCAGAAAAGGAAAAGTAGGTTCAAATATGACTAAGGTTGGAAATTATGAGATATTAACTCGGTGTTTGGTGGGTTTCTCAATTTAAGTGTTCTATGGGTTCTCAAAAATATGTAAAACAAAGGGAAATATCCACACATAGAAATTTATGCAATAAGAAAGAAGACCTCTGCAGCATAGTGATAAAGTACAAAGGTAAAGTGTAGATTTTTCAAAGCTATGGTGGTATCCAATAAACATCCAAATCCACACAACCAGGAATAGCCATGTGACAAGGTCGAGAGGCCATGAAACATAAAAAATAATGTCAACACTAAAAAACTCCACACAATGAAGGAGCATAACATGAATGGTTTAACATATTACGAGAGGTCAAAAATGACTCTACATATCATCTTGAGGGTGTTTATCCCATAAGAAACCATGAAACATCAAAATTTTTGGATTCTACATGGGAGATGCACCTAATTTCAAAATCAACATCCAACCACTCCACCAACTAGAATTCAATGAAGTATAGGCATCCTCTTCCTCAACATACAAATATGATGGTGCATTGCAGTGAAAATGGTGATTTGTTAGGAAATATCTATGGTGATTTTTACTTGGTGGTTTAATCTCTATTATTTGTGCCTCTCTCTTCTTCTTCTCATTTCTCTATAAGTATGGAACTCATCCATTAAAAAAGGACCTCTCTTTTGTTGTAACGACACCATGCCAAAATGGTGGTCAACGTCCTACTAGTTCCATACCTCAAATTTGGTCTCTCGTAATGCATTTTTTTCCTTCGTTATTTTTATATTCAGTTTTTGCAACGTTTAAGAAATAAATTTGGTGTTCGTGGATTTTATCTACCCCATACTCACTTTTATTACATTTTTACTCTGTGTTTTTCATTGATGTGTATTTCATGTCGTATTTTTATTTTTCTCCATCTTTGTGTGTTGTCAATGTGTGGAAGTGGTCGAGTTGTGTGGTTTTGGTCTATGGCATGTTTTTTTGCCCTCTCCTCTTATGTTTGTCTCCTTTCTTCCCCTTATGGAGAGTGATCACCCCTTATTTTATGGTGTTATTACCGCCCCTATTAGGTTAGGATTTCATTTTCTACATCTCTCTCCCTGGTCCCTTGGATGTGTTAGTATAGGTTATCTATATGAGTATTTTTAACATTAAGTTAGATTTTTTTCTACATATTCTTATAACTCATGGAATAGAGGAAGCCATCCTTCTATAAATTTATATCTCAATTCACAACTCCCACACTTTGAGATAGTCCCATGTTATCCAAAATTATTAGTTTGTCATGATCAAATCCTAGGGTGCTAATTTTGTGAGTTAACACAACCCACATTAAGGATTTGGAGATTCATGTAGTAAGAGAATATGGAGAGGGTGTATGGTATTGATCTAGATCCACATTTCTAGCATAATATATACATTTTACGATTCAAGAACCATCATCTTAGAGCACTAAATGACCCTTTTCTAAGGGATGGGTATTGTATTTGTATTTTATCTATAAAATGATTCATTTTTATTTTTTATTTTTTATTTTTGTGTGTGTGTGTGTGTGTGTGTGTGTGTGTGTGTGTGTGAGTGAGAGAGAGAGAGAGAGAGAGAGAGAGATTATTGGAAATTTCATGTATATTTATTTATGTTATGTTCATGTGTGCTTAATTTTACGATTCCATTTTCTTATTTGTAAACAAATATAGGAACATTGATGACTAAGAGAAATGAAATGATAAAATTTTGAAAATTATAGAGTAGGTAAAACAATTAAAATTAAATGGGTTGGGGACTACTAAGAGTGTCATCCCAAGTAATTTTAGGTAAACTGAGTGGGATATGATATAAAAATTATTACCAAAGTATCCAAAATAAGAAGCAATGGTCATAGAAACCCAAGATATAGAGATAAACCCAAGTGGGAGATGATAGACATAATTATGAAAGTATCTAAAATGTGAATCAATGGTCAAAGAATCTAAAACAGAAAGAAAATCCCAATTTTGAAGATAAATAACAATATACCAATGATAATAAATTGAATTGATTATGACATGTTAAATATTGACATGTGTCTTTTATTATGTTAGCTAATTTTTGTAGGATTAATGTTGAGTATGAATCATGAGGTCCTCAAGGTTGGTGTGAATGATGTTGATACCAAAACAGACTTTTGATGATGTGGAAAAGAGACAATCATCAATCTACTTAGATATTTATGTGAAGACATCACAAGTGGATATCATCAATGGAAGGAGGAGGGGAAGTAATGAGTCTAATGAGAAATAGATGATGACATAGAATAACATCATTGAGGAGATCAAGCTCAATGTTTAGGCACATGAGGAGAAATTTCTCACACTCAATGTTTACAGGAGATAATTTGACAAGTATCATCCATATGCAAGAAAAATCCATGATGAGAATAAAAGATTGGTGTAATAGAAGAGGGTTATGGAGATTATTTTTGGTATCCTTAGACTTTTGGTTTGATTTTCTTCATATGTCATCAATAAGCTCTAAAATCTCAAACATCATGCACATGACCCTCATGACATGTGGAGTATGGTTCATCCATAAGTGGGATAGGATCCATAATGGCAATAATATCTAGTGGTGATGTCATGTAGGGTAGATTCATAGCAACATGTGGATAAGTAGAAGGAAAAGGAGGGAGAGATGTCATAATAGGTGTTTTAGAAGGGCTATCCGAGTGAGTGGGTTTCTTCTCAAGCATTAAATCACCAATTATGGGAGTATAGTTCATGATTTCATCCTTAGATTTTAAGTAAGAGAAAGCATCATAATTTTCAATGAGGTCATTATATGCATCAAAGACAATATTCATGTATCATGGAGAGATAATGATAGTGTTGATGTTATCATTAAAGGTAGAGTGTAATGATAGTTGATAATGAAGAATTTATGCATTCTTATCTTGGGTGTAACCTACTAATAAGGTATCATTAGAGAATAAGCATCATCATAATCAGGGATAGTGACACCAATAGCACATGAAGTGATAATAGTCTCAGGTTTAACTAGATGCTCTATAGGAGGAAACTTATTGTGAGTAGCGGTGATAAGGATTCATTCAATGTCCTTCTTGTGCTAGAGAGGTCATAGAGTGGGAGGTAATTATCATATAATTTCATTAATGAGATTACTAGTGTTCATCCTAAGATTAATTTCATTAGGTTCATCATCATCTGAGTCGAGAAGGTTGGGTGGATTATGGCCCATGACATCAATATGACTATTGGAGCTCAAATTTTACCCTATTCTAAATCATAGAAGATTCAAAATTTTGAGGCAACATGGGACTATCTCCAAGTGTGGTACTTTCAAATTGAGACAAGCCTCGAGAGAAGGTTAGATTCGATATTGTGTAGATTGGGAACACTTGTGGGACACAACCTACTATAATGCTAAAACTACTCTTATAGATAATCCTACACTAACATTCTAAGGGACCAGGGAGAGAGGGATGCAATGAATAATAAAGATAATTTAAATGAGTGGTGATACCACCAAAAGAATTTGGATATCCTCTAATTCATAATGAATAGATGTAAAACACTAGGCTAGGATCATGAAGATGCATGCGGTTCTAATGCAAACAAGTAAAATAATATGAAATATGCAAGAGGGCAGAATATTCACACCAAACACAAGGTATTTCAAGGAAAGAGATAAACCTGATGTGTATTAATCAATATTTTATACCTTACCTGCACATCCAAGGAAATAAAATCCCCATTCATAAAATACAAAGGTCAAAAACATGAAATTTAAAGTTTCATAGAGAACATCCTGAAAATATGCTAAGGAATAAAATGGGAGAAGAACCCTTATACAGTGCACAAGCACTTGTATTTATACAACTTGTCAAAAGGAGAAATAAAGTGGAAGAAATAATAAAGGACCACCAAGATGGGTGTGTACTCCTAAAAACATGTTGAATAAGTATGGGCACCATGATTTCTTACATGGTTTACTTGTAGTAAAAATATGGGCACCATTAGATGAAAGCCAACAACCATAGAATGACCCCTTGATTCTATCACATGTCATCACAATCCACATAAGGACACCACACTTCATTAAATTTTTTTGGTTGGGTGGTTGGCCATTTGGTTCAGAATTTGGCATGGCTTTGAGATCTCCTATAGTTATTTGCCTTTCTTAAGACCTCTGCGGCTTCCATTACTTACTCAAAATCCACATTATACTATCACCATATCCCATGAGTCTTAATTTCTTTCCTTCCACATACCTTTGCGGATTTTGACATGGGAACCAATTTTTTTGTTTCAAGTATTTGAGAAAATCCATAAAATTCTTGATATTAGAAAACCCACATAATGCTAAGTTAGAGTTCCATAGCTTTTAAACTTAGTCACTTTCTCCAACTCCCTAAGGACATAAAACTTTGTGGTATTATGACCTAAATTAAACCTATGAAGGAATAATCTCTTTAGTTCTACGAAGGTCTAACAACTTCCATGGAGCACAATTATTGTCAAAATTGTCCTAAGTCCCGAAACATTCATTTTTTTGTTATGTCGATCAGGATAACCCACAGAACACTAAGTTCATGTATTTTGTAGAAGATTGAATTAGTATTTTGTGGCTTTCCTGAAAACAAATATGGATAAGTCCATTTTGATAAGTTGTTCAATATTACATGGGGTGTAAATTTAGACAACACTTTGTAAACCTCAAGGGACATCTTTCTGCGAGATGATGAAAACCAATTGCCTTTGAAGCATCCATTGGGTATGGCTTTAACCATAGTATTAAAAACTAACCTAAAAGCTTTAAAAATTATCTCCTAGATCTATATGATCTCAACACTGATTAAATATGACCTTGTGGAGCTGGAATGATACTTACGAAAGTCTCTTCAACTATATGATTCGTGTAATAAAATCTACTCTAAGATGAACCATGTATGACTGCAAGGGGATCAAAAACTTATGTACAAGATGAAATAGCATACACAGAGACCGTAGATCACTTGTTAGAAAAAAAGATGATCACAACAAGGACTGAGGAAAAGGCACTCAATCAGTGATCAACACAAAACAAAAAGGGGACCTCCAACAACACATAAAACACAATTATTTACAACATTCAATGGGAAAACTCAATGGGAAAGTTTAAAATGGATCCCAATAACTGGGATTTGTAATTCTTATCCATTAAGGGTGGAAAAATCCAAAGATTTGGTTTCTTTTTAAGAGGTGTAGATGTATGGCCCACTCCAAAGTGCATCAAACTTAGAGTGTCACCCTATTTTAGCTCTATCTGTATCCTACTTACAGACTGGATTACCTACTTTGAAATTATTCCATTTAGCTTTCTTATCAAACCATTATTTGGTTAATATTTTTTGTTCTTACATCTTAATCATGATAGATTTTCTAGGTTATTCAATTTCAATCAATCCCACCATTCAAACTTCTCTTTGATTTGCACCCTAAAACTCTAAGCTGTTGAGTCAGTTCAAATGAAGATAAATCAGGTGACAATATGAGCCTAGATTTTTTGCCATTACAAGTTTGAACAGATAAGTGATAATTGCCTTTTTATTGTAATTCTATCCCAGAGAGCACTTCTCACCTTTGTGTGTCATTTCATTTGATTGATTTACATAATCCTCTTTATGACCTTGATCAGATTCTTATTAGTTGATTCTGCCAAACCATTACCTTACGAGTAACAATTGGAGGAATTTTTCAAATAAAATCCATGTCTAAGATCCCAATCAAAGATCCTAAAACCTAAGAATGCCTTAAAATTATCATAAATTATGGTTTTATGAACCCCAAATATTATTGCAATATCCTCCAAGAAGTCAAGGATGAATAATTTAGTAGCCTCCTTGAGTTGTATGGCCTTCATCCACCTGTTAAAATAATCTATTATCATCAAGACCCATCTATGACCCACACTTGATGGAGGATTGATCATACCTATGAAATCAATTCCCTATTGAGAAAAGGGTTCATCCACCTGAATAGGATGAAGGGGAAGGGCCTTCATTTTCTTTTTACTAGTGAAAAAGGAACATTCTTTGCATTTTTGATCTAGTCATGTGCATCTGCAAACAGTGTGGGCCAAAAGTATCCTACTCTAATAATTTTCATTATTGTAGCCTTGGCTGAGAAATGTTCCTACAGAGAAACCATCATGGAATTTTTCCAATACCTTATCTATGTGTTTTCCTTTAATGCATCTTAGCAAGACACCATCCATATTCGTTTTAAAAATAATCCAACCAATTAATACATATGGCATAGATTATAACCTAAGGTGTCTTCTTATTTCCTTTCTCAAACCAAGAGGAAATCACCGATCTCTAAGAAAATTTTCATGTCATTGATCTAAATGATATGGCTAGGTTAAGCTCCTTTGTTTGGCGGGAATTTTGGATTGTGCAAAATATCATCATTTTGTGGCTCCTCTTCATCATGCACAGCTATATTTTCCCATGAGTTTGTAACATTATGCGGGTTTTCCTTTTGAGGAGCCCCCATTCTTGTGGATCCTCTACAGCCTATTCTTACTCTTCCTCTATGAAGAAATAAGCTTCTTGATCATTTTGGGTGTCTAAGGAAAGTTTTTTCATAGTTCTTTGTCTCTTACCAACTTTTTGTCCTTGATGGTCACATCGAACTCCATGATTTTGGTTACCCATCTAGACCTTTTCTCACTAATTTACACCCCCATGATGAAATATCTCACATTGGGATGTGAGAATAAGACCTTTATGTGGTTAGTGGCCAAAATGGGCTTACATTTTTGAGATTATGCAAGATGGTGAAAACTTAATTTTCTAAATGAATATATCTGAGCTCAAAATATTTCAATATTTGGCTGAAAAAGGCTACAGGATGCTCCAAATATAGATTTTTTTAGTGAGAACCATGGCTACATTGTTATTATCCACATAGGCATAGAGGATAAAGTCCTTGATAAAATATAGGTTGATTTTTTGTGTTTGAGAAATCGTGGCTTTAATTTTAGAAAATATTTTTCTTCCTTTCACATTGCATTTAAAAAGCGCATCCTTCCTCAGCATCAAGGTAATGGACCTAACTAATCTAGTAAAATTTGGAATGAACTTCCTAATGAAATTGATCTTTCTTAGAAATGATTAAAGGTACTTTTTATGAGTTTCCAATGAAATAGATAAGATGACATAAAATCTTTCTCGGTAAATTGTATTTACTTCCTTTAAAACAATGTGACCCAATAACTTACCCTGCAGAAATACAAAAATACATTTCTTGGGGTTTAAAGACACTCTGAATTCTCTGCATATCTCAAAAAAATCTCCAAATTATCTATGTGATTTTGGCCCTACTTTGAGGAGACTTTGATATCATCAAAATAGACAAGGATGAACTGATTGGAAAGTCCATGAAAAGCAATATCTATTTCCCTATGAAAAGTGGCACCCATGTTTGATAAGCCAAAAGGCATTTTTGGTATGCATATGTTCCCACTTGGTTGTGAATGTGGTTATGAATTAATCCTCTTCTCCTATCTTGATCAGATTGAAGCTTGAGTATCCATCAAGGATATAGAATATTTCATATCCTACCACCTTTGTTTGAAGGATTTGTTCTATGGATGGGAGAGGATGATGATCTTTCAATGAGGCCTTTTTCAAATCACTAAAGCCCACACATAACCTAATTTCTCCATTTTTATTCCTAACTTAGGAACTAAATTAGCCACCCAAGAGGAATATTTGATGGGGAATATGATTTTTACTCAATGATATTTTTCAACTCCTTCCTAATTAGGAGCTCAATATTTTGGTTAATATGTCTCTACTTTTTCTAACTAGCTTAGCAATAAGATCAAGATCAATAGTGTCTTAATAAATGTTTGGTTCAAATACCTTAAGATAATAATAATTCCATGAAAATATATCACTATATTTTTGATGTAAGGAAAATAAAAGATTGTTTTTAATTTGATCACACGCCTTTATAAGAAGTAGATCTTTACCTTATCTGACAATGGTAACTAACTTACAATCTTCCGAACCGTGAACATACTTCATTCGGCCTTTAACCTCATTATCAGTATTGAAGATGTCCTCAAGGGTTACCAACCCTTTAGGTATATTTTTCATACGTAGTTGAATGATTTTATCTTCATAACTTCCTTATAGACCAAGTTGTAAGTTAGGAGAGAACTCGGCCTTGGTTTGTATGAATTCGATAATCTTTTGATGATTCTCAAAAACTTGCCAATTAACATCATTATCTTGAATATATGGTCTTATAACCACTTTAACATGTTTATTTCCTTAGATAAGGTCTTTTGTGAAGAAAAATGAGAGCCAATTTTTTCCATTTTATCTTCTTCTTTATTTTACTTCTGCGACACCACTTGAAGATTGATAGCTTTGAAAATTTCCAAAAGATCCCAAACTTGGTGCATGTAATATCTCAAGAGTTTATTTTTGTCCCCACACCTTCTCTCGACTTGGAAAATAACCAATTTAGTTTCCCAAAATATCTACAGAGTTTTGATTTGTCTCTTTTCCACAATCAATAGACAATAAACCAACACTTCATATTTTGCCACATTGTTTGAGTATGAAAAATGTAACATATGAGAAAAGAAGATTTTTCTCTTTGTTGGAGAGATAAGGACTATACCTTCCCAAGATTCAGTCCTACTTCTTAAACCATCTAAATACATCTTCCACAATCTAGAAGCATCATTTTATTCTTCCTTTTGTGGCATGGGAAAGGTGAGATTCTATTTATGGATGAAATAAATGTTTGACCAATTTCCAACATTTTATCATAGGGGTAAAATTCATAATGCTCCTTATCTCATTCATCTAACATAAGATCAAGAATTGAAATTGATGAATGTATTGTTTCCATGGGTTTAGTATTATTACTTACTTCTCCTTGGATCATGCAATTTGTTTTAATAGGACTAGGATGATAATATTCAATATGGTAAGTTGAGATAGGTTCAAATCTAATTATAAACCTAGTCCCATACCTTGTTCTTAGTAACATATGAGACCAATATGAAGAAATATATCTTCCCACTTTATCCATGAAATCTCTGGAGAGGTAGAAGGCGAATAGAGGTGGAACTTCAATCACATAAATGTCTTTGATTATGATTAGGCTTGAGAAAGCATGAAGAGTTAACTCCAGATCCTTGACTACTCCCAAAACTTTCATGGATGATCCATCAAGTTGTAAGACACCTTTTGAATTTGGATTATATTCAATTCCCAAGATATCTACAATTTTCTTTGGCATCACTGAGGTACTAGCACTAGAATCTAACATGTAGTTTTATACAGGTGCTTTCCAACTATGAGATATATGTAGAAAGGAGGAGGCTTAGCCATTTCACTTACTTGTTCTCCTTGGGCTGAAAATTATGATCATAGAATTTACTTTGTGCATAGGAGGTTCTATACATGAAATATGTTTCAATTCTTCTTGAAAAAAATCTCTTTGAGATGGGATAGATAAGGCATCCCATATTGTAACATTAAAAATTATCCATTTCATTTGTTCCATGATGTTGAGGGGAATACCCATGGTTTTCTATAATAAAGGAGTGGAAAGTTCTTTGCTTCCTTGCTCCATCCAGAATCTCTTTGGTTGGTGGATTTTGCATGTCTCGTGGGTTTCTAGTGTTGCATGAATTTTGTGTGTTCTTTAGAACTTGTTCATTTTGCATTTTTGAGTCACCCAAAAGTGACTAGATGAAGTTGAATTTCCATCCAAGACCAGGGATTGACTAGAATTATCATGCAAAATCAGGGAAATAGAAGGGGATACCTCACATCCATATATCTTTTCTTAGACCTTGTGTTATCTATGACATGAAGCTGTGTCTTGTTCAAATTACGTGTAGCTTGATTAACCGCACAAAATTCTTAAAGTCCAAAGAGCAGGAATTTTATTTCAGCGGTGACCTCTTGTGTCTCCTCTACATTACTTGCTGATGGAGTAGTGGTTTTTTCTTGTGGGTAAAAAGGGGTTTTTACCATGAGATCTTTCTCCCACAAGGAATTCATTCTAGCCTCACATATATATTAATCATGAGGTTGATAAAAAAGATAACACTATTCAAAACCTTGAGCCATATTATTCTGACTAGAACAATAACTTTTCTTAAGTTATGAGATGGTAAAGGTTGTGGGTTTGAATTTGGTGTTTTTCTTGGCATGTAATTCTATAAAAAAATTATTTGGATATTGAAAAATTTATTACGGATAACCTGCGAGAGGATTATGGTAATTCTTTGGAGTTTGATCTTGTTTCCTCTTAAGGAGACAATCTAATTTGTTAAATTTTTAAGTTGGACACTAAGGATTTTAATTTATTCTTGTTTTATTAAGAAACCAGATGTGGAGGTAAAAGATGAAGTGGATGGTTGAGAAAAGGGAGAAATGATGGGTTGATCCGTTTGTGGTAGTTAAGGGAAAATGGGCATAGGAAATCTAGGGGCTAATTTTCCTTCTTGGATTAAATAGTTTTCATCCCTAATGGCTATTGCATAAGCATTTAGAAGTTGAATAACACCCATAGATTGAATCATTACTGCTATATCAAAATTCAAATCTCTAAGAAAGTATAAAAATGCACCTTAAGGGGTTAGTCTTAGAAGGATTGGAATTATGTCCCATGTTTTCTGGAACCTAAAGTTGAAATCTGCCATGAGCTCATTTTGAGCCTGCTTGATTGTGGTAAGATGCTCAAAAGTGAGATGTTGTCTGCCTTTTCATAAAATTGCTGACAGAGAGAGGTCCCAAGTTCATTACAAGTGTGGATTGAAGCGGTTTGCAAACTTCTATACCATTGCAAATATTTTCCTTTAAGATTTAATAAACACAATTACACACTACAACATCATCTTCCATTATTGCGTGTATTGAAAAAATGTTTGAAATGTCTTGAATATTTTCCATGGGTGTGGTATATTTTTCACCTATGAAAAAAGGAATACTCTTCAAGGTAGCTATTGAAATATCATGTTGCATAGTTAAAATAAATTGGCTTCCTCCACTAAAACTTACAAATGAGAGGTTCCTTTACGTTCCCTGAATGGAATGGGTCTTAGGTTTCGATAGGAAGTTGAAATTATCTACCTAGAGGTGTGGAGTTGAAAAACTTCTAATTGCAAATATCACAAACCTCTATGGAGATGTTTCTCTTGTTCCTTGCGCAGGAAATTTTCATATCATCAAATGGCTCACCTTTGGATACACTTGACCTTTTTGCACTCTTTTCATGAAATATAAATGCTTAAACTGGTTGAAACCATAAGATTGAATAATGGTGAGTCATCAGATGTATATAAGAATTCCTTTGAAGGCTGAAACCACTAAGTCAAACACCAAAAATCAGTAGTGATGAATTATAGCTCATATAAACCTTAAAATCTTGTCCCACAGTGGCATGCCAAAATTGTTGGAGTAGTGAAGGCACCAAGGTGGCTAGAATGTTGTAATGGAACACCTAGAGATTTATGACCTTCAAATCTTGCCCCACTAGGCATACCAAAATTGTTATAGTAGTGAAGGCACCAAGGTGGATAAAATTTTGTAATGGAAACACTGAAAAATATGACCTTCGTGAGCTTGTCCCACTAGGCGTGCCAAAACTGTTAGAGCTCAAAATTGCACCCTTCTCTAAATCATAAAAATATTCAAAAAATTTAGGCAACATGGGAATTTCTCCACATGTGAGACTTGTAACTTGAGATAGACATCAAGATAATACGATCTTCCTATGTTTCATAGATTGGTAATACCTACGGGACACAACCTACTCTAATGTTAAAACTACTCCTACATCTAATCCTAAACTAACATTCTAGGGACGAAGGAGAGAGAGATGGAAGGAATAAGAAAAGTAAGCAAAATGGGTGGTGATAGCACCATAAAAGGTTTATCTCCTCCAATACCTAATGCTATAGATGTAAAACATTAGGTTAGGATTGTGAAGATGCACGCAATTCCAATGCAAGGAATAAAAAGAAGATGAAATACACAAGTGGACAGAATATTCACACCAAACATAAGGTTTTTGAAGGAAAGAGATAAATATTGCATGCATTAATTAATATTTTACAACTTACATGTAGATTTGAGTAAGAAAATCCTCATTCGCGAGTTATAGAGATCAAAAACATGAAATTTTGAGTTTCACGTAGAAGAGCATGAAAATATGATAATGAAGAAAATTGGAGAAGAACCCTTATAAAGTGTGCAAGACTTGTATTTATACAATTCATGGAAATAATAAAGAAAGGGGAAGAAAGAATAAATGTACGCTAAGTTAGACTTCATCATCCCGAAAACATGCTAAATAAGCATGTGCACCGTGATTTATTACTGATTTCTCTTGTAGTACGACATGGATTCCATTAGATGAAAGCCAACAACCATAACATGACCACTTGATTTTATTACATGTCATCAAAGCTGCATAGAAGGACATCATACTTCATCAAATTTCAATGGTTGGGGTGGTTGGCCATCTATTTCAGATTTTAGCATGGCGTTGAGTTATTTTGTGTTTATTTTCCTTTGTTAATACCTTTGAGGCTTCCATTAATTACTCAAAATCCATGGAAAACTATAACCATATTCAGTGGCCTTAATTTCATTCCTTCTATGGATCTTAGCAGCTTTTGACTTGGAAACCAATTTTCTTTGTTTCATAGCTTTTGAGAAAACTCTTGGAAGGTTTGATATCGAAAACCCACGAGAATGCTAAGTTAGTGTTCTGCAGCTTTTGAACTTAGATGCTTTCCCCAACTCCCTATGGAAATGCAACTCCATGTATTCTAACTCGACTTCAACCTACGAAGGACTAATTTTTTTAGTTCCGTAAAGGTCTAACAACTTATGCGGAGTACTACTATTGCTAAAAAAATCCCAAGTCCCGCATCAATCATTCCCTTGTTATGTGGGTTGGGAGAACCTAAGGAACACTAAGTTTATGCATTCCATAGAAGAATGAATTAGAATTTTGTAGATTTCCTGAGCACAAATATGGCTAAGTCCATTTCGATAAGTTGTTTAAAATTATATGGAGTGTAATTTTGGACAACAATGACCGTTATAACCAAAAATGGAATCCATAGGATAGTTGAAGCATTGGTATTATTGAAATGGTATGGTAGGGATTTATTCAAGGGGTGAATTTGTATGTCCCACATTTTTGGAAGATGTCAAATTTCTAAGGATTAGTATCACCTTGTACTTTATAGATAACCCCTAGGTGTGTGAACTTAACACATTGGCGAGCGAGATGACTTGACTAGAAACATGTGATGAGTCCATGGTCGACCTAAGAGGATATTACAAAATGAGGTAAACTTGAAGATAATGACTTTGAAATGAACAATGTGAGGAGGCACGGTGATAGGGAGATAAATGTAACCCATAAAGGGCATTTATTTGTGATCATAACCCTAACACATAACCCTATAGTGGATTTTACATTGTAAATAAAGTAGCCAAGTTTCATAATGAATTCAAGAGAAGTGAAGCAGGTACTAAAAACTTCATCTATGAGGGATATATTAACACTCGGGAGGAAATGCATCGTATCCCGCACAAGATAAATGGTTCAAAAACATAACGAATGAGGTGTATACAATCATTATATTAGAATAGGATTTTGGTGAGAGAATTTATGAGATAGACTATGAAATATTTGAGGATATTTTATATTTTCTAATTTTAGGTGATCATATATCTATATATTATACTATATATTATTGAATAAACATGTTTATTGAATCTTATTAAGCGTATGCTCTCTCCAAGTGAATGGGGTTACCCCAAAAATTGGTATCATAATAGGTTTCAAAATTTACCCTCTCGACCTTCACTATACACATGTTTCATTTCATTAGGTAGACTAAGAGAATGGGTTAGTATATAAATGTTGTAGTGACCCCATTACCATGTCCATCTCATTCATTTATTGTTTCTATCAAAATGTGTAAAAAAAGGATATGTAGTGTAGGAAACATGGAAATTATTTGTTCGTATGCTTAATCTTCTTGCACTTTTTCAATGGTACTACAAGTATAAGTCACATGTGAATCCATTGGCATACAACTTTCATTTGCATTGTCTACCTCTTTTTAATTTTTTCATTATATCCACAGTTTTCACTCCATTTTGTTTATTGTGTTCATGATTAGATTAGGTTTATTTAGCCTAATTTTGTGTTTAGTTATATTTTTTCATTATTTTTATGGTGTGTGAGAGATCTTATTGGAGTCAAATTTTTCTTGAAACATTTTGGTGTAAATTTTACCTCATATTTTAATTCATAACATCCAAAAATGTTAGGAATCACTATAAACATGATATATGTTTCCTTATAGTCAAATATCATATTTTGGGTTTTTACATATTTAAATGAGGAAAAATAAGAAAAATGACTCAAACCCATCTTCAAAGTGCAACCATGTGCTCTAATTTTATGGTTTATATATTTGGTTTGATATTTTTACAAAATTACACTTAATAATTTAAATTATTTTGCATCATTGTTACATTGGATGCACTTAAATTGGAAAAGATTCCAAATCACGTTGAAAAGTTACTTCATTGTGTTTATTAGCTTGGCTGGCTACTTAACCTCATGTGTTGATCCTAAATTTTCATGGATTTTCATCATTTTCATAATTATGCATGGGTTGTATCACATTGTTTGAGAAAAACTCCAACTTGGATCCTCTCATTGGTGAGTTGTATTGGCTCATAGTTGACATATTCAACAAGATATAGTTTTCACTAATTTTTTTCATTAACTAGTAGCTCATTATCCCCCAAATCCATCACGTAGTGAAACTCGATTTGATGCAACCCTATTTTTCTCTTGGTAAGCTCTACACCAACTCTCGACTAATATTTTACCCCTATCAATATCACCTCATTCAAATCATACCTTGCTCAAGTTCTTGTCTTTGCATGAGGTCGTTTAGTGAAGTCCTTATCAAATCACAAACTCATCTCTAGATAATTTCATCTAATTCATCCCTATCATATATAACATAAATTTTATTACTATCATATTGGTCTCTAGATCATCATTGTATTTTTATACATTCCACTTGAGGTGAGGTTCTAATATAATGTGCTCATGGATTAGGTGATCGATGTAGTCATTTAGGAAAAACCATTTGTTTGTGTCATGCCCATTACTTTTCCTTTATGTGATTTGTTTGTGTGATTTTCCTTTATTTCAAATGAGGTGATGTTGTGGTCAATAGAAAATGGTGGGTAAGGTTATTATCTTATTGCCAAGCAATCTCCATAATACGATGCTAGGTATATCCTTATTGTGTTGCACTTTGGTATAATCAAAATTAAATTAAATAACCCTTGAATGGGTTATATTTATTTACTTTGGCGGGTGTATCTCTTTATTGTAAGTTTAATGGATTAATATTTTTATAGTAGATGCATTAGAAGATATGTATAGGGTATGGGTTCAATGCATCATCCATGCATACAATATACACATATGACAAATCTATAATGGACTTGAAAGTAAGGGTATCATTTAGTTTGGAAAGTTCATATGATTCACCTCCTCGAGAGCCACTATTTTATATAATAAGTGAGAAAGGGACTCGTAATTTTGATTAAGAATTGGGTTGGTATAAGGATACAATAAACCCTTATTAAAAATTTGTTTATGTTATTTATAAATTGGGTGAAATGTTGATTGACATGCAATACTTATGAAACATATGGAATATGTTTGGGTATACTCATCAATTTATTTTTGTATGATCTCTAATATATAAACAGTATCAATGGGGGTATCATGTGATCCAAATTTTAGGATAAATTGATCTTTTAAATTGGAAAACCCATCAATAGATCCATTAGGTAAGTTGTAAAAAAACAAGTTAAAATATTTTATTATTTTGTTTATATGGATTCAAGCACTATGAAAATAAGATACTTGTTGAGAATCACTATCCTTCCCATTGAATAATATATACTTAGGCACATGTGTGATATTAGTGAAGGAGGATTGTAAATATTGTGTGTTACTTGCTTGGTTAAGGACACGTGATCAATATAGTTGTTAATGCTTGTGGAGGCTACATGCAAATTTTTAACTCAAATATGACTTGCATCATAAGCTATAAATGTTACTTAGGTATTGTGACATATTAGGAAGATGTTTTTAATGATTTTGCTTTTGTATCTCAAGTGTAAAGACATTGTATTAGAACAACCATCACAAAACCTAGGGATATCACTAGAAGAATTATTAATGTCACATGAGATAGAAACATGAATGATATATGAATATACATTTGTAACATGAGAATCCAAAAAAATATCACGTGATCTGTATAAGATGTATCACAATCATTTGCAAAAGGTGTATCATTACTATTTGTAACTAAATCATTATCATGGCTTGTAAGATAAACATCATTATAATTTTTCCATGAAAAACATTAGCATTTGTAAAAGATATCAGAAATGTCAAGGCTAAGAACCCAACCAACTCTTCTAATATCGAAATGTCAACGCTAAGAACCTTGCACCCCACCTCCCTCTAGCTTTGTCCTTTGGAGTAACAAGGATATGGAAATGGTTCACAATATTTTGCACATTAGTAATGCAGGGAAAGACAATGCTTCCCAACAGGAGAGGGAAAATATTCTCCTTAGAATGGAAACACTAGAAAATGAGGTAGAAAGTATTAAGAAAGAGATGCATCAATTAAACAAGAAAAAGGGGAAAAGAAAGATGAATGATGATGTGGGTTTTGGCACATATCGAGAATTTGAATAAATTTACAAAAATTGAACTCCTGGATAATAGACTGGGGAGATCTAAGGATAGACACGACCACAATATGGCCATATTCAAAGCTATAAGTGAGTTTCTTGAACAACATGTCATAAGCATCACTTTGTTGAGTGGAGTCCCTGAGGATACTTGGGGTACAGAAAAGGAGATAAATCATGTCATCTTGTAGCTGAATGTTAATAATCCAACACATGTCACCACTCTGGTGCTTTTCACCTCCCTACAGATGATCAAATCAAGGATTGAAAGGGATTCAAAGAAATAATACCTCCTAGGTAGGCTGGAGGAGTTCAAGTTGTTTTGTTTATGATAGTATGCTATTTTTTTGTTGTTTAGTTGCAGTTATGTCCCTATTTTTTCTTTTTATTAGTAGCTTCTCTTTTGACTATTGTTGGACTTATTATAATATCTGGATTCAGATCCTATTTTTATGCTTTTTCATGTTGATTTGGCTATTGAGCCTTTTTTGTAACAGGGTATAGTCCCTTCAAAACTATTTTCCTTTAATAAAAAAAAATCATTTGTAAAATATATGATGTTATCATATGTAAAATATACATTTTACCACTATGATAACCATGGTCTATGTTATCAAAGAAATAAAATTCATTTTCATCCTATATTTTTGGATAACTATCTTTTATGACAATATCATAATTATGAGAAATTGGAGGTGAATTATTAAGGCTGTTATAATCTCACTTAGAATGTTCATTATAGTTCACTTCATATTATTCTTATAAGGTAGCATTAGGTTCTTCCCATAATGTGATATTATGTCAATTACATCTTTATCAAAACAATCCTTTGCAAATTCATCGAACTATCAAACTCTATGGGATGTTATAAGTAGATAAGGATTACATTTCTAGCTTAATGTAATGATATACTAAGTAGATAAATCCTGATAATATTATGAGAAATAGTATGAGATAAAATATGAGATGGAAATCCCTAATTTTTTAGGTTTAAACCTTGAGGAGGGCACAAAAGCTTAGGTTGGTGTGAATCGATAAATAGAGTGACTTCTCCAAAATTGTAATATTGATAAGATCTTCACATATAATAAATGAATAATTCAAACAATATGTAAAATATAATGAAGATAAAGATGATGCAAGAGATATTTGTGGGATAATATGCCTTAATATTCAATATACTCATAAATAGAAGAATATCCGTAAGGTAGGGAAGTACCATAAAATACTCCTTAAGGAAGGAATAACTCCAAAATCTCCCATTTTGGAATTCCAATTTGAGGGGGACACTTCTAATATCTTTTTACCATGTAGAAAAATCAACACATACTTGAAATATCTCATAATGACATTCCTCTCCCTTATATAGGCATGCAATACTCTTAATAAGTGGGTAACACCTAATCCCAATGTAGTTCAACTCCTTACCCAATATAATTAATTCCAATGTGACCCCTATATTATTAACATATAACTAACTAAGGGGGATGTGATTTATATTTCAACATCTCCATCAACCCATAGACATTATAATATCATATCCCAAGGTATATAACATTGATAAGATATTCACATATAGTAAATGAATAATTCAAACAATATACATAATATAATGAAGATAAACACAATGTAAGAGATATTCATGGGCCAAGATACCCTAATATTCAATATACTCATAAATAGAAGAATACCCTTAAGGTAGGGTAACACCGTACAATACTCCTTAAGGAAGGAATAACTCCACGATCTTCCAATATGGGAATTCCACTTCAAAATGGATACCTCTAATATCCTTCTACCAAGTAGAAAACTCAACACATACATGACCTCTATCATAATGACATTCCTCTCCTTTATATAGGCATATAATACTCTTAATGGGTGGGTAACACCTAATCCCAATGTAGGTCGAATCATTACCCAATATAACTAATTCATATGTGACCCCATATATTATAAACATATAACTAACTAAGGGGATGTGTGCCACATGTCAACATCTCCTTCAACCCATATACATTATAATATCATATCCTTAGGTACATAGCATTGATAAGGTCTTCACATATAATACATGAAGAAATGAACAATGTGACAAATATAATGAAGATAAACACAATGCAATATATCTTTGTGGTCCAATATGCCCTAATATTTAATATACTCGTAAATATAATAATACCCTTAAGGTAAGGAAGAACCATACGATACTCTTTAAGGAAGGTATAACTTCACTATCTCCTAATATGGGAATTAGACTTTGAGGGGGATACCTACAATATCTTTCTACAAGTAAAAGACTCAACACATACATGACCTATCTCATAATTTCATTCTTCTCCTCTATATAGGCATATGATACTCTTAATGGGTGGGTAACGCATAATCCCAATGCAGACCAACTCATTTCCCAATATAACTAATTCCTAAGTGACCCCATATATTTTAAACATATAACTATTTCAGCTCAAAATTACACCTTGGATATGATCATGAATGACCAAGAATTCTGAGGCAACATGGGATTGTCTCTTAGTTATGGGACCTGCAAACTGAGACAGACCTTCGGAGAAGGTCAGCTTCCTCTACCTATTCCTAATGCTAAACTACTCCTAGGAATTGAAATGAAACTATCTAACTCTACTCTATCATTCTAAGGGACCAGGGTGAGAAGGAGATGCATAAATAGAATTCCTAAACTACATAGGTGATAGCACCAAGAAGAGGGTTGGAGACATTCCAATGAGTGGAAAATGGGGAGAAAATGATGAAGGAGAGGGCGAAAAGAGAGCC
Organism: Taxus wallichiana var. yunnanensis; assembly: GCA_018340775.1. NCBI lineage: Eukaryota > Viridiplantae > Streptophyta > Pinopsida > Cupressales > Taxaceae > Taxus > Taxus wallichiana. The sequence goes on along the minus strand of CM031243.1, from coordinate 24,583,511 downwards.
AAAGTCCATAAAAACATTCAAACCACCATTTCCCTAGAGCACATAAAATTTCATACATTGCAAGAGAGAAAAATATGCACAAAACACCTGCAAATGCAATGAAAGGAAAGAAAAATGCAATAAATAGAAGAAAGGATAACAGAGCCACAAAACACACATTTTATTGCTTCAAGTATGCACAATCCATTACATGAGAGGAGAAGAGGAAAGGATCACCATGAAATATGTCCAAACATGAGGCCTATAACTCACAGGTGTTATGGAACCATTTTGACAGAGTTCCATTACAATGAACATCCCCGCTCAAAAATTAGAATTTTTACAATATATAGAAGCAAAGTGAGAAAGAGAGAAAGAAGAGAAACTCGGATTTCCACTCCTACCCACCAACAACTATCATTGAATTATCTAAAAATGCATGGCACCTCTGAAAACCCATCCCCCAATGTACTCTATCTTTTGGAAGAATAAAAGAGGACCATACTTCATTAATGATGATGGTTGGATGCCCACGGAACTATACTTTTTCGTGCTTTAGAGACGTTTTCTAAATTTTCACATATCTAAACTCAATAAAATTAATAAATAAATTTTCCATGTTGTAGAGGATGTTGAGACGTTATCAAATATATAAAGTTCTTGAAAATTGGAGCGATCAGTCAAAATTTATGGCCATTTTAAGTTTGCGCAAAAAAAAACTATCATTTTACAGATTATGCCGACTTTTGTAGTTATGCGCGGCTTTTACTGATTATGCACGGCTTTTGTAGTTATGCACAAATTTTGCACTTATATGCAGATATCATAGTTATGCATGGATTTTTTAGTTATGTGCAGCTTTTGTACATATGTATGGCTTTTGCGAGTTATGCGCGTCTTTTTCAATTTTTGCGGTTTTTGCTTTTATACGCAGCTTTTCAAGTTTTGTGCGACTTTTGCAGTTATGCGTGGATTTTTCCCATTTTTCATTTTTTTCACCGGTATGGATTTCTTTGATCCTGAATAAAATTTATATATACATCCAAATAATTCCAAGTGTTCAAAACATACAAGTTTCCTATAATTCTAGATTCTTCACCAAGATCTCATGAAATTGCCCAAGTTCAATCTCTCAAGTTGTCCCATTTTTGCAAGGGTGCAAAAATGGACAGAAATAACTAAGGGGGATGTGTGCCATATGTATACATCTTAATCAACTCATATATATTATAATATCATATCCCAATGTACATAACATGCCCTCCCTCCTTGACATATTTCATCCCCGAAACATGAGAAGAAACCATGTAGTAAGTGTGCTTTAAATCATTACACATTTTTCACCATGTGCAAACATCCAATGACCTATATGAAATCTTATTGGGTGATACATATCTAAACTTTGTTCCATAATCCATTTCACTCCTCTAATTCCATTCATGTATATAGTTGGTCCTCCTCTACTTCCATGCATATCCATAGCAATGATTCCTTAGATTTCATGCTCCATAATCTTTTCTTAATTGATGTCGAGGTATAGACATAGTGATTGTTCCTCTAATTTTATAGATATCCACATCAATTTATACTACGATGTGCCCTAGAATTCCTCCATGATTGTTTCCTCTCATGATGATGTGGGTTTTTATATGTTGCAACCTTAGTATCCTCAACCTTATCAACCTTTTCCTCAACTTTTTTCCTCTTCCACCTTTTTTTTTTGTTATTTTCTTTTTCACTTGAGTAGATTAATAATTATTTTCTTCTTTTTCATCATGTTATTCTTTTGAATCATCCTTATTCCCTTCCTACCCATCTTCATAATCATCTTTGTGCCCTATCTTCATCTTTCTTTATTCTTCATTACACATAATATCATGTAAAGTGACCTTCTTCTTCTTATACCAAATATTCATAAACTTCTTTTGCACATTAATAATAATTGTCTTTGTTTCCAAAATAAGCACTTGGCTTATTTTTGGGCAAATAGTTGTATAAAATGAATACTTTTGGGTCTTTATCAATGTTAGTAATCGACTTTTGATCCTCGATACCTCAAAACTTGTTCAAATTACTTATGTGGATTAGACCCAGTGTTTTATAGTTCAAAGCAGTCAAGTAATTAACCATTTTTGCTTTGTTTTTACATCCATAAAAAAATTGGATCCCTAAAATTTTGTGGGTTCCTAGTATTCCCTAAGGTCCTAATTTTCTGCAAGTTCCTAGTATTCTATGGGTTCTAGTATTTTTTCAGGTCCCAATTTTTGTAGGTTCCTAGTTTTAAGCAAGTTCCTATATTTTTGTGGCTTCTTAAAAAAATTGGCTTCCTAGTTTTCTGTGTGTTCTTATTATTTCACGGGTTCCTAAAAATATGATGAAGCCTAAAACCCATGATAACCTAAAATTATGTAGAACACTAGAATTTTTGCATAATTCTTTAAATTCCATATAAAGGTCTAAAAGCCATGTGAAAGTGAAAATACACACAATAATCCATAGATCAAAGGAGTAGTATTGTTGAAAAAAAAGTGAGTTTGCACAATGAAGCTTTTAAGAAGTCGCACATAAAAGGATTTCCAAGTCTAATAAATAATTTACAAATTGAAGGAATTTCAAATCCACTCAAAAAGCCACACATTGAAGGATTTCCAAGTCCACTCAAGAATTTGCACTATGAATGAATTAAAAAATCTGTACTACAAAGGATTTTTTGATTTTGACAGGAATTTTCAAAATGCCATAACTTTTGATGGGGCCCACAAAATTGAGAAAAAATAGTACCATTGGAAAGGCATTGAAATTAAATACTCATTGGAGGTGTTTTTGAATCATGATAAAGCTTTTATGTGATCGAATAACTAGTTTTGGGTCTCACAACAATTTTTAGATCTAAGTTGTGACTCAAACATGAGACTAGTTTTTTGCTCATATATTTTAATCCAAAGATCTATTTGACATTAGACCAATCTCATTGGATGCATTTTCAAAGGGAATAGCTCAACAATAAATTTTGAGAATAATTATGGACATAATTGGGAGATTTTAATGACATATTTTTGGGTCATTTTGATTCATTTTCTCAATTGATTGATTCATAAATCGATTCATACTGACTGTTTTTTTATTCCTTTTGTCTCATGATGCTTCTTATATGGTATATTCTCCTCATAGCCCAAAAACACTTAATATAATGGGTTGAATTATTTGTTTAACAAGAAATGATTTGTTATCAATGGTCGAAAGCATGACTATGGCCAAAAGTATACATTTGGTAGCTCACTCTTTATCTATCTTTATTGATTTTGTGGGTGTTCATTGATCTAAGTTAGATCTCATCCACATAAAAAATATTTGAAGGTTTTCTTGCAATCCAAGGCAAACCATAGGTGTGGATCATCATCAAACTAATATATTACCTTCTCATCTAGTTGTGGGGTAGTTTGGAAGGGTCAAATGGGCTGAGAATCTCCCATGGAAACTTTATATTCCTTCTTTTGTCTTCTCCTTATATAAATGTAATGAATTTAATAAGTGAAAATATCATCTCGTGAATGTATAAAAGCTCTATCCAATTGGTTTTTTGGTGTTCTAAGTTTTAGGACCCTTGTATTTGAACAATGTAATGCATTCATTGCCTTCTCAATGATTGTGAGAGATTGTGTATTCCTTAAGCAATAATATCTAGTTGATTTTGATTTATATCTATCCTTTGGCTTGTGTTATTACATCTTACCATTATTTTTGTTATTATATAATGTTTGCGAATTATATCTACAAAATTTTAGTTCATTATGTCATTTATACAGAGGATTAATGGTTGTTAGAATGTAGTGTGCATTGTGGCTCTTATTTTCCCTTTATCACTATATTCTTCCCTTTTTCCTTGATCTCAAGGAGAGTGATCCCTTCATACTTTAGTGTATCAAGTTTATTGTCAAATTTTAGTAATCTTTCTCCCTCAAATTTGCATAGTTTGTAGTTAGATTATAGTAGTGGTTGAATTGGAGTTGTTAAGGAAAGGAGTTAGGATTATTCTGGAGGTTTATCTCAATGGTTAAGGTCCCACACCTTAGAGATACTCCCATTGTTGTTGTAAATACGTTTATACATTTGAATAGTTTCCTAAATCAAAAGGGTGCACACAAATCTCTACCAACATTCCCCAATGTCTCTAACTAAGGATACCCTAAAATAATATTCAAACCATCCATATTCAAACCATAAAAGTATGAATGAAAAGCATATGTGTCCATAGTAAGTTTCAAATCTTTAGAAACTTTAATCATCTTACCATCCACTTTAGTTTCCTTATTATTTTTTCTTATACATGTAAATATTGAACTATATTCATGTTGATGAAGTTATATTTTTCTTATGGTTTATGGACATAATTACCTTCTTCCTTTGCATACACCTAGGAAAAAATACTAAAACTTCCTTCTTTGAAGCTACACTATCTTCTTCTTCACCTTGGTCTTAATTAATATCCTCTTCATCATCCTCATTTTCTACTTGTTCTTCTTCTTTTACTTCTTTATCCTCTTAATCTTCATCTTCCTCTTCTTTATTGTCCCATATATCCAAGAAAAATTATTCCACTTCCTCCCGAGACCAATTAAACTTTTCCTTTATTAACTTAGAAAACCAAATCCATGTAAGACCACCAAGATAAAATTTTAACCTCTATATATCGAATTATGTAAAATATTTCTCCTTAAATTGGTTCCAATATTCTCTAATATCCACCTCACTCTCTCTATAGAATTTTTCATCCTCGTGATCCAAAAAAATTTAGGGTTTCAAGAACATTCACTTTTGATCAATATTTTTCCTACTAATTTTAGCCATATGTTTAAACAAAACCCAATTTAATTTTGGATAGATTTTTAAAAATGTAAAAAAATAGAAAAATTATGAAAATTGTGGCCTATAGAGCGAATTTATGGAAAACAATAAAAGTCTTATAACTTCCGTAAAATGACTCAATAAATTATGTAATTTGGAATGTATCTTCCCTCTAATGTTTCACAGCTCAATAAATCATTTTTACAAAAATCCTAGCCATTTTTAAGATATCAACAAATCTTTGAAATTAGGGTTTGACCTTGAAATGGTGATGACTCTTGTAAAAAGGTCCAAACAATCTAAAATTTTTAGGGTAGATTCCTTGAATTATTTAGCCACTTCACACCTCAAAAATATTTAAAAATCAAATTCAATATGAAAATATAGGAAAATCACTACAATTAGGATTTCACCCCAAAAATTACCCAAATCAATGCTCTGATGCCACTTAATAAGATCTTCACATGTAATGAATAAAAATGTTTAACAATACACATACTATAATGTAGATAAACACAATTCAAGAGATATTTATGGGCCAAGATGTCCTAACATTCAATATACTCACAAATATAAGAATACCCTTAAGGTAGGGCAACACCATACAATACTCTTTAAGGAAGGAATAACTCCACAATCTCCTAATATGAGAATTCCACTTTGAGGGGATACCTATAATATCCTTCTACCAAGTATAAGACTCGACACATATATTACCTATCTCATAATGACATTCCTCACATTTATATTCATACTGATACTCTTAATGGGTGGGTTATACCTAATTTAAATGTAGGCCAACTCATTACCTAATCTAACTAATTCCCATGTGAACCCATATATTATAAACATTTAAGTAATTAAGGGGGATGTGTGTCACATGTTTGAATCCCCATCAAGCCATATACATTATAATGTATATCCCAAGGTCCATATCAAATATCAAAATTAAGGCTAATTTAATCAAGATATTGTAATATGTCTAAATATAATTATACAACAATATTAACCATAAAATAATCCTATGATTATGTAAAGGATGAAAATTCGCTTAAAAATAAATTCTAGAAATTAAATGAAAGAAATCATGGTTTTATGATTAGAGCATATTCACCCCACACTCTGGGATCTAATGATGTAATAATTATATGAAACTGAATGAGGATTTCATGTAGATTTTAATGGTAATGTCTATAAATATGAGGATTTACAACTAAGTGGGTGACAACTTCATCTAATAGGGGAAACATTCATTTGAAAAATCTATTTAGGATTTATGAATGTGTTCATTGGGGATTTAAGACACAATCTAACATTCGGGTTTGCTTCACCTACATATCTGAATTTGGGATTTGTGTCTAGAATCTTTCCTTGAAATCTATGTACCTACAAATGTCTTCTCTTTATCTTGAAATTTAATATCCTCACTTGTGACCTAAAAAGTGTTGGAAGCACAAGGTACTAGGAGGGGGGTGAATCATTCCTGTAAAAATTTTCAATTCATTTACCATTCATCATGTGTTACAATTTATGCATCCATTCATTCATCCATGTATCATGTGTGTGTGTGTATGTGTGTGTGTGTGTGTGTGTGTGTGTGTCAACTTAACCATGTAAATAACCATAAACAAAATCAAGAGAAAGAGAGTGCACAAGAAACCAAAATTAAGTAGGAAACCCTCATGGGGAAGAAAACTCACTGAAACTCTTCTTATATAACACAAAGCAAAGTAATTTAGTATAGCACCAACTACACAAGGAGCACCAACCCCTAGTTTAGTAGAGCACTAACCCTACAAGGAGCGCTAACCCCTAATTAAGTGAAGAACGCACTCCACAAGGAGGCTACAACCCCTAAAGATAACCAAACACCAACTCGTCCATCTGAAGATGATTTATCTCTAGAAATAATATTGCCACAACTGATGGAGATCACTATTTCAGCTCACAAACCCTAGCTCATACCCTAGGGCATCAAACTTGTTTTTTCTCCTTCTTTCTTTGATATATCCTCTTTCTCTCAAGCTATTTGATCTTCCTCAATCTTTCATGGTCTTACTTATCCTTCAAAAAATTATTTCATACCTAAAAATATCTCTCTCTAGGTCACACACCTTCCCTCCAAGAGCACTAGCTCAAAAATGAACTAAACAAGCACTTAAATATGATTTTCTTCCTTCCAAAAAAATAAGGTCAGTATTTCATGATAAATTTGACCCAAAAAACTCTATAACATTCAAAAAATTTAATTACAATAGTCACATATGACCCATATAGGTCAGCCTAGCCAAAAACCTCATTACATGTGCCAAAAATGGCTCAAAACCCCATGGGCACATTCTTAAAATTTCCTAACATGAGTACCATACTTTTTCATGACCCATGAACCCTTATACATGATTAAAATATCATAAAACATTCATACATGGTCACAATTAATATCAACCAATCAAATTATTTCATTTACTAGGCTCAGTTCCCTTTACAATTCTCAAAATAGTTGTTTCTTGCACCCTTGACACCCGAAAACTTCATCGATCACCAAGCCACTTCTGCTGAATAAAAACCTTCCATGTGAAAAATAAAAATAAATTTAATAACCTTTAGAAAACTTATAAGAATGTTATAATTCATGAAACATCTTTCTCTTCAAACCACAACAATATTTTCCTTCACCAAATCAACTTGCCAAAAACATTGTTTCCAAAGGTTAGCTCATAAAATCAACTATACATGCATTAAAGACCTCCAGTGGATTAATTGTATGTAAAATTAATCCATATTCATTTTCTAGGTGATACAAAGCATCACTCAATCCATTTCATTCTTCAAACAACCTCAAAATTTCATCAAAACAAATTTTGTCCTGAACTTCCAAAAACCTTCTTGTTGAAAGATTTCCCTAGAAAATTTGTAAAATAACCTCATAAAGAGATTGTGTGTGTGTGTGTGTGTGTGTGTGTGTGTGTGTGTGTGTGTGTGTGTGTGTGTGTGTGTGTGTGTGTGTGTGTGTGTGTGTGTGTGTGTGTGTGTGTGTGTGTGTGTGTGTGTGTGTGTGTGTGTGTGTGTGTGTGTGTGTGTGTGTGTGTGTGTGTGTGTGTGTGTTTCAATGGCAAGATATTTGAATCTAATTTCCAACACAACTTTAATCACCTCAAAATTCCACTTGTAGCTCAAGTTATGGCCAAAACACTGAACCCTGCTATTTGAGATCCCAAAATTGCCCTTTGACCAGTCAACCTATTTGGACCTCAAAACCTCATGAACCTACATTAACTTGATCTTAAACTCTATGTACATCTATAAAAACTCACATACATCACATAATGGAAATTTAGTCCATACCTCATTTGGCAACTTTCTCCTCAAACCAGAACTCTTCAGAAACTATTTTTTTCAAGTGGGGCCCACTCATCACCATGACCTCAAACTTACATTTATATAAATATCTCAAAGTCCTATACAACATCAAATCATCACATTTTATTAATCAATAAAAAAGGGTCACAATTCACCTTCTTCTGACAATTGCTCCTAGCTAGGGTTTAACTAGGGTTTTTGACCTTCTTAACATTCATTCATAAAAACTGACGATGAAAAAACCTCATTCTTCTTCTAAAATATTCTAGACTCACCTTAGGAACATCCTTGAAATCCACAAGGTCCCATGCAAATCACATCATTCACAATGAGCATCTGAAGTTGAACTTTGAGCTTGATTTTCACCTGTTCTTGACCATGTCTCACATAAATTGTCATAACTTGTAAAATTCACATCGTGTGCAACTGAATTTTTCTGATAGTACTATGAAACATGTCTCTAACATCTCTAATCATCATAATTTCAATTCCATGGCCCAATCTCTCCAGTCATTAATACTTACCTATGTTTGCATGCTAGATTCTCATTGTAGCAACTAGGACCAACTGAAACAATGCAAGAACTAAACAAGAAACTTCTAAAAATGGCCCAAACATACCTCATATGACATTATATACCTGATAGCATGCATCCATGAGCTCAAATGGCTCTAATCCACTCTGTCACACCTCCAAGCAACCATACATGCTCCCAATGAGCACCTGTAACATGGAGAATCACCTATACCTATACTATACCACTATTGTGAGTGCTTAATCACCCTCAAATCATGTTATCCAACATACCAACATGATTCCCAAGAAACCATGAAACTTATACTACTAAGCAACACCTCCTAAGCACTTGTATGGGCTTGATAAAGCAAGCATAACTCTCTAAATCTCCATGTAGCAGTTGATAAACATCTGAACCATCATGTTAGCACTTCAAACAACATCATGAAATCATCCTACAACATTCACTTTGTCATTAATGTGGTTTTCATCAATGACAACACTTATTAGGCCTACATGCCAACAAAAAGAGGTTAGTATGTGGTTAGTTAGACCATCTCAATGCATTCCCTTTATGATTGAAAGTTTCCTACATAACAATATGACTTAACATAAATTAAATATTAATCATATGACTAAGATCAAATGAATATAATAGTAATAAGTAAGATCTATCATGAAAGAGATAATAAAGTGTAAACAATAGTGAGATAAGAGTGACTTATCTTGTACTCAAAGATGTGGACTCATTCTAGGCTAGAAACTAAGTGGAGCAATTTGGAGCTGGACTAGATATGCTTCATTTACAAAATTGGGATATGAAATTCCTTTGGAAAAGATTTCCTAAATGAGGACATAACTACTACAGGCGTTAGTATCTAGGTTAAGTGGTAGTGTCCTAGAACAACTTTGGGTTTGATATTCTCAAAGTCTAAACTTTTCTTCTTCCTTTCACTCTTTGTCACATCCACTTTTCGTAGGGTTCTTTTGTTCTACATGAACATATAAAAGAAAACCCTAACTACCTACATGGTGGTGAAAATTAACTTGCAGCAATTATTATTTTGTTTATTAATCTATAATCATTTAATAATCAGATCAAGAGACGTAAAATTTCAATATTTCCAGTGTTGTATGCACGATTACTGAGATATTTGGGAGGTATAAATGTAAATTGTTATCACTACTGATTAATAAATAAAAATGTTGGGAATGAACTAGATTCTGACTGAAAGTAAATACTATGGATAATGACAAATCATGTAAAAACATAACACGAGATAAAGAAATGAATGGTGCTTTAATCTAAGCATGCAATGAACCAAATCAAAAAACAAAAGGTGAGGGTTAGCAAACCACAAAATACAGTAAATTATCTATCTATGGATCGATCCTCTACAACATTAATATTTCCTTCTTATATATTTTGTTACAATGAAGCATGACGATATATATATATATATATATATATATATATATATATATATATATATATATATATATATATTTCAACGAAGATTTCTAGTTAGATTAAGTAAAATATCTTAACCAAACAATATAGAGACTACATGCATACAACAGAACTATCCAGTAGTTGTTTACATATCAATCACATAACTTAACTAATCGATCAGTTGATCAAATAGTTATTAAATTATGAATTAAATCAATTAGTTATTTGTTAAGTTGTAATGTATAATAAGATGATGGCGTTGATTTCTCTCCTAGTTATCATAACTACTTCTATCGTTGACACATGTGATCTTAGGTTTGATGTCCACATTGCACAAAAATCCTCAAAATCACAATTTTATTTATGTGTGTGATCTCCTTTGGTTGTGGATTTTTTTTTTGGATGATTCCTTTTGTTGTGGATGAGTTTTTGCATATGGATCCTTTGGCTACATGTCAGTTGTTGCATATAACAAGTTCTTTATAAACAAGGTTTGCATTATACAAAGCATCATTTAACATCATATTGCAATCAAAATAATAAATGCATACTCATAACCCACATAATAAAGTAAACTAGTAATAATTATATTAACTAATATTCATGCCATGAGTTTAAGTTATAATGAAAATGTCTAGCAAAGATCATAGGGAAATACAAATTCAGGGATATAAATGGTTCAACAGAATATAGAAGATAAGGTGTTTTTAGAAAGGAAAATAAATGACTCATCACTACACAAGGATCATGAAAACATTAGATAAAATAAATAATACATTTTCTTAAGTTAGATTGACCTCGGAAGCCACCCCAATGTGATTATCACCGAGTGCTACACTACATTTCAAAATCTATGTAGTTCTAGTGTGTTTTATTGAATTATGTCCTTGAAGCTATGTTTCCCTTATGTCATTCACACCAAGATAACAAGATACAACTACTTTACCCCTAATATGAATGTTTTAGATAGAATTAAGAAATAGCTCCTCCTATGTAGAGAATAATGCAAAGACAAATGTAGTAATTGAATGTTGTTTTTTCCCAAGTAGTAGATAGTAAGTAATATCCCAAGTTGTCCATCCCCTAAAAATAGTGAGTAATTCATGTGCGTGTGTGTGTGTGTGTGTGTGTATGATTCCCTATTTGAATTTCATCATTAACAACTAAAAGGCCGACTCAAAGTGATGGATATTAATTTACAAAAGATAAAAAAATATGTTGCATTTCAAATTTAAGAAGATGGAAAAGGACATAAGCACCCAAAGGGGATAGTAGCGCCTAGGCACTCCTTTCCCTAATGGGAAGTATTTTCCAGGATGCTCGGATGATATAATAGAAAATATAGAGTTGGGTTTGTTGGTGAAATAATTTGTTAAGGTTAGATTAGTGGATTTCACCAAGGATCATGGATCTAGGCCCCTCCTTTGGTATGGGGAGGCTCTCATTATTGAATGCAAGGACTAAATAAAATTTTGGGGTTTCCATTAGACCGAGAATAACATAGTAATACTCCACTAAATTTGTGTCAAAGTTTTTGTACGGTGTACTAGGGAGGAATTTTTTAAAGAGAGGTAAAGAGGAGATGGGGAAATGGAGAGAAGGGGTTAATATTGTGACTAGACTTACAGATTTCACACACATTATCCAAATTATTTCCACATTCAATAGGAAGAAATCAACCATGTAAGTAATAACAAGACTAATAAATTAGAGACACAAAGTTCTTTCTTGGTTTTACAATATCACAATGTTTGTAAATCTAGAATGTAGAGAAAGGGAATATTATAAGCAAGAGATAGAAGAATGTAGCTTATTTCTTATAGTAGTAGTGATACAAAGGCCAACAAATAACAACAATCAAAAAATACTAACCCCTTAGAATGGAGAGGCCATTCTAATTTATAACTTACAAAAATGTCTCTTCCTCTCCCCCATGTGACTTTTCATCTCACTACCGCTTGTGACCTTTCAAATTCCTTAAGAATGAAATTAAGTCATTTTCTTATTTTTAAAAAAGGAACTTTTACAATGCAACATAAGGCCACTTAATTGAATAAGACAAAAGAGTGAAAAATTACATTCCCAATGAAAAAATAAAATGTTAAAGAGAGAAGTGAAAATATGGAGATGGGGAGCCTCTGTTGATTAAGAGCATGCTTTTGATGGATTGATGTAGCCTAGAATCTACTGTAGAAAACCCAGTGCATTGGCACATCACCCATCCTGGTGAGAATTCACCCAAAGTGCACAAAGGTACTAGGCCCCTCTTTAGATTTGCTTGTGCAGGATGTTAGTGTGATGATGATAATACATATTCAGATCCATAACCAAACATAAAAATTTCATAGTGCATAAACCAGATCTAGATCTTAGAGAATCATGAATTAAACAATAACTATAATAAGATTAACCATACAAGAACCAGATTCAGTTATGTCTAACACCATTATCTAGCCAATATTATCCATTACATTAAACAATGTAAAATACATAAGCTTCTTACATTATAAATTATCCATAAGTCATGTGTGCATCAGATCCAGTAGCATAAATCTACAATAATTCACACACCTCCCTCATAAACTACATAATTCAATACATATTTATATAGGTGGGGACTTGCCCTTCACCACCCATGCACTTCTCAAAATAGGTCGCATGCTAATAATATCCATGTGCCTTTACAATAGCATGCATACATGCAAGTATTCTAATAATATATGGCATATAGTTAATTATAAGAAGCAATCCTATTATTATCTCAAACCATGCATGGATCTTATTAGCCACTCATTCCCAAAATACCATTTCATGTCACTCAATTCTTCATCTCTATGTGTGATTCACACGCTATCTCCAAAAATAGCCCTTATCCACAAAAATGGATAAGTCCGAGCCAAAGTGTTCTGGCGCATGTTTCCTTTCCTATCTTTTCTCCCCTTCAAATGTGCCTTGTTCCGTGCGCGCATCCTTTGTGTGTCTTCTCCTTAGAGAAACATTCTATCTACTCAACATTACCCCACACTAAAGTACATTTCCATCCCAACAATGGGAATTCTTTACGATGCTAAAAATAATAAAGAATAAGTATTGGAAGAATAAAATAATCACTATACAAAAGAATGAATATTTACTCTGCAACACCCTCTTCTTTAACTGGGATGATTAGTTCTAGATACTCATTCTTGATTTCATCCTCCAATGTCTACCATTCATTTAGCGCAGTTCCTTGTCTTTTCTAGAATATATGTGGCTATGGCATCTAGTTCATCCTGAGTGATCTTTTCCTTCTTGTTATGTAGTACTCGAGACAACATTGGCCATACCTGACATCATTCCTTCCATGAGGTCCATCTTCTACGCTATGAGATTCCCAATCTCATCAATCCTCTCTTTATGTGGATCTTGGGCTCTGTGAGGGCCTCATGCTTTTATTTCACCAGTGCCAATATTTTTGCGCACCCTAGTGTCTCATCTTTCATCACTACCAGAACTTCATTATATTCTACTAAAGTTTTGTTCCTTATTAATGCTTCTGGTACCACACATAAATTGAGAGCTTAGTCTACTTTCTTCATTTAATCCTTTAAATTGTAGAGCAATGCCTTGTAAGTTGAAATTTTTCAAAGCATAGAGGCATGTGCTCTCTCTGCTTCTTGTTCAACATATTTTGGTGCAGGCATCCGAATTGGTCCGTCATCTAACACCAAATTGACCAAAGTGCACACATAATGCATAACAGATGGAAAATTTTCTAGTACCTGAGATTCTAGATGAGGCCTTGTTTTCAGAATGTGATCACCAATCTCCTCAGCCATGCTCATGAAGGCCTCATTATTTTCTCGTTCTCATTCCTTCTCTTCCTTTAAATGTGTTATCTCTTCAGTTTTAGCCTTGTTATCTTCAAGCAATGCTCTAATGGTGGCAACCTTATCAATGTTTCTCCATGCCACCTCAGCAGATACTTTTACCATTGCATTACTAACCTTCTCATTAGACATTAGAGTAGGTTTTATTGTCATGTGCCTGATCTTGGGTGCCTTCTTCACTCTTCACGAGACATAGGACTCCTTGCACACGTCAAAATTTGGTTTTTTCATATGATTCTGCATGGACCAGGATAATTTCTTCCTTGAGCACATAGTGGGCATATCTGGATCCATCAACTCCCACCTATATAGCTCCTTAAGTCCCATCGTTATTTGAAATAGGGCACAAATGATTTTTCTTGTGTCCTCAGCATAACTCACACTAGGTAAAACATACTCTTCACTTGTTCTTTCTCTTTTTGTTCTTGTCCCCTTAGGAACCTAGGCACCAAGGTCTGAAGTTGGCTTTCTCCTATCTGAGTTGAAATGGGTGTGCTAGGTTGTTCTTACAAATTTTCTTCTACTTTTTTCACCCCTTCCTCTTTATCTCTCATTTCTTCATCCCGAGGTTCATCCACATCTTCAAGTTGAACCAGGGTACCAGGCGCACTCTCTTTGGACTCCTCCCCTCTTCTTTAATCTTCATCTTTCTTCTTCTCTTTTTCTTACATTTTTATTTTTGAGGGGAGATTTGAGGTGACCTTCGTAAAGGTTGTGATTTTCATGCACCTTGGGTCTTGGTTCTTCTAAACACCTTCTTAAACCGGCACTCTCCATAGTCTACATCTATGTCCAATACTTCCTCTCCTTCTTGTGCTGTGGGAGAGAATCTACGCGTTCACTCTCCACTCTATTTGTGGGTTGCCTCCAGCCTCTATGGTCTAAGCCTCCACTATCCTTGTACTCTTCTTCTTCATTTATCTCTATGGTCGAGGTAGGATTTGGAGCTGCCATATTCTCAACTATGTGTTTACCCTTAGGCCGCTCTAGGAACATGAACTCATTCTCACGTACTTGTTATTTTCCAACCTAGGCTTAAGTTGGAGATAGAAAAGCATGGATCCACTATCCCCAATCACCAAACTTACCATATTTATACTTACAACATCTGAAATGAACCTCTCAATGTAGCCAGACTGACCTAGATAAACATAAGTTTTTCTGAGAGTATGGTAATCACAATCTACCTTCTCCGCATTAAATCTCAACCAGCATGCATCAAGTAAACTTGTGTATTGTTGCCTAGAAATAGCACATTGTGAAGGCGTAGGGAAGTTTACACTAGGGACTCCATGTCCCATCCTTCATTACAAACCACGTGATGTAAAAATGTTGATACACTATGAACCGCACCACCTTACCCACTCACGAGGATAATTCCTTAGGAATGTCCCATTCTTCTTCAAATGTCATGCCAATCGATCATACCATAGTTTTCCCTTTGTTTAAATGGGCCACTCATTTTTCCTTCACACAAATACTTCTCAAATATATCCTCGAGGGACTTCTTCGCCATGGGGTATTTGCATATTTTTATTTGGCCCATCAGGCACTCCAATTTCTACAAACATAAGAGATAATAGGATAGCACCAAAACTTATCTTTTCACCTGCGTGTGCACTTCCTCAATAATTGTTTCTGCTTTATGAAGCCTACTAAATTTTAGAGTTCTCCTTGTGACATTTTCTTCACAATATGTAGCCACATGGTATTTACCTGTGACCATCTCTCCTGATTATTTAGCTTAGTGAGCAGATGCACGGCTACCTACACCATAGGGTACTTTCTTAATTTATAGATGTCCATTCTCATGCATGTGGACCCTTGGAGTATACTAACTCCTTTCTTGTGGCTATAAAATTTTCATTATCAGTTAGATCACTATAACCTCTATCCTGTGCCTTCAACAACTGTCATTCACCCAAAATAGAAAAATTCCTCATGGACTCTGCTCATAAGCCATTGGTATAAAATTTATGGTTTTCCAAAATATGGGAGTTCATATAGTTGATACACCCCTACCTTCTTGAGAAACTTCTCCCCAGCATCGTCATATATTGGCATGTCATCCACCGTGTGCTTATTGGTCTTCTTATTCAGCAAAGCATCCAACTCTCCCTTGTTATTAGTGGTGCGGTGGTTGTAGTCACTTACTTTACATCTGTGGATATGGGAATCCTAATCTCACCCAATGATCACTCCTTCTAGATACTGCATCTCTGAAAAATTTCTCTCGGGAGTAACTTCAACCTTAACTTCCACCTTCTTCTTTCCCTTCGTACCTATTTCGTAGGTGCCTTCCTCGGTGCCATTATAAAAATATCACCTTTTTCCTCTATCAAGTAAGCTCTCATGCCCTATCTCAAAACTACATGCCCTAGATCCTTCTCAATGTTTAGTCTATGCTCAAACCCTTCTCCAATGGGGACACAAGCCACATCCCTACACAAATATTCTCTCTATATCTGGTTCTACAACTCTTTGCACCTCAACATGCTTCATTTGTCTTGGTCGCAACTAGCTCGCTCAAATACTTGTGATCACAAAGGTAAAAATGAACCCGCATCATGTCCTTATATATATTTTTGAAAAGTTATTGCATTTATTACTCCTTTACCTACCAACAATCCTCTTATTAATTGACCATTTTCCCAACTTTCACGTGGTACACCTACATGCCCCTGGATATAATATTCTAGCTCATCTTCCTACCTTCTAGCTACAGAATTCCTTCACGCGCACATCCATGCACCTAATTAGCTTGCCACTACGCTTTCCTCTAGTATTTTCTATGGCCGCGGCTTACCTCATGTTATATTTTTCATTCATTTATTTCCATATATTGTCTTCCTTAAGAGCAATCTTCTTTCTAGCAACTCCTTTCCATACTTGAATAGCACCTATAATAGTTTGTTCTTATGTGTACCCATTTTTGAAATCAAATAACAACCACCCCACACCAATGGTATGTGTAGTCCTCTACACATAAAAATACTTCAGATTGTAATTAACTTCTAGCGCGTAAACTCACTTATTACCTAAAATGCCAAACTAAATTGACAAAGCATAGTGACAAAGAAGGAAATACATTAAAATAAATATAGAAAGGGAAATCTATACTAAATGACAATATTGTCTTATTACAAGCACCAAGAAGACTTATTTATAGTAGGGCTTTAGTCTACTCCTGTTGAAGTAACCGGGTAACCATGTTCCATCAAGCGCCTCTAACTGAAAAGTGCTTGATTCAAGGATGTGAGTGATAACATATGACCCCAACCAATGCACCTTAAGTTTCCTTGGATGGTACAAAAACTTGGAATCATAAAGAAGTACCATCATGTCCAACCTCAAGCTTATTATCCCTTATATGTCTTTCATGACATGCCTTTTGTCTAGCATTTTCCGCTTCGACTCCAATGTGTTATGGCGCACCTCTCATCCAGTTGTATTAACTTTTCAATTATTTCTTCTAATTCTTGCTCATTAGCTAGACCTCTCACATGCACAATACACAAATAAGGTAACATGAATTCCATGGGAAGAATTGCTTCTATGCCAAACACCAACTGAAAGGGTGTGGCATTATTTAACCTTTTGTAAGTTGTTCTATATGCCCAAAGTACAACAGAAACTTTATCATCCCAATCTTTCCTTCCAACATCATAATTTTTGTTGAGGTTTGGCTCAATATCTTGTTGAAAGCATCAGCAGTCTTATTTTCTTGAGGATGATAAGTTGTCATTTTGTGGTGTGTGACCATAAATTCATCCAAAAATATCTTGATTGTCTCATTCAAGAAGTGTGTGCCCCTATCACTTGTCAAACTTAACGGACATCCATACCTAGTAAGAATATTTTCCCATAAGAACCTTATTGTTGTAGCTGGTATACAATCCTTTGTATGTTCTAATTTTTCCCATCGTGTAAGATAATCTGTACAAGTGATGTTGTAGCATGATCCAGTTCTATGTGCATTAGGAAATAAGATCCAAAAGTCTATTTCCCATTTTTTAAATGGATTTTCAATAGTAATAGGCCTCAATAGCATTTCATCTCTTTGTCCAAGTTTTCCAAGGTGTTGCCAGTGATCACATGCCTTACAATACTCTTTACAATCCTTGTACAATGTCTCCCACCATAATCCAGTGAGTAGAATCTTGTGGTTGGTGGCTTCACCTTCCTCACACTCATCGAAGGTGGTGTTGAACAGGTTGATTACCATGATATATGCATATATAAGTAGGTGCATTGCTCTAATAAACCGAGTTGTTACCAATTATTACTTCATTCCATTTTATGAGGTTATCCCTGTGAACCATCCACCAGTGTTTTGTCATCCCACACAGGGTATACACTAACATATTTATTCTTTCCACTTGATCCATCCTCTATTCCTCCATGGCACACAAGAATACCATAGGATCTCCTTCGCTAGTGTACCAAGGTATAGAGTTGTTACCTATCTGCCTAATACAACAAGGTTTGCTCCTCCATGTAAAGGCACTTCTTACTTTGTGCCCAACAACCTCATAGGTTTCATGTGCCTAATTTTCATAAGCAATACTTGTAGTATCACTAATAGACTATGCATCTTCCCACTAGAGGATTCTTTCCTTAGATGGATCAAGTACTTTCAAATCTCAAATTGTGCACACATAGATTTTTTAGGTCTTCCTCACTCAAAGGTTCAACATAAGGTGTAGATTTTCCATCTATCAAAGGGATAATAACTCATTCTTCCTTATTCTCAAAAATTATATACCCCTTGTTGAACCGTAGATCAACATTATTTTCATAACACCAAGGGCACCCAAGTAGAGATGGGAAGCTATCTTCTTTTGCAAGTGTCAAAACCTTAAATTCCCTAGTGAACTTGGTCCCTTGTATAATAATGGATGCATCCTTTAAGACCTCGATTAGAGTGACCTTATTTCGATCATCCATAAACATTACATTAGAGGATGGTTATAATGGAGGTATTCCCATCTACACCCATGCATCTAAAGTAAGAACATTCACTTCGTGCCTATTTTAATCAATATATTGCTCAAAAGTCGTCCATCCACAACAACATTCAGAGTGATCTCCTTTTCATAATCCAAGCTATGAGGGGGAAGATTAGCATGCAAGATCTTCCATCCATTCTCAATACCTACGTGCAGATTGTTTCCCTTTAGCCAATTCCATAGTAATGGAATAATATTCTCCTGACACAGCATCTTGCATACCTCTTTAAAATCATCAACATCTGAATAGATCATCTCTACTACCTTATTTTTTTCCAACTTCCGTGACTATTCCTTTAAACATTGTATTTTACCCTGAAGATTTCTGAGTACCTCCATGATTTCCTGATAAACCTCCTTCTGATGTGTAGGATTTGGGTACCTTGCATGTAAAACCTCCTCCTTAGTAAAATTAGGCTTATGTTGTAACATTTCTCTAGTGTGCGTAGCTTCAACGTGTGTAGTAATCTTCACAGGTACTACCTCAAGTTCCGGTGCCAACTTTGGCATCCACTGATTTTCCATGGCACATTGTATTCTAACCATCTATGTGCCCTTATTCTCCTATTTATGTTACTTTCTAAGATGCTCATATAAGTTTGGGAATTCCTCATAGTTATGATTCTTCCCACAAAATAACAAGTAATACTCTAAGGGCATTCATGCCTGTAGTGGTCAAGAGATCTGCATGTAAACATGTTCCATGAGGAAATTCACCTAGTCCACCACCACAACTCCGAGCCCTTGAATCCACCACGGTATCCTCAACCTCTGCCATGAATTCCTTCAAAGTGCCCTTCATTCCAATCATAGTGCCCTTGGTTGTGATCACAATCATGGTGCTCATTTTTACTTTTAGAATTATCTGATACTCCTGTCTGTCACACACCAATATCAATGACATCATGGATCTGACCAATCAACTGCAGATCTTCTTTATTGTGAGTTGTGGACCAAAAAATCTTACAATAGCAAGATACATTCTTTCTTATCGCACGTTGTAATAATGGGAAGTGGCTTACATCATGGTCTAAATGACATATCTCACAATCTAGAAATAATGAATGTATTGACCTATGGGGAAAATTATCCTTAGTGTTCCCTTCCACTTCACAATTTGTACACCAAATCCTAGTGTGTGTCTTGTGTGTTGAATTGGCTGATAGTTTCTCCAACTACTTTGTAATAACTGCAATCTCTACTTCGGGAATGGGCTTACTCCATTTTCTATACTTTTTTCTTGCTTCCCGATGTGCAACACTACTTCAAGTGCTTCGCATGGGTCCATATATGTCTTATGTGACAAAGTGCCCTCCTAAACAAGTGTGATCAAACCCCCAACAAACCACTGTACATGTTGGCTTGCATGGATATCATACAAAAGTTTAGACAAAAGTATTTTGAAATGGGCATCATATTCCTAAACACTTTCAATAGTTCCCTACTTAATATCCTTGAGTGTGTTTATACTCTTCTACTCAAACTCGGGGATATGAAACTCCTTAAGGAAAGCTTCATGTAGTACTACATAGTCTATGCAAGTCTAATCGAGGTCAAACTTCCTATACCAACTGTGAGTGCATCCCTGTAACATAGTTGCAAACTGACTTGCCTTGTGCTCAAAAGTCGTGATCCCTTTTTCGCACCACATTATCTCACACATGTGCACATGCTTAGTAGCATCTTCTATTCCCCTATACTCTGGAAGACAAAGTGACATCTCCATGTAAATATTATGGGGTTGGTGAGGACCATGCCCACCTAATCTAGAACCTCTTGTGTTACCTCTGCCTCCAGACCCACCAAATCCACTAGAACTAGAGCCACATATGCCCCTTGATCCTCCTCCTATAGCCAGAAGTGGATCAATGGATGTACTTGCCCTATGTCCCAACAGTGGTTCTAAAATGAAATCCTGCAATCTACGAGGTGGTACTCTTCCTCGAAGTTATTCCAAAATTTTACGCGTTTGAGTTATGTGCCGATGATGCACCTGAAAAGGTACTTTCAAAAAACAAAGAAGACATTTTCTCGGCCATAGATGCACTTTCTACTTGATTCACTCCTTTTTGCTACTCCCTAAACTAGCTTGCTGACTACTGGTTGTACTAGATATTGGAAAAACAAGCGCAAGGGCTAGGTTATCAGGTAGATTCGATGCATGCCTGTGGCCCATGTCATCTATGTTGGAACGCTCCCATGTGAGGCCAAGGAGGGTTCCCTATCATGCTTTCCTAAATGGGGGAGTTCCAGATGCTCTGACTCCATGCCTTCTGCATGAGCTCCAAATCCTTCACGAGCCATATCTCTCCTCAATGCCATATGTTCTACAATATCACGTTACTTCTCTATCTCCCTCTCACATGCCTCATTGTACTTAAGCCACCTTTCTTCTCTTTTCCTCTCTACCACTAGGTCCACCATCCTTCACCAAACCTACTCTTCCCCCATGCATGGTAGGGTTTAGCTAGCCATCATATTTTCTTCCAAGTTCAAGGTTACCATCAATATTTTGATTGCCAATGGAATGCCTTGCAGATAGGTTCCCTTGGGATAATGTAAAAACTAGAACTCAGCTACCTCCGGGAAAGAGTAAGTAGAAATTGAGTACTCTAAAATATAGCTATTCAGAACACCATGGAACCAAGTGTCCACAGCGCACGTCCAAATCAGATCAACATCATAGAGGGCCTGAAATTCTTCCTACATCTAGATGGGTGTGTGATACCTTCAATTTCTTTTAGACACATAAGAAACCAGCCACTCATACAGATCTCTAGGAAAGATACCAAAGAAGCTCTCGTATAGATAGTAAATACGAGTTCTTCTCTACACACGTGTGTACATCAAACTCAAATCCTATGTTGAACCTCTAAGCATACTCTTCTTCTAGATCTATTATCCACTCCTCAACACTTTCTAGGGTCAATCGGTACATCTTCATCATGAAACATCCTGAAAATAGTTGAAAAAGAGGTCCCAACAATGGAACTAATGATGCAGCCTAGAATCTACTATAGAAAACCTAGGCACACTAAAGCACATCACCCAACTTGAGATGAACACTCACCCAAAGCACGCAAAGGTACCAACCCCTCTTTAGAGTTACTTCTATAGGATGTTAGTGTGATGATGATAATACATATTTAGATCCATAACCAAACATAAACATTTCACAGTGCATAAACCAGATCTAGATCTTAGAGAATCATGAATTAAACAATAACTATAATAATATTAACCATACAAGCATCAGATTCAGTTATGTCTAACACCATTATCCATCCAATATTATCCATTACATTAAACACTGTAAAACACAGAATCTTATTACATTATAAAGTATCCATAAGTCATGCACGCATCAGATCCAACAACATAACTCTACAATAATTCACACATCTCCCTCCTAAACTACATAGTTCAATACATATTTATATAGGTGGGGACTTTCCCTTCACCGCCCATGCACTTCTCAAAATAGGTCGCATGCTAATAATAGCCATGAGCCTTTACAACAGCATGTATGCATGCAAGTGTTCTAATAATAGATGTCCCATAATTAATTGGAATAAGCAATCATATTATAATCTCAAACCATACATGGCACTTATCAGCCTCTCGTTCCAAAAATATCATTGTGTGTCACGTAATTATTCTTCTATATGTTTTATCTACACACTATATCCAAAAATAACCCTTATCCACAAAAATGGCTAAGTCCTAAGCCAAAGTGTTCTAGTGTGTGTTTCCTTTCCTATCTTTCTACACCTTCAAATGTGCCTTCTTCCCACGCGTGCATCCTTTGTGTGTCTTCTCCTTATATAAAAATTATGTCTACTCAACATGGATCTTGAGATAATGCTCTTAGTGAAATTTTTTATCTCTAACCTTTTATTGGATTGAAACACTATGGTTACAATCTCCTTCTTCTTTGAGATGTAGAATCACTTTAAAGAATTGAATAAGTGTTCAAAAAAACTATTAAGTGATTTGAACCATGTGAACTTGAGATGATTTCCCATTATTACAAACATGATGATCATGTTTGAACACAAGGTTGGAGTTAGGATATGAAGATCATCACCTTACTCCTTTTGACTTCAATATTCACCTCTGTGAAAAATATGTCTCCCTTTTTAATAGAATAAACCTCAATATGCTCAAACACCTTCTTAGTCATGTGTTACTCATTATAAATTTTCTTCTTTTCCAGATAGAATAATTACTCTTTTTCTCAACTAAAAGTGTGTATTGTGAAACCTCGAGTTTTTCCAATCACCTTGATTTCCTATAATTGTCTCAATCACATCTAGGTGTTCTTTCATTAGAATAGTTGACTCATCATCCTTAGTTCTTAACCAATGTTCGACACTTACTATTTTAGTAAACCTTAATAAAGGAATTCTATTTTTAGTTATGAGTTGCTCAATTTGACACTTTTGAGTTTTCTTAATGTGCAAGAAGTAATGAAAACTCAAAGAATGCATTATTTATTATACATATAATTTATATACTATGAAGCTTAGGAAGGCTTACTTTTTTAGAAGTTTTTCATCTGGTGTTAGAATGGAATGATAATGGTATCAAAAGTTTTGTTATTTCAAGGGATTCTTTGCTAATTTTTCAAGGATTCCAATTTCAAGAACTCTATAGATCTCAAAATGATTTTTTATAATAGGAAAATTTTTCTTTCCATTAAAAATGATGTAGACCACCATTGGGTTTGAATCAATTGAAATGCATTTTTGAGGAGTTTTTAAAATCTCATGGGGATCAGACAATGGGGTTTGGGAGATATAAGAAAAATTCAATTTTTAGTATATGAGGTCTCTAGCATATTTTTAGCATCATAATAGCAAGAAGAGTAAGCTTGTTATGTAAAAATGAAGGTTTGAAAATCAAAAATGGTGAAGTGTTTGAACATGAATCCTTTTTTATCTTACTTGCACACCTTAACTCATGTTTGACTCAAATAGGCTTAACCGAGGTTGAATGAAGGTTGATGTGGAGTTTTACCTTTAAAATATGGGATAAGGGGACAAATAGGAAAAGAGGGGATCCCAAATGTGCTTTTCATCAGATCATTCCAAGTGTTAGCTTGTGGTTTCATGAGAGTGAGATGTAGGGGGCTAGAAATTAGCTCTTAGGGATTAACATAGGTTTTTCATGTTTCGGAGACTAGCTTAGAGAGACTGGAGTGAAATTTTATGTCCCTCATATCAATTTTCACCTTATCACAAGTGCAAAGGCACATATGACCTTGAAAATTGTGCCAAGTGGGGCCACAACATGAGGATTGGGCATGTTTTTTTCATTGAGTTCACCTAACCACTCAAGTCACAAGTTTTAAGTGATGAAAAAGAAACATGCATATGGGGAGTGAAATTTGGTGTCCCCTTATGTCCCTTTACACCTTCATAAAATTGAAAGGGGACACACCACCTTAAAAAGTTCTCTTGAGCCTTTAAGTGATGTTGATGTCATCATCCCAACGTGAAATTAGAACATGCAGCTTGACTTTTATGCCCCTGCGAGTGAAAGTTGGAGTTCAGAGGTGAAATATTATACGATTTTGAATTCAAAGAGTCTCTTGAGTTCATTACCAAAAATTTCAAGAGTTGGTTCAGATTTCAATTTTATTTATGGCACCATTCACACTTTTATCATGAAGGAGCGGTGATAGTGACTTGAGCTATCATGAAAGATCTTGAAGACTTAGAAAAAAATTGATGTGTCCATCATGTGGAGGATTTCAAGATATTTTGATTGACTATTTTTTTCTCTCCCAAACCCTCTCATAACTCCTACAATCTTCAAAACAAGGAAACATTCTTCATTGAAGCCTTCATTCCTTGTGCCCACAAAGACCGGTTTTGCTTAAGAAATTTTCAAAATCAATTGTTTCCAAAGAGTTTCCCTAAACTACCTTGGATAACTTCATTTCTCTCTTGTATAACTCCCATATTAGTTGATTCTTCCTTGTTAGCTTCCTAAGGATTTGCTTACCTTTGTAATATGGCTAAAAATAGTAAATTTAGTGCTTTGGAGAGCATTATTCAACTTTGGAGCTTACTCTCACCATGAAATCATCTTGGATATATTCCCTTATACATGAGACACACTTTAAAACCATGTTATCACATTCCTCTTAGATAGAATGAGGATGGAACAGACTGTGGGGACTATGTGGCTTGATATAATGGCCAAAGAAAGGGGTCACAATGACTAGCAAAGAGGTTTTCAAATGGTGGGCTTATTTTTCATGGCCAAAATTTGTAATTTTGCATGATAGACATTTAACGTGATAATAGTTGGATCTAACTTGGTGACATTTAGATATTAAGGGGTAATGAATAACCTCGAGTATCTCCTAGAGAAGTAAACTAGTGCCTTATCCATTGGGTCATAAAGTCACCACATGAAAAAATTAGCAAAGCTACCAACACAACCAAGGGAAAAATAAGACGAACAACAATAGAGAGAGGAAGCACACACCGGGAAGAAAACACACAAAAAAATTGAAACCATGATACAACATACCTAAATCACCTATGGTACATGTGGGGGACAACCCGCTTTCACTATAATGTTGATTCTTCTTTAAATGTTTACCCATGCATGGGTAGCACTAAACGCCTTTGTTTCACAAATCCATTTAGTGGCTCCATGAAATATGACCCCTTTTTCAATTTCTTGGGAAACTTTTCATGATTGTTCTTGTAAGTGAGGGTCCACCTAGATAGCTCATTGTATTTTTTTCTCTAACATTATGTTTCTATATGTTATCAATTTACAAATTCATTCAAATTTCTAGTTTTGTATTACTACTACAAGAATGAGTCTTGATCAAACAAAGCTTACCATTTTCACCCCGAGGCTTATGATATTTGATGGGAATATAAATTTTATTTTTTATCTACTTTGTGACCATGGTCTATATGAGTTGATTCTCGGTAAATATTTTGAGATTTTAAACCTCATCACAAACTTCTTAGTGCTCCATGTTTCTTAATTTATCTAAACTATTATCCTTGACACATATTGGCTCATCTTTAATTTGATTTTTACTATAGTTTGATGTGAATAGTTCTTATTTTTCTTGAAAGGAGAATGAGCACAAGGTTAGGCATGAAAAAGAAAATCATCATCTTCCTCGTCTTTACCTTCTTGATCTTGGAAATTTATCTCCATGATGGAGACATCCTCTCCTTTAGTATATTCAACTTGAAAAGACTGAAGCATCTTTTATTCATGCATTCCTCATTACGAGGATCTTCATATCCTAATGGGAAAGAGAATGCCTCATATTCATAATCATCTTTATTAAACAAATCTTCATGCTAAGCCTTGAGAACATGATTAGAAACACAAAGCTCATATGCCAAGAATTCATTTTATATTACTTTTTCTTCATGATTTGCATTGTTCACTACCTTGGGATTTTTTTCTATAAGTCAATATTTTGTAACCATCATCACCATGAAATAGATAATTTTCATTCATGCTCAATGGGAAATACACAATGTCTAATTCGGGATCCATTAGGTCATCATGTTGTTTCTTAATCATCTTTTCCACCCCAAGGTGCTCTTTCATCAACATGGGTAGCTCAACATCTTCCTCTGAAGCTACAAAAAATTTTCATAACTTGAATCTTGAAATAGGATATCCACCCTTGGATCATTAGTTTTTTGAACCGTGTATTCCAGTTTCCTTATTGGAAGGATATTCTTCATTTTACCATTAATGGGTATGGTGGCATACAACCAATCCATATGTATATCTTTTCAAACATCCCGATAGAAACTCTCAACAACATACCAAATGAATTTGACATGTCTGCCACTAGTATTTTCATCATGATCTTCTTTTCGAGAAAATCTATAAATAATACTCAAGCATCCTTCACTTGGCCAATGAGAGGTACTTATTTGGTTTTCATAGAGTAACAATGGCTAGTAGCGGGGTGATCCTGAGACCAAGAGCTTTAGCAAATTTTATAGGCATGACATTGTTAGAGGGCGAGTCAATAATACGGTTATACAATTTATACCCATTGACTAGTAAGGCAAGGTAAAAGGGCTTAACCTTCCTATAAGAGGGAGATTTTTAGGTGAGAAGGTTTTGGGAAAGAGTTTTGCTAGGAGTGGGAAGTGATTATTTGGTGTTTACGTTTTTGGAACACAGATTTGAACTACTTACTTTGATAAACTGGAAAAGTTTATCAAATTGCTTGGGATGGGTTTTCAAATACTTAGACTAAAAATATGAACTTTGGATTTCTTGACATGGTCAATGATGTCAAAAGGTGAATAAGTTATAGGCACATCAAGAACTATGGTAGCCTTAAGATGAGTAGGATTTCATTCATAGGATCAACAGAAGTAGATAATAATTTGACAAGGGGAGATGAAAGAGACTTACTCAAAGAGGTAGATGGATCTTTTCCTGAGGTAGTCTTGGCTTCTTCTTAGCTAACCCCATGGAAGTGGGAAATGATGATCCTTCTTTTTTTTAGATTTTTCATTTGAGGATTTGAATTCTTTTCTTGAGCTTCAGAATAAGAAGCCTCTTTATTTGTTTTTAGTGGGTGAACACTACACAAGAGTGGTTATTCATATCAGCCATGGATTCTTCAAGATCTTCTTTAGGTGAGTATTCAAAATACCCAGTTCTTGCATATCCATTTTATTCTTCTCTTTCAATTTCTAATTCAACAATTTATTCTCATTCATCTTCATAGGTTCTGCATATTACATTGACCAATGAAGCTTCCAAGGAAATCCTTTGGGGTGTTCCGTAATTTGAATCTGTTTAGGATTTTATATGATGAATGTTGAGAAATTTACCTCTTCAATGTAGTCAGGTCATTGACCAATTTTTGTAGCAATGGATCAACACTTTCATCTTTGAAACTCTGGACCTTATTCCTCATTGAATAGTTCTTTATCTTCCCTAACATGATAAGGTCATTTTCCACTTCAATGAAAAGTTATAGTTCATTATCCAACGTGTTCAACTGATTTCTCTGCAATATGAACCCAACTTCAAGCAACTCATAATTTATGAAGAACATTTTTTCACAGTTTTGAGTAGGATGAGCATCAGTAGGAATCTTGTTAATCAACTTGTTAAATTTTACCACAAATTATCTCATGGGATCTTGTGGTTATTTCTTCATCTAAGCTAATTGAGCAAGGAGGGCATGAACATCTTCCACAGTTTTGAATCTTACTTCAAACCTAGTTTTCATAAGGTAGCAAGTAGTAAAACCATTCCACTATGGTATCTTGCAATGAATCCACAAATAACCGAACAGAAACATCTTTATGTTCCACTCCAATAACTATGCATGATTTTATGAAAGATGTGATATGATCATCTAGATGTTGTTTTTCACCTCCATAGAACTTGTTAAAGCTATTTTGGATCCTTTTGGTAATACATGTAGTAGAGGATCCAAAACTAACGTACCAATATTCCGTCCCCTTGGAACAAGTGCAACCATTTTGTTGGTTGGATTTTATGTTATTGAATATTCCCAATGGAAGCACATAAAAAATAACAATAGTTAGGTAATGTCATCTATCGGTAGGGTGAAATTCCTCTCGTATTTGAGAGGGAAGTTCCCTCATATGACGATTTTTGTATTTTTGGTGCTTTTAACTTAAAATCACAAAAGGAAAAAAAAACTAGAATGTGAAATAAAGAGAAAGGAAAATGGGAAGGATGATAAATCTATAACAGAGAACTACTGAGATATTCCACATAGAGATATGGAACGGAAACCCTTTATCTTGTAGAAAAACATAATACAATGATGAACTCAAAACCATAAAGTATAAAAAAATTATCACCTTTGGAATGTGTAGATATGGCACAAATTCCATGTACCTTGACAAAAAATGCAAAGACTAAAAATTAGAGCAACAAAAAGGGGCGCAAAATCAATGATATCATCCAATCATAATAGAATAATATAATTTACAACCTGAGGAGCACATATGCAACAATGAGAAAATCATTGTATTTTTTTAAAGGAGAAAAATAGTTTACACATGTGTGCATGTGTACTTTGCTTAATTTTAAATTAAATGAGACAAGAACGACCACCCAAAATAGTTCTACAATCTAGCTAAGACAAAGCATAAGCACCATCAAGATAAAGATCTAAACAAGATCTATTCTAAACATCAATAACTTTGAGATATAAGATCAAAACTATGCATGTTATTCAAAATCTCTACTCTCCTATATTACTAACAAAATGCATGGACCTACTTAGCTCAATGGCAATCAAAATTTTCTTTTTTATCCTTAAAGAATGCAAGAATAGGAAGCTTAGCTCTTAACAATGGTGACCTCTCAAGAAGAAAAATTACAATCTCTTAGTCTCTTTACTATATGCTTTGCATTTGCTTTCTCAAGAATTTTAGGTGTAGGTATAAAGGTAGAAGGATGGCTCCTTATATAGCCCAATGGATAAAGGAAAAACTCCATCCCTTTGTATGATGTGGGATAAAGGTAAAACATGATTAGGAATGGATAATGTTGCTTTATAAAAGGTAACCTTACTTTAGAAGGGTTTAATTTATGCTTAGCAAGTCATGGGAGTTGGGGGTGTTTTAATTAATCAAAGGTGATTAACTAATAGGTAGATGTAAGCTTATAGAAGCTAATTAGAGGAATATTAGTACAATTTAGGCTATTAGAAGGGGATTAAATCAATTAAATATTGATTTATTTGTTAAATGGAAAGGAAAGCTAATTAATTAATAATAATTAATTATTTTAGGTAGAAGGGGTGTTTTATTAACGGAAGGTTGTTAATTAGGGTATTTGTTGGATAGGCGACTTAATCAATTAGCGTATTGTAATTAATTAATGACAATAAGAGGGAATATGAGTGCATTTGATGATAGTTCATCAATTTGTGAGAAAGGAGATAATTAGCGCAATTTAAGTATTTAAATTTCTCAGGCATAATTATGGGTGTCTAAATTTTCCCCTCTTCTGGGGGTGGCGTGAATCGACGCCACTTCAAATATAGTAGATGGAGGAAAATTTTGAAGGGATAAAATAAAAATTAGTAGGAGGGAGAGATGCCCCCTTGAGTTTCGATGGGGTGATGGAAGAAGACGATCAAAGATCGAAAAAGCCGAGAGATAGATAGAAGAATGGGAAGGGGTAAGATGCCCGGTGAGATAGAAGAGTGGGGTGAGAGAAAAGTGATGTAGAAGAAATATGGAGGATGGGAGAGAAGATCTTAGCCTCTAGCCACTTTGTATGGAACAATTTTTATGTCATCATATTACCATGAGAGCTACGTCATTGGTCCGTATTAAAAATATAAGCATACAACAAAAGTAGAATGACATGAATAGTCATACTATGAAAAATTGCACATTGCTGAAAATACTAACTCCACATGCAACATACAACAATGCAATGTAATACGAGAAGTAAAACACTCATATAATATGGAAAACAAGTACAAACACACATACCTACCCAAACAATGGTGAAGACAGTTTTACAAATGTTTTTTTATCGAGTCTTTGAAGAGATCCACAAGTTTTGAGTGATGAAAAGGGTTAAAATGATGCCTCAAGCAAGGATACATGCAAGGGAAAATTATAATGGACGCGGGGAACAAGAAAATCGTTGTGCCTTTGTTGGTATCCAATTTTACTCTCCTTCACAACTTGAACAACATCATAAATTTTCACAAGACACTCAAGGATAGATAGATGTTTTGTATGTCATTTGTATTCGGGAAGCACACCTATCTGCTTGTTTGCATTCAAGAATTGAGGGAGTGGATAGCACCTTCAAGAGGGTTTTGATCTAACCCTCACTATTTTAGGTTGTGCCTATCAACCAAGGCAAGAGAACCTATATTGCAGCCCTTATATGGTAAGGAGATGGAGATATCCTTGTGTTTTGCATATGATATGGAAGAGGCTTTGTGAAAACATGATCAAGTATCCATTATCCAAACTCAAAGGAGTTGTCACTACTAAATGATGGAAATGTTTTCAAAACAAAGCTAGAGCTGCTAAAGACATGATAAAACCTTGATCAACTTTGTGCATTTTAGTGAAAGGATTGAATTCTTTTGTGGACACACAATGCAAATGCAGGGGTATTGTAGGTAGGATGAGTTAGTTTAAAATGAAATTTTGATGAGAGATATTGGGACAAGAGTAGCTAGAAATCATCACCTTCTTTGGGAAGCTTTGCAAATGAATTACAACACCTAAACAACAGATATGTTTCAATGAATTTGAAGTGCTCTTTCAACCAGGATGTGTGCACACATGGATGCCCAAATCTGCACTATTCCATACAAACTTTGATAACCTGCCACAAAGGCTTGAAGAAAAATATCAATGAAGCATTTAGAAACCCTTGTTAGATCATGACCTAAGGTACACCCAAAGGTTTACAAACACCCTCAATTTACAAGGAAGGTAAGATGAATTTAAATCTGTTTATCTTCACTCAAATGAATGCTCTTCTGAATGGAAGATTACAGATGCCTTCAAACCCTCTACAAGAAATGAGACCATGTATGACCAATAAATATCCCAAACACAAGATTGCAACATGAGCATGAAACAAAAATTGAAAACATACTGAAATACAAGTGTATGCAAGCTTTGCCAAGAGATAAAACCAGTTAATCCAAGAATTTGATCAAATATATCAACAAGGGAATGTTATTTAGACAATCTCAAAGCTTTTTGATGGCTTTACACCTAAAACCAACTCAACACTCAAAGAACCGTTGATTTAAAATCAACTTTAAATTTCCACCCTCCACGTGTCTTGATGAGATTCGACATGTAGGCTCAAAAATATCTTCTTTGACTTCTAGATAAGGTGGACATGTGTCCAAATACCATTGGATTGGGCATCTAACCTTAAAAATGCATTTCAAACCTTTTTTGACCTCGGGAAAATTTTGAAAATTTTCCCGCATGCCCCCTGGACACGCCACGTGTCCCTAGGTGGACCCTACCAAGATCCATGGGCAAAAATAACAAATTTTTCTCCTTTTGTGAAAAAAGGAAAATTTCCTTGAGAACCCCCATGGGCCCAAAATCCTCCCATGGGCCCGAGCTTCCCTTTTTAACTTTTGAACAGTGCCACATGTCTCCCCCTAATTGGCTATGGGGGACACCTCCAAATTTTCCACGGGTTCATTTTTCCCTTTGAAATTTCTCGCCAAAGTTTGTAAATTTTCCAACATTTCTTCTGCACTCCAAATCTCCACCAAATTTAGGACACGTGTCCTCTTCCTATTCATTGTGGGCTCCCAAAAATATTTTTTGTTTAGCATTTTGAAGCCAAAAACTTCAAATTTTTCTAAGTCCCCACTTTTCCGTTTGACCTCCTTGGACACGTGTCCACTTCCCATTGGGTGCGGGCCCTCGGGTCAAAAATTGACATTGAGAATTTTTCCAAAATTGAAGAAAAATTCTAAGTGACCCCCACCACCCGTCGGTCCATTTGACCAATCAAATCATGCCACGTAGGCATACTATTGTAGAAAATGCGGGGCCGCGGAGTAAAATTTTCCTTTTGCTAAAAGTCAAAAAATGACAAGTTGTAATATTTTCCCGACTACTCCCGGCCAATAGACCTGCCATGTTAGCGATAACATGCAAGGATAATTTTGATGGGCAGATGACACCCGTATGCCCGTCAAAATGTAAAAAATGCAGGGGATGCCCTAGAAATTGAAAAAAATCATAAGGAAGGTATATTTTTCCATTTTGAATCCAATGAATCATGATTTCACAATGGTTTAGGCCTAGGGATTAGGATTTTAGCAACAAATAACTCGGATTCAATCTATTTCAAATTTTTCATGATTAGGGCAAGGAAAAAATGACACAGCCCGTGTAAATGAAAAAATTAGGGCACAACAAAGGGGAAACTTGGATTTTGCTTCAATTTAGGGCAATATGAGGGCACTTTCAATGCATTCAAATGGAAAACACGAATTGCAGGCCACCAGATAGAACAAATGAACATTTTGGAGCAAAAATGGAACATGGAAATTAAGGCAAAGCGTGCAAACCCAGAAATTGCACCAACATTGGCTCCTGCTTGGGGATGGGCACTCCCTGTGAGTGACACAAGATCAAAACATAGACCAAGTGCCAAAAATCCATTGGGCAAGGAGTCAAAAACACATTTGCAGCCCAAAAAACCAAAATTTTCACCAAAAAGGACCAAGAAAACTAGACCAACAATGGTTGCCAAGGACAAAAGGGAAAACCACAAGCCAACAACAGCAAGAACAAAGAAAAGACAAAAAAACAAGGGCTATATAAAATTTTCAACTTTTGCATACCTCCTTTGGGGATTTAATAAAAAAGTGTTTTAAATGTCTCATTAACAGTGCACTCAAAGCAAATCCCCATCCAAATCCTTGAGAAAGAATGTATGCTCTCCAATTCGATGTCAATGGCATAAGGGCCCATCCATAGGGCATCAAACTTTCCATGCTTGCCCTTATCTTCATGCCTACTATCCCATAGCAAGACCAAATCTCCAACATTGAAGGCTCTAGGATTGACCTTCTTGTCAAACAACTTCTTCAACTTCTCCTTAAATCTGACATGTCTTTGATGAGAGGCTCTTCTTTCTTCATCCAACTCAATGATTTGATTGATCCTTGATTCATATGGACCATGTTCTTGATCCTCTAACTGCTGGGAAAACTAAAATGTGGACAATTGCAAGTGTAAGGGCAGCAATGCTTGTGTTCCATAGACCAATTCAAATGGGCTTTGACTAGTTGCTCTTTTTGGAGTGATTCTATCTGCCCATACTACAAATTTCAATTGCTCTCCCCACTTCTTCTTGTTGATTTCCAAATTCCTTCTAATGATCTTGAGCAAGTTCTTGTTACTTGATTCAGCTTGCCCATTCCCTTGTGGATTGTAATTTGAAGCATAAGTCAGATTTATCCCATATTCATTACACATTGCCATCAAAGGCTTAGCTTTAAAACACATAGCATTATCAGATACAATCTTAACTGGCACTCCAAACCTACAAATGATATGATTCAGCAAGAAATCCATTACCACTTGGTGTGTTTCCTTTCTAGATGGAATGGCCTCAACCCACTTTGTGAAATAATCAGTTGCAACAAGGATCCATTTATGACCAGCACTAGAAGGATTTGAAATCTCACCTACAAATTCCATTCCCCATTGTTTGAAAGGGGCTTCAACTGATATAGGCTGCAAAGGAAGGGAGCTTGAAGCCTTCAATCTTCCTGAGAAACGTTGGAAACTATCACATCTTCTAACTAGCTGGTTTGCATCTTTAAAAAGAGTTGGCCACCAATAACCAGCTCTTAAAATCTTGTGTGTTGTCACTCTACCAGAAAAATTTCCTCCACAAACTCCCCCATGGAAATCAGCAATCAAATTGGGAGCTTGATCTTCAGTTATGCATTTCAAGAGGACACCTTCAGGGTTCTTCCAAGCCATCCCAAGGTCTGTTATGATATATTTTTGAGAAGCCAGCTTGAGGGCTCTTTTCTAATTTTTATTCAAGTGACTAGGACAGCATAGATGCTTGAGGTAGAAGATCACATCCTTGTACCAATCAAAATTCATCAATTTGTCAAGTAGATCTGCCCTTTCTTCCTCTAGCTGATTCACTTCTACATTTTGCAAATTACTCTCAGCCATGAGCTTGGCAAGACCCAAACCTCTTACCAACTTTGTAGTTTGAATGTCCATGTCATATTCTTGAAGTTTGTTAACCCACCTACATCTCTTGCTTGAGATTTCCATGTCAGATAAGATGTCTTTGACCATTGTATGAGGGACATAGGCAACAACCTTTGAACTCAAGATGTAAGATCTAAAAATATTTGTTGCCTTCACCAATGCAAACGCTTGTTTCTCCATAATTGTGTACTTCAGTTTAGCTGCTTGTAAATCCTTGCTAAAGAAAGCAATAGGCCTCTCAGCTCCCTTTTCATCCTTTTGTAACAAAACTGAAGCAATAGTAAATTCAGATGCAAAAGAGAAGATTTGGAAAGGCATCTTATAGTTTGGAGCTGCCAAAACAGGTGCATGCTTGAGTGCATCCTTTATTCCTTCAAAAGCTTGGATGGCAGCCTCTTCCCACTTAATAACTTGATCCTTTCTTAGCATGCTTGTGATTGGGAGAGTTAGCTCAGAAAAATTAGAAACAAACCTTCTAATGAAATTGATTTGGCCAAAGAAAGATTGAATACCTTTCTTGGTTCTTGGAATGGGCACTTTGTTGATTGCTTCTACTCTCTCTGAGTCTATCATAACACCTTCCTTAGACACAATATGTCCCAGAAACTTGGCCTTTTGTACGCCAAAATGACACTTCTTTGGGTTAAGGGAAATGCCATACTCTCTACATCTGATCAGCATTTTTTCTAGGTGTTGCAAATGATCTCCTCGCTGCCTTGAAAAAATAGTCACATCATCTTGGTAAACTGCTATGAATTCATTGATATAACCAGCAAAGGAAACATCCATTTCCCTCTGAAAAGTGGCACCAACATTCATCAATCCAAAGGGCATCCTCACAAAAACATAAGTCCCCCAAGGAGTAGTGAAGGTTGTCTTTAATCTTTTTGATTCTTTGACAACTACTTGGTTGTATCCAAAGAAACCATCCAAGGTAGAAAGCATCTCTAACCCTGTTACAAGCTGCAGCATATTCTCCATGTTTGGCAATGGGTAGTTGTCCTTCATAGATGCTTTGTTTAGATTCCTAAAATCCACACAAAGTCTGATATCACCATTCTTTTTCCTAACTGGCACAAGGTTGGCAACCCAAGAAGAGTATCTAGTAGGTTGAATGATGCTGCCATCTCTTAATTTATTCAACTCCTCTTGCATCTTCATGGATAGAAGTGGATTAATGGGCCTTTGTCTTTGTCTAAATGGCTTATCTTTTGCCTTAAGAGGAATCTCATGTTGGAACAAATCTTCTCTATATGCCTTTAGCTCTGAATAAGACCAAGCAAGACAATCTTGATATTTCTTTAAAAGTTGGGCATAGGACTATTTTTCTTCTTTGCTGAGATGGCTGCCCAACCAAATCTTCCTTGGTTTGTCCTTGGTTCCCAAGTTGTGCTCTTCCACATCCCTTGAAGCAAACAAGTTTCTATTAATGATACAATCAGCATTGCTAAAGTTGGATTCAAGTGCCACAAGGCCTTTAGGAATGGTGTTTGTCTTCAATTGTATTATATCCTTGTCAAACAAGGTTTCTTTACCTTCATTCATGCACACCATTGGTTCCCAATCAATGTTTTGACTAGAAAACTCACCTTGGCATTGTAAGAACCTCAAGATTTGTGCATCATCATCAAAAATCTGCCAATGTTTTACATTATCCGGGACAACTGGCCTTGTTAGTACTTCAATGTCATATTCACAAAAGGGTGAAATAGTGCAATTGTCAAATATAGAGCCAAGGACAGCCAACTTATCAGTAGAAGCATTAAGATTCCTATCATGATAAACAATGTTAAAGGAATCAAACATTTCAATCAAGTCCCAAACAACATTCTTATATTGCTTCATACGCTGATTTTTTGTGGCATACATCTTCCTTACTTGCTTCACCACCAACTCTGAATCTCCCTTAGCAACAATATCCTTCACTCCATATTTCCATGCAATCCTTAACCCTAACAACAATGCTTCATATTCAGCTATATTGTTAGTGCATTCAAAATTGAGCTTGAAGGAAAAAGGAAACTCTTCTAAACTTGGAGAAACCAACACTATACCAGCACCATTCCCAAACTTGGAGCAAGCTCCATCAAATAACAATGTCCATGGAGAACCCACCATACAAAGACAATAGGATTTGTCCATCTTGTTCTCCTTTCCATCAGTAAAACCAATGAAGTTATCAACATCTACATCAGCAAACAACACTTCATAAGAAGCATTGTTGGGATCTTCAATCAAGTGTAACATCTTCTTCTCACCATAGAGCTTGACAAGATTTCCCTCAATAGGAATGGTGGCATAGGACATGTCCATTTGAACACTACCACCAACACTTACAGCCCATTTTCTTGACAAAAGCATACCCCATTTGGCAGGGCAATCAACAATTACAACATCAAGTTTTAAATTCTTACCCGAGATAGGCTGCAAGTTGCACTACTAAACCCTTCACACAACCAACAACCGGCACTTCCCTTGAATCCATGGTTGTACACTTCCCATATGCTACTATCACCTTGATATCCAACTCATTCATGACTTCTAGAGG
Source organism: Taxus wallichiana var. yunnanensis (assembly GCA_018340775.1). Taxonomy (NCBI): domain Eukaryota; kingdom Viridiplantae; phylum Streptophyta; class Pinopsida; order Cupressales; family Taxaceae; genus Taxus; species Taxus wallichiana. Next base: position 24,546,168 of record CM031243.1, on the reverse strand, counting down.
CATGACATTACATGATGCACCGGAATCAAACATGTAATTGTGAAGCAACCTATCTTTTATGAGAAAAGTTGTGAAGAATGGATCAACATTCAATTGGGAATCAACCAAGGATGTCCCAAAATATACTTCAAGTGCCTCTCCAAAATATTCCATTGGTGATGGTGTTCCAAGGCCAGTAATGCTTTGAAGAGGATTCTCAACAACATTTACATTTCTGCTTGGGGTAATCTTTTCTTCTTTCAATCCCAAGTACTCGAATGCTCTCTTCTTATGCTCAGGAATTCTAAGCAATTCAATAATTGGAACACTCACTTTAATTTGGCTCAAAACCTGGGCTATATCATATGGAACATTCTTTGGTAAAATAGCATTGGAAGGGAAACAAGAAGGTTCATCAAATGGAGAAGTATTCTTGGCAGCCTGGGCATGAAGAGGACTGATATTTTTGCATGGGATGAAGGGTTCTTGGAAATTGTTTCTTTTCTAAGATTGTCTTTGGGAATGCTTGTGAGCAAGGGTGTCTTTGGCTTGGCTTGAGGACCAGCTCCTCTAACAAATTTACTTCTAGTATTGTACTCTTTCTCTTGACCAACCACAACATTCATTAACAATTGTTTATCTTCCTCCAAAGGAATACCACCATCATACTTCTTGATCATTAAAGCCCTTAGATATTAAAAGTCATTATTAGGAATTTTAAAGGCCTGAACTACATCTACATCATGAGTTTGAGGAAGAGAAAGAAATGGTACCCTCTTTATGCAATCCCAAAAGGTTACAGCAGTCCTTGCACTTATCACATCTGTTGATGTTATTGCTTGTTGTGAGCTTGAAGAGCTGCCCATCATACAAATGTCATCATCCATTTCATTTTCATTCTCATCATCAATATCTTGTTAGTCCATTTCACATGGAGGATGGGTAAGTGCAGCAAGTTGGGGGACAATTAAGTGGACATCAAATCTTGAATTTTACATCAAAAACAACAAAACATCAAATTTAGTCTTCCGCGGACTTGAACCATGCCGAAAATTCAAAAATATGTCATAAAATTGGTACCATCACATAGGGGAGACTGTTAGCTTTGTAGAAGTATTGATTTTAAAGTGAATAGAATATGATGAATATCATTTTATAATTTTTTACTAATAGTAGGTCTTTAAGACATTTTTTCCCATGAATGTTTATGTCTACGTTTAAGACTACAAAATTTGTTTAACTCGTGAATGTGATAAAACTTATAGCATCCCAACTATGGTGAAATTATATACATGTTCAAAAAAATTATTTGATTTCAATATTTTTGATGAAGTTATGGCGGGAAAACGGAAAGTGCTCTGTTTTTGTTATGTTTTCATACCACTTTCACGGAAAAAATCATAAAAATAAAATATTGATCAAAAGAACACAAAATAAAATCTATCCCAAGATAGATAGCGGCATCTAACTTCTCAATAGAGAAAAATCTATATATATCAAATTTTGATCATCCAAATTGTGGGCAAATAGACTACAATCTTATAGACATTTTTAAAAAATACCAAGTCATTGAATTTTGAGTGTTTAATATAGCTAAACTTGTCCATTTTTTTAAAAAAATAGTAGTTTAGAAACTATATTCCGGATGCTACAATTCATATTGATATATTTTTTTCTAATTTTGAGTGTATGCATTGTTAATAATCCCTACAAGTTGATATTATGTTGTTATTTGCAATATGACGTCCACTTATGACCCCTTTTTTGTCCCCTAACTTGTTGCACTTACCCGGATGAGGAAGAAAACATCTATCACACCAATCCATATCAGCAATTTCTTGAACAGCAAGAACTCTTGTAGTCGAGGGTCAGGCACCACTCTATTTTCACATGCTTGGGGTTGTCTATTTGCAGATCCAACAGGCCCTTTACCTCTATCATCTTGTCTTTGATCACCCCTAGGATGATTGCCAAATCTATCATGGTTTTGAGTTCTTTGTTGTCCTTGTGAACTTTTCCCAATTCCTTTCTCTCGCCCAGGGCTAATTTGTAAGAAATTTCTTTGACATCCCCTGCCAAAGTCTTGACAACATCTTCTAAATCAGCACCCTTTCTAGCTTGAGGCTTCTCAAGGTTTATCAGCTTCACACCATCCCTCTTAAGTGGTTTACCAACAGCTTTAATATTATTTTCAATTTGGAGTGCCATAGTGAAAGCTTGCCTCAAGTTTGTAGGATTTTTGTCTCTCAAGTAATAGGCTACCTTTTTATCAAATGCATCTGCATATTTGATCAAGCAAGATTCATCACAAGGCCTCAAAATGACAGGCAGCCTTCTCAATGTTTTATTAAATCTTGTATTGAAGTCATGGACCGTCTCATTCAGTTCTTCTTGATATTTTCAAATTCAGACAAAAGAAATCTAGGATCAGTCCTATCACCATACTGCAATCTAAATGCATTTTTCATCTCAGTCCATGAATCAATAGAGTTATCAGGTAGAGCCTTGTACCAATCCCTAGCATCTTCCTCAAGTGTATGGATAAACAACTTGATATGCGCATCCTCAAATTCTATCTCAAAATCTTCCATCATATTATAAAACAGTTTGAGATGTTGATCACTAGTAATGGTGTTTACCTTGGAATTTTGGTAACCTATTTCTCACATCTTGTGGGACAGCATTTGGATAACCATCCATTCCTCCAAAATTTATAGGACCAAAGGTGTTAACAACAAATGGAGGTCTAGGCTGAGCCATATTGTTTGGTGGGGGTGATCTTGGAGGTGAAACAAGCTGGTTGGGAGTAGTAATGGGTCTGATTGGAATAGATGAATGATCTTTAAAATGATAACCCCCCAAAGGCTCTCTCTTGATAAACTTTAGAAAACTTAGAAACCATAGGAGCAGATTTAGGAGAAAGTTTTTTAAATACACAAGAAGGTCCCTCACCTGATGGAGAATGAAAATCAGCAAGAAGATTGCTTGAATCAGATCTACTTGAAGAGGAATTATAATCTTCAATAACATGCTACTCTCCTTCAAATTCAACTATGGGGATCTCTTTCCTTGCAACCAAATCACCAACCACTTTCCACACTCTTCTTCCTTCTAGTTTTGAGCTTCTTGATTCGGTGAGCAACTTCTTAGAAGAGTCCTTGATGAAGAGGGATCTCCTTCCCTCCAACTTGACAGATTTAAACAACAAGTTTCAAATGACAGAAATGTGTAAGACAACTAGTATTTCAAGATCCAAATAGCATGGAGTCACCACTAAGGATTTTCACCTTAGTTGTGCAAGAAATCACTAAAATATTATGTCAAATGTATGCTATGAATGAAAACTTTGCAAGGATTTACAAATTAGATCTTCTTCTTCTTAATTCAACCAAAAAAATGCATCCAAATCATATAAACTGCTGGTAAATGAGAAGAGCGAGCTGAGTTTGAAATCTATTTTACCTAAAACATACTGAGATCTGAAGTATGAAATGATATCTCAACAATGTAACAACTCAAATAATTGATCACATAAATTCTCAAACCTTTCAAACACTTAAAAACCACCAAGAAATTCCAAGAAGTCCCTGAAACGGCGCCACTCGGGTGTTGGTATCCAATTTTACTCTCCTTCACAACTTGAACAAGCATCATAAATTTGCACAAGACACTCAAGGATAGATAGATGTTTTGTATGTCATTTGTAGTCGGGGAAGCACACCTATCTACTTATTTGCATTCAATAATTGAGGGAGTGGATAGCACCTTCAAGAGGTTTTTGATCTAACCCTCACTATTTTAGGTTGTGCCTATCAACCAAGGAAAGAGAACCTATATTGCAGCCCTTATATGGTAAGGAGATGGAGATATCCTTGTGTTTTGCATATGATATGGAAGAGGCTTTGTGAAAACATGATCAAGTATCCATTATCCAAACTCAAAGGATTTGTCACTACTAAATGATGGAAATGTTTTCAAAACAAAGCTAGAGCTGCTAAAGACATGATAAAACCTTGATCAACTTTGTGCATTTTAGTGAAAGGATTGAATTCTTTTGTGGAAACACAATGCAAATGTAGGGGTATTATAGGTAGGATGAGTTAGTTTAAAATGAAATTCTGATGAGAGATGTTGGGAAAAGAGTAGCTATAAATCATCACCTTCTTTAGGAAGCTTTGCAAATGAATTACAACACCTAAATAGCAGAGATGTTTCAATGAATTTGAAGTGCTCTTTCAACCAAGATGTGTGCACACATGGATGCCCAAATCTGCACTATTCCATACAAACTTTGATAACCTGCCACAAAGGCTTGAAGCAAAATATCAATGAAGCATTTAGAAACCCTTGTTAGATCATGACCTAAGGTACACCCAAAGGTTTACAAACACCCTCAATTTACAAGGAAGGTAAGATGAATTTAAATCTGTTTATCTTCACTCAAATGAATGCTCTTCTGAATGGAAGATTACAGATGCCTTCAAACCCTCTACAAGAAATGAGACCATGTATGACCAATAAATATCCCAAACACAAGATTGCAACATGAGCATGAAACAAAAATTGAAAACATACTGAAATACAAGTGTATGCAAGCTTTGCCAAGAGATAAAACCAGTTAATCCAAGAATTTGATCAAATATATCAGCAAGGGAATGTTATTTAGACAATCTCAAAGCTTTTTGATGGCTTTACAACTAAAACCAACTCAACATGATGAACATTTGATGCAAACAGGAATCAAAAATGGCTCTCAGGCAGTTTCTCCAAAAGAAAATGGACTTCTTCCAGTTTTCCTTGTGAAAATTCTTCTCTCTTTCTCCAAAATTCTCAACAGACTTTACAAAATGCCTCCAAATTACATAATATACCCTATGCCAGCTTAGATCCTTGCATCCCAAGCAAAGAAAATGCCAAAGGGATCAAATTTGTTACAAAACCCTATCCATTTGATGAAAAATGATATAAAACTGTAAAATAGCTCGCAAAATGCCAGAGATGCACAAATATTTTAAAATATTACATGGATTTAGATCCTTATCCATCCTAGGTCATTCCACCATGCCAACATGCATTTGCAATCATTTTCCACCCTTTTCCCTCATCATTTTTAACTCTACAACTTTAATTTTTCACTTTTCACGTTTTTACACGGGCCGAGAAAAATATTTCATGAAAATCACTATAGGGCACCGAAATAGCTCAAATGAATGATGTCATTGCATCCAAAAGGTTGAGGGGATGTGATTTCATATAAAATTTCATGCAATTTGGTGTAAAAATGACGATTCCAAGCATCTTGGAGCTCCAATGGTGGTAAGAAACGAAAACACTCAGCAACCGTTGATTTAAAATCAACTTTAAATTTCCGCCCTCCACGTGTCTTGATGAGATTTGACATGTAGGCTCAAAAATATCTTCTTTGACTTTGGATAAGGTGGACACATGTCCAAATACCATTGGACCGGGCATCCAACCTTAAAAATGCATTTCGAACCTTTTCTGACCTCGGGAAAATTTTGAAAATTTTCCCCGCATGCCCCCTGGACACGCCACGTGTCCCTAGGTGGACCCTACCAAGATCCGCGGGCCAAAATAACAAATTTTTCTCCTTTTGTGAAAAAAGGAAAATTTCCTTGAGAACCTCCATGGGCCCAAAATCCTCCTGCGGGGCCGAGGTTCCCTTTTTAACTTTTGAACAGTGCCATGTGACTCCCCTAATTAGGCTGGGGACACCTCCAAATTTTCCGCGGGTTCATTTTTCCCTTTGAAATTTCTCGCCAAAGTTTGTAAATTTTCCAACATTTCTTCCACGCTCCAAATCTCCGCCAAATCCAGGACACGTGTCCTCTTCCTATTCATTGCGGGCTCCTAGGAAAATAGTTTCCTCTAGCATTTTGAAGCCAAAAACTTCAAATTTTTCTAAGTCCCCACTTTTCCATTTGACCTCCTTGGACACGTGTCCACTTCCCATTGGGCGCGGCCCTCAGGGTCAAAAATTGACATTGAGAATTTTTCCAAAATTGAAGAAAAATTCTAAGTGACCCCGCCACCCACCGGTCCATCTAACCAATCAAATCATGCCACGTAGGCATACTACTGTAGCAAATGTGGGGCCGCGGAGTAAAATTTTCCTTTTGCTAAAAGTCAAAAAATGACAAGTTGTAATATTTTCCCAACCGCTCCCAGCCAATAGCAACCTGCCACGTTAGTGATAACATGCAAGGATAATTTTGATAGGAAGATGACACCCGTATGCCCGTCAAAACGTAAAAATGCAGGGGATGCCCTAGAAATCGAAAAAAATTCATAAGGCAGATTTTTCCATTTTGAATCCAATGAATCATGATTTCACAATGGTTTAGGCCCGGGGATTAGGATTTTAGCAACAAATAACTCGGATTCGATCTATTTCAAAAAAATCACGATTAGGGCAAGGAAAAAATGACACAGCCTGTGTAAATGAAAAAATTAGGGCACAACAAAGGGGAAACTTGGATTTTTCTTTAATTTAGGGCAATATGAGGGCACTTTCAATGCATTCAAATGGAAAACATGAATCAGTAGGCACTAGATAGAACAAATGAACTTTTTTGGAGCAAAAATTGAACATGGAAATTAAGGCAAAGCATGCAAACCCGAAAATGCACCAACATGCACAACGAAATAGCACCGTGCAACAAACGTGCCTCGAATACCAACGAAGCAAGCAGCTAGCTTTGTAGATGCTTATGAATTTGGCGATCCGTAAGTCATATTAATTGGGTAATATGTCATACAAACTAGCAGGATATGGATAAAATACCATTCGTAAGACACAAGTTTCAGCCGTAATAAGCAAGTTACCATTTTTGTAGGTTTTTACTTTTTAGGATTTTGTGAAAAAATTTGCCCCTGTTTTTGGATTTTTGACATATTTTATTGCTTTTATTTTTTTGTTTTCTAAAATGTGATGGATACAGTGGAAGAAAATAGAAGAAATGGAGTAAAGGGCCTAGGGGAAACAAAAAGTGCCCTAGGTGGAAGAAAGAAGAAACAAGCGACAAAAATGTCCTTGTTTAGTGGAAAAAGTAATAAAAAATAATTTTTTTTTTTAAAATATTTACGAGAGTGTGGATTAGAAGAACATGCACCCAGGAACAATAAAATTGTCTGAGGGAGAAGAAGGGGGTATCAGGTAGCAAAAAAATGCCCTCATATGGTGAAAAATAAGAGGAAAATAATTATTTAATAAAAATAATTATTCCATGGTGAATAGAGGAGAAAACAGTGATCGAAACGGGCCTCCAGGCCCTCCCAGCGGTGAAAAATGGGTTAATATACCCCACCTGGGGGTAAAAAAATCATGACCAATTCATTTTAACCGAGCCATTTAGAATTTTTATTGTGAGGCTCTGATAGTGATGAGGACAATGGTGATCGCACGAGACCGAGTGAGGTGCGCAGATGTAGTCCGAGGGTACCGGTGGGATGCAAACAATGGCCCCTTCGTGAGTACCCGAACTTTGGTCATTAATTGTTGTCATTAATGCTTTAAATTTTTCTTTTAGCCCTAGAAAATCACATCGACGCGCATGTGCACAGCACAAGTGTCAATTCGGGGGCGCAAGCATCCCTTTGGGGGCGTCCGCACCACAATACACACGCGCGCACGTGCAAGCTTGAGGTGTACACACCCACATGCACGTGCACACACAACACATGTGTGCACATGCACACATACTTGAAATGGGGCGCACACGTGAAAAATATGGTGCATACACTAAAAGGGGGCGCACACACCTAGGGGCATACGCGCGCAAGTGCAAGCACCAAATGTGTGGCGCACATGCCAAAAAGGGTGCACAGGTGACCAAATGGGAGCACAAGCACCAAAAGACAAATGTGTGCATGCGTACATGCCCAAAAGGGCACGTAGGTTTCCAAAACTGGCGAAGAAAAGATAGAAAAATGTCAAAAAGATGACACTTAGAAGAATTTTTAGGATTTTTGGGTTAACCCTAAAATGGTAGATAGATTTTTAGAAGAAATGTTAGTAACTGATGAGTGATTTGATATTTTGCAGAGATGATTACCAGTTTTACAGATGTGGGAGTACCACTCCCAGATAGCAAAGCTAGAGGGGAGCATGCACCGGTGAGACCGGCGAGCCATGGCTATACTACTTGAGGCGGTGGGGCTAGGCCCCATGTCTTAGATGCCCTCCATTACCTTGGACCATGGCCTACTTGATTTGTTGTAGTTGAGTGATGATGGCATAGCAAGAGTCAGTGTTTTAGATTTCCCATAGGGGAGATGATGGTGACCCTGGAGGATGTATGGTGAATCCTTCGCGTGTCCAATTATAGGCACCTTGATTGAGTATAGCTCGGATGCGGGGCTGATTAGGGTAGCATGTGCGGTGATATTTTTAGTGTGGATGACATACCACACGATGGTATGACCATAGCTCTTCAAGAGTGAATTTATGAACCCACACTACTTCGTTCGAGAGGATTACTACCTTTAGTTCATGGCATTTTCGGTGGTGAGAGATATTGGTGGGGACAGTACATTTTAGCACACTTATATTGGGATCTACATTTGATTACCTACCACATTCAGAAGACCATGGGTCCAGCCTCCTTACTACAAATCTGGTCATGGGACAATATTGCCATCAGATGCCCTGTGGGCACCTTGTGTTTCTGATACCCAAAGGAGCCATCTTACATGGCATTGGTAGCAGCAGGTGGTGATGTACGTAGCCACCTCAATAGCCTATTCAGATATAGGCGAGAGTTTGATGAGTCATCGTGATAGATACTATCTGGCGGCCTTACAGACATTTCCAGTGGCCAGAGGATGCCATAGAGCTCAGTGTGTGCTCAGTAGAGCACTCTATCATCGGTAGTCGTAGCTATATTATAGAGTTGTATCAAGTAGACAGGTGCCAACGGTAGCTTGGAAAAGTATAGGGGTCCCACAGCTAGACATTTGGTATGCCCACAGAGATTTAGAGAGGCACACCATGGGGCCTCACATACCAGTTTCCCAAGCTAGGGCTAGCTTTACACAGGTGGTCCCAAAGGCATGGGATCTAGCATGATAGGTGTGGGATCGGGGACCACAATAGATTATGTAGCTTGGTACACCATTGTGTTACCCTAGCATCTCACTATTCCAGAGGAGGCTTGGGTAGCAGGTGCTCATCCACCTATAGAGATATGGCATGGTTCAAAGCAGAGTGAGAGCAGTGGGGCCGGATCTAGAGGATCCTTTTGATGGCATTCCACATGATGGGTAGGGTGCCGCACCAGTCATGGGCACTAAGGCCATAAGGCCCACTACAGCACTAGTTCAGCCACCCATGGTGAGGGTCCTAGAGTAGGGCCAATCGTCAGAGCGCCCCAAGAACCAGTCTGGTGGCACAAAAGCCACACGGCCGGTGGAATAGATAGCCATAGTTTGAAGAAATAGCGATTACAAAAGGCTTTAAATGCGAGAGAGATACAACTAGATCGAGAGAGGGATGAGGCCCGAGGCTAGTGTGTGACCACTACAAATGCGGAGTGTGACGAGGCCCAAACCCATATTATTACACAACTTTCAAAGTGAGATCGAGCTCGAGCCCAGGCAGGACTAGGAGACGGTAGAGCAAAGATGGCAGATGCGAGACTTGAGAACGACAAAGATAGGAGGCCCAAATGCGAGCCTCCTACACCATTCCCAAACTTAGGTGCGAGATGGTCATTTCCTAGAGAGATCATTTATATGCACAATCACAGAGCCTTCTTGCACAGAGGGATCATGCACAAGCCGAGTTATAGAATGTTACTACCAAGAGAGATCGAGAGGCTACCTCCTCAAGACAGGTTGAGGCCGACCTAGGCAGATTAATAGGTGAGCATGATGTTTCCCTTTAGGCAGCCCTCACCACTGGAGATGTTGACTTGATACATGATGCCATGAGGCTTGGTGGAAAGGCATTATTTTACAGGATTGCCTACTTCAGGGTAGTTCCCCCAGAGCAATGAGTGGTTCTACCTCAACAATCAGGGATGAGCATGATAGGCTCTTGGTCATGGAGATCAGGCCATCAACAAGATCGGTGGGGCAGCCCATGCCGATCAGATCGGCCGACATTGGACCGGGGGCCATCTATTCAATTTGGTGGCCCACCTAGTGGAGGTCCTTCTTAGGCACCATTTTTCCATTGACCAAGTGACATACCTAGGAGCCCCGACGAGGGCGAGAGTTGTTGTTGAGCTCTACATTCCTTTAGTTGTATATATATGTTGTAGACATACCTCTTATGAAGGCTGATTTTTTATGTATAGCTTTATATTGCACTATTTTTTATGATGCCTCATGATAAAGGCTTGATTCTTTCTTATGCATGCCCCTTTTTATGGCACATTATATCGATGATGTATTTCTCTTTGAGTACGGATCCAGATAGTTTATACATGTATATGGACATGTTTATGTATCATTTTTTTACACCTCAATCTGAAGGCTTTTGTTGATATAGAGCAGTTTTTGGATACATGCCTCTGATGAAGGATTTTATTCTGTTATAGATGTATCACTCTTTTTGTGTGCCTCAGATGAAGGCCTTTTATGATGTATTGTCATGATGGATACCATTTTTGATACATACTTACCACACATATATGATTTGTACCTTTGTGACATGACATATGCGTATATATGAGATGGACATTTGTTTATTTATTTCTCATGGATAGATAGATGTGTTTATGATGTATTCTGATTTGAGTTGACATGTATATGTATCATGATCTTATTGATGTATCACATGTGTTTTTATTTCCAGATGATGTGATCTTGTAGAATATATCAAATGTGCTTTGTTTATGAGATGTGTCATACTTAGTGGACGGGATGATATGATGATAAGGGTGCGGGGGGGATAGATTTTGATATTTGCGATCCCTCTTGCCCCATTTGATGATATGATATGTGATGATTAGCTTAGTATTCATGTATGATGTATACTTAGCTTTTTCTTGATATATGATGTATAGATGATGTTAGATGTGATGATAATGATGGTAATGTGATGTTATGATAACAAAACAATGCACATGCAATAAACACAATCAAATGTTAACAAAGAACACAATACACCATGATTCACTAGCATGCAAAAACACACCTCAATATACACAAGCAAGAATAAATCTAATCTAAGCAAGAAAAGATGAATCCTAACAAAGTATGCCCAAGAAACAAACAACCCAAAAGCAAAAACATAAAACAACTATACAAGCAACAAGCAAAGCAAGAAACAAGACAATGCAAGTAAATGTAAGTAAATGTTTTTGTAAGATTTGTTTTCACGCAACAATTTTCTATTTTTTAGGTTGTTGTGAAACAATTTTCTATTGTTTTAGGTTTTTTTGAAACAATTTTCTATTGTTTAGGTTTTTGTGAAACAATTTTCTATTATTTTTGCACTTTTTTGGATATTTCAAATGTTTTTTGCAATTTTGAGAAATAATTTTTATTGTTTTGGTTGTTTTCTAACAGCTTTTCCAAAGTTATGTACAGGTAACCAACAAAGTGTGGATGACCCCAGCATTAGATGGGGAATATATAAGGGTAGAAGCCACGCACTTATGAACAAGAAGGTGAAGTCATTGAATTGCCACCAAGTATAAGATGGGAAATAGCGAAAGACCATACCCCTCATAGGCGAATAAAAGAAGACAAAGCGAGATCAAGGTCCGGCAGAATGGGGCTCACAGGGGAATCTCAAGGTATAATCAAGGCTAGGCTAAGGAAAACTACCCTTTGGATGCAAGATGATTGTGAACAACAACTCCTCCCAAGGTGCGAAACCAGTTTTCACCCAAGGACTTAGCCAAAGTGCCACAATTGCGTGATTTTCACTTGTGGATGACCTGTTTTCTCTTTTTAAATTTTTTTGTATTTGTGATCATTTTACCATGTTTTTGAGCTTTTTGCTTTTTGACCTCTCTCGCACCATGTTTAAGCATAGAACCGCTTAAGATGCATGGTATTCATGGGGTGGGCAAGTTTGTATGCCCCCGTGTCATACTTGGCGACTATAACATTGGGTCCCAACCAAAGTGTGGTTCGAACTTTCCTTTCTTTTCTCGTTCCACTCTATTGTTGAACTGGTTCTCCTTCATGACTAAATCACCAACATCAAACTAACGAGGGATGATTCTTTTGTTCTAGTTTCTAGGAGACTCTGTTCAAATACACTTTCAGGTGATTAAGAGTGCAAATGCACCTCTCATCTAGGAGCTCCAATTCAGCCAGTCTTGCTACCTAATAATCCTCATCCTTATCTAGATAGTCCCTAAGAGAAATTCTTAGGGAAGGAAGTTCAATCTCTAAGGGGATGATAGATTCTGTCCCAAACACTAGAGAATAAGGTGTCACACCCGTAGGAGTGTGAATGGAGGTTTTGTAAGCCCAAAGGGCTGGGTGAATTTGCAAGTGCCAATTACGACCTATTTTTTTGACCATCTTCTCCATTATCCTCACCAAATTCTTGTTTATGGCTTCAGCCTGTCCATTACCTTGAGGGTAATATGGTGTGGACCATTTTAACCTAATTTGGAATCATTGACAAAGACCTTTTACCATTTTTTTCTTAAATGACTTCCCATTATCTGTAACGATGGCTGCAGGAATGCCATATCAAAAAAATGATATGATTCATGATAAATTTAGAAATTTGGCTCCTGTTACATAGGTTAAAGGGACAGCCTCCACCTATTTTGTAAAGTATTTCATAGCCATGATGATGTGTGTATGACCATCAGATGAGGTAGGAGTGAGTTCTCCTATCAAGTCAAGCCCCCACTTATACAATGGCCATGGGGTAGTGATAGGTTGTAATGGTTGTGATGGAGCATGGATGAAGTTTCCATACTTTTGACAAAGTACACATTTCCTGACATAATTGCAACAATCAGTTTCCATGGTAGGCCAGTAGTAGCCTACTCTCAGCAATTTCTTAGCTAATACCATTTTGTTTGTATGTGCTCCACACACCCCTTCATGTACTTCTTTGATTGCCTGGATTGACTCCATCACATCCAAACAATGTAATGAGTTCCCATCAGAGCCACAATGATAAAGTGTACCTCTTAAAAGGGTGTAACGGGCTATTTAGCGAATCATGATTTGCTTTTCAGAACGGGAGATATCGGGAGGGAACGTGTTGTCCTTGAGATAGGAAAAGATGGGTTCATACCATGGGGAATTGGGACCAACAACATCACAAGCCAGACAATATTCTGGCATATCATATGTGGGCTGGCATAAATTCTCTACAAATAACGACATAACATTATTCCGAGTGGAATACAAAGCATAGAACCCACTATTGCCATGGCATCTATCAATCTATTCTATGCTCTTGGGATTTGTTCAAATGTAATGCACACAAAGTACTCTTTTAGAGTTTCAACCAACTTCTTGTAAGGTATGAGCTTGTCATCCTTCACCTTATATTCATCATTAACCTATTTGATAATTAACTGAGAATCACCTACAACCTTGACATGATGAATATTCCACTTGATAGCTAGCTTCATCCCTGTAATAAGTGCCTCATACTCTGTAATATTGTTTGTGCAAGGGAAGCCCGGAAAAAAGCCTATGGTATAGGATCGCCAGAAGGAGTAATGAGGACTACCCCTGCACCTGAACCGTGAAAAGTAAAGGACCCATCAAAATGTACCTGCCACACTATAGATTCTTCAATGTAGAGTAATGAGGCATCCGAGATCCAGATTCGGAGAGGTGCAAGCACCTTGCAAAGGTGCTTCCGCTAGCCTGGTTGGCAAGTACTTGTCCTTTAACTAATTTCGATGTATAAATTCTATGTCAAATTCACTAAGTAGAATGATCCAATTAGCCATTCTACCCGTGAAGGTGGGTTTAGATAGTAAGTACTTGAGTGGCTCAACCTTTAATACTAGCTTGGTCTTGGTATTCGAGTAGATAATGGTGATTTTTTTGAAAAGTAAAAACAACTGCCAAGTAATATTTTTCAATTTGAGGATAATTGAGCTCTTAGGAGATGAGAGTGTGACTGAGATAATACACTACCTTTTCCTTATGACCAAGGTCATATTGGGTGAGCAACACACCAATAAAAAATTACGTAGTAGAAATATAGAGCAAGAGTGGTTCTCCAGGAGTTGGAGGCATAAGGACAGGTGGATTAGCTAAGTATTGTTTAAGTAAAGAAAAGGCTTTTTGTTGCTCAGGTCCCCAGATGAAAGTGACTTCATTTTTAAGAAAGTGGGTGAATGAGTGGCACTTATCTAAAAGATAGGAGATAAAGCAGTGAATGGCATGAATTTTTCCCTGTAAGCTGTGTAGTTTCTTGATATTCTTAGGTGGAGGCATTTCAGTAATAGAAAACACTTTAGCAAGGTCTACCTCAATACCTCATCTTGATACAATGAAGCCCAACCGTTTTCCTGATAGCACAACGAAGACAAACTTCTTTGGATTTAGCCTAACCTTGTTTTCTCATAGGCACTCAAAGATACGCTGCAAGATAACAGGATGATCCTCTCTTGTTTTATAATTTCCAAGGATGTCATCTGTGTAGTCCTCCATGATATCATGAATCATATCATGAAAAATTACCATCATTACCTGTTGATAAGTAGCTCCTGCATTTTTGAGGCCAAATGGCATCACCTGATAACAAAAGGTGCCCCAAGTAGTTGTGAAAGCTATTTTTTGTTGGTCTTCTTCAGCTATCTTGATTTGGTTGTATCCGAAAAGCCATCCATGAGAATAGCATCTCGTACCTCGCTATTGAGTCAACAATCATGTCAATATTTGGCAGTGGAAAGTCATCTTTAGGGAAAGCCTTATTAATGTCTCTAAAATCTATGCAGATTCGACATCGATACGCTTTTTCTAGACAGAACAATGTTTGATATCCATTCAAAATAATCAATATGCCAGATGAATCCTACCGTAAGCAATCTTTCCAACTCTTCTTTAACCAAGTAAGGCCACTCTTGGGTGCATCTTTTGAAGTTTCGTTTGATAGGCTTAGCATTTGCATGCACAACTAAGTTGTGCATGACCAAAGGTGAATCTAAGTCGGGCATGTCTTTGTAAGGCCATGAAAACACGTCTATAAACTCTCACAGTAGGATAGTGAATGTCTTTTATTCTCTAGCAAAAGTGATGCTCCCAATTTTACTATCTTGGGATCTTCTTCTATAAAAATATTCACATCAATGGTTTCTTCAACTAGTAATTTTGATAAGTACTCCATACATGGATCGGGTGGGAGATTGAGATCTTTGTCCAGGGATGTCTCCACGAGATTTTCATCCTTGGCATGGTCACTTTGTTTGTCCTTTGATTTTTTATTTGTTTTTCGGTCGATTGCCTCAAAGAGGTTTTCACCTGTACAACTTAGACTTTAATTTTTTCAAGGATTTACGTTGGAAATTTTTCCCTCGCTTTTCTTTAATTTTTGCTAACCATGAAGCTCAGCCTCCTCGCTGAAGTAGGTGCATGTATCCAAGTCAATAAAGAAACCCTTCTTGTCATCTCCAATGGGAATTGTATCCCTTATGCCCATGAACTCTGCGATAGCTTTGTCATTCTTGAATAAATATAGCGGCATGTGACATTGTTGGTCCCATTCAACAAGGGATGGGTACACAAGGTTGAGGTTGGTTACGTGGGGGTTATGGTTAGGACAAGCATTGTTCGTGAAAAGTTTTATGGAGGCCAAATCCTCATATTGGCTACAATGGGAATATGTATCACTATCTAGATAGTCAAATCTATCCTCACATTGAGTAATTAGCGACTTGATCATTGGGGTGTGCTCCATAAGGGTGAATCCCAATGTCGTATCTTTCTATTTTTAAATGTGGAAGAGGTACCAGTTCTCTCTGTCCTTGTTCATTTATTCCACATCCTAGGCCCTTGTAGCCCATGGAGTACATCATTTTACTGGATTTCTTGTATTTAGGGGTTTGATAACAGGATGGCTGAGTATCCTCTGGGACCCAAGTTGTAGGTGGATCAAGTAATTTTTCCTCAGCTAACAAGCCTCTAGGTAAGAATGACCCAATAGTGTGTTCATTTCTAGGTCTTCTAAAGTGATAGTTGGGTCGACCTCTAGTCTTGGATGACAATGAGAGGTCTGAAACCAAGAGGGCTTGTTGCACATTATATTCTCTGCAGCCATATTCAAGGATTTTCATCTCCCAGGAATCAAAAGGAGATGTTGAATTAGACACACCATGGGCACAAGAACTGAGAGAATCTGAATCTATCCAGGATTCCATGGCCTCAGATTGGAGAGGTATAGCTATATCGGCGGAGGGACATGTATATGTGCCCCTTCGTACAAAGCTATTGAGAGCTCTACAGTGAGTGAAGGGTTTTGAATCTCCTTGTATTGTAATGGTGTGTCCCTCATGCTTCAATTTAATGCATTAATGGAACATCAATGGCACGGCTTGTATGGCATGAATCCATGGTCGACCTAGAAGCATGTTATACAGAAGTTCCAATTCCAGGAAATGAAACTTTTTCTGATGGCAAGTGGGACCCACCTCCATAGGCAACGTGATTGTGCCCATTGACTCCCTTTCCACGTTGTCGTATGCGGTGATAGTGATAATATTGGACTCAAGATCTGCCTCAGTATGTCCTAGTTGTTTAACCAACTTGAGTGTACAAATGTTCAACCTAGATCCGTTATCCATAAGCACTGTTTGATCTTTCTGTAGGTGAAAACTACCTGAATATATAAAGGAAGATTATGTGTTGGATTCTCAGTAGGGATCTCCCTATGGTTGAAGGAAATATGTTCATTTGGTATGATGTTTGCCATTGTGGCTTGAAGGTGTGTAGGATCAACCTCTAATGGCACTCCTGACCCCTGAAGAGTTTGGTACAGAATATTGAAATATTAGCCGACGTCTTCTCAAGTTGTTCTAAAAGGTTATATTTACCAGTTTGTGGGGTTGATGGAGAAGGTTCTAGAATCACGAGGCGGGCACGCCTTGTTACCGCAGCGCAGTCTTTTCCCTTGATTTGGATGGTGTTGATATGGTCAGTAGGAGAGTGAATACATCTAATAAGTGAATCATAATGATTTTTTTCTTTTTTGGTGTACAAGTAATTCACTACTTTATAAACTTGGGATGACTCTTCCCAATCTAGTTTTGACTTTTCTGATTTATCATGATTGGGGAATGGCTCTTTATATATCCCCATTCTCTCGTTAGGTGTCTACGTTTTGCCTAGGTTGTCCACCTCTATTTCCCCATTGTCAATGAGGTCCTGAATATAATTACAGAGTCATAGACACTTGTTTATCTTATGCCCCTTGACACGATGCATTTCACAATATTCATGCTCCTTGTACCATGAAGGTTTTGGAGCATTTTCGTCAAATGGTTGTGTTGTAGGATATGTCATCATGTGGGCCACATCCAATTGTTTTAGTATAACTGAAAAAGGTTCATTAAGAGAGGTGAACGTTCTTTGCTTTGGTGGTGGTTGAATTGTTCCTTTGGTTAGTTTAAAAGGTTGACCGGTTTGGACCGTTTGAACACATTTGGAATCAGTGATCCCGTCTCCCACCACATTTTTATTTTTGTTAAAAACCTTCATATTTTCCATGGGTTTGACATTTTTATTATCTCTAGATTGGGTTTTGAGGGTGCCTTTGGCAATGAGATATTTCTCTATCTGAACCCCTTTTTGATGACATCCTCAAAAGTGTGAACACAATGCATTTAGAGGTGGAAAACTATGTCCGGGTTTAGGTTGGGAACGAAAATACTAACTAGTTGTTTTTCAGGGAAAGTATAAGGGAAGCGACTAGCTATCCCTCTCCACCGTTGGAGGAAGCTGGAAAAATTCTCATTAGGTTTTTGTTTGGCACCACATAAATCTTCCATGGTGACATCACTCTCTATGTTGTATGAGAAATGATGCATGAACCTTTTTGCCAATTCTAGCCAAGTGAAAATTGATCCTCATGGTAAGCGTGTAAACCATTCCAAGGCTTGACCTCTTAGACTCTTGGGGAAAAGTCGATGAGATAATTGTCACTATAAGACACCTCTTGACATGCCATATAGAAATCTTTGACATGATCCCGTGGATCTCCCTTCCCTTTATATTTTTCAAATTTTGGCATATCAAATTTCTTAGGAAAGGGTTGAAGGGTCATAGTCTTGTCAAAAGGATAGGGGCATAATTCTTCATATTGATACTTTCTAATGCTCCCTATATTTCTCTCTTGTAGGCTTGTGAGTGTCACTTTCATAGACTGTACCTCTTGTGTGAGCAATTTTTCTCTAGTGGGAGAAGCGGGGATGTATACGTAATGATACCCTGTATCTTCTTCTCCTTGGTTTTCTCTATGGAGTTCATTGATCTTAACCTTAGGCTTGAATTTTGAACGTTCTTGCTTGCTTCCTTCTATACATGGGAGGTTAGCAAAGCTAATTGTTGGCTTAGGTTACTAATCTATTGTTGAATTGTGGTTTCTTCTTCTAAAGGTTCTTCCTCCTCGTATTGTGGAGGTTCTTCACCCGTCTCATGTTCTGTCTTGTTTCTACGTGGCACTTTGATAAAGGGTATTCTATGCCCCACCACTTTATCATTCCCTTAGAGGTAGAAGCATGTCCATGCATCAAAATATCCTCCATATTGATAAGGGGTCGTTCTTCCTCAGTAGCGTTATTCGCAGGTGGGATTGTTTCATTTTCAGTGGGAAATTTGGCCCCTAATTCTACGACCTGTGCTAGCACTCTATCTTTATTTCTGAAAAGAAACTCGTCTAATAAAGTAGGGTCAAAATCAAATTCTACATGTGGGGACTCTAATTCATTTCCACTATGATCGACCATATCTTGTACCTCTTTTCCATAGAAAATAGAGGTCCTAGATCATGTCCAATGAAGGGGTTCAACCCTTTTCTGTTAGAGGATTCCCAAGCTTGCACTTGTTGTTCCTCGTATGTCTATTTGTTGATTCCTAATCATGTTTTAGGAACCATGTTTTTGTGATAGTTTCACTAGGGTAAGTTGTAAATGTGTTCAAAAAAATTTGACCACACCTAAGTGAAATGTAAGATGTATTATCAAGAATATGAATGAATCAACAATGTGAGAATACCAATGTGATAGAGTGATAAATCACAGTGACACAAATGTTTAGTACCTAAACCTGCCAAATGAAGTACTTCCTAGACTATGTTTCAAAAAGTAGTTTCACATCGCAAGATAATTAACAAGATGTTCTTACTTATGCTAAGTTCACGAGAATGAACAAAACATAAGTAAATACAAAAAGTCAATGTGACCTCCTAACAAGATATACTAGGAGCGAGCTCAAACTTGATTAAGACCTATATCTCAAAAAGTGCCAATTACAATTCGTGAATGACACAACAATATCACCAAGATATGTTAACCAACTTTGCGAGAAAGTAAGGTATTGATATCAAGGTGTTATTGATATAACACGCACAAATGGTAACACCCAACACTCTTCAAAATTGAGGTAATAATAGAACCGAACTAAAAATCTCAAAGTATAGCTAGGAATAGTTTAAAATGTGTGCAAGTGTAACCTTATAATATAGATATTTATGTCGAGTTTACAAGAAACAACACGTAAATATCAAAATTGTAGTGATATGATACAAACAAGATAACCCTTCTATAGAAGTTCAAGATGATGAACCTCACCTAACTACAATGATGATCTTGATATGGGTATCAAGATCACAATGGCCACCAATGATATGAATATGTATCTGCGCACTTTAGATGTATAACTTACCTAGCCACAAACATGGATTAGTGTAAATGGACAAAAACGTGGCAAAAACAATCAATTGGTAACACAAAGGTAGTCACTCTCCTTTTAATCAACAAAGTTTCAAAATAATGTGAAGGAAGTAAATCAAAAAAAGGATGAAAAATGTTGGCTTCACTTCAGCAGAGTTTCACCTTTCCCTAAGGCAAGTAAAAACTAAGCGAAAGTAACGCATCACACGTTTCGCAATAAAAATATGGTTCACAACTCAACACTATTTTAGAATGGTCAAAGTGGGCTCCTGGCCAAAGTATATTTTCCTAGGTGGTTCTCTCATCCTAGGTGTTACAAAGATTATCCACAAGTGGGACGATTTACCCAAATAGTCCCGACTATCTTGGGAGTATCTCGACTTTGCCCCTTCAAGCATAGTGGGCATTAAATGCATCCATCATGTACTTAAAATGGTTGCGTAGGGACAAATTGTAACTCTATCTCATAAAGGAATCACTAGTCAGATAGGTAGTGCAGAGCACTTCCCATTTTGTCCACAAGGTTCCCTCTTGCATGGACTACTTTGGGGTTCCTGGAACCACCCCCATTGTTGTAGCTTAAGGCATTATGCCAAAGGGGTTATGTTCTAGTTGAGTGGAGAGGGACGTACCCTTTTCCAAAACCTGCAATACATTATTTTGAATATGTTGTTCATTTTATCTGTTTTAATTAGGTGTGGTTTGCTCGAACACCATTTAGCAACCTATATAACAACTATATTAGTATTTTTTTGACTTATTTTTATTCCTCCATTCTTTGACAAGCGATGGCGTTTTGGTCCTGTATGACAATTTTTAGTAGTTTTCAATAAAAAGAGAAGGCATCATTTCTGATTCTCCAGATCACCCAAGGATGCAAGAGAAGAGCATACGTGATGTCTTCAAAATCCAAAAGATATCAAATGGAAAAACACTTTAATTCAACTATGCCAAGTTAACCAATTCCAACTCAAATATTCCTAACAACCTCAAAGCATCAAAAGGACTTAAGAATCATTTCTAATTCCCAAGATCGCCCTAAGGGACACGGGAAGAGCATACGCAATCTTATTCCTATAAGTAAACAATGCAAAAATCCATCTAATCAAGTACAAACATGTAAAAACAGCTTGCAAAGACAAGTATATGATTAGATAAAACTTGCAAGAATGTTAGAACCTCAACACATTAATTTCAAAAATATGAAAGGACACCTACACCCCTTTTTTAGCATCTGCACGTGAGTTAGGGCATTGTTGTCAAAATTTCACCCCCCCAGGGTAAATTTCGATAACATGCATCAAAAGTTGTAAGAAGGCAAATAGGTCAATCCAGGAAAAATCACGAAAATCGGCTAAGTCCTAGTCCTAGGGGCAGTCGGGACATTTGGAACAAAGGTACGCGAAGGGCGCGAAAAGCCAATCCGGCCGAAAGAGAGGAAAAATTGGCCAACTGCTGAGAGGGACGCAAACTGGGACAAGCGGGCCAAAAAGGCGCGAACCAGCCGAACCGGGCGAAAAAGGTTCAGACAGTCCAAAGCAATCCGAGACAAGCGGGACAAATGGACGCGAACCGGCCGGTTCGCCCGAAATCAAACAAAAGCACAAAGCAAAATGGGACAAGCGGGCCGAAAAGGCGCGAACCGGCCGAACCGGGTGAAAAGGGTCAAGACAGTCCAAAGCAAAATGGGTCAAGTGGGCCGAAAAGGCACGAAGGTCGCGAAAGAGCCGGCAGGGCCGAGAACCAATCAGAAGCCGCCACGTGTCTCAAGGAAAAAGTCAAAAGTCAAAGGGCAAGTTTTAAAGGGTCAACCCGAACCAATGAAATAGTGCCACGTGTCCAGTTAAGGGCCCCACAAGGAAATTTCAAAGGAAAGCCCACGAAAGATGGAGGAGAGAGAATTTCTTGTCCACTCGATTGCTCGCCACGTGTCATCCAGTGGCAGAGCACGGAAAGGTTTCAAAACGCCTGTTGCTGTTTTGTGCCCTAGATCTTCAAATCACCATAACTTTCGATCCAGAGCTCGGATTTGCACGTTCTTTATATCAACGGAAAGCTGGTAAAATTATCTACACGATTCCGGGATTAATCTTGCGTTTTGGAGCATTCTGGAGGAAGAAAATCGAGAAACAGATCTGACGCGTGTTCATGGCTAGAAATGACATTCCAGCGACCAGATTTAATGCAGAATGGGTCGCATTCTCCTGTAATCCGGTCAAAATGATAGGGTATGGGTTTGTAAGGTCCTCCATGCCATTTTAATACATCTGCAGTCAAGAAAGAATGGGCTCCCATGCCTTTGTACGTTTCCTGTTCCCTGGGTTCGACCCTTGCATTTTAAAAGCCAGTTTTGGGCTCATTTCAAAGAGAGGAACATTTTTTGGGCATAGCAGACTTCTTCTTTCACCTCCTTCAAGGGATTGATGAAGTACCAAACCTCTCCAAGGAGTAATAGTGATTTTCTTTACCTCTACGAGGGTGTAATGCGTATTTTGATATTAAATTGATAATGCAAGCTCTGTGAATGGGTTTCAATCCTCTGTTTGTATTATTTGCTTGATTTCAGATGCTAAATTATACATTATCAGTCTGTGTATGTCTTATGTTATGAACTTTGGTCTGTGTCTATTTGCATGACAAATATGTTTCACCACTCCTTTTGGTGCATCACCATCTTTAGTTAGTTTCAAAATTTGCACTTCTACCCCTGTCTCCTTGCAAGTTAGAATAGGATTAGGATCTAAACCTCTGTAGTTTTTACAAAATATAGATCTAAATCAGAGGAGTTTGAGGAACCAGCCTCTAATCTGGAGATTCCTCTCTCAGTTTCACAAGTCCCCACACTTGGAGAGAGGTTTCCATGTTGTGCAATCACACTGGATGCCTGAACATCAACCTAGAAGCCTGATGTGCGTCCAGGGGTGCTGTGATTTTGCACTAACAGTTTTGGCACGCCCGGTGGGACCTTAGAGGTCTTTACTTTCATTGCAGCAAGATTGATGTGCACTTGTTGTAAGTTCCAGCTTTGAAGGAGCTTTAAAAATCGCACATCTGGTGACTCCAAGGGGAAGAATCAACTGGTTTCAGCAGCGCAGGCCTGAAAGCTTATGAGAAGAATCACAAGGTCAAGAGTTGGAGAGGAAGAAGTACTGTTTGAATACCTGCAATTATCTCCAAGAAGAAGGAAAAGAGGAAGAAGGATTCAAAGGTCCCCATCTCCACCAAACAGAACTCTCTCAACTCCTCCACCTGAGCGGCCTTTCTTTCAATATACAAGGGTTTTAAGACCAATCAGAATGGCGCAACCAGTGAACCCCTATGTCAACTTCACAGGCAGCAGCCCACTTGCTCTCAATGCACAAAATCCAATCCCAGTTGCAGCATTGAAGAACATTCCATACTTCACTGGAGAAAATCAGACCACTCCTGGTGATCATGTCAAAGACATTGCTAACATTTGTGCAATCCATGAGATTAATGAAATGCAAGTAGCTGTCAAATTGTTGGCATCCTCATTCAAGGGAAAAGCATTGCAATGGTTTAGGAGCCTTGAAGCTGGCTCTATCACAAACTGGAATCAGCTGTGTATTGCACTTCACAATCAATTTGGAGAGAAGGGAGACAACTTGTCTCTTTTGGAGCAGCTGACAACCATCAAGAGAGCTTCCAATGAGTAGCTAACTGACTTCAACTTCAGATTTCAAAGGTCTTGGGATAGGATTCCAGTAGCAGTCAGGCCAACAACAGAAGGTGCTTTTCTATATTACCTTAAAGCTTTAAATTCTGATATTTCTATGTTGATTCAATCTATGGGAGGCACAACTATCCCTGCTGCTTATAGTATTGCCATTAGAGCTGAAAATTGTCTGATTCAAGCTGGCAAGCTAGCTCCTAGGCCTCCAATGCCATTATATCCAAGTTTAGAGAGCCCAAGTACTAGTCAAGCACCTGTCTTAGCTCCTATTCCCACTCCTAGGAATCAGAGTTCAAATGAAGCTTCCACTTCATCTCCAAGTGCCCCAAATGAGCTTCAAGAAGTCATGAAGCAACTGCAAAATTTAGGTAATGAGCTGGTCACACTCAAGAGACAAAGAAGCTCAAGGTTTTAGACCTTCATATCAGCCTCAAGCTCAACCTAATAGGCAGCCATATCAGCCTCAAAGGCCACCCAATCCAGCTGCAAATATGAATCAAACAAGGCCTCCTGCCAATAGACCATTCTAGCCCTATAATCCAAATGTCATATCTGCCTCTAAGGCATTAGTACCAGCACAAAACAACACTGCCCAGGAGTATGATTGGTGTTTTCCATGTAATGAGCCTCATAATCAATCCATGTGCTTCAATGGTGCTTTGACTCAAGCTTTAATGGTAACAAGTGCTGGTGTGGAGGGTGAGAGTAGTCAAGAAAACAGCCAACAACAAGAAACATTCCAATAGCAATCAGCCCCAAATGACACCACATTGGTAAATTGGCAAGCAGAGGATTTTTGTGGCATGAATCAGGTAGTTTCTCAAGGTGTTGCAGCCAACACAAGGTCAAAAAGGAGAAATTTGGGTGAACAACAGCCATTAGCCCCAGCCAATCCACAACCTTCCACAGCTCCACAAATGATTGGCAAGCAAAACCCAGTTTCAAATGCACAAGGGCAGCCAAGAACAGCCCCTAGGCCAACTCAAATGCCAGCTGTTGCTGCCCACATACAAGGAGCAAATGTGCAAACCAAGGGACAGCAGAGAGATCCTTCATCACCATTCAGTATCATTGATCAGATGAAGAAGACAAACGTCAATATATCTATGTGGGAATCCCTATCCATCCCAGGCCAAAGAAATCTGCTACAAGCTGCCATGAAAGACTGGCCAACTTCAAATCAACAAGTCCAAATGCAAGAGAAGGTACTCACAAATGCTGCCCAGCCTCAAGGAAATCATGGAGCACAACAAGATAGAATGCTGAAGCCTCCCCCTTTCTATGTTTCGTTAATCATTGGAAATCAGCTAGTGCATAATTGCATGATAGACTCCGGGGCAAGTAGCTCAGTAATGCCTAAACAGATAGCTGATCAGTTAGGGCTCCAGTATGAAATAACATCTAAGGGAGTAGTGCAGCTGGATGGGACAGCAATAGCAACAGTTGGAGTGATTAGAAATTTGAGTCTTACCTTGCATGCATGTCCAAATGTTGTTGTCTTACAAGATATATCAGTCATAGACCTTCCACCACTCTTTTCCCTCTGTTTGTCAAGGGACTTTACTGCCAAGATTGGGGGATATTTGTCCGCTGATTGGTCACACATGCTGTTCAGAACGAGGTATGGAACTAAGGCTACAATTAGGTCAGAACCTATTGCAGACTTCCACATTGAGCCCTATACTCCAAGTCATATTAATACCAATTGCTCAGCATTTGATCAAGAAGATCACCCTGGCACTGATGAAGCCGACACTAAGGTTGGAAGTATCCCAGATTTGACTCTTGATGAATGGGCAAACAAGGTACATGCTTTTGATCCTTATCAAGAAGTAGAAGAATCTGAGATAGGGGTCTATTGTATACACGAAGAAAGTCAACCTATTCCTAGCATCACCAAGCCAAACCACAAGGATGACAATGAGGTATGGCAACTGTTCTTTGATGGATCAAGGAGTAGACAAGGCGCAGGAGGTGGAGCCGTGCTTATTTCACCTCAAGGAGTAAAGTATTATTCAGCTTTTAGATTTCAATTTGCATGCTCCAATAACACTACTGAATATGAAGCCTTGGTGCAAGGGATGCATTGGGCAATAAAGAGAAAAATAAAGATCTTGCAAGTTTTTGGGGACAGTGAGCTGATTGTAAATCAGGTCAAGGGACAACATGCCGCCAAAAATGATCTACTCAGGTGCTACAAGAATAGGGTATGGGACCTCATGGAATATTTTGAGGGCTTTGGCATCAAATCCATCCCTAGGAAGGAGAATCAAGCTGCTGACAGGCTTGCAGCAGTAGGGGCAGCCTTTGACATTATAGAAAACATTCAACAAGACAAGGTACAGCCAAACATCCACATGATTGTGAGGCCTTCAGTGCCGGATAACGATGTCAGTTGGCAAGTATTTGAGAATGACCAACAAATCATCCACTTCTTGCAAGAAGAAGCTGAGTTCTCAGCTAAGAATCAAGAAAAGTTGGAACAGCAATATGGTGACCAGGTAATACAGCTGAGAACTGACAAGCTGCCCAAGGGACTTATCACTTTGGAGTCCATTTTTAACCCCAATGATCAGTTTAGAAAGGAGAAAGCAAACATTCAGGTCAAGAGAGAAGATTCGGTATCCATCTTGGTAGAAGAGAACAAGCCATTGCAAATTGGAAAGATGACAACTGAGCAGGAAAGGTATGAGTTCATACAGCTATGTCAAGAATTCCCTGACGTGTTTGCTTGGAGTTATGAAGACTTGAAAGGGTTCAATTCCAACTTAGCTCAGCATACAATCGAGTTGGATCCAAATACTAAGCCTGTCAGGTAGAAACAGAGACCAGTCAATCCACACATGGAGCCTCTCATGAGGAAAGAATTGGACAAGCTGATTGAGTCAGCAATTATATTCCCAATCAAGCATTCTAGTTGGGTTGCCAACTTAGTTCCAGTCAGAAAGAAAAGTGGAGAGATCAGGCTATGTGTTGACTTCAGAGATTTGAATAGAGCCTCTCTCAAGGACCATTATCCACTCCCTCCATGGAGCAAATATTGCAGGTCGTAGCTGGTTCAGAAAGGTTTTCACTACTTGATGGTTACTCAGGCTTCAATCAGATTATGGTAAAGGAGGAAGACCAGTTCAAGACAGCCTTCACAACCAAATGGGGCACATATGCTTACAAGAAGATGCCATTTGGACTGTCGAACGCCGGAGCAACATTCCAGCGAGCTATGGATATGGCATTCAAAGGCTTGATCAACAAGATAGTGCTGATATACCTAGATGATATTACTGTCTTCTCAAAGAATGCTGCAGACCATCTCTTTCACCTCAGGCAAGTGTTTCAGAGGTGTAGAAAGTTCGGTGTGTCTTTGAATCCTAAGAAGTGCATCTTTCTTGCACATGAAGGGAAGCTCCTTGGCCATATTGTCTCCAAGGAAGGATTAGCAATTGATCCAGAGAGGGTTGAAGCCATAAGAGCTCTACCATTGCCAAGTCACAAGAAAGCCCTTCAGAGTTTCCTGGGAAGGATAAACTTTGTTCGGAGGTTTGTCCCAAATTTTGCAGCCCTTGTCAAGCCCATCAACAAAATGTTAAGAAAAAGCATGGCTTTCAAATGGATGGCAGAAGGCAAGGAGAGTTTTGAAGCAATCAAAGAAGCCATCTCCCAGGCACCCACTCTCATCAACCCAGACTTTTCCAAGGATTTCATCCTCTATGCATTTGGAGGTGGTGACACTATTTCTGCCATTCTGGTATAGTAGAACAAAGATAATGATGAGCAGCCGATTGCCTTCTTCAGCCAGAGCCTAGGTGACTGCGAAATGAGGTACTCTTTTATTGAAAAGCATGTGCTTGCAGTAATCAGAAGCTTGAAGAAATTCAAGCATTTAGTCTCAAACAACAAGGTACAGTTGCTGGTCTCACATGCTGGGGTTAAGGACTTCCTCCTCAACAAGGATTTGAATGAGAAAAGGGCAGGTTGGATCACCCGTGTCATGGAGTATGACATTGAGATCAAGATCACCAAGCTGGTAAGAGGCAAAGGTTTGTGTGAGCAGCTCGCTTCCAAACAACCAGACAACCCAGAAGATGAAGAAGACGTTGTCCTGCTATTACAAGATGATCAAAAATAGGAAAATGATGATGTGTCCACTCCCTGTTGGACTCAGAATATGATACATTTCCTACAGACGGGCATGTGCCCTCTAGAAATGAGCAAAGCAAAAAGAAGATACTTCAGGTTGCAGGCAATTCCATATACCATCATTGATGGAGTTTTGTTCAAGAAGGACGTGAATGGAGTGCTGCTGAGATGCATTAACACAGGTCAGATTCAAAGGGTGTTGGAAGAATTTCATAATGGACCAGCTGGTGGCCATTTTGCACCAAGAGTGACAGCTCTAAAAATCATGAAGGCTGGTTATTATTGGCCTAAAATCTTCAGTGATTGCTATGCATGGATCAAGAGGTGTAAGAATTGTGCATTCTTCACAGGAAAAGAGAGACTCGCTGCCCTTCCATTGCATCCAATTACAGTAGATCAGCCATTCATGCAGTGGGGTTTGGACTTCATTGGAGTCATCAATCCCAACTCGAGCCAAGGGCACAAATGGATTTTGACAGCCACAGACTACTTCACCAGATGGACAGAAGCAGTAGCACTCAAAGAGGCGAATGAGTCTAGCATCTTGGACTTTTACGAAGGGATAACTACCAGATTTGGTGTACCTACTACAATAGTCTCTGATAATGCATTGGCATTCATCGGATCTAAAGTGACTGAGTGGGCTGTCAAGAACGGGATTTACCTGAGCACTTCATCAAACTATTACCCTCAAGGTAATGGCCAGGCCGAGTCTACAAACAAAAACTTGCTGAGGATCATTAGGAGGACTCTTGATGAGAATCAGAGGGCTTGGCATACCAAACTGAAATCAGCCTTATGGGCTGATAGGATAACTCCCAAAAGATCCACAGGTAACTCTCCATTTAGGCTTGTCTACGGAAGAGAGGAAATCTTGCCCATGTCACTTGAGTTGCCAACGTTGGAACTCATGAAACAGCTGGAGTTGCTAGAGTTTGAGCCCATGGAGGTGAGGTATGCAGAATTGATGGAGCTGCAAGAGATCAGAGATCAGGCATCCCAAGCAATGGAAAAGGATCAAGCTTTGATCAAAAAGACCTTTGATAGTAAGGCCAAAGACAGATTTTTTCAAGTAGGAGATCTAGTGTTGAAATGGGATGTGGACAGAGCAAAACTAGGAAGGCATACAAAATTTGATGCCATTTGGAGTGGCCCATACATGGTCACAAAGTGCAAGAGCAACAATGCTTTCCAATTGGCCTCATTGGATGGTGAAGAACTGCAGATTCTAGTAAACGAAATCTATCTTAAACATTGCTACTAAGAAAGGTTTGCCCTTGTAAATATTAGTTTAGATTTCCCTTAATTCCTCTAAGTGCGTATGCACATTGTCCTGTTGTAGTTAGGTTTCTATTTCCCTAAGTGCTTTGGCACAGGTTTCGCTGCTCTCGGGTCATTTTCTACAGTTCGGAGTGTTGCTGGAGAAGAAGTTGCAGTATCAGGCTCGTTTCAGGTTATCGCTTATAACCCCATGCCCAATGGATCACTAAAAGGCCACTGATCTTCTACCTAGCAGGCAGGTAACCCCGCTGAGTCGTCAAAACTGTTGTCAAAATTTCACCCCCAAGGGTAAATTTCGATAACATGCATCAAAAGTTGCAGAAAGGCAAATAGGTCAATCCAGGAAAAATCGTGAAAATTGGCTAAGTCCTAGTCCTAGGGGCAGTCGGGACATTTGGAACAAAGGTACGCGGAGGGCGTGAAAAGCCGATCCGGCCGAAAGAGAGGAAATTGGCCAACTGTTGAGAGGGACGCAAACTAGGACAAGTGGGCAAAAAGGCACGAACCGCCGAATCAGGCGAAAAAGGTTGAGCATACCCAAAGCAATCCGAGACAAGCGGGACAAATGGG
Organism: Taxus wallichiana var. yunnanensis; assembly: GCA_018340775.1. Taxonomy (NCBI): domain Eukaryota; kingdom Viridiplantae; phylum Streptophyta; class Pinopsida; order Cupressales; family Taxaceae; genus Taxus; species Taxus wallichiana. Next base: position 24,516,657 of record CM031243.1, on the reverse strand, counting down.
CTTGAACCGGCCGGTTCGCCGAAATCAAGCACAAAGAGCACAAAGCAAAATGGGACAAGCGGGCCGAAAAGGCGCGAACCGGCCGAACCGGGCGAAAAGGGTCAAGACAGTCCAAAGAAAAATGGGTCAAGTGGGCCGAAAAGGCGCGAAGGGCGCGAAAGAGCCGGCAGGGCCGAGAACCAATCAGAAGCCGCCACGTGTCTCAAGGAAAAAAGTCAAAAGTCAAAGGGCAAGTTTTAAAGGGTCAGCCCGAACCAATGAAATAGCGCCACGTGTCCAGTTAAGGGCCCCACAAGGAAATTTCAAAGGAAAGCCCACGAAAGACGGAGGAGAGAGAATTGCTCGTCCACTCAGCGCCTGCCACGTGTCATCCAGGTGGCAGAGCGCGGGAAAGGTTTCAAAACACGCTGTCGCCTGTTTTGTGCCCTAGATCTTCAAATCGCCATAACTTTCGATCTAGAGCTCGGATTTGCACGTTATTTATATCAACGGAAAGCTGGTAAAATTCTCTACACGATTCTGGGATTAATCTTGCATTTTGGAGCATTCTGGAGGAAGAAAATCGAGAAACAGATCTGACGCGTGTTCATGGCTAGAAATGACATTCCAGCGACCAGATTTAATGCAGAATGGGTCGCATTCTCCTGTAATCCGGTCAAAATGACAGGGTATGGGTTTGTAAGGTCCTCCATGCCATTTTAATACATCTGCAGTCAAGAAAGAATGGGCTCCCATGCCAGACGTTTCTGTTCCTCGGGTTCGACCCTTGCATTTTAAAAGCCAGTTTTGGGCTCATTTCAAAAGGAGGAACATTTTTGGGCATAGCAGACTTCTTCTTTCACCTCCTTCAAGGGATTGATGAAGTACCAGACCTCTCCAAGGATTGTAACAGTTTTCTTTACCTCTCTGAGGGTGTAATGCGTATTTTGATATTAAATTGATAATGCAAGCTCTGTGAATGGGTTTCAATCCTCTGTTTGTATTATTTGCTTGATTTCAGATGCTAAATTATACATTATCAGTCTGTGTATGTCTTATGTTATGAACTTTGGTCTGTGTCTATTTGCATGACAAATATGTTTCACCACTCCTTTTAGTGCATCACCATCTTTAGTTAGTTTCAATTTTTTTTTGCACTTCTACCCCTGTCTCCTTGCAAGTTAGAATAGGATTAGGATCTAAACCTCTGTAGTTTTTACAAAATATAGATCTAAATTAGAGGAGTTTGAGGAACCAGCCTCTAATCTAGAGATTCCTCTCTCAGTTTCACAAGTCCCCACACTTGAAGAGAGGTTTCCATGTTGTGCAATCACACTGGATGCCTGAACATCAACCTAGAAGCCTGATGTGCGTCCAGGGGTGCTGTGATTTTGCACTAATAGGCATATGCTCCACTCTGTGCTTTTCTAAATTACAGTGCACTGTGCCACCTGAGAGGCATGTGTGCCACGAAAATAGTTCAAGCACTACTCCATGTGTTTTTTCTTACTATGCACCTACGCCACCAAAGAGGCGTGTGTGCCACAAAAACAATGTATGTGCCACCTTTGAGAAAAATAGATGGGAAACTAGACAAAATGCCTGCGCCACTGGAAAAATGTGTGTGCCACTAGAAAAGTGTGTGCTATCGGAAAACGTGTGCACCACCGCTTTATAAAATAGTCCCAGATTCCGACAGAACATCCGTGTCACCAAAAATGCATCTGTGCCACTAAAATAGCAGGTGTGTGCTCTGGTTAGGGTGTACATGCCCATCCGATGTGTTTGAGAATGCGGTGAAGGTACAAAGACGAAATGACGTCTGTGCCCAGGTTAGTGCATCTACACACTAGTTAGGGTATGTTCGTCGAGGTTAGCGTGCATGCACCGGTGTCGATAAACGGAGAACCAGGTTTTAAAGGTGCCTCGCACCACCAAAGAGGCGTGTGCACCACAAAAACCATGCCTGCGCTCCTAAAAATGTGCCTGTGCCAGACCTGCAACCAAAATACGACAAAAAAACACAAGAAAACTCACAATATCTCAAATTTTGACAAGTTAGCTTAAGAATGGCAATAACCCATTAAAAATATGGCTATGAACAAGAAGTTACACATATCAAATTAGCAAAAATTCCAAGAAAATAGACATTAATTACTACATGTGCATATCAAAAGTTAGCCATAACAATGAAACTTAAACTAAAATGCCATGGGACTAAGTGTCCCACCGGGTGTGCCAAATGTGTGCATGTGTACTTTGCTTAATGCTAAATTAAATGAGACAAGAACTACCACCTAAAATAGTTCTACAATCTAGCTAAGACAAAGCATAAGCACCATCAAGATAAAGAGCTAAACAAGATCTATTCTAAACATCAATAACTTTGAGACATAAGATCAAAACTATGCATGCTATTCAAAATCTCTACTCTCCTAGATTACCAACAAAATGCATGGACCTATTTAGCTCCAATGGCAATCAAAATTTTCTTGTTTGATCCTTAAAGAATGCAAGAATAGGAAGCTTAGCTCTTAACAATGGTGACCTCTCAAGAAGACAAAATACAAGCTCTTAGTCTCTTTGCTATATGCTTTGCATTTTCTCTCTCAAGAAGTTTAGGTGTAGGTATAAAGGTAGAAGGAGGGCTCCTTATATAGCCCCATGGATAAAGGAAACACTCCATCCCTTTATATGTGGGATAAAGGTAAAACATGATTAGGAATGGATAATGTTGCTTTATAAAAGGTAACCTTACTTTAGAAGGGTTTAATTTATGCTTAACAAGTCATGGGAGTTGGGGGTGTTTTAATTAATCAAAGGTGATTAACTAATAGGTAGATGTAAGCTTATAGAAGCTAATTAGAGGAATATTAGTACAATTTAGGCTATTAGAAGGGGATTAAATCAATTAAATATTGATTTATTGGTTAAATGGAAGGGAAAGCTAATTAATTAATAATAATTAATTAGTCTAGGTAGAAGGGGTGATTTATTAACGAAAGGTCATTAATTAGGGTATTTGTTGGATAGGTGACTTAATCAATTAGCATATTGTAATTAATTAACGACAATAAGAGGGAATATGAGCGCATTTGACGATATGTCATCAATTTGTGAGAAAGGAGATAATTAGCGCAATTTAAGTATTTAAATTGCTCAGGCGTAATTATGGGTGTCTACAACACAAAGTTACAACCATTATTCTCTAGTAGAAGTAGATGTAGAGAGAGAAGACTAGAAGAAGTGGGAAAGATAGAGAATGGAACCTCTTTACAATTTCATTATAAACTTTAATAGGCTCATTTGGCCTAAAAGTAGTTATTTTAACTACTTCTTACCTTATTTCTCATAAACTTGAGTTAAAACACATTTAATTGTGTAAAAATACATTGTTTTGACATTATATAACAATTACTCAACTTATAAACCTTGATAACCACCTCCTCTTAGTGAAAAAATTGAATTTATTGATAAAATTTGGTAAAAGGCGATCTAGATGACAATTTAAAGAATAAATAGAACAAAAGAACCATTCATGTTGGGCCTTCAAATACCGAATTCTTCATTTCCTTTGTTTAGTAGATGGAATAATGAAATGGGGAAAAAATGGAACAAAGGAACAGTTCCCTCTCGAGTCGACGTAATCGACCCTTACACATCCTTTTCTCTTTGTTTTTTCGGTGTAGGTTGGTTCGCATGGGCATAGGTAGAAAAATGAAATATATGCATTGTTCCCTTAGTGTTTGACAAGTCTTACATAATCGACCCTTCATCACTTTCATTTAATTTTTATCTTACCCTTCGCTCACACAAGATTTTTGAAAAACCTGAGGAAGTTGAGAATTGTTCTCGTGTTCCATGTTTCTTTTGATAGCCCATAATTAGTTATGTCACCTTTTGGAGAACACATGGAACTCTAGAACTCTTCCATGAGTTCCTTATAATTCTAACTTTTATAAATTATTATCCCATATTGATCGATGAATATGGGGTTTGAGAATAAGCTGGAACAAAGGCATCGTTCGACTTGTTCCTCAATTAACTGATTTTTCCCAGATTTTCAATAAAGTGACTAACTATTTTGATAATGAGGATTAACAAGAGGGGAAATAATACCAGGACATGAACATTTTACCCATGACTCCTAAAATTTAAATTTTCATTAATCTTGTGACAAAAACTAGTCTGTAATTGGGGACAAGACTTGGATTGGGTGAAGCACAATCAAGGCATTATTTTGAACTCAAGAATCTCAAGGTTACTGTTATCCAATTTTCCCCCTAGAAAAATCGGCTAAATTGAAAAAACTAGACTTGGGAAACTTCATGGGATATTTGTGATGAACCTACAAACTTAGGTACTTTTCATGTTCTAGGCACTTGGAATAATTATTTCAGCACATTTATCCATTTTTCCTAACTCCTTACTTTAGTAGAAGTCCAAACAGTTAGAAAAATTTGGAAAAAGTTAGAAAAATTGGCTTTCTAGTGTTTTACGGTTTTGAGGGCTGCGAGATGGAACTATTTCTCTAGGAATAAAATTTCCCAACATTGGCTTGAGATCCACAGGTCCAAGGAGCTAATTCATTGTGGGTTTGTGTGTCAAAGGAGGAACTAGGGAAAAGTTCCCAGGACACTTGTTCCTCACATTTCAAAAATTCCTGCAAAGCAAAGGATTCAAAGGGTTTGAGTGAAGTGCAACCGAGAGGTGTTATGGAGAACCGTGAGTGGGGAGGGAATAGTTCCCGTGAACCATCAAGCTCCTCGTAGGCCACAAGCACCTATAAGACAAAGGTGACAGGAGTTAAAGGGCATAAAGTAGTGCGGAAAGAGTTAGATGTGGGGAACCAAACAATGTGGGCCTAGAAGGAACAAAAGGAACACTTCCCCACTTCCTCTAGTGCTCTAAAACCCTAAGATATCCATAAGTCAAAGGAAAGAATAATTTAATTGAGGATTGTAGCAACACTTAGGGAGCGCGTGTTCCTCCCGACCCCCTTGTATCCGCATCCATATTTTCCTCTTTGGTGCTCCAAATTTGATAAACTTTATATCGTTGGAAAGGTTTATTCATGTTATACACCATGGAAATAGAAAATCTTGAGTTATTTGAGAGTAGGTGGGTGAAAAGGAGGAAAACAACCCCAATATGCATAGTTCAAGGTTCTTAAATAATTATATCTGATAAGTATGGTGCCCTTTTCTTCTACTACAAGTAAATGATCATAGGGAAATGGTATTGGAAGGTTTCCCATCCCTATTTTAGACATTTAATGTATCTTGTTGGTGGGTGGGAGTAGAAATTTGAGTTTTCCTCTCCTCCATCTTTCTCATTTCTTCTATATATTGTAAAAACCTCTCATTTTTGGGGGGGATATTCTGGGATGTGGGGAAACTTTTCCAAAATTGTTTTCTCAACATGATTGAGTTGTAAGCCTTCACATGGCCTAGAATTTGTTTTTGTGCCTCTATTCTTCACATATAATGGAGTGTGCATATTTTGAAAGAAATAAAATCTCTTTTTTTTGGTGTTTGCTTCAACCCTAGAACTTGTTTTATTGTATTTCCTTACCTTTCCATTCTTATCGTTGTATTCTATGTTTTTGTTCATTTACAGGTTCATATTATTGTGTTTTATGAAGAACAGATGGTGAATGAAGCCTTGGTTCTATGTCATAATTATCTAACATCCCCTACTCCATTTTACTTCTCCCTTCTCCCTTAACAAGATATTTCCACACCCTTTTCTTGGTGCTATCACCTCTATTAGTGTAGGATTTTCCCTTTTCATGCATTTCTCTCTCTCCCTAGTTCCTTGCAAGTTTAGATTAGGGTTATATAGTGGCATTTCCTTCCTTGGGAGTAATTTAGAATTAGGAAGAGGAAGAGGAAGAATCCTTCTCTCGGAGGTCTGTCTCATTTTTCAAGTCCCATAACTTGGAGATAGTCCCATGTTAACAAAAGGTAGGGATATGTAATATGCAAATCCTAGGGTGCTAATTTTTCATTATAATAGTTATAGCACACCTAGTGGGACAGATATTAAAGAGCTTTACAACTTTATACCAGAATTTTTAATGTGTTCCTAGTGGTATCCAACATTTGGTGGCATGTTTTCAACACATCCGGAGACTCAACCGACCTAAACAACCCATTATCTAAATTACATACATTCCCCTTCACTTTTCTATTTATTTTAATGTTTTGACCGCGTTAATGGATCTCTAAATGTATCTTCCATTCCTTCATTTTAATTTGAACCCCCTCTATTTGCAGAAAGTGGGATGATATTACCAAACCAGCCCTGAAAACCTACCTCTTTTCCATATGAATTTAGATCAATATATGATTGATCATATTCAAGATATAGCAAACCATTATGTCATTCACAATATCACATATGAGAACATTTTCCTAAGACTTATTTTTTTATCATTTAGAGGTAAAGCAAGATATTGGTACAACATTTTTGCCTCAATATCCATTTCCAATTGGAATTGGTTGGGAGAGAAACTACACAACTAATTCAAGGAGGATACAGATGTCATATTCCTTATGGAACATCTCAGAAAATATAATGTGCTCCAATGGATTTTATCTCTAATTTCAACATCATATTTACAAGGACTTGGCATAGTATTTCCCAAAAATTTACACCCTCATAAGGTATGGCGGTCTTATATTATTTAAGGTCCTTTGATGTTGATTTAGTTGTGTTGATTCAATCCTTAAGAGGAAACATTCTTCCTCAAGATTTTTCCATCACATCACAACTCGAGAAGATACTTATCCAGGATGGAAAAAGAAAACCCATATTTATTGTTGCAATTCTTGAAAGGAACGATAACCAGATTGTACCAAGCCAAGAACAGATATACTAATCAAACACCATAATCAATAAGATGAAAGCAATTCACCAGAATAACTTTACATAAAACCTTTGCAAACAAATGAGAAACAATATCATATATTATTATGGAACTCAATGCAATACAATGAAATGGGCCTTGCTTAAATAGGCAAGGAATAATAATCTAAGAACCAGTCAAGGTCGTAGATCAAGCCATAAATCAAGGAAATAACTAGTCATCAAAGAACTAGTCAAGACCATAGATTTATGAGAGAACTAGACATAAAGGATCTAGTCAACACCATAGATCTAGGAAAGAACTAGTCAATACCATAGATCAAGGAAAGAACTATACCTAATAACTAGATAATATCTAAATAAGATAAAATAAATATCCACACACATAATTCGGTGAGGATAAATACAATAAAGGTAAATAAATTACCTAGGTGAACATGAGCTAAGGTAAATACCTACTCTAACAATTCTTCCCTCACCATCTCAAATGCTTCCCTCCCTTTGTGCTAAAAATTAAAAATCTATTGTTTCCTTTCAAAATCAGAAATATTATTTTCTTCATTGTCCTTAATTTGATGCTCCACAATTTTATCATGCCCAAAGCACTCCCCATACTTTACAAAATTCCCTCCCATCTCCACCCAAGGCACTACCCAACTTCACTAAACCTTACATTAATGTTTTTGGGAGTTGTGGTATTTCAAATGTTGTCCCTAGTTTCTACCCAACCCTTACTAGACCAAGTTATCCTATAAGGTTGGTAGAACATGAGGTCTGTTATACTTTTGGAGAGAAGGATTGCCCATGCAACACTCCAAATAATAAGGATTTAGGAAAAATCATGCATTTGTTTTGGAGAAAGTAGATCAAAGAAAGTAAGGAGTATGTTTTGGAGGATCATTTAGCTTCTCCAATTGATCAAATCAGGTCTTTTGAGCATCAAACATCTCATCCCAAGCATGCAAAAATCAACCCCTTTTCTATATTCCTCATCCAAGTAATTCTAACAAGGATGAAAATTGTATATCAGTGGATGATTGGTATGATTCAGATTAGGAGGATGAAAATTTAAAAATTATGCAAAAAGAGGAGCTGAATATCAAAACATATTAGGTAGATGTGAAGGAAAATCATGTTTAAATTGGGGAGGAAGACAACAGAAATTTGAACACTAGTGCTACCCAATGCCTTGAGGAAGAATGTATTGAAATTGAGTAAGGTCCTTGAATAGAATGCAATGGTCCTCAATGCTCTACATGTTTGGAGCTTGCTACACTTTTAATGGAAGATTAAAGTGGGATAGAGGATGAAGATGAAGGAAATCAACATCCAAATATGGAAATAGAGTTGTTTGTGGAAGCGGAACAAGGATCACATCAACTTGCAAACAACCACCTTCAGGAAATTATGCAAGATGACTCCATTTATGGGGTTGAGCTTCAAAAAAACTAGACAGATTCATAGGATCAGACCTTTCCCAATCAAGTATTTGGCTAGTCTAGATCCAAATATGGAGTTGTAACCAGTCATGTTCACTTCAGAGTAAGAGGATGAACTTCAACACACCAAAGGTTTGCAACAATGCCTCACAGATCCAAATACAGAGCAACTAAACGAAGTACTTTTTTAATTTATTGTTGATACTTTGTGGAATAGGGTGGAAAATCAGGTTTACTACAATTTTTAACTCTCATAAAAATCAGATTTAAGCCAAATCAGTTACATGGCCTCAATTTTTTAGGAAAGGTAGCTACTTCTCACTGCATGTTTCAGGAGTTGTTTCAATTTCCTTTTCCTCTAGTTAGAGTGGGGTAGAGTAAGTTTGTTTTTAGTAAAAGAAGTGTGTGTGCACACTTTACATGTTTCCACTTGGAATATGTATGATTTTCCCATTTGTACATAGTTTTTATATGTTTTTTTCTATCTTACGTTTATTTTAGTTCTAAATCAGATAAGTTGGGAAATTTTCAAGTTTTATTTAGATCCCATGAGATCAATTCAATCCATTTTAGGAAGTAGTGTTCATGGGAAATCAGGTTGTTTGAAGCAATTCCAAGTGCATGTAGTCCATTGCCAAAATGACATATGATTTAGAAATTTGTAATGTTCTTCTTTGTTAAGAAATCATATTTTGGGACATTTTTTTAGTGAGTGTTCATTCAATCCCAGTAGATCAGTTGTAGAGGAAAGAAGGTGAAATTTCATATTCGGAACAATTTTCCACTCTCATAAAACTTAATTTAGAAAATTCTTATAATGAGAATGGTCTATTCAAACTTCAGACCAATTTCAGGTTCCCGTATTTCTTCAAGGAGTCTCAAGGGTGTGTTATTTAAAGAATTAGATCAGTTTCATGGTTATCAAGTTGACTCTATGCCAAATGGATGCTTCAAGGCTACTGTTCATTTCAATATAACAGTGATTACCTCGTGAGTCTAAGCTGTTATCCAATTTTTCCCCTAACAAAATTGGTGACTTGACAAAACTAGACTTGGGAAAATTCTTGGGATCTTAGTGATGAACCTACAAATTTAGGTACTTTTCATGTTCGGGAACTTGGAATAATTGTTTAAGGAAATTTCTCCATTTTTTCCTAACTCCTCAGTTAAGTAGAAGTCCAAACAGATTAGAAAAATTGGAAAAGTTGGAAATTTGGGATTTCTAGTGTTTTACGTGTATGAGGGCTGCGAAGGAACTTATTCTCTAGAAATCAAATTTCCCGTATTGGATAGAGATCCACAGGTCAAAGGATCTAGTTCATTATGGGTTTGTGGGTCGGAGGAGGAACTAGGGAACAAGTTCCCGTGGGCCACTTGTTCCCCACATTTTTTTAATTTTCCGCAAAGCAAAGGATTTGAAGGGGTTGAGTGAAGTGTGGTCTAGGAGGAATTGTGGAGAACCAAAGTGTAGGGAAGGAACAGTTCTCATTAACCATAAAGTTCCCCGCGAGGCCACAAGAACTGCAAGACAAAGGCAACAGGAGTTAAAGGGCGTAGAGTAGTGCGAGAAAGAGTTAGATGCGGGGGAACCAAACAATGCGGGCCCGAAGGAACAAAAGTAACAATTTCCCACTTCCTCAAGTGCTCTTAAAATGTGAGATATCCACAGGAAAAGGAAAAAATAATTTAAGTGTGGATGTAATAGTGCTGGGGAACCCGTGTTCCTCCCGACCCCCTTGGATTCCGCAGGCCATATCTTCCTCCTTGTGCTCCAAATTTTATAATTTTTATATCATTGGAAATTTTTCTTCATGTTATACACCATGTAAATAGAAAATATTGAGTTATGTGAGAGTAGGTGGGTGAATAAGAGGAAAACTTCCTAGAATTAAAGATGTACAGTTCTAGGTAAGCTGAATAATCAGATTTGATAAGTACGGTATCCTTTTCTTCTATTAAAATTAAAGGGTCATACGGAAATGGTATTGTAAGGCTGCCCATGCCCCTTTTCATACATTTAATGCATCTTATTAGTGGGTGGGAGCAGAAATTTGAGTTTCCCTCTTCTCTCTCTACTTATTTCTTCTATTTATTGTAAAAAAATCTAATCTGTGGGGGGATATTTTGGGATGTGGGGAAACTCTATCAAAAAAAATTTCTCAACCCCAATGAGTTGTAATCCTTCACATGGGCCTAACATGTGTTCTTGTTCCTCTATTATTCACTTGTAATGGACTATGCATATTTTGAAAGCAATAAAATATCTATTTTGTGGTGTTTCCTTCAACCCTAGCACATGTTTTATTGTATTTCCTTGCCTCTCCATTCTTGATGTTGTATTTTTGCATATATTTCTCATTTACAGGTTCATAATATTTTGTTTCATGGAGAATAGATGGTTAATGAATCCTTGGGTCTTTGTCACATTTTGCTGGTCTCCCCTACTCCATTTTCCTTCTCCCTTCTCCCTCATCATGATATTTCCACACCCTTTTCTTTGTGTTATCACCTTTGTTAGTGTAGGATTTTCCCTTTTCATGCATTTCTCTCTCTCTCTCTCGGTCCCTTAGAAGTTTAGAATAGGCTTAAATAGATGCATTTCCTTCCTTAGGAGTAGTTTAGTATTAGGATTAAGAAGAGGAGCCATCCTTCTCTGGAGGTCTCTCTCAGTTCACAAGTCCCACAACTTGGGGACCGTGTTAGCAAAAAGTAGGGATCTGTAATGTGAAAATCCTAGGTGCTACATTTTCATTATAATAGATTCCCTAGACCAGTGTCTCATCTATTGTACAACATATGAATATCTAACACAAATCTTAGGGAAACACTCTCACTCTACTACACTTATTAGACACAGAGACATAAACACATGCAGAGAAACGGGAAAGAAAACAAGCCAAAAATGGGAAATTATGTATAAAGGATAATAAGGTATTTAGGTAAGAGGAATAAGGATATACAAATTTCACACAAATCTAGCAACATGATGAGAGAAGTAGGTACCCTTATGAAATACTACACTGAAGGTATGAAATTTCTAGAAACTAAAGATGATCAATTGTTTAAACCAAAAAATTTGGGAACATTGCATGGTTTGAGGAGAAGGATAAAAACAAGTGATCCATCCACAAAGTGATATTGCACTATGAAATTTCCTAGTTCAAGTGAAGAGATTGATGTTTGTTTGAAAATTATGCTCTTTTGACAATGAGGAAGTGGAGGAATGAAACCATGTACTAACCGTCACCGATCTTTGATTACCTCCTTTCTAATGTATGAAACCCACTAATCCTTGAATTCTTTGGTCATGGGGATTCTTGATCACTGTAGCACCCACTTCTTGTCTCAATGAAAAATTAACAAAAACTTTGCATGACTTGAAGCAAACTTCATGACACGGTCTAGGAGAATCATGCACTTCCATAAAGTCTTTTACATAATTATTTTAAAGAGGAGTGGGATGTGACCATAGAATGATTTTTCATCTTCATCTTCTTTTGTTTCTATAATCCTTGTCTTATCCTTAGAAAAACAAACTATTATTTTTACAAAATCAATAGTTTTACTCTTAACTTCCAAAATATCATGGTGTTTATACACATTTTGAATTATTGATTTATCTTCATAATTAGCGAGATATTTCAAAGTAGTTGTATGATAAGATAAGAGATGAGTAAAAATGGTATCCTCTTCTTATTTATCTTCTAGAAGATGGGAAGAAATAGGATTGATGCAGTCCCTTTTTCTAGTTTTCTTTGGCTCATTAACAAATATTTTACGAAGAACATTGAGCTCTTTGATCTTTTTATCTTTGAATTTAAAAACTTCTTTATCATCTACAGAATCAAAATCAGCAATAGAATCATAAATAGTTACCTCATTCTTGTTACCTTGAAGTTCTTCCATTAAGGAAGATAAATTAACCTTTTCCATGTTTTTATGGTGTAAGAACCTTAACTAGCATGGAATGATAAGGGATTTCACTTCGGTATATGTTGTAGCTTCTATGAACTTTTTTTAGGATGAAATGAAGCTTCCATTTTCTTGTCTTCTTTCTCATTTGAAGCAAAGTGTCAATTTTTCATTCAACGAGAGGGAGCAAGAAGAAGACATTCACTAGTGAAGTTGAGATATCATCCTGGAATGAATACTTGGCAGTGGATAGAATCATCAGGAACTTCTTCTAGTACATGATTGTTCTCTTCCTCATTATGGAGTGTCTTGAACTAATCCAAGGGTGTTTCTTTAAGTTGTTTTGACTCTTCACATGCCTTCACTTTATTGTATTTTTTTTTTTGTTGATCCAGTGCATTAATGGATTTCTTTTGTGGAATATTAGAGAATTCTAGGAACATTTCTTCCTTTTGTTTAATAGGGTGCAAAAATTTATCCAAAACTAGAGATATCTTGTTAAGTGTTTGAAAATCCATACCTCCATAGAAGTTTCTAAAAAATTGGGCTTGTTTTGGACTATCCGGAGCTTGAAAGGATTGAAAGGGAGATCTCTATCCTCTCCCTCATCAGTGTCAATCTCACTTATTGACAGGATAATAAGTGTTTACCATCTTATGGCAGTATGGTAAGCTTCAAATAATAATTTTTGCCAGCCTTTATTCCAGTGAAGGTTCCTTGATAGTGAAACAAACGTGACAAAAGTTTGTTCCCTAGCGGAGTGTCACCAAAAAATTTTGGTTGGATTTTATGTACTTGAATGTGCCTAAAGGAAGCACAAAAACTAATAACATTTAGGGAATGTCACCTATCGACAAGGTGACGTTCCTCTACATTTGAGAGGGAAATTCCCTCATATGATGATTTTTGTATTTTTGGTACTTTTAACCAGAAAGCACAAAAGGGAAAAAAATTGGAAAGTGAAAGAAAGAGAAGGGGAAATGGGAAAGACAAGAAAAATACAACAAAGTAGAAGTAGAGAATTGATGAGATATCTCATATACATATATGAAACAGAAATACTCTATCTTGTAGGAAGAACATAATATAATGATGAACTCAAAACCATAAAGCACAAAGTCTTTATCACCTCCGAATGTGTGGATATGGCACAAATTCCATGTACCTTGACAACCAACACAAAGTCTGAAAATTAGAGCTTTAAATAAACCACGAAGGGGTAGCAACATCAATGATATCATCCAATCATAATAGAATAATAGAATTTACAACTAGAGAGAATAGATGCAACAATGATAAAAGAATTATATTCTTATCAAAAGGAAAAAAATAGTGTACACAAAGATACAAACATTCTTCTCTAGAAGAAGCAAATATAGAGAGAGAAGACCAAAAAAAGTGTGAAAGATAGAGAGTGGAACCTCTTTACAATGCATTACAACCTTTTATAGGATCATTTGGCCCAAAATGAGATATTTTATCTTTCTTACCTTAGCTCTCATAAACTTGAGTTAAAATATATTCAATTGTGTACAAATACATTTTTGGAATTATATAACAATTACTCAAGTTCTACACTTAATAACCACTTCCTCTTGGTGTAAAATTAGAGTTATTGAGAAAATTTGGCAAAAGGTGGTTCACACAAAAATACAGAGAAAAACAAAATAAAGGAATTGTTATTGTTGGGCCTTTAAATACCCACTTCTCCATTTCCTTTATTTGGTACTAGGAGATGAATCAAGAAACAAGGGGAGTGAGGGAACAGTTATCTTTGTTCCTCTCATTCCAACTTAACCAACCCTTACACCTCCTTTTCTCTTTACTTGTCAACGTAGGCGTGTTTGCAAGGCATAGGTAGAACAATGAAACATATGAACTATTCCCTTAATGTTTGACAAGTCCAACATAAGTGACCCTTTATTACTTTCTTTTTATTTTAATTTTACCCTTCACCACATTGGCTTTCCAAAGAACCTAAGGAAGTTGATAATGGTTCTAATGTTCTAGGATTCTTCCGATAGACTGAAATTGGTTATGTTGCCTTTTTGGAGAACACACAAAACTCTAGAAATCTTCCACAAGTTCCTTATAATTCAAACTTTACCAACTTCTTGGTCTATGTTGATTGGTGAATGCTTCCATGGAACTAGTGGAATAGAGGAAAAGTTCCACTCATTCCTCAATTAACCAATTTTCCAGCATTTTCAATAAAATGACTAATTGTTTTATCAATAAGGCTTGATAAGAGAGGAAAGAATATGAGGACATGAAGATTTTTCCCATAACTCCTAAAATTTCACAGTTTCATGGATCTTGTGACAACACATTTCTTCTTCTTCTTCTTCTTCTTCTTCTTCTTCTTCTTCTTCTTCTTCTTTTGGAGGAAGGATATCAAGTGGTTCTATAATTTCTTCTTCAATGGGATCTTCTAGAGGAAAGACAAGGTCAAAATTAGGTATAAATTATTTCCTAACTTGTCTTGCTACCTAAATAATATGAATTCTGAAATCAACTTGTTATTGTTCTTCAAATGCGGGATCATTAATTCCACTTCCATGATCAGCTCAAGCATATATTTTTTCTACTATTTTTCTCAAAGTATTAGATAGGAATGTAAGTAGAAAAATGCAGGTTTTTTTAATGGGATTCAACCAGGCTTTAGCACATTTAGATAGTATTTTTATATTTTCAGTTTTCTAATTTTTAAGGGTCTTAGAGTATATGTATGTATTTTCATATATATTTTAAGGGTACATAAAGGAAAAATATTCCCAACAGTAGTCGCTAAAAATTGTTGGTGAAATAATTTTTGCAATAAATAGTAGTGGATTTTGAAGACGGTGAAAAATAAGTAGAAATGGAAGATCTGAAAAATGATGCAAACCTCCTTGTAAATTTACGGTGCAACCTCGAGTAAGGTTGTGCGAGCTTTGAAGTTTTATAACCTTATTAGAAACTAATTTTGGGTACTCTTAAGTGACCTCCAAAATTGACCGACTAATGTTACAAACATAGATAAGAAAGCCTCCAATATGCAGATATTGGAGAGCAATTTGACAAAGTAATTATGTTGTAAATCCAAGAGGATTTGTAAGAGAGTAATCCTACATTTTATAAATGTCGAAGTGGTTGGAAATTGGTTGAACATGGTTGAATGCACATGCTAAAAATAGTAGTTGAGGGGACCGAATAGTTGCGAGAAGAATCAATTCCATTTACGGAAAGTAAAGGAATTAATTAGAAGTTGTATCAAAAATGTGGTTTTACGTGTAATTTAATTTCCCCCACATTTCTAGTATTCTAGAAGTGCGGTTGACTGGACTGGCGAAGTGGAGTCCATGTGGATTTGACTAGGATGAGGAAGTGGAGTTCAAGTGGAGTCCATGTGGGGTCCTAAAGTGTTTGTTATAATGTGCACACTTAATTAATTAATCATTTAATTAATAAATGATAATTAAACTAGCAAAAGGGGTACTACTGATTAATTTAATGAATCTAAAGGGGTACAATGTGTATGATTTAATCATTTTAATCAATTAATCATGAAGGGGTGGATAATTGAATGTAATTGGGACAATACTGGGAATAGGTGAGTGACTTTGGTGTGTCTACATTTTCCCCTCTTTGAAGTGCTATTGTGAAGTAATTGTGCTTTAAAGATAGTAGACGCATGCAGAGCAATCAGAAGAAAACAAAGAAGCATTAGGATGCCCCGGCAAGTAGGATAGTGGTTGGGAATGTCCCCTCAAGTAGGTGGACAACATAAAGCAAAGCGGTGGACAACCACTTGATAGGAATAAGACAAGGGATTGGAACAAGGATGGGAAAATACTGTGCTCGTAGTATGAGTGTCATTTGAAGAATAATTTTAGAGCAATCTTATTTTTGTTGTTGCACAATAGGGTTATCACCATGATTATAAAAGAATTAAGATGGTTAACCCAAATGTGCATAAACAAACACACACAACAAAGAAAAGATAAAAAGGAAAACATAACCAATATACAAAGTAGGCATCAAGGTTATAAAGGAACCAAGATGTAATCACACTACTTACAAGTGGTCCAAAAGTGAACATCAATAATGCAACACAAAGTTGAAAAATAAGACAATCAGTTATGCCCTTAATGTGTGCCACAATAATGATTAAGTAGATACAAATGCTTTAAAAGTGGGAATAGGATAAAACTAGAAGAGAAGAGTAAAGTGACTCCTTATGACACTTGTATTGGATCCATAGTGAAAATGATCGCAAAAAAATTTCCCTAGAAGAAGTTATATCACGAAGGAAAAACAATTGTGTGACTTTCCCCAAGCAGATTTATCCTGTCATGCAAAGGGAAGAAAGTGATAGTTGTAATATTGGAACGATCACTAGGGTAGTAGATAAAGGTATGACTTTACCAAGATTGTGTTGAGATGTTGAAAATTTCACTTCAAGGGTTTTCCAAATGTATGATTTCTCCGATAAGTGAATCTTTTTCAAATTTTGTATTTTTATTTTTATTTTTTTGAGTTTTTAAAAATTTGAAATACAAATGCAAAGAAATGAAAAAAAAATTGAATACATAGAAAAATGAAAACATTCCAAGACTCGTTAAATAAACTAGGAGAAAAACACAACACGTGCAAGTGACACAAAGACACAAAACAAACATTGCAAACAAACCCAATATGAACATGAAGAAACCACACCAAAGTTATATGTGAACTAAGATGCGAATAAATTTCTTGCAATTGGTCTACAACAAAGGTAAACAAAGTACAAAAAAATAAAAACCAAAAGAAGTAAAAACACCATCACGGTGTTGACAAACCGCAACAATACAATATAGTTTGCAAAAATGACATCTAATGACACTCTAAATGTGTTCCACATTGAAGAACTATATATATTTGAATTCCCCAAGTGATATCTTAGAACATGAGAGGATTGGATCGGGTCGAAGATCATAGTGATACTTAGATACTCCAAAAGATACTCTTATCATATCCCATTGAAGTTTGATCTATAATTGGATTAAAATTTAAAATCCAAATTTTCCCCAAGAAAAGTAATATTGAAAAAGGGTAAATGATTTCCTCGAACATAGATATACACCACGGGAAATAAAATATGATTATCAAAAGATGATTTTGAATGATCGTGAATAAGACCTGTCAAAAGGTCAAATTTTTGAACTGTGTTACACAATTGTCAAAAGTTGGTCCAACATTATTTGAATGTTTTGATTTTGACAGTTTAATACTTTTTTGATATGTTTTTAAACATATTTGAATTTTTTTAAGTTTTGAGACATTTAATATTGTTTTTTTGCTATTTTTGAACAATTTTATATCTTTTTTTTACTTTTGAAACATATTTAAATGTTTTTTGTATTTTACAACTCGGTAAAAATTATACACTACTTGAAATCAAGTGTAAATAATTAGAATCATTCCATCCATTGGTAGAAATATAGATGGTAAAATAATAGGTTGTTTTACTCGCTCGTAAATCCACGCAACTAGGAAGATGCGAGGAATCATCACCAAGATCTAAAAAGGACATGAAAACAAGACAAATAGTGATATGAAAGTGAAGATAATGGATGCAAAGACATAAGGTGTAACAATGATCCAATGAGAAAAATGTACCTCATCTCTATTAAATATTATTTGACCAGTTTCAAGATGATTCCACTTTATAGGTTTTGAATCAACTTAGATCTACATATGGCCTACTGATTGGAAAAATCCTGTTGAAGGAATTGTTGTCTCTCTTAACAACAGCAGCTAAATTACTTTTGGGGATTTTTTAAGTAAGCACTTTGATTAAGATTTCATAAAGGATTTATTGGTTTTTTTAGTGAAGTACCTCCTACATATTTCCCCATGCCACTAATAAAATGCAAGGGCTCAACACCGAAGACAAAATGTAGGCGAGTAAGGGCTTCCTTTCTTCCCAATCTCATACTTCTAGTGAGAAGTATGGGCTTATCAATGAATACTGTGAAGGACAAAATGTGTAATTGTTTAATATATTTTTATATTTTTAGATTTGATTTAATTTTCCTTGTATGTTGATAATGTTCTTAGATGGAAGGAACATTCTGCCCCCAAGTCTCAGCCGCATGTGACTAGTAGGATGCAAGGGTTCAACACCGTAGATTGAGATGAGAGGTCAAAAAGGACTGGGTAAATAAGTTTGAGATTTCTTATAAAGAGAGAGATTATTTGAAAGGAGGAATTTCCATCACTAAGCTTTGAGACAAAACTATAGGTAAAAATATCTAAAATGGTAGGAACCATAACACGGATGAGACACATAGTGCCCAAGAGGAATAAGGTTAACTTGTGTTGTAATAGGTGAAGATTGTGAATATATGATAATGGTATGTTTAAGAGATCTACCAATATATGGAATGATTAACACTATTTGGACTCACTTTTCCATTTCCAATTTGTAAACAATGCTTTAAGGAATGGTTTGATATAGAGTTTTATTCTCTTTTTATGATTTTTAAGTTTTCTGAATTTTGGTGGATGAGGATTTGAAATGGACTCATCAAAAAAGAGGTCCATGTTTATTAAATTTTAATTGTCCTGAAAGGCAAGAATTTTTCAAATGAAATCCAAGTCAAGAGAGGGAATCTAAAGATTCGATAAGTCCTGAAATATGAGACTTGGGCAGATAAGGTCCAATTCAAATGAGGAAATATGAATATTTGATAAGTCTTGAAATACAAGACTTGGGTAGACAAGTTCCAAGTCAAAGGAAAGAATCAAATGATTTGATGAGTCCTGAAGTATGATACTTGGGTAGACAAGTTCTAAGTCAAAGGATGTGTGATTAGATAAGTCTTTGATGAGATCAAAAGACCTATGTGATGTTAGAAGAGGATTATCGATGTGGGGAATATGTTGAGATTCATATTCATCTATGAGTGAAATATTGTGAAGAGATAGGGGTTGATATCTTGTTGTACACTTGAGCTTCCTTGTAAGTGATATAGAGGAGATATTCAATGTTATTCATTCTAGGTTGTGAATTAGTTAGTTTGATGAAATATTTACAATTAAAGTGTGAAAAGGTTGAATAAGGACATTCCTCGGCATACGTACCTCATAGAGTGTACTCATGTAGATGTCTTGAGAGGTAGGAATCATTTTTAATGAGATGCCTACAAGATTGATCATGTGAGTTATAATGGACACAGAAGACTACATTGGTTTAATTGTCCAAGCTTGGTGTGGTTGTGTTTCGACAACAAGACTAGAGATGTTAGGTGTAGGATCCAGAATGGAAAGAATAGAATCAAGCTCAATGGTTCTTGATGATGGACCCTCTTTTGTATTATCAACAGCAATAGAAAGGGTTTAAAGGGAGTCTTGAAGAAAGTTTAAGCTCTTGTTTGGTGTTATAAGATTGTCTCAAAAACAGTTTAATTTTTGTTTGGAAAAGGAAGAATATCTACATAAGAGATAGATTAGTTTGGAGGGAGAGATATTTGACCTTCATCATGAGTTCATTGAATGTTATTATGTACAGAAGTGGGGACAACATTCAACTCTTCATTAGAAGTTGTGGTATTTGACGTGTCATCAGTTTCCGAGAGATCTTCGTCATGTCGATCTCAATAGAGATGGTTCCGTTTTCAATTAAATAGTGAACATAATGACGAAGAGGTATAAAATTATCAATAGAGTGGTCATTCATATGATGGTATTCATAATATTCATATGCATTGTATGATGTAGGATTGGGTTCCCCATCAGAAAAGGGTCTCGTAGGTGGATATTTAATCATGTTAGCCTTTACTAATTATTGAAAGGCATTGGATAGAATTTCTCTAAGAGGTGTAAAATGACATTCAACTATGCAAAAAGTAGTGTCTACAATATAATAAATGATGGTTTTATAATCGATGTTGCTTGAGGATTCACCATGTTTGTGAGATTTTCCCTTTGTATCATGGTTAGGTGATAGGTCTCCAACCACTATGTCTCCATTATCAATGAGGTCTTGGATGTAATTGTGAAGTTATTTGCATTTTTCCATTTGATGACCATCAATGTGATGAAAATCACAATATGTGTTAGGTCTATACAAACCTGGCTTAGGTTCTCCTTCAAGGAAGGGTTATGTGATAGGGTAAGTGACCATATTATCACTTACTCATTGTTTTAAGACACTTGTAAGAGATTCCCCTAAAGATGTATATTGTCTTCGATTGTAATCATGAGGAGGAGGAAAAGTTTCTCTTTGTGGAATGGTTACAAAGTTGGTTTATACTTAATCTATTTTAATTGGTTGTTCTGTAAGTTTTACATGTTGTGATTATTTGTGACACCATCATTGATAACATTACGATTGCAGTTGATATACCTAGGTTTATCATGAGAATTTTTAGGTTTGTTAATATTATTTTGATTATTATGATTATGCCCATTGTCTTTATAATGAGGCTTGATCAAGCCTTTAGAAATGAGGTCTTTTTATTTGAGTTCCCTTTTTGATAACTTCCTCAAAAATGTTGAGGCAATGCATCTACATGTGAAAGGAAAACTCATCGTTAAGGTTAGGGATAAATATGTTAACCATTTATTTCTCAAGGATTTAACATGGGAATCAAATTGCGATTTCGTGCCATCGTTGTAAAAAAATTGTGCAAATCTCTCATTTTTTCGTTGTTTAGCATTGCATAAATCCATCATTGTGACCTTATAGTCAAGATTAAAAGATAAATGTTTAATGAACTTCTCCGAGAGGTTCGCGAAGGTATAAACCGATCCCTATAGAAGGTGTAATAACTAGTCAAAAAAATTCCCTCCTACACTTTTAGGGAATAGGCATAAGATAAAGATATCGTTATAAGCCACATTTTGGCATTCCATGAAGAACTCCTTGACATGCTCTTTAGGATCATTTTTTCCCTTGTATTTTTCAAATTTGGGTGTCTCAAAAGAGCATGAAAGGGTATGCATAAGATTTCCATGTTGAAAGGGTATGGACACAATTCATCAAAATTGAATTGTTTGTATTGTTTTTGCATACTTGAAATAGTGTCTTTCATCATTTTCCACTCTTGAGAAAATGATGAATTATTTTATGGGATGAATAGTGATTTATCATTCTTATAATTGTTTTTCTCGTTATCAGTCACAAAAGAAGTTTTGTAGGTGTTGTCACTTTTTTCATGTCTATGATACCTTTGATATCATTGTTGGTTATTGTAGAGGATAACAGATCTATTTTTCTCTCCATTGCATTGGTTTGATTAAACAAGGCTTGTTTGGGATTATGGGATGAAGCATTATATTTGTCGTTATTATCGACATTTGTTTTACTTGGTTTTATGTCATCATGTTTAGTTGACTTGAGTGGCGGTCCCTTATAGGATTTAGGTTGTCGTTTTAATGCTTTCAATTCATCCTCATCAAATTCCAAGTAAAATGTTTCTCCCATTGCAAGGAGAGATGAAGACAGAAATGGTTTTTTTTTTTTCGTAAAGTGTCATCTATGGAAAGGTTTATATGTTGTTCTTCATCCTCTTCATTGGAGCTAATATGGAAAGGATATCTTTCCTCCCATTGAAAGGAATATAGTCATGATGTCGTGTTCCCACCATTGTTTAAAAGAGGGGGAACAAGAAGAGGTGAGATAGAAAACTCGACCCTTAGTAAAGTGAATGCTAAGATGGAAGAGGGGAAAATATGAAAATCTCAACCCTAGAAAAATGAGTGCTAAGAGGGAAGAGGTGAAATGGTTAGTTGATTGCCCAACTCCTAACAAAATGAGTTAAGAGGAAAGGGACTAAATGAGGTTAGATGTGCTCTACTCATTAACAAAAATGGGTGTTAAGGGAAGAGAGACTTGACAAGGTGGATGTGATCAACTCTTAATCAAAATGAGTGATAAGAGTGACAAAGAGAAGATGTAAAAAGAGTAACTCTTAACAAGATGAGTGTTAAGAGAAATGAACAGAGGTGAAAAGTTAAACGTGCTCGACACTTAAAAAAATGAATGTTAAGGGAGACAAGACTTAACAATATGAATGTGATCAACTCTTAATAAAATGAATGATAAGAGTGACAAAAAGAGAGCATGAAAAGTTAACTCTTAACCAGATGAGTGTTAAGAGGATCAAAAAGGGGACTTCACAACACTTAACAAAATGAGTGATGTTAAGGTGGAAGAGGGATCAAAATGTTAGTTAGAGAACTCTTAGAAAAATGAGTGCTAAGAAATATGAAGAGGTTTGAATGACTTCACGACCCTTCACAAAAGTGAACATAAAGAGGGAAGAGATGAAAGAAGTTAGTGTGCTTAACTTGCAACAAAATGAGTTCGACAAGAGGAGACTTAATAAATGATTAAATATGCCCAATTCTTACCAAAAATGTGTTAAGGGGAGAGAATTAGGAAAATGTGATGATTTTCCTCAACTTTTAACAAGGTGTGTTAAAAGGGGGGACTTGGGAAGACTATAAAGGATGTCAACTCTTAACAAAAGTGTGTTAAAGGAGGAGAAAACAACAAATAAATGGGAGAACTTAAAGAACAATAAAGTGAATGTCGTAACAAAAAGTGAATAAATGACAATGAAAAGGGTCTAAATCTCAAAAAAGTGGACACAAGAGATAAAGGGTAAGTGGTCGATTAATGATCTCAAATCAAAGCAAAGTGGATGCTTTAAAGAGAAGTGAATAAATAAAGAGGATGTCGACAATGCAACAAAATGATTATGAAATATGAAAACATAAGATGATAGGAGAAATATGGAATATGTCATCAATTCAACAAAGTGAAGGTGAAATGCGATGATATAAGAGTAAGGAAGAGAGATAACAAAGATGTCACCAATTTAATAAAGTGAATGCAAAGTGTGACAACATAAGATGAAATGTTTAGAGTTCAACAAGATAATGTTAAACTTAATACTTATGAAAATAAAAGATCGAGGTGATCAAGAGGGTTCTTGAATATGATAAAGCAAGTATCACATTTTCAAGACTTAGATGAAAGGGATGAAAGTACTCAAGTGCATATATGGATTTATACAACCTAAGAATTAGACACGTTTATAAAGCAACAAGGTGGATGAGAGAGAAAATGTGAATGACAAGATTTAAATACAAGTGTGTAACACGAGAAAAAAATGATGTTTGTGAAAGTCGGTCTCTACCTTATATCAGCTTGGACAAGGTGTAACTTCCTAGGTGGTTCACTATACTAGGTTTCAGCAGTATACCCAAGCGAGTGCAATAATATTGTTATTTTTGGCTTTACCTTACACTCTTTGAAACAATGAGCAAATATATTTCTCAAATAAATTGCATTGGGGTTACCACTAAGGATATATGTGACTCTGATCTCACAAGGTTGCACTAGTTGGTTGGGATGGGGGTACCCGTTTCATCAACCAGTTCCCTTAATGTGTTGACTACTTTGGATTTCCGTGGTACTCCTCAAGAAATTTTTATGGCTTAAGAAAAATAACTTCCCACAGCTTATGGTGGTTGGGAAATAGCCTTATCAACCACACCTACAAATACAAAGTGTGTAGTATTTATTTTATCCTGATTAAAAATATTCCCTGCACACAAAGTATTAGTAGTTTGAATGAGATCACGACCAAGGTAATTTGTAGTTAGTAGTTTTAAGTGGTCTTGAGAATGTGGTCTTCGCAAATGAGTATTAGTAGTTTTTGAGGTAGCTCAAAAACAAAATAATGAAACACAACACAATCGTGTTTCTGCTTCTCAAGATCACTTGTAATAAGCGTGAGAGAAGAGTATACGCGCGAAGTGTGTTACGACAAACGTCACAAAAAATGAAAAATAAAAAATAATGCAAAAACATGCAAAGCATGTTACAAAGTGTTAGTCTATGTTGCAAAACGATGAAATGTGTACAAAAATTTGTTAAAAGAGACAAAAAGTGGATAGAAACATCCAATAACCCTAGATTAACAAATTTCACGATTAGTCAAAAAGAATAAACTAATGGAAAAAGTTAGTAAAAAAAGGTTCGAAACAAGGAAATGTTACAAAAATGGTGTAAAAAAACAAAAATGGAATGAATTTGAAGCATCCAAATGCCCTGCAAAATCAAGTTTGACAATTAGCTCAGTTAAAAATATTAACAAAAAAAAAGAATGGAGGGAAGGGTCCTAGTTAAATTAAAAGTCTTATTTTAAGTAATAAAAATTAATTAATAGATTAAAATAAACTAAGCTATTAATAAAAACAATAATTGATGAATTAAAAATATAAAAGAAAATAAATGAATTAAATCGAATCGAGAATAATTACTTATAGTTAATTTGAAAAAGTAACTATGGGTGTATACTAAAGTTAAACTAAAGAAAAACATAAAAACCTAGGTAAACCTAATTTAACATATATGGTGAACCAAACAAGAAACTAAACTTAACAAAAAAATCGATAAACCTAAAAATACTAAGAGCTACGAAAAGTGGTTGACCACTTTTGGATTGTGTTAGTGGTGAAGGAAGTGGTTGGATTTTTCTTGGAAATGGATCAATACGTTTGGAAGCGTTATGTGAGGATCCATGTGGGGAGGAAGGAGTGTCGAGTTGAGTGCATGAGGCAATGGTGTTGTAGGTCGGGATGGGAATAGTGTTTCGAGAGGCGGGGTCATGTCTCGGTGAGGCGGAGTGTCTCGGGGTGGGTGGATCCGATAGATCG
This sequence comes from Taxus wallichiana var. yunnanensis, assembly GCA_018340775.1. Taxonomy (NCBI): domain Eukaryota; kingdom Viridiplantae; phylum Streptophyta; class Pinopsida; order Cupressales; family Taxaceae; genus Taxus; species Taxus wallichiana. The sequence continues at coordinate 24,491,761 of CM031243.1, read as the reverse complement.
AGGTGCCTGGGGAGTTGGTTTGGGTTGAGGGGGAGATCAAGGTTAGGTCTCCGTGAGGGGTGGCTTATGTGGAGGGGTGGGCTATGTGGAGGGTTCGGGGAGGGTCCATGGGGCGGGATCTAACATGGGAGGGTTAGGGAGAGGAAGAGCCAAGGGATTACTAGGGGATGGGAGGGCTTGTCGGGGTAAGGGGAAGGGTGGGTGGGGAAGTTTGAGTCTGATTTAGGGGTGTTCAGTGGTCAAGTTGTCGAGGTTAGGGGAGAGTTATGAAAATGGGGGTAGCTCGGCAAGGAAGCTCACCAAAATACGGAGGTAGGGTGGGAGTATATATGGGTAGGTAAAACTAGGGTTTTAACTTTAAAATTTTGGATTTTTGTTTTTTTTTTTAATATGTTTTTTTTTGCAATAAAAATCTAATTTATTTTTATTTGATTTGCAAGTTTGTAAAACAGAAAATAAATAACAAGTCCCTCTATTTTTTGTACGTAAAGACCCCAAAAAATCAGCTCAGTAAAACTAACAATTAGAAAAAAACCCCAATTAACACAGATTAAGAGATCAAATTGAATTAACTAAAAACATACTAAAAAAAAAAAAATTGTTAAAGCATATTTGTAATATCATAAGCACATGCAAACACCTCTAAATTGTTAAACAAGATAGCAAGGATGTCGATTTCTTTTGAATCTCTAGAACACCTTCAAGCACCACCACTTCTGTGAAACTGCAAAAATTTAAAATTTACTATAAAACAAATAAGACAACACAAATGAAATAAATGAAGATGGGTCTGGTCCTCCAGGCGTGCTCAAATGAAGACAATCAAAAACTAAGTAGAAATGGAAGATGCACAAAATGATGCAAACCTCCCTACAATTTTTCTAGTGCAACCTCAAGTAAGGTTGTGTGAGATTTAAAGTTTTGTAACCTTGTTAGAAACTAATTGTGGGTGCTCTTGAGTGACGTTTAAATGTGTACTCGACCAATGCTACAAACACATATAAGAAAGCCTTCAATATGTAGATATTGGAGAGCAATTTGACAGAGTAATTGTCTTGAAAATCCAAGAGGATTTATAAGAGAGTAGTTTTGTGTTTTATATAGGCAGAAGTGGATGGAAATCAGTTAAACATGGTTGAATGCACATGCCAAAAATAATAGTTGAGAGGACCGAATAGTTATGGGAAGCATCAATGTCATTTAGGGGCCGTAAAGGAATTAATTAGTTGAAGTTACATCCAAAAAGGTGGTTGTACGTGCAATTTAATTTTCCCCACATTTCTAGTATTCTAGAAGTGTGGTTAACTAGATTGGTGAAGTGGAGTCCATGTGGAGTTGACTTAGATGAGGTGGTGGATTCCAAGTGGAGTCCACGTGGGGTCCTAAAGTGGTTTTTATAATGTGAACACTTAATTAATTAATCATTTAATTAATAAATGATAATTAAACTAGAAAAAGAGGTATTAGGGATTAATTTAATTAATCCAAAGGGGTACAATGTGTATGATTTAATCAATTTAATTAATCAATCATGAAGGGGTGGATAATTGGATGTACTAGGAAAATACTTGGGACAATATTGGGAATAGGTGAGTGATTTTGGGGTGTCTACAAATTTAACCAATGATCACGGTGGATAGGCCCTCCTTCTTGGGTATGGGGAGGCTCCCATTATTGAATGTAAGGACTAAATAAATTTTGGGGTGGTCATTAGTTTGGGGATCACACAAGAATACTCCACTAAACCTATGGAAAACTACTTGTATAGTGTACAAGGGAGGAATTTTATTTGAAGAGAGGTAAAGAGGAGATGGGGAAATGGAGAGAGGGGGTTAATGTTATGAGTAGACTTACAAATTTCACACACATTAGCCAGAGTAGGTCCACATTCAATAGGAATAAATCAACCATGTAAGAAATAGAAAGACTAATAAATCAAAGACACAAAGTTTTATGGATTCATTAATCAAATACACAAAGTTCCTTCTTGGTTGTATAAGATTACAATTCTTGCAAAGTTAGAAAGTAGAGAGAGTAGAAGAACATAAGAAAGGAGATAGAAGAATGTAGCTTATTGCTTGTAGTAGTAGTGATTAAAAACCAACAGCTTTCAACAATCAAAAATGCTAACCCTTGGAATGGAGAAGCCATCCCAATTTATAGCTTACAAAAATGTCTCTTCCTCTCCCCCATGCAACTTTTCATCTCACCACCACTTGTGATCTTTCAAATTCCTTAGGAATGAAATTAAGTCCTTTTCTTATTTTTGAAAAAGAAATTTTACAATACAACATAAGGCCACTTAAGTGAATAAGATGAAAGAGTGAAAAGTACATTCCTAATGAAGAAATAGAATGTTAGAGAGAGAAGTGAATATATGAAGTTGGGGGAGCCTCTATTGATGAAGAGCATACTTCTTATGGATCTTGAGAGAATGCTCTGAGTGAAATTCTTTATCTCTAGCCTTTTGTTGGATTAAAACATTGTGGTTACAATCTCCTTCTTCGTGAGATGCAAACACACTCCAAAGCATTGAATAAGTGTTCAAAAACATTATTGAGTGACTTGCGCCATGTGAACTTAAGATGATTTCTTGTTCTTGCAAAAATTATTATCTTGTTTGAACACAAGGTCAAAGTTAGGATATGAAAATCATCGCCTTACTCCTCTTGACTTCAAGATTTACCTTTGTGACAAATGTGTCTCTTTTTTTAATGGAATCAACATCAACATGCTCAAACACATTCTTGATCATTTGTTACTCATTGGAAAATATCTTCTTTTCCATATAGAATAATTACTCTTGTTCTCAATGTAAATTTTTATTATGAAACCTTGAGTCTATCCAGTCACCATGATGTCGCATGAATGTCTCAATCACATACTGAGTCCTATTTCATTAGTATAGGTGACTCAACATCCCTGTTTCTTGACCAATGTTTCAACACTTACTATTTTTAGTAAGCCTTAATGTAGGAAGTCTATTTTAAGTTACCAGTTGCTCAGTTTGAAACTTTTTATTTTTCATGATGTGCAAAAGTAATGGAAACTAATAGAATGTATTATTTATGGTACTTAATATTTATAGATTGTGAAACTTAGGAAGGCTTACCATTTTTATAAGTGGGTCTCCCTAATGTCAAAAGGAAATGAGAATGGTCTCAAAAAAAAAAAATTATTTCACAAGGAGGATTTGCTCCAATTTTTAGATGATTTTAATTGCCAAAACTCTATAGATTTGAAAATTGAGTTTTATAATGGAACAAAAAAATTGTCCATCAAAAATAATGTAGATCACCATTGGATGCAAGGTTAGAATCAATTGAAATGAATTTTTGAGTATTTGTTGTGAAAATCTCATGGGGATCAGATAAGGGGTTTGGGAGATATGAAAAACTTTCTATTTTTAGTATATAAGGTGTCTAGCATATTTTTAGTAGCATAATAGAAAGGATAGTGATCTTGGAAGGGTAAATGAAGCTTTGAAACCGTAATGTCCCCATTTCTGAAGACCCTTAGCTTATATGTCCCCATGGGCTTCGAGATGTGCAAGGGGAACATTTTTATTAAATAATTAAATATTATTGCTAGGAGCAATAATTATTTAATTATGAAGATTATTTAATTTAATTCCCAAAATATAAAAATTAAATGGGAATTAATTAAATAAATATTTTAGGTGGATTTTATTGATAAAATCACCCTTTGAAAAGGGGACACCACACCTAGGGAAAACAAACTGCTTTTATTTAATATTTTCCCTCTCCTAGGATTTTCGAATTTTGTGCCTCCTTGCTTATAAAAGGAGTGCTAGGGTAATTATTATGATTATGCTATGATGAACTTATTTTGATACTCCATACTTGGATTTGGGATGCATGCCCATTGAAGCTCTCTCTCTCTCTCTCTCTCTCTCTCTCTCTCTCTCTCTCTCTCTCTCTCTCTCTCTCTCTCTCTCTCTCTCTCTCTCTCTTGCGTGGGAGGTTGTATTGAGCTGGTTTTGAGATCCAAGTTAAGTATTTAATTGTGAGATCCATATTTCTAGCTTTGGCAAACATTTTGATTGAATTTGCAAGTGGAAATCTACCATTTTATTGTAGCGACATCTTTGTAGCAACTAGGCTTTGTGATCAAAAATAAGAGTTTTTGGGATGCTTTTTGGCAAATCGATTTTAGTGTATTGGTTTTCAATTTGAGTGATTCCTATCATAATATATATGATCTGTTTGTATGCATTTCGAGGTGGTGTGATCATCCTTTTGCATGCTTTCATATCCTAATATTGTAGTGACTTGCTTTTATGATGTTGTGATCAGATTTAGTGCATTGTTTATGTGGATCGACTAAGATAGTGTCATGATCTTGAGCTCTTGGTAACAGTGATTCATCTAGGGCATATTGATGCTAACTATTGGTGTGATAAGGATCTGATTTTAATATAGAAAACCTCTTTGGGATCAGCCTATGGATATTTATTATATGCTTGGTATGTCGAATTCCAGTGGAAATCTACCTATTAATTTGATACATGTTTGAAGTATTTTCAAGGTGGATCGACTTAGTATTTGCATGTTTTCATGTTGTTTGACAGTCCCCTTTTGACAGAAAACTGTGTAGTATTTATTCATTGCCTTTAGCAACTCGTTTCAAGCCAATATTCCTTTGAGTGACCTTCCATAAGTCTGCGTATTGATTGGTGTTTGGTTAAAGTGTTTTTGGTATGGATCGATTGGTGTTTGGCATGGTTTGAGAAGGGTTTTAGAGTCATGTATGACAGTGATCTGATCTGGGTACAAGGAGTTATGGGTACAGATTTTAATATGAAATATCTCTGAGTAAATAGACTGGCATAGGCATGTACTTAGGATGTAATTAAGTCTCTTCTTTGACAGCGATTTGTTGATGGATGTTTGGTAGAATTCTGAGTATTGTTGCCATACATTTTATACTTGATCAAGCAAAGTGATTGAGACCTAGGCACGATCCATATGTTTAATACGTATTGTTGAATATTTACAAACAGTGAGCTCATCCTCATTGTGGTGATTGGGAATCACGACTTTTACAAATTGTAACATTGATCTAAATGCATATACCTGGCAGTGATATATGTGAAGGCATTTAGGAGTAACTCCAAGTGTTTTATTTGCAGCTGAGTTGTGTTGGTTTAATATTTAATAACAGCAATCTGGGTGATGTTATTTACAGTGGTCTTTGGATGAATGTTCAGCTCAGATCTCTACATATTTATTTAACTAATGAGTTAAGGCCATTAAACCCAGATTTAGTGCATGTTTCAATGGTGTTTTCAGCCTCTGTTTAGTAGCGAATGGTATAAGCAAATTGAGCTGAGTTTGAATGGTTTACATATTTTCCATTGGTTAGGTCTGATCTTTAAATTCAGTTGAAGTCTATTAGTGTGATAGAGGCCATTAAACCCCTATCTTTGGGTTTATTGAGTCATCTATTTGATTGGTCCAAGTAAATTTTGACTGAGTTTAGCTATTTACAGTTGATTAGTGTATTGAAGGGTTGTTGGTTTGCATATTTTCCATTGATCCCAGAAGAGGGATATTACAGTGGTATCAGAGCTACCATCCTCTATTCATGTGGCTCACTTTGTGTATGCAGGGTTTGTGATTCTAAGTGTAGAAATCAGAGATCATGGAGTTGATGAGTGATGGTGAATTGAAGGAACAGATCAAGCATAATCTTGACTAATATTGCAAGAGTAATTTACACTAAGTTAAGAGACCCAAGCTTTCTTGACCCTCCAAGGGTTATGTAACTTGAAGATAAAAAGGAAGGGGATCAAAAATAAGAAGGACTTCAGTTGATGCATATTGGGATAAGCTCATCGAAGAATTCAATGGCCATATAGAGACACCTACTTTCCATAAGAAAGAAGATGACATTCTAAAAGGGAAGGAAGAACAAGAGAAATCAGATTTGATTGAAGAGGTTCCTTTGTAATTTTTGATTACATGCATGGTGATGAAGTAATCATGGAGGAATATAAGGGTACTACATGGCACAAATGTATGATGGGCAGCCCCAAGCCTTTTGTTTTAGTTTTGTCGCTTCTTACATAAGGAAAAACCATGAGCTCAATAAATGGTACGATTTTCCTTGCATTTCTGATTTTTCCTTTTCTTATGTGAATGATGGAGTTAAAACAAGGGGGTATGATCATGCACCTATTACCTCATGGTATGTAGATGTAAGCCACCACTTCAAGTTATTTGTTTTGATTCTTCGATGTGGGTACGAGGTTCTCAAGTTGAATTTTCTATTGTTCTTATGTCATGGGAAGAAAATGGTTTCTAATTTTAATATGATTTTTGATGATCCTAGTCACATGTCAAGTGAGAATGAGTTTGATGAGTAGGCTAGGAAGGTGGGCAACACCCTTATTTCATTTTTAAAGGCTCCCCAATTCCATGCATCAAGGGAAGAGAGTGCTTAAGAAATTCGAGTTTTGTAAAGAGTAAGGATAGCCTAAGGTATGGTTTATTTTCTAACTTCATGATGGATCTTAGCATGTGGGATCATGGGAAGCTTGCTAAAGGAATCAATTTGTTTGATTGGGTAAGTCTTCCCAACAAATATTTTTGTTTTGGCATGATTATCAAAAGTGTTTTGCTAACTTGAGAAAATAAATGAAGGATGCCCCATGGGATCTTGTGAGTATGTGTGGGAAGGAGAAGGAACCGAAGGCCTCTCATGAAGGAAAATGTTGTAATGGCAATATTGTTGCTATGGACAAGGAAGCAACCCCTAAGAGTAAGCTACCTAGTTTCACCATCATTCAATTCAGTTTTGATGACCTTACTTGGACTAACTCTTGTGAGGAAGATTTTGGGATTACATGGAAATATGATTGTCTTTTAGACATGGTGCATAAAGGGGCAATGATTTCCTACTCTCATATGGAATATGGTTCAAGTGACATGCATGTTTCCTTTTATAAATGTTTTTGATTTCATTTCAAAGTAGGATTATATGGTGAATTGGTCTTTCTTTAGGTGTACTTTCATGATATATGTTGCAGGGGTAATAGTGGATAAGTCAAGGAAGGGAATGAGAAGAAATAAATTAATGGTGGATACCACATATTGCATAGAAATCAAAGATAACAGCTGCTGCCCCATCTTTTTGGTATCTAACATCATCATGATCAGTCCATCAGTTCTTTCTACAGTTCAGATTTTTGGTGTACACATGATGGTATGGTTATGGGTGTTTGTTCGTAACTCATGCATGATTGATTGGGAAGGGATAAGTCTGATTTTTGGTGAAGAATGGCATGACTACAACAGAATATGGGACTACATAGCAGATTATGGGGGCAGCCCATGTATGAAAGGAAGTTGGGCACCATCCAAGCCATGGAGATACCAAGAAGAAGCAAGAAGAGTGTTCTTCAACACTCATTTTTCTAACTGGTTTGTTTCATGTGCAGGTTTGAGAAATAAAATGTAGAGGATGAAGCAGCCCAAGATATTACAAATGCTCCTCCACTTGAGTGGCATGGGAACTCGGTTCTTGGAGGACTACCATGGTGGTACCAGAGGCATGAGCTTGCTATTGCTTGAGGGCAAGCAATCTTGGGAAGGGAGGACTGTAATGTCCCCATTTCTGAAGACCCTTAGCGTATACATCCCCGTGGGCTTCGGAATGTGTAAGGGGAACATTTTTATTAAATAATTAAATATTATTGCCTGGAGCAATAATTATTTAATAATGAATATTATTTAATTTAATTCCCAAAATATAAAAATTAAATGAGGAATTAATTAAATAAATATTTTAGGTGGCTTTTATTGATAAAATCACACTTTGAAAAGGGGACGCCACACCTAGGGAAAAAAATACTTTTATTTAATATTTTCCCTCTCCTATGGTTTTCAAATTTTGTTCCTCCTTGCTTATAAAAGGAGTGCTAGGGTCATTATTATGATTATGCTATGATGAACTTATTTTGATACTCCATGCTTGGAGTTGGGATGCATGCCCATTGAAGCTCTCTCTCTCTCTCTCTCTCTCTCTCTCTCTCTCTCTCTCTCTCTCTCTCTCTCTCGTGGGAGGTTGTATTGAGCTGGTTTTGAGATCCAAGTTAAGTATTTAATTGTGAGATCCATATTTCTGGCTTTGGCAAACATTTTGATTGAATTTGCAAGTGGAAATCTGCCCTTTTACTGTAGCGACATCACTGTAGCAGCTGGGCTTTGTGATCAAATTAAAAGAGTTTGGAATACTTTTATAAATCAATTTGGATGAATGTTGCATTCCAGCCCTAGCGAATGGTTTCATGGTGTTTGTGGATTGTTTTAGAATAGTAATTGATCATATTTTTGTATGCGTATGTGTCATAGTTGCAGCTACAGCCTGGGCATGTTTGGTAACTCCTTTGGGGCCTTTTTAGAAGTAATTTGATTGGTATTCACTGTCTAATTTGTAGCGACCTCTTTGGTGATGTGTGTGGACTGATTTAGAGTCTCTTTTGAAGTAAATCGACTAAGCTAAGTTGCATAGTTTTGACTCCTTTATTGCAGCGACTTATTGGGCAGATTTGGTAGGAGTTTGATATGCTTAATGATCAAATTTTTATTAATACAGTCTGCTGATTCCAGCGATCACATTGGGTGGGTCTTGTCTTAAAGTAATAGACCTGTTCTTCCTCCTAAAGCCAGTGATTCCATCTGGGGTAAATATTAAGTGTTTGATGCATGTTTGAAACCTTATACGCTCAGCTTGTATGATCTAATGATGATTCGAAGTCTGTGGACAGCGATTTACCTTGTTTAAGCATCCTCTCTTATGGCTAGGTTATTCCTAAGTATGGCGATCTGATTTAGTGCATGTTTCAATGGTGTTTTCAGCCTCTGTTTAGCAGCGAATGGTATAGGTGAACTGAGCTGAGTTTGAATGGTTTGCATATTTTCCATTGGTTAGGTCTGATCTTTAAATTCAGCTGAAGGCTATTTGTGTGATAAAGGCCATTAAACCCCTATCTTTGGGTTTAGTGAGTCATCTCTTTGATTGGTCCAAGTAAATTTTGACTGATTTTAGCTATTTACAGTTGATTAGTGTATGGAAGGGCTATTGGTTTGCATATTTTCCATTGATCCCTTAAAAGGGATATTACGAAACCCAAAAATGGTGAAGTGTTTGAATATGAAGCCTTGTTATCTTACTTGTACACCTTGACTCATGTTTGACTCAAATAGACTTAACTGAGGTTGAATGAGGGTTAATGTGGAGTTTTACCCTATAAAATGGGACAAAGGGAAAATGGACAAGAGGGGCTCCCCTATGTGCTTTGCATCGATCGATCATGCCAAGTTTCAGCTTGTGGTTTCTATATACAAGGAAACCGCAAAGCAACGAAGAAATAAGCAATATTAAACATTTACAAACCTTCCTTTGAGTCTTCTTGTAAACTCAAATAAAATAGTTCAAGTGTTACTACACTTGTTGGATCTCTTGGGATAGTTTAATTATGGATGCTCCAAATGGAAGAGGAATGTTATAAGAAAACGAGTGATCACATGGATAGCCTTTTGGTATGCAGATTCAAATGGAAAATGATCGAGTTTTATTACAAATTTTTAAAGATTTTTGGGATGAATTGTGAAGGATAAAGCCTCATATTTATAGTTGAAGGAGAGGTCATGGATTATGGATCAAGGTTTGAATAAATTTTAGGATCATGAAAGAATTTTCCTAAATTAGCAAGTTGATTTGGTCTGTGTAATTGGATGGTTTGATTATTCATTTAAGGGGAAATGAATATTTGGTTAGCTTTTGATTTTATTCAAGAAAGTGGTTGTACATGCATATTATTACTTCCACCTTTGTAGGGTTCTAGAACTTGAGTGGAAGGGGCTAGTGTTGAGATGTGGAGCTCAATTACTTCAGTTTAGCATGTTATATCAACTTTATAGAAAACACAGTAACTAGCATCGGTTATGAAGGGACCGACATTGGTCACCTATGACAGGCATCGGTCAGGAAAGTAAGAACCGTCATTTGTTAGGGCTAACCGAGATCGGTTACCTGTGTGTGAGTGTTTTATTTAAATCATGGAAATTATATCTAATTTTAGTATTAAAGTAGATCTATTGATTGTAATTACATGGCTAAGATCCCTAATTTTGTATAAGGTATTTATAATCTAGAAAGATAGGGTTAGAAGAAAGAGTCAATGATTATTGTGAAAATAATTATGAGAGAGAATTCTTAGAGAAGAAGGAGAATCTTGAGAAAAAGAAAGTATTGTACATTGTGAGAGGTGTGGAAGATTGTATATCTTATGAAAGCTTTAAATAATAGATTGGCTTGTTTCTTGGTGGATGTAACCCACACTGGGTGAACCACGTTAAATATGGTGTTGATTTATATCTCTTGTTTTGTATATTTCTTTTGGTAGAATATCCGCTTTTATTGCATGTATGCTTAGATCTGATATATTATCTATACAACCTGTGTGTTAATCCTAACAACTGGTATCGAGATTTGTTTGAGGGTTTTGTGTGTTGACAAATTTACTCATAGAAGGTTTTTTTGATTGAGTGGGAGATACAACAATGGAAAAAGAAAACAAATACAAAGTAGAGAAGTTTGACGGCTGAAATTATCAATTATGGAAGATGCAGATTGAGGATTATTTGTATCAAAGAGATTTGTACTTACCATTGGATTAAAATTATAGTCCTATGAAGATGACTAATGAAGAAAGGAATATTCTAGATACAAAGGCTTTGGGATCTATAATATTGAGCCCGGTAGCATTTGTGCCTTCTAATATTATAGAAGTGACATCTATGGTAGAGTTAATGAAATCTCTTGCTAATTTATATGAAAAACCTAGTGCTTCAAATAAAGTTTATTTGATGAAGAAACTATTTAATTCTAAGATGCATGAAGGTGGATCTACATCTAGTCATTTGAAATATTTCGATCTATTATAAATTAGTTAAAATAGGTGGATATTTTGTTTGATGATGAAGTGAAAGCACTCTTATTCTTATGTTCTTTGCCTAATAGTTGGGATAACTTGGTAATGGTTGTTAGTAATATAGCATCTGATAATAATATTTTGAAGTTTGATGATGTGGTTAGTATAATATTGAATGAAGAAATTCACAAGAAAAGTACAGAGGAATCATCATCTAGGAATGATTTGAATGTAGAAAGTAGAGGCAGACATAAGGAGAGATCCAAGAGTAAGAATAATGGGAAATCAAAGTCAAGTAATGACAGATCTAAATCCATAGGTAAAGGAAATGCTTATTGGAATTATGGACAGAAATAACATGTAAAGAAAGATTGTTGGTCAAAGGATAAAGAGAACCAATGCCCAGACAAAGGTAAAGAGGAAAATATTACAGTAGAGGTAATGCAAGATGCTCTTATTCTTTCTTTGGATAATAGAATAGAATCTTGGGATTTAGATTCGGGATATTCTTTCCATGTAACCCCTAATAAGGGTTATTTCATAAATTATTTCAGGAAATTTTGGGCATGTTTATTTGGGTGATGATGAACCCTGTAATATTACTTGGTAAAGGGAAGTTCATCTAAAATTGCAAAATTGAAATACATGTGTATTAAAAGATTTGAGACATTTGCCAAGCCTCGGGATGAATCTTATTTCTATAGGAAACTAGGTGAAGCTGGTTACATGGTTACATTCACAACAGACTCTTCGAAAGTCACCAAGGGTGCCTTTTTGTAAGCAAGAGGCAATAAGGTAGGAATGTTATATTTATCTACCGTGTTACTAATTCATTTTCTGTATTATCTACTTCATATTCGAGATACATGTATGTGGCATAATTAGTTGGGCCATATGAGTCAAAAATTAATACAGATCTTAAAGGCTAAGGATAAATTATCGATTTGAAATATTTAGATCTTGATTTATGTGAGCATTGTGTCTTTGGAAAGAAAAAGAGTGAAATTTCTCAAAGTTGGGGAAACTAAGGAGCAAAAATTGGAGTTTATACACTCAAATGTGTGGGGACCATTCGAGGTAGCTTCTCATGGAGGATCCCAGTATTATGTTACTTTCATTGATGATGCTACATAAAGGTATGCGTTTATTGTATTAAACATAAATTTTATGTTTATGATACTTTTAAAAGATGGAAATCCCTTGTTGAGAATGAATCAAATTCAAAGATAAATTGTCTTGGATCTGAAAATGGTGGTGAATATTGTAGCAAGGCTGTTAATGATTATTGTTTAGTGAATGGAATACGTAGAGAAAGGATGGTTCTAAGAACACCACAAGAGAATGGTGTTGTAGAAAGAATGAATAGGACAATCATGGAATGTGCTAGAAGTATGAGGATACATGTTGGATTGCCCTTGCATTTTTGGGCAGAAGTAGTTGATACAGTAGTTTATTTGATTAACTGTGGGCCTTCAAGTTCACTAAAATATGGAAAGCCCTTGTTGAGAATGAATCAAATTCAAAGTTAAAGTGTCTTAGATCTAATAATGGTGGTAAATACTATAGAAAGGATTTCAAATATTATTGTTCAATGAATGGAATACGTAGAGAAAGGACAGCTCTAAGAACACCACAATAGAATGGTGTTACAAAAAGAATGAACAGACAATCATAAAATGTGCTAAAAGTATGAGGATACATGATGGATTGCCCTTGCAGTTTTGGGCAGAAATAGTTGATACAACAGTTTATTTGATTAATTGTGGGCCTTCAAGTTCACTAGATGGAGGAATACCAGAGGAATCTTAGACCAAAAAAGAGGTAGATCTTTCTATTCTTATATTTTTGGTTTAGAATCTTTTATGCATATTGATAAGGAAAATAGAAAAAAGTTGGATGTAAAATCCAAGAGATGCACTTTCATTGGTTATTGATCTAGTGATTTTGGATTTCATTTTTGGGATTTAGATAATTTTAAAATTATTAAGAGTCGTGACATTAAATGGAATGAAAATAAAATGTACAGGATCAAATTTTGGTACCCAAGGATGAACTGGTTGAGAATTTTGTGAATGAAAATGAAATCTTGGATTTAAAACTCATACCTACAGGGTTACAAGAATGAATGAGTGTCGGTTGACCCCTAACCAGCATCAATCAACTAAACCATTATCGGTTATAGAATATCCAAACTGGCATTGGTTGTCCAAATCAAGTGTCGGCTACTGGTGACCGGCTTTGGTCACCATCGAATTGGAAACAAATGTCCAGGAGGTCCAGAATGAGCCTCTGGTACCCCAAACTCCTGTGAGAAGGTCACAAAGGGTAAGTAAACCTCCAAAAAGATTTACACCTTCTCTATCTTATTTATTATTGAATGATAATGGTGAACCAGAAATTTTTGAAGAAGCAATGTAGGATGAGACCCACGTTCAATGGGAGCATGGCATGGATGAGGAGATGGACTCCTTGGAACAAAACCAGACTTGGGATTTGGTTAAGTTTCCAACATGTAAGAGGACATTGCAAAACAAGTGGGTTTACATGATCAAGGAAGAAGAGGGTGGACAGAAAAGGTACAAGGCAAGGATTTACATAGAAAGCAGGTATTGACTTTAGTGAAATATTTTTAGTTGCAGTAGATGATTTTCATTTAGAGAAACTAGATGTGAAGAAGTCTTTCCTTTATGGTGATTTGGATGAAGATATTTATATGCAGCAGTTGTTTGTGTATGAAGTCAAGGGTGAGGAGAAATTAGTATACATGTTGAAAAAGAGCCTATATGGGATAAAGCAAGCTCCAATGCAATAGTACATGAGGTTTTATAGTTTCATGCATGAGCATGGTTATTTGAGATGTGAATCGACCATTGTGTTTATTTCAAAATACTTGGAAATGGGAGCTATGTTAATTTGGTACTATATGGGGATGATATGCATATTGTAGGATCTAGTAAGAAGGACATTGGTGAGCTTAAATAAAAGCTAGCTCACACATTTACAATTAAGGATTTGGGAGCTGAAAAGAAACTCCTTTGCATGCAAATTCACGAGAGACAGGAAGAATAAGAAGTTATATTTTTCTCGGGAGGATTATATCTACAAGGTGTTAGAAAGAAGGATTATATCTAAAAGGTGATAGAAAGGGTTAAAATACAGAATTCAAAACCTATAAGTACACCTATGGTGGATACTTAAAATTGAGAAAATATCATTGTCCTTCATCACATGAGGATCTCAAATACATAACACGAGTACCATATGCTTCAAAGCGGTTGGGAGTCTCATGTATGTTATGGTTTGTACCAGACGGACATTGCAGGTAGTGGGAGTTGTGAGTAGATTTATGGCCAATCAGGTAAAGAACATTGGGAATCAATCCAATGGATACTCAGGTATTTAAGAGGGACATATAGCATACGGTTATGTTATGGAGGTTCGAGATATTTATTTATGTGGCTTTTTTATTCGGATATGGTGGAGATCTAGATAGATGGTAAAAGGAATACTACTGGATATATTTTCACAGTAGGTGGGATGGCGAATGAATGGATATTGAGATTGCAGAAGGTTGTGTCTTTGTCTACTATAAAGGTAGAGTATGTTATAGTTATAGATGCTAGTAAAGAGATGATATGGATGAGCAGTGTTCATGGAAGAGTTGGGAAAGGGGCAAGATGATTTCAAATTATTCGGTGACAATCGAGTGTAATTCATTTGGCAAAGAACTCAGTGTTTCATTCTAGAATGAAACACATTCAATTGAGATGTCACTTCATACGGTAGGTATTATAGGATGGGCAAGTTGAAACTAGATAAGATTCATACAAGTAAAAACCTTGTGGATATACTAATGAAGCCATTAGTGAAAGAGAAGTTGAAGCTACACTCCACTTCTGTCGGTCTTCAATTTTAGACTTGAAGAGGAAGAAACAAAGCTAAGGAAATGATCCAAGAATGACATTGTACAAGTATAGTGTAGTAATTTATCTCCAAGTGGGAGATTGTTGAGATGTGGAGCTCAATTACTTCAATTTAGCATGTTATATCAACTTTCTGGAAAACACAGTAACTAGCATCAGTTATGAAGGGACCGACATCAATCACCTATGATCGGCATCAATCAGCAAGTAGGAACCGTCATTGGTTAGGGATAACCGGCATTGGTTACCTATGCATGAGTGTTTTATTTAACTCATAGGAATTAGATTTTAGTATTAAAGAAGATATATTGATTGTAATTACATGGCTAAGTTCCCTAAGTTTGTATAAGGTATTTATAAGCTAGAAATATAGGGTTAGAAGAGAGAGTTAATGATTATTGTGAAAATAATTGTGAGAGATAATTCTTGGAGAAGAAGGAGAAGCTTGAGAGAAAGAAAGTATTGTACATCGTGAGAGGTGGGAAAGATTGTAAATGTTCATAATATATCTTCTAAAATATTTGGATAATAGATTGGATTGTTTCTTGGTGGATGTATCCCAATTGGGTGAACCACGTTAAATCTAGTGTTGATTTATATCTCTTATTTTTATATTTCTTCGGTAGAATATCTACTTTTATTGCATGTATTCTTAGATATGATATATTATTTATACAAACTCGTGTGCTAATCCCAATAGCTAGTTAAAATTGAGTGGGTTGAATGGTGAAGTGGAGATAAGTGGAGGGTGAGTGGATAATTAGCTATTTATTTATTTAAATAGCTAATTGCATTAGCTAAGGGATATAAGTGTATGGTTTAAGCATGATAAAATTAATTAAATTAATTATAAAGGGATGTGGTTGAATTCTAATGGAATATGAAATGGTAATGATCTAGAATGCATTCTAGAGTTAATTTGGAATATTATGAAAAGGATAGGGATAGTTAGGAATTCTTATAAATAGGTATGTATTTTAGGGTGTCTACATTTGCCTCTCTTTAAAATGTTATACAAAGTAATAACATTTTAAAGATAGTAGACACATGTAGATCAATGAGTGGAGGATAGGGAAGCATGGTGGACCTACATGATATGCCCTAGCGAGTTTAGATGTTAAGGAATACCCCTCAAGTGGATGGGTGACATAGCAAATTAGTGGATAGCCGTTGGATAGGAATAAGGAAAAGGCGAGATAAGTTAAGGAGTAAAAGGATGATGGGAGGGATTTTTCACATAGCATGAGCTTCTATTCGAGATAGTGAAAGTTAGATAAAACCTTATTTTACTATTACACAATATTGTCACTTTGTGAGTATTAAAGGATCGTGATTTTTAACCCATTATGTGTGTAAAACACACACACACACACACACACACACACACACACACACAAACAAAAGATAAAAAGTTAAAAAATATATACACGATAGATGTATGTAGCAAGGCTATAAATGAGCCAAGATGATAATGAATTACTTGTAATTGGTCATGAATAATAATAACAATGCAACACAAATATAAATAAATATAATTAACCATGCCCCTAATGTGTTCACATGTGATAATTAAGCAAATGTAGATGCCCCCAAGAAAGGATTCATGCAAGGGATTGGATCATACCAGAAAGTACGAGTTAAGAAACTCCTAATGACACTCTTATTAGATCCGGTTGAATATTGAGAAGGGTAGTTTCCCCCAAGCAAGGATACTGACATGCAAGGGAGATAATGAAAATCGACATTGCCTCAAGCGAGGATGGACGTGAGGGATAAGACCGATTTTACTTGCCCCCAAGTAAAGATACATGCAAGGGGTAAGATAATTTGATGTGATAGTTGTAAGATGGTTGGAACGATCACTAGGATAGGAGTTAAAAGTTTTATTTCATTGAGTTGTGTTGATTTGTTGGGATTTTTATGTTTTCTTGTAAATTTTAGGATTATGTGATTATTTGAATGCTTTTAGGATTTTAAATTATTTGATTTTTTTGGATTTTTAGGATGTTTTTAATTTTTTGTATTTCTTGAATTTTTTTAAATGTTTTTTTTGGATTTTTTATATTTAAAATGTTTTTGGATTTTTAAAATATATGAATGCCAATGAGAAAGGAAATGTGTCCCTAGATGTACAAGCATTGTACAAATGAATAAGCTCATTTAGTCCAAGGATGAAAACCGGTGGATGCAACCAAACATGGTTGTTGTAACATGGGATACACATCCTAAATATAAGGAACACGGGACAAAAAGTGGTTTAGAATTATGCAGCAAGTGGAAGAGAATGAAGGTACAAAGCAATAGGTTGTGATCATATGCCCTGACATGAGGTATATTCTTAAAGGATCTAGCAATATAAATTATTCATTTGAACCATATTCATTGGTTGTTTGAGCTCTTTTCCATCTTTAAAGGATAACTTGTATGCACTAGACCCAAATTTAGTAGTAATAATGTAAGGTCCCAACCAATTAGGTTCAAATTTTCCTTATTTTTCATGCTCCTTAGTTGTATTCTTTTTATTTTATTTGAGTATAAGATCACCGATTTTAAACTCTCTTGTTTTGATTCATTTTTTATAGATGTGATAGAGTCGATTCGATACACTTTTAAATGATCCAAGGCATGAATTTGCTTCTCATCTAAGAGTTCTAGTTCTGCAAGGTGCGCTTGTCTGTAATCATCTTCATGAACCATGTGTTGTAATGATATGTGAAGGGATGGGAGATTGACTTCTATTGGTAATACTGACTTGAGTCGTGTAAAAGGGAGAAGGGAGTGGCTCTAGTTAGAGTACGGTATGAGGTGCGATAGGCCCATATGGAAGAATATAGTTGTGTATACCAATTTCAATTATACTTATCAACAATCTTTTCCAATATTGATTTTATCATTTTATTGGATTTTTGACTTGGCCATTACATGGCGGATAGTATGGAGTTGACCACTAGAGTTGGATATGAAATCCGTTGACTAGCTCTTTGACATTTTTGTTAAAGAGGTAATGTAGATATCCAAAATTACATACTTGTTCCCATTACTATCTCAATTCACATCCTAGTCTATACCCCTTTTACGATTGATTAATCCAATTAATTAATCATGCACATTACACCCCTCATATTAATCAAATTAGTCCACAACACACTTTAGCTATGTTAATCATCATTTATTAAACAAATGATTAATTAATTATCTTGCACATTGTAGTCATTTAAATTAGTTACTTAAATAGGAAAATAAACCTATTTTCCTAGTCAAACTACCACTTAGATGCCTAGTCAACTACCACTTCCTCATTTTAGTTAACTACCCTTGAACTTTAGTTCCTCATTCTAGTCAACTCAACTTGAACTCCACTTCTAGATTCCTAGAAAGGAGGGGGAAATAGAGTTGTACATGCAATTATCTTCCCGAGATGAAACATTTGTTATTCCAAATGTCTACTACCCCTTAGAAGTTGTAACTATCGTTATCGAGTCTACTTGTTAACCCCGATGATTACAATTATGACCTAGAGCTTAGTCAAACTCTTGTAATCACTTCCAACTACTACTTAGCCTCTATAAAACAAGCTTTACCCTTTGTAAATCCCTTGGATTCTTGCACAATAACTCTGTCAATTTTGCTATCTAATATCTGCATATTGGAATCCATATCCGGGACAAATATCTACTCATACCATTTTCAAAATCCCCATTTGGATGTCACTTTCAAGAGCACCCATAATTCAAATATCAAAAAGATTAAACAAGTCCAAGTGCTTCTACGATCTTACTTGAGGTTTGTAAAAGATTCTTAGAGAAGGTATAATATCTACTTATATTTATTTTGTTTTTTTGTCTATTAATTTCCCTTGCTCACATTTTAGCGTCTCATTAATCCTCCCACATTTTCAGTCATGTATGTTTCAATTTTTATTCATATTTTAGTGTAGATTTTAATTTTTACTAACCATTATGTATCGGTTTTTATCATTAACATTTGTTCGCATTATTTTGTTTAAAGGATAATTTCAGAGCACTTGGAAGCATAAATCAACATTTATAAAAAAAAATCCATTCTTATGTTGTTTAGTTAGTTTATTTCGACTCTTTTGTAGGCGTTTACATGACTTTTTAGAAAGAGGAAATCAGATTTATATCACAAAAAAATTAGTACTTTTGCCTCTAGAATTAGCATATTATTTTAGTTATAGCTAAATTTGGCTTATATGTGCTAAACTTGGGGAAATTGTTTTCATGATCATATATTTTTTTACATTTTTGACCCAAAAAAATTTGAGCTCTGTTATAATCATACAAAATAAATTCAAAAAAATTAAAAAAATTTAAAAAATCCTCATTGCCTAACTCCCCTACAACTCAAAGCAAGATGGCTCACCGAGCTGGTTCCCTATCCCGACCCCCTACCCACTCCCTCCCTAACTACCTAGCTCCGGTGAGTTAGCTCAACAAGCTAACTCCCGACCCCAACCTAGCCTACCCCACCCTATGACCTAACACACCTGCGAGCTAGCTCAATCATGACCCCAACTCCCATGCCCGACCTAGCCTACCGATCCTCCTCACATCCCAACTTGGTCATGACTCATCCCCATCCCCCTCCGCATACATCACACCCCCGACCTCGGATCGACATACCATTATGATTTAATTTAAATTGTTTTAAATCTTAATTTGAGTAATGATTTAATTTAAATTGAATTAAATATTATTTGAGTAACTTACTGTAACTAATGATATAAAGATGATAATATATAGTAATGGACCAGAAATAATTATTTAATGATGTAAAACCCTAAGTAAATTAAAGGGGAGATGACTTAGCTAATTTTGTGCAATCTAGAAATGATCTAGGCGAGTAACTCTTGTAATAGGCTGGAAATAACGTCGTAAAGGCTTGATGAATATTCAAAAGTATAGAAATATGAAGGAAAAAAACACCCACAAGAGGACAGTAGCGCCTTGGATTCTAGTGTCCGATCCGGGTGCTAGTGTTCATTTAGATTCTCAAGTTAAAAAAAAAAATTAGAAGGTATTCGCTCCAATATTCATTTTGTCACTCTAGCTTCATTGTTAGGGTTCGATCACACATGTAACCTACAAAACAAATTTCTACCTACACATGTCCACAAACCATGTTAAGTCTAATAAAAAGATGTAGAATGTGAAGTTAGACCTGACCCTCATGGTCACTGTAAGAGTGAACTAACAACCAAGCACTTGCACTAAATCTCGAGACTCCATGTAGTTCTGTTTGTATGTGTGTGTATTGATGCCCTAGGTTTCCCTTGTGCAAATTATATTATGATAGCAAACTAGATCTATATTGTTCCAAGTATGCAAATGAGTGAGATGGAATAGAATGAACTTCCCCTCCTATGTTGTGTATACATAATTATGCATCCATTGTCCCTTGTGTGGATGTGCTAGATGGATGCTTTGTAATGCTCTTATGCCTTTGGATGCAAGCTTGGGTGATAGTAGATAATTCTCAGTGCTTGGTCCCCTTATTTTGGAGAAGTAACTAAGTATATATATGATTCCCTAGTTTGAATTTTGTAATTAAAAACTGGAAGGCTGACCCAAAGTACTAAAAGATGCCTAAGATGTAAAAGAGACCTAAGAGGGTAAGAAATGGATAGAGAGGGTCGGGAGTTCTAGGAGGGACAGAGGTGACTAGTCACTTCTTTCCTATCTAGGCGCTAGTGTCTGAGGCCATCAAATATAAATAAGTCAAGTTCGACCAAGTTTATGATGTGTAAATTCAATAAGTATTGAGTTGTGGAGCTTAATTGCTTAATTGACATACTTTTACAAATTTCTTTGGAATACACAAGTGGATCGACAAGGCGTCGGTCACCCATGAACCGGTATCGATCAGAAAGAAGGAATTGGCATCGATTATGGATAACCGACATCGGTTAAGGCTAGCTGACATTGGTTTCCTGTGTGTGACTACTATAATTAAGTTGTGGGAATTAGATCTATCTTTAGCTATAAAGTGAATCTAATGGTTGTAATTGCATAGCTAAAGTTCCTAATCTTTGTAGATGCATATATAAGAATAAATTTAGGGTTTAGAAGGTAGAATTTAATTGAGAATAGAGATAATTTTTCATTTGAGAGAAAATAAAAATGTGTAGAGAAGAAAGTACATGACATCCAAGAAGGTGTGGAAGATTACAAATCTTCATTATATTTCCTCTGTGATAATAAATTGGTTATTTCTTAGTGGATGTAGCCCACACTAGGTGAACCACATTAAATATTGTGTATTGTTTCTTCTTTTTTATTTCCATATTGATTACTTGTATTCTTAGATCTTATTAATATATATGTACAACTGGTGTGCTAACCCCAACAACTGATATCAGAGCATATTTGTTTGAGGGTTGTGTGTGTTGACAGATTTACTCACAAAGGGATTTCTGATTGAGTGGGAGCAAATAAATGGGAGAAGAAGGAAAATTTAGAGTAGATAAATTTGATGGTCGTGACTATCTATTATGGAAGATGCAGGTGGAGGATTATCTGTATTAGAAATATTTATACTTATTGTTGGATGAGAAGGCAAGACCTGTAAAGATGACTAATGAAAAATGGAAAAATCTTGATAGAAAGGCTCTAGGATCTATGTGATTGATTCTGCAAAGCATTTATGTATTCGAATATTACCAAAGCGGGATTTATGGTAGAGTTGATGAAATCTTTAGCAAGTCTATATGAAAAACCAAGTGCTTCAAATAAATTATATTTGATGGAAAAAAATTAATTTAAATATGCAATAACATGGATCGCATCAAGTCATTTGAATGATTTTCGGTCTATTGTAAATACATTAAAATCGGTTAGTATTCCATTTGAGGATGAAGTGAAAGCACTTTTATTATTATGCTCTTTTCCATATAGTTGGGATAACTTGGTAATGGTTGTTAGTAATACAATGTCTACTACTAATGTTTTAAAGTTTGATGATGTGGTTAGTATAATCCTGAATGAATAAATACGTAGGAAAAGTATAGGAGAATCATCATCTGGGAATGCTTTGAATGTAGAAAGTAGGGGAAGGCAGAAGGAGAGATCCAAGAGCAAGAATAATGGGAAATCAAAGTCTAAGAATGGAAGATCTAAATCCATAGGTAGAGGTATAATCTGCTAGAATTGTGGAAAGAAAGGTCATGCAAAGAAGGATTGTTGGTTTAAGGAAAACAAAGAGAATGTACCAGAGAAAGGTAAAGAGGCAAATGTTATTACAAAAGAGGTAATGCAAGATGCCCTAATTATCTCCTTGGATAATAAAATTGAGTCATGGGTTTTAGATTCAGGAGCTTCTTTCCATGCTGACCCTAATAAGGGTTATTTTAAGAAATTATGTTCAGGGTAATTTTGGGCATGTTTGTTTAGGAGATGATGAACCATGCAATATTACTGGTAGAGGTGAAGTTCATCTTAATTTTCAAAATGGAAATAAATGGATATTGAAAGATGTGAGGCATGTTCCAAGCCTTAAAAGAAATATAATTTCTGTAGGACAATCCTATGAAAGCTGGTTTCATGGTTACACTCATAGCTTGAATCTTGAAAAGTTACTAGGGATCTCTTGTTGTAGCAAGATGAAAGAAGGTAGGATCATTGTATTTATCTACCTATATTACTGATTATTTTTCTTTTTTATCTACTTTAGATTCAGATATAAGCATGTGGCAAAATTGGCTAGGCCATATGAGTGAAAAAGGCATACAAATATTAAAGGCAAAGGGTAAGTTATCATATCGAAATGTGTAGATCTTGATTTTGTGAGCATTGTATTTTTGGAAACCGAGAAGAGAGTGAGACTTCTCAAAGTTGGGGCAACAAAGAAGAATCATAAATTGAATCTTGTACACTCATATATGTGGGGACCATCCCAGGTAGCTTCTCATGGAGGATCCCAATACTATGTTACTTTCATTGATGATGCCACAAGAAAGGTATGGGTTTATTGTATTAATCATAAATCTGATGTTTTTGAAAAATTTAAAATATGGAAATCCCTTGTGGAAAATGAATCAAATTCAAATTTAAAATGCCTTACATCGATAATGGTGGTGAAATCTTGCAGCAAGGCTTTCAATTATTATTGTTCAGTAAATGGAATACATAGAGAAAGGATGGTTCCTAGAACACCACAGGAGAATGGTGTTGCAAAGAGAATGAATAGGAAAATCATGGAATGTGCTAGAAGCATGAGGATACATATTGGATTTCCCTTACAGTTTTGGGTGGAAGCAGTAGACACGGTGGTTTATTTGAATAACCATGGACCTTCAAGTGCACTAAATGGTGGAATACCATAAGAAGCTTGGACTAGGAAATAGTTAGATCTTTCTTTTCTTATAGTATTTGGCTCAAGAAGATTTTTTCATATTGATAAGGAAAATATAAAGAAATTGGATGTTAAATCAAAAATATGTACTTTCATTGGTTATGGCTCTAGTGATTTCGGATTCTAGTTTTGGGATTTAAAAGGTTCTAAGATAATTAGGATTCGTGACATTGATTAGAATGAAAAGATAATATATAGGGATCAAGTTTTGGTACCCAAAGGTGAACCAGTGGAGAATTTTGTGGATGAAAATGAACTCTCAGATTTAAAATTAACACCTACATGTTTACATAGTAACATGTATCAATTTACCCCCGACATCGGCATCAATCCCCTGTACCGGCTTCGGTTCTGAGAGAAAGGCGGCATCGATTAGATAAACCGGCATTGGTAGAAGGTAAGCGGAATTAGTCACTTTTAAGTAGATAAAAATCTATAGGATGATCAAATTGAGCCTCGGCACCCCAAATCTCAGTGAGAAGGTCACAAAGGGTAAGTAGACCTCCAAAAATATTTTCACCTTCCTTGTCTTATTTATTATTGACTAATAGTGGTGAACCAAAAAGATTTGAAGAAGCAATGCAGGATAAATCCCACAAGCAGTGGGAGCATGGCATGAATGAGGAGATGGACTCCTTAGAGCAGAACCAAACATGGAATTTGGTTAATTTTTCAATAGGTAAAATAGCATTGTAGAACAAGTGGGTTTATAGGATCAAGGAAGAAGAGGGTGGAAAGAAGAGATACAAGGCAAAGCTTGTAGTAAAGGGATTTACACAGAAAGCATGTATTGACTTTGGTGAAATATTGTCTCTTGTTGTTAAGATGACTTCTATTCACACTATGTTGATTTTAGTTGCAAAGAGAGGATTTTCATTTTGATAAACTTGATGCCAAGATAATATTTCTTCATGGTGATTTAGAGGAAGATATTTATATGAATAAGTCACTGGGTATGAAGTCAAGGGTAAAGAGAAACTTGTGTGTAAATTGAAAAAAATCCTATATGGGCTCAAGCAAGCTCCAAGGCAAAGGTATATGATTTTTGATAGTTTCATGCATGAGCATGGTTATTTGAGATGTGAATCGACCATTGTGTTTATTTCAAAATGCTTGGAAATAGGAGCTATATTATTTTGGTATTATATGGAGATTATATGCATATTGCAGATCTAGTATGCAGGACATTGGTGAGCTTAAATAAAATCTAGCTCACACATTTGCAATGAAGGATTTGGGAGCTGTAAAGAGAATCATTTGCATACAAATTCACATAGATAGGAAGAACAGGAAGTTGTATTTGTCTCAAGATCATTATATTAATAAGGTATTAGAAAGGTTTAATTTACAAAATTCAAAATTTGTAATTACACCTATGGTTGGAAACTTCAAATTGAGAAAATATCAGTGTGCTACATCACACGGGGATGTTGAGAACATGGCATGAGTTTTGTATGCTTCAAATAGTTGGGAGCTTGATATATGATATGGTTTGTACCGGACCACACATTACCTGCATGCAATGGGAGTTGTGAGAAGATTTATGGCTAATCCAGAAAAGAGCATTGAAAAGTAGTCCAATGGATTCTTAGGTATTTGAGAGAGACATCGACATTCTATTATGTTATGGAGGGTGAGATACTTCTTTACGTTGCTATGTGGATTCAAACATGGCTGGTGATTTGGATATAAGGAGCACCATTGGATATGTTCCCACATTAGGTGGCACGACAGATTAGCTAGATTTCTAGATTACGAAGGTTATGGCCCTGTCTCATCTGCAGAAGCTAAGTATGTTGCAATTACATAAGCTAGAAAGGATATGATATGGATGATCGGGGTCATGGGATAGTTGGGAAAGGAGCAAGAGGATTATAGATTGTATAGTGATATTCAAAGTGTAATTCATCTAGAAAATAACTCAACATTTCATTCTAAAATGAAACACATTCAATTGAGATATCACTTCATATGGCAAGTATTGGAGGATGGGAAACTGAAGTTGGAGAAAATTCATACAAAGGAAAATCCTACGGATATGCTAACGAAGTCATTGGAAAAGGAGAAGTTGGAGCTACACTCCACTTTTGTTGGTCTTTGAGTTTGAGACTTGAAGAGGGAGAAACATGCCAAGGAAAGGATCGAGACAAAGGAGTTGTATGGTATAGTGCAGCAATTTATCTCCAAGTGGGATATTGTTGAGTTGTGGAGCTTAATTACTTCACTGACATACTTTTGCAGACTTGTTGGAATACACGAGTAATCGATGTCATCACCCATGGACTGGTATCGGTCAGGCAAGGATGAATCGGCATCAGTTAGGGATAATCGTCATCAATTAAGGCTAACTATTATCAGTTTCTTGTGCATGACTACTATAATTAAGTTACGAGAATTAGATCTATCTTTAGTTTTAAATTGAATCTAATAGTTGTAATTTCATAGCTAAAGTTCCCTAATATTTTAGATGCATATATAAGCATAAATCTATGGTTTAGAAGGTAGAATTCAATTGAGAATAGAGATAAGTTTCCTTTTGAGAGAAAATAGAAATTTGTAGAGAAGAAATTACAGGACATCCAAGAAGGTCCGGAAGATTGAAAATCTTCATTGTATTTCTCTGTGATAATAAATTGGTTGTTTCTTAGTGGATGTATCCCACACTGGGTAAACCACGTTAAATCTTGTGTATTTTCTCTTCATTTTTATTTTTTATTGATTACTTTTATGCTTATATCCGATTAATATATCTGTACAACCAATAAGGTAACCCCAACAATAAGAATACAAAATATAAAGTAAAATGCCCAAAAGGAGTTGTCAACCACTAGTTTTCTTACTTAGGAATCATGTATACATTAGTATGCTTTAGGACCTAGAAATGTACCCAAGTGCATAGATTTTGTGTCTATATTTTCCCCCACTTTATGTTGTTGAGTGAATATTTGATAGCATAAATTAAATAGAAGATGTATACCTTGTAATCCTATAGAGAATAGTGTTGCCAATAGCATGCTGAGTGGACAAGTGAAGCATGAAGTGATCGTAATGTGAAGCGTGGAGACTAGGAAAGGGAATTAGACCCTAGGGGTGAAGTGTATGCATAGTAGTGTGTTATTGGAGCTTGTGCTTGCTGATGTGAACTACTTCTTGTTGTGTATTAAGGATGGACCTACAAAAGAAGAGAAAAAGAGTAATAAAATTTATGAATAATCAAAGTAACATGTGCATAAGTAAGTAAAAGTGTAAAAGTGTGTAAAAGGAAAGTGTGCACCTAAGGTATAGGAGAGTAAAATATAGAAAAATTGTTCTAATTTATTTGGAGATCTTTGCTAAATTTGTTGCTGATTGGGTGATATCATGCCAAGAATGAGTTTTTGGGCGATCCCATGACAAGGATGAGTTTTGGGTGATCTCACGCCAAGAGAGTTTCTTAGGCGATATCGCACCAAGAGAAGAGTGTTGGGGAGACAGTTTGTTTTTTCTCTTCATCCATGAAGCTTCCCAATAGTCACCACTATAGATGGTACATCCCTAATTTGTAACTTGGTGTTCCCATTGTTCTCGTTGTTCTGTTGTTCTTATTTTTCCTCTTATAACTTATTGTAATTGATTGAATGCATTATGTAATCGGAGTCAAGTGCACATCTTGGAGAATTTTAGTGTAAATTGTTGAAGAATGTGTTGAACTAATAAATTGACTATTTTTTCCCCTAGGACACAAGCATCCAAGGGTGGAAAAAATCACCCACCGCTTCTGATCAACTCATGGACACTATTTTATGCTCTATATCTGTGATCGAATTTTGATTCGGACTACTCTATAACCGTGTTCATGTACCAATTTTTACTATTTTGTGTTTTTCTGGAGCTTTAAGCTACTGTGAGGGTGATTTTTTCACCCAAGAAATGCCCCTTCTCGTTTGGGGTCATGTGACAACTGTAGGAGAATACTGCCCAAAGGAGAGAACTTGAATCTGATATGCATATCCGAGAGTGGATACTACTGAGGTGTAGGTGATGTGCATTGTAGAAACCAAGGCACATGCAAACAAGATAGGCTAGTAACAAGTGTGAGTGTAAAGTAACTAGTATGCATATTAATGCAAGGTAACAAACGACCGGGAAGAAAAGATGGACATGAAACATGGGTTTCATACATGGGACATCGCTCACAATGTCATAATAAAATCATGACCAAAGTGACCAAGTGTAAAAAAATGATCAAG
The DNA here is from genome assembly GCA_018340775.1 of Taxus wallichiana var. yunnanensis. Classification (NCBI taxonomy): domain Eukaryota; kingdom Viridiplantae; phylum Streptophyta; class Pinopsida; order Cupressales; family Taxaceae; genus Taxus; species Taxus wallichiana. Next base: position 24,464,279 of record CM031243.1, on the reverse strand, counting down.
AAAAACATAAGGCATAGCACTGCAAACAATGGAAAACAATAACAACTAAAATGTGACATGAGATAAACATGGTTGTATTGATTCTACAAGTAAAATGCTACACATGAAGTACCCGTTCGCATGTCGAAATATAATTAGTGTGTCAAAGCATGTATAGATCAGCGAGAAGGAAAATGATAGTGCTAAGAATAGGTAAATATTATAACAATAGGACATGTGATGTATAGAGTATGAGAATGGAAAAGGTAGATGTCCTAAGAGCCTCGGGATCTGGTAAAGGGTAGTGTCAAGGATCATGAATCGTGTAAGAATATGTAAATGTCCTAAATTCACCTCAAGATACCAAGTGAACGTGTATGTGTATATATAAAAATTTAATGGCATACTAGTATCCAGCTGCATAGGAAATAAAGTGCAACATGTAAGTAGTATAAGCTAACAAGAGTAAATGTAACCAAGATGTTCGAATTATGTATGAGTGTGATGGTGTGTTAATATGTAGTATGTGAAGATGATAGGAGTAGTTTTTCCTCCCAGCAGATGTGTGTAAAATGAGGTTTATTTAGGAATGGTCCCTCAATAGTCAAGTATGAACCATGAAACTAGAGTGTGTCATCGGGTAATGAATGTATTTTATGAGAGTACATGTTAGGAAATATGTAACATGAAGCACTCGCACATAAATTTTAGAAAAATTAAAAGATGTGAGGCTCATGGAAGAAGTGTGCCCTCAATATTCAAGTGTGAACCATATCACTAGAGTGTGTCATTGGGTAATGAATGTAGTGTATGAGAGTAGATGCTAGGAAAGATATAACGTGAAGCACTGAGTGTGAAGTGTAGAAAAATTAAATGATGTGAGGTTCATGGAAGAAGTGTTCCCTCAACATTCAAGTGTGAACCATAGCACTAGAGTGCGTCATCGGGTAATAAATGTAAAGTATGTGAACCAACGATGTGGTAATGCTAGGAAAGATGTATCATGAAGCATAAAGCGTGAAGTGTAGGAGATAAGTTATGAGTGGGAAATATAGACATCAAATATAGTTGAGGGGATGTGTGATGCCCCAAGTGTTTATATCAAGAGATATTTGTAAATAGATGTGATCGTTGTGAAAAACAATAAACAAAGTGTGTATAGTGCATGAAAGGATGTATATTGTATATAGAGAATAGTATGTGTGCCATGAATAGAAGGATCTGTAAGTAAGCATGAGTAGAAAATAGCATATGGAATGTCATAGGAGTGGAAAGTGAAGCCATAAACATATATAAATGTACCAAGGTGTGCCCATAGTGTAGGAAAGAAAGAGTGATGCTAGAAATATTGACTTGAAGTACAAAGTAAAAGTAAGGTATAGGTATGTATGCGAGTAGTATGTATAGGAAGTTTTTATTAGAATGTGCGACCATGTGGGGAATTTGATGCCCCCAAGTGTGTGAGTTATGGAGATATGTTTGATTATGTGAGAGAGACCATGCCATGGTGGAAGATGTTGAAGTGGGTCAAGAGTATCAGTATTAGTGTTATGAGGATTAGATTCATCAAAGTAAGTTGTAGCATTGAGAACAAATGGAAAATGTTTTGTGTTATGGTAAGGGGTAGAATGGTTTTAAGTCCCCATGTATTCTAGTAAAGCATCATTAGTAAGGAAAGTGTCCAATTTAGACAAAGTGGGAGAAGTGGAATCACTAATAGGCTCAGGGTATAGTGAAGTAATGCAAACCTTGGGAGAATATGTTGTGGTAATAAAAGGAGTCGGCGGAGGGAGAAAATTGATGCCAAGTTTGGTGGATTGTGTGGGAATAGAAAGAGGATATGTGAATCCCTTTCCATTTTCTTAATCCAAAGTGCATTGAAACCATAACGAAGCATATACTAATACCAGGACCATACTTTGTGAAATTAGGAGGAGATGTTAAAGTAGGGGTTTTAGGTGAATGATCAATAGTGTTGCAAAAGGAAAATGGGGAGGGATATGCTAAGGCCTCATAGACCACACCCTGGTATAGGAATTTAATACGCGCATGAAGGGTTGAAGGGACCACATGCATGGCATGGATCCAAGGTCATCTAAGAAGAATATTATAATTAATATTATTAGGCATTACATGGAATAAGACGGTAAAATTGCATGGTCCAACAAGTAATATGAAGTTTGATTATACCTAAAACCTTTTTAGGAATATTACTAAAGTCATGGATAGAAATAGATGAGGGAGTTAGGGACGCTTCAGAAATTCCAATTTGTTGAAGGAATGCTAGATTGCAAATGTTAAGACTAGATCCATTATCAACTAAAGCTCGCTTAACCCCTATTTTATTGATACAAACTTGAATGTAGCAGGTGGATCATTATCTAAAATAGATTGAGAAGAAATTTCAGTAGATGTAAAGGTAATATGCTCTTCATTAAAAGATAATGTTGTAGTGAATCTATGATACACATACTTAGGAGAAGTGTTAGGATGAAGGTAAGTGTTAAACAAAAAGGATTGTATTTTTGTGCACATTCAGGATTAGCCTTCAAAAAATGGGGAGAGAGACACTCATGTTGGTGAAAATGGAAAGATCCAAGGGTATCTAGGGTTACAAGAAAGATGGAGGTAATATGCAATACTAAGATCTAGTGTGCAAATAAGGATTTGAGTGTTCGATTCTAAGTTGGGGTTCACCAAATGATTTTTTTAAAATTGATTTAAATATTTATTTAAGAGTAATGATTTAATTTAAATTGAATTAAATCTTATTTTAGAGTAACTTACTATTTTTTAGATAAGGTAAAAAAATTGGTTTTGAAGGGACCCAAAAACCTATACAAAAAAGAGACTAGATAGCAACAAAGCCACCAAAAAGAGACAAGGTACACAAAGTCAAATAGACTTGACCAACCGTGCAACCTTGAACAAGGCACGACCTATACCAGTCTACATAGTAACGATTTTTTTTTACAAAAATACATAAAAAGCCATAATAACAAGATTAATAAAACCTAACACAGAACCAAGACTGAAGTGTAGCAAAAGGATCGCCATCAGTTCACCTTGCTTGAGGAGGCTCTAATTCTAGTTCTCACACTAGGCCCTCTATCCATGGCAGCCCCCAGTTCATCTTTCCATGAGATAGTGACATTTTTAGGGGTATTCATAGTAGGATCCTTGCCTTCCATTTCCATGATCTCATCATCCTCCGAGCTGCTCATCTCCAGACGCATTTTACTCGTTCCTTCCTCTGCAACTTCATATTTGGAAATTTAGTCTGAAGGATAGATATTATTTGTTATTTCATGATGATTTCCGCATTCAGCCCACCTATTCTCTTATTTTGCACCTCAATTTTTCTATGACACTCCCTCACTTCTTGAACAAGATTTTTGTTTACCAAAAGGATCGTATCCATCGTAGATTCCACCCTAAGAATTTGAGCTTCCCAATCCACCATGTCTCTGTCCCTTTCCTTGCTAGCATCACTTTCCCCATCGTCTTTATCACCCCATTTCATATTGCAGAGGATATTAAATGATATGTCATCTGGGTTGTCCCCTTTTTTCCTACAATTTATATGTTCAACAAGGGTTTCATTATCTGATTCCACCTCCATGTGATTGGGAGGTTGGGGAGGGAGCAGGGGTTTACCTTTCTGATACATAAGAATAATCAACCCATGATGCAAAGGATTATCCACTTTCTCATTTTGGTAGTCATTGATAGAAGAAGTAAGGGATCTAAGGAGAAAAAACGTAAAACTCATAGCTTGATTCCTGCACATGTAGTTGAGGATAGACAAGTGGTAGGAAAATATCTTTCTAAATTTTCCTTCTAAGGTAAGATACTTCATGACCATAAGACAAACATTTAGCAATTCTTAGGGAGGTAACTTCTCACAATACCATCATCAAACATGAGGATTCTCTCTTTAGGGCAAAGAAAGTGGAGATTTCATGCTTCACCTGGATTTATCTTTAAAAAGTTTGAGACCTTCCATAGATAAACCCATGGCTTCAGCTATAGAATCTTTAGTGACTAAAATCTCCATACCCCTCATTTTTACACATCCCCCATCCCAAGCATTACCAAATTTGATAGCAAGTTGAGGGTCATTACCTTTGAGCTTCTTGATGTAATTGGATAACCCACCCCTTCGCAGCAGCCTCCACTGAAGTGGCATCCCTCTTGATATGGAGATATTTCGTTGGCTCGATTCAAACTCTATCACCTCCCATGCTTAACCTAGTACTTTTTCCGTATCTAGATGGAGAAGAAAGAAACTACAAGCCAAAAATAAAAGGATTAAACCCAAATTGAGGGTAAAGTCCCTTTCTAAACAATAATTTACCTTCCCACGGGGTCATTCCTTTGAATCTAGGGATTATCATTCCATATCACAAGATGTATTGTCATCATTAACCAAGTTTCTTATATTATTCCACGAAATTAGATCTCCCTACCAGCTCACCTTTTCCAGCAAGTCATTGCCATAATTAGCCAATCCATCAACAGGTTTATTTCCAACTCTATAAACATGGTTAATCTCCACCTTTTCAAATGATGCAAGCGAAGCCTAGCCCTGGTGATGATGTTATTGAGTTTCCAACTGGTACCCCCTTGTTGCTTAAGGGCATTGACAATGCATAGGGAATCTCCTTCAATTATCAGGGCCTTGATATTCATAGTGGCACATAGCTCGATACCCCATAGCATGGTCATGGCTTTAGTGTAGTTGTTTGAATGATTGCCCATAGGTCCTGCATAAGGTTGAAGGCACACACCAAAATGATCTCACATTAATACCCCTTCCCTAGCATGCCCCTCCATATTTTTGGCCAACCTATCAAAATTAAGTTTGAAACTACTCTTAGGCAGGAATCTCCAATTGACATTATATTTCCCGCCTCCACATCTTTTCTTTTATCCCAGTTAGTGGAGCTTATATTCAAAATGGTAATTTCTAAATCTGGAAAGGATTTTGAATATTTACCTTTGAAGGTCTATGTGTTATCTTTTAGAGACTAACTGATTTTCCTCACTACCTTCTTGAAACTAGAGCACTGATTACAAAAAATCCGGTTGTTTCTTTCAACCCAAATGCCCCAGAGAGTGTGTGAGAGAGCACATTTCCATATTTATTTGATAATATCATGATGGAAATTGAAAACCCGCTACTTTGGGAGGTTAGATATGTCCCCAGGAAGGAGTATCTACATATTAAACATTTCGAAATCTATTGAAAAAATATGGTAAGCATATGTACATTCCAAGAAAAGATGATTGGCAGATTCTTCTTGAAGTTTGCATAGACTACACCTATTAATGAGAATCATGCCTTTTCCTTAGTTTTCCTCACCAAAATTTTCTTCTAGACCACTTCCTAATAGAATAAATTAATTTTGGGTATAAGAATTTTATTCCATATTTTCTTTCAATAACCATTAGCTTCAATTTTCTCAAAATTCAACAAATATCCAAACTTCACCTCATAATTCCTGGAATCCATGTCCCTCCAAATCAGTTCATCCTAAAATTTTCTATGAGGGATGTGGCAGTACTTTATTTCATTATTTAGGACTTCAAAATGGAATTGAGGACCTATGTAATTCGGAGGAGGAATTATTTGTAACCATCTTCTCTCATCTGTCCAATAATCACACACCCGCTCTTTGTATCCTCGTCTATAAAATTGGAAGAGGTTCATCCAAGGTTCTTCAAGCTTTAAGGGCTTATTTATGATCCAAGGATCCTCCCAAAATTTTATATTTATGTCATTCCCTAGATTCCATTTTGTGCCTTTAACCAACAACTTCCTAGCTTGAACAAGATTGTTCCAAAAATAGATCCTTTTGGAAGTTCCTGATCCGAGAAGAAACCAAAAGTGCCGCCAACATTTCACAAATATTTCACCTTTAAAATATCAATCCAAGTACCTTCTTCTTTATGCATTCTCCACCCTATTTTGGCTATAAGATCTTGATTCATCATCTACAAGTTTTTTATCCCTAGACCTCCCTATCTTTTTGTCTAGTGACCTTATCCCAGGCTATCAGTGGAATCCTAGACTTGACCTCCGAGCTAAACCATAAAAATCTCTTTTGGATGCTCTCAATGGATCTTCTGATTTTTGTGGGAATAATGAAGATTGACATTGTGTAAATGGAAAACCCCTGCAAAAAATGTGAAGCAATTGGGCCTTTCATCTCATGACAATAAGGATCCTTTCCAAGAAGCTAATTTTTGTGGAATCTTTCAATAACTTTATTCTATCTTGTGTCATCCAACTTACTCCCACAAAGTGGCATTCCCAAGTAATTATCTCGGGAGAGACTTTATGTTGCACTCCAGAATATTGGCTAATATTTTCTTTTGTTGTTTGTTGACATTGATGAAGAAGCAAAAACTCTTGTGAAATTTCACTTTTTGGCCCGAAACTTACTCATATTTTCTTATGATGTCCTTGAATGATCAATCTTCCTAAACTATAGCCTGGACGATAAGAACCATGTCATCCAAAAATTATTTAAGGCATTGGTTATCCACTCCATTAGCCACCTTAACACCTTCTAATCAACCTTCACCTTTAGATTTTGAGCACAATTCTACTCAAGGATTCTACCACAATGATATAGAGGAAAGGTGATAGTGGATCCCCTTCCTAAGACCCCTTTCCACTTTGAAAAATCCTTGGGGTTTTCCATTGATGATGACCGAGAACATGGGTGTAGAGGTACAGTGCTTGAATCATCTTGATGAAGTGAGGGTAAAAGCCCAGTTTGTGTAAGAGAAGGAACAAAAAATCCATGATACCTAATCATAGGATTTTTGCATATCTAATTTGATGAGCATGGCTTCCCACTTGGATTTTTCCACGGAATGGATAGTTTCATGTATGGAGATGATGTTGTCTAGTATTTTTCTACCCGAAACAAAGGCACCTTGATTAGGAGAAACAAAGTTACTGAGAACCTCCCTCATTGGAAAGCCAAAATTTTTGATATGATTTTATACACATTCTTACATAGATCTGGTGGGTCTAAATTCTCCCAGATATTTAACTCCAAGACTTTTAGGTATGAGAGCTATGAAAGTATGATTGACTTGTTTGAGAAAATTACCAGATCTAAAAAAGTCTTGAACCACCACAACCACCTCTTTCTTCACTATGTCCCAATAAAGTTGGAAGAAAAATGTCGAGAAGCCATCAAGTCTAGGGTTTTATCCCCTTCCATTACAAAAAAATGGCCTTGATCTCCTCCTCTGAAGGAATGGCTATAAGGTCTTTCTTATTCTCAACACTTATGGCAGGATCAAAAATATTTAAAGTCTCTGTGACATATTTCATAGTGGGGAGATGTCCTCGATAAAAACTATTTGAAGAAGATAATGTTGTATTTGCAATATCATTATCCTTTGTTCCCACTACACCATCTTATTTCTTAATTTCTTTAATATGTCCTTTGTTATCCTTAATAGTGGTCAAAATGTGGAAAAACTTTGTATTCATATCTCCCTCTTTAAGCCAGTTAACCTGGGACTTCTATTTCTAGTAAATTTCTTCCTTACTGAGAATAGTGTGTAATTCAGAAAAGAGGACTTTTTCCTTTTCTTTGTCTTCAGTACTCCATACTCCTTCCATTATTTCTTCCATTTCCCTCAACTCCTCAATTAATTTTCTTTTTGTAGGAAGATGTTACCGAAGGTGTCTTTATTTCATTTTTTTATCTTATTCTTGACATTTTTTAGCTTAGCTACAACTTGAAACATACTATTACCTCTGGTGTTTATGTTCCACCATTCCTCAATCCTTTTTCATGCTCCGGATAGGTATTCAACATATTTTCAAACCTAAAAGGTTTATCTTTAATAATTTCCATTTCTCAAAAGCTTAGAAGGATCGGATTGTGATCAGAAACAACACGAGCTAAAGAAGATAGAGAATAATGTTGCTCCTGTAATCATTGATAATTAGCTAGAACATGTCTAATCTAATCTAAATGATATCTTCACCACTTCATTTCTTTTCCGGGTAGATTTAGGACTACTAAGCTCGAGGTTAAGAAAATCATTCTAGTAACTTACTATGGTTAATGATACAGATGCTAATATATAGTAATGGACAAGAAACATGCATTTAATGATGTAAAAACCTAAGCAAATGAGAGGGGGTGACTTAGTTGATTTTGTGAAACTGGAGATGATTTGGACCAAGTAACTACTTTGGAAAACAACGTGGTAAAGTATTGATGAAGATTTAGAAGTATAGAAATATGAAGGAAAAACACCTACAAGAGGATAGTAGTGCCTTGAGAGCTAGTGTCTGATCTAGGTGCTAGTGTCCACTTAGATTCTCAAGTTCTATTTTTTTCTAGGTCAGAGGGTCTTTGCTCCAATATTCATTTTCATGCTCCAATTTTAATGTTAGGTTCGATCGCACTTGTAACCTAAAAAAAGTCTACCTACACATGTCCATAAACTGCATCAAATCTAATAAAAAATATGCAGAATGTGGAGTCATACTAACCCAAAGAATCACTCGAAGAGGGAACTTATGAACGATTGTTGCACTACATCTCAAACTCCATGTAGTTCTATGTGTATGTGTTTGTAATTATTCCCTAGGTTGCTCTTGTGCAAGTTGTACTATGATATCGGGCTAGATCTAGATTGCTCTAAGTATGTAAATGTGTGAGATGGAATAGAATGAACTTCCCCTTCTATGTTTTGTATGTAGAATGATGCAACCATTTTCCCTTGTATGGATGTGCTAAATGGATGCTTTATAACGCTCTTTTACATTTATATGCAAGCTTAGGTGATAGTAGATAATGCTTAGTGTTCCCCCTTATTTTGGAGAAGTAACTAAGTATATATATGATTCCCTTGTTTAAATTTCACAATTGACCATTGGAAGCTCCGACCCAAAGTACTAAAAGATTCCCAAGAGGTAAAACAAACCCAAGAGGGAAAGAAAAGGATAGAGAGGGTCGGGAATGCCTAGGAGGGACAAGAGTGCCTAGGTACTTTTTCCTATCTAGGCGCTAATGTCCATGGCCATCAAAGATAAATAGGTTAAGTTCCACTAAGTCAGTAGGATGTGTAAATTCAATAAGAATGTAAAAGATAAAGCAAAAGTCCTAAAAAGATTTATCATCCACTAGTTTTTTTGCTTAGGAATCATGTATACAATAGTATGATTTAGGATCTAGAAATGTACCCAAGTGCATAGATTTTATGTCTACACGTTGTCATCCATAGTTGATGTCTCACCAACCCACTACCAAGTTGCAACCACGTTGCCACACCCCGTTGTCGAACCCTCTCCAAATATTGTCGCACCGCCGTCATATCCCCACCTAGCCACCCCCGCACTCACCCCCTTATCCGTTCATTCCACACCCAAGCACCAAGCCATCACCTACCCACCACCACATAACCATCATGTCACCCGACCATCCTCTTCGACTAGCACATTGCAAAAGCCAAGCAAAAAAACATAAAATAAAGCTAAGCCCTACAAGACCACACAAATGCACACACCACCAAAGAATACATGCACACCGAGTGAACAAAGCAAAGAAGTATTAGGTTAACATCGGGATAGCCTTTAGGTCATTTTATTTTACCTAGTTTAACATTAGGTTAGCTTTTTAACCTAAAGTTCAAACCTAGGCATAACTATTATTTACTTGTGTTTCTTCTCATTTAGGTCTAACCATTAGCCTTTATCCTTTTTTTTTAATTATATTATTTTCTTTTAAACTAATTTTTTTATTAAGATTTATTTTTAAGGATTAGTTATTAGTTAGTTGATTTGTTATTTTGATTAACTAATTAGCTTAATTAATTATATTAGGTCTTTCAAATTACTTAGGACCTTTTTTTTTTTTTTTTGTCAATTGTTCGTAAATAGACTAATTGTGAAACTTTCTTATGTATGATTATTAGATGTTTTTGTCCAATTATTTTCATTTTTGGCATTTTTGTAAACTTTTCATCATTTTTGCATAATCACTAATGTTTTGTGGAAGTTTTTTTCTTGTGTTTTATCATCTTCTTTTCATTTTTGTGAGACTAATCATGAAACGATCACACGTATGCTCTTTCCTCACACTTTCAAATTGATCTTGGAAATCAAAAATGTGATCATTTCTTATGTGTTTTTGGGAGTTAACTCTTTTCTTTCCTATTCCAAGCAACATCATGCATATGCTCTTTCCTTTTACTTTTTAAGTGATCTTATAAATCATAAATGTGGGTTCGCTTTATTTTCGTCTTGTACTCTCTACCTTATGAGAACTTGTTAATCCTTATTTGCAGGACCAAATCCACATGAGGTTACTCTTAAAATACTAATTGTAGGTTGCATTGAATGATGCTTTAAAATAGTTTACTAACTAAAGTTTTCCTCGATCAAATAATGGTTTATAAGACAATATCATATTTAATCAAGATAATATGAATAATTAACACTATATTTGTAAGTGTGGTTGACAAGGCTATTGCCCAAATACTATAACTATGGGAAGTTCTTTGGATTAAGCCATAAAAATCATTTTAGGAGTACCACAAGAACCCCAAAGTAGTCGGTAAATTAAGGGAATTGGTTGAGAAAACAAGTACCCCATCCTACATAACTAGTATTCCTTTATGAGTTAGAGTCAAGGATATCCTTAGTGGTGACCCCAGTGCGATTCATTTGAGTAAGATCTTTGATCATTATTTGAAAGGGGGTAAAGTAAAGCTGACATCTAGCAATAGCACCGTGCTCATTCAATTATACTGCGACACCTAGTTGAGAGAATCACCTAGGAAGCCACACACTGACCAATCCAATCTAAGGTAGAGGTCAAAACTTCCATAAAAAAACTTTGTTATCTCTTCTCTTTTTGTTTAGTGAGTTTTGTTCCATATTCATATCTTACGTTCTCACTTTTTTCTCATTTTCTACTTTCCCAAATATCTCTTTATTTGAGTTCATTCTCGCATCTTTGCTACTTTCCTAAATACTCCTTATTTGGGTTCACTTTCACATCTCTTTCACGTTTCCAAATACTCCTTATTTGGATCCACTTTTGTCTCATTTCCACCTCTTTACAAATGAGTCTAATTCTTGGGTTCAGAGACATCCATATCTGATCTTGATCACTTTCATGATTTTACATCTAAGTCTTAACATTGTGATACTCACTTTATCACAGTCAAGCACCATCATGATCACCTTGATCCCTCTTTTTATAAGTCTTAAGTCTGACATTTACCTTTTTTGAACTTCAAATATTCACCATCTCACGTCATCAAATTACACATTCACTTTGTTCACTTTTCAATATCTTCACATTTCTTCACTCTTCTCTTTTAAAGCATTCACTTTTCTCTAATTTGAGATCCTTAACCAATCATTTTCCTTTGTCTCTCACATTCACTTTGTCGATATTCAATATTTTCATCATCATCTTTTCACCTCTATATTTTGACATTCACATTGTCATTATTTGAGTATTATCCTTCCATTGTTTAGTCTCCTCTCTTAATACTCATCTTGTTAAGATTCAAACACCTTCATCATCTTTCTAAGTCTCTTCCTTTAACACTCCTTTTTTTTAAGTGTTGAGCATCTTTCATCGTGTCTTTAAGTCTCCCCTTTTAACTCTCATTTTGTTAAAAGTTGAGCAAACCAATCCTTTTACATCTTCCCTCTTTATATTCACTTTGTAAAGGATTGGGAATTATTTCAACCCCTTTTCACTCCTCTTAGCACTCATTTTGTTAAGAGTCCTCTCACTAAAATTTCAATCCCCTCTTCTACCTTAAAAAAACTCATTTTGTTAAGTGTTGTGAAGTCTCACCTTTTCATTTATTTTAACACTCACCTTGTTAAGAGTTAGGATTTTGAACCTTTTAGTCTCTCTTAACACTCCTTTCGTTAAGATTTAGTCACATCATCTTGATAATTATCTTCTCTTTTAAACATACATTTTAAAAGTTGAGCAAACTAACCTTGTCAAAGTCTCGTCTCTTTTGTACATTAACTTTATCAAAATTTCAAGCACATCACTTAGCTCATACAATATTTCTCCTATATTAGCATTTCTTTTTCTAAGAGCTCCATACTTGGACTTTCTCTTTCAAACCATCTTCTCTTCATCCACCTTAACATTCACTTAGATAAGGATTGAATCTAACAACCTTTTCAAATCCCTCATCCAACATAACATTAAGGTTGTTAACGGTTGATTCTATCGAATCTTTTCCACTCCTCTTTTCTTACATTCACTTTTTAAGGAATGGAGTCCCCTTTTTCATTTCTAAGTCTCTTCCACCTTAATATTATCTTTGTTGATGGTTAAGTAACTTCAATTTTCCCCTCTTCCATCTTTACATTCATATTGTACGGGGTTGAGTAGTTTATCATCATTTCACACTTCGTCCATTTTCAATCTCACTTCCACCTTAGCATTCATGTTTCTAAGGGTCGCATCGTTCAATATTTTCATCATCTTTTCCATTTTAGCATTCAATTTTCTATATGTTGAGTACTTTTCATCCCCTCTTCCATTATAACATTCACTTTGCTATAGGTTGAGTACATTACTAACCTTTTCGCCTCTTTCATCTTAGAATTCACTTTTCTAAGGGTTGAGTTCTTCATCGCACCTTTCTTCATTCTCCCCAGTTTTTATTACAATGGTGGACTTACACAATTCATCATTTTCTTAGGAATGAAAATGATTAAGGATGTTATTTTGGGTATAAAAAAAAATGCAAACAATCAATTTTGATTAATTGTGTCCTTACCCTTTCAAAGATAGACATCTTATGTACACCCTTTCAAAAATATTTTGAGACTCCCAATTTTGAAAAATACAAGGTAAGGACTGATCCTAGAGAGCATATCAAATAATTTTTCATAGCATGCCATGAAGTGGCATATAATGATATCTTTCTCTTGCATCTTTTTCCTATAATTCTAGGAGGATAAGCTTTGGACTGGTTCTTACACCTTCCAAATGAATCTATCACAACCTTCACGAACCTCTCGGAGAAGTTTGTCAAACATTTCTCTTTCAACCTTGACTCTGAAGTCACAATGATGGATTTGTGCAATGCAAAACAAAGACAAAATGAAATATTTTCATAGTTCTTATGAAGATGGAGAGGAATTGTAAGTTAGGTCCCATGTTCAATCCCTCAAAAAATAAATGGTTAATATCTTCATCTCAGACCTTAACAATGAGTTATTCTTTCACATGTAGATTCACCGCCTCACCAATTTTAAGGAAGCTACGGAAAAGGTAACTCTAATATAAAAGGCCCTCATTACTAAAGTATTGATCAAGCCTCGTTCTAAAGACAATGGGCACAATCACAATAATCACAATACTAGCACTCATCACAATAAATCTAGGTACATCAACCGCAACCATAATGTTGTCAATGATGGTGTCATGGATAATAAACATGTGCACAACATTCATGAACAATAAAATAAAAAACCAATCATACAACCTAGTGAAAAACTACTCCACGAAAATTCAAACGCTAATTTACACCCCTCGGAGAAAGTCTCTCTAGTGTCTTTCATCAATTAGTAATGGCTAGAATGATGACGTATCTAATGACATGGCCCTTTTATAATTGGTAACCCAAGACAAAGTCGTATAATGAATAAAAATATTGTGAATACCACCACATTGAAGGCCACTCTATTGATCATTGTTCAATTCTTTTTCATTATTTCCAAGACTTACTAGATGATGGAGACACTTTAGTAGAACTTGATGACAAATATATTGTAACCAAAGACACGCTAACTACCATAACTTCTCAAGAAGATTTGAATGTTGTCCAAGTACATAAATTAAATGATATCGTGATGAAGGTTAAGTATGTCTCTCCTCCAAACCAATCAATCTCTTCTCCATATTTTCTTCCTAGAGTTCAAATAGATATTGAACCTATTTTAGACAACAACCTTCTACCATCACACAAGAGTTTGACCTTGCTTCAAGACTCTCTTTCAAACCTTGATATAATTTTAGACACTATAGAAGAGGGTCCATCATCAAACACCATTGAGATTGATTTTATTCTTTCACTTTCAGCTCATATGCCTAACATCGACATCTCTATAAACAAAACAAGTTTTTACATTTATGACAACGCAGCCTTCTATGTCTACAATACCTCAAGTGATTAATATTGCACCCATCTCATCAATGATGGTTCTTACATGTCAATACATTTACATGCATACACTCTACGAGGTACATATACCTAGGAATATCCTTATACAACCATTTCAAGATTTAATTACAAATCTTTCATCAAATAAATTAATCCACAACCTCGATAGAGAAACATTGAATATTTTCTCTCTATGGCTTATATCCTCGAGTGTCCATCTACGGATCAATCATTCTTTCCTCACTCTCTTCCACTCACGGATGAATATGAATCTCAACATATTCCCCGCCTCGATAATTCTCTTCTAACATCACATAGGTCTTTTGATCCAATCGAAGACTTATCTAATCATACATCCGTTGACTTGGAATTTTTCCACCCAAGTATCATATATCAAGACTCATCAAATATTTTAATTCTCTCCTTTGACTTGGATCTCATCCTCCCAAGTCTCATATCTCAAGACTCATCGAATCTTTCGATTCTTTCCTTTGACTTGGACCTTGTTTTCCCAAGTATTGAACTTTAGGATTTATCAAATATTTGGATTCCCTCAATTGACTTGGAACCTGTCCACCCAAGTATTGTACTTCAGGACTCATTAAATAATTTGATTCTCTCCTTTGACTTTGATTTCATCTGCCCAAGTCTCATAAACCAGGACTCCTTGAATCTTTTGATTCGCTCCTTTAACTTGGACCTTGTCTGCCCAAGTATCGTAACATAGGACTCATTGAATCCTTAGATTTGCTCCTTTGATATGGACTTTTTCCACCCAAGTCTCATAGCTTAGGACTCATCAAATCATGTGATTCACCTCTTTGACTTGGACCTTATTCACCCAAGTCTCGTAAGTCGGGACCATTCAACTTTAATAAACATGGACCTCTCTCCTAATGAGTCCATTACAAATCCTTATCTGCCAAATTTTAGACACATCCAAAACCATAAAAAGAGAATAAAACTTCATATCCAACCCATCATTAAAACACTATTTGAACATCAAAAACCTAGAAGTAGAAAAATCTTTTTCCATGGGTTATCTCCCATTTATGGAAGGCTATTTGTATGGTTAACTCATGTAAATAAGAAATTTTAATTATTTCTCCATTTGCAAATATCTTAATCATTCAATGATCATATATTCTCATTCTTCACCTTCTACGACACATGTTAATCTTGTTCAAATTGGGCATTTTTTTTGCATCCATGTTATGCTTCCTACCATTTCAGATCTTTTACCTACGGTTTTGTCTCAAAGCTTACTGATGGAAACTCCTCCTTTTAAATAATCTCTCTCCTTAGCAAAATGCAAAAACTTCTTTACCCAATCCTTTTTACCACCCATCTCATTCTACGGTGTTGACCCTAACGTCCTACTAGTTTCATGAAGCTAAGACTTGGGGGAAATGTTCTATCCTAATAAGCACACTATCGACATACAAGGAAAAATCAATCATAAAATATAAAAAATATATAAATCAATCATTACACCTTTCTTCCTTCACAATCTTTGATGATGAGCCCATACTTATCACTAGTAGTATGAGACTGGGAATGGAGGCAAATGTACTTACTCACCTACATTTTTTCTTTAGTGTTGAGCCCTTATCTCTTCTTGGTGACATGGGGTAACAAGTAGGGGGTCCTTCACAAAATAAATTAATCAATAAAGTCTTTAGCAAATCTGAATCAAAAAGTTTTTAGTCGTATACATCCCAAGAAGTAATTTATTTTCTCATGTTAAGAGAGACAACAATTCCTTCAACCAGATATTGTCAATCAATAGGCCATCAATGGATCTAAGTCTAGTAAAAACATATAAAGTGGAATCATCTTGGAATCGGTCAGATAATCCTAATTGGAGATGCGTTACATTTTTCTCATATGGATCGTTGTTACACCTTGTTTCTTAGCATCTATCATTTTCATTTTCATATCATTATTCACCTTTTTGTCATGTCCTTCTTGGCTCTCGATGATGAGCCCTCGCATCTTCCTAGTTGTGTGGATCCACGAGTGGAGTGAGACATCCTATCATTACATCATCCACATTTCTTCTAATGAAATGGAATGCTTATAATTAATTGAACATGATTTTAGACTGTGCAACCCTTGTATCAAGTCAAAAAAACAAATATGTTCCAAAAATACAAAAAACATTCAAAAATGTTTCAAAAATTCAAAAACAATATAAAATTGTTCCAAAATCCAAAAACAGTGTAAAACTGTCAAAATCAAAAACATTCAGATAATGTTTGACCAACTTTCAACAACTGAATAACATAGTTCAACAATTTTTCCATTTGATGACGTTCCTCATGATCATTCTAGATCATCTTTCGCTAATCACTTCTCTTACTCGTGGTGTATATCTATACTTACAACAATCAATTACCATTTCGCAATATAACTTTTCTTGGGGCACACTTGGATTTCATATTTTAATCTAATATAGATCACACTTCAATGGGATTCAACAAGAGTATCCTTTGTAATATCTAAGAATCACTCCACTCTTTTCCCAATCTAATCCTCTCGCATTCTAAGCTATCATTCAAGGGCATTCTTATCTATCTAGTTCTTTAATGTGGAACACTTTTGATGTGTCATTAAACGTCGTTATTGTAAATTGTGTTGTAATGTTGTGGTTTGTCAACATTGTGATGATAATTTTTTCTTCTTTCATTTTTTTATTTTGTTGTACTTTGTTTACTTGCATTGTAGACCAATTACTGGAAAATTCTCTGCATCCTAGTTCACATATAACTTTGGTGTGGTTCCTTCTGTTCATATTGAGTTTGTTTGACATGTTTTTTTATGCTTTCAGCAGCATTTTTGTCCATAATAAATCTGGTGTAATAAAACACACCTCTCCTCTTCTTTACATAATTTTTTTCTAAAAATTTGTAAAACCATCAAAAAATCATAAATTTCAAACATTCAAAAATTCACTTCTCACAAACAAACATTCACTTCTCACAAAAATCCTACAATTAGAAAACCCTGAAGTTAATCTTTCAACATTTCAACACAATCTTGATAAAGTCCTACTTTTATCTACTACCCTAGTGATCATTCCAATATTATGAATATCACTACACTTTCTTCCATTTGCATGATCACTAACTCTGTTTGGGGCAAGTCACAATTGTTTTTCCTTCGCAATACAAATTCACCTAGGGAAATTTCTCTCAAATAATTTGTCAACCAAATCCAACAAGAGTGTCATGAGGAGTTTCTAAGTATACTCCATTCTTCCAGCCTAATACTAGTCCCACCTTGGGGCATTTTCATCTTGATATTTTTCATTATGGCACGCATTAGGGGCATAGCTGATTGTCTTATTTTTTGAAGTTGTGTTGCATTGTTGATGTTTACTTTTTGGACCACTTACAAGTAGTTTGATTACATCTTGGTTTCTTTATAACAATGATGCATGTACCTACTATGTATGTTGGGTTTTATTTTCCATTTTACCTTTTCTTTGACATGTTTTGTGTGTTTTTACATGTATCTAGGTTAACCATCTTGATTATATCATAATCATGGTGGCAACTCTATTATGCAACACCAAAATAAAGGTTTCTCTTATGTTCACACTCACTAAATGGAGCTCATGCTATGAGCACAATTCCTTCCATTCTTGTTCAAATCCCTTGTCTACTTCCTATCAACTGTCCATCCACTACCTTGTTGCGTCATCCACCCTATTGAGGGGGCATTCCCTTACTATTCTACTCGTTGGGGCATCCAAATGTTTCACCGTTTCGCTCACCAATGCATGTGTCTACTATCTTTAAAGCATTATTACTTTGCAATAGCACTTTAAAGAGGGGTAAATGTAGACACCCAAAATTACATACTTGTTCTCAATACTATCCCAGTTCACATCCTAATTCCCCCTTACGATTGATTAATCCAATTAATTAATCAAGCACATTACACCCTCGAATTATTTAAATTAGTCCATAGAACACTTTAGCTAATTTAATTATCATTTATCAAACAAATGATTAATTAATTATCTTGCACATTGTAGCTAATTAAATTAGTTACTTAATTAGGAAAATACACCTATTTTCCTAGTCAAACTTCCACTTAGACTCATTTTGAACTCCACTTCCTCATTCCAATTAACTACACTTGAACTTCACTTCCTCATTCCAAATCAACTCAACTCAAACTCCACTTCTAAATTTCGGAAAGGAGGTGGAAATAGAGTCAGACGTGCAATTATCTTTCCAGATGTAACTTTTGTTATTCCAAATGTCTACTACCCCTTAAAAGTTGCAACTACCATTTCCAAGTCTACTTGTTAACCCGGGTGATTACAATTATGACATGGAGCTTAGTCAAACTCTTGTAACCACTTCCAACTACTACTTAGCCTCTATAAAAGAGAAATCTTACCCCTTTGCAAATCCTCTTGGATTCTTACACAATAATTCTGTCAATTTTTCTATCCAATATTTGCATATTAGAAGCCATATCTAAGCCAAATTTATGCTCGTAGCATTGTCAAAATCCCCATTTGGAGGTCACTTTCAAGAGTACCCATAATCCAAATATCAACAAGATCAAACAATTCCAAGTACTTCTACGATCTTACTTGAGGTTTGCAAGAGATTCTCAGAGAAGGTATAATATCTACTTGTATTTATTTATCTTCTATTTTTATGTTAATTTCCCTTGTTTACGGGTATCATTATCTCGTGACAATGGAGGTAGGGATCCCTGAAGTGGCATATGATATGGTTAAAGATAAACTTGGATATATTTGACCTAGTGACATAAGTTAAAGGCATGGCCTCTATCCACTTGGTAAAATATTTAGTTGTAGTGATTATGAAGGTATGACCATGATACAGAGCTAGATCATGCACTAACCACTCACACAATTAGTTAAAAAATTCAAAAAAACACTTTTCAAGTCAAGAACTCCCTTACCAAGGCTTATAAATCTCTCTTCTCAATGTCAAATCTAACCTCAAAATGCAAATTTAGGCTTACAATCCTTCTTCACCATATTATAAGGTCTATTCACATGCTCATTCAACCATAAAATGGATTTAATACTAAAGAAACCAACTTAGCTTAATTTGTCCAAAACTGCCTACTTAGGCTTTTTAGATGCTTTCCATAGGTGGATTATTGGTGGGAGGAATATGTAAACATATAAGTCAAGGTAAAAACACTTCTTGGCACCCTTTATCCTTCTCAAGGTGTGGGGTAAAATTTAGATTCCAAATCCTTGCTATACTCCACTTTCACTCTCATTGTCTCTCTACTTTGTTTAGGCTCTTCTAGCCCTACCTCAAGAGGTTTACAACCTTATAATTTGTTCTAGAACTTAATCAATAAGATACTGACACTTTTAGATACCCATTTACCTCTTACTATTATGCACAAAAATTAACTATGACCTTCTTTGCACAATTTCACTCAAAATCACTCTCCTAGCCCCAAATTAGGCCTTTTGTGTCGTCAAAACAGCTTGTAGCTCTCCTTTAGCAAAAGAATGGAAATTTCATGGAAATTTCTCAATTTTATTGTGGATTCACCTTTCCTACACTTTTTATACCTTCGAGTATCAATTTCAAAGGTTAACTCTCTTTGAAAAAGTATCTAACTCTTAACCCTCTCTCTCTAGCTTTCTCTCCTAACTGTCCTCCACCAACTCTGTCATAAGGTGATAGTACAAGGATGATGTGTCAAGATTTCAAATATTTTGGAATACTTAGAGGAAGTTATTTAGGTTTTTTTCAATTTTCATAGTCTAACTCACCATTAAAGCCTTCAACCAATCAAACAACCCCAAACCCTACGCTATAAACTACCTTCAGACAGATTTGCATGTAGGATTGTTACCACTAGGAGGAGTTTTATTGTATTTCAAGATCCAAAATTTATCAAGTAAATTTCTGGTAACTACATGTATGAATACTATAAGATTCCAAATCATGATTCAATCCTTAACCCTTTCATAATCACTTTCTTCTACCAAACCCTGGGGGATTCTACAAAGGCCCGAGAAAACTCAAATGGCTAGAAAAAATCTTAATCTTAGATTTAAGACTTGAGACTTTACTATAATGTCTCTACTAGCTCACTTCAGATTTAAACTTAGCAACAAAGCTTCATAATTCTTTCACCCATGGAAAATCTTAAACTCCTTCCTACCCTACCTCCTAAGATAGGTTTTCTAAGGTTTAAATGATTTCTAACCACCAAAGAGTTTCTTCTAACGCTATAAGGATATTTTAAGGTTCTTCAGGGTCTCATTACCCTATCAATACATTCTAATATTTTATACTTTCTCCTTTAACCCTCCCTATGTCATTGTCAAGTGCTTCCTCAAAGGTCGTGTTCAAAGATACCCTACTACGGTCTTCAAGGAAATGTTATAACCAATATTAGAAATAGTAATCACATGCATGGATATAAAAGAGTATTTCTCATCAACTTCAAACATCATTATAATAATGATCATCCATCAAACATAACTCAAACAAGTAAACTATACGGTATTGTTTGCAAACAACTTCCTTTCTTTCTCAATCTTGTAGCTCTCCTTCACTTGCATTACGACCATTCAAATGACGGTATCTAAGCAGTTAAAAATGATTTATATACCTTCTAAATATTGTTCCACTTTATTTTAGACATTTTAATACTCTTGGTCGATGAATATCCCTTAAGATAACATCATGGCTTAAATTATGACTCCAAGACCCATACTTATAAGATACATATTCTATGACTCCTAGACCCCTCTAGTTCTTATTCCATGATTCAAAACCCCTAAAAGACCTATAAGACACCTTAAAACTCCTAACCCATACCAAAATATCCTTCACAATTCAAATTCACAGTTTTGGAGGGAAAGTGCTAAATTTGAATTTGTAAAGGACTTGACTCACACAAACTATTCTAAATGACTCCCTATGACCTCCTAAACCTAAAAACAAGTTTTCAAACCAAAATCTATGCTTACAATCCCTATTTACATGTTAGGGAGGATGTTCCGCATCATACCATCAAAAATGTGGGCTTTATTTTTCCTACTAAGTCAAGCCCCTGTTGATAAAATGATTAGGGTAGGGTGATAGTGTGAAGGGCATGTGAGGGAACATGAATAATATTACCATGCCTCTAAAGCATGCTTGGTACTTCTTGATGAAGTTGCATGCATCGAGAATCCATAGTGGGCCAATAATATCGCATGCACAAGATATTCTTTGGCTAATATCATGTTGTTTGTGTGTGCACCGTAAATATCTCGCATGTACTTTGGCTTATAAGCAACAATAGAACACCAAATGACACAATATTTCAGAATAATGATCTCAATATGTAATTATAATAGCTTCACCACTTCGAGGGGGCAACCTCCAAACCATATAATAAGACTCAAATGCTCAAATGATAATGAAATACTACCTATAATCCCCTATACATACTATTCATATGCTATGGCCATCACTAAGGCCAACCTATTAAGCATGAGAAAGTATAAATGATATAATAAAATGATATGGTAAGCCACAAGTCAGCTACGCATATCCTAATATAAGCAATAGGTTAAGGGCGTAACATGACCTTCCCTTTCAAACCAACGTTGTCCTCAACATTGAATAATCTTGGATGTTGCTACAGAAAACCTTCATCCTCCTAGGTTGCGTCTTCTATGCTCAGATTCTTCCACTTGATCAGATATTCCTTAATGTCTTTGGTTCTCAGCCTCTTAGTACATGTTTGTAGAATCTTCTCTGGCTCCAAAATGATTCTTCCTTCCTCGTCAAGTTCTGGTAACTCTGTCTTGGGCTTTAAATTTCTATCCAATAACCTTCTTCAGGCATGAAACATGGAATACTAGGTGTATGTGTGAAGATGGAGGCAACTCTAGTTTATAAGCAACACTGCCAATTTTCTGTAGAACCTGATAAGGGCCATAATATTTAGGAGCAAGTTTGTTTTCCTTTTTCTGTTGCTTTAGGGACATCTGTTTGTAAGGCTAGAGACATACAAAAACCCAGTCACCAATTTCAAAATGTCTTTCACTACGGTGTTGATTTGCTTGTTGTTTCATCATGTTTTGTGCTAATGCTAAATTCTCCTTCAAGCTAGCCAAAACCTGATGTTGATGTTGAATGTGTTCCTCAACATCTCTGACCTTAGTTTGCACCCTCAAGGAGGAAGTGATAGAAGGTTGATGGTAACCATATAATGCTAAAAATGGGGTCATTTGAGAAGAGGTATGAAAAGATGTGTTATACCACCATTCTGCCAAGTGGTAGCCATTTAATCCACCTTTCCTGCTTATCTGATACAAAACAACGTAGATACCCCTCTAAGCATTTGTTGACCACTTCTATTTTCCCATCAGTTTGAGGATGATAAGATGAACTGTGAGCTAGCTAAGTACCCAAACATGAAAATAATTCCATCCAAAAATTACTTGTGAAAATAGGATCACGATCACTTACAATTATCTTTGGGGTTCCATGTAGCCTTTGAACTATCTCCAAAAAAATAGTTGCGACTGTACTAGCTGCAAATGGATGTGATAGGGCACAAAAATGGGCATATTTTTTTAGCCTATCCACAATCATGAAAATAACATTCTTACGCCCGAACAAGGCAATCTAATGATGAAATCCATAGAGACCTCCTCCCATCTCTGGCTAGGAATTGGTAAGGGTTATAACAGACCTGGTGTCTTAATTGTTTCCCCTTTATTTTGTTGGCACACTAAACACTCTGATACAAACTTTTGTACATCCCCCTTGAGTCCTTCCCAAAAGAATTTTATTTTTATTCTATGATATGTATTCAAAAACCCATAGTTTCCTCTAACAGGTGAGGCATGTAGCTCTGCAAGAATATTTTGCTTCAACTCAGAATCTTTACTCAATTATAACATGTCCTTGTACCATAGGGCATTACCTTTCCACTAAAATTTGTTATATGTCATAGATCTATGCTTGATATTATGTATTAGAGATTGTGTATCCTTGTCTTGATTCCATTCCAATCTTGCTTCATCCACCCAATCACCATCAACATGGACATTCCACATAGTAAGGCATCTATAGATGTATCCCTTCTAGACAACGCATTAACTACTACATTTTCTTTACCCTTTTTGTATATGATTTCAAAATCATAGCTCAACTTTTTTGTTACCCACTTTTTTGTTCCTCGATGATAACCTTTGCTCCAAAAAGTATTTGAGACTATCATGATCTTTTTACCTTGAAGTGTCTACCCATGAGATAGGGCCTCCATTGCTTGACCGCATAAAGAATAGCCATCATTTCTTTCTCACAGTGGTTTGAGTAGATCTTTTCCTTTGAATTGGTGACTCTCAAATGTAATTGGTCTTCCTTCCTGCATTAGAACTACTCCCGATCCTGATCCTGAAGCAGCACATTCAACAATGAAGGTTTTTGAGAAGTTGGGAGTAGCCAAAACTAGGGTGCTACACATGGCTTTCTTCAGTTGCTCAAAGGATTTAGTGGCTACGTCTATCCAATGGAAGGCATCCTTCTTTAGCAATGCAGTGAGTGGGGTTGTTATTCTACCATATCCCCGCACAAATCTTCTGTAGTACCTTGTTAGTCCTAGGAACCCACGAAGATTTTTGAGAGTTTTAGGCCTTGGCCATTCCACCATAGCTTTGATCTTCTGAGGATCAACTTTGACACCTTCATGGGATACAATGTGACCCAAGTACTCTACCTCTTGTACACCAAAAGAACATTTGGATGGCTTTACATAGAGAGTATGTTTCTCCAAAACTTCCAACACTTTATTTACATGTTGTAAGTGTTCTTCCCATGTCTTATTGTAAATCAATATGTCATTAAAGAAAACTAATACAAATTTCCTTAAAAACGGCCTAAAAATAGTGTTCATTAAGCTTTGAAAGGCCGAGGTGCATTTGTAAGACCAAAAGGCATTACCAAAAACTCATAATGGCCCTCATGAGTCCGTAAAGTCATTTTATGAACATCTTCCTCTTTTATCCTAATTTGATGGTACCTCGAACAAAGATCTAATTTTGTGAAATAAATAAAGACCACGCAATTCATCAAGTAAATCATCAATTACTGGAATATGAAACTTATCTTTGATGGTGTACTTATTAAGTTCTCCGTAATGTCTGGACACATCCTCCATGTTTCATCCTTCTTATGTATCATGATTACTAGTGAAGAATATGCACTCTAGCTATACCCGATGATACCGCCTTCAACATTTCCTCCACCATTTTCTTGATCTCACTTTTCTATGAATATGGGTATTTGTATGGTCTGATGTTAGGTGTTTGGCTCCCTGGAATCAACTGAATGGCATGATCATGATCCCTAATTAGTGGTAGTCCTTTTGAATTGCATCAAAACAAATGAGTGAGCATCCACAACCTTTCAAGATCGGGTGGTATCAAGACTGTATATTTTGTACTTCTATGGAAAATAACTTTTCTATAAATCCATCTACTCCTTTTCTGAGAACCTTTTACATCTGATGAGAGCTAATAATTTGTGGAGACTTAGCTACCATCCCATTCAATTGTATTGTCCTTCCATCTAAATGAAATCACATGAACAATTCTTGGAAATTCATCTCTATAGTACCTAAGGTTGTGAGCCATTGGACACCCAAAACAATATCTACCCCTCCCATAGAAATAACAAACATAGGTGAGTCTAACATGTAGTCTCCCATGGAAAGCTTGATACTATGGCACTTTCCTGTGCACTTGATTGTCCCACCATCCGCAATCATAACTTGCATTTCTGGAGTTGGGTAAATAAAACAATTGAGGCGGGCAGCTAACTTACTATTTATGAAGTTATGATTACTCCCCGAGTCAATCAACACTATCACCTTCTATTTTTAAGATAGCCAATAACCTTGAGTGTTTGAGGAGTACTAATACCTGATGATGCATGGTAAGAAATTATAGGTTGGTGATCCTCTACTTCATCTTCTATTGGTTCCTCGTCCTCTCCTATAATTTCAGCTTCCTCATCATCCTCATTACCTCCGTCAATATAGAACAAATTCTTCTCAAGCACATTTATGTCCTGGTCTATATTTTCTAACACGCTTAAAACATAATCCTTTTTCTCTCGTTTCTTCCATTTTTGAGGAGTCGGTATAATTGGAGAAAATGAAGGGGAAGTGATACTATGGTCTCTAGTGTTAATGAAAGGTGGCCTCCTACTAAAAATAACTTTTTCCTCTACATGACGTGTCATGATAATAGAATCGTAAAGCTTGAGTGGATTAAACATACATACATCATGCTCGATGTGGTCCTTAAGACCCCAAGAAAGAAGCAGTCATTCAAATTCTCTTCTGGAATATTCTCCACCCTTAAGGATAGGTTCTGGAATTGATGCACATAATCTTTGACTAATCCTATTTTCCGTAACTTTTCTAATTGACTAAATTAGTTCTCTAAAACACTAGAACTATAGTGCAGTTAAAACTCCTCGGTAAAAATTATCCAAGTGACATCGAGACCATTCTTCCGCCTTTGAGTACATAACCATCGATACCAAACAAATTGGTTGGGTTCAAGATACTGAGGGATACCAATGTCACCTTTTTTGTCTTGATGGTGTTTGATGTAACTCAAAGAAGTTCTCCATTTGATTTATCCAATTCTGGGGATCCTTACCATCAAATTTGCGCATGTTCACTTTCAACATCATGTTACGTGGTTACGAATAAGTTGGATTCTTATTGGGTTGGAGCAGTGATCCAACATGGTTATTTTGTCCATGATTTTAAATCGAAGATCCTCCTTGGTTGATATGGGCCGAATTTGGGCCATATTTTTACACTTTACATGTTGCATGATATCATCCAACCTGATTATTGATTTGGGCTATGTCTCCTTTATAGGCCATCTCAGATTGTACATTTTGACTCATACTCAAGTTGGCTCGCCTTATGATCAATTGAGGTAAACCATAGTACTAAGGAATATGTATTTACCCCTTCCGAATCCATCTCTTCAATCACTACCCCATATTTATACGGGGTTTTACCTAGAAGAGTAACCGGATTCTTTTTTGCTCTTGTGGAAGGCCCCGCCATGATGGCAAACCTTTGGGTTTAGGTTTTCGATACAATTTTGGCTAAACAAGAAAAAACACAGAGAAGATACTAATACTATTTTCTTAAGAGCTTTAGAAAATGTAAAGAACTTGAAACTATTCCACAATCCGCACTCTAGTGAGCAAGTTTATGAAAACCCCTAAATTTGTAATAACTTTTGTAAACTACATCAAAAAAGTATAAAATTTTTAGGGGACCTTACTTGAAATGTTTATCAACTTTGGTAAAAATATCTCCAATCAATTCACTCGGTTCGCAATACATGGCGGAAACAAAAAATTAGGGTTTTTTGCCCTAATTTTGGCTCAAATCGCAGCTCTGATACCACTTGTAATGAAATTACTTGTATAATTCAGATTATGAGAAACAATAGAACACAAAATGACACAATATTTCAGAATAATGATCTCAATATGTAATTAGAATAGCTTTACCACTTCGAGGGGGAAACCTCCAAACCATATAATAAGACTCAAATGCTCAAATGATAATGAAATACTACCTATAATCCCTTATATATACTATTCATATGATATGGCCATCACCAAGGCTGACCTATTAAGCATGAGAAATTATAAATGATATAATAAAATTATATGGTAAGCCACAAGTCGGTTACTCATATCCTAATATAAGCAATAGGTTAAGGGTGTAGCAGTTGGCTTCGTCATGATTGAGACATCTTAAGAGAGTACCATCATAGCCTCTTCTTTATAGGCTATCGGCGAGGATAGTGTATCATGAAGCATGTTGTGTTAAGGATATTTTTATGGTACTTCATATTTGTAGGGTAGGTCTTATCTCAAATAAAGTTATATATGTCATGGTACCAAGGATTTTTAGGACCAACTATCTCACATACCATGGTTGACTTCAAAAAATCATATGCGGACATGAAAATATGTTCAATGAGAAACTCATTGTGTGTTTGACTAATATTGAATCCAAGAATGGATGTAATAGTAGTCATGACATCTGTTGATTTGTTTTAAAGAAGAGGAACTTGTTCGAAGGTGATGATCCGAAAGTTACCTTTGAGACTATCAACCATGTATTTGTAAGGAACCATTTTTTCATCCTTAACCTGATATTCTTCATTGAATTTCTTACTGATCAAAAGAGAATCCCCATAAATTTCTAATTCTTTGAGTCGTTGAGAGATATAAAATTTTAAACCTATTATAAGGGCTTCATACTCAAAAATGTTGTTTGTACAAGTGAAACCAATGCAATAAGACTTTGGTATAACATCGTCATTTGGTGTGCATAATATAATACCATCTCTCGACCCATGAATGTTGCAAGAGCCATCAAAAACAAGTTCCATGAAGGAATTGCATCCACATACAATAGGTCTTCATCTGGGAATTCAAAATCAAGCAGTTCAATCCACGATAATGGTGTCAGTAAAAAATTTTGACTAGTTGATTGCGAGAGCTTACCCTTTGATTGCTTTTCGATTGAAAATTCAATATCAAACTCACTAAGGAGAACAACCCATCAAGACATTCAAAGCATGTTAGAACTAGTTTAGATAGTATATATTTAAGAGCATCTACTTTAGCAATGATATTATTCGTATTATTGAGAAAGTAGTGACATAACTTGTGAAATGTGAATGCTAATGCCGAACATACTTTTTCAACCTATGAATACTAGATTTCGTGATCTATAAGAGTTCTATTAATATAGTAAATTATTTTTTCCTTCCCTTTGTCATTATGTTGTGCAAGTAATGCCCCTTATGGCATGTTCTATAGCAGATGTATAAAGAAGCATATGCTTATCCTAAATAGGATGCATTAGTACCAACAGAGTTGATAAATATTCTTTCAACTTGGTGAAAGAATATTGACATTCCTGGGTCCATGTGAACTGGACATCTTTCCTGAGTAGCTAATTGAAATGGTGACATTTATCTGCTAGCTGAGATATGAAATGTCAAATAGATTTAATTTTTATCCTGGAATCCTCATAGTTGATTGAGATTATGTGGGGGAGGCATCTCCATGATTTCTTTAACTTTGGAAGCATCTACTTTAATTCCCCTCCATGATACTATGAATCCCAAGATCTTTCCTGAAGTAATATTGAATACACATTTCTTAGGGTTAAGGCATACCTTATACTCCCACAATCACTCAAATTTACGTCAAAAAACAACTAGATAATCTACTCGGTTTTTTATTTAGTAAGGATTTCATCTACATAGTCTTCTATGATATCATGAAGCAAATCATGGAAGATGACATTCATTACGTATTGATAGGTTTCTCCTATGTTTTTAAGGCCAAAAGGCATGACCTTATAACAAAATGTGCCCTAGGGTGTTGTAAATGTTGTTTTATGTTAGTCTTCTTCTGCTAATTTGAATTTGATTATAACCTAAAAATGCCATCCATTAGAGATAACATTTCATGGATAGCTATAAAATATATTATCATGTCAATGTTGGGAAAGGAAAATCATCCTTTGGGAAATCCTTGTTAGTATCACGGAATTTTATGTAGATCCGAATGCCTCAGCGTCTTTTTTTGTGATGGGTATCATATTAGATATCCATTATGAGTAGTTTATTGATCTGATGAAGCCAACTTCTAGTATTTTCTGAAGTTCTTTAACCAACAATGCCACTTTAGGGTACATTTTTCAAGTTTTTGTTTGATTGGTTTCATGTTTGGGAAAACCACAAGATTGTGCACTGAAAAGAAGGGTCTAAAAATGACATTTCTTTGTATAACCATACGATATCTGTATAAAAACTCAACAAGTAGTGTCGTGAATGCTTCTATCTTTATTTTCGATAAACTCGCACCAAGTTGTAACATTTTAGGATGTTCACTCTTACCAATGTTAATTATGATAATCCTTCTACTAGCATTTTGGATGTACTTGTTTCCTGAAAGGATGTTGTAGGTTGATGTAGGTCATATGTTTGATCCAGAAGTGAGTCTCCTCTCTCTAGTGCCTTATAAATTTTTCACCAAGAGATACATCCTTTTCTTTTTCTAATTTGTTTCTTTCTTTGTTTTTCTTCTCAAATAGTGCCTCAATGAGGTTTTCACTATGAGAGATTGTATTTATATTTTTCCTTTTTTTTAATTTTTTTCTTTAGTTGATTGGATTACTTGAGTTCTTAACCAAAATAATGAAGCGTCAAGGTTTATATCAAATCCCTTCTTATGATCCGATAGGGGATAGGGTCCCGAGTCATGAGAAACTCTTCGATGGCCTCATCATCGTTATGAAAAGAGGTCCATAGATATGTGATTTAGTTGATTTCGATGAATGAGGCTATGATAGACAATATCGTAGTCAAGAGTGTGAATGGAAATTTTTCAATCAATAGATTGGTTTTGGCTAGGTCTTCGAAGAGGCTATATGTGGAACTTGTCTCAACATCAAAGTCAGAATCCTCTTCACTAGTCGTTATATCAAATATTTGGTATTCTTTTTAAAAATTTCAAAACCTAGACCATGACGATATAGATTTTCTTCATATAGCATGGGTAAGAGACAACCTTGTTCCTCTCGTACCAATTCCTTACCTTTACATTACATGTTATTCATCATTTTATGAGCCTTATTGTAGTCATAGGATTCATAGCAACTAGCCATCTGATCATCGTATAACCAAGAGTTTGAAGAGCCATGAATGTGTTCATATTCTAAATATACATACTATTTCCATATAGTATTTCCAAGATGGTAACCATGAACTTTGATTATATGGGGAGCGTTAGGTCTTCTCAGTAACTACACTAGTAGATAGTGGCGGTTTACCAACATGAAAAGCATTTTCAAGACCATACTCACCCATACCTCTATGAGAGACTTTTAGTTCATGTGGTGGATTGGATGTAGAAGGTTGAGATTGGAAGAGTGTGTTAGGATATATACAGTTATCAACATTGACATGGTATGATACAAGGTGTGAAAAAAATTTCTATGGAAGGAAAATATTTTGCATGGTTATATCTTGCCTCTAAGAGCTTGCATTATTCGAATAGTTTGGAATCTGCAAGCAAGGTGAAATTTTTTTCATTAAGAGGGAAATTTATACATTGGTGAAAGGTGGAAGGAATTTCTTGCAAAGCATGTATCCATGGCTGACCTAGAAGGATATTGTATGAGGTCTCAACATTGAAAACATAACAGAGGGTTTATAGCTTCGCAGGCCAATTTTTATAGGTAAGGTGATTTTTCCAGAAGATTGTTGTTCATTGTTATCATAACCATAAATATTTATAACATTAGCTCCCAAACACTCTTTGGTATGACCAAGGCATCTCAACAACTTCATAGAGCATATATTAATATTTAAGGTAGCTTCATTGTCAATAAGAACTTTTTAATTTTATGGTTGGTGATATAAGCTTCAATGTAGAATGAGTTGTTATTTTGAAGGTTAGGGTTTAAGAGGTCCCGAGGACCAAATGATAATATAGGACTATTAGGTGAATGATTGGCAATGAGTGCTAAAAATTGTTGCATATTGATATCCTTAAGAACATGTACTTCATGAAGAGCA
Organism: Taxus wallichiana var. yunnanensis; assembly: GCA_018340775.1. Lineage (NCBI taxonomy): Eukaryota > Viridiplantae > Streptophyta > Pinopsida > Cupressales > Taxaceae > Taxus > Taxus wallichiana. Next base: position 24,433,435 of record CM031243.1, on the reverse strand, counting down.
TGAGTAAGGATATTTTTAAGTGCAGGTGACATTTTAAGTAACTCCATGAGGGAGATATATGTGGGTGTCATCTCTAGATGTTTGAAAATGTTATAAGCACCAGATGAGAAAGATTTAGCATTGGATGTTGGTTTTGGATTGTTTGTAGCTATAGGATTTGACACTTGAGGCATGGTTGATGCGGATGGTTGTTTATTTGTAGGTACCCAAACCTTTACTATTGCGTGGCCAATACATAATTAGGAGCATGAAACTTGACTATGGCAATTGAGTTAGGTAGTTATTCTATAAATGAAATAATTGAATTAAACTCAACATGGTTTGAGGATTGGCCTTTATCAGGAGCTTTATCATTTGTACCATGCTTTGGAAAAGGGTTTTGAAACACCTTTAAGTTGTCATTTGGCATTTTTGTAGGTGATGGATCTTCAATTGGAATTTCTCCACTATCGATGAGATATTGGATATAATGGCGAAGTCTCATACAATGATTTGTATTATGGCCGTCAATGCAATGATAATCATAATATTTTTTTGCTTTATACCAATACAGTTTTGGATGCCCTTCTTCAAAGGGTCTTGTGATTGGGTAAGTAACCATGTTGTTACTTACCAATTGACGTAGGACACTTGAAATAATTTCTCCCAATGGTGTGAATTGTCTTCATTTATAATCACATGGAGGAGCTTCTTTTCTTGGAACAATAATTATTTGTTTTGATTTAGATGTTTTCATTTGATTGTTTTGAATATATGTACATTACAATTGTCGGTGACCCCATCACCGATAACATTTTGATTATGATTGATATACTTGGATTTTTCCGAGAATGATTATTTTTGTTTGTTTGGTCCTTGGAAGGAGTTTTGATTATCCCTTTTACGATGAGATCCTTTTCAATTTGAGTCCCCTTCTCAATGAATTCCTCAAAATTAGTAAGACAATGCATCTACATTTGAAAGGATAGTTCATTATTGAGGTTAGGAATGAAGATGCTAACCAATTGTTTCTCTAGAATAGAGCATGGGAATCGACTTGTGATTACTTACCATCATTGTAGAAATTCAAAGGTGAAATTTTCATTTGTCCTTTAATTAGTGTTACAAAGGTCCATCAATATAATCTCGTAGTCGATATTAAATGATAAATGTTTGACAAATTTCTTTGAGATTTTTACGAATGTGGTGATCTATCCCTTTGGAAATTATAAGAACCAATCCAAATCTTTCCCTCCTAAACTTTTAGGGAAGAGGTGCAATAGAAAGATATCATTGTATGCCACTTATTGACATGCCATGAAAAATTATTTGATATGCTCTCATGGATCATGTGTTCCCTTATAGTTCTCAAATTTGGGTGTTTCTAAGGATTTTATGGAAGGTATACTTAACATGTCCTTACCGAATGGATAAGCACATAACTCTTCAAAATGGAATTTTTTTGTGCGCTTTTGGAGTTCCATTAGAGTTTATTTCATACTCTTACATTCTTGTGTGAATGGGGAGTTGGATTGAGGAATGTCCATGATGACATCATTATCATGCGTTGATTTTTGTTCTTCCCCTATTTTAAGATTTTCATTGTTTTTAAGTTGGCATTGTAACTCTTCGATTTTAGCCAACAACTCTTCTTTTGATGAATCATATGTGGTGGTTGATTTATAATTTTTTGTACTAGAATTGGGTTTGTTGATTAAATATTTTAAATGTTCATGCCCAAAGTTGGAGGGTAGCTTTGCTCCCATTTCAAAAAGGTGAAGTAAGTATTGATTTTTATTTTGCATGATGACATGATCAATAACTTCCTTCTCACTCGTTGATAGTTCAGGTTGTTCTATAATTTATTCATCTTCAAAAGGACCATGAACAAAAGGATTGAATCTTTTAGAATCATTAGGGACATGGGTACTTTTACTACATGTAAACACCATTATGTTATAGGTAAATACCTAAGTGAATAGTGTGTTTGGAATTTTGTAGAAGTTGCGACAAAGTTTGAACTAAAAAATGAACAAGAATGAGTGTTTTCAACTTTGTTAGAGATAATCAAAACATAATTTTGGGATTGAAAATTATATTGATTAAATTGTATTGAATTGACGTGATATGTGAACAAAGTGAACATCAACGTATAAAGTGTAGATATTGAATTGATTTGCTTAATACATGAATAACATGAATATTCAATGTATAAGACTTGGATAGACCTCTTGATTTTTATAATTAAATAAAGTGAATATTTAATATATATGACGCTTTATTAGATTTTATTGGATGTGATTAAATACGTGAATAAATTGAATATTTAGCACATGATGGATTTGATTTAGAATTGATTTTTCTTAAATTTGATAATGTGAATATCAAAATATCAGAATTAAAGGTCAAGAAAGATTGTGTTACATTTTTTACAAAGTGAATGTCAAAATAGAAGATGTAAATGTTTGAGAATGATTGTTATTAAACTTGATAAAGTGAATATCAAAGTATAAGACTTAGATATGGGATTGATTACTCAAATTTGGATATGGGTACCCAAAATTTAAGACTTTGACACTTGACTTGCAAATGTGCTTAGCTTGGATAAAGTGAATACCCAAAACAAAGACTTACGATTGAATTTTGATTGATATATCTGACTTGATGTGGTGAATATCAGAGTACAAGACGTATATGTTATTTGGATTTAACAACGTGCTTAAACTTAGAAAGTGAATCCAAAGAGTGATGTTTGGAATTGATATTGGATTGGATGACGTGCTTAAACTTGGAAAGTGTATCCAAAGAGTGAGGCTTGGAGTTGATATTGGATTGGATGATGTGCTTAAACTTGGAAAGTGGATCTAAATAGTAAGGCTTGGAGTGGATATCGAGAGGATGACGTACTTAAACTTGGAAAGTGGATGCAAAGAGTAAGGCTTAGACTTGATAGATATGGAATGATGTGCTTAAACTTAGAAAGTGGATCCAAAGATTAAGGATTAGACTTGATAAAGATGGAATGATGTTCTTAAACTTAGAACGGGATCTAAAGAGTAAGGATTATACTTGATAGAGATGAAATGATGTGCTTAAACTTTGGAAAGGGAATCCAAATAATAAGGTTTATACTCGATTTAAATTGATTTGGAAAGGGTATCCAAAAATAAATTATTTTTAATTGTTGGAGTTCGGTTTTGATGAAAATGGAATAAGATGTGATCCAAGAGAAGAATATGAAACAGAAATTAATTTGACGAAATAATTTGGATGAAAATAGTGGTGGTAGGAAGGATTGTTAAGTAACTTGCTTTGTTAGTCAGCTTCATAGATATTGGATCTCTCTAAATGCCAAGTGTTCATCGGAACAAGCGTGGTACACTAGAAGATTTCTAGTCATTGGCTTTGATTTACCCCCTTCATTAACAAAGCTAGATTTTACTCCACTTGATCAATTAAACCAAGGTTATCACTATGGATAACATTGGCTCTAAATCTCACAAGGTGTCCTAGTCAAATAGGTGGAGGTTCCCATTTCATTGGCCAATTCTCTCAATGTACCAAGTACTTTGGGGTTCTTTTTGTACTCGCAATGATTTTTGGACCCTTTCCATGCTCTTCCCATAGATAAAGCCAATGGGAATAAATCATTATCCGAACTTGTAATACAAGTTTATAAAATTTAGTAAAATAAAGTTCATTTGGTTTTCACGATCAAGGAAACCCGCAACTAGAAGTTTGGTTGAATTTTCAAGTTAATCTTCATAATATGGTCCTACAATCAACAAATTAGTAGTTTTTCTGCAATGAAATCATGATATAAAATAAAAAAGGAAAACTTCACCATTTCTGATTTTCAAGATCACCCAAGAGGGTGTGAGAAAATATCATATGCATTTGGTTTGTATAGATTATCTTAAATGAAAATTAATGGTAAATTGAACGCTTAGATCGATTCTTTATGAAAACCAAAGAAAAGGGTTTTTAAATGATGTTAAAACAGAGATTAGAAAATATTTAACATGCTGGAAAAGGAAGAAAATAGTAAAAAGACAAACATAGAATGTTAGTGCATGTAATTAGGTGTGTTAGTGTGATAGAATATGCTAGCGGATGTAATTAGGTGCGTTAGTGTGACAGACTATGCTAGTGGGTGTAATTAGATGTGCTCGTGTGATAGGCTACATTAGCTCATGAATGTAAATGTGTTTTCAAAACAAATATTTTTTTGTAAGTTTAGAATGGGTTATCAAGAAAGTGAAGGAATACAAAGTAGAAATAAAGTTTAGCGCTAGCACGTATAGTGCTACATTAGCGCATGCAAGGAGGAGTTAAATATTAGCATGTGTATTATGACACTAGCACATGTACAGAGACAGGAAAATATTGGTTGAATGCTAGAACATGAAGCACTTCGCTAGCATGTGCAATGTTACGCTATTGTGTGTAATGCTACAGTAGTGTATGCAATGTTACACTAGTGCACTTATTGAGTGACGCTAACATGTGCAAAGTGATACTCTCAAAGCACAAGGATCATGTAGGTTCTCAAAAAATTATGAAAAATATAAAAAATTGATTGTGTTTTTGAAGTTTTATCTCAATTCACCCCACCAAACACTCTGAAATTTGGATAGTAGGTATGAAGCAAAACAAGTAACACATAAATAAAGTTAGTTTAGTAAGAAATAAGCTAAAACAGATAAATATTTGTGTGGGAGTCCCACCAGGCATGCTAGAATGTATACAAGGAAAACTAAAAGCAACAAAGAAATAAGCAATATTAAACAGATGCAACCCTTCCTTTGAGTCTTCTTTCAAACTCGGATGAGATAGTTGAAGTCTTACTTCACTTGTTAGATCTCTTAGGATAGTTTGATTGTGGATGTTCCAATCTTGTCTCCAAATGGAAAAGGAATGTTGTGAGCAAATGAGTGATCACATGGATAGCCTTTAGGTATGAAAATTCGAATGGAAAATGAGTAAAGTGTTATTGCAAATGCTTAAAGATTCTAGGGATAAATTTTGAAGGATAGAGCCTCCTATTTATAGATGAAGGAGAGGGCATGGATTGTGGATCAACATTTGAATGAGTTACAGGATCATGAATGCATTTTCATGAATTAGCAATTTGATTTGGTCTATAGTTGGATGGTTTGAATATTCATTTAAGGGGAAATGAATATTTGGTTGCCTTTTGATTTTAATGGATAAGGTGGTTGTACGTACATCTTAAATTTTCCAACTTTGTAGGGTTCTAGAACTTGAGTGGAGTGGGCTAGTTCAACTTGAGTGAGTTGGATGGTGAAGTGGAGATAAGTGAAGGGTGAGTGGATAATTAGCTATTTATTTATTTAAATAGCTAATTAAATTATCCAAGGGATATAAGTGTATGGTTTAAGCATGATAGAATTAATTAAATTAATTCTAAAGGGGTGTGGGTGAATTATAATGGAATATGAGAGGGTAATGATCTAGAATGCACTCTAGAGTTGATTTGGCATATTATGTAAAGGATAGAGATAATTAGGAATCCTTAGAAATAGGTATGTATTTTTAGGGTGTCTATGATTTCATGAGAGTGAGATGCAGGGGGTTGGAAACTAGCTCTCGGGGCTTAACAGAGGTTTTCCATGTGTCTGAGGGCTAACTGAGAGATAGGGGAGCACAATGTTATGTCCCTCGTGTCCTTTTGCACCTTGGGAAAAGTTGATTAACTAAAATGTATATTTTAGGTAGTTAATCTAATCTAGAACAACATGTAAATACAACAAATAAATACAGTAAATGACTATGGAAAATGACACATGTAAACTAAACTAATGAAAATGAAAACCCTAATATGCAAGAAGAGTAAGGAAGTGACTCAGCTGATTAGAGGATCTCGTTGACTATGTCGTAGAAGTGAATGGAGAAACAAGAAGCACGAACGATGCGGCAGAGGCCCTAGAAAGGAAGAATCGAGATATTTGAATGGATTTGAGCACTTGGAGAGGGACTAGGGCACATGTGGGTACCCTGGTCTTTAGAATGGGCACCTGGTCTATGTGAAATATCCGGAACTAAGTTTCACAAGTTATGTAAGTGATCTGAAACCTTTATTGTTCAGTGACATCAACTTCGTTGCACTACGTCAGTGTCGCTAATAGCCCAAGATGAATAAAAGACCTGCAAAAGACTAGGAGAAGTATCAAACCTCTAAAAAGAAGAAGAATACATATGAATAGGTTGGACTAACATCACTTGCCACAATTATGGGCTTACTAACTGAGCATTGCACTACATTTCAAACTCAAATGTAGTTTTGGTGTGTATGTGAATCATGTTCCCTAGATGCTCTTGTGTTAGTCACACTTTTTAAAGTAGCGAGTTATAACTAGATGTAAAAATGTAGTAGTGGTAGATAGAATAGAATAGAATCCTCCTATGCTTGTGTGATGCATATTAACCAGCCTTGACCCTTGTGATGGAGCTAAATGGATGTAAATGATCTCCAAATGATTTTAATAAATGCAACCCTAGGTGGATGATAGTGGTGACTAGTGCTTGGTCCCTCATTATGCTCTCATTACCTTATATTTATAGGATTCTCTTGATCTAATTTTGTAATTAACCCTAAAATGGCCAACCACCAAAAAGATAAGAATCTCAAATGGCTAGAAAGTTCCCAAAAAGTGGTAGGAAAGTGTAAAAGGATTAGGGTGCCCCAGTCAAGGCTAAAATGACAAAAAGTGTCAAATACAAACTGGGCATATGTGTGGTGAAGGTCGGGAATCATGGACAGAAAGTAAATAAAAATGATCAAAGGATGGGGGTTAATTAGTAATTTCTTCACTCAAAAACCATATGAATAGTAGTATGAGACCAAGACTAAATATTACCTACATTGTGTGATTTAGTGTCTACATTTGCCACCACTTTATGTTGATGAGTGGAAACCTCGGAACATAAAGTAGATAGATATGTGTACCTGATAATCCATGTAGAGTGATGTAGAAATGTGTTGAATGACTAGAAAAAGTGTGGAATGACATAAAGATAATGGAACATGGAAACTAAAGATGCAAAAGTGCAAAAAAGTGATGAGAGTGAACCTAGGGTGGAAATGTGTGTGTAGTTTCTTGATGTGTCTAATGTACTTGCATGGTTAGTATGGTGTGTACTACCACAAAATTTTGTTTGCTGACGTGGTTGTTGTTGTTTTTATTTCCCCATTTGACTACTTATTCCCATACGGTCAAACTTGCAAGGAGAAAATGATCAAGAAGTCAAATATGTATGTATGAATGTGTAAAAATGCAATGTCATATATATGTATGTAAAAACATGTAAATGTAAAATACGCAAATCAAAAATGTAAATGGAACATGTGCACCTGATCCATGTCAAGAAAGAGAGTCTAGAAGGATATCTTATACTATTGGGGTTTTTTGGTAGATCCAACGTCATAGGCCGAAGAAGTATAGGGAGGAATTTTGTTGTATCCTCCAACATTTAACTACTTCCCTGAACATGTGTGAAGAGATCTCTGTACGTCCTGGTTTTTTGGGTGATCCAATGCCACTAGATGAAGAAGTATAGGGAGGAATTACATTGTATCCTCCAACCTTTAACTTCTTCCTAGAATGCTAAGGACTACCATGTCATGTAAAATCCATTATGTATGGGGTTCATAGATTGGTCTAAACCCACTCATTGTATGTAACCCACAATGTCAAAGGCAAAAAGTGCATTGAACTAAAATGGTGTAGAAGTGTTCATAGTATGTAAAAACCCCAAATGATGCCCCCTTATTTAGGGGCGCATGTGACATTGCTGATAGGAGAATGTGGCCCCAAAAGAGGACTAACCGCATGATATCTCGCAAATCTTCCCCGTAAGGGAAGGAAATGTGCTTGGTAGAAACCAAGGCATGTAAAAACAAGAGGCTAGCCAAAGAAAAGTGTTAGTATAAAAAAACATGCATGTATAAAACAATGTGTAATCTATACAAACAAAGTGTATAAGCTACCAAGCAATGTAGTAATGTAAACACACAAGAAGACAAAGTAAGTTGCACAAAGTGGGTTGCAAACATGGGACATCACTCACGATGTCATAATAGATGCAAGGCCATCATGGCCATATAAAACAAATAAGTATGCACACCAAACATAGGGAAAGGTCCACAGACAAGAACAAACAATAGCAGACAATGTAGAAAATAAGTATGGAAGCAAATATCCCTACATAAAAATGTTTCACAACAAGCACATGTTAGCATGTTAGAAAGATAACTAATATGTAACAAAGTGTGTATAACCAAGTAATGAAAAGTGTTAAGTACAAAATCAAATAATATCACCTAGAAGAGACAAATATGGATGCTCCCAATGACCAGTGTAGGAAGGGTAGAAAGCGAGCATTTGTCTTGTGTGTAAAATACTTGTATATGCGATCACAACTAGAAAAATATATGAACGTGCATGTGTGGATGATATAGATAAATGACATACAAGTAATATAACTAGCATGTGTAATAAAGTGACCATGAACAAGAAAAAGTAAGCAAGAGTAAAAGCAACCATAATATGTAGTATGTTGTGGATGGATGGAATGGAATACAAGATGGATGGTAGGAGCCACGTGCCCCCCAAGTGAATGGAAATGTATGCAGTGAGGTTCATTTGGTTTTACCCTCAGCAATCAATAATGAACCATAAATGAGAGTGTGTCATCGGGAAATGGTTGAATAGTGTGTGTTGTGTCTAGCGCGTTGTGATGAGTATGTATGTATAGTGATGATGATATGCGACATATAGAAGAGATGTGCATGAAACTTATAGCCTAAGTGTATATCACAAAAAAATGAATGTATGAGTGATGATTTAGCCCTAAAGCATGTATCACTACAAGATGATAGAGGAAGTGACGATGTAGCCTATAGTGTGTGTCACTACAAGATGAATAGTAGGGAGTGGTGATGTAGCCTAAAGTGTATACCACTACAAGATGAATAGTAGGGAGTGGTGATGTAGCCTAAAGCGTATACCACTACAAGATGATAGAGTAAGTGATGATTTATCCTATAGTGTGTGTCACTATCCTAGAAATGTTGCATGATGAAAGGTCGAATGATAAACACATGATGAATGTAAGGTCTATTTTATTTTTAAACCCTCGGTAGTCGAGTATGGACCGAGTAAATAAAGTTTTTCATAGGGTAGTGAGTGTAGTATGTAGAAGGTTTGGTAGTATGCATGGTGATAATAGACAACCATATGATAAGTAGAAATGAAATGCATAGTGTGCTAAGTAATATGTGTAGGGAGACTAGGAATGTAGTATGTAGAATGAGTGATATGTAATGCGAGACTCATATGTGATGAAGATGAGTATAGGATGTATGATGTATAGATATGTAAAGATTGAATTGATATGGGCTAAATGTAGAATGTGTGAAATATGATGTATGGTGTCTATAGTGCAGTGTGTGGGGTTCATGTGTAGTAAGCCCTCAATGTCAAGTGTGAACCAAAGCACAAGAGTGTTTCATCAGGTAATGATGATGCTAAAGTATGAATGAATATGCATATGTTAGGAAATTGATGTATGAGAATGCAAAGATGAGATATGAGTAGATGTTAAGATGATGTATGTGTAAATGATAAGAGTGTGATGTAGTACTATGTAAGGATGCTAGAATGGGGGAGTGTGTTAAATGTTATGCCCCCAAGTGTATGATAGAGAAGATGACTATGTGCTGCTATCAAGGAGATCATCGTTGTCATGATTGAAACCTACTAGAGAAGCATCAAAACCTGATAAATGATAGAGTGAGGAGGGTCATATAGGGACCCATTATGGCGGAGTGTGTACACATTCATTGCATATTCTTCATCAGTAAAGGTGATCGATGGACAACCATGAGCATGCCAACGAGAGATATTTGGAGCGTAAGTAGGAGAAGAATCATTATGAATAGATATATTTCCAAAAGGCATAGGAAATGTAAGCAAAGAGTGATGAGCATATATTGTACCACCAATATAGTCAAGCCAAGACTGTCCAAGTGTGAGTGGAGAGTCACAAGGGGAACATGTAACAAATACCATCAAATGAAATACACGCAATCCATAAGTTATCGTAATGTGAAAATAGCCATGATAAAGATGTGGCGAATGAAGAGGTGGTAATATTTCATTAATTACCATATGCACCTAACCAAACTATCACATGTATAAATAATGTCTAAGCAAGTAGAATTGATAGGGATGTGTTGCCAAAAGGACTTATTGATGAATAATGTGCATGTAAAAGGAGGCAGCGGAGCTACAACCCATGGAGGAGAAGATGAAATAGTGTCTACACTATTTATAGACCCTCAATATAGTACCATAGCATTAGTAGAGGGAGGGGTCTTGAACCTATATTCACTTGGGCCATCAGCCACAAAGGTTTCTTCAAAATAAGATTCATCTATGCCAAGAGGAGTAAAATCAAGTTGTCCTAATGCTTCATCCGTAAGTTTGATAACATCAACTTCATCATCGAATCCTCATAATCATCAGTGTGAGCATCATCATGTTGTGTAACACTATCAAGTATGTTGGTAGGTGCCACCATAGATGGAGTAATAGAGGGTGTCATGACGGGTGGAGAAGGGACATTAATAGGAGCTAATACCGTAGGTGAAATAATAGCCATAGTGTGAGTAGAGATAGTTGGAGCATTGAGAGTGGTAGGAGGAGATTGTGAAGTGCTAGATTGACCAATGTCATATGTGTCAAGGCTGCTATATGGAATACGTTACGAAGGTGGTATGGGCATAAAAGTAATGGGATCTATGTGAAAGATTTGAATGGATCTAGATCGGTGATGATAGTATGTTCATAGCCATCATGCAAAAACTTGACACATTGGTGAATAGTAGATGGTACCGCATGCATTATGTGAATCCAAGGCCTACCTAAAAAGAGATTAAATTGAAAGGAGGCGTCAATAACATAGAACTTAGTGAGAATAAATCTTAGCCCAACCCGAATATGTAATGAGATAGTCCCTAGGCATGTGTGAGTGGTAGAATCATAACCTCGAATGAGGGTAGAATTCTTAGAAATTAAATTATCGTTAATACCCAATTGCTTTAAAAGAGAGTGAGCACATAAATTGACAAGTTGATCCATTATCAATGAGGAATCGTTTAATGCAAGTAGTGTTAATAACGACAGTAATGAGCAAAGGAGCACACGGATTGCTTTTAGAAAAAGGCGACAAATCCTCATTAGTGAAAGATATAAAGCATGTGGTAAATTACGAAGAGACTATATGAGATGTGCAAAGGCCACCATAGAATTATCAATTTCAATATGAATGACACAAAGGAAGCTTCTAGTGTGTTATGACAATTTGGTGCATTACGTAACAAGTCATAAAGAGAGATCTTAGCGAGCATATTTTTAAGTTGCTCAATAATGTCATAGCCCTTAGAAGTAGTAGGAGGAGGTTCTGAAGTAATGGGTGGAGGAATAAAGGTGGGTGGATCCGTAGGAGGATTAAGATGAGCACAATGAGTAGTAACTACATTAATGGATGGATCAGCCTGAGGTGTGACAAAGTGAGGAGGATGTTGGGTACGCACGCACATGAAATCAGCAGCAGTAGTAACTATGCCTGAGACCTTAGTTGGTGCAAAGGTAGGATAAGAGGATTGAGCCATAACTTGATAGGAGATGACATTGTCAAAAGGTAGTGTTGAAATGATCGGGTTCACCAAAATGATTAACTAAAATGTATATTTTAGGTAGTTAATCTAATCTAGAACAACATGTAAATACAATAAATAAATGCAATAAATGACTATGGAAAATGACACAAGTAAACTAAACTAATGAAAATGAAAACCCTAATATGTTAGAAGAGTAAGGAAGTGACTCAGCTAATTAGAGGATCTCACTGGACTATATCACAAAAGTGATTGGATAAAAAAAAAATAGGAACGACTATGTAGAGGCCCTTAAAAGGAAGCATCAAATATATCAAAATGGATTGGAGCACTTAAAGAGGGACTAGGGCACTTGTGGGTACCCTAGTCTGCAAAATGGGCATCCTGGTCTGCTGTAATGTTCTGGAACTGAGTTTCATTTGTTTTGTAAGTGATCTAAAACATTTACTATTTGTCGCATTAGGTTCATTGCATTGTGTCAGGTGTTGTTAATATCTCGAGATGAATAAAAGACCTATAAAATACCGGGAGAAGTATCAAAACCCTAAAAAAATAGGTTGGAATAGGTAGCATACAAGAATGCATATGAATAGGTTGGAATGACCTCAGCTACCATAATGGTGGGCTTACTAACTGAGCGTTGCACTACATTTCAGACCCAAATGTAGTTTTGGTGTGTGTGTGAATCATGTGCCCTAGGTGCTCTTGTGTCAATCGCACTTTGTGAAGTAGCAAGCTATAACTAGATGTAAAAATGTAGTAAAATGGTGGATGGAATAGAATAAAATCCCCTCCTATGCTTGTGTGATGCAGATTAACCAACCTTGTCCCTTGTGATGGAGCTAAATGAATGCAAATGATCTCTAAATGCCTTTGATGAATGTAACCCTAGGTGGATGATAGTAGTGACTAGTGCTTGGTCCCTCATTATGGTCTCATAACTTTATATTTATAGGGTTCTCTTGATCTAATTTCATAATTAACCCCGAAATGGTGACCACCAAAAAGATAAGAAGTTGAAATGGCTATAAAGTGCCCAAAAAGTGGTGGAAAGTGTAAAAAGGATCAGGGCGCCCTAATTAGGACCAGGGCGCCAAGGGCGCCTACTCAAGGCTAAAATGACAGCAAGTGTCCAAGACATACTGGGCATATGTGCGGTGAAGGTCTTGAATTATGAGAGAAAGTAAATAATAATGACCAAAGGGCAGGGGTTAATTATTACTTTCTTCACTCAAAAACTATATGAATAGTATTATGAGATCGGGACTAAATATTACCTAAAGTGTGTGATTTAGTGTCTACAAAAGTGTAAGGGGGTTCATTTTAGGGATGAATAAGAATGTGAAAAAGCCGAAAGTATAAGCCAAAAAGCTAAAGGTATAAGTGAAAAAGGTGAGTGAAAAAGTTTGAATCACAAGGTAGTTTTGTAGAATTGTTACCAAACGACAACCTATTATTGATGTTACCAAACGGTAACATGTATTTGAGTTACCAAACGATAACATGTACTTGAGGTCCCTGGATGATAACTTGTATTTGAGTTACGGAAAGTAACATGTGTAGTTGAGTTATCATTCGGTGGCATACAAGTATACAACTATGTGATGGTCTGATAGGATGTTCGCATAACCCTATTTAGTAGCTTAAGTCATGTTACCATGTTATGATGTAAGATGAACTTTATTTTTTACAATGTCTTAAATTTATTTTTTACAGATTTTATTTTAAACTTTATATTTTTTTCACATGTGTAGACTTCAAAATCACCCATACGATGGTCCCTAGTGCAAATGAGAAAAGATATCAAGGAAAAATAAAATGCGACATGGAAATTTCAAAATATTTTAGTCAGCCCATAGTAACACCAAGTGCAATAAGTAATTTTGACTCTTATTATGCTAATGTTACTTTATATGTTGATTTACTAAAAGATGCAATAAGCAACTCAATTTATTTCAAATGCATAAAACCCTACCAATGACTTTACGTCAGATGAAATTTGTAATCAACAAATTAATTCAATTCACATTGATAGTAGTGATAATCCCAATTTCCATTAAACTCAAACTTCAGATAAATATTCCGAAATAGACATTAGAAACATAAGAGTGGGAAGTGGACTTTAGGAAGGACTTATAAATTTTTAATGGTCAGCCAAATATACATTTATTGAACTTGTTGAGCTAGAAAAAACTCTCGATACTCCCATCGAGATTATATGTACTATATGTATTTGGAAACTAGCCAAAGACCACAAAATGCAATTGAAGTTAGACATAATAGAGAAGCATTGTGGGAAAGTATATGAGTCAAAAAAGCAAGAAGATGGAACTGTAATAAAAACATCTAGATGGAAAACCATGGAATATTGTTTACATATGAGATATGCAACAAAATATGACAATCATCATAAACATCTTCAAGACCTTGTTGAGAAAGGTGGAACAATAAAGGCTAAATTTGCAAAATTTGTTGATGCAAGTCTTCAGTAAAACTTATACAATTCCAAACAATATTTCACATTTTAAAAAAGGGCAGACCTATTTCAGATTTCATTGATTATAAGATATTATTTCAATCTAATGGGTTTCCAAACATTCCAAACAACACATTGGTCGATACCAATGCTTGGTAAATGGCTAAGTGTATGGTAGAAATTGAAATCATTGATTTGAGAGAGAAGGTCAAAAATGTGAATTTTATCTCATTGTCGATTGATGAGGTCACAACAAAGTAGATAATACATCATGGGTGTGCATGCATGTCTACACTTACAATTTCAATAACCATTTGAGGGAAAATCATCTACTAATAATGAACAAAATGATGGAGAATTGTAATTCTGAGAACCTCTGCAAACTAGTGATTAAAAATTTGAAATAAATAGTTGGTATGGACAATCATTCAATATACAAAGTTGATTTTTGTTGGAGCTAATGGGGCATCTCTCAAGACCTTTTTGAGAAATGTGGAACAATTTCAATAACCATTTGAGGAAAAATCATCTACTAACAATGAACTGAATGATGGAGAAGTGTAATTATGAGAACCTCTGTAAAACTAGTGATTAAAAATTTGAAAGAAATAGTTGGTATGGACGATCATTCAATATCTACGAAGTTGATTTGTGTTGGAGCTGATGGGGCATCTGTCATGCAAGGTCATAAAACTAGGCTTTGTATTCTCATTCAAATAATTGTTTCCCTGTACATGATACATATTCACTGCATGGCTCATAGAATGAATTTCGTTTACAAGATTGTAAGTAATTTTGAAAATGTTGCTAAAGTGGAAGAGCTTATACGCTAGTTTGCATTCATACATGTCAAGCAGTCCTACAAGATTTTTGGAGTTTCAGAATTTTTTTGATGGAATTATAAATGGTAAAAAATTGTTGAAAGATGTTGACACAAGATGGATATTGTTGTATGATCCAGCTTGCATAATTTTTTAGGAATACATGTCATTAGCAGGTATATGTTCAAGAATTGTAGAGAAGTTGACAAGGTGAAAGATCTTCTATATCACTTGACTGATATGGAGACATTATTAACATTATGTGGTATTTTACCAATGCTGAAGGAAATAAACAAATTGGTGAAACAAGCTCAGGAAAGATCTATATACATTGTTGATTTTATAAAATTAAGGAAACATGTATGTATGATTTTGGATAGCTTATATTCCAGCCAATACTAGTTTCAGAAACCAATATTCAGTAGTTGGAAGGTTTTAACAGATACAAAATATCCCAACAGCTTATTTTAAGTTTAATATCAATGGTCATCTTTGTATCTCAGTGGATGGGAAAAATATACCAATGCACACTTTCCAAAAATATCCTTATGTCCTAGGTTATGATATTGAGGAAGTACTAGTGACAAGCCTTTTATTTGATGGTGCAGTGTATGATATAAGGAAAAATTAATGAAGATATCTAAAACATTATCTTCTAAGATCAAAGAAATATTTAAGAATAGTGATCTTCTTTAGGCCATGGGAATTGTAAATCCCAATTTCTGGAATCTAATGATTGTTAAAGAACAAACAACTCAACTTTTTACAAAATACATGTCTAGACTAATGAATTAGTTTTACAAATCTTCATATGTTAATGGAGGAGAATTGAATGGTATATTGAATAGAAAATTATTCATATCACAGTCAATGCATTTTACCTTAACAATGAGTGATCAATATAAGACTCTTACTGAACCAACAGAAAAGGGAGCTATCACACTATTTTGGATAAATTTGTATCACATTAGCATTCTGAGGGAAACTATACGTGAATACTTCAAACTGTATGAACTCATACAGATAATGATTCTGGGGTCAGTTAAAGATGAAATGGTTTTCAACGCATTAACATTTGTTAAATCAAAAATTTGCAACATATTGGACAAAAATATGGAAACTTGTTTGAGACTGTATGTTTCAAGATATGGAGTGGACACATTTCCATATGAAAGAACATTATCTACTTAGACATCCCTTGCAGAGTGGAGAGTTTTTAATCAAATAACAACCAATGGAGACTTAGATTATGGTGAAATTGACTTGGACTCTGGTGGACCAACAACTGCAAAAGATAAAATAAGTGATGAAGGACCATTTAAGATAGGGTTGTTTTAGTTACCAAACAGTTGAACATTTTCATTTTCTAAAATATATATTATGACTCATCATTTTGATTTAGTTATTTTTCCTTTACATATATTTTTTATATAATGATTGGAAATTTTGAATCACTTGTATGTTTTATAATGTTTGAAAATTGATGATAAATCTCTAGATTTGCATAAATAAATTAAGCAATAATTAATTAAAATCAACACATGAAATGAAAACTATAGAAGATAGAAACTAAATGTAAATAGAATGGAGCAATTTCTATTGAATATGAGAGGGCATTTTATACAATTGCTTTCTCCTAAAATCATGGAGTCAAGTCTTATCATTTTATCCCCATATCTCTCCTTTATTCCCTAGTCTTACTCTCAATCCCAAGATATTCTCACACATTCTTATCTCTATGAGTTGTGCATGACAACTAATTATGCACACTCATATATTATTTTATAAATATTAAAAACTATTACTGCTAAATAACCCAAACCACTCCTAAGTGTTCACACTATGAACAATATTTCTGTAACAGTCACCTCCTTAGTGTGAACATGGGGAAAGTTATCTCATGTACCTGCTCATGATCTACAAAGAAATGAAGGTTTTCAATGAGTACCAACAACTCAAACAATATGAGGTTTTCAAAGAGAACCTCCAACTCAGAAAATGGTTTTCTAGTGGAACCAACCACTACATAGCAGCGTACATTATTTTGCTCACATCATTGTTTCTAACTTAGAGGGATTACAAAATAGAAATTATGCTCATGCAGGAGCTTTGAACAAAAATGTTATTTTTGTTCATTATTAAAACATAAAGTGTGTAGTTGAATGGTAATCGATAAGTATTATCAATCGCTAATTCAACATTTTTACCAATTGGTAAGTGATTTGTGTTTTTTTATAGATAAACAATTTTGACCGAGCTATGAACCGGAGTACATTTAACCAAGATATTCATTAATCTCAACAATTAACCAAATAGGTCCACCACACTTGAACACATTTCTAAGACAGTCTTCTCAAACCAAAATCGGCCTCTATTACATCATTTTGTCAGTCATGCCACCTCGAACACTACCTCCCTAAATGGGGATCATGCCTTAGTGGGATTTGAACTTGGGTGGAGCCAGATACAACCATCTGTCTTAACTGTTCCACCTAAACCCCATCGGAAAAACTTTGGATGGTACACACTTTTATCATACCAAAGCTATGGCGGAGTGGTGGAGGATCACTTTCTCTAATTGGGACATGGGGGTGGGCTTGGGTCCTTAATGTCTGCCAAGCAATACATATTTGGAGCACCCCATTATGTTTCACTCGAGTCCATATGGATAATTTCAACCCCTACCTCAAAGTTTCCCCATGGCCACTTATTGAAAGCATCCACTAAACTCAATGGGAATGGAACTTGGGTTGATGATTACAAACCGCTTATAACTCACTAATAGCCAAGACCTTGAGTTCAAAACTTTGGATGGTAAATACTTTTATTATACCAGAGCTATGAACTAGAGTGGTGGAGGAATATTTTATCTAAGTGGGACATGGGGGTGGGCTTGGGTAGTTAACATCCACCGATTGATACACATTCAAAGCGCCCCACTATGTTCTGCTTGGTCCATATGGAGAATTTTTACCCCTACCTCAAGGTGTCCCCATGGCCACTTATTGAAAGCATCTAATGAACTAAATGGGAATGGAACTTGGGTTAATGATTACAAACTACTTGTAACTCATAAATAGCCCAAGACCTTGAGTTCTAAAAATTTGGATGGTAAACACTTTTATTATACCAGAGCTATGAACTGGAGTGGTGGAGGAACAATTTCTCAAAGTGGGATGTGGGGGTGGGCTTGGGTCCTATAGTCATTTTTATGCCTTTAAAATAACAAGACAATCCCATGTGCACCATCCTATCACCCCGGCACCTGGGCACTCACCCGAGGCACACCAGGTGCCAAGCCTCTCCTTTATGTGTGTCTTGTGAGAATGCATCACCTTATAAGATATATTCAAATGGAAATGAATAGAAAATAACCATGCAACATTCTAAGAACCTAGAACGACTTATCATCGCATTGCATCCATAAAAGAGAAATAGCAAATAGCATGTGGAAATGGTTCATACAGAAAGGAAATGCATAAGTATTATATTCTTGAACACATATATGATTCATAATAGAGCCTTATATTCATATTAATAGATTCAATAACCACATTACATCCCTTGAGGTCATAACAAACCCTCATATAACCATGTAGAGCTAAGTCATGCATCAGAAATACACTATGTTCATCACATTACAAAAATTGATTGCAAACCCATCCCTCTAAATGTGCCATCACTCCTAGAGTTCTCCTAATCCCTAACCCTTAGAACCCTTCATTATATTTCTGCAAAGCTTCACCTCTCTTCAAATCTCTTTTCTTCTATAGGGTGCTTATATTTATAACCTTAGCAACCATCGTCATTCCTTTCGAAGTTATAGATTGGTTTCCAAGTGTTAAAGTAGTCCTCCATGGGAGCATGCCTTCTCATATCCAAGCTCTCCACTCTTTGTAATGATGTCTTCTGGAACCTTCTATCGCATGCCTAGAATATTCCCTTTTTGATCCCACAAACGCCAGGTTGGCACATTATCCATAAGGGTCATGCTTTTCTCATGTGCTACCTGGGACGCCAAATATGGCTAAGTCTAAAACCTCTCCTTCCTTGTGCACACGTAACGTGTGTTCTACAAAACCATGTTATAACCCTTCCCTTCGTGCCTTCAACTTGTGAGCCCTTCTTCAAGTAGGTCTTGCGTGCCTACACACCTTTTCATCCTTAGCCAATATTCGGGGTCTAACATCACCTCACACTACATTTATTCTCCATCCTCGAAAACACTCTTTAAAGAATTAAAAAAATGAGGCTCCTTACAAATGGTTGGAATGGAAGAATAAAGGAATGAAGAAATGGGGGAAAGAATGAAAGAATGGGGAACTTAATTATCATTGCATGAGGAGAGGTAAATCCTTCCCTAATTCTCGCCTCTAACTTTCCCCAAGTGTCAACCTCATTCTCGAGCTTGTTAACGGAGGTCACCCACTGTGGCGCTCACTTCTCCAAAACTTAGCTCCTCTTCTTTAGCGCTCATTGTCTCCATGATCCCCTCTAGTTGTTTGCCCAAATCCTCATTCGCGTCCATCCTCTGAGTAATTTGGGGGTATAGTTCTTTCAGCCAGTTTTGTATTGAGCCCTATAAGGTCTCAATGGCCTCTGATTTCTTTTCCACTTCAGCTAGGATTTTGTCTCACTCAACCCTGTTCCCCTTGTTCTTTTCTTAGAACTCCTTGATTTTTGCTTCATGGGTGGCAACCAAGATACTCGCCACTTTATCCCTATCCGCACAATTATCATAGGCAGCCTCAGTAACTTGTGCGGTGACTTTTACATCGGCGAGGATCTTGTTGTACTGAGCAACAATTTCCATAACCTTCATCTTATTTTCTTTTTTTCTTGGTGCGCCAATGCCTCTTCTATGGATTCTAAGGAAAGTGGTTGCCTCTCCATAGTGAGTATGCGGGTCAAGTCCTCTAGGCACTGTAAGGCTGATCCATATTTTTATGCGGGTGGTGTTAAGTCTGGTTGCTTCAAGACAATGGCATTTGTGATCATCTCTATCTTCTTGTATGCCTCACACACTCTTGCCTTCTCGTCCTTTAACTCATGCCTTAACTGAGTGCATTGATTAGTTCCTCCTACTTCAGGTCCTTGCTTTTCTCAAGGATCTCTTCCTCCTTTTTCTCCAGCTCTGCCTCTAGGAACTTCACCCTGTCATTTCTTCCGAAGAGCTTGGCTTCAACCTCAACTGAAACTTTGTTGAGTGTGTTACAGATTTTATCATCTGATAATTGTTGGTCGTTTACCAAGGGGTTTATTCCTTTTGTTTTGGCACCTTCAACAATGCTCCTTGGCTTATTTCAAATTCGGGCTCATCAATGTGGGACTCAAATTCCCATGATAACATTTTCCTTGTCTAAGGGTATGCACCTTCCTCATCAAATGAAGCCATGGCCAAGAGTTATTCCATTATAATGGTGCTCAGAAAGCACGTGTGTAATACCTTGTTCGAATCATCTATCTATCCCATTCCTTGACCTTTTTCTCTTCCTCCCTATGCATACGGCCCTTGGAAATCATACATCCGGATTTAGGATCTCCCCCATGATGTCATATTCTTTTCCTATGCTTTCCTCCTCAACTTCCTTCAACACCTCATCCACACTACATTCTACCTCTTATTCCACCAACTTCTTGATAATTCCCATGACTTATATCTCTACGGCCCTCTTCTATCTGTTCCTTTTTAGGCTTGGGGTCTTTTGATCCTTTGTATTTTCTTCTCCACTCACCCCCTTTCCTTGGGCCTCAGCTTCTTCTTCGTCATTCTTCTCCTCATCCTCTTTGTTATACTCCTCATCTCCTTCTTCCTCAGAATCATGTACCTCATAGATGGGATGGTCTTCACCTCCTTCAAGCTCATCATCATAATCCTTATTGCCGATGTAGGTGTCTAGACTCTCTGTCTCTTCTGAGTCTGCCTCATTTTTCACCTTCTATTTCTTTCTTACTGGGGATTCCAGTACATGAGATTCTTCTTTTTCTTTCTCTTTGACAGGTGATGTCTTCATTAGTGATTCCTCATGGGTGAGGTTCTCTCCATGCTCCAATGCTTCTTCTTCTGGAGTCTTCGCCTTGACATCGACTTCTTTCTCTATGCGTAAGTACTAGGCTTAGTATTTGTTTTCGGTGCGCCCACCGATTGTGCGGTTAGAACACTTTACGCCTTATTTTCCTACACCTCTTCTCTTTCTCTCTTCCTTAGCATAGCCTTCTTCCTTCCTGTAGGGTCTTCAAGAATGGATACATCATTCTCCAAGTAAGCACCCTTTTCAAATTTTGGCCTTATGCGTAGATACACCCTTGTTGCGGTCCTCCCTGTAATCGGCAATGTTAAAGGTTTCATCATTCAGTCTGCATGAGAGACATATTCTCCACGTATGCACACTTCTTTGGGTAGACAAGATTCCAATGTAGCTCGCGGTGATCTAGATCTACCTTACTAAGGTCAAACCTTAGTCTCTTGGCCTCCTTGAACTAATTGACTCGGCTTGGAAGTATTGCGCAGGTGAAGGAGAAGGGTAGCTTGCACCATGGACTCATAGTCCTATTTTTCAATGTAAAGTTGCCAATGCAGAAATGTTAATACACTGCAAACTCCACCTCTCCATCCATGAGCACTGGTAACTGCTCTGGGATCCTCCATTATACTCTGAATGCATCGTGCATTCACTTGTACCACTTTTCCAAGCGCACCTTGTGAGCAGCCGTCATGGTTTCACAAGTGTATTTTGCAAACCTTTTTGCAGGTGAGGGATCCTCTTTTGAATACTCCCAAACAAACTTTTCTGGCCCATCAGGCACTCCATTTTCTAAAAAGACAATTGTGAGGAGGACGTTACCAAATAATATCTTCTCCCCCTCTTCTGTGTTGCTTATGATCTCATCCATGATGAAAACAGACAAGTTATAGATTATTCCCTCTGATATCTTCCGGCATACATTTAGCCATTCCTTGTTTACTTGTGTCCATCGTTCTTGATCATTGAGCTTGGTCACCAAGTACATGGCCATCCTCATTATAGGCTCTGGAATCTTGGTGATGTCAAAGTATTGCAACCCCTTCTTATAGTCATACGTGGCTACAATCTCCTTGATAGCCTCCTTGTCGCTCAGATCATCATCTATGTTATCTCCTTCACAAATGAGGCATGTGAACTTGGATATCAGTTGAGGTGTTATGCGCATCTTGCACCTCATAAAATAAAATTGATCCTCATGCATGTGTGACATCAACCATTGATAAAGGTGCTCAGGCTTTCCAAAGTAAGGCAACTCATATAGTTGTAATAATCCAACCTTCTCCAATTTGACCTTTACCTCATCGTTGTAAATGGGCATTCTATCTGACGTCCTCTTGTTAGCTAGATAGACCAACTCTAATGTCATTTCCTTCTCGGTTATGCTCATGTGATGGTTATAATTGCTCACGGCCATCTTTTGCAAGTGTGACTCCCACTCTTTTCCTAGCAATACCCCATCTGAGTATTACATTTACATATACCATTCTTTGTTTGATCTTGCGATGGTAGTGGTTTGCTTTCCCTTGCCCTTGCCCTTGCCCTTGCCCTTTGTTTTCTTCAATGAAATGGTAGGTTTCTTGAATGCCATATTTTCTAGTCAACCTAAACTTAAAACTCCTTCCTCTTGCTCTTCTCAACTACTTTTCTCAATCCCAAAGCTCACTCCAAAGCTTAAACTCCTGGAATGAATCCTTCTTTCTCCTTGCCCTAGCTTCTAAACCCTAACCAACAAAACCTTCCACAAGATGACACTCTTCACAACCTTTCCTTACGCCCGTGTACTCCTTCCTTCTGGTTTGCAGATCTACTCTAGTCACACACTCAAATTTCTCATATTCTTCCTTCACACAAATTTCTCTCTAGATGCACTAGTTCACAAGAGATTCTTTCACTTCGTAATCACAAGGTAAAATAATGATGTGCCCGACTTCATATTTATAGCTTTTCCTTCTTTCTAGCATTAAATTCTATACCACCTACCACCATACTTAACACTAAATGTGGCTTTTTCCACCAAGCCGACTTTAAGCACCTTTACCCACGCGCCACATCCTACATAAAAAAACATTTACAACCTTTTAGCGCACAAAAATCCAATCCAACCAAAGATTCTTATGCCCGCATCTACATCACCAAAGGCACTTCTTCTGTCCTTTACCCAATTTTTTCCCTCACCTACCTCATGTTGTTCATGCACTCTTCATCCTTTATATGTGGTCTCTGTTACAGCCTTGACACCATACTTTATCATCCATCATTTCCTCATGTGCTTTCTCCACCTTACGCGCTTCCTTCTACTGGGCCACTCAACTTGTATTATAGGCCTATACTTCGCATCACTCCTTACTCCACCCCACACTAAATAGATGCAGTCCTCTGCGCATACACAACCTTGGAAAAATAATGTGCTTACCGACACACAAGGCACAAAATGAAACAAAAAGAAAGGAACAAGCAACAAGAAGGGGAAACACAAGAAAAGAAAAAGCATAAAGGGAAATTCTAGACTAATTAGAACCACTATCTTATTACAAACACCAAGAAGACTTATTTATCATAGGGCTTCAGCCTACTCCCATTGAAATGACCTAGTAATTTCGTCCTCTCCAAAGACTTGTAGCTGGAAAGTGCCTAAATCAAGAATGTATGAGATGATGTAGGGTCCCAACCAATGGAATTTCACCTTCCCAGGATGGCGTAGATACTTGGAAATATACAACACCATCTGCCTAACCTCAAACTTCTTGTTCTTGATATGATGATCATGTCATGCCTTTTGTCTTACTTTTTCTGTCTTCTAACTCCATCTAGAAAGTGATCACCTTTCGTCTAACTACATCAAGTCATCAATCCTTTCTTCCAGTGCTTGCTCATCAGCTAACCCTCTTACACACACTATACGCAATGATGGTAACATGAATTCAACTAGAAAAATAGCCTCCATGCCAAACACCAATTGAAATGGTGTGGCTTTGTTCAACCTCTTGTAGGTTGTCATGTATGCCCATAGAACGAATGATACCTTAGCATCCCAATCTTTTCTTCCAACTTCACATATTTTAATCATCGTGTGACTAAGTATTTTGTTAAATTCCTCACCATTCCATTTGCTTGAGGGTGAAAAGGGGTATTCTTATGATGGACCACCATAAATTCCACTAACATAATCCTGATCGTTTCATTGAGAAAGTGTGTGCCTCTATCACTTGTTAAACTTAAAGGACAACCATACCTATTGATTATGTTCTCCCATAAAAATTTAGCTTGATTGTCATTGCGGTCAGTGCAATCATTTATAAGTGCTACCTCGCCCATCATGTTAAGTAATCGGCAAGTAATGATATACCGTGAATTATTCCTTCATGTGATTGGAAAAATTGGCCCTACAAAGTCAATTGCCTATTTTTCAAATGGTTCGTGTTGTTGGCTATTGTTCGCAAAAAGCATTTCATCTCTCTTTCTAGGTTTTCCAAGGCGCTAGCAATGGTCACAGGCCTTGCAAAACTCGATATAATCCTTGTAGATGGTTTCCCACCAAAGCCCTGTTAATAAAATATTCCACACGGTGGCATTTCCTACATAGTGTCCTCCTGTAATCCCACCATGTGCTTCCTCCATAATTGTCACACGCTCATGCTCCAATATGCATCAGCGTAGAACCTTATCATGACCTAACTTATATAGATCTCCACTAATTAACATGTAGGGTGCGAGGTGTACTACTAACTACTTTCTCTCTAGAGCATTCATCCCTTCCAGCGCCACACCTATTTTTAAGAATACCACAATATCTTCCAAGTCTGAGGGCATGTGCCGTAACCTAAATAGTTGTGCATCTGGCATGGTATCCTCAATGCTTTGTGCATCCTCCTCTAAGTTAATCCTTGATAAATGGTCAGGTCCTGAGTTTCTCTTTCTTGGTTTTACGACCATGGTGAACTCAAATTCTTGAAATAATAGGACCCAACGGCATTTGCGCCCTTGCATCATGGGCTTGTTGACTAAGTACTTCAATTCCATGTAGTTCATGTAGAATATAAATGGTGTTGCCAACAGATCCTACCTGAACTTGTGCAGTGCGTAGATCATATACAATGTTTTACACTCGGTAGTTGTGTAATTTTGTTCTACTGGTGTCAACTTTCTACTTGCAAAGCATTAGGGATGATCAACAATTCCCTCACCAGATTGTGCTACTATTGCTCCCACAGTTGTCCCTGAGGCATCAACATGCACATGGAAAGGCTTATCCCAAGAAGGAAAATGTAATATGGGCACCATGACAAGACTATCCTTCAAAGTGTCAAATGCCTTCTATTGTACCTCTCCCTAATAAAAGGCACTCTTGTATTTTAAAAATTCCTCCAAGGGTGAGGCTATCTTAGCATACCTCTTGATGAATTTTCTGTAATACCTGTATGAATCCACGCACTTTGTGTTTTGATTAGTAGGATCCCCTTATCCCACAATAACTGTAACTTTGGTGGGATCCACTAGTAAGCCTTATTTGCATATAATGTGTCCTAACAGGGTTCTAAATGGAGTGGCAAAGACACATTTCTTAATGTTGAGGGATATCCTTAATTGTCGACATCTCTCAAACATCAGCCTCAAATTGTCACAATGGTCTTTCACCAATCCATACACAATCCAGTCATCCAGAAAACTTGAAGAAATTTATGGATGAAGTCCTGAAATGTTTATACCATGATGCGTGAGAATACAAAGCAGGTGCATTCTTCAATCCAAAAGGCATAACCGTGTAGGAAAAACTTCCCCATTTAGTGGAAAAAGTTGTCTTTCTCTGGTCTTCCTTTGCAATCCTAACTTGGTGATACCCGAGAACCCATCCGTGAAAGAGTAGACTTCGTGCCCAGGCTACTCCCTCTAAAATTTCTTCAATAAAGGGGGTTGGAAAAGGATCGATGACACATACTGCATTAAGATCCTTGTATTCAACAAAAAAATTTATCCTCCCATCCTTTTTGATACTGATGACCATTAGGCTTATCCATTTTGATTATTCTACTGCCTTAATGATACCAGATGTTATCATCTTGTCTATTTCTTCCTTAACTTGTACGCACAAATTTGGATTCATCCGATAAGGCCTTTTCCAAATCGGGGTGCACCTTCCTTCAACTTGATTTTCATTTCCCCAAGGAATGGTGGACTCCTTTGAGTTCATGGTACCCACGAGGGAACAAATCCTAGAACTCATGCAATAGATCAATGACCTTTGAAACTTCTTTTTCCGACCAATAGTCCCCGATGATAGCTTCCTTAGGTTTTATTTTCTGTCCCAATGTTAACCTTCTTTGTTTTCAAGGGCTCATGGTAGGTGCATACTTGCTCATCAGTGCTATCTATGTCTTCACTGTACCTTCAAAATGGATAACATCCAAAGTTTCCATCTCTTCACCGTCTACTACATAGACCATTTTTCCTTTTTCTTTTTCCATGCATGTGCGCTCAAGTTGTACTTCCTTTGATTCTTCTTCATTGAGGCACGTCTCCAAATAAGGCTCACCCAACAATTCCAATAGCCTATCCTCTTCCATAGCATTATCTCCCATGTAAGGTGCTTGATTACTTACAATGCCTTATCTACTGATGGCTTGGTACTCCTATACTCAAAAGCTTGAATGAGATCAACCACCAACTCCTGCCAATTACCTGTTTGACGACGCATCTCTGAATGAATATACCATGCGCGTACTTAACCTTGTAAGGTGGAATATAACTTATGCACCCATAATGAAGGCGGTAACGCTTGACGCTTCCCATCCAAGCCTTCTCACACACTTGGATATGAAATGAAGTGATCTCTTTACCATGGTAGTCTTGTATAACCATGGGTGCATTGCTCTTAGAGAACCTTACAGAAAATGTGATTCTTACCTTGCACCACTCTAGGAGGTTCTCCCGATGTGTAGCCCACCAACGCACTATAGTTCCGAGTAGGTTATAATTGAGCATTCCCCTCCTCTCGTCCTCATTCTTCCACTGAGCCTCCATTTCTTTGAGGGAAAAGTTTGGGATATGCTCCTCCGAGTAACTTGGCAACTTCTTTCCTCCTAGGTGCTTGACTGAGTGCACCTTTTTCACCCTTGTTACAGATCCTATCAACTGTCACCTAATCAATTCATAGGTTCCATACACCCAATTATCACATGCCACACAAGTGGTATCACTCAAGGATTGAGAATCTTCAAACTCAATAACTCCCTCTGTGGGATCAATTATCTCAGGATCTATGATGGAGTGCACATAGATTCTGTCAAGGACTTGTTCTCCTAAGGGATCAATATAGGGGCTGACTTCCCATCTCTGTCAAAGGAATTATTACCCTTTCTTCCTTGTTTTCAATTTTGATATACCCTTTGTTAAACCGCAGTCGACATTGTTAATGTAACACCATGGCCACCTAAGTAACATTGGAAATTTTTCGGCCTCAAAGTGAGTGCCAAGACTTCAAATTCTCCAATGAACTTTGCCCTTGAATGGTGATAACAACATCCTTCAGACTCCAATGGGCATTTCCTTAGTCTTGTTTTCCATATACAACACATTCGAAGATGGATGTAATACAGGTCTTCCCATTTGATGTCAGGCATCTAAGGTAAGAACATTGACCTCTACTCCTGTGTCAATGAGGATGTTACTCAGAAGCCATCGATCAACAACCACATTTAAAGTAATCTCCTTATCATAATCAAGGTTGTGAGGAGGAAGGTTTACATGTAAAACCGCCTTTCGCGCTCCGCCGGCGCGTGGTACCTTCTCTCTCAGTCATTCTCCTAGCAAGGGAATAATATTCTCTTGCCTTAACATCCTACATACTTCCTTAACCTCATCCAGGTCATCCTTTGGAGCCTCAGCATTCTTCCTTTGCTCCAACTGCCTCGATTACTCCTTTAGACATTGGATCTCCCCTTGCAGAATTTGAATCATGTCCATAGTCTCTTGATATACCGCTTTTGATGTGCAGGTCCGGGCACTTTCCATGGATCACTTCCTCCCTTGAAACTTATGTCATATGCCTTAGCATCTCACTAGCGTGTGTGGCCTCTACTTACGTCATCACTAGTACAGTTCTAGCCCTTACTCATGCACCACTCTTATAATCCATCGTGAATCGATCTTCTTAATGCTTACCATCCTAGTGCTTTTGTCCTTAGGTGTTGCTTTGGTTCATATGCTCATAAAGCTCTGAACACTCTTCGTACTTATGTTTATTTCCACACCATGAGCATTGTAACAAATTAGGAAACTCGTGTTTGTAATTCTCTATAGATCTATAGTTATAATAGGTTCCTCATGGGAACTCACTTTGTCCTCTCGCCACGATTCGCGACCATGAAATCCTCCGCAAAAACCTCTTCCACGCGTTCCTCCATTTGCACGCCCTTCATAACGATGGTCATCATCCTTGGAACTACTTGCAAGGCTAGTCTAGTGCACACCAAGATCAATAGCATCATGGATCTGATCAATCAATTTGTAATCCTTGGTATCATGGGTCGTAGAGGTACATATCTTATAATAGCAAGAAACATTCTTACAGATTACGTGTTGGAGTAAAGGGCACCTATTTACATCATGATCCCCATGGAAAATCTCACAGTCTATCACCATAGCATGTACTAACTTCCGAGGGAAACTATCCTTTGCATGCCCCTCTAATTTTTGGTCTATACACCAAAGCCCACTACGAACCTCATGTGTTGAGTTTACAAACAACTTCTCCAATTGCTTGGCCATTGTAGCAATTTGAGCCTCCAGAAAAGGGACTAACACTAGTATTAACGCTCCCAACAGCTTCGGCGTGCAGGATAGCTTCCAATGCCTCGCGCAGGTCTATGAAAGTCTTGTGTGATAGAGCCCTTTAAAATGGTGTTATCAATCCAATGAAAAACCATTGAGCATGTTGAGAAAGATGAATTTCATAGGATAGTTTAGACAAGAGAGTTTTAAAACACACATAATACTCCCACACATTCTCTGTCATTACCTATTAGATCTCCTTCAGAGTGTTGATGCTCTTCTGCTCAAACTCAAGGATATGGAACTCTGCTAAGAAGACATTTTTCAATGCGATGTAATCTACCACCATCTGATGGGGGTCATAATTCCTATACCAACTATGCGCGTGCCCTTGCAACATTTTTGCAAACTAACTCACCTTCCACACCAGGGTAGTGATCCCTTTCACGTGCCATAGTAATTCACACTTTTGCAAATGCTCTGCAACATCTTCGATACCCTTATAGTCTGGTAAATGTAAAGACATCTCAAAAAACACTTGGGGAGGTGGCTGGGGTCCTTGTCCTCTCAATCGAGAGCATTGGTTTCCTCCAAAGTGTTTCCTCCACTAGATTCACTGGATCCACCAAGTCATGTTCCTCTAGATCCACCTCCCTGTAGTAGGGAAAGGGCACGAAGTCATCACGCCTAGTGTTCTCAACATTCCACTCGAATCGTGCACCGATGGTTTTTGATATTGTCCCACTACGGTTGTATTTCCCGCGCCACTCCCCAGACGTGATACCCAAACCTTATGTACTTGCACCTTGTCCAAAAATTCCTCCAAATATGGGAATAGATTGTGTAGCCATGGATGTCCCAAACGAGAAATTATACCTCCGGGTGTAGATCGATTCTTACCACCGATACCAACTAGGTTACCAATACTTCTCCCTTGATCTAGAAAACCAAGTGCTAGGGGTTGGTCTCCAAGTTGATTCGGATGTGTGCCGATGGTTCCTCTTTCTCCATGTGATGAACTCTCATCAGAAGCTAAAGGGGATTCTCTCCCATGCTTTCCAAGATGGGGTAGCACAGACTGCTCAGGTTCCACGTCCTCTACGTGAACCTCAACTCCTTCCCGCAATGTCTGCATCCATAGATCCATCACACTTCTGCAACCTCATGTTGTCTAGTCATGTCCCTTTCATCGCCTTCACTATACTTGAGTCATCTCTCCTCCCTTTCCTTTTCAGCCGCAATGTCCGCCATCTTCCTCCACCCTAGCTTCCTCTCCCGCTAGCTCAGAAGTTTATCTCTGGACATGTGGGAAATGCCTCCAAACTCAAGGTAATGAAAAAAATCTTCATAGCTAAAGGAATAGCACACAAAAATGACACTCTAGGCTCCCTCGAAACTCAAACTCAACAACTTTTGGGCAAGAATACGTAAAAATGGCATATTCTAAAGTATAACTAGTCAACACTCTTCTACCAATGATCAACAACACGTGTCCAAATCAGATCTCGTGTCCTACTGACCTCGGCCAGTCATCTTGGGTCCATGTGTGTGATCTATAGTACTGCTTGATCTAGATGCATATGGTGAAAGCCATTCATATAGTTCTCACTGGGAAACAAAGAAGAATGTCTCATACAGCTCATGGTACTGAGTTCTCTTCTACCCATCCACGCACATCAAACTCAGATCCAGTGCTAAATCTTTGAGCAAACTCATCCTCCGTGCTCTTGAACCATGTTTCAACACTTTCCAAGGTCAAACGCTTCTATCATCATGCATCACAGGTATAAAGATGCATGTCATTTCTCACAACAACCAAAAGAGGTCCCAAAGAATGGAACCAAGATATAGTCATTTTTATGCCTTTAAAATAATAGTAGAATCCTACGCACGTCGGCCTATCACCCAGTGGGTGTTGGGCGCTCACCCGAGGCACGTGCGGGTGCCGAGCCTATCCTTTATGTGAGTCTTGTGAGAATGCATCATCTTATAACAAATATTCAAATGGAAATGAATAGAAAAGAACCATGCAAAATTCGAAGAACCTAGAACAAGTTGTCATCTCATGGCATCCAGAAAAGACAAATCGCAAACAACATATGGAAATGGTTCATTCAAAGTAAATACATAAGTATTATATTCTTGAAAAAAATATGATTCATAATAGAGCCTTATATTCATATTAACATATTCAATAACCACATTACATCCCTTGAGGTCATAATAGACCCTCATATAACCATGCAGAGCTAAGTCATGTATCAGAACTACACTATGTTCATCACATTACAAAAATTATTACAGACCCATCCCTCTAAATGTGTCATCACTCCCAGAGTTCTCCTAATCCCTAACCCTTAGAACCCTCCATTATATTTCGTAGAGCTTCACCTCTCTTCAACTCTCTCTCTTTTCTTCTATCGAACGCTTGTATTTATAACCTTAGAAACCACCTCCATGCCTTTCGGAGTTATATATTGGTTGCCAAGTGTCGAAGTGGTCCTCCATGGGAGCATGCCTTCTCAGATATGATTTCTCCACTCTTTGCAATGAGGTCTTCTGGAACCTTCCATCACATGCCTAGAATATTCCCTTTTTGATCCCATAGTCGTCAGGCTGGCACCTTATCCAAAAGGGTCATGATTTTCTCGTGTGTTTCTGGGATGCCAAATATGGCTAAGTCCAAAACATGTCCCGCCTTGCATGAGCGAGCATTGTGTGTTCTGCAAAACCCTGCTAGAAACCTTCCTTGCGCACTTTCAACCCACATGCCCTTCTTCAACTATGTCCCACATGCCTACGCTCCTTCTCATCCTTAGCCAATTTTCCGGGGTCCAACAGTCCTTAATGTTTGTCGATCGAACCACATTTGAAGTGCCCCGCTATGTTCCTCTTGATACATATGGAGAAGTTCAACCCCTACCTCAAGGTGTCCCCATGGCCACTTATTGAAAGCATCCAATGAACTCAATTAGAATGGAACTTGGGTTGATGATTACAAACTACTTCTTACTCACCGATAGCCCAAGACCTTGAGTTCGGTAAGTGATATGTGTTATCGTATTGTAACAAAGTTAAAAAAACCTGGATTCGCCACCATCCCGAAACCCTCCTTTCCAAGAATCATTAACAATGTAAATAGATTTTTTTGCTCATTCACCACTGATTTTATAATAATTTTTTAGAGGGGGGTCTTAAAATGAACCCT
This sequence comes from Taxus wallichiana var. yunnanensis, assembly GCA_018340775.1. Classification (NCBI taxonomy): domain Eukaryota; kingdom Viridiplantae; phylum Streptophyta; class Pinopsida; order Cupressales; family Taxaceae; genus Taxus; species Taxus wallichiana. The sequence goes on along the minus strand of CM031243.1, from coordinate 24,401,454 downwards.
AGTGTAAGGGGACAAATGACCTTGAAAAATGCACCAAGGGGGCCACAACATGAGGAGGGGGCTTGTTTTTACATTGAGTTCACCTAACCACTCAAGTCATAAATTTTAAGTGACGAAAAATAAACATGCAGGGGAGCACACTTTGGTTTCCTTCGTGTCCATTTAAATCTTGGGACAAGTGTAAAGGAACATGCCACCTTGAAAAGTGCTCTCAAGCCTTTAATTGAGGTTGATGTCGTCATCCCTAAGTGAAATTCAAACACGCAACTTGCCTTTTCTGAGTGGTGAGTGAAAGTTAGAGTTTGGAGGTGAAATATTATATGATTTTGACTAACTGAAAAACATTTATTGAGTTCATTCCCACCACTTTCAATACTTGATTCAGATTTCAATTTGAGTTATGGCACCATTCACCCTTTTAGCACAAAGGAGCAACAACAGTGACTTGAGCTATGACGGAAGATATTGAAAACTTAGACAAAAATGATGTCTATATCATGTAGAGGATTTCAAGAGCTTTCCATTGACTATTTGTTAGCTCTCAAATCCTCTCAAAATCTTCATAACAAGGTGAATTTATTCATTGAAGCCTTCATTCCCTATGCCCGTAAAGACCCGATTTTGCTTAACTTATTCCCAACATCAATTGGTTCCACAATTTTTCCCTAAACTACCTTGGATAAATTCATTTTCTCTCAACCCTGACTCAGTGAGTTGAGTCTTCCTTATCATCTTCCGAAGGATGTACTTATGTTGCAATATGACTAAAAATTGCTAATTTAGTGCTTCAAAGAGCACTATTCCACTTTAGAGCTTACTCACTGTCAAACCAACTTGGATATATTCCCCGAACATGAGACACACTTGTAAACCATGTTAGTGCATTCCTCCTAGACAAAATGAGGATGTCTCGGACTTGGGGGACTATGTGGGTTGATAGGTTGGTCAAGGAATTGTTCATAATGACTAGAGAGAGGTTTTCAAATGGTGGGCTTAGTTTTCATGGCCAAAAATTTAATTTTGCATGTTAGACATTTAGCATGACAATAGGGTTACATATTTTCCAATATCCAAAAGTAAAGTAGCCATTCAAGAAAAGAAAATGATAAGAGTATCAAAAGGATAAAGCAAGGTAAAACCAAAACAAGTGTTGTTAATGTTTAGTTTTTTGCTTAGGAATCATGCATATAATGACATACTTTGAGGCATCTGTAAACAATAAGTGTGTGATTTCATGTCTACACAATACTCCAAAGATACCTAAGACTCGTGTAGTTTTCCCTTGCACTAGATGTGCGAGAACATGTGAAACAGATGTAAAGCTACACAATATTCATTAAACCCAAGTCATACAAGGTGAAAATAATACTTCAAATTTAGCAATGAAGGAAACCAACCCTAAATTAAATGTACATAATACTCTTTATAGATTAGCTCACGATAAGATATTTTGATAGCACTCTCTTAAAATACTCTTAAGTGAATTTCTTATATAGTGATTGACCTTGAATTACGAACTTTTTGGCATGCAATGCTACTAATTTAAATTCAACGGTATTAAAAGGCCAACCCAAATAGATTTTCCTTTTAAAAGTGTAAGTTAAATTAAAGATAGAATACATTCGTAGGCTTGGGATAGGTTCATATGTGTCAAACCTATCATAAACACAAATGAGAATGACAGGTTAACAAAAGCTACAAGATGGGGATCCCAAAAACACATAAAACATAAAAGAATGGTGATTAAAGAATTGCTTAGGAATTGATGCAAAATAAATAGAGAGTCATAGAGAGTGGTAAGAACATTAATCAATCCTTTATTACGCTGAAAGCATATATTACTATGGGCCTCAACATTATACAATGTACACCAATGATTGTAGGAAAGTATGTGTTGTGCAAGACCATGGAATTCACCTTGCCTATTGATTGCACAATAATACTTTTGGTTGATTATTTTGGGCCTTTTACCAACCATCCAATTATTGCTTCATTTTTTCTCATTGATGTTCCAAACGGTTTAATATTCAATCATATTACAAAGGTTTATTTAAGAAGGGGGAGTTATATTTTCAATCATAGATAGTGATCTTTAAGTTTTTCTTAGGCACGTTCGATTGAAAGAACATCAAGAAAGGGTGCCTTCTTCACTCAAAAATATGCTAGAAACCAAAAATATGATTTTGATTTCCTAATATTGACATTTCATAATTTCTATTTCATTTTATGGGGAAAGAAAGTGAAGAGAAGCTTAAATATTATCTCGAGGTAGCTACATTTAGAGAAGCCTACAAAGAGTTTGGATTTTTCCATGTGGTGAACACCGAAATTCTAAATGATTTTATAAAGATGTAAATTTTGTTTGCCAACAATTATTCTCCATGCCATAAGAGGTTAAGGAAAAATCCCTTACATCTAACCCCTTTGAGAGGTCATCTAACAAGAACTTTTTCTTGTTAAATTTTCTAGATTCGATTAAGTCCATGAATTATACAAGGTAAAAAGATGGAAATCCAAGGTTCTCGTAAGTTATTTTAAATATCTTCCACCGTTGTCTTTTATTAAACTATCACATTATAAATTAATGATCATTGTTGTTATTTTTATTATTCATTGCAGTGAGATGATGGAAAATATGCACTCCTCTTAGGATATTTCACATGAACAATAAGTAAAACCATTCTTTCCAACCTTAGTTTGGACCCCAAAACTTTATACAATTTATGATTTTGAAAGATGCACAAATGATTTGCGTATAAACTAATCCTCCGATAGAAGAATATCAATGAATGAGGAGGCTATATTTTTCCCATACTAATATGGGTTGTATGGTAATCATTTTACCAAGCTAATGAAGGGGGCCTCTAGATTCGATCAAAGGAATGAGAATGGTTGAACGTCAAACCTCTCTCTCATTCCTTTTTTGTCAACATATGTGATTTCTCTAAGGTTTAAATATCTTGAGACCAATCCCATTAAGTTTTAATTTTATTATATTTTTGGTATTGTTCATATTGGGCATTAACACCATAAAAATGGTGAAGTGCGAGGCATGGAGCAATGGTAGGTACCACAACTCAAAGCGTAAGGTTGTTTACACTCGATGGATGGATCATATATATCTTACATGGTTTTTACACTTTACCAATGATAAGTTAACATGGGCTTTGTCGAGCTTTTTGATGACAGCCATCATCCATGACGTTACATGCCTTTTACCTTCTAACTACAAGAACTACTATTTGAATGATTTATCTTCTCATTAAGAAACTAGGCCTATGATGGCATTCATTGGATGTTATGTAGGCTTACCCAATGCTTCTTGAATACCTCAATATATGTGTACTAGTGTTGTATTAAAATAATACAATACATATAATTTTCATGTACAAATTTGATATATTTATGTCGAAGGCATATATTACTATGGGCCTTAATAATGTATGACATCCATAAATGGTTATAGGCAGGTCCATGTTGTATAAGACCATGGAATTTACCTTAGCCGTTGCTTGCACAATAGTACTTTTGGCTGATTATTTTGGCCTTGAATTACATAAGTTTCATATCCTATGACAAATTTTCACTTTTATTCCTTCACGGGTCTTTGTTTGCTACCTTGCGCTGCTTGCAAAATCAAATCAGGATAATGATGAGTGCGACTTCATCTAAACGTGGTGAATTCATTCTTTAGTATGCACTACAAGATTCACAAGGATACGAGGATTCTTCATGTGCAATGAAAATTCTACGCCATTTGATGATTATTTATGCCTCTTTATGTGGAGGAGAAGCTATGAATCAATTAGATTTATTTTGTTTTCAATTAAGAAGCTACAATAGCCTCTTCTGGCATCAAATATGGATATCATGGTCGTGAAAGTAAATGCAATGATAAAATGAAGCATGTGTAAAGTAGGATGCACTATAATCAGGGCAATGACATAAGATATTTTGGATGTTTTGCACATTCGAAAAGTAAATGAGAACCAGGTCAATAATTATTAAGGTTGAAGAATCTGATGAATAGAAAATCGAGAAAATGAGAATTTACAAATAAGACATGGATAGAGAAAATTTTAAGGAACCCCCCTGAAAAAAACTTATAAAAATTGTGGCGAATATATCTGTAACCAGTTTCGTGGTTTTGGCGAATATCCCTTTAACTTATTTCGTTCTTTCGGTGAAAATGGTAAAAATATTAAAAATAGTTAGAAATTGAATGGCGAATCTATGTTGGAAAAATTTAGTGCCAAACGCAACCAGTAAGGGAAAGACACAACTAGAAATACAAATAAAAAACACACAATAATATTAAATTAATTTGAGAAATTTTACAATCTCAGAGTTGCTGCTCTGTTTTTCAATTGTTTCTCTTCTTGTGTCCAAATCTTCTTTTATTTACAAAAATTACTCTGTGTTGCTGCACACTTCTATTTGCAAAAATTTTCCCTTTGTATTTTCTCCTCTATTTCTATTTCTTCTTTGTGCTGCTACACTTTTCTCTCCTTTTCTTTCTCTCTCGTATTTTTCTTGAAAATGCAATATTCGAAACCCTTCATATTATCAAATGAAGAAGCTGCAATGTTTATAGACATTGAACAACTATAACAACATCCACGGAAAGTGGATCAAATATACTAACTACGAAAAATATGCAGAAATAGCATATTGCCCCTAACTAATCACATCTGGGAACATTCCAAAGTAGTAAACTAACAATAGTATAGCCCCCACTAATCTAGGGATGTGACAACTAGATAATAGCTAACTAACACTAACTAAGTTAAAGTAATAAAATTTAATTACTTTAACATTACAACTTAGTAAATGATGAATTAACCTAAGTTTATTCCTAACATTCCCCCTTAATTCATCATGGTTTGAAGTGAATAGGAGAGAAAAAACTCTAAAACAAAATATGTTTACATGAGGTAAACATTTATTAGCACACACATGCTAAAAGAAACCTATTCTAAGGTGAATCAAATGACTTTATCATCCCCCTTAATTCAGTATGGTCTCTTTGGATCTCATCTAAATAGGAATAGCTGGATGAAGGTACTTCCTTTGAACGGTGTGCAAGAGATGGAATAGGCTCAAGAACTGTCTCTAGATGTTTGGAACCTCTTTTGGGTTGGCACATGTGCTTGAAAAATAAACGAGTAGCTCTGAACGTTTTGAAAACCTCTATTGGGTTGGCTCTTGGCTCAATAAAACCTCTATTAGGTTGGCTCATAGCTCAAAATTGGCACTGGCACGAAAAACTACCCTCCATTCACTTTTCTCTAATCCACAAGGAATACCACTATTGAGCGATCAATGAAGAATTTGCAAGTCTTTCATCTTTTCCCCCTAAATTCTGAGTGAAAAGCGAAGATAACTAGCTCCATGAGAATGAAAAAGTTTTTGGCACTTTATAATGATAGTGCGATTACAATTTTGTCTCTTCTTCTATGGAAAAATTCCCTTTTGGGATACATTGTGAGTACAAAATTACAAATTTTATACTTTTTTAACTTATTTCAGCCTTTGAATTTTTTTAAAATTTTTATAAGACAAAGCTTATTAAAAGCTAGATTAAGACGTAGAGATCAAAAAATCATACACTTTCAAAAAAACGGCACCTCAATCGAGGTACTAGTTGAAAGTTATGACGTGTTTAAATTCTAATTTTAATATCTTTACGAGCCCCTTTCCAAAATAGAAATTTTTTTAAAAAAGAATTTTTTTAAAACGCAACCCAATTAGGGCTTAAGCGGCTCATACACAAGTGACCTAGGTTTTCTCTGTCGCTTTTAGATATCCACTTCCGTCTTACCTCCTTATTTTAATTTTCCCCTTGTTGTTTTGATTGCAAAGATGATTTGCAGATGACTGTGTGGGTGCTTTGCTCATGAATCAGCTTATATTTGCATACGCAGTCACCTTTGGAGGAGTTGCCTTGTGCGGAGTCACTCATTGTTTTGTACACCCAGCTCACCGATATTTTTTTAGGGTCGATGGTTTCACGCAAGTTCTTTCCCGCCTCAACAAACAATGGCTCACCCAATGCAATGATGGGATCACTAAGCAACTCGCTTTAATGGCTCTATGCAGAGCTCACAACTTGATTGTAAACTCGGTCTGTATGGCTCGTGAATGCTAGTGATCTCCCCTCTTAGAACTCATGATGGATTTTTATAAACCCATTTCTTTACACAGATTTGAAACTCAGTGGCGTCCAAATTTGGCACAATCCTCCAAATACAACAGTCTGCTAAATGTAGCATTACAGTCTAATTTTTTAATTTTTTTAATCTGCAACAATTATCTACAGATCTACAACTATGTGCAGAAATCTAGGGGTGATGAAGTAGGGTAGGTGCTTCCAAGAGACAGGGGGATATCTATGGTTCCTCCAAGCTCAAACTTGCAATAATGAACCCTTAACCTTCTGCAACACACTCTCCTTAGAGGATGAGGGATCCTCACAAAGACTGGGATCAACCAGCTTTGATACCAAATCTTGACAATGTAATATTTTGGAAACCCTTCATATTATCAAATGAAGAAGCTAATGTTTATAGACATTGAACAATTATAACAACATCCACGGAAAGTGGATCAAATATACTAACTATGGCAAATATGTAGAAATAGCATATTGCCCCTAACTAATCACATCCGGGAACATTCCAAAGCAAAGTAAACTAACAATAGTATAGCCCCCACTAATCTAGGGATGTGACAACTAGATAATAGCTAACTAACAACTAAGTTAAAGTAATAAAATTTAATTACTTTAACATTACAACTTAGTAAATGATGAATTAACCTAAGTTTATTCCTAACAATTTCCCCTTTTCTTCTTTACTGTGTTGCTGCACAAATTTCTCCCTCTTTCTGTATTCTTCTTCTCTGTATTTTTCTACTCCAAGTTGTTGTTCTCTTCTCTCTTCTCTCTTCTATTTACTTTTGCTGCACAAAATAAAGCCCGAAATTTTTTTACCCAAAATAATATATATTGTATCACATATATTAAAATATATTGGTCCGATATAAAAATTCACGGAAAACTATATAAAATAAACTAGACCCGAAATATTATGCAAAACAATGCATTCTAGGACTTTGAAGTCCACTGGGAGAAGAAAGGAGTGGAAATCCTAGAATGTCTCCACGTGGAATAAACGTTGTTAGGGGTTTATTCAATTTTCAATGGCCAAAACTATTAATTTACTTTTAACGGGAAAAATTATTAATTCAACGGCAAACAACACTAAATTCGGCTTGCATGTAGTTGGCGGTCAGTAACAACAGATTTGCGGGACTCGAGATTATAGCAATTAATAATTCTGACAATCTCTTGTAACTTGTTTAGTGAGTACCTTCTATCGAATGTTACTGTAACGAGGCCCAAAAAAAATCATTTATTTTTCATGCCTTGCCTTTACGCTCAAGTTCCTAGAATATGTGACATTTGGCCACTCGGAGGAATAGGAAAATGACATGTGGTATCTTCTAATTACTCAATACCACTCTACCTTGCCTCATCGACACCACGGACCCGAAACTTTATTGAATTGGTTCATTATGTGGGCTTGAAGTCCGGGAATGCCTTTGACTTGGGGAGGCCCAAAATCCTACCATGTTTCTATCTGATGGGCAGGGAAGGATTAATAACTTTAATAATAAGGCAAAATAACTTATATTTAATAATCAAGGATACACCGTTAGTTGCTTATTAATTTTTATGTCAAGTATGTGCAGCAGTAAGAATGTGTTTTTTAACAAGGCCATGATATGGCAAATCTTGTCAAGCTATTGTCTTTTGATAAATAATGAAAAATAGTATGGGGGCATAATTACTATGTCTAAAATTAAAAATCACATGTATTTACAGGTATTGGCATAATTCTCATCGTTAATCACAACAACAACAATAGATCATTCAATAATTGATGATCGAATCGAATAAAGATGTCAAATGGTCATATTCGAATACACAGTTAGCGTCGCATGCATGGGAATAGGGATAAAGATGAGTGCCGAGTATGCCTTTGCATGCAACTATGGAAAGCAATAGAATTCAGAAATTCTAAAAACATGCCAAAAACACATGAACCGAAAATCATGCCACTAAAAGAGAAAAATTAGTTTCCAATAGAGAATAATCGTGCCTTAAATATAGAACTTTCCATTTTTTGGATGCTTGGATTTTAGAAGATAGACCATAACAAAGTAAAAATAAGAAAATTTGTTACAAATCTGTAAGTTTTTTTAGGAAACAAATATGTAGTTGTCTTAAATCAGCTTGGGCTCAAAGGCGATGCCACCATTATAACAGATGTCAGTTGTGTTTATATATTTTGGCAGCCACAACCAAGACCCTTGCTTTAAATGAAAACAAAGGATGAGGATATTTCTAGAAAACACCTTTCTGAAACACAAGAACTCTCCCACCACAGTGCAACTAAATAAGAATATCCTTTTCCTCGCAGAAATACACTAGCACATTATGTGGGGCATCCTTGCAATTTCTTTCCAAGACCAAACATTGCCTCTCCTCCTTCAAAACTCAAGCTCAAGCTCAAGCTCAAACACAATTATGTCCTTCAAATGGTCCCCATCTACAATTGGTGTTGCAAGTAGCACCCTCTCTTTAGATATAACCAACCTTGGTCTATAGTGAGGGAAATGGTCTCTGCCATATCTTACAGGTAACAACATAAAATGCATAGTAGCATAATCTTGAGTGTTATAAATTCTCACACCCAACATAGGTTCATATGACATTAAGAAGAAAAAAATGTTGCTAAAGACAACGGGTCCATAGAAGAAACAATCTCTCAATCGTGCCACAATCCTCCAAGTCTCCGTAGAAGAATCATAAATTTCTATAGTACCATTACCTGCATTAACTCCATATCTATTAGGACCGCTTGAACCACTTTATACCCCTTGTTGTCATCCACAACTAGAATTCCCACGCATAAATATAAAAGTGCCATTCATTAGCTGATAACATTTGAGGAAGCTTGAAGGAGGTTCTAGCCTTTAGTGGATTACATACCCTTGAAATGTGACTCGATTCACTCGAACAAAATAAGATTATCCCTCGATGTGAATCTTCAAATTGTACCCCATCAAAGCATGATAACCACGAAAATTTGAGAATTTTCCATGTCCTACTGTAACAGTCATATCTCAGCCAATGATGACCACTATCATGATTTACAAGTATCCATGGATGTTTGTTCCTTGTTTCGTTGTAATGCCTGAAGAATCGGTGGAAGACATGAGTGCTTTCCATTCCTTAGAAACTAGAGAGAACCTACATATGGATTCTAATGGAAGCCAAAGCAATACATTTTCCCAAACATCTTGAGGTAGTGAATGATCCCACAGAACATGATTTCCATGTTGCTCCTCATTCTTTGACATTAAATCATCATCCATTTCCAGGATTTCTCTTTTTCCTTTTCTCGGTGACAATTGAAAAGAAAAGGAAAAGAAAATTCAGCGGTGATTGATGATGCTAAAGGGAAACACGCAACAAACACACGATATAAGTAGGGGTTTAGGGGTTGTAGGTTAAATGGTTAGGAGGGTTTCAACACTTACATTGGAAATAACCTAGAATGAAGAACAAATTTTGGTGTTTCAAGAAGGAGAATACAAATCAAAAGGTGCGACATTGTAGCAATGCAAGAGTATCCACAAGAATAGGTGCTTGACAAGGAAAAATATATTTGTTGAAACATAAACAAGAGTATCCACAAGAGTATCTCATATATTTGTTGAGATCCAGAAACAAGAGCATCCAGTTCCACAAGAGTATCTCATATATTTGTTGAAACATAAACATTACATATCATAACATAGGCATACCAAAAAATCTATAAGCCCACTATATTATAACATAAATATTACATATCATAATATATTTCTCAGTTCTTGTGCCGCTTTCCTAACTACATCGGTATCGATCTTCTCCGCTAGAGTGTCGGCTAGGGTTAGTATCAAGACACATTCTTTATCAACAATAGCTCTGAGGTGTCTGTTAAGTTTTTCCAGTTTTAATCACCTCAAAAGATCATTGCAGACTTGCAAGGATGGAAGACACCGTTTTGACTTGACTATCCATTTGAGGGGTCATCGGGGATTGATTGCCATCAATTTCCATATCCACATCATTTATAGTAGCATGTGGAGAATCCATAGGTTCGGGTCCAGGGATTCTAGATAAACAACAGAGAGTTCCATAATACTTCGGGAATTGGTTGCTCAAATAGGGAATCTGGTTGGAGCTCTGCAGAAGAAGTTCCAAGAGAATGAAGGGGAACAATGGTAGTAGTTGACTGGCCAAGAGAGGGGGGGTGGAAGCACCATCAGGATGAGAACTAGAAGCAGAGAGGGAAAAGGATTTCCCAACAAGTAACCTCGTCTGAGTCCATATCAAAACTAGAAGAAACCATGATGTATTTATGGCTTGATACTAGTTCGATGCACTCAATTTGGTCCCCCATGATTTTGCAAAAGAAAGCAAGTGTCAGAAAATGACCATGGGCCTTGAATTTATAATTTTCGAGTGAGTTCTTCGACTGGACCTTTACACATGTCAACCAAACCCGGGTATGAATTGACGGTTACTATTAAATGCAAATCTTGGTGAAAAAATTGCAAACCGGCGTCACTATCCCACATGCCTCCGTCTACCTTTTAAACATCCTTTTATCATGATAGTGACACCAGTGAGCAATTATTGATAACTATTAGCCTTGGCCCTTGACCTGAGTTTTAGGTAATTGAAATTAATTACAATTTTACCTATTCATTACACATGTAAAGTGTGCCGCCAAAGATTTAATCAGTACCCTCACAATTAATAAATGTCTTATCAATTTTAATTCTTGGTGACATTATATTTTCTAGCATGAAGGTCCATGAAACGAGATATTTAATAAATATGGAAAAGACTTATTTCATTTAATAAAATGGAAAAGACTTATTTCATAAAAGTGGCATATTTAATAAATATGTATATTCAAAAGTTACCAAGCTTTATGAAAAGGGCACTTACCTACAAAATATATTGAAACAATCATCATTGCATTCAATGATCAAATTTGAAGGGCTCCCATACTTTAATTTGACTAGCTAGGTAAAGCTTTACCCGTCGTAAATGAGATATTAGAAAACACATTACCCTTCAACAAAAAAAAATGAAAATATTAATTTTCTTTCAATATATATATATATATATATATATATATATATATATATATATATATATCGATTAATTTGAATAAAATAAATATGAAAAAGGTCAAAATTACGAAATATATAACATCTAATAATAAATTTGAAAACACTATATTTCATCAGTAATGACATCAACAATTCTGAATTAAATACGGAAGGGCCTTAAATATATGTTGTCGCCAATCTTTTCGAGCGTGTGAAGGGCCTTGTTTTTGCCTATTTATTATGGGTCGGTTTTTTTCATTTTCATATTTTTTTTGTCGGTGAGCACCTATGGATTCCCCTCGAGTTCCCATATTGTCTTTATTTTTCAATAAAGGGAAATGGCTTTCAAGTCATCTATATCTGATAATTGTTTGCGACAGATCTTCAAAATTGGTAATGGTAGCGATCTGGAGGCAATTAAATTGGTTTTGGGGGAAAAATATTTGTTTGAGGATGGATGGTGTAGGGTTAATAGCAGTGTGGCCTTGGTTTTTGTGGAAAATATTTTGATAATTGAGCCATCGAAACTGATGTGGTCAACCTTGCTCTCTGCTGGGTTCGGTCATCTTTCTGCGGAAATTTGGTTGCAGAAGTGAAAAAGTGTAATGTTTCTTTATGGAAGTGGAGGAGGATGTGAAGCTCTACAGGGCGGTGTGGAATTGAGCATCTTAAGGTAATCGGAACGTTGTCATGGGGATCTAATGGCCTTCGTAGAGAAGCTGGCGGTGTTCAACCGTGACAAAAATGCTAAAAGGAAGAGCTTCAAACTCCCTTTATTTGGCTGCCCTCCATTCTCCCATCGAGCCAGTGCCACTTGGGTGAATGGAAATCCGTGAACTTGCATGGGAAGCTTATAATCATCTTTAACGTGGTTGGGCCAAAGAAATTGTTGCTCAGGATTGTGAGGAAGGTGTGGTTGAGAGGTAGATATCTCTAGTTTTAATTTTGTCTGTGTCTTCTAATTTAGGGGATTAATCCTTGATCTAAATATATGTTGTAATGTCTATAATATAGTATAGCCATAGTCTTCCTTCTTTCGGTTGGCTTTTGCTTGATATACCTTACAGTCATGATTGACGAAGTTTTTTGCATCTTCATGTTGTATCTGAGGTTCGGCATCTCTCTTTTGTAAAGGGAACAGGACCCTTCAACCCGCTTTAACAATTAAAAAAATAGTAATATATATAATGTATTTAAATTATATTAATTCATCTGTGTGGCATGGGCGAAAGCAAGGGTGATAGATTTTTAATTTATTGAAAACTTTAAATTAACATATATATGATATACATATATATATATATATATATATAATATATTAATATAGATTATATTATATTATATTATTATAATATAATATAATATATAATAAAATAAAATAATATTAATATTATTATATTATATTATATTATATATTATATTATATTATAATAATATAATATTATAATATTATATATATAATAACATGTATATAAATAATATAACATATATATAAATAATATAATAATACTCGAACAATATAATAATATAAGTCATGTTTATTATTTACAGATTAAATTTTCCTGGGATCACTCTTTACCAGAATAAACAAATTTGCTTGTTTGCAGTTTAGGGACACTATTTTTTGTTCTACTTATAAGGTTATGTACAGGTTTTTCTTCAGTAAATTGTGTCCTCCTAATGCAAATATAATCTGCATGGAATAGCCTGACATTTTAAAGATGGAAATTAATATTCAAGGGTTTAGGTTTTTCCCATAATGCTTCTTGTATTTAATTGGAAGAATCTTGTCACGCAAGTTAGGGCTTTTCAATTTTGTATTTTTGTTGATTTCAATTGGCTATTTGAAGCAATAGCCCTTAATACTTTTCTCGATTTAAAAACTAGTCTCTAATTGGGAGCAATAGCCCTTTAAATACTCGTCTCTAAGTAGTTAGTCTGCATGAAATCCATAGTACAAAGTGAGCTTTGTGTAGGTTCTGAGTGGGTTGTTAGCATTATCCAAAGGTTTGTGATTGCGGATAATTTGTCTTACAACTCGATAGCTTAGTTACAAACTTACAATTCACGATCAAACATTGATGTACATGGTCTAAATCTGCCACAATAATTATTTACAGTATACAGAGTTTCAATAAATCATTTATGTTTTCACATACATTCAGGATCTATACATGGGCTACAATTATGACCATTTTCCTTGTCACTGTTCACACACAATGTTGACCTATTACACTATCCAAAAGATGAGTTATTTGGATACTACTACTTACATTTGGTGGTTAAAAAATGTCAACTTATCTAATCATGTTTGGTCCAGAAAATGAACCCCTAATAAGATTAGTGAAAGTGTTGCAGTAGACTGATTTTACAAATTACATCTAAAAATAAATATCATTTGCTTTGTTTCAGATGACTGAGTGAAATGGTAACAAGTTTGAAATGTAGAGATGATACCTTTAAATGTAATGCTTCATCTATAATCCTACACTTACAAAATCAATCACACCCCTTATCAACTTCAACTACAAAAGTAATAGCTATCCCTATAAATCAAATAACATATATTGTTCAAAGCATTCACATCAGACCGTACACATGTGATTGCTAGTATAATAATACTCTGAACAAAAACCGAACAAAAAATGAATATATATATATTGATGTTTAAACACTTTTTTACGAGTTATGAACCGGAGGGTTAAGGGACCCCACCCTTATAACTATACTCCGACAAAACCAAACATAAACCAACAACACAAAGGCCCATTGAATGGCCCGCACGGAGAAGAAGGAAACACCATTTGAAAAAACATAAGTGGCTTCAAGACAACAAATACACATGGCCACATAACCAAAAAAACAAGCTAGAAAAGAGAATTAATCCTCATCCGAAATAACCACCGCCCCTGAATTTTGAAACTAGAGACCCACTTTTCGCCCTCTCGAGTAACCGAGCACCACATTCGTCGCATCTCCCCTACCTCTTGTCACACCCCAACCACCGCGCCGGAAATGCCGTCTTCCAACTGCTTGGCCTTACCTAGCAGAAGAATAAAGGCCTCCCTAGCATTATCCCAAAACTCATTGAGGTGGTCAATGGTCGATGATGGGTCGTTGTGTTCCAATCATTTAAATAACAAGTTTTTCTCATTGGTGTCATTATAAACCAGTAATTTGTGTGTCCAAGTCTATATGAAATGAAGTCTTGTACATCGATTTATGTTGTTGGGTATTTCTTTGGGGAGTTTTTCCTGTTGGATCTTTCTTCGTTTCCTACTAATCTATGGAAACTTAATGCTAACCTACGAAACGACATTACCGTAAAGTGAAATGCGTCTACTGGAAATACTTTACTAGAGTTATAATGCACACACTAAATTAATATATTGAATTCAAATAATGTACACTATGAATTGAATTTGTAGAATTAAAACAACACACTCAAAATTGAAATTGCATAAAAGGAAACATACACTTTGAATGGAAATTGCGATAAAGGAAATAAACATACTAAATGGAAATTGCAGTAGAGGAATTGAGTAAATAATGACTTATCAGAAAACCACATTCATGCACAAATGTAAACAACCTCCAGTCACCTCGGTCGAGTGGGCCCTTGCTCTCCCTTGGGACAGAGGTGATCTTAACAACAAGAGGTACTTAGAACGATCTCCACTTATATTGATTCAAAGAAGTTCTATGACATATTCAATACATCTGAAAAGTAAATACTAATTGATACAAATTATATGGCAGATTATCAATATTATCCAGCTACTATATTGTTCTTTAAGGATATGTCTATATATAGACACACTAGGTTACATATCATTCCAAAATGATAGGCACCAAGTTTTGCCACTAACAATATTCGATTAAGGTTCATAAAATCCTACAGAACTTGCTAGAAACAAGACCAATGTTTATAGGCTGTTAATGGAAAAATTCCTCCATGATGACATACCAACTTTAGACTCGGAATCTTTGACTACACACCAAAATGGTAGTAAATTCTCATTATTATCCTGCACACGTTTACCACATTTCACTCACAAAGGAAATTAGTAGGAAGTTATACGGTTAACGGGTTGCATGAACAAAGACAAGGAAAATGCATTAAACTCACTAAGATATAACCATATAAAGCATCCCCATGCACTAGTGAATCATGTGTAAATGAAAAATTATCAATCATATGAATGACATAAATAAGCCAAATAATGTACTCATCATCTCCCTGCACTTTACCTATTGCATGTCCCAATGCAACTCATCTTTTCTTGCCCTTTGGCAAGTCTTGAGCCATGTCATACTCCTCAAATTGATCAGCATATTGTTTTCTAGTTCCCTTACATCCTTGAGTGTTTGAAATTACTTCTACCCAAGCTGTGAAACTCTCATTTGACTATGCAACATTGTTTTTCCAGGTTGTAGTGGGACTCAAGAGGAGAGGTGGCCTCACCTACAGTCCTACCCATTCATCATTGTATTGTTTGTCATTCTTTTCTGATAACTGCCTAATTATTGTGATGAGGGCATCACCTCATCTCATACTCCAACTTAAATTTTGAGGAGAAATAACCTCTCTCCATTTAAAGGGTAAACTCAAAGTATCCCACCTTCTGTCACAAGCTTGCCTTGCTACCCCAAAATGTTGTTGGCTATAGTCCTCAAAATTTTGCACACATTTCAATAGGACTTTTGTAGTATTCTCCCAAAACCAATCCTGATAGTAAAGAGATCTGAAATTCTTTCTCATGGCCACATCATTGTGATGAGTGGGCCTAATGTAAAACCCAATGGTGTGAGTTGTTTGATTAAAAATGTCCATTTGTTCACCCCACACAATTTGATTCCTAAGTAGTGACTGGAGGCATTTAACTAAAAATCTCCCACAAACAAGTTAATAAAGAAGTTAGGAACATTGGGGACAAGCATGTTATGGAGGTAGAATTCACATAGTTGATTTTGTATGTTAGGGGACTGTCTTTATAAATTGATAGAAAGGTGTTACCATCAGGAGCTTCATAAGCTTCTTGACTACATAATCTCAAAGTAACTACCAAGAGTAAAATTGTTCTGAACAAACATACTATAGGTAGAAGAAGGTTTCCTACAGGCCAAGAGTTTACAGGCAAAGGAAAACAGAGTCCAACAAAGATTGTAACTTATTTTTCTCATTTGTGTTGGCCTCAAACTCTTCCTTCAATTTCTTGTTTTCCTTTTTTAACTCTTTATTTTGAAGAGATAATTGATTGAAATTCAGCCAAAACTCTAAGGCCTAAATATTTTATCTTTTGAGGTTGCTAACTTCTACCTATAAAGTAGTAATTTCTCTAACCTTTTCTATTGTTCTTTGAGTGAATGTAGTTTGCAAAGATAAATTTTTTTCTTGCATACCTTTCAATTTTTCCTTGAGAGTGCATTAATTTCTTCCAAGTAACACTTAGTTACATAATCTTCATTTAACCCATGGACACCAGTCTCCATCGCGACTGGTTCTAGAGTTGGGGTTTGCATTTCAGGTACAAAGGGTATTTCTAGAGCTGCGGAGTTGATTTTCAAAAATGCGGGTAGATCAAAGTTCATGTGGCATGGATAACTATGATAAATGTGAAACCCTTAAGACTGGTCGTAGGGATAGTCAAGGTACCAGCCCCATCCTTCTCTTCTCGAATAGGAGAAGAATCATCAACAAAAATTTCCAGATGGGAACTTCCAAGTCTTTGCAACGTATAGGACTGTCTCGACATTAATGAAATAGAAGAACAAAGTGGCAAAGTGCTCTTACCCTTAGAATTGTGAGGTGTAGAAGATGGGTTCCCTTGACTACCAAGTTCCTCCACATGCTCTTGTGAAGGGTGAGAGGCTGACTCGAGCTTGGGTCGAATAATGGAAGATGGTCCCTTTTTGAGTTTCCTTGGTTTGGAACTCTCCCCGCACTTATCTGTTCGAGCCATCTCTTCGGTTTGTAGAAAGCTTGATGTGAGCAGAGTAACTGAATAAGCTCGGGATGTTTCAAGTGCTACCTTACCACCTCCATTCTTATATTTTCCCCAACTTTGATGACTACATTGGCTAAATATTCAGGTAAATTAACCCTGAGTGCAGGGTTTGTATAGCCATGCCTTAAATGAATTAGAATTTTTAGTGAATCCCCACCAAGATCAGATAAAGTATCGGTTGACCCATTTAGCTACCTCTTTCCAAATTCTAGGTAGAATTTCCCTCTTAATCCCTTTCTTGAACACCATTGGAGGTGAGGATTACCTCTGGAAAAGCTTCACCATCTTCATGAAACAAGGGAATCAGATCCTTAAGAGGAGCATTGGTCATGACTTTGAGACAAAAATATGGCAAACCAGATAACTTTGAAAACAATCTGACTATTGATTTCTACTCATTTGCCCCCAATGCATGAGCAGTGGCTTCAAAATTTACCAAGAACTCATCTACTAAATTTTCATCAAAACCTTCGAATTTCCTAATGAATTCTAAAGCCAACCGACATCATAAAATACTTGGGAGATTGCAACATTATGAAGCAATGGGTCCAGAGAGATTGGTTCAGATTTTTTTTTTACCCCATAGTGTAGATGAGTCCAGGTAATGGAAAATAAGGAGACAATATTGTGTTCAAATGGACAGAGTAACAATAGGAAGCGATAAGTGAGTCATAATTTGAAATACACCAAAATCTTTTAATTGTATGTAGTCGGTGTAAATTTTGGTGGTGTGAAAAGTTAACAGGACCAGTTATGCATGGTAAGTTTTAATGCATGGTATGGTACATATCCCATCATTAGGAATAATAATGCCACTTATCCCTCCCATAAAACGTTCCGTCCTTTTCATAGAAACTCGACACATGCAGTTTCCTCGGTAATTATGACTCATTACACCCCACTTTGTATCATAAGATTTGAAATGATATTCCCAATAAATGCATTGGACATTGGGTAGTGATTTAATCATGATAAGTACATACAATGGGGAATTATTTCAAAAGGAAATAGCTATAATGAAGTAAAATGCACTTACCCTTACATGCTCAGCTACCCGATATCTATAGATTTCCACATCCTGCACTCTTGGATAAAATGTGGTTAGTGTTCATTAAAATAATGAATATTTCTTCCTTATTGAAAACAAAACATCTAACTAAGGGAAGAAGATCAAAAGCATGATCATATTCCTTTATTCAAATTCAAAAATAAATTACTCCTGACAGGAGGAGTCGAGCGCCTCCACTGAATCCATTTCCTCGCATAACAACATATCTTTGTTAAAGGTTTCCTTATCAGAGGACATTGATACATTCTTAGTCTGTGTCCATTCACAAGAAGATTTTTGTCTCCATCAATTGGCAATAGTCGCATAGAGCCGTTATCAAACACTTTTTTGATCTGGTATGGTCCCAACCATCTTTTCCTCAACTTGCCTTTGAACTATTGATACTTTGAGTCAAAGAGTAAGACCCAATCTCCCTCATTAAACTTCCTATATTTGATATGAGCATCATGCCATGTTTTCCTTTGATGTTGAAGAATCTCGGTTTGTTGTTGTGCCTCCATCCACATTTCATCCAGCTCGTTCAGGTGTATGACCCTCTCATGTTGTGCTTCATCCAAATCGATGCCAATTTCCATTATTTTCCTCCAAGTTTGTAATTCAAATTCAATGGGTAACATTAGATTCTTCCCATACACCAATTCATATGGGGAGAAACCCGTAGTGGTTTTCAAGTCATATTGTAGGGTGGAACCACTTTTGGGAGTTTTGGTACCCAATTTTTTCTATCCGCATTGACCACTTTGGTCAAAATGTTCTCAAGTTCTCTGTTGGTGACTTCCACTTGCCCATTAGATTGGGGGTGATATGGTGATGATTTTTAGTGCTTGATTTGGTAGATTTCAAAAAACTTCAATCATGTTAGACACAAATTGAGGGCCTTGATCAGAGATAATTGCTCAAGGGGTGCTAAATCTTAGCATTATATGATTGTATAGAAAGTCAACAACAACATCCTCATTAGTAGATGTTAGTGCTTGAACCTCGGCCCATTTCGTGATGTAGTCAATGCACACCAACATGTATTCTTTCCCAAAGGATGGGGGATCAAAAGGCCCACAAAATCAATTCCCCATTTCTCAAATGGTCCTAAGACCAACTGAGGGTTGAGAGGCATCTCCATGGATAGTGTGGGCTTCCCCATTCTTTGACATGCATCACACTTCCATACATACTTCTTGACAAACTTGTGAAGAGAAGGCTAGTAATACCCAACTCAAGGACCTTGTGAATTGTCCTCTTCATTGAGTAATGTCCTCCTCTAGGCTCATCATGAAAATCTTGTAGTATGTCGTATACTTCATCCTCTCGAACACACCTGCGAAGAACCATATCAGGACAACATTTGAATAAAATTCCATTACACCACTTATATGTTGCACTATTTTTAACTAATCTTCATCACTATTTATTAGTAAAATAGGAAGGAAAATTCCCTGTAGTTAAATAATTTGCAAGATCAACAAACCATGGAGGTTGAGTTGATACTGCAAACAAATGTTCATCGGAAAATGATCTGGAATGCTTCTTCATCACCTGAAACATTCAATCTTGAAATAAAATCAGCAACAACATTAGCTTTCCTTGGCTTATCAATAATGGTCAAATTAAATTCTGTAACAAGAGTAACCATCGAATAATCTTGCCCCCGACAACTAGTTTATTCATCAAATATCTTATGGCTGAGTGGTCAATGTAAACAAAGATTTTGTACCTAGTAATGTAATGTCTGAATTTATTCAGGGAGTAAACAAAAACTAAAAATTCTTTTCCATAGTAGTGTAGTTTCTCTCTGTAGGGGTCAGATTCTTTTTGATAAAATAAATGGCATACATCTGATCTTCTTCATATTTCTATCCAAGAACCCATGGTTATATTGGATGCATCAATGTGAATATGGAAAGGTTTCCCTAATCGGGTCCTCTCAAGACTGGAGTGGTGGTTAGCTTCTCTTTGATAATCTCGAATGCCTACTAACATTGAGGAGACCATTCAAAAACACAATATTTTGTCAAGCAAAGAAAACATAGGTGCAAAAATTTTACTAAAGTCTTTGATGAATCGCCTATAATACCTATGCATGTCCAAGGAAACTCTTGATGTCAGTCTGATTTGTTGGTGTAGGCAGCTGAGTGATTACTGCAATATTTTTGGGGTCGACCTATATTCCTTTGGTAGAAATATGATGACCTAAGACAATTCCTGATCAACCATAATCAGACATTTTTCATGACTCAGGGAGAGTTGATGTTGCTCACATCTACTTAATACTTTTTCAATATTATTTAGAGATTCATCAAAATTGGATCCATGGACAGTGAAGTCATCCATGTAAACTTCAACACATTCATTTGTAAGATCTACAAAAATAGCCAAAACTATTCTCTCGAAAAGTAGCAAGTGTGCATTACAAATCCCAAATGGTAAGACCCTATATGCAAATGTACCCCAGGGACAAGTGAAGGTGGTTTTATCCTGGTCAACAAGTGCAATACTTATTTGGTTATACCCACTAAACCCATCTAAAAAGGAGAAATATTTCTTACTACAATGAGATTCTCCGAACCGATCAATAAAGGGTAGGGAAAGTAGTATTTCTTGGTGGCTTTATTAAGTTCCCTATAGTCTACATAGATTATCCATTTACCATTTTTCTTGGGAACTATAACTAATGGTGATACCCACTGACTATCAGATATAGGATAGATGAATCCTACCTTCAAAGCAATTTTCTATCTCATTTTTTACTATGTCTCTGAGTGTTGGATTAATTCTTTGTTGTGGTTGTCTTATGGCTTAACATCCTCAATGTAGATATGGTGAGTGTAGATGTTTGGATGAATTCCCTTCATATCAGTATAATCCCAAGCGAAAGCTTGGGAATGTTTCCTCAAAATTTCTAAAACCCTAGCCTCTTGGCTGACCTCTAAGTTATTACCAATGGTCAACTCTTTTCCTATGTCAACAGTCACTTGCTTAGTATCTTTTAAAATAGCGAGCTCTGCATCAGTAATTAAAGAATTCAAGGGAAAAACATGAGGCTAAAGCATGTGCAAAATAGTTACATTGTCAAGAGACATAATCTTGGTTAAAGGACAATAGAAATCAAGTGACTGTACATTCTGCATTATAAGCATATATTTCTTTACAATCTTCATTAGAAATGTCACTTACCAAGGTAATAGTATCGAATGTGTTCAAAATAGATGGTTTTTGTAGCCTTGGTTCCAATTTTTGTAGCCTCATTGCTGATTTTCGTAGCCATAGTGTCCTCTTCATCAGACATTGTATATGACTCAACAATTTATGTCATGTGATTTTTCACTGCAATGGTGGCAAATAAGGACTCAGAGAGTTAGTATCTGAATAATCTACTCATACATGTTCACAATCATACACATAGGTTGGGCAGGAGGATATAATGAAATATTCTTTTATTTTTTCCCATTTAAAATGGTCATTTTTCCGACCTATAGTCAATATATGTAGCAACAGTAGCCAACTAGGGTCTTCCTAGGATGACTGGATATCCCAACTTCCAAGCTTTAGGTTGTAATATCATAAAATGACGAGATACTCCCAAGATTCAACTATGACCATTATATCTTCAATCACACCATCTGGTACAACAATAGATTGATCTACTAATTGAAGAACGGTATTGGTAGGTTATAATCATGTTAAGGACAATAGATTGAACATATATGTTGTTATAACATTGATGGCAACACCAAGATCCACCAAAACGTTAGATATTGACTGACCATTTATAAAAATAGTAATGATTGGACTCCAGGATCCCCATATTTTGGTGAAATAAGTTTTCCAACAACAAGATCAGCTAAATTCCCTTCCACCTTGACCATTTTTGGGTATTTCTTCTTCCTTCATGGTGTCTTTATACACTCATTTCTAATGGTCTGGTTTAATTCAGAATTTCCCTTATCACTCTCAAAAGTGGGACCTCTATGTTCATCTTTTTCAACTCATGAACTAGTGTTGTTTCTTCTAGTTTGAGTCTCCTGTAATCATTCTGGAAAATGAGTTGTATGAACATTCTTATCCTTTCCTTAACCATTCCTAGTGTCTTGTGTTTGTGGAGCATGCATAGTTTCTTCATTTTCCTCAAGTGTCTCTTCTTTCTCATTGTCTACAGGTATTTTTGTGATAACAATAGAGGATTTAATGTTCTCCCAAACCTTAGTCACAAATTATTGATAGTATTAACATGCATTGTATCACTTTGTCCTACTTCATTAATTGAAGTTGTCTACTAATTTTTAGGGTTTGCTATAGGCTGGGATGGAAGTTGTGTTTGTGCTGCTTTCCTATGTTGTTGATAGTTTTTTGGTGGGGCCATTAAATCTTGTTGTGGTTTTTGGAACCTCCTCTATTGATTAGAATTATGTTGAGGTACCCATTGTTGGTTTTGATTAGAATTTTGTTGAGGTACCCATTGATTGGTTTTTCCATGGATTTGCATTGGTGGTGGTGATGGCCAACCTGCTGATTGTAGGGATTCATCCATGGTGGTGGATGTGGGTAAGCCATCTAATTTGGTGGTGTCCACTCAAGTTGTCCCCAAGTAGGCTGAGGAGCCTGACTGGGCCATGACATCCTCCAGGAGTTTGAGTAGGTCGAGGAGCATACACAACCTGATTATTTGGCCTTTGAACAAAGTTTACCTCTACATCAATTTGAGAGACAACATTCAATCTCTCGATTTCAAATGAGGTAAGAAAGTGCAATGCTTAGTATCGTGATCAGCGACATCACAGATCAAACACATGTCTATGACATCCAAAGGACACTCTCTCAAGGGATGTCTTTTCCGAATTTAGGGCAATATATATCCAGAGGTTCTTTTTTACAACTTTGGTTTTGGATTTAATCCCATCTATGGTTGATGTTAATTGTGAAAAAATGTTTGTTTTCATGTTATCCATTTCCTCCAGAAGTTCTGAGGTACCTAGGGAAAGCTTGGATGTTTTTCTTTTCCTTATACCTCCTCGTGTTCTAGAGTAACTTCTGCATAGCTCAGTGATTTGTTCCATACTAAGTTTATGCACATCACCTCCTCCCATAAGATGGAGGGAATCCTTGGTTTCCTCATCAAGTCCTTTAAGGAAAATTGTCTTAGTGATTTCTACATGTAACTCATAACCACTCCTACGATGGAGAAAGAGAAATCTATCCAGATAATCCTCTAGATTTTCATCTTCTTTTTGCTTTATCTGGAAGAACTCTTCTTTCCTATCCCTTCCCCCGCGTAGTAGTCTTGATATTTATCCAAAAAATTGTCTCCATGGCCTCCCAAGAATGAATGGAGTTAGGGGACAATCCCATGAACCACCTCATAGCAGAGTCTTCAGAGTGGAAGGAAGAGTTTGAGTTTTTCATTTTCTATTCTAGTAATCATATGTATGGAAAAACACTTGAATTCAAATAAAAATGATATGGGTCTTCTGTAGACATTCTCACGTAAAAAATAGGGAGGATGGATGGTGATATATTTTTCATAGGTGCATCCTTGACTTCATCTAAGAAAATGGGTTAGGTAAAGGTCCCCGTAAGGCGGTTCTCATTATTCCCGTTATCTCCCATTTCGAATGTTGTTCTCGGATCTAGATAGATGATGCAAAATGTTTGAAGGGACTCGAGGCATTGGATTAGATTTAGTGTCACTTTTAGTGTTCCCTACTTGTATTCTATTTGGAGATATTCATTGGATGTTGCGTGGTATAAATCTCCCTTGATCATCTCGTGGCTTATGCATCAAGTTTGGTTATGTAAACAAGGCCTAGGACTTCAATTGGTTGCATAGATTAACACCATTAACACCCATAACATGTAAAGTGAATAAATTTGGAGTGTTGTGCTTATGGTGTCCCTAGAAATGGCGCCAAAAATGATGGGTCGTTGTGTTCTCCAATCATTTAACTAACAGGTTTTTTTGCTAGTGTCATTATAAACTAGGGTTGTGTGTCCAAGGCTATATGCAATGAAGCCCTGTATACAACCAGTTATGTTGTTGGGTATTTTTTGGGGTTTTTCTGTTGGATCTTTCTTCGTTTCCTACTAATCTATGGAAACTTAATGCTAAGCTACATAAACGACATTATTGTAATGAAATGCATCTACTAGAAATACTTTACTAGAGTTATAATGCACACACTAAATTAATATACTGAATTCAAATAACGCACACTCTGAATTGAATTTATAGAATTAAAACAACACACTTAGAATTGAAATTGCATAAAAGGAAACATACACTCTGAATGGAAATTGCGATAAAGGAAATAAACATACTAAATGGAAATTGCAGTAGAGGAATTGAGAAAATAATGACTTATCAGAAAACCACATTCATGTGCAAATGTAAATAGCCTCCAGTCACCTCATTTGAGTGGGCCCTTTCTCTCCCTTGGGACGATAGAGGTGATCTTAACAACAAGAGGTACTCAGAATGATCTCCACTTATATTGATTCAAAGAAGTTCTATGACATATTCAAGTGCATCTGAAAAGTAAATACTAACTGATACAAACTATATTGCAGATTATCAATATTATCCAACTACTACATTGTTCTTCAAGGAGATGTCTATATATAGACACATTCGGTTACATATCATGCCAAAATGATAGGCACCAAGTTCTGCCACTAACAATATTTGATTAAGGTTCATAAAATCCTATAGAACTTGCTAGAAACAAGACCCATGTTTATAGGCATGTTAATGGAAAAATTCCTCCACGACTGCATACCGACTTCAGACTCGAATCCTTGACTACACACCAAAATTGGTAGTAAATGCTCATTATTATCCTACACACGTTTACCACATTTCACTCACAAAGGAAATTAGTAGGAAGTTATATGGTTAATGGGTTGCATGAACAAAGATAAGGAAAATGCATTAAACTCACTAAGATATAACCATATAAAGCATCCTCATGCACTAGTCAATCATGTGTAAATGAAAAATTATCAATCATATGAATGACATAAATAAGCCAAACAATGTACTCATTAGTTGAGTCGATAGGTGAGCAAGCATCGATGAGATCTAGAGGAGGCAACTGCTGTTAGGGTTCGAGACCACCATGCTAGAACAGAATAAGAATAGCCTTTGTGTAGAGTGCCAGCCTCCCATACGTCTTGCCGAGAAAATCTTCTCCGCGCCCACTGTCATTCGCCTAAGAGTCTACCTCCTCCACCCAAAGAAAAGGGTCTGGGATGTGACACCTGTCCATTTCTTCGCAAAAACTGACTCAATGGATAGGGTAAATAAATAACTCGTGAAAACCACAAAATCCTCCTTGAACGGATGGAACAAGAGGCAATTAGAAATGAATGTCATGCAGTGAGTTCAGAGTTGACTCTGGCACTATGAGAGTCCTGCATATAGGAATATCCTATCACATACTCAATGGCCTCGACCTCGAGCATAGAATCATAGTGAAACACCTCTTGAAGCCGCCTGCGGGAAATGGCCGAAGTAAAGGTCATTTCCCTTCTCTCCCGTGAAGAGAAATGAAAGGAAACCCCAAAAAATCATTCTCTCGCCACCCAAAAACACGAACAAACAGAGGTAGGGAGAGAGTAATGTGAGTGACCAACAATAATAAAGGCCCAAAGTGTGGCATGTGCCACCATTAATTCTTCGAGATTTGTGTGCACCACCCATCATAAATGATAATATCTTCCAAGTTGTGCCATCAATTGCCTCTTTAGCTAGGTGATTGGCAAGATGTTGGCCTCCCTATAAACATGATTAATACTCCAACTATGCAATTTTCCAAGCCAGAAAAGGATATTGGACATATATAAATTAAGGTTCTAAGAAAGGGCAGAGCCCTTAGTAATCGCATGAACGATTACTTGCGAATCAAAACTTTAAATTAATTTAAGAAAGAAAGAATCTTATTTAAGAAATCAATAATGTAAATACTATAAATATATATTTATATAATAATATATATAAATATATAATATGTTGGGGCCCATCATATATTCCAATTCCAATATCCATGACCAACAATGAACAATTAATCCCAGTCCAGCCCGAAATTATAATTCATCCTACCTAAATCTGGGAGATTCACGTCCGTGGTGGCACGGAAAAAATAAATCCACATAATTCTTCCAAATGGCATTGGAAAAAACGAGGGTATATTTTTTAAATGTTTCAATTACCCCCAAAAATTTCAATGATCAAGTCATTAAATGCCCACACCTATCACAACAAACCCAAAACTTTATTATTGAATCGGTTCATTCTGTAGGCTTGGAGTCCGGGGAATGCCTTTACCTCGAGGAGGCCGGGAATCCTGACACGTGGTGATCTGATAAATAATCTACATCGTTTTATATATTAAGATTAACGAAACAAACTCTATTTTGGGACGAAGGCTTGACACACTCACATTCGAATGGAAGTTCCCAAAATAGGCCTAGCTAAGTGACAATTGTCATCCATCGAATGGAATTTGATTAAAGACTAAATTTGACATCTACAAAGTACAGTGAAAGACCTAATCATTTATAGTGATGTTGACATTTGAAATTCTATTTCTGGAAGGCATAGTCATACTGCAACAAAAGGCGAATAGATTCATAGAAGTTGCGAACCGCATAAGACTCAAAATTTTCATATTTTCGAGTAAGTGTCATCCTGCATTTGAGTCTTGATTCTTTAAATATTATATTTTTTATAAGTAGCACTGTATAAGCCTTCGCTTTCAAATATTTCAATATAAGGGTTGAGAAATTAGGGTTGAGGGTTTACAGAATCCAAAATTCCAAGCATGTCTACTTCCACAGGATCCCAAAGTAAAAGTAAAACCCAAATCCCATACGCCAAACTGCTTAAAAGTAAAACCCCTGGTTTTACTGATGAATATCATGATATTTATGATCCTGTAATTGGCACAAGAGCTTCACACTTAGATACACATCTGAGACAAAGATGAGGGAAAGTAGAATTTCGGAGCAATCAGGTAAACCTAAAGGTTTAGGTTGGATAACATGGGTGTCTGGATTGGGATGCATGATGTTCCATGAGGTTTTCCCCTTACTGAATTTGTCGATATATGTGCCCAAAATTACAATGAGACAAAAAAGCAATTTTTGTAAAGGGAAATGGACAAGAACTTTTTTACATTATAGAGGAAAATCTTAGCAGTGCATTGGGGTTTGAAAGCAAAGATTTAGGAACCGTCCACATAAACCTAGAAAAAATTGCTAGTGATTATCATGCCACAAATCAAGAAGACAAAGATGAGTTTTTACAAAAATTAACATTTGATGCAGAGGTACCAAAAGGGAAGGCTCGTATGCAATTAACATATTTAAACCATGGGTCAGGGAAACCATTTCTATGCTAGTATTTTTCCTTGGCTTCGATAGCAATGAGACAGTGGATGAAACCCTCCTAGAAATGGTATACAATATCCATTACGTTAATCCACATTGTAAATACAGATTTGTTGGGTACATTGCAGAATCTATGCATAAAAATTATTAACAATCAAAGAAGGCTCGACACTAATACATTTAGGTTCACTACCTACTTGTGCTATTTAATTCTATGGCAGTTTTGTGGATGGTTTAAAGAAAACAAACTTGCAATTGAGCCCTATTTTACTAAGGTCAAGCCAAAAGTTGTGCGTCCATTAACTGAGTGGACCCCCAAGATAATGATGTATGATCATAGAAGGGACTACAGTCAATTTGTGGATTATTTTTGGCTCCATTTTATACTGCAATTACAAAAATTACATTGCCTAGATTGCATGTGAAATGTAGAGATTGTATTCAATTGGGATTAGAAATATAGTTAGCAGACTGGTACTTCATAAAGGATTATATTATGCTAAGGTTTTATGGATCAGGAGTAGAACCTTACAAATTTCCAATACATGTGATAGAGAGAGTTTTTGCCTTGGAATATATACGGTAGATGGAAAGCACAAATAATCTCTATTTTGTTTCTCAAGAAAAGAAGAGCATATTTCCTTCCTTACCATTCTCATGTGGAGGGTTCACATTTGAAATAAAAGCATTCTATGTGGCACATGAAATATTACATATTTTTAAGTTTGATGTTGACTCTCACTTTGGTTGTATGACCCATGTGAAGTGATTAAAGAAAGGGTAGTGGCGAACATGAACTCTGCCACTAAAATTCAACATGAAAGCAAACCCTTGCTAGAAAAATTGAAAAACAATAACTCTTGGGATGAAGTAAAAATAACTATGGATGAAATTGATGTTGAGAAAGAAATTAGTTTTCAAGAGTTGTTGACATAAATTTTTGGATTGCCTCGGCCTCTAAGAAAACAAGCAGAGGATTTTCAATCTACAAAAGTGTATGCAAAATCTAATAAAAAGTCCTCTAAAATAATGCCAAAGGAATTAAAAAATGAATTACAAGAAAATAATTGGACAAGGTCAAAAATTGTTGCCTTTTGGTCTATGAGGTAGGACCTAGGCCATCCAAAATCTGTTTCAGAGTATGATTCTATTCCAGAAGATGAAGCGTTCAGCAAGAAGTGGAATGAAGCACATCCTGGAGAGAAAAGTAGTGATGATGACACTGACTCTGAGGAATTACACAATCCACCTGGAACATATAAACCAAGTCTCGATGAAGGCTTGAAACAAAGATATTCTACAGGAGCAATTATTGTTGAAAATATGGGTTTTAATGGTGGTGGTTTGGGTTCAACATGACAAGGCATTTGGGTTCCACCAGAGGCACAACCTAGAAAAGTTTTCGATAGGTCAGGCCTTGGAGCTTCAACTTCAAAGAAAGGACCACTGCATACTTCAACATCTATAAGTGCTAATCCAGTGTAATTTACTCTGGAGTCAAATCCTCAGCAAACAATTCAGCCACACGTTGAAAATCCTAGAGGAGAATTTGGCCATGAATTTGTTACTATTGCTAATGTTGGTTGGTTCTAGTGATGACGGTAGTAGTCACGAGTATGGAAACAAAAAGAGGACAATAGAGACAGTTAAAGTTTCCAATCTAATACAATTTACTCTGAAGTCAAATCCTTAGTAAACAGTTCAACCACACATTGAAAATCCTAGAGGAGAAGTTGGCCATGAATCTATTACTATTGCTAATGTTGGTGGTTCTAGTGATGATGGTAGTAGTCAACAGAGTATTGGAAACATAAAGAGGAAAATAGAGACAATTGAAGTTGTTAGGGCTATTGTCCAACAAGGAAATGAGAAGAGGCAAAAGACAGAGGTAGACACAGGTACAGTTACTCTTGGCTCAAGGCAACTATTTATAGAAGGCGGTGGTGCCATTCACCCCTAAACAAAATGTCATTCCACAAGGAAATTCTCCCCAAACTCCAATTACTCCTTCTCCATTCAAGGTGAAACAGTTCATTCCTATAAACACCTCGTATTGATTACCTTGCTGAGTTTGACAATAAATCAAAAAGAGATAAAATAAACAAGAAGTAAATTCTATAGGCTACTGGAACTTTAGAACCAGCCACAATCATGGTATTGCCTACATATAACCCAGACACAAATACCATGGAATACATGTATGTTGTGCCCAAAGTTGTAAAACCAGAGAATGAAATGGTTTCCAGTGACTACGAGATGACCTCCCTTCAAATGGATCTTAAGGAAATGAAACCTTCTAAAAAATTAATGTATCGAAAAGGAAAAATGATGTGGTTTACACAACATTATTGAAGGTAGAGAGGGAGAAATATAAGTTTGAATAATAAGATTCAAAAGTTAGAGGAAGACTTGGAAAATGAGAAAGAAAAAGTAAAAACAACAGTTAATTGGACAGTGAGTTGGAGAGGAAAATAAAATCATCTCGCCACTATGACCGCAATTGTTGTGGATGAATAGGCACAAGTAGAACTAGAAGAGGAAAAGAAAAATTTACAGAAACAACAAGTAAGAATGATAGATTACGAAATCATTGTGAGATTTGAAAGAGGTTGTGAAGGAAGAGAAAGAAAAGGTCAAAAAATGGGAACAAAGCCTAGATGATGAGAAAAAATAAAATGAAATATTGTAACAGGAATTAGCGAAAGAAAAAAAAGAAATAGAGTCTTCCAACATCAAACTATCTAGATTTCATAAAATGGCATTGATTAATATGATGGATAATGTTTGGGGGAAATAAACCAAAAAATTGATGATTTGATTAGATTGTTTGAATTCATGACTTCTATAGAGAATCTGTGATAAGCTCTGTGAATACGTAACAAGTAGCAAAAAAGTGGTGGCTTTAAGAGAGAATACAACAAATAAATTTTGGAAGCTATTTGCAAATTAAATGACACAGAACTAGCATCCAAAGGAATTCAGAACCGTTTTGATGCCTCAATAAAGGTATCATCTATCATTCATAAGTGTGTGATGTTGGGCGAAACACAAGAATTGTTGAATAAGTGTTAAAGAATGTTACATAAGCTGCATGAAAAGGTATAAGAGTTCACAAATCTTGGTTTTCCAATGCCTTTTGACAATACATGCCAATTCATTAAGAAGGATGCATTCCAGAAGAAGATGAAAGAAAAAATGACTCAAGAGAAGGACCGAATTCCTAAGAAGCTAGATGAGAAAAACTTTTGACTCTGTTAAACCATTGATAACCTTGTCAAGTAAGTTTACATTCAATAGTAAAGGAAAGCTCCACTATCAGTTATGAATTGCTAATAAAGTTACATGTTAGTCACTCTGATTTACAACAAATTGCAATTCCAACAGATGAAGAGTGGAGCATGTTACAAAAGATGATATAATTTGTTAAAGTTGTGGAGCCTGATTCCAAGTTGAAGTGGCAATTTGGTTTTGTTGTTTCTATTATTTGGGAGGAAACCATGGTCATGGATAAAAATAGTAAATTGTCTTATTAATAGACTAGAGTTATCTTTTTGTTTATTGTATTAATAAACATGTGATATTTAGGTTGCTTGTGGTTGAAGCAAACTTTTACAAGGAGGTGCACAAGTTAAATATATGTGCATGGATTTACTCTTTAGTGTATTTAAATCGATTTTCACAATTGTTCCATTTGTTGCAATGAGTCATGACAATCTTCAATTTTTTCATACAAGGCATGTCTTAAGCAAGTTGAATGAGGAATAATGTTATTTTTAAATTTTCATTTCTAGTAATGATTCAAGCAAAGCCACTTATTCTACCTCAAAATTAAGCACCACAACTCTTATATGCCTAAAGTATATAACAATGCAAATGAATTGTGATTTAATAGCCAACCAACCATGGTGTATGCTTTCTATAAAAGATATCAACAACATTGTATGTGAAATATATTAAATACTCATTAAAACATGACTTTGTAATGTTTTTGCAATCAAAATGGAAATGGAATCGATATGATTAACTTTAGGCACATGTAAGTTTGGAGTGAGTGTTAATCCTTGTTTGAGATTCAGAACAATGTACAATTATTTGAATATGTTAATTATTATATGAACATCTATATCATGGGATATCCACCAATGGAAGCTTCCAAATCGATGATAGACTGGATCATCTCTATCACTTGATTCACGGATCTCCGAGACCGACTCTCTCTTTCTTGATAGACAACTACCGCAATAGGGTTATCGATATATTTGTGCCATTGTTTTCAGCCCCTCTCCTTTCAGTAATCAAATTCCATATTGTCGGACCCTATCGTAGGTAAATTTATCCACTTCGTACCATGATGTATAGATTCTCAAACAATTTTCCAAATTTTTGTCAAGCTTGTTTCAAAATTTTGACTTTATAAAGGCCAAGGCACTGAAAATTCTCTCATCTTCAACTAAACCCAAAATCATTGTTTGACATAGATCAACCAATGAGAAAAACTCAAACATGGTTTTCTATAAAATAGTACTCACCCCAACTTTTTCCATAGCCGGGTTATTGCTCCACACTGTAAGGGATTATCCAAATCTTTGAATTGTTGAATCATTGTAGTGGTGAATTCATGAGATTGAGCACTCAAATTGTCCTTGCTTAAAATACCTGCAATATTCATTCCATTGATATCAACAGGATTACAAAAATGTTGAATCAATGTAGTCAACCTCTTGAAGTAGTCTTCCTGCATATGTCTTTCATTTTGGATAGGATTCCAAAAGGTCGGATTTACTATAGCCATTGCTTCAAGTAAAACATCCCTTCTAAATCGTTCCCTTATTTATTCTAGTAGGGACACTATAATTTCTCTTAACCTTACCCTTGTTGATGATACAATGTTATAAAAAATGGCCCTATGACTTTTACCTCCTCAACCTTACCGACTACTACTTTAAACATGTACATTGGTATCTCATATCCATGTACAAAAGCACATACTTCCCCAAAAAGTTGAGCTTCAGAAAACTACTTGCATTTCCAATATTTATCAAAACATTCCAACCATCAAACATTGGACCTGTAAAAGTAGTTTCATTGAGATACAAATATTTTATTGACATACAAACTCATTTCCTAAAACTAGAAAAACCAACAATATAGATAGTTCTTTCCTATGTTTGTTTAATTAAATAATGCATTTATTCCAAAATGGGAAGGAGACCACACACCATCAACAATGACTCTATATCAGTCAAATTATGTATCAAATCTTGGGCCTTGTCCACTTCCATGTGATTCTGCCACATCACTCCTAATAAGGATTGATACTCTTCGTACACCCTACAAACCGGTTGGTACAATGAGATCCACCTGTGTTGACATCTTTTAATAGTTTATGCCCATTTGTTAGTCCTTCTGCAAATATTTAGAATTCCATGAACCTTTTAGGACTACAGTATAAATAAGCATGCACCTCTTGAACAAGGTCTTCAACTTTTGCTAAAGGTTTAAATTTGTCAAGTATTCTGTAAGCTAGGTTCATTCTATGAGCCATACAATGAATGACAATCATATAATGGCAATGAGATGTTTGGAGTCTTACACACAGACCATTACAATGACCTTGCAATACTGAGATGCCCCATCTACCCTAATACATACCAGCTTTGAAGCAATTACAACATCATCCATGTCACCAATCTCCTTCAAACTTTTTATCACCAACTCACAAAGGTTTTCAACATTGGAGTTCTCTCTCATCTTGTGAATAGAAAGTGAGGTTGTCTCACATAATTTTCAACAGTATACACATGCATATAGACCCAAGCAGTATTATCTATTGTTGTAACCTCATCAATAGATAAAGATATGTATCGTGCAGACTTCAATTTCTCTTTCAAGTCTTCTTTCTCAACCATATCTAGGCATTTTTCCCAATCCCAACCACTACTTTCTGACCAATGAGAATGAGGAAAGTGTGGGACACCAAGGAAAGACAACATCTTCTTTTGTTCAGAAAATCTGTTATAGGACGACCTCTTTTCAAAATGTGAAAAATAGTAGCTAGCTGAATTGTTTTACCCAAAAGATTGTTTTGAACGATCTTGTTGAATTGAGAGGTAATTGTCCCCCATTTGATGCAATTATTTTTTCATTTATTTTATGCTCTTCAAATTCTTTTTCATACCTAATATGCAAACAATCATCTACAATTTTCCATCTGGAAACATTATTCTCAATGCCATCTACAATTATCTTTTCATATATCTTTCCTACATGCTTCTCAATAGTATCCAACTTAAGTTGCATTGTTTTATCCCTGCCCAATCTCCAGCTATAGATTGTACATTTGCATTCTTTGGGAGGTTCAACTTTATTCTCATTTTCAATAGGTTCAATAAATGGAAACTTAGAAACCCACTCGAACATGATAAATCAAGGAATATATAGAGCAACCGCTTGTGGAGATGTATGAAGTGATTTTAAATTATATATATTACATAGAATCTAGATGTATCTAAGATAGGAAAACTAGTTATAAGCTGTCTGCAAGTGGAGGACTATTCTAAATGACATAAAAATCACAAAGTGGTTATCGGGATGAGGATGTTCGAGCTTTGTAATAACTTACAAAGGCGAAATGCAGATAAAGCAGTGTGACATGAAAGAAAACAAGTCTCAAATAAACTGAGGACTCACCTGCAGTAAGTGCTTCTAGGATGTAAACGCGTAATGCACTAGCTGGGCCTTGAAAAGACTTAGATTTATTTGAAATTTTGTAAGAAAATTGCAATATGCCGATTCACTAAATCCCTTTATGTTACTTTGTAAATACGCAAATTGGAAAATCGCGGAGAACATCACCTCTATGTATATATCGGGAAAATTTCGGGAATGTTTTCTTGGCCAAATAAGGTTCCATATATTTCTTGGTGAAACATTAATGTTTTCAAATCCTGACGCGTCGATTTCTTATGAAACATTAATGTTTTCAAATCTTGGAAGCGGCGATCACGCAAAGTGATTTAATATAAAAATATACATAGGGATTGGAAATTCCTTGGCGATTCAGATTAGACAGGTTATTGTTTATGAGATTTTTGGGTGAAACTTGGGTACTGTCGTTGTTGTAGTATTTGCCAAAATAAAATTCCCAAAATTCTACTATTCGCCAAACTACGAATATTCGCCGCTAAAATTTTCCCTAGACATGGAAGATTAAGTTGAGCATGATTGAAGAGTATTTATGTAATTAACGACCATATTCCTCCAAATCTTGAATTTGGCCATGATGAGGAAGCCAAATTTCCAAAGTATATGGCAGAGGTAGTAAGAAGGGATGTGGAGGTACTCTCAAGAGTTTGTGGAGGCAAGGAACCTCTATGCTCGAAAGTGCTCATGTAAATCGAATATATGCATCATGTGTAATGGATCATATGTTGATTACAATATTATGTCAACCAAAGCACAAAACATTCCATCACCTTCAGATATTCGTTTAAGCCTCCTTCCACACATTCCATTTCCTCATTTTCCCTCCTTTCAGTGGCATCAATAACTTCCCCTTCACATTTTGCCACATATTATGGGAAGCCCAACCACAAAACACCACCTCCACATAAATATACACTTCATGTTCCATGTGAACAAAGGTTGTTGTATACACAACTTTATGGAGCCACCAATGCCTTTGTTAATTACAATGAGCATGGTTGTTGTCTTCAATGCTGCTTTAGAGCTTTACGATTTTACATAGAGAATAGTTGAATTCAAGATAGATTGCATAAGATGGCCACAAATTTTGCTTAATATTTCTAAAGAAATATTTTCGTATTATCTCCATACATACATATGTAAACAATAAGTATATGTTTAGATAAATAATAAACAATGTGAATGCTAAAAGAAGTTTTTGTTTGATTTTGTATGGGGAAAAAGGAAATTTAATGATTGAAACATAACAAGAGGGATTTCCATGCATCTTCAATGTATGGATGGGATCAAATTCAAAAATATGTGAAAATGTCATGATCACTAAAACACTTGAGTGTAGTACACATACCAAATCTCATGCTAGCTATATTCAATATAACTTTACCATTATCTACATCTTTGGTTTACCATTAAAAACATTGTCTCCATACACATATCATGCTTCTTTTGGTGAACATTAACAAGTAAAGAGAAAATATTCAACAAAAGTAAGATAAATCTAAAATTTTAGGTGATTATTTTCCTAATACATGTATTTGTTTCACTTTCTTTTCTCCGTTTATAATCCCGTATAAGGTTCTTAAAAGAGACAATTTCGGTGTGTGCATGGACCAACACAAGAAAAATTCTTAAGTGCGATAGAATATTTTGCGGGGCTAGAAATGGAACCGAAAATGCCTTATAATGCCCTCTTTCTTTCAAGTTTAACAAGTCCAAAAGTAAACAAGAGGAAGAGAATTTGCGGTGCCTTATCAAAATAGAGGATAAGGTTATAACACCAATGATAAAGGAAATGACAATAACAAAGCATTCTAGGATTGGTGGGTTGATGAGTAATAGTGGTACGAGGTGGCACATGACCATGGGCATCACCCTTATTGACGAAAAAGGGCCCTACTTCTTTTCTGGGCTCTTTTAACATGAGATGAGACACTCCTCTTATGTGTAGTAAATCCCATGGAACTGGACCTTCAACCTCACCCACTTGAAAAGGGATAAGGAAAAGAAAGGTAGGGATATAGAAAATAAAGGTATATGATGATACATGTTTTAAGTAGACTAAACCATCGCAACATTTTTAGATATTACATTTACCATTGGAGTAGTTGTCTATAGGATGGATAAATAGAAAAATTACTGACTTAAAAATCTACTTAAAAGTAAATTTAAATTTGAACTACGTCTAAGTAACTCCTACATCTTACAAGCTCAATTGGTCATGCGTTATTTAGCCCATAAACT
The DNA here is from genome assembly GCA_018340775.1 of Taxus wallichiana var. yunnanensis. NCBI lineage: Eukaryota > Viridiplantae > Streptophyta > Pinopsida > Cupressales > Taxaceae > Taxus > Taxus wallichiana. The sequence continues at coordinate 24,364,821 of CM031243.1, read as the reverse complement.
TGAAGCAAATTTGGACACCAAATAAATAATGCAGAACTAGGAAACATGCAACGATGATGTTGAGAAGAGCAAACAAGAAAAAGGGATTATGTAAAAGTATCGAAGGAACACGAGCATTGATAACAAAGCCCTAATAATGGTTTTGCATACTCAAAGGGAGCCAATTCCCAATATGCATGAACTTATGAAGAAAGACGAGTGAATGTCATGATAGAGATGAGTGAAGAAATAAAGTTGGGTCGGTCACCCTTTGAGGTGATTGCAATATGTTTGGGATTGCATATCATGAGAGAAAATGTTGTGAATGCGTTACAAAAGTGGTCCAAATGTGATCAAAGTAAAAGTGGCCAAAAGACCAATGACTCAAGCAAGGTAGGTTTGTATCATGGAGAGGTCTTAATATTATCAAAGGAAATAAATTTCATTGTTGTTGTCATTGTGACAACATCAGTGCAAATAAAAAATGAGCACATTCTCATTTTGAGTTTCATTTGAAAGTAATCATTATTTCTTGATTGTGATGGTCCTGCTAGAGAAGGATGGGTTTCCTTTGACGGTTTCTCAAAATAAGATGCTATTTTTCAAATGCTAGTACCACTACCAGGAGGGGTTGGAATAACATTTTGCCTGAGGCTGAGCTTCCCTTTTTAGGTGTCATTTTGTTGAATCAGTGAATCCTGTAGAATTGAAAAAAAAAAAGATACAACATGTTAGACTAAATGATATTTATATGTGCACAAACATCTCAACATGAGAAATATGTACAAAGAAAAATAATGTCATGTCACTTAACATGTACTACTTTTTGCAAGAGTGTTACATTAGTATAATAAGAATTAGAGCATACATCAAGCAAATTGAAGATGTATCAGAGGTTTGAGAAGAGAACAAACAATTTTAAATTTTAAATGATTTGTTGAGCATCCAAAGACACTCTAATGATAAGAAGTTTGTGTTATAGCTAATCAAACATGGAATAGGTGATCTTAGGGTCTATGCTCAGTTTGAAATCAAAGTATAGTATGTATTTGCTCACGAAGGACTTTGAGTTCATTGATTCATCCAAGGTATGATCTCTCTTTAGTTGATTAATGAAGGAGTCTCGATGATCGAGCTCTATCATAATGTATAGAGGTTTGTCCTGTTGTCATCAAGCTAAATAAGGTGTGCATCTGCTTATGAAGAAATTATTGATTCATTAGAGGTATGAGGTCTGTCATAATCCAATTACCAAGAGTGTTCATCATTTCAAAGGAGCTGAGACAAAATATATGGTCTTCCATCTATGACTCGTTGTGGTATGAGACTGTGAATTCAAGGTTCTTTGGGTTGACAATGAAATGTCAATGTGTCAAAGCTAGCTAAAGTATCATTTTCGACATCTCTGTATGGTCTCTATTAATTTCAGTATATTATTGTTTGTCACCATTCCAATTTCCGTTAGCCTCACATTCCCGACCAAATCCTCCCAAATGGACGTGAACCTGCGGAATGAGCTGCAATTGATATGTTTTTAGGTCTGGAGCGGGTCTCGGCTCCTGGCTCCCGTGAGGTCTATGGCACACGTCACCATTCCGTCAGTCTCCCAAGGAAATGCCCCGGAGAACGTGAAACTCTGCAGAATGTAGCACATTTTATATATCTTTCGGGTCCTCTGTGGGACGAGGCAGTGTTAATGGACAATGATAAATGATCGTGGTATTGGTCGTGGAATAAATGGAAAGTGAAACCATAGTGTAGAAGAGAGAATATTAACAAAAATATTCAAAGAAGATACATTGATAAATCAAGGAATATATAGAGCAACAACTCGTGGAGATGTATGAAGTGATTATATATATATAGAATCTAGATGTATCTAAGATAGGAAAACTAGTTATAATTCTCTGCAAGCAGAGGACTATTCTAGATGACATAAAAAATCATAGTGGTTATCAGGATGAGGATGTTCAGGCTTTGTAATAACTTACAAAGGCGGAATCACAGATAAAGCAATGTGACATGAAAGAAAACAAGTCTCAAATAGACTGAGGACTCACTGTAGTAAGTGCTTCTAGGATGTAAACTGCAACGCACTAGCTGGGCCCTGGTAAGACTTAGATTTATTTGAAATTTTGTAAGCAAATTGCAATATACCGATTCACTAAATCCCTTTCTACTACTTCGCAAATAAGCAAATTGGAAAATCGCGGGAGAACATCACCTCTATGTATATATTGGGAAAATTTTGGAATCACCTAAACAATTTTGAGTAGGAAGATTCCACCATGAGAAAAATTCAAAACACTTTTGTTGCCCTTCCTCAAAACAAATACTCTTCCATTTTTGTCCTCCACCCTTTGGTGTACCTATTACAATACGATTGCTAGTAATTATATCACTCACTCAAAATCACTTAACAACATTATGTCCTTTTTTTTGATTTATGTTTGGAGACGACATCTCGCTGCTTGAAGGCTTGGAGTAGGTAGGGGGAAATTCCCGTAAAATAGTTAGATGCTTCGTTTACGTAACTCCTCTTGCATTGCCCTGTACGACTCTAAAATCCTCCTCCACTTAATAAAATGCATGGGCCCGGGCCCGGGCCCATTATTAAGTGTACACACATGGAATGGGCTTCTTTCTAACAGTAACAAAGACAGGATGGATACCTACGTATCTAGGTACCTACAGGCTTTGCATTGTTGGTCTCCTACACGCTTTTCCCTTTCTCTTTTACTTTTGTGGGACACAGAATTTGGAATTCAAATGGTATATGGATAGCGAAAGGGAAAGGAGGGGCTGATTGGATCCCTACTCCTCTTCCTTTACCATGGTTGCTTAACATAGGGTTAAGGGACCCTCAAATTAATGCTCCTTCTTTGCTTCAAGGACTATAGTTTTTTACTCTGAAATATATAACTGTTTCCGTGCTTTCCTCCGCCTGGAAAAATGGCAGCAGCAACAGCAGAGTGTCGGGGACGTAAAAAGGAAGAAAAACAGGTGTCCAGCAGCTTGTGGGCAACGTGCGCGCAGTGGGTGGTTCTTTTTCTTCAGGTGGTGGTCGCCTTCATTGAAAATGCGACATCATTGAGTGCGAATACCAGCATCGGCCTCGGCCTCGCCCGCTTTCTTGCCTTGTTTGGCCTCAAGTCGTTGCTATGCACCAATTCCAATTCCAATTCCAATTCCAACTCCAATTCCACCCGGCCTCTAATCTCTGACGACCACCAACACTTTCTTTCGCCTCGTACACCCCAAGACGTCGACAAGCTTACTGTAAGTGTCAAATCTGGTTAAAGCTCTCATCTTTTCTTTTATCTGAGGGAAATATGCTCTATTGCTAATTTCTGAATTCGACAATTGAAAATTTAAAAACTTTTTGGAAGTTTGTTCGTTCATAAATTGCACATGATGCCACCTATTCCGATACTATACTGCCTCGCTCCAGCGTGCTTAACCATAGATATTTTTCCACAATCAAACCCCCTCATTTACAAAAATTATAGAAAGTATCGTGCCTTATAAATTTTGGAATATATTTGCAAATGATTTTTCCTTTTATGTTTACTATGATCCAAAATAACTGGAGAGTGATTCCCTTCTCCAAGCATGTTGATGGTTGGAATTACAAGACAGCGTGCAGCTTTTATGACTGGCCTAAAAAGCCGGAATAAAGGCAAAGCATCCAAAATGTTAACTATGATCGAGTCTTATGAAATTTCGTGGCCTTGCCTTAAAATTGACTGCTATGTGTTTCAATTCCGTTTGGAATCAATCTGTTTGGGCAAGGATGTCGTCGTTGGGAAAAGTTTTTGGTTTTGCAATTAAATAGAGTAGGTAGGTTCAATTAACCGAGGGGCAATTTAACTTCTAAGGAGTTGTGCAGAAATGTGCTCAGTTGTTAAAACTCGGTAATGATTCATCATTATTCAAACTTCTTGAAACATGTAACTCAAAACTTCAGACGTACCGGTAAAATTAGACATGTATTCTAAAATTTGTAGCCATGCTTATTTTACATGATCCATTTGCCATATAAATCTTCTGTGTCTAAGACTCCTATAGAAGAATTTGAACTGTTCTATAATGCTAAGTGCTAACACAATCTTTGGGACATATGGTTAGACTTGAAAATATTCTCCAGCTGGATAGAATGCCTACTATATATTGAAATCTATGCCTGACCGTGATAGTGTGCGACATGGAGCTAGACAGTTTCTGCTATTTCAATCCTTTGTGTTCAGATCTTACTATAAGCAATTTCTAGGCACCAAGAAAATCAAACATGTAATGTAAGGTTTTGCTCTACACCTGTCAAGTACCATCTAATAGAGTATGTTAACTTAAACCTCCTCCAATGTTCTTAAAACATATTTGCAGGAATCCTAAGGATGGAAAGATGCATATGTTTCCTCTTCCAACCACTTGTGTTGCTGATGAGACGCATGTCTTATGTTCACTTATTTCATCAATTCTTCTAGATTGGCATATCTGTATATACTGTATGCTGTGTATCTTGTAGCCACGATACTGTAAAATATTTATGTAATGGTCGAGTAGGCAACAATAATGGATTGAGAGTGGGCATATAAACCTCAGAAGTTATCTCACAGTGTATTCCAATGTACAACTTTGGTGTCCTGGTTTTTGCTAGATGCCTTATGTTTGTAGTCCAACAGTAAAAGTGTATACCAAAGAAATCTTGATGTAGCCTAGAGTGTAGAAATATTGCCTTGCAGATCATATTTTAAAGTCTGTCTTTCTTTGCTATGCTTATTTAGTTGGCAGTTGAGCTGCTTGAAATGAGGTCCGTGACTAGTAGAAGATAAAGATATGAAAAACTATATTGAAGATATTTAAATAAATGCACCTGTACAATCTCAGAGAAATGAATAAACTAATGTTCTCCAGAATGGGCACAAGCATTCTAGTACACATCTACAAATCAGATAACTCCAAAATGCTTCTCATCATATCATCCACTGAAATGTTTTAGCAAATTAACATACACTATAAACTAGTGGTATATATGTTTGTATCTGTTGGAAATATTGTCATTGATGTCAAAGGGGTTGTTGATGTCACAAGAGAATGCACGGAATAGGAGTCATTGATGTCAAAAGAGAATGCACAGTGATCAGATTTAATAACAGTGAATGTAATGGTCATTAAAGGTAGAATGCACAGCGATCAGATTTAATATAATAACAATGAATGTAATGGTCATTAAAAGGAAAATGCACAATGATCAGATTTAATACAATAACAGTGAATGTAAAATGAGAATGAACAATTTACAGTGATCAGATTTAATATAACTGTGAATATAATGTACAACAATCACATTGTAGAGCAACGATTCATCTATTAAAGGGAAGCTATTTATTTAAGGGACAACATTTAATTAGAAGGCCCAAGAGAAATATTTTTAGGCCCCCCATTTTGGCACTCGTGTTTGGGACAAGTCGTCCAAGTTAAAAAGAATTCATTTTGGCGCCCAAGGATTTTAAAAATGAAGGGTCACCTCTTTTAAAAAGATGTGTCCATTGAAAAGTCATATCCCTCCGTGAAGAGGTATCAAGGGGCTATAAAAGATAGATGAGAGGATGAAGAAAGGCAAGCAAGAGAAATGAATTTGATACATCATTGAAAAATAAGAAGTGTGAGTGAAGAGCAGATTTTTACAAAGGAAGTATTTTTATGAAGGACAGATATCATTGAGAGAAGAAAAAGAGAAGCGGAATAGCCATCATCCAATTGAAGAAGCAACTATAGAAGGTGGAAGTTTATATTGTTGAGGTCGGTGCCTCACAAAATTGGGGATTGGTGTCTCCAGTGGGTTGGTGCTCACAAATTGGCTAAGTTGGTGCTTGGCTTGAGGGATTGGTGTCTCTAGTAGGTTGGTGCCTACGAACATTTGTAAAACATTGAATTTTGGGTTGGATTTGGACGGTAGATCCAAGCAGTCTTATTTTGTGGTTTTTCCCGAGAGAGGGTTTTCCATGTAAATTTGGTGTTGCATTGTGATATGTTATTTGAATTCCTTTGAATGCTTTATTTGTGGATATAAGTTTTAATAAGTAAAAGTTTATCTTATACTGATTCACCCCTTGTCTCAGTATAAGCATGTGCTTAACAATTGGTATCAGGGCCGGTTCCTTTAGATATAGTCTAACTGTTAGAAGGTAGATCTCAGAAGCACACATGGCTAGTCATCAAGTTCAAGAAGGTTTCTCCACAAACAATGCTCCATTGTTCGATGGAACAAACTATGCATTCTAGAGCATAAGGATGCGAACATATCTAATGGCCTTGGGTTTTGATATTTGCAAGCAATAGTAACTGGATATATAACACCACAAACTCCTCCAATGGATACAACCGAAAAGAAGGCTAGTGAAAATAATGCAAAAGCCATGAATGCAATTTTGTGTGGCTTATCAGAATCAAAATTTGTCAAAGTAATGCATTGCAATTGACAAAGGACATTTGGGATAAACTTTAGACCATCTATGAGGGTGACAACAAAGTAAGAAAGGCAAAGCTCCAAACTCATAGGAGACAGTTCGAGAGCTTGAAAATGAAAGATGAAGAAAATGTTGTGGCATATCTTCTTCGTGTGGATGAGATTGTTAACACCATCAAAGGGCTTGGTGAAAAAGTTGAAAAATTTGTAATAATTCAAAAGGTAGTAAGGTCTCTACCATCAAGGGGCTATAAAAGATAGATGAGAGGATGAAGAAAGGCAAGCAAGAGAAATGAATTTGATACATCATTGAAAAATAAGAAGTGGGAGTTAAGAGCAGATTTTTACAAAGGAAGTATTTTTATCAAGGATGAATATCATTGAGAGAAGAAGAGAAGCGGAATAGCCATCATCCAATCAAGAAGCAGCTATAGAAGGTGGAAGTTTATATTGTTGAGGTCGGTGCCTCACAAAATTTGGGGATTGGTGTCTCCAATAAGTGGGTTGGTGCTCACGAATTGGCTGAGTTGGTGCTTGGCTTGAGGGATTGGTGTCTCTAGTAGGTTGGTGCCTACGGACATTTGTAAAACATTGAATTTTGGAATATGGATTTGGATGGTAGATCCAAGAAAAGCGGTCTTATTTTGTGGTTTTTCCCAGAGAGGGTTTTCCATGTAAATTTGGTGTTGCACTGTGTTATGTTATTTGAATGCCTTTGAATGCTTTATTTGTGGATATAAGTTTTAATAAGTAAAAGTTTATCTTATACCGATTCACCCCTTATCAAATGAAGTATAAGCATGTGCTTAACAATTGGTATCAGAGCCGGTTCCTTTAGATATAGTCTAACTGCTAGAAGGTAGATCTCGGAAGCACACATGGCTAGTCATCAAGTTCAAGAAGGTTTCTCCACAAACAAGGCTCCATTGTTCGACAAAACAAACTATGCATTCTAGAGCATAAGGATGCGAACATATCTAATGGCCTTGGGTTTTGATATCTGGCAAGCAATAGTAACTGGATATATAACACCACAAACACCTCCAATGGATACAACCAGAAAGAAGGCTAGTGAAAATAATGCAAAAGCCATGAATGCAATTTTATGTGGCTTATCAGAATCAAAATTTGTCAAAGTAATGCATTGCAGTTTGACAAAGGACATTTGGGATAAACTTCAGACCATTGATGAGGGTGACAACAAAGTAAGAGAGGCAAAGCTCCAAACAAATAGGAGACAGTTCGAGAGCTTGAAAATGAAAGATGAAGAAAATGTTGTGGCATATCTTCTTCGTGTGGATGAGATTGTTAACACCATCAAAGGGCTTGGTGAAAAAGTTGAAGAATTTGTAATAATTCAAAAGGTAATAAGGTCTCTACCATCAAGGGCTATAAAAGATAGATGAGAGGATGAAGAAAGGCAAGCAAGAGAAATGAATTTGATACATCATTGAAAAATAAGAAGTGTGAGTGAAGAGCAGATTTTTACAAAGGAAGTATTTTTATGAAAGAAGATATCATTGAGAGAAGAAAAAAGAGAAGCGGAATAGCCATCATAAATCAAGAAGCAACTACGAGAAGGTGGAAGTTTATATTGTTGAGGTCGGTGCCTCACAAAATTGGGGATTAAGTGTCTCAAGTGGGTCATGGGTGCTCACAAATTGGCTAAGTTGGTGCTTCGCTTGATGAGGATTGGTGTCTCTAAAGAGGTTGGTACCTACGGACATTTGTAAAACATTGAATTTTGGGTTGGATTTGGACGGTAGATCCAAGTCTTATTTTGGGGTTTTTCCCAGAGAGGGTTTTCATCATGTAAATTTGGTGTTGCATTGTGATATGTTATTTGAATTCCTTTGAATGCTTTTATTTGTGGATATAATTTTTAATAAGTAAAAGTTCATCTTATACTTGATTCACCCCGTTCTTCAGTATAAGCATGTGCTTAACAATGATATCAGGCAGTTCCTTTAGATATAGTCTAAGCTGTTAGAAGGTAGATCTTAAAGCACACATGGATAGTCATCAAGTTCAAGAAGGTTTCTCCACAAACAAGGCTCCATTGTTCGATGGAACAAACTATGCATTCTGGAGCATAAAGATGCGAACATATCTAATGGCTTTGGGTTTTGATATCAAATCTGCAGCAAGTAGTAATCGGATATATAACACCACAAACACCTCCAATGGATACAACCAGTAAAGAAGGCTAGTGAAAATAATGCAAAAGCCATGAATGCAATTTTATGTGGCTTATCAGAATCAAAATTTGTCAAAGTAATGCATTGCAATTTGACAAAAGGACATTTGGGATAAACTTGGACCATTGATGAGGGTGACAACAAAGTAAGAGAGGCAAAAGCTCCAAACAAATAGGAGACACATTATTCGAGAGCTTGAAATGAAAGATGAAGAAAATGTTGTGGCATATCTTCTTCTGTGTGGATGAGATTGTTAACACCATCAAAGGGCTTGGTGAAAAAGTTGAAGAATTTGTAATAATTCAAAAGGTACTAAGGTCTCTACCATTAAGATTTGATGCAAAAGTTTTTGCTATTGAAGAGATGAAAGACCTAGACTAGTTGAAAATGGATGAGTTACATGGAATTGCCTCACAAGCTATGAGATGAGGATAGAATCAGAGAAGTCATCAAAAGGGAAGCAACCTTCAAAGCTTCAAAGAAAGGGAAAAATAAAGAGTCTGCATCAAGCAATGAAGAAGATGAGGAGGAGGCCCTGTTCATCAGAAAGCTTAAAAAGGGATCCAAAGCAAATACAAAGGTAAGCTACCTTTCAAGTGTTTCAATTGTGGTAAAATAGGACATTTTGCTGCTAAATGTCCACATAAGGATGATAACAATGATGAGGAAAATCATAATGAGGAAAGGAATAAGAAGGAAAGCAAACCTCAATACAAGAAAAGCTTCAAACAAAACGAATATAAGAAAAAATTGGTAAGCACAAGAAAAACTTCTATTCCAAAAAGGATAATAAAGCTGAGTATGAAACGAATCTGACGCTGGAAAGCGATGAGAGCATATCAAACAAAGTGATAGAGAAGAAACTTTGTTCATGACTATAGAAATAAAAAATGATGCCTCTACAAGTAAAGACACCTTGGAAGAGGAAGAAGATGTCGAAGATGAAGGAGAGGTAGATCTTGAAGAAGAACTCATTTGTGCTTTAGGTGAGATAAAAGTTCTTAAGAAAAAGAATTTGAAACAAAGATTACAGATTCAAAAATATGTAGAAGAAAATTGTGCTTTGGAAACAAAAATGTCACAAAGTCTAGAGGAATTAGAAAAATGATCATTAACCTAAAGATACAACTTGAAGAGGCAAAGAGAATAGAGGAAGAGGTGAGGATTCAATTGAAGACAAAGGAAGAAGACTATAAGAAGCTAGAATCTGAAATTGTTACCTTGAGGAAGGAATTGGAGAAGACAAATACTCAATTGAAAAGCAGTTTAAAATTTGAAAAGAGCATTGAAGTTCTAGATGATATAATCAACCGCCAGAGGTCACCATTCATCAAGATTGGTCTTGGCTATGAGGAAAAATAAGAGGTTAGTAAGAAGAATTTGGATTTAGAAGCTAACGAGCTACCAAAGAAAGAAGATAAGTTTTCTCAAAAGATTGATCCTCCTAAAAAAGAAAACAAAGGTGAGAATCAGTGGCATGATGTTCCCATAAGAAATCATAGAAAAAGATCATTTCTTTCCAAAACAATCTCATATGATCAGAACCAAAGTTCATTTTATGGTTATTGCTTTATGTGCAATGATTTTGGTCATAGAGCAATGGAGTGTAGGACACATGCAAGAAATAGGTATGCATGGGACAATGGCAAAAGTACTTATGAAGTTTTAAGTAGAAACTATAACTCATTTGCCCCGTTATCGAAATACAAAGAGAATAACATTGTATGTTATAATTGTAATAACTATGGACATATAAGCACGGTTCTATAGAAGTGTTGTTGTAAAACCCCTAGATAAGAACAAGAAATTGAATACTCTTGTGGTAAAGAAAAGAGAACTTACAAAAATTTGGAAACAGAAGCAAGAGGAAGTTAATCAGGACAAGGAGAAATCTATGATTGTGCAAACAACATTTCATGCACAAGATGAAGGGCAACAATGGTATATTGATAGTGGATGCTCAAGGCACATGACTGGGGACAAGAGCAAATTTCTCACCTTAAAGAAAATAAGTGAAGGCACAGTAAAATTTGGAGATAATGCCATGACATGGATAGCTGGAAAAGGTACCCTTAGCCTTGATAATGGAAAACAAAAAAAAAAATGTATTGTATGTTGAAGGTTTGAAGCATAACCTTCTAAGTGTCAGTCAAATGTGATCAAGGACACACTCTCACATTTTATGCTCAAGGTTGTGAAATTAGGAAAATAGACACAATGAAATTAGTTGCAGATGCAAACAAAACATCAAACAACCTATACATACTCAGTGAAGTTAAGGGAGAGAAATGTTACATGAGTCAAATTGATGAAAGTTGGCTATGGCATAGAAGGATGGGCCATATGAATTTTGATAATCTAGTGAAAATCAGCACTAGACAAGCCATAAGAGATATGCCGAAGATTACAAAACCATCAAACATTCTTTGCAAGCAATGTCAACATGGGAAACAAACAAGAGCAAGTTTCAAATCAAAGGAGTACTCAACAACTAAGCCATTGGAACTAATCCATATAGACCTTTGTGGGCCTACAAGAATACAAACATACAAGGTGAAATTTATTTCATGTTGTTAATTGATGATTATTCTAGAATGACATGGGTCACTTTTTTAAAAGAAAAATTTGAGGCATTCGAGAAGTTTAAAGCTTTTAAAGCCTTGGTGGAAAATGAAACAAATTTAAAGATCAAGTGCCTGAGATCAGATCGAGGAGGTGAGTTCCTCTCAAATGAATTCAATGACTTTTGTGAGCAACATGGAATAAAAAGACATTTCTCACTGCAAGGACTCCACAACAAAATGGAGTTGTAGAAAGAAAGAATCGAATTGTTCAAGAAATGGCTAGAACAATGTTAAATGAATCTAAGCTATCAAACAGTCTAGTTTTGGAGGAGAATAGCAAAACCCCTTATGAGTTATGGAAGGGTTAACACAAATATTTCAAAGTGCGGTCTACATTTTGAATAGAGGACAAATAAGAGTAAATGAAGGTATTTTTCTTGGATACAAAACCCCTTATGAGTTAATAAAAGAAGGGTAGAAAGTGCCAAGTGTAAAGATGGATGAAACAAGGCCTATGCACAAACAAATATTTCAAAATGAAAAGAAAAAGTAGAAAAATGCTAAGACACCATCAAGATTTGTCTAGAAAAATCATGCAGAAAGTCTAATTCTTGGTGATAAGGATGTTAGAGTACAAACTAGAAGAAGAATAGTAAGTACATCTGAACAAGTAAACTTCTCTTTGTTATCCAAAATAGAGCCCAAATGTTTTGCAGAAGCTAGCAATGACAAGCATTGGATCGATGCTATGGAAGAAGAATTGAATCAAATTGAAAAGAATGAGACATGGGAACTTGTTCCTAGACCAAAAGACAAGAATGTAATTGGTACCAAGTGGGTGTTTAGGAATAAGATGAATGAAGATGGCCAAGTAACAAGATTGGTTTGCAAGGGGTATGCTCAAGTGGAAGGTATTGATTTTGAAGAAACCTTTGCCCCTGTTGCAAGATTAGAAGCCATTAGAATGTTTTTGGCATATGTTGTTTTTAAGAACTTCAAAGTTTATCAAATGGATGTAAAATCTTGCTTTTCTAAATGGCGAGTTAGAGGAAGAAGTATATATTGAACAACTAGAAGGTTTTCTTCTATTAAAAAACAAGACTATGTGTGCAGATTGAAGAAGGCACTATATGGGCTAAAGCAAGCCCCCAAAGCCTGGTATTCAAGGCTTGATAAATATCTACAAGAACAAGGTTTCAAAAGGGGAGTTGTTGATAGTAATCTCTATATCAAGACTGAAGGTGAGAATCAATTGATTGTTGTGGTATATGTGGATGATATCATCTTTGGAGGAGATAGTAAGTGAATGTCCCAAGAGTTTGTGAAAGATATGCAAAAGGAGTTTGAAATGTCCATGTTGGGTGAGTTGTCATTTTTCCTTGGTTTGCAAATTTCTCAATCTAACAAAGGAATATTTATCTCCCAAACCAAGTATATAAAGGAGATGTTGAAGAAGTTCAGAATGGAAGACTGCACACCTGTTAGCACACCCATGGTTACAGGATGCAAGTTAAGTAAAGATGATGAATCTCCGAAGCGAATCAGACACTTTATAGATCCATGATTGGCAACTTGTTATACACCACGACATCAAGACCAGACATCATGCAAGTTGTAGGCTTAGTAGCACGTTTTCAAGCAGCCCCAAAAGAAACACATGTGCAAGCGGTGAAAAGGATATTCAGGTATCTAAAAGGCACTTTGGACTATGGCTTGTGGTATCCAAGAGGTGAAGATTTCACACTAACAACATACACAGATGCAAATTGGGATGGAAGTGTTGATGATAGAAAGAGTACAAGTGGAGGAGCATTCTTTCTTGGCAAAAATCTTGTGTCATGGCTAAGCAAAAAGCAACCTTCAGTTTCTTTATCTACGGCTGAAGCAAAATACATAGCAGCAATGTCTTGTTGTACACAAGTCCTTTGGATGAAGCAAACGTTGAAAGATTTTAAGATAGAATATGAACATCCAATCTCAATACTTTGTGATAACACTAGTGCAATAAACATTTTGAAGAATCCAGTTATGCACTCTAGAACAAAACACATTCCAATCAAGTATCACTTCTTGAGAGAACAAGTTGCAGATCAGCAAGTAAAGATGGAGTACATTGCCACAAAAGAACAGATAGCAGACATCTTCATGAAGCCCCCAAAAGAAACTTTTGAGTTTCTAAGGCAGAAATTGGGAGTGATTCATTCTTCATCTAGTCATTAAAACTGTCAAGAGAAGCATGAATTAAGGGGGCTAATCATTGCATTATTCAGCTCCATGGATATTTTGGTGATATACTTTGTGATTGTGTTGAATATCCCTTTGCCATTGATGTCAAAAGGGGAGAGTAAAAGAAAGGGGGAGCAATATAGCAAGAGGAAGAAGTTCAGAAAGAGGGAGTATTTTGGTTGGAGATGATTATTTCTTATAGGGTTGCCATCAATGACAAAGGGGGAGATTGTTGGAAATATTGTCATTGATGTCAAAGGGGTTGTTGATGTCACAAGAGAATGCACAAAATAAGAGTCATTGATGTCAAAAGAGAATGCACAACAATCAGATTTAATAACAGTGAATGTGATGGTCATTAAAAGGAGATTTGCACAACAATCAGATTTAATATAATAACAGTGAATGTAATTTGTAATAACCCCTGCTTATACTGTCCTGCTTTTTCACTTTATGCTGTTTGACATTTTGTCAAGCACTTGGCATGCAGCTGAAGAGTTTTGATTTTCTGAGTGTTTGCTTGAAGTTTTGATGAGATGTTTGATGGCTTCCAGTTTGATATTTGTAAAGCAATTGCATATAATGATAACAAATAAACATAGATTGCAAAACAAATGGAAGAACACACATCAACTTCTTATTTCTCCTCAATATAAATGGAATTACAATGGAAATCAGATCTGATATGATTCTGATTTTATTGCTACAGCAAGGTATATCTTCCTACATTCAACTTGTTATTGATTCCCAATGGAAATACAAACATACCCGGATCATAGGCTGTAATATTGAACACATTTGATCAATGGGAATGATGGAATGTAAGCTGATAATGTTCTGTTGTAGGTGATGTCTTCAGATCAACCAACAACCCTTGGAGAGGAGCTGAAAATTCTTCAAATAAATCTGCAATAATAACAATACCTTCAAACCCTAAAGAAACTTGAGCTGAAATGATGATTTCTTCTTCAAACTTCACCAAACCCTACTGCCCACGAACATAAATAAATATATAAATTATTTCCCAGCTGTTAACAGTCTGAAACCCTCATCCAAAGCTTCCAAAATTCCTCCAAGCAAGGCGCCCTTATGCAGAAATTATTTATAAAATATTTGGTACTCAAAATCTGCAAAATGTCTCCAAAATAGAGTCATAAACCCTAGTGGATTGAAGCCCAAAATGATGAATGACCTGCAAATATGCTCAATGATGAACCTTGGATGAATTCACCTCACAAAGTAGAGTTGGGTTTTGTCCAATCTACTGATTCTTGAAGGTTTTCGTCTTTAGAAATGGCTGCACCTGTAGTGAACCACTTAAAATGAAGAAATATCAAATATTTCAAATCCTCGAATGACCTCTCGAGAAGAAAAAGAGAGCCTTTATAAATTTTTCTAAAACCTTTTTTGGACCCCAAAACTCCATAAATGAACTCGTCCACTTTTAGGGAATGATTATTTTATTTTAATTTCTTTTCACCTTTTCCCCCATAAAGTCACTTTATTATTATTTTTTTAACTCAAGTGACTTAAATAATATTATTTTATAAAGGCTCAATTAAAAATAATATTTTAATTTCTCCATGGCCCAATAATAATATTATTTTTTTTTCTTTTATTTTTCCATGGCCAAAACATTAACAGGCACAACAACTCATTCCCTTTCCAATTGGATTAGCCTACGGGAATGGCTAATAGGCTAATCAACCCCCGTATGGTGATCACGCCGGAAATGGCGACATGATGGTAATCCTTCCCGGGATTGCTTGTCCTCAAGCAACCGCAACTTGTGGATGCTTGTAAAATCTGCTCTCCTTCCCACATAACATCCTCAAGTGGTAAATCTCACCATCTAACCAAATACTCTCTGATCACCCTGTTCCTCAAACGGAGCTCTCTCATATCCAAGATAGTGTCAGGAACTAAAACCAATCTACCTTCCTCATCCAATGGAGGAAGCTCTGGAGAAGGAACAACATTATGCCCCAATGCCTTCTTGAGGCACGATACATGGAAAACATTGCGAATCTTACAATCCATTGGCAACTCAAGCTCATATGCCACTTCTCCAATCCTCCTCAGAATCCTGTAAGGGCCATAGAATATGGGCTTATTTTTTTGCACCATTCTTCTTTAACGTAGACTGTCTATATGGTGAAGGTTCAAAAACACTAAGTCACCCGCCTTGAATGATTTCTCTACCCCGTGTCTCAATTAGCATACATCTTCTGCTAATTCCAAGCTTGCTGAATATTATCCTTAAGTGCCTTAAGGATATCCTGACTATCCTGCATAAAATCCTTAGCTCTGGGAGCTCTATTGTCATCAAAGGCCAAGTCTATGAAAGATAAGGCATCATAACCATACAAGGCCCTAAATGGTGTCATCCCAATGGACATGTGATAGGTGGTATTATAGCAATGCTCACCCAAATAAAACCACCTTGTCCAAGCTCTCGTTGTCCTACAACATAATTACGTAGATATCCTTCCACCCACTTATTCACAATCTCTGTCCTGCGGCCATCTATGTGTGGATGGAAGCTAGTGCTTGGGGTCAACTCGGTACCTAAGCTAATAGGAATAGCTCTTGCCAAAACACATTAGGAAACTTGCTATCTTGATCGCGATAATGTTCTTAGGCAACTTGTGTAGCCTAAAGACC
Organism: Taxus wallichiana var. yunnanensis; assembly: GCA_018340775.1. Classification (NCBI taxonomy): domain Eukaryota; kingdom Viridiplantae; phylum Streptophyta; class Pinopsida; order Cupressales; family Taxaceae; genus Taxus; species Taxus wallichiana. The sequence goes on along the minus strand of CM031243.1, from coordinate 24,348,721 downwards.
TCAAAGAATAATGTCGCTCCCTGTGATGCCTTATACTCAAACGGTATTTTAAAAAAATGAGCATACTTGGTCAACTATCAACCACCACATAAATGCAATTCTTACCTTGAACTTTTGAAAGCCCTGTAATGAAATCCATAAAAATACTCTACCACTTTTGATCCGAAATCGATAAAGGCTGCAATAATCTCGCTGGGAAAGTATGCTTCAACTTGTTCTCGCTGATAAGTCAAACACTCACGCACATGACGTAGGACATCACCCTTGAAACCCTTGCATGAGAATCTCTCTCTAATCTGCCTGTATGTCTTGAAGAATTCCGGGTGCCCTTGCTAGAGGAGTATCATGGATAGCTCTCATAATTTTACTCTTCATTTTAGATTCAGGAACCAAGTATATCCTATCCTTATAATAGATCACCTCATCAATCACCTTATAACGATCATCCTGAATCTTATCATCCATGAGCTCGCATGCAAATGTATTCTTGGAATACTCAACCAAAAGTTGAGATTTCCAATTAGCTGAAATCTATGACATAGAGAAAAGTGTAGGTCACCTAGATAATGTGTCAACAACAACATTCTTCTTACCCTTCACATAATCAATATCAAAATCATAATCCTAAATCTTGCTGACCCATTTCTGCTGTCTCTCACTAAGATCCTTTTTCTCTAGAAAATATTTCAAGCTGTTGTGGTCCGTCTAACCACAAACTTACCACCTACCACCTATTGTCTAAACTTTGCGAACGCATGCATGATGGCAAGCATCTCCTTCTCATAAGTGGAATAGAGTTTCTCTACGTCCCTCAATTTCCTTCTCTCATATGGTATGGGATGTCGATTCTGCATCAACATGACTCCTATGCCCTCTCCTGAAGCATCACATTCTAACACAAATGGCTGCGTGAAATCTAGTAATTCCAAAACAGGACAAGTACTCATCACCTCCTTGAGTCGATCAAAAATGACTTGGATCTCATCTGACCATCGGAATACCCCCTTCTTAGTGAGATCTCTAAGAGGAGCTGTTAACTATGAAAACCCCTTCACAAACCTCCTATAATAGTTGCATAAACCCAAGAAACCTCTCAAATCTGAAACATTCCTTGGTGGTGGCCAATCCAAGATGGCTCTAATCTTCTCTTGATGTACTTGCACTCCATTTGCACCAATCACATGGCCCAAGTACAAAATCTCCTGCAACCCAAACTCGCATTTGGAAAAAGGGACTGTGCCTCCATGATACCTAGTACCTCATCAAGATGTCTAAGATGATCCTCCCATTTTTGTTGTATATCAAAATATCATCAAAGAATACCAATACAAACTTACACAATTGCTTATTGAAGATGTGATTCATACATGATTGAAATGTAGCAGGAGCGTTGGTGAGACCAAATGGCATGACCAAGAACTCATAAAGTGTCCATAGTGACATCTGAATGTAGTCTTGTGAATATCCTCTGCACGAACAAGAATTTGATGATACCTTGAACGAAGATCAATCTTGGAGAAGTAAACTGCTCCATGTAGCTCATCTAGTAACTCATCAATCCTGGGCATGGGATACCTGTTCTTGATTGTCTTTTTGTTCAAAGCTCTGTAGTTAATGCACATTCTCACGGTGCCATCCTTTTTCTTCAGCAAAACCACTGAGGAGGCAAAGGGACTAGAACTAGGCCGAATGTGTCCCATATCTAACAACTCCTTAATCGTCTTCTCAATCTCGTCTTTGAAATGCCTTAGATGACGATAAGGTGTGGTGATAACGGGCTTAGACCCCTCCTCTAACTCGATGGCATGTTCAAACCCGCGATCAGGTGGTAACCAAGGAGGAATGTCTCCAAATACTATGCTATGCTTATCCAACACCAGATTGTTTGAATATCCACATGATGTTGCGGCTTACCACTAGAAGGAGACTTGGACGATATAAAACATTGAGCCGCCCACGCTACATCACCATGCCTAAACAAGGCCTCCATCCTCCTAGCCGAAACAACCCTGGGTTTCCCATCAGATAAAACTTTCAGCACAATCTTCTTCCCATTTGATATAGACTCTAGCTCCATCCATTGGAAATCCTGGATATATCTCCCAAGTGACTGTAACCACTGAATGCCCAAAACAACATCAATCTCACCAAGTCCAAGCACGTAGAAATCATCAGTCAAAGTATAATCACCCATCTGAATGTTAAGCTGTGAAACCTTCCTAGTGCAACTCATAGAGAATCCATCTGCAATTGTCACATTAAATTTTGAGAACTCTGCTTGTAGTCCCCTCTTCACAACCAAGCCCTTATCAATGAACTTATGAGTAGCTCCACTATCAACCAAACAAGTGACACGCTGCCCCTTAAGAACTCCCTTCAAATGAAAGGAATGATACCTAGGGACTCCTGAAAGTGAGGCAATAGCAGCATTCTTAGTACCACCTGTAGGTGTAAGCTCAAGCTCAATATGCGGGGCTGCTCCCCATGCTCTCCATCACTATCCGAACTAGTATCCTAGAGCTCCTCATTTTCCACATCAGATGTGACCTCAATGTAGTGTACCTTGCCTTTGCCAAGGCATCTATGTCATGGTTCCCATGGTTCTTTGCAAGAAAAGCAAAGTTTCTTTCTCCTTAGTTCATTCCTTGTCTCAAAGTCCGTCCTAGGTGGTGTATGCTTGGGCTGATTAAAAGATTTCTGATTTGATTTGAAACCCTTAAATTTTTTCTTAGGTGGCTGATATGAAGAAGATGAAGTGTCAAGATCTAAAGCCAACTGGATATCATCATGGAGAGTGCTAGGCTTAAGTGCCTTGACTAGTCCTCTCATCATGTCATTTAAACCTTCAATAAACAGCATTACCACCCTCTTTTCAGTCATATCGGGAACCATAACAGCTATCTGTTGAAACTCATTAATATATGTATCCACATGCACACTCTGTTTCAATTGTGCTAGCTCTCTATAGTACACCTCCACATCCTTCCTGTCAAACCGAGCAATTAATTTGCTGTTGAACTCATCATAGGAGTGAATCAATCCATGGTTTTGTGTGACTAAACCATGATGCCACCAATCATAAGCAATACCCTCAAGGTGCATAGTTGCAAGTTTAATTGCTTCATTTTCTTGCATTGGTCTAAGTGTCAAGAAGGTGTTTAACTTGTGAATCCATGCTCTAGCACTAGTCTTCCCACTACCATCAAATGCAGGAAGAGTGAGTTTACTTGTAGCTTGTTTTAGGTCCTTATTTTGATGCTAGTGTCTTCGTTCTTGCCTTGTTCTTCTATTGTCTCTTCGTTGTCCCAGATATTGGTGGAAAGGTAAGACATCCTTGGCATGTTGAGGAAGAACATCCCACTCATCGTGCATAGTCCTAACATTGCCTGTAAAGAATACCTCCTCATCAACAACCTGCTCTTCTGCTTCATTCCTGGTTAAGAAAGTAGGTATTAATGGTCTATCTGAAGTGCGTGTAGGAGTCCTTCCCACCCGTGGTGTACCTACTACACTGTCATTATCTGTACACTCATTATTGTTTCTCTTGGGACCCGTGTTCATTTGTTGGATAGCTACTGTAAGTTGTTGTAAAACATTAGCCACATGCTGCTGCCCTTCTGCAATACCTCTCATGATTTCCCTTGCTTCCCTATCCTCACGTAGTGGACTGTTATCTCTCCTCTTCCTACTCATATCGAGCTGATTTGTACCTGCGATTGGAACCTCTTCTTCTTGATTTTCTTGTTGTCTTGTCTTCTACGGAAGTAATACCTGTGAGGACCAACGTCACGGGATGCATATAACCAATCTAAATCTCGAGGCTGGGAGGATCCAAGCTCTGATACCATTGGAATAACCCCTGCTTATACTGTCCTGATTTTTCACTTTAGGTTGTTTGACATTTTGTCAAACACTTGGCATGCAACTGAAGAGTTCTGATTTTCTGAGTGTTTGCTTGAAGTTTTGATGAGATGTTTGATGGTTTTCAGTTTGATATTTGTAAAGCAATTGCATATAATGATAACAAATAAACATAGATTGCAAAACAAATGGAAGAACACACATCAACTTCTTATTTCTCCTCAATATAAATGGAATTACAATGGAAATCAGATCTGATATGATTCTGATTTTATTGCTACAGCAAGGTATATCTTCCTACATTCAACTTGTTATTGATTCCCAATGGAAATACAAACATACCCGGATCATAGGCTGTAATATTGAACACATTTGATCAATGGAATGTAAGCTGATAATGTTCTGCTGTAGGTGATGTCTTCAGATCAACCAACAACCCTTGGAGAGGAGCTGAAAATTCTTCAAATAAATCTGCAATAATAATAATACCTTCAAACCCTAAAGGCACTTGAGCTGAAATGATGATTTCTCCTTCAAACTTCACCAAACCCTAGTGCCCATGAACATAAATAAATATATAAAATATTTCCCAGATGTTACTAGTCTGAAACCCTCATCCAAAGCTTCCAAAATTCCTCCAAGCAAGTCACCTTTATGCAGAAATTATTTATAAAATATTTGGTACTCAAAATATGCAAAATGTCTCCAAAATAGAGTCATAAATCCTAATGAATTGAAGCCCAAAATGATGAATGACTTGCAAATATGCTCAATGATGAACCCTGGATGAATTCACCTCACAAAGTAGAGTTGGGTTTTCGTCCAATCTACTGATTCTTGAAGGTTTTCGTCCTCAGAAATGGCTGCACCTGTAGTGAACCGCTGAAAATGAAGAAATATCAAATATGTCAAATCCCGAATGACCTCCCGAGAAGAGAAAGAGGGCCTTTATAAATTTTTCTAAAACCTCTTTTGGACCCAAAACTCCATAAATGATCTCATCCACTTTTGGGGAATGATTATTTTATTTTAATTTTTTTCACCTTTTTCCCCATAAAGTCACTTTATTATTATTTTTTTCTTTTTATTTATGAAACTCAAGTGACTTAAATAATATTATATTATAAAGGCTAAATTAAAAATAATATTGTAATTTCTCCATGGCCCAATAATATTATTATTATTTTTTTCTTTTATTTTTTCATGGCCAAAACATTAACAGCACAACAACTCATTCCCTTTCCAATTGGATTAGCCTACGGGAATGACTAATAGGCTAATCAACCCTCCGTATGGTGATCACGCCGGAAATGGGGACATGACAGTAATGGTCATTAAAAGGAGAATGCACAGCGATCAGATTTAATACAATAACAGTGAATGTAAAAGGAGAATGTACAACAATTACAATGATCAAATTTAATATACAGTGATCAATGATCAGATTTAATATAACTGTGAATATAATGTACAACAATCACATTGTAGAGCAGCGATTCATCTATTAAAGGGCAGCTATTTATTTAAGGGACAACATTTAATTAGAAGGCCCAAGAGAAATATTTTTTAGGCCCCCATTTTGGCGCTCATGTTTGGGACAAGTCGTCCAAGTTAAAAAGAATTCATTTTGGCGCCCAAGGATTTTAAAAATGAAGGGTCACCTCTTTTTAAAAAGATGTGTCCATTGAAAAGTCATATCCCTCCATGAAGAGGTATCAAGGGGCTATAAAAGATAGATGAGAGGATGAAGAAAGGCAAGCAAGAGAAATGAATTTGATACATCATTGAAAAATAAGAAGTGTGAGTGAAGAGCAAATTTTTACGAAGGACAAATTTTTATGAAGGACGGATATCATTGAGAGAAGAAGAAGAGAAGTGGAATAGCCATCATCCAGTTGAAGAAGCAACTACAGAAGGTGGAAGTTTATATTGTTGAGGTCAGTGCCTCACAAAATTGGGGATTGGTGTCTCCAATGGGTTGGTGCTCACGAATTGGTTGAGTTGGTGCTTGGCTTGAGGGATTGGTGTCTCCAGTAGGTTGGTGCCTATGAACATTTGTAAAACATTGAATTTTGGGCTGGATTTGGACGGTAGATCCAAACAGTCTTATTTTGTGGTTTTTTCGAGAGAGGGTTTTCCACGTAAATCTGGTGTTGCACTGTGTTATGTTATTTGAATGCTTTATTTGTGGATATAAGTTTTAATAAGTAAAAGTTTATCTTATACTGATTCACCCCCTCTCAGTATAAGCGTGTGCTTAACAATACCTACAAATATTTATCTTTTCCCTAGATATTTGTGTATTTCATACTTCTATTTTCTTGTAGGTTGTTAAATATCAAGAGAAATATCCTTCTTTGCAGTTGTTCCAATACACTCACGTCAAGTTGATATAAGTAACTTATAATTCTACAATATTTCTTAATGGAAGCTATGTCACCTTTCAATGAGTACTGTTCTCTACAGTTAGCTCTCATTATATTTGGTACTTACTTAGAAAGGAAATGGTTACTGTACATACTCTCAAATTATGGATCCATGTTCTTTTGTTTTCTCGCTTTTTACATCCTACCATGTAAAATATTATCTTTCTGGGAGCTTCCTCCAGCAAAAAATCATAACATTAACTTGATTTGACTGCTGGCCATTTCAGTTTTCAAACTTCAAGGTTGGCCGTTGGAGTTCCTCTTGTTCTTCCGATCTAAGATAAAATTTAATTTTTTCCCAAATATTATGAAACTTACTTTTCTTTACAACATATTCTAACTGCAGGTAGTTCTTGATTTGGACGAGACATTGGTGTGTGCCTATGAATCTTCCAGTTTGCCTTCTTTTATCCATAGTCAGGTTATGCAAGCGGGAATCAAGTGGTTTGAGTTACAGTGTGTTTCTGTTGAAAAGGTCAATATCTAGGATTTGTTGATAATAGTTTATTCTCTTTTCCAAGAAATAAGTTGATTGCTTTACTTTGTGGGAGCATTTGTTTTTTACATTATTTGTGTTTTTCTGATTGTCTTTCAATCTCTTCAAAATTAGGAAGGTGAAGGAAAACAAAAAATAAATCACGTGACTGTTTATGAGCGACCTGGCCTGCAAGAATTCTTATCAAAGGCCAGTGAGTTTGCAGAACTTGTCCTTTTCACCGCTGGTCTTGAAGGTTGGAATTTCAAACACTACATTTGTCTTTACTGGTGCACTCTTAATTTTATCATCATATGCATTTTGTTAATCTTTCATTATCGCCGGTGCCTCTTGAAACTTGACTGTACAGGTTATGCTAGACCTCTTGTTGATAAGATAGATTCAGAAAACAGGATTGCTGCTCGGCTTTATCGGCCTGCAACAGTTACCACGTATGTTCAAGCATAAGATCTAAAGATTGCTTTCCTTTACCTGCTAGTCGCTTTGTTTATACCGTTTATTGGTTTTGACAAATTAGAGAGGAATTAATCTTTTGCTTTTGATAGTGCTTCAATTCAAAATCTAGGCTGTCTCTTATCTCAAGGTGTTTTATGTATCTTTTAAATACTCTGGATTAATTTTTTGGGCAGGAACTCCCAAAGAACTGAGATATCTGTTAATGCTTTTCTTGTTTATGAAATACTTGCATTATGTTATAAATATATATCAAAGATGGTAGTGATTAGGACAGAAAACGTGGATGGACAAATATATATAACATGGTATTTTTTTTTCATGCATTTGTTCACAGCTCAAATTACTTAGGTGAACAAATATCAACATAACTTCAATGCATTCATGAAACTCCAGTGCTTGCTTCGAACAGTGCACAAGAATCACTGTAAAGCCCTCAAAAAATCATCTTGCTGCTGAAACACCAATACAACTTTGAAAGCCTTCCATAGTAGTGGTGGAGATACTAGATATGCCAATCCTTGTGGTGGAGCTGACATGTACTATGTAAATCTAGTGTATACTATTTAGACTATTATGTTATTTAGCCAAGCTAATTGGATGAAACTTGTACTGCAGTGTAAGTGGCACCTTTTTACACTTTAATCTTGAGTCTGTTGTGGCTAGAAACTGGTTTGGTCATGGGGTAGGGTCCTAATCATGATTTCAGTAACATGGGACTTAGCTACAACGACCTTTCCTTTGAACAGGTGAGGTCTAAATGATAGATACATTTTTGTAATTGTGCTTAGGGTCGAAGAATGGTCTTAATTTGAAGGACCATGGGGGCATGTTTCATCCAAATCTGTCAGAAGTAAGCGACAGGTTGTTAGCAGGAAGGTGTAGAACATAAACAGCAAACTTACAAAGCTGCTCGGATAACAAATATGGAATCGGTTCTAAGGATCCCATTTTAGTTTGTATTTGAGAAGGGAAAACATGTTGAGATTATTGATGGATTCATTTTGAAGTTTTTTTTGTGCCACTGATCATAGTTATTTTGATTAATGTATATTTCATGTAGTTTGTGTTCTTGTCAGAGGTAGAAGTCTCTTTTGCAGAATTGTCTTTTTGTTTCCTTGCTGTACTTGTTTGCAAGGGTATCTTTTCTGATGAATGGTGAAATGAGGACAATGTTTTGTGAAGTTCTCTTGTCGAAGAAACTTACAAATTTAAAAGCTCGGTTAAAACTCAAGATTTTAAAACAAAAATGCCCTTCCATACACATCCACACAAAATTGGTCTATCTCTATTTGCTCCCGTATTAAGTGTCCATCTCACATACAGCTCAATAATTTACAGACTGCAGGGCTTACTATTACAGGCCCTCTTCTCAATCAATAATATTTTATTTGTTTTACAAGGCAAGGAATATAGTATAATAAAACAAATTACAATCCTGTCAAATGCACTACATAGTACCCACATGAACTATTACTTGAAGCTTCCAAGAGCTCATCATGTCTATATAATACCCTAATGATAAAAATGCAAGCTTATTAGTTATTCTTCACAAAATGGCTCAAAAGGGAATCTCGCCATTCCACAGTTGGCTAGGAATTATCAAAAAATAATCTATGGAAAATTCAGAAATCTTCTCTGAGTGCATAACTAAACATCCATAATGCAATGCCAGCCTAGACTGCAAATTCAGAAGATGAATAATTAAATAATGCTGTCAATGAATCTTATGGTTACAGGTACAAACATTATATTTTGGGATTCTAATAAACCTTCTTAAGCGTGAAAACCAAAGCCAAAAGCATGGAAGATATCACAGTCACTTGTGCAACAAAATCCGCAACCCTGCATGTTTGATGGCATCACATGTCTGCAGCCTTCACTGTGGCATTTACTGTTTCCTCTGCAGGTCCTACCCTATTAGTTCAAACTTTATAGAACATAGCTAGATCTCATCGCTTGAGATAAGCAGTCTGTGCTCCCAACAAAAATTATCTTTTGCTTTATTATCTAGAATCCTCTCTTATATGTCCTATCCTCTATACTGCTTCCAAGTCCATGGTTTTTGTTCAAAATAGGCTATAAGAATAATAGCATCTATAAAAATACAAGATTGCAAGTCCGAAAAGTCTAATCCATTCACAGTCCATACAAAATAGACTGAGATGATCATGTAATGGAGCAAATCAAATCCAAAAATATGGTGGTTATGGAAGAATAAAACAAGAATATGGTTGATAAGATTGAGCTACATATTGGTTGTCTTCCTGCAGTCTTATGAGGCCAATAACATATCCAATGATGCACAGCCATATATACAATACCATCAGCATGGAAAAATGAGAAAACAATACTGATTTTGCGAGAAATTATACAGAGTAGCAAATGCGAAACAATCACAAATAAATTTTGAAAAGTTGAAATCTTCTGCTTTAGCAAATGCCAAAAGGAAGATTGAGCTCTTCACATCTCTGAAACCATCTAAATGACTTTTTATGTAGGACAAGTATTTCAACTTGTGGTCCAAGTGGGACATTTTTGAGCACGCACCTCGTGTTTTGGGTAGCAAAGGGAGTACAGTCTGACTACCTTAATTTTGGGTTAACTTTTATTTAAACATGAATGCCTAAATAAATGCTTCCCTTTACTATTACCAAAATTATTATAATATAGTTTAACCTCAATGTTTTGTGATAAATTGCCTAGCTCAATGACCAACATTATATTTTGTAATGTTCTTTTAAATTTAAGTCGATGCTTAAGTTTTTGAATCACTCTTAAAATGACAAGTGTCGGAGCAACCACACAGATCTATGCAGGGACAGAGCAAAAACTTCAACAAAAAACACTCAGAACAATGCAAAGCAATGGAAAGCAGAAATAAGTAGAAGTTTATTATTTCAGCAAACCATGATGTTCCCCATATGAGAACAGCCTGAATATATAGGCTAGACAAGAGTTATCCTCACCTTACAAATAGGTGGGACAGCCTAAACTAGGAGATAAGATATCTCCACATATCAAGGAGTGGAGACAAACTCTCAACAAGCTCCTTAGAATGCAACTCAAACAAATAGTTTATTAAAAATAATAAAATAAACTAAGCTCCCTAATGAAGCTTAAAAATGAAAAACACACTAAATATCTAGTTAGGAAATAACTCAAACTAGTACAATGTGAACACGTTATTCCAACACCCTCCCTTAAGCGAAGCTAGGGAGCGGAAAAGAAAGAAATGGGTCCCGACTATTATGCCTGATAAGGTACCCAATACAAACTTGAAAAAGAAGGAAGGGCTTCATATAGAATCCCCTCCAAGTACAACTTTCTTTGCCCTGAACAAAGCTCACAACTGAAGGTAACAAGGAGAAGCCAAGGGCTTAGTGAAGATGTCAGCAACCTGCTCACCTGTAGGTACAAATTCCAAGCATACAACTCCATCCTGTATCAGCTTCCGAATGAAGTGCATGTGTATTTCAATGTGCTTGGTCCTTTGACTCTAAATAGGGTTGTGTGCAATCTCAATAGCACTTTGATTATCACACAATTCACGCCAAATCAAAGTAGGGGCCTTTTGTGGAAATCTAAATTCATCAAGTATTTGGCGAAGCCAAAGAGCCACCTTTCTAGCCTTGATTGTACCTCTATACTCTGCCTCAGTAGATGAAAAAGCAACTGTAGTTTGTTTTTGCATGCCCATGCAACCGAGCCTAAGCCAAGGTGAAAGAAAAAATCAGAAGTAGATCATCGTGTATCATGACATCCACCCCAATATGAATATGTGAATCCCTCAATATTAGAAGATCCCTGTGGTGTGTAATGAATGCCAAAATTCAAAGTCCCCAAATATAGCACAAAATATGCTTTGTTGCTTGCCAATGACTCTCATGAGGCTCATGAGAAAACTGAGAGACAAGGTTAACAACAAATGTAATATCAGGGCAAGTGTGGGTCAGATAAAGAAGACTGCCTACTAACTATCTATACAAAGTGGCATCTACCAATTTAGTTTTACAATCAGTAGTCAACTCAATACTTGATTGAAAAGGAGTGGGAGCTGGCTTACAAGTATCCATGTGGAATTTTTGAAGCAGATCTGAGGCATATTTTTGCTGCCCAATGGAAATACCCTCTAAAGATTGATAAACTTGGAGTCCAAGAAAATAGTGCAACTGTCCCAAATCTGTCATATCAAATTTTCCCTTCAACTTGTGTTGTATGTCCTGAATCATAGAATTTGAACTTCTAGCAAGGATTAGATCATCAACATACAAAACCAAGATCAATAAATCCTCACCATTTTTCAGAACATACACATTATGGTCAGACTCACAACGATGAAATCTAATAGTCAATAAAAAATCATCCATCTTCTCATACCAAGCTTGAGGAGCTTGTTTGAGACCATAGAGAGAACGATGGAGTCTACAAACAGTGAACTATCCTGCACGAAGCCCTTAGGTTGCTCCATATAAATCTCCTCTTGGAGATCACCATGCAGAGAAGGCACTCTTGACGTCCATCTAGTATATATTGGCATTGGTGTGATGTAGCAAGGGAGAGAACAAGGCACACAAATCCATCTTTGCAATAGGAGCAAATCCACTCCTTCAACTTTGGAAAATCCTTTTGCCACAATACGTGCTTTGTATTTATCTACAGAACCATCAACTGCATATTTGGTCTTATAAACCCATTTACAACTCACAAATTTTCTTCCCTTAGGAAGAGGCACCAATTCCCAAGTATTATTCCAAAAGAGAAGAATATTTATTGTGCATTGCAACATCCCACTCTGGTTTACCAACTGCCTCAAAAATGTCACTGGATTAGAAGAAATAGCTTGACTCATGACAGCCATCCTATAAGGCATAGACTGAGTATGACGTTAATCAACATTACCAAAAGTTTCATCTCTAGTCTACCGAGGATCATTAGGATCACCATCCAAGTCACTAGTGGCTTGCAAAATAGATTGGACCCATTTAGGCATGGGCTGAGGAGGAGGAGGAGGCAGCAAAGCAAGATCCACAACAAGGTCATCATTAGAATCAAGAAGCATATCCTCTGTATCAGATGGAGGAGAAGAGGGAGAAGCAACAACAACATGATCCGAAGGAGTCTCAGTCTCATCAACCCGAACATCTCTCCGAAATAGAACCTCATGGGTAGTAGGATCGAGAAGACGATATGCCTTCACATGCTCACAATACCCAACAAATATGAGCTCTTTGCTTTTCTTCTCCATGGATTTCCTTTTGTCATTAGGCACAAAAGCCCATGCTTTGCTACCGAAAACACGAAAATCCGTAACATTAGGCTTTTTACCTGACCATGCTTCTTCAAGAGTAACCCCTGAACTGCCTTATGTGGAATTTTGTTTTGAATATAGTTAGCACAATTCACAACTTCTGCCCAGGAACTCAAGTGCTAAGTTCTTGAATTGACTAAATCATGCAATTAGCCATCTCCTTGAGTGTCTTTTTTACGCTCAGCCACACCATTTTGCTGAGGGGTATAAGGCATTGTATATTGATGCAAAATACCATGATTAGTACAAAAATCTCTAAATGCATTACTAACATATTCCCCCCCATTATTAGTGTGGAGTTTTTAAAGTGAATTCCTAATTGCTTTTCAACAAAGGCCTTGAAATGAAATTATCAAACACATCACTTTTATATTGTAAAAAGTACACCCATGTCCTCCTTGTGAAATCATCAATAAAAGTTAGCACATATTTAGCTCTAGAAAATGATCTTGTGGGAAAAGACATTATATCACTATGTACTAACTCAAGAAGAGCCTTAGCTCTTGTGGCTTGTCCCTTTGGAAAGGGATCTTGATGTTGCTTACCAAGCATGCAACTTGGACAAACACCATCATTTGAAGAAACCTTTGGAAGTCCAACCACCATATTTTGAGAAGACAATTGCTGCAAATATTTGTAATTGAGATGACCAAACCGTTCATGCCATAATTTACTCATAGAATCAGAGTGAGCAACAAGAGAAGATCTTAGAGGTGTCAAACTTCTCAAAGAGATACAAACATGAACTGGGATCCATGACACCTGTAGCTACAATATCATTAGGATCATTCAATTCCTTAATTACAACACTGGTGAAAATTCCACAGTTTTACCACTACCAGAATTATAGATTTGATAAATAGACAACAAATTGGAAGAAATATGAGAACATAAAGTACATCATGAATGCACCCATTTGGCATATCAACAGTGCCAGATCCCACAACTTCAACTGAAGAGGAGTTGCCCATCAAAATCTGTGAAGTGCTGCAATTAAAACATTGAACTCAACAAATCCTGAGAGTGTTAGATGGTGAGAAGCACTAAAGTAAAAATCCACTTATCTTTCAAAGGAGAAAAAGCCCGTGTAGAAAGAGCTTTTCCCTTGCTAGTATCCAAAGAAGATGAAGGAGATGGAACAAAAATCTTATGTTGTTTCAATGTTTTTTCCAATGCTTCAATTCTAACAAAACATCTGGACTCGGGATGATTTGTTTTGTTACAATATGGATAGGGATCATACACTTTCTTCTTGAAAGATTTTTTGGATTTACTAGGACTAGAAGGCTTAGGAGTCTCAGTAGTGGGAGTAGAAGGCTTGAGTGACTCTGCAGGCTTATTTGAAGATCCTGGTTTCTGTTTTGGTTTCCATTTGCTCTTAGAAGAATTAGCCACCAATGCATGATTTGAGCTAGGAATGGCATCAAGTGACATTAATTGGATTCACAAGACAATCTTTCACTGAATAGCTCAAATGATGGCATCTTAAATTGATCATCTAGAGCATCCATAGTTGAGAGGAAAGTAGATGCAAACATTGTAAATGGACCCTTTAGTTTTGACAGAATCAAAAAAATGCATTCTTCATCCTTCTTATCTCTACCACCAACTTTTAGTTGACTCCTAAGTTCCTTAAACTTAGTCAAAAATTCTTCAATAGAAGGGAAATTTGACGGAGAACAGGAAGTAAATTCTAAATTCAACTGCAACATTTTGAATTCATTTATTTTTTCAAATAGACTTTCAAACTTCTCCCATACCTCTTGCAGTGATTTTGCATCAGTGATATGAAATTGCAGGTTGTCCACAACATTTAAGGCTATCAAACCAAGTTATCCAGCTTGCAAGCATACAAATACTTGTCTTTCTCAGTGGTGAGTGCAGGTACAGTTGTCTGAAAAACATGCCATAATCCTCTGGATTGGACCAGTTGCTGCATTTTGGGTTTCCATGAATGATAGTCTGTGGATTTGAGGAGCTGAAAAAGGCGAGGATCCATCGCCGCAGTTGGAATAAAATGGGAAGTAGATCTTGACATGATGAGTCAGGAAAAAAATTTCCCCCTTACACAATATTCTGAAATATTTTCCTTTTCAATATGCCTCCTCTTAAAAATTCCTGAAAATTCTTTCCACAATTACAATAATGCCTTTATTTAAAAAAAAATTCTCGAAGGTTTTTTAAAAAAAAATTCCCCTTAACAAAATCTCTTTTCAAAATCTTGCTTTAAAAAAATCTTTTCAGAAAATGCTCCACCAAAAGTCTTTGAAAAATTTCCTTCCAAAAATAAGGCAAGGGGATTGGAACCCTTGACCTCTTAGTTGCAAGTTGAAAGTTTTAGCAAAATTATACTTTGCCAATTGCTCTACTTAGCTGTGTAAACACATTATAGTCAAAACTAGTATTTAAAATATTACCTGCATTTTTTTAAAAAAAAAAACACAACGTAGTGCTGCCTCAGGAAAGAACTGATGCCTAGCAAGGAGAGATTTAAAGCGCTCAGCAATAAAAACAGCGCCCAGCAAAGGAAGAACACATCAATTTTTAATCATTCTGTGTTGTTGAAAATACAATACACTTGCCAATGTACTTCCCAACAACAACAATACACTTGCCAACCAATTTCTAATGGCCTGCTCAGCACAATACAAAAAAACCACCGCCCTCAAAGAAGATACAACCAGCACGAAGTATTTCTAAATGCCCAACCAAGGAAAGGAAAAAGCAGTGCCCAACAAGAATATGCAACAGAGCAGGAAGAATATGGTCCTTCACGCAGACCTTTTCACCATAAACCAGATCTGCAGAGATAGAGTAAATAGAACGTCTGCAAAAAGCTTTCTACAGAATAAAACTTTGCAGAAACAAAAATATAATTGAGAGGCTTCAAAGCTTGCTTTCCTGCAACACTGTACTGTTCTGATACCATATTGGAGAAACCACCTAGATCTATGTAGGGACAGAGCTAAAGCTTTAACCAAAAATACTTAGAACAATGCAAAGCAACGGAAAGCATAAATACATAGAAGTTTATTATCTGAGCAGACCATGATGTTTCCCATATGAGAACAGCCTGAATGTATAGGCTAGACGAGAGGTATCCTCACCTTATATATAGGTGGGTCAGCCTAAACTAGGAGATAAGATATCGCCATATATCAAGGAGTGGATGCAAACTCTCAACAAGCTCCTTAGATTGAGTATGTGAGTTGAAACAACTCAAACAAATAGTTTATTAAAAAATAAAATAAACTAAGCTCCCTAAGGAAGCTAAAAATGAAAAACACGCTAAATATCCAGTTAGGAAATAACTTGAAACTGGTATCGTGTGAACACGTTATTCCAACAACCAGTTTGACAATTTTGTTGTGCTTTGATACGAAAAGTGAAATTAGAAAACTTTCTTACATTTGATAGTGAAAATATCATTTAGTAATTCATTTACATTGAAGCTGCTCACAAGAGAATTGTAGGCTGCAAATATGATCACTGCCAATGAATATTTATAAGATAGTACCAATGGTTTAAGGAAGCATAAGTTTGAAGGGAATTCTGAATTTTCCTCTATGGATTGTTAACCCATGGTTCCATGAGAGAACCAAAGGAAGTAAGGGCAAAGGGAAACAATTATGATAAACTTGCAGCTGTTCACATGGTCACCAAAGAGGAGAATGATGGTTCTATCTTTCAATTTCATGATCCCATGATGAGGTATGGATTTTTCTTAGACTACCTTGTTTTCATTTCAGCTGAGTCACACAATGTTTGGGGGTATCTAGAGATCCAAAATTTAGAGGAGCTTGCCCTCAAAAGTCACATGGAGTATGAGCTCCACTTGAAAAATGATAAAATCAGAATTTATGGGTATGCTAGGGAGGCTGATTTTCTCAAATTTAAGGCCAAGATGACTGCTGATTTTATTTGTAGGCCTGCTGTTCCTAAGTTTTCAGCATATGTAAATCAAATTTCAGTCCTTGCCTTATTTATGGAGTTGCCTTTCTTTGTGAAAATTCAGTTTGGTAGTTATTATACCATGATTACAGGATTGAATCTGCAAAAATCAGAGTTGGGGCTGCCACTAACAGCCATGAACAACAAAGTATTTCCATTTTTTGAGTGCATTCCCTCATGGAATAATAAGGAAGGGAGATTTCAGTTGAATGAAGGAATAAAATCAGATTATGATGTGTCATTGTCAGACTTGTACATTCTGATTTTTGAAAGAGAGATGCATGATTACAGTTGTTTTTGGGATAGCACTATTGAAGTGAAGGGAAAGCCTATTATGGTCATGGATACTTTATCATGGGTGCCATCTCCTATTTCATTAGAGAATATGGAACTTCAAAGGGGAAGGAAGAGTACAGGCAACAGATACATTGGGTTTGCAATTGCTTGGGGACAAACAATTTTGGGAAGGGAGGACTGTAATGTCCCTTTTTCCCACTTGAGAGCTACTTTTTGGACTTCTTGCCATTCCTTCTCCATGGCAAAGAAGTGAAGAAGATGGAGGAGAACTCTGAGCTTCCGTATGATGTGTTTTTAGTAATTTCTAATATTTTCTTGTAGTGTTTTGTACCCTCATGTGTGTTTTCCTAAAATGACGAAAATAATAAATTTGGATCAGTTTTACACAGGAAATAACACACAATATTATTTTCTTCTATATGTTATTTAATGTAATACATTTTACATATATATAGGAGAGGAATTCCTATTATTAAGGAATCTCCTAAAACCACTCAATCCTATAATATCTCCTATATTCGTGAGTTAGTTCAACAACTATACTCACGTACAATATAATAGCAAACTCCTATATTCGAACTATTGTTATATTGTTGTTAAACACAACAATATTACAACAAACATATATAACTAAGTTATATTTTACCCTATGGTAAATCACCCACAATCATGTGAACATTAATTTTCCTAACATTCCCCCTTAATGTTTACATGGTAAAACATATCTCGTTCTTTGATTGTAGTGTGCCACCTGTGTGTTCATGATCAACTTCTCAATTGTGCAACATTGGGCTTACACAAAACTCCCACATTTCTTCCACTGATGGTTTTCTCCGGCTTCTACCAACAACCTTACCCAATTGGTTTTGCAGGTTCACCAAAACCTTACACAATTGGTTTTACAGGTTCACCAAAAACTTTACACAATTGGTTTTCCTGGTTTACCAATAACCTTCACATCATGATTGCTACAATACATTTTGATCAATATTCTACAATGTTTTTACAAAAGGGGTTACATGAGGAATACTCACAAGTGAACAGGAATTTACATCATCTGTTCTTATTTTTCACGCCACACTGAAAAACAGAAATCCTCACAACACAACTGAAACAAATGTCATCATACCAGAAGTGCAGCCCGCTGTTGATGATCGATGAGAGGTCGTTGATCGACCTCCAACCTCTGTTGCCTCCATCCTCCATCAACATGCTACTAGCTCGGTTGGATTAATCTATGATGCTCAACTGTTTCCACATTGTTTATTATATAATATCCCTTTCGCAATGTGAAACAACTTATTTTTCGGACGTCGGGTAACACAGAAATGTGTCCGTGAGGCAATTTTTTTTTTTTTTTA
This sequence comes from Taxus wallichiana var. yunnanensis, assembly GCA_018340775.1. Taxonomy (NCBI): domain Eukaryota; kingdom Viridiplantae; phylum Streptophyta; class Pinopsida; order Cupressales; family Taxaceae; genus Taxus; species Taxus wallichiana. The sequence continues at coordinate 24,330,565 of CM031243.1, read as the reverse complement.
CAATTTTCGACTCTTGACTCGGTTTTGATTTTGACATTGACACTATGATATTAACAACTATACTATGACTCAACAAAATACTTTGACACTTTGATAAGATGCATAGACCACAATAAATCTATATTGTCATTTTGACAATTCAACTATTTATAACTTTTAACAAGGAGTCTTGACTCTATAAACGACACTTTTCAGCCTTGACAAGACTAATGACAAGACTATAGACTTTGGAATATTCCCCTAGATAAGCACAAATTCACCTTATACAATTTACAATCCAATGAACTAATGAATATTTAACATACTTATAATCACATTAACTCTAATTGAGACAATAGACAAATAAAAACTAGTGCTTATTGACTTCGACCATTACCAATTAGCAAGAAATAATTACACGACACTTATTAAAGAAAAGTGAAAAGTAATCTAAAACAATGAACTAGAACTTTGACTCAAAAAATTCTAAACTACATAAACCTTACAGACATGGCCGAACACAAAATTAAAGGCTCGATTTAATCTTTGCGCATGGTGATAATTGAATGTGCCTGGACGTCGTTGGGTAGCCATAAGTCCTGCCTTTTATTGAAATTTATTCTACACACAATAGCAAAGGCGTAGGACTTCCAGAGGCCAATCTACACGACAATTAGCTGCAAGACTTTGATGACGCTTTTAGTGGCTCGCCTTCATCCCAAAAATGTGTAATTGAACATGAATCAAATACTTTCGACAATATTCTGAGAACAAACCGATGCAATGTTCTTGGGAGATGAGACACGTTGATAGTGTCAATAGTAGAAGGGCAGATTAGATTTCTATGCAAAGCAAACTTGCAGATAAGGAAGCAAACTAGGATCCAATGCAAAATTATTCGAGATCCGGATCCAAATGTAGAAGAGTTGACTAAGGAACTCAATGTCTAGCTGAGGCAGATATTGTTGTCATGTAATGCATCGTATAGGTGTTACACATATCTGGTCAATCGATTTAGACTAATAATATCACCTATACGTGAGAGTGTGATCAAATTGAGCCAAGCAACAAATAAATGTGAAGAATCCCAATGATCTGGAGAAGCATTACACACAACTTGATATGACCTCAATGCAGATCTGCTACACGTCCAATGAAGAAGATATCCTCCTTGGCGTCAATGAATGCATGTAAATTTAGAAACTCCAATGCAAACTACAGAGAGACTGAGTCAACAGAGAAAGAATGCAAGAAACTGCGCACAAGTTTCTAATGCCTTTGAAACAAAATTACATCTTCATATGAACCTGGTAGATTCCAGCTATTGTGTGCATGTAGATTTGAGTGAGGAAAATGGATGCAATAACACGGAGAGGGCTTTCGCACTGGACTGATATCCTTTAAATCTTTGCTATGTCCACTGCCTTTGATGCTAGTAGAACAGACATGCGTAGTCAAGCTGACTATCAAGCAATCCAGTTTTTCTGTAGGTGAAACCAATCCACGCCTAAAGTGCATGCCACGTTAAGATATAATGGTAGAAACTGAATTCAAGGTAATACTTTTAAAAATAATCATAATCGTGGCATGTATTAATGGTATTCTCCCCCAAACATAATTATAATTCCATTGCAAGAATCATATCACACAAATCCTTGCTCTGATACCAAATAATAAATTTGGATCAGTTTTACTCGGGAAATAACACACAATACTATTTTCTTCTATATGTTATTTAACGTAATACATTTTACATATATATAAGAGAGGAATTCCTATTATTAAGGAATCTCCTAAAACCACTCAATCTTACAATATCTCCTATATTCGTGAGTTAGTTCAACAACTATACTCACGTACAATATAATAGCAAAATCTTATATTCGAACTATTGTTATATTGTTGTTAAACACAACAATATTACAACAAACATATATAACTAAGTTATATTTTACCCTATGGTAAATTCCCCACAATCATGTGAACATTAATTTTCCTAAGAGAAAACCCTTCTAGAGGTTGAGTGAAGGACGAAAACCCTTCATCTTGACTTGGAGATTGGTGTATAAGGCTGATTTAAGGAGAGATCTATCATTTTCAGATTGATATTGGCTTCTTTCTAGTGGAGCGACCTACCTTGAGTAGGGTTTAGAGGGTTTGGTGAATTTATATATGCATTTTCAGTTGATAATCTGAATTATCATAATTTCTAAGGCTAGAATCTCAAGTTTCATGATTTTTGGGGTTTTTAGACCCTAGATCTACATTTTTCTTGTGGCTGCAATTAACTGGACATTAATTAATTTCCAGCAAGTGTGTTTCTTCAGTATTTTCATTGATTTTGGCTCTTATGGATGTATAAAATATATATAAAAATTGTGGCAAGTGAATTTGAAGTATTTCATGGTGTTTTGGCATATTTTGTGAAGGGTACAATTTGCTGATTTTGCATTTTCAGTCTGCTGCAATTAAAATCAGATCTGAATAATTTTGGTGTTTGGCTAAATTCCTTTTCTTTGGTCTAAACCCTTGAAAGGGTCATTACATTTGCGTGGGCTGCTCCTTCTCTCCAAAAGCATAGCAAAATTCATGCTCTACCAACCTTGTAGGATAATTTGGTTTAGTGAGTGTTGGGTAGGGCATGAGGGAAGTATTTGAAACACAACTTTTATAAACATTATTGCAAGGTTTAAGAAAGTTGGGTAATGCCTTGGGTGGAGATGGGAGGGAGTTTGGAAAAGTATGAGGAGTGCTTTGGGCATGATAAACTTGTGGAGCATCAAATGAAAGACAAGGAAGCAAAGGATCTTCTTGCCTTTGGAGAGGGACAATGAATTTTTCATTCTTTGCACAAGGGGAAGGAATAATTTGAGATGGTGAGGGGAGAATGGTGGCAATGGGGATGGGTCTCCTTTGGCTAGCTTGAATGAGCATCTTCTCAGCTTGTGATGCAATGGAAAAAGCTTGAGGAAGGTTGTTGCCTCCTAGGGATTGGATTAACACAACCAAATCAACATCAAAGGACCTTAAATAATACAAGAATGCCATACCTTGTGAGGGTCTGAATTCTTGAGGAATTCTATGCCAAGTCCTTGTGAACTTGGTATTAAAGTCAGAGATAAACTCCATTGGGCCTGCTGTATTTTGCTGAGATGTTCCATGAGAGCAATGACATCTGCATTCTCCTTGAACCGATTATCCAATTGTTCTCCCAGCTGATCCCATGTGGAAATGGATTGTGAAGCTAAATTGTTATACCAGTCTTTTGCTCTACCTCTGAAAGACGAAACAAGAAGTCTGAGGAAAATGTTCTCTGATGTTGTGAATGACACAATGGTTCACTATATCTTGAATGTGATCAATGGGAGATTGATCTCCATTTCCATGGAAGAGGGGTAAGTTTTTCAGGGCTGTTTTGGGGATATCGTCCCACTGCTGCAAATGGAGGGGGCTAGAGTTGAAATGAGGAAATGGAAGAGCTCTTTGGAGAGCCATGAGAAAATGGGGCATGTAAATGAATGCAAGAATGGAGGAAAAGGTCTGAAACCTGAGAAAATGGGTTGGTTTGAATCAGTGGAGTCGCCAGATGTGTTGAGAAGTGCCTCCAAAGGCCGAATACCACCAAGAACACATCAATCTTGCGGCACGAAGTTGTAGAGCGCTTCAAGTTGTCCCACCGGGTGTGCCAAAAACTGTTGTCACTTGGATCTCGCACCGCTGAATTGTTAGATGATCCAATGCAACATGGGAACATCCCCAAGGTGTGGGACCTTGGCTCCTTGGGATGAACCTTTGGAGAAGGCCGGATTCCTTTTAAACTATGTGCATCTGATAAAAGATCAGGCTGCAAAACCTATGATGCTGAAAACAAACTACACTATCCGATCTTTCTGGAGAAAAAGAGAGGGATGACTGAAACTAATTGAAAATGGCGATGCACCAATAGTTTAAGGAACAAAAGATCAACTTCTACAAGCACAAAATATTTAACAGAAAGATAATAACTTGCACAACTTTATACCTTTTCTCATAACAAGGGTTCTTTATATGAAGGTAAAACTTAACAATAACAGAAGGGACTTAATTTGATTCCACAACTCATTACTGATAAGTTTTATGAATCACAACATACAAATTGCTAAGAAGGAAAGACTTAATGTGAAGGTAAAAGGATCATTCAAGTACAAGGAAAGAAATATTCTCAAGTACAAGATTAATACTGAAATACATAACACATTAAAGAAAAAGAAGGCTAAATATCAGTTTTGTATATAATATTGAGGCTTAAGCCTGTATACAAGTACTCAAAATGGCAGAGCCTCCTTATACAAATGATCAAAAGTCCCTGAATACATTGTGCATCCTTGTATATATAGCTAAAGAGGTTGAGCAATATCAGCCTCTCCCTTAACCAATTACATTCTAAAAATAGGATGCATTTACATCTATGAAAGAGTCCTCAAAAATAGCCATGCGGTTGTGCAGGGTGGAAGTGCAAGGCGGAAAAGCAGGGTGAAAGTGCAGGTCAGAAGTGCAGGGCGTAAGTGTAGGTCGAAAGTGCATGGTGGAAGTGTGGAAGTGCAGGCGGAACTTCAAACCCGAAATGCACTAAAAGTGCAAAATGGAACTTAAGAAACATGGATTTTGCAAGGAATAATCATGCAAATGGGCAAGGTGACATAAAAGTCAACATAATGGATACACCATGCCCCCACCATGTGTGGTATTGTTGAGATTAAGTGTATAGATTCTAGAATAATGTACAAGAGATGAAGGCCCATGCACCCAAACCATGTTCTTGCAATTGTATCTAAGTAGTGTAGAGGAGAAGGAATGAAGTACTCATGGCCCCTGTTTAATGCTCTGAATTGAGTAATTTATATCTCGAAGATGTAGAAGAAATCTATAAATAGCTGATAGAATAAGAGATTGTTGGAAACCTTTGAGAATATGCCCCTATTAAGGAATGTATAATGTGGTCAAGACTATACCACAATCTTGACTGTGGTGCGGGGTTTTGACTTGTATTGAATTCTACCACTTTTTAGTATTTGTACTGTTTATGAGTTTCGAGACCTTATAACAACTTGTTTCGTATCCTGTAATCTGTATGTAAATGTAAAATATATCCCGATGAATGCCCTCTCTTTTGGGGAGCATGTGATAAAGCATTTGACCACGTGGCCCAAAAGAAAATATGTGTACCCATGTGTAATAAGTATGATAATTTGTGTAGGATTGTATAGAAGGTGGAATGGTGACCATTGTTTGGAACTGTACTTGCGAAAAGGGGTTGCACATTGGAGACCATGGCGCACAGAGAAAGCAACATAAAACACACAACAAACAATAATATGTGTATAGAAGTATTAACAACAATGTAGAATAAGTTAACACAACAATAGTATGTGTATAGAAGTATCAACAACAATGTAGAAAGAGTCAACATAACAATAGTATGTGTATAGAGATAGAAACAACTGTGTAGAGATAGACAATCAATATTAGAGAAACATAATCACATGGAGGCATAGAATTGCAAACATGGGACACCCACGATATCATAAGATGCTCGCGAAAGAAGGCACTTTGTAAGCTGCATACTGAGAGAAACAAGTGTATATATGCAAAATAGGCATAAAGCCACAAACATGGGACACCCATGATGTCACAAGACAGTTAAGGCACTCAGCCGTACAAAGTAAGCAATCATGTAGTGGTAATCAAGCAAGCCAATAGTCAATCATAAGCAAGGAGTCAAATAACGTAGTAGTGAAGCAAGAAAGTAACCCGCATAAGCAAGTAATAACAATAATGTAATAAACTAGTATAACAAAAAAGTGATATTAAAAATCATAGATAACAAGATAGGTAAGCACTTCACAAGACACGTGTTATTCCTGTTAGGGCATAAGATTACATAGACACTATGTAATCAAGCATGATGAGGAAGTGCAAAGTAACTGTAATGAAACAAAAGCACCTGTATAGTGTAGGAAATGCCCCAAAGAGTAGTGTCGATGGGAAGGAACCAAGATGACACCTATCATCGTATATTAACTTGTGTGTCTTGCATCAAGTTCAATATACCTCGTGAATGCATGTGTGTAAAGAGTATATAGAAAAATATATGCTATCTATTAAACCAACGTGACAAACATATATAAATTATAAACTAGCCATTAAACCATAAATATGACTTGATTTTGTAATTTTTGCAAATATGTGAATGTATTTGTATTATGTGATTATTTGAATGTTTTTGAATTGTTTTGAAGATAGTCATGTACAGGAAAGGGGATATCACAAAATCGTGTCATCAAGGAGATTATCTCGTGCTTGGGTCAAATCCGACGGGTCTTGGGTCCCGATTTTATAGCTTTTTGAAAAATGGGCCATTGAGATGGCCGGCATTGCGAAAGTGATGTGAGGCCATATTATATTCTTCATCTGTGTAAGGTGGCATGTGTTTGGCCATAACGTGCTTCTAGTGTGTCATATTAGGTTGATATTCAAAGAATACATCATTTTGAATAGTAACCATATTAGAAAGCAAGGGGAAAGTAATACTAGCATTACGCGTGTCAATAACACCTGCAAGTGTCATGCAACCAAGATCGTCCTAAAGAGGGGTGGTTTTAGGGTTAAGAGTGACCCAAACTTTAGTGGCAACACCCGTAAACTAAAGGCGTAAGAAGCATGATGTACCCTTGAAAAGTGGAAGAGGGAGTGAGAAGAGGTGTAATATTAGATGGAGTGAGACCCAAGATATGTAATGCTTCATAAGTACAATTTTTTTGTTGGTAGCCACATTGATCGGGACACGTTCCCTCAAGTATTTGCCATGAATGTAAAATGTGCTAGTAAAAGTATCAAAGTGTGGTCGCCTACTAGATTTTGTTGTCAAATGAATGTGAGCGTTTCACTTGTAAAGTGAGTCCTCATGATAGATAATGATAGTACCATTGGGTTTGAGCTTATTGATGTTAGTAATGAGAGCTTGACAATGATTAACGTCGTGTCCATATACACAATGATAAAAAGAGAATGAAAAATAGACTTATCTTCATCAATAGGGTTAACAATCAGCTTGTGCAAGTTATCATCATCGGTGCAATAATATCAACATCACTATCCGAAGAATAATCATCAACATTGTGTTGTAGTGCTGCATTAGCCAATATGTTAGGAGCATTAGATAGAGCATCATTATCGAGTGAGTGTGAGATTTAGAATCTAAACCCATATTTTGTTCAAGCAATGGTGGTATATGAGTGGTAGTGTCTTGATTTGGATTCTCCTATGACATAGGTGGGCAATTCATCCATATGTATGGGTTGTTGAGTAGTAATAATGAGCACATGAGAACTAGATGTGTCAAGTTTGCAATATTTGAAAGGGTCAGGGGTCAACAACAATAGTATACTCAACCATCACGTATGAATTTGATACATTGATGTACAATAGATGAAACAACTTGCATAGCATGGATCCAAGGGTGACCCAAAAGAAGATTATAATGTAAATCCGTATCCATGATGTGAAATGTAGTGGGTAACTTTTTAGGACCAACCAAGAGATCAAGAGTAATAGTGCCTAATGTAGATCGTGTGATATTATAAAAGCCGCATATAGTAGTGATAGTTGTATTGATCGTTTGCATAAGAACCCACATAATTTTAAGTAAAGAACTAGAACAAATATTGAGACCACAACCATTGTTTATTAAAACACGCTTAATGAGAAATCCTTGAATTTGCATTGTAGTAAGAAGAGGGAAGCATGGGTCCACATCATACGGAGGAGGGATATCCATTTGGACTAAATATTATTGCCCTATCCATAACTTTAAATGTGTCCATCATAGATGCAAAAGCAACAAGTTGAGTAGCGGGAGGCAAGGTAACAAATTGTAAGGTTTCATATAATATATCCATATAAAGAGGTGCCTTTTGTAATAATTCTAGAATAGATCTTAGTGGGGGTGGTATTTAATTGCTCTAATATATCAAACCCTTTAGGAGGTGCATTAGACTTAGTAAAGGGAGCCATGAGTGGTGAGGGAAAAGGTGGGTTTCCCCCAACTAGTTGCTTATTGCGTCGTGTTGTGACAACATGAACTTCGGTAGCCATGGACAAGGACACAAAGCGGGGTGGATATTGCAGAGTAGGAGGAATATATTCAACTTGTATATCAATATAAGTAGGAATCTCATCAGCCATGAAGCAAGTAGAACCATCATAGAGACCGCCTCTACCAAATAGGGTATGGGCATGGACCTAGTTAAAGGGATGGTAACCCATACCAAAATGAGGGAGTGGTCCCTTAGGTTTGAAATGAAGATCATACAAGATTTGAGGAAGAGGCATGATGACAAAGAAGATAAGACCTCAATTTAGAATACACCAAGAGAAGAATAAGAAACCCTTGAGCCACTAGGGTTTGAACAATGGAGTCGATTTAAAAGTCAGTCCACCAAATGTTACACCCTAATCAAATTATGTTATGAAAATGCATACTACAATAAAAGAATGTAAGGGTTTGTACGTAAGAGATTATTCTAATCTAATCAATTCACAATTAACCATACATAATCATAATAATGCATTAATACTTGCAACAATGATAAACGATAACTCAAATACACAAGAGAAGATGAAGACTTAGCTATACGGAGTTAGAACATAGGTGATCTAGAGATGTGCAGACAAGTGGAAAAAGAAGATCAGAAATTGTAGATGCTTCATTATCAATGTTGGAACTAGAAACGAGGCAGTGCAGACCGTAGGAGTTTTTACGGTCCAGCCTTGGAACTGCATTTTACGGTCCTTATTTGAGATATATGGTCTTGGACCCTTTTGCAGCTTAGGCTCCGCAACTTCGTGTGCTTTGCTTGTTTGTAGATGTGCTTTGTTGTATGTTGTTCTTGCTCGCTCAAACTACGATGACTGTAATCACATGCAACAAAGTGGAAACCCTAGAAACTTGCAATACCCTTCATCAAAGCATTAGATAACCAAAAGAAGAAATCATGTGTGTGGTGAGGTTGGACTACCCTTGGCATTCGACCGCCGAATGAATCCAAGTGTTGCATAAAGTACATGCTCTTGTATGAGATCAAGATTCATGTAGTTCTCCTAGGTGCATGTGCAAGTGTGAGTGTGTTCTAAGCCAACCCCTATGGGTATGCTTGTCTTTTGACACAAAGATAGTGGGCTATCTATAGAATAGAGAATGTACCCATTCTTTGTAGTAGTGTGGTGTATTGTGCTTCAAACTGCGTGACCTAACCCCGCCCCTGAAATCCTTTGAGAATGCTCGGAGTGATTTTTTTCTCTTGCTAAGCCATGGCTCTTATGACCTTTGCATGCTTTGGTAAATGGAGGAAGCTAGACTCTTTGACTAAGAAGAGTGCTTTAAACCTATAGTAGCGATTGCTCTAAATGATGTGCAATTGATTTAGGAAGATTTAGGAGAGCCTTGAGTGCTTTTAAAGTGATATTTGCAATAACAGACTTGTAAGAGTGCCAGGTGAGTTATAAAATGATATTGACTTGCTTATGTAGCCTTCCGTAGGTGAAATATTACAATAAGGCCAACCCTAGGAAGATGAAACAACACAATAAAGATATTTAAATTGAAAATAGAGTTGGAAGCTTAAAAGAGGCGGGGCCGTATAAGTCTGTTAGGGCTGTATAACACATCCTGACCGAACTATATTGTTCTAGACAAGAAGCATACGGTGTAAAACAAAAAGTTCTAGAATGATGCTCGGGGACGATTTACTACTTTGATTGATTAATATTTCCAGAGTTTGCGACATAGCAAAGTGTGGAGATGAGCAAGTCAAAAAAGAGCTAAAGATATGTATTGATTGGACTTCAAATGTGAGCATTTGTCTTAGTAAGGGAGCATAGCCAAACTTGTCATTGCCAAAGGATAAGTTACCAAATTTTAGTGTTTACAATCTTAATGATTCTTCCGGATATGTGGATTTGTTCTATTTATGTAGATCACATCCTAGATGACAAAAGTTAAGACTACATATGTTAAACTCTGTCGTTTCGTATATCAAAATGCTTTTCCTATATTCCCCTTCTATGAATGCTTCAACAACTCTTGGTTCATATGGGGCTTGCGATTGAATTGGTAGCATATTTGTGATTGTAGGTTGTACCATTGTTGATTGGGATTGAACTAAAGAAGATGGACTTGTATTTGGTGTTTTAGTTGTAATTTGCTTAGTTGTAATGGCATCGTTATTGATAAGTTCATCAATTTTTGTTGTAGTCAACATATTTATTTGTTCAGATCATGCTCGATAACTCTTTGATAATCACCAAATGCTTTATCTTTTTATTTTAATAGGCAAGATGTAGGGCAATTTCACATAGGAGGTGAAGTTATTAGTTTCTTGTCAAGTAGCATTTTAAATGTGTTTCATGGTTTATTGAGTAATTTTGTTTTCTTCAATAGCCCATATGGTAGAAGGGGAGAGTTTGGGATAGTTATATCCTAATTCGATGTAGAATGGTTCAAAGTAGAAAAGTTCCTTTTTATAGTGGGATTGGTAGATTGATGTGCAGCTCTCACTGCAATATTGAGCAAATGAGAGCGTAAAAGTGTATCCTCAAATCCTATTACTTTGTCACAAATTTGATCAAAAGATGTGTAAGCATGATGAAATGTTTCTTTTTGAGAGAAGGCAAACTACTTGCTAAAGATGAATTGCTTTTCTAGGTCGGTTAATTTGGTAACTCAATCGATGCATAACATCTTTGAATCGAAGGACGTAACCAGGTTCATCAATACTTCGTTGAAAGGTGTATAGGTATTCATATTTGAGCTTGGGATTTTGTTTAATGCTAAAATGGGGTAGAGAAATGAAAGTGTTAAAAAAGCTAGTGAGCTTGTTCTGGATGTTGCAGGAGCCTTAGGTAATTTTGTGAAGTGACCAAATACTCATCAGAAAGCTAAGAAGGCCTACTTCACATTGCAAAAGGTTTCGGGAGATTCTACCTTGTCCGGATTTTGAGGTATTGGCCCGATAGTACGAGATGAAGATCCCGATCTCGGTGGAGATTGAAATGAGCATTCTAGGAGTTCTATGAAGAGTTGAGGCCCGATTCAAAGCCCAAGATTACCTATGCAATGTCCTCTTCACTCACAATGTGTTCGTTTCCCTTTTAATAATCATTCTTTTCGATGGCAGTCACTTTCACCGGCGCACAGGCTTTGAGAAAAATCATAAAAGGGGGAAACTTTCAAATTGCAGTCAAAATTGGCTCCTGAAACTTTTGGGAATGATCTCAACAAATATTTTGGAGTCAAAATGATAAAAGGTTTGCCTAGGTAACCCTCAGGGAAGCTCTCGGGGCAAAAAATCACTATCCGGTGTCTATTTTTGGCAGCTGTTGGTGAAGGCAGACTTTCCAAATGTGTCCATGGCGCATTTTTGCACCTTGGATGCACTTTTGCACCTTTGCACTTGGTGCAAAGGTGCATTGGGTGCAAAAAGATGTGCCACCAAGGAAGGAGGATGATGCCATAAAGTTTTCGTCAATTAAAAGTGTCTTTTTGGTGGTGAGGTAAATGTTTCAACTCCCAAGCCAAAATGCCCCCTCGCTCATGTTGGGCATGACCCATGGCACACATGGGAGACCTTGTTGCACCTTTGCACTTGGTGTAAAAGTGCATGAGGTGCAAAAAAGTGCGCCACAAAGGGAATGGAGTGTTTGTGTCACTTAAAACATAACTTTGATGGTTAGAAACTCCCACCTTCAAACTAACCCCTCTTCATGATGAGCTGAACCATTTGGCGCCATTTTTCACTGCTGTTGTACATTTGCAGCTGGTGCAAAAGTGCATCAAGTGCAAAAGAGCACCCCTTAGAAGTTCTCCTCCCATCACTTCAACTTCACAACTTGCTCCCTAGGTGCATGTTTTCTCTCACCTCACTCTTGCACCTCTGTCCCCTTCCTCATGATGAATACCCCCATGACGCATTTTCTTCAGCCTGCTGCACCTTTGCACCTCATACCAAATGTGGTAAGGTGCATGAGAGCCTCCGGACCCATTTAGTAAGTCCTAACACACCCTCAACCCGGGTTAATGTAAAAGTGTTAAAAGTGAGTCCATGGGTGAGTTTCCTTAACATGGGTTAATTTCAAATATTCAAATCTTCCTTATGCATTTTTGGAGCCATTTTAAAAACTCTCCTCCCTCCATTGCTGCTGCAACCTGGTCATGATCAAATTTCACCATGAAACCCCATGCTCAAAACCACTAAATTGCTCATATCTCACCCGTTTTTGACCCGATTGCTCTGAAATTTTGCTTGTGCACTCTAATGGTGAACGCCTTTGAGATGATCCAAACACCATCACCATTGATCCTCTAATTTTTCACAAGACTACTCTGAAGTTTTCAACAAGAAAAAGTTGCCTTTTCAGATTCAGAGAAATCTGGAGGGTAAAAACACCTGAAAATTGGAGCAAAGGCTTGAAATGAAAAACAAACTTCTGCAAGTGGTTTCATTCGAATCCGACACCGGGAAGACCACTTTCTATTTTTAGTAAGCCTTCATGAAAACACCTACTAAAAATAGTAAGTCCGAGAAAATGTGCATTCATACTCCTCATTTCATTCCACCATGATCGAGGCACTCAAAAATTGGCAAGATTGACAAAACGGACAAAAATTGGCTAAAATGGGGCAATAATGATGAATATTCTAAAAATAGTAAATGGGTGAAATGAGCTAAAAGTGGTCACATTTCAGTCCTTCACACATTCTCTAATGGTCCCGACACTCAGAGGCGCTTCTCTCTCAGTTTTCAAGCCAATTCCCGCATTCCCCGATGTGGTGAGCATAAAGTGCTAAAAATGGGAAAATGCCAATTTTGTCCTGAGAGCTATTTCAATTCATTTCACATGGAATGCATGATCAAAAGGTGGATGACATTGGTTTTGGTTTCATTCTTCTTTCCTTACTCCGGACTCGAAGGATTTGGTCTCATGTCTCATTCATCATCAGTGCTCCTGTAGTGACAGAATCAGGATCATGCTCGTATGAGCAAAATGCACCAATTTCTCCCATGTGAATGATTGATCACACAAATGTGGCAGTGTCTCAAGGATCAGAAGGATTTTCTCAATAAGGGAAGTCATCCTCCAATGTTCTCAGTGGTATACTTCTCAAGTGCTCATCACTCTTCTCGGTGTGTTCAAGTAGTGCTGCAAAGATTCACCATTTCAAGAGTTTTCAAAAGAGGCAAAGTGTTCAAAATGGTCTTCATCGAAGCTCTTTGTCAATGCATCATTGTGGAGGGTCATCAGGGGTCAAGTTGTCATCCTCAACTTCTTCGGAGTAGATCTTCATCGAAGGCGAAGGCATCTTCATCCATGCTTTGGAGCATTTCTTCTTTCCTCTCCTCTCTCATTCTTTCTCCTCTTCTTTCCTCCCAATTCCTCATTGTACATGATAATGATGTTTTGTCACATTCATTTAAGTGACAATGGAATATTTGTAAGATGTAAAAGTACTTCCTCAAATTATAAGAGGGGTACTTAAGTTGTTCTTTCCTAGGATAATGAAAAGCCATGAGTTGAATAGAACACGAAAAGTCATGTGGGGGGTAGAGAAAGAGTTGAATTGTAAAGCTATAAAAGGAGATGACCTCCTCATTGTAAGAGGATGGTTAATCTTGTTTACTAGCTCCCATACTCTCTCTAGAAACAAGTGATCAAATTTCCTCTATTTCCTTTGCTTATGTTTCCTCTCCATCTCAACTATACTCCATGAGCAATGTACTTGTTGAATGTTATGCATTAAGACTTTGTGCTTTGTGTGTTTTGTTCCTCGTTGATTCTCATGATGTCTTCTCATTGAATTCACGGGTAATGCTCTGGTTTTGAAACAATAAACTCTGTTGTACTATTTATTGTGCAAAACCCCCTCTTTGCTATTCTCTTCACACCTTTCCTTCAATCTTTTTCCTCCCTTGTAGTTTCTACAAGCACTTTGCCACAGGTGTAGGGAAGTACCCCTGTGTGATCCCGGTTGAAAGACCACCCCCAGTTGATAGAATAGTGTATATAATTTCCTTGTTTTCAATAAATGGAGCTGCCCCATTCAAGCAGAGGGACCTAGTCCCAGAGCGTTGGTGAAATCCACAATTTGCCTTCACGACAAATTATTTAGCCAACAAAATGGATCATTAAGAAGCAAATTAGCATCGATGCAGGAAATTAGATGTCTTTTTTTGTCTCGGGACAAGACACATTATGTGTTCCCTCTTGTTGACGTGTATTATGTAATGCAATCATACTGTCATAATTTCACTTGGTTCATTAGGAGTATGTTCATTGATTTGAACATTGTGGGTTTCAATGAGAGGTGAAGGTGATGGACTAGCTTTAGATACATTGTGTACTTGTTGTAAGTCCACGTCAAAGGAATATAAGGCGTCCATATCATCATTCCAATATTTATGTGAATAATTATGGTTATGAGTCATATATGGCATAGAAGAATTTTTTTGCAGGTCTAGGGAGTATTGATATGGCTGTGCTGTTTGTCCCCTGTCATGGGTACAAAATGAGGAGGGTGGTAAATGGAGCTAGAGGTTCTCGCTCCCTCCGAGCAGTGATCGGAAACATTTTGATTCCACATCTGTATTGTGAATTAAGTGAGGTGTACTATTGGTGAAAACTTGGGAACCTAGGAATGTTGTTGCAATGTGAATCTATTATGTACCAAAGCATGAGGTAATATTCTATTATATAAACATTGCATGTAACATGTAAATTTATCCAATAACCATTGGAATTTGCCTAATAACTAATGAAAATCAGGGTTCCTTTCCATTAAAAGTTTGCATGCATGATTTGGATCCATAAAAAAGAAGCAATTGTATATAAGAGGAAAGGGTTGAATGAAACTCTAATATCTGAAATCATCCCTAAAATCTGAAACCCTAAGAGAGGAAAATAAAACCCTAGGGTTGTGTGTTCAACAAGGATTGGGTTCACCAAATTGTTTTAATTAAATTGCACTTTAAGGCATTAAATAATTAAAAGGGAATAATATATGAAAAACTAATAACTGGCAGCCTTACTTAGATTTGAAAAATGTGAATTTGATAAATTAAAACAATTCACTCATTCTAAAGTAGTAAAAGAGGTAAAAGCATGAGAAGTGGAAAAAAATAGCCCAATTTGGCTTGCAAAAGAGAAAATTGCTCAAACGCTAGATGGAAGTTGAACTGGTGTTTGTCAAGGGCTACATAAAACATCATGATCTAGAAGTATGCGTGGATGGGTTTTTGGGTGTTGAACTATTTTGGACCCAAATTTGGCTGACTTGGACACTTTCTTGGCCGAACTTGTCTAGGGGCTATGGATTTGTTCTGGGTTGAATCTCATGATGCTGAATTCTTTGGTGCACATTCACCTATATTTGACAATCTGTAATTTGTGTCTAGATTGCCATGATGGTCCGTGAAAGTGTTGGAATGTCTCCTCCTTTTGCAAAACCCTAACACTACATGCTTGACCACAAACCACCTTAAAAGGGGTTAGCTTTTTGGGTTGGATTGACCTCATCACAACCCATAATGGTTGAGCGTTGCCTACGTACTACTTTTATGAAGAGGGCTCAAACCACACATAGTTCTCCCATAGTCCATGATGAGATGTAATTAGCAAATAGAATATGGAACTTAGAATGTAATCTCGTGTTTGGCTTTGACACTTGGCAACATGCACTTTGAGACCTTATAGACTTCAAAAATTTGCTCTTGGCTGATCTAGGGCTGCTCGTGGAACATTTAGGAAGGATGTGCTCTTTGTAGGTAGTGATCTCCAAGGAATAAAGTGATGTTTAGATGGTGAAATAAATTTGAGGGCTATTGTTTAAATATGGGAACTTTCGTTAGTTTTCCGCCTAAGCTGACCCTAAAATCTCACCTAGGCTGATTGTAACAAGTTACCCATTTGAAATTATGATAGTTTGAGAAGGGGAGGATGGGTTTTTAGTAGGTGGACACATTTGGGGCTGAATCAGTCCAAGTGGTACAAAACCGTCTTGCAAGCCCCGTAACTCAGAAGTAAAGATGAAAAAGTGTCTGTTATGATGCAAATTGAGTCTTGTATAAAATACAAGTGGTTTTGATAGTGTTGAATTGGAGAATGGGGACAACCCAGTGGATTAGAGGGTTATTCAAAATGGGAAAATATGCCTAAATAAGGTCAATTATGTATTAATGGACCAAATGTCATAAAAGTTGCAAATTGCTTTGTTACAATGTAATGTCCCCATTTCTAAATTAAAAATAATTAATAATATTGTAAGTTGGGCCTGGTCATTTCTCCATTTTGGGCAACTTAATAATAATATTATTATTAAAATAAAAGGTATTTTTAAATACTTGAAGTAAAAAGAAGACCCTTAGCTATCCAGTTATTCTAGTGGGCTAAAAGGGGTGGAAAAAGAGGGAACAAGGTGGTAGTATGACTAAGTTGGCCAAAAGTAATGTATAACGACAATTTAAGTCATTTTTAATAAAGTAAAGGGGAACTTTCTATTTTAAGTGAACTCAACACTTAAATAGAAATTAAAAGTCACTTTAATTAAATAAAGTGCACCTACCACATGGATCACCCCACTTTGGGAAAATAAGGAGGAAAAAGTATATGAGGAGAGGGGAGCTCATTTCATTATCTTTTATCATCTAATTTCCTATGTGTGAGCAGTTTGCTTCCATATTCAGCTGTTGAGGACAAAATCCCTCATTGGCAAGTTGTTGAGGACAAAAACCCTCATTAGCATTTAGATCTTGGGGATGAAAACCCTCAATTTCTCCTTGGTGGTCTCATACAGAGGTCACACTTGAGCTTCAAATCAGATTTTCAGAGATTCAGATCAGATTTACAGAACTAGGGCACATTTCAGATCAGAATTTGCAGAAATTCCAGCTAGGGCATCATTCAGAAAAAGGCAGAATTTCAGTCAAGGGCAGTCAGATCTACATTGAAGGATCAGCTAGGGCATCATTTTCCATCATTCCAGTTGAGGCGCCACACTTTGGGAGGTCATTTCAGGCCTATCCTAGGGCTGATGTCACCCTTTGAGGGTTTGGGTTAGCTTTGCAGTCAGTTTTGTATTCAGAAAAATAAATTATAATTTGCAATTGTCTTTTGTAATTTTTCCCTAATGTTGGCATATGCAAGAAGAAATAAATTAGAGAAGGCAAATCTGCACACTATCCAGAATGGACACAACAGGGCATATTTATTCGTAGAGGGAGGTGGTTACAAACAGTTGGTAGTTAGAGGCAGTTATAACTACATAACCAATCAAGAACACTATATAATGCTCTTATATTTTAACACCCCCTCTTAATGACTAAACTAGAAACAATACCAAGTTTGTCCCGAAATTTTACAAATGTTTTGAAGCCCATATGTTTAGTCATTAGATCTATAGACTGTGTCATAGGCGGTACTTCGAAATCAGCAGTCCATTGTTGTGTTTCCGTTGTTGAATGGAGAAGGAATTGCAAAACAAGAATCAAGGCCGTGCGAATAGAGGATATGGCAAGTGGTGCTCCGATTCTTGATGACGTGATTCATTGACCAATGTTATATCATCAATGGAGATGGAGAGTGTCAGCCCCATCTCCAAAGTGTTGGAATCAAAAACTCGAGAGAGGTGGATTGAGAAATCTATTCCAGGCTTGTGTACCTGTTGGAGTCTATACAGAGACTCAGTTAGCCTGCAATCGAAGTCACCTCGATTGTGTCCTTGCAACACCATGTAGTGCTCATCCAACCTTTTCAGGAAGAGAAATGTGACCATATGTGAATCGGAAATTAGAACCAAGTTCGCAATAATAGGAGATAACCATCTCCGTAGTAGTAGGAGTGAGAACCAACTCCTCCGTCTCATCTATTTGCTCATTTATCCCCCTTTGTTGGGAAAGGTCTTTCACAACACAATGAGCAAATTGTTCATGCTCTACTGTCCTTCGAGCAAGTACCTTTGAGTGAGTGGCTTGGCATGCCATCTCACCATGCACCTTTAGTGCATCTGGAATAGTGGAGTCTCCATCCACAACAAACTGTTCTTCAAAATGAGGAAATCCATCCTCCCAAGGCATGTCAGCCTCCCGTACATCCTGTATGGTGGAGCTATCCTCCACACATGCATTCATGTTGATCGTAGCAGGATCAACAAGCTGGTATTGGCCACCTTGCTGAATACCAAGGGCAATCATCTGTCTCTGTTGCATATTAGAAACAACACACTTCTTCCCACAGAAATCCACATAAATATTGGGATTTTCAGTTAATTGATGAATAGATAGAAGATTCTTTTGTAAAGAAGGTACATATCTAACATTCCGTACCAATAATTTATGAGCATTATTCAATACAATGCATATATCTCCTATCCCTTATCTGCAAGTGATTCTCCATCAACTAGTACTATTGATTCAAAACATATATTTGCAGTAAATGAAACATACCAGTCCCTGCGACATGAAAAGTGTGCGGATGCGCCAGAGTCAATGATCCAACAACTAGTACCACTGTCATGTGAGCATGATGTCGTAAGACAATAAAGAGCATGCCCGTCATCTAAATCCCGTTCTTCTACAATTGCTTCCACATGTTCCTCATTACATGGCTTTTTGTTCTATCGCGAAAGATCATACTTTCAATTCTGACAATCCCTCTTAAGGTGCCCAAGCTTGTGACAGGAATAGCATGTGACCTGATACCGAGTGGAGGACTTACCAGAATGATGTCTCCACTTTCCTTCTAACTGTGTGACAAGAGCACTCTCTGATTTGTCACAACTGGATTTTTCCTGAATTTGTCTCCACACCTTTTGCAATAGGTAGGAATGCACCTTGTCAAACGTGAGAGTTTGACTTTCAGCCATTAAATGGAGTGCCTCCACAAATGACTCATACGAAGAAGGTAAGTTGTTTAGAACCAAAGCCACCATATCATCATCGTCCACCTTTTTGTTGATGGAAGATAACTGGTCTCGGAGGTCTTTCATCCGAAGTAGGTGCTCAGACAACGATCCACCTTCTTGTAACTTTACGAAAAGAGCATATTCTTCAGGTATAAAACTCGACTCTTTTTGACGTCTGATATTTATCCCTCAGACTGGTCCACAACGTGCTTGCCGTAGCATTTTGCACTTCCGGTATCATATCATCGACATCGACAACTTGAGAAGTAATAGAGCCTCCTTATGACGTTTATCATAATCCGCAAAGTTCGTCGTTGGTCGACCTTCACTACCCGTGATTATCTTATCACAATCACGAAATTCTGCAAGTGTTAGAATTTTATGGCTCCATACATTGAAATTTGTGCCCATCAATTTCTGCGTCTTCGACAGAGTGAGGTTAGAGATATTTGCCATTTATTACTCCAAAACAACGGAAATAATAAATAATGTTTTGCCCGCTCCAACAAATAGTATGAATTTATTATTTAAATGCGTTACACATGTAACGAACAACAGAGTCTAAATATACCCTCTCAAAATCACAAGCATAACAAGCGTGAAACAGGTTTCATACCCTTAGAGAATATTGTCCAACGATTGTGAAAAACATCCAATGTGCAGCGACTGTAAAAACTGCAACCTCCGTGATTTTAATGGGGACTTCTGCCCTTGAAACAGACTTCTCCTGTCTCGCGAATGGAGGAAAAATAGTAGTTTCCCTCGTATTTGGATATTTGCACAGTATTTTCCCTCGTAAATCAATAAGAAATGCCTTCGCGTTTTGCGGAATAGGTATTAAAATACCCTGACGCGACTGTTAAACCTTCACCAATGCACGCGACTGTATTGTATTTTTGCCCTCAAAAACGCGATTCAGTATTCGCGACTATTTGCCCTCGAAAACCAATATTTTGCCCTCAAAAATGTCTAGGTTTTGGACCATAAACTGGACGCTACAGTTCTGCACGACCTCCACAGTGGCTTTGCCCTTTGTCTGTACTCTTCCGCCAAGAGCTTCCTCAGACTGAATGGCTTCTATCTTCCTCGAACTGTGAACCTTTGCTCTGATACCAATGTTGGCATATGCAAGAAGAAAGAAATCAGAGAAGGCAAATCTGCACACTGTCCAGAATGGACGCAGCAGGGTATATTTATTTAGAGAGAGGTGGTTACAAACAGTTGGTAGTTAGAGGCAGGTATAACTGCATAACCAATCAAGAACACTATATAATGCTCTTATATTTTAACACATTTCCAGCCAATAAAATTAGCAATTTTCAGTCATTCAAAGAAAATTCAGAATTATTATTTTCAGACCTTAGGGTTTGAAGAAAATAATTATTTTCAGAATTTTGTAATTATTTTCAAGGGTCTCTTTAGATAAATCAGAATCTGAATTTTCTTTATATTTCACAAGGGTTTGTGGACATTTCAGTATTTTCAGGATTTTAGCCCTAAGAGTTTGATATTAAATTCAGATTTCATAGTTTATCTCTCAGATTTCAGATCATTCAAGTTTCAGTATAAAAGGGTTTGCTAGAAATCCAGATCTTTGTTATTTTTGTCCGAAAGGGACATTACATGCAAAGTGCCTCAGACCAAATTTAGGGTACTACAAGATCTGTGTTTTCCTAAAAAAGTCCAAGTGTGAGAGCCCTTAATCCAATCCTTAAAAGAAAAATTTCTCAGAGCATTAAGTGAGTCCAAGTACTTTTTCCTAAGGATTTTACTTCATGACCCCTCCTCTTGAGGCTAACCACAACAACTGTGCTCCTAAAATCTTCGATACTTTTACCTCTTGCTTTTCATTTGCATGCCTCCTTGCATTTCATGAGGGCATTTATTTATTTATTTATTTTCATCATCGTTCCTAAGGGAGGTCTTCATAATGTACATAAGTCTGTTTTTGAACTTTCAATGGCCAGCAAGATTGAGATCATACAGACTGAAATAAGCTGGAAGACAGCTTGGAGTTGAATCCTATCCTCCACGAGAGCCACTTCCACTTCCATGCAAACAATCTATTTTGAAAGACAAAAATCAAGTTTTCACATAGATCCTTTTTAGCCCTCCCTGCAAAAAGTGGAATGCTGAGATATTTGCTTGGGAGGGTGCCTATAGAGTAACTCAGAATCCTGGCAATTCTGGCTTGTTTTCTAGTAGAAGTATTAAGGAAAAATATATTAGATTTGTTATGATTATTGCATTGTACGAAAGCAGATTGATAACTCTCTAAAATCCTCTTAAAAATCTTAGCGTCCCTGCTGCGAGCCAGGATAGGCATTGATAGTATCATCCACAAAATGACCATCCCAAAATGTTTGAAACAAACTCGATGGGAAACCATCAGTCCTGGGTCTTTGTCCCTTTCAATACCCCACAGGGCGTCTTGAATTTCTTCTTCAGAGAAGACATCTATTATCTCATCATTCGAACCTTAGTAATGGTATGAGGAATTAGGGACAATATCTCTTGTTGTTCTAGGTCATTATCCTCCTCATCCTCGGAAAGTAGCTGCTTGAAAACATTTGCCACTTCTAATTTTATAGTATTCAAGTTGCTTTTGTTGGACCCATCCATTTTCTTCAAAAAAGTGATCCCGTTAGCATTCTTTTTGACCATTGTAGTTTGATGGACAAACTTGGTATTGTGGCCCCCTTCTTTTGAACACTTTTCTTTAGATTTCTGTTTCTGGAGTTTTGTCCCTACCCTGTAGAGCCTTATGAATTGCTTCTTTAGTGGAGGCTCCTACTAACTCATCATTCTGAACCTTAGTAATGGTATGTGGAATTAGGCACAAAATCTCTTGTTGTTCCAGTTCGTTATCCTCGTGATCATCAGAAAGTAGCTGCTGGAATTTTTTTACTGATTCTGATTTTATAGTATCCTAGTTGCTTGTGTTGGAACCCATCCATTTTCTTCAAAAAAGCGATCCTGTTGGTACTCCTTTTGACCATAATAGTTTGATGGAAAAACCTAATATTCCTGCCCCCTCTTTTAACCAGTTTTCTCTAGATTTCTGCTGCCATAACAAAGCTTTTTAGGATTGAAGGGAGGTGAAGCCATGACCAAAAAAAAAGCTGAAATTTTTGTGGAAATCCTCAATTTTAGATTCTACCTTGGCTTTTTCCTTGAAGATATTGCCAAAATTTGTTTTATTCCATTACTTTATATTTTCTTTTACCTTTTAAGTTTATAAGCCAAAGTGAACATTTTGGAGGCATTCCTATGAGCCTGTTCTTACCATCTATTCTCCATCAGATCACTGAGGTTGGCGTTCATAGAGAAGAGAGTGAAGCAACTGCGCAACCGAGCTATGTTGGGTTTTTTATTAAATGGAATCTGCCACTGGAAAAGCGGGGACAAACAATTCATGCAAAACCATCCAAAGTTGTTCGGTGTCGAGGCAACACTTCTCTAAACAGGGAGGGTTTGTTATGTCCCTAATATTCTATCTTCATAAAAGTGTAGTAAGGTTATGAAGGAAGTGACTTATGGTGCACATAACCTGTCTTTTCTTTTGTTAGTTTCAAGATGTTTCGTAATTCAGCTAGGCTGACCCAATCAAGATCGTGGGGTTGCCCCTACCTAATCATGTCTATAAATAGGGGTAGACATTCTCTTCTAAATTATAAGTTGAAATTTCTATTTCATGTCTCTATTATTCTGCATTCTGGAGGTCGCCCCTTGAAGTGTCGAGTATTTATGTGCATGTTATATCCGTTCACTTGGCTTTGTTGCATCACTCTCTTTGGATTATGTTCTTATTTTTTAAATATTTATTTTATTTTTGCTTTGTATATTAAATTAATTTTCTAGGTTCTTATTTTTGCATCCAAGTAGATCTGCTACTGCTATTTGAATTTACTTTCTGCTTCACATAGAAGAAAGAATTTCGTCTGTGAAGTCTACACAGTATATTGATGAGGAACAAAAAACGCTTCTACATGGAAAGTAAAAATATTTAATGCAGAGAAACCCTCTTGGGGTTCAAAATTCCATGAAGAAAATATGGAACTTCCTTTACTCCTTCTGGAACACTTCATGATTACAAAGATAATTGTTCACTTGAACAATTACACTGTGATTCCCACTCACAAAAATTGATATAGTGGTCTCTTTTTTTTTGACTGAACTCTACAAATTTGAGGATGATTTTTTTTGTTTGTTTTTTAATTACTCGGCTTCCTAAAGGATTTGTTTTTGACTGATCTCCTCTTTCAAATTATATCACATCAATCAAACATGACATGCTTGGCCCACTTGGTCTTCGACATTTTCAGCAACCTTAGTACTTATTCTTGCCATCCAAACTTCTTCCTCGTGCCTATATTTAATCTCTGTGATGCATTACTTGAAGAAGCTATCATGGCAGGAAGATGAAGCGATTTAACTTTTGTAGGTTAAAAAACTATTGTCCTTGGGTTGAGCTCCTTGCAACCCAAATTTAGTCTGATGAGTCTCGAAACATGTCACAAATTTCTGTTTGCACCTTCCTGGAGCTAGCAATGACGTGTCTTCAAGAACAGTTCTTATGTCCAGGCCTTTTTGTGAAAATATGAGTTTGTGGGAGTAGGGTCGGTGGTCTCTTCTTCATTGAGCTACAAGTTTTTCTATGGCCAAAGAAGAGTCAGCTGTTCCTTCTTCCCTCTGCTTCAAATATTCATATGCCAGGAGAAGGGACATCATATTTTCTTTGCCCAACTTCATTCATTGGAATAATGGGAGAAGGAATAATTGTTCCTTCCCTCCCTTGCATCATTCTTGCTTTTGGTAGGAGTGCTATTGGAGAAAGTTTTTGTGTCAGACAGGATTAAGTTCGAGTGCCTTCTCCATCAGAAAAATAAAATTGAATCATGCAGGAGGAGGGAGGACCAGTTTGTAAGTAAATCAAGGAAAAAAAAGAAAGAACAGAAAAAATTCTTAAGATGACTACAACATGAAAAAATAGCTCTCCATGAGAAGGGACAACCAACCCTTCTCCTCCTCAACCTACCTTTACATGTGGAGCAAGAAAGGACAACTGCCCTTTCTTCTCCCTACAAATATTTTGGATTTCTTTTGCTTATTTTTGAATTGATGGGAAAAAGCACGACTATCCCTTCTCTTCCTTGCTGATTTTTTGATGCTTGAAAGGAGTATGGATGACCATCCCTTCGGGCCTAGTTGAAAATTTCATGTCCGATCCAAAATTTTTCCCTTGTCCAAATGAGATGGAGAGTCAAAAGGAGAAGGGATGATCGCTCCTTCTCCTTTGTTCAAATTGAAGATTGGTTGGGGAAGAGTTGGCCGTCCCTTCTCCACCCTTGTGCAAATTTGGTCATCAGTCATGAAGGATAGGGATTTCAGCCAAAAATGCTCGTGCATTTCTTATTGGTAATAAAATTATGAGTGTAAAATAGCATGTTTTGGAAGAGAGGGTGGTGTTCTAGAAATTATTTTCACTAATGATTTCTCTCGTTTAGTTGATATTCTCTTGTAACATTCAAAAATTGTATAGCATCTTGCTGTTTATGATTGGACGAAGAAAATTCTCCGACTATTTTGATGATTACTCCAAACTTGTTTTGACATCTCTTGTATTATTCTCTTCTTCTTGTAAACATGACATGGCGCTTTATCAAGAGAAACAATAGTAATTGGTCGTGTGGGCCTTTATGTTGTATAAATTAGAAAAGGAATTTGCTTGAATGAATGATTATAATTAGTGAAATACGCCCCTCAAATTTTTTTATTAGGATTATCGGTAGGACAATTTTTTAAAATTTTATTTCTAAGTACTTTAGTTCACTTTTTAATGTCTTGAGTTCTTGTTGTACAACTAATAGTAATTTTGCCTCGCTTATTCAAAGTGTCTTGAGCTCTCTTATTGTTGATGCAAGTGTCTCCTATTCCTTTTTAGATTGAGTCGATGGTAGTTTTTTTTAATTTTTTAAAATGCTTTTGACTGGAGCTTAGAACCGGAGGGTTACAGGACCCCACCCTTACAATAATAAACCGAACAAGAGCCAAACAAAACACAAAACTCAAAACCCCACATAATGGAGCGCAACGAGAAAAGAGACAAGCCAAAAGATCTATCAAAAGATCCAAAACGAACACAGAAGAACTAGATCGGAACCAAAAACGAGCCGAAAGAGAGATTCAAACAACATCAGAAGGAGCCACCATCCCTTACGGTGACCCATGAGCGAAGCTGTCCAAAACGCCGATCTTTGCCACCGCCGCAGCTCCCCTGGCATCCACCTCGCCACGACCTACGCCACCAAGAAGGCTTGCCGATCGCGGTTGCGTAGCCTTACCAAGCAAGAGTTGAAAGGCTGCCCTGACATGATCCCGAAGCGCATTAAGATGATCAATGGACGAATCAATTGGAAAACAAGCTTTGAAAGATCCAGAGGAGTAATCTATTGGGATCCGGTCCATCGCCATGCCAGAAAAGGGCATGCACATTCTCAACATAGAGGAGAAGTTCCCTGTATTTCTCGCTAAGCCAATTAACCCCGCGCTCGAAGCCAATTGCTTGAGCGTTCACTTCTTCCACCCAAAGAAAAGGGTCAGGGATACGACACCTGACCAATTCCTCACTCAAACCACCTCTATAGACCAGATAAATAAAGTATTCAACAATAGCCTGACGTCCACCGTGATTTGGATGAAGCAGAGATAGTTGGAGACGAATATTGCGGCTATTTTTGTATTGGCCCTCACCCTGTGTGATTCCTACAGATAGGAATCACCTAACACACACTCGATAGCTTCGGCCTCATGTACTGAACTATAACGAAAAACTTTTGAGGCGCTTGCGGGAAATGGACGAAGAGAAAGCCATTTCCCACCGCTCACCGCGCAGAGTGATGAATGGAAAACCTAAGAAAACCATATTGCACTAGCCCAAGAATGAAAAGGAAGAATGAGGAATTGAAAGCCAACAACCATCAAAAAGATGTTGGCCATATTTAATGCCGCGAGCTAAAGTCGAGCCTCCCTTCATGAGAAATAATGTTGACCAAGCCGTGCCAATCTTTAGAGTTATTCGAAATTAATGCATCGTCCGGATCATCGGTGCCGCACAAGCAAGAAGATCGGCAGTGCTATTTGCTTCCCTATAGACATGATTAATGCTCCAACTTTGAATTTTACCTAGCCAAAAGAGAATGTTGGAAATGTAGAAATTAAGATGCCATGAGAGGGCTGATCCCTTAGAAATCACATGAACAATTACTTGTGAGTCTCCTTCCACCTAGAGACGATCACAACCACTGGAAACCGCTAACTTGATACCCTCCAAGAGAGCTTGAGCTTCTGCGAGGTTACAAGTTCCATCGCTCAACGGAAAGGAACCAACCACAATCACATCCCCTTTCTCATTTCTCACAATACACCCCGCCCCGATTTACCCAGGTTGCCTCTAGAGGCCCCGCGAAATTTAGTTTGCAAAAGCCAGGGGGGTGGACTCCACTTGGATTTCTTCTAAGAATTTTTTCAATTTGAGATAAACCGTGTTTGATTATCGAACCGGGAGGAGGGATTTTAACAAGAGGCCAAGCTTTTTGATCTCGGCATCTTTCAAAGTGTAGTTAGGATTTTGAGCCGAGTATTGACATTTTCCGAAATTGCAACTTCCAATTTCCCTATAAAATTCTAAAACTCCAAAGCCTCCTCGAAGATTATGAGATTACGCTCCCACCATAAATGCCATATCAAGAAAAAAGGGGCAATGGTCAAGATAGAGTGAAGGCCCTTTCGCCCCCCACTTAGGCCAAAGCCACCAAAGATTCCGCGATATTCCTACAAGGAGCCCAAGCTATATCCAGCTTGCTGGTTAACCGATTCCATCGCCTCATTCGAAAGGGACAAAAGAGCAACAAATGATCAATATCCTCTTCAATGTTATGGCAGAGGACACATTTGGAAGGACAAAGATAACCCTAGGCTTTTCTTCTCTGCTGCGTGAGGATCTTGCCTTTGACAACCAGCCAACCGAAAATAGCCACTTTCGGGAGAATCTTTGAGCTCCAACACCCGATCCAGCTTTTGACACCATTCCCAGACAAGGAAATCAGTTTGGCGTAACCAACTTTAATTGAGTACTACGTAAGAGGTGCCTGTGCAAAGCAACTTATCCTTCTGAACCTTGCAAGCAGCCCTTCTCAACGAAAGGGACTCGTTGTAGTCCATAACTTCTTGGTCTGACAATCCAAGAGCAAAAGGGTCTTTCCAACACAGAGTAGGGGAACCATCCAAGGCCCTCTCCCCGTAATCCGCCACTTTATTACCCCAAGCGGCCTTGGTGATCTGCATGACATGGGCTGAATTTTGTTTGAAGAGAAGAGGCTCGTGCCCACTCCAACTATCCTCCCAAAAGTTCGCACATTTTCCATTGCCAATTTGCCAAGAAACATTAGCCGATATGAGATTCCTACACCTGGAAAGGAAATTCCAGATATGTAAACCCCTAAGTAACTCTTCACTAGATAAAAGAAGCTCTGGCTAGCCCGCTCCCAGGTATTTATGAGAAAACACTTGAAAAATCAACCTATTCGGATCAGAAAAGAAATTCCACACTAATTTGGCACCGAGAGTTGTATTTTGGAGCTCCAAATCTATAATACCTAGACCACCAAGCACTTTGGGGAGCTTTATACTTTCCCTGAAAGGATATACGTGGGAAGAGCACCAGAACAATTTTGTCGAGGTAACCGACCAAATAAGAAGAGTTCTGTTTGACAAAGAAAGCCATTTCCCTTTCCATGATTACAGCTTGGAGGCAAAGGAACACAACAAATCGTCCTAGAGAGAAGCTCTCCCCGCCTCAGAAAATAAGGGAATGCCAAGATATTTATGAGGGAGGGTGCCAATCTCAAAGCCAAGAACAGACCGAATACTTCTCTGCAAGCGCGGAGAAACATTGAAAAAGAAAATGACAGATTCATGATAATTGATAATCGACTTACGTGTTGGAGTAAATGTTAAGGACGGAGTCGATGGCTCTGGCTTCCTACATCGAGGCGTCTCCGAAAAGAAAAGTGTCATCCAGAAATTGCTGGTGTGATAAAGGAGGAAGACCATCAACTATTTAGAGCCCTTGCAAGGAGTCATGGGCAATAGCAAGTTTCATAGCTCTGCTCAGAGCCTCTACGACGAGAATGAAGAGAAAGGAAGATAAGGGATCACCCTACCTTATCCCTCTACAGGTAGTAAAGAAACATTCGGCTAAACTGTTGACCAACACTGAAAATCGCGGAGAAGAAACACAACTGAAAATCCACTCACAAATATTATCACTGAAGCCCATCCTCTTGATTGACATGAAAATAAATCTCCAGTTGAGACGATTGTAAGCTTTGCTAAAGTCAAGCTTAATCAACATCCCCAGGGAGTGAGAAGAAATCAAAGAGTGAACGAGCTTGTGAGAAATGATAATTCCGTCCAAGATAGACCTTCCAGGATTGAAGCCACTTTGCCCTTGTGCAATGAGCCAAACCAGTAGAGGACGCAATCCGGAAGCTATGGCTTTGAGATGATTTTGTATGAAGTTTTACACAACGAGATAGGGCGAAAGTCATCCATAGATTCAGCTGGACTTTTCTTAGGAAACATACAGATGAAGGTATGATTCATTTCCCCCAGAATCTTCCCTGACCTTCTGGATTCCTCCACAGCAAGCCAAACGTCCTCTCCATTCACACTCCAAAAATCCTGAAAGAAAGCTACTAGGAAACCGTCTAGCCCGAGAGCCTTATCTCTCTCCATCGAGAAGACGATTGAGAGAACTTCCTCCTGGAGAAAGGAGAAAGAAGCTTAGCATTATCTTCATTGCTCACTACTTTGTGAATCTGGTTGAGGAGAGGTTGCTGCTTGCCAAGAAGAGAGCAACACTCCCCATTAAGCAACCCTTGAAAAAAGGAGAACGCTTCTTGCTTTATACCACCATGACGAAATCCAGGAACCATCTTCCAACTTCAACTTAGAAATGTAGTTTTGGTTCCTTCTAGCCTTAACCGAAGAATGGAAAAATTTAGTGTTCTTATCGCCATCTTTTAACCAGACCTCCCTGGATTTTTGTCTCCAAAAGGTCTCTTCTTTGAGCAGAAGATCCCCCAATTCGCCAAGAAGCACCTTTTCCTTCCTGAATTCTTCTTGACCCATACCGACCCAAAAAATGATTTCATTCAGCTCCTTAATCTCCTTTTCCACTCTTCTCTTTTCCATAAAAATATTCTTGAAATTGGTGAAATTCCACTCAAGCAATTTATCTTTAAGTCGAGCCAATTTCTTGGAAAGTATAAACATTCTAGTCCCGTCCACTGCAAAAGAAGACCTCCAACTTTTGACCAAACCAAGAAACCTTTGGTCTTGCATCCACATCGATTCAAATTTAAAGGGGATCTCCTCGGAGGAATGTCCACCTAAACATTGAGAGAAATGGGAAAGTGATCGGAACTAGATAGAGAGGCAGACTTCGCTTCCAAAGTAGGATGTGATTTTGAAACCGGCTTTCGACACCAAGAAGCGATCCGGCTGACACCCAACCTTCCAAAACCCCGGGACGTTTGTTCGACCAAGTGAACCGTCCCCTCTTAGGCTCAATATCCACAAGGTTAGAGATCACTACAAAGGAAATGAAATCCTGCTAAGAGCAAGGTTGCCGGCAAACCCCGCCTCTCTTATCTTTATCAGATAAAGTAGCATTAAAATCCCCTGTGAGGATGATTTTATCTTGAGGAAAGTTCCTCATATCGCCTTCCAACCAAGACCAAACTTCCCTTTTCCTAATAGGATTATTGGGACCATAGACATCACAGAGGAAGAACTCCTCATCCGAATGCTTGACCTGAATTCTACACCATTGATGATTTCTACTTTCCGATAAGAGCTCCACAATCGCCTTCTTTGTCTTTCCACAAAAAACCCAAACCTCCGACGCTCCTTCTAAGTGACGAAGAACCTAGACCATCCCTTCCAGCTCATCTTCTAGCCCTCTAAACATTCAGATTTAGACATTTTTTGTTTCTTGAATTAGACACAGATCCACATCTTGCTCAAAAGCACACCGCTTGATCAGCTGTTGTTTGTTAGGGGCATTCATGCCCCTAATGTTCCATGAAAAATCCTCATCCTTTCTTCGGAGAGGACCCGCCTCTCCTACTAGATGGTTGATAGAAGGAACCAAGCCGATGCGCATAGAGAGTTGTTCCTTCGAAGGGCGACTTGGTGGGTTCTTAGAACCGTAATCCACATGAGAAAGCGCGGGTGTGGCTAGGATAGATCCATGAAAATTATCCTGAACGACTATCTGATCCTCCGCCGAGGCCGAATCGCCAACTTCCTCAACTCTGCCTATAGCCATGGAAGCGATGACCACCTCTCGGTTACGAGCCCATTGATTCAACATTTCTTCTAAGGCCCCTTGACCCGCTTCTATTCCTTCATTCATTAGGGCCAGAAGACGTGTTGAATCTTGAACGACCGAAATAGTTTCCTCGACAAGGGAAATGGTGGCTTGATCTAAACGCACTTGATTCGAACTCGCGCTCCGCTATGACCATCTCCCTCCTTACAAGATCGGTGCTAGGATTTGTACCAACACCCACCTCCTCAACACGTATCTCGGCTTTTTTCTTCCAAGAAGGATTGATCGGGATAGGGCTGTTTTTGCAATCCCTTTGGTAATGACCCTTTTGCTTGCATTTGAAACAACTGAAGGAGATCTTCTCATATTCAACTCTTTGAACCCATTTGCCAGAAGGGGAAGAGATAACAATATTCTCTTGCAATTTCATGGACGGGTCAATGGAGACGCAAATCCTAGCAAAAAGCTGCTAAAGATCCTTCTAGAGTTACAGGAGGTCGATACGGATGACTCTACCCAACTTTTTGCAAATCTTGGTGAGGATTTTGGGATTCCAATATTCGCTAGGCAAGGCGTATAATCTCACCCATACCTATAATTCCTCCATGACTGCTTGCTCCCGATCAAAGTTTGTAGACCAGGCTCTAATATGGACACTAGAGTCTAGGAATAACCTGTCCTTCCTGGGTAGGGTATCTTCCCACTGCGCTTCACTCCTGAAAATAACCAAAAAGAAACCCTTGGCCAAGAAGCGCACCCTTAGGTCACTTCCTCATTGAGAATCACACCAGTTATGAATTCCTTCAATCGACAACCACTTGCCCACAAACTTCATGAAAATTGCCCGCTTACCAAGGAGAGATAGCTGAGCGAAGAGGCTGTCCTGCTCCCCGATAGAAATCGAGACAAAATCCTTGGACAAAAACGACCCGTGACATTTCTTCCCTCGGGATCTCCCTCGGAGGCTAATACCGTTGAGCCCACCCTGGGACCCAGACTGCTGGGCATCCTTGACGGAGAGCCTGCCCCCGGGAATCTCCCCTGTCCGCCATCAACGAGCCCCGAGAAATTCGAGCTGTTACCCCTTTTGAAATTCAAATTTTTCCCCCGCTCCATCCTCGGTGTCTTTTTCATTGAGTTGATGGTAGATTATCACACACTAACATCATAATTTCAAAAGCTACGTTTCACATAGCCTTTAAATCTCTAAAATTGTAGCTAAGTCTTGTTCTTGCTCATAGGGAAATACCGGTTGGGTGAGGGAAGCTGATCTATTTCCTGGCTTAGCAACTCTCTCCATTAGAGGGGGCCTGAAGATTTCAGAAGGTCCATCAGGCTCCGTTATTTGTTATAGCCCAAAAACAGTCAAGACTGATTCAAGAAATGACAAATTAATATTCTTTCGAAGGTCTTAGAATAGAGTCTTATTGCTTCATCTAGAAGGAAAATCCATTTCGAAAGATCTCGGTCTCTTTATTTGGAATATCTGACTTGATTAGGATGATTTCCTCACGAATAATTTGCTGTAGGAGGAGGGGCAGCTGACTTGGTCTAGGGGGATTAATAGCATAATAACTAGGGGATAACTCACACTTTTCATCTCATTTTGTGATAACTCATTCCTGGGAAGTCTGCCAGCTTGAGGATCAATTGCAAGTCAGAAGATCTATCTAGCATCTTATTGAGAAGTCATTTAAATTTAAAAATCTTTAAATGTCTAACAGGGACAGAACTCTCTTTCTACAGAAGAAACACAATCACTAGGTTTCTTCTTCAACATATATGTTCCTTAATTCAATTGTTGCAGAAGCTAAAATTTAATACAGTCAGTACATTGAAAATGTATAATACTTTATAAGATCACGTCGTATATTGAAAGTGTGGGTAAAGATGCATCCATAATTCCTCCTTAATCCTACATATCGTGCTGTATTAATTATCTGTTCTCTGTGGCTATCAAGTTGAGGTAATTCTGCATGGTATGCCATCAATTGTAGTATTCTCCATGATTACTGGTTTTTGAGTTGATTCTTCATGGTGTGCTGGTAATTGCAGTATTCTCCATGCGACCAATAGTTGAGGTGATTCTCCATCATATGCTGGTAGTCGATGCCCTCCTCATTTCCAGCAGTTGAGGTGTTTTTCCATTCTAAAATTATAATGAATGTAGATGATGGCCAGTTATTACAGAGTTGGTTGGAGTCCCAAATCAATGATCCCAAGCCCTAACTGGAGGATGACAATGATTGTTGAAAGATGCTTATCTAAATAGGGTTGTCGATGATCACAGTCCTACCATTTCTTACAGGTCTGGTAGAAACTCTGTATTAAGGAATTTAACTCATACAAAAGCAGGAATTATACGGTACCAAGCAACGATGAATGGGGAAGGAAAAATAAATCCACACATCTATAGAGTTAGAGAAGAAATATAAGGGCAAGAGGAAATAAATTAGCATCAAATAGTGTCGGTGATAGAAAGAAACTAACCAAGGCCACTAAAACAATAGCAAGGACAAACCTGTCTTGTAAATCCATGGCATCCGCTATTGCTCCAGGTCATGCAGAGGAGAGAATCCAATAAAGAGAGGTGTCAGATCCTATCGTGTCTCATTATTTTTTAATGCCCAAAGCAAATAAGGATGCTTCAAGAACAACCATTTAGTTCCAAAATAGAGGAACTCTTAGCAGCCAAAGGAAGCTCAACACCTATCACTAAGGAAATAGCCTCGACGAGGTCTTTGTAGGATGTTTGTTGCGAGGTTGACTTAGAAATGAAGCCCATACCTGAGGAGGAGATCCAAGGAAGCAAAACTTTACTGGATGAATTCAGGATGCCTTCAAAAATAGAAATCCTCTAAAATATAATTTCTTACAGTTCAAATCAACTGTCACAAAATGTCAATGACAGAGGGATGGAGAAAATTCCTTAGACACCAAGAAAACTACAGGCAGCCAAGATAGTTGAACACCGAATCTTAGGATCCGTTGGACATGGAATAAGAGTTTGAGCTGAATGTTAGGTCCATGGATAAAGGTTCTAGCTAAGAGTTGGTGCAGTACTAGATATGAGTACTGACCGACTTGCAGGAATAGGAACTGCCAAAATGGTTGTCTTGATTTGATTTCTTTGATATCTTGGATCTGGTAGCATTGAAAACCTACCCAAATTTCTCTTCTTACCTTGTGCATTGTGAAATGTCCCTTTTGGGGCTGAATAGGGACGAATGGGATTTTTTTACAAATCTGATCCAAATCAACAACAAAACCAACAACACATCAAACTGAACATGGAAATAGATCAACCACAAATGAACTTCACACAATGAAATGTCCTTCTTAGGGCAGCGAACTGATATGAAACTTTGGGAGTCTCAAACCCTAGTCAAAACATCTCCAATCTTCATGAAATAAATACCAACATGCACGACAACACTTGTAGATATTATTTATGCAATAAAACTGAATTTACAACCACTAGAATAGCTGGAAATGAATTAATTTGGAACAGCCACAGAATATTAAGGTAAAACACAGCTGAAACTTCTAAAATTCATAACTCCATGGAAAATAGGAATTAGAACACATATGATAGCTCAAAATGATCATGAGAAGACAAGCTATCCAACAAAAGTAATCTCATAATTTTCCAACCACGAAATCATGCCCAAATATGCAACCAAAATCTGCAAGTGAGTAGATAAGGATGAAACCCTACTCCAAAAATCACCAAATCATAGTCTCTATCCCCAAATATGATGATAAATCTGAATATGAACTCAAATCACAAATATCAGCTCTCTATGACACCAAATCAGTCCCTTAAGCAATTTGCCTAGGGCTAGGAAGAACAATGAATGCACTAGTAGTGCCAAATCAGCTCACATGAGACTCCTAGATGAAGCCTCCAATGGATCCCTTGAGGGTTTTCGTCCCCAAGAGAGATTGCCACACCTTTGGGGTTTCGTCCAAGGTGGAGAAGGAAGATGCACACCGTGCACAATCCAAGAAGAATAAACAAACATCCGATATGCTCCTCCAAGTGTAGCGAACTCCTCTTTATAGCCTCCCAATGCTAAATTAGAAGACTTCCAAGAGGACCAACCCTTAATGGAAGAATAGAATGCTCCACATGCAAGACCGACCTCTCCCCAATGAGAAATTAGAACAACAATGCTCAAATAATTCCATGACCGACCTCCAAGCATACAAAAGTATTTAAAAATACTTTTTGTACAAGTATGAGGCTCTAAGAGTGATGTCCTTGAAAAAGGGAACATTACACATTGCAGCATGGGTGACCTACAAGTGTTGGTATGTGAAGTCAGCATTGAGTGAGCAGGTAGCGACCAAGTTGGCAGGTTGGCAGGTTGACACGTTTTCAGGAGTCCGTATAGTACGGTATGCAGTTTGTACTACATGTGGTTTTGTACTACATGCGGTATTGTACTACAAGTTCTTTCTATAAAAGGACCCATGAATAGTAAAGTTGTATGATTGTATAGGATTGTAATCATTAGAGCTAGTGCGTGGTGACTGCCATTGATGTAACAGCAGATTTATTCTTGAGTAATAAAATACTGAGAGACCTTTGTTTGTGGTTTTTACCTGGTACATTACTGGGTTTTCCATGTAATATCTGTGTATGTGTTTTGGATATGTTTATTTCTTATTGCTTTCACTGCAATTGTTTCTCTATACACTGCTTATTTATTTAACTAGTAGTAGCCTAAGGTCGACTGGTGTTAATGTTCAGTCGTATTCCCATTGCCTTGAGCACCTTAGCCAATGGACAGGCCAGATGCGCTCTTCAATTCAACATGACCATAAGATATGACAAGTTTTAAAAGGGTGGGTACATGCTGGTTTTGGAGTAGGTGCATGAAACCTTCAAAGACTTGCGACAACTCTCAATGAACCTAGCAAAACTTTACAAATGGGATCAAGTGGTCCGAATCTACAAGGGAGCTGCTCTTATGCTGCAGTAGGTTCTTTTTGATGAGATAAAAGAGAGACATAAAGCCTAAAGGGAGGTGAAGTAGGGCTTTTCCCAAAAGAAACTTGAGTGGGTTGTACAACTTGTTCTGTAGCTATGGTCCATGAACATTGAGAAAGAAGACACGGTTGTGTAACTGAAGGTGTTAGTAGTAGAGGATTCCAAGGCAAGCACCCATCGCAGCTGTGGTGTCAACTTTGAAAGTCTACTGGCTCGATTTTGGCTGCACAAAGCTTCTTCAATTTTGCATCTATACTACTAGCTATTTTCTTCCTTCATGTGTTAAATCTACCACACAAAATGGGTTATTCTAATTGATGAAGCTGATTCTCTTAAGTGACAAAGTATTAAACATTTTACTTTCATTGTTTTACTGTAAGCTATAGAGAAAATTCTGTCTCAGGTAGCATAACCAGAGTAATATTCTTTCCTGTTTGTCTAGTCTTGTATCAGTCCAAAAGTATGCGGGCTTTATTCCCATTAGCTACCTTTTCAATGCCTTTAACCTGAAACTCACTCAGCTGCTTTCAGTCCAAGAGAAGGAAGCACACCTTTGAACCTTTGAATTATTTAACTTGATCTTAAGGCATGCATTGAGGAGATATTAGTTTTATAGCGAATCAAGCTGAAGACAAGTCAAAGAGTTGACAACCTGGAAAATGCTCCTGCCAAATTCAGGAAGAGTGATGCTTCGCTTCACTGACAGGACCAGATTTTAGCACAAGTGGTACTGCATCATGGAAGTATGAAGGGAAATCTATGCCAGCTTAAAGCCAATCAAAACTGCTGAACTTTAAATGGTAGAATCTTCAATCACATACATTAGAGAAACACTAACTGGAAAGTAATCAGTCTGCTCCAAATCATATCACTGTTCTGTTAATCAGAAAACAAAGCGGCAATGCTTTGGAACACTCTAGAAAAACACACACTGAAAGAAAAATTGAATGAATAAAACACCTACCCCAGCCTTTTTTTTATAGCTGAAGAAGAGACCCTAAAAATAGCTTGGATCTTAAAATTGGATCCATTCCAAAATTAAATTAACCTTGACCTAATTTTATCCTAGGGATCTGCGCCCTTAAATAGACAGCCAAACTTAAAAAAACAAATTGCTAAATAAAGAACTACTATTCTAAAACTGGAAAACAAACTACATAAAAGCAACTGCTAAATCTGGACAGCCAAGAATAGGACCGCTGTTCTCTATGACTGTACACTTTGCTGTGCCTAGGTTCCACATGTCCTCCCTACTAGAGGACTTAAATCTAGACAGCCAAGAATAGGACCGCTATTCTCTATGACTGTACGCTTTGCTGAAGTATGCCTAGGTTCCACACGTCCTCCCTATTGGAGGACACATTCTGAAGTACCATAATCTAACACTCCCTCTTACCAGGAATGTGTTCTCCACCAATCCCAGTCTCTCCTGGAACATCTCGAACTTCCCTTAGCTAGAGGCTTCGTCAAAATGTCTGCAACTTGCTGATCTATTGGAACACAGTCTAGAGCAACTACTCCCTTCTGAACTGTCTCTAAGAAAGTGATGTCTGATGTCAATGTGCTTGGAGCGGTCATGAAATATTGGATTCTCAGAGTTTGGTACAACTTTGATTGTCATAGTAAATAATTGTAGGCTCTATTTTCTCACCTATCAGCTCTGCAATCAACTTGCGAAGCTAGATGG
Source organism: Taxus wallichiana var. yunnanensis (assembly GCA_018340775.1). Classification (NCBI taxonomy): domain Eukaryota; kingdom Viridiplantae; phylum Streptophyta; class Pinopsida; order Cupressales; family Taxaceae; genus Taxus; species Taxus wallichiana. Next base: position 24,293,517 of record CM031243.1, on the reverse strand, counting down.
CTTCACAACTAGCAGTGTTAGCTATCTTGTATTCTACCTCGGCTAAACTCAGTGCCACTGAAGTCTGCTTCCCGCTGAAGTTGGATATGATCTTGAATCAAACTGAAGCAACATGCTGAAGTACTCTTCCTGTCTCTTGCATCTTCTGCCTAGTCAAACACAACATATCCATGCGATATCAACTCATCATTCTGTGCATATCTCTGACCAAAATGTACTGTGCCCCGCAAGTGAGCACATGCTTTGCAGCAACCCAGTGAATTTGCTTCTGCTCAGCCATGAACTGGCACAAAGTGTTCACTGCAAAACATATATCTGGTCTGGTATTAACCAGATACATCAAGGACCCAATCAACTGCATGTACACCAAAGGATCTACCAAATCTAAATCCAAGTCAACATGTAACTTCAAATTCAGTATCATAGGACTGGCTATGGGTGTAGAATCCATCATCTCGACCCTCTTCAAAATATTAACTATGTATTTTCCCTGCATAAGGAAAATCTCACCAAACCTTTGCCACATCTCTAGGCCCAAAAATAGTGCATTAATCCAACGTCCTTCATGTCAAATTCTCATGCCAACTCTTACCCTGTAATGATCTTCTTTGAACTCCTTGTAAGTATTGAGTCATCTACATAGAAGACCAAAACCAACAAATCATAGCCAACAAATAAATATCACAAATTGGGATCTGCAGTTGTTTTGGTGAAGCCCAAACCTAATAGGTACTCATGAATCCTGGAGTACCAAGCACAGGGTGCCTGCTTTAGCCCGTAAAGAGATTTCTTCAACCTGCACACATGGGTCTCTCTGACCATGCACCTCAAATCCTCTTGGCTGATTAATGTACACTTCTTCCTCAATCAAGCCATTCAAAAAAGTCTTAATTGCCAACCAAAAATAGTTGCTAAAGACATAATGGTCCTGATAGAAGTATACCTAGCAACTGGAGCAAAGGTTTCCTCATAGTCAACTCCCTCTCTCTGAGAGAATCCTCTAGCTACAAACCGAGCCTTGTACTTCTCTATGCTGCCATCAACTGCATGCTTCACCTTGTACAACCACCTATAATCCACCACTTATTTCCTTGCTGGGGATGATTCTGTATTACAGTTTGGTGGAGGCACTTTGGGACATCCTTGGGGAAATGCACCTGGTGCAGTAGCTAATCAGGTTGGCCGACGATAGGTCATTGACCTAGACCTCTCCGCTATAGCCGCCCCTACCCCATAGACTAACCGGGTTGCATGATCAATCTTCGGCACTATCTCACACATCATTCTTCATGATGGAACTGTACTCCTCCACGATGGCATCCTACCATGCCTCTTGATATGCTGCCTCCTCATAACTAGAAGGCTCTACATCAATGATGGAAGACATCAGTGCAACATAACTGGGAAACTTCTTAGGAGGATGACACTTGAAAAGAAGTCTTTGGAGCACCAACTTTCTCCTTTGCCTCCTATAATGTTTGTTGAAGCTATTTAGGCTTCTTGGCTATGCAGATCGGTAAAGTTGTCTTTGTACTTGTACTGGAACCTACCTGATCCAAACTTGTACTCCATGAAACCCGTGGATCAACACTTGGGGCAGCAAGTGTTGTCTCCTCCTCAACTGCTGCTGGAAATTCCTGGGATCGTTAAGACCACACATCCTCATCATTGTTCACATCCTGACTCACTACTATCTTCCTTTGAGATGGAACATAGATCTTGTAAGCCTTAGAGGTCTCACTGTAGCCAACTAGAATACCCTTCAAATTGGAGGGTTCAAGCTTCGTTCTCCCCCTCTGGGGCATGAATGAAAATTGGACTCCCAAACAATCTAAAACGAGAAACATGTGGTTTCTCCCCTGTAAAAATTTCCTCTAGAGTCTTGTCCTTCAACACTTTGTGAGGATACCTGTTCTGTATGTAGATTGCAACACTACAAGCTTCTGCCCAAAGAAACATATACAAATCTAATTCTTGAACCATAGACTTAATAGTCTCTACTATGGACCTATTATTTCTCTTTGAAACCGCATTTTAGTGTGGGTCATACAATACTGTAAACTATTGCTTCATCCCTGTTTTTCTGCAAGAGGAATCAAAGTCATTGGAGGCAATACTCCTCTCCATTGTCTCATCTCAGTACCTTAATCTTCCTGCTTGTTTAATTCTCGATAAGACCTCATCCTTGGACTTCTCAAAATAAATCCATGTCTATTCGGAAGAATCATTGGTGGAAGTAACAAAGTACAAATTACCTGTCAACACGTTGTTGATATAGGTCCACAAATGTATGAATGATCAGATCTTGAATCCCCCTTAACCTGTGTTCACCACTCGGAAAAAAAGGCCTTGGTATGCTTGTCAAGTGCATATCCATTGCACACGCCTCTTCTCCACCTTGCAGTTAGGGAATCCAACCATCATGTCCTTCAACAGAGGCAACAATCCATAGTTCAGGTGCCCAAATCTTTTGTGCCAAAGCTCAGTCTGATTATCACTGCTGGTCAACAAATCTCTTTTCTTCATTGGATCTGCCAACAACCTATAAGGGCCGCCCTCTTGAATTCCGATGAACAAGATTTGACTAGGCTCAAGACTATGTTTCCTGATGATTACTTGTTGATCATCAGACTTAGCCCTACACTTCAAATCTGTCAAGCAAGCGACTGAAAGGAGATTATTAGTCATACCAGGAACATACAATACCTCATGCAGCTCTAGAACTTCTCCTGCTAGCATGCGGAATGAGATAGACCCTATCCCAATCACTGAGTACTTGGCATCATCATCAAGCTCCACTTGCATGCTGGTATGCTGTTCCTTCAATCTGAAGAAGGCTTCCTTGTTCAAGTCATATGCCTCGAAGTTTTACTGTTAATATACCACTCAACACCCGAGTTTGTGTTGGTGGAAAGGCACAACACCATGGCAAAGGTTGTGTCAATCTTGGCAGTCAATTCATCTACTCTTGAAGCTTCCACACTTCTTGCAAACCGTTTCTGTTGTTAATACTTGTCCTTCCCTTTCTTCTTCTCTGAGAAGCATAGTGGCCATGCTTATTGCAATTGAAGCACTTGATATGACTCAAATCCTTCTTTTGGTGATTAGAAGACCTTGAGTCTTCTTTCTTCTTTTGACCATTCCCAAATCCTTTCTTTCCTCCCTTCCTCACCTTCTTGATGAGGGCTTGGTCTGGAACATCATCCTTAAAACTGTTTGAGACTTGTTGTAGTCTCATCTCTTCTCCAATGAAAGCATCCCACAATTGCTTGAAGTCAGGTAACTTTTTCTGACCACATAACTTTTTGAAGCCATTTAGAGAAATTTGGACTAGCTCATTATCTTTGACTTCATCACCAACTACACCAATTTGATCTCTAAGCTCTGCTAGCTTCATCAAATAGCTTGCCACTGTATTTGTCTTGCTCATGCGAGTAGTGTTGAGATTATTCCTTAGAAAGCATCACCGTGGAAACACACTTCAGTACAAGGTTCCCAAGGCATTGTATACATCTCCTTCCCATTCTTCTTGGTGGTGCAATGAGGGATCAAATGGTCCTTCACCAAGTTCAATAGGATCTGCTTTGCCTTTATTTCCTTCTTGTTGTGCTTTGTCAAATCTTTGGGATCTATGGGAGGCGTAACCTTCTTCTTCACTACCATATTATGTTTTTTCCAGGATATTCCGTGATCTTAACTTCCACGACACATAGTTGAGGATCCCTTCAATGAGTTACCCGCTTATTGTGAGTAGCCATTACTGCAACTATTCGAACAAGCTTCAATCTATGATCACTGAATCAACTAGGGTTTCACACCCCACAACCCTTCACAGGTCCATGTGTTGATTACTGACACAATTTTGCTTTGATCACTGAAGCTTGGACATACTGCCCACTGAAATCCTCCAACAACTCTCTACTCTAGACAACTAGCCTCTCCATACACGGAATCTGGAAGATTTTAGAAACCGTGCTCTAATGCCATGTTAAAAATCCCTTTACACCATGGTAAGTAGAATCTGATCCTAAAGAATCCTCAATTGGATAGATCAAAACTGAAACCCAATCAAAATTGCTGCACTTTAAATGCTAGAATCTACAATCACATACAATAGAGAAACTCTGACTGAAAAATACTCGGATCTGCTCCAAATCACATCACTGTTTTATTAATCAGAAAATAGAAGCTACAATGCTTTAGAACAATCTAAAAAGCAGTCACATTGAACGAAAAATTTAATGAATAAAACTCTTACTCTAGGCTTCTTTTATTGCTGAAGAAGAGACCCTAAAAATAGCTCAGATCTTAAAACTGGGTCCATCCCAAAATCAAATCTAATCTTTGACCTAATTTTATAATAGGGATATCTGTGCCATTAAATAGATGAAGTCAAACTTTACAAAAGCAAACTGCTAAATAAAGAACTGCTATTTTAAAACTGGAAAACAAACTACATAAAAGCAACTGCTAAATCTGGACAGCCAAGAATAGGACAGCCAAGAATACGACTGCTGTTCTCTATGACTGTACACTATGCTGAACTGCGCCCAGGTTCCACATGTGCCCTATTGGAGGAGACATTCTGAAGTACCATAATCTAACACTTGTGGCCACATTTAACAGGTCAGAAGCAGATTGAAGGCGGAACTAGACAATGGACCATCACGGAGAATGAAGTCACAACAGTCCTTCCCCTCATGTAATCAAAGATCAAGTTTTGTGACCTCTTGTCAACCTTGGCAATACTGTAGAGACAATAGGAAGAAGCTTGTTCTAGCAGGAGCAAGGCTCCACTACGGCTTCCTGTGATGAGAGAGAATGGCCTTTGGTGTCCTGTACAATCTTGATTATGTACTAGTTACCTTGGGATGATACAAGTATTTTGGGTTGGGGTGATATTGGCATGGAAGATGTTTTTGTTTGTGAAAATGGTCAAACTTAATGTCAAATCCAATGGGTTGGACCTGTCAGTCGAAAATCCTAGGTGGTAGATGAGGCTGGTAGAAAATTCAATACTATGGAAACATTTCTCATGAAGGGTACATGTATGGACTGTGTCTTGACTTGGGAAGTTGTGCTAGGTCATTTGATGGTTGAGTCTTAATGGGCTGGCTTTTACTTCTCATTTCACTAGGTAGCCGGTACGTGCCCTGCAGGGCATGGGTACAGGTACGGTATGCCTTGGGTACGGCCAGGTACGGCCAGCAGTACCTGGGTACGTCTGGGTACTTCTCAGGAAGTACCCAGACGTACCTGGGTACTGCTGGCCGTACCCAGCCGTACCTAGGCGTACCCACCAGTAAAAACAACAATTTTTTAATTTTTTTAATTTTTTTTTTTGTTTTTTATTTTAAACTTTTTGTAAAAAAAAAAAAAAACTATTTTTTGGGGTCAATAAAGGTCAATAGATGCGATTACGTAAATGATTCAACTGTGGTAAAACTTCACAGAAGTACCTAAAACAATGGCTGAAACTGCAATAGTTGAGATGCGTTTGGGTAATGTAGGATCAAAAAACACAGTGGCAGCATCTCCACTAGCAAGTAAGACTAATGCAAGAATAATAAGAGAAACCCCAAAGGAATCTGAACTGCCAGATTTGAAGGGAGCTGGTAATAGCCAGAATTCCAGTCCAGTTATGTGATTTGTTATTATTTATGTTAATAATTGGACATTGTAACATTTGGAGTTTGAACAATGTACTTGTTCGAAGTTCAATCAATGAATATCATGACAAAATGCATTGAATTATTAATACATTATTTGGCTATTTCACTTAATTATTAATTTGTTTACTCTATTCATGTATAAGGCTGAATTTTTGCTTATTTGGCTATATTTTTAATATTTTATATGTATATTGTACTGCCGTACCCAAGTGCCGTACCTGGGCCCCCAAAAAATTTGCCGTACCAGCGTACCAGATCCCCGTACCGCACTCCGCACTGCACCCCGTACGGCTACCTAGTCATTTCATATAACATTTCTTCATTTTTGTATAATGTTAATACCTCATTATTTTTTGTCTATTTGTTCGTTTGTCTGTTTGTATGAACTGAATATCCCAACCTAGACTAGACCAAGGAGCAAAAGACACGATCCGGATAATTAGTTAAGCTGATTTGTAAATGGAATGGGGATATGACGTGTCCCAAAGAGCTGAAGTCAGAGTATGTGAGATTTTTGTAATACACATTTCTGACCACATAGATATGAACATGAATGGCACATTATATATGTTTTAGTCCTGGATCAGACACTTTTGTATGATTCTTTTGCCATTGGGCGGCAATGAAGTTGAGTCATTCTTAACTCTCCTGTAAAAAAGAGTACTGAGATCCCTTTGCTAATGGTGCCAGTCTAAATATTTATCTGGTTTCCTCTGTAAGATTACTTCATTGGTCATGATTCTGGCATCTTGACAGGCTTAAAATAAAATTTCTGTCTAGTATCTTGCTTTTTAAAGATGGGTCTTGTTTTACTTCATTTTTACAGCCCCATCATTTTGTCATATGGTGACCTAGATGTTAAAAATTGTCTATCAGAAGTATCTTTTCTTCCATAAGAATTTCACCCAAGATGAAGATTATTTTTTCAAATTTAGAGTTGAATATATATGATACACAGTATATTTGATTCACATACTGTAGCCAAGCCACTGATTGTTTAATCAAAAACATTGTATTAATTTAAACAGAAAATACCGTGACCATGTAAAGGATTTATCTCGACTTGCACGCGATCTTCGCCGGACGGTTATTGTTGACAATAATCCTTTCAGTTTTTTGCTGCAACCTGTGAATGGAATACCATGTGTTCCTTTTACTGGAGCACACACAGATGACCAACAGGTATGCTTTTTTGAATACATCTGCTTATGCTTGCCTTGTCAACTGCCTTTGTAGTAGCACTATGTGATCTTACGGAACAATTTATATATTTAAAAAAATCTCATGTTGCTTGAACTCGATGTTTTCCACCTGGTCTTAAACATTCTGTTCTGTCATTTCAATGTTTTTGAATCAGCTTTTACAAGTACTCTTACCACTGCTGGAGCATCTTGCCACACAGAAAGATGTGCGCCCTGTGCTATATGAAAGATTCCACATGCCTGCATGGTTTGAAAAGCGTGGCATTCCAGCATCTGATTGGCCATCATGATATGATTTGTTTCAATACGGATTCGATTGGCCAGTTGATTTACAGTTGAGGCGTGGTATTCCAGTGATGCATGTTTATGCTGTACAGGCAATTTGAAAATTAATTCTGGGCATTGATTCTTTGCATGCTGACATGTACTTCGACTTTATGGCTGAGGATAAAAATGGCTGTCGTCTAGATTCGTATTTTTGGATCCTTATGAGATTTCATTAGGGGATGTACTTGTTCTTTCTTAAGCCCTGTTTCAATGCACAGAGTTGGCTTTATTCATGGTTTTCGATAAAAATAAGGCCTGTTTGCCAGATCATAGTCAACTTGTCTGGAACAGTTTTACATATAAGAAAGAAATGTGCCTGACAGTGCTATAAGTTTAAGGCCGAACAGAACATGAATATGTGTATATTGTTAAAACTTTTGACCTTCAAATTATTTGTTCAAATCCAGCATTATTGACATGAGATATAACATTATGCTTAATGTGGCATGATGTGCCATCCATTTTAACCAGAATATACCGTGCATGTCCAGGGGTTGTGTTGTACAAGAAATAACAATGAGCATGGATTGCGTGTTCTGTGGTCCACTTTTGTGTTTTGAAAGATTTTTTCGTTAAAATGCAAAAGCTTGAGTATGGAAAATGATGTTTAGTCTACCATCCCAGCCATTTCCTTCAGGGCGTCGGGAGTGAGGCGTTTCTTGAAGAAGCTTGATATCATCAGTGTCCTCAACTGTGTTGCAAGTGTTTTTACATTTTTGAGTGTAACATTTAAGGCTAGGTTTATTCGATTCGATGGTTTATAAGATCTTCTGTTTTAGTGGAAAATCATGTTTATCTTGGTTTTGTATGGAAACATATAACGTGTATCATATTCAATTCATCGAACTCTCAGATTGTTGTTGCTATTGTATACTTCCTGATTATTGTTAGTGGGTTCACAACAAATATTTCAATATGCAATGCTGAATCAAGACAAATGGGTACTTAAGATTCAATTTCAAACTCGAGTATGTGTATGATGATGATATTTTCACATTCACTAACCTATTAGACTGGTTGTTAAACCCATTTCCATATATACCAAGTCTAGACTATATTACAAGTCTTTATTGAACTACCAATTTCTTCTCTTTATCTGAAATCTGCAGCAATCACTTAGTGTATAAAGTAACCCATTGAACATTGTGGTTGTTAGTCTCACACAGGTTAGTTATACGTTCACAACTATTTTTGCTGCAATCTTATGACAGTTCCATGTATTTTATAAGAGGAGGAATGCCGAGCAACTTTATTATACAATAAGAATTTGGATGTCACATTCCAAGAAGAAATATGAGGGAAATGGGTTTCTTGATTGTTATTTCACACCCCAACATCGAGACGGTGTGTCGCCTTGTTGCAGCGTGGGGATATGAACTTGGATCACTTTCATACCAATGCATTCTTTTATCGTTGCACCACAACCGTTTGGATTCTGAATATGGTATTTTCGAGGTAAAGAACTACTAATAGTTCAAGGCATAAATATTATAGTTAAAAAAACTTAATTGCATTGACTGAATTTTAATACATGTAGAAAGGGCCATCAGCAATTCAAAAATATAAACAAATAAAATTCCTTGAAGGGATCTGATAATCGCGCAGTCTTATGTTTAGGGTCTAATAAGTATGTACTTATGACACAAAAGGGCCATCAATAAACAAATAAAATTACTTGAAGGGATATGATAATCGCGCAGTCTATGTTTAGGGTCTAATAAGTATGTACTTATGACACAAAAGGGCCATCAAGAAAAAAAAATATAAAGGAAGAAGGCCCTAAGCATATGAGATAATAGACAAATAAAATTATTAGGGGAAGAGATCCAATGGTGGTGCAGGCTATAATTTAGGGTCTATTAAGGTGAAAGTGCAGGATTGTCAAATAGTAAAGACATAAAGAATGACGAAGAACTCATTGAAAAAGACGAACATCTTAGCATAGATACAAGAGAAAAGATAAGACGTTTTCTTTGGCCTCGTTATCGATTCGAGGATCTTATTTGGCTTTTACAATTCCTTCTTCATCTACTAGAACAACTGGAAATGTTTCAAAAAAGGTGATGGTGAAATGGTAGACACGCGAGACTCAAAATCTCATGCTAAACAACGTGGAGGTTTGAGTCCTCTTCAAGGCATAATGATAATATTGTATCGCCCTTTCAACAAAATATTTTGATTTCTCATTTTACTATGTTCAACTTTATGTATTCCTCTATCTAGGCAATCCCTGAGCCAAATCAGATTACATGAACAATAGTTTTCTTTTCTAGAAAGGGGATAGGTGTAGAGACTCAATAGAGAGATAAAGGGACGGGACCCCATATGGATGAGATGATATGGATCACCGACTCTCTTCCGCTCGGCTCACCAGGAAGATAGGTTAGTTCCTTATTTCATTTGATTCGGTTCTTTCATACATTACATGTTTTATCATTCTCGGGTGAAACTACAATCTATCTTTCTCTATCTATCTATCCATCCATCCATCTATCTATCTATCTATCGGGAGGGCCCTCGAGATAGAGCACCCTAGGTATTCTCTACCCACCTACTGTGTTGGTTTCGTGCACACAGTGTACCCGCTTGTTGAAGGTCGCTCAACATACCAATGTTGTACTGAAAAGGTCAACCAATGGTATTATTAAAAATATATTCTTAATGCCTAAATGTTGTAAGGAGAAGGTTGGCTCTTAAGATTATTGTGTTGTTAACTATCATTTTCATTTTGCATATTCAATTGGAGGGTAGATTTTTTGTTGAAAAGATTTACAATAAAATAAATTTGGTTATAACATATTTGATTCTTTTGCATTACCCATATAGAGAGAGGGTTCGTGCTCTGCATCTTGCTATATAGATAGGGGGCTACGTTCATGCCTCACCCTCCAGATAGTCTCATTCATGAGTGGGTGATGTGTCATGTTTTGATTGGCTCTTTTGCACTATTATTGTTAAAAGTTATACTATAACAAGTCTTCATACAACTATTAGTCTCACTTTATTTTAAAATTAGTACTTTTATGAACATGTGTAATCACATATGTTTCACACAAGGATCGGATGGTGGAGCAAAGGACAACCCAATAATTTGGCTAGCAAATTATCAACTTACATAAAATGTGATGAAAAACTTAATACTTGATCCATAACACATTTGAATATGGATGTTAGTAGAATAATGTTACTACTATTTAGTGATAAATTATAGGGTATAGTACATTGTTATGAGCACAATGTGCAACAAGGCTAAGAATGAAGATTCTTGAGACAAACAATAAGAAGTGCTTTTTACTCAATTTACATAGACTTCAATTAGAAATTAGATGACCATTTAATATGAGACGTTCCAAACATGTAAGAGTATATATCCCCTAAGGGTTGAATGGTTTTTTCATAACAAAAAATAGTTACAAAAGAGGATTATGCAACAATTCAATTTTTTTGCAATAGGTTGGCGGTTTGCCTCCATGTAAGTGCGATGGTTGGACTCATGGGCATGCAAAATGGTGGAATGTACTCCCACATGGTGCAAGTTCTGCAGTACCACTTGGCATGTAGCGAAATGACACAAGCTCTCCATGTGGTGGTGGTATATTGAAAGCCCTACGTTGTATGGTGATTGGCACTCAATGAAAGCACAAGGGTGTAAGGAAGGTTTGTGGATATTGTGAGATATTGATGAAGTGTGCACGCTGTGTGGAGCAAACAAAAGTGCTTGTTAAATGCTCTTAAGAAGAGCATTGATTGACACGAATGTGCTCAAAGCATTCCCCATTTCTTTAGGAGCAATGACCCCCATCACATCTATGTAGATTGAACTTAAAGTTGTTGAAGGTTTAGCCACTTAGCATGATTAGTGTATTGATATATTTTGGTCTCTTTGAATAATTGATGTGGGCCTTGGCGGGTGTGCGTTGTTGTGATAAACAATTTGATTCTTTGGAGCATGTTGTTGCGACATCAAGAATTTAATCCTTTGGCATTGTTCTTAAGTGATTAGGATACAAAGCTAAAAGCTTTTGAGTAGTAGGCTCAAACAACGTGGTAGTTCAAGAAAAATCTGCATTCTCTTGTAACATGCAATATGGTGCAAGGATCATGGTGCGAGAGGCTTGACCTTCATATGTGGATCTTTGAAAGATTTACCTCCGAAGATGCAATTGGAATTTTATCTACCTTGAACTTGTAAGGTGTGCTATGTGTGTTGAGTCACTTGCTCTTTGTACTTTTGTTGTCAACCTAAGAGTATTTGTTAAACTTGTTGGTGAACATGTTAGATATGTTACATCCACTTCAACACTTTGTCCACATCCTTTTCATATGTACATGTGTTTCAGATAGTTTGTGGTAGCATATGTTTAGAGGTGTTGTCAACTAAAACCCAAGGGATGTTTGAAATGGACCATGCTCTATAGAACCTTGACTATTTCTATTGTAGGCATGTGGAATGTAAAGCAAATTGTTAGAGAAGTGTTTGGGTGTGCATTGTTGTACATCTACAACAAATGGATGTGTGTAGTTGACAAATTTTGTTTGCCCATTTGTCTAAATATGAAATGCTAGACAAGTCTAGTTGTGTGTCCATCATCTCCCACAAGGCATGTCAAAAATGAATGAAAAATTATGGTCTATGATCAAACCAAATGGATGTTGGCATTTTCAAAGTGAACCCAAAAATGATTGAAAAATGAGCGGGCATTGTCTTTTGTGTTGGTGCTCTTCTTGCAAACAACCATCATAGCCATTTTCAAAACCTATCAACTACAACAAATAGAATCGTTTTAATGCTTTGCTATATGTAGTCAAGTAATAGCTACATGTCCAAGGGCTTGAGGATACAACAAGGAACACAAGACTTGATGTGGTGCTCAATGTTTGTGTGCATGTGAGGGCAATAGAAGTGCTACGAAGTGGTGCTAGTTTTTTTGGTAATGCGAAAGTGTCGCATTATTTTGTGTAGTGTACCTCTAAATGAGTTTTTGGCAAGGTGGATCATCAAGAACACATGAATGTCCAAGTTTGTCGGACATATAGAGTTTGTGAATGTGTTCACCTTAGCAAGTGTTTCATAGGGTGTGCTAAGTTGCGTCTTCTAACTAGAGAGAGAATAAAACACGTTGTGGCTATATTTGTTAAGCATTGTGACAAGTGCTTGAATTGGAGGACAACTAAGGCACTCTCCCACCTTCTTTTCTTTTTGGGTTCACTTTGAAAATGATTGAAAAATGAGCGTACATTGTCTTTTGATACAAATATGTCATCCACTTTGTATCGTGCATGTTCTCCAACTTACTCTCTATACATAGGAATGCAAGCGAGTTGTGAACATAGTGAATGATTGTCTCCTTATCCAAGATGTAGTGACACCATTGTTTTATTGCTTGAATTAGGCATACAAATCTTTCATAGGTGATGTATCATTGAAATGTGTCATAGGCATGTGCTAAGTTGCGATCTTCTAAGTAGAGAGAGAATAAAAACATTGTGGCTATATTTGTTAAGCATTGTGACAAGTGCTTGAATTGGAGGACAACTAAGGCACTCTCCCACCTTCTTGTCTTTTTGGGTTCACTTTGAAAATGATTGAAAAATGAGCGTACATTGTCTTTTGATACAAATATGTCATCCACTTTGTATTGCATGTTCTCCAACTTACTCTCTATACATAGGAATGCAAGCGAGTTGTGAACATAATGAATGATTGTCTCCTTACCTAAGATGTAGTGACACCATTGTTTTATTGCTTGAATTAGGCATACAAATCTTTCATAGGTGATGTATCATTGAAATGTGTCTTTGAATGTCTTTAAATGATAGATGACCGAGTGTCCACATGTGAATTGTTGAGTACATGGTAAAATGCATCAACCTTGATCTAAAGGGGTGGGCAATGCTAGACATTGCCAAAATAGGTATTGGTGAATTTTGGATTACTTTGACCTTCTTTGGATCTACATGGATGCGTGCATGACTAATAATGTAGCCCATATATTGAAACCTCAAAGTGTCGAATGTATAATTGCCTAAGTTGGCTTGTAAATCATGTTTGCATAATGTGTCTAGGACACATGAAACCTTATCCACACGCCCTTCCAATAATTGTGAAGATGTTGGCTAGATTTTTTGCATAGCATCAAACCTAGGCAGTCATGAGATAAATCTCCCTCATTTAACCGGTGAGGCTCCCGTGTCAGATTTGTCAATATAAATGTGTTTTTATCTATCAGGGGTTTTACTTTAACCACTTAGTTCATGAACCATAACTAAGAAGTTCTGCAGCAAGTAAGCAGCTGTTTAAGAAAGGAAAAATTATAGAAGAAGAAAGTCAAGGTATTACAGAGAAGAAGTAAGGAAGATGTGCATCCCAATTAGTAGATAGCAGAGCTAATTGCATGCACATAGAAGAAACTTAATAGATTTGAACACACAGAATTATAAAGCAAAGGCAGTTCTAGATCCAGATCTAAAATAACACAAAGTTTACTTTAAAGATCTAAGATTTAAAAGCAAGAAACACAGTACGCCGTGACACAAAGTTCTCCGGAAACCTGCTTCTTTGTATTCCTCTGCAACAAGTGGCTCTCAGGGGTTCAGCACAAAGTCTAGAACACAGATTGCTTCTTACAAATTCTGATCCCTCATTAACCCGGAGGTTCTTCTCCTACTTATAGAATGTAGGAGGGAAAGTACAAATAGAAGACTCAAACTGAACTAAAGTATGAACAACAAGTAAAGATGACATTTGGCAATCATCCTCAACTAACTTCTTCTTAAGTGACACATGTATCACTTAACTAATAGAAAGGTTCCACATGACTTCAAGTAATGGTTGCAAAACCAATAACTTAGAAGTTTACAATTTCATCCGGGAACATAGAAAGTAGAAGAAGAAAGAATAGAAGAAGTCATGCCAGCTGTAACATCTACATCTTCTTCTTGTTCTGATATCTGATATACTTGTCGAACATATAATTCAACATCTTTCCATCTGTTTTAGCTACTGCTTCCTTTTCTGTCCTGAATTGCAGCAACCCTTCATTCAACACTTTGCTGCATGCTTCCACTTCTTCCAAACTTGGCCCAAATCTCGCAATGTCTGCCTGCAGTGTCACCAGCCTACTGATAGAGTTCATCGTGAAAGGCTTGGTAGCTTTATCAATTCTCTTTTGTACCATCAGAAGAGAACTTTCCAGGGAATCATGCACCTCGTTAGAAATAATCCGAACGTATGAAGTAACACCTCCATCCACTCTTTCCTCAGTGAAAGAAATGATACTGTCTGACAAATCTGATGTTCTACTCTCAAGCGCCTGCATCCTTTTCAGCAAAACTCTGCAGATCTCCAAACGGAAAGATACTGCAAACTCTAGCTGCTTCCCCTTCTCGACTGATCCATCCGGCACAATTTGTTCTGCAACCAATACATCTCCATTAGCTTGTTGATCTCGACGAAAATACTCAAAGGGTTACTCTCGCAATCGTATTCATTCCTTCTATGCTTTCTATCGTTGCTTTAGTTGATTTGCTGCATCGTTCATAACCTTTAGATGGGCTGGCACTTCCCAAGTTGCACAGAAGCTTGACGAATAATCAGATCCTTCCATTCGTCAATAGCCTTTACTTGATTGCTTGCATCTTCTATTTCGCATAAGATGATCACTCACTGCTACCGAAATGGGTGAACGGAAGGTTTAGCAGCCTTGGCTATGATCTCAAATAATTGAGATATTTTCTTCTGCAGCTCTTCTTTCTCCGCCTTTTCACTGTCAAGCCTAAGGAACAAAGCATCCAGCAACGTCTGCGTGTCCTGCTTCAATCCTTCAGTGGTAGCTTGACCGAGTGGTATTTTGGTCACCGTCACATCTTCTGCCGTGAGCTCCTCTTCTACCTTTCCTTCCGCCGGAATTGATATCTCAGCAAACTTCTCTCCCGAATCCTTGATGATCAACCTAGAAGTTGCTTTAGCAACTTTAGGCCTTCTGTCTCTTCTGCTCAGATCCTGAAGTAGCTGCAAGTCATGTTCCTCTAAGTTCATCTCTACTCTTGCTTCCGGAACCAACTGCAAAGCTAACCATTCCGAGAAATTACTTCTCGGAGAGTGAGAAGTCGCTGAGTGCACTACCATCTCCCGCTCTGCATCCTCTCCATCAGAAAGTGCCACAGTATCATGGCTGCCATCTTCTGAAACATCCAAGGACAAAGCTCTTTCGAACTCCGTCATCTGCAGCTTCAACACCTCTTCTGGAACGGGTGATGAACGAAGTGGCTGCGGAGAGAAGATGAACGTCGCTGGTTTCAATGAAGGCATGGAAGCATCCTGCTGCTGTGGTGCAATAGTTGGTGATCCTCTGGGTACTGGAGAAGTCGGAGTCAAAGCTATGGCCGTAGAAGTGGTCTTCTCTTTCTCTTGAGATCTTCTGTGTACTTTCAACTTCTCGGACCTTCTGCTGCTTTCTCCTTCATGCTTTCGCTTGAGGGAATCTCCTGTGCCGAAGTTGCCTGTGATTTGATTCATCAATGCTTCATCAAGGCAATATCCCTTCGTCAGTAACCAGTTCGAAGTATTCACCAACACAGCTCCAGATCTTTCTTCTATTGTGCTGCAGCCGCCATTGCTATCCTGCAGTATAGCTTTATCTCCTCCCATTTGATGGTAAGTGTCAAGTACCACGTTCCCATCATCTTTAAGATCCGCAGGTATCCGCGCTAGTCCAAAGTCAAATACTTGCTTTGCCGATAGCCTGCTGAAATCTTTCTTTCTAACCTCGTACTCACTTCTGCACTTCATCCAGAAATCTTCTAACGAAGGCACATGTGCGTACTCCTGGGAGATTGTCTTCCTGGCTATTCCAAATGGATCGAAATTAAGCCGCGCAGGGAAGAACTCTTGCTCATACTCGGACAACATTTGTGCTTCCATCCCTCGAGCTCTGTGAATGCTGATGCAACTGTAATATCCCACAGTGAGTGGGAAGAAGCCCGTAGACTTGTGCCGCTTCGACTGAAGGTCGTGTAACTCCACAAGTTGCTGCTTCGCTCCATGGCGATCAATCTGTCACTCGGGTACCTGGGCATCTTTATTGGTTCACCAGAAAAGCTCGTAACCCTGAGGTATGTGAAATCTGTAAACTGGATGAATACACTGCCAATCTTGGACACTGCTTCCCATGCTTCCTTGCTTACCCTGTGAGTCTTCAAGTCTTTGTCTAACCTGCAGATGAAATCGTAGAAGAAGTCATCGTTGATCACTTTGAAGTCCTTCTCGCACGCAGGTACAGTAAGCTGTGGGTAGCACTCGAAAATGGGATCCTTGGAAAGAATACCACATCTATCCAGCTTGGAAAAGACACCCTGTGAAGCTGCAGCATACACCAAGTATGAAGTCATCTTGAAGCTGAAGGTACGCTTCACGTCCGCAGGTTGCTCACCGATGTTGCTTGCTAATAATTTCGACCAATTGATTATAGAATCAACCTTGTTGATTTCAATGGTCCTGATGAAAGCATACATCCATGTCCAGGAAAGTGTAGGCATTCACTTCACCATTCAACCTGCATAGCAATTTGACGATATCATCCGCCTCCTGCACCAAATTGGATCGTGGAAGAGTTCTCGGGAACTTGGAAGGGGATCTAGGCTTCTTCATGAACCGGCTATTCATGATGCTCACACAGTCAGCTCTATGCTTTTCCCACCTACTGTCAACATCCTGAATGCTAATAGAAGTCACCACCTTTCATGCACTTTGGAATCTTGGACAATAATTGAAGAATTCTGCATCCAAACGAATTATTGTCTTTCCCGCAACATCACGCACTGATTTGGATGAAGGATGATAAGATCTAGCACACTCCATCACAAACTCTGGCAATTGGGCTGTACACGGGAAAGCTGCAGCTCGAATAATTCCACTACTTTTGACCGCACGCATGAGTGAAGTCTTTCCAGCTCTGGATCTATCAATCAAATCAGAAAGAGGTTCTGGGCCTAGATCCGTGTCTCCTATGTCTGAAAGTTTGGAAGCAATGCATGAATCCATCGTGCTCTCTTTTTCATCTCCTTTCGCCATGGCTTTGTCTATCTTTGTCTGAATAATTCTTTTTCTTCTAACTTGGCCGGATTTCTTCAATACTGGTGCAGATCTGGACAATTCTTCAGATTCGGAGGATATTTGCAATGTATTGGACATTGATAAAAACTCCTTTTCTTTTATAAAGCACCTGTAATGAGTTCCTGCAATTTATTCAGACAAAAATGGCCACCGGAGCATGAATAGTGAATTTAAATTATAAAAATCTGCACTTTTCAAGCCTGCTGCCCCAAAAATTGGTGTTTAATTTGCACATAAAGAGAGCATGAATCCTTTCAATCAACACCTGAGCTCCTGTAACACCTGTGAAAACAACTATGCAGACGAAGATCAACCTTCTCCAAAGCATGCGCCAAATCTGGAAGCTTTTAGCCTTGTTAGCACTTTGTCTGAACAAAATCCTTCCTCTAATGGGGGCGCACTTTTCCTCCTTGCTGCAATTCTTTACCTGTGAATTAAATTATTCACCCATATGGCTGCCCATGCTTATATAACCTTCACAATTCTATAATTAATAATTGCCCTAATAATTAAAGGCAATTAATTAATTAAAAATCATGCTTTTCTCTTTTAAAAATAACATGTTTAAGGACAACCATCCAATAAATTAAATTAATCCAATTTAATCCTTCACACAACACTTCACTCAAGCCCCACAGTGTGCTTTGACCATAGCCACTGAAAATAGAAATTAATTTAATGTTTTAAAGCTTCAAAAAACATTAAATAATGCCCAAATGGGGCGCACTTTTTGAGAGGAAGGGGGCAGCCACTAAATAAATTAAATTTAATTAATTTAATTCCTTTCTTTTATTCCTTCTTTGACTTTTTGACCTCCTCAAGCTTGGGCGCACTTTTTTAAGAAGAAAGATTATTAAAAATAATCAATTTAATCTTTTTAATCTATCACCAAAGGGGGCGCACTTTTTTGCACATGTAATTCTATTTTTAAGAATTTTTCCATAATGGGATTCTTTACCCTGCCAGGCAGGCACCAAAATCCCGTGATCCACTTAAGTGATTTGACTTTGACAATGGGATTCTTTACCCTGCAAGGCAGGCACTAAAATCCCATGATTTCACTTAAGTCACTTTCCTTTTATTATATCATGGGAATTTTTACCCTGCAAGGCAGGCAATAAATTCCCACCTGACTGCAGCCTCTATTTTTCCCACTGCAGCTTAAGTGACTTTTATAACACGGGAAAAAGTACCCTGCCAGGCAGGTATACAATTCCCACCCTGCCTGCGGCTTATATTTTTCCATCGCAGCTTAAATCCTTTGTTTTTCAAAAATGCGCCCATCCCCGCAGGGGCTTTTCTGTGCACGACTTCACTTTTTCCCAGTGATCCAGACCTCCGATGACGACTTCCTTTGGGCAAAATGTGCATGTATGTTTTCCAGCTGCTCCAGGCCAAAAATCGGGCTTACCCGGCAAAGGAGTTGTTCCAGAGAAATTTTACAGAAAACAGAACGGGACACCACAAAAACACGAAAAATTGCCAAAAGTTACAAATAAAGCCCAAAACTTAAAATAAGTTAAAATCCTTCTGGTACATAGGAATAATAACATATTCGCTCATAATGGAGTCAAAACAGAGTGCAAATAGCCTCATACGGGGCTCAAAATAATTAAATACAAATTTCCTACAGACAAATCCCAACTGACACGTAATAAAACAATTTTGGGCATCTGGGTATTTGGCGAAAAAGGCTAATATGGCACTTTAGGATTATTTTGACGCAATACAGGAACTTTCAGGCAATAAAAACAACAAACGACCCACTATTTTAAAAGTACGAAATTTTTTTGGATTGGGTAGTCACAGATTTCAGGGTGAAATCTGAGTGACACCAGAAGATGACTATGTCATCCAAGTAGATGATGATGGAGGAGTCAAGGGTATGAGTATGTCTTTCATTAGGCACATTGGTCAATTCGAAAGGCATAACCAACAATTCATATGATCCCTCCTTTCTTTTGAATGTTGTCTTCCAAATATTTTCTAGATGAATTGGGACTTGATGGTAACTTGACTACAAGTTGATCTTGTTGAAGTATTTTGCATCTCAAAGATGGTCGATGAAGTTTTCAATATGCATTAGTGGATACCGATTCTTCATCGCTATCTCATTCACCATGCAATAGTCGATACACATGTGCCACATGTCACATTTTTTTGTTTGGTGTGAAGACTATCGAGTCGCCACATGGAGAAGAGCTTGGCCAAATGTTGCCTTGATCAAAGGCACTTTTGGATTTGATGTTCTTCCAAATGGAAACATAGTACAATGGACTGTGTGGAAGAGGGGATCCATGAACTAGACCAATATGATGCCTTATTGTGTAATGTGTGAGAAGGCCTTTCAATTCTTTGAAAACATATCCATATTGTTTTAGTAACATGTAGATTTACTACCCATGTGATAATTATACAACATTACTCTACCAATACACACTTGCTCGATTGTGTATGTGTCCTTAGAAAAACCACGAGTAACACAAACTTCGTGCGTGACATGAGCTTGCTACATTATTTTACAAATACCAAAGTGATTTTGGTATTTAGAGGTGACTCTAGAATGTTGAAGATGAAGCCTTGGACATGGAAGGTCTATTTTTGTGGTTTAGCTTAATATATACCAGATCGAATGTGTGATCTTCTAACAAAATGGCACATACTTCTATCAAGCATATGAAATACACACCAAGGAAGAGAATGACAAGCTCTTATGCCCTACTTACTTTAGGATCACACAGAGTGTGATTTAGTGCATGAGTTGTAGGGTATTGGTCATTTGAACCTATAATAAGGATATTTTGTTGGATTACTAGTCCTTCTAGTGCCACTCCTGCAACTTATTCACTTGATTTATCTTTAAAGGCTTCATTGAATTTTTTTAATCTAAGAATGTTGCTCAAATAAACCAAAAGGAGAGAAAGGGTAGAGAGAAAAGGAAATATGCCGAGATAAACATATTTTAAATCCTTAGTGCATGATTTTGGAAATAACGTGCTTTCCTTGTTAAACCAACATCAAACCTAGTTACCACTCAAATTTTAATGCTATTGATGCATGGATTTAGAGGGAATTAGGATTAAATGAACTGCAACTCAAATTCACCATATCAATTGTTGAATGCACATCTAAATGATAAACTAAATCTGCAGAATGTTGTAGTAATTAAATTTAAATTTGCAAATGCACAATTCAAACAAATTACTAAAGGCTAATTTGTGATATATCAAACACTAAAAATCATAAACACATAACATCTATGACATAAATGGGAAACTGAAACTATGATAAACTCAAATTGCATGAGTTAATATTTAAATTGGCTTGCATTCATTTATAAAAATGACATCCCCCCATCTTTTTGAGAGTAGGAGTATACATATTTATACAATTCTTGGGACTCATTGCACCACCCCGCTCAATTAATGATTACACATAATTATGGAATATTACAAGGACAAATGGCCATAAACAAAATATCCTAACTGATTTCTGTTAGGATGATTACAATGAGAGGAAGGCCAACATGCCACTAGCAGTACAAAATATTCCTAAGGATTACATTCTTGTTTTACCACGGGCTCCTTTTGAACTGGACTAGCCTGCATGGGTCTCTCTTGAGTTGGATCACCGTGGTGTTGGAGCCTTTCTGCTGCTATCAAAGATTCTTTGCATATTTTATAGTCTTCATCGAGCTTTATGAAGTCAATTATATGCTTCCTAATGAGTTTAAGGGACTTATCTAGTAGGTTTTCTAAGAAGCTAAGACCTTACATGTAATATATTTTACGGTCTTAATTTTTCGGACATTTTCCGAGTTTGTGAGACAATTTCAATGACCTTGGCCACTTCTGTCTCATTGGCTTCTGTGATATTCCTTTGAAAATGTGTCATGAATTGGCTGAGTAGCTCGATAAATTCTGGCATGGATATCACCTCTTGATCTTCCTTGAAGACTCCTATGAGAGTTGCCTCTGAAAATAATTGATTTCCCTTGAGATCACATCATCAAGTTGGGGGTGCTGTCTACTCATGTGCTCATCCCATTCCTTCAAAGATTCTTTTGTGTAATTGGCATATGTCAATATATTCTAGTGTGACTATGATAAGATTCCTACAAATTCCTTCAATGTGACTGAGTCATGATGCTTAACATCTTATGCATGACACCCATTCAATCAATTATGGCATTTTTTTTTTCTCGGAGAAAGTTTATCCCTTCTTCCTAGCTTCAATGCTTTCTTAACGACATCATACAAACCGAGCAAGGTTTCCTCTACATCTGAAGCAATGTTTTTCGGGACCATGGCTTTGGCTTGAGTTTCTAGCTCCTTGCTTCGGTATGCACGCCTCTCACCACATCCACCGCTATATTTGCTAAGGCCTTAATGTAGGACATTGGATCTTCTTGATATTGTGCCACTTGAGAGCCCTTTGCTTTCTTTTTCTTGGTGAGGGAGAAGAGGTCTTCAGATGTTTCATGCCAAATAATGGCCTGTTGTGTGGACATTCTCTTCCTTACTACCCTTTCAAAGTATTTGTTCTTGGATTAAACTCAATGTTGATAAGGGGTTCCTCCCGAGCTTCCCAATCTGGTTGTTTCCTATGGGTGATCATGGCCTGCTCAACCCAATTTTGTTGAGGATTTGGTGTAGGAACACTTGTAGGGGTTGTCTGTTCTGGGTTCAACTTGGGCCTACTCTTCTTGGGTTGCAATATTCTTCATGGCAATGTTTTGGGTGCCGTCATCATGTGAATAAGACAAGTCATAAGCTACCAAAGTAGATTCCTCTGCTTTGGATCATGGATGATTTCTTGGACCTCTGGAATGTTCCCTGTCTCTGCTGGTTTTGGAGGAGTAGGAGAAGTTGTGCCTTAGGATTGCCTTGGTGGCTCCATATAATCAGATGCCCCTCTCCTTGTAAATTCTTTTCTAATTATTCCTCTTGGGGGAGGAATTTCCCCCATTGTCTTCATATTATGTTCAATAAGGTTGTCATCTATTTGGGTGATCTACACCCAGTCAACATCGACCTCATGAGCATATGCCAAATTGATTTTCCCCTTGAGTGATTCCAAATGATTTGCCACTCTCTTTCTTGAATCATATTGTCTCGGGGGTGTTGTGTCAAGTTGAAGGAATTTCGGTGGGTAGCTATAACTTTAAGATCATGTCACCTCTTAAATTCCCGAATACCATTATGATCGATAACGAAGGTGAGGCCTAAGCTTCTTGTCCTTGCATTTTCTAGCTATGCCATTGCAGATTTGATGAGCAATATCTTGTTCAACTAGCTTATCAGGCACATAGTATGGTAATTGCAATGGTGGTGTAAGCATTCCTTCAATCATTATCACTCGTATACCGAGGGTAAAAGAAAACAACCCCCATTTGTCTGATTGATTTAAGCACATTTACAGAGATTCTAGGCATTGGTGCTTCATACATTTATTTGTAAAGTGTGGGGTAGAAGGAAGTGCAAATGTCCTCAATATGGGCCCTAAATCTATGGGCATACATATCTAAATATAGTTAATTTACTTCCAGAGGACATGCTGGCAGCCCAAGGTCACATAAATCATGACATTTGATGACTCCACAAATCACATCAAATAGGTATGAGGCCATAAAAAATGGATTCTTGTGATCAACAAAGGAGGCCCTTTAAGAGACCAAATTAGATGTGGCAACCAGCCCTAGAGAAGGTTTGTTCTTATCAATAATTAGGGCAACAAGGGCATCCAAGCTACATCAAGCTTGGGAATGGATGTGTTTCCATATAACTGCTGTTAATTAAGGCCATGTCTCGAATATCTCGAATGAAGATGTCACTTAGATGTGTGTCATCCATATTATCAATTGGGTCATTGGCCCAACTCGTAAAATAGTGCTTATCTCGCCATGTGGCCATCCAAGTTTCTATGGTGTCGAATTGTATATAGTGTCGACTCATGAAATTTGTAATAATCTTTAAAATCATATCCAACAAAGAAAGCTAACCTATTTTACTGTTTGGGAATACAGAGCCCAATTCTTGGCCTTAACATGAATGAGAAGAAAGGAGAGAAATTTCAAACATGGGAATACCTCAAGTTTGGCTGCAATTTGATGGAGGTTGACCTTTTCAATGCCCTAAGGTCCGTGACTCTGTGCTCATTTGATCGAAATTTCTTCTTCATCCATGACATTTGCATCAAGCCTCTCCCTTTGAATGGTCGAGAAAATGGCCGAATAGTGTCGAACTTGTGGTTGAGTGCAACAAAATTGAACATAGTATCCCATAATATTTTTGTGTCTGAGTAAGAATATAAGAATGTGTCCACGTTTGAAGATCCTGGTTCTCCCGCCATTGTTGAGGATAATCAGCTTGCAAAGATACTGTAGACTTCTCTAAATAAAACCCAGTTGATAATGAGCACGAGAGAGATTAAGCTTTTACAGGGAATTCTGCAACTTGGAAACTTGGATGCATTGCCTTGGTTAAAACAATATTCTTATAAATTAGGCAATCTTTCATCTAAAATGGCGTGCTCCATATTAATGGCGCATAAGGTGTGACTTGATGTTTTTTTCCTTAAGGAATGTTGCTTTTTATATTAATTAGCCTTTTGAATGTGGGCCTTACACCTGTGTAGGCTAGGCTAAATCAGTTTGACAATTTTAACTAGCCTTTTCCGTTTTGGAACATGGAAGCCATGCATATGACATGTGGGATGCCACGTGTAATACTAGTATTGGCTTGCCTTTCTCAATTGCCGACGTGTCCTTGAATTTCTTTTACCTTTGAATTTCTCACACTTGGAAGTGTCGGTTGATTTTCTCACACTTGGAAGTGTCGGTTGATTTTCCCGGTGAAGTGCGAGGTGCAAGCTTGGAGGGATAAGTACTTGCATCTTGGTGAGCGGTCTTTTGAACATTCACACTTGGGAAGTGCAAGTTTTAAATACTCACATTTATGAGTTCTTGTTTTTGAAATTTTCACACTTGGGAAGTGTGAGCCTTTACTCTTTAAAATATTTTCCTTGGAATTTCTTGCACTTGGGAAGTGTGATCTTTCGTCCTTTAACCTATGAGAAAAATCAAACTTTAGCTAACCAAAATTCAAACTTTGAAGTGCAAGAGACTTTTGAAGTGTGAGTGCGAGAAAATCATGGAGTGCGAGTGCGAGGAAAAGAAATAACCAAGAAAGAGTTCTCACACAAAGGAAATATGAGTGCCAAAATTTTAGAAGTGTAAGTGCTTAAATATAAAATTAAGTAAAGACTTAGTTTAATTAAGTGCAAACAATAACAACTATACAATAAGGTTACCCCACCAAAGGTTTATTTTTAAACTCAAAAGTAAGTATTCCAAATGTTACCAACTTGTTTAAACCAAAGAGGGTCCCTACCTATAAAATGCAATTATTTTCAAAGGTGGGGGTGTTATGCGATAACAAATTCTAGCGACATGATGTCACCAGTGATTGTGTCCTCCATACATGAAACCGCATTAATCTTGAACTTGAATATATCTCCCTTGTTGTAGTGATTCCAAAGAGTGGTCAAGTGATGCGGTCATGATTAGGGGTCCTAGTGAAGGATGTCTTAGATTGAGTTGTCTTTATAATTACACAACAAAATTACTTAACAAAACTCATCAATGAAACCTTACATGTTATTCATCGAATAAATTACATCAAATTGAGACTGATTGACAACAATACAATCTTACATTCACGCACCGCCAACTTGGTGGCTCATTACAACACATGAAAACACAATTTCCCTTGCACGTTTATAAAGACATCAACATTGAAATTTTCCCTAGATGATCTAATCCTATAGTCTAATTTAGATAGATGCATATATATTTGTCTCTCATTACTCCTTGTAGCTACACTTCAACTAATTTCCCCAACCTAGACTTGATGCCCTTCTTTAATGTAGTGATGTGTTTATCTATCACATAATCATCTACTTACAATAGTTGGCTCAACTACATTCAACCCATAAAAATTTGGATTTTTATAGATATCAAATGGAGGCTACGGCCTAAAGGATCAATATCATAGATGAACTTGATGCATGATTGGTTGGATCAACAATTTCCATTATAATTTATGTGAATCTTTGTTGGATCTTTATGAATATTCTTTGCATTTAAAATTCTGAAGATTCACTCAACCCTTCATGCGCACATGAAAATTTGCAAGACTTGTGCTTTAATAGAGGTGTAGTAACTCTTATACTCTGCTCCTCATGCTCATATGCCGATAGTTGATCAGAAGTCTCAAAAAGGCATTCTTGAGCCAATATTTGCAAGCATTTAGATCTATTTAATAATTATGCTTTCCCAACAACAGCTTTTTTGCGTGACACATACCAACATAAAGTATTCAAGAATGGCCTGATAAAATATCATGTCTCTCTCTATAATGGGTGATCTAGAATAAGATAATGAGAGGGGCCATACTAAATATGGACACCTTAGGGTTCTAAGTTGCTAAAGACGTGGAACTCGAAGACAATATCCACACTCTATAGGATATGAAAAGTTCCAAAGCCTAGATCTAAGATAGGATAGTCATGGTAGCGGCGTCTAAATAGATCTCAATGGTAAATGGATGATAATAAGGTCGTAATCAGGTTGTAACAAGATATGGATCTTTATACTTGGGTTCTAAACATAGGAAATTTGGAAAGATCAATAGGTTGTAAAGTTCAATAGGTTGATTTATAAGGCAAGGGATGATAGATAAATAATTCAATAAATCAAGAATATGTTGCTTTAATCTAATCTATGTATGACCACATCAAGTAAACACCCAAATTTGAAATGACATGAAGAAAAAGAGAGGTTAAAGATACTTGATTACAGACACCATTTGTTCATTAACTTCCCCCAAGGGTTAACAACACCTTATGAGAGAGTTGATGTGGGGGATCAAAAACAAATAAGAGAAGACATTTGAAAACATATTGTTAAAGAATCTAAATGATGGGAAGACCATAATAAGTACAAATCATGTTCTTGAAGATCTTAAGTGCCTAATTCTCCAAGTGTAGACTCCAAAGAAGACATATATGACCAATTTCAAGACCTCTATGACTTTAAGAGTAAGTGCCATGAAACTTGATGAGTGATGATGATGTATTGGAATGAGTGCTTAGATACTAAGTATAAATAGTAAGCATGAAGGACATTTATAATTTCTACTAGCCGACAAGATCGAATGCGGTCGATACTACCAATTGTGAATTTTTAAAATATCGATAGTATCGACCATGACCTATATTGTTGGCCATGAAAAATGGAAGATAATGGGGGTCAAAAAGAGGTTATTTATTGGTGGAAAAAACTCAAGAGGTGTTGAAAGTTTGTCATGAAGAAGCTCAGTGTGTCTTTGAAAGTAGGTATGGAGGTGACTATAAGAGAGTGGTAAGGTGATGTTGTAGGGAAGCTATAAAAGATGACTATAGAGGTATGAAAGCATGTGAAATGTGATATAATTGTGCTACACATCATGGATCTCTCATAAGTTATAATCTTAACCAACCCAATGCAACCAGTGAAGGTTGCACATGACCATTTCTAGTTGCTCCCTCTCCCGCCAATGTCCCTAAGGACATTGCTGAATCCAATGTGCCATTAATTCTTGTGAAGAATAAAAGTTGGTAAAATAAAAATTAGGTGTATACATATGCCCTAATTGAATATTATTGCATGTCAAAAAAATGTACATAAAATGGTCTTGGGAAAAAGAAAATGCAACATCAAAATCAAAATAATCTGAAATAGATGTGTAGTACAAATAGTGATAATGTGTAGTACAAGAAGTGATAAAAGTATGAACTCAATTAAATCATACCTACTTGTATAATTACCTTTCGTGAGTGCATTTGTATAATGAATCACCAAAGTGTAGAAAGAGTTGGTATGGGAACCCAATTAATACATAACTGAAAAAGAGACCCTACAAAATAAGTTGGATAAATAAGCAATAAAACCTAAACTAAGGGGGAGCTTGTGAAAGGATGAGACAATAATAAGTAGGTTATATGTAAATCATACTTATGTTGGAAGTGGGTAAGGAGATTGTAAATAGGTTGGAATTGTGAGGGAAGGTGTAATCATAAAATATATAAGAATCACAACCATGAAAAATAAGTGAAATTTTGAATATTTTTGGAAAAATACATGTAATATATTGTTGGCTTTCTTTCGAGAATATGATGACAACGCTTCTTCTGAAATTGAAACCGAATTTCCGCTTTAAAGATATCATAATTTGAAGAAATCAAGATATTGTGAGAGAGTTTTAAAATTTTCAATTAAAATATATAAATAGAAAGTCAACTTACTCATATCTCACTTTGTGTTGATTTATTTTAAGAATTTTGGAGTTGTAGTTTATTTTCTTTTGATGAAATGAGAGAAAATGACCATAACATAAGATGGAAATGTAGGCGGATGAAGTGATGATTGAGGATAACATGTTGCGGTGAAACATTGAGTAGGTTTTGTTTTTGAATTAGGGAAGGGTAGTTAGCGAGAAAAGTGTTAAAGTAAGTCTTGGGGTAAATTCAGCTAGTGAAATTTTCCCAAAAGGATTCAAAATGTAGATCGTGTTGAAATGTCGGTGAGTTGGGTGCATTTTGTTTGTAAGTTTCTTTAGTGTTAGTTTTTAATAAGAATGGGAAAATTTCATAGATTTTTGCGAGATGACATTGACAATGGTAATAAAATGATGTCACAAAGTGTGGCTAATGGCATTTGATAAGATTAATATGGTTGATGTCGTATGATAAACTTAGTATGGTCGACGATATCCGGTAAACTTAGCATGGAAAATGTTGTCTCAGTAAAGATGGTTGATGCCGTCTTATAAGCTTATTATGGTTGATGCTATCTAGAGAGATGGTTGATGTCATAAGATAAACTCGATCATGATCGATACCATCTAGAAAGATGGATGATGTCATAAGATAAATTTAACATGGTTCTTTGTTTTTGTTGAATTAGTGTTTGATTGATTTTATAGTGTTAATTATTGATTTATTATGTTTTTCTATGCTAAAGACAAATGAGTGCTTTTGATTTAATATTTCTGATTCCATGGTAGATATGGGTTTGGAGGTTGGTTGATGTGGCATGGTTACTAGAATTTTTAGAGAGATTATCACCAAAAATAGGGCTCAATTGTATTTTTGGGGTTTGGAGGGATTTTGTAGATGGTATCGATCCCTTTGGATCCCGATTTGGTTTAGATGTTTATTACTACCTAGGAGTATCGCGCCAACATATTTTTATAATGTGTTGTTGGGGACATTATTGCAATGAATTTAACTTTGGAGGATGTCCATGCTATTTAGGGACTTCCTATACGGGGAGAAAACATGTTCTACAATGTTCCCAAGAGTGAAAAGGAGAGGTGGGAGATAACATGGTGGGTAACATTCTCTAATGAGTACCATCAACGATCACCGATTATCTTACTCAAAGTATCGCCTATGATTTAGGGATTCTAGATATCTAAAAAGGAAGTGATTGGGATGGTTATGATTTAGATTGTGTTACAAATCATGTGAGAGTGTCATTTTTTCATTGGTAGCTTGGAGGAAGGCTATGGAAGAGGGCATTCGGTTCATTTAGGGTACAACCATATGGGTACAAATGACCCATGATTTATATAGCTTGTGGGTGAGACAAAAAATGGATGATTGTTCCCATTATCTTATTATCTTTTTGGATATATGAACTTTTTTATATGTGCAACCCGGTGGGGATGCCATTATAGATAACAATGGATACCCCTAAGATGTTGCAATGGGAGAGAAGAGAGGCAATGAGGGCCACCATTGGGTATATATCCCAACATATAGCTCACCGAGATCGGGTGATATGAAATTTACATGTTTGATCGATGGATGTATGTCCTTCGTGACCCATAACAAAGACAACACAAGATATTATAGAGATCATCAATCATTACCATTGGTGGGTAGAGATGCATTTTTCAAATAGTGTCGTGGTATTTTATGATATTTCGTCTTATTGTGCCATTTCAGGTCAATTATATCAACATGACATGCTAGGGAGCCTTGAGGTGGAGAAGGTGAGGGATGAGAGGCCGTCATTCCATCATCGAGGCCACTCCAACATAGGCGAGTCCCAAGGAGATGAAAATGGAGGAGAGTTGAGGGAGTTACAGGGGAAGGTATAAATTATTGAGGTGGGGGACAACCCCGAGAGGGATGCCCTAATTTAAGACGAGGAGTTACAACCACCCCATGGATGGGACCGAGAGTGGAGATTTTGGTTATTGGGAGGAGGCTATTTTTCTCCTCAAGGTACATAGACCAATGATATTCTCACCAAGGATTTGGCTGTTGAGCCTTCCTTGGTTGACTGTTTTGCCCTTCTCTGGGCTGCTTTTCTCATCTTTTCTATCTGGCTTTTGAGCCCTTTTGTATATAGGGTATAGTCCCTTCAAAACTATTTGCCCTTAATAAAAAAAAAAAAGAGCAACTGAGCACAAAGGTAGGCATTGATGCTAGTACATAGGGATAAATGATGTAAATCATTTTTGTTAAGACACAACATGATAATGAGAACATTATGTTAGACAGATGGGCCGATAGGTTGGGTGTAGAGTATCGAACACTCATCGAGGTAGGGACATCTAATGAATAATATGTAAATCAAGAGATGTGCTAGTAAGGTAGGTAAAATGACATCCCATAATATCTAAGAAAGTGATTTTTGTCACTTTAAAATGCACCCTTTGGAGAATGGTGTGATAACTCTCCTTTTAATTGACAAAATGGAAACACTCCTAGGCTATGGGTGACCTGTATGTTGGAGTGAATCTCCAGAGAGGGATGGTTCCCTAGTGCAACACCTAAACTAATTCTACCTCCTAAAACTGATCGAGAAAAGGGAGAAGGAAAGGAAAGAAAAATAACTAAAAAGGAGGTGATACACCATAATGTTTTGAGAACTTCATACTTATTTGGATCACATAGATGAAGAAAAGAAGCCACACACACCATACACAAACTACAAGTAATTGAGTCAAATTGAAGGTGATTCACAAAAGGGTTTGGAATGAATTGTCACAAGATAAGAAGGGGCAACATATGGCTCCACAACAAAATCCTGCAAATAACTGTCAAACAAAATCTATGACCTACAAATTAACACAAGAGTATAAAAAGGCATGAGATATTTAACTGATAAGACAAGGATAAACAAGTATCACAAAATAAAATTAGTCAAAACAAAGTATGCACTAAATACAATTTTTTTGGCACGCTATGGGACAAGTACAAATATTTGTCAATAATTTGATGCTATTTTTGATAAACATTAGTGTTTCAGAGATTTTCATCCAAAGCATCTCGTGAATCCATCGGTTTAAAGCACATCCCGGTGGTGGATCAACAAATATTTCATGCCAAAGGTTACAACCAGATCATCTAAAAAAGGTATTCCATTTGATTTCCTTGAATTACCTTTGAATTCAACTAAGAGGAGTAGATTTTCAAGTTCTAAACCATATCTTAAAGCTCCTCCCACTCCACAAAATCCAATTCCATGCCACCATTTTCCCATGGCTCTCCAAAGAGCTCTTCAATTCTCACATTTCAATTTTACCCCCCTCCATTTGCGGCAATGGGATGATATTCTGAAATAAGATCTGAAAAGCCTTCCTCTTTTCCATGGGAATGGAGATCAATCTCCTATTGATCACATTAAAGATATAACAAACCATTGTGCCATTCACAATAGCACAAAAGATAAAATTTTCTTCAGACTTCGGTTTTATCATTCAGAGGTAAAGCAAGAGATTGGTTCAATAGGTTGGCTTCACAATCCATTTCCACATGGGATTAGCTGGGAGAACAACTATATAACTAGTTCAAGGAGAATACAAATTTCATTTCCCTCTTGGAACATCTCAACAAAATACAATGAGCTCCAATGGAGTTTATCTCTGATTTCAATATCAGATTTACAAGAACCTAACATATAATTCCTCAAGAATATAGACCCCCACAAGGTATGGCATTCTTGTAC
This sequence comes from Taxus wallichiana var. yunnanensis, assembly GCA_018340775.1. Classification (NCBI taxonomy): domain Eukaryota; kingdom Viridiplantae; phylum Streptophyta; class Pinopsida; order Cupressales; family Taxaceae; genus Taxus; species Taxus wallichiana. Next base: position 24,262,140 of record CM031243.1, on the reverse strand, counting down.
TTTTGAGATCCTTTTATGCTGATTTAGCTTTGTTAATTCAATCTCTAGGAGGCAACAATCTTCCTTAGGCTTTTGCCATTGCATCATAAGCTAAGAGGATGCTCATTCAAGATGGAAAAATAAAACCCATCTCTATTGCTACAATTCTTCCCTCACCATCTCAAATGATTCTTTCTCCTTGTGCTAAAAATGAAAAATCCATTTTTTCCTTTCGAAATCAAGGAAGATCCTTTACTTCCTTGTCCTTCATTTGATGCTCCATAGGTTTATCATGCTCAAATCACTTCCCATGCTTTGCAAAATTCCTGTCATCCAAATAGCTCTCCTAGCGATTTGGATAACTTACATACACATTCTGGCCCTAAGATATCTATTGAATAGTTGCGCGTGCTCAAAATCATTTAGCACATTCTTTCGGTCACAGTTTTATGTATGCGCCCCTTTTCCTTTTCTCCTTCCACTTCTCTCTTGTGCCCATATTTTGTGCAACCATCTTCTTCTGAGTCAGTTTCTCCCCATCCCGTGTGCCTAAATCCTTGGCCCTTCGCATGCCACACCCATTACTTTGTAATATTTGTGCCTTAACCATACATTCTTTGCTCACTTTGGTTTGATTCAACTCACCACACGCATCATGTGTGCTCCCTCTCCATGCCTTCCTCTATTTCCTCCACACATCCATATGTGCGATCATCTTTTGACATGCTTAAGTAGGCCTCGTACAACCGCATAAGGGGATGAATCCTTGCAACAAATGAATGATTGACACATAGTAGAAACGACAAATAGTTGTACATTTGACCATCATCTCAGCTAATCAACATGTGCCACGTATTTTACATACGCTGACGACTATGAAATCTTCGACGACAGCCATATCATTAGCTATAGAGCTCATATCGGTGCATACCTAGACTTGTTAGAGAGAGATTGACATCAACTATAATGACAAATTCAAAATTCAAATCTGTCGGATCTCGGTAGGTGAGAAATGGGAAAATGTCTCTCTGAACATTGATGAGCAGATCTGATTGCTCCAACCACCCAATTTGGTATGATCCACCATATTTTGTCTTCAACATGTCAAACAAGCATGGGGAAGCGTATTTCATAGATTTCAAGTGGATTTACAAACATTGAATGCTTCTTATTGGTGGTTGTGTTTCAAATTCGGGTTTTCCCTCCTTTTCCCTTCTTCCTCCATGGATTCATCTATAAATGTAAGAGCAAGGCTCATTTGTTATGTTGGATACTCTGGATCCTTACGCGTGTTGCTAAAGAATCCATATTTTTTGTATTTTTAGTTGAGACCTTCATGTTTGGCTCATGCATGTGGATATCGGCCTCCTTATCATTTTAACAATTCTATGCATTTTGGAAGTAATAGAAGCATCATTTTATGACTATTCTTTGTCCTAACATGTTTGCATTCCTTCTTCTTGCCTCTTCTCTTGAATTGTGTATTGTTGTGCTACTTCAGTCCATGCAGTTCCATATTTGATTGTGTTCCATGAGAATGATTTGGTGAATGCGTGTTTTGTTGTACTACTCGTGCCTAGCCTCCTCTCACACATTCCCTATCATTCTTTCTCGTAATGTAGTGTTCATCCCTTTTCTCGGTGCTATTACCTTTTTAGTGTAGTTTACTTCATGTTATCCTTCTTTCCCTGGTCCCTTGGCATTCTTAGCTTAGTTTCCCCTTTCAGCACTAGGAGTAACAGTAGTAGTAGAAATAGATAGAGGAACTAGCCTTCTCCAGAGATCCGTCCCAAGTTCATAAGGTCCCACAACTTAAGGATGAATCCATTTTGGTCTTAGACACCTCAGCCCTTTCAAGATTCGAGATGTAGATGCACGTTTGAGAAACCAACAGTTTCTGGCATGCCCGATGGGACTAGCATTGAAATCTCAAATTTCATATCTCTAAGTTTTGTTGTGTAAACTTAGTGTCTCGGCCTTTAAAGAGGATTATCTCAAACACACACGATGACTCCCATATTTTAAAATCCCTATTTTGACAGCTTCCGAGTGCCTTTAATGAGAAGAGTGCACACAAGAAGAAGTGTAGCAATTGAAGACTCTTTTGAATACCTCCCACTATCCCCGAGAAAAGTTCATCCTGGGAAGCTCGCGTGCACATCTCTATCTCTAGTGTGCCTCACCCAATCAACTCCTCTTGCAATTAGAAAACTTGAGTGCCCTGCAATGGCGTATCAACCACCACCTCCATTAAGAAGCTTTGCAAACTTTGATGGAGGGAGTCCCTTACTCTTGGCTATGCAACATGATATGCCCAATGGCGCACTCAAAAGTATTCCTTACTTTACTGGTGAGAATCAAGTCACCCCTCAGGAGCATATCCAGGATGTAGCAAATGTGTGTTCATTCTATTTGATCACACATAATGATGTAGCAGTTAGGTTACTTGCAGCCTCTTTCAAAGGTAAATCACTTCAATGGTATCGAGGCTTGAGACTTGGATCTATCACCAATTGGGATGAGCTGGGAACAAATCTATGTAGTTATTTTGAAGACAAGTTAGATCACCTATCCTTGGTGGAGCAATTGACAACAACAAGGAGGGCGCCCAATGAGCAGATGACTAATTTCAACATCAGATTTTAGAAGACTTGGGACAGAATTCCTCTTGTGGTGAGACCTACACCCAACATGCTTTCCTTTATTATCTGAAGGTGCTCAACAGTGACATCTTAGTTATGATCCAATCTATGGGAGGTAGGACTCTACCAACTACTTATAACATTGTAGTAAGGGTAGAAAATAGTCTCATTCAGGTGGGAAAGTTGGCTCCTAGACCGCCCATGCCCTTGTTCCCAAAAATTTCATAAGCGCCCTAACCTTCTGTGGCCCCTATTCCCATCCCTAAGCAAAGCATGCAATCAGTTGCCTCAACATCCTATTCTCCATCATGGCAAAAGGAAGATAAAGAATTGAAGGCCTTGATCAGAAATTTATCAAACAAGGTCATATCACTAGAAAAGCAGAAAACGCAAGTGTATAGAGGTGTTTCTACCAGGATCAAGGCCAAGGGAATTAGCCTTGGCGGAATCAATAAAAAAATTAGAGATACACGCCCAACTAGCAGAATGATAGGTGGTAGCCTAATGCACACTTTCCCTTGCAAGTTGTCCCTCCCGCACCTTCTCTCCTAGCACCCAAGTATGAGCCGAGAACTTATTCCGGTTCAGAACAACTTGGCACAAGAGTCAGAATGGTGCTTCCCTTTCAAAATGCCTCATGGTTAGTACCATTATGCTAATTCTCGCATGTGCCCAATCCTTCATGATCCAAAATGCTTCATCCTGTGAGCCCTCAACAAGTGCCCATGAAGCAGATAATCCGAAGATCCAGAAGTTCCTCACGGAAACCAATTTGATATTCTTTGGCGCAAAGGACTTCTGTGCAATCAACCAAGCTGCAGAAGATACAAATAGACCACGTGCCCAAGTTGTGGATAACACAAGATATAAGAAAAGAATATTAGAATCAGGCATGCAGGTCATAGTCCCAACAACACAAGCAGATCTTTAGAAGAAAAAAGAATTAGACAAGACCTCTTGTAGCAAAAGCATTCAAATCCCTATGCAGGAGGTCCCGCGTAAATCCCCCTGAAGTAACACGTGCCCATCCTTTGGTAAGCCAAGACTTTGCTCCAGCTAAAATTTAGGCTTCCGCACCTAAACAATCAAGAAGAGATGTTGTTCCCCAAATTCATAAGGTGGAGGGGCTTCCGCTCAGCATTGTTGACGAGATGAAAAAAAATAATAAACGTCCACAATGTGGAACGCATACGACCATTCCATCTCAACGGGATCTGTTGCATGAAGCTTTGGTGCAACTTCCGCACGGTGAACTGGTTATACAAAAGCCACGTGCTTCTATCAAAATATGCCAAGAAGAGGAGAAAAATTAAGTAAAATTGCTAAAACCCCACCCTTCTATATGTCCTTGATTATAGGCAAACACCTAGTGCATAACTGCTTGATTGACTCAGGCGCTAGTACTTCTGTTATGCCTAAGAAGATAGCTGATGTCTTAGGTCCGAAATATAGCCCTTTGTCTAAAGGAGTCCTACAACTTGATGGCTCAATTGTAACCACCTTAGGAGTCATCAAGGATCTTGAGTTAACCCTCCATGCATGTCCAAGCTTGATAATTACTCAAGATGTGTCAATTATTGACTTGCCTCCTTTGTTTGCCCTATGTCTATCAAGAGAATTTACTGCTAAAGTGGGTGGTTACTTGTCTTCGATTGGTCTCATATGTTACTCAAGACAAGGTATGGTACCTGGTTTACCATACAAGTTGAGCCTATATTTTCTTATCATGTAGAGCTATATGTCCTATCCCCTCTCCGAGCCAATTATCTTATCTAGGAAGAACAAGTTTTATTTCTTGAAGAGCAGTCTCTTCCACCCTCTATTCTAGACCTAGTGCTTGATGAATGGGTGGAGAGGCATCAAAAATTTGATCCCTATGCTGAAGAACTGGAAGCCTATGAAACTGGGCTTGGTACTTATTGCATTCTAGAAGAAGACACTATGCTTTCGCGTGCACTCATGAAAGAAAAAGTTCAAACTGGTCTATGGAAGTTATATTTTGATGGATCCGAAGCGGGAGCGGGAGTGGTTCTCATTTCCCTAGGGATGATAATTTCTTCTTCACACATAGGTTGCAATTTGCATGTTCTAACAATGTGGTAGAATATGAAGCGTTGGTGCATGGCTTGCTTATTGCTGAAAAGAAGAAAATTAAAGCGCTGCAGATCTTTGGGGACACATAATTGGTCATCCACCAGGTCACCAACAAATTCTAGACAAAGAATAAGCTTCTTAAAGCTTATAAACATAGAGTTTGGGACCTACTTGAGAGCTTTGATGCCCTTAATCTACAGGTAGTCCCATGCAGAATGAACAAAGAAGCTGACCAAATGGCCACGCTCGGTTCACAGTTTTCTCCTACTAAGGAATTTGTCAAAGGAAACACTTAGCACATTAAGATGGTAATCAGACCATCCATTCTAGACAATAACACCAGCTGGCAAGTGTTTAACAGTGATGCGTAGATCATCCAGTTTATCTAGAATGAAGCTAAATTTTCATCAAGTATGCAAGCTAACTTGCATGACAACTATGGTGACCAAGTAATACAACTGAAGACAAATAAGTTGCCTAAAGGGCTGGTCACCTTAGAGAAAATTTTCATCCCTGATGATGAGTTCAAGGGTGAAGAAAGATACATGTGTGTCGCGCAAGAGGATTGTTCTCCCATTACTATTACACGCGAGAAAGGAGTTGCTGCTTAGTAGGACTTGTGCACATGAAGAAAAACATGCCTTCATCTCTCTCTGCCAAAAATACAGTGACATTTTCTCATGGGAGTATGAAGACCTCAAAGGTTTTGATCCAAGTGTTTCTCAACACTCCATTGACCTTGATCCTGGCATAAAGCCCGTCAGACAGAAACGATGACCAGTAAATCCAAAGATAGAGCCCCTCATGAGAAAGGAGTTATCCAAAATCATTGAGGAAAAAATTATCTTTCCCATCAAATAATCTACTTGGGTTGCAAATCTAGTTCCAGTACGTAAGAAGAATGGTGAAATTAGAATTTTTGTTGATTTCAGAGATTTGAATAAGGCATCTCTAAAGGATCATTATCCTTTGCCTTCAATGGAGCAGATTCTACAGACTATGGCTGGCACACAAAGGTTCTCCATGCTAGATGGGTATTCGGGTTTCAACCAGATCCTGGTCAAGGAAGAGGATCAATTCAAAACAACATTTACAACCAAGTGGGGAACATATGCATACTAGAAAATGCCCTTTGGTTTGTCAAATGCAGGTGCAACATTTTAGCGTGCCATGGATATTACCTTCAAAGGTTACATCAATGAGTTCATCTTGGTTTACCTTGATGATATAACTGTCTTCTCAAAGCAGAGTGTAAATCACATGGCACACTTGGAAAAGGTCTTTGAGAGATGTAGAGAATTTTGGGTATCTCTTAACCCCAAGAAGTGTAATTTTGTGGTGGCTCAGGCAAGCTCTTGGGCCATGTGGTTTCAAAGGATGGCATTGCAATTGACCCTGAGTGTGTTTCAGCCATCCTAGCCCTTTCCTTCCTTGTCGACACGAAAAAAGGCCTTGCAGTCCTTCCTTGGCAAGATTAACTTTGTTAGGCGTTTTATCCCTAACTTTGTAGGACTGGTTTGGCCCATCACCCTTATGCTCAAGAAGGAAATTACCTTCAAATGGATAGCAGAAGGAAGAGAAAGCTTCAACAAGATCAAAAAGGAAATTTCTTGTGCACCAACACTCCTCAATCCAGATTACTCAAAGGATTTCATCCTTTATGCTTATGGTGCCGACGTAAGCATTACTTGTTGTCCGACACATGAAAATGAACAAGGACTGGAACAACAGTAATGTCTTCACCATCATGCATTTTCATGAACAAAATATCTCCTCCCCTCTTAACATCTTCAAAGCATTACTAGTTAAGAGGGAGGAGATATTGTCATTTTGACCATGTTTATTGTCGCATTATTGTTGTCTGCGCGTAGAACATGAAAAAAATATCACCCACCGACGCACGTGATTTGGATGAAGGATATGATCACATTCCTTTCCGAGGGTGCATACCCTCCCGGTTTGAATAAATAAAAGAGAAGGCATATGAGGTTGCAATCTATTCCTTATGTTTTGATTGATGGACTTCTCTTAAAAAAATCTAGATGGTGCTATTGTTAAGATGTATCAATGACACGTAGACTGAAAAAGAGTTAGCAGAATTTCATGATGGATTCTCTAGTGGACACTTCTCTGCCAAGACTACAATAATGAAGATCATAATGGCAGGTATCTTTTGAACTACCCCTTTACTGAGATGCACATAGGTGGGTCACAAAATGCATGGAATTTGCTTTCTTTGCGAGGAAAGAAAATATTGGGAGCGCTTCCACTCCGACCAATCCAAGCGAATCAACTTGCACAATGGGTTCTCGACTTCATAGGAATGATCAATCCACCTTCAAGCACTTTGGACATAAATGGGTGTTGATTTCATGATGACTTCACTAGATGGACATAAGTGTCACGCTTAAGGAATCAATCGAGGCGATTATCATTGACTTTCTCAAAGGATTAGTCACAAGGTTGGCATTCCTTAAACAATTATCTCTAATAATGCAAAGGCCTTCCTTGGTACTAAAATCACTTATTGGGCTCTATGTCCTGGGCATTTACACGAAAACCTCTTCCAACTATTACCCTCGGGAAACGGTCCTGCAGTAGAATCAACAAACAAGAACCTGATCAAAATCATGAAGCGCACAATGAACATCGGCTAGAGACAGTGGTATACAAAGGTCTTGTGAGTGCTCACGGGTAGATAGAATCACAATTAAAAAGGCAATAGGAACTTTTCCTTACAAGCTTGTCTATGACAAGGAGGTTTCCCTTCCTTTGACACTAGAACTAAATTCATTAGCACTTACTCAAGCGGTTGGAATTTGAGGCGCAAATTAGAGAGAAATTAGGATGGTAGAGCTGATTCATCTTGAAGAGCTCAGAAACTCTGCCATGATCAAGCTAGAACAACATCAACAAGTAACAAAGAAATGGTTTGAGAAAGGCTAGGCCTCAAACTTTCAAATTTGGGGACTTGGTTCTAAAATGGGATGCTGATAGAGCTAAACCAGGGCACCATTCAAAGTTTGATGCACTTTGGAGTGGCCCATACATCATTAATTCGCTAAGAAGCTAACTCTTTCAAGTTAATTCATCCGGATGGAAGCACGCGCAAATCCCAGTAAACAAGATCTATCTCAAACCCTTCCATTAGGTTTGTTGCATCATGTTGTATATATTAAAGTAGTTTCAATTCCTCCAAGTGTGCTCTGTGCACATTTTTTGTCTATACATAATTCTTTCCTCTTGCGTGCTTCTTACGCGCACTCTTTTGTTACTTCTAGAATGCAGAGCCTCTCTCGCAGCGGTTGTGAGATTCGGAATGACGGGGGTGTAAATATAATTTTCAAGAGATTACAGGGGCATTTTCATGATTAAAAAAACAAAATCCATGCCCAATGGATGCTTCAGGCTACTAGTCTCTTTCATCTAGCAGGAAGATGGCCTCGAAAGTAGCCAAAAATGTTATCTAAATAGGTCTCCTAGAAATTTGGATAACTTACATACACATTCTGTCCCTAAGATATCTATTGAAGAATTGTGCATGCTCAAAATCATTTGGCACATTATTTTGGTCACATTTTTACCTGCGCACCCCTTTTCCTTTTCTCCTTCCACTTCTCTCTTGCGCCCAATTTTTGTGCATCCACCTTCTTCTGAGTCAATGTCTCCCCATCCCCACACCTAAGTCCTTGGCCCTTCGCATGCCACACCCATTATGTTGTAATAGTTGCGCCTTAACCATACATTCTCTACTCACTAGTTTGATTCATCTCACTACACGCATTGCGCGCGTGGCGCTCTCTCGCACCTTCCTTTGTTTCCTCCATGCATCCATCTATGCCAGATCATCTTTTGACACACTTAAGTAGGAAACCTGCAACTAGATAGGGGTTGAATCCTTTGCAACAAATGAATGATTGACACGTGGTAAAAACAACAAATAGTTGTACATTTGACCATCATCTCCAATCAACACGCGCCACGTATTTTGCATACGCCGACTACTCTGACATCTTCTGACAGCCATATCATCAGCTATAGAGCTCTAGATCAGTGCACACCTAGACTTTTTAGAGAGTTTTGACATTAGCTACGGTGAAAGAAATTAAACTTTCAAATCCTGGTGGATCTGGTAGGTGAGAAATGGGAAAACATCTCTCTGAACATTGATGAGTATATTTGATTGCTCCAACCACCCAATTTGGTATGATCCACCCTCTTTTGTCTTCAACACGTCAAACAAGCATGAGGAAGCGTATTTCACAGATTTCCAAGTGGATTTACAGACATTGAATGCTTCTTATTGGTGGTTGTGTTTCAAATTCAGGTTTTCCCTCCTTTTCCCTTCTTCCTCCATGGATTCATCTATAAATGTAAGAGAAAGGCTCATTTATTATGTTGGATACTCTAGATCCTTACGCGTGTTGCTAAAGAATGCATATTTTTGTATTTTGAGTTGCGAGACCTTCATGTTTGGCTCATGCATATCGATATTGGCCTCCTTATCATTGTAATGCGTGCATTTTGGAAGTAATAGAAGCATCGTTTTGTGACTATTCTTTGTCCTAACATGTTTTCATTCCTTCTTCTTACCTCTTCTTGCATTGTGTATTGTTGTGCTACTTCATGTCCCCTAGAGTTCCATATTTGGTTGTGTTCCATGAGAATGATTCGGTGAATGCGTGTTTTGCTTTCTTGCTACTCATGTCTAGCCTCCTCTCACACATTCCCTGTCATCCTTTCTCGAAGCAGATAATGTTCATCCCTCTTTTCTCGGTGCTATCACCGTTTTAGTGTAGTTTATTTCATGTTATCCTTCTTTCCTTGGTCCCTTGGCATTCTTCTCTTAGTTTCCCCTTTCAGCACTAGGAGTAGTAGTAGTAGTAGAAATAGTTAGAGGAAACGGACTTCTCCAGAGATCTGTCCCAAGCTCGCAAGGTCCCATAACTTTGGGATGGTTCCATTGTGGTCTCAGACACCTTGGACCTTTCGAGATCCGAGATGCGGGTACACGTTTGAGCAACCAACAATTCCCTACCACCTCCACCAAGAGCATTACCCAATTTCACTAATGTTTCCGAAGCTTTGTTATTCCACATGGTGTCTCTAGCTTGTACCCAACACTTACTAAGCCTAGTTATCCTATAAGGTTGGTAGAGTGGGAGGTCTTCATGCTTTTAAGGAGAATGAGAAACCCCTTTTCTATGCTTCTTCTCCAAACAATTATACCAATGATAAAAATTGTATATCAGTGGATGATTGGTATGATTTAGATTGGGAGGATGAGAATGTAAAAACTATGCAAAAAGAGCAGTTGAATTGCAAAGAAAATCAGACATATGTGAAGGAAAGTCAAGTTAGTATTGGAAAGGAAGAGGAAGTGTTTCTAAACACTAGTGCCATCCAAAAAGTAGAGAAAGAGAAGCTTCCAAGTGAGCAAGAAATTGCATTTAAATGCACGAGATCATCATTATTCGTATGTTTAGAGCTTGTTGCATTTTTAGAATATTGTAGCGAGAAATCAAGGACATCTTCAAGAGCTGCAATTGATCAAGGAGAGATTCAAGCTATGGAAGAGGAGAGATTTTATCTTTCAATTTATTTTGAGGAAGAAGATGATGACACCATTGCAAAAGCAACCATCATGGAAAAGGTAGAGATATAAGAGAAAGAAGAGGAAGAGAAGATTCAAAGAAAGAAAGATCAACTTGTAAACAATAATTTTCGGGAAATTCTGCTAGATGATCCATCCATTGGGTCGAGTTTTAAAGGAATGAGAAATTCAAAAGATTAGGCCTTGCCCAATCAGGTATTTGTCTAGTCTAGAGCGAGCAGGAGTTGCCATAAGTTATTCTTGGTTTAGAGCATAAGAAAGAGATTCAAATTGTCAAGAATCAACCTAAAGATCTACAAAGATAGAATAAAGATCATATAATGGTATTCATTCTTCTATGGGCTGATATTTTGAGAAAATCAATGGTAGAAGCCATATCGCAATTATACCATGTAATCTAGTTTCCAAATTGATCTCATGGGCACACTTTCTAAGGAAAGGACGTTATTTCTCACAACTAGTATGTGGTTTTGTTTAAATTTCCTTTTCTATATGGTTAGTTTAGGGTAGTCTAGATTTTTAATTCAATAAGTGCCTGCATGCATTCCTAATAACCGAAACCACTAACACTTCATGTTCACGCTATAAACATGAATTCCGTAACAAGCACTACACGTACCTTTGTGAAACCAGTATTTTGACTGGTTGGCATATGTTCTTCGCCTTTGGCTTGACTGACTTCTGTAAACTGCGAATGAATCAGAAAGCTCCACACATTTGCTAATTAATGTGAATAAATAGGAAAACGCCACACCTTTCACAAATTATATCTTTGACTATTAGTTGCTAAGCTCTAACCAAAAAAATAGCTCCATTCTCTTTGCTAATTTTCTCGACTAATTTTTGGGAAATGTGAACCAATAAAAATGTCCCATGAATCCTCGGTGTCAACCTTAATTAAGAGACCCTGTCAGATTATGAAACACGAGCTAATAAAAAAGCTCCACATTTCCTTTATCTTTTAGATCTGTGACTAGGTTCTACAAAACACGAACAAATAAAAATATCCAACATATCTTTGTGTCATCCCGACCGTACCTTGTGAAAGTCAAGCCAATCAAATAGCTCCATGAATCCTTCACAAAATCATACAGCGACTACCTTCACTTATGAAACTTGGACCAATAAAAAGACCCACGCATCTCTGCGTGTCATTCCTAGACCGACAACCGCAAAATCCAAGCCAACATAAATAGCCCACGTACCTTTAGCTCTTCACTTGACTAACCACTACCAGCTACGAATGAATAAAATAGCTCCATGCATTTGCTAATTTTCTCGACTGAGTTTTGTAAAAATGTGAACCAATAAAAGGTTCCACAAACCCTATGGTGTCAATATTTCCTTTCATCGTTTGCTCTATAAGATGTCGACATGTAGCTTTGACCTCACAAACCTGCAATAGACCCAAAAACTTGTAAATTAGAGCTCATTCCCATGTGCTCAGTCTACTGAGTTAGAAAAATGAAGAGAGGCCCGGAATGGTGCCACATAGCCCTTCTGAGTCGTTGATTCACTAACACGTAGCCCTTGTCTTTCCTATTAAATGTTAAGGTCATTTGAACATCACACAATTTTTATAAAACCTGCTAATAATTTAAACTTGCTCCACGTGGATTTTTTGAATGCTAGTAGTCGATTATTTTGAAAGGAATAATTTGACGGTCGTTTTAACGTATTTTTCTCTTAAAATGGCTAAGTCCATTTTAAAATACTGAAATGTACTCTGTCATTCGATTCTTCTTCCCTCAATGTTTCAATAGAACCTTTGCAATTATAATCCTCAGCTCATGAAAAACATTCATAATTCATTCCCAGGAACTTATTTTTCTCAAATGGTTGAGTGTAAGTTAGCTGAATTTAAGCCAAGGGAAAAATTGGGATAACAGATTGGCTACCTGTGGGAATTTTACTGATAAATTAAATGATTATTAGCCTTCTACATAGCCTCCATTGGGTAAGGAGTCATGTACTAAAAGCCGCAACCTACTTGCAGAATCGTGAGAAAACGAAAATACCTTCCCAACAAGAAAACACGTGCATGCAAGCACTTATTAAAAAAAAACTAAAAATATAAGAAAACTGGAAATGCGATGTGCATGCAAGCACTTATTGAATTGAAAATCTAGACTACCCTAAACTAACTAGATAGAAAAGGAAATTTAAACAAAACCACATACTGGTTGTGAGAAATAACTTCCTTTCCTTAGAAAGTGTGCCCATGAGATCAATTTGGAAACTAGATTACATGGTATAATTGCGAGTATATGGCTTCTACCATTGATTTTCTCAAAATATCAGCCCATAGAAGAATGAATACCATTATATGATCTTTATTCTATCTTTGTAGATCTTTAGGTTGATTCTTGACAATTTGAACCTCTTTCTTATGCTCTAAACCAAGAATAACCGATGGCAACTCCTGCATTCGGCTCTAGACTAGACAAATACGATTAGGCAAGGCCTAATCTTTTGAATTTCTCATTCCTTTAAAACTCGACCCAATGGATGGATCATCTAGCAGAATTTCTGAAAATTATTGTTTACAAGTTGATCTTTCTTTCTTTGAATCTTCTCTTGCTCTTCTTTCTCTTATATCTCTACCTTTTCCATGATGGTTGCTTTTGCAATGATGGCATCATCTTCTTCCTCAAAATAAATTGAAAGATAAAATCTCTCCTCTTCCATAGCTTGAATCTCTCCTTGAACAATGCAGCTCTTGAAGATGTCCTTGATTTCTCGCTACAATAATATAAAAATGCAACAAGCTCTAAACATGCGAGAATAATGATGATCGTGCATTCAAATGCAATTTCTTGCTCACTTGGAAGCTTCTCTTTCTCTACTTTTTGGATGGCACTAGTGTTTAGAAACACTTCCTCTTCCTTTCCAATACTCACCCAATTGTCCTTCACATATGTCTTATTTTCTTTACAATTCAAATCCTCTTTTTGCATAGTTTTTACATTCTCATCCTCCCAATCTCAATCATACCAATCATCCACTGATATACAATTTTTATCATTGGTATAATTGTTTGGAGAAGAAGCATAGAAAAGGGGTTGCTCCTTCTCCTTAAAAGCATAGAAGACCTCCCACTCTACCAACCTTATAGGATAACTAGGCTTAGTAAGTGTTGGGTAGAAGCTAGAGACACCATGTGGAATACCACAGCTTTTGGAAACATTAGTGAAATTGGGTAATGCTCTTGGTGGAGGTGGTAGGGAATTGTTGGTTGCTCAAACGTGTACCCGCATCTCGGATCTCAAAAGGACCAAGGTGTCTGAGACCACAATGGAACCATCCCAAAGTTATGGGACCTTGCGAGCTTGGGACGGATCTCCAGAGAAGTCCGGTTCCTCTAACTATTTCTCTGCCATCTGCTACTCCTAGTGCTGAAAGGGGAAACTAAGATAAGAATGCCAAGGGACCAAGGAAAGAAGGATAACATGAAATAAACTACACTAAAACGGTGATAGCACCAGAAAAGAGGGATGAACATTATCTGTTATGAGAAAGGATGACAGGGGGAATGTGTGAGTGGAGGCTAGACACGAGTAGCAAAGCAAAACACGCATTCACCAAATTGTTCTCATGGAACACAACCAAATATGGAACTCTAGGGGACATGAAGTAGCACAACAATACACAATGCAAGAAGAGGTAAGAAGAAGGAATGAAAACATGTTAGGACAAAGAATAGTCACAAAACGATGCTTCTATTACTTCCAAAAATGCACAGAATTGTTACAATGATAAGGAGGCCAATATCGATATGCATGAGCCAAACATGAAGGTCTGCAACTCAAAATACAAAAATTATGCATTCTTTAGCAACACGCGTAAGGATCTAGAGTATCCAACATAACAAATGAGCCTTTCTCTTACATTTATAGATGAATCCATGGAAGAAGAAGGGAAAAGGAGGGAAAACCTGAATTTGAAACACAACCACCAACAAGAAGCATTTAATGTCTGTAAATCCACTTGGAAATATGTGAAATACACTTCCTCATGCCTGTTTGACGTGTTGAAGACAAAAGAGGGTGGATCATACCAAATTGGGTGGTTGGAGCAATCAAATATACTCATCAATGTTCAAGAGAGATGTTTTCCCATTTCTCACCTACCAGATCCACCAGGATTTGAATTTTTAATTTCTTTCACTGTAGCTGATGTCAAAAACTCTCTAAAAAGTCTAGGTGTGCACCGATCTGAGCTCTATAGCTGATGATATGGCTGTCAGAAGATGTCAGAGTAGTCGGCGTATGCAAAATACGTGGCGCGTGTTGATTGGCTGAGATGATGGTCAAATGTACAACTATTTGTTGTTTTTACCACGTGTCAATCATTCATTTGTTGCAAGGATTCAACCCCCTATCTAGTTGCAGGTTTCCTACTTAAGTGTGTCAAAAGATGATCTGGCATAGATGGATGCATGGAGGAAACAAAGGAAGGTGCAGAGAGAGCGCACGCGCAATGCGTGTAGTGAGATGAATCAAACTAGTGAGTAGAGAATGTATGGTTAAGGCGCAACTATTACAACATAATGGGTGTGGCATGCGAAGGGCCAAGGACTTAGGCGTGCGGGATGGGGAGACACTGACTCAGAAGAAGGTGGATGCACAAAAATTGGGCGCAAGAGAGAAGTGGAAGGAGAAAAGGAAAAGGGGTGCGCGGGTAAAAATGTGACCAAAATAATGTGCCAAATGATTTTGAGCATGCACAATTCTTCAATAGATATCTTAGGGACAGAATGTGTATGTAAGTTATCCAAATTGCTAGGAGAGCTATTTAGATAACAGTTTTGGTGACTTTCGAGGCCATCTTCCTGCTAGATGAAAGAGACCAGTAGCCTGAAGCATCCATTGGGCATGGATTCTGTTTTTTTAATCATGAAAATGCCCCGTAATCTCTTGAAAATTATATTTACACCTGTTTCGAATCTCACAATCACGAGAGAGAGGCTCTGCATTCTAGAAGTAACAAAAGAGTGCGCGTAAGAAGCACACAAGAGGAAAGAATTATGTATAGACAAAAAATGTGCACAGAGAGCACACTTGGAGGAATTGAAACTACTTTAATATATACAACATGATGCAACAAACCTAATCAAAGGGTTTGAGATAGATCTTGTTTACTGGGATTTGCAGCGTGCTTCCATCCAGATGAATTAACTTGAAAGAGTTAGCTTCTTTGCAGGAATTAATGATGTATGGGCCACTCCAAAGTGCATCAAACTTTGAATGGTGCCCTGGTTTAGCTCTATCAGCATCCCATTTTAGAACCAAGTCCCAAATTTGAAAGTTTTAGGCCTAGCCTTTCTGTCAAACCATTTCTTTGTTACTTGTTGATGTTGTTCTAGCTTGATCATGGCAGAGTTTCTGAGCTCTCCAAGATGAATCAGCTCTACCATCCTAATTTCTCTCTAATTTGCGCCCTCAAATTCCAACTGCTGAGTAAGTGCTAATGAATTTAGTTCTAGTGTGAAAGGAAGGGAAACCTCCTTGTCATAGACAATCTTGTAAGGCAAAGTTCCTATTGCCTTTTTTACTGTGATTCTATCTACCCAGAGCACGCGCAAGACCTTTGTATACCACTGTCTTTAGCTGATGTTCATTGTGCGCTTCATGATTTTGATCAGGTTCTTGTTTGTTGATTCTACTAGACCGTTGCCCTGAGGGTAATAGTTGGAAGAGGTTTTCAGGTAAATGCCCAGACATAGAGCCCAATAAGTGATTTTAGTACCAAGGAAGGCCTTTGCATTATTAGAGATAATTGTTTAAGGAATGCCAAACCTTGTGACTAATCCTTTGAGAAAGTCAATGATAACTACCTCAGTTGATTCCTTAAGCGTGACAGCTTATGTCCATCTAGTGAAGTGATCTGTAGCTGTCAACACCCATTTATGTCCAGTGCTTGAAGGTGGATTGATCATTCCTATGAAGTCGAGAACCCATTGTGCAAGTTGATTCGCTTGGATTGGTCGGAGTGGAAGTGCTCCCAATATTTTCTTTCTTGCAAAGAAAGCACATTCCTGCATTTTTGACCCACCTATGTGCATCTGCAAACAGGGTAGGCCAAAAGATACCTACCATTATGATCTTCATTGTTGTAGTCTTGGCAGAGAAGTGTCCACTAGAGAATCCATCATGAAATTCTGCTAACACTTTTTCAGTCTACATGTCGTTGATACATCTTAACTAGTGCACCATCTAGATTTCTTTTGAAGAGAAGTCCATCAATCAAAACATAAGGAATAGATTGCAACCTCATATGCCTTCTCTTTTATTTATTCAAACCGGGAGGGTATGCACCCTCGAAAGGAATGTGATCATATCCTTCATCCAGTCACGTGCGTCGGGGTGATATTTTGTTCATGTTCTACGCAGGACAACAATAATGCTGATAATAAACATGGTCAAAACGACCATCTCAACTCATGTCGGGGGTGAGGTGAGGAGTGTGAAGAAAAAGATGCACATGACAATGGGATCACCACTTATGGGAGAAGGTAAGAAATCCAAGGAGCTTGTGAGATTATGTGTGAAACAAATAATACTGCTAAAGAGATCCATGGTGATCTCAAAAGGAGACATGTAAAGAGGCGTGTAAAAGAAAAAGAGCACATGAGTTGGGGAGATTGCAGAAGTAATTTAATAATTTTAGGAAGCTAAGATTGATAGAGGATGACACTGATTGACCCTAGGTTGCCTCTAAGGAAACATTTGTAGAACAACTAAGGAGAAGAGTTTCTAAAGTAGGAAAAAAAAACACCAAAAGGGGAAGATGTCAGCAGAGATCTCAAAATGGAGTATGAAAAAGGAGGCTCAGAAGATGCAGCACAAAGAAGGTGCAAGAAAATGTGGTGAGGAAAAAAACTCAAAAAAACAAATGTACAAGGAACAAATAAGTGAAGGTTCATAGAAGAAAGGTGACCAAGAAGTAGAGGAGGAGCGTTGGAGAGGTCCAAGGAAGGAAGGGTGAAGATAATAAGCTACATGTAAAGCAAGAGAACATAAAGAGGAAGAGTCCAACAATAGAGAAGACCAACAAATAAAACAAGGGAAAGAATAAACTCGTGTAGAGGAAAGATGGTGGTGAGTGAAAACTCACAAAATAGAAGGCTCATTAGAGAATCCTTAGGGAGAGGAAAATGGTTAAAGGAAAGAAATAATTGCAAGAAGGAGGGGTAGGAAAGGAATCACACTAAGTCAGAAATTATTCAACAAGACAAATGTTACAAAAGAGTGGAGAGGATTTTTTTGGAGAAGATGGACGGTCAAAGAAAAGAAAGTATGAATTCTATATGAAGGAGATGAAGGAGAGCATAGAATATCGGGAAGAAATTTTAGCAGAGGAACCAAGAAAAGGAATTTCGAAGTAAGTCGATACTTGTGCAAAAGGAGAGTGAGCAAAAAATTGTGAGGGTCCAAGAAAGAAGATCCATCTAGTAAATAAGGGATTGTGAGGAGCAAGATCTCACATAGGCGCATGAGATCACATAGGAGAGTCACCAGGAAGTGACCAAAGACTGAAGGAGGCACAAGAAGAAGTGAAAGGAAATGAGGATGGATCACTAGGTGAATGAGCTTGGAATATCTTCTTGCATAGTCTATAGGGTGATCCTATCACTCACTGGAACCGCTTAAGGAGGACCTCAAGTTTAAAGTACCCTGGGTGTTGGATGTAAGGGAATCCTAGGACTTGAGAAAACCTGCTTTGAAGGAGGATGTGCATAAGAGTTAGAAATTACACAAAGAAAGGAAGCAACAATGTGTAAGAATGAGGATAATGAGCCACTAAGGAAGGATAGGAGGAGGGCCATGAGAGAAAGTGACAAGAAATAAAAGAGAATGAAGCGTGACCTAAAACTACATGAAGGAAAAGCATGTGTGAAAGAAATGCACAAATAATGAAGAATGAAACACAAAATTTCAGTGCATTAAGGAGAAGGAAAGTTTCCATGTGGAAAATGGTAAGAAACAAGGTGCAAGAGTGGGGAGCCTAAAGCACACGAAAAGAAATGGAAGAACACGTAAAGAGAAATTCATAGTGCACATAGAAATAAAATCCCATAGGTAGAATGGGTATAAGTATGTGAGGAAGGAAAAACGTGCAAGTGAGTGGAGGTGCCAAATAATAGGGAGATATGCTTGAAACAATATGGGGCACAACCAAAAGAAATGGAACCAACGGAAGTGCACATGATGAGGGTGTACTAGAGAAGAGAAAAACTTTCATGATAGCCATGAATAGAATCAAAGCACGCTGGAAAATGTTATGGTGCACAAAGAAATTAATGAACAAAAGAGAAGTTTCCTAGAGTAGTGACCAAAGGTGAAGAGGTGCAAAGGAGTGCATGTAGGAGCACATATCGAGGGATGATAAAGTAAACACAAAGAATTTTGAGAAGTATGGAACATGGGAAAGAAGAAGGTGTGGGGGATAAGGAGAAGTGCACAAAGATCTTGGAGGAGCCAAAGTAAAGGGTAAGGGTGTGGTAAATGTGTAGAGGATGAGGCTAGAGGTGATAAGACATGGTGATTTCTAGCAGAAAATGAAATACAATAATAGATCTGCATGGTCACATAGGTGATAGTGACTAAACGATGAAGTAGTTGATAAGGTGAATCCAACCACTAGGTGATGTGACAGAAAATATTTTTCAAGAGAAGATCACATGAATAAAAGAATTAAAGAAGATAAATTCAAATTTGAAGTCCGAGCAAGGAAAATCGAGCATGTGCAACTACAAAATGGAAGAGAGACATTGAGTTGTTGTGGTTGGGGAAGTTGAGGAGTCTATGTGGGGACGAAGGTTGTAAGGTCAACTAAAGGAGAGGGACCAAGAGATAAAAGGTTGGAATCCACCTTAAAGACAAATGAAAGGAGTTGATCTGGCTAGCCCTAGGAGGCACCAATGTTTGTAAAACCTTACAAGAGGGTCTATTTTAGATTCCGTAAAGGATGTATTTTTATGAAAATTAAACATAAACAGTTTCAATCCACTATGTTGACTCTATAAATTCTAGGTTAAGGAGCACCTAGTAGATGTCCGTCGCTATCATGAAAGGGTGTCATGATGAAGGTATCTCTATGTTGAAATTAGGTATGGAGATAATTATAAGAGGATGGTATGGTGATGTCATAGGGAGGTTAAAAAGACAATTGTAGAGGTATGAACACATGTGAAATGTGATTTAACCAAGCTACACATCAAGGATATCTCATAAGAACCATTAATACCTAGCCAATTGATCATCCTCTTGTAAATTATTTTTGTACTCGCATCCTCCAACATTATTGTATGGATTTCCTTTGTTATCCTATATTATCCTTTCACTAAGCTTCTTCACTCCTTTGTGCATGTTATGTCTATCTTTCCATGCATAATTCCTTGTTGTGTCATGACACATGTTTTTCGTTCATCCTTGGCGAAATAATTTTTACAAAGAAAAATTAGCCAATTTTCACCAACTCTCTAGGAATATGTCCCTCTTGCTTGTGAAAGGGGAGGATTTATTTATTGAATGCAGATAAAACAAATATTTTGGGTGGCCAATAGGCTTGGGATCACACAGCACACTCAATTGAACTGCGACAAATTTTTGCACCTAGTGCAAGGTAAGAATTTGTTTAAGGGGTGAGATAATAGGAGTGAGAACTTTGAGAGAGGGGTTGATATTGTAAATAAGCTCATGAATTTTTTTACAAGTTTTAACCACAATTTATCCACACACAATTAGAAGAAAACAACTTTGTTTACAATGGCAAGACATAATGAATCATGAACACAAAATTTCATTTATCCATTCATCAAAGGCTCTAACACCCTTCTTGGTTATACAATATTGTCATACACACAAAGATGTAAAATAGATATAGAGGAAATATATGGAAAATAAATAGAAGAATGCCATCTATTGCTTGTTTCTTTGTAGTGCACTAACTATTAGATACCTAGAGAATAAAAAATTGAAAACCCTTTGGAATGAGGGAGTCATACAATATATTGATTTTTGGAATGAATCTTAGCCTACCCCCACATGAATTTTAACTAACCTTTACAACTTGTGACCTTTCGTATCCCTAGGAAAGAAAGTGAGTCCCTTTTATTAATTAGAGGAAACTCATTACAATGTTTAACTATAGGTCACATTTAAATGAATAAGATGAAAAGTGAAAAGTAAACCCTTAACGAAGGAATAGAACATGAGAGAATAGAAGAAGGGGATGGGAAAGAGAGAAGAGTGGAGATAGATAGTATGAAAGAGGCTATTGCATTTTCTCATGAAGATCCACTTTCGACGGACTCTACGGGAGAGTGATCCTTGAAAGATCCCGATTCCTTGAACTCTTTGCTGAAATGAGTCGCTGCGGGTGTAACCTTCCCGCTTGAGGAATGTGTATGAACCTTAGAGATTTAAGATAATTCTCGAAGTACTATTGATACTTTTACATTTTGTGAACTAGGTTTGATGCTCCTTTGCAATGTTGGAAATAACACATATGATCTCTACAAGAAATTCCAAGGTGTCTTCATTGTAAGAGAAAGGGTCTCTCACCTCTTTTTTAAATAGTTATTTGAATGGCTTCAAGGGATCATTCACCGAGATGTTTTCATTTACCGTAGGTACTCCAGACTTCGACACTTCCTTGTTGATGTATGTCTACATATTCGAAGTGAGCTCATCACATGAATCCAACTCATAAAGAGCATCATTCAACATCTCATATATAACAACTATAGTTTGGGACCAAATTGGAGACATGTTTTCAGATACAGAGTTGAATACATTTCGCCTATCAATAAAAAAGAATTTATTTTTCTCATCTCAAAGTCACCAAAGTGGAAATACCTAATCCCAATTCTCCATTTCCTTCTCAATCTCATATCTATTCATATTCACTTTTGTAGCGGCGGCAAGCATGAATTCAAAAAGTGAAAGGATTTATGGAAGCAAGGTCCTACCTTTCTCAAGGATTTTTCTCACCAAATTATCATTGGATCTGCCTTGCATTATGTATCCATATGTCCTCTTGATTGATTATTGATCAAATCTCTTTTTGGTTAGAGTGACTTCTTCAGTTGGGAGAGATGGGATGACATTAGGATGCATGAAGGATAGAACATATGAAGTGAGAGTTCTCATGAGTTCTTCCAATTGTTCAATATTATCCTTATACTCCTCATTTCTAGCAAGAAGGTGAGTGGAATCTTCTTTAAATAGATGAGAATATCCTTTGTGTGTTGCTGGTCCTAGAGAAATTTTGGTCATTTCATAGTCAGATGGGGTCCTCTCACCAATGGAATTTACCACCTTAGGTTGGGATAATTCCACATACTAATTTCTAGAGGCACCACTAAAGAAGAGGGAATTAATTTGAGTTACCTTACCTTGCCTTGATTTCACCATCTTCAACATAAGTTGAAAATATGGCACCACTACCTTTTTCGTTATTGGAGTCTCTCCTTTGATAATTTCCTATACCCATGGGAAGACCTCCATTGTTTGGAGTTCGACACTGGGCATGATTGTAGTTTGTGCTCGGTGTGTAAGAGGGTACATCTTGCATTTTCTAAGTTGGCTTAGCCACAAAGGAGGAGATGTTTGGAGACTAATGAGGGATTGGTGGATGAGAAGGATCTATTTCTTCTTTCTATAGATATTATACAATGTCTTGAATGATTCTTAATTTCTTGTGTAACCTCTCGAAGTGGGGAAATTTAGTTTCCATTGATTTTATCTTAGAGGCTCGCCTGAGCGAGTAGAGCTTGTGGTCCTCTTGATTGTATTCACATAATAAACATGAGATGCCTATCTTACGAGAGCCTGAAGACCACCTGATTTAATGAGCAAAGCCCTCTTATTCTTGAACCATTCCTTAGACCTTGATTACCATTTCATTTCTTTCTTTAATATCCTTGACTCATGAATGTTCCACAAGATCTAAGGGAGGGGTGAGGCCTTCATTGCTTGGTATTCAGGATCATACAATTCATTCCCATCATCTTCTATACCATCCAAGAACTAATCAAATCTGAATTGTCTCATTCAGATGATGGTAATTCTCATGTGATCTCATTTTTTTACCTCAAAATCATCCCAACAATTGACCCAGTAATCCTCAATTTGGGGAACATGGTGCAAATCAGGAAGATGAAAGGTCTCAAGGTTTCTTTGAATGTCAAAATATTCCCTAGGTGTATATGAATAGAGGTTCAAGGGGGAAAATGAAGCTTCAAGATTCAAGGCATCATTGACATTCTTACATGAGAATATTCCAAGAGAGATAGGAAATGACACACCTTTCTTCTTATGGTTTCTGAGTTTTCCATTGACATGGGAAAGATGTCTGCATAGCTCAAACATCACAATCTTATCACTAAGGTATCTTAGGAGCTTGTGAGGAGTGAGGTCAAACCCTAAAACTTTGATATATGAGAAGGTTGAGAATTGAGTGAAATAGGACCCATATCTCTCAATCAATGCTGCGGCTTGAGAAGACAATCTCAACTCAAGGTTACCTTCCAAAAACCGTATGATGAACATGGTGAATGCATCATTCACCCTTGAAAAATGATGATTTATTTATTTGAGAGTTATTTTTCGGTACATAAGTGGGGGCCATTTGATAAATTTTTGAGAAAGAGTTAGGCCTTTGAATGGTCTTGTACTTGTGAGAGCGTATACCGTATATGATGTCATTATGAACTTTTGGTGACTTGCAACTAAAACAATTGATGGTGGATGTTGTCACTTATGATTTATCCCCAATCAATCATCTGAGTTCCTTCGATGAAAATGAGGATGAATTATGCCATCCAATATTGAAAATATCTTATGGCCTCTTTTTCCATTACTATACTCACTAGAATTATTGCATTAGAATAGCCTTCGTGAAACTCACACGGACATAGATGTTGGTACATGAGACCGATTCCTCCCTTGTTTTAACCATGATCCCAGTGAAAGGCCTTGGAGATATGATTTAGTCTTTGATCATTTGCTACATGTAAACTCCTTTGTGAATATTACCATGTTTTTACCTGTTGGGATTTGCATAAATTGTGAAATGCCCTTCGGGGTGAGCACTGAAAGTATGGAATTTTCCTTTGTTCTTATGATCCTTGATTGTGGATCATATTGCTGAGCACATGATAGCACCAATTTAGTCCATTGAAAAAACACAGGATGACCTCTTGTAACATATAATCTGCTTGTGAAAATTTTATCTTCAACTGGTTCCCTTGGGTCTCTGAGCATCCGACTCTTCAGGTCTTCTAAGTACTTGTGAGAAATATCACTATCACCCACACTTGGATATTATGAAGCCATGGTTGAAATAGGTTCTAGAAAAAATAATTTGAAATTCATGTTTGCAAAAATTAGAAAGATGAGAGAAAATGAAACCAATAACAAATTTCTGCACTTGAATCCGAAACTTTATATTTTTAGTAGGGAGGGTTTAGGAGCTTCTTTTTAGGAAATTTTTCTTTTTTTCTCAAATTTAATTTTTGAAGCTCCTAACATAATAATAATACATTCATTGATGTTGTTTTATTGTTTTTGGAAATTTTATATTTTTAGTAATTTGTTTTTTATGTTTTTTTTGGGAAAACTACTTTTTGCTCAAATTGCCTGATTTGCCTAGTTTTCCATTTTCACTTTTTTTTATTGTTCTAAGCAGGGAGATCTTACAATTTTACAAGGGTTTATATTTTTAGTAAGTGGAAGCATAAAAAACCTGCTATTTTTAGAATGTGTACTTACCAAAGGTGTCTGTTTGGAACAAAAATACCCTCATCGATTTAGTTTGTCCTCAGGATCCCGTGCTCTAAATTTCACAGTGATCCGTATGTTGGAAATTTTTAAAAATAAAAAATCAACTTATAGGGAAAGGGTTATAAGTTTGATGCTATTAAAAATCTAGGGAATCATCAAGTTTGAAATAACATTCTTCTTGAAGGCACCTTGGATGATGATCTACTCGAGAAAATTTCGTTGGAATCTACTTTTAGACTTGGAAGTTATGAATAAATCTCTGTTTTCATGTTCATGGATGCCTTGGAAAAATTTGGGCAGAATGTTTGGTTTTTTTGCAGGTATTTTGAGGTTTAATGGCTTCAAAAATGGAAGCAAGGTAGAACTAGGTGAAGAAATAATCTTGACAATAAGTTATTTTATTTTTTAAGTTACTGCAGACAACTATTTTTGTTAACGGGTGAGAAATCATCTTTTGTTTTAAAGTTAGAGTTTTTAAAGATTGAGTATTGCATGAATGTTTTTCCCCTCTACCCCTTGGGAACTGGGACAATAAAATCATCCTAAATAAGATCACGACAAGTGTCATTGCAAGGTGTACGATGGGAGAGATGGAGAAAACCCGCCTTACACACTGGGAGCCGTAGGTGCCCTACATGGAGAACTTGAGGAGTGGATTGGATGGGGAAAATTTTGTGTCCAATTTTTCCCATTTGGAATGGGGATAATAAAATGCACCTTGACCAGATGATGACAAGTGTCACTACACGGTGTGAGAAGAGACATACTAGTTTAACCGATAAGTACTTCGTCTGGGCCGAATTTGGGTCATATGGAGGACTAGAGATGAGGGTTGATGTGGGGTGAATTTTTATGTCCCCTATTTCCCTTGGGAAATAGAAAATAGGGACATAAAATTGCACCACGAACCCTGAAGGTGACATGTGTCACCCCCAAAAATGACTATCTATGAGAAGCGTACCTCGCATAAGAGAGAACTTGTTGAAGTAATTCCTGGAGCTCCAAATGGTATTTTCACATGAAGTTTTATATGATTTTTACTCCCAAGAACATTTAAAGAAAAATGGGATAGGTTTTAGACTTATTTTAATCTTTCATCTTAAAAAAATTCCCCTTTTTCTTCAGGACAACAGGTGTGTCTGCCAAGATTGAGCTTCCTTGAGAAACCATCAGGTCTTGTGAAAGATGTGATGATTCCAACATGTAGATAATTCCTCAATATTTACAATTCCTATTTTTTTCTTCCAAATACTTATGTAGCTCCCGGAATCCTTTGAAGAAGCTCATGTACTAATTTTGACTACACAGTCCATACACTTGAAAAACCCGTTTTTGCACAATCTGTCCCTAAACCTCCAAAAATTACCTAAATATACCTAAATAAATTCCAAAATATTCATGACTATCCAATACCACCTAAAAATTATTATGTTATTTTAGATCCTTCCAAGAGGGTACACACCTACCTTAAAATGGCCAAAATGGCTTTTCTAGGCCTACTGAAAGACTAGTCTTCAGAGGCACTTTATTGAATGAGATGAATGACCATGTAACAAAATTTAAAACACCAAGACAAATTTTTTAAACACATTGGGAGGACTTGCAAGGTTATAATGAGCATAATACATATGAAAAATTAATCTGGAGAGGGGTTCAAGGGGATCTTCAAGAAAATTTCAACATTTGGGCTTAGTTGTTATGGTTCAAGTTTGAATTTTGGACTTGTAAAAATTCATGACAACAATCATGCAAGATCTTCTCTCTCTTACTCATAACCAAATGAATTTTGCATGCCCTCTACGTTCTCCACTTAATGGTTTTAAAATGTGAATCTATCCACTCATCCACGCTCTCACTATATTGGGTCTCCCATCATGTAACATCTTGCTATCAAATTACTAAGGAAATCCATGACATGTGTCCATTGGTTAGATATTGCACAAAACCTTGTCTTTGAGCTATCCAATCTTCATCCCCACTTTTCATTATTCCCACACAACACTCATTTTTTACTTTTACCAACCATGTCACCCTATATAAATTTGGATTGGGATTTCACTCTAATCCTAACTTCCACACAATCTTTGTAGATGCCAAATTGAGTTCTATTTCACTATTAACCACTACTGTGCAAAAATTACCTCTTGTCTTGTATCTTGTGTAGAAAATATTTTTTTCCCCAACATTCCCCTCTTTATTTCAACCTTTGAGAGTCTCCTCACCACAAATAATCCTTCTCCTTCCTTGGAATCATCTGTGTGATATTATTACACCACACCACCCATATCATATCACACAACATGTGTACTCACATCCTTCATCTTTCCATCAATCTTGCGCACATGTAGAAATTAAAAAATATTAATATCATGATTCTCCACACTAAAAAATGTACCGTTATACTTTGTTTCTTGACCTCTCCCTCTCCCTCGTGCAAAAATGGTTCTTCCTATTATTTGTTGTTCTTGTGAACTAATTTTACCTAGCTCACTTTATTGCTCATGTGCCTAGTTCTCTTACCACCACCGAGTTTACCTTTGTTCCTTGCCACATTATTTTTGTGCTCTACTTTCTCTTTTCTCTCAATGCATAATTGTACACCTATTCCACCATTTATATATTTAACATGATAATATTATCTTGGATCACCCACCACAACCCATTAATATATTGTGTTATCTTTACTTGATCCATTTCACTATGACTAATCCAAAATTTGATCTTTTAAAACTCCCATCTATATTTGTTCACACTTAGATCATTTTCTCACAATTTATTCAATCTCTTTAGTAAATTCAAATTGGTAATCACCTCAATTTTTTTGTCTTTCATAGCTAGAACCATTTATCACATTGATTTATCTTTACCATTCTTACTATGCTCTATCTAAACTTATTTCCACCATATTGCCATGTGACCTTTAAAATTTTCTTGCATGATATTCATCTTGCGCTCATATGAAATTTCATCAAACTTAACATATTATTCCATCTCCATGAACCAATCAATTAAATATTATGCGTTAAATTTCCTAAAAAGTATTAAATATCCAGTCACACTCTTTTAATTTTTACATACCGTGAGAAATATCTCTTATCCAACATCTAAATGAACTTGTACTAGAACTACTCCATTGAAACCACCTTTATTCACTTATTATGTCTCATATTTTGCATCACTCACATCATCCTTAAGGGTTAATCCTATTTTTGGGTCTTTCTCCATTACAATAAATATGATCTAAATTGTCTACAACATTTATACAATGTTATCACGCCTTTTGACCACTAACGAAAAAATCAAACATCTAACTAAACAGATGCAACCAATGCACATATACAAATCGACATATAGACTCCAAGGTGGAAGCCAATTTGTTTATTAACAATTATACTCATTAATTGTGAACTTGGAGGCGTGTTTATTTACAAGGATTTGAAAATGTAGGTGAAACACTAAACCTGTATTGAATGGAAAAGTGGATGAATCTTATCTAATTGCACGTAGGGAATCACACTTGCTAAAAATGAACCCACATGCTTGAAAGGAAACACTCTTGCAAAAATAAAATGACATGAATTTAGATTCTAAATTTGAAACATTGATCTAGAGTTGGAAAATTCTCACATAATGGAGATGAAAGTTACACACAAAAATTCTATTATCCATAGGAAATTAAGTTTTTAAAAATAAATAAAACACACATGCAAAATTGAAATGAAAATAAAGTACTCACACAACATAAATAAAATTAATTAATGGATGGGGATCTTCACCACAACTCCTTATGAGTGATCCATTCCTTCTTGGACATGATATTCAATCACTTATGTTATTAAGACATGATAAACTCAAAGCATATCTTATTAATTAAAAATGTAGCATCCAAGGAATCAATATAGATTTACAACACTCTGATCTTAATTACAAATTCACTCTCAAGCTTATCCTTATATCTTTCCATTGTCTATTGACTCTCTTTTAACTTATTAAATTACACATCTCCTCTTATTTAATAGAGAGTGTTACACTTTATTTAGCTTTCTAAAATCTAAGTATTTTTAACCACAAAGATAAATAATGATTTAAAATAAAATAGTTACACCAATATTCTTTACCCATAAAAGAAGTCACAACAATGCATAGACTAATATATATTAGAAATATAGATGCTCCTCTAAAATATATAGTCAAATACCTATAATGACAGAGACAATTAAAGTATATTTTCACTCTTGTCAATAATGAAAGAAATGGAGTAAATAATATTTCTTCTCTCGTAATAAGTATTCAAAGCCCACTAATAATAGAGAGAAAAATCAAGGAAATTATTAAGAGATATATTTAACAACCAACTTCTTCTTCTACCAACCAACTTCCAACTTCCAATTAATAATTTCTTTATAAATTCTTCTCATGTTTGGGAAATAAATCTTCTTATCCTTATGGTATTACACCAATGTATTCATCAAAAACTTCAAAAATAGTTTCCAACAAGCTACAACAGTTGTCACAAGAAGGATTTCATAATTTCTACAAGAAGGGTACATCAATTGCTAAACCAAGGGTACATCAGTTGCTACAAGAGATTTCCATAGTGGATACATGTGATTTTTTAAATTACTACACATGAAATATTTATAAGGAGGATCATGAACAAAAATTATGCTACATATTTATAATCCATTACAGACACCGGATGATCAAAACCAGATATCACACTATTTTATGTAGAAATCATAATCTTTAAACAATAACAATGAATATATACAACATATTTACTATGTGTTATTAAGGGATAAAATATTTGTCAAATGTTATTATGGCTATGGAAGCAAGGGATTAATAAGGAATATATGTAGTCAAAAGAGGACAATTTTTAGACTCATCAACCTCATTATTGGCCAACGTGCCTCCTCACCCTACTCTTCTTAGAAAAATCTTGTATTCTTCACAAAAATTAGGTCTATTTCTACACTTATTACTTGACAAAATTTTCTAGTCTGCCGAACAAGATGGAGAACTAAAATCTCCACCCCTGGATTTAGCTTCACTATGATACTAAATGCTACAATCATGGTTAGTGGTACTAATGAATGATGCATTATATTAGTTGTGTTTAGAATTACACATAGAATTACTTAATAACATTTGTTAACAATAACATCACCTTATGGTTTATTTACGAGAAAAATTAACATAAACTTGAAAGTGATTTCAAGTATAGCATTACACTCACAAAATCCACCAACCTGGTGTATTTTAATACACACAATCACATAATTTACCATAGGATTACAAACACATACCATTCTAATTTTTCCCAAAAGGTCTAATCTTATAGTATTACTCAGACTTGTGCACAAATCTATGCCTTGTATTAATCCTTACAACCGCACTTAGAATACTTTTCTCAACATAGAATTGATTCCCTTCTCATGTGTAGTTATGTGTTTATATAACCAAATCATCTATTTACAATATTTATCTCAACTACATCTAGCCTATAAATAACTAAACATGTCAAAAATATTAAATGCGGTGAAGGCCCGGAGGACCCACATAGTAGATGCACTCAATGCATTACTAGTCGGATCAACAATTTCCATAATGAGTTAGATGAATATTTATTAACTATTTATAAAAAATGTTCGAATTTGAAATCCCAAAGATCACTCAAAATTTTTTTACTCACGACATGTCATAATAATTTACACTTTAAGAGAGGTGCAATCACTCCTACACTATGATATTTATGTTCCCACGCTGGGATTGATCAAAATTGGAAAAGGAGTTCTTGTACCAATATTTGCAAGCATTAATATATATACAATAATTAAACACGTTACATCACATTTTTGTGGTGCATAAAAACATAAACACACTAACAATCCAAGAACAAAAGAAACATTTAAACTAGGTGCATTCATTTATGGTGAAAAATACATAAAACAATTGTGTGACCTATAGGTTGGTGTGAAACATACTAAAAACAACTATGTGTAATCAAAAATTGTGTTTAACAAAAACATACTTCATATGTACTACACAAACCGTGCAAAAACACCTTACATCCAATAAATATTGCAAACTATTATACTTATTTTATTCTCCTAATTAATATATTATTATTATTTTTATTATTTGGTTGATGTAATATTTCATGTGAACCCAAATGATCCTACCCCATCAAGGATGGGCTTTAGTAAAAATACATAAGTGGTGGATTGCATCTTGCATTATTGTGCTCTTTTGGCTATCATTACCAATGATACATAGTTTTTGAGTGATAACCAAGAAATTCACGTGGAATAGATATCAATATTACTTTGAGGTGTCTTGGTTGTAGTGCCAATTCTTAGACAATTTTACTTTGTTTGTGTGAGCCCTAATGTAAATTACACAATCAAATATTCTTTGGGCAAGCGATTCAAAATTAGTGTGAGCTAATGTGATGTTGATGGAAACACTTACCACCTTATTCCTACTTTCATTTTTCTGATGCTAAAGACATTATATCCTTACGATATTGCACAATTTATTTATGTTGGTCTCGTTTGTGTGGCATGTATTACTTATGCTTATGAGGATAAAATGGTGTGCTTAGAAATGGATTGCTTTTGCACATGGAGTTTTATGAAGAGAAATTTTATTTCTCCATATTTTCCTTGAATTCACTCTTGTAGGTTGTTGGCATGTAAAATTTTATTCCATTTTACCTAAGAAACCCATTGAATAATTTTCCCCTTTTGGTCAAACAGTCAAAATTGTGAAAATTTCCCTTTTCAAAGTTCAACTTATGGGAAAGGCTTTGGGAGCTTTAATGTGTTTTAGGATCCCAAATTGTAGTCAACATAAAGGTCTCAAAGTTTTCTCCATGATATTATAATATATTTTACGAGTTTTGGAGTGGTCTTGGGAAATATTTCTCTCTAGGAACTTTTTGGGGAAAAGGAGTGTGTGTTCATTATTAAAAATCTAACTTCGAGAAAGGTTTCATGAACCTTGGGTCATGTTGGGATCTCATATACCATTAATAAGAAATATTGTGAAGTATACTACATGGGGGATATGTACGATAAATTTTTGGAAGCATAGAAAATGAAAACATTTCCAACACTAGAATTTACACTAAAGGTTTTGGATGTCTCAAGAAAATTTGGGATCCTAAAAAAGGTAAAATTGAAGCACGTTAAACTCCTTTATGACCTAAGTGATGGTTTGGTTCACACTTATTACAAACTCCTTCGACAACTCAGCTCATTGGCATGCCTTCCTAGGCAAAAGTGGAGGTATGAGAACAATACAGAATAAATTATTTAAATACTTCGTAAATGTTTTCATTGGATTCGTTTGCATGTTTCCATGTAAAATCATATTTTATACAACCAAAATTGGTTAATTATGGACCCCAAGGAGAAAAGGAAACTCCATGTTCAAATCTTGTGTTATGCGAATGATGTCACCATGTGTGCATGAAACACTTTGGAAGGGTGGAGAAATTTTGAGGTGTGTTTTCACCTTGCAATTTTTATTCCCACTTGCAAAATTACGCCTCCCTATGATTGGCCCATTCAAAATCAATGCAAAAACATAAGGAGAGAGGAAAAATGAATGTTTTATGCAAGTGGGCCCCACATTTTCCACCTTGGTGCACATTGAATGGATGATTGCACCAAGGTGCACTTTTCAGTGAAATAGAATCCCAAAAGTGTGCCCCATTCGGTGGAGGGTACTTTTCCCATGACATTTGCAAAACAAGTGGAAAATACACTTTGCATTTGCAAAGTGCATTTTCCACCAACATGTGCAAAGCAAGTTTGAATATCCACCTCCACTTAAGTCATTTTTTAAAATATTGATTTCCCTCAAAATTCGTCAATCATGTAATCAAGAAAGTTCGTGTTGTAAAATTCATTTTTTCCTCTACAAAAGCCATTAAAACCAGCTATGTGCCCTAGATTTGCAAAATCTTGTTTTGCTCATATCTTGAGATCCCATGGACAAAACTGCTTGAAATCTATCCACCTCTTCCTCTATAGAATGAATTTTTTTTGATATATTACTTTGAATCTCTAATAACCTGGTTTATTTTTTATTTAAGAAAGATTTTTCTAGTCATGAACTCCATTTTTTTCTTAGAACAACTGAAAATTATTTTGCATTTTCTCGGTGACTCAAGGTGCCATATTATCTAAAATTTGGAGAAAATGTTCCTCGTAAAATAATATTTAATTTTAACCATTTATTTAATGATGAGGTGGAGTATTTTTGGAGATATGGAGGATTGATTTTTCTCTCAAAGTATTCTTCTCGCTTCATTGAATTTTTCACTTTCCTGTTGATTCGTAAGAGAGATCTTCACCAAATTTGGAGCATCAATTCTCCTTCCCAATACCTTCCTAAATAATCTAAAACCACTCCATTTAGACAAGTAACGATCCCAAAATGAAGGACTGATTTTTGTGTACATCCTCTATCAAAGCCATTTTTCAATCTTTTCCTCTGTTAGAAATTGTTTTTTTGTTTCTTGTTGATTCCGGATGAGGGATTGACACCAAATTCAAAGAGTCTCCTCATCTTGGGAATAAATTTCCAATGAATTGGGTCAAATCCAATTTGGATTTTATTTTCTCATGTTTTGGGCAAAATACAAATTCAATTGCTGTACCATTAAAATCCATTCAAATTTTTGAATTTTGGAAACCGTTGTGGAATCTCATTTTGATTGCACCATTCAATCCTTGCATCATTCTAAGGCTTGTGAAACCATAAAATCACACAATGAAGTCACAATGCCCTCGGATACGAGCCCATTTCAATTTTAGTTTTGAGTACCCAAACATTGGAGAAAACAACGTGGATCATATGGATTTCGATGATATGAAGCGAAGGATGGAAAAAAAAAACTCCTTTGCTAACCGTGAGAGTTAGCATGCACATGAGGATTGTTGATCATGAAACATCCAATTGAATCATTCAAGGGATTTCATGATGGGAACCATAGTCTCATTGTATCATTGATCTTCTCACCATTCTCCATTCATGAGGTGAGACAAGAATTGCTCATATTATTTTAGAAGAGATTGTCCATTTAGTTGTTACTTGGTGTCATCTCACAAAGAGGAAGTGTTTCCATTTCAGATAAGTGTTATGTTTCCACTAGGTATTCTTACGAATCTTTGATACTATCAAATCCAAGAGAGCCCATGGTTACCAATCTTAGGGTATATGTGATATGGGTACATTCTTCATGATGAGTGCAAGGTGATTGTTTTCTCATGTGAGAGACAAGAGATCATGTTTATGATAAGGAGTTGATTCATGCAACCTACCATTTTCGTAAAGGTGAATATTTGAGAGATATTTCAAGACATAGAAAAAATGATCATTCCAGATAAGGTGTGGAACATCATTTCTCATTCCTAGACAAGTCATGAGTTGATTAGAGAAGTAGTTAAGGAAGGTCCTATTTAGTTGCAACATTCATCTCTACAATGGGGGAAGGGAGGAACTTCATCCTTGATCATCTTCATTTGAGAAAACTTTCTCTCTCTTCTCTTCTCTCTCTAACATTCTATCTCTTTGTTGAGGAGAAACTTTTGTAAAAGTGACTTAAGTCACTTAAAGTTTATATTTATTCATTAAGATTGCACTTTAAGTTGAAAGGTCACTTGGGAATGTGAAGATCCACTGTTTCAAGTATAAATTGTAATGCTCTCTCCATTCAAAAGGATCATTTTTTCCCTCTTTCCCTCTCTAGCAAGTTGTATTCTTCTATCTCCTACCTAAGTATTTTTCCTCCATTCTCATCTTGTCACTCAACCAAGCACATGCTAGCATTTGTAATAAGTTGAAGGACTTTGTGCCTCATTTTTGGAATGAATATATCTTGATAAAGCTTTGTATTTGTCTTGCAGTATCTATTTCACTATCTTACTATGATGTGGTGTTGTGTTTGCCATTTCTTCTAATTGAAATTAAAATAAGATTTGAATAGTAATTGACGAAATCTAGGTCTGACTCATCAACTATCATTGTAGTCGCAACAAGGAGGTTTCTACACATTCCCGACCTATGGCCAACTGGAGCTAGAAATAGTGTATATATTTTCTAGATTTCAATAAGTGGGAGCCACCCCATCTTGAAGTGGAGGGACTCAAGATTGTGAGCATTAACGAAGACCATATTTTGTCCTTGAATAATATTTCATAAACAACATTATTGTATTAAGCTTTCAAAAAATTGTTAATGGCTAATATCTCCATCTTGGTGCATCTATAAGGTGAGTTTAATGTTATACTTCAACACCCTATGTTTCTTCATTGTGTCTTCAAATAGGTATATAGTGTATTATTGAACCAATTTTTCATTGCATCAACACAAATACTAAAACTTCATGGACTCATCCTCATAGTGTTTTAGGAGATAATACTCATGCATAATGTTAAAAATGTACTTTAAGTTTCAACGAGATAAAACTTATTTCTTTCAATGAACACTATA
The DNA here is from genome assembly GCA_018340775.1 of Taxus wallichiana var. yunnanensis. Taxonomy (NCBI): domain Eukaryota; kingdom Viridiplantae; phylum Streptophyta; class Pinopsida; order Cupressales; family Taxaceae; genus Taxus; species Taxus wallichiana. Next base: position 24,227,515 of record CM031243.1, on the reverse strand, counting down.
GGTTTCCCACCATCGAGACATTGAAATGGACATATTTAACACTCGAAGGTGATTTTTAAGCACTAAAGCAATTGAAAAAATAGCCTTCTAATTGTCAAATCTAGTTATCCGTGTTTTAGTGATGAATTAACTTTGAACATTAAAGAATAAAAAATTATTTGAACTTTTAAAGGGATTTGATGCTATAATGTGATTAGACATGTTGTAAAAATTAAAGGGATGTTGCTAGGTAAACCTAGATCATGAGTCTACTATAATATTTAAAGAGTTTGGTTCACTACTCCTAAAGGGTATCCTACATAATGTTTTGTACATTTGGGAAATTCCTTATAGAAAATTTTTATGGTCTTCAACCATATTTATCTTACTATGAAATTATTCCACATAATCTAAACTAAAAAATAGTAAGTTTCCTTCCTAATGACGTGCTCACATGTTTACATCTATGTGAAAAATATTCCTCTAAAACAATCAATCTACACCATGTGGCCAAAGATGGTGGTAGGGAGGAAAACCCAATTACTTGGATTGTAAAATATAGAACACATGATGTAAAAATTACAAATAAAATGACATAAAACATTTTAATGTGAATTATAATATAATAAATCTAATTCTTTTTAATAAAAAATAATAAGGTTTTATAAATATGAGTATAATGGGAAACAAGGTTGAGAATGTAGATTCCATAAAAAAGGGGAAACACTTTCTAACTAATTTTTCTAGATTGTAATATGAAATTAGAGTACCATCAAATATTATATGATTCAAGGATATGTAATGAAATTACTTGTATAAATTTGATTATCAACAACAATGGAACACCAAAAAACACAAGATTGCATATAAATGATCTCAATATGCAAGTAGAATAACTTAGCCACTTCGAGGGGGAAACCTCCAAATCATACAATAAGAATCAAATTCTCAATATGATGATTAAATAATCCTCACTACCACCTATATATACCAATCCTATGCTATGGCCAAAACTAAGGCCGACCTACTAGACATATGAAAGCATAAATGAATAACATATGATGAAAAGAGAGATTATGTAGGCCATAAGTCGACATTACATATCCAATATAAGCTATAAGACTATGGGAATAACATGCCCCTCCATTTCAAAGAAAAAATATCCCCAATGTTGGGAAGCCCTAGATGTTGCTACACAAATGCTTCATCCTCCCATGATGCATCCTCAATATTCATATTCTTCCACTTGATTAGGTACTCGGTAATGAATTTGGTCCTCAATATTTTGGTGCATGTCGAAGAATACCTTCAGTTCCAATGATTCTCCCTTCCTCATCCGGTTCAAGAAGAAGTGAATAGGTGGAAATTTGTTTCCCAATAACTTTATTCAAGAAAGAAACATGGAAGACTAGATGCATTTTACTTCCCGAAGGGAGCTCAAGCTTATATTCCACTCTACCAATTTCTAAAACACTCCAGTAAAGAACATAGTATTTAGGAGCAAGATTATTATCTTTCTTCTTTTGTTTTATTGATAACTACTTATATGGCTGTGTTGTTGCAAATCAGCAGCACCCCCTGGATGTTGATCAGGTTTCTAGTTTGATCATACTAGCATCCAGTGTGATTGCACAACATTGAATCCTTTCCCCAAGTGTGGGACTTGCAAAATGAGAAAGGAATCTCTAGTTTAGAGGCTGGTTCCTCAATTCCTCTAGTCAGATTTATCACTTACAAGTTGTAGAGGTCTATATTCCTAATCCTACCCTAAATTCCAAAGGAGACAGAGATAGAGAATGCAGATAAACTAAAACTAATGCTGATAGGTGATACACCAAAGGAGTGGTAAGCATTTTTTTACTTCTGCAGATTGACACAATTCATAAAATGCAACAAAACATCATGCATAAACTGATAATCGTAATGAAGAATCATAAATTAGTCAAACAACACCAGCAGAGGATGGAAAATTAATCACAGGGCCTGTATTGTTATTTTAACATCAAAATCACTTGCATTACAACACCTAAGAGGAAAAAATGAGTTGCAGTTCTTAGAAAAGGTCTGATATTCCACCAAAATCACTTCCAAGGTGAGAAAGGGGACCTTCAATATACAAAAATATTCAACCCTTTGAAAATGAGCCAAATCGGCTTTTACAAAGTGTGAGGGACGAGCCTAGAGAGAGAAAACGTGGGAAAACGTGGGAGAGGTTCAATAATTGACCAAAATACATTCAAAAATAATGGGCATCCTTACATACCCATCCCTTGACATTTTTAACCATTTGGGAGAGAATGCAAGCCATTCTTCATTAAAAATGGTGGTTGAAACGTCATTTCTACTCATCATCACGTGCCAGAGACGTTTTTCAATTTTCTCTCTCTAAACTCCATCAAAATTCAAAAATGACCCCGGAATCTTGTAGAGAATTTAACTAGATTTCCATTGATATAAAGAACATGAAAAATTGAGCTCTGGATCGAAAGTTATGGCCATTTGAAAATTTAGGGCAAAACAGGGGTAAATCGGGCAAGTGGGCAAAAATTTGAATTTTTACCTTATTTGGTCATTTGGAAAATTTTCCAAAATTCCCCCACACCCCGCCCTCTAGGTGCCATGTGGCACATTTTTATTAGGTGCGGGCCCATCCTACTTCGTTTTCCTTTGTTTCCGCCTTTGGAAAATTTTCCCAAAATTCCCTGCCGGGCCGATGAGGTGAGGAAATGTGGCGAGCACCGATTGGACGTGGGGCGGTGGGCTAAAATGTTTCCATTTGAAATTTCACAAAACACCTAGTGAAAATTCCAAATCTTCCTCCGACCCCGCCACTCCCATGACACATGGCGGCATCTTATTGTCAGGCCTTTCAGGGTAAAATTTCCCCAAAAAACTCCGCCGAGCCATAACTTTAAAAATACATGGAGTTAGGAGGAAAAATTTACCTTTCTCGGAAAGATGAGAAATATATCTATCCAATGGTTCCATTTATAGAAGGTTTTGAGTGCCTGAAAAGCAAAAAATTGTGACTAGAGGCACAAGAGAGGGGAGAATGGAAGGAGTTAGACACAAAAATGAGCAGGGGCACATTTTAGATAACAATTTTGGCGACTCGGAGGGGTCATCTACCTGTTGGATGAAGTTACCAGTTGCCTAAAGCAATCCATTGGGCATGGAGTCACCTAATTTTCTGTCTAATACCCCAACTGACTAGAACATTGCAAAGAGGAACATGGAATATCACCTGATGGAGCAAGGCCTGCAAACACATTCCCTGTGAACAACAAGCTGTGCAAAGCACTTAGGAAAGAAAAACTAACCTGCAACAAAACAATGTGCATAAGCACTTGGAGGAATGAAAACCTAAGCTAATATTTACAAGGTGGAAAATTTCCCTTTAGTATCAATGCTTTAGATGGATCCCATTGACTGGAATCTGTAGTTCTTCGCCATCCAATGAAGACAATTGGAAATCATTGCTGTCCTTACACCTTGTGACCATGTATGGGCCACTCCAAATGGCATCAAATTTTGAATGCCTCCCAGTTTTTCTCTATCTGTATCCCATTTTAACACTAGATCTCCAACTTGGAAGGATCTATTCTTGGCCTTTCTATCAAAGGTATTCTTTATCAAAGCCCGATCCTTCTCCATTGCTTGGAATTCCTGATTCCTGATTTCTTGGAGCTCCATCAATTCTACATATCTGACTTCCATGGGTTCAAACTCCAACAACTCCAACTATTTCATGAGTTCCAATGTTGGCAACTCAAGTGACATGGGAAAAATTTCCTCTCTCCCATAAACAAGCTTAAACGGAGAGTTACTTGTAGATCTCTTGGGAGTTATCCTATTGGCCCATAAAGCTGATTTCAATTTAGTATGCCAAGACCTCTGATTTTCATCAAGAGTCCTTCTAATGATTCTCAACAAGTTCTTGTTTGTAGACTCAGCCTGGCCATTACCCTGAGGGTAATAGTTTGATGAAGTACTTAGGTAGATCCCGTTCTTGACAGCCCATTCAGTCACCTTGGATCCAATGAATGCTAATGCATTATCTGATATTATTGTAGCTGGTATGCCAAACCTAGTTACTATTCCCTCATAGAAGTCTAGGATACTAGCTTCATTTGCTTCCTTGAGTGCTACTGCTTCAGTCCACTTAGTGAAGTAATCTGTGGCTGTTAAAATCCACTTGTGCCCTTGGCTTGAATTGGGATTAATGACTCCAATGAAGTCTAAACCCCATTACATGAATGGCTGGTCAACTGAAATTGGATGCAATGGAAGGGCAGCTAGTCTCTCTTTACCTGTGAAGAATGCACAATTCTTGCACCTCTTGATCCATGCGTAGCAATCATTGAAAATTTTGGGCCAATAATAACCAGCCCTCATGATCTTTAGAGCTGTCACTCTTGGTGCAAAATGACCACCAAGCTGGTTCACCATGGAACTCTTCCAACATCCTATGAATCTGATTTGTACCAATGCATCTCAGCAGTACTCCATTCACATCTCTTTTGAACAAGACACCATCAACAAGGGCATATGGGACAACCTGTAATCTGAAGTGTATTATTTGGGTCTTGTTCATTTCGGAGGGCATAGGCCTATGCTTAGAAAGTGCATTATGTCTTGGGTCCAGCAAGGAATGGGGACACCATTATTTTATTCTTGAGTGCTTTCTTGCTCATGGCTGTCTTGCAACGCCAAAACAGTCTCTTTCTCATTGCATGCTTCCTTTTGCTGCTCAAAATCAGCTACTCACAATCCTTTTCCTCCTGCCAACTTGGTGACCTTGATCTCTATGTCATACTCCATGACACGAGTAATCCAACTTGCTCTCTTTTCATTCAAGTCTTTGTTGAGGAGGAAGTCTTTAACTCCCGCATGAGAAACCAACAATTGAACCTTATTGTTTGAAACTAAATGCTTGAACTTCTTCAAGCTTCTGATTACTACAAGAACATGCTTCTCAATGAAAGAATATCTCACCTCATAGTCCTCCAGGCTTTGGTTGAAGAAAGCAATTGATCGCTCATCATTGTCTTTATTCTCATTGTACCAAAATTGTAGAAATAGTATCATCACCTCCAAATGCATAGAGGATGAAATCCTTGGAGAAATCAGGTTAATGAGAGTTGGGGCTTGAGAGATGGCTTCTTTGATTGCTTCAAAACTTTCCTTGCCTTATGCTATCCATTTGAAATCCATGCTTTTCTTTAACATTTTGGTGGTAGGTCTGACAAGGGCTGCAAAATTTGGGACAAACCTCCGAACAAAATTTATTCTCACCAAGAAACTCGGAGGGCCTTCTTGTGGCTTGGCAATGGTAGTGCTCTTATGGCTTCAACTCTTTCTGGATCAATTGCTAATCCCTCTTTGGAGACAATGTGACCAAGGAGTTTTCCTTCATGGGCTAAGAAAATACATTTTTTAGGGTTCAAGGAGACTCCAAATCTTCTGCACCTTTGGAACACTTGTCTCAAATGAGAGAGGTGGTCTGCCACATTTTTTGAAAAAACAGTGATATCATCAAGATATATCAGCACTATGTTGTTAATCAAACCCTTGAACGCCATGTCCATTACTCTTTGGAAGGTAGCTCCGGTGTTGGACAGCCCAAATGGCATTTTCCTGTATGCATAAGTTCCCCATTTGGTTGTAAAGGCTGTCTTGAACTGATCCTCTTCCTTCACCATAATCTGATTGTACCCTGAATAGCCATCAAGTAGTGAAAACCTTTCGGAGCCAGTAACAACTTGCAAAATATACTCCATGGAAGGTAGTGGGTAATGATCCTTGAGAGATGCTCTATTCAAATCTCTGAAGTCAACACACAATCTGATTTCCCCACTCTTCTTTCTGACTAGAACCAAGTTGGCAACCCAACTAGAATGCTTGATAGGGAATATGATCCTTGATTCTATCAACTTATTTAATTATTTTCTCATGAGGGGATCCATGTGTGGATTGACTGGTCTTTTTTTTTTCCTGATGGGATTAGTATTTGGATCCAATTCAATGGTGTGTTGAGCTAACTCGGGATTGAAACCCTTCAGATCTTCATAGCTCCAAGCAAACACAACAGGGAATTCTTGACAAAGCTGTATAAACTCATACCTTTCTTGCTCAGTTGTCATCTTGCCAACTTGGAGTGATTTGCCTTCTTCCACCGAGATGGACACTGAATCTTCTCTCTTCACTTGGATGTTTGCTTTCTCCTTCCTAAACTGATCATTAGGATTGAAAATGGACTCCAAAGTAATAAGCCCCTTTGGTATTTTATTGGTTCTCAGCTGTACCACTTGGTCACCATACTGCTGTTCCAACTTTTCCTGATTTTTAGCTGAGAACTCAGCCTCTTCTTGCAAGAAATGGATGATTTGCTGATCATTTTCAAACACTTGCCAACTTACATTTTTGTCCGACACTGAAGGCCTTACAATCACATGGATGTTTGGTTGTACCTTTTCCTTTTGAATGCTCTCCACAACGTCAAAGGCTGCCCCAACTGCTGCAAGCCTGTCAGCAGCTTGGTTCTCTTTCCTAGGAATGGATTTGATGCCAAAACCCTCAAAATCTTCAATGAGGTCCCACACCTGTTCTTATAGCACTTGAGTAGATCATTCTTGACAGCATGCTGCCCCTTGACTTGGTTGACAATAAACTCACTATCACCAAAGACTTGCAAGTTCTTTATTCCTCTCTTGATTGCCCAATGTAGTCCTTGCACCAAGGCTTCATATTCAACAGTGTTATTAGAGCATGCAAACTGAAATCTAAAAGTTGAATAATACTTAACTCCTTGAGGTGAAACTAGCATGGCTCCCCCTCCTGCACCTTGTCTACTCCTTGATCCATCAAAAAAAAACTGTCATACCTCATTGTCATCCTTGTGGTCTGGCTTGGTGATGCTAGGGATAGGCTAATTTTCTTCATGTATGCAATAGACTCCTAACTCAGATTCTTCTATTTCTTGATAAGGATCAAAATCATGCACCTTGTTTTCCCATTCATCAAGAGTTAGATCCGGGATACTTCCAACCTTGGTGTCAGCTTCATCAGTGCTTGGGTGATCTTCTTGGTCAAATGTTGAACAATTGGCATTTATCTGACTTGGGGTGTAAGGCTCAATGTGAAAGTTTGCAATAGGTTCAGACCTGATTGTGGCTTTGGTTCCATATCTTGTTCTGAACAACATGTGTGACCAATCAGTAGATAAGTAACCTCCAATCTTAGCTGTGAAATCCCTTGACAAACATAGGGCAAAGAGTGGTGGAAGGTCTATTACTGAGACATCTTGCAAAACAACCACGTTGGGACAGGCATGCAAAGTAAGACTCAAGTTTTTAATCACTCCAACTATTGTTACTGCTGTCCCATCCAATTGTACCACCCCTTTGGATATGGTTTCATACTGAATTCCCAACTGATTAGCTATTTGCTTGGGCATTACTGAACTACTTTCCCCGGAATTAATCATGCAATTGTGTACTAATTGGTTCCCAATGATCAATGAAACATAGAATGGAGGGGGCTTCAACATCTTACCTCACTGTCCTCCATGATTTCCCTTAGGCTGGGCAGCATTTGTGAGCACCTTCTCTTGCATTTGGACTTGCTGATTTGAAGTTGACCAGTCCTTCATAACAGCTTGTAGCAAATCTCTTTGGCCTGGGATAGATAGTGATTCCCACATTGATATGTTTACGTTTGTCTTCTTCATTTGATCAATGATATTGAATGGAGATGAAGTATCCTTTTGCTATCCCTTGTCCTGCACATTCATCCCTTGTACATGGGCAGCAACAACTGGCATTTGAGTTGGCCTAGGAACTGTTTTAGGCAGTCCTTGTGTGCTTGGGATTGCATTTTGCTTGCCAATAGTTTGTGGAGTGATCAGAAGGTCATGAATTACTTGGGGCCAATGGCTGTTCTTCACCCAAATTTCTCCTCTTTGACCTTGTGTTGGCTGTAACACTTTGGGAAACTGTCTGGTTCATGCCACAAAAATCTTCTGCCTGCCAGTTTACAAGTGTGGTATCATTTGGAGCTGATTGCTGCTGGAATGTTTCTTGTTGCTGGTCATTTCTTTGACTACCTTCACCCTCCACACCAGTTGTTGTCACCATTAATGCTTGATTCAAGGCACCGTTGAAGCACATGGACTGGTTATGAGGTTCATTGCATGGGAAACACCAATCATACTCTTGAGCCATATTGTTTTGTACTGGCACTAATGCTTTAGATGCAGATGTAGCATTGGGATTATAGGGTTGAAATGGTCTTGTGGCGGGGAGGCCTTGCTTGATTTAGATTTTCAACTAGATTAGGTGGTCTTTGGGGTTGATATGGCATGTCTGTTAGGCTAAGCTTGGGGTTAGAAAGAAGGTCAAAACCTTGATCTTGCTACCTTTTGAGTGTAACCAGCTCATTACCTAGATTTTACAATTGCTTCATGACTTCTTGAAGTTCATTTGAGGCACTAGAAGATGAAGTGGAAGCTTCACTTGAATTCTGATTTCTAGGAGTGGGAATAGAAGCTAAATTAGGCACTTGGCTAGTACTTGGGCTCTCTAAACTTGGAAATAATGGCATTGGAGGCCTAGGAGCTAGCTTGCCAGCTTGAATCAAACAATTTTCAGCTCTAATGGAAATGCTATAAGCAATGGGGATAGTTGTGCCTCCCATGGACTGAATTAACATAGAAATATCAGAATTTAAAGCTTTAAGGTAATAAAGAAAAGCACCTTCTGCTGTTGGCCTGACTGCCATTGGAATTCTCTCCCAAGTCCTTTGAAATTTGAAATTAAAATCAGTCAGTTGCTCATTGGGAGCTCTTTTGATAGTTGTCAGCTGCTCCAAAAGGGACAAGTTGTCTCCCTTTTCCCCAAACTGCTCATGGAGGGCTATACATAGCTGATTCCAATTTTGAATAGAACCTGAGGCAAGACTCCTGAACCATTGCAAAGCTTTCCCTTCGAATGAAGATGCCAGTAGTTTGACAGCAACTTGCATCTCATTGACCTCATGGATTGCACAAATGTTAGCAATATCCTTAACATGATCACCAGGAGTGGTCTGATTTTCTCTAGTGAAGTATGGAATGTTCTTCAATGCTGTAATTGGAATTAGATTTTGTGCATTGAGGGCAAGTGGGCTGCTGCCAGTGAAATTGACATAGGGGTTGTTTTGTGCCATTCTGATTGGCCTTAGAACCCTTGTTGATTGAATGAAAGGCCTACCAGGTGGAGGAGTTGAGAGAGTTCTATTTGGTGGAGATGGAGACCTTTGGATTCTCCTCCCACTTTGCCTTCTTCTTGGAGATAATTGCAGATATTCAAACAACACCTCTTCTTCTCCAGCTCTTGACCTTGTAGTGATTCTTCTCATGAGTTTTCAGGTCTGCACTGCTAAAACCAACTGATTCTTCTTCCTTGGAGTCGCCAGATGTGCAATTTATAGCTCTTTTAAAGCAAGAAACTTGCAACAAATGCACATCAATTTTTTTGCAATGAAGATGAAGACTTCTAGGTCCCACTGGGCATGCCAAAACTGTTGTTGCAAATCAGCAGCACCCCCTGGATGTTGATCAGGTTTCTAGTTTGATCATACTAGCATCCAGTGTGATTACACAACATTGAATCCTTTCCCTAAGTGTGGGACTTGCAAAATGAGAAAGGAATCTCCAGTTTAGAGGCTGGTTCCTCAATTCCTCTGGTCAGATTTATCACTTACAAGTTGCAGAGGTCTATATTCCTAATCCTACCCTAAATTCCAAAGGAGACAGAGATAGAGAATGCAGATAAACTAAAACTAATGCTGATAGGTGATACACCAAAGGAGTGGTAAGCATTTTTTACTTCTGCAGATTGACACAATTCATAAAATGCAACAAAACATCATGCATAAACTGATAACTGTAATGAAGAATCATAAATTAGTCAAACAACACTAGCAAAGGATGGAAAATTAATCACAGGGCCTGTATTGTTATTTTAACATCAAAATCACTTGCATTACAACACCTAAGAGACAAAAATGAGTTTCAATTCTTAGAAAAGGTCTGATATTCCACCAAAATCACTTCCAAGGTGAGAAAGGGGACTTGCAATACACAAAAAATGTTCAACCCTTTGAAAATGAGCCAAATCTGGCTTTTACAGTGCAAGGGACGAGCCCAGGAGAGAGAAACACAGGAAAACATGGGAGAGGTTCAATCATTGACCAAAATGCATTCAAAACAACATGGGCATCCTTACAGACCCATCCCCTGACATTTTTAACCATGCTGGGAGAGAATGTGAGCCATTCTTCATTAAAAACGGTGGTTGAAACGTCATTTCTACCCATCACCACGTCCCAAAGACATTTTTCGATTTTATCTCTTTAAACTCCATCAAAATTCAAAAATGACCTTGGAATATTGTATAGAATTTCACTAGATTTCCATTGATATAAAGAACGTGAAAAATTGAGCTCTGGATCGAAAGTTATGGCCATTTGAAAATTTAGGGCAAAACAGGGCCAAACCGGGCGGCGGGCAAAAAATTTGAATTTTACCTTTTTGGTCATTTGGAAAATTTTCCAAAATTCCCCGCACCCCACTCTCTAGATGCCACGTGGCACATTTTTATTGGGCGCGGATCATCCCGCTTCGTTTTCCTTTGTTTCCGCCTTTGGAAAATTTTCCCAAAATTCCCCATAGGGCCGATGAGGTGAGGACACGTGGCGAGCGCTGATTGGACGTGGGGGCAGTGGGCTAAAATGTTTCCATTTGAAATTTTTCCAAACACTTGGTGAAAATTCCAAATCTTCCTCTAACCCCCGCCACTTCCATGACACGTGGCGGCATCTCATTGGCTGCGGGCCTTTCAGGGTAAAATTTCCCCAAAAAACTCCGCCGAGCCATAACTTCAAAAATACATGGAGTTAGGAGGAAAAATTTACCTTTCTGGAAAGCTGAGAAAGAGCTCTATCCAATGGTTCCATTTCTAGAAGGTTTTGAGTTCCTAAAAAGCAAAAAATTGTGACTGAGGCACAAGAGAGGGGAGAATGGAAGGAGTTAGCCACAAAAAATGAGCAGGGCCACATTTTGGATAACAGGTTGCGGCCGTACAAAACCGAGTCACCCTCTTCAAAATGTTTCTCACTATGATGTTGATCAGCCTGTTGCTTAATGTAATTTTGTGTCATTGTCAAATTCTCTCTAAGACTAGAGAGTACCTCATGCTGGTGCTGAATGTGATCCTCTATTTCTCTCACTTTAAGTTTGATCTTTAAGCAAGAGATGAGTGATGGAGGATGGTACCTATAAAGTTCTAGAAAGGGAGACATTTTGGAGGAGGTATGAAATGAAGTATTATATCACCATTATACAAGTGGCAACCATTACACCCAACATTCTTGTTTATCTAAAATAAAAAATAAAAGATACCCCTCCAAACATTTATTTACCACCTCATTTTTCCCATCTGATTGAGGATGATAAGATGAACTCTAGGCCAATCGGGTACCCAAACAAGAGAAAAATTAGTCCAAAAATTGCTAATAAATATCGGATCACAATCACTTACTATAATTTTGGGCATTCCATGGAGCTTTTGAATTGTGTCCATAAATGAGATGACAACTATACTAATCTGTGAAAGGATGAGCCATGACACAAAAATGAGCATACTTGGTAAGTCTATCCACCATGATCATGATGGCCATTTTCCATTCCGATTTAGGAAATATTATGATGAAATCCATGATACCTATTCTCATCTATTGCTAGGAATAGACAAAGGTTGGATGAGACTTAGTGTCTTAATGGTCTTGTCCTTATTACGTTGACACACCAAACACTCTGCCAAAATTTTTTGAACATCTCCTTTCAACCCCTCCCAAAATAAATATTGCTTAAATCTATGATAAGTTTTCAAGAACCCAAAATGGCCACCTAGTGGAGAATAATGGAGCTATGATAGAACATGGTGTTTAAGTGCAGAGTTCTTACACAAATATAACTTATCTTTATACCAAAATGTATCCCCCTTCCATTTAAATTGTTCTAATACGGTTGGATTTTTCGGAGATTCTTAATGAGAGTATGGGTTGTTGCATCTTTCTATCATTATTCCCTTGCTTGATCTACCCAATATGCCTTTAGTATAGAGATGGCACATAAAAATTCTTCCGTGAACTCATCCCTCCTAGATAAATCATTAACAACCACATCTTCCTTTCCTTTCTTATAAATAATCTCAAATTCATACCCCAACATCTTAGTAACCCATTTTTGTTCCTCTTTTGAAGATAGTCGTTGCTCCATAAATTATTTCAAACTATTTTTTCCTCTTCTAAAGATAGTTTTTGCCTTGAAGTGTCTACCCATCAAGTATGGTCTCCAATGTTTGATTGCATGTAATATTTTCATCATTTCCTTCTCATAGCTGGGCTTCAAAAAAATTCTTTACTTTTAGTTACCAGATCTCAAACACTATGGGATGTCCTTATTTCATGAGTACAACTCCAATCCCATTTATTGAAGCATCACATTCAAATATGAATGTCTTGGAGAAATATGGAGTTGCCAATACTAGAGTGGTGCACATTGCCACCTTCAATTTTTCAAATGCTCGATAATTTTCCTAATTCCAATGAAAAAGTCTTTCTTCAATAATTTTGTAAGCGATGCTGCTATACCTGTCATAATTTTTTACAAATTTGATATAGTACCCTATGGGACCTAAGAAACCTCGTGAATTCTTGAGGGTTCTTGGTACTTCCCATTCCACCATGGCCTGGATCTTGTCAGGGTCCATCTTAACACCTTCATGAGAGAAAATATGGCCCAAGTATTCCACTTCATGTACCTAAAATAACACTTTGAAGGCTTGGCATATATTGATGTTTCTCTAGGGTTTTCAATACTATTTTGACATGATGTAAATGTTTCTCACAGGATTTGTTGTAGATGAGGATATCGTAAAAAAATACCAAGACATACTTCCGTAGGAATGGTCTAAATAGTGAATTGATCAAAATCTAAAATGTGGATGTTGCATTAGTAAGACCAAAAGGCATCACTAGGAATTCATAATGACTTGGATGAGTTGTGAAGGATAAATTATGAATATATTCTTTATGTAATCTAATATGGTGATACCTAGAACACAAATCTAGTTTTGTAAAATAAATTTCACCATACAACTCATCTAATAAATCATCAATGACAAGAATAGAAAACATATCTTTGATAGTTTACTTGTTGAGTTATATTTGGTCTAGAAACATGTGCTATATTCCATCCTTGTGGCACACCATCACCACTGAAGTAGAATAAACAATTTGACTGTGACGAATAATACACATTTCTAACATTTCCTCCACCATATTCTTGATCTCACTCTTTTGCACATATGGGTATCTATAAGGCCTAATGTTGGGGGTTAGCTTCCTGGAATAAAATGAATGACATGATCATGATCTCTTTCAGGAGGTAATCCTCTAGGATCCTTGAAGACAACTACATGTTGATCAATAACCTTTTGAATATCAGAATGCACTATAATAGCTGGTGGTTGAAATTCCATGGAGACAAATCATGTTATAAAACCTTCAAACCCCTTATTAAGAATCTTCTACATTTGGTGAGAGCTTACCACATGAGGAGTTTTTACCTTTAGTCCACGAATTTAAAATCTGCTGTTTACCCTAAGAATGAAAGCACATGAACAATTCTTGGAAATTTAGTTCTATGGTTCCCAAAGTTGTGAGCCATTGAACACCTTAGACAATATCAACTTTGTCCATGGGAATAGAAAACATCATAGATTCCAATGTCTAGTCACCCATCATAATTATGATTTTATGGCATTTATTTGAACATTGGACTATGCCACCATCTACGATCATTACTTAAAATTCGGGTGATATGTAGATGAAACAATTATCCTTGCTTCCAACTTATGATTTATGAAATTATGTGTGCTCCCCGAATCAATCAATCTGTCACCTTTTGCTTTGTAAGATAACCCATGACCGAAGGGTTTTGAGTACTAATTTTTACGTCTGACATGACATGAGATAGTAGAATTGGGATCCTCGATTCTTCCTCTAATTTTTCCACTTCCTTACTTGATGTTTCTTCATCACCGGTCCATTCAATGTAGAACAATGTTTTTCAACACATTTACGATTTGGTCCATATTTGTTGTCACGAGTTAAAACACAACCCTTTTTCTTTTTTTCCTTCAATTTGTTGAGGTGTCACCAAACTGGCCGAGGGTACGATGGAGGCAAAGTTTTGCGATCTTTTATGTTAGTGAAGGAATGACTTCTTCTTGAAATAAATTTTTCCTCTACCCTACGCGCCATGAAAATAGAATCAGAAACCTTGAGTGGATTAAGCATGCACACCTCATGCTCAATGTGGTCCTTAATACCCCAAAGAAATAGGTCATTCAGATACTCTTCTATAATATCCTCCACATGTAAGGAAATATTTTGGAATTGATGGACATACTCCTTTACTAAACCTGTTTTCCTTAACTTTGATAAGTGATCGTAGTAATTCTCTAACACACTAGAACTATAATGTAATTCAATATCTTCAATGAAAATTTTCCATGTGACATTTAGAACATTCTTCTGCTTTTGAGCACATAACCAATGATACCAGAAAAATTGGTCAAGTTCTAGATATAAGGATACCATGGTCACATTTTATCCCGATGGGATATGATGGAGATAAAATAAATTATCCATTTGGGTAATCCAATTGAGCGGATCCTTTCCATCAAATTTATGCATTTCCACTTTTGGAATAATGCCTCGCCATTGGTGAGGAGATCCACTTGAATGTGTAAAGGATCCTCCTTGATTGGAGTGATTTGGACCTATGTGAGTATTGCTAGAGGAACCCATATGACTAGAATTGGGATTTGTGTTTGAAAGAGAGAGCAACAGATCCTGCTTCATTGATTGAAAATCCATATGAAGTTCACCCCTAAGGATACCTTTCAGATGAAGAAGCTCATTATTGAGGTCATCCTTACTCACCATATTATTTACCCTTTCCTGAAGTTGGATGAATACCTCAGATACTCCCAAACCAGAAGATTCTAAATCCATATCTTCCTTATTTGGGGTCATTCATGGAGTTGCTTGACCTTTCCCTTGGCTTCTAGTTGATCTACTGGTCATGATTTAGGTTTTGGGACTCAGGGTAGACGAACTAGGGAAAAACTTTAGGTTTTTTCGGTTTCATAATTTTAATGGACAAATAGATGAAATCATAAAGAAAAAACCCTAGCTAATTTTTGGAAAGATTTATGAAAATATAAGAAACTTAGAAAAATTCCCCCTTGATAGCTGAATTATGAAAAAACATGAAACCGCTTATAAATTTTTCAAAACAAGTAAAAAAATGCTTGAAATTTGGAGAGGATCTTAATTGAATGATTTTACCACACCAAAAAAATGTAGAAAAATTCGCTACAAATTTTGAGATATAGACAAACCTTCACAATTAGGGTTTGTCGCAGTCTTTACCCAAGAAAAGGATCTAATATCACTTTTAATGAAATTACTTGTACAAATCTGATTTCCACTAGCAATAGAACACCAAAGAAGACAAAATTGTAGATAAATGATCTCAATATGTAAGTAGAATAGCTTAGCCACTTTGAGGGGGAAACCTCCAAATTATACAATAAGACTCAAATGCTCAATATGATAATTATCACTCCTCACTACCACTTATATATACCAATCCTATGCTATGGCCAACGAAGGGTTGACCTACTAGACATATGAAAGCATACATGCATAACATATGACAAGAAGAGAGATTATGTAGGCCATAAGTCGACATTACATATCCAATATAAGTTATACGACTAAGGGCGTAACAAGATATAAGTGTATATATCATTATATTTGAATTTAATGAAATCTATTATCATAATAAAATGATTACAAAAGAGGAATATTATGAAACAATTCAAATTCTATAATGGTTGACAATTCACCTTGTTGTAGATGAAATGGTTTAAATCCTAAGCATGTAGTATGCCGATAGGAATTATAACATGATTTTTTTGGAAGTGCCACATGACATGATAATAAGTGGAATGAAGTACCCATGTGTCAATGGTATGTTCCAATCCCCATACAAAGTTTTTTTGTTTCATTATATGCCTCTTGGCACTAAACGATCACACACGTGTGCAAAAGAAGATGTGCATGTATTGTAGGATTTTGATAAGGTGTGTAAGATATACATAACGGGTGATTTTGGATTTATAAATTACCTTAAGATAATAGAATAGACTAACATGGATGTGTTCCATTTCAAATTTATTAGTCAATTCCCAACTACTAGGTCCATTATCCTATTATAAAACTTCAATTTTTTTGTTGATTTACCTACAGATGGAAAACAAAAGATTTATTTCAATTTCATTACTAAGATATGAATAATAGAAAATGTTAATTTTTTAATTCAGAGGTATAAGTAAGGGTTTTGAAAGGACCTACACTCTTTTACAACAAAAACCAACACGAAATATATTCAATAGATCCACATGAAATAGGAAAATCATCAATGGGAGGACACAATAATAGTCACCCCAACCCAAATAGTCAACAATGGGTCAACCATCCATCTAAAACTTTCAACAAACACCCACCCACCATGATACCCTCAATTCCTTAGAATCTAGAGGACCCAAAAACCATAGTATACACACATCTAATATTTTTATGCTTTTCCTAAAATAAAAATCATCACAAAAATGATTCTCTAAGAATTAATAACTACATAATTTAAAATACTTGAAGAATAAACATTGTGCATAAAAAAAAACATAGAGAAAGATACACCCATAACTTGTTTTAGTCTACCATTTTCCACACAAGAGGAACATGCTTGCAATAAATAAAAAAATTCTGTTATAAGAAAAATAGAATGAGAGGCGGGGGAGTGAATTATTCCTTTAGAAAAAGTATTTCCATTCCATTTACCTCAACCATTATACCATTCAATCAAAGCATGTACAACATCCATATAAGCATAATAACACAATGAACTCAAGATATAAAGTGGGAAACCCTCAAGGGGAAGAAAACCCACTGAAAATTTGCTTATATTACTCAAATAAAATAAATATAGTGAAACCCCAACTTCATAAGGAGCAAAAACCCCTAATTTAGTGAGGCACCAACCCCAAAAGGAGGATAAAACCACATAAGATTACCAAACACCATCTCATCCACATAAAAGTTTGATCACTGAAGATATGTTTCTGCAACAACTGATGGTGATCACAAATTCAGTTCCTCTCTCTCAAAACCCTTCTCAAGCACACCTTCTTCCTTGCTCAAAACTATCTCTCATCAATCTTATTTCTTCTTTATGATAGCTCATATTTTATTAGATTCATCTTTATATCATCATTCCATACTCATTTCCCTCTCATGATGGTTGTTTAGACCTCTTTGAAGCTCCAAAATACCCCTTGGGTCACACTTTTTCACCACACCAACAACTAGCACAAATGAACCATATTATCTGCTTTTATACATGTTTATTTTCACCAAATAACCCGAGTTAATTAATATGATAAAAATAGTTTCCAAATCATAATAAAATCATAAAAATGTCATAAATGGGTCCATGTAGGTATCCAAAAACTTCTAAATCCTCCAATACCACCTTTTGGGACACAACAAGCCTTGAAACCCCAAAACAAACATCCATGACCAAAATGAATAAACTAGAGAAAAATACTTCATAAAAGCATGGATAACCCTACAAAATGTTTTATACGCACTCATAAACCTTCAACAAGCATGAAATAACTCATAAAAACACCAAACCTCATTAGCCTAGTCAAGAGCATGAACAACCAAGCACCCTAAAATTGACCTTCAAAGAACATGACATATATTCCTCAAAACTCACAAAAACTCAACCTGTGATATATCATTGCAAATATCTTGGAACTAGGGTCATGAATTTTTTTGAACCAAGTCTTAATTCAACACGTAGCTCTTCAAAAACAACTTTTACCATAGACTACTCAAAACTACCCAAAACTGCCTAAAAAGTAGTCTTCATAAATAGGGCACACTTTGCACTTTAAAGGAACAAACATGATATGAAATAATCATGGACATGTAGTACAAATCCCATGATTCAATAAATGATAAATTAGTCAATATGTCTAATGCACAAGCTGAAACTTTCCAAAAACTTTCCCTTTTAGGTGGGTCCTACAAACAACTAAAACCTATAAAATACATCTTTGGAAATCTAGAGGAGTCCTATTCATCATAAAATCATCATACTAGAAAAAGGAATAAAAATTGGACCTGTACAACCATTTTCCTGCAAGTTACTTTTAACATAGGGTTTTGGGAGGGTTTCAAACATGTTTACCTTCTTAATGATCATTCATAAAAATGTGACAATCAAACCACCTCAATATTTTTGTAAAATCTTCATATCTGATAAAAAAACTATTCCAAATATCTCAATTCCCCATCCAAAGAACATAGTACACAATGAACATTAAAAGGGAAACTTTTATCTCAAATCTTCACCTTTCAGCAAACCCATTTTTCGTAAAAACCTCATATCTTGAGAAAATATCATCATATTGACTTGAAACTTGGCATGAAGCATAATTAAAACATCCTTTAACTGAATCAAGTCTCATCCATGTTCAAATACTTCTAAAAATATCCAACCACAACAAATTACCTGTGTGTACTTGTCTTGTTCTCCTTGTTCTTGTATTAAAGGACCTAGAAACCTCATGAAACCTTTAGGTGATGACATGAAAATCTACATGTCATATAATACATCACCATGCTCCTACCATGGTTCAAAAATACTGATCAGCTCCATAACTCATACCTCCAACTCATTCTGCATGTTCTAGGACTAGGAATAAGCCTAGAATGACCCCACTCAAGCCATACAACCCATGAAATGACCATGTTGACCATATGCAGACACATATACACCCTTGAAATATCACATAGACCTTTGAAGACCTAATTAAACCCTTAAACCAGCTTAGGAGATATCATACCATGACCATACTCACTTGACCATGCTCTAGGACCTCATCTGCAACTTGATGAAAACATGACACTACCAATCAACCTTCATGTTTTACACTGAAAGGTACCTCATGGAGACTCACACAAAACCTACACACCATTTTCCATCAATGTATTTGACATAAATGAAAACACCTAGACACAATGGATAATAATTCCTCCAACTAACTCTTTCCCACCCAAAACCATGGCCAAAAATGGTCTCATGATTCAATGTCCTCGAAGATAAGGACATTGAGTTCCTAAAGTTACACATACATTTGAATATGGGAAGGAAACTAAAAATGGATGAACCCAATAAATCTACATGTACCACATATCAAAGAAACCAAAAGTAAGATAAAAAGAGATATGGATTTTTATAAATTTAGTAAACACAATAAAAATAGTGTAAGAATGAAAATACCACGGTATCCATACTCACTAAGTTGAGTCCAACACATGAAGCCACGACTATAACCTCATCACATGAGTTAAGATACATGAAATTGAACATTAAATACTAGAAGTTACGTAACTAAAATAGAAAATATGAAGGATACTATAACTATGGAGGCCCTAGAATCCCACCCTCCACCATCTAACACACACCTAACATGCACAACTAAGAACAAGACTAGAGACCCTAAGACCCCATTTGTCTAAAAAAATGAGAATTTTATGAAAAAAACCATAATTCTAACCCCAAGCTAATCAATGAGAGGAACAAAATCCTTTAGGGATGAGTAAAAAAATCTATAATGGGATTTGTTGGCACTCAAGATTGCTCACTTAAAGTTTGGGTGTCATATAGTCAAATATTGCAGTTCAAGGGATTTAAATGATAGATTATATGCCTTTTTGAAATTTCTAAGTGATCTAAACTTTTTAAAAAAATATTATACATACTAATTCTATTTCTCTATAGGGAACTCCAAAAAACTTAGCCAATTTTGAATTGATTTGGTCCTTAAGAGAGGTGGTTGATTAAGTTTTTTACTTCCTTTGCTAAGGAGACAATCAAATTTAAAGTAAGAGGCTAACCTATGGGAGAAATAGACTAACTCACCAATAGGAGAAAAGTGTCACCCATAAGAAAAATCAAGGATTGAGTGAGGATTTGGAGAAGAGGACACCAATGAAGGCCTCGTGAAGGAGATTGGTAACACAAATGACTAAAAGTTGAGGAAAAGGGGAGGAGGAACTGATGATGGGAAATTTCCTTCAATTGGTGTAGTTATGTCATGAAGGGTCGAAACTGTAGGATCATGTAGAGGATGGAGGCATTGACAGTGGCCATGTGTCACCCATCGGTGTCATGAGTGTATGAGAAACCAAATACAAGGTTTGAAGAGGCCACATAGAGTGGTGACACCGATTTGCACCACGTGGTAAAGATAGATGAAAGATAAACAATGAGGTAGAGATGAAAGTAAGTTACATGACATGTTATGGTTGGTCACATGTTCAGTTATATAGGTCACAAGGTTAGTTATATAGGTTAAAATTGATGGCCGAATAATAAATGAAAATGATATCGATAAGGTCAAACTAGTAACTCCATCTAATCTGCTAGGGGCTTAATTATTTTCTCACAAATTTTGATTGGGAACTTAAAATAACTGCAACTAGTGTCATTGAAAATGTATTGGAGAAAGGTTTGAATTGGTATAAGTTTTGAGGAAAATTATTGAGACATTATAGATATTTTATTGATAGAGTTCTTGACACCTCATTGTTATAGTTTTTAGTCTAACGGTGCTAGAATTACCCTCATATGATTTTAGGTGGTTATGATTTCTCCTAGAAGTTTCTTAATATTTTTTTATCCCTTTATTAGGCTCCATAAAAACACATTAAAGAGTTAATCAAGCTATGAATCAAAATCTATATGGTATCATGTTGATTTGAAGATGGTGTTTTGATATGATAAACAAATATCAACCTCTTAATCATCCATTCTCTTGACTTTAAGGATGCACATGTGTTTCCCTCATAGGTTTCAATTATTTTTTCTCATAAGTCATTTTTATCCTAAAATTAGATTATTTATAGGTAATACTTATCTTTCTTCTATATTTATGTGAAAGTGATGATCTAGGAATGCTCCTATCTTCTTTCTCACCAGTGGATAATTTGTTTTCACCTAATGTTGAAAAATGAATTCTTTCTAACACTTTATTGATTTTGAAATAATATTTTGAGTACATTTGATATTCACATTTGTAAAAGGAAATTTAATAAAATGGAGAAGAAAATCTCCATATGGATCTTTTGGCTATTGAGAAAACTTGGTTTTCCTAATTGTAGGATTTTATTCCAGTTTTATTAACAATTGAATAGTGATATTATTTCTTGGTTCAAATAGAACATTGTTGGATTTTGAGCAAGTGTTGTGGTTTTTATCAAAAGGATTTGGTGTGCAGATTATTGTATGGTAATGAATCATTTGTTTTTGTTGTTTAGACACGTGTGCGTGATGATTTATTATATCCTTGTAAGTTTTCAATTCTCTTTATCTTATATAATTTTCCCATTATTAATGTGTTGTCATCTTGTAAAGGTATGTTTTGGATCATTTTATTAATTTTCCAACTTTATGGTGGAATGCGCAACAATTGTGTAGATAGTTGTCTTATTTTGGTTATCATTATTTCAGTTGATCTAAATATTGGTGAATCTTTTCCCAATGGATTTATTCCTTGATCATAATTCCTTTCTTTTATTAATATTTCCATTCATCTCCACATTTTACTAAAATATCACTTTGAATCTAAAAATCCTATTATTTTAGACATTATAACTTTGGATTCATGTCTATGAGATTTCCCTTTAACATTTTGCTAACCTTGATAAAGATGGCTTATAGATTATGAATATATTTTCAATTATCATATATTTGAGTGCAACCTTTTCCCATTCTTGTTAGCTTTATTAATATATTTCTAGTGACAATAAATTGGTAGGAATTTATAGTGGTTGGGATACTTAGTTGGGTTTTTTGCATTATATTTTCTGATATTTGTTATTTGACATCATTTAGGTTATTACAGGTTTCTTCCTAGGTTTCATAGAGCATGAAGAGTAGGAGGTAAACCACCATCCCATTTGTTGGCATTAAGTCTCGCCATTCTAGTGAAGAAGAAAATCACTACAACATTCCATCATACTATCTTCACTTAAATCTACCTTGGTCAAGATTTGATATCCAAAACATTGATATCATTGTCAAGGAATTGTGCTAATTTGGTCTCAATTTACCATTGTTTGCACTTATATAGTCAATTTAGTTGTATTTGTGCTACATATAGTTTGTTTTCAGATCATCAATATGTTGGTGTAAAATACTATGTGTTTTAGTTTTATTTATGAAAATAATGTTGTCATTTGTGATCTTTGTAGTCTTAGACAACATGTTTTAAAAATCATAACAAAGAAGTCATGCTATTTTGTTGATATTTTCATAAATACTCAAGGCCTAAAGTCTACGTATGTGTCTGCATTTTATATACCTTCATGGTATTGGTGACTCCATTATGTTCTAAAGACCAGTTATGTTTAATATTTGTCAAACCTTTACCAAGCTTTTATTTCTTTTCCTTATATTGCTTTTTGTGAATTCAAGTTTATAAAGTTGGAGGGGTTATTCTTTTCTTTCAAATAAAATCCATCAAAGAAGAATCAATAACTCCCACTAATCAAATCAATAGTTAAAGAGAGGTAGACATGGAAACCAATGCAAGGAAAAGGTACTTCTCACCCTCAAAACCCTAAGTATACCTATTGTTTACCTCCTTTAAACCGTGGATAGAAAATTTTAATTAAAAACATTTATAAAAATTCTAATTCATTCTCGACTATTACGAATCATTAATTGAGAAAAGAAATCCCACATTCCAGTCCCATTTTTCTTATGATGGTGCTAAGAGAATCCCTATCTCTAGAAAACATCATAATCTATTTCATTTACCCCGCTTAAGGGAATATAAATGTTTCATCCATAACCATCATTCGAGAGTCATTTACCTTTTATTTCCCAAATTTAGCTAATTATCCTCTAGGAGATTGGAAATAATAATAAAAAGAAAATCATATTACCCATATTGTTGTTACTAAACCTTCACCCCCTAAACATACACAAGAGATAAATAATACCTTCATATATCAAATATTGCTAGAAATAATATAGAATTGAATTATTTCGGCACTAATATCATACATCCTTATAGAACACACACTTATACTGAGAGGGGGAAGTGAATCAATATAATCCAATTTTTACTAATTTAAACTATAACATTCATAACAACAAAAATTACATAAGGTCTAAAAATATCACAATAAAATATTTATGTGGAAACCCTTTCAGGAGAAAAACCATAGAGAAAAGACTTGGAGCTACTATCCAAATCTAGCCAAAGAATTAATTATTTTACAAATGTTTATAGGCACAAACCTAATGGATACACCTATCCCCAATGTAAAAAACCAACTTATCTTAATTCAGAGCACCAAATCATCTTAATTCATGAGCACCAACTCACTGGAGACACCAATCCCCAATTATATGAGGCACCGGCCTCAACAATGTAAAGATCCACCTATTGTAGCGGTTTCTTTAACCTGATAATGGTGGTTAGATTATTCTTCACTTCTTCCTGCTATTTATGTATATCCATGCTTCACACTTTTCTTATGCTCGCTTGCTCTTCATTTTTATTTAGCAACTTATCATTCTAGTTTTCTTGAGTTTAATTTTCCTTCCTCTACATGCCTTCTCTTGAAATATATTCATTAATTTATCCTTTCTTCTCTCTCCAATTATTTCTTTATCAAATCGACATCATAATACCTTGAGCACCCCCACATGAATTTTGCAATTAAATTCATTTATATACCATCTCATTTCATGAACAAATATGTCTTTTCCATGAGTAGAGATCCTTTTGAATAGTCAATACGAGTCAGCTTTTGTAGACTTTGAAATTTGAATATTTAAAGTTTTTCAAGACTCCCACAAACTTCCCTATTTTCTCTTGGTCCCATGGAATTTCATGACCATCGTGGACAATTATATGCTTTTATAGTTTTCTCTTTGTTATGGGAAAATCCTCTTTTGTATCACAACACACCCCGACTTCTATGACTTTATCTTCTTTGCAAAACATATATCCTTTGTTGAGAGGTATTATTTCAAATTCACAAAACAATCCAAGTATGATCCTTCAACACGTGAGGCACTACAACAACTTGTTATACAAACAAACACTGCGGAACACTTATCAAACCCGAGGAACACCACAAAACCCGCCAGAACATTAAAAACCACGAACACTACAAAAACCCACGAAACATTATAAAATGGTTTTCTTTGTCACATGGAAATTAAAATTAAAAATGAATCATATTTTTCATAAGTGGTACACATCTCGTAAACATCAATGAAATTATTTATAACATATGAAATACTTATCAACATTATTTTGATATCAATGAAAATCCTTCCAACAATATCCCTCTTTTTCCTTGATGGAAACCAATCATCTTGCAACATCTTCCATCTTAATCTATTTCTCCCCTGGATTTAACTCTCCCCCTTGATGTATTAATTATCCAAAATTTTAATTTATGTATCACTTATCCCAAACTTTAATTCTTCCCTTAAAAATCAATGGAAAAGAAATAAAAGAAAAGAATAAGAAAAAATAAAATACCTCTCAGAACACTCTCCCTTGAAATTATGATTCCTTTTAATGACTTGCTGAAAGAGATCACTCCCAAATTTTTTCGAGATATTCAAATGTTTCTTTTGGAAGAGGTTTTGTAAAAATATTGGTAATCTGTTCTTTTGTGGAAATGTATTCCAACTTAACCTATTGATCTGCAAATTTCTCTCTCGAAAATTATATTTAATGGGAATATGCTTTGTTCTAGAGTGCATAAATGGATTCTTTGAGATATTTATTACACTAGTATTATCATAGAGTATAGAAATTGGAGAATCAAATTCTACCTTGACATCCTTCAATGTTTGTTTCATCCAGAGAACTTGTGTGCAACAAGATATTGCAACAATGTATTATGCCTCTCTGTAGATAAATAAATAGAAGCTCGTTTCTTTCTCAACCAAGATACTAAACTATTACCCAAAACCAATGAACCTCCACTTGTACTTTATCTATCATCAATACAACCATCCCAATATGCATCAATATATGCTTTTAAAGAAAAATACTCACTTCTTTGATACCACATACCATAATCTACCATACCTTTTATATATTTGAATATTATTTTGACAAATTGTACATGAGTTTCTTTTGGAGAAACTTGAAAACGTGCTACCATGCCTATTTCTTGCATCACATATGGTTTTCATGTAATTACATATAATAAACTTCTAATCATTGATCTATAGAGATTCTGATTTGCTTCAGGAGATTCATCATCCTTTCTCAATTTACATCATGTGACCATGGGTGTATGTACTGAATTGCAATATTCCATTATAAAATTCTTTAACATCTCCTTAATATACTTAGTTTGTGAAATGAATATGCCTTTATCAGATACAAAAATTTCTAATCCAAGAAAAAATGACAACTCACCAAAAATGGTCATTTCAAATTATTTTTACATTTCCTTAGAAAACTATTGACACATATTATCACTACTTCCTCCAAAAATAATGTCATCAACATAAACAAAAACTATCAGATGATTCTCACCTTCATTTTTGATATAAATATTGTTGTTGGAAATACCTTTCTTAAACCCTTGTTGTTGTAGATACTTGTATAATATCAAATACCAAGCTCGAGGGATTTTTCTAGACCACAAAGATATTTCTTTAGATTGTGAACACAAAGTGACTTATAAATGTGCAACAGGAGCAAAAGTTTCTTCAAAATCAACACCTTCAACTTGTGCATAACCTTTGCAAACTAACCTTGCTTTATTTCTTACTACTTTTCCATCTTCATTCAACTTGTTTCTAAATACCCACTTGGTGCCAATCACATTTTTGTCCTTAGGTCTTGGGACAAGCTCCCAAGTCTCATTCTTCTCTATCTTGATCAAGTTCTTCTTCCATAGATCTAATCCAGTGCTTATCTTCTCTTGCTTTAGTAAATATTTTAGGTTCTATTATAAACAACAAGGACAAATTTTTATGCTCATATGTATTTTCTAGACTTCTTCTAGTCTCAGTACTCTAATGTTTTTGTCACCTATGATCCGAATGTTTGAATGATTCTTTTGAACAAACCCGAATGGTGCTTTTGTATATTTTCTTTCAAATTCTTCCGTTTCATTTTCATTTTATTTTTCTTATTCACGATTTATTCTTCGAATAATCAATTTCTTGTATCCTTCTCTTTTTATACTTGATATCATCTACCTTCACATTTTAACTTTCAAAAATCTTAAATGTTCTCATATTGTAACATCTATAAGCCTTGCTCATTGAGGAATAACCAAGAAAAATACCTTCATCAGATCTAGAATCAAACTTACCTAAGTCTTCATCATCTCTCTTGATATAACATTTGCTTCCAAATAATCTAAAATATTTGACAATTTATGGTCTACCCTTCCATAGTTCATAAGGTGTCTTGCTTTTATTTACTTTGAACTTCCACGTGTTCATAATGTAGACTGCTTTCTAGTGACCGCTTCTCTCTAGATTCTGTCGATATCTTGCACCCATTTAGAATGGTTCTAACAATTTATTGTATAGTCATATTCTTTCTAAAACTCCATTCTGTTGTGGATTTCTCAGCAACCGAATAATGTCTTTTTATTCCATGGTGCTCACAATATTATATAAATTCATTTGAAGTGAATTCTCTTCCTCGATCATATCTTAAAAACTTGATTTTCAAACCGATTTAATTTTCAAATAAGGATTTGGATACCTTAAAATTTTCATATGCCTCATATTTTTCCCTTCAAAATGTAACCCAAGTCATTCTAGAAGAATAATCAATAAATAACAAGAAATACCTCTCACCTTGTATGTTTTGAGTTCATGTAGGCCTAAATATATCAATATGCACAAGTTCCAATAACCTTGTAGTTGAGTACTCATTTTTCTTAAATGAGGCTCTTGTTTTCTTTCCAAAATGACATTATTTGTAAAGGGTATCTGCTAGTTTAGTAATATTTGGCATGTCTCTAACAAATTATTTGGAACTATTTTTATTAGATTATTGAAGTTCATATGAGCCATTCTTCTATGCCATAACCAACCCTCATCTATTTTTTGCATGTAGCACTTTTCACCTTTAATCTTACTAAGAATGTAAATATTATTTTTTGTCCTACAAGCAACAACAAAAGCCTTCTCTTTACTTTTCTTTCTGATTTCAAAACCTCCAGCATAAATGTTATTGTGTATCCCCTATCACTCATTTGACTCACACTCAAAAGATTATGCTTTAGTCCTTCAACATACAAGACATTTTCAATTTTTATTTACCATTGTTTAAGCTAATGGTACCCTTACCTAAAATTATTGCAGTAGTGGCATTGTTACCAAACTTTACAATACCTCCATTTACTTATTTCAAAGTGAGAAACTTAATTTTGTCTCCAATCATGTGGCTTGAACAACCATTATCAATGTACCACTGATTTTCTTCATTTTGTGCATGAAATGTTATCTAAACAATCATGGATTTTTATTTGTTTATTTATTTCTCTTGTTTCTCCTTCCAAACTTTTAATGACTCATCCTTTTGATTGTCTTTGGTTTCCTCATTCTTAACCTTCTGGTAGATTCCATAAACCAACTTCTAAAAAAGTGAGCTTTATGCCCAAATTTGTGGCACTTATAACATTTAATATTAAAATTCATCAAAGGTGCAAATGAGTTGTAGTTTCTATTTGAGGACACATATGAATTTGCATTTTTATTCCTATAAAAAATTCTTACATGAGATCTATATTCGATGCACCGTGACTAAATCGATTACATAAAAAAATAGCCATAATTTTTTTTTGAAACATGATTTTTAATTCCGCCTTGGAGGAAATGATCTTCTTGTTGTATCCTTATTTCCCTTTGGAGGAGTACTATTATTTTGTGGAACATGAATTTCTTCCCTTCTGCTTATTTCATTTGAAGTGCTTGTATATTGAGGATCATGCACTTCTTCCTTCTTGTTGTTCTCATTTTTGGCAAAAATTTTAAGAGCATCTGCATAACTTATTGATTTTTCTAGACTTGTCATCTTTGGAGACTCTTTGGGATCTTCTTTTATAGAATTATCATTGTAAGAAAAACCTGTTTTGATAAATGGCGATCTCTTATTATTGATAATGTATTTTAAATATTTAGATATATTTTCAAATTTTATACATATATTCAGCTTGGTATTTTATTTCTCAAGTTCCTTTCTTAAGGAAACAATTTCACATTCAAGTTTCTCACAATATTCTTCTTTCTATTTCAACTATGTTCTCACATCCTCATCCATCTTCTTCATCTCTTCTAGTTGATCTTTAGATCAATGATGATTTTATTATACTATTCAAGATATTGTGTCTCCTTCGATTTTATGGCACCATACTCATATTCTAGTTACTAAAATTGCTATTTTGTTTCTGATTTATCTTTCTTAGACTCTTTAGTTATTCTAGAGTAGAAATGAGTTCTCCTTCAAGATCCACTTCGGCTTCAAATTCGATACCTTCTTCATATTCGAATCCATCTCTTATTTTCTTTCATTAATCTTTGAGGCCATGAGTAGTGATTATTCTTTATCATCGACATAGATTATTTCATCACTTTCTTGAGATGAGATATTTTCCTCCTCGGTGTATGGGTTTTTCTTGTACTTGTAGAGGATATTATTTTCATATCATCTTTGCTCATGGTTATTTTTGGATTGATAATACATGTTACTTTCCTTCAAGTTGTGTTTTCATTTTTCATCCTTGTTTTTATATGGGATATTTTTGGCATAATATCCTATTTTACCATAATCAAAACATTTGAATGATAAATCACCTTTATGTTTTCTAGATCCTTTCTTCAGCCTTCTAAAAATATAGTTTCTTCTTCATCGATTCATTCTAAAGCAATCACATGGTTTAGTTTTATTTTTTCACCTTATTTTATGATTTGAACACAACATATTGATTTGATGATTAATCAACTGTAGTTCTCATCTCATATGTTGTGAGAATCCCATGTAGTTCATCCATTGTTAGGATGCTTAAGTCCTTCAACTCTTCAATAGTAGATACTTTGGCATCAAATATCAAAGGAAGAGATATTAGAACTTTTTGCACAATAATTTCATCCTTAACTTATTCTCCAAGTCCTTTAATACTTTTGACAACTAAATCAACACGAAGAAGGTAGGCTACAATATTTTCATCATCCTTCATATTCAAACTCTCAAATTGACCTTTATGTGTTTGGAGGTTATCTTTCTTCACTTTATCGTCTCCTTCATAAATGTTCTTGATCTTGTCTCAAATTTACTTTTCTGAACTAAAATGCATTAATTTGATAAAATTTTCCTCACACACATCAGCTCAATATTGAATTCATAGCATCTACATTAATTTTTCTTTCCTTATGTCTAACTTGATATGTTAGAGGAGTTATTAGAGTTGTATATCCACCAAAAATAGATTTCCATTTGTCAAAACCAAAAGCCATTATATAGGTGCACATATTGATGCTCTAGAAGGCATAATTAGTTCCATCAAGCAATGGATATTTGTTTGAGGAACCTTCTGATGACCATGTGTGCTTCCGAGATATACCTTCTAGTTGTTAAGATATTAAAAAAGAACCTTTCTTTGATACCAATTTTAAAACACACAATTATAATAGGTGGGGTGAATCATTATAATATATTTTTACTAATTTAAACTTTAAAATTCATAAAAAAAAATTACATAAGGTATAAAAATTACACAACACAATATTTATGTGGAAACCCTTTCGAGAGAAAAACCACAGAGAAAATACTACTTAGAGATATTGTCCAAATCTAGCCATAAATTAATTATTTTACAAATGTTTATAGGCACAAACATACTAGAGACACCAATCCCCAATGACAAACACCAACTTAGATTAATTCACAAGCACCAACTCACTAGAGACACCAATCCCCAATCCTGATTACCAGCTCATCTTAATTCATGAGAACCAACTCACTAGAGACACCGATCTTCAATTGTATGAGGCACCAACCTAAACAATTCACGGATCCATCCGTTGTAGTTGTTTATTCAACCTAACAATTGCAATTAGATTATTATTTGCTTCTTCCTACTATTTTTTTACACCCACACTTCACACTTTTCTTATGTGCTTCTCGCTCTTCATTCTTCTTCAGTAACTTAGCATTCTAGTTTGATTTCCTTTACTCTTCCTTCCTATTCATACCCCCTCTTTAAATATCTTCATTAATCGATCCTTTCTTATCACTCTCTTTATTTCTTTAACAAATGAACATCATAATACCTTGACCAACCCGACATGAATTTTGTAATTGAATTCATTTATATACCATGTTTATTTCATGAAAAAATATGAATTTTCCATGAGTCGACATCCTTTTGAACATTTATTATGAGTAATATTTTGTAGACTTTGAAATTTGAATATTTTAAGTTTTTCAAGACTCTGCGAACTTCCCTATTTTCTCTTGGTACCATGGAATTCCATGACCATCGTGGACAATTATAGACTTTTCGTATTTTTCTTCTTCATTGTGTGACAATCCTCCTTTGTATTGTAACACTCCCTAACTTCTGCAGCTTTCTTTCGTTGTTGCGCAACATATATCCTTTGTTGAGTGGTATTATTTCAAATCCACAAAACACTTAGTTTGATCCTTTAACACGTGAGGCACTACAACAACTTTGTGATACACATAGACACCCGCATAACACTATCAAACCTACAAAACACCAAAAACACTGTGGAACATTAAAAACTCGTAGAACACTACAAAACTTGTGGAACATTATAAAAATAGTTTCCTTTGTCACGTGAAAATCAAAATTCAAATTGAATCATCTTTTTCATAAGAGGCACACATTTGTAAACATCAATGACAATATTTCTAACATATGAGATACTTATCAACATTATTTTTACATTAATGAAAATACTTCCAACAATCCTTACCCCTTGCTAGGAGAAAATAGGTTTAGGTAGATTGACTTCACTGAAATCAAAGGTTATCCCAACGAGGTCCCTACTAATATTAGAAGGATTTTTCCTAAATTTCAAGGAAACAATTCTATTTTAGGTGATCAACATCTCATAGTATTTAACAATTTAATTGATGTTTATGATATTGTTTTTAATGAGATGGTTATTAAAATGTTTTTTCATACTCTAGATGAAAATGCTAGAGACTGGTTTGATACTTTTCCTAATGGAAGTGTAGATTCATGGAAAGAGATGAAAAGAGTTTTTAAACTACACTTTGGTGACATAGTATATCCTATATTTATAATGAGTGAATTTGAAAACATTAGGAAGCATCCTAATGAATGTGTATAAGATTTTAATTCTAAATTAACTAAATTTATGATGAGACTACTTGAAAATGTCAAAATTTTGATGCACTTTGTATTATTAAATATTCATTTTATGCTAAAAATGGTTTTTATCTTAGAGATAAGGGCGTAGTCAACTTAAGGTAAGATTATAATATGGAAATAAACATGGAAAAACATTAGAACTACTTTGGAAAGCCATCTAAAAGGGTTGATGTGAAGCTCCTCCCACTAATAGAGAAGGTTTATCCAACACTTCCTTAAGTTTTGATGAAAAATTAGATAGAATGATGGGAGCATTAAAGGAATGGTCATATATGATAGAAGTGAAAAGATATGTCTCATGTTCATAACCGATAGTATTTGAATTATAGGACACATAACAAGGAAAGAGAACTGCATATGCTGAAATATTTGACAAGGGGAAGAAATAATTTTTAGAGAAAGAAGGCCTAAAAAGAGGAAGTGAAAGAGAGACATCTAACCCTCTTTTACCAATGTTAATGATATAAATCAACCTAGTGTGATGAATATTTATTTCCCCACC
Source organism: Taxus wallichiana var. yunnanensis (assembly GCA_018340775.1). Taxonomy (NCBI): domain Eukaryota; kingdom Viridiplantae; phylum Streptophyta; class Pinopsida; order Cupressales; family Taxaceae; genus Taxus; species Taxus wallichiana. The sequence goes on along the minus strand of CM031243.1, from coordinate 24,195,354 downwards.
CTTTTGTTATCCAATAATCCCCCTAGGTTATGTTTTTCTTTAACAAATTTAAAAATGGACTTAGCCATTTTTAAGAGCTTGGGACGGTTAAACAATCTGTCAAATTATCTTTCCTAAAAGCATTGGCCATTGGATTTAAAAAAAAAACGCAGAAGAATATTTTAGTTTATTGTGGGTTTGCATGGAACTTAGTGTTCGGGGTTCCTAACCTGCAAAAAACAAAGGAGCTCAATAAAAGAATTAGGTGGGTTTAACTTAAACCCACGGGACATTTAAAAGGCCACACAAAAAGAAATTGGAAACCGGCGGAACAAATGATCAAAGGGCCAAAGTGTTGTGCGAGAAAATATTAAAACCGTGGTACAAAAGAAATCACGAGGACACGTGCATAGATAAAAGGCATCGAAGAAGAAGAAACGTGGAGCCATTTTGGCATTTCTTAAGGATATTATATCATCTAGAATCCAAGTCTCTAGAGTTAATCAAAATTCATATTTCATGGGGTCCGTCAAGTTAGACAAGGTTAAAGGGTACACGTGGTACATTTATTTTAAAGAGAAAAATTTATAAGTCCCTAGGACTTAAAATTTGTGATGCAAAGAGATATGTGGAGCTATTTAAATAGCTTAAATTTAGCATCGTGAAAAGTATGAAAATAGAGCCACATGTAGCCATTTCATTGGCTCACACTTCTGCTTTCAGGTAGAGTTCGAAGAAAATATGATATTACAAAGTGCTTGGAGCCTTTCTATTGGCTCACACTTTGCAATTGTTAGAAGGACTATTCAAAGTTTGATAACACATAAAGGTGTGGAACATTTTCATTGGCTAGTGCTTTGTGGGTGTCGAGGCGGGTTATCAAAAGGATTGACTTGTGAAGTGCGTGGAGCTTTCTTGTTGGCTCGTACTTTGCAATGATCGGTCGAGGGGTGAATTTTAAAAAACATGGTTATTTCTAATTGGCTTATGTTTCTAAGAAATATGACAAAGCCTATAAGTGTGAAAAATCATGGAGTCCTCTCATTGGTCCATGTGTCACAAGATTTGACAATGACACAAGAACATGACAAGATCTACTTGGATCACATTTCAAAAGGGCGTAAAAGAGAAAAGGATAGTTTGACATCTCAAAGTAACGTGACAGGACTTATTGGTATATATTTTTTAATGCGGAGGATATTTTTTAATCCAAGGTAAAATAAACAAGGACAAATGGTGAACTAGGACATATGGCAATCCCTGAGCTAATCAAAGGCTGTCACTTGTTAAATTTTTATTCATCCCGATATGAAAATATTCAAATGATGATACCTTTCAATCACCTACTCCAAATTGCAAAAAATTGTGCTTGCTCGAAATCTCCCCTCAAAAAATTTGATTTGGTATCATGAGAATCAAATTTTGGTGGGTCTAAATGGGTGAAAAAGATAAAAACTATTCAAGTTATGTATAATTGCAAGCATGATCATTTAATCATAGAAGTAGCATGTTTTCTTGGGCTCCAAGCTTTTGTTAACATATCAAATCCAACCAAATGTCAATCATCCTATGCAGAGAAATCATTTTTATCTTTTAGATGGTTGGGACCATTAAAACGTGCTCTGCAAGTCTCTCTCTCTCTCTCTCTCTCTCTCTCTCCCCCTCTATATGAAATCAATAAATATAAATGCTTAGGCACGTTTTTTGGGGGAATGTTATGGAAAAGAGAAGGAACTCTGTAAAATCTATCCCGTAGTCTTTTTTGAGGTACAAGCCTACGATCCGGGTATTCTGGGAGAAGATATTTTCCTTTATTTTACAATTATAATGAATTGTGCATCTAATTAAGAAATAAATCCATGTTTTTGATCATTTCTTCCCTAACCCGTATTACATTATGTTTATTTCCTTCCATTACAATTGTAGATGCATTGTGTATACCTTGTTCTTCTTGTAAGATTCAGATCTGTTGTGCTCCATGGAAATGATGTTGGTAAATGTAGTTAGAGACTATGTCACTTGTGTATGACCTCTCTCTTTCCCATTCTTCATATCATTTTTACTCACTTGAATTTTTTCCCATCCCTTTCCTTGGTGCAATCATCTCTATAGTTTAGGATTTCCATTTTATGTAATCTATCTCTCTATGGTCCCTTGGAAGCTTAGGATAGAAATAAATAGAAGAATTTCCCTTTTAGGAGTAGTTTAGCATCAGGATTAAGTAGAGGAAGCCAACCTTCTATGGAGGTTTGTCTTAGAAGTAAGGTCCCACACTTAGATACAATACCATGCTATCCAAAACACCTTTGGTTATTCAAGAATAAAATCAGAGGGTGTTTTTTTCAGTGATAACAGTTCGACACGCTCAGTGGAACCATTATTGAAAGCTTATATATATTTCATAGGTGTGTAACCAAGTCCCTTTTAAAGGTGTTACATTACACCTCCTTGTTTACATATCCATTTTACCAAGATTGGGTGTGTATCTTGGTGAATTTAAGCCTTGAAAATATTTACATCAACACATCTGGTGACTCCAAGCATTCTATTTACTGGTTTAGTAGTCTAAGAGCCTAAATTTCATGAGAAGGATCCAAACAAGGTCTAGAAAAAGAGAGGAAGGATCCCTTAATTTTATGCAACTATCACATGAGAGGGGAAGAAGGGGTAGAGTAGTTCAAAGGTCACCTTCACCACCAAATAGGATTATATCCACTCCACCTCTTCGAGAACCTTCTTGCAATCTACTAGAATTCTAAGACCTCTCATGGTAGCACCACAGAGAAATATACCATTTTCCAATTTCACGGGTGGAATCCCTCTTGTGTTTAATGCAAAACATGACATTCCAATGGCTACACTCAAGAGCATTCCATATTTCATTGGTGAAAATCAAGTCACCCTTGCTGATAATATTTAGGACATTACTAATGTGTGTGCTCTCTATCTGGTTACACATGATGATGTAGTAATAAGGCTACCATAAGCTTCATTCAAGGGTAAGACACTTCAGTGGTATAGAATCCTGAGAAATCAATCCATTCCTAGTTGGGATGAACTTGGCACAACCTTGTACAATTATATTGAAGAAAAATCTGATCACCTGTCCCTGGTGGAACAACTTACAACAACAAAGAGAGAACCTAATGAGCAGATTATTGATTTCAACACAAGATTTCAAAGGACCTATGAATGAATTACTCAAGTGGTAAGACCTAAACCTCAACATTCTTTTATTTATTATCTAAAGGCTTTTAATAGTGAAATTTTAGTCATGATCCAATCCATGGGGTGTAGGACATTACCAATTAGATATACTATTTCCATTAGAGTTGAGAATGGTCTAATTCAGGATGGGAAGCTTGCTCCTAGGACTTCAATTCATATATACCCTAAAATTGAGAATCCTAACTCTAGTTAAACACCTGAACTAACACTTATCCCAGCCCTAAGAAATCAAATCTCTAATGAAGCCTCCACTTCTTCAAAAACCTCAGTTGAACTACAAGAGGTAATGAAACAACTGTAAAGTTTTGGGAATGAGTTGGTATCACTTAAGAGATAAAAAGCCCAAAATTATAGACCTTACCAGTCTCCATACCAACCAAAAAGCCTCCATATCAACCAAATAGACCTCCTACCCAAGTTGCAAATCAAAATTAAAGTCAGTTTCCTTCTACTAGGCCTTTTCAACCATATAATCCAAATGCAACCTCTTCATCTCAAGCTCTGGTTCCTGTCCAAAACAATATTACACAATATTATGAGTGGTGTTTCCCTTGTAATCATCCACATAACCAAATAAAATGCCCAAATGGTATATTGAACCAATCTCTAATGATGCAAAGTGCACTTTCTTCTTAAGAAATAACAAAATCAGAGGAAAATCAATAGTAGATGGTAGCTTAAGAAAAACCTCAAAATGATACTTCACTTGTGAATTGGCAAGTGGAATACTTCTATGGAATGAATCAAACTCTTCCATAAGGTGTAGCTGTAAACACCAAATATAAGAAGATATCTATTAAGGAAGGAAAACATGTAAATGTAGGCCCTCTTAAACCTTCCTTGACACTCCATTAGGGTGATAATTCAAAAATATCTTCAAATGGACAAGATCAACCTAGAAGACCTTCTATTCCAACTCAAGTGCAAGAGAAAATTGTTGTGAGTAAAGTGCAACAAAAATATCCTTCAACTCCTTTCAATATACTTGAGAAAATGAAGAAAACTAATGTGAACATATCTATGTGGGAATCACTAGAAATTCCAGGCAGAGGGATCTCTTGCAAGCAGCTATGGCTAGTTTGTCTAATCCAAATGAGTCATCCAAAGAGAAAGATAAGGTTCTTACCAATACAAAGTGCAACAAGGAGAGGTCTAACCAAGAAAAAATAAGAAACCTCCACCCTTCTATGTGTCTTTGATCATAGGTAACATCTTGGTGCACAATTGTATGATTGACTGGAGCAAGTAGCTCAGCCATGCCAAAATAGATAGCAGACCAGCTAGAAATTAAGTAAGAGCCTCTTTCAAAAGGTGTGGTACAATTGGATGGGATAACATTTGGGGACTGTTGGATTTATCAGAGGTTTGAGCCTCACACTACATGTATGTCCTGATGTTTCAGTTCTTCAAGATATATCCATAATCAATTTACCTCCACTTTTTTTTCTATGTCTATATAGATATTTCACTGCTAAAATTGGGGGATATTTTTTAGCAGAATGGTCTCATATTCTCTTCAAGACAAGGTATGTTGCTAAATCTACTATAAAATCTCAACCAATTTCTACTTACCACATAGAGCCTTATGTGCCTAGTCCTATCAATGCCAATTGCATAATCTTAGATTAAGAAGATTTTCTAAGTACCAAAGAAGCAGACACTTAGATTAGGGGCATTCCTGATCTTCTACTTGATGAGTGGACACATAGGAATTACAAATTTGATTCATACAGAGAAATAAAAGATATTAACAAATCTGGTCTTGGTGTCTATTTCCTACATGAAGAAAATACACCCCTTCATGATGTTACCAAACCCATTAATGAAGATGATGATGACATTTGGAAGATGTTTTTGATGGATCAAGATGTAAAAAGGTGCAGGAGGAGGTGTAGTACTTATATCTCCCAAAGGTATCAAGTATTACTCATCTTTCAGTTCCAATTTAGTTGCTCCAATAATGTAGCAGAGTATGAATCTCTTGTTCATGGCTTGCAATGGGAAAGGAAGAAGAATATCAAGGAATTGCAGACCTTGGAGACAGTGAACTAATTGTGAACCAGATTAGGGAGTAAATGTGGCCAAAAATGATCTACTCAAATCCTACAAGCATAGAGTGTGGGATTTGTTGGAGTATTTTGAAGCTTTTAATATTCTAGGCCATCCCAAGGAAAGAGAACGAAGCTGCTAACATACTTACTGCAATGGAGAAAAGTTTGATGTTGTTGAAAATATCAAAAGAGAAAAGGTGCAACCACATATCAAGTGGTAGTAAGGCCTGCCATACTAGACAATGTCACAAGTTGGAAAGTATTTGAGAATGATCAGAAAATTATAAATTTCCTTTAAGAAGAAGTTGAATTCTCTTTAAAAAACTAGGATAAGTTGGAAAGACAATATGGTGATCAGATTATCCAACTCAGATCAAACAAGATGCCCAAGGGTTTAGTAACTTTGGAATCCATCTTCAACCCAAATGAATAGTTCGAAAGGAGAAAGAAAATATAATGGTCAAAGGTGAAGACTCAGATCCTATTGCAGTTGGTGGAGACAAGTTCCTTCAAATTGGAAAAGTAAGTACTTCACAAGAAAAACATGATTTTGTAGAACTTTGTCAAGATTTTGTTGATATATTTGCATGGAGCTATGAATATCTTAGAGGATTTAATCCTAGTTTATCTCAACATACCATAGAGTTGGATCCAAATGCTAAGCCCTGTTAGGTAGAAGTAGAGGCATGTTAACCCACATATTGAACCTCTAGTGAAAAATGAGTTGAAAAAATTAATAGAGGCAAGCATAATTTTTCCAATCAAATGCTCATCATGGGTTACCACCTTAATTCAAGTATGGAAAAATAATGGAGAGATTAGGATGTGTGTTGATTTTAGAGACCTAAACAAAGCTTCTTTGAAATACCATTATACACTACCCTCTATGGAACAAATTTTACAAATGGTGGCAGGTTCTGAGAGGTTTTCCCTTTTGGATGGATACTTAGGATACAACCAAATCATATTTGGTGGTGCACATTAACTTTTAGGAATTAATATGTTGTTCATTAATCTACAATCATTTAATTATCAGACCTAGGGATGTAAACTTTCAATATTGCCAGTGTTGTATGCATAATTACAGATGTTTGGGAGGTATAAAGGTAAATTGTTGTCACTACAATTAGGAAATAACAATGCTGAAAATGAACTAGACTATGACTGAAACGAATACTATGGCTATGACAAAGCATGTAAAAATACAGATAAAGATATAAATTTATTCAATTCTAACCATGCAATGAATTAAAATCAACAAACAAAAGGAGAGGGTTAATAAATTGCAAGTGGGCCCTGCCTTGGGTGCTAATCCCTTCTAAGGCCCTTATCTACAAAAAAATGACAAAACTCAGATTCTTATTTCATCAACATGACTATTACAAGTGGAAAATACAAAAATATCTATTTATGGATCTACCTCTGTCTTCCTATATTCTTCTACAACATTAATCTTTCCTTTTTATATATTTCATTACAGCAGAGGTGTGAAGAGATAAAGTCCTACTAATAGTTCCAACTAGATTAAGTGAGAGATATTAACCAAACAATTGTGAAACTTACATGCATACAACATAACTATTCAATAGATGTTCTCATACAATCACATAACGTAACTAACCGATTGATCAATCAACCAATTATTAAGTTATGAGATGAATTGGTTCTTTGTTTGAGTTGCAACACATAATCAAGTGACAACGTTGAGTCTTCTTCTTGTTCACATAAATGTTTCTTCTATCAACACGTGCAAGTGTGTGTGTGTGTGTGTGTGTGTGTGTGTGTGTGTGTGTGTGTGTGTGTGTGTGTGTGTGTGTGTGTGTGTGTGTGTGTGTGTGTGTGTGTGTGTGTGTGTGTGTGTGTGTGTGTGTGTGTGTGTGAAGTGTAGTGTCCACATTGTGCAAGATCCTCATAATCATGAATTTATGTATGTGTGTGACCTCCTTAGGATATAGATGCTTTCTGCTATAGATGAGTACCTTTGACTACATGCCAGTTCTTAAGGACAAAATCTTTCTTGTGAATGAGTTCCTTTGGCTGCATGTCGGTTGTTGTGTATGGATCCTTTGCTACATATAACACCTTTGAAAAAAAGGGTGGAATTTATACAAAGCATCAACTAACATCATATTGCAACCAAAATAATAAATGCATACTCATAATCTACAAAATAAATTAAACCTTACTAATAATTATATTGACTAATATCTATTCCATGAGTTCAAATTATAATGGAAATTCAGAAGTATCACTAGGAAATACAAGTTTAGGGGTAAAATTAGCTAAACATAATATAATAGATGAGGTGTTTAAAAAAGGAAATAAAACAACTCATCAAATGGTAAAGGAAGAAGATCAGTTTAAGACAACGTTTACCACAAAATGGGGAAATTTTTCTTATAGAAAAATTCTATTTGGCCTATCAAATACTGGAGCAACATTCCAAAGAGCCATGAATATGGAATTCAGAGGGCTGATACATAGGATGGTTCTTATCTACCTTGATGACATAACAATGTTCTCTAAAAATGTAGCTGAACATCTTTTCATCTCAGGCAAGTGTTTGAGAGATGTAGAGAGTTTGGAGTTTCCCTTAACCCAAAAATGCATCTTCTTGGCTCATGAAGGTAAACTCCTTGGCCATATTGTCTCTAATAAGGGATTGAATATTGATCCAGAAAGAATTGAAGCCATTCTTGCTTTGTCATTGCCTAGCCATAAAAAGCTCTTCAAAGTTTCTTGGGAAGAATTAACTTTGTTAGAATATTTTTCCCTAATTTTGATAATCTTTTCAAGCCACTAACATTGATGTTAAAGAAAAACATGGCTTTCAAGTGGACTGCTGAAGGAAGAGAAAGTTTTAAAGCTATAAAGTAGGCCATTGCACAAGCACCAACCCTCATAAATCCATATTTATCTAAGGATTTCATCTTATATGCTTTTGGAGGTGCTGAGACCATATCTACCATATTGATGCAGCTAAACAAATATGATTTAGAACAACCTATTTCCTTCTTCAATCAGAATCTTGAAGATTATGAGGTAAAGTACTCATTCATTGAAAAAATGTGCTAGCTGTTATAAGAAGTTTGAATAAGTTCAAGCATCTAGTGTCAAATAACAAGATTCATTTGTTAGTTTCACATGTTGGTATAAAATACTTCTTATTGGACAAAGATCTAAATGAGAAGAGAGTGGGTGGATAAAAAAAGTAATGGAGTATGACATTGATATTAAAGTAACCAAGCTGGTTAGGGGAAAAGGGTTGTGTGAGAAACTTGTTTCAAGTCAAAAAAATGATGAAGAATCCATTTTAGTGCTTCAGAATGATCAAGAACAACCAACTAATGCTTTACCTATCCATTGTTGGACTCAAGATATGGTACACTTCCTCCAAACAAGTTAGTGCCCTCCAGATTAAGTAAAGCTAAGAGAAGATATTTTAGACTTCAAGCTATTCCATATGTGCTTGTTGATGGCATTTTATTCAAAAGAGATGTGAATGGTGTTCTCTTAAGGTGCATCAAGACATATCAGATTGAGAGGATAATGCACAAATTTCATGATGGGGATGCATGGGGTCATTTTTCTCTAAAGGTAATAGCTCTTAAGATTATGAAGGTTGGGTATTATTGGCCTAATATTTTTCAATGAATAATTTTCATGGGTTAAAAATGCAAGAAGTGTGCCTTATTTTTCAAGCAAGGAAAGGCTAACAACCCTTCCACTCCACCCCATCTCTGTTAATGAACCATTCATGCAATGGGGGTTGGAATTCATTGGAGTAATCAATCCAAATTCAAGTTTGGGAATTTTTTATCCTAATAGCCACATATTACTTCACCAAGTGGACAGAGGCAGTTGCAATTAAGGAAGGAAATGAAACTAACAATCTATATTTTTACTAAGGTATTGTGGCAAGATTGGGTGTTCCTTCCACTATTATCTCGATAATGCATTGGAATTTATTGACACCAAGATCTTTGAGTCATTTGTGAAAAATGGGATCTATTTAAAGAATTGTTATTGAAGTAAAGTTTCCTCTCTTGTACATAGTATAGTAGTTTCATTCCTCCAAGTTCTTTTAGCACATTGTCTTTTTGGTAGTGTAGTTTTCTTTTCAAAAGTGCTTATGCACACTCTACAAGTTCTACTTGAAATATTTATGTTTTTAATCTTTGTATATAGTTTTTACAGCTTTTTTATGTGCATAGTTCGTTCAGGACCCAATCAGATAAGTTGGGTAATTTCAAGCTCCATTCATAGCCCATGAGATCATTTCAGTCCATTCTGGGAGGTAGAGTAATATTCATGGCTAAAATTAGATATGGGGAAGTTTTAAATATATAATCATTTAGATACCAAGATCAGTTTAACTTTAGAGCTCCATGTGCATGTTCCTTGGTAAGAAAATTTAGTTTTAGATGGTTTGCAAAAGTTTTAATTAAAAATCCCCAAGAAATCAGCTTCAAGAGCAGACCAAGGTAGCCCAGATCAGTTTGAGTGGGTTTTATGGTGGAGTTAGATAGTTGTATAAGTTATAAAAATCATTCATAACTCCACATATCAACTAAGTCCATTTCATGCTTTAGGAAAACTCAGGGGTAAGAAAAATTCAAGTTCAAATCAGTTTTTAAGTTTTGGGCTAAAATCCATGCTCAATGGATTGCAAAAAGGTTATTGATCTAATCTAGCAGGCACATTACCCTGAGAAGTCACCAAAATGTTATCCAAAAATTCCCCGGTTATTTTTGGATTTAAAGAGTTAAAAATGGACTTAGCCATTTTTAAGAGCTTAGGATGGTTAAACAACCATCAAATTATATTTCCCAAAAGCATTGGTTGTTGGATTTCAAAAAACCTTAGAAGACTATTTTAGTTTACCATGGGTTTGCATGGAACTTAGTGTTCCATGGGTTCTCCTAACCCACAAAACAAAGGATCTCATCAAATAATTAGGTGGGTTTAACTTAAACCCATAGGATATTTAAAAGGCCACACAAAAATAAATTGGAAACCCATAGAAAAAGGATCAAAGGGATAGAGTTGTGTGGAAAATATTAAAACCCAAGTATAAAATAAAGCAAAAGGACACATGACATAGATCAAAGGCATCAGAAGAGGACACATGGAGCTATTCTAAAATTTCCTAAGGAGATTGGATCATCTAGAATCCAAGTCCTCGAGTTAATCACAATTCATATTTCATTGGGTTCGTCAAGTCAAACAAGGTCAAAGTGTACAAGTGACACATTTCTTTTAAAGAGCTAAAATTTTCTAAGTCCCTAGGCCTTAAAATTTACAATGCAAAGAGCTATGTGGAGCTATTTCACTAGCTTGCATTTTGCATTCGACAAGTCTCGATAATAGATACGCATGGATCCATTTCATTGGCTCACACTTCACATTAGTAGAGTTCAAATAAAAATATGACATTACAAAGTGCGTGGAGCCTTTTTATTGGATCAAAGTTTTCAATTGTCAAAAGGACTATTCAAAATCGACAAAGTGCATCCGGTATGGAACGTTTTCATTGGATAATGATTCATAGGTGTCGAGGTAGGTTATCAAAAGGATTGAAATGCAAAGTGCATGGAGCTTTCTTGTTGGCTCATACTTCACAATGGTCAGTTGAGGGGAAATTTTTAAAGAATCATGGTTGTTTTTCATTAGCTTGCATTTCTAATAAATCAAGAAAGGTGTCTGTATTTGTGAAGAAGCATGGATTCATCTCATTGGTCCACGCATCAAAAAAGTTGACAATGATGTAGGAACATGGCAAGATCTCAATAGCTTGCATTTCAAAAGGGTAGAAAAAGAGAAATGGACATTATGACATCCCAGAAGAAACATGGCGGGGACTTATTGATACATATTTTTTAATACGGTGGATATTTTTAAATCCAAGGAAAAATAAAAAATGACAGATGTGAACTAGGGTAGAGGGTGATCCATGAGCTAATCAAAGGCAGCCACATGTCACATTTATGTTCATCCCAAAGCATGTAAATATTCAAATGATGATATATTTTGATCCCCTACTCCAAATTGCACAAAATTGGTCTCATTCAAAATCTCTCCTCAAGAAATTTGATTTGGTATCATGAGAATCAAATTTTGGTGGGTCTAAATGGGTGAAAAAGAGAAAAATAGTTCAAGCTATGCATAATTACAAGCGAGGATCATTTAATAATAGAATTATCATGTTTTCTTGGGCTCCAAGCTTCTGTTAACATATCAAAGCCATCAAAATGTCAATCATCCTATGCTAGAGAAATAATTTTGATCTTTTAGATGGTTGGGACCATTAAAAATGTGTTTTCTAATTCTCTCTCTCCTCTATCTAAAATCGATAAATGTAATTGCTTACACACGTTTTTGGGGTGAATGTTCTGGAAAAGATAAGGAACTCTATAAAATATGTTTTGTAGTATTTTGTAAGTTGTAGGCCTCGATCTAAATATTTTGGGAGAAGATATTTTCCTTTCTTTTGCAATTGTAATGAATTGTGCATCTAATTAAGAAATAAATCCATGTTTTGTGGTTCTTTCTTCCCTATCTTGTATTACATTGTGTTTCTTTCCTTCCATTACAATTGTAGATGCATTGTGTATACCTTGTTCTTCTTGCAAGATTCATATTTGTTGTGCTCCATGGAAATGATGTTGGTAAATGTAGTTAGGGACTATGTCACTTGTGTCGAACTCTCTCTTTCCCATTCTTCATCTCATTTTCACTCACTTGAATTTTTCCCATCCCTTTTCTTGGTGCAATCACCTATGTAGTATAGGATTTCCATTTTTTTAATATCTCTCTTTGGTCCCTTGAAAGCTTAGGATAGAAATATATAAAAGAATTTCCCTTCTAGGAGTAGTTTAGCATTAGGATTAAGTAGAGGAAGCTGAAATTCTCTAGAGGTTTATTTTAGCAACAATGTCCCACACTTATAGACAATCCCATGTTAGAAAAAAAACTTGTTATTCAAGAATAAAATAAGAGGGTGTTGTTTTGGTGATTACACCTTCTTGTGTAATTACTTCAATTAATGGTTGTATTGATGATGCTTGTAATGACTTGGAAAATCAAGAATTAGTTTATACGCTTGATTTTAATGAATATTCAATTAATGTGGCCCAAAGTTATAAATTATATGTCCATGAGTTTGAGTATTTAAGAGAAAAATGATCAATTAGTATGATGGTGGAATACCATCGATAAAGATATCTTGGCATTCAAAAGTGCTATAAAATATCAAGTCAAAAGTAATTGTAAATTGTTAAATTAGAAAGGTTAAAATGCCAAAACTCACCCTAAATATACTCCTTGTGAAAATAATGATAGAAAGGATAATGTTAGTGTCAAAAGGGTCATTTTTTATAGCATAAGATCACTCCTCCTCATCTAGATAAACAAATATGTTATATACAAAAGATGAAAGGTAAGTATCCTTTGGTTACCAATGTAGTTAAGGGGAATTCATGTGTTAACAATTCAACCAATAAAAAAATATAAAGAGTTGAATATGAGCTTGGAGATTCAATTAAAAATAATTCTCATCCACCCTTTGATATAAGGCATTCATTTTCTCAAGCCATTGACTCATGTATACACGACATTAATGCCATACAAGTATCCTCCCAACAAACCAATGCCTAAATAAAATCCATGTGATATGGCCTATGTACTCATCCAATTTAAAATAAAAATCCCCTTAGTCAAATCCCATACTAAAAATATAGATTTTTCTTATCTTGGAGCCCAAAACTCTACTTCTCCATCCATGCTTGCTAGTGAAGCTAAAGAGATCGAGTGAAGAGCTAGAGGAGGTTCTGATATTTACTTCAACACATCATTAGTGGAGATTCAACTATATTTTGATCCATTTTACACTAATTTGTTTATGAATGGATGGTTATTGGATAACTACATGTTGGAATCAAGATCCTCTTGCAAAATAATTCCTTTAGTAGTGATGAATGAGATGAGAATCATAATTTGAACCACCTTTGGAAGGTGTTCTGCTATGGATTCAAGATAAGTTCTTGTGGCAAGGTGTCTTAGAGGGATTTTTGTTCAGCTTGTAGACTATTTTGGTAAGTTTTTGGCTATGAATATTGTTGTGGTGGATTGTCCTCCCAAGTGGAGTTTTTATTGTCTAGAAAATTAGTTGACTGGTTAGAGGTAACATTCAAATGGATATCAAAGAGGACATGGCAGATTTAAACCTCCTAAGAACAATTGTTACCCTGAAAATGAAAAGCACATCTTATCAAATTGGCAGATCGGATATTGGAGCAACCCCGGGAATAGTGTGGATAGATCTTTGGTCAAATGGCATCCCCCTGAATCCAATTGGTTCAAGCTGAACTTTGATGGTGCCTCTAAGGGGAACCCTGGAACAGCAGCTGGAGGAGGAGCAATACGGGACCATAAAGGTAATTTGATTGTTGCATATGCTGGAAAAATGGGAATCCAAACCAATCATTTTGCAGAAGCTTTATCTGTTCTCTGGGGTTTGAGAGTTGCTCGGGCCCAAAATATCCAGAACCTCATTGTTGAAGGGGACTCCCTTAATATTATTAATCTGCTTAATCAGTCCTCTTCTCCTAGCTGGAATATCAAAGATTTTATCTCTGAGTCCATAAGCATCAGTCATACCTTCAACAGCATCAGAATCATACATACTTACAGGGAAGGAAACAAGCTGGCCGATGCAATGGCCAATTATGGCATTAATTTAAATTTCACTATTTGGGATAATGATAGTATCCCTAATCAGCTTCACAACAGCATACATGCGGACCTTCACACGCAAACAATCTCTAAAGATATGCTTTAATCTTTGGAGGAAATCCATAAATTCTTCCACAGGTGCTGTTTTAGTTTATTTGGCGTGGCATATGATATCTACTCCAAATGATAGCAAGATTTTGTTTAGGAACTTCAAGTGGAGTTGTCTAAATTTAAAAACAGCGCACGCGGGAAGTACAATAGCTGTTGATATTCGGTTGCCAAGCTCCGCGAAAACCGAAGATAACTACAAGGTGAAAGCTGACAGGATAAGGGTTTTCACGCGCGACTTCACGTGAGACTCGGATCGGAAATCCTGACCGTTCGTGGGAGGACCAACGGCTCTGATTCCCATTTTTATGCGACCCGCAACGGTGAGAAACGAACCACTCTCAACGCCCAAAGGTATTTTGAAAATTGTTGTAACCAGCACATCCTTGTGAAGATGGGAGGGCCTCCCTGCCAGATTGAGCCGCAGCACTCGATTTGGAAAGATAACACTGAGCTCTGGAACATTCTTAGTATTGGCGGATTCACCAACTTTGTGGAGAGAGTGCAAGGGCATGATCAAAGCATCTCTGTTCGCTTTGCCAAGGAGTGGAATGAGAGGATGGTCGACTATGGAGGGCCGAAGATTCTTATTAATGACGAACTCATAGCCGAAGCGACTGGCCTCAACTTGGAAGGATACCGCTTCTTCAACAAGAGGGTTATCAAAGAGGCTGAAGAGAGAAGATTTGTGGAGGAGGAGGAGAAGCTTATATTCAACACCGCGGGTCTGCTTGTTAATTCAATTCCTTCTCCGTATGATGAAGTCACCCGCATGATGATTCGCTACATATCCTTGGAAGGCAGGTTTGTTACTGTCCCTGCCAAGCACCTTGTCTTTTTGAATCACTTTCGTAGGAGTAGGTTGGTTTGCTTTCCCCACTATCTGTTAAACTCTCTTGAGCGCTCCATTTTGGAGTTCCAGAAGCATACCCGGGCGGTTCCCCTTCACCAAGGGCTTATTACGCTTATTCACAAGCTTTGCCTTATCAAATTCCCGGTCTCCCTTCCTCTCCGGCCTGGCTTTGTTGGGCTCGTTGCTTGATCCTGTCTCCCTGCTGTCCTCGCTGCACTTTGCCCCCCTCCGGTCGATGCCCCCATGCAGCTGCTCATGCTTCTCCTTCTTTTCCTCCTGCTGCCCCCTGTCACCCCCACTGTCTCTACTTCTAAACGTGTCACGGGGCTTCTAGGAGACTCAACCTTGAGTCTCCTGGCACGAGGGGATGAACCTTTGGATGACATTGCTCGTGATCTGCCGAACATTAGTAGTGCCGGTCCCAGGCGGCACCAACGGATAACCCTTCTAGAAGATTGGAGGCCTTAGAGGTGAGCTTAAATTGCTTGAAGGATGAGGTAAAAATCTTGCTAAGCAAAAAGGCAAAAAAGCATTGAGGAGAAGGAGCATTGGCAATAGCGACTTGATGAAATATACAAAAACTCGACCTCCCTAGACTCCCGCCTTGGGGAAACGAAGACTAGGCATGAGTATAATATTGCAGCATTCGGGGCCATAGAGGAATTCATCGAAGGTCATGCAAGAAGTGTTTCGCATCTCGGCGGTGTCCCGATTACTCTTTGGGGCAATGAGAAAGAGAGTAAAAGAACCGAGAGAGGAGCTCGATAAGACGGATCTTTGCTCATATGACCACGCTGGGTATGTATCATGCTTGGAAAAAGGTAAAGATGAGTATTGATCAAGCGGCCAAGAAGTAGTCCAGTTTACTACGCTTGGCGTAGGCTTCTTTGTTTTGTTGCCGTTGTTTTCTTTGTTAAGTCTCGTTTGTGTTCTTTGTTTCTAGGCTTCGGTGTTCTTTCTTTGTAACTTTTGTGCTTTGATCTGACTTCTCTGCTCCTCTCTCTTATTCGGGCTTTTAGGCCTCCTTTTGTACACAAGGGTATAGTCCCTTTCAAAAACTATTTACCAATATTAAAAAAACATTCAAATGGATATGTCTTATGAAACTATAAATCTTAAGGGAGAATAAGGAAAGCTATGTAGAGAGTAGATAATGTTATACTTGATTGAATATCCACAGAGGGATTTAAATGAAGTATTCTATAATGATGTGTGTATGTAAAATTGTGTGGGGAATACTTATTTTATTAAGAATCAAATTGACCCTAGTTTTTGTCCTCATATTTTTAGTACCAACTTTGATGGTTTTTAGACTATGTTATTTGACGGGACATGTTAAAAATAAGGGGGTGGAGATGGATTTGCTCTGTATTCTCTACAAGGTACTACATTTAGATTTACTTACAATTTAAATTTATATGCATTAATAACGTATAAAAGTATGAAGCTTTGCTAATTAGAGTAAACATGACGTATAAATTAAAAATCAAAGGTGTGATTGTCAAAGGTGACTCGAAATTGATCATACAACATATTAGAAAATTTTATTCAACAAACAATGAGGGGATTAAATAATATAGAAATGTTTTATGAGACTCACTTGATTTTTTGACTCTTTCAACATATAGTCACATTGACATATCATTGAACACAATTTCAAACCAAATTGTTATCCATGCTTCTTAGTATCAAGATCGGGTATCTGTTCCTTATTGTAAGTATTATGTTTAATTGTTAGTGAGGCCATCCATTCAAAATAATGTGAATTAATGTAATTTATTTGGAGATAATAATTATATTATGAGATTTATGAATAGAAAAATTGAGTTTAAGGATCAAATTATGGACTTGAACCTTTCAATGAAAATTGGGAAGGAAGATAAAATTTTGGGGGTAAGAGTTTATTCAACTGAAAACTAATAATATCCCAAGAGGAATAGTTTCACTTGAGATATCCTTTGATGTTTTGGATAGAGTAAGACAAAATGGTATACCTATAAGACAAGAAAATGACAAAGTTAACTTGGGAACTACTATATTTCCTAAACCTATTTTTATAGGAAAATGTATGAATGAAGATGAAAGGAAAGGTTTAATTGAAATGTTGAGGAAATATAGATATTCTATGAAATGGTCATATGACGAGTTTAAGGCTTATAAATAGGATTTTTTCCAACATGGAATCCCCTTACATCTTGATGCAAATCCATTGAGACAAAAACAAAGGCATATTAATCTAATGTTGGCAACTAAAATGGAGGAAGAAATCATAAAATTGAAAGGAGGGATTATCCAACCAATAAGATTCTCCTCATGGGTTTCCAACCTTGTTTTAGTAAGAAATAAAAATGTGGATATAAAATTGTGTGTTGAGTTTAGAAATTTAAAGATGTATTTAAAAGACATGTATCCCCTACCCAATATGAACAAACTTTTTAAAAAAGTAATTGGATAAGAACTTATGTCTATGCTAGATGAATTATCTTGTTATAACCGAGTTTTAGTTAGAGAATTAGAGAGGTTTAAGAATGATTTCACAACGCTTTGGGGTATTTATTCTATATATGCACGCCTTTTGGTCTCATAAATGATAGAGTAACATTTGAGAAGGAAATGTACTATGCATTTTCCATCCTAATCAATGAGATCATGGTGGTGTATCAAGATGATATTAAAATATGTTCCAAGAAAAGAGTAGAATATGTTAAGTACATAGAGAAAGTATTTTAAAAAAGAAAAATTTGGGATATCCCTCAACCCCCAAAAAATGCATTTTGGAGAAAAAAAGGGTAAACTATTGGGGAAAATTGTGTTTAAATATGGAGTGATGGTTGGCCCTAAAAGAGTAAAATATATTGATAAAATTCCCATCCCACACTCCAAGCAATGAGTTTAGTCATTTTTCAACCAAATTAACTTTCAACCATTTCATATCAAACTTTTCAGAAATTACCATTCCCATTACCAATATGATAAGGAAAAATAAAGTCATCCAATGGAACATTGAAGAAAAAGGAAAATGTTTCTGATATAAATTAAGCCCTCAAGAGAGCTCCAATATTGTCTAGTCCCGATTATGGTAAGGATTTCCCGATTTTATCTTTTGCATCTCCGACACTATAACTCACTGTGTTTATTAAAAAGAATGATAATGGGAATGAAAAACCCATTGAATTTTTTAGAAAATATATATAACATGCTGAAATAAATTATACCATTGTGGAGAAACAAGTTTACGCTTTCATTAAAACCATGATTTTTTAGATCTTATGTTTTGAGTTCCAAGATCAAAACATATGTGATTCATCCTATGGTCAAGGATATCTTAACCTAGTTGGAAACTTATGGAAAAGATGTAGATGGGTGAATAAACTTTAAGAATTTGACATAGAGGTACACAACACAAAGTTTATGAGAGGAAATGGGCTAGCTATTCTTTTGATGTAATTAAATTTGGATGCTTTTAAAGTTAACTTGAAATAAGAGGATGATATAATAATAGAGGATGAGGTACTTAAATCAGACTAGTATAGATACATTGTTTATTAGTTAAGACATCTCAGTTGTTGTTGTCCAAAATAACCCCATTATATTTTGACAACTTGCAATCATTTTGTACTTAGGAAAATTTTGGCTCAAGAAATCCGCAAAACATTAGATATTAGTGTTTTGTAGAATGTATGAACTTAGTGTTCTACAAATTTTAATAGTCCTTGAAATAAAGGAATTGGATATCAAGACTTAGATGGATATTGGATGGAGTAATAGAGCTTCACGAGAAGTCAAGGTGAAAACTACAAGGTAGAGGAGAAAGTTAAAAATTGGTTGTCGAAAACTAAAAACAATATCCCATTGTTCAGCATGGGTTTTCCTAATGTAGTGTTCCATAAATTTCTAAGTATGCGGAAAAAGGAAGAATATCCAAAGAAACTCCTTCACATGATTTTGGTGCAAGTAAAAAGGTGAAGTGTGAGGAAGTTGGAAGTTCATAGTGGTGCAAGAGAAAGAGTTCCTTGGATGTTTAGAGATTAGTGTCTCAAAAATTTCTAAACATGTAGAGACACGTGAAACATTTAAAATCCACGGAACGATGTAAAATTTGTGGGAGAAAATTAAATCAAGGGTTTGAGGAAGAATGTCATGAGATAAGGTGGAACTATATTTTTCTCATATCTTCCAGTTGTGAGCTCAAAATTACATGGGAATGGTCACATTCATTCCATCTCTCCAAGGGATGTATTTTGCAATGAAGAAATGTGGATAAAGATGTTTTTTCAGGAAGAGGACCATGTAAACATGGGATTAAAAAAGAAACATACAATTTACTCATTGCAAAACATTTAATCACCTCACCTACCTGAATTTAAAGCTTAAACAACACCCACGCTCTCACCTATGAATCCTAATGGCATATTACAAAGAAGATGATGATATATCAAGGATATTAATGGTGAAAAGATCTACGAGTGGTAGATTTTCATTCATCTATCAAAAATCCAAGTTCAAGTTTCCCTCTCATTTTCTATCTCCTCCATTCACATATTCTATAAATATAAATATAGAGGTATATTCTATGGGTTCCTTTCTACCAAATTTTCATTCTTTTCTTTGAGCGATGCATTTTCTTACCTTTAGACCTCTGCAAATTCACATTTTGCAAGAGACCCCTGATATTTTCTTTATAAATGTGATGAATAATTTCTGAATGAAATACATCTTTAGTCTTTTTCATTTCAAATTCCTTGTATTTTCTATGGGTCCTTTCCCTCTTATTTGTATTATGTTTTATTCATTTAGATATTTTAGAGCTCTGTGTTTCCATTAAATCTCTATATATGCAATTGTTTTGTGTCTTTTTGATTAGATTTGAATGCTATCTTCATGTTGGCACATTGTCATTCCTTCATTTTTTAGATTTTCCTTTTCTTCTCAACCCTAGATCATGTATGATTTAGATTTAGTTTTAGGTTTATTTTTAGTTTGAGTAGTTTAGGTTAGTTTGCGTTGAGCTAGGAGAGAAGGAACCAACCTTCTATGGATATTTTTCTTAAGGAGCAAACTCCCACACTTTGAAGAAAATCCCATGTTAAGTTAAGTATTTAATCTTCCATGATCAATTGAAGGGTGCTACTTCTAGTCTCTAACAAATCGACATGCCGGAGGGAGTTAAAAATAATTTATTATCACTTCACTAAGGTTTTTTATCGTATCTTGGTGATATCCAAACTTTGAAGGCTCTACAAAAAAAATTGGTGACTCCAAATATTACATCTACTGGTTCAAGAAAAAAATGTCTCTATCTCATGAGATGGATTCAAACAAGACAAATGATATCACGTGGAGAGCCTTTTGAATACTTGTAGTTGTCACTAAGGAGAAAAAGAAGAGGCACATCCACATAGAGATCACCATCACCTATAAACATATTTATCTATACTCCTCCTAGTAGGCCTTTATTGTTGTCATTAATACCCATCACATTCATGGCTCATCAAAGAAATCATGAATTTGTCACATTCAATGGAGGAATCCATTTTATTTTATACAAATATGAAAACATTCTAGTTGTAGCTTTGAACAATGTTCCTTTCTATATTGGAGAGAACACTACAAATCCCATCAAGCACATTCAGGATGTTGCAAACATATATTCAGTATACCATGTAACATAAGAGAATGTAGTAGTTAGATTGTTGGTGGATTCTTTAAAAGGAAAAGCCTTACAATGATACAAAGGATTAAGAGTTAACTCTATCTCTATCTGGGATGAGTTATGAGAATCTCTTTGCAAATATTTTGAAGATAAGTTAGACCATCTATCTTTGGTGGAGAAATTTAAAAACAACAAAGAGAGCCCCTAATGAGCAAATGGTTGATTTCAACATCGATTCTAGAGGAACTCGGATATAATTACTCAATTGGTAATACCTACACCCTAGTATGAATTTATATATTATCTAAGGGCTTTAAATAGTTACATATCTGTAATGATTCAATACATGGGGGGTATTTCTTTATCAAATGCCTATGATATTTCTATTATAGTAGAAAACACTCATATTCAGGTTGTGAAACTTTATCCTAGACCTCCGATACCCATATTCCCTTAGGTAGAGCCATAGGTGCCTTGCCGAACCCTTGAATTAGCTCATATCCCAACCCCAAGAAGCCAAATCTCAAGTCAAGCATCTACCTCTACAAGACCTTCAAATGAGTTGTAGGAAGTACTGAAATAATTACAAAATTTTGGGAATTAGTGTCTTGAAAAGGAAAAAAAGCTCATAATTTCAAACCTTATCAACCTCCATACCAATCTAACACGACCATCTTTTAGTCAAACAAACCACCATTCCAAGAGCTCCTCAAAATTAAATTACCCCTACAAATACTTTTTAGTCATACAATCCAAATGTAGCTATTTCATCTAAGGCCTTGTGATGAACCCCCTGTTTTTCCATGTTTTTTCCCATATAAACCCGGTGTTTCCATAATATCATTTTGTACTAGGTACAATCTTGACATTTATAATTAATACTTTACTATGTTTTGGAAGGAAATATTGTGCATATTCTTGTTATTTTTATCTTTTTATTGCTTCTTCAAATATGGCTTAAATGACCCTTTTATGAGTATTAACAATGTATTTGGAAAATCATATGTTGAGTCATCATAGGAGCTAACTGCAGACTAGTGTAGGAATAATTGGTGCAATGGAAAAGGAATCACCTCATAGCATAGGAATCACCTTTGTATTAGCACATGACTCATAATGGAGTGAAGGAATCATCTCGATCACTAATTTAGACTCCCTTGAAATGAGGAACTTGCGCAAAATAGATAAATGAATTGGATGGATAAAATTTGAGTGATGTAGCTAACACACTAGTCAACACAATGACATGATCATGAAAAATGGACTAATACCTCAACCCTCATACACATTATAAAGTTCATACAGTCATAAATTAACTTCAGTTTCTTGGAGATGTGATGTAGATGAACACTTATGGATTTATGATCACCATGATTCTCAAGAATCAATCAAGGATCTACAATATCTCCTAGCACTGATTGATTGTCTCAAAAGAGTCAATTACGGGCCTTACTTGTAGTTAACAAGGAAAAAATCAAACATTGCATAGATTAATCCTTCCATGATTGTAACTATTAACAATAATCAATATTGTTATATGCATCTTCCAGTTAAGTAGCTTTCATTAATTGCAAATAACTAGTTCTCTCCTAAAGGGACTAGGAATACTCTAATATAAAAGAGAAAATGTATTAGGATTCAAGAGTTCAGTTAGTTCATTTGATTAATCACTGTAAAATCAATTTATATCAATAAAAGTGTGGATTTGGGGGAGAATTTACTAGTGTAGTTTACAACGTTGAACCGGATCAAAGGGAAGGAGCAAGGGCCACTCCTCCCCAATGAGAAGGGATGATTTACTGTTTATTTCCTTTATGTTATTTCACATTCATTTAAATTTCCAACATTTCATTATTTTTCAGTAAATTTAATTATGTGCTCAATAGTATTTTTCTTCCATTTAATTCATTACTTAATTACAATTAGCATAGTATCCAATTAATTCCAGTCTTAAATAAGTAATTTGAGAAAAATTCCTCTCTGTTCCCTTTGTTGAAAATATCCATAAAAACACTATGGACTGACAAACATAAGATAATTAACGTGTGAGTGTCAACAATGCTCATCACTTTTTAAAGTGTTGCGAGGATATTCTCAAGGTGTTATCAAAGGTTAAGGTGCTAGCTAGAAGTGTTGTCTAGTAAGTTTCCTTTTAGTTTTTTTAATTTCCATAACTCTTTCTGTTGGAGTAGAAAGAACTTGTAGTGAGAGAAAGAATCTTTTGTGCTCTGGAGTTGTTGTCACCTCTCCATGAGTTATAAGTTTTCTTCTCTATTCTTGGAATTTTTCGGGTTTGGTGAGTGCTAAATGCTCTTGTAGAAGTCTCTTAAGAAAATCCTAGTTCTAAAATAGTTAGTAACTTTTTGAAATTTTGAGTTTTGGTGCTTTTTCATACTTTTGTGGGTATTTCAGTTTTTTATCGTCCCACTTGTCCCAAGTTCATCGGGGTTGTTGTCTGTTCCCCAATTTTCCACTTTTTCCAATTGGTATTCCTTTTCATTTGAAACTAGCTTTTTCAGATTTTTGCATCAGAGTGTCCCAATGTCCTAAGTGTGGTCTATGTCAATTTTTGAATTATCTCGATTTTAATGTACGGTTGTTTTGGGTTTTTGTGTGTTGACTATCCCAAGTACCACTTGACTGTATTTTCTTTGCATTCCCTCCTTTTCCAAATTCAATTTACTTTGGGTATTTAGGCTTTGCGCGTCTCGACTGTCCCAATGTCCCATGGGACAGATTGTGCAAATTTTTCTACCTTTTCCAAAAATTGGCTTTTTTGGCTCTCTGCGTCCCAAGCGTCCCGATGTCCCAAAGGAAAATTGTGCATTCTAGATCTGCCTTCCCTGATTTTCACTATTTCAAGGTTGGTATAAGGATTAATTTCCTCATTAATTTTACTTTTCCAACCTATTTGGGTTTAAATGCTTATAAATACTTGGATAATCGAGCATTTTTACCACCTCACTTATAAATTACTTTTGACCATTCGTGTTCCCTCTCCTTCACCATTGCTAGCCATAGTAGAACCTTGTTCCATTTTTTTCAAACTTGTAGGTGCACTAAGAAGTTGTGAAACATCCAAAAGGAATTCTAATCACTAGTAAGTTTTTATTTTTGCAAGATGAAGATCAGTTTTAAAGGTCAAGAACACCTATCTTCCTTGGAGATAGTTGTACCTAACATTGGTGATAGTGAAGCACATCACCTAGAATTGGAATAATTCGGGCACAAATCAATTGTTAGAACCCTACTCCTATGACCCAATTGATTAAAGATAGTGGGATCGCAGAGGCAGGGGGTTTTCCCATTTTGGTCCAATGTGCTGATATAATTCTTACTTATAGCTCTTACTTTGGTCTTGATATAAAAGAGATTATTGATCCTCAAGAACATGTGTTAGCATGTCTTGATGACGATTTCATTCACACTACCCTCAAAATTCCCATGGTCGATAATTTAAACACTCTCACTAAGGATCAAGCCCAAATCCTTTTGATCAAGATAGTGAGAAATACAAAAGTAGAATTTCCAAGTCTTGGTTTAAGAACCCTAGGAAAGGAGCCTCAAGGCTTCCTAAGACAATTTTCAGAGTTGATTTCCATGAAGAATTTTCAAATGTCATCACTTTGTTGTCCAGGATAGTAGGAATGCCCACCACTAATGAGTTTCACTTTTGGATGTGCCCCTACATTAATATCATATGTGAGGGTAAGCAGAGTTTAAACTGCATAGGAATCATTTGTGATAGCATGGTGAGTAATTGCCAAATTTTGAGAACCCAAACCTTCTACATGACCTCCTATCTAATGTACTCTATTGCAGCTTATAGAGAGTGGTTGGATTTCTCCCCTGTGGATGACAAGAAGGATGCCCCCATTTATATGTATCATCCACAATTGACCCTAAAGATCAGCAATCATCACTTTAGGAAGGTGAATGATGCATTCACTATGTACATTATCAAATTGCTGGAGAGAGAGAGATACTACCAAAATATTTTTAAATGAGGCAAAATAATTGATCAACATCTATTATAGCTTCTTCACCCAATTTAGGAAGTTTTCATATATAAGATCAAGCTAGATTTGATGGGAAGCCCCTGAAACTTCCCATGTATTCTAATGATAAGATGGCCTTGGTGGAAATCAGAGACAATTGGACAATTTGCATAGGACTTGTAGGGACAAGAAGATTGTAAGTATTCAAGTCCCAATCACACTAGGCAATTACACCTGTAGGATTGCCCTAGATGCTCAAAATATGGATCAAACAATTACCCCTCTCACTCTTCATTACTATAAGCCTAGAACTTGCTTTGACATTAAGGAGTTCATTTCTTCCAATTTTAGAATGGGTTATCAACATCTTCTTGATATTGAAGATTACTGGGTAGATTATCCTGATGACTATGAAGCCAAGAGAAGGTATTATGGGAGATTGTCTTTGCAACAAATCATTGATTTTGGTATATTTGATGTCCTTGAAGGACTAGAAGATGATGATGAGGAGCTACAATCTCTTGAGTATGAAATATCAATCAAACATTCTCCTATTGAAACCATTGATTGGTTTGTCAAGGAGAGAGATGATTTGAAGGAACTAAATAATCCTGTCCTAGTAAGAACTAGACTTTGGTTTGATAGGAAGATGAAGGGATTCAGGGAAAGGAAATCTAGGTCTACTTCACATGATACCCCTACCCCTCAGAAGGAAATACCTATGTCAGCTCCTAAGAAAATTAAACAATCTGTTCCTTCTCCTTCAGAATCCTCAACTTTAGTGTATACCAAAAAAGGAAAAATCAAGAAGGAATATAAGGTAGCTGATGTTATTCAAGTAGGTGAACCTACTTCTAAATAGGATGAAGAAAAACAAACAATTATGGACCTGGTTGATGATGATGATGACATTTAGGGAAAAGAAGAAGAAAATCCTAAAGAAAATATACTTGAAGCAAGTAGTATGATGGAAGATTGAACAAAGGAAATGTTTTCAGAGTCTATAGAAATATCTACCAAGGAAGCTCCTGACTCTACTCAAATTGATACCTCTATGTTAGATGTGGTTGTTCTATAGAATATGAGTGTTATGAGTTCTTATACACTTGGACCCATTTCCCCTTCCTCTTCTATCTCCTCATTCATGTAGGTACAACCATTACTAGAAAGTAAGAAGAGAAAGGCTACTTCAAGTGTTGTTGTTCCCAAGTTTGATGCAGTGGCAACCCTTCTAGGTACTACTCCTCCCCCTCAGCTAAAAAGGCTAAAATCACATCAAGGTTGGTCTCAGACTCTCAAGGTCAACGAGTTCATGGAAATTGCAAAACCCAAGTTTGATAAAGATGAAAAGGACCTATCAATGGGTGATCTGGAGTTGACCAAGAATTCCCCTTGGAGAATCAACCCCAGAAAGTGAAGTACATAATATGAGGGAGACTGTGTCTAGGGTGATTGAAAGAGTTGAGAAGGGGAAGAAAACATAAGAGAAATTGGAGGAGCAGAACCAAATTTTATCTAGTTTCATCAAATCCTTATTGGTAGAAGACAAGGTTCTTGATCCCAGTCCCCTACATTCCATCCCACCTCTTACTATATTTTACACTAATTAAGTTTAGGCCATTAAATACACCCATCAACATGTTACTTATGGTAAAGCAATGGAGGCTATAGTTGATGATTTAATAATCACAGGCCTGAATTTTATTGAAAAAGCATTCAAGGCATATGAGAAAATTTCTGAAATTCAACTGAAGTTATCTACAACACTCAGTGGTCTAGACAGAGAATTGAAACTATGGAGTGAGTGTATCCAAGATCTCAAACTGATGAGTGGGACAGATGTGCAGGTCCTTTTGGCTAATAAGGTCTTTGATGATGTTAAGAAGAATTTGTCCAAGCAATGGGTCTTCAACATTGACTAGAAGATTAAGGTTCTTGAGGAAGCCATTGGGAAATCAGAACATGTTCCAAAAGGGATATGCTTTCAAAGCTTGTGTCATGTCTGCTTTCCTAGATATTCACTGCCAGATCTTCAAGGAGAATTCAAGTGATAAGTTCTCCATTTAAGAAATTAAATCCCAGTTCAAGGCATTTGTCAAAGAGGATTTGTTCAAACAAAACACTATCTCTAAGGAGAAAATGAAGAAATTTGTACACTATAGGCTGCCATCACAAATGCCAACAAGAAATTCTTAGACAATGCAAAATTCAAGAAATATATGGAGAAATGTTTGGGTAGTTGGACTCATGCCACTACTAATACAACAATTCCTCGAGGAATGGACATAGTTGTAGCTTTGAAATGATTCAGAAATCAAGTGTTAAAGACAACGAAAGTTACCAGTACATCTACCAAAGTGTCTCGATTTCCAAGTTTCTTTCTTTTCTTATTTTAAAGTACCCAGTTAAAGTGGATTTATCTCTTTGGTTTTATAAACAAGAGATAAGTCGGGTTTGTAATATTTAATTAGGTACTAATATTTGAATTAAAAGAAAGGAAACTAAAAAGATTCTTTTGTAACTGTTTGTTGGGTTATTTAAAGATCGCTTCTTGTCATTATAAAGGACACAAAATCTTTGATATCCAAATGTAAGAAGAGAACATTGAAATATTCAATACAAAAGAAACTTCGCTCTTTCTAATGCTTTCCCTCTTTCTATTCTCTATTTAATTCACATAAGGCTATGTGTATTTGAAGAAAGAAATTTGTATCTTTCAGTTGATAAGTGTATTTGAAACTTTATGTCTAGAATATGCATGTCCTGTGTTTCATATGCATAGTCTAAATACTATTATTTTATCAAGCATAAGTAAGATATCTCTCTGCTATCTATATGTCTGAAAATGCTCTCCTATCTTCTATTTTTGAATATCAGTCCTAACTTTTCCTATTTTCTTCTGTATTGAAAATCCTTTTATAAATGCATCTAAAGATATCAAAATCCTCACCAAGATATTGAACAAATGTTTATATTGTAAATATGGTTTTTGGATTTTAATAAGGGAACCTCTCCCATAAAGAGGAAGGACTACTTGTCCCCTGACTGTTACTTGTTTTCAAAGGATTAAATTCTAGAACCAACATTTTTTGACACCCACCATTGGGCACATGTTGTGTATCCCACAAAAACAACTTCAGTCAAACCAAAAGCACTCAAAACCTGGCAGACAGAAGATATACATGAGGACAAAGAGAATTTGGTGTTGTGGATCCAAAATTTCTATTTATGAAACAACACAATTTCTCTTTAACCCCAGAGAGAAGGAGAACAAGATCCACAAGTACTCCCCTATCAAAAATAGAACTATAAGAAAAACAAACTCACAAACTCAACCAAGCCCTAGTATTCAAGCATTGATGTTGGTTGGAGTCACATTTGCTTTACAATTTATTTTCCAAGAATGATGACATCGTTACCTTGGGGACAACGGGTTAGACCTCTGGACCTTGCTCAACCATTGCATGATCTTCCACAAGGGAATATGAAAAGCTTTCCTAAATTTAAGAGGAGACGGAAAGGTGCACCCAAATAAGCACATTGCTTCATTCATTTTCACATGTGGTATACTTGGAGTGGAGCATGAAGATGTTTCGTTAGGATCTTTGTGGAAATGTTACAAGATAATGTTGCTGATTGGTTTTATCATCTCCCTGCTGGAGATATCACTGACTGGACCAACATGAGGACACAGTTTGAAGATCAGTTCAAACTCGTTGAAGATGTGCATGCTCTCCTTGCCCAGATTTATTAGATTAAGAAGGAACCATATGAACCTATGAGAGAGTTTGTGGCCAAGTTTAACAAGTTGGTCAATAAGATTCTAGTGGCCACTCGACCTGTAGATCAAATTCAAAAATGTTTTTTCCTAAATGCATAATTACCAGAAGTAAGCTATGCATTGAAAAGGGATAATATGGTGACTCTAGATGCTGATCAATGCTTAGTAATAAGTGTTGAAGATGGTTTAATAATGTCTGGGAAATTAAAAAGGAACATGCTAAATCTAAGGCATCTTCCTCAAGAAATAACTCAGAGCAGTTGGTACAAAAATTGGAAAATGATCTTATAGCCATTAAAAACAACGGCCCATAATACACCCTATAAGGACATTCCAAGAAGAAATTTTCAACCTCAAAATCAATTGCCTCCTCTCCAGCCAAAACTAGCAATCGAAGGGCTACCTCTCAAGGTTTATGTTAATGCAACATGTGAAGTTCAGGAACCAGAAGATGAAGATGAAGTTGAAGAGTATGAAGAACTAGAGGAAGAAATGGATGGAATGCTAGAGGAATCCAATGATTCTCAAGTTAATTTCCTTGTCACTGAAGGAGTTGATGATGACATGGATGATTATGATGAAGTAGTGGCAGATATGAATAGTGAGTCATACGTTGTCATGACCCGAGAACAAATGAGTAAGAAAAAGGAAGTGGTCTAGCCCATAAGAAAATCTAAGGAGGTTCTAATTACCATCCTAGTTGTTGCAAAAAGAGGAGCTCCTATTCCTACTACTTCTACTCAAAAGGTAAGTAATGCTAATACTCTCTCTACTCCTTCATCTTCTAATAAGACAACCTTAAATGTCAAAGATGATAGGCCTAAGTGTTCTTCTCCTTCCAAAGTGTAGACACCCCATCTATCTCAGGATCCTTTGACATAATTGACCACCTTAAGAAAACTAAAATCCAAATTTCAGAGGCTGAGTTCTATCAAACCCATCCTGACGCCTTTTCTCAGGTTGTCAAATTTGTCAAGTCCAAATCCAATTCCACACCTACCACTTCAAAAGGCCTTTTACCCACTCCTACCTCTGCACCTCAAAGCAAAACCTGATGGCTACAACACCTTCCATAATTGAGAAAATTGAGCCTTTTATATCACTTTACTCATATCTAGACATAGGCTCGATGAATCTGTGTCATTTATTCAGGAGCATCAACTAATCTTATGCCTGCTAAAGTTGGTCATGTTTTAGGACTAACTTTGACATGCACATTTGGTTCTTTTTTATTCCATGGAAAGTAAGGGTAGGAAGGATCAAAGATGCACAAGTGGATTTTACTGCTTTTCCTAAGAAGAGGGTCAAGGCCACTATTTTAGTAGTAAATATTCCCCCATCCTATGGCATCTTGCTAAGTAGGAAATTCTGTAAAGAATTGGGTGGAGAAATTCAAATGGATTGGTCCCATGTGTTGGTGCCATTTTTGAGCTTGCACCATGTTGCCCTAATTTTCCAAATCTGTATTTGCTAAAAATATGTTTTACCCTTTGAATTGATGGTCTGAAATTCTTACCCTCCAGTTGAATGCTTTAAAGTGCTCACAAACTTGTTATTTTTCCCTAATTTGAAAGAATAATCCTAGTGTGCCTTTTTTGTGCCCTAGTTTTTCCAATTTTGTGGGCTATGTCATTTTTCCCTTTGCCAGATCATGGAAAAATTGAAATTGATCAAATCATCCTTGTATGCCTTTGAAAATTCAATCCCAAGGTCGAGAAGTGCTCGGAAATCATGTTTTGTCTGGTTCCAATTCAAAAATTTTCCCCGCCGCCCGCCATGGGATCAAGTTTGTAAAGGGAAATTTACCACGTGGCACTCTCTTATTCTTTGTGGGTCCTATGACATGCTGCTAAGTAGGAAAAAATGTCAAAAAGTCAAAAATAAGCCCAAATTTGTTCCCAATCATAGTTTGACATGTAGCAGATCAAGGGCAAACTGTGCATTTTCATTTTTGGCTGCCATTTTTCCTCCGTAAAGCTTGGAATCACAAATTTTTATCTAAATTCATCAAATTTATAGTGATTTTGTGTCGTCTTGGCCTTCCAAGATCATTGACATCACTTTCATGGCTTAATTCTTTGATTTGAGGTGTTTTTGTAATAAATTTTTACTCAGCCGAGAGTAAACACGTGAAATGACAAAATCAAAAGTTAAAAAGGTAATTTAAAAAGGTAAAAAGGTGAAAATGATGAGTAAAAGGTGTTTGTATGCCTCAATGATGAAAAACATGCCTCCAAGATGGATAATGATCTAGATATTTGTAATGATTCAATCTTTTTGGCACACCTAGAAACCTGCAAACGTTTTTATGTTTGATGTCATTTTCATTGAATCATGAGGATTATTTTGTAACAAACTTGATCCCATGGCATATTATTTTCTTGGGAAAGAAGGATCAACTGTGGAAAGATATATATAATTCATTTTTGAGAAATTGTAAAGGGTTGGGAAAAATTTGAAAATCACGAGCAAATTCGAGAAAAAGCCCATCTTCTCGAGAAACCCACCAAAAAAATAGGATAATTTCTTCTGTGTTGGATCTTCATGTATGTGAGTTGGTTACAAGTGTATAGCCATCACACAGCTCTAATATTGTTCATGAAACTCTCCTTGCTGATGAATCTAACAATCTTTTGAGTTAATATGTGTTTTTCTAGGAAATATGGTGTTTGTTATCATTTTTAAATGCCTGCAAATCATTTTCATTGTTCTTGTTGCAATATTACATTGAAAGTATTTAAAAATCACACAGGATCTCCATTTCTAGTTGATAATTTAGTGGCATTTGCAATCTCATATTCAGAAGAGCCTTCATTTGATAAAGAGATAAAGAAATTTAAAATCAATTTACCTTCTCCTTGATGCAGAGATTACTTGTAAGCCTTTGGGGGCACCTTAGGCATGGTTTGATCAAGGATTTTTGTGTTTAATTGAGTTCTTTACTTCAAGATTTTGTGGTGAGTTCTCAAAGATTGTGTGAAGAGTGTTGCCTGGGCTTCCATTTATGCCTTTTATGGTTGAAATAATGTCTTGATTATTTGAATCATTTTATTTGATAGTTGTTTCAAGTCTTGTAGAGATTGTCAAAGATCCGATATATCCCAGCTTTGTCTCATCAATACCCCACAAAAAAAAAATCATTCTAAACAACCCATCCTACCCATACTACCCCTACATCTACATTGTGTGTCAACAAAAGAATAAAATCCATTTACAAAAATACACAAGGCAAATCAGGATTATACAATGTCTTCAGTAACCCTTGCCTTGCATTGAAAATATCTCCATAATCTGGGAGTGACAACTTGTGAAAGTCATATTTGGAGTGTTGATCATATTTTCCCAAGGCCTTTTCATACTACTTGCATAAATTGAGGGATATATTCATCTCCTTCACCATTTGGGGGTTACAATATAGGTTCTCTTACCTTGGTTGAAAGGCACAACCTAGAATAGTGAGGGTTAGATCAGATCCTTTCAAGGTGCTATCCATCTCTCCACAAATTTGAGTGTCAGTTAGATCACATCCCCAGCTACAAAATGACACACATCAAGATCTATCTGACTTCAAGCTTCATGCCACATCTTTGATGCTACTCAGACTGAAAAGGAGAAAAAATTTGGGTACCAACACTTTTTGGCACCATTGCGGGACTTCTTAGAATTTCTTGGTGTTTGTAGGGTGTTTGAAGAGTTTGAGAATTTGTGTACTCAAGTATTTGAGCTGCTACATTGTTAAAATATCATTCTATGCTTCAAATCTGCAAGTTTTAAACAAGGGTTTCAAGTTTTGTCTACCCTTTTTTCCATTTCCTAGCAGTTCATACACTTTGGGTGCATTGTGATTGATTGATTTAAGAAGAAGGTCTGATTTATAAAGCCTTGTAAAGGTTTCAGTACTAGCAAAAATTTTACAGATTAGTTTAGTTCATTCTTTCATAACTAAGGTGAAATTCCTTAGTGGCAACTCCATTCTAATTTGATCTTGAAAATACTAGTTGTCTTACCTTTTGTCATTTATAATTTGTTGCTCAAATCTACAAAACTAGAAGGAAGAAGATCTCTCTTCATCAAGGAATCTGCTAAGAATTTGTTTACAGATTCAAGAAACTCAGAGCTAGAGGGGAGAAAGGTGTGGAAGGTTGTTGGAGACTTGATTGCAAGAAAGGAGATCCCTATTGTTGAGTTTGAAAGTGAGCAACCTGTTATTGAGGACTACAATTCTTCTTCAAGTGGATCTGATTCAGACAATCCTATTGCTGATTTGAATTCCCCATTAGGTGAGGGACCTTCTTGTGCATTTGAAAGGCTTGCTCCTAAATCTGCTCCTGTATTTTCTAAATTTGCTAGAGATCATCAAGAAGGAGATCCCTTAAGAGAGATCTGTTTTGAATATTTCATTCCCATTCCCCAAAGACCTCTCACTCCTCATCATTTTGTTTCTCCTCCAAGATCACCACCACAAAATAGCATGGCTCATCCTCCACCTAGACCCCAATTTTTGTTAACACCTTTGGTCCCATCAATTTCTAGAGGAATGGTTGGGTATCCAAATGCTGTCCCACAAGATGTGAGAAATAGGTTACCAAAGTTTCAAGGTAACAATGCTATCACTGGAGATCAACATCTCAAACTTTTTGATAATATGATGGAAGATTTTGAGATAGAGTTTGAGGATGTGTATGTCAAATTGTTTATTCATACACTAGAGGAGGATGTTAGGGATTGGTACAAGGCTCTGCCTGATAATTCTATTACCTCTTGGACTGAAATGGAAAATGCATTTAGGTTGTAATATGGTGATAAGACTGATCCTATATTTATTTTTATGAGTTTGAGAATATCAAGAAGAACCTAATAAATCAGTCCATGACTTCAACACAAGATTTAATAAAAATTTGAGAAGGTTCTGTTGGTTTGAGGCCTTGTGATGAATCTTGTTTAATCAAATATGTATATGCATTTGATAAAAATGTAGCCTATTATCTTAGAGACAAGAACCCTACCAATCTAAGACAAGCTTTCACCATGGCACTTCAAATTGAAAATAATATCAAGGTCTGTTGGGAAACCTCTCAAGAGAGATGGTGTAAAATTGATAAACCCCGAAAAACCTCAAGCTAGAAAAGGTGTTGATTTAGAAGAGGTTGTGAAAACTTTAGTAGGGGCTGTCAAAGAAATCTCATACAAGTTGGCAAGAGATGAGAAGGGAATTGGGCAGACTTCACAAGGTCAGCCTAGGCAGCAAGCACAAGATAGATTTGGCAATCACCATAGGAATGAGCAGAGGTTTGAGTCCAAAAGTAAAGGGTCCATTGGATCTACAAATATATATCCTCAAGAACATGAAGGAAGAGTGTTGCCTGATCCTTTTAATTGGTAGGGTTACTACTTGTTGAAGAAGTTGCTGATATTGAATGGTGTGATAGGTGTTTTCTACCCCATCCTCCATGTGAAGTAGACTAGCAAGAAGGTGAAGTTAATAATGATGATGCTACTGATGATGATATTTTCATGATGGGCTATTCTTCAAGCTCACAAGGAGGAGCAACATCTACTGAGGTAATAAGTGCAAGGACTGCTGCAACCTTTTGGGATTACATAAAGTGGGTACCACTTCTTTCTCTTTCTCATACTCATGATGTAGATGTAGTTCAGGCATTTGAAATTCCTAACAATGACTTTGAATACCTAAGAGCATTGATGATTAAGAAATATGATGGTGGTATCCCTTCGGAGGAAGATAGACAGTTGTTAATGAATGTTGTTGTTGGTCAAGAGAAAGAGTATAATACTAGAAGCAAAGTTGTTAAGGGAGTTGGGCCTCAAGCCAAACCTAAAACACCCTTTCTCACAAGCATTCCAAAAGAAGCTCCTAGGAAAGAAACACTTGTTAAAATATCTATTGTCCCAAGCAAAAATTACAGTCCTCCTCATGCCCAAGCTGCCAAGAATCCCTTGCCATCTAATGAATCTTCTTGTCTCCCTTCCAATGCTATCCTACCAAAGAGTGTTCCCTATGACATAGCCCAAGTATTGAGCCAAATTAAAGTGAGTGTTCCAATCATTGAGTTGCTTAGAATTCCTGAGCATAAGAAGAGAGCATTTGAGTACTTGGGGTTAAAGGAAGAGAAGATCACTCCAGGCAGAAATGTAAATGTTGTTGAGACTCCTCCTCAAATCATTGCTGACCTTGAAACACCACCAGTAGTAGAAGAGCTTGGAGAGACACCTGAGGTATATTTGGGGACATCTTTGGTTGATTCCCAATTGAATGTTGATCCATTTTTCACAACTTTGATTATAAAGGATAGGCTACTTCACAATTATATGTTTGATTCCAGTGCATCATGTAATGTCATGCCTCTAGAAGTCATGAATGAGTTGGATATCAAAGTGACAGCAGCCTATGGAAAGTGTACTATTATGGACTCAAGAGAAGTTCCAGTAGTTGGTTGTGTAAAAGGTTTGGTTGTGCAGCTTGCATCTTATCCCGGGAGGAATTTAAAATTGGATGTTGTGATTGTTGATTGCCCTACCAAATGGGGTATGATTTTGTCAAGAAAGTGGGTTGAAATTTTTGAGGGGAGTGTCCAAATGGAAATGTCTTTTGCTACTATTCCCATTGAGGGAAGCCTTGTCAAGCTCTATGGAGAAAATAAAATGTTACATCTAATTGAGGATCCAAATAATGCTTCCTATGAGGTGTTGTTTGTTGATGTTGATGCTAATAATTTCATTGGTTTTGCTGATGGAAAAGAACACAAAATGGATCAGTCAAATTTCCTTGAATAGGTATGTTCTCCTTGGACCTTGCTATTTAATGGAGCTTACTCCAAATTTGGAAATGGTGCTGGTGTAATTCTGATTTCTCCTAGCTTGGAAGAATTTATTTTTTCCTTCAAGCTTAATTTTGAATGTACTAACAACATTGCTGAGTATGAAGCCTTATTGTTGGGTCTGAGAATTGCATGGAAGTATAGTGTCAAGGACATCATTGCAAAGGGAGATTCAGAGCTAGTTGTCAAACAAATAAGAAAACTGTATGCTACAAAAAAATAGTGGATGAAGCAAGTATAAGCATGCAGTTTGGGATCTAATTGGGATGTTTGATTTCTTCAAAATTATGCACCATGACAGAATTTTGAATTTTGTTGCTAACAAGTTAGCAAGTGTTGGGGTCAAGATTTGGAGTTTACACCATTTCACCTTATTGTGAGTAGAATGTTGAAGTGTTGACTAGGCTAGCTTTCCTTGACAACATCAAGCATTGACAAGTGTTTTATGATGAGTCTCAAGTGCAAAGGTTCTTGCAAAATAAAGGTGAGTTTGTAGATCAGCATATTGATTGGGAACCAATGGTGTGTATGACTGAAGGAAGAGATACTTTGTTTGGAAAAGATATCATCTAATTGAAAACAAACACCATTCCTAGAGGTCTTGTTGCACTTGAGTCAAATTTTAACAATGTTGATTGCATCATAAATAGAAACATGTCTACCTCAAGGGATGTGGAAGAGCATGACTTGGGAACAAAGGACAAACCAAGAAAAGTTTGGTTGGGCAGCAGTCTAAACAAAGAGGAGAAACAGTCTTATGTTCAGTTGTTAAAGAAATATCAGGACTGTCTTGCATGGTCATATTCAGAGCTGAAAGCATATAGAGAAGATTTATTTCAGCATGAGATCCCTCTTGAAACAAATGCCAAACCATTCAAATAGAGGCAAAGGAAAATTAATCCACTTCTCTCCATTAAAATGCAAGATGAGTTAAATAAGTTGAGAGATGGAGGTATTATTCAACCCACTAGATATTCATCTTGGGTTGCAAACCTTGTGCCAATCAGAAAGAAGAATGGAGACATCAGACTTTGTGTGGATTTTAGAAATCTAAACAAAGCATCCATGAAGGACAACTATCCCTTTCCAAATATGGAAAATATGTTGCAGCTTGTGACAGGGTTTGAATTTCTTTCTACATTGGATGGTTTCTCCGGATATAATCAAGTGGTTGTCAAAGAATCAGAAAGACTTAAGACAACATTCACTACTCCTTGGGGAACATATGTTTTTGTTAGGATGCCCTTTGGTTTGATGAATGCTGGTGCCAATTTTCAAAGAGCAATGGATGTTGCTTTTGTTGGTTACATCAATGAGTTCATTACAGTTTACCAAGATGATGTGATTGTGTTTTCAAGGCAGAGAGGTGATCATTTGCAGCACTTGGAGAAGATGCTGATCAGATGTAGGGAGTATGAAATTTATCTTAATCCAAATAAGTGTCATTTTGGTGTGTAAAAGGCCAAGCTACTTGGTCACATTGTGTCAAAATATGGTGTTATGATAGACCCTGAGAGAGTGGAAGAAATCAAGAAAGTACCTATCTCAAGAACCAAGAAAGGCATCCAATCTTTCTTTGGTCAAATTAATTTTATTAGAAGGTTTGTTTCCAAATTTTCTGAGTTGAATCTTCCAATCACAAGCATGCTAAAGAAGGACCAAGTTATCAGGTGGGAGGAGGCTGCCATTCAAGCTTTTGAAGGAATCAAAGAGGCACTCAAACATGCACCTGTCTTGGCAGCTCCGAATTACAAGAAGCCTTTCCAAATCTTCTCCTTTGCTTCTGAAAATACTATTGCATCTATTTTTCTCCAAAAGGATGAAGATGGGGCTGAGAGGCCTATTTCCTTCTTTAGCAAGGATTTACAAGCTGCTAAGTTAAAGTATACAATCATGGAAAAATAAGCATTTGCCTTGGTGAAAGCAACAAAAGTTTTTAGGCCTTATATATTGAGTTCAAAAGTTGTTGCTTATGTTCCCCACACCATGGTGAAAGACATCTTATTAAAGATGGAGATCTCAAGTAAAAGATGTAGATGGGTGAACAAACTATAGGAGTATGATATGGACATCCAAACCACAAGGCTAGTAAGAGGTTTGGGTCTTGCTAAGCTCATGGCTGAGAGCAACTTGCAGAATGTGGAAGTGAATCAGCTAGAGGAAGAAAGGGTAAATGTGCTTGCAAAGTTGGTAAGTTCTGAGTGGTACAAAGATGTGATCTTCTACCTCAGACACCTGTGCTTCCCTAGTCACTTAAATAAAAATAAGAAAAGAGCCCTCAAGCTAGCTTCTCAAAAATATATCATCACAGACCTTGGGTTGGCTTGGAAGAACCCTGATGGTGTTCTCTTGAAATGCATAATTGAAGATGAAGCTCCCAAGATAGTTTCTGATTTCCATGAGGGAGTTTGTGGAGGACACTTTGCTGGAAGAGTAACAATGCATAATATTTTGAGAGCTAGTTATTAGTGGCCTACTCTCTTCAAAGATGCAACCCAGTTGGTTAGAAAATGTGATAGTTGCCAACATTTCTCTGGAAGACTGAAAGCTTCAGGCTCCCTTCCTTTGCAGCCTATATCAATTGAAGCTCCTTTCAAGCAATGGGGGATGGACTTCATTGGTGAGATTTCAGATCCTTCTAGTGCTAGCCATAAATGGATCCTTGTAGCCACTGATTATTTTACAAAGTGGGTAGAGGCAATCCCCACCAAGAAAGCAACACACCAAATAGTTATGGATTTCTTGTTGAATCAAATCATATGTAGATTTGGAGTCCCAGTCAAGATTGTAGCTGATAATGCCATGTGCTTTAGAGCCAAACCTTTAATGGCAATGTGCAATGAATATGGAATCAATCTAACTTATTCTTCAAACTATAACCCCCAAGGGAATGGACAAGCTGAGTCTAGCAATAAGAATTTGTTGAAGATCATTAGAAGAACCTTAGAGCAAAACAAGAAGAAATGGGGTGAACGACTGAAATTTGTAGTTTGGGCTGATAGGATAACTCGTAAAAGAGATACTTGGTAAAAGCCCATTTGAATTGGTGTATAGAACTCGGGATTTTCTCGCCATTTCACCTACAATTATCTTCATTTTAGTTTTCCCAAGAGTTGGAAGATCAAGAGCTTGGTCCATATGAATCAAGGATCAATCATATTATTGAGCTTGATGAGGAGAGAAGAGCATCCCATCAAAGGCATGTCGATTTAGGGAAAAATTGAAGAGATTGTTTGAAAAGAAGGGCACTCCTAGAGCCTTCAATGTTGGAGATCTGGTTTCTTTGTGGGATAGTAGGCATGAAGACAAGGGAAAGCATGGAAAATTTGATACATTGTGGATGGGCCCTTATGCCATTGATATCAGAATTGGTGAGCATACCTTTTTTCTCAAAGATTTAGATGGAGAATTATTGGAATTACCTGTTAATGGTAGGCATCTGAAGCATTTCTTAGATTAAACCCGAATTTGAGGTATACACCAGCTTGTAAAGTGTATAGTGTTTGATTTTTCACTTTGTTTTTGGTGTTTTATCAGTTTGTGGTTTTCTTGCTAAGTGGCAACCATTTTTTCAGAGTTCTCGGCTAGTTTTTGGTGATTTTGGCTCGTGACTCCTTTACCCAATGGATATTTTGGCACTTGGTCTATGTTTTGTCCTTGTGGCACTCACTAGGAGTGCCCATCCCCAAGTAAGAGCCGATGTTGGTGCCATTTTTGAGCTTGCACCATGTTTCCCTAATTTTCTAAATCTGTATTTGCTCAAAAAATGTTTTACCCTTTGAATTGATGGTCTAAAATTCTTCCCCTCCAGTTGAATGCTTTAAAATGCTCACAAACTTGTTGTTTTGCCCTAATTTGAAAGAATAATCCAAGTTTGCCCTTTTCTGTGCCCTAGTTTTTCCAATTTTGCGGGCTATGTCATTTTTCCCTTTGCTAGAGTCATGGAAAAATAGAAATTGATCAAATCATCCTTGTATGCCTTTGAAAATTCAATCCCAAGGTTGAGAAGTGCTCGAAAATCATGTTTTTTCTGGTTCCAATTCAAAAAAAATTGTCCTTGGTGAAAAAAATTAGATTAGGGCACAACTGGAAAATTTCTATGTTTTTAACGGTCAAGTGTGCATCATTTACCCATCAATTTCTTCCTCAAACATGCATTGGAAATGTGGTAGTTTCTAATTGGTTGAGGAAAAGCGGGGAAGCATTGTAACTTTTCATTTTTCACCTTTTTTTGCAAATGGGGCATTTTCGGGCCAGGGACCCGCTTTTTTTTTTTTTCCAAATTTACCTATGTGGCATGTTTTGATTGGCAGGGGGATGGCGGGAGTTGGATCTCCTTTGAAAATTTTGACTTTATTTTGTAAAAATTTTAAAGTCAAAAATTGGCCCGAAACCCCGTAGCCAATCGGGAGAGGACACGTGTCCTAAAAGTTTCAAAATGGAAGTGTGGGCCGAGGGGGACTTAGAGTTTTTGGCTCTAATTCTATAAAGTTTCAAAACCAGTTTTTCCCCTGCTCCAATCAGAGGAGGACACGTGGCAAAGACACATGGCGGTGCAGAGCGGGTTGGCGGGCCGACGAGAGGGAAAAGGGGATTTTTTCCCTTTTTCACAAAAAAGTTAAAGTAAATTTTTGGCCCAAAAGCCCGCGACCAATCTAGGTGAGACACGTGTAACATTTTAAGGGTCAAAGGGGGCATGGGTCAATGTTGAAGTTTGTGAATTTTCAAAAATTTGTAAGGGAGGTTTGAAGGAAGAAAGGGAGACTTGGACCCACAGTGAATAGGAGAGCGCCACGTGGTAGGGATAGTTTCGAGAGGCACGGCCCGTGGAGACAAAGTGGAGAATTTTCCCTTGGCTTAAAGGGAGTAAAATGAAGATTAAGCCCACGGGTCCTCGACAAATGAGAGATGGACGCGTGGTAGAGGACAAGGCGGGTCGGTGGGCTAGCGGAGGTAGGAGGGAATTTTTCCCTTTTGCAAAAAGGACTCAAAATCAAAATTTGAAGCGTTGGCCCGCTAGCGATAGAGAAAGCGACATGTGGCAGGGAAAAAATCGGAGGTGCGGGCCCGCGGGGAAAAAAGTGAAAATTTTCCCAATTTCCAAAAAGGTCAAAATGTGCATAATTGAAGCATGATTTCAATGGGACCCACCATGTGCCACGTGTCAGCTCCAAAATTCAAAGGCGGAGGGCAAGGAAAAAGTCAATTTTTCCATTTTTTCAAAAATGTCAAAAAGTCAAAAATAAGCCGAATTTGTTCCCAATCATAGTTTGACACGTAGCAGATCAAGGGAAACTATGCATTTTCATTTTTGGCTACCATTTTTCCTCCAGGAAGCTTGGAATCATGAATTTTGCATCAAAATTCATCAAATTTATAGTGATTTTGTGTCATCTTGGCCTTCTAGGATCATTGGCATCACTTTCATGGCTTAATTCTTTGATTTGAGGTGTTTTTGTAATAAATTTTTACTCATCCCGAGAAAACATGTGAAATGACAAAATCAAAAGTTGCAGAGGTAATTTAAAAAGGTAAAAAGGTGAAAATGATGAGTAAAAGGTGTTTGTATGCCTCAATGATGAAAAACATGCCTCTAGGATGGATAATGATCCAGATATTTGTAATGATTTAATCTTTTTGGCACACCTGACAACTTGCGAATGTTTTTCTATTTGGTGTCATTTTCATTGAATCATGAGGATTGTTTTGTAACAAACTTGATCCCATGGCATATTATTTTCTTGGGAAAGAAGGATCAAATGTGGCAAGAGATATATAATGCATTTTTGAGAAATTGTAAAGGGTTAGGAAAAATTTGAAAATCACAAGCAAATTCTGAGAAAAATCCCATCTTCTGAGAAACCCACCAAAGAAACAGGATAATTTCTTCTGTGTTGGATCTTCATGTATGTGAGTTGGTTACAAGTGTATAGCCATCACACAACTCTAAGATTGTTCATGAAACTCTCCCCTACTGATGAATCTAACAAGCTTTTGAGTTAATCTGTGTGTTTTTTTGGGCAATATGGTGTTTGTTATCATTTTTAAATGCTTGCAAATCATTTTCATTGTTCTTGTTGCAATCTTGCATTGAAAGTCTTTAGAAATCACACAGGATCTCCATTTCTGGTTGGTAGTTTAGTGGCATTTGCAATCTCATATTCAGAAGAGCCTTCATCTGATAAGGAGATAAACAAATTTAAAATCACTTTACCTTCCTTGACTACAGAGATTTCTTGTAAGCCTTTAGGGGCACCTTAGGCATGGTTTGATCAAGGATTTTTGTGTTTAATTGAGTTCTTTACTTCAAGATTTTGTGGTGAGTTCTCAAATATTGTGTGAAGAGTGCTTCCTGGGCTTCCATTTATGCCTCTTCTGGTTGAAAGAATGTCTTGATTATTTGAAGCATTTTATTTGATAGTTGTTTCAAGTATTGTAGAGGTTGTCAAAGATCTGATATATCCCAGTTTGTCTCATCAATACCCCACAAAAAAATCATTCTAAACAACCCATCCTACCCATACTACCCCTACATCTACATTGTGTGTCAACAAAAGAATACAATCCATTTACAAAAATGCACAAGGAAAATCAGGATTATACAATGTCTTTAGTAACCCTTGCCTTGCATTGAAAATATCTCCATAATCTAGGAGTGACAACTTGTGAAAGTCAGATTTGGAGTGTTGATCATATTTTCCCAAGGCCTTTTCATACTACTTGCATAAATTGAGGGATATCTTCATCTCCTTCACCATTTGGGGGTTACAATATAGGTTCTCTTACCTTGGTTGAAAGGCACAACCTAGAATAGTGAGGGTCAGATCAGATCCTTTCAAGGTGCTATCCATCTCTCCAGAATATGAGTGTCAGTTAGATCACATCCCCGGCTACAAAACGACACACATCAAGATCTATCTAACTTCAAGCTTCATGCCATATCTCTGATGCTGCTCAGACTGAAAAGGAGAAAAAATTTGGGTACCAACACCATGCTCTCATTCTCGGTAAATGGAAAGATGAAGAAATTATTACCTAAGAGGAAGACTGAGTATATTGTGCAGAAAATTGATGATCCTAAAGCACAAATCCTCTATGAGGACATTGGTCATGGGAACTACATGATCATGTCAGATAAGAAGATGTGAATTTAAAAGGATGTGATGGAGGACCATAATGGTGTTTGGACCCTTGAATTTGATGGTAGTTGTTCTTCAACTAGTTCTGGAGCAGGAGTGGTCTTATTTTCTCCTGAGAAGAAGTATTTTCCCTTCTCCTACAAGCTTTAATTTGAAAAAACCAATAATACATCAGAATATGAGGCTCTTCTTTTGGGGGTGTCAATGGATAAGGAGATGGGGGTTAATAATATCTGTGCACGAGGGGATTTTGAACTCATTGTTAAGAAAGTCGAGATATTTTCCAAGTTAAGAACAAAAAACTAAAACACTATAGAAATATGGTATGGGATTCTATTGAATTCTTGGATGCCTTTTCCATAGAATCTGTTCCTCGGGAAAGAAATACCAGAGTAGATACTTTATTTGTCTCAAGATCCCTATTAATCCCTCATCTTGACTTTACTTAGGAGAAGTTTATAATCGAAATGATACATAGACCAAGTGTACCAGATAATGCCAATAATTGGCAAGTGTTCAATGATGATCAACACTTGCTTTCCTTTCTCAAACTCCAGGATAATTTCAATCAGCTATATTTTTAAGGAAGTGAAGTTGCTCCTTGTGATACAATACCATCAACTATAGCTAAAGAAGGAATAGGGGAAGAAACGATAAGGATGGTTGTATTAATTTGAAAGGTAATAAGATACCCAGGGGATTAGTAAGTCTGGAAGATTTATTTGACAAGCATGACCGATATATCAAGTCAAAGATATCACATGAGGTTCATCAGTCTGTAGAATATGAAAATGTTAATATTGGAAGCAAAGAGGAACCCAAGCTTGTCAACATTGGAAAATGCTGCACAAAAGAAGAAAGAATTAAAATGATGAACTTATTAAAAATTTATGTTGATGTGCTTGCCTATTCATATGAAGATTTGAAATCATTCAAGCCAAGGGAGATGCAACATTATATTCCTCTAAAACCAAGAATCAAGCCTTTTTGACAGAAGCAAAGGTAATACAACCCCAAGATTTCAGACACCATTTATCAAGAGATTCAAAATCTCTTGAAGGCAAAAATATTTTTTCCAATTTATCATTCTACTTTGGTGGCTAATATTGTACCAGTAAGGAAAAAGAATGGTGAGAATCAAATTTGTGTGAATTTTTGAAATCTAAATCAAGATTCCCTTAAAGCTAACTACCCACTTCCCATGATGGATCAAATTTTGCAAGTTGTCACTGGCTTTGAGATGTTATCCGTGTTGGATGGGTTTTTAGGGTATAATCAGATTAAGGTTGATGTTCCTGATCAACATAAGATAACCTTCACAACCACATGGGGAATTGTTTCTTATAAGAGAATGCCATTTGTCTCGATTAATGCTGGTGTAACTTTTCAATGAGAAATGGATTTAAATTTTGGGTCCTTGAAAGGAAAATGTATTGTTGTGTATTTGGATGATTTAACCATTTTTTCAAAAATAAGGGAAGATCATTTCCAA
This sequence comes from Taxus wallichiana var. yunnanensis, assembly GCA_018340775.1. Lineage (NCBI taxonomy): Eukaryota > Viridiplantae > Streptophyta > Pinopsida > Cupressales > Taxaceae > Taxus > Taxus wallichiana. The sequence goes on along the minus strand of CM031243.1, from coordinate 24,151,500 downwards.
CACCTTGAAACTATCCTTCAGAAGTGCAGAGAACATGGAGTGTCCCTAAATCCAAATAAGTCTATTTTTGGTGTCACTTAAGACAAGCTTCTCGAGAATGTTTTTTCCAAAGAGGGAACTAAGATATACCCTAAGAGAGTGCAAGCTATTCAGTGAATTCCTCTCCCTACAAGTAAAAAAGGTGTGCATTCTTTCTTTGGGAAGATAAATTTTCTAAGGAGATTTATCCCTAGTTTTGCAGAGCTGACTATGAACATAGATCAGATGATGAAAGGGAAACAATATTTTTGTTGGACTCTAGAGGGGAAGGAAGCTTTTGAAAATATCAAAAGGGTAATCGCTTAGACTCCCATTCTTGCTTGCCCTGATTTTGAGAAGGATTTCTTGATCTATTGTTATGCTACTGAGAATACTTTGGCTACTATTCTAACACAGAAGAATCCTGAGGGATGTGAACTACCCATTTCCTTCATGAGCTATGTCCTTAAAGCTCATGAATTGAAATACACTCAAATTGAGAAACATGCCTTTGTTGTGGTTAAAGTAGCTAAGAAGTTTCATTTCTACATCCTTGGCTCCCACTCTATTGTCTTTATTCGGATACAACTGTTAATTCTATTCTCACACAACAAGATTTTGGAACCAAAAGAGGAAATTGGGTGGCAAAGGTGAAATATTATGATTTGGACATCAGGCCAATTAAATTTTTCTGGGGAAAAGGTCTTTGTGAGTTGATTTTTACAGATGATAAAAATAACTCTCTTGAGGAAGGCACTGATATTCCCACTGCTATCTTCATTAGTTCAACTAATGAGTGGTATGCTGATATTTCCCACTTTATTACTTATGGAGAATGCACATCCCACCTAAATGATAAAGAAAAGAGAGATATTAAACTAAGAGCTGCACAATTTGTGTTTTGGGAAAACTCTTTGTTCAAAAGAGGGATTGATGGAAGGTTTCTTAGATGTGTGGACAAAGAGCAGCAAAAGAGGTTACTTAGAGAATTTCATGATCAATCTTGTGGAGGACACTTCTCATCCACTGTGACTGATCATAAGATTTTTGTGCATACTAGTATTGGCCAACTCTATGTTGATTTGCAACTAAATGGGTTAGTAAGTGTGAAGCTTGCCAAACTTTTATGGGAAGGCCTAAGCTAGCCACTCTTCCACTCAAACCAGTGGTGATAGAAGAACCTTTTCAACAAAGTGGGGGTTAGAATTTGTAGGTACTCTTAATCCTCATTCTAGTGTTGGGCATACTCATGTATTAACTGCCACTGACTATTTCACCAAATGGGTGGAGGCTATCCCAAAGAAAAAGCACAACCTCTCGAAGTGATATATCACTTCATCAAGGACAACATTCTGATTAGATTTGGAGTGCCAAGTAAAATTGTTACTGATAATGCCTCCAACTTATTTTCTTATGAAATGATGTATTTTTGTTATGGGTATGGAATTTATCTTGCACATTCCTCTGACTACTAACCCCAAGGAAATGGACAGGAAGAATAAAAAAAAAGAATTTGGTGATCATCATTAGGAAGCTTGTTAATGAGTCCCAAATAAATTGGCACAAGAAGTTATATGATGCTCTTTGGGCAGATAGAATTAATCCCAAGAGGGAAATTGGAATGTCTCCTTTTCAGGTGGTGTATGGATCGAAGCTCAATTACAAGTGACTATGGAACTTCCAGCCTTATAGCTAATGAAGGCCATTGAAGATTCAAACTTCACTAGTGCTCTGGAGAAGAGAATCATGTACCTAAAGAAGCTAGATGAGGACATGTTGCAAGTGGTAGATAGGATTGCTACACATCGAAGAAATTAAAGAAATTGTTTGATAAAAAGGCTAGACCAAGAGACTTCCTAAGTTGGAGACATTGTTTTACTCTGGGACAAGAGGTGAGAGCCTTGGGGAAGTCATGGAAAATTTGATTCTCTATGGTTGGGCCCTTTCAAAATCAGGCACTTTGCTGGAGAAAATTCTTTCTACTTGGACTATATGGATGGAACCTCTCTTCCATTTCCATATAGTGGGTAGTATTTGAAGTTTTTTCAGTCCTAGGTTGCTAGGTGGTCCTTTGTACAGTCTTGTATAGTTCTTGTTTTTGGTCTTTGTTTGGTGTTGTGTGGGTGTCTCTTCTATATTGTTTCATTCTATGACTCTACCTTGTCCAATGGATAAGGCCTTTGGTCTATTTTATAAACCACGAGATTCTATAGTTCATACTATGTCTTGTTATCATACTTGTAGTGCCCACTTCCCTTTGGCACCTTTTATTACTAATCATGATACTGTAGACTATATGATGGACATCCTTATAGTTTGGATTTAGTATGGTGTTAGATGTCAGATCCTGGATTATTGTTGAATCTGATTATATATGATGCATGGTGATTATTAGAGACACTCATATGTGGATGATGATATACTATTGACATGGATGTTTAATGGAAGTTATTCAGACATGTGATTTTGGATATTATGAGTAGATCTAGAAAATGAATATTTTATGATGCTGATATAGTTGTGGATTAAAAATGCAAATGATGTAGTTGTTGCTTCGATGTTGTTGTGATTCATTTATATAGTTGGTTTTGTGATTTCTTTTATATCACGTTGGATGTTTTGATATGGCCACAAGGCCGAAGGAGGTATTTGTGTTTTGCAGGTTTAAAATATCACAACAAACATCGGGGGATTGGAGACCAACCACAATAGAATTCTAGGTGAATTCAACAAGGTCACCATGGCAACTTGTTTTATTGTGTTGTGTGTTGTATTTAGTTAGGGGATCCCATGGGGGATTTCCTTATATGTGACCATGGGTTTGTGTATTTTATTAATGTGTTTCTTTTATTTATTGTTGTATGTATTTTATTTGTAATGTGTTCTCTTATTTTAATAAATTAATTGTGATAGATTAATGTGGAAATATTATGATTAAAAATTGAATAAATGAAATGGGGATATGGGAAAATAATAATGGAAGTTGTTGGTTTGTGTAAGAGTATGTTTAAGTCTGTTTTGGAGTATGAAACACTCCACCTCCATGAAAAATTCGAAATTGTCCTTGGGAGTTGTTTTTGGAGGCTTGTGGGACAAGAAAAACTTGTCCCATACCTCTAAATTTAATATACCAACCATACTTATGGATGGAGATGTGATTTGTGACTTTTAAATGCATTTTATTCCTCATGTTGCTTGTTTTGGATTGCACTCTCTTACATTTTATTAAATTGTTGTCCCTTGAGGTGTGGGCTCCTTTTGGAGTGTGCAAGTAACCTGTCATATTTTCACCCACCTCTTTATTGTGCTTGGGAGAATGGATTTTTGTCTTTTGTGTTTGAATTGGTGGATGTTTGATGTGGCATCCTACATGGATCCACATCATCCTCTTCTCTCCCTCTTCTATTTAATTCAAACTCTCTTCTTGTTTTGGGTTGTTGAAACTTTTTTGCATGCATCCTTGGGTGCATTTTTTTGGATGGGAGCTCTTACTTTGGAGAAGCTTTGGTGAAGACTGTTGCTTGGTTATTGAACCTCTTTGCATTCATCCTTGGGCGCATTTTTCTGTGATTAGAGCTCTTGTTGATTTGGAGGAAATTGGAGAGCATTTGATACTTTGGCATTGCTGTTTTGGACTATGTTTTCTTGGCATTTGAAGCTTGTTGTTGGAAGCAAAGTTACCATGGAGAGGTAGGAGTTTATTCCTTCTTTTATTGCTGTTATTTTCTTGTTGTGTTGTGTGTATGGAGAATGTTTTATTGCTTTTGTTGGCTGGTTGGGTAGACTGCCTTAGGGAAGGTGTAGGAGAAGGCTATGGGGAATCCATGTGGGGGGGCATAAGGGAATGCCAGTGGCATCAGTTTCATTGTGGAGGGAGTTTTGGGTTTGGGATCCACCATGGAAAAGAAATAGCTTGCATTTCTTACTTGTGGGGGCATAAGGGAAAATTTGTGGGGGCATAAGGAGGGGTTGGGAGGCATAAGGTTTATGGGATATGATATGTTATATTGGTGGTATGATTATAGGTGGATGCCCAATTCCTAATTGGGAGGCATAAGTAGCTTCCCCCATAGTCCTTGCTCCTTTGGCTTGCATGATCAAGCCTGAGTTGTGATTTGAATGTTTTCTATTGCAGTTGTAAACTATTGTTTTGTATTGAGTTATGTTTTATATTGAAATGTGCATGTGTGAAAGAATGTTGTGTTGTGGAAGCCAGTTGTTTCCATGGGTTGAATTACATCTATTATTGTACTTTGGTTGGGGCTTGGGGGCCAATGATGAAGGAAGGATTCTCCTTTCATTGGATGTCTTGGTTGGGTGGAGAGCATTGCCTTTCCCCCTTCCTTGTTGTGATCAAGATGAAAAGATGAAGAAACTAGCATGCTGCTGTTTTTGAGCAAGAGGAATATACAGTTTGACAGTCCCTTCTTGTGAGCAAGTTTATTGAAATCCTTCCCACTTTGAAGTGGATGAATTGTATAATTATTTGTAATAAGAAGATACTTGTGTTGATGAAGAAAGATTGAAATTGAAATGTGAAATGTAAAAAGTTATATTCCATCCTCTGTTTTGAAAAGGAATGTGAAGAATTGTTATATGTATTGTATATTGTATTTGAAGTTAAAAGAAAGAGATAAGTTGTAAAGTTGTTGTTGGAAATCAATAAAGGAATGCACTACTTTTCTCAAACTTGCATTGTTGCTTGGAATTGAATTGCTATTGTGAATTAAAATCTCTGTTTGAAAGAAGAATGAGTATGAAGGAAAAAGGCAATGCTTTGTTCTCTTTGAAATGAGTTGAAATTTGGAAATCAGACTTTGCTTATTGACTGTTAAATGATTGTAAGTTTATCTCTTGTTTACATTGTTGTAATTGAAATGGGAATATCTAATGGTGATTGAAGCTCTGTTTGATTGCAAGAAGAAGAAACACGTAGGTGGGAATTATATTGTATTGTTTCTCCTTTGAATTATATTAAATTTGAAATCAGAACTTGTAATTTAACATGGAAATGAATTGTTTAGAATCAACTGAATGTAATGGATTAGTTTAGGTATTAAATACCATACCTATATGACAAAATTGATAAATAACTCCTTCAAAGAAACTGATCACTGACATTGTGTATAATTTTAAACCGAAAAAAGGAATGCAATCAAATTATACAGTTCAGACCTGCACTTAACAATCAACTTAAAAATGTTATAGATTAGTATGCTAAGACATTTAGGAATTCAAATTGATGAAGGAAACTTAAGAAGATAAATTGTTCATTGCAAATTTGGACACAATCCTTTCCGGTCGTGTTCTGTCACTTGTTGGAAAAATTCCAAATTGGAATCAATTGAACAAAATTTACTTTCCTAAAACACTCTAAACCCTCCCTAGACTAATCCTCCATGTCTGTTTGACATGTTGAGTGAAGGAGGAGATCTAATTTAACCAAATTGAGAAGTTGAAAATTACCAGTTCACTAATTATAAGCCTGTAGATCCTTTTTGCAAAATTGACCCTTAAAAACTTATCAAAAGTAAAATTGGTGCTTGTGCAAAGAGGACATCAAGAGCTTTCTAAAAATTCCTTTTTTTTCCCAAAATTGAGCTTCCTAGCAATATTTATGGAACTTTGAAGTTTTTGGGCCTTGGCGAGAGAATTTGGGAAAATTATCCTTGGCGGGCCCGTGGCCCGAAATTTTCCCTTTTAAAATCCTTAGGAAATTTTTGAAAATTTTGGCTCAAAATTTTTTTCACCTTTTTCTCCACCGGCCCGCAGCCAATTAGAGGCTGCCATGTGTCCTCATGGGGCAGCGGCAGAGGCGCGGCACTTTCCTTGCCCTTAGAGTTTTTTGAAAATTTTGGAAAAAATTTCATTTTAGCCCCGCTAGCCCATGGCCAATTACAGGCTACCATGTGGCAGCTTTGGGTGCTAACGGAGGGGGCAAACCCCTTGATTTTTTTTTCTTTTTACTTTGGGAAATTTTCAAAAATTCCCCTGCAGCCCCGTAACCCACCCTCGCCATGGGGTTTTTCCTTCGCAGCGTGCGAGACACTGTGCATCATTTTGTTTCTCTTTGCCCCTTTTGGCAAAATTCTCCACACCCCTCCTCCTCTCTTCTCCCGTGTCCAACCATGGAATGCCACATGTCTCTAAGTGGACCCGTAGGCATGGGAGCGCTATTTGGTTTTTCCTCTTCCTTGGGTGATGTGCCCCAAATCCTTCCACCGCTCGCCCTTCCCTGTTCCTCGGCATTGTCTCTGAGGCTGCCACGTGTCCCTGGAGGACCCATGGAGGCACAGCACATTTGGGAAATTTCTCCCGCATAAGGAAAATTTCCTTAAGCTGCCCGCGACTCGCCAACCCGCGAACAAGGTTTTTCACCCCTGTTTGACATGTGTCCCCCTAGGGGAAAATTTGACCTAAAAACTCTGCCCGCTCATATCTTGAGTTTTGTAAGGAGTTAGGAGGACTTCTTTATATCACTGGAAAGGTGAGAAAATTTCCTATCCAATGGGAATGGTTTAGGGAAATTTTTGAAGTGTTAAGTAGGAGAAAAATCTAGTTGAAACTCTGGGCCTATTAGAGAGTGGGTATGGGGTAAATTACTCCCTGAACCTAACTGAAACTTCTAGCCCTAAGTTTTAGACCTTGTGACCTATGTGAATTGTTAATAAAAGAGAAGTTTGTTCTTGTGGATTTGAGTTGTTCTAAAATCTGTTAGTGGTAGTTGTTGCCTAGCAACCTAGTTGTAGACACTCCTAATCAAGTTCTGGGAGTGGGTAAGTGAGACCTTACTCTGTTGATTTTAAATATGTATCCCTTTCTCACTGCAATTAAACCATGCTCTTATCTTGATCTTGTGGAATTAAATACCTTGGGTATTTAATTTTTTTGGGTCCCTTAACCATAATAAATTTAATCAGGGAATATTTAGCTAAAATGTCAATGTAATCAGTAATTAAATTAATCCCTAGAGAGATTTGAGCTAGGGTGGACCTATTGCACTTGTTGCTCTATAATGAGAAATTAGTAATTATTATAATGGGAAAAGTTATCAGTTGAATTTAATTGTGTTCAAGACTTTGTTTATTAACTCCTAATTAAAAATAAAAACAAAAATTATTCCATAATTTTCTAACTAAACCTAGGTTGTTCATGGGTCTCAAGTGGGTTGTTTTAACTGGGCATCACAATACTACTCAATCAAGTCATGTCCCCAGAAAGAGCCGGTTGTTGTCACCTCTCCATGAGTTGTAAGTTTTCTTCTCTATTCTTGGAATTTTTGGGTTTGGTCACTTTGCTAAATGCCCTTGTATAAGTCTCTAAGCAAAGCCTAGTTCTAAAACAGTTAGACACTTTTCAAAATTTTGAGTTTTGGTGATTTTTCATCCTTTTGCAGGTATTTCTATTTTTTTTGTCCCACTTGTCCCAAGTTCATCCACGCTATCTGTTCCCTGATTTTCTTATTTTTTCAATTGGTCTTCCTTTTCCTTTGAAATCATTTTTTTCTACTTTCTACGTCATGGCATTTGTCCAGTGTCCCAAGTGCGGTCTATGCCGATTTTTTTGACTTATCCGATTTTAATGTATTGCGGCTATTTTGGCTTTTTGTGTCTTGACTATCCCAAGTACTATTTGAATGTATTTTATCTACATTCCCTCCCTTTTCAATTTATATTCACTATGGGTATTTTGGATTTGCGTGACTCGACTGTCCCAAGGGACGGTTGTGCCAAATTTTTCTACCTTTTCCACAAATCAACTTTTTTGGCTCTCACGCGTCCCAAGTGTCTTGATGCCCCATGGGACAATTGTGTACTCTAGATCTACCTTCCCTGATTTTAATGGTTTCAAGGTTGGTATAAGTATTAATTTCCTCATTAATTTCACTTTCTTTGACTTATTTGGATTTGAATGCTTATAAATACTTGGGTAATCGAACATTTTTACCACCTCACTTACAAATTTCTTTCGATGTTCACGTTCCCTCTCCTTTGCCATTTCTAGACACAGTAGAACCCTGTTCCATTGTTTTCAAACTTCGCAGTGCACTAAGAAGCTATGAAACATCTAAAAGGAATTATTCTCACTAGTAAGTTTCGCTTTGGTTGCAAGATGAAGATAAATTTTAAAGGTCATGAACAACTATCTTCCTTGGAGATAGTTGTCCCTAACATTGGTGATAATGAAGCACAACACTTGGAATTGGAAGAATTCTAGGCACAAATCAATTGTCGAACCCTACTCTTATGACCTAGTTGATTAAAGATAGTGGGATCACGAGGAGGGGGGTTTTCTTATTTCACTCCAGTGTGCTGATACAATTCTTGCTTGTAGCTCTTGCTTTGATCCTGATACAAAAGATATTATTGATCCTCAGAGGACAAGGTATTAGCATGACTTGATGAATATTGCATTCATACTTCCCTCAGAATTCCCATGGTCAAGAATTCAAACACTCTCACCAAGGATCAAGCCCAAACTCTTTCTGACCTAGACAATGGAAAATACAAAAGTAGAATTACCAAGTCTTGGTTTAAGAACCCTAGGAAAGGAGCCTTAAGGCTGCCTAGGAAAATGTTCAGAGTTGATTTCCATGAATAATTGTCAGATGCCATCACTCTATTGGCCAGGATAACAGAATTCCCACCACTAATGAGTTTCACTTTTTGATGTGCCCCTACATTAATATCATATGTGAAGGTAAGAAAAATTTAAATTGGGCAGGAATCATTTGTGATATCCTGACTGAGCAATTATCAAATGTTTAGAGAACCCAAACCTTCTACATGACCTCCTATCTAATGTACTCTATTGTAATTTATAGAGAGTGGTTGGGTTTCTCCCATGTGGATGATAAGAAGGATGCTTCCATTTATATGTATCATCCACAATTGACCCTAAAGATCATCAATCATCACTTTAATAAGAGGGTGAACGATGCATTCACTATGTACATTGTTAGATTGTTGGAGGGAGATACTACCAAAAGATTTTGAATGAGGCAAAAAAATTGATTAGTATCTATGACAGACTTCACCCAATTCAGGAAGTTTTCATATATAAGACTTGCCGATTTGAGGGGAATCCCTAAAACTTCCCATGTATTGTAATGATAAAATGGCCTTGGTGGAAATTTGTAGACAATTGGATAAATTGCATAGGACTTGTAGGGACAAGAAAATTGCAAGTATAAAATTCCCAATCACACTAGGTAATTACACTTGCAGGACTTCCCTAGATGCTCAGAATGTGGATAGAACAATTTCTCCTCTCACTCTTCATTAATATAAGCCCATAACTTGCTTTGACATTAAGGAGTTCATTTCTTCTAATTTCAGAATGGGTTATCAACATCTTCATGATATTGAAGATTATAAGGCATATTGTTCGATGACTATGGGAGATTGTCTCTGCAACAGATCATTGATTTTGGTATATTTGATGTCCTTGAAGGACTAAAATATAATGATGAGGAGATACAATCTCTTGAGTATGAAATATCAATCAAACATTCTCCTATTGAAACCATTGATTGGTTTTTCAAGGAGAGAGCTGATCTGAAGGAACTAAATAATCTTGTCCTAGTAAGAACTAGACTTTGGTTTGAGAAGAAGATAAAGGGATTCATGGAAAGGAAATATAGGTCTACTTCTCATGAGACCCCTACCCCTCAAAAGGAAATAATTGTATTATCTCCTGAGAAAATTAAACAATCGGTTCCTTCTCCTCCACGATCCTCAACTTTAGTGTATACCAAAAAGGGAAAAATTAAGAAGGAAGATAAGGCAAATGATGTTATTCAAGAAGGTGAACCATTTTCTAAATAGGCTAAAGAAAAAGAAACAATTTTTGACCTGGTTGATGATGATGATGATAGTTAGGGAAAAGAACAAGAAAATCTTGAAGAAAAATACTTGAAGTAGGCAATATGATAGAAGATCAATCAAAGGAAATGTTTTCAGAGTCTGTAGAAATCTTTGCCAAGGAAGCTCCTGACTCTACTCAAACTGATACCTCTATGTTAGAGGTGGCTATTGTATAGACTCTGAGTGCTATGAGTGCTTTCTACACTTGGACCCATTTCCTCTTCCTCTTCTAGCTTCTCATTCACCTGTGTACATCCATTCTTTGGAAAGTAAGAAGAGAAATAATACTTCAAGTGTTGTTGTTCCCAAGTATGATGAAGTGGCAACCCTTCTAGGTACAACTCCTCCCCCTATGGATAAAAAGGCTAAAATCACATCAAGGTTAGTCTCAGACTCTCAAGGTCAGCAGTTCATGGAAATTGTAAAAACCAAGAATGATAAAGATGAAAAGGACCTATCATTGGGTGATCTGAAGTTGACCAGAATTCCTCTTAGAGAGTCAACCCCAGAAAGTGAAGTACATAATATGAGGGAGAATGTGCCTAGGGTGATTGAAAGAGTTGAGAAGGGGAAGCAAACACATGAGCAGTTGGAAGAGAAAAACCAAATTTTGTCTAGTTTCATCAAATCCTTATTGGCAAAAGATAAGGTTCTTGATCCCACTCCCATACATTCCATCCCACCTCCTACTATATTTTACACTAATTAAGTTTAGGCCATTAAATACACCCATCAACATGTTACTTATGGTAAAGCAATGGAGGCTATGGTTGATGATTTAATAATCACATGCCTGAATTTTATTGAAGAAGCATTCAAGGCATATGAGAAAATTTTTGAAATCAATTGAAGTTCTCTACAACACTCAGTGGTCTAGACAGAGAATTGAAACTATGGAGTGAGTGTATCCAAGATCTCAAACTGATGAGTGGGGAAGATGTGCAGGTCCTTTTGGCTAATAAGATACTTGATGATGTTAAGCGAGAATTTGTCCAAGCAAAGATGGGTCTTCAACATTGACTAGAAGATTAAGGTTCTTGAGGAAGCCATTGGGGAACTCAGAACATGTTCCAAAAGGGAGATGCTTTCAAAGCTTGTGTCATGTCTTCTTTCCTAGATATTCACTGCCAGATATTCAAGGAGAATTCAAGTGATAAGTTCTCCATTTAAGAAATTAAATCCCAGTTCAAGGCATTTGTCAAAGAGGATTTGTTCAAACAAGACACTATCTCTAAGGAGAAAATGAAAGAAATTTGTACACTATAGGCTGCCATCACATATGCCAACAAAGAATTCTTAGACAATGCAAAATTCAAGAAATATATGGAGAAATGTTTGGGCAATTGGATTCATGCCACTACCAATACAATAATTCCTCAAGGAATGAACATAGTTACATTTTTGAAATGATTCGAAATCAAGTTTTAAAGACAACGAAAGTTACCAAGTGCATCTACTAGTGTCTCAAATTTCTAGTTTATTTCTTTTCTTATTTTAAAGTACCCAAGTTAAAGTGGATTTATCTCTTTGGTTTTGTAAACAAGAGATAAGTTGGATTTGTAATATTTACTTAGGTACTAATCTTTGAAATAAAGAAAGAAAAATGAAAAGATTCTTTGGTAACCATTTTTTGGGTTATTTAAAGATCGTTTGTTGTCATTGTAAAGGACACAAAAATTTTGTTATCCAAATGTAAGAAGAGAAAATTGAAATATTCAATACGAAGAAACTTCACTCTTTCTCATGCTACCCCTCTTTCTATTCTCTATTTAATTAAGATACGGTTATGTGTATTTGAAGCAAGAACTTTGTGTCTTTCAGTTGATAAGTGTATTTGGAACTTTGTGTCTAATATATGCATGTCCTGTGTTTCATATGCATAGTCTAAATACTTGTTATTTTATCAAGCATAAGTAAGATATCTCTCTGTTATCTATATGTCTGAAAATGCTCTTATATCTTTTGTTTCGAATATCGGTCCCGACTTTTCCTATTTTCTTATGTATCTAAAATCCTTATATAAATGCATCTAAAGATATAAAAATCCTCACCAAGATATTGAACAAATGTTTATATTGTAAATATGGATTTTTATTTTAATAAGGGAACCTCTCCCATAAAGAGGAGGGACTACTGTCCCCTGACTGTTGCTTGTTTTCAAAGGATTAAATTCTACACCAACAATGGGAGTATGTAGAAAAAAATCAATCAAGATAAGTGTTGATAGTTAGGGAACTATCCTTAGTATGATAGGATTTTATATTTAGAACCAGAGATCACAAAGGTAGATTCATTACATTAAATTTTCAAAACCCACCTCAAAACCAACCTGTGGAACAACTTGCTAACCAAGAAAGGATGGTTGATGAAGTAGATAACCCCAATGGTGCAAAGAACAAAAATAATCCACTTGGAAGAACATTTAACTATCCCATATAACTAGATCCTAATGATTAGGCTCCTATGAAAAACATATCCCCTTCAATTTTATCGACCTTCTGGGGATTAGTTTCGTAAGATCTGACGAATTTATTTTTGAATTGAAAGTTCTATGTCAAACTTATGATTATACCTCAGACACAAAAAATATCAAGTTATTTCCCTCCACTTTAAAATACATAGATATGAGATGGTTCATGGGTTTAACCCTAACTCCATCCATAGTTGGCAGGATGGAAATAATTTTCTTGGATAAATACCAAGACTATTGTAGAGTCTGGGATAGGAAGGAAGACCTTTTAAAATTCAAAAAAATGAGGATGAGAGTGTGGAAGATTATCTTAATTGGTTCCTCTTCCTTCATAGGAGGTGTGGTACTAGTCTAGATATTAATCTAGTCAAAACCTTATTCCTCAAAGGATTAGATGAATACACACATGAAGCCTTCAATTTTTTTTTAATTAAGGGAAAATAGTTTTGAAGGGACTATACCCTGTATACAAAAGGGCTCAAAATCTAGATATCAGAAGTGAGAGAAACAACCCAAAGAAGGGAAAAACAACTAACCTCAGAGGGCTCATCAGCCAGATAAAACAACATATTAGAAGAAAGGATCCAGTCGTACAATGATCCAAAAAATAGCAGAAGAGATCAAAAAGCAAACAATAGATATCTATCCTAGAATATCTTCACCAAAAAATAGCTCCAGATCCACCAGTCATCAGCAACTTCGCAGCCAGTAAACAACAACACAGCACCACGTTACTTGATAGCCCTGTCAATTTTGGTTTTGATCACTTGCAGCGAGATAAAGAAAGCAATGGTTGTGGCCTGAGAAGAGTCTTTCATATCCACCTGAGCAATTTCCATATCCCTCTTCTCTTTGGGGCCCCAAATGTCTTCATTAACCCCGCTTAGGCTGCATACACTATGAACATGTTGTTCAATGAAATTATAAATACTTTTAAGAGTAGATAGGATGCAGTCATTTCGAATTTTTGTGTTTCCCATTCTGCCATCCAAAGACTGTAGCTTCTTGAATACTTCAGCAATAACCCCCTCCTCATCATCATTTTGCAGTAATCCTTTTCCCTTAGCTTTTTCCATATTTTTATTACCCTTTTGAGCTCTTGTATTTCCTTTTCCATCCTGTCCACTCTGACCATCAAATCCTCCTCCTTAGGCTCCTCCATTGGTTGGCTGATGTGCAGGAGGTTCTCAGCAAGCTCAAGGTCTTTGTGGCTTCTAAGCACCCTCTGAGAAGTAGGGATCTTATTCTTCATGCCCTTTCTTTTCTTGCTAGATGTAGTTGTTTCAATCTTCCTTTCAAGCTGAGGGGGAATGAAGGCGGTGTGAGCAGGGGGAGGAATGGAGGAAGAGGGTGGGTTAGGATTCATGTGGGGGATACTTGAACATTGGTGATGTATAAGTAGAATTAGCCCTTGATGTAGAATGGATGAAGCCTTCAATCTTATGGGAAAGGGAGACATGAAAAAATTAAAATTTACAAAAATTGTTGACCTCTTTAGGAATTACTCCCGAATTTTCCCCAACCTTCATAAACAAAAGGGAAAAATGGCTAGTGGTGATACATCCAAACTAAGGGAAGAAATTAAAAATTTGAGAATAGACATCTTAGTTCAACTCAATACAACTAGGTATAGGGATAAAGCTAGGAATACATAGCCTTTATTCATCTACTGCCCAAGATGTAGGAAAAAACATAGGCTTAAGGACTGCCCCTTAGATAAGACAAACATCTACCTTCTCTGTGACCTAAAGCATGCCACAGACCAATGTGGATTGCTTCCCTTGCTGAAAAACCATCTAAAAAACACACAAGATGAAGTTGAGTTAAACTATATGGGTCAAAGGCAAGGAGGGAATTTTCAATCCAATCAAAATAAATCCTACACACAAAAATGGGCCCCAAATCAATAGAATGCACCATGGCCATACTCCAAACCTTGGACTCAAAAAGTCCCACAGGAGTGGATTCCTCAGTGGAGTGCACCACTAAGTTACTATTAATAACCCTAGGCTCCACATCCAAACATTCCACCATTTCAATAGTTTAATCCTCAATATCAACAATAGTGGAATGTACCTCAAGGATTAGGGTAGAAATATTATAATCAAATAATACCCTAAGGTCAACAAGCTTTGTTGACTAGACCTACAAATTTTACCCCATCCGAACAACCTGCCCAACCACAAATTATAGCACAAACTGTGGAAAACCCTAAAAATGTGAGGCGGGGTAACCCTACATACACCATGGAATCAAATAAAAATTCCATTGTAAAATATGTGGATTATAGGAATATTTTTTTGTGTTCAAGGAAGGTTACCTCAAAACCTTCATCTCCTATCATAGAAGAAATCCCTAAAGATACAGAATATCTAGGAGAAATGTAGCCCATTCCTATTTTTGAAGAAACACCTCAACCAAACATTGATATTCCTTTTCCATCTAGACTCTTGGAAAAACACAACTTTTCGCTCCTAAAAACCGAGTAAGAGTTAATTCGGGGATCAGCGAAATTGAGTATTGGGATTTCCATGTTACAAGCTCCTAAGGAAATTTTTGGATTAAAAAAACCATCAAAGATCTCTATTTTAAGACTCTAGGAAGAAGAAAGAATCAATCTAAAACCATCCATGTTGATGGAAATCTTACTACTATACTAGAAGGGAATATTACCCCTATTAAATATGGAGACCCTAGAAGTCCTATTATTACAATCTGCATAGGATATTTTCATATCCCAAACAACCTAATTGACCTAGGAGATGCAATTAATGTTATGAGAACAAATACTTTGTCTACATTATCACTCCCTGAACCGCATTCAACCTCCATAGTTTTACAAATGGAAGATTAGTTTGTAAACAAGCCAAAGGGGATTATAGAAGATGTTACCATCACCATTGAATCATGGGATTATTTAGTAGACTTCATGATCATAAAAATGAATAATAGGAAGATTGGATACCCTTTAATCCTAGGACACCCTTGGTTAACAACCTTTTCCTCCCTCATTGATTGCAAAACATGGAAGATGGTGATTACAAATGGTAATGATTCCAAAAATCTATCAATTTACCCTTCCGCAAATCCTTTTGCTATAGAAAATAAACATTGGTGTAAGGAAAATTTAAATGAATCAAAGGACATCATCTCTTCTCTGGCCATGCTCATAATCCAATAACACTTAGATCAAATTCAATGTCATGACTATGATTCCTATGATGGACAAAGTATAAGTCCTGTGCACTGAGTCCTACGCTAAGTCTATTTCTAATCTTACACTACAACTAGTATAAACAAGAGATGATTTTATGGATGAAAACAACCAACCTATAATCTGCCCTTTTTCTAAAAACATAGATTTGAATGAGCCTATCTTTCAAAATACCATTGTTGTTCACAAATTACTTCCCCACAGGTGTCCTTTGAATGTGTTATTAAGAGAGTACCATGTTGTGAATTCTCTTCATCTAGATACCAAACAACTACCTGTTGTCCCAGGGAAAACATTGTCAGTCAATAGTTGGTGACTAGTCAGGAAGAGAATACCTGTTTAAACTCTTATGCTCTCATCCTCAAGCTTTTTCTTGGGAATATAACAACATGAAAGGTATTCATCCCAATATTTGTACACACCATATTTACACAACTGATTCCATACCAGTCAGACAACCACAAAGAAGGATAAACCCTACCTTAAGAGACATTGTAAAAACTAAAATTGAAAAACTTGAAGGTAGGATTCATTTATCCACTCTCAGACAACCAAAGTGTGTTTATCTATTAGTTATAGTTCCTAAAAAGAGTGGAAAATGGAGGGTTTTTGTGGATTATAGGAATTAAATAAGGAAACTCATATGGATTATTTTCCATTACCTTTTATTGATCAAGTCTTAGACAATTTATCTAGAAAAAGGTACTTTTCATTCCTTGATGGGTTCAATGGTATGATCAAATAATAATAGCACCTGAGGATCAAGATGAAACCAATTTTACCTACCCTGGGGGAAATTTTATCATAGGGTGTTACCTTTTGGTTTATGTAATGCTCCTACCACATTTTTTTATTATTGGTAAAAGGTTTTGGAGGGACCTTACCCAAGGTTACAACCAGAGGCTCAACAACCAAGATTAAAAAAGTATAATAGTGTGGTTTTTTGATCTGTGGGGTCCACACCCCAACCAAAAGAGAAAAAATAGGAGAAAAAAAAGGAAAGGGCCATCTACCTATAAAGATCCAAATATCAAACAAATAACAACAGAAATGTAGCTAGAAAACATCACAAAAACAACTTCACCGAGAACAAGGAGTCAAAAACACTAACTAATAGATTTGTTAATTTTTTTTAAAGAAACCCTGAAATCCTGGTAGAGTTTTAGGGATATGGAGATAGTGGGGTCCCAGTTTGTAGCCTTAAAATTTCTTGTAATCTTGCCATTCTTCCATGTCGAGTTCGGGATGCTGCTGGAGTCACAAATTTGGCAGATGTGGACTTGCATAAGATCCAGAATAACATTGTGCATAGCCAAGTAGTTGCTGTGTTTTTCCTCTAGATATTTAATCTTATATTCTAGGGTGAAAATTTCCTCTTTGAGACCAAAGTGTTAGGGTCCAAAGATGGCTCTTAACATGAGAGACAAGCAAGAAAGTCTACATTGTCCTCAAGGGTTTTAACAATATCAACTTGCATGTTGAATTTATTTTCCAAACTAGAGCCTTCTTCCATGGCAGGAAGAATTGTGGGAGGGCTATCTTCCACCAATATTTCTGTCTTTTCTGGCTAGTGCCCACAATTTCCTTGTCTTTCCTGCTACTATGAAGAATCCTTTTAGGGGGTGGTTCTGAGATAGAGTCACGGTACATGGGGTTTTGGAGCGAATGTGAGTTTGTTTGGGAAGGGGAGAAACCATAGTAGGGTAGGGGTTGTTGGTGACAACATTAGACATGTATTGATTAATGAGATAAATGACTCCTGGTGAAGAGGAATAGTCCTCTTATGACCCTGAACTTCTAGAATAGACTTTTCCATTGACTGCAAAATGTAGTAGGAGAGACTCACCTTCACCTCGTGCTTGAAGTGGTTAAGCAAGACTAAGTGATGTTGCAGAATGGTGGAGAATATTCCTTCTAATGTGACATAATGCACCATCATATATGCCACCTCATCATATGGCTTTGGGATAGAAGAAACCAAAATGCCTTCCTTTTTGATGTCAATATTTTCTCCATCATCTAGAAAGATATTTTCTTCTGCTTCCTTATCAATTTTGTTCCTGAATAAATTATTCCCCTCCATGATTAACTTGGTATTAAATGAGATGAATTCTTTAGTGATTTGAAAGTCCCTATCTCTGAAAGAGATGTTACGGTCTTTCCAATTCACCACAAATTGTAAAGAGATATATTGGTCATGCCCTTTTATGCGTTGGATGAAATCGGTGAAGCCCTCCATATTTATGGTCTCCTAGAGCTCAATCTGATCTTGCCATTGTGGGTCAAAGATAGGTTATACTCGAAAAGGGGCAATGCCCATTATGAAAACCCTATAAGATTTCGATGGGCTAAATTGAAAGATGTGACTAGTACCAACAACCCATTGACAACATGTATTCCTATGTGTTGCAAGGATAAAACCCGCTTCCTTCTCCCTAAAATGCTTAGTATGAAAAAATCACTCAGTTTTCGAAAGCATGGAAGAATAAATTCAGGCATGCCCGAATTGCCATGGAGATCTTGTTGTAGGATTACACACGTGTTGACACCACCAACTAAGAAGTACTGATGAGAGTGTTCGTTTCATTTGAAATGATATTTCTAACTTCGGTAGGAGTTTCATTGAAGTCATGCCATTCCTTGTAATCATTAATAAAAATCATATATTTGCAAGCAAATCCATAGATTTGTTTCCTTCTCTATACACATGCTTGAAAATTATACTTAGACCTTTGCATAAATTATGGGCTTCATTAATGAATTCTCTAATGGTCCAACTAGGAGTTAGGGACTTAGAGAGAATATTGAAAATGTTCATTGAGTCACCTTTGATAATGATGTTTCCCATGTTGAGATTCCTAGCAAGTCTGATTCCCAGAGAGCAGCTAGAGCCTCAGAGTAGTGGTTAGTTTTCTTACCCATGGGACCAACATATGCTGCAATAAGATGACCCTTGTGATTTTTTATTAGACCACCTCCTCCGGCTAGACCAGGGTTGCCTTTGGAGGCACCATCAAAGTTCAACTTATACCAGCCTTCAGAAGGGGGAATCCATTATACAAGAGACCGACAATGCTTTGAATGGGGGAAATACACTATTGTATATCAATATTCCATGCCTTAAGATATCTAACCTCCTCCTGTGGATATATGGATTTTTGGGAGGTTTAAATTTCAAGATGTTTTCTTTTGCAGCCACTGTGATTTCATTGAGGATACTTTTAATGGTCCTGTTAGTATCTCTAAAAATGATCGAGTTGTGAGCTTTCCAGATTCTCCAGATGGTGTGAGGGAAAATAATTTTCCACATCCTACGAAGAAGAGCATGCTTAAAAGGAGGTTTCCATTGTAGCTAGGCTTGTATGATATCTTCTGGAAAAGACCATTTGACTTCAAACCTGTTAAAGATAAGATTCTAGAGAGAACTAGCAACTGGACAGTGAAGAAGAAGATGTTGGATAGTTTCATTATCCATCTTACAATGATAGCATCTGTTCGGCATGGTGGACCCTCTTTTGATGAGATTTTCTATGGTGAGTATGCCTTTATTGAGCACAAACTAAAGGAATTGATTAATTTTTGGGGTAAGCTCTTTGAACCAAATATTGTTCCAAGGGAAGTTACTAATAATAGTGTCATTGGCATACAATTGATACCCTGATCTCATCGAATAGTTACCATCAAATGAAGAAACCTAGTTAAATTCATCTTGATTTTGGGTTTGACTAATGGGGATGAGGTTCGAGTGGTTTGTGTTGGGAATTTGGGATTGCGGAATAGTGCTATGATTCAATAACAAACCCAATAATGCACACAAGATATAAAAATTCCCAAAATCTACAACAGTGGAAGTATAAACTAGAATAATCCAAATCAAAACAAAGTACACACACATAACACAACATGTATCATGGTTCACCCAATGTGGGCTACGTCCACCAAAGATAGAGATATCATATATATAATAAAACAATATTACAAACCAAATCTTCAATACAAGAGTACAATACATCTCTCCAAGAGTATTTCCTCTCCTCCGAGTCTCTAAAAGGATCTCCATGAGTGCACTACAACCGTGCCTCCAAAAACCACCAACAGATCTCACATAACCCAGAACTACTACATCTTTGAACTGCTACCAAGTTCTCTATGGATCTGTAACAAGACCTCTTGCATGGGTCTACCAATGTGCAACCATGACTGTGTACCAAGAAGTAAGTCTGTCTCTCCATCACTACATAACTTGTGCAAACATGAAGATAACCTCCTCTACAATATCTATATTTACATGGATGTTGGTTAGTTAGAATTTGGCACTTAGCGAAGGAAATATAGAAGGTTTTCACAAGAGAGAAGAGCACATTCAAAGGCACGGAAGTATCGGTAAGGATCGCGCATGAAAAACAAAACAGAGTTCGGGACTTAATTTGTTTTCACGGTGAGGATCTATTTTTGGAGGTAGCGTGCGGAGAACACAAATTGGTTGGAGACTTGTACGACACACATTGGATATTTTTGGAGGATCAATTATGAAGTGCTTTACATGGGTACAGTGAGAATAGATCTACTATTGTTAGTTAACTAAAAGAAGTCTATTGTTAGCGCACTTGCATGTGTGGCTATTTTTGTAATGACACGTGGCTAATAATAGCATGTGACCTATTTTGGGATTAGATAAGCAGTGAAGGGAAATTCCCCACCCTTATAAATATGTATTGAAGCTGTAACATAGGGATAGGATGTGAGAATTAGGTTACAACGAGATTATGGTACTAGATCGATAAGCGCATGAGCTTATACTCGTTATTGTAAAGAAGCTTATGTGTATTACTGAATTTAATATAATGGAGATTATGGACTGAATCAAGGTGTTATCATGGTTATAGTTCTAGTGTTGCATGCTTGATTTCATCATGGTTATCTTTTAAGTCTATATTCTCTAGATCTAGATCTGAACATGCACTGTAGAATGATATATTAGGTATAGATATGAATGCCTTAATTCTTCATCATGCTAAACATCTTGCGACAACAACCCTAAAGAGGGGCCTGGTACCTTTGTGTGCTTGGTGAGTGCTCAGTCTAGGATGAGTGATGTGCTAGCACACTTGGGCTTGTATTGGTGAATTCTAGGCTGCATCATTGGTTTCATTGCCGGGACCTCTTTTTCAGTTTTTTTCAGGATGGTTCATGATGAAGACATATCGGTTGACCTTAGCAAGTGTTGAGGAGTGGATACATGATCTAGAAGAAGAATACACATGATGGTTCAACATTGGATCTGAGTTTAACACATGCATGTGGGTGGAACATAATCTATATGATAGTTTATATGAGAGATTTTTCACTATCTTTCCAGTAGAATTGTACAAGTGGCTGATTGCTTATGCATCTAAGAGGAATTGGAGGTATCGCACACTTTTCTAGATGTAGGAATAATTTAGGCCCTTTATGATGCTGATCTAATTTAGACTCGTGTTGTGGATACGTGGTTCCATGGTGTTCGAATAGTTATATCTTAGAGTACTCAATTTCCACTTATTCATGCCCAAAGGTAACTAAATTCAAATTTTTACGATATCCAAGGGGAACGTAATTACAAGGCATTCCATTGGCAATCAAGATCCTAATGGTAACTTTGAATTTAGAGAGTAAACCGATGGCTAACTAAAACCCACGCACAGAGGCAAGAGAAGGTTTGGTTAAGGATAGCAGAGCTAGTGGTAGAAAGGTAGAGAGAGGAAAGGTAGATTAAGTATAATGAGGAGTGCGAGAGGGAGGTAGAGAAGTAGCGGGAGGTTGTAGAGAAAATGACGTTGTGGAGAAAGACAGTTTGAGAAGGAGTGGAAGTTCACGTAGAAGACGTGGAACCCGAGTCTTAGGAACTCCCCATTTGGAAAAAAACATGATAGGGAACCCTCCTTGACCTCACGTAGAAGTGTCTTTGGTAGAGATGACTGGGCCATAGGCGTGCATCCGAATCCACCGACAACCTTGCCCTTGCGCTTGGTTTTCCGGCATCCGATCCAAAAAAATAGTCAACAAGATAATTTAAGAAGTGGGAGAGTAGGAGTGAGTCTTATGAAAGGCACAATGATGGCAACGTAAATGGCTTCTTTGTTATATGGGATTACCTTTTTGGGTGTGTCATCAATGTAGAATTTAGGCATGTAAATTTTGAAATATCTTTTGGGAGTAGTAACGTTTCATAGAATATCGAGTCTGCTCAATTCTACTATTGGGACATAGGGAAGTACATCTTCTGGTCCAACCCTAGCTATAGGTGGCTCTAGCTCCAGTGGATCTAGTGGTTTTGGAGGCAGAGGAAACATAAAAGGCTCTAGATCAAGTGGGAAAAGTCTGCACCAACCCCATAATATTTACATGGAGATTTCTCTTCATCTTCAAGAGTATAGGAGCATAGAAGATGGTACTGAACATGTGCATATGTGTGAAATACTATGGCATGTAAAAGGAATCACAACTTCTGAGCATAGGGAAAGACAATTTTCTACTACGTTACAAGGATGCACACACAACTGGTATATAAATTTTGACCCTGATCAGACTTGTGTAGACTATACAACTTTAAAATATACATTCCTTAAAGAGTTTCACATCCCTGAGTTTGAGTAGAAGAGTATAAGTACACTCAAGGATATTAAGCAAGGCACTACTGAAAGTGTCAGAGAGTATAATGCTCATTTTAAAAATTTGTTATCTAAGCTCTCGTATGATATCCACGCAAGCTAGCATGCATAATGGTTCTTTGGAGGTATGATTACGCCTTTTAGGAGAGCTCTATCACATGAGACATACACTAATCCATGTGAAGCACTTGAAGAAGCTTTACGCTGTGGCTGAGGAAATTGGAAGCATAGACACCAGGGTGAGCCCATTTTTAGAAGCACAAATCGCAACTATGGTAAAGTAGTTGGAGAAACTATTAGAAAATTCAGTACATGAGATGCACACATGGGTTTGGTGCACATATTGTGAAGTAGAAGATCACACAAATGGTTTGGTGCACTCATTGATGTTGGATTGCGAGATATGCCATTTAAATCATGATGCTAGCTACTGCCCCTTACTACAATGTGTGATAAGGAAGAACATTTCAAGTTATTGTAAAATTTGTAGGTCCACAACTCATGACATGGAAAGGGCTGCCGATGATTGGTTAGATCCATGATGCTATAGATGTTGGTGTATAAAGACATGAGTCTCATATAAATCTAAAGGAAAGAATCAACATTAGGATCGAGATCACAATCGGGCATGCTATGATTGAAATGAAGGGCGTTTTGAAGGTAGTCGTGGCAGAGGTCAAGGATACCGTGTTGGATTTAGAGGACAAGGGCGTTGTGGTGGAAGAAATGAATTACCTCATGGAACATGTTATACTTGCGGATCTCCTGACCACTACAGGCATGAATGCCCCCAAAATATTACATGTTCTTTCTATGGAAAGAATCATAGCTATGAGGAGTGCCCAAACTTGTATGAGCATATTAGAAATCATCATAAACAAGAAAACAAAGGTGTAGGGATGGTTAGGATACAACGCGCTATGGAAAATTAGTGGATGCCTAAGTTGGAAGCAAAGTTCAAGGCATTACAAGTAAATATCATGACCTACACTGAGGTGGCATACACTAGAGAAGCATTTCAATGAAGCATACCATCACTAAGGAGGAATTTATTCATGCATGATACCCCAACCCTACCCATCAGAAGGAGGTTTATCAGGAAACCATGGAGGTACTCAAGAATCTTTAGGGTGAAATACAATATTTAAAGGAGCAATCACGAAAGACGGAGAAAAAAAAAGCATCGAGAGATAGTCTAGACCGATATGGATGACTTGAGAGAAGTGTGCAAAGTGTTGCACCAAGAAAATATCATTCACCACTATTAGGGAATTGGTTAAAAGGAAACACGCTGCACACAAGTACCGAGATTGGATGGGATATCCTACATGCAAAGCTTCCCCCTCATAGCCTAGATTTTGACAAGGAAATCACTCGAATGTTGTTATGGATGGGTGGCTATTGAGTAATATATTGATTAATATAGGTGTGAAAGTAAATGTTCTTACTTTAGATGCATGGGTACAAATGGGAAGATCCCCTAAGCATCCATCCTCTATTGTATTGTTTATGGCTAATTGAACTAAGGCCACTCCCCTTGGAGTTTTAAAATATGTATCCATTACCATACAAGGAGCCAAGTTCACTTGAGATTTTGAGGTTTTAGCACTGGTAGAGTTAGATAGCTTCCTAGCTCTATTGGGGAATCCTTGGTGCTATGAAAATAATGTTGACCTTCAGTTCAACAAGGGTTATATCAGTTTTGAAAACAAGGAGGAAAGATTTATTACCCCTTTAATAGATGGAAAATCTATGCCCTATGTTGAGCCCTTGAGTGAAGAAGACTTGAATAGGATTTATGTACATGCCATTTGGGATCCAAAAGTTATTGAGCCATGTAAAGAAAGAATCCTTCACTGGGAGGATGGAAAATCTATTAGTGATACTATAATTTTTTCTTGTGATAATTGGGCTCATAGTACTTATGAGTTGGTAGGCATGAATTCAAGAGCATATTTCCTAAGGGAAGAAAACCATGTTATGTCAGGAGGATAGGTAACAACTCAGTACCTTGCTACACCGAGAGAAGGATATCCTATGGTATTCCTGCGTGCCATGGAGGAACAATGGATAGACCCAATTGAAAGAAGAAATATGCTAGCATATACACTACGTGGGACAACAACATGTTGGTAGGTGGCCCACACAAGGATAATCTTGTAGGATGGAATGAAATTAGGATTAATCTTGCTATTAGGTTTTTCAGAGCAATACACCTACTCAAATCTG
Organism: Taxus wallichiana var. yunnanensis; assembly: GCA_018340775.1. Lineage (NCBI taxonomy): Eukaryota > Viridiplantae > Streptophyta > Pinopsida > Cupressales > Taxaceae > Taxus > Taxus wallichiana. Next base: position 24,127,053 of record CM031243.1, on the reverse strand, counting down.
CACGTATCATGGTAATCAACTTGTTTAGCACCGCATTCGAAGTGTGATAGACTCTTGACAAAGGGGTAGGAAGATTTACAACCATCACTTTGGGTTCAAAATTTTTATTCCACATTACAAGGCTACACATGTGCTTGGTATGTATATGCAGAACTCCATAGAGAGACCTGGAAATCGGTAGGATTTAATTGCAGGAATGGCCCAAAAGTTTGAATTATTAAGAATCATTAAGAGTCATAAACCGCTTAACTATGGGAGATAGTGCCAAGCAGAATAACTCTTTCAAGAGTTATTAGATGAAGGAAACTCAAGAGTGTGTTTTGTTGAAGAGCAGAGGTCGATACCACACTACTTCAACATGCTTTCCTTGAGAAAGAAAAAGGAAAAATGGTCTACTTAGTGGATGATGAAGAAGTAGAGAATATGGATGTAAAACATTCAACAGGTAGGCATGAGGTATTGGATAGTGAAGATAAGATGATGCACACATATCATGAACCTTTAAAGACAAAGAAGGTGAATATTGGGTCAGATGCTAAGCCTAAGGAAGCCATAATTGGATACTATTGGGAGTCTCTAAAGTGGAAAAAATCATAGAGTTACTAAGGGATTATCAAGACTTATTCCCTAGGGGTACCATGAACTATAAGGCATGCATGAATAATTAGGGAGATAAAGATAAAGCTTAAAGAGGGTGCACACCTAGTTAGAAAGAGACCCTACAGATGAACCCTAACTTACGTGAAAAGGTCAAAGAAGAGATTGACAAAAGGTTGAAGTCTAAGATTATCAAGTCCCTTGATGAGTCAGAATGGGTTAGTCCAATGGTGATCAGTATCAAGAAGGATGGTCAGATTAGGATCTACATCAAATATAGGGAGTTGAATGCTACATGTGTGACTGATCCCTTTCCTACGCCATTCACTAAGAAAATACTAGAAGGAGTTGTAGGGCACAAAATCTATTCGTTTACAGATGGGTTCTGGGTATCATCAAGTTAGGATTGCCTAGGAAGATAAGGAAAAGACTAATTTTACTACTAAATGGGGTAACTTCACCTATAATGTAATGCCTTTTGGTCTGAAAAATGCACCTGTTGTATTTTCGCGCATAGTTGTTCAAGTGTTCAAGGAATTTATTCACAACTTCTTGCAGTCTATTTAGATGATGGACAATGTATGGATTAGTTAAAGATCATTATGATAATTTGCACTTTTTTTAAAGATGTAGATAGTTGAATATCTCTTTGAACATCAAGAAGTGCATATTTACTACACCATTTGGAATACTGTTAGGACACATCATCTGTAAGGAAGGTTTTTTGGCTGATTCGGCTAAGGTTGCAGTCATTATAGGCCTAAAGGAGCCTACTAGTCAAAGTGAGGTGCACAAATTTTTGGGTCATATAGGATATTACAGAAATTGTATCAAAGGATATGTCAAATTTTCCACATCGTTGGAGGATTTCTTGAAAGGGAAAGGTATGTTCTCTATTGGGAGAAGCTGCAGAACGCGCATTCGAGACATTAAAGAAAAGAAACTTAATACTACACCTATTCTACATTTTCCTTCATGGGACAAACCATTTCATGTACATGTGGACACCTCTTGCACATCCATTGGCACGGTGTTGGATCAACCTAGAGAAGTTATTATAGATCATCCTATCTGTTTTTGCTAGTAGAAAGATGACTCCCTGCATAATGAATTACATAACTATAGAGCGAGAAGCTTTATCAATGATCTATGCGCTACATAAATTCGAAAGGTGCCTACTAGCTACACCATTGATATTTTATATAGATCACATGGCCTTGAAGTATTTTTTAAACAAGCCCATTCTATAAGGGCGCACATGTAGGTGGATACTTTTATTTCAAGAATTTGATTTCACAATTATGGTAAAACAAGGGAAAATTAATTATGGACCAGACCATTTATCAAGAATATAGTCAGGAGAAGAAGTATAGGAAATTGAAGATACCATGCCAGATGCACGATTATACGAGTTACAACAAGCACTTGATGAACTAAGGACATCATTTTCTTTCTATGAACATGTATGGCCCTAGAAGGAATGAAATCCTTGGAGAAGAAACAACTTGATAAATGCGCAGCCCCTACATGTTAATTAGTGGTGACCCATACAAGTTAGGCCGGGATGAAGTATTGTGTCGTTGTGTCTTTGTAACATGAGTGCACATATATTATTTAAGAACCTCATGGTGGTATTATAGGCGGCCACTATGTAGGTGATGCCACTTGCATGTAAGATTCTACACATTGGATTATGGTGGGAGACCCTATATAAAGATTACAAGGAATTTTTAAGGCTTGTGATAATTGTCAATGTCTTAGGAAACCGGAGTTAATGAGATGAAATGCCTCTAAGATCCATTACTAGTGCAGAACCATTTTAGAAATGGGCTATACATTTTGTGGGTTCTATTTCACTAGCCGTGCACATAACTGGATCATGCTATATCATCACTTGCGCAGACTATCTAACAAGGTGGGAAGAAACAACACCTACAAAGGATTGTACAATAGCTAGAACAACTAAGTTTATCCTGGGAAAATATTATTACCGGTATGGATGTCCTTTAGGTTTGACCGTTGATAAGGAAAACACTTTTTGAATAAGACAATAAGAATTTTATTAGACAAATTCATGATTGCACACCATAAGACTATACCCTATCATCCTCGGGAAAATGGAATTGTTGAGGCATTCATCAAAATTTTGAGCAGGACATTGATAAAAATCTATGATGTTGGAAGAAAGTATTAGGATGATAAAGTATCTACAATACTTTGGGCATATTGAAAAACATATAAAAGGTTGAACAAAGCCACACCATTTTAGTTAGTGTTTAGCATAGAAGTAGTTCTTCCTATGAAATTTATGTTACCTTCTTTACGTATTGTGCATACTGGAGGTCTTTCCGATTAGAAAACATTAGAATACAGATTGAAAAGTTAATCAAGTTGGATGAGCGACGAGCCATAGCACGTTGGATTCAAAAACAAGAGAAGGCCAAGTAGAAAGCATGGCATGATAGGAACATCAGGGATAAAAGCTTGAGATAGGATAGATGGTGCTCCTTTATGATTCTAAGTTTTTGCACCATCTAGGAAAACTCAAGGTACATTGGTTGGGGCTATATGTTATCACTCACATACTTGAATTAGGTGCTTTTCAATTAGAGGTGCTTGATGGAATACTGATTACCCAGATACTTCCATGGGAGTAGGCTGAGGCCCTACTATAAATAAGTCTTCTTGGTCTTTGTAATAAGACAATATTGCCATTTAGATTAGGTTTCAAATTCTACATTTCCTTAATGTGTTTCCTTCTTTGTCGCCATGCTTTGTCAATTTACTTAGTGTGTTTAGCGCATTTACGTGCCAGAAAGGTAATTACTATTTGGAGAATTTTTATGCGTAAAGGACTGCACATACCCTTAGTGTGGGGTAGGTTGTTGATATCCAACCACAGGACTGATGGAAATAAGTACACATGAAAGGAACTATCTACGGGTGCTATTCAAGGTTGGAGAATTGAAAAACAAAAGAGATTGATTCGACACAAGGAACATAGATAGAAAGGAATGAAGAAATAAGTTGTAGTCATTTTTACTCCTATCCTAAAAGAAAGGAACCCCATACATGCTGGCCTATCACCCAGTGAAAACTAGGATCTCACCCGAGGCACGCGTGGGTACCTAGTTTCTCTTTTATATGAGTTTAGTGGGAAACATCATCTATGATTAGTGTAAGATATTTCAAAGGGGAAGACATACAAGAACCATAGGGCTCAGAACGGCCTCTAGATCCTTGTAGTCACTTCAGATCGGGTGCTTAATAGAATCCATAGCATGTATTGTGATAGAAAGAAACATACAAGCATTCATACTTAGCATGAAAGGAAAGAGAACTCATAAGAGATAAATATGCATTAGAACCATTGATATTCATGTATATATTATAATAGGTAACCTTATTACATCCATGGAACCATTATAGAGGGTTGTAGAGAAGCATGTATTATATTTGTAATAAGGACAAAGAGTGATGTCATAAATATTTTGTATATTTTATTTGTGGAAAAGTCTAAAAAGGTGGAACCCATGTGAGATGATAAGGTTTATCTTATCTTAGAAGATAAGCCTACATGTAAAGGCAAGAGTTTAGGCATGGAATATGATTGGCCGGAAGATATTTCCTATCCTATCTTAGAGATAAGGTGGATAAGCCTGAATTCCTATAAATAAAGAGGCCACCCCCCCTCATTTAGCATAGAGAGAAGTAGTGAGAAATATTGTATGAGTAAGTGTGTAAAGGAAGCCATCATTTTGAAGGTGTGTTAAAGAAGCCATTAAGAGGTGTAATTGTGAAGTTTCTCCCATAGTTATTGTTTGAAGGAAAGTGAAGTTAATAACACTTGAAGAACCTCATGGGTGAGATTGTAACAATTTCATGTTGATATTATAATTTACACTGATATTTCAGATTTATCATTATTCCTTCTTATCATAGTCTATGGTATTCTTGTGTTATGTTTGTTGTTGTGTTTCAGATTACATCCACCAAACTAAGAGTTGTGCATTAGTTAATAATCATAGCACGAGGAGTTCCGGTGAAGAATTATCATAGTGCCGGATTGGTGTTGACATTTTGGTTCCATTGCCGGGACCATTCCTCGTTGGTGGATTTTCTGGAGAAATATTCCCACTTAGTCAGAAAACATTTGGAGGGTAACCTTGTTTTTTTCTTGTGCATAGTAGTTACCATGGTAAAGTCACTTTTTGCCGTGAATAGTATTTACATGATAAAGTCACTTTTACTATGAATGAATAGCATTTTACCACACATGATAACTTCACTTTTTTTTTGTGTGAATAGTGTTTACCATGATAAAGTCGAGTTTTTACGTGATAAGTCAAGTTTTACCATAGTTTACCGTGGTCATTTCTATTTTCTATTATAGTGATTCCAATTATTTGTGCACATAAGTCTTGTTGATTGTACTTGTGGGTTGGTATTTCACTGTGGTTACTTTTGGAAATGGGGAAGATTCCTATTTTTTCAGCCCAATCTAATGAAGATGCTTCCTCTTTCATTCAAGAGTTTAAACGATCTTGTATTTGTAATGGCCTTATAAGAAGGGAACAATGGACTGAATTTTTTCCTACCTTTTTGGATGGTTCCCTTAGGTGGTTTGAAACACTAGGTGATAATGTGAAAAACTCATGGGATTTATTAACTGAAAGTTTTCTTGAAGAATTTGGTGAACAACAGAAATATGTCAGATCTCATGATCGATATCACAAAGCTAGCCCAAGGAGAGAAGGAGAAGATAAGGGATTATCATGCTCGTGTTCTAGAGCTAAGGAGGAAGCTCGATGCCCAAATCGGAAGGAAGGATTAGCGGATGGGTTAATGAATGGCATGGATAATCTCCTCTGTAAGCACTTCATTCTTGGGATGAAGCCAGAGATCAGACAACGAGTGAAGTATGACCACCCAGCTACCATTGAACAAGCAAAGGAGATTACAAGAAGGTAAGAAGAAAGCATGGAAGAGGAGCCCAAAGAAATTGTTGCTAAAGTAGAGCCTACACCAGCACCTTTGGTCAGAATCCACAACCACTCTCGGTGAGCACAAATCCTTCTCCTAGTACATCTCGAGTATGAAGATCTACTCGAGAAAGATGGGTCGATTAACTATTAATCTTCTTGAGGAAAAGAATTTAGTTCTCAGGGAGGAGATAGAGGTCCAAAAAGAAATATTTCTGAAGTTGTATGTTATGGTTGTTATAAAAAGGGTCATTATAAGTATAATTGTCCAGATAGAGCTTCTACATCTAGTACAAGAGATAATGATAAAGGAAAGCACTTGTGAATTCTTTTGATGTAGTAGATAAGAGCATAAATAATGAAGTAGATGTGTTTGTAACAAAAAGAAAGAAAGAAAAAGATAACCAAGATGGAAATGATCCTAAGAAGATGAAAGGAGAAACTAGTAAGAAACATAGGAGAAGAAAGTTGGGTGTGTAGGATTTTCTGATTTCACAGGGACAAGGACCATACTCCATCTTAGACGATCTGTCCAAAAGGCTTGCAAATATTACATATGGTCAACTCTTGGCTATGTCTTCTGAGAAGAGGCGGGAGCTGTGAAGTGGACTCAATGCTCAACGAAGGAAGGAGGTTGAGGTCCCTATTTTGGAGGTAGAGGTGGATCCCTACGCTCCACAAGCTGAGGTATTATGTAATGGTATTTCAATTCATGATGTCTTAGTTGATGGAGGTGTTGTAGTTAATGTAATGACCAAGTCTATAATGAATATGTTGGGTTTAAAAATTGATCACCCCTCAACACTTATGTTAAGGTCATTAAATAAAGGAAAAACTAAACCAGAAGGTGTAGTTTCAAATGTGGCAATATCTATTATGGGTGTTGTATGTGTGGTAGACTTTTAGGTGATGAAAAATGGTACTATTATGTACCCAATGTTGTTGGGAAGACCATGGCTAAGGAGAGTTCATGTAAGAAACTCTTTGGAATGAAGGCTTCATGACACTTGGACGTGGTAGAGAGGGTGAAGATAAACGTGATCCCTCGGCATCATAAGGTAGAACTTTGTGGATTCAAGTGATGGCTGATGATTGGACATCCTCTGATTACTCGAGTACTAGTGAAGTGGACACTAAAGATGAAGAAAGTGAGGTTGATGTTTTGGTCATGGATATCCTTCAAGTCACACCGACTCATGATCCCATAAAATTATCTGAAGAAGAAATTGATGATCGTCTCCAACAAATAAAGATTGGTGATTTTGTGATGGAGAGTGAGAAGGAATCCTACCTCCAGCTCTTTTGAAGGTACATACACATATTCACTTTTGATTACAAGGAACTCCATCAAGTAAGTTGGGTAGAACATTCTATTGAGCTGGTAGATGGTGCTAAGCCCATAAAGAAAATGCCATATAGAATGAATCCTAATTTTTCCAAGACTGTAAAAGAAGAAATAGATAAGTTGCTTGATGCAGGATTTATATTTGTTGTGGAGAATTCAGAATGGGTTTCTCCCATTGTGATCTCAATAAAAAAGAATGGGAAGCTATGCATTTGTGTTGATTATAGGAAGCTCAATAAGGCAACAAAGAAGGATCATTACCCTCTTCCATTCTCAGATCAGATTTTGGATGAAGTAGCTGGCAGAGTCTTTATAGTTTCTTTGATGGATATAGCGGATACAACCAAGTTCGTATAGCAGAGAAAGATCAGCTGAAGACCACGTTCACCACTCCTTGGGGAATGTTTGCTTATAGAGTTATGCCTTTTGGGTTGTGTAATGCTCCAGCAACGTTCCAGCGCTTGATGAATAGGGTGTTTGAACCCTACATTGGGAACTTCATCAGAGTATTTCTGGATGATTTTTGCATCTATGGGAGCAAGATGGACCACCTGCACTAGATGGAGACAGCATTTCAAAGGTTAGATGAAGCACAAGCCTCACTAAACCCTACAAAGTGTGTCTTTGGATGTTCTAAAGGTGTTTTGTTAGGGCATGTTGTATCTAGAGATGGTATTTGCTTGATCACGATAAAGTTTCAAAAATCAAAGAGTTACCATTTCCTATGAATAGAAGTAAGTTGAGATCATTTTTAGGCCATGTGGGTTACTATAGAAGGTTCATCAAGAATTTCTCAAATTGCACTGACCACTAACTTGAGTTCTTGAAGAAGGATGTTACTTATGAACCGGGAAATAAGGCGCATGAAGCTTTTGAACAAGCTGAAGGAAGCCCTGGTGTCTTCACTATTTTAAAGAATCCATATTGGAGCAAGCCATTCATTGTGTATACTTGATGCCTCAGATGCAGCACTAGGAAGTACTCTGAGCCAAAAGGATGAAAATGGGAATGATCATCCAATTTACTTTGGGAGCGAGACAAATGAGCAGTCTTTGAGGTAAATTATCTTATGGCTTGAAAAAGAGCTCTAGCTATCATTTTTCTTTATAAAGAAGTTTAGAAATTACTTGCTAGGGCAGAAATTTATAGTTGTAATAGATCATCAGGCTCTAAAATATATTGTCAATAAGCCTAACCCATCAGGGAGGATAGCAAGATGGATAATTTTGCTACAAGAATTTGAATTTGATATTATAGATAGGCTAGGAAAGAAGCATGTCAATGCAGATGCACTCTCTCGAGCCTATGATGGTTTAGGTTCACCTTGTGATGATGATGATTTCCCAGATGCAGCATTGTTATCTCTTGACACAATCCCTAGTGAATACATAGATATTTGGAATTATCTAAATGAATTCAAGTTTCCTGATGGTGCCAATGCAAAGACTAAGAGGAAGATTACTCAAGCCAGTCATCCATATTCTATTCTGCATGGAGTATTATTTCGAATAGGACACGATGGGAAGTCTGAGAGGGAAGTTGGACGTGATCAAGGGAAGGAGCTGATAGAAGAATTCCATAATGGTACATGTGGAGGACACTTCTCTGGACAACTTACAATAAGAAGGATCTTGGGACGAGGTTATCACTAGCCCACTCTTTTTAGAGATTGTTATAATTATTGTAAGACATGTGATATTTGTCAAACACATGGTAACCGTAAGACTTCATCAGCTCCATTATGCCCTATTCTTCCACTTGGTCCCTTTGAAAAGTGGGAATAGACATTGTAGAGTCCACTTCAACTACCCCATGCCAAAATAAGTATATTGTAGTTGCCACAGATTATTTAACCAAGTGGGTTGAAGCTAGGCCATTGAAAACAAGCTTCCATGGATGAAGTGGCAAGGTTCATATATGAACGCATTGTCACCAGATTTGGTTGCCCATTAGAAATTGTAATAGATCAAGGAAGCCACTTCATTAATGAGGTGGTAGAAGCCCTAGTCAACAAGTTTTCTATTAAGCACAGGAAGGCAACAACATACAAGCCAAGCACAAATGGATAGGTGGAACGAACAAATTTTGTGTTGTGTCAAATTCTAGCAAAGATGCAGCCTTTGAGTACATAAGTGGGATAAAAGGATTCATGCAACATTGTGGGCATATAGGGCAACATCAAATTCAGCAACATGATACTCCCCATTTCGGTTGGCTTATGGCATTGATCTAGTTCTTCCTATTGAGTTTGATATTCCCCTTTGTGAGAGTTATGAAAAATGAAAGGATGGATGAAAGTGATTAATAAAAGAAAGGTTGGTACATCTTCATTTGCTAGAGGAAATGAGGGAAATAGTGAAGGATATAAGCTATAAGAAGAAAATGAAGCAGAAGGAATACTTTGATCAAAAGATCCGTTGGTCTCCATTTCATGTGAATGACTTGGTTCTAGTATATGATTCCAGATACAAAAAAAAAAGAAGATAGAAAATTTCTTCCAAAGTGGATGGGGCCCTACAAAATAGCAGTTGTGCATGAAAATGGTACATATCGACTGGAGGAATTGGATGGTACTCCCATTACAAAATGGGTCAACCATGACAAGTTAAAGATTTTCCAAGCACCAGCTTCAGAATGTCCATAAGAGTCTACTCTGAGGACGGAGTAGAAGTTAGGAAGGGGGAAAATGTCGACATTAAAATTTTCCTCCGTAATTTCTATTTTATTAATGTATGTATTAGGAATAGGATGTTGTTAAGTATAATTAGTAGTGGCGTCCAATAGAAGATAACGGCGCCGTCAGTATGGTGCCACCAATAATGTAGAGTACGGTAACAGTCAAAGTATAATAGGAATGTTGTAAAAAGTAAATATTTGTCGTAAGTGGTCGGTAATGTTAAAATGTCAAAGTTGGGATAAGTAGAGAAGTAGGGTCTACATGATTAGGAATTAGAAATATTATATTTGTAATAAGGACAAAGAGTGATGTCATAAATATTTTGTATATTTTATTTGTGGAAAAGTCTAAAAAGGTGGAACCCATGTGAGATGATAAGGTTTATCTTATCTTAGAAGATAAGCCTACATGTAAAGGCAAGAGTTTAGGCATGGAATATGATTGGCGGAAGATATTTCCTATCCTATCTTAGAGATAAGGTGGATAAGCCTGAATTCCTATAAATAAAGAGGTCACCCCCCCTCATTTAGCATAGAGAGAAGTAGTGAGAAATATTGTGAGTAAGTGTGTAAAGGAAGCCATCATTTTGAAGGTGTGTTAAAGAAGCCATTAAGAGGTGTAATTGTGAAGTTTCTCCCATAGTTATTGTTTGAAGGCAAGTGAAGTTAATAACACTTGAAGAACCTCATGGGTGAGATTGTAACAATTTCATGTTGATATATTTATAATTTTTATCATTATTCCTTCTTATCATAGTCTGATGGTATTTGTGTTATGTTTATCATGTATTCAGATTTCTTATCATTAGTTAATAATCTACGAGGATTTGGTATTCTTGTGTTATGTCAGGTTGCATCTTATTGTTGTGTTTCAGTTACATCCAAAATGACTAAGTCTTGATCCTTTTGACGCATTAGTGCTACATGCTTCTTATATATCCTTCTCTTGCATTCTTTTCCTTGTGCACCATTCCATAATTGGGACCTTGTGCACCTACATGCCTTCATACTTGGCCAATATTCCAGGGGTCCAACATCACCCCACACTACGCCTGTTCTCCGTTTGTAGAAACAATATACTTAGCCAAGAATGTAGGCTTTCTTAAAGAACCAAGGTGTATTCTTACATTTTGTAAAAGAATAAAGGAATGAAAGAATAGGGGAAGAATGAAGAATGGGGGGGCATCAATTCAGCAAGCTGGGAAAATCCCTCCATAAGTTTGCCTCCAACTTGTTCCAAATGTTGACCTCACTCTGTGCCTTCTGACAGAGGTCACCGACTAGGATGCTCACCTCGTCAAAACTTAAGCCAATTCCCTGGGTGCCCAAAGTGTCCATGATCTTCTCCATCTCCTTGCCCAAGTCTTCGAGTGTGTCCATCCTCCTAGTAATCTAAGGATATAGTTCTTTCAGCCGGGCCTTGATTGAGCTCCTTAAAGCTTCAATCACCTCAGATTTGCTTTCCACTTCAGCAAGAACCTTGTCCCTTTCTACCCTATTTCCCTTGTTCTTCTCCTAGAATTCCTTCAGCTCTGCTTCAAGTGTGGCAACCAAGGAGCTTGCTACCTTATCCCTATTTGCACAGGTATCATATGCGGCCTTAGTAGATTGGGCAGTGACTTTAACTTCCGCAAGCACCTAGTTGTACTCCGCAATGAGCGCTACTACTTTCAATCTATCTTCCTCCTTTAAGCGCGTGGCCACTTCCTCTGCAGACTCCAGGGCCAAAGGTCATCTCTCCATAGTGAGGACGTGCATTAGATCTTCTATACATTCAAAAGGGATGAGTACTTCTGTGTGGGTGGTGCTAAGTCTGGGTGCTTTAAAAGGATGGTGCCCTTGATAGACTCCATTTTCTTGTATACTTCCTGCACCTTTATCTTTTCTTCTTTTAACTCGTGCCTTAGCGTGCGCTGATCAGTTCTTCTTGCTTCAAGCTCTGGGTCTTCTCCACCAGCTCCTCCTCTTTCTTCCCTAGTTTCTCCTCTAGTACTCTTATTCTATCATTGCACACGAAGATCCTAGCCTCTGTCTTGACCGTGACCTTGTTGAGCATGTTACAGACTTACTCATCTGAGAGTTCCTAGGCATTCACCAAGGGATTGGCTCCCTTAGACTCTGGTACTATGATGATCGCTCCTTGGTAGACTTCAAAGTTTGGCTCATCAATGTGGGACTCAAATGCCCAAGAGAGCATCTTCTTCATTCTAGGGTATGTGCCCTCCTTCTCAAATGACCCCATGGCTAAAAGCCTTTCTATGGGTACCGTGCTAGAACCACGCGCGTAGTACCTTCTTAGAGTCATTGATGTAGCCCATCACTTGTCTTTGTTCTATATCAAGGGCCTCCTACTACGAGCAGTGCCTTTGGGGAGACTCATTGTTAGAAGCAGGACATCCTCCCATCTTTGTCATGCTCCTTATCAGTGTTTTCCTCTCCTTCCTCTAGCACTATGTCAGTGCTACGCTCCAACTCTTGGTCTACCATGCCTCGAGCATTATCTTTGCTTCTCTCTCTGCCACCTTAGTGATCTTCTCTTTTGTGAAACTTATAGCTCCTTGATTCTTTCTCCATAGCAACATCCTCATTCCCCTCATGTCTATGGTGCCTTACTCATCTTGTATACTCTTGCCCGTATGAATACAAACTCCTACTTCTCTTCCCCGCTCTCCTCTCCTGAGTCGTACATGCTGAACACATGTGGCTCCTGATCTTTCTCATGCTCTTCCTCCTTGCTCTCGTCTTCTTCACTCTCACCTTCTCTTTTCCCCATGTACTTCTCCAAGCTGTCGGTCTCCTCCGAGTCAGCTTCCTCTTCCACCCTCTGCTTCTTCTTGAGAGGTGTCTCCTTGATGGGGATTCGACCTCTTCTTCTTCCTCAGGTGACTCTTCCTTGGTGAGTGGTTTCCTAGGTGCCTCCACTTCTGGTGTCTTTTCCTTCACTGGGGACTTCTTCCTCTGCATGTAAGTGCTTGGCTTGGTGCTTGTTATTGGCATGCTCATTGTTTGAGCAGTTTGCACACTTGGTGCTTTATCTTCTCTTCCCCTCTTCTTGGGTGCGGGATTCTTCCTCTCCATGGGATCCTCAGGTATGGAGACTTTGTTCTCTAGGTATGTGCCCTTTTCAAAATTTGGCCTTATATGAAGGTACATGCATGCCGTGGATCCTCCTGTAATGGGTAGTGTTATCGGCCTTGTCATCTAGACCTCGTGTGACATGTACCTTTCCACGTATGCATGCTTACCACCCGGCATAGTTTAATCTCTTCCGCATCTCTCTATGCTCCTGGTCCAGACTACCTAGTTCCAGCCTCAACTTCTTTGATTCCTTAAATCTATTTACTCCCACTTGGAAGTATTGAGTAGTGAATGTGAAAGGAAGTTTGCACCAAGGGCTCCATGACTCATCTATCAGCTTGAACCTGCCCAAGCAGAAATTTTGATAGAAAACAAACTCAGCTTCCCCTTCAATGGCTATTAGGAGTTGTTCAGGATTCTCCACTCTACCCCGAATGCATTCCTTAGGCACGTATACCATTTCTCCAGTTGCACCTTGTGGGGTGTCATCATTGTGTCATAGGCATACTTCTCGAATCTCTTTGCGGGTGAAGGATCCTCGGTAGGGTATTCCCATACAAACTTGTTTTGGTACGTCAGGTACTCTAATCTCCAAAAATACAATGGTTAGGAGGATGTTGCTGAAAAGGATTTTTCCCCCTCCTTCATGTAACTAACAATTTCCTCCATGATGTAAGTAGACAATTTGTATATAGTGCCTTCTGTAATTTTTCTGCAAACATGCAGCCAAGGCTTATTGACCTGGGTCCATCTCTCCTGGCCATTAAGCTTTGTTACCAAGTGCATGACCATTTTCATCATGGGGTCCTTGATGTTTGAAATGTCATAATACCATGACCCCTTCTTGCAGGCATATTCATTTATGGTCTCCTGAATCACCTCCTTGTCACTTAGGTCATCCTCCAAGTTGTTTCCTTCACATATAAGGCTTGTGAAGTGAGAGATAAGATGGGGATTGATGCGTATCTTGCATCCTACATAGTGGAAGTAATCCTCATGTACCCATGACATTAACCATTGGTACAGGCATTCTGTTTTCCAAAATAAGGCAACTCATAGAGTTGCAGTAACCCTGCCTTCTCCATTTTGACCTTCACGTCATCATCATAGATTGGAAAGCCCTCTGGTGTTCATTTACTTGTGGGGCATACTAATTCTAGTGCCATCTCCTTCTCTATTGTGTTTTTTCGGTGGTTATAATCACTTATAGGCACATTTCTCAAGTGGGATTCCCACTCCTTACCCATCATCACCCCATCTGGGTATTACATCTCTACATACCATTCTTCATTTGTGTTCACATTGGGTTCTTGTTGTTTGGCCTTGCCCTTGCCCTTTCCTTTCTTGGGTGCCATTGTCAAGGTATTTTTACCACTCCACTCCCTTCTTGTTACTCTGTTCTTCCACTTCTCCCAACCTTCGATTTCAAATCTGTGATATAAAACTCTTGAACCTATGCCCTAGTTTTCCGAACCCTAACTAGGATCAAATTAACTCCACAAGATGGCACCTCCTTACAACTCTTTTCACACCCATGTAACCCCTTCCTTCTAGTTTGCAAACTCAAACTGGCTGCTCATGCTTTGATCTCACAGATATTTCTTCACACGATTGAATATGGAAACCCTAGTTTGTAAAACTTGCTTCTTTCTCTATTTCACAAAGTGAAAATGGAAGTGCCTTGACCCTTTACTTATAGTTTTTTTCTTTTTGAACATTAAATGCTACTTCACCTACCACCATAATTTGTTTATTTAAAGTGGATTTTTCAAACAAATCTCGTCCTCAGCGCTTGTCACTCACATGCCCATCCTCGCGCAAAACATCCTCCAACCTTCTAGCACACAACCAATCCAACATGATAGGAGACTCTTGCGCATGCGTAACCCACACTGAAGGCACTTCTTTTGTCTTGATTCTTGCTCTCACCTACCTCTTTTTGCTTAAATGTACTTTCTCCTTAGTATGTGGGATCTACAAGTAGCTTTATCCTGGCACCAACCATTCTTCCATATTTTCTCTTCATACACCTATTTTACCTAGACCATTCCACGGGGATCTTCAACACAACTTCCTTGGCACTCTAATCATGCGCTCCTTTCATTTCTCCTTCCCATACTTAAAATGATGCGCGGTCCTCTGCACACTCAAAATTATCCAAAATAGCAATAAGTTTACCTGGTGCTAAGGCAAAAAAAAACACGAAAGGGAAACACAAAAAAGGGAAATGCATAAAGGAAACTTCTAAACTAACTAGAAAAACTACCTTATTTACAAACACCAAGAAGACTTATTTATAGTAGGGCTTCAACCTACTCCCATTGAAGTGTCCAGGAAACTTTGTCCCATCCAAAGCACTTGTAATTGGCACGCACTCAAATCAAGGATGTATAAGATTGTGTAAGGACCCAACCAATGGACTTTCAACTTCCCAGGATGGCGCATAAATTTAGAATCATATAGTAACACCATATTCCCAACCTCAAACTTCTTGTTTCTAATGTGGTGATCATGCCAATCATTTTTCTTTTCTTTTTTTGTTGTTTAGCTCCACCTGGCGAGTGATCATATCTCATCTAGCTTCATTAACTCATCAATTCTTTCTTCCAACACTTGTTCATCAGTTAACCCTCCTATGTATGCTATTCGTAGAGATGGAAACATAAATTCAACTGATAAAACAACTTCTGTGCCAAAAACCAACTGAAATGGTGTGGCTTTATTCATCCTTTTATACATTGTCCTGTAATCCCATAATAATGCTAATCCTTTTTCATCCCAATCTTGTCTTCTGACATCACAAATTTTGGTCAGGGTATGACTCAGTATTTTGTTGAATACTTTCATGGTTACATTTTCTTACGGGTGATAGGGCATAGTCTTGTGATGAGCTACCATGAACTTTGATAATAGGATCATCATGGTCTCATTCAAGAAATGCATACCCCTATCACTGGTCAAACTCAATGGGCATATATACCTCATGATAATGTTCTCCCACAAGAACCTTTCCATTGTTGTTGTTGTGTAATATTTAGTCAGAGCTGCCTCTACCCACCTTGTTAGATAATCCATGCAAGTGATGACATAACGTGACCTAGTCTATCTATGTGTTGCTTAGCACAATGGGTCCTAAAAAGTCTATTGCCTATTTTTCAAAAGGCTCCACACTAGGGATATGGTGCAAAGGCATTTCATCTCTCCTTCTGGTTTGCCAATGCACTGACAATGGTCACACGCTTTACAATAGTCTCTACAATCCTTGTACAGGGTCTCCCACCAACAAACCTGCCATTAATATCCTACATGCGGTGGCATCACTGCATAATGCCCTCCCACACTCCCTCCGTGTGCTTCCTCTATGATGTCTAGGTGCTCATGCTCTAATACACACCTACGTAAAACTTCTTCACATCCCAACTTGTATAAGTCTCCTTTGATTAACATGTAGGCATGCACATGTATGGCCGACTACTTTTATCTAAAGTCTTCATTCATTCGGTGCCACACCTTCCTTAAAAATACTGCAATCTCTTCCAAGTTTGAGCATGTGCCCCGCAACCTAAGGATTGTGTGTCTAGAATTTTTCCTCAATACTCTATGCGTCCTCCCCTGAATCAATTCTTAACAAATGATCAGACCCACAATTAATTTTTCTAGGTTTTACTACAACGGTGAATTCAAATTCTTGAAACAAAAACACCCACTAAAATATACGCCCTTGTAGGATAGGATTGTTCACCAAATATTTTAATGCCATGTGGTCGGTGTAAAATACAAAGGGTGTTACTAGCAAATACTATCTAAACTTGAAAATCACGTAGATCATTGACAATGTGTTGTGCTCAGTTATGGTATAATTCTACTCTGTTGGTGTCAACTTCTTGCTTGTAAAACATAGAGGATGATCAACAATCCCTTCACTGGTTGTGCAAGCACTACTCCAATGGTGGTCCCTGAGGCATCTACATGGACATGAAAGGGCTTGTCCCAAGAGGGAAAATGTAAAATAGGCATGGTGATAAGCCTATATTTTAATGTATCAAATGCCCTCTTGCGCCTCTCCCCAATGGAAGGCACTTTTATGTCTAAGAAACTCCTCTAAAGGCATGGCAATCTTAGCATATCCTTTAATAAATTTCATATAATAGCCTATATGCTTAAGGAATCCACCCACTGTGCTCTGGCTAGTAGGCTCCCTTAACCCCACAATAACTGAAACCTTAGTGAGATCTACTGGCAAGCCCTCCTTACATATGATATGCCCTAATAAAGTCCCAAAGGGTGTAGCAAACACACATTTCTTGATGTTGAGGGATATCCTCAAGTGCCTACACCTTCAAACATTAACCTTAAATTGTCACAATGGTCTTTAACTAGACCATATACTATCCAATCATCCAAATAGACCTGAAGAAACTTATGGATGAAGTCCTAGAATGCTTGCACCATTATGTGTGAAAAAGATAGTAGGTGCATTCTTCAACCCAAAGGGCATGACCATGTATGCAAAACTTCCCCACTCGGTGGCGAAAGTTGTCTTCTCTTGGTCCTCCTTTGCAATCCGGACTTGGTGGTACCCTGAAAATCCATCCACAAAGGAATAGATTTACATCCAGTGACTCCTTCCAAAATTTCTTTAGTGAAGGGGGTTAGAAAGGGATCAATGAAACAAACTACATTCAATTCCCTATAATCCACATAGATCCTAATCCAACCATCCTTCTTGATGCTAATTACCATTAGACTTATCCACTCTGATTCTTCCACTACCTTAGTGATCCCAAAAGCTATCATTTTGTCTATCTCCTCCTTAAACTTCATGCAAAAATTGGGATTCATCTGATAAGGCCTTCTCCTAATTGGGTGCGCACCATCCTTTAGCTTTATCTTCATCTCCCCAAGGAATGGTGAATGCCTTTGAGCTCATGGTACCCACACGGGGATAAATCCTCAAATTCATAGAAGATCAATGATCTTAGATACTTCCTTCTCTGACCAGTAATCTCAATAATAGCTTCCTTAGGTTCTTCTTGAACTGATGTTAACCTTCTTCATCTTTAAGGGCTCATGGTAGGTGTGCGTGTGAGTATCTACACTATCTACTACCTCGCCGTGTCCCTACAGAATGGCTAACATCTAAGCTTTTCGATTCCTCTCCATTAATCACATACACCATCTTTCCTTTTTCTTTTTCCAAACACATGTGCTCAAGTTGTAGCTCTTCTGTTTCCTCTACTTCTTCAAAGCGTGCCCCCAATCTTGGTTCACCTAGTAATTCCAACAACCTATCTTTCATCTTGGCACTATCCCCCATGGTAAGGTGCTTGATACCCTACAAGGCCTTATCAACTGATGGTTTGGTACTCTGATACTCAAAGGTTTGAATAAGGTCAGCCATGAGCTCTTACCAATTCCTTGTCTGGTGGCGTATCTCGAATGAATATACCATGCATGTGTGTAACCTGTAGTGTAGAATACAACTTGTGCACCCAGAGGGATGGTGGAAAAGCTTCCGTGCCTTCTCTCCAGACCCTTTCACACTCCTGGATATGGAAAGAGGTGGGATCCTTCCCATGGTACTCCTTGATGATGGTGGGTACATTACTCCTAGAAAATCGATGAGAGAGAGAAATTCTTACCTCACACCACTCTAAAAGTCTCTCCTAATGTGTATCCCACCACCAAGCTGTTGTGCCAAGAAAGACATAACTTAACATCCCCCTCCATTCCTTCTCATCCTTCCACTAAGCTTCCACCTCTGTAGAAATATCTCAGGGAAGGCTCCTCTTGAATACTTGGGTAGTTCTTTTCCTCCAAGGTGCCTAACCATGCGTGTACACCTTTGTTACCTTGGTCACTGACCCTCTCAACTACCATCCCATTAATTCATAAGTCCCATGCACCCAATTTTCACATGCCAGATTGGTGGTATCACTCACTGATTGAGCATCTTCAAACTAGATAACCCCATTAGTAGGGTGTATCATCTCAAGGTCTCTGATTGAGCACACATATATCATATCTAGAACTTCTTCCCCAATGGTTCAATATAGGGTGTCGAATTCCCATCAGCCAAGGGTATAATGACCCGTTCCTCCTTGTTCTCGAAGCTGATGTACCCTTTGTTGAACCGAAGGTCTGCATTGTTCTTATAACACCAAGGGCACCCAAGTAGTGTTAGGAAATTGTCCACCTCGGCGAGTGCCAAGACTTGAAGTCCCCAGTAAACTTGGCTCCCTGGATAGTAATAGTTGCATCCTTTAAGACACCGATGGGCATTGCCTTAGTCTTGTTTTCCATATACAACACATTTGAAGATGGTTGTAATGCGGGTCTTCCCATCTGATGCCATGCATCCAAAGTTAGAACGTTAACCTCCATGCCTATGTGTCAGTGAGGATATTTTTGAGGAGCCATCCATCTATAACTACATTTAACGTAATCTCCTTGTCATAGTTGAGGCTATGAGGGGAAGGTTTGTATGTAATACCTATCTCTCATGCTCTCCTCTGGCATGTGGTACCTTCTCTCTCAACCATGATCCTAGCAAGGGAATGATATTCTCCTACCTTAGCATTTTACACACCTCCTTGACCTCATCCAGGTCATCCTTTTGTGCCTCGACCCTCCTTCCTTGTTCCTCCTTCCTGGATTTCTCCTTTAGACATTATGGATCTCCCCTTATAAGCTTTGAATAACATCCATGGTGTCCTGATATATCTCCTTTGATGCGTGGGGTCTGGATACTTTCCATGAATGACCTCCTCCCTTGAAACTAGGTTCTTTTGTCTTGGTACCTCTCTTTTACACACGCTTCTTGCCCTTGTTGTTACCAAGACAGGCTCTAAACCTTCATCCCGTGTTACCCGAGGCATCCAGTGTATGTCTACTTTCTTAATACTGACCATTGCAATACCCTTGTCCTTCCGGTGTTGTTGATTCATATGTTCAAACAATTCAGGCACTCCTCATACTTATGCTTCTTTCCACACCACGAGCACTCTGCAATAGGTCAGGCATTCACGTTTGTAATGTTTTGTAGACCCACAATTGAAATAGGTTCCATGCGGGAACTCACTCCTTCCTCCTCCATGGTTACCATGACCATAATCCTCCTTGAAAACCTCTTCCATGCGTGCCTCCATCTGCGCGCTCCTCATAATGGTGATCATCACCCTTGGAACTACTTACGTAATGCTGGTTTGGCACACCCCATGATCGATGGCCTCATGGATTTGATCAATGAGCCTACAATCCTTAGTATCATGGGTTGTAGAAGTACAAATCTTGTAATAACAAGATACATTCTTCCTGATTGCGCATTATAGTAAGGGACATCTACTTGCATCATGGTCCCCATGACAAATCTCACACTCTACCACCACAACACGTACTGTCCTCGAGGGAAATTATCCTTAACGTGCCCCTCTATCTCACAATCTGTGCACCACAAACCACTTTGCAAGTTTCATGGGTTGAGTTCGTAGACAATTTTTCCAACTACTTGGCCATAGCAGCAATCTGAGCCTCCAAGAATGGGCTAATGCTAGTATCAACACTACTAATAGCCTCGGCACGTAGGGAAGCCTCAATGTCTCACGCGGGTCTATAAAATTTTTATGAGACAAGGCCCTTCTAAAAGGGGTGATTAATCCTCCAACAAACCACTGTGCATGCTGTGAAGGATGAATATCATATGATAGTTTAGACAAGAGAGTCTTAAAGCACACATCATACTCCCACACACTCTCTACCATTCCTTGTTGAATCTCCTTCAAAGTGTTGATGCTCTTCTACTCAAACTCAGGAATGTGGAACTCTGCCAAGAATGCATTCTTTAAGGTAGTATAATCCACTACTATCTGATGAGGGTCATACTTCCTATACCATCTATGCATACGCCCTTGCAACATGGTTGTAAACTGACTAGCCTTCCATTCTAGGGGTTGTGACACCCTTCGTGCACCATAGTAGTTCACACTTGTGAACATGTTCCACAGCATCCTCAATACCTCTATAATCAGGAAAATGTAGAGACATTTCAAAGAAAACTTGTGGGGGTGGTTGGGGTCCAAATCCTCCTCCACCGAGTTTCCTTGTTTCCCCATGTGTTTCTCCACCCAGATCCACAGGCCCACGGGTCTGAACCACTAGATCCACGAGACCAGGCTCTTACTCACTAGAACCACTAGATCCACCGGGCCCACAGGTCCTAAAGTGGTCATGCGAGGTTCCCACAGTTCCGAAGTTTGTGCACCTACGGTCTGCGATAATGCCCCACTTCCAATAGTATACCCCACACCACTTCCAGATGTGAGACCAAATGCTTGTGTGCCTATACCTTGCCCAAAAATTCCTAACATTGGGTTGGTGTTTACAACCATAGAAGTACCAAATGAGAAATTATACCTCCTAGGCGTAGAACGATCACCTCTAATGTAATCAACTAGATTAGCAATATTATCCCTCTGATTTGGAAAACCAAGTACCGAGAGTTCGGTCTTGGGTGGGCTCGAGTGCGTGCCAACAATTCTTCTTTCTCCATGTGATGAACTCTCATCATAAGATGAAGGGGTTTCTCTCACACACTTTCCAAGATGGGGTCGCACAAAATGCTCAGGCTCCATGTCCTTAGCGTGAACCTCAAATCCTTCCTACAATATCTACCTCCATACATCCATCACACATATAACCTTACATTGTCTAACAATCTCCCTTTCACGTGCTTCACCATACTTGAGTCATCTCTCCTCCCTTTCTTTTTTTCCGCAACATCTGCCATCTTCCTCCACCCTAGCTTCCTCACCCAATGCTCAGAGTGGTTTAGCCGGCCATTGGGAAAGCCTCTAAACTCATGGTAATCATCAAGATCTTTAAAGCCAGAGGGACAACATGTAAAAATGATCCTCTGGGATCCCTCAGAAACTCAAACTCAACAACCTCTAGACAAGAATATGTGGAAATGGCATACTCCAGAGTGTAGCTAGCCAATACTCCTTTCCACCAATGATCCACAACACGGGTCCATGTCAAATCTGCATCCTGTAGCCTTTGGTACTCTTCTTGGGTCCACACATGTGATCTATAATGCCAACTTGATCTAGAAGCATAGGTTGAGAGCCATTCATATAGTTCCATAGGGAAACAACATAAAAAAAGTTTCATATAGATCATGGTAGAGATTCTCTTCTACCCATCTACATGCATTAAACTCAGGTCTAGTGCTGAATCTTTGAGAAAATTCATCCTCCGTGCTCTTGAACCATGATTCAACATTTTCCAATGTTAACCGCTCTATCATTACTCATTACACAAATCATGATGTATGCTAGATCCCACTACAACTTTGAAAATAGATCTCATCAATGGAACCAAGATGTAGTCATTTTTACTCCTATCCCAAAAGAAAGGAACCCCATGTGCCGACCTATCACCTAGTGGGCGGGTGCTCACCCAGAGGCACGCACGAGTACCGAGTCTCTCTTTTATGTGAGTTTAGTGGGAAACATCATCTATGATTAGTGTAAGATATTTCAAAGGGGAAGACATACAAGAACCATAGGGCTCAAAACAGCCTCTAGATCCTTACAGTCACTTCAGATCGGGTGCTTAATAGAATCCATAGCATGTATTGTGATAGAAAGAAACATACAAGCATTCATACTTAGCATGAAAGGAAAGAGAACTCATAAGAGAGAAATATGCATTAGAACCATTGATATTCATGTATATATTATAACAAGTAACCTTATTACATCCATGGAACCATTATAGAGGGTCACAGAGAAGCAAACCGTAGTCATGCATTGCACTGGACTTAATGTAACTACACTTCCCAAAAGAAAATTTACAACCCCTAGGCCTAATGCATTCTCTCCGAATACAACCATTCACTGACAGAGTCCTCGCAACATTTCTGCAGAGCTCCGCTCACTCTCTAGATGTCTATCTCTATGTGTATATGTATATGTGTGTGTTTTGTCTCTATAGGCACTCATATTTATAGCTTTCTAGACTACCAACCCATCCTCCAGCGTCCTTAGATCCGGTGCCAAGTGTCTAAGTGTGGTCCTCCATGCGAGCATGCTTCTCTAGGCCTGAACTCTCCACCTTATTCCATGATGTTCTTCTGGAAGATTCCATCACAAGCATGCTCCATCCTAGGCCAACCTGTTGCCAAGATGACATCTTATCCATGTGTAACCAGGTCATGATTTTCACGTGTTTTGCTCCAAACATCCAAAATGACTAAGTCCCAATCCTTTCATGCATCGTGCATGCTACATGCTTCCTTATACCCTTCTCTTATGTGCTTTTTCCTTGCACGCCATTCCATAGTTGGGACCTTGCACGCCTACGCGCCTTCATACTTGGCCAATATTCTAGGGGTCTAAAACAAGTATAACACGAGGTAAGTAGAGGCCATGAAGAATACCAGTGGAAGGCAAAATGATGAGGTACTTAGGTGCATGGAAGCATGCTAAAGAGAAGTCTACATCCAAAAGGTAGGAGGATTCACTGGAAGGTTATAGCTTGGGCATGAAGATGTACCACGTGGAAAGAACAAAAATGGTTAATTAATGAGAGGATTGTTAGTAGGTGGAGGAGTAATAAATGCACTAAATTTTTGAAATTATATATAAGGACAGGATGCGAGTTCATTTTTACTATTGCAATTGAGAGAATTTGAAAAGGGCTAAGTGTGAATGAGCCAAGCAATCGTGTTGAGGTGTGAAGAGTGTGAAACTAGACATGGAGAGAAGGGTTGTGCATAGGAGAAGCTTACGTTCCCATAGGTGAAGGGTTTGAGTGAAGCAGATGTGTTAAAAATGAGCTAGGGCACATGATTTCCACTAGGGCATGTAGACTTAAACTATGGTTTTGACTTGCTCAATTACAGAGGGAATAAAAGAGAGATTTTTTAGATGGCACCAAAGAAAGCACCTGCATCAGGGGAAAAAGGGAAGAAGAAGGTTTAAGTGGAAGAAGAAATTTCTCCCGAGAGTAATTTATCAGAAATAAAATATCTAGAGGATGTGATTGTGGGACAAGAATGGGATTCCCACATCCGTCAATGTAAAATCAACGATTACAACCATCGAACATTAGATAATAAGAAGGATCTCGATGCGTTTCTGAGCACAAAAATGAACAACCACACAATATAAGATATGCTAGTGTACAATGACACTAGTGAGAAGCTTGAAACATAATAGAGTCTACCAATTGTATGAGCTTCTATAATTTTGAAAGTATGAACCATTGTATCAGTGGTTGATGAGTAGAGTCCATGAGGAATTAATCTACTTCGTAGGATGGAGGGTAGAATTGCATTGCTTTGATTTCAACTATGATAGGACTAAGGGCCTCAGGATTGGATCTAGATAGTGATTTAAATAATAAGGCCACAATCCTGGAGACAAGAAAGGAGATGGGGTATACCAAAGGTCCACATGGCATGGACATTGAAAAATTGAAAAAGTACCTAGTAGTGTAGGTAGTTGCACATCTTGTAACAAAGTTGAATGACCAAGGAAGATGGTTGCGGAGTAAACAAAAATCTTGGTGCACGTCACAAAGAAGATGTCTCAAGGGTGGTCTATAATATTGCATATCACATAGCAAATACAATCATTGAAGAATGGAAGATAGGTGAAAGAATAAGTTTTGCACTTTGTGTTATTTTCCTTAGTGTTTATGGAGATTGGGGTGCTGATGGGCCAAAGGAGAAGATTTGGGAGTACCCCATGGAACACAAGTCACCTATAGAAATATTTGGAAAATAATTATGTGATGGATCAATGAGTGGACCATTCAATCGAGGGAAAAGATGTGGTATGATAGACTCTTTGTTGCATTTGAAGAAGAATGGCGCATACCCAAGGATTTTCCTTCAATGGTGGGTAAGGCAGTTCAATTTGCAGTCTACTAGCATTTTTGCATCGCATGATTTACAATGAAGGATGGGGCTTGGAGCCCATGGTGAAAATTGTCGTATGCCTTGACAGTAAGGTATTTCTAAGCATCATTTCATCAGTTTTTCAGATGTGTGCCACCTAACCTTCAAGGCAGACAACGTAGATTGCAACTACCACACTCTGAGAAAGAAATATGTATATCTAGGGAGGAATGCCTCCATTGAGAGGCTTGTCTCAGATATTATAAGCATGAATCCTATAATCTTGGCAGTTGGGCACACCATAGCAGTGCTTGTGTACCTGCAACTCAAACCCTTGATGGAGGACACTAAGTATGTGGATAATGATTTTGCACTCCAAGGGCCGCCAAAAGGTAGGAAAACAATGGAAAATGTTCCAATGCCTAAGCCCATAGAAAAATTCAAGTAGATGATGAAGAAGAGGAGTATGAAGATATTGGTGGTTTGGAGCACAAAGGTAGAAGACAAACTCTAAATAAGGAAGAAATTGAGCATGTGACTACACCACCTTAGCCACAAGAAGGAGATGATGAGGACTTGGTTGCAGTCCAAGGAGAGCACCATTTTAAAAGAGTGTTCAGGTGAACAAGGACCCTAGGTGCTACTACACAATCGGTGCGTAGATCACCTCAACTCTCTCCATAGAAGGATATAACCGAGAAAAAAGGAAATTAATTTTGAATGAGGAAGCATAAGAGTCGAGGAAAGTGCACAAAATTCCCCTACACCTCCAGGAGAACAAGGATGAACCGAGAAGATGAAGATATGAAGGATGGAGAGGAAGGAGGAAAAGAGGAAAATGAGATAGCAACTAAGACTACTTAGGACACAACAATACAAGTTCCAAATCTTGAAGCCCAAGTTCCTAAGTAGCCTAGATTAAAAAGAACAAGTGGATAATATCTTCTAGCATCCATGGGCTACACCGAGGACATAGGTAAAATTTTCTACTCCTATTTCCAAAGCACAATGGCACAAAAGGAGTTATATGGCTGGGAGTTGATGGATGAAGATATGAAAACCATGCGCATAAGGAAGCAATTGTCATGGTTGATGCAAAAACACATGGATAAACTAAATTTTGATGTATGTGAAGAGTCATGTGTTTCAAGGAGGTTGAAACAGACACCTCAGTCCAAGCACATAACCGTAAAGCCTATTATTATGTTAGATGAACAAATGAGCAATGCTTTGGTGAAAGTATCGATAGAAGTGGCACGGTGGAATATGGATAAAGCTGCAACAATTAGGGTCTTTGAGGAAGAAATCAAGACCAAGGATGAGGAAATAACACGCCTAAAGTAGGAAAAAGACTTGGCATAGAAGAAGAACATTGTTTTTATCAGCATGGTAGAGGATATTGGGGACAATGTCATGAAGGCTAGGCCACACTTAGAGCCAAAGGTACCTAAGATGTTTCCTTTGGCAATACATTATGTAAGTACATTGGTGGACTTAGTGCTTGAAGATGAACCTCTGTGTATGCCATCGCCAAAAGATCCAACACATAAAGCAGAGTCAGAAAAGGCTTCAGTGATGTGTAATATTGCATCATATGAGGGGTTTCTTCAAAGCTTATAGGAGGAACTAAAGAAGGTGGATCAAGCGTTGAATATTTGTATAGTGCCAGAAGCCATTATAAGGACTAGGACCATTTTGGAAGACAATGAGGTCCTGAAGGCCATGAAAGATGAAACATTGGGATGTGCGAGAATGATTAGCACTTGTTAAATAGAAGCATGAGGCCCTTACAACAGCTCAAGAACCACACAAGGAAAGGCTGGATGAGCTTGGGAAACTCATCACGCAAAATATGGACCTATTAGAAGGGAGAATGACTGCCATGTCTAGCATTGTGTTGGTCTTGCAGAATGAGAAAGGAGAGATTGCAAAGGATGAGTTAGAATCAATTGCAGTGGATATTCCAGAGAAGGAAGAGGTCATACTCAATGATTGGAAAACTCTAGAGGTGGAAATAAAATAAGAGTATCCAGAATTGATTCTTCAAAGTTGAAGCAGAAGAGGTTGCAGGGTAAAGACATTCTTTTATTCCTAAAATTCTTTCTATCTTTTTATTCACATTATTTGATTGGTTTTGGATGAAAACCATTACCGGGGTGTGATGAAATTAGTGTGGGGTAATGTTGGTTAGTTAGAATTTGGCACTTAGTGAAGGAAATATAGAAGGTTCACGCAAGAGAGTAGAACACATTCAAAGGCGTGGAAGTATCAGAAAGGATTGCGTGTGAATAATAGAAATAATTTCGGGACTTAGCTATTTTCATGGTGAGGATCTATTTTTGGAGGTAGCGTGCAGAGCACACAAATTAGTTGGAAGAATTATGTGACACATATTGGCTATTTTGGAGAATCAGCTACAAAGCACTTTACATAAATACAGGCCGAGAATAGATCTACTATTGTCAGTTAACTAAAAGTAGTATATTGTTAGCGCACTTGCATGTGTGGCTATTTTTATAACAATGCGTGGCTAATAATAGCATGCAACCTATTTTGGGATTAGATAAGTAGTGAATGGAAATTCCTCACCCTTATAAATAAGTATTAAACTTTGTAGCATAGGGAGAGGATGTGA
This sequence comes from Taxus wallichiana var. yunnanensis, assembly GCA_018340775.1. Lineage (NCBI taxonomy): Eukaryota > Viridiplantae > Streptophyta > Pinopsida > Cupressales > Taxaceae > Taxus > Taxus wallichiana. Next base: position 24,099,838 of record CM031243.1, on the reverse strand, counting down.
GAATTAGTTTATAATGAGATTATGCTGCTAGATCCGATACATGCATGAGCGTATACTACTGTTATTATAAAGAAGCTTATGTGTATTACTGAATTTAATATAATGGAGATTATGGACTGAATCAAGGTGTTATCATGGTTATAGTTCAGTGTTGCATGCTTGATTTCATCATGGTTATCTTTTAATTCTGTATTCTCTAGATCTAGATCTAAACATGCACTGTAGAATGATATATTAGGTATAGATTTGAATTCCTTAAGTCTTCATCATGCTAACCATCCTGCAACAAAACCCTAAAGAGGGGCTTGGTACCTTTACGCACTTCAAGTGAGTGCTCGATCTGGCCGAGTGATGTGCCGGTGTGCACGGGCTTATATTGGTGGATTCTAGGATGCATCAATGGATCAACAATATAATATGATCTCATGGCTCTAAAATACAAGAATAGATCTACATAGATCTATAATATAAGATCTCACCAACATGTGGATCTACAAGAAGAAACTCTATGTGCTTTGCATACTATGCAAGCCATTACAATGAGACAATAACTATACAAAGGAAATACAATAGAAGATGTTACCCTCTTCTCACCATTTAGATGTACCTGTTATTTCCTTTTGTCTAGCTCCTTTCCATGGAGGCTCTGTCTTCATATAACCTATCCTTTCTTTCTCTTCTTCTTCATCCTCTCAATCAAGGATTCCACATGCAATAATAATCAATTACATGCCATCATTGACATATAACCCTATATTTCATGCTTATATAAGCATAGACAAAATTAGGTCACCTTAGCTATGCATTTACAACCTTTATATCAAATTTATCAAAAAGTTAGATCTAATTCCTATGAGTTAAATATAATATTTCACGCACAGGTAACTGAAAAAGGTTCCTTGACCGGTGATGGTTCCCGACCGTGCGCGCTTAAATTACGTGTAAACTAGCAAGGTGTAAAACATGCTATCTGTGAAGCAATTTAGATCCTGACCTAACATGGTTTGAAGTTCCCAAGAATATCCTTGTGAATTGCGGTAAAGGACTTAAGGTGTTTCAATGCGGTTTGACATCATTATTTTGAATGTAGTCGAAACATTTTTCCCAATCTGCGAGTAAGGATGTCTTTTAGATGTTCCCAATTTTCATTATTTGAAAGTGTGCTAAAGTCAACTCAATTCTCTTTCCAGACGCTTATGTTATCACCTATGCCCCAAAGTGTCCATTTGCACCATCACGCAGAAAGCTATTTCTGATCTTGACAATATTTTTCCAAAAGCAGATCCCAATGGGTGGTGACATTAATAAGGTAGTCCATAGTACTTCATTGATTTAGATATTTAGTTTTAATGAGATTGGTCTAGGGTTGTTCTTCCTTCATAAGGCACCATCCCATTTTATAGATGAGAGCAACATTCATAATACATATTGTTTTGATGCCAATGCCTCAAATGTTTTTGTTGTTACATGCCTTGTCCCAAGCCACCAAGTGCATCCTATTTTTATCTTTAGTTCTGTCGAAATATTTTTTTGGGTTCTTTCAATTTTTCCAACAACAGCCACTGGGATAAAGAATAAGGACATGATGTAAATCGGTAAATTTTGAAGTGTGCTTTTAATAAGAAGGCATTTCCAAGCACTTGAAAGGATAGATCCCTTCCAACCAACAATATTTCTCTAAAACCTATCCAACAAGGTATTCCACATGCTCATTTGGATCTTGTTGGTGCCAAGAGGAAGACCAAGGTAGGTAGTAGGTAAAGAGTTAATCTCACAACCCATGATTTGTGCAATTTTCCTCTATCTTACAGGAGGAGTATTGAATAAGTATAAATATATTTTATCAAAATTGATTTGTTGTCCTGAAGCTTCTTCATATAGCTGCAGAATATGCTTCATATCTTTGGCTTCTAGGATGGAGGCAAGAAGAAGTAGGATAGTGTCATCAATGAACTGCGATGGGAAACCGTGATGTCAAAAGAAGAGGGTCTGAAGCCTTTGAGGTAACCCAAAGTAATAACTCTATTAATTGTACGACTAAGACTATCTACCATGATAATGAAAAGAATGGGAGAGATAGGGTCACCTTGATAGATACCATGACTTCTTGGGAAGAATCCCATCGGGATATCATTAAAAATCACTGAGAATTTGGGTGAAGAAATAGAAGTCCATATGATCTTTGTACACCAATCATCAAAGCCAAAAAAATTAGAACTTGGTCTAGAAAAGACTGGAAACTCTATCAAAAGCTTTGTTCATGTCAATTTTTAACACCATACCTATTTTTTTCTTTTCTCCATCGAGTGTATGGTTTCATGAACCATAATTACTCCATCTTGGATAAGTCTTCCTTTTACAAATCCTACTTATTGGATTGAGACTATATTCAGAAGAAGCTGTTGGATCCTGGAAGTGAGGATTTTCGTGAATATTTTATAGAGCACGTTAGAGATACTTATGGGTTTGAAATGCTCAAATTCCTTCGCCCCATATTTTTAGGGATTAGGATGATAAAAGTGTTATTTATTTCCTTGAGGATTATGCATGTCCTGAAGAATTAATTTATGGATTTGAGAAGGTCATCCATATAGATATCCTAACATTTTTATAAAAGAAAGTAGAGAAACCATCCGGGCGTATTGCTATGTCCACTTTCATGGAGAATACTACTTTCTAGAGCTCTTCTAAGGTAGCTGGTTTAGCAAGAGCGCTAAACTCCTCGAAGTCTAGCCGGAGTTCCTTAGAATAGAGTCCAACAACTTGTTAGCAACTTCTTGAGACAATGGAGGACTGTCATTCAACATATTTTTGTAGAAATTAATAGCTTCTTCTTTGATGGAGTTAGGATTTGACGTCATTTCTCCAAATTGATTTATAACTTCAAAGATTTTATTGTGTGCCCTATGTTTTAAAGTTGTCATATGAAAGAACTTTGTATTCTTATCTCTATCTTTGAGCCAGATTGCTTTAGATTTAAGCCTCCAGTAGGATTATTCCCTTGCACAAATGGTATGGAACTCTACTAAAATAGTTTTTTCATGAGTGAAATATTCTTGAATCATGCCAAAGGCATCAATTTATTTTCCAGTTCTTCAATGTCCTCTTTGATCTTTTTTTCTAGTTGAAGATATTGCCAAAAATTCTTTGTTCCAGACCCTTACTTTTCTTTTGACATTTTTGAGTTTCTGGACAATTATGTATTGAGTTGTTCCTTCCACTTGAATCCCCCACCACTCTTTAATTTTATCAAGAAGATCTGGGTGGTCGAACCACATTTTTGAAATTTAAATGAGGACTGGGCAGGTCTCTCATTAGTTACCATATTCAAGACAATGGGATTGTGGTCTGAGGTGATTTTGGGAAGAGATGAGAGATGAAAGTCTTGACTAAGGATCCAATCAACATATATGAGTGCTCTATCAAGCCACACCTGAATGATATTATTACCAAGTCTCTTGTTGGACCAGGTGAAAGGATTTCCATTGAGTTCGAGATCTAAAATTTTAGCCTGATCAATGAAATCTACAAGATCATCATGTTATGTACCTTGGGACATGATATTATAATGTATATGGGTTGATGGAGATTCCAACATGTGGCACACATCCCCTTAGTTAGTTATATTGGATAATGAGTTGGCCTACATTTGGATTAAGTGTTACCTATATATTAAGAGCAATGTATGTCTATATAAGGGATGTGAGTATCAATGTCATGGGGGTATGAGTTGAGTCTTCTACTTGGTAGAGATATATTGGAGGTGTCCCCCTCAAAGTGGATTCCCATCTTGGGATATTGTGGAGTTACTCCTTCCTTAAGGAGCATTGTATGGTGTTGCCCTACCTTAAGGGTATTATTCTACATATATTGATTATTTGGGCATCTTGGCCCACACATATCTCTTGTGTTGTGTTATATTCTACAAATTATTCATTTATTATATGCAAAGTTCTTATCAAGTGGTATCGAGTGTTGATTTGGGTAATTTGTGGGATAAAACCTAATGTTCGTGATTCGGCTATATCGGAGATTTACTTTAAAAATTTTAGATAGTTTTTGTGGGATGTAGATAAATCATACAACTACGATTCCCTCATAATTTCATATTTTTGGAGCTGTTTTATAAAAGATATGTCCATTTTAGGGTTGAAACCCTAATTTTAAGGTTTCATCCATATATTATGAATAATGATGAATTAGGAAAAAAATGTGAGTTGATGTGAATATACTTAAATGTTCTACCACTAAAATTTTAGAATTATTGGATCTATTTTGTGAGAGTTATTGTAGTTTTATGGTTTTTCAATATTTTGCTCCACAAGCCGCAATTTTAGGAATTTTCCTATTTTTTTACATTTTCGGAAATATCTCAAAAATTAAATTGGGGTTTGTGTTCTGTGATTTCTGATTTTGGTCGACCTCTAGCCAAAAGGGTTAGAACAAGTTTTGATCAAAAGGGTCTATTCCTAAAATCCTAGTTTTATGGATAATGGGGATGGTAATATTTGTTTGGGATGACAGATTGATGCTAGAGAATGGTGGAACAAATTTAGGGATAAATTATCTAAACCATCAGATATTTGGTTATTCAAGTTGTGGATTAGTGGCCCTACACAGATTTGGTTTTCTGAGTTAGAAAAGGAAAAGTCTAATTGGTCTTTGGAGGAACTGGAACAAGTTTTCATGGACAGATGGGAAACAAAAGAAGAAAAGCAAGAGGAAGTAGAAGAATTTAATGATAATAGTGAGGAAGAGGAAATAGAAGAAGAAGAAGAATAAGAAGAAGAAGAAGAAGAAGAAGAAGAAAATGTTGAGGTTGAAGCTGCTACACATGATTTAGAAGGAGAGACAACAAATCGAGATACAAGTTCAAATAATGCATCTCTAAGGAAGGAAGCTTCAATATTTCAATTTGAAGGGCACATTCAAAGGAAAAATTTAATTGTTTTCATAAACCCTAGCATAAAATATAAATTCATCAATATGGATGTAGCTCAACATCTACATGTTCAAGCAAAGCATATCAAGGAATCTCAAATGGATGGTAAGCAAATTCAAGTTTTTGAAGATTTAAAGATTTCTATGGATAAATATGTTTTACATTCATATATTTATGCTTTATATATGGATGGTATGGATATTTTTCTTGGATATCCTTGGTTAGAGACATTGGGAACAATTAATATTAATGTGCAAAAAGAAATTCATGAAATTATGGTACAAGAGAAATAAAATTACATTACAAGATATCACACTTAGGAAGGAAAAATTAATGTAAAATTGGATCATGAATATGAATTTGAAGATGGTGAAGAAGGGAATAAGGATGAAGAACATGATGAAAAATTCAAAAATAATATCTCTACTCAAGAGAAAAAAGAAATATCAAACAAGTTGGAACAGGAAACAAAAGTGGAGGAAAAGATTGATAATGCTTGAGCATACTAAGGTTGCACAATATATACACCCACATCATCATGAGAGGAAAAAAACATGGAGATATGCTAGGACACATGAGGGAATAAATCTTTATGGATATACAGGAAATTGGAGGAATAATAATTTTGGCTATACATGGAATCAATGAAACAATAATTATATGACATGGAATCACAAGAATAAGAATTATGGATATGCATGGATGCTGAGGAGGAACACATATGGACCATGATGGAATTGGATGAGCACAATGGAATATGGAATTAGGATTGGAGAATTTGAGTTGTATTGTATGGTTTAGAGGTTTCCCCCTCAAAGTGGTGAAGCTATTTTAATTACAAATTGAGATCAATTATCTTTAATATTGTGTTATTTGGTGTTTTATTTCTGCTCATAATATGAATTATACAAGTAATTTCATTACAAATGAAACACCCACTAGGATTTCATATGGGTGGTTGGATGATCGAGCATGGAAACAAGTGTGTAATAATTTAAAGCACACTCATTATATGGCTTCTTCTTATGTTTTGGGGATGAAACATGTCAAAGAGGGAGGAAATGCTATGTACCTTGGGATATGATATTATAATGTATATGGGTTGATGGAGATGCCGACATGTGGCACACATCCCCTTAGTTAGTTATATGGGGTCACATAGGAATTAGTTATATTGGGTAATGAGTTGGCCTACATTAGGATTAGGTGTTACCCATATATTAAGAGTAATGTATGTCTATATAAGGGATGTGAGTATCAAGGTCATGGGGGTATGAGTTGATTCTTCTACTTGGTAGAGGTATATTGGAGGTGTCCCCCTCGAAGTGGATTCCCATCTTGGGAGATTTTGGAGTTACTCCTTCCTTAAGAAGTATTACATGGTATTACCCTACTTTAAGGGTATTATTTTGCATATATTGATTATTTGGGCATCTTCGCCCCCATATATCTTGTGTTGTGTTATATTCTACAAATTATTCACTTATTATATGAAAATATCTTATCAAGTGGTATCGAGTGACCACTCGTGTTCTAATCCCACTCGATTGGTTACACCATGTAGCGGGGACCATAGGGTGCCTAAACATCAGTGAAGTGGGGATTATACATATGGGAGTGCGGGTAGAAACCCGGCCCTAATTCGGGCTCTACTGAAGCGTGGTGGGATGTTATGATCCTCATGTGTGGATTTCACAGACGCCTCGAGGTTTTGGTGTAACGGTTTGTTACACATCCATTCCAATAGTGTGATCCTATGCTCCCCCTCATTTTTTAGCAATGGAGAGAGGGGAGTTGAAGTCTCCCATGAGTAGTCAGTTCCACCGCAGTAGGAGTTTTGAAAAGTTAACAAATCCTTCCAAATTTTCCTTCTACCATGGAGTGTGTTGGGCGCATAGATAACCTAAAAATCTAGTGACTTTTGTTATCAGCAGTGTGAAAGGAGAGGGCCAAATGGGAGTGAGAGGAAAGGATGAGCTTACTAGTAACCTTGGTAGGATCCCAGAAGACCACCATACCTCCTAAAGAACCTCTTGAATCAACCACATCCCATTTAGCCTTTTTCCAAATTTTCTTACAACAAACTTTTAAGTTCTCAGAACTCATTTTAGTTTCTTGAATGGCCATAATAGAAGGGTTGTAAATTATTCTCAAATATTTGAGTGTATGTTGTTTTCCACTTCCATTAAGGCCCCTAATGTTCCAAGAAACAATCTTCATTAAAAAATGCAAGGAGAGGAGTGGACCAGATGGTCCAAGGAAGACTGAGTGCCATCAACCAGAGCTTTGTTGATCTCCTTTTTTCTTTGATCATTTTTAGAAGGTCTACCCTTTATGGTATTAACACCTATATTTTCTTGTCGATAGTGGACCTAGTTACCCTTGAAGTGGAAGTGGCCCAGTTACTAGGAGACTTCTTCTTATAAAAAAATAGGGCATCGAGTATATTTTCGTACCCTTTAGATTTTTTTTTAAACTAGGGTAAACTCAAGAGAGTTTGTGTTATCCTTCATAATAGGACTCAAATCTGGGGTAAGTTCTCCATCCTCCTTATCAGGACTGGGGGACTTCAACAATCCTTCAAATACCTGCATAGTGGGATGAGAGTCACCAAACTGCTAGAACATTCTTTAACTGGTGTGCACTTACTTTCTCCCCTATCGGTGCTTGTAGGATATAGCATTTGGCCACATTACATGTTGAGAATATATTTGACAAGGATCTAGATAGATTGCTCCATATTTGTACTATGGTTTCCCTTTAGATTCAATGCATCATCTTCAGTATAAGTTGTTTAGGAGCTACAAATGGGATGCCTTTTCGAGTTTGAGACTCAGTTTGAAAGGGGACCTTTGAAAATGGTATTTCCTCTTGAATGGGAGATATAACAATATATTTAATGTGTCCACTGCCGCAAGGTTGTAGAAGGACCTTGAAAGTTTTGAAACCTCCTCGACCTGAAGGCTAAGAGTAACCAAATTTTCCCCTACAACCTTAGAATTTGAAGATTCTTCTTACGAGATCAACCTTTTTAGTGGATTCTTGGGAACCCAGAGAGATATTCAAGTTGGTTTCTTCTTAGTGGGTGTTTTGAAGGCCATTTCCTTTGCTTGGCCTTTCTTTGGTGTCTTATTTTCAGACTTACTATTGTTCTTATTCTTTTCATTGAGGAATTTTTATTAGGGCAATTTATGGTGAAATGTCCTAGTTTATGACATTTAGCGCACCTCATTTGAAAAGATTCATAGATCACAGTTTGTGTCCAAGGACCATATTTTGTCACGGAGAATGATATGATTTGGGAGATATTGTTCGGTATCTACAGAGACATAGAATCTTGCATGAATAAATCATGATCTATTTCTAGTTGAGCTATCCAGCCCAATGGGAGAACCAGTCAATCTTGCAACTTTTAATAGTATCTCATCATCCCGTAAGCAGAGGGAGGCTAGGTAATCGACACCAAAATGGACATTATTAATGTTTTCTTTTTGAGGATCAAAACTTGGGTACAACCATTTGATGAAAAAACCCATGTTTCCAGGCACCAAGGGCATCCCAAAAAAATCCATGTCTTCTTGAGTAGTGAATAAGTAAAAGAAAAAAACATTTGACATAGAAGAAACAGTTACCTCCCGAGAGGAACCATTTCCTTATAGCCCATCTTCTAACAACATCAATGTTAGGTCTAGGACCCAGAAACTTACCCATTAGCACCATTTGATTCTTTTGGATTGCTCTGTTTAGGTATATTTTTGGGATATTGATGTGGTGTATTCCTTTATCATCTTTAGAGCATGAGAAAATAGAGGGGAGTAGGGGCTCCCAATGTATTGGGGTCCACATTTTGTCTGAGTCATTTTGAAGATTCCCAACCATGTGCCTTGTTTAGTCTGAATGGGGATAATATGTTTGGGATTATTTACAATATTTGTTCCCACTTTAGTGTGACCCACAATTTTCAGCGGAGAGACCATGGATTTGATTTGGGTAGCCCGTCAGTTGTGGAAACTGTGTAATTTTGATCCACGAGTCCCTCAAGTAAAGGTACATCAAGAATCTCTATCGCCACTAGGATTTCAGGTGGAACTCCGGCCATGTGGGGGCTCTCGGATGACACCGAGTAGTGCCATAGCATCGAAATTCAAATTTTCAGCCATTAGAAGTGCAAAAACCTCACACTCCATAATGTATGATTATGTTTATTTTTGTAGACTATATCTTAACAATTCTTCTCCTACCATGTTTTAAAGAGACATGTTGGCAATATTTTTTGATCTCACACATGATTGTGTAGAGATTTACATGGATGAATTCACTATTTATGGAGCAAAATTCCAAGAGGCAATTGAAAATCTAGGCAAAGTACTTTTCTAGGTGTGAAAAACATCAATTATCCTTGAACCATGAAAAGTGTTTATTTATGATAAAACAAGGAATAGTTTTAGGCCATCATATCTCAACTAAAGGAATCAAGGTAGACCCAGACAAGGTTAGTATAATTGTAAAGCTTCCATCTCCCACAAACCAAACAAAGGTAAGAAGTTTTCTTGGCCATGATGGATACTATAGAAGGTTTATTTCAAAATTTAGCAAGATCTAAATTTGAATAGACATAGGTATGCCATCAATATTTTGATACCATCAAGGATAAATTGATAAATACATCAGTATTGAGATGTCCAAATTGGAAGCTTCCCTTCCATATATAAACATATGCTTCCAATGAAGTAGTAGGGGTTGTCCTTGCACAACAAGAAGAGAAAAAATATATGCGTGCTATTTATTACATTAGTAAAAACCTCTCCCCTATTGAAAGGAAATACACCACCACAAAGAAGGAATTTATTGAGGTTGTATATACAATCAATAAGTTTCACCATTATATCACATACTATGAAGCGATTTTTCACATTGACCACTTTGTTATTAAATTTATAATGAAGAAACCTTTAGCGCATGCGAGGATTGTAAGGTGGCTCTTATTCACTGCAAGAATTTAATATTAAAATCATTGAAAAACAAGTGGAATCAAAGGTGGTGGATAATTTTATTTGAATACGCCCACTTTAAAAGAATATGAGTAGGTCAATGATGATTTTCCAGATGAACATTTGTTTGCAATTTCTACTATCTCTCCTTGGTTTGTAGATATGGCTAATTACTTGGCTACATGGAAGTTCCCAACCTTTTTCACACAAAAAGAAAGAAATTAATTAAACAAAGTGTGATGTATACATGGTTAAATGAAATTATTTTTAAATGTGGACCTGACCATGTTTTACGCAGGTGTGTAGCTGAAGATGAAGTATTTGACATACTTAGGGCATGTCATGATGAGCCATCAAGAGGACATTATTCAGTTTAAAGAACCATTCAAAAATTCTTAGGAGATAGTTACTATTGGCCTTCCTTGTTTAAAGATGTCAAAAAGTATGTGTGGAGATGTGATCAATGCCAAAGGATGGGGAAGACAACATTTACATTTGAGATGCCACTCCAACCTCAAGTTATCTTGGAACCATTTGAGAAGTGGGGATTGGATTTCATTAGACCAATTGACCCAACCTCTTAAGGGAAGGAGTACATTCTGGTTTGTATAGACTATGTCACTAAATGGGCTGAGGTGCAAGCACTACAATATGCAAGAGATGAGAAAGTTACAGATTTTTATATGAACATATCTTTCAAAGGTTTGGAGCACCAAGATCCATTGTTTCAGATCAAGGACCACAATTCATGTTAGGTGTAATCAGTTCCTTTGTGGCAACATACCAGTTGAAGCACAAGAATTCATCACCATATCATCCATAGTCCAATGGTCAAGTGGAGGTTACTAACAAAGAATTGGAGAATATCCTAACAAAAATAATGGACATCTCAAGGAAAAATTGGGTTCAAAAACTTCTTGAAGCTAGTATGGGCCTATAATACTACTTGGAAAAAAACCACGTGATTCACTCCCCATGGGTTAATTTATGGGAAGAATCCCATTATTCCCATAGAATTTGAGATTCAAACCTTGAGAACAACTGCTGAAGTGGGAATTGAATTATCAAAGGCACAATAAGAAATGATTATTCAACTAAATGATTTGGATGAGATGAGACTTAAGCATTACATCAAACTAAAATTATACAACATCAAAGGAAGGTATGACATGACAAACATATTAAACCAAGGAAATTAAAAAAGGATATTGGGATCTATTATTTGATTCAAAATACAAGGATTTCAAGGGAAATTTGTAGACTAGGTGGATGGGACCATATCAAGTTGAAAAATTATTCAAAAATGGGTCGATTCACCTAATTCTAATTAATGGTGAGAATAAAGTGATGTTGTTCAATGGGCATAGATTAATGTTATACCATAAACCAACATCCAGAGAATAATTTCAGAAAGTACTTCAAGAAGATTTAGTTCTGAATTGTTTGGACAAAATTTCTTTATCCAACTCAACTCAGAATTGAGCTATTTTTCATCAAGAATAAAGAAGATATGACAAAAATAGAAATGATTGTCATCATTCTCTAAGGCATTTGATAAAAAAATTAATGAATGCCATTGTATCTAAAAACTATAATAAATGTAGGTGGCTGAAAACTAGCAATGGCAGTCACCACCCCTGAATCATGCAGTAATAAATGAAGAAAAATGCATGGATGGAGGATAAAATAAACATTGAGATGATGGCCAATGATGTGATAAGTGAAATTAATAAGGTATGTGTAATTATTCCCTTCTTAAATGTTGCAAAGTTTAATTTATGAAATGCTCATTATTGTACTCATGCAAATTTACCACCTTCTTCATTTCCAATGCATTCCCATGCTTCACATATCCCCACAAATCCTTCATCCCTCTCCACATTAATTGCCACACGTACCTAATTACTATCAATATCACTTCATGATTTGTTCAAACCTTTCCTAATTTGTGTTATTTTATGTATAACTATTTTTTTCTCCCTGTCTTTTTCCCAATTCCTCCATTATACTCTTGCACCACTAATTACTCTAGTCTTGTGCTTATTTCATTTCGACACATTTTATTTCCAGTCTTATGATCCTATATTTTCCAGAGCTTGTGCTCATGTATTTTCCAATCTTGTGCTCATGTATTTTCCAATCTTGTGCTCATGTAGTTTCCAATCTTGTGCTCATGTATTTTCTAGGCTTGTTTTATACGCACTAATCATGGGGTTCATACTTAGGCATGAACCAACAAGTTCAGCAGAGCTACTAGTTGATGCAAGGTCAGTGGAAATATTTGAAAAGGAGGGATGGCTTGATTTTATTCTTGCATATGGATATTTTACTATAAAATGTAAGAGAATTCCATTTAATCCCATTGTAATTAGTCATCTTTCAGGGATACCAGAAGAGGGTCAATCAATTAATAATAGGACACTATATTATGAAATTATTAAAAGATTTTCAGTGGGAAAAAAGGAAAAATTAGAATTGGTTGTGGACAATAAGGGAAATGCCAAAGGCATAAAAATAAGTACCCTCCCTAAGCCTTGGGCTGACATAGCTAAATGGATAATCAAATATTTTACATGTGAGGGCCAATACAAAATAGTTTTGGGCCCTGTTTTGAGAACCCTTATCCACCTCTGTCATGGAAAATTTAAACCCAAGAACAAAGTAAATTTTCCTCAATCCTTGTTTTATTTTGTCTCCTATTCCACTGAGAAATTCCATTGGGGTGCTTCTTATTGAAAATTCCAAGGACTAATACATTTGATTTGCAAACATAAATTTTTTAAGAAGAGGCATGACCTTAAGAAGTGGTTGAAATTCTAAAAGAATTATGCCCTAGAGTGTGAATTGGCTCTAGAGCTAGATCCTTCCACTTCAGATTGACCCAAGAAATTCCCTATAACATCTAGGCATGAATAGACTTTCAATGAAGCCCCAAATGAAATTTTTCCTTTGCAAGAAGAGAAGGAAGAAGAAGCCATTATGTTAACTCCTACTTGACACAAATTGTGTCTCAACTCTACCCTTTATCACCCTTTTTTCCCATTAAAGAAAAAGAATGTGATCAAACCCCCACAATTTCCACTCATCCTCTTGTATTGGACAAAGGTAAAACACCAATGAAGGAAGGAGAACCTATTTCTCCTCAATATCCTAATAAAATTATGCCACAAGTGTTGTCTCTGTCTAAAATCCAGTTTGAACTTCAATAGGCCCAAGAAAGAATTACACACCTACAACTCCTCCTTCAATCCAAAGAATCTAGTTTATCTCGGATAAAATATGAAAAAGATCAAAAAATTCAACAACTCCATCAGACCATAGAACAATAAGAAGAGGAAACTCTTCAACTCCATCATTCCTTTGAGAAAAAAAGATAAATACTTCCATTTCAATTTTTAATAGAATAGATAGGAAGTAGAGCCAGTGGCCACTATGGAACAAACAACTTAGGTAGATTTTATTTTTCCTCAAATTATTATTTTAAGAGGAATGGTTAAATGGATGGAGGAGTGTTATAGGATAAGAGGAGTTGAGGATGAAAATAAGGGTTTAAAGGAAGATAAAAAGATGCTTAAAGAGAATGTGCTTAATTTTTTGTCGGTTATATGATCAACTTCTTTCATGTAGGCCCCCATATAATTTTTATGCACTATGTTCTAAAAGAGAAACCTCTAAAACCCATGCTATGCAAGATATAGAGTTTGATGATGAAAAACAATTATTTGGTGCATACACATTAGGAAGTGATGTTGAAAAGAATCTCCTCTGTGAATTTTATGTTCATAAGTTCCTTCTTCCTGAGCAGATTGAGATTCCAATAAATTTATATGTGGGGAAGTGCAATTAAGGGCATTCATCTCTACTCTAAGGCACCAGTCCGAATGGAGGGAAAAAAGAGGAACATTTGTTCAAACAAAAACTAATATAGGCCTCTTAATGAGGCATGATCTTCCCGCCCCGTCTAGTTTTTCAATAGATTTCAGTCTCAAGTATATTGTTTATGGTTGGTGGACGAGTATAAATAAATTATGAGAATTTGTGTGAAGGATTTTAGGAGAAAGCACTCCCAATGTTCAATGTTAATTTCTTGTTTGTCAATTGAGGTATCAACCTTGCATGCAGAGCATTACAAGAAAAAGGAGGTGATTTCACCCACTAATCTCCACTGGTCATTAAAAAGGGCCAAGGATATCTGTAAAATCATTCTATAAATGCAAGAGAAGTGGATTGGGATGAGGTATATACCTCCCTTAGTCATATCACCAGTACCACATTAGAATTAAACAACCGATCAACCCAAGGACAATTACACAAATTGGAAGAAATCGATCACAAAGTTATTTGGGTTATGTAACATGAATTGGATGAGACTTGGAAAACCTTTTCCAATGAGTAAAATTATTCAAGGATAGTTGAAAAAATTAATAGGTAGAAGAAGTACTTGCTAGATCTTAAGTGCGGGAAGTGATGAACTACTAATTTTTCATGTTTTTCCCATATAAACCTGATGTTGCCACAATATCATTTTGCACTATGTATAATCTTGGCATTTTGTAATTAATACTTTATTATGTTTTGGAACAAAATGTTGTGCATATTCATGTTATTTTTATCTTGTTATTTCTTCTTAAAATATGGCTTAAATGAACCTTTTATGAGTATTGACAATGTACTTGGAAAATCATGTGTTGATTCATCATAGGAGTTAAGCGTAGACCAAAGTGCATGACTCATTGGTGCAATCGGCACTAGACTCACCTTATAGTGTAGGACTGGCTATGGAGCACGGGAATAGTCCAAATCACTAATTCATAATACCTTGAAATGAGGAACTTACATAAAAGAGATAAACGATCCAGATGGCTGAACTATGAGTGATGTAGATGGCACACTAGTCAAAGACAATGACATGATCATAAATGTGGACCACTACCTAAACCCTCATGCACATTATGAAGTTCATACAATCCTAAATTAACTTTAGTTTCTTGGAGACGTGATGCAGATGAACAATTATGGATTTATGATCACCATGATTCTCAGGAATCAATCCAGGATATTTAACATCCCCTAACATTGATTGACTATGTGAAAAGATTCAATTATGGGCCTTACTTGATCATTAATAAGTACACATTCAAACATGGCATAGATTAATTGTTTGATGATTATAACTATTGAAAACAATCAGTATTGTTATATGCATCTTCCAGTTAAGTAGCTTTCATTAATTGCAAATAACTAGTTCTCTCCTAGAGGGACTAAGACTTCTCTAATATAAAAGAGAAAATGTATTAGGATTCAAGAGTTTAGTTAGTTCATTTGATTAATCACTGTAAAAGAAATTTCTATCAATAAAAGTGTGGATTCAGATGGAAACTTTGTTGGAGTAGTTTACAACGTTGAACCAGATCAAAGGGAAGGAGAAAGAGCCACTCCTCCCCAATGAGAAGGGATAATTTACTATTTATTTCCTTTATGTGATTTTTCATTCATTTGAATTTCCAACATTTCATTATTTTGAGTAACTTTAATTTTGTGCTCGATTGTCTTTTGCTTTCATTTATTTCATTACTTAATTATAGTTATCATAGTATCCAATTAATTCCATTATTAAATAAATGCTGAGAACAATTCCTAATGTTACCTTTGTTACAAATAGCCATGGTCACGACCTTGGACTAACAATTATAAGATAATTAAAGTGTGAGTATCAACGATGCTCGTCACCTTGGTTCTAGTTTAGAATAATCTTGTGCAAGATTTTGAGTGGTAATTCCCTTGCAATATTCCACACAATCACATAACCTACCTTAATGGAATTATAAACCGAGGCTTTGATGTTTCAAAATGCATCTTTTTCTCCATATGTATCCACAAAATAAAATCCACATGAGATAATAACTCAAGAAATGTCGCCAAGTGATGTTTCGGTTGTGAATTGGAAAATGGAGTTCTACGGGTTCAACCAACTCTAAGAAGGAAATAAAGTGTCCTCATCAAGCATAAATACAAAAAAGGTATAAATGAAGGAATATAGAGGAAAGTAATTTGTCTCTTACTTCACCAGTGTCCGCCTCCTAGAAATAAACAACCCACATACTTGGGTAGATTCCAAGCTTCAACAAGTGATCCAAAGAATGTAGTAAACCCACAAAGTGCACTACTGAGACCCATGTAATACTAAGGTTTCCACAACCCAAGAAAAACTACAGCTCAAAGGAAATCTATAGAATATAGAAGTTCCACCATCTAAAGAGAATCCAAGGATTGTATAAACAAGAAAAGAGAATTCCACACCTCTATTTCAAAAATCCATAGCTGCTCCTTTCAACCTTCTAGAATAGATGAAGGAGACCAATGTGGACATCTTAATGTGGGAATATTTATCTATTCTTGGAAAGATATATCTTCTACAAGCCACCATGTCCAACCTCCCCATGCCACATGGATCACCCAAGGAGAAGAACAATCTTGTGCTCCTCAATGTACTTCAACAAAAGAATGAACAACTAGGTAAGAACATGAAGTTACCACATTTCTATGTATCTCGATCAAAGCTAAGCATCTAGTGCACGATTGCATGATTGAATAAGGGGAAAACATTTTAGTGATTCTAAAACAAATAATAAACCAACGTGGTCTTGAATATGATTCACTCTCTAAAGTATTAGTGCAATTAGATGGGATTGCATTGGGAACTATTGGAGCACTTAGAAGTTTGAATCTCACATTGCATGCCCCAACTTTTCAATTCCATATGATGTTTTTATCATAAATCTTCCCCCTTCTTTCCTTGGGACTCAAGGGATTTCACTACTAATATTTGAAAATACTTATCCATGGAATGGTATCACATGATTATCAGGACCATATATGGTACCAAGGAAACCAAAAGTTCATAAATGATTTCACATATCATATAGAACCTTATGTTCCCAACCCTATCAATGTAAATTACATGATTTTTTATCAAGAGGATAACCCAAGTGTCCAAGAAGAAAATATGCAAGTGGAGGTAATTCTATATTTTCTACTTGACAAATGGGGAAGCTGAATGCAATGGTTTTGATTCCTACAAATAAGTTGAAGAATATGGCATTGGAATCTATTGTTTACATGAAGGGTATCCACCTATTCCAAGTATTATTAAAGAAAATCCCTTTGGATAAGGGTATTTAGAAACTTTTATTTGATGGGTCAAGAAGTAGACAAGGAGTAGGAGGAGGTATAGTGCTTGTATCTCCCATTGGTAAGAGGTATTACTCATCTTTCATATTTTAGTTTGGTTGTTATAACAACTTGGCGCAGATTATGAATCCCTCATTCATGGCCTGCAATGGGCAAGAAAGAAAAATATCAAAAAATTATAGACCTTTAGGGATAGTGAGTTGATTGTGAAGCAATTCATAGGGCTAAATGTAGCTAAGAATGATATTCTAATAGATTAAAAACATAGAGTATGTGACCTTATGTAGGATTTTGAAGCATTCAATATCCATGCCATTCCAAGGATAGAAAATTAATATGTGGATAGGTTGGTTACAATAGGAGTAAGGTTTGATGTTATTGAAAATGTCAATAGATGTAAATTACAACCTGCATGGAAAGGTAGTCGTGAGGCCTATTGTACAGGTAATAACAAAAATTGGTAAGTATTTGAGAGAGATAAAAAAATTCAATTTCATCCAAGAAGACAAGTTTTCATTAAGAAATCAAGACAAATTAGAGAAACAATATGGAGACAAAATTGTCCAACTCAGATCAAACAAACTACCAAAAGGATTAATGAATTTGGAATCCATTTTCAATTCTAATGATGTGCTCAAAAAGAAAAGGAAAACACAATAGTCAAAGGTGAGGATTAGGAACCCAGAAAATTTGGTGAAGACAATATTCTTAGGATTGGAAAGGTATGAACTCTACAAGAAAAACATGCTTTTGTAGAGCTTTATCAAGAATTTATTGACGTATTTGCATGGAGATACAAAGACCTTAGAGGCTTTGATCCCGATCCAAACCTAACATGCCATTGAACTAGATCCTATAGAAAACAACATTAAGAAAATAAAATCCTTTCAATTTGTGAATGTATCCTCTCATGAAGAAATAATTGAAAATTTTGATTGAGAAAAACATCATTTTCCCCATCAAGCATTCATCATGGGTTTCACCTAGTTCCAGTGCATAAAAGAAATGGGAAACTCATATTATGTGTTGATTTCAAGGATCTAAATAAAACATATATGAAATATCACTATCTACTTCCTTCTATGGAATAATTCCTACAAATGGGTGAATGGTTAGAGAGACTTTATCTTTTGGATGGATACTCAAGGTACAATCATATCACAAGTAAATGAGGAGGACCAATTTTGAGATATCCTTTACCACTAAGTGGGAATTCCTATCAGAAAATGCCATTTGATTTGTCTAATGCAGAAGAAACTTTTAAAAGAGCCATGGATTTCAAATTCAAGGAACTGATCAACAACATTGTTCTTTTATATCTTGATGATATCACAATGTTCTATAAGAATTCAAACAATCTTCTCCATCTAAAGAATTTTTTTGAGAGATATAGATAGTTTAGAGTATCTCTTAATCCAAAAATGTGTATCTTCTTGGCTCATTAAGGTAAAATCCTAGGCCACATTTTCTCTAAAGAATTTCTCACAATTGATCTAAGAAGAGTACGTGTTATCTTGCATTAACATTACTCGGTCATGCAAGATAACATTACAAGGATTCTTTAGAAGAATTTTTCAGGAATTTTGTTCCAAATTTTTCAAACTTTGTCGAGCCATTGACATCAATGCTAAAAAATAACATGCTCTTCATGTGGACCATGAAATGGAAGAACAACTTTGAGGCCATTTAAAAGGAAATTACACAGGCCATAACTCTTATCAACCTTGATTTCACCAAGGATTTCACATTGTATTCCCTTGGAGGCACATACACAATATCCATCATGTTGGTGCAATTGAATAAAGAAGGTCAAGAGAAACTAATTACATTATTCATCCATGATCTTAAAGATTATGAATTAAGGTACTCATTTGTTGAGAAACATGCCTTAGATGTTATAAGGAGCTTGAAGAAATTCATACATTTAGTGTCCAACAATAAGATCCATCTTATGGTTTCACATGTCGGTGTGAAATATTTCCTTTTAAACATGGATCTGAATGAGAAAAGAGCTAGTTGGATAATCATAGTGATGGAATATGACATCAACATAAAATTAACTAAGATAGTCAAAGGAAAACATTTGTGTGATCGGATGGTTGCAAAACCATGAAATGAAGGGGATTATAATCTATTACTCCAACATGATCAAGAAGAACTTGCAGATGTGTCACATACCCATTATTGGACCCCTGACATAGTGCAATTTCTCCAAATCGGTCAATACCCTAAAATCTTGAACAAGACCAAGAGATGGTATTTCGAGACTTCAATCTATCCCTCTGTGCTTATTGATGGCATGTTGTTTAGAAAATACATTAATGAAGTACTTTTGAGGTGCATCAAGGAAGATCATCTTTGAGAAGGTCTTACATGAATTTCATGATGTCTGCGATTTGGAGGAAATTTTTATCCAAGAAAACAAAACTCAAAATAATGAAATACAACTATTATTGGTTGAGTCTTTTTAAGGAATTATGTGTATGGGTGAAAAATATAGGGAATGTTACCTTTTCATAGGAAAAAAGAGGCTAACAGCTCTTCCACTCCATTGCATCTTTGTAGATCAACTATTCATGCAATGGGGGTTGGATTTTATTGGAGTAATCAATCTGCATTCAATCTTGGGGTATAAGTGGGTTTTGAAAGCGAAAAATTACTTCACCAAATGGAAAAAGGTAGTTTCTTTAAAGGAAGCAAATGAGGCTAGCATCCTATACTTCTATGAAGGTATTACAAACATGTTTGGTGTTCCTTCCATAATAATATGTGATAATTCTCTGGCATTCCTTGGCATAAATATCTATGACTAGGATATCAAAAATGGGATATGCCTAAGAATATCTTCAAACTATTACCCCCAAAGAAATAAATAGGATGAATCAAAAAAAAATCTTGAGAATCATTAGAAGAAATTTGGAGGAGAATCAAAGATCTTGGCATACCAAACTAAAATCAGTCTTATGGGATGATAGAATTACCCCAAAATATCAATTGGAAGATCACCTTTAAAACTTTTCTATGGTAAGGAATCTAGGTTTTTAATATCTATTGAGTTTCCAACATTAGACCTCATAAAGAAGATAAATATGTTTGAGGTTGAGACCATGTAAATCAAACATGCAAATATCATGGAGCTATAAGAGGTAAGAAATCAAGAAATGCAAAAATGGAAAATGATAAAGATTACATTAAGAAGTACTTTGTGAGAAAGAAATGGATAGAAGATTTCAAGTAATGGATCTTGTCCTCAAAAGGATAGGGCCAAACTAGGAAGGCATTCAAAATTTTATACCACATGGAGCATCCCTTATGTTATATCGGGATGCAAGTCGGAAAAATATTTCAAGTTGTTGAAACAGGATAGAGAAGAGCTCATCATCCTAATAAATGGGATTTGCCTCAAACATTATTTTTGAAACAAGCGTTTTATCTTGAAACATATTAAATTAGTTCACTTTCCTCCAAGTTCTCTTCAACACATTGTCTTGATGGTAGTGTAGTTTTCATCTCCCTAAGTTATTTTCACATGTTTATGGTTTCCATGGATGGCGTTGATTCTCAAAGTTTTGGAGAGATCTCGGTTTCCATGGATGCATCGGATGTTAAATAAATCCAAGTTCGGAGAGATATAAGTTAAGGATAATATTTTTAAAGACATGTACATGGATCCATGACCAATGGATCATCAAGGCCACTAATCTTCTATCTATCGGGAAAATAACACCATTGAGTATCCAAAATGTTGTGCAAAATACCCCTCTAAGGATATTTTGACAACTTGTAATTAGTTTGGACTTAGGCAAAATTTTGGATGAGGAAATCCATGAAAAATTAGAGCTTAAATTTCCAAGGAATTTATGAACTTATTATTCAAGTGGATTTCATAATTACGTGAAATAAAGGAATTAGATCTCAAGGCTTATGTGGATCTTTGATGGAGTAATAGTTATTTGTGGGAAGGCAAGGTGAAAAAGGCAAAGAAGAAGAACTTGTGAAAAAAATTTAAGTCTGAAAACCAAAAACAACTATCCCAATGTTCGTGGGTTTTCCTAATGTAGTGTTCTATGGATTTATAAGTTGACAAAATGAAGGAAGTAGATCAAAGGAAAATCCTTCACATATTTTGGTGTGAGTGCAAAGGAGAAGTGTGAGGAAGTTGGAAGTCGATGGTGGTGCAAGTGAAAGAGGTCCGAATGTGGCTAGAGATTAGTGTCTTGCAAATTTCTAAATCTGCAAAGACACGTATAACGTTTAAAAGCCATGGAATGATGTAAAACCCATGGGATTAAGTTAAATATATGGTCTGAGGAAGAATACAAATGGACAAGGAAAAACTAGATTTTTGGTCATATCTTCCGGTTGTGAGCTCCAAATTTCATGGGAATGGTTGTAGTCATTCAACCTCTCCAAGGACCATATTTTACAATGAAGAAACATGGAGAAAGAAGTTTTTTAGGAAGAGGACCATACATATGTGGGACTGATAAAGGAAACATACATTTTTCTCATTCCAAAGCATTCAAATGCCTCACCTACCTGAATTAAAAGATTAAATAGTGACCATGCTCTCACTTGCAAATCTTGATGGCATATTACAGAGGAAGATGATGATCTGTCAGGGAGATTAATGATGAAAATATCTACAGGAGGAATATTTTCCTTCATCTATATAAAAGCAAAGTTTGAGTTTCCCTCTCATTTTCTCTCTGTCTCCTCCATTCTCATATTCTATAAATGTTAATGCAGAGGCACATTATAAAGGTTAATTTATGCTAAATTTGTATAAACTTCATTGGAGCGACGAATTTTCTTGCCTTCTGACCTCTACAACTTCAAATTTTGCAAGATATCCCTAATATTTTCTTTATAAAAGTGATGAATACTTTGAATGTAATACATCTATGGTCTATTTCCCTTCAAATACTTTGTATTTTTGTGGGTATTTTCCTGTTGTTTGCATTGAGTTTTATTCATTCACCTCTTTCGAGATATGTGTTTCCATTGAATCTTTGCATATGAAATCATTTTGTGTCTTTTTAGTCGATTTTAACGCTATCTTAGAGTTGGCACATCTCCATTCCTTCATTTTGTATCTTTTCCTTTTCTTCTCACCCCTAGATCTTATATGTTTTAGATTTAGCTTTAGGTTTAGTTAAAATTTGGGTAGTTTAGGTTATTTTGTGTTGAGATAGGAGAGAAGGAACCAACATTTTATGGAGTTTTTTCTTGTTGGTGCTTGAATTAATTTTTCCCCTCTTTGTTTGAGATTTTCCTTTGGTGTTTGTTTTGTTTTCTATTCTAGTGGGGGCACGCATTGATTTTCTATTTCTCCTGTGCATTGTTTTGTTTGTCCTCTTTTTGGTCAAGGATCGTGTTTGGGTATGTTCTATTTTTGAAGATTATTGTGGGAAACCAATCATGAATCAAGTCTAAAATCGAAGGATCACCTATGTAAAATGTTCCTTGGTCATGTCTCTATTTTCATTTTTGTTCCATCACCCGTTGGTACATGGAAGTTCCCAATTGAATGTGGTATGGTGGGTTTAACTTGCAAACTTATAAATTTCTATTGCATTCGCAAAATGCAAAGTTGGTCCCATGACCCGATGAATATTCTTCGAATATTCACAATCATAAAGCTGCACAATAAAAATTCAATTCACCTCCGAAGGTGTACACTTGTCACAAACTAAATGGATGTGGGGAATCGGTGCATAATTATATTTTTTTGCACTAAGGAGATAAAGTATAAAAGTGTAAAAAGGTTCTCGAGACCCACAAAGGACACATGGCTCTTTCTTATGCAAGGAGTGGGGAAGTGGGTTGTCGAGCACTTTGATACTTTTGGTTTTAAATTGAAAAGGGAACAAAATTACTAGAAAGGGCCCACAGTTCCACTATCACTTAGATGTGACCATGTGTCAAGCCCGTGTTGAAAGTCAAAAGTGGATAGGCGGGTCAAATGGCCAAAAGTGTATGTGTTTTAAAACATGGCAAAAATACAAAAAGTCTTTTCGAGCCTGCATTGAAAAATACTTTTCCACGTGGACAAATCAATTTTAAAATTGAGAAAGGTGGAATGAATGGCCATAATACAACACATTAATTTTTGCTGCCATCAATGCTTTCTACACAAATCAAGGACGTTTTAAAGTCTTCGAATTCCTTCATATTTTTATTATCGATTGCTGGAATTTGTTTCCATTATCAGTGATTTTCATTGAGAAATATTGCAAGTTTGACTATGGAGCTTGAATTGGGAACCAAAGGATCGAAAAGGCCATTAAATTGAGTTTGAACTACTCAAGAACTCGTGGGAGAATTGGTAAGAACTAAGAAACTCTTGTGTTTCTCTTTTATTGGCAAGACAATTTGAAGTAAAGTTAGGGTTTTTAAAGATGAATACCATGCCATCTTTGTTCTTGGTTGTATCAGGGGTCACGAGTGATTTAGAAAAAATTACAGAGACATAGACCTGATGAATGCTGATTTAAAGGATTTTCTTTAGAGATTGAATAGCCCTCATAAGAGTGAGTCTTTAAAATCAATTCAAGATAGCCACATCACTTTAGCTGGTGTTATTCCACCATCAGTTCATTGCCTAGAATTGGTATGGCATTGTGCTATGAACTATGACCCAAAAAAAAGGGAAGTGCTAGATGGGAGTGGTGATGCAGTGTTGACATTGACACCTGTGGCTATTAGAATAATGCTTAAATTACCTATAATCACAAATCTAATCACCATTGGTATCAGATTAGCCTTACAGGATTATGAAAAGAAGAAAAAATACTATGCTAAGATCATAAATACAAAATGGCTCCTCACGGAGAAAAAGGCAACAACTAGAATCCCTAAAAGGATAGTTAGGGCACAATTTGTTGAAGAAGTGAAGATATTATTGTGTTACTAAGTCAAATGGTGGGGTTGGAGACTACAAATGAATTCAAGGAATGGATGTGTACCTACATGTGGATAATTTTGGAAAGAAAGGGGAGCATCTATTGGGCTACTTTTATTGCAGAAGCACTCCATAGCCACATGGTTACTTTGGTGACACTTCAAAGCTGGAATTCTACATGATGACCTACCTAATTTACAATGTTGTAGGGCATAGACATTTCTTGGGCTTGTTACCACGTGCTGATTTTAAACAATGTCAAATGCACGATATTTTTCCTCAACTGCAGCTGGTCAATTGGAGTGGGAATGTGAGGTTGGTCAATGATGCTTTCTTTGCACCAATTATTTTCCTTTTCAAACTATAATGGGGGAAATATATGATTTTTGAGCAGGCCAAGAAAGTAATTTTGGAATATGGGTGTTATTTCATTCAATACAAGAAATTCACATACATAAGGGCTAGTGGTTTTGAAGGTAAACCATGTAAATTGCCTAGATATTTAGATGATAAATTAGCTTTATGTGAATTGGCAAGGCAGTTAACACCTATTCACAAATTGATTTTCAAAAGACATAAGACAAATATTAAGTTCCCCATTAGAATTGGAAGGTATTCATGCCCTTCAATCATAAAATTTAGACTGATTGAGGATGAAATGAAGAGATTTGATATGGAAAAGTTTGAGGCAAGATCCAATTATGATATCAGATGGGTATTCAATAATATTGCAAATACTTTTGAGCATGAGCCTCATTTTGAAGACTATTGGATGAATTTTAGGGATGAAGAAGGGTCCAGGTTAAGATATTTCTCTAGAATGACCCTTGCACAAATCATAGATTTCAAAATTATAGTTATCCTGGAGGGAATTGTGGATGATCCACATATAGTAAGTATTACCTTGATCAAAAGGTGGAAGGACAACCTATAGCCCCTCTAAAATGGAATGAAATAGAATCAGATGATTCTTATATACATATAACTGATGTGATGAGGAGGACTATAAATTGGTTGGCCCAAAATAATATTGATTTGTTAATCCAGAATACAAGAATCTTAAACAAATTTAGGAATTTAGGAAGCTTAAGTGATGATATTCTCCCCGAGAGAAGGTGCAGACAAAATTGATCCATTGGGAGGAAATGCTCCTCAATTGCCTTCAAAGAGGCCCACTTCTAAACTTATAGATGAGTGGACTTCAACCACTAGTGGGACCAGTACTTCTATGTTAGCTCTGAGACAAAATACTAAAGAAATGCTCCTAAAATCTATGGAGAATGATCCTATTACTTTTGCAACACCAATTCAAGAAAAAGGGAAAGGTTTAACATCTCATGTGGTTTATTCAGTATTTTTCCAAAACCACATAGTGTTGAAAAATTAATGAGTGGGGCTATAAAAAGCATTCATTCTCAATCTAGGCCACATAAAGAAGAGCGAAAGGTAGCACCTGACCTAAAAAAGTTTGAAAGGGCACACAAGAGACACAAGGTTTCTCATGAGCTAGTTTTGGTAAGAGTAGGTGCCCACACACCCAAAAAACACAAACATAGAGATGTGGTAATTGATCCTCCTGAACTTGAGAGGAATGATATTTTTAGACACAACATGTTGCACCGAGTACCACAAGTGGAACAATCAAAGCCTTTGTTCCCACCTTTTCCTTTGGAGGAAATAACAAGGAGAAGCACTCAGGATCAAGTAACCCAAGGAAATGTTGCAGCTAGTCCTAGTAGGCAGCCAATTTTTAAGTCCAGGTATGAAAACATCTGAGACCCTACTTACTGGGGATGTAAATATGCCTTCGGTTGAAACATTGTAGGAATCTGCAAGGGCTCAAGAAGATGTGATAGATGTTGACACTGGTGAATAATTTTATATATTAGATGCACTTGATTTATCTATGAGTGAAAAAAATTACGACACCAATAGGTGATATTCAAACAAATAAGGAATTGGAAAATATCACTCATGTATTAACCAGTGAAAAGAAGATCCAAACAACAGAAATTTCTTCTATAGGTTAGGTGGTTTCAGAATCAAACAAACTAGAGTTTCTTGGTGGAGAGGACATAAGTGTTGAAATATCAGTGGAAGAGGTTGTTTCCCATTATGTTAAAACTACTAAGGTTGATGATATTTGTCAAGTGGGAAAATATATCTTCGAAGAGAAAATAGAAGTTGCACAAGATGTAATTTCTAGAGAGAAAATCATTGCTGATATAGATATACAGTCTCTAGATGGGAACATGGAGTTGACATTAGGATAAAAATCCACCATGACATTACCTGATGTATCATCAGAACATGAGGATAATAGGATGCCAACCCAACAATTTTTGGGGAAGGAAGAACCTGCAAGCTAGTCATTGGTGCAAGAAAATGTTGGGGGAGAAATTGAGTCTAATGTGGCATCAATTGGAGAGATAAGGAAGGAATATCCCTCAACCACTGATATAAATCAAAAGAAGAATGATCAATCCCAGGTTCTAGACCAAGGAGAAGGAAAATTGAAATAATTTTCAGCACAGGGTGAGAGTAGCAAAGTGGTTATTGAAATAAATGGTGAAGAGCAAGAAAAATCATAGGTTATGATGAACAAGGGGTGTTCAAGCAATTGGTGGTTGCCCCGAGAAACCCCAACATGAATTACAAGAAGCAAAGGCTGGAACAGTCTAGCAAAGGGATGGATTGGTGAATTAATTTCAAATGAGGAGAATTATGTCCTCCATGTTCAACCTAATTAACGTACTACATTGTATTTTCCAAAGGTGGTAAGAGGAATCCAAATAATATGTGACAATAGGAATCCCTTTTGAGGAAAAACCAGAGAATATGTGACAACTAATGATTATAATGTTTAGATCATTCCTTTAGGGAAGCCCTCAAGAGACCAACTAAAATAAGGAGTATCTGAGGCAGTGAATGACCTTTTGCAAAAGGTGGATGAAGATAGGGTAACAAAAAATCAATTAAAGGAACAAGTCAAAGCCTTGAGTTCTAGTTTGTAGCAGTTGATTGGGAAACCTAGTCATACTCAAGCAAGTGCCTCTATAGATACCCCGAGGGAATGGAAAATATTGACAAAGTTGTCAAGAAGGTCCAAGTTGTAGATACATGGATTGAAAAATTAACAAAAAGGGAAAATAAGCAATTAAAGAAGCTAGATCAAAGTATGAAGAGCTCAAGAATAGGCTCAATGAGATAGACAAGATATTCTACTTTGAGGGAATTTTTCCCAAATTGGACCGCATAACATGACTCAGTGATGAATTGGTTGAATAGGAAAAAATTGTGCCAGTGGAATTCAAAGGAAGTCAGCATGCCATGGAAGAGTTATCAAAAATTAGAGTGGAAACCTTGAATGGGATCAAGGAAAAGATTGAAGTCAAAATAAATTGGGTTGATGACACTCTTGATGCCATTGATTTGAAATTAGAAGATATGGTGTCTGATAAATTCAAAAAGAGTTACAGTGATTTGAAGATTGATTTTTGCTTAACTCTTTTGAGAAGAATATTCAGAAGGATGATTTCTCTTATGAAATCATTAAGACAATGAGAAAAGTTGAGAATAGAATTACAAAATTAAAGGCCAAGCCATTAGAGTACAAACAGAAGATGGGTCATTGCATAGATGCAATAGCTAGACAGACACTAATCTTCCAACACCACACTGGGCTAGATGAGGATGAGATAAATGAGTTGTTCCAAAGGTATGATGCATATGTGGCAAGGTTTCTAGAGGAATAGGATGTAGAAACGGAAGTTGAGGAGGAAAAGAATGCAGATATAAAAGATGATGAACAAGCTTAGGCATGTTGTTCCTTAAGTTATATTTTATTTTCATACTTCTTCTCTAAACTGATGCTTTAATTGATATTTTCTGTTACATTGAAGATAATTGTTACTCTGAACTTTATTGTTTCCTTATATCAATTGTAAAATGGAAGAATGCAAGTAGTTTCATATGACTTAGATAAAAATTTACATACATTTATACAAGCATATAAACTATTGATATATTTGTGCTTTCGTATTTTGAAAAAGGAACAAAATGGGGTTCTATAGGGGCCCCTTCCCATGATAAAGAAAGAGATATACATGTCAAAAGTAAGGACAATAAAAGAAAGGAAATATTAGACATTTTTCAGTCCCTCTTCAAAATTTCCTCCCAGTAGGGGAAGCTTTTTCAATAGCTTATTCTTTCTCAGCATGAATTCGCTTGAGCCCTGTGTTGTCTGAAAAAATATGACTGAACTGCTAAGTCCCAATACATTCCCATGTCCATCAATGATTCCAGAGTCATTCTAGGATGACTCATGATCTGTTCGAGCTTGATTTTATTCTACTGTGATGATACCTAGTCTAGAAGATCCAAACCACCTGTGAAAAATGACGTTTTCCCTTTCCCCTTGTGAACGCGTTGACTTAATAGGAGTAGTTTGAGAGGGGACATCCGGGGTAATCGGAAGGGAAATTACTGCATGTTGTTGACAGAGTAGATTGTGAGGTCTTGAGATTGACCCAATTTCCCAATTCCTTGTAAGGGGTGGATTTTCTCTCGAGAGAAGGAATGGGTTGAGGTACCAAAACTAATGCTCATACTAAGGAGCACAATGCATTAAATGGGTGGATGAATGAATTGTAAATCTTCCCATGTTGTTCTGAGAAAAGGAAATTTCTAATCTTGAATGATGAGAAAATAATGATTGATCTTATTCTCCATCCGAGATAATTATTGGAAGTTGAGGATGTGGTTCACCTTTTCTCTTACCCAAAGATTATTGGCACTTGAACCTGGTTGTGAGGAAACAATCTCTACTTGTTTTTCTCCAGAGAGTTGATCCTCTGCTCTAACTCATCCACTTTGTGAGAAATGGTAAGCACGGTGTCAATGGAGGATTTTTCATATAACACATATGATTCCTTGGGAATCTCCTTCGATACAAATCCTTCATCACATAAAAATGGACATTGAAAATCGGTTTTCCTAGATACTTGGGGTCTTCTCTTGACCCAATATTTCTTTAAATCTTCAGGAGATTTCAGATGTTCCAGTGAAGAGATGAAAGTACATAAATTGAAAGGCTACAAATACATGATTAATCCTAATCATCCTTATAAGAAGTGCTAATCAGACTTGCCAATATGTCAAAGGTCCTCTAGTATTACCTACACACTCTATGTCAAATAGGGCCCTAACGAAGGCTTCATCAGGACCACTCAAGTCGAAGATTTGATTTAAATATTTTGAGGAAATTTCTTTCAAACTGTGTGCTACAAGTACCTTCACCATTTTTCTGATAAAATTATTTATATTCAGAATAAGAAGGGAAATACATGATGGTGATGAAGTAGAACCAAGTTTTATAGTGAAAGGGGTGCATATGGTTCTGATTAAGAGAAATATTTCCCATGAGATGAGGAAAGATTTTCTCAGTTCACACAAGAAGGATTTAAGAGTTGGAAGGGATTAGGAATAAGTAGAGCTGGTGAATCAATATGATTTGATAGGAACCATGTGTGGAAATTAAGCCAATAAGACATGAAATAGAGTGTGTAGCACCCAAGATGGATTCTTGAAAGGTAGATGAGGATATATGTCATATCAGAATCATCTGGAAGTTCTTAGAGGTCATCTGAAGTGATTATCTAATCAATATGTGGAAATAATGATTAAAATAATCTTCTAGAAATGATGACCTGATATCCTAGTCAAGCACAAATGGAACCAATTGAAAAGACTCGCACTTTGTACACCTAGCAGTTTAAAGTAAAATTTTTTAAGGAATGGCATGTTCTAGAACAAGTATTGTAAAGGGGAATATTCCTTGGAATATTTTTGCTTTTGGAGGAAAAATTTGAAGGTTAGCAAGGGCATTGAGTGATATAAAGGCAAAGAGATAATCACGTTGAAAAAAAGGGGGGTTAAAATTTTCTGAGAATTGTTCAAAGAAAAGAAAGAGCTGAGTAAAAACCATTTCTCCAAGAGTTTTTCTGAGAAACTTGTTAATTCCTTTGTGTTTTTTCAAATTTAATCATGTCAAGATGGTTGCAAGTGTTCAACCATTGACAAGCTTTGAGACTATTAATAAAACTTTCCCTTGCTGATAAATTTGATGAACCTTGAATTAATTATGTTAATCATGAGCATTGTGGTGTCTTCTTTCATTTTGATGATGTTTCAAGTAGTTATTCATGTTCCTATTGTAATCTTATGAATTCCTCTTGTAATCTTATGTTAGAAAATATTTCTCATTTCATATTTCTTGTGATATGAAAATAGCTCCATCTTAATTATACGAGATCATTTGTTATTATATGAGTGTATCTTAGACATGATGGAGGAAAAATGATTTTCAATCGAATGGAAGAACAATGGAATTGAAAGCTCAAAGGAAAAAACAGTAAAAGAACTTGCTCAACAGAAACAAAGCTTGCATAGAGGAAAGATAGCAGAGTGTCTTGGCATGCTCATAAATGAATAGAAAAGGGGTACATATAGGGTGTTGAGTAACCCTAGTGCATGACACACATGAAACCCTAAACCTAACCCATGTGAGATGACCCTCCAACATGAGAGGAGGACACATAGGATAACTCACACTAACACCCCCCTTCATCGAAGCTGGGGTAGCGGCTATGATGAGTCAGATGGAAGAGGAAGACACTCCTAAACAACTAAGAAAGATGTGTCAATGGGGCCCGAAACTAAAGGCCTGATAAGGTGCCCATATACAAACACAATCTTCCTAGAAGAAGAAGAAGAAAAGAAGGACTACATAGCCCTAAGAAGATGGGAAGCTACAGAAGACCTCACCCCAAGAAGAGACCGTAAGTGAAGAAACTTCATCTCAGTGAAAGGCTTGGTGAATAAGTCTGCAATCTGATCAGCTGTCTGAATGTACTGAATGTCGATGATACCATCATGAATAAGCTCCCATATGAAGTGCATATGGATCTCAATGTGCTTCATCCACTGATGCTGAACTGGATTTCTACAAATAGAGATTGTGCTCGTGTTATCATAGTAGATAATGGTAGGCCACCGAAAGTGGATGCCAAACTCTGTCAGAATACCCTATAGCCAAATAGCTTATGTGGCAGTGTTAACTGCTCCTCTGTATTCTGCCTCTATAGATGATATCACAATTGCATTCTACTTCTTGCTAGACCAACTAATAGGACCTGAACCAAGAGAGAAACTATAGCCAGAAGTAGATTTCCGATGATCTAAGTCACCGGCCCAATCAGAATCTATGAATCCAATCAAGTCAATATCAACCCCTCCATGATAGTGTATGCCATCAAGCATAAGTGCCACGAACATAATGAAGGATCCATTTAGCTACTTTCCAATGTAGCTCATGTGGCTCCTGCATGAATCTAGACATGATCCCAACAACATATGATAAATCC
Source organism: Taxus wallichiana var. yunnanensis (assembly GCA_018340775.1). Classification (NCBI taxonomy): domain Eukaryota; kingdom Viridiplantae; phylum Streptophyta; class Pinopsida; order Cupressales; family Taxaceae; genus Taxus; species Taxus wallichiana. The sequence goes on along the minus strand of CM031243.1, from coordinate 24,068,386 downwards.
GGTCGAGTGTGAGTCAAGTAGATCAAGCTCCCAACTAACTGTCAGTAAAGAGTACCATCAACCAAGGGAGTAGAGCAATCTGAAACCAACTTAACCTCGAAAAGAAAAGGAGTAGGAGAAGACTTGCAATCGAGACATCTAAAACCGAGCTAGCAAATCAAGAGCATACTTAGGTTGTGAAATCAAGATTCTCGAGTCAGATTGTGAAATCTGGATCCCAAGGAAGTAATGAAGCAGACCTAAGTCAGTCATGGAAAACTTGTTGGCTAAGGTGATCTTCACATAATCAATAATAGAGGAAGAGCTGCCTGTGATCAACAAGTCATCAACATATAGAACAAGAATGAGTATGGAGTCATCTTGCCATAGAATATAAACATTTGGATCAGAGTGACACCTAGTAAACCCTGATGTAAGTAAGAAGGAGTCCATCTTGGCATACCAAGCCCGAGGGGCTTGTTTAAGGCCATAAAGAGACTTCTTTAACTTACAAATGAGGGAGGAATCTTGGACATAACCCGGAGGTTGTTCCATATAGATCTCTTCCTCTAGGTCACCATGAAGGAAGGCACTCTTAATGTCCATTTGATGGACTTTCCATCTATTTTGCTGCGGCAATGGCTAGGGTCAGTCAAATAGAAGTCATCTTCGTAACCGGAGAAAAGGTTTCTATATAATCAACCCCAGCTATCTGGGAGAAACCCTTAGCTACTAATCATGCTTTAAAATTTTTGACATCTCCATCTACTCCATACTTTGTTTGGAACACCCACTTACACCGAATGATTTTTCTTCCTTTCGGAAGAGTGGTGAGATCCCAAGTATCGTTCTTCATGAGAGAGGAATACTCCTCATCCATGGCAGAATCCCACTCAGGAATACCAAAAGCCTCCGGAAAGACTGTGGATTAGAAGTAGAGGTGAAGAAAGAGTGGGGTCCAATGAAATCTGAGTGAGTACGTCTCATATGAAGTATCTCCAACTAAATCTCCAAGCACTTTGCAAAGTTTTCCTGGCCCAAAGGGGACTAGGAGGATCAAGCTCAGAGTCGGAAGATTCTTCACTTGAGTGAGAAGGGACATAGTCCTCATCATCACTACTGTCAGAATCAGAAGACTCAAAGGTCTGATGGTCGGGAGGATCGGAAGAGGAGCACGCTCAACAATATCATCATTTGATGAGTCAGAATCTGAATCAGTGAGCTGAAGAACCTCAATAGGTGGAGAAGTAGAAGTCAAAGAAGACTCATCAAACTTAACACTTCTCTCAATATATAGCTCATGAGAAGTAGGATTCATCAATCGATATCCCTTCATGCCATTAGGATACCCTACAAAGATACAAGGTTTGGATTGTGGTTCCAAGGCCTTGCATTTCTTCTTGGGAATCCGAGCCATAGCCTTGGATCTAAAGACTCGAAAGTGCTCAACATCAGGCTTGCATCCAAACCAGGCTTCAAAGGGTGTCATCCCTCTTACTGCCTTGTGTGGAACATGGTTCTGAATGTAATTTGCACAATTCACTGCTTCGGCCCAATACTACGGAGGAAGAGACTTTGAGTGAATCATACAAGTGGCCATCTCCTTAAGAGTATGGTTCTTTCTTTCTGTGACTCCATTCTACGAAGGGCTATAAGCAACTGTATGTTGCAAAGAGATCCCTTTAGAAGTACAGAAATCCATGAACCTATTGTTTACATATTCACCTCCATTGTCAGTTCGAAGAACCTTGATAGACCGTTCCACCTATTTCTCAGCAAGAGCCTTAAAGTCCTAAAAATGTTCAAAGACTTCAGACTTAAGCTTAAGAAAATATACCCAAGTATATCGCGAATAGTCATCAATGAAGGTTAGCACATAAAGAGCTCTAGTAAACGAAGGAGAAGGAAATGGACCAGAAACATCGTTGTGAACAAGATCCAAGGGACGAGTGGCTCTCAGGATTTTCCTTTGTCAAAGTTCTTTTCAGGATGCTTTCCAAGGGTACAACCCTCACAAAGACCCTTAGAAAACTTGACGTGAGGCAACCCATTGACCATTTCATTTTGACTCAATTGTTCAAGGTAGCGATAATTTAGATGTCCAAAATGCTCATGCCATAGCTTACTAACCTCATTTGCATGAGTGAGCAAGGCAGTGGGCATAGAATCAGAAGTAAAGTGGGAGAAGGTGTACAACCATGAATGGTGATCTGCCTTTCCCTCAGCCATTGTAGTGTCATTGTTAAGCTCACGAATAATCACCGAGTTAGGACCAAATTCCACTCGCATTCCTTCACCAAGGTGAGTAATTTGGTAAACTGATAGGAGATTGGTAGAGAGATTAGGAACACTCAACACTTGGTTAAATGTTCCCCCATCCATCTCTACCGATCCACTACCGGAAACCGACACTGTCGTGTCATTACCCATCGTGATTTGGGACATTCCACAAGGTTCGATGTTGGAAAACTCAACATGTGAAGAACCCATGTGGTGTGAGGCACCGGAATCTATAATCCATGTCGATGAAGGAGAAACTTTGGCTACAAGGGCCTTTCCTTTCTTCTTATCATTTTTAGCACCTTTTGCAGTAGAAGACTCAGCCTTTGAGCACTTTGTTTTATGGATTCAGGAACACTTATTTTATTTTTCTCAAGTAAATGAGATAAGTGATCAATCTATTTCTTAAAATAGTGTTGCTCATCGTGACCAATCTTCTTGCAATAGGAACACAAATACTTGCTTTTCTGTGCCTTAGGCTCAGAAGTCGAAGTGTTTGTGTCATTTTTAGGTTTGATCTTGGTTTCTTTCTTAGGTTGATCCTTTGTTTCTTTCTTCTTTTTAGTCTTCTTTCCTTTGCTAGTACTTGCTACAAGGGCATGTGACTTGGACTTGAGAGACCCCATTTGAATGAGTTTGTCCTGTTCTCGAATGAGTTGGGATGAAAAATAGTCAAAGGAGGGCATCGTCCAAGTATCACCCAAAGCAACTTTTGTAGCGTAGAAAGTTGACACGAAGACAAAATATTCGGGACCTAGCTTAGAGAGAATCGACAAGATCAATTGAGAATCTTTCTTTTCTACTTGACATCCTTTTAACAATAATCTAATGTGGACAAATTTTGAGAAGAAGGCTTGTAGGTTTTCAAAGTCACTAGGATTTAACCCTAGTAGTTCATTTTCCAACTCATGCACTCTCATGTCATCTAGTTGTCCAAACATCACATCCAAGCATTTTCCACGCAGATGTAGGTGTTTCAGACCTCAATGTGGAAGAGCAAGTCAGGAGAAATGGACATGCAAAGAAGACCTAAAGCTTCATCACTACGGTTTAACCACTTAGATTTTTCAGGTTCATTGTCTGGTTCAGTCTCAGTTCCCATGGTGATGTGGAATAACCCTTTACCCCTTAGTTTCATTATTATTTTTGATCTCCATTTGAAAAAGTTGAATGGCGTAAGCAAAGGAATTGAAAGTGCATCCATAGTGAGAGAGAGAGAGAAAGAAATGCAGAAAAGAAACACAACCACCCAGGACAATAACAACCCCCCTGCTTTTGGCACTTTATAGTTAGTGCGTTGATTACAATCGGGTGCGTGACTATGTTTGAAAACTAGTTTGTCACTCACCTTGCAATTAGCGTAATAACGCGCAAGAGAGGAGACCACAATAAGTTTCGTGTAGCGCAACAAAAAGGACACCGTAAACAAGCACAAGCAAAAAATAGAAAGGAGGTGAAAGCCAACCCTGGTGGTGAGAAAAATGTCTCACGTCACACGAAAGAATCCTTTTTCATAAAACTGTGGCGGATGCGCTCACAAGTCCACAAAAAAAGGAATAGAACAAAGCTCAAAAAAATGAGCTGAATTAAGCAATACAAAGACACCCCCCAGAATGCGGCACTTTATAAAATTAGTGCATTTACAAAGATAATGATCCCATCATCTAGAGTGTGAAAAAACATGCAACTTTGACTAAAGAAGTGCTCAAAACCGAGCAACGAGTCAAAAGTTATAGCAAAAACCAATTCCCGCAATTGATGAGAAAAAGCCAATAAGCCTGCAAACGGATTAAAAAAGTGCCCTAAACGCATGCAAAAGGTGTCGTATGTATGCCCATTGGAAATGGCATGGAATTTGAGATAGGGTTTGTTTGTATTGCGAGGGGGGATTAGCCACCTGCCAATCCTAGACCTCACCCTTCGTCTTCGGCACTCGACGGAAGGTTAAAAATACAACAAGCCAAAGACCAAATTTTATAATGCCAAAGAAAATAGTGTTTAAATAATGTGAAATTAATAAAAGATAGATTTAATTAAATTAAATCTAATTAATTTTACAAGAAATAATTAAGATCGAAAAAAGATAAAAAAGGAATTAGAATTTTAGTTAAGATCTTTTAAATATCTATGAAACTTCTAATTAAAACAAATTGCTAAAATGGTTTTAGAAACTTGTTATAAATTAAAACACGGTAAATTAGAAATTTTAAAAACTTACCAAAAAAGTTTGATTTGTTTTTACCAAACAAAAAAAACTTAGCATGAAAAAAAAAGGTAAGAAATTGAAAACTTACCAAAAAAGAAAAAAGCAGAGGATTTTTTTTTAAGAAAAAGAAAGAATGTCAAAAAGGAGAAAAAAGTTGCACGAAAAATAATGGAGTGTACGGTTTTGTGTTTTATGTTTCCCACACACCAAAAACAAGGGAACATGCCATGTTGAGGATAAAGAAACAGCAAGGAAATGTTTCATGGCCATGTTGAAGGTGAAAAGCAGCAAAAAAAGTAGGCCGCAAAATGAGAAATACAGCTGCATGCAAAAAAAAAGCTATTATTTGCAGTGATGAGAAAAATGGGCACCAAGGGGAGGAGTCTAGAAGTACATGATGAGAGTTAACATCCTATACATAAGATTTTACAACAACCCCTTTAAAACCAAAAAAATGTGATGTTTAAAAAAGCCCTTGTGAATGAAAAAAAAAAAGTATGTTTGCGCCAGTGAATGAAAGGGACGGGTTGTCTTGTATTATGAACAGTTTGAACAGTTTAAACAGTCCAAAAATGGTCAGAGGGACAACAGTTCGTTGATGAGAAACCACGACTGAAGAACACAAAGATCCTGCAACCACAGACAACATGCATAGACAAATATCCTGCAAAAACCAGAGATCTTAAAAAATTTCACTTCCATTTTAATAAATGAAAGGAATCTCTATTTTGGATTTTGATACATCCAACTAAAAAAGTAGTTAAAAAACCTGATTTCTCAAGGTATTTTGAAAAACCTGCACATGCACAAGAAAAAAACAAAAAAACTTTCCGAGAAAGCTTGTTAGAGATATTAGCAAGATAATTTCCAGAAAATAGTGATCAAAAGACTTGCATGCAGAGTAAAATAATGAAACCAAGTAAGAGTAATAGCAACAAAAAACAAATCGAGTGCACGTTTACCCGATCTCAACTCTGATACCATGAAAAGAGTTTGTGAGAATCGAATCAGAAACGAGGCACCATGAAGTAGTTGCACTCCAATGGAATCGTGAAAGCTCCAGCGATAGCAAGGAAAAAAATGATCAGTAATGGAAGAACTTGCTCAACAAAAACAAAGCTTGCATAGAGGAAAGACAATGAGTGAAGTGTCTTGGCATGCTCATAAATGAATAGAAAAGGGGTACATATAGGGTGCTGAGTAACCCTAGTGCATGACACACATGAAACCCTAAACCTAACCCTAAACCTAACCCATGTGAGATGACCCTCCAACATGAGAGGAGGACAAAAGTGATAAATCCTACAATAATTACCCTTGCTTGCATTGTTTGTCCATAAATGCAAAGGAGATTTGCTGAATTTACCCATCCTTTACTTAAAATATGTAGGAGAAATCAGGTTTTGTGTGTTGTCTTTAGTAACCAGAACCTTGTTTAGAAGATATCTTCACTTTCTAAAGTGACAACTCGTGAGAGTTAGATTGTGTTGCATTGACCATGCTTCCTCAAGGTTTTTTTAAATATCATAGAAGGACAGTCAAATACTATTGATCCATTCATATCCTTCACAAATACAGAGTTACAAAAGGGGTCCTCTCACCCTGGTTGAAGGCACAACCTAAAGTAGTGAGGGTAGGTCAAACCCTCAACATGGTGATGCCTAATTTTTCCAAGTTCGAGTGACAAAGAGTCATTCAAATCCATCCCTAGCTACAAAATGACTTGAACTTATGTATCTATCTCTAAGCATCTCTCTCAACCTATTGATGTTGCTTGATTGTCAAAGGGAGAATCAATTTGGGTACCAACATGTCTCATGGAGAAAATTCCCACACTTTGGAGGCAATCCCATGTTAGTTGAAGTACCTTATATTCCATGATAAATCCAAGGTTGCTACTTTCAATCTCTAACAATTTCCATTCCCATTTAGAAAAAATAAAAAAGATCCATGATATTGGCTTCCCAAAAGTATCTTCTTACAAAGGAAGGAATAACATGGAAACACCCTAAAGGAATCCTTATGAGATGTGTTAATGAAGAACAATTTGTAAAAATTATTACTAAGTTTCATCATGGATTATAAGGAGATCATTATGTGGGTGATAAAACATATCATAAGATTATCGAGTTGGTTATTGGTGGCCCCAATTATTTGCTATTTTACCAAAGTATTATGAAAATTTGACCCTTGTCAACAAATTTCTAGAAGAATTAAATACTTATGTTCTCTCCCTTTGGTACCGAGATATTACGGTGGCCCCTTTTCAAAAATGTGGGATGCATTTTATTGGGGAAATAAATGATCAATCTAGATACAAGAAAAAAAGGATAATAATTGCAACTCGATTACTTCACCAAGTAGATTGAAACCATTCCAACCAAAAATGTAACCCACACGGTAGTAATGGACTTCTTGAAAAATATACTATCATAATATTTGGTGTGCCTAAGAATATTATGGATGATGATACTATGTGTTTCAGAGCTATCTCTTAATATCAAATGTGTGAATAGTTTGACATTAACTTAACTTATTCATTTAATTATTATCCCCAAGGAAATGTTCGAGTTAAGTCTAGAAATTATAATTTGATTACAATAGTTATAAGGACTCTCGAGCTTAATAATAAGAAGTGGGAGGAGAAGCCAATGTTTTCTATTTGGGTATCTAGGATTAGTCCTAAAACAATAGGTAAGAGCCCATTAGAATTGGTTTATGGAATGCATGTTACTGTGCTTATCAATTTAGAGATACCCACTTTCTAGCTACTGCAAGAGGTAAAATTTGACGAGATTGACCGTTTTAAGATAGAATTAATCAAATTAATAAATTGGATGAATTTAGACAAAAATATTATGAGAAATATATGAAATTTAAAATCAAAATGAAAAGAGTACTTGAAAAAAAAACTTATGATATATAATTTGAATTAAATGACTTGGTAATGTTCGGGATAACAAATATGAAGAAAAAGGTAAACATGGGAAATTTAACCCATTTTTGATAGGGAATTATGTTATTGACATCTCAATTAGGAAAACACATTCTTTCTAAGGGATCCGAATGGGGAAATTATGGACTTTCTTTTAAATAGTAGGCATTTGAAACATTTTTCCAACTAAGTAAAGGCCTTATAGTTCCTTTATATAGTATAAATAAGTGTGTGTTTTCATTTTCTATTTGTGTACATATATATTATTGTTTTGGGTATTTTTCACCTTATTTATGTGGTTTCTCATAAAACATTGGTGCATGGAAATTTTCCTTTCATCTATGTACTCAGAGGTCTGCTCAGATTGCAACATTTTACTTAGATTGGTCTTGACAAAGATCATTTCTCAGTTGGGTTTGATTTTCAGTTGAATAGACCATAATTGTTGAATATCTTGGACCTATTTATGGATAAGGCATTAGTATTATTATTCCATGATTTTTTTGGGATCTCTAAACTACACATAGGGGGTTATTGTCCCATAAATAAAGCCAATGTTGGCATGCCCAAAATTGTTCACTTTAAGTTTAGTTGCTTTATAGATCAATCTTGTAGTTCAAGGTCTTGAAATGATAGATTATAATCTCATTTTAAGGTCTTGAAATGATAGATTATAATCTCATTTTAAATCTCTAAGTGATCTAAAATTGTCTTAGAAATATTACGCATGCTAAATCTATGTCCCTACAAGACACTTCAAAAAAATTATCCAATTTTGAATTGATTTGGGCCTTAAGATGAGTAATCAATGGTTAATTTTTGAATTCCTTCGCTAAGGAGACTATCAAATTTAATGTAGTAGGCTAGCCTATAGGAATAATTGAATAACTCACCGATAGGAAAAAAATTCACGCATAGAAAACATTAAGCATTGAGTAAGGATTTGGAGAGGAGGATGTCGATGAAGACCACGTGGAGGAGATCGGTGACATAAAGAATTAAAAATTGAGGCAACAAGGAGGAGGAACCAATGATGGACACATATCATCAATCAATGTGGTTAGTTCATGGAGGGTTGAAACCTTAGGATTTCATGGAGGATGGAGGATATGATGGAAGCCATGTGTCTACCATCGATAGCCTGAATATATAGGAAACCAAAGCTAAGGTTTAAAGAGGTCGGGTAGAGTAGTGACCCCGATTGCTACTACGTGGTGAAGATCGGTGAAATCCGAGCGATGGGGTATAAATGAAAATAATGTATGCATTATGTTATGGTTGGTCACAGGGTTGGTTAGATAGGTTAAAATTGATGGCCATATAACAAATGAAAATTGGCTCGAGGACATCAAACTCAGGACTCCATCCAAATGACAAGGGACTCAATTTTTTTCTCATAACTTGATATTTATAACTCCAAAAAACCTGCAACTAGTGTCATTAGAAAGGTATTAGAGAAAGCTTTGCATTGGTATAATTTTTGAGGTAAATGATTGATACATTATGGATATTTTCTTGAAAAAGTTCTTGGCAAATTTTGCTTATTTTTTCAAATCTAATAGTGCTAGAATTCCCCCTCCGATAATTTTTGGTGGTTATGATTTCTTCTAGAATATTCCTATAAGTTGTTTATCCTTTAATAGACCCCAAGAAAACACATTACAGATTTAATAAATATATAGATAAAAAGAGATATGCTATCATGATGATCTAAAGATGGAGTTTTGATCTCGATAAAAATGGAAACATCTCGATAAGTCATTCTTCTTATTTTAAGAATGCACATATGTTCCCCCTCACGGGTTTCCACTGGTGTTTCCCGACAAGTCTTTTAATGCTAAAATTGACTTATTTCAAGGTAACACTTGTGTTTCTTCTTGGTTGGTATGACATGATCCAATAATAATCATATCTTCGTTCTCATTAGTGGATGATTTTTTTCACCTAATGTTGAAAAATGACTTCTTTATAGCCCATGATTTCTTTTAAAAGAATATTCTAAGTACCTTTTCTATGAACCTTAGTAAAATAAAATTATATAAAATGGATATTTTGACTACTGAGAAAACTTGGTTGTCCTAATTATAGCATCTCATTTTCCATTTTTATGAGTAATTGAATAATGATAATATTTCTAGGTTCAAAGAGAAAATATCGTAGAGAGTGGTGAGCAAGTGTTGTGGTTTTTATCATAAGTAGTTGACTATGTAGATTATTTTCGGTAATGAAGCATTTGTTTTTTTGTAAACATGTATACTTGCTGATTTACAAAATCCTTGAAAGTACTCATTTATCTATATCTTCTATAATTGTACCACTATTAACATTTCATATTGTAATATTTCATTTCGATGAGTAGTGAGTGATACATGTAAGATCATATTATTACTTATTTGAATTTATGGTGGAATGTGCACTAATTATGTAGATTATTGTCTTCTTTGGTTATCATTATTTCACTTGATTAAAAGACTAGTGACTCCTTGACCAATGGAATCATAGTTCATTTGATCACTTTATTTTATTAATATTTCTAGTCACCTCCGCATTTTACTTAAATATCACTTTGAATATGAAAACTCCTAATATTTTAGCCATTATAAATTTGGATTCATGTCTATGATATTTCCTTGAACATTCTTCTAGCCTTGAGAGAAATTGGATTATATATTATGGAAATATTTGATATTATCATCTGTTTGAGTGCAAACATTTCCAATTATTAGGTAGCTTTATGAATATATTTCTAGTGATAGAAAATTAGTTAGGAATTCATAGTGGTTGGGCTACTCAGTTGGGTCTAATGCATTATATGTGCCTAATATTTGTTAGTTTCTAACATTTAGGTTTCTTCAGGGTCTCTCCCTTAAGTTTATTAGAGCCTAAAGAGTAGAAGGTTAAACACCATCCAATTTTTTGACCTTAATTTTTTCATTCTAGGTGAAGAAGCAAATCAATACAACAACCCATCCCATTATCTTCACTTATTTCTACTTTGTTACAAATTTGGTAGCCAATAATTCCCATCAAACTAACCTCTTACAATAACATGAGTATCTAAAAATAATGCACCAACTGCCAAAAATATTCCAAGAAACAATGGTAAAAACCCCACCCATAAAATAAAAATATGAGATATATACTAGGGGCCATGACCACAAAAAATTCACCCACAAAATCTTTAGCCTATCCAAAATTTAAAAATTCCCATGAAATATACAAACCAAAACTAGGGGAAAAGATCTCATACATAGAAAGGAGAAGATATTTTCATGAATACCACACTTTGTCCAAAGTAGGTATTCATGAAAAAAACAAGTGACAATCAAACTACATTGCAACATGAAACCAAACACCGATAACCCAAAACACCCTCTAAATGCGTAACATTAACCATATGAACTATGTAGTGCCCACCTATTTTCTTATTCTCAGTTTGAGTTATATCGACTCATTGTATCTTGATTATCTATATGGACAGGGATATTACTACTATGTTATATTGTTTTGATGTGACATTTCTTCATGATATGGTTATTTTCTAGCACTAGGATGCTAAATCTTGTTGACATGTTGTTGATAGGGCACACAATTCCACATTTAATTGATAATTTATTTGTGTTGAGATGATATCATGATTTTATTTGATCACGATCTTGTATTATTATTGGATTCATACTTGATGCATGGTCGTAAACCTTCTTACTATGTTGGTGATTCATTTATATGATATACTACTTAGCTAGCATGATTATGTATGGATGATTGTTATGATGCATATTGATATTATCATATTTTTATTATTGTATTTGGCAGGTATGAGGTTTTCCTTGAGTGTGTAAGTGACAAGTATTTTGTCATGGGAGAACGGAGGATTTGGGAAGCATATTCTCACTAGCATGAAATGCCTTAAGGGCAAAAAAATTTACTCTCTTTATTGATTACGAAACTTTATTCATCTTTCTTATACCTTTCATATGTTTGGATTTTCTTAACTATGTAATTTCATGGTCCTTCTATCTCTATGAAATGTACTCATCTTGTTATAAGTTCTATGGTTTAAATTTTAACTCTCACTCTTGTTTAATGTTTACCTAGTGTTTAATGTTCCCTCTCTTTGGATTTTGGAATTTTTAGTGGCTTGGGATGTTTTGCATGGGTTTAAGAGGGATTAGGTGAACCTAATTACACCTCTTAGATACCAATTTTTTTCCAAACTCGGATTTGGGGGAAACGTGTCATTTAGGAAGGGTAAACGGTAGGAAAATTTCCTCATTTGTTTTGAAAAGAGACCCTAGCTCCCATCCCTATGGTTGGATGGGCTCTTTTAAAAGTAAATGAATCCCATTGGCTCAAATTACCTCTTCCCACACACTTCGAATTTATAAAATGTTGAAATTGGAGAATGTGTTGGAATTTGGAAATCCTAATGAGTGTTTTGAGATTAATTTTATTTTCCTTTTTAATTTGGATAAATTTTGGAGAGTTGGCATTGGTTGTGGTTTTTGGGGGTGACACTTTTCACCCTCCCATTGGTTTATTTGGGTGGTTCATTTCCCTTCATAATCCCTCATGTCCATGGTTATATGGATCTTTTGCTTGGAATTATTTTGGGAGAGCATTGTTTTGGGGAAAATATTGGAAAGAATTTGGTGAATTGGTGATCAACTTGGATTGGAATTTGGGGCTTGAATTTGCAAGGTAGGATCTTACACTCTTTACTTTATTTTGGCTATGTGTTTTGAATTTGTTGTATGGGAAATATTGATGGAAAAATGGAAAATTGAATGTTTAATTTTGGTTCATTTTACTCCATCCACCCTTGAGGGGTGTGGATTTTACTCAAACAATAATTTGGATCGGAAGTGTCCAAATCATACCACCGATTATCAGGATGAAGGTGGGGAATGAGTTACCCTTATGGGCTCTCTAGCACGAAGAACTAAATGAGGTTTATTTGTAATGGGAATCTTTTGATTTGAATTGCTAAACCTAGGTTCCGTATTTTTGTATGTATGGGGAACCACACGATAGTTAGTCATTTTTGGCGTTGTTTTAAGAACAAATGTCTAGATCTAGATAGTGTGATGGAAATCCTTCAAAGGGAAGGAAATGACATGTCAATTTTGGTAGCATAAGGAAAACCAGCTAGACATTTCATAAGTATTGATATGCGTGCGTGATTTTTTGAAGAAGGTATAAGGAAAATAGACATCATGATGATGCAATCTCGATGAGATCAAGAGGGATTGTCCTAGAAAATAATTTTTTTGAATGAATAATCACAAGGAACAATCATGCAAGTGTGAAACACAAATCCAATCAACAAGGAAATACACCATATGAAAATGCATGTGCAAAGTGATAGTTTGATGCAAAGGTGATCAACACAATGTCAATATTTACGTCAAGCTCGAAATGAACAAGGCGTAAATATTAACAAAGGGTAGATGCGACTCCCAATCAAAGGATACCACAAAAATTTCAACAACCAACAAGACCTAAATGTTAAAGGGTGAGGTTTACAAATGTAAGCCATGTAACCACACCAATTGGACACGTCTATCAAGCTTTGCGGAGAAGTGAGATATTAGTGTCAAAGTGGTATCGAAATGACACAAAAAAGTAAGAAAAAAATTTCAAGATTTGGGACAATGTTTGAAATCAAACTAAGTCAAAGTATACTAAGGATGTGTTAAAACATGGGCAGCGTAATGCCAAAATGCAGACTCTTAGATCATATTTACAAGAAACATGACATAAGTATCTTAATTATGTCAAGATATTGCCAACGAGGTAATATGTCAAAGGGAGATAAAATGATGAATCAGTCCTAACTATGATAGAAATCCTAACGTGGGTATAAAAATCATAAAGGCTACCAATGATATAAATATGTCTCCACACACTTTAGACGTTTAACTAACCTAGCCACAAACATGGATGGGCGTAAAAATGAAAAAAAGTGGCAGAAACAATCAATTGGTAACACAAAGGTAGTCACCCTTGTTTTGATCAACAAAGTGTCAAAATAATGTGAAGGAAGTAGATAAAAATGGGGATGAAAATGTTGGCTTCACTTTTGCATAGTTTCACCTCGCCTTAAGGCAAGTGAAAAACTAAGCTAGAGTAATGTGTCACATGTTTCACGATGAAAAGATGGCTCACAACTCAACACTATTTTAGAATGGTTAAAGTGGGATCCTGGACAAACTATATTTTCTTAAGTGGTTCTCTCATCCTAGGTGTTACAAAGTTGTCCACGAGAAGGGCGATTGACCAGAATAGTCCCTTGCCTATCTTAGGAGTATCTCGACTTTTCCCCCTTTAAGAACAGTGGTTAGTAAATGCATCCATTGTGTACTTTTAATAGGGTTGTGATAGGGACAACTTGTAACGCTATCTCACAAATGAATCACTAGTCAAGTAGGTAGTGCGGAGAACTTCCTGTTTCATCCACAAGGTTCCCTCTTGCGCGGACTACTTTGGGGTTCTTGGAACCAACCCCATTATTGTAGCTTAAGGTGTTATGCCAAAGGGGTTATGTTCTAGTTGAGCGGAGAGGGACGCACCCTTTTTCAAAACATGTAATACTGTGTTTTGAATATGTTGTTATTTTTATCTTGTTTAATTAGGTTTGGTTTTCTTGAACACCTTTTGGAAACTTGTATAACAACTGTATTAGTAGTTTTGACTTCGTTTTGATTCCTCCTTTCTTTGACAAGTGTGGTGTTTTGGTCCTGTATGATGATTTTTGTAGTTTTCCCTCAAAAGAGTAAACACCATTTTTGATTCTCCAGATCGTCCAAGGATGCAAGAGAAGAGCATACGTGATGTTTCCAAAATCTGAAAATATATCAAATGGAAACACACTTTAATTCAAACACAAAAAAATAACCAATTCCAATTCAAATATTCCTAACAACCTCAAAGCATTAAAAAGGACCTAAGAATCATTTTTGATTCCCAAGATCACCCCAAGGGACACGAGGGAAGAGCATACATGATCTTATTCCTATAAGTAAACATGTAAATTTTATCTAATCAAGTAAAAGCATGTAAAAACATCCTACAAAAATGAGTATGTGATTAGATAAAACCTGCAAGAATGTTAGCACCTCAACACATTACTTTTACAAAAACAAAAAGACACTTGTGCCCCTGTTTTGGCATCCATGCACAGGTTAGGGTGGATATGTTACTCTGTGTTTTTCCAATTTACAGTGCAAATGCACCACCCGAGAGGTGTGTCCACCACAAAAACGACATGTGTGCCACTTTGTGTGTTTCTAGATTTTCATGTATATGTGCCACCCAAGATTTGTGTGCACCACCAGAAGAATGTATACGCTACCTTCAATAAAAATAAGCTTAAATTTTCATAGAATACTTGCACTACCAAAAAATTGTATGCACCACTAGAAAATCGTGTGTGCTATCGGAAAAGTGTGTGCACCACCGCTTTGTAAAATAGCCTCGGATTCCGACAGAACGCTTGCGCCACCAAAAATGTGTCTACACCACTAAAATAGTGTGTGTGCTTGGGTTATGGTGTACATGCTGATCTGACACATTTTGAATTGTAGTGAAGGTACAATACAAAATAACGTCTACGCCTAGGTTAGTGCGTTTATGCGTTGGTTATGGTATGTGCGCTGGGATTAGTGCATATGCGTCAGGGTCAATAAATAGAGAATCAAGTTCTGATAGTGCACCTATGCCACCCGAGAGGTGCCTGTACCACCAAAAACGTACCTGTGCTCCTAGTAGTGTGCCTGTGCCACTCTTGCAACCAAAATATGGCAAAAACACAAGAAAGCTCACAATACTTCAATTTTTGGCAAGTTAGTTTAAAAATGGAAACAACCCATTAAAATTATGGCTATGAACAAGAACTTACACATATAAAATTAGCAAAAATTCCAAGAAAATGGACATTAATTACTACATGTGCATATCAAAAGTTAGCCAAAACAATGAAATTTAAACTAAAATGCCAAGGGACTAGGTCCCACCGGGTGTGCCAAATGTGTGCATGTATACTTTGCTTAAGCTAAATTAAATGAAATAAGAACTACCACCTAAATAGTTCTATAACCTAGCTAAGACAAAGCCTAAGCACCATCAAGATAAAGAGCTAAACAAGATCTATACTAAACATCATAACTTTGAAACATAAGATCAAAACTAGCATGCTATTCAAAATCTCTACTCTCCTAGATTACCAACAAAAATGAATGGACCTATGTAGCTCCAATGGCAATAAAAATTGCTTGTTTGATCCTTAAAGAATGCAAGAATAGGAGGCTTAGCTCTTCCAAAATGGTGAATTCTCAAGGAAACAAAAGAAATCTTTTAGTCTATTTTGCTATATGCTTTGCTTTTGTCTTCTCAAGAAGTTTAGGTGTAGGTATAAAGGTAGAAGGAGGGCTCCTTATATAGCCCAATGGATAAAGGAAAAAATTCATTCCTTTGCATGTGGGATAAAGGTAAAACAAGATTAGGAATGGATAAGGTTTCTTTATAAAAGGTAACCTTACTTTAGAAGGGTTTAATTTATACTTAGCAAGTCATGGGAGTTGGGGGTGTTTTAATTAATCAAAGGTGATTAACTAATAGGTAGATGTAAGCTTATAGAAGCTAATTAGAGGAATATTAGTACGATTTAGGCTATTAGAAGGGAATTAAATCAATTAAATATTGATTTATTGGTTAAATGAAGGGGAAATCTAATTAATTAGTCCAGATAGAAGGGGTGATTAATTAACGTAAGGTAGTTAATTGGGGTGTTTTTTGGATAGGTGACTTAACTAATTAGCATATTGTAATTAATTAATGTCAGTAAGAGAATATGAGCACTTTTTGACGATATGTTGCCAATTTGCGAGAAGGGAGATAATTAGCACAATTTTAGTATTTAAATTGCTTGGGCATAATTATGGGTGTCTACAATTTAAACCAATACTTATACTACAAATAAGCTCTTAGAAATTATTTTTGTAAGAGATTCTTTAGAATGGTATAATTAACTCCCTTCACACTCTTTTGTTGATATTGAAACTTTAGTTTTAGCTCTAGTAATAGAGTTTTCAACAACACGGTCTCCTGAAAATACATTTTAAAAATTCATGAAATTGAAACAATCCCCATACAAATCACCTCATTATTTCAGCAAGTGATAGAAGACTTTATCTAATCAAGCAAACCACCATCTTAATAATAAAAAATATTTTTCAACTCTATTTAAAGGCTCTTGATGATAATCTCTAATTTCTAAGGTTTGATTCTCTCCCATCAGATTGGAAGAGTCTCTCAAGTAGGCAAAATGGTACGAATACCTTATGAGAGAATTAAAACAAACATCTACACCTTTAAGGACCCTTAAATTAACATGTAATTCCATCAACCCTAAAGCCCTTTCTAAAATAAAATTTATCACATATTCCTCTTCAAACAACGATAATCAAGGTGTTATTTATCATAACCCACATCGCCCACCCTTGTCACATGATGAACTATATAGGTTCTTCCCATACTTTATATTTACCCTCATACAAAACATATGTTTCCTTCAATCCTAACCTCTTCTATTGGTGGCATACCACTATCATCCATTCCCACAAGGATTACAGGGAACTTAAGAAAGTTGTCTGAATTTATTCCTTAGATCCCATTTTGACACTAATTCCATAACCCAAACTACCAATCTTCATCATATGTTGAGTTATTATAGGTTCTTCCCACCCCTTATATTTTTCCTCTTACCAAATAACCATTAGCTTCCTTAAATCCCGACATCTTTTGTTGGTGGAATGTCATTATTGACCATTCCCATGAGGATTGTATAAATATTAAGAAGGATGCTTTATACATCTTCCTTGGACCCAATTTTAAAACTAATTACATTATCTATGAATGTTTTTAGAAACATCAATCCCTTATGCAAGCCCATATAAACCTCCAATATATGACCAACCATAACATAGAACCGATGATCAAATTCATAGGTACTTTTACACATCCAAATTTTTGTGTCCTGCATTCTTAGAATGGTTTAAATCCCCAATGATGATTAATTATCAATTCCAATGATGTTCAATTCCAATTTATCAATTGTATCATGTTTTAGTAGCTTATTTAACTTTTCTTATCCATTTTCTAGCTTTTCCCACTTTCCTTAGTCATTTTGTATAATTTTCCTTAGCTTTTCAGCCTTAAGTTACGTAACCACATCGGCAAGTTAGGAAATGACCCTAGTTGTTGTGTAACCTTTGGTCTACCTTGAGCACCGGTTATGCAACCATTGCGGTGGTTACGTAACCATCAGTCTGCATAGATTGGTGATTTCACGCACATTTAACCGAGACTTTCGAACATGTTTTGGACACGTGTTTTCTTTTTCCAAGTCACATTTTTCACATGTTTATTAATTAAATTAACTATTCTTGTGCTCATTAGATATGTATAGACTTCTTCTTCCCTACTTACTAGTATTAGTAAGTTAATTTCCCCCTCCCATTAGTGATGTGGCACTTATTGGATACCAAGTGGGATAGACCAATTTCTACCAATTTTATATAAAAATCAAGCTTTTTCCCGAAGTGTGGGTTGGAGTATTTTAATTTTGAGTCACATTGTTATGTCTGCAGAATCCTATCAAGAGGTACACAAGTAAACACAGGGAATTTTCCTTGTTATTCTCTTGTTTTCATTGCTACCAAACTACCTGCAAATAAGCTAGCTCTAGCACTCCTTCATTTCTTCTACACATTTCCAACATAGTTCCTTGGACACATTTGGATATTTCATTGGAAAAGGAGATGAGGGGATCAAAAAGAATAACTAGTGTTGGAATTATCTCTGCATTACATTTCTAGGTTGGATGTGTTATTGAATTATTTTGAAGATTTATTTGTTTTATTTAAAATATCAAATTGTAATCTGTTTAAACATTTGTGTTCAAGAAGTAGAATTCATTAATGTTTCATCACCAACATGGCCATCTTTAGGGTGATTGAGGAGTTCATTGAGAAACATGTCAAAAGTGTCTCCAACCTTAGTGGTGTTCAGCAACACTTTGGGGTAACGATAAGGAAAGAAAAAGGACCATTGAGCAAAGCTGGATAATACTGACGTTGCCCACATGACAGCTTTGGGTATGTTCCACTCCTGGAAGAATATCAAGACCAGCATTGACAAAGCTGCCAAAAATTAGTTGTAGATGCTTTAGTTGTTCTTGTATGTTTTTATGCTTTTTTTTACGGTCTATCTCTTTGCTTTTTGCAAAGTATTTTTCTTTATTTTGTCTCGTTTGGGTAGTTGTTTTTGGCTACTTTGAGCTTCATTGTCACATTTGGATTCCGATCCTTTCTCTCTCGGTTCTCATTCCTATTCGGATCCTAGGCCATCTTTTGTACTCAAGGGTATAGTCCCTTTCAAAAAACTATTTGCCAATAATAAAAAAAAACTTCCAATGAGTATCTATTCTCATCTCATGCCATTGGAATTTTCTGGGAAGGATTCATAGCAAGTTTTTGTGCAAATAGTATTTCATTTATTTTTAATCAAAACACATATGGTTTTATTTTGTTCATCTAGTTAGATTATGCCTGCATACAGGAAAGGATTCTATTGACAAATTCCTCCCTGCCTATCCCTATGGATTTGAAAGGGATGTGGGTTTGAAGAAGTTTTTGTTTTTATATATTGCATTGAGTTTCATTTCAAAAATCTTCTGTAGATCCTATTGTTTTACCAAGGAAGCTTCAGGGGAATAATTTCTTCTAAGAAGCTTTGTCAGTCTTCCCATGATTCTAAGGTAGAACCATAGGAAGTAACATCCACAATTACAAATTAGGAAAATCTTAATTTTTATTAGATTAGATTAAATCCATTCTGCAACAGGAAAATAGCCACATCCGACTATTTCACTTTTTAGTTTAATTTATTTTAGATTAGAAGAAGTTTCATTTAATTAGAAGTAGTTATATTTTTCGTGTAGGTTTCTTTTACTTAAATGCACAAAACCCACAAACATAGATTAAGTAGATGTTAGATTTATTTATTTAGATTTCTTTAATTCGTGTCATTGTAAGAAAGTAGATTAAATTGTTCATTTCTTTTGGTCAATTAATTGAGAATGAATCTAGTTAGTTAAGAGATAAAAGAACATTTATCTTTTAATTAAGTTAGATTTACTTCTCGTAATTCGTTAAAATGAACTTTTCAACATATTTTAACTTTACAAATAAAACAAATCATTAAACCATAGGGTACTTATGCTACTGTACATATCCTCTAATTTCCTCATCGAAATCTCATCTTGTAGGAATTCACAATACTCGTTCTTAGTCCCTAATTCTCCTATAGCGTACTTTTAGCATTTCTCACAACCTTACACATTCTTATCTGTCCGACATGACCTTGGGAGGTCGAGTGCATCTAGAATCACGTGTTGATTCTTAGGTGTACAAAATTGGTGACCACTGTCGTGAAGGAATAGTTCTATATATTTTCCATTTATTTCATTTATATAACCATGTCTTTCTATTTCTTCCCCTATTTTGGTGGTTATTTTATTGTAGACACCAAAATTGGGTCATACTTCCATTAAAACCCCGTTAATTAAATTAACCATATCCTACCCATTCATATCCCCTAGTGCACATGTTAATTGAATTAATTATCTTAATTAAATTAATTAATATCCTTACTTAACCACCTCACACTAGCCAACTCACTCAAATGAACCACTTAAACCTCATTAATGACCTAATACCAAGTCTAAGCCAATCATAACCAACTATGAATTAGCATAAACCTAAAATTAACTTCTATTAAAAACCTGAAAGGACTCCTACTTATCTTTTTGTGATCCATCACTTAAGACTTGGAAGAAGGTTGGAGATCACACCAAAAATAAAAATAATCTAGTTATTTTTGGCCAATCTAGATATTCCCACCTTAACCGATGTCAGTTATATCTCAATTGACACCAGTCACCTAACTATCACCGGTTAGGTTAAATAGATTTCTAAAAACCTTTTCCTAGGTTGGTCTTTCGATTCAGGATATCATACAAACAAAGACTTTGAGCACTCGAAGTTATGAAGCACTCAAGAAAAGGAAAACAAACAAGAGCACTACCAACAACCATTTTGGCATCCATCATCCTATTCACAATCACAATTTCACAATAGAGAGACATGAAGGTTCAAAATCCCATGACACGAATACAACAAATCTTCTATTTAGATGTCATCCATCACTTTCCTCATCATAAAAATTCTCCAAATCTACTTTTCAATAAGTACCTAACACCTCTTCATTTATCTCTGGTTTTCTTTCAGTAAGATTTATTATTCATCTTAGTAATTTATCCTTCTCCATGGGGATACACCTCCTTCCTCCAACAAACTTATCAACCTACCATACCTTCCCTTTCATCTATTTTTACCCTCTTCTAATCATCCCCGAGTCCTCAAGACCATTTTACGACATCACCCTCACCATTTCTAACCTCTGTGCAATCACAAGGAGTCTGAAAACCAATTTTAATAATTTTACGATAATTTCCCTTACTAATGCCGGTTAGCTAACCAACGTTTGTCATTCTACTTAACCGACATTGGTCATACAACCGAAATTGGTTACTATTTTTGGAAATATAGCTCAGACCAACGAGCTAAATACCCACTTCCCAATAGCCCATAACCATTCTTAATATTTACGGACCTTACCTAAAGCCTGTGCACTGTAACCGTAACTCAACACTAACCAATCACGACTCGTTTTACCCCAATCAAATTTTTCATGACCTTTTTTGTATGAGATACCTAAATCATTTCAATTCCAATAGGATCATTATTTCATGTATATTTTAAATAACATTAATACTATTATATAAAAAGTGGATTGATAGCCTGTTCAGGAAGCATCACGCTTCCCGAATCTAGCTTCCACTAGGCAGTCCACTCATTGTTTTATTTAACTCTATCGGGTGGTATTATTTTGGATTTACACGGGTAGTTCCTCTTACCCAAAAGGGATCTCTAGAAATCAATTTGAATCGGGAAATCAACGTGCACATGATCTTTAACCAACATTACAAACAAGTATTCCTCCTTGGCCTACTACCCTTATCTGTTTCATTAATTTGCTAAGAACCCAGTGAAACAATTTGGCATGCCCATTAGGACCCATTCGGGGTCCTTGCATTTGTTCATTCTTATGTAACCATCAGACGTTTGTTTCTTTTCAAACAGAAGTTAACATTAAATTCTCTCCCCGGGAATCTTCTCTTCTTCTACTTGTCTTAGTGACATTGGTATTCGGAACTAAATTGATACCTTCTTTCTTTTCTTACATTTTCATTAGTGGAAGTCATATCCTTTCTGTTCACTCTTTTTTACATCAAATATTCTGTTCAATTTGGGTTATAAAATAATTGCATTTCATACTTCTCTGTTTGCATTTTTAGCTCACATTAAAACTGAGGGAAACCTATACGTTGGAAGTCATGCCTAGTTGATGGTTGACATAATTGAATCATAGAGCACATTCTCTTCTCTCTTTTCCAAACTGCACAAAAATAAAATCACACATCTTCTTAAACAACACCTTACCTGGAAGAATTTGTCAATGATCACATGATCAGAGGATTGATAGTGGGTGCCCAAATGGTTTCTCTTTCCAGTCATTATCTCAGAGAAAGGGCCGCCCCACCAAAACATAACCTAAAACAATGCTTTGGCATATTTCCTCTTCATAGGATACCCTCTTTCCAACCAAAAATTTGTTCTATTCACAAGTCAATCTTAAATAACATAAGCTAAAACATAAAATTCACTCATAGGATTTCGTGTTTTTCTTAGCTTTTTCTTGAGTTGTGTTTTGAGTTGTGAGGTCACGTTCTCCATTTTATTTCTTCCTTTCACACCCCACAATTATAGTTGGTGTATTCTAAATTTTTCTAGGTGTGTTAGGGTCCATTACTATCATACTTAGGTTTATGGGTTGATAGTTTATCTAATCTAAGTCACAAAAATAAAATTCTTCCATCTTTTCAAATTTCATAGTGGCCAAGTGTGTCGGTCCAAAGAACCGTTATTGGTCTTCATCCGAACATCATTGATTCACCTAATCTGTTGTTGGTTTCCATATTTTTTGGTCATTTTACCAAAAACAACACTCACCACATTTTTTATTTCTGAAGTCTTCAGACACATCATCATACCTTTGTACCTTTAAAATCGACTGTAAAATCAAATTTTTACTTCATTATCATCAGATTATTGCCTTATTTACAAAAAAATTGATTTCCCATAGTAACTTTGTATTGGTCAACCTATCTCGGAATCGAGTTACCCTCTCACTTTGTCATTGGTTACTCTAACCATTGTCGGCCTTATGTTTTAATTTTTAAGTAAAACAACGACCAGTTTCACCTCCCAGAATCTATTTTTCTTCATTTCTTATATTTTTGTGTCATTTATAGAGAAAAAATTACCAATACTAAGCCAAATCACATGGTTTTGAATCATAGTCAAGATAATGCCCTTGTATTCCACGCAAGCCTTCAACCACTCCACCTAGCCCATCACCACCTTCCATCTTATCACCTATGGATCCTACTCATCCCATTATCATCAATATTGGTGATGAGGAGTTCACAAGACTCCTTGATCACAACCTCGACTGCCTTACAACATTATCTCTCCCATTCCTCTACTCGTGATTCATCGGGACGGTTGGCATATGACATGCCAATGTTCATTGCTCCGCCCTTGCCCCAAATTCTCATCAGCTACAACTAGCTCAGCATTACCTTCTTCCACCTTACCGCCCATAGTATCCCAACTTGACCCCACATCATCAATATCTATGACACCTACGGTGTCATTCACACTTTTGGCATTAGTTTCTCTCATTGTGTCAACCATTCCTTCACTAGTAGCCACCCATGGTGTCAACAACCCATACCCCATTCCAAAACATCATCCTCTCCATCCCATATTATTTACCTCCAATCACTACAAGGATCACTACATCTACCCCACCTACTTACACATATCACCAACAACCCCCAATATCATCTATGCCTATTAGAGATATTTTCCACCTATATATATTCCCTCATGCATTTCTCATATTTAGCACCACCATATCTTTGGGATGTCATCCACATCATACATTCATCATCAACCTCCTTATACTACAAGGGGTGCTCAATCATCACAACCTACCAATGACCTTATTAAAATGATGATGGAAAATATGTAAACATTGGAAGCATCAGTTTCTAGCTCTCGTAACTCCTTAACTTATGATGAAATATGCAATGATCCCATTCATTTGTCTATTCCCATTCGACCATACCCTGTGCATTGGTAAATTCCCAAATTCAACTGGTTCAACAGTAAAGAATACCCACAAAAACACTTGCGTTCTTTCAAACACAGGTGCTATCTAATCACCCATGATGATGCTTTACTCCTACGTACATTTCCAATGTCCTGTACATGACCTCGTGTTAGATTGGTATAGTGGTTTACCAATACATTCAATTTACTCATTTAAATAAGTTGCTCAAGCCTTCCTAGACCATTTTTGATCAATATCATAAAGAAGGTCACCATGACCGACTTGTACTCAACATGGCGATGAATCTATCACATGTTTTGTCACTCATTGGCAAAGCTTCATCAACCGACTAACATTCCAGTTGTCTTAAACCGAGCTTATAGATTTGTTCACTAGAGCTTGTGTCAGGAACATATCACCAAATCTTCAAGTACAAACCTTCCATACCTTTGACGAATAATTTACCATGGTGCAAAAACTAGAAATTTGTGTCATTGAAGAGAAGAAAATTTAATTGCAAAACAAAAACACCACCTTTAAATCAAATGATACCTCCTCCTCTTCAAAACCCCAAAACAATTATTCAAAATCTAAAGGATTTTCCAACGTGGTAGTTTTAAAGGCTGGCCCATCTCACCCCTCTAATCAATCAAAACCTTATTCCAACCTTTCTCACATTCAAACTTTCCATTTCATGTGAGAGAAACAAAAGTACACTCCAATCGGGGAGCCTTATTCTTCAATATTATAAAAACATCTTAAGGCCAGAGCCATTTCTCTTCCACCCATAAAACCACATACTAGTTTTGACCCCGCTCATCCTATGCCTGCATGGTACAAGGAACATGACTATTGTAACTATCATCATGTAAAAGGCCATAGCGATCATAATTGTATCATCTTCAAAAACATCGTTCAGGAAATGTTAGCCAATGGATATATTGTCTTGGACAACCCCAATACACTGGCCAATCATAATTTTCATATCTTTAAGAAGTTTTTTCCTAACCATACCCCATCATCAAACCAAGCCGGTGAACCTTCAACTAATGACAGTAATGTCCACGAGGTCAAGGTTGTGTTTGACATCATACCAACTCTTCTGTAATTTCCTCCTATCCCCTCTATCAAGGAGATCCTAGCACGAGCTCCTCTATGCACAGAGGAGCCTAATTCATCTACTCCCTCACCCACAGAGGATTCCCCTTCATCTCCCCCTTCACCCACGAAGGATTCCACAATTTTTGTTGATGTAGTTTCACCACCCACCTCGCAACCTAATGAACAACCTACAATATTAACTCTCCTACCCATGGGAGAGTCATCCTCGCTTTCCTCTCCATCGAAAGAGGAAACTACCTCATCCCAAATGTTATCTCCCCTACCCATAGGGGATCCTTTAGATGCACCACTTCTGTTGGGGAAAATTCCCCATTAGCATTCCAGATTGCATTTATCTACTCTCATCTCTCTTACCCACAGAGTCTAAAGCCAACCAGTTCCTTGTCTCATAGACATATTTTACAAGGATTTCTACTAATCCAACATCATCTTCTCTTACAATAGTGTCATTTTCATGCCTAGCCAACCACTTGGATTACGTTGATAATTCCATGCTTTGGGGACGCCTTCGGCTACCCTTTTCAACCCAAATGCAAATGTCACCTGTGGATACTGCCACAATATATCCAAAGGTATTTCAAGAAACCCAATCAACCATGACCATGCCTATTGAAATAACCTCTTCTTCATCACCCTCACCTACATCCAAACCTTTACCAACAACTAAACTTGTTCCTATGCCTAAGAACATACCTGCACCTACACCTCCCCCCACATCTAGACCCATTACAACATTGGGTTTCATGTTGACATTAAGTCTAGTTTATACTCCTATCAAATTGGATTTATCCACATCTTCCCAAACCCATGCAAAAATCATTCCTACACCTAAAAGGAATACCCAACCTTTTAGGCTGCATACACCAGTTTCACCCACTATGCCTTTGTCACCTTCACCCCTTTCGTCTATCCTAGGGCCTCACCCGTCAACCTTGGCCAAACAACCACCTATCCAAGGAAAATCAAAAGCACAACAGCCCACCTCTTCATCACAATCCTTTATTACACCTAACCTACTAGCACAACATACACCTTTACCATTACCCACATATTTCTTACTTCCACTACCCCCACCACTTACAATAACCACATTAGTACCTATGAGATTTCCTTCTCTTCAACCCATACCTTCCACTTTACCTTTGCCAAAAACCTTCACCGCACCTCCTTTATCAAATTGGCTAACTTTTCCTCTTCTACCATATATTTTTCCTTCCACATCATGTACTCCTTCCTCAAATTTACCTAGGAAGGTGAAACCAAATTTGAAAAACCCACTACCCACCATAGAGGTAGTTAATCCTACAACACCTTATATCACCATTTTATCTACTATGCCTTTACCCAAGAAGGTACAACCCAAGCCTAGAATAGTACCACCTACCAAACCAGTGTTGAAACCTATCCCACCTCACATTCCACCTCCTATAATACCTCACACATCACAATCACCCCCATTTCAATCAAGACCCACACTCACTTCACATTGTGATCCATTGGCAGGGTCTTATGCCAACATTCTAGCTAACCTTTTAGAGACCTCCATCATCACATTGTCACCCCTTAGACCTTATAACCCACTCAAACCTAAACCAAAAGATTTTGATGATAATAAAATTTTCACCTACCATCATGTGCCGGGACATGATGTAGAACATTTTAAGGCTATAAAAACCATTCTTCTCTAACTTTGTCCTTAGAAGAAACTTTAATGACAATGATCTTCTAGACGAGGACCCAGTTCCACCTCCACCTATCACCAAAAATCCTCACCCAATACCTATTTTCGACCTGTATCACCACCTCCAAACCCCTTTTATCCACCTCTAAAATTCGATAATGATATGGTTCATATAAGAGAGCTAGCCAAAACCCCACTAAAATGCCAGTGCACCCTACTCATTTCGTAAGGTTTTTACCCCGCATTAGGTTTTTTCCATCATTTCGTTATACTTTTCTTGACACAACTTCTTAGTCGACCTCTCTTCCTCAGATTAACATGATCCAAGTTTCCACTGCACTCGTAAATACAAAGGAAAGGATAAAGCAACCATCATATCCACTAATCATGTGCCCAATATACCATCCACACCCACACCGAACATCACCATTCAAGGGCCCACATATCCTATTTCTGATGGGGTCACCCATCGTACAATGATAAACATAATTGCAACAATCCCCTCTAAAAATGTGTTTGTACCACCTCATCCAAACTTATGAATCCCATCGACACGCCCTCATGGAGGTTCTGTAATCCATGGAGATTTTACCTAATAACCCGACACCTATGGCCTTCATTATCAACCCTTACCATATGGATTCTCTCATAATTTCATCTCCTTCCTCTACACCTTCCACTACTCACCAAGTAGATGCCCTCGTTTCTCTAACAACAAGATTATAACTCTCCAATCGGATGGTCGTGATCCCAACTTTTTCATCTCCATTTATATTTTTAATATACGCATTCGACGTGTTATGATTGATGGTGGTGTTAACATCAACATCATCTCCTCCCACGCATATAATCAAATGTGCATCCCTTCAAATTACATGCATAATAACCTAGTTATATTGCATTCATTTAATAATGCCATCACTTCCACTCTCGGGATCATCATCCTCCATTTTTTTGTGGGCCCCGTACCATTCTCGGGAATTTTTATATGTCTTAGAGGGGATTTATACTACAACTTGTTTCTTGGCTGACCTTGGATCCACGTCATGAGTTGTGTTCCTTCAACCTTACATTGATGTTTAAATTTTAAACATGAAGGACATAACTATACGATCCCCACCGACCCTTCGCTATTCAAAACCCGTAACATGTTGTACTAAACTAATGATCTACTTTTACCGCTTAAGGAATCTACTACGCCACCACTTCTCCTTCACCCATAATCCCATCCAAAAATGTTACCACTACCTCCCACACCTAATTACTTTATTCCCACTTCCACCAAAACATCTCATGCAGCTAACCTATCTACTTCTCAACCAACCAATACTTCTTCTTCCCAATCACATAGTTATTCATCTATTCCCACTACCATATACCAAATACCGATCCCTTAGAAGGTGTTTTTCAACATCTCACTCTAGGGGAGTATCGCCTATACAACATCCACACATTCCTTACTCCTCAAGAGTATGGTAAGATTTCTACAAGCATCCTCTCTATGATCACCTCATGGGCTAGGTTTTCCTTATGGTCCTCCCCACCTTCGTACCAACTTAACATATGGGGAACTTGATACTTCTACCTACTCACTCAAGCCACCTTCCCAAACATGACCATTTTCTTTTGACCTTTAATCCCTTGCCAACCACCTCTTGACCCACACTTTCCTCCATCGTTGTTCATGGAAAGGCTTTGGCTTTGGATTCTATGAACATGGCCTCCGTGACTATCATCCGTGCACCACACATAAACATAATGACCGAAGTGGTATTTTCTTTTTGAACCACCTTCCAAGAAAGCCTACATTAACCTCATTACAGATGACAAACCTTCTTCACTTCAATTACCAACTTCACCACCTTTACCCATGAAGTCTATAGATCCAGAATCCACTCCTCCTAACTTTTTTTTTTCGTGAACACCATTTTCCTAGGACATCGACTTATCAACGTGATTACGAGGCTCCCTCTTCCCTTCCCTTAATGTATTCTAACATGATCGATGATGATACACCTTATATTAAGGTCATTCAATGTCAAGATAATGAGTCTATTCTCACCTACCTTGGTGCAGAGGATTCTTATATTCACTAGTCATTACCTTCTGAGACACAAACCATGTTAAATTAATCACCATCGAAATCAATATTAACACTCAAGAAGACCGACACATTCTAAAGATAGGCCAATATTTAGATGTTATTGAACATGAAGCTTTTACCTCATTCCTCCAAGATCATAGAAAAGCTTTTGTTCACTATTCTCTTGATATGCCCAATATTGACTCAAACATTGTAGTCCACAATATCGTAACTATTATGAAGCCAAACTCAGTAAACTAGAAGTTGGGAAAATTGCATCCTCGCATTTCCCTTCTTATCAAAGAATAAATTCAAAGCCTTCTCATAGTTTCTTTCATCCTACCCATGGATTATCCCCAATGTATCTCTAAAATCATTCCTATTACAAAAGCAACAAGGGGACTCTCGCATTTGCATAGATTTCGTGACCTTAACTTAGCTTTCCTAAAGACGACTTTCCTCTATCTAGTATAGACCAATTAGTTGATCTTACCATTGGCCATGAAATGCTATCACTCATGGATAGTTTCTTGGGTTATAACCAAATATTACTCACCCTGGAAGATCAACACAAAACTACCTTCATCACTCCTTGGGGTGCCTTCTACTATCGAGTCATGCCCTTTCGCCTTAAAAATGCTGGTGCTACATATCCATGGGCTATGAATTATATCTTTCATGACATCATGCATTGTATATTGGAATATTACGTAGACAACCTTCTTGCCAAATCCAAACATCAAGCCAAATACCTTACAGTCCTTAAGGTCATCTTTGACTATCTCATCAAGTATTGTGTTTGCCTTCAACCTAAGAAGCATGTCTTCATTGTTCTCTTGGGAAAAATCCTTGGTTTTATCATTTCTTTGCGTGGCATAGAAGTTTATCCTGCTAAAATAAAGGTTATTCTCAAAATGCCTCCACCTACTAACCTTTACCAACTACATAGTTTGCAAGGAAAGTTGCAATCTATTCGTCATTTTATTTCATAGCTTTCTGAACGTTGCCACCTATTTCATCATCTCCTCAAAAAGGATGTCTCATTCAAATGGGATGATGAATTCCATAAAGCCTTTGAGGCCTTAAAACAATACCTCCTCCAACCACATGTACTCATTCCTCCTAAGGATAACCAACCATTTTACCTTTACATTTTTGCTACTGATCACTCCTTGGGTGCCTTGCTCGCTCATTGCGATCGGGAACAAAGGGAGCAAGCCATTTATTAGATAAGTCATATTCTTTTGGACTACAAAACCCGATACACCCTTCCTAAAAGACTCTACTTAGCCTTATTTTTGTTGTCACTAAACTTTGCCTTTACATAATTAACCAAAAACCTTTGTTGTCACCAATACAGGCCTCTTACATTACATGTATGCCAAACCCTACCAAAATCAATGTGTTTCACATTGGATCATGCTTCTTCCAGACCTAGACCTTGAATTCACTCATCAAAAATATATCAAAGGCCAAACTATCACTGACCAACTTGCAGACGCACCTCTCTCTGGAGATTAGTCCTCTAACTTTGATTTCCCAGATGAATCCATTGTTACCCTCTTGTTGGATGATACCATTTACCCGATGAACTTATTATTTGATGGTTCCAAATGTCAGCATAGAGGTGGTGCTAGGTTTATCCTCATTCCTCTTGATGTTGACCCTATGTCGTTATCTTTTAAACTAGATTTTTAATGTACCAACAATATCACCAAATATTAAGCACTCAGTATTAGGCCTTCAAACCACCATTGCCTTAGATGTTAAATCAATTAAAGTCTTTGGTGATTACCAATTGGTCGTAAATCAAATCACTTTGGTATATATTAGTGTCGTAATGAAATACTTCAAAAGTATAAGCATTATGTAGACATAATTTTGACTACCTTTGACTATTATGAACTTTAAACCACCCCACATTCCACTAATAAATTTGCGAGACACCATGGAATGTCTTTCTTCTCAAATACCGTGCTCACCCTCTCCGAATCTAAATTCTTTTTCATAGTACAAAGGTTGCAATCACCTTCATATCTATTTCGAGACATCAACATTTTCAGAACCATTAACCCTGATCCACTTGACCTTTAGTATAATAATTTTGTTGACTACCTTTCCCTTTCCATCCTACCTTCGAGATATTACTTGTAATGGACAATGAGCATTCCTCAAAAGTGTCTCTCTCTATGTCATCATGGGTGGTATTATTTATAAATGTGGATTTGATGGTATCCTCTTATGATGCCTTATAAGTTCTGAAGTTTCTTACACCGTTAAGGAAGTTCATGATAGAATTTGTGGAGGCCACTTTAGTGGTTTAGCTATCGCTAAATGCATTCTCCGCCTAGGCTATTATTTTCCATCCTTAAACCGTGATTTTTTTTATTATGTCAAAAATTGTGTGAAGTGCGAGAAACATGCTAATATTCATCACATGCCTAGTCACACCTTACAGGTAGGATGAGACATTTTTATCTTTCTCTCAATGGGGTTTGGATCTTATCCGAGAGATCAATCCTCATTTTTCCCAACGTCATCAATGGATTATTAATACTACTAAATAATACACTAAATGGGTAGAAGCCATACCTCTTATTTTAAAAAATATGTGAATTCATCAACCATCACATCTTTTTTTGCTATGGTGTTCCTCATCATCTCATCAATGATAAGGAAAACAATTAAAAAAACCTATAGAAGATTTGTGATGCCTTTGGCATTCAACACAATTTTTCTTCACCCTACTATCCTCAAACAAATTACCAAGCTGAATCAACCAATAAAAAATTAAAAAAAATTCTTATGAAAGTTGTGGACAATACTAGAAAGGATTGGGATATGCACATTCCTTTTGCCTTATGGGATTATCACACTAGTATTCATACTTCAAATGTTGTCACACATTTCTCTCTCGGTCTATGGTGAAGAGGGTTTTTTCCTCTTGAAGTCCATATTTCATCTCTTCATATATCACTTACAAAGATGTTCAATGATGATGACTTTTTCAAAGATTGTTTGACACAATTTGAGTTATTAGATGAATGTCATCTTAATGCTCTTGACCGTCTCAAAATCTACTAAAAAGTATCAAATGTGCCTACGATAAACATGTCCAAGAACAAACCTTCTAAGTCAGAGACCTCATCTTGAAGGAAAATAAACATGTAACAAAAGAGGAAAAAATTAAACGGGGAAAATTTTATCCTAATTGGCTTGGACCTTATATCGTTACTCATACCAATGGATCAACTACTTATCATTTGTCTTCACTCAAAGGTAAACCCAAATGTGATCCCCTTAATACCTTGTATATTCGACCATTCTACTATTGAATTAAGTCTTATGTCACCTCTTGTATATTAAGAACCCATCCCTTAAGCACCGTTCACCTTCCATTCTACATATTTTTCAATGACTAAATCGGGATCATGTGATTACCCATTACCTTTCAACCTTTTCTTCAATATTATTATCACATCTCTGGTCATGGCATGATTCTCATGGATACGTTTCATCTTTTTCAATATGGAATCCATGGTCATTCATTACTTACACCCTATCTTTCATAGTTAGCTTCTGCATGTTATGGTTTTATCTGCAACATAAGAGCCTTTGACCTTTATAGTCTTTTCAATGACCTAAGATTCCAAAGTAAAATGGGATTCAACTCCTTGAGTCAAAATTCCAGCAAAAATATGACTCCCTCAAAAAGGAAATCTACGATTTCTATCTCGCTGCTATAAATAGATTGTTCCCTCAAAGGAGAGCTATACCAAGCCAACTATATTGTACATAGTCTATAATAATAAGAAGACTATTCTTGTAAAAATAAAATAAAAATATTCGACATCTATCAACTTCACAAAGACAGCAAGGAGAAAATATACTCATCCCACATAGACTTCCCACATCGATCAGTCTATCAAAACAAAAAAAAAAGCAAAAGTAAAAAGAAAAAGATAACTTTTTCATCATGGACTTTCCTATTTTGATCTTGGGTCTCTTTCTAAATAGGCATGATGTCTCACACTAGGTTACACTAAACCCAAAATTTTTTTCACCTCATCACCTTCTTACCCTAATTTTCTGCCCACTCAAGGGACGTGTTGCAAATGCAACATTTCATGATCTTGTGACTTTTTTTCACCCTTTGAATAGTCAATTAGGAAATGCATTTAGGGTCTTAAGTTCATAATCCAATCTTTGGTATGATAGATTTGTTATGGTTATTTCTAATTAGGAAAATCTTTTAGTCACTTCTTACCCTTCACCTTCTTCATTCCTTGTTGATTCTCCTATATAGGACTCGAACATCAACACCTACATGTTAATAATTCCCCTTTTACCAACATCACCATGCCCAACTGACCTAAACTCAACCATGCCTAACTTACCTAGAATCAATCATGCCTAAAACCTACCAATGTGTCCCTTTACCTTGTCATATTCTTCTCTAGTTTATGGGAGAACTACATTGGCATGACACCACTTTTTGTCGAGGCTATGTAGGCAACATTTGAGGGCATGGAGCCCTTGGTGGTTAACTTGACCACTATTTACCCTAACCAATTTTCCCCCATTTTTCTATTCACACCATACCCAATAGCCTAAACTACCTATACATTTCTTTAATTATGTTTAAGGAAATTTTATTTACCTATACCTCGGCCTTACCCATGCCATGACCTATATACTTTGACCTAAACCACTTTTTGTGACCTTTTAACTTGTGGAGTTGCTATACCTTGGGATGTTATTACCCATATTGTTTAGCCTAATGACCTTACCTTGCCTATTGTCATGTTATTTATCCCAACCAAACCTTTGGTGTACTGGATCATATCTAAACATTCCTACACCTAAACTAAGTTGTGTTTAGACCATATCCTATACCCTAGATACCTAAATCACTTCAACCTTGGATGATGTATATTTTATAAGCTCTTTAACCTGATATCGTATTTGCAATCTATACATGTGCATACGTTCGATTTTCATTACCCATTACCCAATATGACCCTTGCTCATTACCCATTACCCAATTTGACCATTACCCATTACCAAAAGTGTCCATACCCTTACCTACAACTCACCTACCTTCACTTTCATCACTTACCCATTTATCAAACCACTCATTGATTTTGTCTCACACCTCATCAGCTCTTGGTTTGAGGGGGATCACCTCCACCCATACTTGGGGAAAACTAACCTCCATTCACACCTGGAACACCCATTTCCTATTTTTTTAGCATCACTTACAAATACAAGCCACACAACAAAAAGGGAAAAATGTAGACACCAAAATTGGGTCATACTTCCATTAAAACCTCGTTAATTAAATTAACCATATCCTACCTATTCATATCCCCTAGTGCACATGTTAATTGAATTAATTATCTTAATTAAATTAATTAATATCCTCACTTAACCACCTAACCCCAGCTAATTCACCTAGTCACCTCACTCAAATGACCCACTCAAACCTCATTAGTGACCTAAGTCCAAGTCTAAGCCAATCCTAACCAACTAGGAATTAGTCTAAACCTAGAATTAACTCCTATTAAAAAACTTAAAAGGACTCCTATTTATCTTTCCATGATCCATCACTTAAGACTCGGAAGAAGGTTGGAGATCATGCCAAAAATAACAACAATTTGGCTATTTTTTTCCAACCTAGATATTCCTTCCTTAACCAACACCGGTTATATCTCAACCGATGTCACCACCTAACCTTACCGGTCACCTAACCATCATCAGTTAGGTTAAATACATTTCCAAAATCCTTTTCCTAGGTTGGTCATTCAATTCAAGATCTCATACGAATAGAGACTTGGAGCACTCAAATTTCTGAAGCACTTAGGAAAAGAAAACACACGAGAGCACTACCAACAACATTTTTACATCCATCATCCTCTTCACAATCACAGATTCAAAAGAGAGGCATGGAGGTTTGAAATCCCGCATCATGAACACAACGAATCTTCTCTTTGGATCTCTACCATCACCATCCTCATCACCTACATTATCTAAATCTACTTTTTAGTAAGTACCTAACACCTCTTCATTTATCTTTGTTTTCTTTCAGTAAGATTTATTATTCATCTTAGTAATTTATCTTTCTCCACATCCGTACACTTCCTTCCTCCCACCAACCTATCACCCTACCATACCCAACCCTTTCACCTATTTTTACCCTCTTCTAATCATCTCTCGAGTCTTCAAGACCATTTTACGACTCACCCTCACCATTTCTAACCTATGTGCAATCACAGGGAGTTTGAAAACTAATTTTAAGAACTTTATGCTAATTTCCCCTACCGACACTAGTTAGCCAACTAACGTTGGTCATTCTACCTAACTGACATCAGGCATACAACTAACATCAATTTTTGTGTTTGGAAATATAGCTCAAACCAGTGAGTTACATACCTGCTTCCCAATAGCCCAAAACCATTCTTAATCTTTACAGGCCTTGCAGAGCACGTACCATACCTACAACTCAACACCAGCTAATTCCCTAACTGTTTTGACCCCAATCACCTTTTACCTGACCTTTCTTATTATTTTGTATGAGATACCTAAATTGTTTCAATTCCAATAGGATCGTTATTTCATGTATATTTTAAATAGCATTAATATTGTTATATAAAAAGTGGATTGAAAACCTATTCAGGAAGCATCACGCTTCTCGGATCTAGCTTTTGCTAGGAAGTCCACTCATTGTTTTGTTTAACTCTATCTAGTGGTATTGTTTTGCATTTATAGGTAGTTCCTCCTAGCCAAAAGGGATCTCTCACAATCAACTTGGATCAGGAAATCAGAATGCGTGCATGAACTTCAACTGACATTACAAACATGTATTCCTCCTTGGCCTACTACCCTTATCTATTTCATTAATTTTCTATAAATATGATGCAACATTTATACCTCCCTAAATATGTCCGGTAGAGAGTTTGGTGGGTCATTTTGATCTCGATAGACACTACACCAACATTAAAACCAAAAAAACCCCTTTATATTTTTAGATGGAATGAAAATTACACAAAAATTTGCAAGCCTTCCTAGATATGTTTCAAACCCCACTAGTTATGTGAGGATAGATAAGGTTGACCAATATTTAACCATGAAATAAATTCAACCCAATTAAAACAACATGGTTTTTGTAATGGAACAAATCCTTTCCTTATAGTCTTGTCAAGACCTCACATAAGCATGTAATTAACAATAGATGAAATTTTTACATGAATTGCAAACCCTCTTTGCCAAATAGACAAGTCCTTAGATAATATGAAGATCCACACCTTTGAGATGTTAAATAACAATGTATCGACAACCTATCTTGAGACTCTCATTTTTAAGGAGAAAAAGAATGACAACATTGAACAATTCATAAGAGGATATCATTTGTCCTCTAAACGAAACCCTACATAGCAATAACCCAAACAAGAGACCCAATCCTCATCTCATGATGTTATTTCCACTTTATTAGGGAGGATTAGAGAACTAGAGATTGATCAAACTTCACAATCAACCTATTTATTAGGGAAGAACATGGGGTATCCCATCAACAATAAAGGGTATACCCCTATAAATGCACAACCAATGCAACATCTTATGTAATAAGGTTATTCTATCCAATAAAATATGGGTGATATTGTCACGTGAGATGATAATCTAGGGATGGGCCCTCACCCTTCTCATGCTTATCCTACGCAAGGGTTTGTTGGAAGTGTGTTCTCAAATTCCACTCCATCAAGCAATAAGACTTTCCCTAATTTCACACTAAACAACCAATTTCCTAGTGTTGTTCCACCTTACCTACATATGTATACAAAGTCCCCCAAATGGACCCATATACCTTCCCTACTCCTTATACGCCATATCAAGGAGCACCATATGTTATAACTAATTCCTACACCAAATCCTATCTAACTCCTTATCCTCCACCTCCACCTCCACATCGGGAATTCAATGGTGGAATCCTATGGTGGAATTCATCAGGGTACTTATCTTTGAGTATTTGAAAAATCCCCTTAAATTTTACGTCATTGGGTGTCATTATTCCATTTGCATTACTTTATCTTACCAAATTTAAGGGAAAATGAGATCTGAATGCTCACATCAAGGCCTATACTACTTCCATCAGGGAGTTACTTCCTTGGGATGTTATAGTAGCTATAATATTTCCAAAGAATCTTGAGGCAATTATGTTAGATTGGTATCATATTTCTTAAGCTTCCATACATTTATTTAAACAATTGTTTTTAGAATTCATTAGAGCATTTGATATGAAATTTTTATTCAAACAAGGATTAGAGAGTTTCTTCATATTAGGCAGGAGAAAAACAAATCTTCCACCCATTTCATTCAGATATGGCGTCAAGTTCTTTACTCCTCTGCAAGTACACCTAACATGGACCAAATGGAACTTTGTGATCTCTTCCTTCACTCTCTCAATCAAGAGACCAAGGAGGAAGTTCAAAAGTTTCCTTTCCACAATTATGAAGAAGTATTGGAAGGTGCACTTCAAATTGACCAAGATGTTATCAATAGCGGGTGTAAGAATTATAGTATCAATGGGAAATTAGTTTCCTCTAGTCAAAACAATGCCATTTATAAAAAAATGGATCCAATAACAAGGACTTAAGGTCTTGAATAGTAACCACAGTGCTACCATGGATGGTATTACCAATCAAGTGAAGAACACTAGTTTTACAAAAAATAGTAACACTAACAATCATAACAACAAAAATAATTTGGGAAATCAAAGAGGCCATAACACTATTTCCTCAGTCAACATAGTTGACGTGATTAGTTCCCTCCTTGAAAAGCTCAAACCCAAGGCCCGAACCAATACCAGAACTTTGTCCAAGGGGAAATGAATTATGGTTATAAAAACTAGTTTCAAAACTACAACTGGGGTTATAATCAATAACAAAACTTGAACCAAAGGCCAAGAGACTATGATCCCAATCTTTATTGTGGTTTTCATCATGTTATTGTTCATGATGCTAGAACTTGTAGGGATTGCAACAATTTCATACAAAGGATCTTAAAAATTAAAGGAATCTCTTTGTGGACATGTTCTTAGAAAATCCTAAAGGAGCCTCACAACCAGGTCATACAACATCCATTGGCCCTTAGAACGTAAACTAGAGCATATATCGGGATCCATTCCCTAAACATCCCAAGGATGCTAAGGTGAATCCTCAAAACATAAACAAGGGTATTCCTATAGGGAATAATGACCATGAGGCCTCAACTTCTAATAACTCTCAAGTTTCTCCTAACCTTGGCTCAAACAACAATATAAATATTTTGGGATTAGTTGAGTTAGAGGTTGAACTAGAGATTAATGAAATAAGTAAAACAAGGGAATATGTTTCATAACCCCTCCTTGATCATTCTTTCTTATAAGATGACAATCCTACAGTCTTAAAACCGGTGGGAGCCTATGATTTGATATCGGATTTGATCAAGATATTTTCTCACATCTCATTTCTATATTTGTTAAATAATTCCCTTGTGCATCCTTAATTTCTTGATGCATATTATCTTGGTCATTTAATCCTTGTTACGCCTTCTCCTAGAGCTCAAATAAATCATATTGACTTCGACATACATCCTTCATGATAGATTGATAGGGATACTGGTTTGTTTTTATAAAAATAAGATAACTTCTGATGTTGAAATAACCCGAAGAGGTAATCCTACCTTATATTTACAAGTCTGGGTTTATAAAAATTACATCAAGAGAGCCATGATTGATGATGGGGCTGCTATGAATTTGGTTTCCTTCTCTTTTTTTTCTAAAGTTAGGATATGGGGAGAGTAACCACTCCTCTATGAGAAATAGGTTGTCAAGGTATGATAGTATTAAGGCTACCTCAATTGGAACTATAGTTCTTCCTATTTCCCTTGGGCTAAAAACCATCTTGACAGATTTTTACATCATTGACAAAGGAGATGAATTATAACATGATCCTTGGTAGACCTTGGATTCACTGGATGAAGTCTATTCCTCCACTTTGTTCCAAGAGGTTAGATTTCTCCATCTGGGAAAGGTATTCGTTTCTCAAGGGATCCTAAGCCCTTTGACATACATTTAGAAAACCTCAAGAAGAAACCAATGGTCCATTCAGAATATGATCTCCATTTTAATTAGTTAAACAAAAACATTCATCAAAAGAATTGGTCATGACCAAACCTAGCATTCCAAAATTTGAAGTCGATGACCCAAAAATGTTTAAGGTAGCAAAACCTATAAGATATCTGAATTTCTTTCAGACCTAACATATACTTCCTCTCCACCTCTTTTGACGCTTCTCTAGATTCTCATCTCATCTCCTCTCCATTGAAATTGTAATGGCTGCACTGACTCAACTCACCGATCATGGAAGCATGTGCCGCTTCCCTACCACATTTTTTTCATGGAAGTTAGCATGGACTCGGAAATTCCACATGTGTTTTCGGATATCTCCTCGGTTTACCCCGATTCTCCTCTATCGATAAAATGGAATGGAAAAGTTAGATGGACATAACTGGATGAAAATCAATGAAGACTTCCTAGAACACATTAAGTTAGTGGACATGCTGGTTCAAGAAATCCCTATTGCCA
This sequence comes from Taxus wallichiana var. yunnanensis, assembly GCA_018340775.1. NCBI lineage: Eukaryota > Viridiplantae > Streptophyta > Pinopsida > Cupressales > Taxaceae > Taxus > Taxus wallichiana. Next base: position 24,029,117 of record CM031243.1, on the reverse strand, counting down.
ATGCTAAGGATGAAGATAATACTCTCAAGAATATCCATAAAATGTAATTAGACTTTGTCCAGTTTGGGACATTTTTTTTTTTTTTTGGTTTTGTTTCATACGGGATTGTTCTCTTCTTGTTTCTTGTAATAGTTGGCCATGAGGGATTTTTGTGCAAGTATACAGGTCATTTGGGAAAACCCCCTTTTACTCTAATTCCAAATAGTTTTATGTTTTGTAATATCCTAGTCACAACTAAGATCCTAATATCTTAATGATTTTTATTACATCCTTAATATCACTATGCTCCAAATTTTATGTCTTGGTATAACCTAGTGGCTTCTCAGATCACAATATCCTACTTTATTTTGATAAAACTTGGTGACCACCAAGCTCTAAAAATTTATGGTGTGGCATAACATACCATTTTCTAATATCAAAATATAATTCTCTTACTAGTTAGGTACTAGAGAAAACTAAACTTGGAATATTATATTGTGGGTTTAACACCAGAAAAGTTATGAATATCTTCCTCTAATTTGTTAAATGCTATAAAATATATTAATTATGAATTATTAAACCCTAGTGATGAAATCACCAAATAACATGTTGTGGCAAAACCTAGTGACCACGAAGATCAAAATAATATATTCTTTAAGTACCTAATGGCTACTAAGCTCAAAATATGTTGATTCAAATTTTCTAAATCCTAGTCACCATTAAGATCCAAATATTATGATTTGGCATAACCCATCGTAGTCAAGCTAATAATATCTTATTTATTTTATTTAAACCTAGTGAGCGCTAAGCACCAAATATTATGTTGTGTCATAATATAGCAGATGATAAGCTCAAAATATCATTCAGTAACATGTTAAATGATAACAACCACTATGATTGAAATAATATATCATGGAAGTACCCAGTCTCTACATTGTAACCTCCTCATTTATGAGTTCATAAAATAGAGGAATTTTGTTTTTAAACATAATGTTCATTTTTCTAAATTCACATAATTTAAAACAAACATGTGTTGTTAATCAATCACATAACAGTAAACCATATGCAACTATAATGACTCGAGTTTAATATTGATCTCTCATTTCATGACTCAGTATTAAACCAATATCTCATGTTTAATATGTTCTTGTGTATAAAAGGTATAATTTTTGTTACTTTACCTTTTACGAGACAATCAAGTGTTACTATCTAATAAGCCTATTCGAGTATCTTTTATCGATACTCATCTAATATCACACAATATTAGACAAAGTGACATAAGACAATGAAACTAGCATTTTGTGATACTTTGGACAAATTTTTAAACATGATTACCATGTTTTCATTCCTAGATGACATACTCATTGATAGGAATATTTCTTTCACCCCACTCGAAATTGTTATCTAGATTAGACTTCCTTGACTTCTGTTAACCAATTCTCGTCTATGTTTCACACTAAATAGGGATAGCTCACATAAACTAGTGTGGAGGTCTACTTATGGTGACTAAGGATAAGTATACATACTCGAATTGACTTACGTCAATTTAGGAGTGTTTATTCACCCTAAGTCAACATAATTTGATGAAAACACTTGGCTATATGCCTATCACATTTTAGAATAAAACAGAGAAATGGAATTCCACTTTATGAAAATTGAGTTAGAGAAGTTGAGTGGGATATTGAGGCATAGTGGCTACATCACATTATCAACATAATGACCTGTGTCATTAAGTGGGTAATGTGTAGATGCAATCGTATTTATAATCTGTCCACTTAGTTCCGCTAATGGAACTGACATACTTAATGAGATCATTGAATATTTAATTCTCATCTTATTAATTACACTTAATTTTATGTTTATTTATTAGGTGTCATACCTATGGATCAGCTAAGTTTGATACCAATATTCCTTAAAGTAAGGATCATAATAAACATTCTCATTAGTTGAAGGTAAGCAAATCAAATCTGCATTTAACTCAATGAATTTATTATTCATTTTCCATTAGTCCCATAAACCTTAATATTCAATATGATTTAAATAAGGAAATAATTTAAGTCTCCTTTACTTAAGTCCATCTAATAAGTAGAAATCATATTGTATAACTGTTAAGTTAGATTTAATGACTTCTTTATCATTTAACCCCATCTTATCATAACCTTGTTATCTTTCCAATTTACCATACATTGGTTCACATTTAAATAAAATCTTCTATCCAATCACTTTATAGATATAGTTATCAACATAGGTTAAGGATCATAAACTATGTTCCTATTAACATGACAATAAAGTTCCCTTTCCTTCCACTTTGGGACTTATTATTTCATCTATAAGTTCAAACAACATTATTAAGTTCAATCCAGATAAGGAATACAATATAATCCATAATACCTATATTACATTATAGTCACAACCTAGTAAGGTTTACTATATCATAATTATAACTCAAATTAGTTTACCATTATATTTTTAGAATAATGGACTTAGATATATATAGTTTCCTATCCAATCAACACATAAACCAAAGGTATCTAATAAGTCATGTATACTTTTGACTTAGGATTAAATAACCAAATCAACATTGATCATATCGAAAAGATAATCTATCTTTCAAATTCCAATCATACAATAAGTCACTCAAAACAAATGCAGAATTCCTTTATTCCATCCACAATAAATATTTCATAAATATTTCAGTCAACAATGACATCATTTTTCAATAATTACAGAGTATTATGGCACTAGGCCTTCATGGTTCTTCAACAAAATCATTTCAAAAACTTTTAATACATTCAAGTATCTGAATTAAATGAAATTTATTAATAAAATAAGTGCAAATTCTATAAGTATTTCTTCTTTCAATTTTCACAAAATCCATCTGTAAAATTGTTAGCATGAGTCAGTTCACAAGAACTGAGCATGATAAGTACTAAAACATTAGAACAATATGCTTCTATCTAACAATTTCATGAAAGGAACACTATTATTTAATGAAATTGTTCTAAGTACCAAAATACGAACAACTCTTTTAAGCATGCCAAAATGCCACAATGTCCAATAAAGAAAGTAAGTCAATTTAAGTCACATTTAGGAACCAATTATCTATATAAATAAAATTTCAGTCATCAAGGTAAGTTACTTCCAAAAATTACAACAAGACTAATAAATATCCAAATATCCAATCATAATTAAATGAAACTTGATTAAACAATCTAGTTATTTTCCTTTCCAGGTTTGTTAACTAAGTCCCCTTCACAAAGACTATTATAGTTATGCTATTATCCAATCAGAGTGGTTCCATATGAACCGAATGCAACACAAGGGGTGTCAAATTGAAAGGATAAAATCCACTTCCAACCATATGATAGTCAAGTTGAAAACAAATTAAATCCTAAGGAAGACTAATACACATATCATAACAGTGAAATTCATCTAGATTATTATACAATAATTTATTGACCAAGTCAACCATGAAAAACTCAAATGGTCCATGTACTAAAAGGGATATCATTTATAATTTCTATTATCTATAAAAACCATCTCCTATAGGAGGTCAAAATAACGTAATCACAATTAATGTAAAATAAATTACAACACAAACACAATAGTACAAGAACTCAATTTCGTACTCGAGGGTTAAGAACCCCTTAGCTCATTCACAAAAATTCCACATAACTAGTTTAAAAGAAATCCAAAAAAGTTTCCAAGTTCAATCCCAAGTTAGCTATTCGAAAAACAAATACCAAGAAATATATCGAATTAAGTTCGATACAAGAAAGGTTTCATGCACAATAAGGAATAACTCTAAAGAACTGAAACCAGGTTTCATTCTTAATAATTTACAAAATTGGGACAATAATAAATCATAGTTGACAATAAATGCTCTGATACAAAATCTAATCAAAGATAAAACAAAGTAACAATTGTCAAGATATTGAATGCCATCATATAAGAACAATTCAAAAACCCAAATTTCAATATAGCCCCGAATGGAAAAATCCCACAACTTAGAAAAATAAATATCATAGAAGACCGGATACAAAGAATTACCCACTTTGATCAAGATTCATGCCAACCCTAGAAGGGTGGTAATGAAACAATTAAATAGATATATAAGTCATTAAAAGAAGACTGGAAAAAAAACTATATCAGTAAACCAATTACCATCTCCTTTAAGGAGAGATTCAAAATATTCAACTATTAAAACTAGAACTAGGTTTAAACCAATTTTCGAGTCTTAAATGGTATGGAACTAAAATTTACAAAGATAATGGTAGATAAGACTCGAGTCGAAAACCTACTTCAAGTCCACTAAAAGGAAAACAAAAATCTTTCACATTTCTCAACTTCACAAGTAAATAATGAACCCAATACGTTATTTCCATGTGGGTTTTAACCCTGTAACCAAAACTTCAACCTTAATACAAAGGTTTACACATAAACAGTAAAAATCAAACCAGAGATACATGAATTTGCTAAACCTTACATAAATCACACACCCAGATCTAGATATGCAAGTAGAGTCATTTTCATCGACTTAAACCAGATATTCAGAGGTCCATATAAGCAAAAGAGTCATTAAGGTCAACTTAACCAAATATGCAACATATAACTGATTGAAACCATAAATGGGTAGAAATAATATTGTAACCACAAAAACTCAAAACTCATAATGAAATTTCACAGAAGAGCAAATTTATTTTATGAATTAATTAGAGAGAGCATATTATCCTAATGGATTAGATCCTATCATGCTTGGTAGAGCTCTTACAAAACTTTTCCAAGCTCCCAAAGTTTCCTTTCAATCTTTTGCAATAGATTCCACAAAAAATTTGCAACCGAATCCACATAAAACCCATAATCTTATTTCCCATCTTCCTTTATAGACTCAGAGATAAATTTATTCCTCTATTTTCACAATGCAATGAAAATATTTCAAGTAAAAAAATACAAACTACCATTTCAAAAATTAGGAAATCAAAATTCAAAGCCATAGAGCTCGAATAATAAAAATGAATGGTAAAACCAACTCTATTACTTTTCCACCATTCCATCTCACCATTTCTAAGGTGGTATTTTCTCTTTTATCAAGATCATTAATTCCCTAAGAAATCTGCAGTAGCCACCCAAAACCCACCAACCTTTCATTTAAACTTAGTATTAACTAATATATTTTTTTATTATTGTTAAATGGTTTTGAAGGGACTATACCTTGATTACATAGAGGGCCTAAAAGCCAGATAAAACATGAAGAGGTTCCACAAAAAAAGGATCAACATCCAGAATAGGTGTTAAAGCCAACAGTAACCGAAAGAGAGTTACTAAAGAAAATAAAAACAGAGCGTGCGCTGCAACAAAGCAGCCAAAAAATAGTCAAAAAATAGCAAAAAGTATGATGAAAAGAAACATCTGCAATGAAGACCTCCTTTACTTCTTGGTAGCTCTGTTAATTCTGGACTTAATAGTTTACAACGAGGTGAAAAGAGCCACCATTGTCATGTGTGTGGGGTCCTTAGCATCCAAATTTGCTATGGTTTGACTGCTTTCCTTGTCCGTTCCCTAAAGAGTGTCTGGGATCTCACTAAGCATAGAAATGCTACGAACATGCTATTCAAGGAAATCACTGATTGCATTAAAAATTTCCATGTTGTGATCATGGTGATCCTTTGCTCTCCCAGATGATTTTCCAAGGAGTTTAGCTTTTTGTAGATGTCCTCAACTTGCTTATTGCCAAGGTCAGTATCCTTATCCATCTTCCTTTTGCCTTTTTGATTGGCCGAATGCTGCACTTCTTCTTTCAGTTGCATCATTTCATTTTCCAAAGCTTCCAGCCTTTGGGAAGTACTTTTTCCCTCTTTTTGTAAGGTCTCTTCTTGGCCTACACTGCTGATGTGCAATAATTTTTGGACATCTTCCAAATCTTGATTGCTATGAAGAACTTTTCCTGAAATAGGGGTGTCCAATTTGGGCTTCTTATGGTTCTTTGTTTTAGGCTTGGTCATGGTGGAAGGGATGGGGGTGGGGGTAGTGGTGGTAGGAAAGAGTGGAATGGTGTTGGGGGATGATGGGAGACTGGGGTATTTGGAAATACAGAGCTTGTGCAAAGCAAAAGGATAAGGCCTTGATGCAAGGGAATAACATGGGAATGCTTCTAGAAATCCAAGATGGAGTGTTTGAGGGAGTTCAAAAGATAATGTGGGAAGCAGATAGTGATTTTCCTGTGGAAATGGTTTAGGAACACTAGGTGTTTAATAGGAACTATAACATATCTCCCTTCCAAAGAGATATACCAGACCATCATTTGGGTGATTTCATCAAAGGGTGAGGGGATAGAACTTACCCTCAATCCCGCAGTAACAAAAACCAGCTCCTCGTTATCAGCAAAAACTTCTTCTCCTCAGCATTTTTGTCAATCCTCTTATTAAAGAAATGGAAGCCATCCATCTCCAGGCTTGTAGCTTCAGCAACTAGCTCTTGATTAACAAAGTGATTTTATGTCCTCCATACTCTAGTTTTCAATCTTTCCAATCCATAGCGAGCTTGACCGAAATGCTCTGATCGTGTCCTTGAATTCAATCAATGAAGTTTGTGATTCCACCCTTCTTGAGGAGGTTCCATAGCTCCTTGTTTCTCTTCTATTCTGGGTCACTACTTTGAGTTCTACTGGCATGGGGCTCCTCCAATTTTTTTCCTCTCGAAATAAGCTGTAAATCTTGTCCTCAAAACCCTTGTTTGAACTGCTATTTGAAATGCAGTTATCTCTCAGCCTCGACCCAAATTTTAAGAGTTCCACACACATGTTGGGAGTAATGAAAGTTAATGTGGCCATAGCTTACATGATATTTCCCACATGTGTGATATTTTATCCCCTCTAAAGCCCACTCCAATTTATCATTATCCTTACTCCATACTTGAGTGCCCATAAATATCCGCTTTAATGTTGCTTTGTACCTTCTCAGGGATGTGATTAACATTATCCCAAATAATTAGATTATTATTTATGCCATGATTAGCCAATGCATCAGCAACCTTATTTCCCTCCCGGTATGTATGCTTGATTCAGATATTTTTGAAGGTTTGACAAATGCTTATAGATTCCATGATGAAATCCTTGATATTCCAAGCTAGGAGGTGAAGACTGATTTAGATGATTAATGATGTTTAGTGAGTCTCCTTCCGAATAATATTCTGAATGTTATGTGTCTGAGCAATTCTAAGCCCCCATAGAGCAGCCAAGGCTTCAACATAATGGTTAGTTTGTATCCCCATTTTGCTAGCATAGGTAGTAATTAGACTGCCTCTATGGTCTCGAATCACTCCTCCCCTACAGAATCCCAAGATTACCCTTAGAAGCCCCATCAAAGTTTAGCTTGTGCCAATTGAGATCAGGAGGGTTCCAATGTATCAAAGACCTATCAATGCTAGAAATGATGCTATTCTGAATATTATCAACTCCAATCTTCCAGTTGGACAAAATATGCTCTTCATTTTTAGGATAATTCTTGTTCTTGGGAGGTTTGAATCTTTCGATGTTCTCTTTAACAACATTAGTAATCTTAACAAAGCTGATCTTGCAATGTTGTTTAATATTTCTAAAAATGATGTCATTTCTATCTTTCCATATCCTCCAAATAATATGGGGCATTACCAGTTTCCAGAGTCTTCTCACAACACAGTGTTTAAAAGGAGGATTCCATTGGGTCCAAAACTGGATGAAATCCTTTGGCACACCAGGAAACTTTGAATTTAGAAAAGGCAAAACTCCAGAGTTTAGTGGCATACTCACAATGGACTAATAGGTGTCTGATATACTCATATTTCTTTTTTACAAAGGTGACATCTATTTGGCATTATGAAACCTTTTCTTATCAGGTTTTCATTGGTGAGAATTCTACCTCGAGAGAAATCCAAATAAAAAAATTAATTTTAGGTGTGAGCTCACCATCCAAATCTGCTCTAGTTGAACTCACTCTGAATAGTTTCAAAGAAAGAATTATATCCAAATTTAACAGAAGAGTACTATCCATCAATAGAGTTGTTCAGAAAAATTCATCCTTAACATCTAGTTGACTTAAGGGGATAAGGTCCAAATGATCTTGCAAAGAGGACACCATGTGGTTCAGATCATCTCTGTCCCCAGAGAGTTTTTTCCATTTCTTCTTGTTGCCATCCTTGTCTATGTAATCCATGATTCTAGTACCATACTTTTGTTCAAGGCTGTCTTTGACTACTCCAAATATATCAATAAGACTGCAGTTAGACCAGTTATCCCCCCAAAAATTTATATCTCTGCCATTCCCCACTTTCCATTTACTTCCTTGTTTGATGAAATTCCTGATCTGAACTAAATTATTCCAAAAATGGATCCATAAGGAAGATGCTCTTCCTGAAGAAAAGAAATGGCTGCTTGTTGATTAAGGTATTTTGCCTTAATTAGTTCAATCCAGGGTTGTTTCTCCGAGAGCATTCTCCAACCCATTTTTACAATTAGAGCCCCATTCATTTTTTTGATGTCTTTTATACCCAGGCCCCCAATTTTTTTGGGAGTGCATACTTGGTCCCAAGCTACCAAGTGATATTTGAATTTATCCTCCATTCCCTGCCATAAAAAGTGCTTCTGAATCCTCTCAATTTTTTCTCTGAAGAAAAAAGGGATATTATAGAGAGACATGATATATATAGGTAGATTCTGAAGAGTGCTTTTTATGAGCAGACACTTACCAACACTTGACAGAATGGCTCCTTTCCAACCAGCCATTTTCTTTTGGAATCTTTCCAATAGGTCATTCCAGACTTTGGTTGATACTTTTTTAGTACCAAGGGGGAGCCCCAAATAAGTAGTGGGGAGTGAATTGATTTTACATCCCAAAATTTTAGCAATTCTAAGTTGTCTTTCCCCATGGGTGTTAAAAAAGAAAATTGAGATTTTATCAAAATTAATCTCTTGCCTAGAAGTAGATTCATATAATTTCAGAATGGACTTTATTGCCTTAGCTTCAAGGATTGAATCCATTAAAATAAGGATTGTATCATCCATGAATTGTTGATGAGAAGCTGCTTGGTTAGTGGAAGTGGGCTTAGATCCTTTAAGAAGACCATCTGTGACTGCTTTATCAATTGTTCTCTACCGAGATCTGTTAGCCATAATAATGAAGAGAAAAGGGGATATGGGATCACCTTGCCTTAGCCCTCTACTGCTAGTTAAAAATCCCATCGGCTCTCCATTTACTACCACTGAGAATTTGGCTATAGTGATGCATGCCTTGATAATTTTTCCGAATTTAGTTAGAAAACCATATTTGTTACAACCTTATCAAGAAAGGACTAGGAGACTTTATCGAAGGCTTTATTCATATCAATTTTAAGGACCATGTTATATTTTTTATTATTATCAATAGAGTGAATGGTCTCATGAACCATGATTACTCCATCCTTAATAATCTTTCCTTTAATGAAACCACTCTGTTGTTTTGATATTAAATCATTCAGAATGAACTGAAGTCTGGTAGCAATGATCTTGGTAAAAATTCTATAAATAACATTCACCAGGCTGATGGGTCTGAAGTCTTTGAAATCCTTAGCGTCCATTTTTTTTGGAGCAAGCACAATGTGGGTGTTGTTTAGCTATTTCAAAAGATCACCAGTTCTATAAAATACATTCACCACCCTGAGAAGATCATCTGAATAGATTTCTCAAAACTTCTAAAAAAAGTATTAACTAATAATTAAAATAACAATGTCAAACCTTTTAGTTATTCAAAACTAATGAGCATGCCAAAGTAGACCGATTCATTGCCAAAATGGCAGTGTATACCATTAAATGCCAAATTAAATTTTCCAAGCACTTCCTAAGGAATGACGCCACCGCTGCTCTTATCTCTAACCTAGCTTTACTAAATGTTGACCCAAGTTGGTCCTTAGGTTAGGTCGATGTATCATTAGTTAGGTTTAGACCCTTAGTGCATGGTACTAACCTTAGCTTAGGTTAAGGTTCATTAAAAGAATCAAATGCATCTAGAATAGTTAGGTTCCCTTACATAAATATCTATCACCTTAGAATAGGTTTAGTTAGGTCCTAACAATAATCAACATGAACATTACCTTCAAAAATTATCGAATCAAAGTAAATAGATCACATAGTAAGGATGCATTCACTAGATGCTACCAGTTGCCTCAACGACATCACATTCTTTCGAGCCTAGATATGATGGTATTTTAGCAACAAGAATGGAGTCAATTAGACTAACAAATATGATCGTAACAACATATCAATCAAAGGCATGCCTTGGATCACTAAAATTGATCCAAGGTATGGCCATTCCTTGAATATACCGTAATAGTCTAAGGAATAGATTTCACCTTGTAATGGAGGTAACTTACCAACATGGTTCATAAGGACTACATTTACTTCATACCAGCTGGGTTCACATAATGTACTACAAAAATCCATTTAGTGAGTACATTATAATCATTCAATGTTAGTACAATTTTTCCAAAGTATGATTTACATCAAATTCTTCTATAGGAAATGGATATATTTTAACAAACATGACCAACAGTTCAAAGAGTACACTAACTCAGAATAGGAATCACATATCAACGTTTGCAAACTTCAATTATAGAAGCAAGTATGGATATCAATATGGCAAAGACACTACACACATGGTTTAAAATATGTTAATTTAATTTATTTAATCATATCAACCATAACCTCCATATATTATGTCGTTGTTCAAAATATCTTCATGTAATTTGTTAACTGCTGTAAAATATCGTAACTATGAATTATTAAACCCTAGAAAATTCAATATCTAAATAATATGTTGTGGCAAAGGCTACCAAGCTGATAAGCTCAAAGTATTTGAAACCACCGGTAGTATCCAAATATTATGTGGTAGCATAACCTAAGAGGCACTAAGCTCAAACTATCTTAATTCCAAATTTTAAATGTATACAAAAATTCAACAAATTTATACTGGTCATGATTACTATAAATATCTCCAAATTCAATTTATTTCATTTGTTTGTTAAATACTATTGCTTTTTTAGCTCAAAATATTTATATTCTTAAATTCTTACTTTCTTTTGTTGAAACCTAGAGACTGCAAAGATCCTAATATTATGTTGTGGCATAACTTAGTGGACGCTATGTTGAAAATATATTAATTTAATTTATCAAATCCTAACCACCGATAGGCTATAAAGATTGTGTGGTGGCATAAACTAGTGGGTGCTATGCTCAAAATATCTTAATTTGAAATCTTAAAATCATACAATAAAGTTGAATAATTTATACAGATCTTGATTGCTATACATTTCTCCAAAGTTAACGTGGTTGATTAACTTAGAGGTCAATAAGCTCAAAACAACTTACTTTAATTTGTCAAAATGTAGTGACTTATAAGATTTTAATAAAAATTATTAGATTATTCTGAGGGGTAACCTTTTTTTGCGGCTGACAAGAGGATATGGCATCTGCGGATTTAATGGTCATTTATGACATCGATAGATTACATTCATGTGATAGATGAAATTGATTAAGGGTTATACACATGCGACATGTAATATGACATTGATAATTTAATATTTTTAATGGGAATAGTGATATTTATGATAAGGATATCTAATCGTTGATCTTCGATACTGTCACACTTACCTCCTTTCGTGTGTTGTGCACATTGGTGGATTTATATCTCAGAGTCAGCTAGAGATTTCACTACCCCTTTCCTCTTTTATTCTTTGGTTATTGTGTTTATTATCTCTCTGTGATGGTGATAGGGGTGTTAGTGGTTTCTTGGGTAATGGGTAAGAATTTTGGGGAATTTTTTACTTCTTGGATGGAAGGGAAAATTTAGAACACAACTATGTGGAATTGGCTCGAGAAGGTCTAGTTAGTTGTGGAGTGATTTGAAGAAGAATATGACGGTGATATTTGTGAGAGTATATGTAAGCTAATGCTTGACTGAACTAGTCCAAAGGTTGGAGGAATTTTTTTGACATGGCACACGGGTTGAGCGGGGAAAACATACTATCCAACTCTTTGGGCTAGTTTATCTTACATAAGGAGAATGAGAAGTTGGAAGAGCATCTAGTCAGCCTTCAGTATCATGCCCATGCTTTGACGTAGGGGATGCGGTGATTGCATGTGGTATGGAGGTAGTTGTAAGGTATAGAACTCCTGCTTGTGCGAAAGTGAAAATGCTAGATTGTTGTGTCGATTCGTCTTACGTGATCGAGTAAATTAGACATAGATGTTGAGATCATCAATGAGGTTGAGCCGAGAGGCCAAATGGCCTAATATTTCGGATGTATTTATCTTTAGTTTTTATCAAGGGATAGAATGGATATTTATATAGCGAAGTGAATAGATATAGGAAGTATTTGTGGGTGAATTGAAACTGATTATAACTCTTCCCCATATTTCGGCATATATTTTGTCAGATAAGTTGTTTATAATCATCATGGAGTCCACTCTTTGGAAGACTTATCATGGAATGGTTCCTCATATACTTTTTTGAATACTTATCATCAAAATATCCTAGTTTAATATCTTAAAATCATATAATGAATTCAACTAATTTATATATATCTTCTTTTTGATACAAAAGCTAGCAAACTAAATACCCAGATACTATATTGTGGAATAACCTAGCGGCCGCTAATCTCTTAATACCTCAATTTAGTTTCTAAATCCTAACTACCTCTAGGTTCTAAAATTATGTGGTAGCATAACCTAGCGGATGCTAAGATCTTAATACCAATATTCACTAAGATTTTATTATTATGTTTTGGCATAACCTACCCGCCGCTATGCTTATAATATATTAATTTATTTTAAAAAAACCTAGTGGTTTCTAATATCTAAATATTATGTTGTGTCATAAGCTAGCAAACACTAATCTTAAAATATAATTGGGTAACTGGATAGATTATAGCACCCACTAAGCTCAAAATATTATAGTGTGGAAGTACCTAGCACCCGCTAATCTCAAAATAATTTAATTCAATTTGTTTAATCTAACCCATCATAAGGTCTTAATGCTATAAAATGTGATATTCTCGATGAATCCTAGTAGTCACTATGTTATTATTAGTCGTAAACAAAGATATTTCTTAACCTAAAAAATTGTGTTTCCTAAAATTAACAAAGCGTATTTAACATGAGAGAAAAACACAAAGTAATGGCTTGACCCAAAAAAGTGTGTTACCTATAAAAATCCACTTATCCTTGAGTCCGTAAAGGTAAATGAATACTTCATCAAAATTATAATTATATCCTAGTGATCGCTAGAGTAGGAAACATTTTTAATTTAAATCGTATTCAAAATGGATTTTAAATATAAACAGTAAAAACTAAATCTAGAATTTATATAATAGTATTCGTATAGACTTGGACTTGTACCTTAGTGGCCACCGAGATATATTTGAAGGGAAATATATCATGTTCATAATGAGGTTGTGTATGTTTATAATCATTTTTTTCATGTGCTACATAGCTATACGTCTAGAATTCTATATTTCTTATAAGATTTTAGCAAAATAGTTTTACATTTAGGAAAAAAAAAGGAACCTGGACTAGCAACCTAGAAGTTATACTACAAGTTTTTAAATAGAACCCGATCTACTCATTGCACCCTAGTAGATCTTTGAGCTATGTTCATAATGAACCTATGTCATAAATCTAAATTCTTAATGTTTTCTAGAAATCATATTGAAAAGCTATAAAATATAACAAATAAATCTAGAGTTTATGTAATGGATACATAAATATATGTGTAAAATCGTATCTTTAATATGTTCTATAGGTAAACGTATAGTTTTATCTACTTCTTACAAGATTATGGCAGAATTATTTTACATTTATGAAAAAATATGGAAATTTGAAATTACATCCGAGAGTCTATAAAAATTATTTACATACTACGCCATCTACTCGTTGCATCCTAGCAGCCGCTAATCTATTCTTAAAGGTAAATATATCATGTTAAAAAAAGAAGTTGTTTTATAAATCTAAATTGTTAACCTTTGTGAATATAACGGAAATTGACAAAGAACAAAAGTGATCATTTAGGACAAAAACATGTTGTGTTTCCTATATAACAACAAATGATCTGCAAGGTGCAAGGAAAACAAATGATTTTTACGAATTATAATTATAGCCTAAAGCAGACACTAGGTTAGACAACTTTTCTACAAAGTAGAGTTTATTCATAGAAAATAAATCATATTGAAAAGATATAAATGATAAAAATAAATACATAATTTATATAATGGATATATAAATATACATGTAAAATATTGTATGTAATTCGAAATAGAATTAGGGTTTCATCAATAGGTTGTTGAAACAAATAATTACATCATGGAAGCCTCAAAGCTATGTTAATTTTGGGTATAGATTAGCAGGATCAAAAGGAAGAATATATTAATCATAAAATGCATATTGATTAAAATTAGATTTAATAATATTATTGCATATATAATGTGTTTTACTTCCAATGTACATACCATAAAAATGGTGAAGACATTACATTTTGTTAATTCTACATGGAAACACATATACAATTGGACATAATTATCATATAATTGAATTCTTAATATATTTTTATAGTTTTGAATTAATTTTTAACCTCATATATTTTCCTAAATTATCTAAGCGGAAACCATGTAAAAAATATATTTGCATCATCTTGATGAACAACATTAAACTATTTTGGTTCTCCCAACCAAAATAAAATTAAAAATAAGGTGGTTATGCCAGAAGCTATCATTATCCTAAAAAAATAATTGCAGAACGAGAATGAAATATTCAAAATGAAAAATGGCCAAAGAGAGACATAGAATGGCAGAAATGGGAAAGAGTTAAATAGAGATAAATACTAGAGAAAAAGTGATTAAAATTTCTTTCATTAACGCACAAAAAGTGAGTTTTCATGAAGAACAAGGCAGTTTGGCATGAAGATCAAGCGGTTGGACAAAGCAGGGCTTGTGTGGATCATGATTGGACTGCCATGCAAAACACAGGAACTATCAACTATAGAGAAACTAATAGATCCCACAATAAAAAAAGGTACACCTTTACTATAAATACCTGGTTTAGTAATATATGGGATTATTTCATGCTTTATGCTATCTCTGTGAAACCTCTATCTACTATCTCATTGACAAAAATCACTGCAATTCTTTTTCATAACCTCTGTTACTATCCTCCTTCATGTGCATCCTTTTTGTGCTTCTTTTTGTGCCTTTCTCTGTGAACAAGATTATAATCACATGAAAAAAACCTAGATTCGAACACTCAGCCCCGCAATCTATGGTCTGCGTGTATTTTTTTATTTTGAAGACATGCTTTTCTAATTGATAAAAAATATGAAACCCTACTCAATATTTCTCCGAGGTATTTAATAATTTGTTTAGCACATTCCATGAAAGAAATTTCAAAAATATAAAAAAGAGTGGGATACGAAAATTTGAAATTTTCACTTTCCCCCTCTAAAAGAAAAAGGGTAGGCTATTGAAATTTCAAATATCCAAAAATGCGGGGGAATTCAAATTTCCCTATTTTTATTTTTCCATGGTTTAAAAATTAAAAAATAAACATTTTTCATTGTCTATAGCCTATAATAATATAAACATAATAAAAAATATATTATAAAACATATAATTGAACCAAGCATAGAAAAAAATATATTTAAAAAAATAGAAGAAATAAATCCTAAACATAATTCTAAATATTATTAGAATAATATACTTAGACATTTACATTCCATTTTTTATAAAAATCAATTTCTACATTGCTAGATATAGTGTATGCTAATTTAAATTATTTATCCAATTAAAATGTGCCACGTGGAAAGTTTGAACAATATATTTGGGATACATAATAAGGATAGTGAGACAAGATTGTACAGATAGTGTTACTGTATGGCTATTTTCAAAATAAGAAACATTTGAGCCTAGGCTCTGATATCATTTTTGTCAATAAGTTAAGGAGCATAGTGGGTGCTAAGCATTTTCTTTGTTAAGAAATGATGTGAAATATGTCTTGAAAACTATGTATCTTATGATAAGTAAATACTAAGTTGGCAATCCATGACTTTATAGATAGTTTTTAAAATGAGAAGAGGTAAAGGTAGGATCCTAGCGGTTGTTAAGCTAAACCATGATTTATTATTTTATGGCTACTTTAAAAATAAAAAAATTTGAGCCTAGGGTCTGATATGTTGTTTCTATCAATAAGTAAAGGATATTAGTGGGCGCTAAGCATTTTATTTGATAGGAAATGATGTGAAGTATGAGTTGAAAACCATGTATCTCATTGGAACTACATACCAAGGCTAGGGATCCAAAATTGTAAAGAGAGTATTTAAAATGAGAAGAGGTAAAGGTAAGAGCCTAGCGGCCGCTAAGCTATACGATGATTTGTTGTTATTTTATGGCTATTTTCAAAATTAGAAACTTTGAAGACTAGGTTTTGATATGCTATTTATGTCAATAAGTAAAGGATCTTAGCAGTCCCTAAGCATTTTCTTTGGTTTTAAATGATATAAAATATGAGTTGAAAAATATGTATCTTATGGGAACTACATATTAAGGCTAGCGATCCAACACTATAAAGATATCTTTTATATTGATAAGAGGTAAAGGTAGGAGACTAGCGACCGCTACATTATACCATTCAATTCAATAGGTTATGGTGTCCCACTAAATACTTATAAAAGCTTAGCAATCACTAAGCATTTTCTCTCAAAAAATAGATGTGAATTATATGTTACAAACAATAAGTCTTGTGAGTACTCCATAATAGATGAAAACACAGTAGAAACCTAAAGCTATATACATATGGTATTTATAATTAGTGGTAGTAATGGTGGGAGCCTAATGACTGCTAAACTAGAGCATGATATTTTATTTTATTCATGTTTTCAAATTATTAAACTGTTGAACCTAGTCTCCACTATTCCTTTACTTTCGATAAGGAAAAAATTCTTAGCGTTCGCTAAAAATTTTCTCCCACAAGATTTGATGTGAATTATGTGTTTCAAACAACATACCATATGAGAACTACGTAAGGCTTTATCCCTCTATATGGTTTGCGGTGTAGCATTATGTCTCTCGTAAGTACATTCCAACCAACATGATATAATTATAATCAATGAAAATCCCTAGCGATCCAAAGTTATACAGATAGTGTTTACAATGAACGTAATGGTAGGAGCCTCACGGTTGCTTAGCTAGGTCACAATTTATTATTTTACCACAATTTCCAACAAAATAAACTGTTTAAAATAGTGTCTATTGTGCCGTTAATTTTGATAAGGAATGAAACTAAACGTTAGGTAAACAATTGTCATGATACGAAATATTGTGAATTATGTTATAAACATTATATGTTATTGACAATACATATGGGTTGATCCCTATCAATGATTTGTAGTGTATCACTTTTTTCTGCCATGGATAGGAACCGAGAAATGTATAGACAGTAAATGATCGCGCCGAAGAAGACTGGCACTATAAATAAGTTAACATAAGTTCAAACAATTTGGAATAAATTTCTTCAATTAGTATTATAAATCTAACTTATAGTCATAGTAAGAGAGAATAGACCCTTGTTTTAGTGGTACTCAAAAAACATTGTTAATAATCAAATATTTTCTCAAATAGGTTTAACTTATCATGACCTTATAGAGATTTGTTTCCACAAAATGGCTATTGTGAAGAGGGCCATACTTACGTTTAGGAAAATTGTAATCCTTCCCATTTTTTTATAGCTTGTTATGGAATTTCCCACCAAGCGTTATGCTTAAAATATCATACTTAGAGTAGTTATAGACATTTAGACATAATGAATAAAGTATGTCTGATCTACATATATTTCACATTTTCTTATATAAAAAAATGATGAGCTATCACTAACTCCAATAATGTTATTTGTTTCTCAAATAATCTCCTTAAAATACCAAACATTAGATCTTCTGACCATTATCATTTAAACATGTTCATTAGTCTTGTTACAGACATCTAATCCTCACTACTACATTATGTGATATATGCATAAATCGAATAGTCTTGTAAAACAAAAAATCTCAAGCTACCACAAACTCTCTTTGAAATAACAAATATTACATCTTAATGTCCTATACAGTTTATCATTAAAAAGATGTAAATGGATTAAAAAAATTGGTTGTTCTTTTATACATTGATTAGAAGTCTATCTGCCACTAAAGTGTGTATTTTTTAACATTCCTATCATGCCATCTATATAATGTTATGGATTTTCCGACTCATATGTAATACTTTCAAAAGGTGAAAATGGTTTTGTATCTTTCAATGCATCATAATTTGATTTCTGAATTTTAGAAAAATTTGTGATTATTGATTTGATCCAAAAAATATGAATTATTGTAACCAGTTGAATGATACATAAGGTTTCCTATCGAATCCTAGCGGCCACTAAGCATTAAGTTAGTTACTTTGTTATGATACATAGTAAATAAATCTAGATATTTGTGTCTGCTAGGGTAGTTTTTAAATTCCTTAATAGGAAATGTGAGAAAAACACTTTAAAGTTCAGAAATGACCTAATTATTAATGTATTTTACTCTAAATATAGGTAAAATGTCTTCCATTGTTTGTGCTCCATTTAGAACAATTCCATTCATCGCAGGCAGTATTTTTGGAAGAAAAGAGACGAGGAATGTTTTGTGGAAATTAATTCCCCTCATAACTACCATGTCGACCGGTAGTTGATTTTTATAGATGACAATCATGAGGAATTTGATATTATTTGAGCATCAAAAGTTGTTGATTTGGGGACACTCGTGTCAAGGTGGAACTTTGACTTGGAAAACAATAAGTGTCTCATTCTAGATATAGATTTGGATATTTATTTGTTCAGGAAAAATGGGAAATGCATGCCTCCATAAAAAATGGACCATATTCTGTTCAAAATATGGTTGGAATTTTTAGGCTAGTGTAATAGCAGAGATGTATGATTCTTACGGTCGAATAATAAAAGGAGACAACAAAATGAGAGAAAAATTTCTACATTATTTGATAAATAAGCATCTGGATAATATTTTATTGACATCATGTAGTGAATCCAATGTAATAAAAAATTTAAAGTATATGAATTACACTACCAATAGTTATGCATACTATTTGGTGAAGAGAGAAATGGAAAAAAAAATTGATTCCCATAGTGGGGAAAAAGGGGAAAAAAATATCATGAGGTGGAAGAAGTTCTTCCCATCGCGGCTTAGACAATATTAGACAACTATGTGATGTCACTAGAAGGAAATATACCAGCAAGGGTGAAAGTCACAGACAATTTTTCTTGTAAATGTGTATATCCATTCCAGCTTCCATCAACTTTATCATCTATTCCTTTGAATAATCCTTTCAATGTTGAATGTGTGATCACTGATTTTTGTAATTTGTCTAGTGATATTTCTTCCGATGTCATAATGGATCTTCTAATAATTATCGGAACTAGTGTGCTAGATTGTATTATTATTTTTCTAATACCAACTAGTTATTAAAAATGCTAAGTGACACAAAGACAAAGATACATGAAAAAGGTTAAAGATATTGGCGTATCAATTCTAGATGGATGCTACAGACTCTACGATAGCAACAAGATATTCAAAAGTTTGTGTCTTATGTACACAATATCTTGTGTGAAAAACCATGATAATAATGATGATTATAGAAAAGGGATCACTATGTATTTGATTGATAAACTACCAAAAAAATGGTAAGCAAGAAAACTTTTCATACAAGGAAACATCCGTCCTTTTCTTTATAAAAGATTATATGAGTTCTGGAATTATATGTTCACTTGATGTTGTTCCATAAATTCTTTAGTACTAGTGCTTTACGGTGACAATGTTGCACTCCATACATTGGTGGATTCCAAACTATCTATTGTTTTTATTGTTGAGACACATAGTTGAGCGATGTTTTTGAAACAATATTATTATCATATGAAGAAAGGTTCATCTCTGAAAAAACCTTCAACAATTGAATTTTTTTAATGGATTTTAACCTAAATATGTTACTTATACAATTATTGTTTATGCGAGAAAACCACAAAGATACAAAAACTAATGCATAATTGTTTCACCATGACGCTACACAACCAATTCAACATGGTGATTTAATTTCAATCATTTTATAAATATGATTAATGAGCTTTATCTTCAATTGCCATGGTTTTCAATTTTTTAACAAAGTTATGTTTTTTATAGTTCAGATGACAGATGTGGAGTATGCAAACACATCATCCATGAATACGCCATTATATCCAAGTATGTTAATTGTGTGAATTTACAAACAAAACTACTAATAAGACCCACAAATTTATAGGAAACGATAACTAATAGATATTAGTTTATATTCTTGGCTTAGGGTCAAAGAAAAAAGTTTAAGGAAATCCATTTGTAAGCTATGATAATAATATAAAATGAAGTATATAGAGCTTAATAAACCTTATGCATCCACGTTCAATACAGAAATTGTTTGACTAAAAAACCTTACATTCATCAATATCTCATTGGTTTACAACTACATATTATCTACAATGTTTCACTGATCCGATCGCATCTTGACTAGTTACATTGAATTAACATTGTTTTGGCTTCAACATCATCATAAATAGAACTACATATGGTTTGATTTAGCTCGTATGTATGTAAAGCAACACTTGGGTAGCCTCATTAAACGTTTTCTAGCTAAGTGTAGTTTGGCCAATGATGGCATAGCCTAGTGGTCACAAATCCTCATCATTAGCTGAGGATTGTTCTCCGCCAAAGGGTGGTTCAATGAATATAAGCATAGCTTAACGATACCTATTTTTTTTAATTTTTAAATGCTTATTTACTGAAGGGTTAAGGGACCCCGCCCTAACAATAATATCTTGAACCAAAACTGAAAAACCAGCAACACAAGGCCCCAAAAATGGCCCGTATGGAGAAGAAACAACTAATGAAAAGAGGAAACAAGACACCTGAAAGAACAAGACCACAAAACCAAAAAAACCAGCAATTATTCCTCATCGGAAAGAACCACCAACCACGGAAATAGAGACCCATGCACTACCCTACCCACAACACCAAACGTCAAATCCAATAGGCCACCCCTTCCTCCCTCCATGCCCCAACCCCTACCACCGAAACACCACAAATATGTTGTTTGGCCTTACCTAGTGAGAATAAGAAAATCCTCCTTGGAATTAGCCCAACACTCATTGAGGTTCTCAATGGTGAATCGAAAGGAATGTGAGCATCAGAGATATCAAAAGGAAATAGTTGGCTAAGGTCCAAACCGCCATACCATAATAAAGCATGAATAACCTCGTCATGTAGGAGTATCTCTCTATACCACTCACTAAGCCAATCAACCTCGTGCCCTGAGCCAATTTCCTAGTCATCCACCTCCTTTACCCAAATCAGAGGGTCTGGGATGCAACACTAATCCAATTCTACTTGCAAACTAATGCAATGAATAGGGTAAATAAAGAATTTTGTGAATTCCACAACATCCATCTTGACCATATGGAGTAAAAGGAAATTGGAAATGAAAGATGCTGTAATTTCCAAGTTGACTCTGGCCCTGCGAGTATCGTGTAAGTAAGAATCATCAATCACATGCTCTATAGCCTCGACCTTGAGCACAGAATCATAGTGGAACACTTCTTGAATCCTCTTGTGGTAGATGGCTAAAGTAAAGGCCATTTCTCTTCTCTCCTGTGAAGAGAAATGAAAGGAAACCCCATAAAGGATATACTCACACTAGTCCATAATCTCAAACAAATTGAAGTACATGGAGTGGAATGAAAACACCTAAAAATAAAGAGTGTAGCATGTGCCACCATTAATTCAAACTTTTCCTAAGCCACCAATCATGAATGATAAGATATTATAAGATGTGTCAGTATTCTATCTTATTTGAAATTAATTCAACTCCCGGGACGTTAATAGTCACCTTAACAAGGTGATCGGAAACATGGTTGGCCTATCTATAAACATGATTAATAATCCAGATATGCATTTTTCCAAGCCAAAAGAGGATATTGGAGATACATAAATTAAGGTTCCAAGAAAGGGAAATACCCTTAGTAATCGCATGAATTATTTCTTGAGAATATCCTTCCACTTGGTGTCTCTCGCAACCATTTTGACACCAATAACTTAACACCATCCAATAGAGCTTGATATTTTGAAACGTTACAAGTTCCATCATGCAACGGAAAAGATCCCACCACTACCACAATACCATGTTCATTTCTTACTATACGCCTCACCCCTGATTTTCCTAGGTTTCCTCTAGAGGCCCCATCAAAATTGAATTTACAGAACCCAAGGGGGTGAGATCCATCTCAATTTTATCCTTTTAATGGCTTCTAAATTTGAATTATAAGATAGAGAATAATTGATATTGTACTTACCATATCACCACAGAAACCACTATGTTTATCCATTTAAGTTTTCCACAACATGAAATCGATTATGAATTAATTAATGTTTATTTCAAATACATTATGCTCACATTTTAAATAGGAAGAAATAGATTATGAATTGATGATTTTTTATTTGAAATATCTCTTGCATCAATGGATCCAAAGTGTGTAAAGGTGGTGTAATCCAAGCCACAATCTCAATTGGTAATTGTTAGTCGTAAGCTAAAATGTTGTTTATTTCAATTGGTTGTAATTGATATGCGGCCGATGAAAATAAAATTTGTTTACTTCCCTACATGTAGTGATAATATTTATTTACTTATTTTGGATATGGAGGACCTGCTATATGGGATAAAAAAACATACAATAGGAAGATGTCATTCAAGTTCGGTATGAAAGTTATCAACCTACGAGGTGGCCTATTAGAATTTATAAAATTATTATCACCATACTATGAACTAGGATTCTGGTCCGACAATCTCATTTCTATTGATGTTAAAAATATATCAATGGGATTCAATAAAAAATATTGACCATATTGAATCCAAGACTCACTTGGGGAAAGGAACATTGCAATATAGTTGAGGGAATAACAATAAGAGACCTAGAAAAGGTTTGGAGTAGAAATGATTTTTCATATAGTTCGAAAAACACTGTGTATTACATTAGGTGTAAAGGGAAACCCTCCTAAAAATTTTATGGTGGGTATGAAAAGCAGATGCAAAGATTGTACAAAATATAAATGGTTGATGGTTGATTTGTACAAAAAAATATCACAAATAGTGTCTCAGGAATTGAATGTGGTAGAGGGCATCAAATACTTGGAGCAAGAAAATTCTAAATAACTATTTATCTTTTCATAATGTTTTTATGATGGTATTGCTTAACATTACTAATAATATATAAATTCATATGTTATTATGAATGTATTGCGTAACTATATTATATTATGTTGAGATTGTCGAAATATAAGTTGGGAGGATTTATATTTTCACTTATTATAAGATGACAATATGATTGAATAACTTATGTGGTGAATTATCGAGAAAAAATTTCCCTTGAAAATTTGTAAAATAGTTTTTTTACACTATTCATAAAATAAATATAAAATTATACTATATATACTTAATTGTTTTTTAATATTTTTTAATATAATTAATATATAAATAATCTATAAAAAATGACGGTCATATCTAAAATATGCAAGTCATATGTGATAGTTATTTCAAATATTTACAACTATTTTACAGATAAAAATGATTAAAAATGTCTAAATGGGTGTCAAATTTAACACCACATTGTGGCCTTTGTTGCAACCATTGAAGGAAAAGAGAAGATGTTCAGGATGATATTTGATCAAAAAATGAATTCGAGGGAACTTATTTTTTGGAGATTCACTATGACAAAGCATAAATAATGCTTAAGAAGCAACTGTTAGCCCATTTAAAACATAACCATTTTTGTATATAACATAGCATAAATAATGGCTAGCAGCCGCTAGCCCTTACAAAATAGAAACATGTTCTATACATAACAAATCATAAATAATGCCTTTCGGTATTGGCCCGTATAAAACATATACATGTTCTATTTAGTCCAAAGCATAGATAATGCCTAGCGGACGCTAGCCCATATAATGGATTCCAATATTTGACATTTTGGATTCCAATATATGGGACTTTGGAGTGTAGTAAATTCCAATATATGTGATTTTGGATTCCAATATATGTGATATTGGAATCCAATATGTGTAATTTTGGAGTCTAGATAATTTCAATATTTAACATTTTGGAATACAAAATAAGTAGTTTTGGATTCTGTTATTGGCTATATTTTTACCTGTTGGGACTAGAATAAGTCCACATTTAGTCAACTAAGCGTTATATGAAAAGTATCAAAAATTCTAAACATGTAAGAGTACATATATAAAGAAAACCATGATCGAGTTAACTCTTACATAGAATGGCCGAACCAAAAAGAAATGTATATATGTATATATCAATAACATCAAGTTTCATGTATAATACTCTTACAAGTGTTTTCAAAATGCTCATCTATGATCCAAAAATACAAACACATTGTATATACACAATAATTATCTCAAATCAATAAGCGCTCGTGTCCTATCCCTCTCTATAAGATCCCAATGAAGGTGTAGGATGAGGGCTCCTACTATGGCTCGGTGATGAGAGTGACTTTCCGTAGTGTATTAACCTCTATGTGGTGATCCACAAGAGTGCCCATGTGATGGGGTAAGTGATCTACCACTTTGCAGTAGCAGTATCCTCATTGTGAGAATGGTCTCGCCACTATCTCATCTTATTCACCTTGTATCAAGTAAGCTCATATCTCATCCGGGTCAAGGCTGCTTTATAACATGCCATGTCGGCATGAACACATATGTGTGACATATATCTATCATTGGTTTCCTAGCGTTTGTAAGAAATTAATCCCGTGTCTTCCCCATAGCGAGTACGAAGGTGTTCAAGAGAACCCAACAAATAAAATATTGACAACCGTCGTGAGCTATGCAAAGTACAAATGAAAAAAATGAAAATTTAGAAAACTTTCAAAAAAAAAAAATTTAAAAAAGTAAAGATAGTGTGTATTTGGATAACAATCTAGTCTAAGTATAAATTTGGGAAAAGAGTAAGTTACTTATTTGGATCTCATAGAATCCATGATGGATCAATGACTAGTGTTAGCACAAGAGATGTTGCGAGTAACTCCTCTACTCGACCTCCTCTATAGCCATCCACCATCTAAAAATTAACTCCTCATCCCCTCCCACCTAGTGGTCAAAGGATCCTCTAAGTACAATGTCTCAACCTCCACTCTAGTTATCGCAGAAGCCTCTCTAGTGGTCACCCACTATGTGTCACTCTCTATCTCCACCTCCACCTCCATTTTAGTCTGTGCCTCCTCTCTCTCAACCTCCTCCTCCTCCTCTCCATCATTTACAAGCCATGCCTCAATCTACAGAATCTCCAAATACCTAATGGATCTCATTCTCCATGAAGCACTCCAATTGAAAATATTGGAGTGATGATGGTCTACTCAAGCTTTCCCTTCGGTTCAAATCTATCCTCTTTGATCCCTCTATAGAATATCAGGACTAGTGGGAGGGAATCAACATAAGGTAGCCCAAAATATTTTGGTAACCTATGAATTAGATGGGCCTCTACACTTTCGGTCCTATCCACAAACCGTGTGTAGTAGAACCTGCATGTAGAAAAATTAATCGCCTCATCACCCCAAATTCTAGTCATGTCCTGGTATGGCTTTGTAATCATATAATCTATTGTAAGTGCAGAAACCGGTTGATGTAGCCCCTAAATTGGAGCCATGTCAACCCATCTAGATGCGTTGATCACCCCGAGGATCTTCTATCTCAATTCCCCTCTTATAGGAGATCGTGTGCTCATACACCCAACTCATGACTAATGTGGGATGACTAAGGGCAACCCTTGAAGAAAGTCTATATAAATCGTGATAAGTGACATGAAGGATATCAACACACCATGCATATATGCAGCCATGCTACTTAATTCTCTTAATAATGGGTGCCCAATAGTAAAGAAGTTTGTCCCCACCCTTATCCCTAACCAAGCATGAAGCCAATATACTAATAATGGCCTTGTGTAAGGAAAAGATAGGAACAAAGACAACTGATAGAAGTCTCATCCCATGCTTGAAACCCATGTTAGGTGCCTTTATTTCTCCCATAAATGTTACCCAACTACGGGCCGAACAACTATGCTCACACTAGCCAAAGTTAACTTCCTACCGGTGGACAGAACACCCAGAATCTGGTATACATCCTCTAAAGTGATCTTCCACTCCCCCTAACTACCGAAAGCCATAAATTTTTCTAGTCTACATCCTAGTAACTTATTAAATCAAAAAATAAATGACTGGCCGGTGTAACTAACTACGTCTAAGATATCCTTCATATCCCACTTTGTGTAACAAGTCCCTTTCATTACGGATGAGTGCTTCCAAATTAGGGGCAACCAATCACACTCTCAAACTCTACTCCATCTAACATACTACCCCAACATTCATAAACATCAAAAAGATCAATTTATAATTATAACAATGCATAATAAGCTCATCAAAAACATAATCAAAAAATAAAAAACCAATTTTTTTTACCATACTTAGTCAATTTGAGAGTTTCCCTAGAAATTATGCAGCCCCCTTTCTTGACAGAGTAGTGGTTATGTAACCTCTACGGAAATTCCACTTTTTTTATAATATATGTAGTAGTTGCATAACTTACATGGTGGTTACACAACCATTACTCTACGTAGAGTGGTGGTTACATAATTACCATGGTGATTCCATCTGCAAA
The DNA here is from genome assembly GCA_018340775.1 of Taxus wallichiana var. yunnanensis. Classification (NCBI taxonomy): domain Eukaryota; kingdom Viridiplantae; phylum Streptophyta; class Pinopsida; order Cupressales; family Taxaceae; genus Taxus; species Taxus wallichiana. The sequence goes on along the minus strand of CM031243.1, from coordinate 24,002,322 downwards.
AAGTGGGTTGTACCCTAGGTCCCCAAAAGTTCAAAAAAAGACAACAATAAATATTTTTGAACAAAAAAAAATAAAAATCCTATGTGGAACCCCCTTATGATGATTTTAATAATAAAATTATCAAAAATCTCACCCGTTATGTCAATTTTTCACAATTTCTACATTTTAGGGTATAAATAAATAAATGCTGATAACTCACCTATTCATGACCTGCTACTCCTCCCACTAGTTGGGCTTCCATCATGTTGGAACACTCTTCATTTTGACTATACTCTCTTGTGAAACCATCACAAGTAATCCAAAGCTCAAATTTCACTAAGTGCAAATGATTTTTGAAAATACTAATTTTGAGATATATATAACATGTTTTAACATTTTTCCGAGTGTGTGTGTTTTACGAGGGTGGGATTGCTAAGCGCGGTATATTTCTCCTCCCCACAGATATGGTAAGTCCTCTTGTCATTTTTTTTAAATTTTTTTATTATATTGTTATATCTATACTTGATTCATGTTTTCTTCTTACATGTAGCAGAAGCTTAGATTAGTGTGATATCAACACACGACGTGTCGAGTATATTTTCTAACTCTCCCATTAGGGAACACCATTCTCGAACTTTAAGTTTTAAACCTTTTCATGCCTAAAATTATTCACTAAAGGGGAAATATGTACGCACCCAAATTTACATGTGCTACATTGTTGAAATGGTTTAAATCCCCAATGATGATTAATTATTGATTCCAATGATTTTCAAGTCCAATTTATTGCTTGCATCATGTTCTAGTAGTTTATTTCATGTTGTTTTTCCATTTTCTATCTTTTCCTACTTTCCTTATCCATTTTGAGACTTTTCATTAGCTTTTAATCCTTAAGTTATGAAGCGCACTAGCAGATATGTAACCGCTAATCACAAGTCTTCCCTAATAGGTGGTTATGTAACCACCACACGACAATGTAAACACCAATCTACGCAGACCGCCACGGCTCCATGAGCATTAAACCAAGACTTTGTAGTGTGTTTTGGACACGTGTTGTCTTCATCTAACTCACCTTTCTCACATGTTTCTTAACCTGAATCAACCGTTCTATAACTTTGTATATGGTTATATACTTCTTCTTCCCTACTTATTATCATTAGTAAGTTAACTACCCCTCCCATGAGTGGTGCGGCACTTCTTAGCTACCAAGTGTGATAGACCACTTCTCTACCAATTTTTTATAAAAACCCAATATTTTTCCCAAAGTAATGGTTGGAGTATTTTGATTTGTAATTACGTAGTTCTTATTTGTTGAAATATTACCAAGAAGTACACAAGAAAACACATTTCATTTTCCTTGTTATTCTCTTGCTTACATTGCTACCAGACTACCTACTTCCATTGAGGATTTCTTCTTGGCTCATCCTTATGGGATTTTCTGGGAAGGATTCAAAGGAAGTTATTGTCCAAATAGTATTTTGTTTCTTTGTAATCAAAACACATGTATCTTTCTTTTGTTCATCTTGTAAGATTGTGCCTACATATGAGCAAGGATTCTATTGATAACTTCCTCTTTTCCTATCCCTATAGATTTGAAAGGGATGTGGATTTGAAGAAGTTTATTTTTATATGTATTGCATTGAGTTTCATTTCAAAAAAATTCTATAGATCCTATTGTTTAATCGGGAATCTTCGGGGAAGAATCTCATCCGAGAAGCTTTGTTTGATCTTCCAATGATTCTAAGGTATAACTAGACGCGAAGGAACATCCACAATTACAAATTAGGAAAATCTTAATTTTTATTAGATTAGATCAAATCCATTCTACAACAAGGAAATATCCACATCCAAGTATTTCACTATTTAGTTTAATTGTTTTTAGAGTAGAAGAAGTTTTCATTTAATTAGAACTAGTTGTATTGTCTATGTAGATTTCTTTTATTTAAATCCGAAACCCTTAAAACATAGATTAGATAGAGGTTAGATTTATTTATTTAGATTTATTTAATTCATGTCCATTGAAGTAAGTAGATTAAATTGTTCATTTATTTTGGTCAATTAATCACAAATGAATCTAGTTAGTTAAGAGATCAAAGCACATTTGTCTTTTAATTAAGTTGGATTTACTTTTTTAATTACTTAAAATGAACTTTTCAATGTAGTTTAAATTTCAAATCAAACCAAATAATTAAACCATAGGGGACTTATGCTACTTGTAGATAGCCTCTAATTTACTCTTCGCGACTCATCTCATAGGAATTCATAGTACTGTTCTTAGTCCTTGATTCTCATATAGCTCACTTTTAGCATTTCCCACAACCTTGCACATTCTCGGTTGTCCCAAAATGACCTCAAGAGGTCAATTTTGTCTATAATCACATGTTTATTCATAGGTGGAAAATAATACTAAATAGCACTATGATCATAAGTACCTAAATTTACAATATTTCAATGTGGCAAAGGTTCATTACCAATGTAATCTTGCATCCAAAAACCCAAAAAACTTTCACCCACTGACCAACAACTTACTGATACTTCCCCTTAGCAATCTAATGATGTCTTCCCTTAGTTGAGCATCATCCCAAAAGTAATCTTCACCCAACTCCCTAATAAGTATTTAGTCATAAAATTTTCCAAGGATGATATGATTAATGATGAAATATTATTTGAGGCTGAAAATCCTCCCCTCTTTATTAGTGTTAGGATTTATGGTCCCCAAGTAAGATGAGACTTGGTAGATGAAGGCTAAGGTATTAATGTTGCTTCTCTCTCACATTAAAAACCATAAATATTTCTCTAATGACCTTAAACATACCTGACTCACTTGTTGTGGATTTTACAAAACTCACCAAACAACGCTTGGTTATATTTTTTATCCCTATTATTGAAGAAACCAAGACCACCCACACCGAGCTCATGGTTCTTAATAGACCTTTTTATTACAATACTTTACTAGGTCTACCTTGGACACACCATGTGCATGTATTTGAATTGTATGGGCACCAATGCCTCAAATTCATTCATTATAATTAATAATATAAACATGATGTCAAGATTAATCCATGGGCCATAAATGTACCCTTCCATAATAAGACCTTCTACATTCCTAATACTCCTATAGTGTTGTGTTCCATATCCTATGTTTTATGAATAAAAACACATGCTTAATATCACTCTTGCTAACTTAAATGATGATGAGAATAATGAAGTGTAAAACATGCTTAACAAGAACTAAATACCAAAATCCATCATTGATTAGATTCCTTTGGCTCTTTTACCCGAGACTAGTTTTCTTCCATATTAGAATATGAGGAGCCTCCTTGTAATAATACCTCCATCTCCTACAATCTTAAGGAGGATCTCTTGAATTTGATGAATTCGAAATTTCCAAATTATTTGTAGATCATCCACCTCTCTCCCTAATCTTTCAAGTAAGTTTGGTATCTTGGACAAGGAGTTTTCTTTTGAAAGTATTACCCCAATGACTCTTAAATACCCATGTGTACCATTTTTCTCTCATATGACGAGGATTACATCAAGTCACAATATTATTATAGACACCTCGATGTACTTCATTATCAAAAATATTGTCTAGAATGTATGCATTTAACCACAAACCAATATGATTGAAACTTATTTTGGGGCATCTCATGATGTCACACTTTTCACCACACCACATTAGTAGGCACCTCATGGTTCCTACATTCCCTATAAATCACTAATTTAACTCTAATAAATCTTCAAATAATAACACCTTCTCTTCCTATGAAGCTTTCCAAATTATCTACTTCATCAATCTACTATTTTACTATATTTTCATCCTACTTGAGTCTTTAAATCCATTTTATCCTATTTTTTCAACATTGGTAACCTATGTATCTATACATATAGACTTATTAACTCCATGACATCATGTTTTGGTATTTTATCTTACTTTATCATACTTATAACATCTACCCATTGGTTTTTTATGATCTTTAACATTTTTACCCACCTTGATGTTATCCTCTCACCTTATTAATTAAGTGAAATGTGGATAATTATGCCTAATTTAATTTCTATTGTAGTGGTAATAAATAAACAATTAAGTACAAAATTTTACTCAAGAAAACTAAAAAAAAAATGTGAAACCCTATTTGCAATTAGGAGAAAGAGGGACTTAGCTGATTTGCAATGAAATATAGATTGTGCCAATTTGCTAATCGGGTGAATATAAAGGTAGGAGTGTCACACATAGACCTAGTAAAATACATATATGGAGAAACAAGCTATACTCGGGTGCCCATGGGTGCTACAAATTGGAAACAGATACATGTGATTAAAAAATGCTCAACAAATCTTATTTTTAGGATCATAATTTTTCCTTGTTCTTCTCTTTTGGTCACTACGAGGTCACACAATGATCACCGAGGTTCTTTGAAACATGTAATGAAATATGAACATGCAAATCCCTAAAATAGACATCAAATCCTAAAAATAAATATGTATAATGAGAGGTCATACTATCCTCTGCATTGTCATAATGGTGATCTTATGACTAAGTGCTCTAATACATTTCAGACCCAATGTAGTTGTGCGTGTTTTTACATAATCATACCCTAGGTGGCTCTTGTGTGTGTCACACTTAGATAGTGAGAAAATAGCTTGATGTAAGTGAATGTATTAGATGTATGCATAGAATAGATTAGACTCCCTCCTATGAAGTGTATGCGAGAATAACGTAGTCCCTTTCCCTTGAATGGATTCTATAATGCTCTTTGATAGCCTTTGGTTGTAACCTTAGGTGGTGATAGATAATGTTTAGTTCTTGGTTCTTTATTATGATCACATAAATTTATATTTATATGATTCCCTTGCTTCAATTTTGTAATTAACCTTGAAATCATAGACTAATAAAAAGATAATATGCTAAAATAGCTAGAAATGAACCAAAAATGTAAGTAAAAAGAGGTCAGTAGCACCTAGAGGGGACAAGAGCTCTTGAAAATGGCATCTGGTTGGGCCCTAGTGTCTAGAATGAGAAATGGTGAGGTGTGAAAATACAGTTTGAGATATAAAGGCTGTAAGACCAAAAGTAGAAATAGAAAGAAGACAAATATGGCCAAAGACATGGGTTAATTAGTACTTTTCTTACTTAGGAACCATATGAATAGTGGTATGTAATCAGGACTAGATAATTACCCAAAGTGCATGATTTTGTGTCTACATTTTCCCCAATTTATGTTGAGTGAAATATCAATAACATAAAGTAGATAGAGATGCATACCTAATAACCATGTATATCAATGGTGAGAAGCATGCCAAGAGACAAGGAAAAGTGTGGAGTGATAAAAAGATGGAGCGTGGAGACTAAAGATGAGAAAGTGAAAAATTGATGAGATGATGAACCTATGGTGGAGAAACATGTTGTAGATTATTACCAATGTACCTATTTTTGATGCCAATGTTAATGTGTATGATGTTTTTATCGATGTTGAATGATGTTGATTATCGCTTCTCATACGGACAAACCTGCAAATGGAAAGAATGAACAAGTAGTTAAATATGCATGTATATGTATCATAGGTATATAAAGAAGTATGTAAAATGTTGAAAATGTGAAAAAGGAACACATGCACCTAATCTGTGATGAAGAAAGAGTGTAGAAAGGATCTGTAGATGTTATTGACAACCAAGTTTTTAGGCAATATCATGATAATGAATTAGAAAAAGGATAGGGAGAATAGTTTGGTGTCGCCTCCAACCTTTAAATACTTCCTGTGAATGTAAAACACCACTGTAGATGGTATGTAAAAAATCTGATCTATTTTGAAAATTCCAATCCGACGTGAAAGTAGAAAAGACAATGTAGTGTATTCTTTTTGGGTTCTAAGGACTATGTGCTCTATAAAAGCCATTGTGTAAATGCCAAAAAATCTATTGAACTCGAACAAATTCTTTGTAAATTCCCACGGTCACGGGTGTCCTAGAAGGATCAAGGGCATCGAAATACTATCGGATTTGGGCACTAGTTTATGTGTCGTCTAATGAACCCAAGTTAGGATCTAAGCCCTATCCAATGATGATGATTTTGTTGTACCGGTACTTTGTTGTGTTAAAGCGTGAATATAGACTATTGTGTGGGGTGATTGATTCTCCCAAATTATTCCTCCCTCATTTTGGGTGCATCTAATGTCGTTGAAGTAGTATGTGGCCCAAAGAAGGATCAAACGTTGTGTTGATACTCTTCCCTATAAGTGGGAGGAGTGTGCTTGGTATAAAATAATGAGGGTCATCAATCATCATCATTAATAATGTCAATCTAGGGCTAGTGTCCAATGGTTGTATGTATTAGGAAAAAAATATTTGGAAAACAACTCCTTCAAACACAATCCAAACTTGCATAAATTAAAAAGCACACTTGTGGAAATGGAAAAACACACTTGTGGAAATCAAAATCACACTTTTAGAAATGGAAGCATGCTTGTATAAAGGAAAATTTTGAATTGGAAATAAATCAAATAAAACACCTATAGGTTCACAAAAACTAAATGAAAATGAATATTACAATACAAGTAGAAAAACAATACAACAAAATGATAATCACAGAAAAAAGAATAAACATAAACATAAATTATTATAAGACAAAAACAAAAATACATAGATCCATCTTCCTTGGAATGAGTGGTTAGCTCATTCCTTGGAAGAGGATTTAAATCATGCTTCCAAGATCTTAATTTAAAACTTCAGAATATTGGAGAGAAAAGAAGAAATTTTCATTTCTTGGTAAAATATTCATACAAGAGTGTGGAAGGTTGCATTTATAGTTCATGCATCCAACCAACTCCTTATTTTGGGGAATACAATCTGATCTTCTCTTTATTCTAATTTACTTAGTCAACACACCAAGAACTAACTACCTATTCTTGGGAAGATTTATTCAAAGCAATAAATCCTAAACAAACTTGACTACAACCATCCACTTATCATGGAGAATATTTCTACAACTCATCCCTTTAATCTAGGAACACAAAGTGGGAGAGTACTTATTCAACATTCCTAATACTATTCCACTATTTTCTCATCCTTGAAACATGGAGATAAAATGGAGGAGTGTTAAGTCCATGAATTTGAATTATTCTTGGAATGCCACATGCATGCATGACTTTGGATTTCCACATGTTTGGATCTTTATTATTAGTTGATGACATGGAAGGAAATAGTAGGCTAAATAGTTTGATTCTCCTTTACATTATTTTGGAACAAATCAAAAGACTTTCCTTAGCTTGGTATTTCCATAGCATTTTGTGTGTAAGTTTTCCATAGTAGAAATCTAACATAAATATATGAACAATTGGGCTTCCCATAGCTGTGTGAAGACTTTCGGTAGTTTCGATCTATGAACTTGGAGTAGAGTTGTTTATGACTTGTTGTCTACACACTATTACATTCCAACTTACAATAAATATTGAGGAATAAACTCAATTAAAGCTGCAAATAGATTTTTAAAGAGATGATAAGATAAATCCTATATTATACCTTAAATATGTTATCGTTATTAAAATTACATCTAAATTCACTTGAAATCTTGATTTTAAGAGAGAGAATAAGACTGATATTTGGTAATATAATGAGACATATTTTGGCCTCATCATTTCCCCCACACTTAACTTCTTGCATTCCCTCATGCAAGCTACTGATCTTCTGTAGAATTTGATTTTGTCAATACTTCTGTATCTTTCACATTGTCTTCTCCTCTTTTCATGATAACAACAAACTGAGATTTCTAGAAGTAAAATTTTTACTTCTTTCTTATTCATGCTCTCATGAGGTTTTTCTTAAATAATGTAGAGATATTTTTTCCCCACACTTAGCTCTTTTTTTTCTCATGCATTCTTCAAAAGATTTGGAAGAGAGTGAGTCTCCCCCACACTTACTTTTTGCATGCCCTCATGCAAACTATTTTTTAGCAACTTATAGATCCCAATTACTTGCAAAGTGGAAAAACTTCATCTGCACATGTAGATCTTCACGAATGTCTCTCACTATTTTTTTCTTCATTTTTTGTTGAATCTTTCTAGAAGTGAATCTATTTGTAATTAAAACAACAAATAATAATATTTGAGAATAGAAAAATAGAAGTTACCATACCATACTCAGGATTTATCCTTACTTTCATCATGTTGTATAATTTTGATTTCCATCTACAGTTGAACAAAACAAATAGATATGAATTCAAGGCCTCATAAACATAAATTTTCAATAGAAAATTATTTCATCAACCAAGTTTTCCTAATGAAACGAGTCATATGTATCCAACAAAGACTTTGAAGTGAAAATTTATTTTGTTTGGGAAAAGTATCCATTTTCTTGTTTTCAACTTTCCCCTTTCTTTTTTAAATTTTTTTATTTAGTAATTAGTAAGCCGAAGTAAACTGGTTTTCTAACCAATCACTATGATTTTGAGAAATGTCAACATGAGGGAAAATTAGGAAGCAATCTTCCAGAGTGTCTGCAACATCCAATTAGTTTAGAAAGCTAATTTAAAAAATTGAGAAACAATGGTAAAATGCTTTGCAAAATGGGATGGTTCAAGGACTTCTTCATTTATTGGGAATGGATTATTATGAGAGGTTACAGGTATGATCCCGAATACAAATGGTATGTTATAATTTCAATTAGCATATACTGGTTTAACCAATATTTTTCTATAATCATGAGAAGAATTAACATTGACTAAAAAATACCATAGGAATTTTTAGTGGTTCAGAAGTTGGGAAAATGAATTTTAGAAAATAAAATCAACAAAATGATGAGACATAGAGAGTAGCATGGAATGAATCGGGTACTAAAAATGATAGAATACTCGCATGCATCATAAGATATATTTTTAAAAAGAAAACAAATTCTTGAGCATGTTTTCTTTTTTAGCAATGTGCATTCAAACTTAGATATCTTAGTTGTTCCTCAAAAAAATAAGTAATTCAAAATGATCTAGAGATCTCAAATCATGTATAATAAGATTCAGAATTTTTTTGAGCTATTTCTTTATGAGTTACGAGAAGTTTGCATCAGAAAATTTTGTTATCAAAATAGTCTTCAACATGTTCTTTTAGTAGGGTGCATTCAAACTGTGATATATTGGTCATTTGTCAACAAAATAAGTGATTCAAAATGATCTAGAAAGATTATTTCATTTTAACAATACCAAATAATAATTTGATCTATTTCTTTATGAGCGGTGATCAGTTTGTATCAGAAAATGTTGTTATTTTTCATTCGGGAACTCCGTATCAGCTGCATCTTTTTCCTTTGACCTCATTTACAATTCTCCATGTATGTTGATTTTATACTTTCCTGAAGTAATTGTGTCATCTAAAAATATATTATTGCAACATATAATTCGCTCCTTCAAATTTGAATCTTTAATAATTATTGAAAAAAATTGGAACACGTCTCTCTTATTAAATAAATAAAGTCAATTTAGGAGCATTCTTTGCATGAGACTTAATTGATTAAAATAAATGCAACTTGTAGCATTCATTTCATGAAAATTTATTTCCTCTTTGTATGCAAAATCTATTTCTAAATCAATTAAGTCAACATGCAAGGAAATTTTTTTAAAAATTGACTAATTCATTAAATAAAAGAGATAAAATAGGAATGTATGTTATTTGAATTTTTCTAACAATTGCATGAGTCATTGCATGCAAAAAGGGATTTATCACTTCATTAAAGATAAGAGTTAAAAATACAATTCTCTTTTAGAATGCTTGAACTCTTCAACCAAACGAGTTGTTATATGAGAGAATAATGCATACCTTTTTGCATTTGTCTATTATTTTCTAAAAGCTTTCATTATTGTTGTAGATTCATTTTTGATTGCAGGTCAAGGAATTTGAGTTATAGAGATGGTTGCATGTAAAATACTTTTCCAAAATATACGCCAAGGGTTTCAGCATGTAGGGAAAGAGCTATAAATGAAAGGATGCAAGCATGAAGACATCCTACATCTTTTCCTTCAACATGGCATTTCCTTCCTCCATAACGAAACAACTCAAATTTTCCTTCAACTCCCAATCTATTTGCACAAATATTCCATAGAAATATTTTTCTTTGCTAACCTTCACAAAAAAAAATTTATAAAATTTCTTGCATGCATGAACTGTTATTTATTCTTTGTGAAGTAACAATACATGCAAACAAGAAATATTTTAGAATAGGAAACCCTCATTGCATGAAAATAATAAACATGAAATGATGTTTCCATTTTATTGAGGGGGTTGCTTTTGGAAATATTTGGTAGGTTTCTAAATCTAATTACAAAAATAAAATTTAATCTATTTGCAGAAAAGAAATATTAATCTATTTTATAGAAAATAAAAGTTTAAAGAAACTACCACCAAATACTTCTGTCACAAAATTTTCTAAGAGGTATTCTACTGTCACTAGAATATTATTTTAGAAAAATATGAGTCTCCTAATAACACCATGATCCCTGGAAATGGTGCCAAAATGATGAGGTTCGCAATCCTCTTCATTAATAATGTCAATCCAGGGTTGGTGTCTGATGGTTGTATGCAATAAGAGAAAAAGATATTTGGAAAACAACTCCTTCAAACACAATACAAACTTACATAAATTATAAAGCACACTTACAAAAATGGAAAAGCAAACTTGCAGTAAATCAAAATCACACTTGTAGAAATGAAATCACGCTTGCATAAAGGAAATTACTAAATTGGAAATAAATTAAATAAAACACCTACATGTTCACAACAAACTGAATGAAAATGAATATTACAATACAAGGAGAAAAACAATACAACAAAATGATAATCACATAAAAAGGAATAAACATAAACATAAATTGTTACAAGACAAATAAATAAATACATAGATCCATCTTCTTTGGAATGAGTGGCCAACTCATTCCTTGAAAGAGGATTTAAATCATGTTTCCAAGATCTTAATTCAAAACTTCATAATATTGGAGAGAAAAGAAAATAAATTCATTACTTGGTAATAAAGATTCATACAAGAGTACAGAAGATTGTATTTATAGTTCATGTATCCAACCAACTCCTTATTTTGGGGAATACAATATGATCTTATCTTTATTCTAAATTTCTTAGTCAACACACCAAGAACTAACTACCTATTCTTGAGTGGATTTATTCAAAGCAATAAATCCTAAAAAAACTTGACTACAACCATCCACTTATCATGGATAATATTTCTACAACTCATCCCTTTAATCTAGGAACACAAAGTGGGAGAGTACTTATTCAACATTCCTAATACTATTCCACTATTTTCTCATCCTTGAAACATGAAGAGATAATGAAGGAGTGATAAGTACATGACTTTGAATTCTTCTTGGAATTCCACATACATGCATGACTTTAGATTTCCACATGTTTGGATCTATATTATTAGTTGATGACATGGAAGGAAAGAGTGGGCTGAATAGTTTGGCGCTCCTTTACATTATTTTGGAACAAATCAACACACTTTCACTAACTCGGTCATTTCCGTAGCTGTGCTTAGCATTTCCATAGATGTGTGTAAGTTTTTCATAGTAGAAATCTAGTAGGAATCTATGAAAACTTGGGATTTCCTTAGCTGCATGAAGACTTTCAATAGATTTGATCTATGAACTCAGAGTAGAGTTGCTTATGACTTGTTTTCTACACACTATTTCATTCCAAATTATAAGAAATATCAAGAAATAACATCAATTATACTGCAAATAGATTTCTAAAGATATGAAAAGATAAATACTATATTCTACCTTAAATATGCTATTTGTTATTAAAACTACATCTAAATTCACTTGAAAGATTGATTATAAGAGAGAGAATAAGAGTATTATTTGGTGATATAATGAGACATATTTTTGCCTCATCGAAACCAAAGCACACACAAACAAGTTGCTAGAAGATAAGTGTTAGTACAATAAAACATGCATGTAAAATATAAGCTAAGAGATAATGTGTAATCTATGACGCAAGAATAAATACACGTAAAAAGAAAAAGTAGATAGATAAAAATAGGTTGCAAACAAGGGATGTAATGAAATTACTTGTATAATTCAGATCATGAGCAGAGATATAACACAATATTCCGAATAATGATCTCAATATGCAATTATAATAGCTTCACCACTTTGAGGGGGCAACCTCCAAACCATACAATAATACTCAAATGCTCAAATGATCATGAACTATTACCTACAATCCCCTATATATACTATTCATATGTTATGGCCATCACCAAGGCTGACCTACTAAGCATGAGAAAGTATAAATGATATAATAAAATGATATGGTAAGCCATAATTTGGCTACTCATATCCTAATATAAGCAATAGGTTAAGGGCGTAGCATGCCCTTCCCCTTCAAAGAAACATTGTCCCCAATGTTGAGAAGCTCTGGGTGTTGCTGTAGGAATGTCATATCTTCCCATGTTGCATCTTCATTTTCCATATTCTTCCACTTGATCAGGTACTCAGTAATAACCCGTGTCCTCAATCTTTTAGTGCATGTTTGAAGGATGCATTCAGGTTCCAAGATGACCCTCCCCTCCTCATCAAGCTCAGGTAACACTATATGGGTTGATACTCTCTATCCAATTACTTTCTTCAGGTAAGAAATATGAAAGACTGGATGTATTCTGGTTGATTGTGGAAGTTCTAGTTTGTATGCTACAATACCAATCTTCTACAATACATGATAGGGCCATAATACTTTGGTGAAATTTTGTTATTCTTTTGTTTTTGTTTCAAATAAATTTGCTTATGTTGTTATAACCTCACAAAAACCCAATCACCAACTTCTAAATGCCTTTCCATGTGATGTTGATCAGCTTATTTCTTCATGCGGTTTTATGCCATGGCCAAGTTCTCCTTGAGACTAGAGAGGACCTCTTGTTGATACTGAATGTGTTCTTATATTGCTGTAACATGTAGTTTTCCTCTCAATGATGATGTGATGGATGGTGGATGGTACCAATAGAGTGCCAAAAAGGAGACATTTTAGATGAAGTATGGAAGGAAGTGTTATACCACCATTCTGCAAGTGGCAACCATTGGAACCATCTTGCTTGTTTATCTGATGTAAAGCAATGGATATATCCCTCCAAACACTTATTTACAACTTCTATTTGACCATCAGACTGGGGATGATAAGAAGAGATACGAGCTAACTGAGTACCCAAACATGAGAATAAATCAGTCCAAATATTAATAGTAAATATAGGGTCTCGATCACTTACTATAATCTTAGGTGTCCCATGAAGCTTCTAAACTATGTCCATGAAGGCTATTGTTGCTACCGTGCTTATAACAAATGGGTGTGACAAGGCATAAAAATGAGCATATTTGGTGAGTCTATCCACACAACCATGATGACATTTTTCCTTTAGATTTAGGCAATCTTGTGATAAAGTCCATGGAAACCTCTTCCCACCATTGGCTAGGAATAGATAGAGGTTGTAGAAGACCTGGGGATCGAACTGTTTCACCCTTATTTTGCTAACAAAATATGCATTCTGCCACAAATTTTTGGACATCCCCTTTGAGCCCTTCCCAGAAGAAATCTTTTTTGACTCAATGATAAGTATTCAAGAATCCAAAGTGCCCCCTATTGGAGAAGAGTGAAGCTCAGATAGAATCCTATTTTTAAGAGTGGAGTTCTTACATATGTATAGTCTATCTTTATACCATAAAGCATCCCCTTTCAAGATACAAATTTTTAGACATTCTTGTATCATTATAGATATGATGAATGATTTTTTGTGTGGTTATGTCATTTCTCCATTTGTACCTTGCCTCATCTATGCAATCTTCTTGTAATATGGATATGGCACATAACAAGGCTACAGTTGATTCATCTTTCTGTGACAAAGCATCCGCAACTACATTCTCCTTCCCTTTCTTATAGATAATCTCAAAATCATATCCCAACATCTTGGAGACCCATTTTTGTTGTTCTTCAGATGATAAATGTTGCTCCAAGAAGTATTTTAGACTATCATGATCTATCTTCACTTTAAAGTGTCTTCCTATGAGATATGGTCTCCATTGCTTTACTGCATGAAGTATGGCTATCATTTCCTTCTCATAAGTCGGCTTGGAAAGATTATTACCTTTGAATTGAAGGCTCAAAAAGTCAATAGGATAGCCTTCTTACATGATAACTACCCCCATACCCACCCTTGATGCATCACATTCAAGAATGAATGTCTTGGAACAATTTGGAGTAGCCAAGACTAGAGTGGTGCATATGGCCTCCTTTAGTTGCTCAAATGCTTTGGTTGCATCCTCACTCCAATGGAATGAGTCCTTATTTAATAAATATGTGAGAGGTGCAACTATGCTTCCATAATGCCTTACAAATCTTCGGTAATAACCTGTAAGCCCCAAAAATCCTTGTAGATTCTTGAGGGTTTTTAGAACCTTCCACTCCATCATGGCTTTGATCTTATTAGGATCCACTTTAACCTCTTCATGAGAGACAATGTGACCCAAATATTTAACCTCATTGAGTCCAAAATAACACTTAGAGGGATTTACATAAAGTTGATGTTGCTCAAGGGTTTCCAAAACCTTATTTACATGATGCAAATGTTCCTCCCATTTTTTTTTATAAATTAATATATCATCAAAAAACACTAAGACAAACTTCTGTAGGAATGACTTAAAAATAGAATTCATCAAAATTTGAAATGTAGAAGGTGCATTTGTGATTCCAAAAGGCATTACCAGGAATTCATAATGGTCGTCATGTGTCCGAAAGGCAAGTGTTTTCAACATCATCATCCTTGATTCTGATTTGGTGGTATCCGAAATGAAGATCAAGCTTTGTAAAATAAACAACACCATGCAACTCATCAAACAAATCATCAATTACAGGAATAGGAAACTTATCTTTGATTGTGTACTTATTAAGTTCCCTATAATCAGGACACATGTGCCACATGTCATATTTCTTCGTACCATCACTACTGGAGAAGAATAAGCACTCTGACTATGATGGATGATTCCTGCTTCCAACATCTCTTGTACAATATTCTTGATTTCACTCTTTTGCACATATGGGTACCTATAAGGTCTGATGTTAGGTAGTTGACTTCCTGGTAATAATTGAATAGCATGATCATGATCTCTCTTTGGAGGTAAGCCCTTTGGTATATTTTCAAATACAACAGAGTGTGCATCCAACACTGTTTGCATATCTAATGGTATAATGTCCTTAGAGGGATGAGCCTCTAATGAAAAGAGTTGTGCCACAAATCCCTATTCACCCTTTTTAGCATTTTGTGCATCGATGAGAACTTACTTATTTGTGGAGACTTTTCTCTTAAGCCTCTTAGCTCAAAATTCCTTCCTTCATAGTGAAATCACATGAACAAGTCTTAGAAGTTCATCTCAATGGTTCCTAAAGTGGTAATCCATTGAACCCACAACACAATGTTTGCTCGTCCCATAGAAATGGCATACATGGGACTTTTTAGTATGTAATCTCCCATGGAAATATTAATGCTATGGCATTTTCTAGAACAAGTAACAGTACCTCCATTAGCAATCATTACTTGACATTCGGGAGCTGGATAAATGAAATAGTTTAGCGCACATTGCTAACTTATGATTGATAAAGTTGTGAGTACTTCCTGAATCAATCAACGAGTGTGACCCTCTTTTTTAGGAATCCACCCACCTTTAGGGTTTAGGGAATGCTAATACCTGAAATTGCATGGCATGAGATCATTGGTTGAGGATCTCACATTGCTCTGTCTCAACTAAGACCTCTGACTTTGCATCTTCATTATTCTCTTCATCTTCACTAGGCCCATCAATGTAGAACAACTTCTTTTCAAAGCACATTTATGTCCGGGTCCAAATTTATTGTCACAATTAAAACATAACCCTTTTTCTCTTTTTTCTTCAATTTGTTGAGGTGTCAATCTAACTGGCCGAGGGAGTGTTGGGGCCAAGGTGTTGTGATCTCTGGTATAAGTGAAATGTTGTCTCCTACTTGAAACAATTTTCTCCTCTGCCCTTCTTGCCATAATCATTGAATCAGAAACCTTTTGAGGATTAAACATACGCACCTCATGCTCAATGTGATCCTTAAGAACCCCAAGAAATAGGTCATTTAGATTCTCTTCAGTAATATTTTCCACCTGCAAAGAAAGGTTTTGGAAGTGATGAATGTAATCCTTAAGAGATCCTATCTATCTCAACTTTGCTAATTGGCTAAAGTAATTATTTGACACACTAGAAGGCGTAGTGTAATTTCAACTCTTGTGAATATTTTTCATGTAACATTGAGATCACTCTTTTTCCTTTGAGCACATAACCATCGATACCAGGTGAATTGGTCAGGTTCGAGATACAAACCTACCATGGTCACGTTTTTGTTCTAATGGAATATGATGTAGTTCAAAGAAATTATCCATTTGGTTGATCCAATTGAGTGGATCCTTTCCATCAAACCTACACATCTCCACTTTTGGAAACATAGTACTAGCTTGTAGAGTGCTCGTATTTGGATTGTGCACACTCAAAGATCCACTCTAGCTCATGTGTCCATTATGTTGACCTGAGGATCCACCTTGATTGACATAAGTATGATTATCCATCATATGCGTATTGAATTTTTCATGAAATCCTCCAATATTTGTCAAATCCTATCCACATCTTTTTTTCTGGTCACCCGAGATTCGAGGTCTCTCAGGTTAAACTCAAGTTGGCTTACTTTATGGTCTATCGAAGTAAACCCTAACCCTAAAGAATCTGTAGCTATATCTTCTGTCTCCAAATCCTCAACTAATATCTCATCCTTTTTTGGTGTTTTACTTGGAGTGATGGGATTATTTTTTCCTCTTGTGGAAGGCCCCATCATGATGTCCCAAAATAGTAGGAAGTAGGGATCACTGTCAAATTTTAGGGTTTTAGATTTCGATACAAATTAGGCCAAATATAAACAAACTTAAAGAACAAACCCCAAATAATATTTTGTTTCTTTTTTAAAATGTAACGAATTTGAAAAAATTCCACAATTTGCACCCTAGGGAGTGATTTTATGAAAAAACCTAAATTTGTAATAAATTTTGCAAAATAAATAAAAATTCTAAAATGTTCAGGGAACCTTGAAATATTCCTCAACTCTGGTAAAAATATATCCCACCAATTCTCTATGGTTCACAATATATGGTGGAAACAAAAATTAGGGTTTTTGCCTAATTTTGGCCCAGATCGCAGCTCTGATACCACTTGTAATGAAATTACTTGTATAATTCAGATCATGAGCAAAAATATAACACAAAATAACACAATATTCTAGAATAATGATCTCAATATGCAATTAGAATAGCTTTTCCACTTCAAGGGGGCAACCTCTAAACCATAAAATAATACTCAAATTCTCAAATGATCATGAACTACTACCTATAATCCCCTATATATACTATTCATATGTTATGGCCATCACCAAGGCTGACCTACTAAGCATGAGAAAGTATAAATGACATAATAAAATGATATGGTAAGCCACAAGTCAGCTACTCATATCCTAATATAAGCAATAGGTTAAGGGCATAGCATAGGACATCACTCATGATTTTGAAAGACAATCAAGATTGACTAGGCCAAAGGCATACAAGTGTGCATAGAAAATGAAGTGAAAAGCCCACAAATAGTGGGAAAAAATGACAAACAAGAACAAGTGATGTAACAATCAACCATAAAAGTGAATAATCTTGTAAACCAAATGCTACACATGAAGCACCCGTTAATATGTCAAGTGTGTTGTATGTTTTGTTGAGTTTGTATTTGATAAATAAGTGCAATAATTATGTATTTTTGGGTGTTGAATACGTGTGATAGGAAGAATAAGTCACAAGTATGTTGATTGTGTAGTGATGAATATGTGTAAGAAGTATATGATAGAAGTGTGTCAAGTGTGTCATGTATAATATGATGTGTAGTGTGTGTGAGGTTCATGTGTATAGGATTCCCTCAATAGTCAAGTGTGAACCAAATCATGAGAGTGTGTCATTGGGTAATGATGATACGAGTAGGTATCAAGATGTATGTGAGAGTCTAGATGTGAGGTGGTGATAATATAAGACACGGTGTTAATGCAAGAGGGGGATAAGCCTAATTCATCCTAAGTGTGTGATGATAATAATGATCAAGTAATGTCATCTAAAAGGTTTTCATTGTCATGGTAAAAACAATGGAGAGGTATCTGAAACTTGGTAAGAAATAGTGTCGAGTTGGTCAAGTAAAGCTCCATGTAGGCATAAGTTGTACGTCACATTCACCAAAATGATTAAGTTAAATGTGGAAATTTACACCTAATCTAATTGTTATTGTAGCAAAGTAAATAAATAAACAATAAAGTACATGAATTAACTCAAGCAAACTAAACAATAAAATTTGAAACCCTAGTTACAAAGAGGATAAAGAGGGACTTAGCTAATTTGCAATGAAATCTGGACTATGTTGAAGTGCTAACCAGGTAAACAAAAAGATAAGAGGGTCACACATAGACCCGAGAAAAATTCAGATTTGAAGGAGCAGTCAGTCAAGGGTGCCCGAGAAAGGGAAGGGGCACCACAGGCACTACAAACTTGAAACAAGTTCTTGTAAGAATTGTAAAAATGTTTAGTAAATATTCTTTTCGTGGTCTGAAGTTGTTCGCTTTTTCTTCATTTTTATTTTTGTGAGCTCGCACAATGGTCACTAAGGTTTTTAGTAACTGCAATGAAATATGAACCTGCAAAACCCTCAAATAGACATCAAATTCTAAAAAAAAAGATGTATCATGATGATTGAGACTTTCCTCGTTATCACAATGGTGATCTTACGACTAAGCATTGCACTACATTTCAGACCCAATATAATTCTATGTGTGTGTACATAATCGTGCCCTAGGTGGATCTTATATGTCGACTTGGATAGAAAGAAAATATATAGATGTAAAAATGTAAAGATGTGTGCATGGAATAGAATAGACTCCCTTTCTATGAATTTCATGCGAGAATAATGTAGTGTCTTACCCTTGAATGGATGCTTTTATGCTCTTTGATAGCATTTGGATGAAACCTTAGGTGGTGATAGATAATGCATAGTGCTTGGTCCTTTATTATAATGACATAAATTTATTTTTATATGATTCCCTTTCTTGAACTTCGTAAAATCCCAAAATTGTTGATTACCAACAAGATAATCTCAAATGGATATAAATGACCCAAAATATTTGAGAAAAGTACAATGAGGCTAGGAGCTCCCATAGGGGATGGGAATTCCAGTGTTGGCGTTCTCACTTTGGGCCTTGGTGTCTAGAATGAGAAATGCCAAGGTATGAAAATACAGACCGATCTAGAAAGGTAATAATATAAATAATAAAAATATGGCCAAAGAAATGGGTTAATTAGTAATTTTCTTACTTAGGAGCCATATGAATAGTAGAATGTAATCAAGACTATAAAATCACCCAAAGTACATGATTTTGTGTCTACATTTACCTATTCATATTCATTTTGACGTTTAGTTACATCATCTCCATGACCTCCCACCTAGGTGATTTATAGTATTTTATATAATATCTTCTAGTGTTTCTCTTCAATATTTATTTTTCAACATTAAATGTAAGTTCTCCACACACCAAAGTAAGCCAAGTGACACCGAGAAAGTAAGTATGAGGTAGGTATTTTTTTTTTTTTTTGGAATTTATTGCTTATTTCCTACACTTATGTTATTCTTTCATTTCTAACATTTAATTTTGATTTAAGGTGTTTCATTGACCTTTTCGAAAATATTGTCTTGTGTTTCACTATTTTGACATGTGATGATCTCTATTCGGGGCATTTATAGACACCTTATTTTTAAATCTTTCCAACCTTTTCTCTTATGTAATGGTTTTGATACATTATCATCCTAAGTGGGTACCTCAATGGGTCTATCTGAATTGGGGTGTGATTGGACTTGGTCATGTGGGATAAACCATAGTATTTAAGAGATATTACTATTATACCATAGTTACCCTACCCTCACTTTGTTTCCCCTCTTATTCACATGTTATACCCCTTATGTTCATTTTGTCACATTCATTCTTGTTTTTTTCACTAATTTTTGTCATTCAAACTTCTCATCATTCCTTCATTTATTATTTGTCTTGATATTCCCACTATTTTTCACCCTTTGACCTTAGGTTCTACCCAAATTCTGATGTAATCACCTATGGGATATTGTGTTGGGTTTATTTTTTCCCATGTCCAATGCCATCGTCCATATGTGATTGTGTTGGGTATATATGATTTAGCATTAATTTCATTTTCCATCACTCATTAATCACTATAAGCACTTCAATATACTTTACCATAGGAAATTTTTGCACATATTTACATCTATTTGTTATAATTAAGGTTTAGAATATCATCCCTTTGCATTTATGTCACTATAGTAAGCTAGGAATGAAGGTATTCTTCTTGATCTTTACCATTCTCCACCCATACTGATTCTCTCTTATTGTTACTATATTTTTGAAGAGCATGCTTCAATGGTCACATTAATGGGTAAGTATTTCCAAACCTTTTTTATCTTGTTTCATGTTTATTTTTGTGTGGATGATTAATCATTCATTGATATATATTAGGTTGGATTTATGTTTTATTTAGTACGTTGTTTTTCCATATTATGTTATATATCTTGTATTTATCCATATCTTGGCATAACTTTATTCCAAATCTTAGTAGGATACCTCAGTTTATCTTAGGTACAAGCCTTGGAAATATATAACTACCCTAGGATTAGGAATACTATTCACTAAAACTATGACATTTGTGCTCCTCTAGCATCTTTGGTATCTACATCTTATGTACAAGCCTATATTTTATTCCAAACCTTTGAAAAAATGGGTAGGGATTCATATTATCTTATCATACAAACTACAATTAGAGAATTTTCCTACCGCTACTAATCTTGTTTTCCTAATCATATTTGAAGTCCTTAGAAAAAATAAATAAGTTTCCCTTTTCACATGAAGAATAATTGAGGATCACTCATACCATTTTGTAGTTCATAATGCAAACCTATATTCCTATACATATCATAGTTTTTACATTTCAAAAATGAAGATATTTTAATATGGTTATTATTATCTTGACTACCCAACACATAACACATCTTGTACCATGAAATTTTTAGCCATTACCATGTTTATTCTATCCTCGATAAAACTAATTTTGAATTGTGTTGTCTACTTGCTCCAATAATAATATATCACACAAAAGTAACAATATTCATTAAATATTAATTCACTTTCATTAACTTTGTTCCTTCATGATTGAAAATTTAGGCACATGCATTGGTACTCACATGAAATTCACGGGAACTAGAGCTATACCCTTAATATTCAACTTATGATCACTAGTGGGTGTAGCGTTAGAAATCTTGAGCATATAAGGATTATTTTAATCTAAACTTTAGTAGATAAGGGCCTCTATAAAAATATTTCATGAAAATTAGAGTTACATATTCCCCTTTAAAAAGTAGGAGTATCGTTCTTGTCTTGTGAAAAATAATTCTTGATTTAAAAATAAACTATGAATGAAACATCTTTTTGTAATGAAAAACTATTTTTGTCCTTAGAGGTATGGAAAACATAGGGTTCCCCTCTATGAAACATTTTTGGTTGGTCTGAATGGTATTTATCTACAATATTGTGACCTTATCTATATGAAATGTCTTGCTAGAATTTTATTTCCTACTTCATTGGTCTTAGAAGTTTCACACTTAATCCTTTAAACTTCTCATTATAAGCTAGTAAAATTGGTTTGAAATATGAGTAGAATAACACTCATGATCAATATTATTGCAACATAATGAAGCTACTTATAATATTCATGGATTTCAATTGTCAATATAGATGGAATATAAACTAAATATCTTAGGAAACTATTTGTTTTATGTGAGTTTTGAAGCCAGTTTTACAATTTGTTTACTAATAATTCCCATCTAACCTTACAAAAGCCTTCCAGAATGGTCAGTTAAAATTGATTATTATTAACAGATTTTTTGGTTGAATTCTCTGTATTTACAATAGCTTAGATAATTATATAGAAGTGACAGGTTTCAGTTATTGAGTTCTTGATGATTTTATTAGGTGGCATTTGCATGGGGATTTCATTAACATGGTTATGGAAATTTCTGATGTTGTATTAAAACTTCTCTCTATCAGCGCAACTCAAATTTCATAGGTACTTTTAATATACCTTTTAGGGATAACCTTTGGTGTTGAGACCATATAAAAAAATAACACTAAGGCTTTCATTCATCTTGGAACTTAAGGAATGTATTAATAAAATGTAGTGTAATTGGGACTGAAATAATGCATTATATGTATTTAAATTTATCATCATTTTATTGGTGTATTTTTGAGTTGTAATTATGGGCATTACATGTCGTATCTAAGCTGAATTTTAATCCAAAATATTTGTGATATTTGTTAATTTAAATAAAAGTGTGATTATTTGGATTAGATATACATGTTACGTTGTGGATTTTTGATTGTGATGTGACTTGAATTGTGAGACCCTTATGTATAGATTCAAAAACCAAATTTTATCTAGTGTGCATAAATCACAACTATTTTTTATTGAGGAATATTTGCAAATATTACATTTTTGACCCTTTGGTCATCTCTTATTAAAATATTTTTATTAGCATATCATTTTTAAGGCTTATTATACCTCTAAGAGTTTGGAATGTCTGTGATGGTTTAGTGGTGCAACATCCTTAACCATAGGTCATATATTGGGATTTAGTAACATGTGGCTAACATTATCTTTTATCATGTCATTTGATATTTATTTATGCTTTTATATGCCCAATAGGCTATCCTTGGATCTTTCCATAGTGTATTTGGTGGGGTTAAACCATATACTAGTATTGTACATACTTTTAATCAATTAAAGCATACCAAAAATAAACATAGAATTTAACAGAAGATAAAATAAACAAGAGAAAGATAACACCAGATATAACATGGTTCACCTAGTGTGGGCTACGTCCACCAAGAAATGACCAATCTTATTATTCAGTGCTTTACAGAGGAAATAAAATGAAGATCTATAATCTTCCACACCTCACAGGATGTACAATGCTTTCTCCTCACCAACTACTCTTTCTTTCTCTCTAAGGAAACTTACATTCAAAAAATTCAATTCACCACCTTCTAACCCTAATTATCATGCCTTTATACATATACAAACTTAGGGCACCTTAGCTATGCATTTACAACCATTAGATCAACTTTACAACAAAGATTAGATCTAATTCCCGTGAGTTAAATATAAACATTCATGCATAGGCAACCGACACCAATTACCCTAACCGATGTCATCTCCTCCTTGCCTTGACCGATACCGGTCCCTAAGTCACCAACGTCGGTTCACGTGTGTATTCCAGAAAGTTATTAAAGTATGCTAATGTGAAGCAATTAAGCTCCACAACTCAAAAATACTAGGATATACATACGAGTTAGAGAGTAGGATATTATCATCATATTAAACACTTGAGTCCTATTGTATGGTTTGGAGGTTTCCCCCTCGAAGTGGTCGAGGCATTCTACTTGTAGATTTTGATATATATATATATATATATATATATATATATATATATATATTGGTATTAATTGGTGTTATATTTATATCTATTTAAGAAATTTCATTACAAGTGGTATCAAAGTGTTAATCTTGCTAGAATTGGGTCAAAACCTAATTTTGAAGATTTGGTTATATCTCCAAAATGGTGATAAATTTTTTGACAATTTTATAACAAAATTGGTGAATTTATTCAAGTAATTTGATACACAAATTTCAATATGTATTGAATTCATTTACACAAGTTATATCTATTTATGGTTTTTTACAAAATTGCTCCCTAAGCCACTATTTTGGGATTATTTTATTATTTTTATAATTTTCTTGTATTTTCAAAAATATTTCAAAAAAATTAATTAGGGATTTTTCTTGGTATTTCTATCTATTTGGAAAATAGTACGAAACCCTATACCCTAAATTATTATTCCTTGTATCCCAAGACACAAACCCTACGTCATGATAGGGAGATCAACTAGAGGTAAAGGGAAGGTTCAATCCACTCTAGGAATTATTTTATATAAAGAAGATATGGATTTGAAATCTTCAACTTATAGAGAATTAAAGATATTCAAATAAAATCATGAAAAGGTTAATAATATGGTGAGTACAGAGGACTTCCACCATGATATTCAAATGCTAAAATATTAAATGAAAGATAACCTTAAGCACCAGGAGGTGACATTCAAGACATGAAGATTGAAATTTATCTCTAGGGTTAGAATCAATGAGAAAGGATACAATGACCACTCTTTTGAGTATGAATATGGGAATGGATTCCCATATAAGTCACATGGGTTCCTCAAGCTATGTGAACCTAGTTCCAAGTCATAAAAACTAAGGAGGTTGTTATACATAACCTAATGATATTCTATCCACTAGTGTAACATTATTCCAAAAGTGGAAATGTAAAAGATCAATTGAAATGACTTGATCACTTGGATCAACCAAATGAATATATTTTTTTATTTGTATCAGTTCTTAAGTGGGTATAAGGTGGTAATGTCATCCTTATATCCGGAACCACAGATATTCACTTGGTATCATTGTTTGTGCACTCAAAATAAGAAGGCCCTTAATGTCACGTGGTTATTTTCTACAAAAGAGTTGTAAATGCACTATGGTAGTAGTGTGGCTAATAAATAATTTATCAATTTGTAAAATATATTGAAAAAAATATTATTAAAGGATTATATTTATTATTTCCATATCTTTTGATTACGTGTGGATAAAATTTGTATACAAATCAAGATTTTTTCCAAGGTGGTCTCAAGGATCACATCCAACATGATGTATGAATGTTTGATCCACTCTCTATTTCTAATGTTTATATCATGGAAATTAGGACAGAGGAAATATTCCTTGCCATGAATAGGAATAACCTCACTAACATATGATATCATAGCACCTTATTACAATTATTCTCCAACCTACTTGGTTGGCTCCAAATAAATTGAAGAGAAATGAGTAAAAGGGATATGTTATAGTTATGATGATAAATGGAGTAAAGGACATAAATTTTTTTAAAATAAATTATTCTACATTAAGGGGGAAAATTAGGAAGAGTATGAGGATGAAGAATGTGGTGAAGAGAAAGAGGTTTATGAGATCATGCCTAGGAATCTTAACCAACTATATCTTTCCATGAAATTTCTAGAATTAGTACCCAAAAACCCTAAAGGTAATTGGTTTTATGAAAAACAAATGGTGACCTTATTGATTGACTCTATAGGTACTAAAAATTCATCAAGCATAATTTGGGTTTGTACTTAAATTACTATGTTTATACAATACCATAGTTTTAGTTCATGGTGACATATGATCGTATAGTTAGTTGTTAAAGAAAATTCCATAATATTAAGACATCCATGGGATATTACCTACTAGATGGTCCCATTTATTCCATTTCAACGGGGGCATAAACATTATACTATGATCCCAATGGCTTATTACATTGGGAAATATAGAGATTAAATTTCAAGAATTATTCATGTGGTTCCATTCTCGAAGGGAGGAATTTTAAGATGCAAGGATGTAGGAAAAATATTTGCAATTGGTAAGTTATCATCAAATGTAGAATATTCTTAAGAAGGGTATTGATGGGTTTTGGCACAACTATTTTCACTAGAATCTCATCCATCAAAATGAACTATACAATTATATCTACAAAAAAATATTAATAAACACTTAGTTGTTTTTGGGGATATGCCAAAAAGGTTTCCTCCTAAAATAGATGATGATCATGTTATTCAAATAGTGCTAAGAATATATCCACCCATCATTAAACCTTATAGGTAACCTTATTTTTAAAATAGTGAGATTGAAAAAATGGTACAAAAGATGCTAGAAGAAATTATTTTTGGTAGTCATAATGGTTACTCTTCTTTAGTGGTTATGGTAAGAAAAAAGGACGAAGGTTGGTGTATGTGTCTAGACTACAAGGAGCTTGGTAAAAACAATATGAGTATCCCATTCTTGTCATTGAATATTTTTATATGAAGTACATTGTGTTTTTTATTTCAAAAATTATATCTTCAATTGGGTTACCATCATATAAGAATTCATTATGAAGATATTCATAAAAAAAAAAATTGGGACACATGATGACCACTATGAATTTCTTGTAATTCCTTTTGGCCTTATAAATGCACTGTCTACTTTCTAGAGTTTGATGAATTCAAAATATTGGCCATTTTTGTAGAATTTTTTCATGTTATTATTTGATGATATATCAATCTACAAAAATACTTGGAAGGAACATTTACATCATGTCGATAAGGTAATTGAAAATATTAAACAATAACACCTTTATGCCAAGCTCTCCAAATATGATTTTAGGTAAGAGAGGTAGAATACTTGGGTCATATCATGTATCATGAAGGTTTAAAATTGGATCCTCATAAGATCCAAGCCATGGTAGATTGGAATATTCCTAAAACCCTCAAAACCTCAAGTTATTCTTAGGGATTACATGTTATTATTACATATTTTAGAATAACTATGGTAGAATTGTAATCGATAATTTTTTATTGAAAATAGGCTATGTTAATTGGAATGAGGAAACAACAGAATAATTTGAATAATTGAAGGACATGTGCACCATTCTAGTTTTTTCTACCACCAAATTTCTCTAGAACCTTCATTATTGAATCGATGCTTCAGTGGTACAGACATAAGTGTATTACTTATGTGTTGAAATCTAAATATGACTACGAAATATTAATACTAAGATTTCACTAATTATCCTCTTCTCGTCATTTCATTATAATGAGTGGTTTCCTACTAATTAGATAACATTACCCTTTGTCTCAGCTAATTAACGATGCCTCATTAATTAAATAGCCCCATACTTCATCCTAGATGCCAATTACAAACACTTCATTATCTATAATCCTCTTTTAATTAATTAATTAACCATTATTAATTAATTAAGCCATTCAATCTTGTATTTAATTAATAAATCTACTTATTGGTTAGACCCCCTCTCAAACCCTTCAAACTCTACTATTTTCATCTCCAAATGGATTCTATCACTTAACATGGTCTATTAATAAATCCTAGTTGATTAATTAAAACACCCTCAACTCCCATGAGTAGTTAATCTCTAATTAATATCTTCTAATCATACTTATCCATTTCTAATTTTACTTTTCCTTTTCCCACATTCACTAGATTACAATCTTCTTCGAAAATGGAAAGATGTATAAACAACCTAATTGATGCAGATCTCCATAACCTTCTCATTCATTCAACATTTAATACACCACTAATTTCATGCATTCATTACATAATCTAAATCACTAGCATTTATTTTATTCAATTCTCTATTTTAGAGAGCTTATTCTAGGGTCTAGAATGGTTCACATTACCAAAATTTGGTCTTTTAAGAAAGATAATGCCCCAAAACCCCATTTCATGTCCTAAAAACATGTAATTATACCTATTTGACTATCAACATGACCCAAAACATTAGAAATCTTCATCTGTCATGTCTCACCTTCAAGCATCTTCCTCTAGCTTCTTTGGCTTAGTTCCACATCAATCATTCTTGACCTTTATCACTATAACTTATCTCCTCAAACCCCTTCAAATTATCACACAAGCTTATCTCATCATTACAACACTCATCTAATTGATTAGAATCAAGAAAGTCTTCATTTTTTCTTAAGTTGCTTCAAAACTGCCTTCACTAGGTCCTTCACACTATGTTTCTTCTTGAACCAAGGTTGGAGGTTTCATGCATGGTCTCAACAACATAAATACCTTCCCTAGTACATTTTAGGGTCACTAAGGTGTGGGTAAAATTTTATAACCCAACTCTCTATACTTCCCTTTCAAACTCACAAGTTGCTTTTTTATGATTGAGATCTCTTACGGTATGGTTCTTCACTCTTTTAGACTTATATTCATTTAAATAGGATTTAAAAAATCAACAAAGGAATTTTAAACCACCCATTATATTATTCTAATAGTGTACAAGGATTCATAACCAATACCCAAAAAAATCCTTGGTTCCTTTGTTATTGTGCCTTTCATATTAGGCCTAGACCATGCTAAATGTCCTTTAGTGGAGACTCATCAAGAAAATAACACTATTTGACCAAAGTGAAAACTAAAATGTCTTTGGATTCTCTTTAGGGACATTTTCAAAATGATTTGAAATTTTTTTGAGCTCATAATCATAGTTTTGCACCCTCTACTCTCAAAGCCTAGTGTAACCCTGACTATACGCAATTGTATAACCCGAGGAACATGTTTTAGGTATAAATTTTTTATAGAACGTTCAAAGTAAATTTCACTGAAGTTGTTATAATTTTCAAGGAAATTTAGGATCTATTGATCATCATTGAAAAATTTCCAATGAGAAGAGTTATCAGGAACACTTGTTAGTAGACTATCTCAATGGTGTATTTATCTTCTTTAAACTCAGGATGAGGAAGAATAAATGAAGTGGACATTGAAAGGGAGTCCACCTTATCATTATCATATCTAGATACTACATTTATGGTAAAGGAATCAAACTCTTCAATACAGTCCCACATTCTATTATGTTAATGTTTCAAACGATCATTCTTCACCGATAACCATTCGTTACTTGATTCACAATGAGCTTTGCATCTCCTTGTGCTTTGAGGTTCCTAAATACTTTTATTTTTCCATCCTTAATCCTAAAAATGATGCCTCATATTCATATTTTTTTATTAGTATTATTAAATTATAATTTGAATGAAAAAGGAAATATTTCAAACTCAAGAGATATTAGTACAACACTAACACTAAATCTAGAAGTAGAGAAACTACCACAAAATTCCAAAGTCCCTATCACATTGGAATTTGTATCTATGACTTATGTAGAAGAAAAGTTTTGATCTGAAGTCATAAAATAGTTTCCTAAACTAACATCTTCAAAAAGAATCTATGCCTTCAGGTCATCAGATTTTGTGACTAAATATTTCTCTTGAACTTCAAGTTTGATAATACTCATGGTTCCATTGATTGATATTTTTACCTTTTTACAAACCATATGAATTTATCCACCTAAATCCCAACAAAAAACTATCCCAAGAAAAATAACATAATCAGCTAGGATATTCATGACTAAAATAGTCATCTTGACCCTCTTCTTAGGAAATGCGGAAAAATGTGAATTGTGCATCCTTTATTTAACCAATCAATGGGACCTAGTTGGTTTCCATTAAGTAGCTACACTTGAATAGTTTGACTATAGTGATTCCAAGAGCATGAGCCACCTTTGCGGGCATGACATTATTTGAGGCCCCGTAATTAATAACACAATTGGTGAGTTTGAAACCATTGATGGGAAAAGATAAATAAATTGGTTCAATATTTCCAGGGGAGGAATTTGAAGCCATATTATTTTGAGATGAAGGAAGTGAGGGATTGGAAAGGATTCCTTTGGATTCATCATTAGATAGTATGTAATATTTACTTCTAATAAAATTAGTGAGCCTTTCAAACTGTTCAAGATTGGACTAAAGGTAATCCTCAAACATTTTAATCTTGGTTGTTGTTTCATGATCAATGATGTCAAAAGTGGTGTAGGAAGGAATAATTGAAGGTTCATATACTTCAATTTTTTTCTTTTGCATTTGGAGAATTGGTCTTGGGAACAATGAAAGGAGGGTTAGAAGTAGTGGTAACATTTTTGGCAAAAAGTATCTCTTTCATTTGAACAGAAAATAAGTCCCTCTTTTAACAATAATTATCAGGTCTTCTTTTTCCCAAGGTTTTTTCTTCTTTCCTTAGATTATGAGATCGAGTGAAAATGACAAAATATTGACCACTAACCTCATAATCATCTTCTTCATATTCTAGGTACCCTATGTTGGAGTTGTCATCTGATTCATCATATGACTCATCAACATAACCAGAAGCTTCAAATGAATCATTAACTTCATCACTTACTTCTTCTTCTTCTTCAACTACCTCCACAACAACATTAATGTAAGGATCTTCAATGGATATCCTTGGCTAAGTGGATGGTAAATGATTTATATCTCTAGTAGGAGCACCATTTTTATTGTTAAATTTCCTCCTAGGGATATCCCTATAAGGGACGTTTGATGCATGTTGAGACATTTGCTTCTTTAGATTCAACAAGTCATTATCCATTATCCGGATCATAAGATTAGTTATACTTTGAGAGGTAATCTAATTCTTATACTTGGAAGAGTCTCTTTTATCTTGTTAGCCATGATAATATCATCTTTAATATTTGTCTCTTTTGATTATGTAGTGGCCAAATTAGGATTATTATACCTTCTCAACAAGAAAATTACTTGTGGTCGTGTATTGAAAAAGAATCACTTTCAATTTTTAAGAGTGGGAACTACATGTTCGTGATTTGCATAGGCTCTTCATCTATGTTAGTTGTACTAACAATGTATGTGAATCTTATGTGGGTTTGAACCTGGCCTCAAACCTTATTCTCATATTGGCCCGATTATTGATACATGCAGAAGAAGATGAGAAAAAAATTGCAGTAGTAGTACCCTAGAGTATCTTAAGGAACATACGACCATATAAATCTTCCTGAGCTACCCCTAGAAATATACTAGCTACAAAAAATATGACTATGTTTTCATCCAAAGGTTTCTTTCAATCACCATTGAACTTCAGGAAGTTCTTATGTGAACCATGTGGAAAATAATGTGGTGGTTGACCTAGTGCAAGTGGACCAATAGTTGAGCCCCAAGGGAATGGAGCTTATTGAGTGGCCATTCCTTGGAAACATGTATGTGTGGGGATCTAATTGTTACTTAAGAATAATTATCTACAAGTAACAGATGTTATTTTCTCTTATGCAACATATTCCTAGGTATGAGTGATGAACCGATTGCATGCTCGGAGGAATGCCTTTCTGGTGTAAGATTATAATTATTTTGTTGTATAAGATTGAATAAAGGATCAACTTAACCTCTTGGTCGAATAGCACGTGTGAACACCCTTCTTCATGAGCTTGATTTAAGAATGAAATAATAGAATAGCTAAAATACATAGTTTCCAATA
Organism: Taxus wallichiana var. yunnanensis; assembly: GCA_018340775.1. Taxonomy (NCBI): domain Eukaryota; kingdom Viridiplantae; phylum Streptophyta; class Pinopsida; order Cupressales; family Taxaceae; genus Taxus; species Taxus wallichiana. The sequence goes on along the minus strand of CM031243.1, from coordinate 23,971,167 downwards.
ATATTATGGATTTTAGTCTTACATGTTTGATTCCCTTGTGGAGTTGCAAAAATTGTTGGTTGTAGATATTGTCAAAGACAAAATATGAGGTTTAACCATAGTATGTGGGACAAATTACCTCCTTAAATAAAGGGGAGGTTCCTTGTTTATTACTAATCTAAAACACACTAAAGAATATTTATAAAATTCACACTATTCTAACCATTTGGGTTTGGGATCTCATTAAAGTATATTTATTCTTTGTAGAAAGGAATGTAGATGAAGAAAGAAGAAGAAAAGAGATAAGAGAAAGTCTAAGAAAAAAATAATTGGAAACATGATTTCCCTTAGGAAAATGCAGATCGAAAGATAATAACACGTGATCAAATAGTAATAACTTTCTGAAGATACAATAAAATAGATATTGAAATAAAGAACCATGTAATGCATTGAACATAGGAACAATACCTTAAATGAAAAGATATAACCACAACACAAAGTTTGTAACAAATATCTTTTATATTCTTCAATACCAAGATAGAAAACATAAAGTATTTCTGTCTCTTCAAATCCAAGATCTATGTTATGCAAAAATCTCCAACTCTTTGTAATGCCACAACATTTTACATTTATAGAGAAGGGGAGGAGAAAAACTAGGAAACAATTTGAACTACATACTAAAAATGGTAAAAAATATCAAAATTCTATTTGAATTGTTCTCACAAAGAGACCCATTCAACCTTAAAAATTTAACATATGTTTAAACATTTTAGAAAATACATGTTGAATGAAAAATAAAAATGACATGACCGATCTATCAATTAGTCTTGTCTTTTTCTTTCTTGGGCTCAACATTTCTTTGAACAAAATTCGTATAACTTCTTAATCATATCTCGAGTTTCTTATTTATCCGGTCCATAGAATTAATGGTTCAACACATTGCAAGTTTCAAATACATTTCCCATCTTCCTCGGAAGATTCGATATTTCTTGATAACGTCCATAACATCTACAAGAAAATTATTCAAACCATCATCCATAACATTTTATAGGATTTTTTACAATTCTTCATCAATTTCATTAGTTGCATCGATGCTTTTTTCTCTAGACTATTGAAGAAGCAATCGATGAAAGTATCATAATGAACCTTTTTAATATCACTAAGATCTTCCAATGTCAATTCCCAATTGCCACTTTCTTCCAAGAGTCCACATCTCAATTTATCAACCTCCAATCTAGCCTTCTCCATATAATTTTAAGTGTCTACAACATCGGTGATTATCATTTTTCCCTAAATAAAGAGATATTGAATCCAAACATCCACCACTCTTACCTTTCGGCATGTCTTCTACATCTTGGGCATGGAAGGGAAATCAAAACTGAGTGGAGTTGGAGATGATATCTGGACTTACGTATTTGAGCGAGCTTGAGTAGAATAGTTGTTAATTGATCAAAAATTTCGTTTAATTATTATTTGGAAGATTTAGTTTCACCAATCTTTGAAAATATTATCCATGGAAAATTATGCATCATGTTAAACACCTTATGTAGTGACCTTTCCAAGGTATACCTTTGTGATATGATAATCTGAGGCCATAATGTCCTCTGTGGTTTTTTAACGAGAAGGTAAAATGATCTTTGCAAAAATTTTATCGGATGCATCAACAAAGATATGAGAAATAATCTTAGGTTTTAATGATGATCTTGAAGGTGTGAGCTTTAGAGAACCGAAATCAAAGGCCTTAAAGGGAACAAGTGTCTTTCTTTTCTTTGGAGTCTGACTAGCCAACCAAGAGGGAACCAGGGAAAAGGGTGCCTTTGGAGGGGAGCAATAATCATCAGTGGAACTTGATAGAGTGAGAAAAGTAGTTACCAAGGATGGAGGAGTGGAAAGGATGGTGGTGAAAATGGTAGAAGATGTTGGAGGTGGAGGAGGCATGGAAGTTGGAGATTTGGTAGGGGATGAAAGATGAGTGACTTAGGGAGATCCTAAATTCATACCCATTCCACTCAAAATGGGGGAAAAGGATGAGAAAATACTTGCCATGAGAGATACAAGTGGAGATGAAGGAGATGGAGGTGAAGATGGGGGAGAAAGAGTTATAAATGTAGGGTGATGAGATCTTCAAAGTGAAATGTGGAAGGGAAGGGGAATGTGAGGAAATTAAATCAAAAAATTTACCCGAGCTATTTGGGTAACAATGGGTACCGAGTGAGTGATGAGGGAGGAAGAGGGGAGAATTTTGGTAACCACGGTGGTCTTTGGTACTTCCTGTGCATGCGAAGGAGAGGGAGATTTGATCACCATAAGAGATGATGTGGGGACAGAGAAGATGGAGGATGAAAATTAGCTCCACTGATTTAAAATTTGAATTTGAATTTATTTATAAAGTCTTCACTTTTATATTTTTCCCCATGAGAGGGGCCCTCTTCGATGCGGATGTGATTGGTAGCTTTGGGAACTTGGGATCCTTGGGTTGAATGCCCCATGTAATACAACCATGCATTGGTTTAAATTATGACTTGGGTATCCCTTTCCTAATTGGATGTGGATTCTTTGACCGACAATTCAATTGGAGGGAAAACCACATTTTCTCCATCTATTTGCTCATACACGGGCTCCATGATGTTTCCATCATCGATTGCTTCTTTGTGAATATTGGTGAGATCCAAAGTTCTTATTTCATCCAAAGTTAACCTATTATTATCCTTTCTCCTAATTTAAAATTCATTCCTAAATTCAATCAAAATATCTTGATTATGCGGAACATGAATTTTCATTGCTCCATGAGCCTTCATAGAAACTTGGCAATCAAATCCTAGCATTGAAAACATGATCTTCTTAATCTCCCTTTACATTTTTGTTGATTACATACTTGTATTTGATAACAAAGGGGAAAGTGTATCTTCTAATAAAGATAGGAAATGAACCCCTTACTTATGCTTTCTCTCACTGGAACTTTTGAAATTTGAGGAGTTGCATAACTAACTCCATGAGGATCCATTTATCACTTAGGAACCTCGGGAGATGAATTAGAGAGACCAAGAACACCGTAATCCACAAATAGGTGAATTTCAGAAATTATAAAAATATGCAACCCCATTTTGATATTGTGTTCCATGCGGCATCAGAAATCCTTTGTTTGGAAATATTGGGCTCCAATCTACAAATGACGTCATAAAAGAAAGTGTCATTAACCCTTATAAAATGTGTCTCACTTCCACCGAGGGATAATTGAGGGTAATATTTATAAATATGATCTGAAGGCCTAGAACTCACTATCTATAATCCATGATAAAACCTCATTCCACCCATGACATAAGTGATATATGACATCATGTAAAAATTTCCTATAGTTAAGACCTCTCTCATCCGGTTATCAATAGTGTACTAATGCATTCTCCTAGTTGAAGAATTTCTAATTATTTTTTATGATGGTAAGGAATTGATACATCTATCCCTGGAATTCTCTAGCCTCAGGAGCCCAAATAATCTACCAAGAAGTGTGATGGTATCATTTATTTCAAAAATTAAGTCACTTACAAGTGCAGTCTTTACAAATATGGAAAAAGAAGGCTTATGTTTTAACAAGTACGTATTTTTAACATGTTTAACATGTAATGCCCCCTCCTGGGGCATCGAAGAACACATCAATCGTGACTAGAAAATTTAGGGTAAATTTTTTTGAAGTGTTTGGTTAAATACTAATACATCTTTTGTATCTTTTCCTGGTAACTACTAATTATATACCATTTAATTTTTCCAATCTAAAATGTTCACTAACCCTAACTCGAAAATTATTTACTTAATTATATTTTAAATTTTACTAAGGTCCTAAACGAATAATTCTAAACCCCTTTTTTTAAAAAAATCTCATTCCTTCATTTTACTTTCTTCCATACATATTCTTCTTGTTTATTTTTCCTTATATAAAATACATATATATTTATACTCCTTTATTTTGTTTCGTTTTATTACACCTATATTTATGTTTATACATTCATTTATTTGGTTATTTATTATTATTACTATTATCCAAAATTCACCCCCAAGGGTCCCCTTATATTTTTCTAACTCCCCTGTCCAAGTAGAAGAGAGCAAGTTATGAGGAAAGGTAAGAAAAATTGCAAAAAAAAAAAACAAAGTTCGGGCGAGAAAAATCATGAAAAATGGCTAAGTCCTAGTCCTGCATGATCGGATGACAGTTGGGAAAGGGCGCGAACAGGCCGAAAGGCCGCTAAGCGGTCTGCGCAGCATTTGGGACATTTGGAACAAAGGGCGCTGGACGCTTGGAAATCGAACGGCGAAAAATGGAAAAATTTGACTAATTGTTGAAACAGCGATGCAGGACATCGGATGAGGTTAGTAAGCGGAGGATGCAAGTCGGCCAAAAAGACTTAAGGCAGCCTGGAATAGTTGGGCTGAAGGTACATGAATTACGTGAACCAACCAGTTCGGCCGAAATGAGAACTTTCATGCAGAGACAGTTGGGACAAAGGGCGCGAACTCCGGCGAGCCCAGGCGAATCGGGAAAATTTGTCCCAGGGCAGTTGCAAAGCAAATGTGACATCGGGCGCGAGTACGCGAACCGGCCGGTTCGGCCGAAATAGGGAACTTTAGCACTGGGACAAATGGGACAAAGGGACGTGGGACACGAAAATCCAAAGCGGCCAAAGGCAGAGGAGAAAAGTCAACATTTGACCCGTGGAACTTCAAACGGCCATAACTTTTGACTCCGAGCTCCGATTTTCACAAAATTGGACTTTCTGGAATGAGCACGACGTCCTCTATGATTTATTAATTTTAATGAGGGTAGATATATTTAAATAAAAGAAACATATTCGGCTCCAGTCAGTCAATGCTCATTCCCGTCAAATGACAGAAAATGCCTGCCAGACCCAAAATAGCTGCATGCACTCAGAAGGCCATAACTTTTGCATTTTTCAACAAAATCACACAAAATTGGTACCGTTGGAATCATGGTTCCGAGCCCGATGTATAGAAATCAAGAAATTCCAGATTTGATCAGAAATTGATTTAGATTTTTAAGAAAACGTGGCCGGGTTCAAAACAGTGTTTTATTTGGTAGCTGGGAGTGCAATTAAGAGGCATGGTCATCATTCTTTCTCTGCTGCAGCACATGGGACAGTATGGGGAGCCTTTTGCAAGTAATTTATAACCATTTCACTCAATTTAATGCCTCTTATAGGTGGTTGAAGGACAGATTTCGGGATTTCCATTTTCCCTTCTCTTTTCCTTCTCATTTTTTTATAAATTGGAGTGTTGGGCTCATTGTAAAAGAGAGAGTTTTTGGGTAGCAAAGCTCTGCCAAAATTTCTTTGTGAAGCCAGTGTGTTGCAGGCCCTTGTAGTGGACTCCTTGCATGGTGATCCAGGCCCTTATCTTGTAATAGACTGAATTGTGCATACCAGGAAGCAATAAAATACAAGTTTGTGGATGTATCTTCCCCTGCTGTATTTTCTTGCATTCTTCTTGCCCCTTTTATCTTTCTACAAGAATATTGTGTCTATTATTATGTTCTTATAAGAATTCATTATCATTGTGTGTGCTTGGAATATTGCTATGAATGCATTTTGCTAGATTATGGAGAAGCTGTCATCACCTCTTCTAGTGTGCACTTTGCCTCGTATTTCACACGTTTGGAGACTACTCTCACACCCTCCTTTTCGGTGTATCACCGCTTTAGTGTAGGCTTTCATTTTATGCATTCTCTCTCCTGGTCCCTTGGAAATTTAGATTAGAATAGTTAGCTTATCCTGCATTAGAGTAGATTGTGGCAGTAGTTTAGGAGCGAGAACCAACGTTCTTTAGAGGTCTATCTCAAGTAGCAAGTCCCACAACTTGGAGATAGTACCCATGTTATCCAATCACACCGTGAGTTCAAGTATATGCACTTGTATATGCACGAAGTGCTTTGTGATTCGGTGATAACAATTACTTCTTCTTTTTGCATACCCTTACTACATTATTCTTTATTTTAGAATATATATATATATATATATATATATATATATATATGTATATATATATATATGTATGTATGTATGTATGTATGTATGTATTAGGTTTGCTTTATATATAATAATATTTAGCACATAAATCAATTACACATTTATTTTCTAGGTATTCTAATTTAAAAACCACATACACAACCTTTGGGAAAGTAACCAAAGTTAAAACCACAGGTAGAGGAGGATCGGGTGGCGGGCGAAAGAGGGGACAGTCTTGGGCGTAGGAACGGTGTGGGCGGAAAGGCTACGCGAGAGGTGGCGGCAACATTTTTGGGCGATGGTGGCGGGGTGTTGCGGGGTGTGGTGGCCGAGAGAGGGAGGGGATAGGGCCGAAGGGGAGCGGGAGGGGTAGACGGGTGGCGGTGAGGTGACGGAGTAGGCGGCAGCCCGGTGGTGGGCCGGAGCGGGGTGGTGGCCGTAGGGGGCGGCGGCTGGAGTTTTGCGGGGGGGTCGGTGGGGGACAGGCGCCCCCACCCCCATTTTGTGTTTGAGCCTAAGTTAGAAGGTGCACAAGAGGGCCGAACCCCAAACATTTTTATTTATATATTTATTTTCATTTTTTTTTTGTAATATATATATATATATATATATATATATATATATATATTACCATACCTATAATAAAGAAATAAGATAAAAATTGTTGCCATATATGTATATAAATACATACACAGCTGCATACTTCCAGAGAAGAAGGTGAAAGAAATTTATACAAAGATGAAATACTTAAGCCATAGCTTCACACATATAGATCTGACACATTTACTTTCAAAGGTATTCCAAGAGAACTTGATCCATGCAAGATCAATTTATCTGATTATTTCTTTGGCAACTATCAAATGACATTATTCTCAACATGCCCATTTTCTTTTGAACACAAGTAAAGCAGTTATTTTTTAAATTTTTTTAATTTATTTTTACAACACTTAGTGGTAAAATATATTTTTCCATATATTAAAATGAGATTTTGTTCCATCTAAAGAGCAAGCACAAGTAAATGTACAGTTTAAAATATAAAAACCAGCAGTACCTAGTTACTCTGCCCATATGCATTTACTCTTACAATATGTATTGGAAGGAAAACAAACCATTTTTCAATATAATGGAAGACTTATTTTTAAAGGAAAAATTTAACAAACAAATAGTGTTGCTTCCTAAGAACACAACATTAAAACTTCTCTATATGTTATTATTTCCAAGAAGCTATAGTAAAGGAAACTAAAGGTAAGATTTCTTCAAAATAAAGCCCAACAACTAACAACTCTTTCATTTCAAAAAGAAGTTACCTACCATGTTTCATGCTTAAGAAATCAACCATTACAATACTTTATTTTATTTTCTTGTTCAAATTCACATATGTCACAATACATATCCACCCAAAAAGGGTCTAATACAATATCTTTTCAAGACAAAGGAAGCTCACACAAGCCATTCTTTTCAAGATACAATGAGCAAAAAGAAGTCCATGAAATGGTGAAGGAGACAAGAAAGATTTCCAGATTGACAAGTGTCTTCCGATGGCTTTCCAACTCCAAAATCTTTTCAAGGCCAACACAATGAGAAAGGGCTTGTTTAACCACCCAACCTTTAGGCATCATCACATGCCTATCCCAAGGTTGGGATGCATGCTAGCCTCCCCCAAGCCCATGGGAAAGAGGATAGCTAACCAACACTTGCACAAGGTGAAGGGTAAAACAAAAATGAAACAAGCACACAAACCTAAGACTCACAACCACAAGACTCCAACTTACAAGGAGGAGAACCCATGTTCATCCTCCAAAAATGGGGAAGAGAGGAGAAAGTTCTCCAAAAATTAAGCATCAATATTATTTGCACATTGAACACAACTTCTTAACCTCCTTATTGCTCCTTATTCACAACAAGACCCTCCTTATTCCTCCCCCTTTCTCCAAGTCCTCCTTGGAAGGATTTTCAAACCCCAAAGGGGTTTCCTTACCAAGGATGGGGAAGGAGATTTAAGCCAAATGAATCAACTTCACCACCTCAACCATTTGAGGGGGAAAAAAATACAATGAGGTCCTACAAGGCAGCCACAAGCCTTGAGGATTGAGAGGGAAAATTCCCTCTCTCTTCCCCCACACTCCAAAACTCCATCATGCCATATGATGGAGGGAGTAAAAACACACAAACAACACTACAAGCTACATTCCACAAAAACATTCTCAAGCAATCAATCTACTAACTAACATAAAGCAACACAATAATAAGATCTAGGATCCTACCTCAAGGAAAGCTCTCCAAAATCTTCCTAACTTCAAGTTTTCCCCTCTTAGCTCCAAGAAAATCCCAAGCTCTAAATCACCCAAGCATCCAAGCAAGAAAATCTAAGGAAAAAGTCCCTCTCATTTCCCATGAATGAGAATTTGAAGAGGAGCAAACAAGCATCCTCACAAATGAGGGGGTGACATGTGTCACCCCTCTTCCTCCTCATGGTCAAAGATGCCAAAAAAAAGATAGAAAGGGTAAAATTATCTTTTTGCTCTCTTCTCCCAAATTCCCTTAAATGTTAGCAAGACAAAACTAGTTGAACTTTTGATAAACACACCAATCCACATCCCTTACATGGATGTGACAAAACAAGGGTAGAAAGGGAGGGAAAACTCCCTCTAGCCTTGAAAACAAGCCCCCTACCCATTAGGTAGGGTCCGAGGGCTCATTTTTGTGATAGGGGACTCCTAAGCTACAAAGGGTCCCCAAAATGCCCAAAATACCCTAATTTCGGGTTTTGCATTTTGGCACAAGGGTAGAGGGTGTGGGGACCACCCAAGGGTCTCACATGTGACCCTAAACCCTTGTGATTAAGAGACTAATTAACAAAAATCAACAATTTAAAAGAAAGTGGGATTATTAACTCCCAAAACGAGTTTATAACTTTACTAACAACCCTAAACAAAATTAATAAATCAAAGCAAAATACTTTACATACATTGGGGTCACTCAAAGTTCCCAAAATTAATAATCATCTATCCTAGGGCTTCACACAGTGAACATGGCTAGGACTCAGCCCGTGGGCTGCTTGTGCAAGTTTTGAGTAATCGGCCTGAATCCCACGTTCTCCTGTAAACCTGTCACCTGCACACTCATTGCACACATTAACTGCACCTGTCCAATATAATATAATTAAATGACATAGTAAGATATCAATGCATGCTAAACTAACCTAACATCCTACTGAAATCAAGCTGCGACAACGTGCACAATTATATTCCAAAAGTTAGACAAGATGATAAAGTGACATATAGTCTCACCATGCAACAAATATCCATCACTATAATTAGGTTCCAACCACATCATATTCATTTGTTTCCATGTCATAATAAGAAAAATGACAATGAAGAAATTAGGCTAAATTGGCGCTATACGCCTGAATGTCACACATGTCTAATATAATCAATATCTAAATATAATGTCCAAGATATCACCAATCACTGTCAAAACATGTCTATGAGCAAATAAACAACAAGCTACTGAGCTATAGAAAGTGTGGGCACTACATAACACAATCATTGAAACTTACATCCCATGCTTGTTGAGTCATTTGAGGATTTTTCTTGACATATGTAGTGAAGTTATGGAGCATGAGAAGATCATCAAATTATTTAATTTCTAACCTAATAACAACCTTGCTCATTTTCTTCTGAACATACCTTGTGTCTAAATCATAATGATTGGCACATGTGAGAATTAATTTTGGGCATTAGGAAGAGTTTAAGAAGGTAGTGGCTAAAGGTAGCCTCACATTATGACAGATACACTACATCCTCAAATTTTGTGAATAAATTTTTATTCTACTCCAAAATTCTTCCATGTCGATGTACCCTAACTCTGTATCCGTAATATCAACATTAGAGTTAATATTCGAGGGAGGTATGACCCCTACTATTTTTTACTTCATTTCCTTTAATGAGTCATTTTTCGTATTCCTTTACTGAATCAAACATAAAGGGCTTAAGAAAAATGCCTAAAAATCCTCCTCAAAACCTTTGGGAGAGCTTCAAGTTTTACTCCTGTAATACACCCTGAGATTGTGAAAACTAACCTTGTTGAGCAACTCGAGAAACCAAAAAATAGGTTGGGGCTTGACCATTGCTTGACACCTTAATAAACCTGATACATTGTTGGGTTTTGATCTTGTTGAACACTTGGAAAATCTAGCACATCGGGGAGTTTTTCTCTCGACAATGATGAAAAACTAAAATATCATTGGAAACCTAGCCTTGCTCAGCAATGATGATGTTAGAATTTGAAGATTAGTAAATAAATAACATAGGTGACATATTATTTATAGTGGAAAACCCCAATAGGGTAAAAATAACTTTGAAAATAACCTTTTACTTCAAAGAACTTATTTTACATCAAGTAAGATCACCTCTTCCTTTGAAACCCTATTTACCAAGAGTAAAACCAAATCACTTGATTTTTACACCTTTGATATATTTCCCAATATATCAAATGAGGACCTAAATTCCTTTTTATATAAGGCAATCAGGTATGTCTCTTGACCCACATTTTCAACCTAAAATGGTTGACACATACACCTAGGTTTATAATATTTAATATTATAAATATAATCATTTTATGGTATTAAATATTTAACCTAAAGTATATACCTAGGTTAGCATATTTAATAATAGAAATATAAATCTTTCATATTATTAAATATTAACCTATATATTAGTGATGGACCCATATACATTAAGGGTTGGCTAGACCACATAATCATTATCTTCAAAAATCCCCTTAATATTAAGTGGGATAACATAACATATGCCGATAGATTACCCTACTGTGGTACACTACAGGATTTACAATCCTTAATCTATAAAGGTTTTAGGCTAGCATATTGGTTGAAGGAATTATAACACCTTCATCATACTCAAATTACCTTTTGGTACAAAAGGATTTGGAATCCTAAAGATCATCCCATGATCGGTGTCTAAGTATGATTTGTGAGTTTTACATGTTCTCACAGGTTCACATAAAAGGTTATTAAACCCAAGCATATAGGAGCCTTTTACAACCAAGGACCTCCTTAACAATACACTTGTATTAGATGTTTACCAGTAAACTCAATAGCACTAAAGAGTTTACTGAATACTTCCTTTAAGATCTTTCTACACTTCTCTCTAAAAAATAAGCCGAGGAGGTATACATGCTCGAAGGTCTTTTTACACTTGCCCGAAAGTTTTTTTACACTTGCTCGAAGGTATTTTACATATGTCTGAAGGTATTTTTACAAAAACTAAGTTCCATTAGGAGGTGACATTGTCATGCACACTCCCCCTCAATGGAAACTCTGACAATCTAAGATTTTCATGAAAGTGACAAAACTTTACTCCACTCAGGGCCTTTGTGAAGATGTCAACAACCTACTCTTTAGTCAACATGAACTTGAGATTTATCTCATCACTTTGTACCTTCTCATGGGTGAAGCGTATATGTATCTCAATGTTCTTCATCCTTTGATGTTGAACTGAATTATTAATCAAGAGTAATACAACTCTGACCACCACATATAAGAGAAATACTTCCTTTAGCTTCCATGTGTACCTCTACCAACAGTTGTTACAGCCACATGGCTTCTTTACTTCTTCTATTGTACTTCTTTGCCTCAGTAGAAAAAATGGAGACTATTGATTATATTTTTTATTATAATTAATGGTTCCTACACAAAAAAACTTGAACACATATCCAGTATATTTTATAACACAACATCAGTATGGTTAGAATCAAAAAAATCCATATAAGATAGTATTTTCATTCTTATTATAATGCAACCCATAATTGATTGTTTCTTTTAAATATCTATAAATTCTTTTACAAGATTTCAATGATCTCTAAAAAGGTTCTTACATAAACCTTGAAGTAATTCCTACTTTTGTATAAGAAATATTTGATCTAGTTATAGTTAAATAAATCAAACTATCAACTAACAGTGTATATAAAATAGGATTAACTTTTTCATATGTAGATTTAGGATCAATATTTATTCCAACTTCTATTGAAGTAGAAAATGGTTTACAATCAATCATAAGAATTTTTTTAATACAATGATTACATATTATGTTTTGAAAAATAACAATAGAATGAAATACATTCATACAAAGAACATGATGTAAAAGACCTAACTCATTCGTTTCAAAGTACTACTTTAATTTCTCTTTAATCCTATGAATTAAATCACAATTGTCACAAGTCATAAGTAAATCATCAACATATATACATATAATGATAATATGTGAGCCTTATTCTTGATGAATATATCATTGTTAGAAGAATAATTAATAAAACCTAATAGTTTAAAGAAGGAAATAATTTTCACATACCCAGATCTAAGAGCTTGTTTTAAACCATACAAGGATTTCTCAACTTATAAACATAGTTTTATTTACTAGTTTCATCAAATCCTTTAGGTTGAAACAAGTAAAGTTATTCTTTTTAAATCTTAATTCAAAAAGAATTTTTACTATCCATTTGGTGAATTTTCCACCCAAATTGAGCGGAAATTACAAATAAGGCCCTAACATTACTCATTTTAGCTACAGGGGAAAATGTCTCAACATAATCAATACCAGGTTTCTAAGTGAAACCTCTAGCAAAAAGTCTAGCTTTATGTTTGTTAATACTACCATCAACATTATACTTTACTTTATATATCCACCTAGACCCTATAATACTTCATGGCTCAAGTTCATACAAGGTAATTAATGCATGGTACATATGATGATTTGGTCATTTTCCTAAGGTTAATAGGATTTGAAATTTCTAACATAGATTGAGCCCAATTTAATTTCTTATCTATGAAGATAAGAGTTTCAGAAACATCTATAACATCAAAACATCATCATGACCATTTACTAAATCAGAATCAAAACCATCATTTAGAAGCATTTAATGAAGTAACTTCAAGAGAATAAGAAAACACATGTAGATTTTTCACGAGATTATATCTATACATTTCATACAAGCTTCAATAATTAACATGTCCTAACCTTTCATGCTATAGTTTTGAATTATTCAAACTTTGGGATATAAAACAAGATGCAGAAGAGATATCATAAAAAATATACAAAAATTTTATTTGAATTCCTTCAACTATTTTACTCTCATTACTATCCTTGATATACCAAGTATCCTTGATGCATGGATTCTAGTTGTGTCATACCTCTTTCGGATGTTCAATATTACCAATGTGTAGAAAGTACTCATTATTCACATTGCGTTGAATCATAGAAAGAGCCTCTTGCATTCATTGGAAGAATATATTCATGTTATTTGATTGTTTGACAATGAGTGGGAACAACCTTAGATCCAAAACAATCATCCGAGTTTTTCGCCATAAATTTTATTTTGACCCAAATTTTGTAGTTGGTTACATTCAGGATTTGGGTTTTGTCAAGACAAAAATAGTTGGATGTCATTGTTTTCCTAAACTTGTAAAACATACCCCATTATAATATACAATGTACCATAGAGTTAGATACATATTTATCGATAATAAAGATAACACTTTTAATAAAATCATATCTACATTTTATAGATCTAAAGAAATTAATTGATCATGACTAATTCTATCATTACAATGCATACTAATTAACCTCCCATGATCAAAATAATAACCCACAATATAAAGGGCTTTGCATTATACCCTAGATCTATATAAAAAATATTTCTGACCATATAGAAGTGAAGAAAAGACCCCTAAGAATGCATAACAACTTCAAATTTTGAAAAAATTAATGTAGACAAAATTATGGATAACTTAAATTTGACGTCTAAATGACCGTCATAATGGCTTATTTTTTGGTCTATCGTGATAGTCATTTGACCATCAATTTTAACACAATGAAAGTTTCTGGAACATGTGAGCTTAAATTTGACGTCTAAATGACCATCATATTGTCTTATGTTTGGTCTATTGTGATGGTCATTTGACCATCAAATTTAATGAAGCCAAAACTTATTGTGTATTTCCAGAATGTGAAATTCTAGAATTTCTTCTTCTGTATAATATTAGGGAGGTTATATTTTAATACATTATAATAACCTATTATAATTTATAATGTAAAAATATATACATTTAAAAAAAAGGTATATAGTTTATAAAATGTAAATTAAAAACAACATATAGTTCATAAAAATTATAAACTATAGTATATTTTTTCATATAAAAAAACACATAACCCTTGTTAAAGGGGTTTAAAGAACATAGACTAGGATATAAGAATTTTACCAAAAGTAAATTTATGAGAGTATAGATTAACTCGCATATTTTACGAGAGGGACAAGTAATTTCACCCGACTAATGAAATAAATTGAAATCCTTATTTTCATGAACCTTGTCTCCTCCTTCATTTACTCTTAATTTTACCCCTGCACACATTTAAAACTATGGAAATATTGTAAAATATTTTATAGAATTCTTACAAGCTAAAATATTTAAAACTTTTATGTATTTATAACTACAAATATTTTAATAAATATTTACCACACTTCACATGGGCCACCAATAAACTATCCCCCTTTTTTTCAATTCTCCATTTATACTTGACAGAGTTCCACATTTATACCTAAGATATTATCTCATTTTATTCTCCACTCCCACTCTTATACAAAAGAAAACCTTTAATTAGGTTTATTTATATAGTTTTTATAAACTATAAGATATAAAAATGAATGGGGATGCCCCTTACATGGATAATATAAATGGTTAGGGACACATGTTGGGTTTTATTTAGTAAGTATTAAGATTTAAAAAGTAATCCCTTCATGGCCAAGCAATAAACATAGGCCTCCTTTCAAAAAAAAAGTAAGCCTTTGGAGTATTTTTTAAAACATATATAAACCAAATCTAATAAAATTTATATTTTTAAAGTATAAACTAACCATATATAAAATATGATTTAAAATTAGGCTTAGAATATGGTGCATTGACTCTTATTAAGTCGATCCCATGTAATTTTAATATGGTTTAAGGCTTTTAATATATAGTTTTTTTTTCAAAAACTATATAAATTTTAATATGATGTTTATATAAATTATTATATAAACCTTATTCTATATTCTATATATTTTTATTTAAAAATAATAATATAGTTTTCAAATTATATAGGATATAGTTATAGATTAACAATAAAACATAGTTTTCAAATTGAATCCTTTTAGAGGGGACCAAAGAATACGTGTAGGAATTTACCTTCCGAAATATTTAACTATGCAAAACATTTGAAATTATAAAAATATGAAAATTATTTCATATAGTAATAAATCCTTTCTTTTCGTATGTGATTTTCACGCAGGTAAATATTTGAATCCCCTTTTACCAGTGCACACATCAATCTCCAAAAAAATATTAATTCCATATAATTTACAAAATTTAAATGAAAGTAAGAATCATATCATATTACATCTCCCCCTAAAAAAAATTAGGGATTTAAAATTTAAAAACCCTAAAATTTTACCGAGAGTTTAATTTCACAAATGTAATGCCAAAATAAATTGGGGAAAAAAAGAAGAGGACTAGATACTTTTAGATACCCTTTCGGGTTGGTTGAAAAAATACATACAAATTAAATAAATAAAACACACAACATTTGATCTTAATTTATTTAATTTACCTTGCTCGATACCATGTTATAATTTGAGGATTAGGAAATAAATAACACATATGACATAGTATTTATAGTGGAAAACCCCAATAGGGTAAAAACCACTTTGAAAATAACCTTTTACTTTAGATAACTTATTTTACATCCAGTAAGATCACCTCCTCCTTTGAAACCCTATTTACCAAGGGTAAAACCAAATCACTTGATTTTCTGACTTTGATATATTTCCTAAATATATCAAATGAGAACCTAAAGTCTTATTTATATAAGGTGCTTGGGTATGTCTCGACCCACCTTTTCAACCTAAAATGGTTAACACATACACCTAGGTTTATAATCTTTAATATTATAAATATAATCATTTCATGATATTAAATATTTAACCGAAAGTATATACCTCGGTTAGCATATTGAATAATAGAAATATAAATATTTCATATTATTAAATATTAACCTATATATTATTGATGAACCCATATATATTAAGGGTTGACCAGACCACTTAATCATTATGTTCTAATAGACAAAAACCTAATACACTAAAAAAACAACCTGCTCTAGCATGTGAAAAAACTGAAATGTGATTTTGGGTTAAAATTTATTAAGTGACCTCTTTCATCTTATTTCATTAGAAACCCTTACCAAAAATAAGGAAGTTAAAAACCTAAAAATATTCACACTTCTATGGTAAGAAAAAAATAACAACCAACGAAAAATGAGGAGGAAGAAATTTTTGAAAAATTGAAAACAACTCCTCAACTTAGTGAAAATAAAGATTAAACCTTACAAAGTAAAACATGATTCATCCAGGAGGATAATTACTTACTAAAAGGTGAACCAAAACTTAAAACCCAAGAAAATTAATCAAAAAATCCAATAAAATGCTAATCATACTTTTGATATGTGAAAGCAGAGAGAAAATATGAATGGAAGGGAGAGTACAATGGTATAAATGACGTGAAAAATAACCAATTTATAAATTACCCTACATTAATTACACGTAATCCAAAATGTGTGGGCCAAAAACTCCACCCTTGAATTTATGATGTTGACTTGGGGGTAAGATTCGACTACATGTGACACCTTGTGCAATCGGGTCCCAAAAACCCGACTACAAAGGAACCTAGAAAGGAGTCGAAATTTAGGTTTGGGAAACAAGAAACATCTATCATGTAAAATTTTTTCCATGTTTCGATGCATATAAACTTGAATATTTGAATAACTACAATGTTTCATGTCCTGGTTTGGGAAACATAGTGTATATTTCATGTGTTTTCATTGTGAGATGTTCGATGCATTCGGAACCCAAAACTCGAAAGGCATGCAATGTGTTTGGTTTTTTGAGGTGAGAAACATATAACATTAAACATGAAGAATTTTAGGGAAACCCTAAAATTTGACACAAAGGGAAAACAAGACCTTTTAAAAACAATAGTTGGATGAAATTGGGTCTTAACGGGTTCATTATGAAAAAATTTTGATTGGTTAAATCAATTTTATCGATAAAATTTAAAAATTAGATAACAATACCTTATGTGATCAAAACCTCACCTTTTTATACTAATGAGCAACAGTAATGGATAATGTTATAATAGTTTATATATTAAAAATCTAATATGTATATAAAGTTAATGTTTATATAAAACACATTGTATAAGATAATCTTTAATAATTTGAATTAAATAGTATGTGATTACTAACACCCTTCATTTTTTTATTGAATATATCCAATATTGATTGCATCTAACACTTTTTTCCTAAACATTATAAATACACATAAATTGAGGATAATATCGTGTTATATTATCCTTGACATAGACTATTTTTCTAGGATTAAAATGTTGAAGTTATATTTTTAAAATTTCAATATGTTTTTTATTATTATTGGCAAATAGTTTTTGAAAGGGACTATACCCTTGGATACAAATAAGGCCTAAAAGCCGGGATAAGCAAGAGAACCGAGTGAAAAGGATCGGAATCCAAATGTTACAATGATGCTCAAAGTAGTAAAAATAGCTACCAAAATGAGACAGAACAACAAAATTACTGCAAAAAAGTAGTAAAGGATCCGCAAAAAAAATAGCAAAAAAACAAACAAGGATAGCAGAATCAATCTGCAGCTACTTCCTAGTAGCTTTGTCTATGATGGTTTTGATATTCTTCCAGGATTTAAACATACCCAAAGTAGTCATATGGGCAGCATCATTAGAATCCAGCTGCTCCAAGGTCTTCTTGCTTTCTTTATCAGTACCCCAAAGAATTGCCAAAGACTCGCTTAGGTTGGAGACACTTCTGACGTGTTGTTCGATAAATTCCTCAATCGCCCTAAAGATGGCAATGTTGTAATCATGCCTAGTCTTGGCCTTCCCTAAGCGAGAGTCCAAGGAGTGCAATTTCTTGTATATATCTTCAATTTGGCTGCTGTCCACATCCTCCTCCTCCTCCTTCTTCCTCTTTCCTTTCTATTTTGTCAAGTTTTTAACTTCATCCTTTAACAATTTCATATCTGCCTCTAAGGCTTCCAACCTTTTTGTAGGGCTTTCCAATTGCACTTCCCGGGGGCTGGCACTGCTGATATGTAGGAGGTCATGAGCAATTTCAAATTCATGAGAACCCTTCTCCACAGCAAGGGTCTCGAGGTTAAGCTTCCTAGAAGCCCTGGTAACCGGTCTCCATGAGGTAGAGGCCAAGTGGGGCGAGAGCATCAGAAGGGGGAACGAGAGAAGAAGCATGAACAATCGGCATGGGGGTGACAACAGTGGTGGCAAGGATAGAGAAAGGAGAAACAGGGCTGGCAGCAACAGAGCTTGGCAAAGGAGGAATCGAGCTAGGGGAGGATGGGAGACCAGGAAACCTGAGAAGACAGACATTTGTGTAACAACAAAATGAGCCCTTGGTGCAAAGGAACCACCGGGAATGCTTTTGAAACTCAAGAATGGAGCGTTCAAGAGAGTTCAACAAGTAATGGGGGAAACAAACCAGACGATCCCTACGAAAATGATTAAGAAAAATAAGGTGTTTCGCAGGAACAGTGACAAACCTCCCTTCCAAGGAGATGAACCGTATCATCATGCGGGTTACTTCATCATATGGTGGAGGGATCGAGCTAACAAGCAGGCCCGCTATTAAGTGGGTCAGTTTCTCCTCTCCCTCAACAAATCTTCTCTCTTCCACATCTCTATCAACCCTTTTGTTAAAGAATCTGAAGCCCTCCAAGCCAAGGCCGGTCACTTCAGCAATAAGCTCTTCATTGATTAAGACCTTCTGCCCCCCATACTCCACTGTCCTCTCCTTCCAATCCTTTGTAAAGCACACAAAGATGCTCTGGTCATGCCCCTACACTTTTTCATGAAGTTTGTTATGCCACCCTTGCTAAGAATGCTCCACAGCTCAATATTGTCTTTCCAGTCAGGGTCCACACTAGGCTCAATTTGACAAGGAGGACCCCCCATCTTCTCTGTTCTGAACTATTTGCAACTAATTCCCAACTGATTGCTAAAGCCAGTCCACTTTTTGCTATAGTAATCCACACAAAAATGGAAATGAGAGCCGTTGTTATTCCCACGATCGGCTGCGTGTCTGCTGATCTGAACCTGCTGAAAATCGCGTGTGAGAATAACCTGCTCCCTGCCATCAATCACTTTATCACCGCCTTCGGTTTCTAGTGGAGGTTTGAATCCACCTTTTAATAGTCACATTACAGCCCGCATGCGTGATTTTCAAAATCGTGTATCTCCACTTGTAATTCCCCATATGATTCACACTATCTTGATTATTAGACATGATTTGCATTAACCAATTCTTTAAATCAACACGTGTGGGAGTATTTTTGATCCACACCCAAAATTCATAACTCATTTCAAGATATTGCTTACGTATGGAGTTCCGCCTGAATGCTGTTTTGAAGCTATTTGGGGATGCTGTTATTGTCCCAAACTGTAAGGTTGACATTAATGCCATAATTTTCCAGCACATCCGCCAATTTATTACCCTCCCTGTAGGTATGCATGATCCTAATGTTATTGAAAGTATGACTAATGCTTATGGACTCTGCAATAAAATCCTTGATTATATTACTAACATGACATGTTTGATTATAAACATGTTTTCATTGAAGTTGGTTGTAAAATTAATACTAAACCTACATGTGAGAAAGTTAACCCTACTCTTTCTAGGAAACATTTAGGTATTCTAATATATCTAATAATCACTAGACCTGATATTGCATATGTAATAGGTATTTCTTCTAGATTCATGCAAGAACCATATCGAGATCATTAGAAGTTAGCAAAAAGAATACTAATATATATTAAAAGAAAAATTGATTTTGGTCTACATTATGCTTCTTTGGTAATTCTTGTTTACATGGATATTTTGATTTGGACCATGTTGGTGATATAATACGAGAGGAAATCTACGACTAGATATATTTTCAAGTTTTGTATCATAACCATTACATAGAGTAGAAATTAAAAACCAATATACATCTATTATACTAATGAATAATACATAAGTGCAATGAAAGTAGTGAAATAATCCATGTGGCTTAAGTGGATGTTGGAAGAAATTCACATGGAAGTTAAAGGAAGTACTCCTCTCTTATGTGATATTCAGAGTTGTATTTCTCTCACTAATAATATAGTTCAACATCAAAGGAAATCATAAAGATATTCATATTCATTTCATCTGAGATAAGGTTCTCTTAGGTTATATAATATTCAGTTCTCATCCCTCTGAAGATCAAGTTATAGATATATTCACGAAGCCATTGTGTGCTATGAATATTTGTAGGTTTCGTGAAATGCTTGACATTTAAGATTTTCTATTGAGAGTGATTTTAGATGAAAATTCCACCTCCTAACATATGTCCATGTGTTTTGTTTGTATTAATCATGTTGATCATGTAAAATATATAGTATTATGTACTAGTTGTGTAATAAAGTGTCATACGATCTAGATTTTGGTGTAAGATTTACAATTATTCTAGTACTTTGGTGGTGGCCTTTATATTATATGGTGTACATTTTTAAAATAAAATTTAATGCCTCATTTTGATATGATAAATTAAAAAAATGATGTTACACCAAATACACATTTACATTTTTAAATGTACATTAAATTGTCATAATAATCCAAATATTTTATGTAAATCATGTGTAACTTCTTGTCACTTTTTGGATTTAGCTAATATTTGTCAACATAGTCTTAAATATTTATATGTATTTAATCATAGAAGATACATGTTAATGTGCATTGATCTATAACATCTTTAGTTTTAATAATGAATTACAATACTACATTGAAAAATTTTCCCCACAGGTGATGAAAAATGTTTTATCTTGATCAACATGATTAATTTGTATTTTATTAGAGCTCATGAATCCATCCATAAATAAAATAATTTCTTTCACAATAGTAATCAATAATATTTATATTTTTGGTAACATTAAATCATCCTTTGGGAACACTTTATTCAATTTGTAAAAAAATATTCATATGTAAATATGTATTTCTAGTTTAGTTACCGAGGATAATATTGTTTATCTATTTAATTTTTCACTTGGATTAATAAATATAATATTCAATAAGTTTCCCCTTTCATATTTTATCATTATTTATACTTTTGGGAGCATTTGTTTTTCTTTTAATTTATACATACCTTAGGATATAAAATAATATTATGTAATGTGAGGGTAGTATATATGATTAACAATTCATCATAAGATTGAGTGAATAAGTGAAGAAAATATTATAATTTGGTTTGTATCATTTTATCTTCATCACCTTATAATAATGTGTTAAGTAATATGACATTAGAATCATCTTTAGAACATAATTTCAATTACATGGTATCCTCATTGAGAAGTAATTAACATTATTCGACATATGGAGTGGTCGGGAGTGTATTAGAGTCATATAATTTTTTTTCCTTTTAACTATGAAGACATGCACGAGGACGGTAGGATGCGTGATGGTGCATGTGGAAGCATAAAAGTAGAAATTTCAAAATTAAAATAAGTTTGTGAAGGTTCCCATGGAGTTATGAGAATATGATGCATGAAAGGTTCACACACAAGGGTAGAAAGAATAGGAGTTTTCCAGAATTATGGAATGAGCTAAAACTAGATAAAATATGATATGGAATGTTCACGAAGGAAAGCTATCTATAAGATATACATGGAAAAGGAAAGATAAGTATAGTATGACATGGAAGATAAAACAAGCTATTTATATCATGGGAGAAGATCTAATTATAGTGCATGCATCATGAGTAAATTAGGGGATACTTATAACACACATCAAGATGCTTACGAAGAAACACATAATGGCACTTAATTATAGGAAAGAGAAATCATGCAAACAATATTTAGGAATTTTTATTAATATAATAAAGCATGGAAGAGGTGAATAAAAGTTCCCACCTTGTATGTATGTATGTATGTCCTTGTAATAGGAGGTATGCGGTGAATACATGTATGTTTATATAAGTATGATTGGTATGTAAGGATGTGTGATTATGTGTGTGCACTGACAAGTATCTAAGTCATGTTTTTATAATGGATAATATACTATGGATTGCCAAAGTACAAAGAGATGCATGTGGTGTAATTGGTATTCAAATTATTTTACTTATCATATATGTTGATGAATGAATAAAATATCCTTGTATGATCAATTATCTATGCACATACTATAATTTAGATATGGAGTATATTTTGCATGTCATTTTAATCATGTTTGTAGGGATCATGTATTGATTTATTCCTTATAAGGAAGTTGATGGAGTTGTGTGCACTTCGGGTGAGTGCTTAGACCTAGGTATTAGTAAGGTACCAACGCACTTGAATATGATGTGATAATTTACTAGACTACAACATGAATTTTTAGTTCCATTGTCAGGACCTTCTTTCATTCAGGCTCTCAAGATGTGGCAAGGTTATGGCATTTCGTTTATTCCTAGATAATATTGAAAGGTGGGTACATGATAGATAAGATGTGTTTTTGGAAATATATATTAATGGTGATAATTTTAACTTTGTGAAAATGGGTCGAGGAAAACCTATATGATTCACTCTGCAAGAATTTCTTCAGTTTCTTTCCACATGAATTCTATGAATGGTTAACGAGTGTATGTACAAAATAGAGGAAGTAAGATCGGGTGAAATCAGATCTAGAGTCGGGGTAAGTATCGGGAATTACATGACTCGAATGAAATATTGAAGAATTTAGTAGATAATTGGTGGGCATGTATCTTGCATAATTACACTTTGGAGTAAGATATCTCAACATTTTTATTCCCAAAAGAAGAAGAGTTCAGTTCCTTCACAATATTAAAGGATCATATTTACATGCGCTACCATTGGCCATAAAAATATTGATGGTCAAAATGGGAATTCAAAACTTACCGATGGATAGCTAAAAACCTATCATGTACTGAGGACATGGGAAGGGGTTAGAAAGGATGACATTGAATAAGGTAGAAGAAGAGAGAGAAGAGAGACTTTGTAGATAGATTGATGCGTGAGTGAGGATAATTGAAGAGGTGTTAAGATAAAGAGGAATGGGGTTGGGCCAATGCAATGATAACCTTCAAGAGGTGAGGGACCACATAACCATGTTTATCGATATTGGGGAATTACACAATAAGGACCCCTCAAAATCTGATGAAATTGATTCTCGTGAGGAAATAAGAACCGTTAGTGCATATCTAACCCACCCTAGAACCTTAGCCCTTACATTTGGTACTCAAGAATCACAAGTTCACATATAGGATCATCATATTGATGGAGATAAATCTGTAATTGGGTATCACCATGTTAGGTTAGAGATACAAGTAGAAATGTGTTGGTATCATCTCGGGAGGCACTACAAATAAAGGTAGAGTATATGGAAACATAGTAGGATCCTGTAGCAGACAATAAATTTTTTGGAAGTAATCTAGTAGGTGAAACATCAAGATAAAAATTTTACGCTCTACCCATTAGTGGAAATTCCATAGGAGGGATACCAAGATAAATGGTTGGTGTGAAATTTATCTCTACTATAGTGACAAAAAATAACACTTTATTAGGTCCTCGGATAGTAGTAAGAGGCTCAAAAGGCTTTGGTTCTCCCCCAAAAAGGAAACCATAGTGGAGTTTTATCTTCAAGATCCAGTCCTCCCTCACATAGAAGCAATCCAAGGAAAGGAAGTAACACACCACCATAACATCCTCATATTTTCTTTGAAATTTCACTTCATTTACCACTAAAATAAGGAGTGGAGGATGTGATTTGACAAATATACAATTTTTAAACCCTAGATATTACAGACTCACGTGTGATAAATAAAATGCTAAAGTACATATCGATGCAAGTAATAAGCTAATGAAAATTAGAACCCTAAGCTAACAAGAGGGAATATAAGACTAGGATGATTTTGTAATAAATCTCAAGTGTTATGGATTTGGAAAGCTGATAAAAAGAGGAGGAAACTATCACAACCACACTCAATTTTTTTATTTCTAGAATAAGTTGGACAAGGGTTCTGGAATGGTGCAATGACTCCTAGGAACCAGAGACCTCTGTTGGGTGCATGTGACTTCGTAGGAGCTCGAAACTAATTTTTTTGGTGTCACACAAGTCTTGATAATCTTCACTATTGGTTATGTGTATGTCGTTGGATGATTGCATAATTCACATGTAACCTATAAAACAAATGATCTCCTATAAAAACCTAAATCACATCAAATACTAAAAAATAAAGATGCAAATGGGGAGTCGGAATGACCCTAAAGGTCTCTTGATAGAGTGAACTTACAACTGAGTTTTGCACTACATCTCATACTTGATGTAGTTCCTTTGCGTGTCTATAGAAATTGTGCTCTAGGAATCTCTTGTGCAAGATGCACTTGATAGTGAGAAATAACTAGATGTACCAATGTATATATATGTGTGGATGGAAAAATGAACTTCCCCTCCTATGCATGTATGCAAAAAATTCAGCCCCTTGTCCTGTGAATGAAATATAGATGGATGCCTTTGATGCTCTTAGATTTTTTTGGATGCAACCTTAGGTGTTGATAATAGATGTTTAGAACTTGGTCCTTTATTATGGTGACATATATTTTTATTTATATGATTCCCTTGTTCTAATTTTGTAATTGAAAACTAAAATATCATCCCTAAGAAAGAAAGAAACCCAAAATATATAAAAGGCACAAAAGAGAAAAGCAAGATATAAAGAGGTTGGGGGTGCCCAGGAGGGGATGAGGGTTCTTAGGAACTGGAGTATTAGCTAGGTTCGGTGTCTAGAATTAATAAAGATAAAGAAATGAAAATCATCTTTGGGATGTGGGGTTCTCAAGACCAATGAGGAAACAAGAAAGACATAAAAGAGGACAAATATAGATGTCAATTACTATTTTTCTCATTTAGGAATCATATGAATAATGGTATGTGATTGTGACCAAAAAATGTACCCAAGTGGATGTTTTTGTGTATACATTTTCCCCACTTTATGTTGAGTGAATACTCAATAACATAAATTAGATAAGAGATGTGTACCTCATAGCCATGTAGATCGATGGAAAAAGTGTGCCAAAGAGACAAGTGAAAACATGAAGTATGGAAGCTTAAGGAATAGGAAGTGACCCTAGGGGTGAAGCATATAAATTGTACTATGTTGTACCTATTATTTTAACTTTTGATTGATGATGTGGGGCTAATTCTTAATGTGTATTAAAGATGGACTTGCAAAAGAAGAGAGAAAGAGTAGTCAAAGTAATGTGTTATGAAAACTCTATAGAAATATGTAAAAATGTGAAAAGTGAAACTCAATAATGCTCTGTTATTCAATTCATATCTTGGATTACAAATATCTAGGAATATGCATTACTAAAAACAAGGAGGTTGTTCAACAACACTCCCACAAATATCTCTCTCAACACCTATATACGTGAGTTATTAAAACTCACCCAAACTAATATTGTTATATGAGTTGTTTATCAAACAACTCACATTAACATTTACATCACCCATATATATTTACCTCTAAGTAAATATTCAATCATAAATATTAATGGAGCACTAAATAAATATTTCCTAACATTCCCCCCCTTAGTGCGAACATGGGGAAAACCTACCTTATACTTACACCTGCTCATGATCTGGTGATTTTCACAGGATTATCACAAATCTCAGGGATGGTTTTGCAAACGGTTGACCAAAAACCGAGAATGGTAGTTTTGCAATTGGTTAACCACAAACCACAAAGTGATGGTTTTGCAAATGGATTACCAACAACCAAGAATGGTGGTTTTTCTATTGGTTTACCACAAACCACAAATGAAGGTTTTCAAGTGGTTTACCTACAACCACATCATGATATGCAAATTGCTATTCTCAACCCTCATCACATCTCACTACAGGGAATAACATAGGAAATTTTGTTGAAATCTGCTACTCATACATACATAGGAAAAACTGACATAATGGAAATGGAAGATTGGATCATGTTCCCCCGCTCAATGTGAAATTTCCACTTATTGAAAATAGGATCACTGCAAACTGAAGCAAACACACAACTGAAAACAAATTCCACCAAATCATCTATGTGGCCCCATCGTTGGCAACTGACGAGAGGTCACTGAATGACCTCCAACCTCCGATGCCTCCTACCTCTAGTTTCATGCTGCTAGCTCAGCCGGATTTGGATATGAAGCTCAACTATTCCACATTGTGCTTATTCTTTTATTCCCTCCTACAATGTGAAACACTTTGTTTTCCAAACGTCAGGTAACACCGAAAATGCATCCGTGAGGCAATTTATTTTTATTTTTACAAGTTTTGACTCACAAAACAAAACTTTATGGTTTGACTAACCATATAACACTATTGACTTGGACAAGAAGACATGACTAGACAGATAACCTAAAATCACCTATTTTAATTAACTTGACAATAATGAAACTTTTACAATATACTTTTGACTTGACTTGACCAAAAATACTCTTTATCTTGATGAACAACAATATTTAGACCTAAAATGAAAATTACTCACAATTGTACACTTGTGACCCAAATGTTTTTGTAGAATAAATTAATAATCTATACATAATAGATTATAATTTTTACACAAAAAATAACATAAAATGACATGAATGCTACCTTACAAACTATAGTCAATGGAATAAATGGAATTGCATACACCAATACGAATGGGCACGACTTTAACTAACATGACTAAAAATGACATTTAAAAAGACAAACCCACTTGTTTTAAAAACTCTTCCTATCACTAAAAAATTAAACAAATACTTAAAAATGATTTGACACAGACATACTCAAAGTCGATTGGGAACCAAATCGAATAGAGAACCAGCTGCAAGTTGAACTAAATCAGGTGAATTCCACTCAAAGGTATGCAAATTATTTAACACGCAAGCACAATAGTGATTATCAGAAATATACGTGGGATGATAAAATTAAATGCCAAATGCCTTTTCAATGCCTTTGCAATAAGACTGTAACCCGTGCTACCAAGTATTATACAAAAGATGAGATATTTACGTCCGAGAAGGCCATGAATGTTGTGATCTAGTCTCCATGGGGAGCATTTCTCAAATTCTTTGATCTTAAGTATATTTAGCCTGCAATAAATAACTTTATTTGCTTCTTCCCAAACGGATCTTCTAGAAAAAAAAATGTTATGCGCAGGTCTGCACGTGAAAAATTACAACAGATTGAGAATTGGTGAAGAACTCTAAAGTTGGGTGCTAATATCTTCACTTCCCTTGGTCGATGGACAAATGCACTAAACTGCCAATACGTTAGCAGGTATATTCACCACGTGCCAGATCTGATGCTTGCACAACCCGTCTATATAAAAATTTTAACCAATACTTCAAGCTTAACAAATCTAATAAATTGGTTTCCTTCCTATTGTGAAGTCCACGAATCTCTTAACACAGATATCATACGCCACCTGGAAGATGTCTCATAACTTAGGACAAATGAATTTGTCCCTGCAAGAAAATTATTCCTCCATCTAACATTCAAATTTTAACCTTGCTGTGATACCAAATGAAACTCAATAATGCTTTGTTATTCAATTCATATCACCGGATTACACATATATAGGAATATGCATTCCTAAAAACAAGGAGGTTGTTCAACAACACTCCCACAAATCTCTCTCTCAACACCTATATACGTGAGTTATTAAAACTCACCCAAACTAATATTGTTATATGAGTTGTTTATAAAACAACTCACATTAACATTTACATCACCCATATATATTTACCTCTAAGTAAATATTCAATCATAAATATTAATGGAGCACTAAATAAATATTTCCTAACAAAAATTCGTAAAAGGAACGCGTGTACCTAATCCAAGACAAGTGAAAAGGATAGAAAATGTTCTAAAAAATTTGTAGAAGAGAATTTTTTTTAAGAAATATCATGCCAAGAATGATTTTTTAGCTGATCTCATGCCAAGTGTGAGTTCTTAGGGTGATCTCATGCCAATTCCAAGTTTTTTTAGAAATCTCATGCCATAAACAAATATTTTTGGGGAGAAAGGTCTAGTATTATTCTCCATCCCCGACTTCTTCTTGAATTTATACACCACTACATACGGAGTGATCTTTCTTTGTTACTGTGTTGTTCTAGTTTGATCCAAGGAAAATATAAAAGGAATATGGAATTCATTCTAATTTATGGAGGATTTGTGAGTGTATAGTGAAAATTGCTAAAAAATGTCCCAATATGAGAAATTAATTATAACTTCCACATTTTTATAGGATCCTATGAAAGGTTAGGAGTGCCCAGGCACTAATGTTTATATCTAGGCATTGGTGTTTGTGTTGAACTAAGAACCCAAGTTGAAATCTAAATCATTCTCAGTAACTATAAATTTTTAATGTTCCTATACTATGCGGGATTGTACCAAAACTCGAGCTCTTGTATGGGTGATTTATTCACCCAATGTATTCCCGTCATTTTGGGTGCATCCAATGTCACTAGGAGGATGCAGCCCAAAGATATGACCTAAAACTAATATGAAACTAATATCCCGCATGGGGAGGGAATATGCATGGTAGAAACCAAGGCACATGCAAACATTATGGCTTGAAACATGTGTTAGTAGAAACAAGACAAGTATGCATATAGAAGAAGATGAGTGTAATCTAGCAAGAAAGAAGACAATGCAGACCACAAAAAGTGGGTTTTAAACATGGGACATCTCTCACAATGTTGCAGTAAGACAATCAAGGATGAAGCAGAAAAAATTATATAAGAAATGAACATACAAGACATAAGGCATAGCCTACAAACAATAACATACAAAGGAAAATAATGGAAAACAATATGAAGCAAAGTATTAGAAAACCATGGTAGAAAATAGTTCTTGCAAAGAAAATGTTGCACATAAAGCACGGATTACCATGTTTATAAACATAAAAAGTATATCAATTCATGTATAGATAAAATGGAAAATAGTGTGCTAGTAATAATAGGAAGTAGTAAATAATAAAACAATATCACCTGTGATGTGTAGGAAAGTAGATGCCCCCATGATCCTTAGTGGGACTGGTAAGAGGTATAACACCAAGCATCCATGTTTAATGTGAAGATGTGTAGAAATTATGCATTCAAAACTAGAGAAAAAGTGAACGCACATGTGTATATAAAAATATAACAACACACTAAGTATCCATCTATCATGGAAACAAAGTGCATATGTAATTATAAGAAGGAAAAACTAAGTGTGAAAAAGATATGTAGCATGTTGTGAATGAGTGAGATGGAATTATATGTAATGTGAATGTGATAAGAACAGTGTGTCCCCTAAGCGAGATGTGGATAAATATGAGATGAGGTTCATTTATAAATTCCCCCTCAGCATTCAAGAATGAACCATAGAACAAGAAATCATCGGTGAGAAATATTTAGAACTCGTGCGCTTAATAGATAGATCAATGGAGCATAGAGCATGAAGAGTGTGAATGTGGTGAGATTCATTTCAGATTTACACCCTCATAAATTGAGTATGAACCATGGAGCTAGACTACATCATAGGGAAATGGTTTCAATTTTTTTACTAGAAATATGTAACATAAAGCGAAGAGCATGAAATTTGTAGTGTGTGAGGTTTATGTATGTAGTATGCCCTCAATAGTCAAGTGTGAACCATAACACAAGAGTGTGTCATAGGGTAATGATGATACAAGTTGTGTGTATCAATGTGTGTAGGATGAATGAGAAATATTAGATATGAAGCATGGAGTGTGAAGTAGAAATGAAAGATACATGATAATGCTAGGAAGTGGGGAACTAAGTATGATGCCTACAAGTGTACGATGATGAGTAAGATATCTAATAAAAGTGAAGGGAAAGGGTCCTCCACCCGATTCTTGTGGAGATAAAGGCATGTGACCATGCTCTAAGAGTAGTTATGTATGATAAAAATGATGTATTCATGAATGAGGCCTATGTACATGATACCCGGGGTTATGTGAACCTATGTGAAGGAGACCAAGAAGGTGATGAGCACCTATGTGGAGGAGACCAAGGAGGTAATGTGAATGTATATGAAGGAGACCGAGGAGGTGATGTATACCTATGTGAAGGAGATATATGTAGGTAGACATAATCTTATGAGATGGAATAATGGACTAATGAGTCCGAGTAGGTCATGTGTGAATAGGAGATATAGGAGAAGATTGTGCCTTAAATATGAGAGGTCTAGGGGACCTAGATTATCTAGAAAGTGCAATGGAAACCTCCAAAGGATCATCTATATAATCGATATACACCACATGAAATTCTTGGAGATTCTCCGAGGGTAACCATGGCCTTTGAAGTTGGGTAACTTAGGGGTGAAGAAATTTAGAGGAAGTTAATATGTTGAAATGGTGAGTGTAAAAGGAGTGTGAAGGATTAAATTTGAATCAATATATGGAGATGCATGAGAAGTAGTTATTTGAAGTTGACAAATTTGAGTCTAAAAATCCTAATATAAAGAAGTTAAATGAGCATTGTTTGAAGAAGATCCAAATTTTAAAGTAGAAGCATTAGGTTGAATGATGGGAGCACTAGTAGTGGGAATGGAAGTGATATTATGAAGGGATTAAGTGGAGAACATGGAAGCCAAGGAGGAACCGAAAAAGGGTGAAGAAGCAATATCTTGAGATTTTTAGGAGCCATCAAATCATGGAGAATATGTGGATGATGTGTAGTATTATAATGAAAATATTTTCATCGGTCAAATATTTGTAATCTTTTCTAATTACTCTTGATAAATGTTGGTATCCTCATAATATGATTACCCACTATCGATGTTTCAATGTTTTTGAGAGAAAAATTTTGAGAATTAGAAAATGGGTTATCAAATTCATCCATTGATTTAGAAACCCTACATGTAGATGGAAGGAGATCTAGATGCTTAAAAGACCCAAAACAACCACTATAGGTGACGGGCATAATAATAAAACCCTAGAAAGAAGGTTGGAGCCGAGTGATGTGTTCACCAAATGATTTAACAAATATAGAATTTTTAAAACCCTAAATATTACAATCACGTGTGATAAATAAAATTATAAAGTATAGATCGGTCGTAAGTAATAAGCTAATGACAATTGAAACCCTAAGTGTAAGATATTGAAGAGAGAATTAGTTGATTTCATAATAAATCCCAAAATTGTTGGACCGAAAGTTGATAAACAGAAGAGAAAAGCGTTCACAAAAACACTCGAGAAAATTACGTGATTTCGAAATAAGTAGGAACCAGGTTCCCTGGAATGTGGAAAGGGGCCATAGACACCATATACCTTTGTTGGGTTCTTATGACTATGTAGGACCTCAAAAACTATTTTTTTTGGTTTCACACAAGTGCCACTAATCTTCATTGTGTGTCACTTGTATATCACTATATGATCACGAAATTCACATGTAACATGCAAAATAATTGATATAATATAAAACCCCAAACTACATAAAATCCTATAAAAGAAAGATCAATATGGGGAATCAAACTAACCTTGGTGGTCACCCGACAGAGTAAACTTACAACCGAACACAACACTACTTCTCATACTCCATGTAGTTCTTGTGTGTGTGTAGAAATCATTCCCTAGGAATATTTTGTTCAATATGCACTTGATAGTAAGAGATATATAGATGTTTAGATGGAAAAATGAACTTCCCCTCCTATGTGTGTATGCAGAAAATATAGTCCATTGTCCATTAAATGAAAGTTATAAGGATTCCTTTGGATGCAACCTTAGGTGGTGATAATAGATTCTTAAATATTGGTCCTTTATTATGGTCACATAGCTTTATATTTATATGATTCACTTGTTTGAATTTTGTAATTCACAACTAATAGGCCGACCCTAAGAAATCAAGATACCCAAAATATAGAAGAGGCCCAAAATATGCGATCAAGATAAAAAGAGGTTGGGGGACGCCGGAGGGGATGAGAGAACTTGAGCACTATAATCTTGGTTGAGTGTTGGTTTCAGAGTCAATAATGATAAAACAATGAAAATTAGATTGGGTTGTGTGGTGTGCAAGACCAAATAGGAAACAAGAAAGATAGAAAAGAGGCCAAATATAGATGTCAATTACTAGTTTTCTTTCTTAGGAATCATATGAATAGTGGTATGTGATTAGGACCTAGAAATTTACCCAAGTGCATGATTTTGTGTCTAGAGGATGCGGTAGAGCACGTGAATACGTGTGAACTCTTATAGAGGGCCAAGGGATTAATAACCTTAGAAATGAAGGTGATCTAATTTTGTGACCATGGTTTAAGGTCATGTGCATTGTTAGTACAGTATGTATGACCCACATTAAATGGCGATGGACTATGATACATTGTGCTCTTCCTTCTAGATGAGTTTCATATACCTTAATTTGAGAAACATAGCATCAACATTCTTAAGTAGGTTAAAAAAGGACTATATGATATTGTTCAAGAATATGATGCACGATTCAAAAATATTTTTCTAAAGTCTTGTGTGAAATTCATCAAAGTCAACATGCGTAATATTTTATGGGTGGATTTATGACATAATTTAGAAGAGAATTATAAAATAAAATGTTCACATAAACGTGCAAGGCTCTAGAGGTAACAATACGTGCAAAGGAAGTTGGAAGTGTCGATAACGGTGTGAGTTTGTTCTCGAAGCATAGATTCTAGATATGGTGACACAACTAGAGAAGTTGCATACTAATTTCACTTATGATACTCATAGTGGACTATGGTATATGTACTTGTGATGTAGAGGGAACACTAAGGATAGCTTTCCATGTAGGAATGTGTGTGTACTTATCTCAAATTGAGATATTTTCCACAAGGATAATGATATCAGAATTTCCCACTCCTTTAACACGTGACCCTAAATAACATGTCACTCTATTGCAAGATTTTTATGTGCATACCCATGACACCACTAATTACTGACTGATTTATTGCATGCATGGAACTTGTGAGATAGGGTTGTGTTAGGCTAGACAAAGAGTAGTTCACGGGGATGCGAATGAGAAACCAATGGATTTATATATAATAATGGCCCATGTAGTAACGGATGTGGAGGATAGATAGGATTATATTTTAGAATCATAATGGATTGATGGGGGTGAATCAATCCTTTAAAACCCTTAGACAAATCAACTTAACTTGTATGAATCATTAATCATTCAATTATACATTAATTGCGATCTTAACAACATGAAACAACCATCCACATGAACATGAATAAGAGAGAGTAAAAATACACAATATATAATTAGGAATCCCTTAAGGGGAAGAAAACCCACTAAAAAATTTGATTATATTACTCAAACCAAAATAATTTTATGAATATGACACATTTCACAATATTTGTTTAGTGAGGCACTAAACCCACAAGGAGCACAAACCCCTAGAAACCCTTGTTGATATTATTCACAAAACATGACTCATGTGAATATTAATGATCTCAAATTTTTTATTATAATACCATTGAGGATATTCTACCAACACACACATCTGATAGTGATCACAAGATTCAACTCATACACCTTCAAACCCTCTTCAAACACACCTTCTCCTAACTTGCTCAAAATTGATCTTTCATGGAAATATTAAGACATAAAACCATGTTTACAAGTTCTTAAACACTCTTTATACTTTCATACACAGTCTCAGCTCTAACTTGATGCAATTTTACAACTTTCACTCTCTCATCTAGCTCTCATTTCCCCCTCTCTTTCAACTAGTTCAAAATTGAACCAAAACATTCACTTTACATGTATCCAAAATAAGAAACATAACATAGTTAATTAATGACCCAAATTTTCAGTCATTATAACTTAAAAATATAACATCACACTCATATAAATTCATAATATTGACCCATGTAGGTAGGCCAAGCATAAAGATACAAGATAAGCTCAAAAAGGCCTATAACCCCATCACCAAGCTCATCAAAGAAATTAAAACACTTAATTATACTTTATAAAGCCTCAAAAGGATTCACACATGTCAAACATACCATATAATCATCATCCATGATATCATAATTCATTATACCAATCATTTTCTTCATAACACCACTTAGTAGGATTGTTTCCTACTCAAAACAAGCACTTCCAGGAACCAATCTTCAACTATGAATCTCAAGATCACACAAGAACAACCCAACTATTCCATGTAACCAATAATTGGAAATCCAATAAACTTTATAATACATCCATGCTTTCTATACCTCATGAAAAACCCAAAACAATTAAATTACACCTCTTTTCCTCTTTAGAAAATTAAAGCGCCTTAAATAAGTTTTGAAACTCAACTACTTTATACCCTTTCTATCACTTTAAAGATATCTAAATTTATTCAATATGAAAAAAATTCATCCCTATTCACTCTCAAATGTATATCAATCATTAGATAATCCAAAACATGGGTCTTCTACATCAATCTTCTATCCAAAGTAGTCTTGTCATGAACCATCCTAATCTGGGTCAACTTGTGATCTCAATCATGCCACACAAATGAAATTTCAGAGCTCAAAAACATGAAATATGTCACACTTTATGTTTAAAAAACAACTCCAAGGCCATTATAATCCATCACAAATATCACAAGTTCTCAAACACTTCCATTTTCCAACACCGATAAATTACCTTTTAGGCCCAAAACTAGTCTTTAGTGATAGGGTACACTTTGTACTTTATGACATAAAACATGGCCTGAAAATATCATAGAAATTTAGTATATATCATAGGCTTCCATAAATTGTGATTTAGTCAATAGGTTCAATGGACATGTTTTGCACAAACTAAAAATATTCATAAATTTTCCTTTTGAGTAGCACCCACATAATGTCACATGATCTAAAATACCTCATTAGAAATATGGAGGATTCCTTTATAACCTCCAATAATAAAATTTGCAAAATCAATCCATTATAGGTAACTACCAAAAATATCTTCTCCATCTCTCATAACCTAGGGTTTAAAATCCATCACAAATCTCACAAGTGCTCAAACACTTCCATTTCCCAACACTACTAAATTACCTTCTTAGGCCCAAAAAATAGTCTTCAGTGATAGGGTACACTTTTTAATTTATGACATAAACCACGACCTTAAACTATCATAGAATTTTTTTATCTATCCCAGGCTTCCATAAATGGTGATTTAGTCAATAGGTTTAATGGACATCTTTTGCACAAAATGAAAATCTTTAGAAAATTTCCTTTTTGGGTAGCACCCACATATTGTCACATGATCTAAAATACCTCATTGGAAATATGGAAGATTCCTTTATAACCTCCAATAATAAAATGTATAAAATCAATCCATTATAGGTAGCTACCAAGAATATCTTCTCCATCGCTCATAACCTAGGTTTTCAAATCCATAAAAAGTGACTTACCTTCTTAACGATCATTCATAAATTTTTGTGCCTAATTTTACCTCATTCCAACTCTAATATATTATTAAATCCATGCCCCAACATCCCTACAAGTATTAGATCTCAATGTTAACCATACATGTGCCAACCATGAGCATTTATCTCACTTCAAGCTAGAAAACATTCTTTCTTGGACCTTTTTGCTTAAAACATCAAAAATTACAAAATTATCATCATGGAAACCTAAAAAATTTCCCACAACACATCAATATAATTTTATAATAACTCCAATGATCATCGTATCTCAAATAGGTTAGCATATTCTCAACCACCATAACTTGCATGACTAGGCCTTAAGGTTTTGTATTTTCTAGGCCATAACAAACTGAACCAACACTACAAATAAGCATGAAACATATTAAAACTATCTCCACATGAAGGAAAACATATAACATACCTCCATTAATTTCCTCAAGAGCTCACACAATCCTACAAGAGATCATCATGCCTTATTAGGCCTCCAAACACTAGGATTAGGTCTAGTTTAGACCTAGACCAAGTAGACAAACCTCATCAATATTCTTCCAAGCTCTGCAAATGGACCTGCCATACTTAATACAACATTTCTCACACCCTTGCATGCCTCCATGATCTCACATATCTCTCAAAATGATGCTCATGCTCTATTTGGTTTCCAAGCACCCAAAATAGGTCTAGATGAGCACTTGTCAGAATCGAGTTTTCAACCTGTACCTACACATTAAAGCTCATGTCGGTGTCTCAAAATAATCCTACCATACTCTCCATGATTATACCATTCTCCTCAAGACACCATATAACTAAAACCATCATGTTCCATTACCTAGGCTAACTAGATCACCCGAACGTGCTTGTTAAACTAAGCCATTCTCACCCTATCCAATTATACCATCGTGTTATGCCTTTTTTTTCATTTCATCACCACACTAATCATACTATAGCACCCTCCATAATTCTCTTTTTCATTAATGATGTTTTACGCTAATGGAAACACTCAAACTCATTCATGTCAACAAATATCATGAAAAAGGTCGGGGAGGTCACAGAAGGAAGGTTCATTTTAGGAACGTGCTATACATGTGGGTCACTAGACAATTATCAATGCGAGATCATGAAGAGACAATATTATGTGTACTATGGAAAGGGGAAAAAGTGAAATATTACCCATATTTATACAAACATATGTGTAAAAATAAGAAGGATAGAGGCATAACAATGATAAAGGTTGATCACTTTAGGTAGGAATAGTGGCATCCTAAGAGTTAGCTATGGTAGAGAAGAAACTATCATTTTTATTATGCATGAGAAGAAACCAAATGCATATGAATAGGGAACATCAAATTTTCTCATCAAATGGGATGAGAATGTGTAGTCAACGAAATACCTAGATGTAGGGCAAAAAGGATGTATTCTAAGAGGCCATGGGACTAATAAGAGAACTACATGGGGAGATACTTTTCCTGAAGGAAAAATCATGAGAAAGAGAGCATGCCAAAAATACTAAAGTAATTTATAATAATGTGGATGCCTTAAATAAGTACGTAATATGCTTAGACAAGATAATTCCATACATTTGTTAGGATAATGGTTACGAGATAAGGTGTTGCACACATGAACAAAGAGGGATAGAAAAATATTACATGATTATTTTCCACCCAAAATTCATGAATATGAAAAGGGTATTTACTTTGATAAATGTATAAATGTGTGGTCATGCAAAATGATTAGCATGAAAAATTCAAAAAAAACCATGACAACCTAGTCCTCATTTGAGAATTGCTCTCCCGGTCAATGTAAACATGTCCTTGATCCAACTCAGTTACTGTGTTACCATCATAATGGATAAGAGGAATGTGATCATTTAATTTTCAAGTGTGCTTCATGTGTATGGTATCTTGTTCAATCTAATTCATGAAGATATCTAGATCCACGAGAACATAAGTTCTTTTGGAGGCTCCAAAAGTGTTATTTTTGCCTTTTTGCACCTAGTGAGCACCCTTCAGGAATGTATAGGTAAAATTTAAAGCATACAAGAGTTATATGTAATAGCTATTCAATCATAAAATTTATTATAGGAAGTTTATAGAAGAAAAATCAGGTTTAGGAACAAGTTATGTAATATCGAGCTATTTGTAGCATGGTATAACGAAATGAAAGTCATGAAAAAGCTAATTGTCTTGTTCCAAACATATTAGGATCCTCAAGAGGATTTTAAAAAAAATAAGATATTCATTTTAAATCTAAGATTGTGTACTTCATTTTGAAAAAAATCAAGATATTTTAAGGATAAAATTTACAGATATGGGCCTGATAGTGAGGACTAGGACCTTTGATCCCGATGGAGATTCAACTAAGGATATTGGGAGTGAAAAGGAGATTTAAAATATTATTAAAAGGTAAAACTATATAAAATTTTACACTCTACATTTTCTATAGGTTGAGTTGGAAAAAGGTAGATTTTTCTTATGGCGGTTTGGTGTTCGGGAACTGCTCGTAACTTAGAATTTCAAAGGGGCCTAAATTTTATGTCATTGGATTCTTAGGTTGTTTTACACTCAAAATTATATAAGGTTGGACTAGAAAACACTAATGGGAGATCTCAGGGAAAGAAGGCACTCTGGTAGGCCTTTTTAGCAAAGACAATGGTGCCACCCAACTTCAAAAAGTAGAAAATACACACTTGGATAACCATAATGTAAATTTTACAAAATTAAAAGGGTAAATGGGGACATAATATTGTTTCACTAAGGAGGTATATTTATAATTTTAAGTCGTGTCACTTAAGTTACATCTTTGGGTGTTAGAAAAGTGTTTTCCACTCACTTGAAGACTTGGCCCCCTTCTCATGATGAGCAGAACCTATACACACTTATGAGGGGTTAATATACCTTTGTAACTTTTCTAAAGGGATATTTGGGATGAAATAATGCACCATTAAGGATGAGGTATAATTTTCATCACTTAAGTTGCAACATGGAGTGTTAGGTAAGTTTTCAACTCACCTCCACAACAACTTCTAGCCCTTTCTTCATGATACCCCTACTCATAGTGAATTTTTTCACCCTTGATTTACCTTTGTATGTTTTACCCTTAGTAAATTTGGTAAGGTAAATGAGGGTGTATGAGGACCATTTAGTAAATTTTAACACCTCCTTGAAGTTTCCTCTAACCTAGGTTAAGTAAGGTGGGTCAAAAGTGAGTTAACTAGGTTTGTGAAGGAAAAGTGATTATAATATCCATACTTACACATTTTCAAATCATTTCTCATGTTTTAACACCTCCTATTTCTTTTGGTATGTTTTTATGCTTCCCAAATTTTTCATAACCGTTCATTGATGAAAACAACTTTTTTCTTGTGGCACTCAAATTCTATCTCGGTTTTCCATGAAAATTTTCCTAAATCTTCCTTTCCAGAACGTATTGGAGATGAAACAAACCTTATTCCTAATGATGCTCTACATTTTTCATAGAAGCCACATGAATATTCCAGAAAAATTTTACCTTTTC
Organism: Taxus wallichiana var. yunnanensis; assembly: GCA_018340775.1. Lineage (NCBI taxonomy): Eukaryota > Viridiplantae > Streptophyta > Pinopsida > Cupressales > Taxaceae > Taxus > Taxus wallichiana. The sequence goes on along the minus strand of CM031243.1, from coordinate 23,932,091 downwards.
AGATCTTGGGAGTTCTTGTGATTGAAAACACCTAAAATTTGGAGCATGAAATCACAATGAAAACATTATTTAACAAAAAAAATTCATATCATTTCGAAACTTAGAAGACACACTTCCATTTTCAATAAGTTGGTACTAGTTCCATTCTAAATATATTAAGTGTTGAAAACCAAAAATAAAAAATAATAATAATTTTAAGACCTCTGTGTAATTCCTCAAGTTTGGAACTCAACAAACTGGAAAAAATCTAAAATTGGGAAAATTGTCTAAAAATAGAATCTGAGGGTGGGGTGTGGCTTACTAAAAATAGTAAGTATTTAGATCAAGTACAAATTTCACACATATCTCCATCTCTCCATTCCCTCTCTATCAAGTACACTAGATTCAAGACAATATTTATTTTTTCCAATGAGTACCCGAAAGTGAGAGATAGTGGTATGTCACATCTAGACTGGAGGATTTGAAGAAAAGGATCTTTGAAAGAACCATGACTGTAATTCAAAGGAGCAAGAAATGGTACAAATAGAAGAGGTTTTAAACCATTTATGGTGGTGAAATACTTGCATGTCCTCAAGAGGATTTGGAAATAAATAATATATTTATTGGAAAGATAAGAGTGTCTAATTCATTGTGAAAAAAGTTCAAGGGATTATGAGGAATAAATTTATAGATATGGGCTTAGAAGTGTGGACAAGGATATTCATTCCTAATAGAGTTTAAACTGAGGATTTTTGTAGTGTAAAGGAGATTTAGAATCTTATTAAAAGGATAAAGTATACAAAATGGAACCCTCCACATGTTCTATAGGTTGAGTTGGAAAAAGATAGATTTTTCTTTGGTAGTGTTTTGACCTTCCAGGGAGCCGCCCATGACCTAAATTAAAAATGGGCATAAATTTCAAAGAGGAAATTAAATGAGGTATTTAAAATTGTGTCATTGGATTCCTAGTTTGTTTTAAACTCAAAATTATATAAGTTTGGCCTAGGAAACACCAAGGGAACTTCTCAGGGGAAGAAGGAACTCTGATAAGCTATTTTTAGTAGTGCAATGGTGATACCCATCTTCCAAAAGTGGAAAATGCACACTTGGAGACCCATAATTTACCTTTTATAAAATTAAAAGGGGACATGGGGGAAACAAGAGTGGGCCACCAAGTAGGGAGATTCATAATTTGAAGTTATCACCTAAGTTACATCTTTGGGTGTTAGAAAAGTGTTTTCCACTCACTTGAAGACTTGGCCCACTTATCATGAAAAGAAAACCATATGCACACTTATGAGGGGGTGATGTCACTTTTTACATTTTTAAAATGGGTACAGTGGAAAAAATAATGCACCACCAAAGGGGAGGTAGAGTTTTCTTCACTTAAGTTGTAACATGGAGTGTTAGTTAAGTGTTTTAAACCAACCTTCATAATAGATTTTTGTCCCTTCTTCATGATTCCCATATTCATGCAATATTTTTACACCCATTATGTCCCTTTGTAATTTTTTTCCTTAATTTTGTAAGGGACATGAGGGTGTCTGAGACCCATTTAGTAAGTTTTAACACCTCCTTAAAATCTCCTCTATATTGGGTTAAATAGGGTGGGTCAAAAGTGAGTTAGCTAGTTTTGTGAAGGAGGGGTGAGTATAATATCCATACTTATAAATTTTCAACTCATTTTTAATGTTTTAACAACCTCATTTATTTTAGTATGTTTTTTATGCTGCCTAAATTTTTCAGAACCCTCCATTGATGAAAACACCCTTTACTCGTAGCTCTCAAATCCTAGCCGTTTACGTTTACCATAAAACTTTTCCCGAAGTTTCCTTTCTATAATGCCTTAGAGATGAAACAGACCTTTTCCCATTGATGTTATACATTTTTAAATAATATAAATGAATATTCCAATATTTTTCATTTTCAAATCTCGAGAGTCACTATGATTGAGAAAACCTAAAATTTGGTGCATCAAATTATAATAAAAAACTTATATAAAAAAATAAATTTTAGATCAATATAAAACTCGGAAGGAACACTTCCATTTTTAGCAAGTTGTCACTAGAGAAATTCTAAAAATATTAAGTGTTAAAAACCAAAAATAAATAATAATAATAATTTTAAGACCTTAGTGTAATTCCTCAAGTCTAGAACTTGGCAAATTTGAAAAAATCTAAATTTGGGGAAATTGTCTAAAAATAGAATCGAGGGTAGGATGTGGCTTACAAAAAAAATATACGTATCTAGATAAAGTATAAATTTTACACATATCTCTATCTCTCCATTTCCTCTCTATCAAGTATGTTGGCTTTGAGCCAATATCTATTCTAACCACCAAGTACATAGATGTGGGTGATAGTGATGTAACACATCTAGACCCGGAGGATTTGAGGACAAGGATAGCGAAAGAACCATGACTATAATTTATAGGACCAAAAATGATACAAAAAGAAGATGGTTTTGAGCATTCAAATTTGTGAAATGCTTGCATTTCCTAGGAAATCTCCTCTCACTTCATCTCACAAGGTCTTTGATGAGGATGCAAGTTCATCTCATTCGAGAAAGAGAAAGAGGACAAAAGTTGATGATGTTGAGCTATATCCTTCTATGGAGGTTTGTAAGAGGTCCAAGGTCGATTAAAAACCTACAAAATAACATTATCTAGGTGATATTGATCCATCTTGGTATCCTAAGTATTATATAAATCCATTTGTTCCTATTAAAACACTTGAATCATCTCATCTCAGTCATGCTTTGGTACCTTACCAAGCACCTGAGATGCCTAGTTTCATTTACACACATGTTAAGCATTTTTCATGGGTAAATGAATTACTTGGAGAAGAATTAAGGATGGTGCAATAAGTAGTGACACCTAACCTTGAGGCCATCTCAAAATACATAAGGACTAAGAAGGGTAAGAAAGCATAATAAACTTCCCATTTCTACACCGAGGCTACTGGAGCTCAATATTTGGACATGGCACATCCGAATGTGAATAATATTGTGAAATAAATGAAACTTGATCATTATGTAATGATGAAGGTATCTTTGGTTCAAGACACCCACAAAGGTGATTCTCACTTGTTCAAGGAGTCTTCAACTTAGATCCTTGCATGGATGAGGAATACAAGAAAACCATTGATCAATTATAGGAGTATGTTAGGAATTTTTCTTCATATGTACATTCATTTCTTCAACTGGATTCATCATCCTTGCCTCTGATTGAAGAAATATCTCCCATTTGTAGATTAAATTCCCTGAAAATCAAGAGGATCAGGTGTTTAGCATGTAGGGAAGATCCAATGATAAATATGTGGACATGATTATTGAAAAGGGGAAGACTTTACTACATGAGATTCTTTCACTATTTCAATATGTCTTGAATACAATGCCAAAGAAAAAATATATTAGGAGAAATATTAAGAAAGACAAGTCCATTTTATAAATTCTTCTCCAATTGGTCTCTTAGATGATCTCTCTTATCTATTACTTCTTACTGAATCATAATGTTTTTTCATCCATTATTGAGAACTTATCCCCCATTTAGTCCCGCACAATGATTACAAGGTGCGATGTGTTGAATGATTCCATTTCTAAGCTTGCGGTATCTGAAGAAAATGTATTTGGGATCTTAGATGAAATTTTCAAAAGTGTGCAAGAGCTGGGGAACACGTTCACTCAATGATAAAAATCCTTAGAAATAATATTGATTTCCTTTAAAGAGTTGGTGTAGATAACTACATGATAACCCTCTTCATTAAATGAAAATACTTTGGAATCTCTCACGAGATTATAGGATTTATTTCTTATACTCCACAATATCATGATAATTGGCTTACATAGTGCATAAGAATTGGTATCGCTCTTGAGAATTGGCTTGGCACTTTAGAACATGTACGCATCCCACATTTTGAAAAGGTAGCATTTTTAGTGGATCTTTACAACAAGGAGGTCAAGGGAACAAATTTCATCATTGGAAATATTTTATGGAAGCCAACTAGAGTTTATTCTTCATCAAAGGAGGATTCTTCATCAAATAGTTGATCAAATCCCTTCTTCTTCTTACTCCTTTTCCATCATTTTCCTCTCACCTTTTCTAATTCTTCATTATATGTAATCATGAAAAAAAATATTTTTCACTTAAGTGACTCTCTAATATTACATTGTAAAATTCCCTTTTAATTTATAAAAGGGGAATTATTTACTTACTTCCTAGGAATATGAAAATTCACAAGTGGAATAAGAACTTGAAAGGTTATGTGGGGGGTAGATGAGAAGACAATTTGCAATGTTATAAATTGGAATGGCTTCTCCATTCCAAGGTAGTTTGAAAGTTATTTTTTCTATAGAAATTATGGATTGTTTTAGGTTATTGAGCTTTGTATCACCAATACAAAATAAATAAGAGTTACATTTATTCCATTTCCTTTTCTTATGCTTTCCTCTATTCTCTCTCTATTTTGTAACTTTGCAAGCATAGTGATCTTGAATAACCAAGAAGGAATTTTATATCCTTGATTGATGAATCTAGGGAACTGCGTGTCTCTAGTTTTTTATTCTTTCTAATTGCTTACATTTTTATTTCTTCTAATTGATTGGACCTACCTTGGTTATTGTTTGTGAAATCTTCTAGTTCCTACTGCAACAATAACTCTCTCTTTCCTAATTTTCCCAACTCTTCTTTATCCCTCACCACTACAAATTCCTTCCTTGTACTTTGTACAAGCACTTTTCCACATGCTCGGTGAAGTGTTCCTATGAGATACACAAGTATAATGGCCATCCCAAAAATTAATATAGTTTACATTTAATAATGATAGCCTCCCCATAAAAAATAAGGAGGGGATTATCTCCATTAACATTAGTGTAAATTCATAAACTAAAATAGGGAAAATTATTTCACCAACGGTTTTGGAAAACTCGATGGGGGAGATCTACCTTGTGCACCCATAAAGAACTCTGGAAAATATTTAAAAAGTATATATTTCAAAAAGAAAACAATTAGGTTGTAAATAAAAATAAGTTCTTAGAGGAGACTCCATTAAGGAATGAATCATTGTCAAATTATTATCCCACATCACAATGATGAAGTTTTGAGATTGGTGTTCAATACCAATGAGTGAAAAAATAATGAATATTAAGATGACCACCAAGATATGCAAATTTCTAATCAGCCATCATTATGGACCAAATCTGCAAGGGTAATGATTTAGGAACAATGAAGAGGTCTCTTTATTCAAACAAAAATTGAAACTAGAAAAGGGAAATAAGGTTAGTGGAATTTCTATAATAGTCATGAAAATAATGTCTATAATGGATAAAAAAATTCTATGAAGATCATATCATCAAATCCTATTATCTTCAATTCAAGTGGATTGTTTCTAAAGGAAATAAAATGGGACTTGCACCTATTGAAGATCATGAATCGAGAGTTTAATGAGGAAGATATAGAAGAGATACACGATGATACATAAAAATAATGCATATGAATAATATCCATAAGTTAATGTTTTTAACGTCACGTAGCTGACTAAGAAATTCAAATATTTTTCTTTTGTCTCCATTCCTCTAGATGAATTTTTTTACATATAAATATTAGGAAATGGTAGCCTTGAAAAGAGAGTTCGTGTAAAGAATTTTGAGCATTTCAAAAGAAAATTATGATCCCCAAATCAACCTTGAATTTATGAATTATTTTGAGGCTATGCAAGAAAGATATGTCCCTCTTCAAGCACTTCATAATGGTGAAAATAATAAAATCATATTTCAAAATAAGATCTTGATGATTTCCTGTATTATGAGGTGTTTATTCCTGAAATATTTGTTTGATTTTCATGAATTTTCTATCCTTGAACCTCCGATGACAATTAAATCAAAACCTTAGACGATGATGAAAAGTGCATGATAGTTTAGCCTCCAATCATTAATTCATTTTGTCTTGAGGCACAACCATTTGGAGAAACACCATATACAAGAGATGAATATTATTGTTCTATGACAGATGAACCAATGCTTATTGAGGATTCCACCAACCAAAATATATTCAAGAAATCAATCCTCCTCCCCAGACTCAATCTATTCAATAAGATGACTTTGAGGTAATCATTGATGATTTTATTTCTGATTTGGTCTCTCCTTTTGATTCATAGATGACCAATGATGAGATGGAGAATATAAAATAATCTAACTTACTTATTGATACAATCATGGATGAGAAAATTAAACAAGACTTCTCTGAGGAGATGATGACCTTATGTTCATCAAAAGGGTGTAATGTTGATCACCATAGTAAGTATAGAGTCTTTCCTCTTCCTTGTGAACAAGAAGACTCTATCAGGAATGATCAAGATGGAGAAGAATATTTTTCTCATGTTGTATCCCCAATGTTTTATTCTTCCCCTTTCATGAATATGATATAATGGACCTTGAGTTGAAAGGTGCACCATTCCCATAAAGCATGGATCTGTTCTCTATATCTAAAAATGATGAAGATTAGGTATTATCAAGCTTGCACAAAGGTAACTCGTGGATGGAAATAAGTATGTAAAATAAGGAGGATAATTTTTCAAATGAATAATTCAAATGTGTAGATATGATTTCTTTTCATCTCCTTGAGGATCAATTTTAAGAATCTTCAAATTAAGGTGAAAGTAAGTACATAGTAAATTTGAAGGATGATTCTGTACAAAACATATTGAATATTGTAATACATATTGAAGACCCTCAACTGAGTCTCCAGATATTGACCCATGTTATGGATGTGAAATATAATTATTATTTCAATCATAATCCCATTTTTATGAAAAATTACTCAAAAATGATATAGACCAAGCAAATGAGCTCAATGTTCTCTTTGAAGCCTTAGTGGATGAGAATGAATGTGAAAATGAGTCTCCTCTTTTTCATTCTAAGAATAAGGTTGTATTCACGATGAATGGAAAGAAAAGAAACTTCTTAATTATCTTATGGATACCTTAAGTCATGAATAAAATACCCTCATCATTGAAAATTATATTAAGTTCGATGTTGATTTGGTTTGTATAGAAAGCAATTGTTCATAACAACAAAGTGAAAATGTGCAAGAGCCTTGTTAATTGATTCAGAATCACCTTGCTTTCATCATTTCTAAATCCCTTACTTTTTTTTTAGCATGAATCCATGATATGATATTCACTCAATGATGATGAAGGAATTATTACCAATGATATCCTCTATTTTTGGAATAAATTATTAATAACAACAAAGTGAGAGGCTCGAATAAGACTTTGAATGGGAAGAGAATCAAATTGTTATCACTAATTCTAATTTCCCTATTGATCCTTAGAATGATTTCATGTTACAAATTTCACCTAATAATGGTGAATATATTAAAGATAAAATCATATATTCTACTATTGAGAACATGGAGAAATGGCTTCTCATATTCTTGAAGCACACGATGGAAACTTCAAGCCAAGACCTTAAGTATGTTACAAAGTTTTTATTGGATGCAAAAGTGTTATCCATGTAATATTAGTATAAATATGGAATCTTGGTATTTCTCCTTCTTATCAAACCATGCAAATCCATCATAAGACCATGGCATGATCATATAATGATCTTCAAGATTCGGTGTTTTAAATTCATCCCATTGTTCCATGAATTTAATTACTTATCAAAACTTGTTTAGGGTATGTGTACATTCTTCCCCCACATCTATAAATTTCCCTCCCATGTAACATAGTTTCCTTTTTTATTGTTTTTTTCATTTTGGTGTGTTTCCCTTCAATTGGTGTTTTTTTTTGGTTTTTTTCCATGTTATCTTATTTTTTATGTTTTTGGTGAAGGAAATGACTCTATAGATCAATTGATAAGGCACTAGTCCATGTAGTGTCTTGAGATTTTGGATTTGTTTATTATCCTATCCTCATTATTTTTTATCCAAAATAAGTCCCCAAGATATAAATAGTTGTTGTCATGTAAAATGTTTAACATGAAAAATTCAAAAAAATATCGTGACAATCTAGTCCTCATTTGCAAATCCCTCTCCGGTCAATGTAAACATGTCCTCGACCAACTCATTTATTGTGTTACCATCATAATGGCCAGGAGGAATGTGTTAATGTGATTTTCAAGTGTGTTTAATATATAGGGGTTATATTTCAATATTATTTGTTAATATATCTAAGTCCATGAGAAGATAGGTGCTTTGGAAGCTCCAAAAGGGCTACTTTTTGCCATTTTCACAAGTGGTGATCACCCTTTGGGAATGTATAGGTAAATTAAAAGCATCCAAGAATTTTTTGAAGAGTTATGAAATAATCTGAGGTATTTTAGGAAAGTTTTGGAAGAAAAATCAGGTTTATGAACAAGTTATGTAATATTGGGCTATTTGTAGCATGGTATAAGGAAATGAAAGCAATGAAAAAACTACTTGGCTTGTTCTAGATATATCAAGAGCCTCGGAGGAGTTGGAAAGAAATAAAATACTCATTGGAAATATAAGAGTGTTTAAATTATATTTCCAAAGGTTTCAAGAGATTCGAGGAAAAAAAAATTAGATATGGTCCAAGAAGTGCAAACAACAATCTTCAATCTTGGTGGAGATTCAACTGAGGATTATAGGAGTTATAATCATATTTATAATCTTGTTAAAATGTAAAATTGGTTCAAAGTTGACCCTTTCATATTTCCATAGGTTTATTTACACAAAAGGTAGATTTTTCTTTAGTGGCATTTTTACCTACTAGGAACTACCTGTGACTAGAATTAAAAAAGGGCCTAAATTTCAAATATTAGGAAGAATCGTGTCCTTAAAATTGTGGAATTTTATTCCTTGGTTGTTTTAAACTAAAAATTATATAATTTTTTCCTAATAAACACCAATGCAAGATCTCGAGGAATGAAGGCACTCCGATAAGATATTTTTAGCGGTCATGATGGCGACGCCCAACTATCAAAAGTGGAAAATGCTCACATGGAGACCATTTATGTCCATTTTTACCTTTTACCAAATTCAAATGGGAAATGGGGGACACAATATTTTTCCACCAAGAATGGATATTCATACTTGAAGTTGTGACACTTAAGTTACATCTTTGGGTGTTAGAAATTTTTTCCACTCACTTGAAGACTTTGCCCCTTCTCATGATGAGAATACCATATGCATGATTATAAGGGGGTGATGTCCCATATTCCATTTTGTAATGATACATTGGTTACACAAGAATGTGCCACCAAGGAGGAGGTATAATTTTTTGTCACTTGTTGTAACATGGAGTGTTAGGTAAGTGTTTTAAACTCACATTCACAACAACTTTTATCCCCTTCTTCATAATGCCCCTACCCATAACATATTTTTAAACCTCTAATGTATATTTTTACCCTTTTTCAATTGATAAATTTGGTAATGGAAATGAGGGGGTCTAATACCCATTTTGTAAGTTTTAACCCCTCCTTTAAGTCTCCTGAAAGTCACATTAAGCAGGGTGAGCCAAAAGTGAGTTAGTTAGGTTTGTGAAGGAGGGGTGAGTATAATATGCATATTTAACCATTTTAAACCCATTTCACATGTTTTAACACCTTTATTACTTATATTATTATGTTATGTTTCCCAAATTTTTTAGAACCCTCCATTGATGAAAACACCTTTTTGCTCATAGCTCTCAAATCCTAGTTGTGTTTTCCATGAAGCTTCCTTTCCAAAACGTCTTGGAGATGAAAATAATCTTGTTCAAACTAATTCTCTTAATTTTTTACAGCATCCACATGAATATTCTATAAAACAAAATTCTATTTCATATCATGGGCATTCCTATGATTTAAAACACATAAAATTTGGAGCATGAAATCACAATTAAAAACCTAATCTAACAAAACAAATTTCATATCAATCTGATACTCGGAAGGAAAACTTCCATTTTTAATAAGTCTGTAACTAGAGCCATTCTAAAAATGGTAAGCATTAAAAACCAAAAATAACAAATAATAAAAATTTTAAGACCTTTGTGTAATTTCTCAAGTCCAAAACTCAACAAATTGGAAAAAAATAAAAATTGGGAATTTTTTCTAAAAATTCAATATGAGGGTGGGGTGTGACTTACTAAAAATAGTAAGTATCCAGATCAAGTCCAAATTTTACATGTATATCCATATCTCCATTTAATCTCTATCAATTACACTAGATTTGATCCAATATCCATTTTGGCCTCTCGAGTACATGAATGTGGGAGATAGTGATGTGGCACATATAGACCTAGAGGATTTGAGGACATTGATGATGAAAGAACCATGTTTGTAATTCGGAGGAGAAATAAATAGTACAAAAATAAGAGTGTTTGAATAATTAAAGGTGGTAAAACACTTACATTTCTTGGGTGATATCATCTCACTTCATATCACAAGGTCTCTAATGATGGTGTATATTCATCTCATTCGGGAAAGAGAAAGGAAAAAGTTGATGATGTTGAAGTATCTCCTTATGCTAAGGTCTGTAAGATTTTTAAGTTGAATGAACAAACGATGGAACAAATTGAACTAGGTGAGATTGATCCTTCTCATTAACCTAATCATCTGATATATCCAAGTGTTCCTAGTGAAGAACATGAATTAACTCATCTTATTCATGCTTTTCTCCCTTACTAAGCACCTGATATGCCTAGTTTCATTTAAACACTTGCTAAGCCTTTTCATGGGTAAATGAATTACTTAGAGAATAATCAAGGATGGTGTACAAGAAGTGAAACCTAACATTGATGCCATCTCAAAATAGATAAGGACCAAGAAGGGTAAGAAAGTGCATAAACTTCTCATTTGTACACCGAGGCTTCCGGAGCTTAGTATGTGGATGTGTCACATCTAAAGGTGAATAATATCATGAAATAAATGAGACTTGATGATTATATAATTATTGTGGTATATTTAAGTCAAGATACCCATGAGGGTGAGACTCACTTGTTCAAAGATTTTTTAATTCGGATCCTTGCATGGAATGAGGAATACAAACAAATAATTGATCAATGAGATGAAAATCTTAGGAATTTTTCTTCATATGTACAATCATTTCTTGAACCAGGTTCATCATCCTTACCTCGATTAAAGCAATATCTCTTATTTGTAGATTTTATTCCCAGATAATCAAGAGAGCTTATGTGTTCACCATACAGGAAAAGTAAATGATAAATGGGTGGACATGATTATTGGAAGTGGAATACTTTTCTACATGAGGTGATTTCACTATTTCAATATGCTTTGATACTGTGTTAAAGATAAAATATACTAGGAGAGATATTGAGAAGGAAAAGGCCATTTAGTAATGTATTATCCCATTGGTCTCTATGATGAGCTCTCTTGACTCTTACTTATTAGTGAATCATAATGTATTTTCATCCATTGTTGATAACTTTTCCCTCATTTGGTCCCGCACAATGATTATAAGGTATAATGTGCTGAATGATGTCATTTCTAAGCTTGAGGCCTATGAAGAAACTTACTTTGGGATCTTGGATGATATTTTCAAAAGTGTGCAAGATCTTGGAATAACTTCACTTAATGAGAACACATCCTTAGAAATAATCTTGATTTCATTTCAAGATATGGTCTAGATAATTGTAGGAGAACCCTCTTCATTCAATGAAAATACTTTGGAATCTCTCACAGAGATTAGAGGCTCTATTTATAATACTAAAAAATATCATGATAATTGGTTCACACAGTGCAAAAGGCTTGGTATCATTCCTGATACTTGGCTCAATACTTTAGAACATGTGCACATCCCACATTTTGAGAAGGTAGAAATTTTAGCGGATTGATATAACAAGGAGGTCAAGGGTACAAAGTTCATCATTGGATATCTTCTACAGAATCTAGCTAGAAATTATTATTCATTAGAGGATGCTTCTTCATAAAATAGTTGATAAAATCCCTTGTTCTTCTCCCTCTTTCCCCCTCTTTCTTATCTTCCCCTTTTTATTTATTTTGTGTGTTTAATCATGAATTTTTTTCTTTTCACTTAAGTGAATATCTAATGTTACATTGTAAAAGTCCTTTTTTTCTTTATAAAAATGGGACTTATTTACTAAATTCTAGGAATATGATAAGTCATGTGGGAGGTAGAAGAGAAGACAATTTGTAATGCTATAAATTGGAATTTCTTCTCCATTCGATGTGAGTTTGAAAGCTAGTTTTTTTGTAGAAATTGTGGATTATTATAGGTTGTTGATATTTTTATCACCCACTACATAATAAATTAGAGTTAAATTTATTCCATTTCCTTTTCTTATGTTTTCCTCTATTCTCTTTCTATTCTACAACTTTTCAAGCATAGTGATCTTGAATAACCAAGAAGGAACTTTGTGTCCTTGATTAATGAATACAATTAATTTTATGTCTCTACTTTGTTAGTCTTGTTAATTTATTACATTGTTGAGTTATTCTAATTGAATGTGGACCTACTCTTTTTATTTTGTATGAACATTTCTAGTGCCTACTCACAATAATAACCCTATTTTTCCTAATTTCCTAATTTCCCCATATCTCCTTTATACCTTCACGTTGTAAATTCCTCCCTTATACTCCATAAAAGTACTTTTCTATAGGCTTAGTGAAGTGTTTCAATGTGAACCCTAACATATTGGTCACCTCAGATAATTAAGATATTTTACATTCAATAATGGGAGATTACCCATACACACGAAGGAGGGCTTATCCCGTGACTGTTGGTGAAACTCATAATTTTCAACATGAAAAATTATTTCACTAATAAGATGGTGGCTAGTAAGTAAGATTTTTATTGATACACGTGTAGAGGTTAATGTCCTTAACTTTGATGCTTAGAAGAGAATATGTAGGAAAAAATTAAAACCATCCTAAAGTGTTTTGTATATGAAAAAAAGACAAGGGTCATGCCTAATGGTGTTTTAAGGATGCAAGAATACAAATTTAGAAGAAAAATTTAAAGGATATTTCTAAGTTCTAGAGTTAGTGGAAGACAACTTTCCTACATTGCTCGGATAAAATTGGTGTTATTCAAAAATAGTAGACCTACCCTTCAACAAGTATTATGTTAATTTTGATAATATATGATTATGTCATGATTCCTATGGACGATACAAAATTTACACCCCACATCAAGACCATAAGTGAAGAATATTTTAACCAAATCTATGTTTAAATAGTGTGTGACCTAGAGTATGTTGAGCCAATGAAGGAAGGGATGCTCAAGTTGGGATATGTTCATTCCATCAGAAAAAATACTATAATTTATTATGATAATTGTTATCATGGTATGTTTGAAATGATTTCCTAAGAGTCACATGAATGATATAACCTTGAGAAGTTATAAAATTGTAGAAGACTGTACTACCAAAACTTACTTGGGAGGAAAATCCAGAGATATTCTTTTTTATAGCATGGAAGAATAACTATGTGATGAGGGAGAAAGAAGAAACGTATGGGTATATTCACTCATAAGGATGCCAACATGATGGTGGGATGCACACAGAGACAACTTATTGGGGTTGTGGGATATTAGGGTTTCTTTCTTAACTTGGTTTGTTAAGAATAACCTACCTTCAAATATATCAAGTTATGATGGGATGTCTTCCCCACTAGATCATATTAAAGGATGTGAAAAAAATGGCTCGAGGTAACTAGTCCATTACCACCATCTCTATGGGTACACAATTTTTATTCGACATTGTGTGGGTGCACATGTGCATAGTACATACATACTAAGATGAAGCAAAATATGTAGATTGGAATGTAGATTACTCTTTTACTAAACTCAATGTACATACATCTTTAAAATTGATGAAGTTAATCATTTTGGGAGACAACCCAAAGGCATAAAATATTGTAACTCCTTTACAAGGTGAGACTCTTCTGGCTGAGCATGCAAACACCTATGACTAGATGGAATCTAATTAATACCTCTTAGATCATGCCTAAATGAAAAGAGAAAAATTCTATCTAGTTTACATGATTGATGATGAATAGATCAAATATATAGATGCTGAGAATAGTGAGGGAGAGTGCAAAATCTTGGCCACCGCGGATGAGTAGGTGTATGCATACCACCACCCTTGAAAATAAATAAAGTTAACATTGGAATAGAGGATGCACCTAAAGAAGCAATAATTAGTGATTACTATTAATAATATGAATTTTTGAAGATTACAAAACTACTACATGACTTTCAAGATCTATTTCCTCGAGGATACCACGAGGTGAAGGGAATTCATCCTTCACTCAGGGAAATGAAGATCAAGCTAAGGAGGACATGTGACCAGTATGGAAGAGGCCATATATGATGAATCCCAGCTTTTTTTTGTTAAAGTGAAATATGAGATAGAAAATATGATCAAAGAAAGTATTCTTTAGCCAATATAATAATCATAATGGATCATTCCAATAGTTATGAACATCATAATGTATGGCATAATTTATATTTGTGGACTATATGGTTTTGAATTCTTGTTGTGTCATTGATCCTTTACCCATAGCCTTTACTAAAGAGATAATTGAAGGTTTTGTTGGGAATGAGATTTACTATTTTACATATGGTTTCTCCATATTCCATCAATTATGTATATCAGTGAAGATCATCCCGAGACAACTTTTGCTACAAAGTGGGGGTGTTATGAATATACATTTATGTTGTTTGAACTGAATAATGTGCCATCGGTGTTCTCATGCATTATTATCTAGGAATTTTAAGACTTTATCCATAAATTATTGATACTACACCTTAAAGACTACACCGTGTATGGTCTAGTTAATTACCATTTTGATCGTTTAAGACTCGATGTTTGAAATATGTAGGAAATTTTTCATATCATTGAATATCAAGAAATGAATCTTTCCAAAACAATTTGGCACATTGTTGGGGCATATCATTTGTAAAGAGGATATTTTGGTTGATCTAGCGAAGGTATAAGTGATATTGGTATTTCCATAACTAAATAATTAGATTGAAGTGTGTAGTTTCCTTGGCCATATAAGCTATAATAGGACATTTATTCAACCTAGTTTATGAAGATGTCCGCACCACAAGAGGAATTAATAAAGGCCAAAGGAAATTTCTATTGGAAGGATGTGCATTAGATGGATTTTGATCAATTAAATTAAATCCTAACTACGTCAGATATCATTCAGTTACATTCATGAAATTTTCCTTTTCACATACATGTGGATGATTCAGGTATGATAATTGTAGTTATGTTGGCGAGATCCTGGTGAAGGAAAAATAGATCATCTCATCTATTTTGCAATCAGGAATTTATCACCTATAAATAATAACTATACCAAAATACACAATAAATTGTTATATCAATGGTGTATGTGTTACAAAAATTTAGGTAGTATATTTGGTGACACCATTTTTCTTTTCCACCGGTTACATGGTATTAAAATATTTAGTCAATAAGCCGGTATTACATGAGAAGATATCCAAATGGATTTTGTTATTTTAGAAATTCAAATTTACAGTGATAGTCAATCATGGGAAAATTAATTTGGGACCTAACCATATTTCACGCATCCATTTAGGAGAATATGTGTAAAATAAATTAGGCTACAAAGACACGCCTACATATTTAGAAGATATAATGGTATTCTTGCATATAGGTATTACAATTAAAGGGATGAATACCATGGAAAAGAATAAATTGGCCATATGTGTTGCACTCTATCAGTTATGAGGAGGAAACCTATATAAAATGGGTTGAGATGAAGTATTATAGAGGTGTGTATTGAAGACTAAGTGTGAGAAAATCATGCAAGATGTACACGGTGGAATTTTTGGAGGCCATTATGTTGGATAATTCACCATGTGTAAGATATTCCTCACTAGATTATGGTGGGATATGATCTATAAGGATACCAGGGAATTTTCAAGGTGTCCGATCATTGTTAGGGAATAGGAAAACTATGGCAACATGATGAGATGTCATTGTGACCCATAGAAAGTGCAGAGCCTTTTGAAAAGTGGGAAATTTATTTTTTGGACCAATTGCACCAGTTATGGGGAGAAAAAGCATGCGATACATCATAGCTTACACTAATTATTTCACATGGTTAACAAAGGCAAAGCTTATCAAGGATTGTAATGCCACTATAGCATCACATTTCTTATGGGAGAATATCATCAACATATGTGGTTATCCTTGAGTCTTACTAATGACATGGGAACTCATTTATGAATGATATAATCAAAATATTGTTAGTTGAGTTCATAGTGGCACATCATAAGACTGCCCCCTAACACCCATAGAAAATGGAGCTGTAAAGGCTTTCAAAAATATGTTGGGAAAAACCTTGATCAATTTTTTTGATGTTGGCTGAAAATATTGGGATGATAAAGTATCGGTTGTGTTATGGGAAAATATGACCACATATGAGAGGTTAAACAAGGAAAAACCCTTTCTTTTTGTGTTTTGTGCAGAGGTAGTTTTACCAGTGGAGTACTTGCTACCCTCCCTATGTATTACACATGGAAAAGGCCTTACTAATAAAAAAAATAGTGGAAGATTGCATTGGTAGAATAATGTAGTTGGACTAAATCCATGTAATTGTGAGATGGAGTCAAAGGATAGGGAAGGCATGATAGAAATCTTGGCTTGAAAATAATATCGGAACAATACTTTATTTGTTTGGGGATTTGGTGCTCCTCTATGATTCAAAGTTTTCACGCCACTCAAGGAAGCTCATAGTTCATTAGTTGGGACCATTTAAAGTAATTAGTATACTTGATTCGTGTACATGATAGTTGTAGGAATTAGATGACAATATGTTTTCTTGTAATTTTAGTGGAAGTAGGTTAAATCCCTACTATAAATAAGCTTCTTATTTTATTTTTTAATAAGGAATTCTTTCCATTTAGATTAGGTTTCCCTTTCAAAAAAATTCTTTGTAATAAGCACATTTGCATGCGGAGATGATCTATCTATTCTAGACATGATGCATAGAGGATAGCACATGATTTTAGTGTGGGGTAAGAGGAAAATATGCATGAATGAAAAGGATTTAAGTGGTTGAATATGTGAGAGTACACATCATAGAGGAGTCATTATTATGTTTGTCTTGATAAGGTGTGAGTACCTATAATTTTGTGGAGCTTCTCATATAGAAACTTGGTAAAGAGATAACGAGCAAGTATAATGTGAGTTAGGTAGTGTGGAGGATAAATACTTGTTAAGTGGCACAAAGGAAGAATATGTGTGTTGTAGGTAGGTTCATGCAAAGGGGTTCTTCAATATAATAATTAGTCATGTGCCATAAGGTTATAAATGTTCGGGCATATTAAATAAGTTTATGATGATCATGAATTTCTCTAATTTTGGGTAGAAGAAATGAACAAGTAGTAGCCATGTGTGGAGGATGAAGTTCGTGTGTAGGAGGGTGTACATAGGTAGCAAAGAGCATAAATAGGCCATTTCGTGAAGGTGCATGCAACATAATGAATGTGGTAAATGTGTAAAGGTCAACACATGCACACATAGGTTAAGGACTTATCCGACTTACTAAGTAAAGGATAAAAATAGGAAAAAGTAGATGTGGTGTAGCAAGAAAGAAAGGCCCTGAAATAAAAAAAGAAAGGATAAAACACGATGGAAGGAAACACACATGCAAGATATCTGAAGACCACACATGAATATATATATATATATATATATATATATATATATGATGCAGAAAACATAAGAGCGGGATATTTATAACATGAGTTAGAGATAAAAATAGGGCATGCAACCTATATTTAGGATGTATGTGCTTAGGATTAAAGCATGTAAGCAGTGAAGGGAAATTCCTTTCCATATATAAATAGGTGTTGGACTCCATGTAGTGAGGAAGTAAGGAGATGAAAGTGTGTTAATTTTTTTATGAAAGTGTGTGAGAGAGATAAGAGTGTAAGGAGGTATGCAAGCATGTGTAGAGATAGAGATATGTAAGTTCCTAGTGTTAAGTTATGCATGCATAGATGTAATTAGTTGTAAGTAAATTAAATGGACTAGTCATGTGATAGATAACTTAATACATACCCTATTTTTGGCTGATTACAATTATGAATGATTGTTTAAGCTATATTATTACATGTTATCTTTGTTAATTTTGCTTCAATATTATCTTACACCTAAGATGAATGATTAAATGCATAACACACACTTATTGATAAGTAACTAAAGAGGGAATAAAAGGTTGTATGCACTTCAGGTGAGAATTTAGAGCTTTGTATGAATGAATTTTCAGTATACCCAACTAAATATTGGTAAATAAAAATACTACATGCATACAAGAGAATGTTATGAGAATCCATGATTCGTAGAAAGAAATAAGAAAATGGAAAAACTAAAAATTAGTAGTAAGTGAGTGCATTTAATGTGATAAAAATTTAGAAATATATAAAAATGTGGGTAAGTATATTTTTAATTCTTACCATGTGAATATAGAGCAAATTGAGAACATGTGCGATTAAGATATTGAGCAAACTAGTGTAAACAAAAGAGAATACATAGGTTACTACGAAGATGAAAAAACTAACCAGAGATAAGTTTAAGAACTGGAGATATCATTACAATAGGGAAACAGAAAGTGGAAGTAGTGGAAGGGTTGGAAAACTATGAAAAAAATTTAATGGTGGAAGGTTGAGGGGAAGGACTTTTTAGAGTCTAGGGCATGTAATTGGAAAATGTATTAGACAAAGAGATAGCCAAGTAAGTAATGGCACTAGTAAATATGGAACCTAAGAAAAAGAAGACAATGGAGGAAACCCATGATGAATGTTACTCAAAAATTCAATAACCATAGTAAGTGATATTTTAGAGGCCATGGACATCTCAAATATGGAAGTTCAAAATTAGCAAGTATAACCACCATGCACCTTTGGGCCACAAAGATATTATCATGAGTGATGTTATAAAAGAAACAAGTCAATTAAGCATGGTGGGGAAATTATATTAGATGATGAAGTATGCAAGACCTTGGTAGATGTTGGGGTCTTACAGTTGTTTGAGTTACCATTTTTAGTAAGCATGTATGCTTATTCTAGTGGTTAGTGTCAAGATTCCACGAGGATAAATTTTATTTCACATGTAGAAGGATGTGTATCATCATGTGATTGATTAATAGAGTAACATGGTCGTTTGATATTGATGCATAAAATTCTATAGATATATATGATGAGGTTGTAGTAGAGGAAATACAAACCAAAATGTACTATCATATAGGAGGTTGTATGTTTATTGTTACCAACATTGCAAACCATGGGAGAAGATCATTTATGTGCCTAATAAGTTTCAAGTTAGGCACCTCAAAGTGATGGTCCAAAGTGAATAATAAATTCTTACACATTGCACATAAGATGACATAGGGGACTAGGTAAAACATCACCTTGTACATTTTAAAGGGATTCATTGAAAAGGAAACAACCCAACATGATAAAGGAGAGAAAATTACATGGGGGTAAATCTTGCTTCTCATAGTATTTTGGGAGATTGGAGATTTGGATGGGCTAGATGGGAGATAAGGGGAGCATAACTTATAATAGTAATCATTGGAAATAATATTTTCCAAGTATATTTATAAAGGCATTATCACAATTTTTGTAAGTCATACTCGGATAAATGGTATAATAGGTTGCATGATGTCTTTGAGAATGAATGACACATACCTAGAGAGTTACCAACATGAACTAGGAGATTAGAAACTTTTTGCAGTAATGCAACATTTTATCCTTGGGAGGTTCTTACTATTGAATAGATATATAGGTCCTTGGTACAAACTCCCGTTTGCATTTACCACCAAATAATTCAAAACCACATTCAGCTAGATCAAGGATGCATAACCACCTAAACTTAACATGGATAAGGTAGATGTTGACTACCCTACCTTGTGCAAGACATATGGATATGAGACTAAGGCACCATGGGTGGAGAAAATGGATTTTTATCTAATGGAACTTATTCCCATTATGAAATTGGTAGTAGGAAAGGAGGCATGTTGGGTCTATATTTACTTTAATCCTAAGTTAAAGGATGGTAAGGTGGTAAAAGTGTGTAACACCAATCTTAAACCACCCCATCAAGAAAAAAATTATGATGATACCAAAGTGTATGCGTGAGACTACCCCATAAGAAGATGAAGAAGAGATAAAAGGAAGTTGGATCACAACACTTGGAAGAGCATGCGAGTTTAATGTCGGAAGAAATCACATCACACACTCCTCAAGCTTCTTCGACTCCCAAATTATATAAGTACAAAGGCCCATCCCCATAGAAGTGGAAGAAGAATAGTTGAAGGATCATGATGAGGAAGAATCACTTTTAATTGGTGAAAGTGCAAAATGAAAGGGGATCTCCAATGATACACAATTTTTATGAATAAGTGGATAATCAACATGACCAAGAGTATGAACATGAAATATTATTTCATTATGAAGATCATGCACACAAAGAGGATCACAAAAATAATATGAAGAGGAGAAAGAGAAAGAGTGTGAGGAAGAATAAGAGGGAACATAACTTGGAGGAGAGGGAAAATAAGAGGGTATCATCCCTATGTGGAATATATTGTGTAAATAATGCGTAATGGTGGGATCATGACGAAGGAAAAATATATTATCTACTCCACCAAGGTCACCTCCTCACCCAAGCCTATCATACCAAGATGATACAAAAATCTTATCGAGAGGAAGATTCCAAAGCTCTGTGGAGACCAAAAAATTATATTATTTGAATATTTTTAACAAGAACAAAACCAATATACACGTGTGTAAGATTATTTCCTTCATGTTGCGAGACACACATTGAGGAGATCGAGTTTGATTTGAAGAAATATTTGGTCATTGAATTGTATGGAAATAAGGATCCATCAAATTTCTTTACAATTATGGACTCAACTCATATTTTGGATGGGAAGGAAAATATTTCCTTGAATAAGATAGTTTTAAAACTAGGGAAAACTAATATCATAAATGGAGAATATTTTGTCATTTCTAAGATAACCTATAATATTTAAGTAAAAATAATAAGAAGATGGATATATCATTGAAAAAGTACAAAACCCATCTAACTTGTGTAAATACCAAAGTGACAAAATTGATTATGTGTATCAAAAATTCATTCCTAGACATAGCCTTAAAGGAAGAGATGAATAAAAGTGGGGAAATTTAAAACCTAGAAGAAGTACTTGAAATATTAATAGAGGGAAAATAAAAGGAACGGGTCAATAGTAGAGGACTTAGTGCAAGTGCACAATGAAAAGGTGGACAAAAGACTTAATGTGTGTCAATACCTAGGAGCTGCAATGAAGCAAGTTGCGTAGAGAGATGAGAAGATTTTATGCAAGTTCAAGGATGTCACAATAATAATCATGCACATCTCAAAATATGAAGTGGAATTGGAGTATTTACGAGGCTTAATTATACATAAGAAATAGGGTTTCATGTGAATTTTTTTTGCAAGAAAGAGTAGAATAAATCCAAACATAGTAAGATAGAGGTGAGGTTAGGAGAGGTACTGAACATGTTAATAAGGAGGTAGGATAACCTATAACATATGGTTGCATAATGGGATGTTATTTTAAAGGAACTGCAAGAGAAGGCTAGAGAATTAACCCTAGAGAATATTCCTATCATTGCTATTTTAACACCAAGAAGTTCATACAATGCACTAGAAGAATGGAAGCAACTAGAGACATCAATCATCCTAGAATTTCATGAACTCTTAATAAATCCTTGAACTTGGATTTTTGATCATGTGAAAAAGACAATATTTATTCCTTGATTATATTGGGAATTTCCCAAATTATTTTTGATACCTATTTCTTTTACTTATTCATTAATTTATTATATTACCGAGGAGAGATAATATCCCTAGTGTGGGGTAATGTTTGATTGAATAAGTGGCCAAGGATTAAGATGTGCATGTGAATAGAAGGAGATGTGATGGTGTAGGTGGAAGCATAAAATTATAAAATTTGTAAGGAAAATAAGTGCACAAAGGTGTGTATGGAGGTATGGGAAGAGGATGCACCGAAGGTTCACACACACAAGAAAAAAAAAAAAAAAAAGAGTTGGCGTAACTATGGAATGAGCTAAAAATAGAAAAGTAGATACGACATGTTCACCAAGGTAAGATAAATATAATATATGCATGGATGGGGAAATATAAGTATAAAATTGCATGGAATATAAAGTAAGTTATTTATAGCGTGTGAAAAATCTAATTATAACTCATGGAATTAGAGTAAAGAACAATTGAATTATAACACATAACAGACCTCTTACGAAGAACTAGAGGATGATACCTAATTATAGGAAAGTGTAACCATATAGATCATATTTATAAATAATTTATTAATAGAATAAATCATGCAAGAGGTGAAAGAAAATTTCCCACCCTATATATACATGTATACAATTCCATGTAATATGAGGTATGTGGTGACTAAGTGTATGTGTCTCGTATGTATGATCTATATGTAAGGATGAACGACTATGTGTGTGCATTGAAAATTGTCTAATTCATGTGTTTATAATGGATAATCTACTATGGATTGCCAAAGTACGAAGAGATGCATGTGGTGTAATTTGTATCCAGATTATGTTACTAATTGTATATGTTGATGAATGAATACAAGATCCTTTTATGATCTACTCACTTGAAGTACTCTCCATAATTTTTGTATCACACTTGAAATATCAAGTACTCCTTTTATAAAATATAAAATGATTTCATATCCAAAGTTGAATCTTAAAGATGTGTTACATAGATACTACATTCACAAATGTCATAGGTGGGTAAACATCCTAATGGAATTGGTGGAGTGGAGGATTTAAGGTTAGGTGTACTGTGTATTATTTCCAAATATGGAACGAATTATTATGTAGGATACTCATGTACAAAAAATCTAAAGTGGGCCTCATCAATTGGGTGGGAATAGAATGTATTATCTTTTATAAATTTGAAACAATAACGTAATGTAGAAGGTACTCCTCACATGCTATGAATATCTGTTCATCCAAAGAATAAATTATAATTTATTAAAATATGAAGTGATCTACATAATTTTGTAAAAAACATAAGGAAATCACCCACAAACATTCATATGTTAGGAATTAGTATTTACATTGGTAATTAATATCTTGTATGTATGGTTACAATTTCATTGTAACATATTATAATATATTGTTTGTTATGTTATTGTTGTAAATAACAACAATAATATGCGGGTATTATTATTTGGTTAATAGGTTGAGAAATTATAGCACTAGAGCATCCCCAATAATAGGATATATGTTTCCAATATATTTGTATAATGGTAGCAGTAGATTAATATGAAGACAATCTTTTTGTTGTGCAAATTATTGATTCCCAAGATTTGGTATCATAGAAGACAGTTGCCCTATAGACCACTAATTTGTTTGTAGGGGAAGCCTAAGTATTTATCATTGCCCTTGTGAATGTTTAGTTTGAAAATATATTATTCTAACATATAGTCAGTTTGTCTACTAAATATTTCCAAATTGGTATGCATGAATTATGATCTTCCCACCTTCATATGTCTCTTATACATATTTTTCATAAAGTTTATCATTTAGTTCGATATGCGGTTTACCTTAAATCATGGATTACATTCTTTGGAATCTCTCCCAATCCAAAATTTCATCTCATATTGTTAGTAGTATACAGAGCATTTTCATAATATTTTCCCATCTTTAGGTCATGTATTAACCTCATTAGTTATCACCTATGTTAAAATCCTTTCTCAACAGATGTTTCACTACTATGTGATTTATTTACCAAAATCCGATAGAGACAAGAATATTGGTGGGAGTGTTTGTGTCAATTTTGTACGTAGTAGAAGCATGGTGGATTAAGGTTAGATACTCAAACAACGATCCATGTATATAATCCATTCTTCTATTGTCTTTGGATGTTTCACAAGAAAATGATTTGGTCATTTATTTTTTAATTTTCTTGTAAGCATTGAGGAGTTGTATTAAAGAATTCTAGACCATGGGTTATATCTGTGAGATCTATGATTAAAATTTCAACTCAAAATTCCTTGGGGATAAAATCTTATCAATAGAAGGATGTATTTTATTTGCATGTGACTGTAGGTTATTTTAAGTTTATTACATATATGTTTTATTTAGTTTGTTAACAAAATCATTATTTTTGTAATCTAGTCATGTGGTAAAATTGATCAAATAGTTATTTATTTTAATTTGATGTCTTAGTCAACATCAAAATAAGTCCTCTTGTTAACAGAGACATGTTAGTCATTATATATAATTTGTCAATATTGTCTAGTCTATGTGTCTTTCCATCATTTGTTTATGAGTCAAGTTATTTATGGTATCTCTTATAAAGTTTTTCTTTTTTATCCACTCATGTTTTCTCATAATATTACTTTATAAAGCCTCGCTTACTCTTTTCATCATTTTTTATAATGGGTCAATTCTTATTAGTCAAAATTGTGTTATTTCAAATGTTTAGTCTCGTATTTACAAAGCATATTATTATTGTCGAATTTAAGTGTTGATAAATTAAATAGGTGATTTTAGGATATTTGTTTATTTTTTAGTTTCATCAAAGTATCGTTGTAAAATTATTTTAAAAATTACCTCATGGACGCATTTTTAGTGTTACCCGACGTATGAAAAATAAATGATTTCACATTATGGAGGGAAATAATATACAATGTGGGAATCAATTATCTTCATATAAAAATATGGATGAGTTAGAAACGTCATTTAATGGAGGATGGAGGCATCAGAGGCTGGAGGTCAATCAATAACCTCTCGTTAGTCACCAACGATGGGGTCACACTTCTGGTATGCTAACTTTTTTTTTCAGTTGTGTGGTGTTGATTTCAATTTTTCAGCTTTTTAATGTGGTGTGAGAAATAAGAACAAAAATTATTTCATGTTTAATAGTATATGTGGCTATTCCTACATAATTCCCTGATGTAATAACATAGTGAAGAACATATATCATAGTGAAATGTAACATCATGATTCTTAAAGAGGTTAAACAGTCAAATGTGTTCTTGTTCATACCTAGGTTTTTAGTAAACCTTTATAAAACCATTGAAGGTTGTGCAGATGGTTCCTAGTTAAGGTCCCACACTAAGAAGGTCAGAATTTGTTCCCTATAATTATTGGTTAAGAAGCGAGATGGTTCCTATACGTGTTTTCACACTAGCTTCGTTAGATGTGTTCCAAAGCAGTGTTTAGTCAATAATAAATTGATATGTTCCTTCTTCTACCTTCAGTTTGAGTATGTGCCAAGATCACGAGAAAGCGAGAGGTGGGAAAGTTGTAGAGGAAGTGTGAATTTTTTTCTACCATGTAAACAAAGTGAAGGAGGGAATGTTAGGAATTAGTATTTACATTGTTAATTAATATCTTATTTGTACGATTACAATTTATTTGTAACGTATTATAATATATTGTTTGTTATGCTATTTTTGTGAATAAAAACAATAATATGTGGGTAGTATTATTTACTTAATAGGTTGAGAGATTATAGGATTGGAACATCCACAATAATAGGATATATGTCTCATACATATTTATATAGTTATAACATTAGATTAATACGAAGACTATCTTTTTGTTGTGCAAATTGCTCATCCCAATAACATACATATTAAATCAATGAAATATTAAAGTAAATAAATGATGCATATTTACCAAGGGTATCATGACTACCACAATTTTATTAATATAGTATGGCTTGAATTAGTCATAGTAAGAATAAATCTCTTCCATAGTATGATCATTATAAATAGCTCTTTGTGCTTTTCTAAAAAAAAGTAGACGATATTATTAGGACCAAAGATTAGTTACTTGTAAGTCAAGGTTTATTTTTAATTAATAGTGAAGTCATTCAAGTCAATAAATTGGTTTATACTCTTCTCTATTTATATATGTAGATAAGTGTGCACCATTGAGTGAATTAATAACATTTTAAAATATATTTAATATTACAAGTAAATATTAATAACATATAATATTACTAAAATGATGGTGCGGTTTATATCCTCAAGGTCGCTTACATTCTTGCTCCAACCAAAAAATTGGTTTTCCTTAATCACTTCGGAGAAATCTTGTTGTTTTCTTCCCGCACTATCTCTTTAATTCTTTGGAATTCTCCATTATTGATTTTCAAAAACATGTTAGGGCCACCCCCTTAACCGGGGGCTCATCTTTCTCCTTCACAAGCATTGCCTCATCAATTTCCCTGCCATTCTTGTTTCCCCCGATGTTCATCCCACTCCCTCTCACAACACACCCACTCCCAACCTGACCAGCTCTTCTAATATCAGGAATTTCAAGGCTAAGAACCCCGCACCCCACAAATCGACCCCACCTCTCTTTAGTTGTGTCCTTTGGAGTAACAAGGATAGGGAAATGGTTCACAATATTTTGCATATTAGTAATGTAGGGCGGACAATGCTTACCAACAGGAGAGGGAAATATTATCCTTAGAATGGATACATTGGAAAATTAGGAATAAAGTATCAAGAAAGAGATACATCATCTAAACAAGCAAAAGGGAAAAAGAAAGATAAATGATGATGCGAGGTTTTGGCACAGATCAGACTAAAGAAATTTATAGAAAATTGAACTCACTAGATAATAGACTAGGGAGAAATAAGGATAGACATGACCACAATATGGCCATCTTCAAAGCAATAAGTGAGTTTCTTGAACAACATGTCAGAAGCATCACATTGTTGAGTGGAGTCCCTAAGGATATTTGGGGTACTGAAAAGGAGAGAAATCAGGTCATCTCGCAGCTAAACATTAATGACCCAACACATGTCACCACTCTGGAACTTTTTACCTCCCTACAGATGATCAAATCAAGGATTGAAAGGGCCTTAAAGAAATAATACCTCCTAGGTAGGCTGGAGGAGTTCAAGTTGTTGTTTTGTTTCTGATAGTTTGTTGTTTTTTTTTTGTTTAGTTGCATAGTTATGTCCCTATTTTTATTTTTATTAGTAGCTTCTTTTTTACTATTGTTGGACTTATCATAATATTTGGATTCAGATCCTATTTTGATGCTTTTTCATGTTGATCTAGTTGTTGATCCTTTGTTGTAACATGGTATAGTCCCTTCAAAACTATTTTCCTTTAGTAAAAAAATAGAATAGTACGTTGTTAATTAAATACACTAACACCCCCCTTAAGTTGTACTTTGATGAAGGGAAGGATAGAGGAATCATTAAACTATCCCCCTTGTGACTCATTCCTTCACTCAAAACATATCTTAAGATGAAAAAATTGGTCTTAAGAAATGGATTTGTGAAGACATTTATAGCATTATTTTCCATTTGAAAATACTTAGTTCCAATAACCATGTCTTGGATTAGCTAAAAATATAATGTATGCATATCTCAATTATCTATTTACATTGGTGTTCTACTAGGTTAAAATATATTTTGATGACACTTTGATTATAACACTAAAGACTTATGGGCTAGGAGTGTGAAAAACCAAGTTCAAAAAACATGTATTATATCCACATTGACTCACATCCTATAATAACAACCCCATTATACACTACTTTTGTAGTAAATAAACATGGTTCTCTACATTTTACACTACCAAGTCATGGATCCTTACCTAATATGATATATTATCCTTTGGTTGACTTACAATAGTATGGATACACTCCCTAATAAATATTTAAATAGCCTAGAAATTTTGGTTTGGGAGTGTGAACCTTTTCTATTTTTCCTTTGAAGTGTTAAAAAAATGAGGTTATGCTTTGCTTGACTTATACTCAATCCCATAAAAATTGGTACTACAAAGCTATCATAGAATGTTTTTTACATCTTATCAAGGGATTTCATGGGGTCCTACCAAGAAGCATAGTAAAAATTCACTAAAAATAAATATCAAGAAACATATGAGTCAAGTATAGTATACTTACAACTAGCTACCTATAAAGTATCCCATTACCCAAATGACTAGACCATTTGGAAGAAAACATGATCCCAAATTGAGAAGGATTAAATGTTGACATTGTAGTATTTTATTTCCATCCAGTTTGTCCCTTTGACGATGTTGTATCCATGTGTCATTCTTATTTGGGACATTGGGATTGATTTTATTATAGATATTTGATTTGACTAATCTTGATTGTATCGCCATGTTAACACTTAGTTCCTAAGATTGTATTGTCTTAGTTTAGTAACGATGTTATGGATATTTTTATCTTATACTTACATGAATGATATTATGGATATATTATGTTTGTTTTTATTAATGGTAAAAGGTTTTTTGACTAGGATCCTACCCAAGAGATACAATAATAGGTTCAACACCTAGATAAAATGTTAAAAATGGAAAATCCAAAAAGGATCACAACTTCCCAATAGCCAGAGAAACAATGAGGAACACCAAAACTATAGCCCTTAGTTTCCACACACCTATTATGCATATTAACACCTCATTAAAATATATTTCAATGTTCACCGAAGCACGTGAAACCACCTTTGGGTCCCTCCTTTATGATGTTTTGAGAAAGTTAGCATGCATATTCATCATAATAATCAACAAAGAAACCATTCATGCATATATAACCATTACATCCACGTCACTTTGGAAACACATATAATAAGGAAAACACTCAATCCATGTAAACCATAATTACACTATTAAAATACAATATTTAGATACATGAAAAACCAATATCTAGTCATAATTACCCATCATTAAATAGAATTCATCACATAAAAAAACCTTCTACATAACCATTTGTTACAACAAGCAAAACCCTACAACAAGATGTCTCTGATTTTGATACAACATATCGAATCTCAACCTCCCAATACAATGACATTCATCAAGTATATATAGGGGTGGGGATTTTCCCTTCACCACCCATGCACTTTCCTAAAAATAGGCGTGCATTTAGATATAGAGCACATGCTTTACATTCCTAAAAATAGCCATGTATGTAAATCTTGCATGTTCTTACAAAGAACAACTAATAATATATTAACCTAAAGATAAGACATGTTTTTAATCTTATTATTATCTTGACCCATGAATGATCTCATTTTTGTTCTTGTATGTGATTTTATCCTTGATCCACATGTTCTTTCTCCAAAAATAACCTTTTCTTGATTGCAAAGTCTCCTTGGTTTCCTTTAATTATGTATCTTTTCTTGAGCGGCACTCCAAATTTTCTTTTAAATTTTTAGTAACATACTAGATAAATTGGCTAAGTCCCAAAATGCCTTCTTAGACGTGAAAATTTTCATGTTATTTCAATTTACTTGTTCATGCCCCTTCACGCCTCCCTTGCACATGAAAACAAAACTCCATGCATGGATCATACTTATCAATTTATCCAACTCAACATTACCCCACACTACATACATTTTCCATCCTTAGCAATGGTTTTATCAACTTATCCCTCCAATGAATAAGTGAATAAAATAATGCTCAAAGAATAAATAATGTGGAACTAAGTATAAATCATACAGTCACCTCAACCCTCATATTATTAGAGGAGCTCTAGAAAATCTACATTCAACTCACCTTCAAACTATGTCCACTATGTGAGCTCCTTTATGGCCTTTCCTAACATTGTCTCTACAATGCATGGGATTTGATTAGGTGCTAACTCATCCACTCACTTCTTTAATTATTTCATGACCATAGTCAATTTAGTACTTAATCCTTCCAAAGCATATCCATATGTTCTAGGACTGAAAGTCAAAGTGTTGGATCGAAGCTTCATTGTATCCCTTACGACCTTTATTAATTATTTTTGTGTTTTTTCTTCTTCCATGACTTTTGTGTGCTCAATATTATTGGTTGGTTAATTTTTTCGAATGACCTTGAGCTCTTCAATCTCATTTATAACACACACTCTAACAAAGGAGTCACTATTTTGACACCTATTAAATGTCAATTCTTCCGCAGAGGATTCCTTGACTTGCATGAATATGGATTCAAGCTTAGCAATCTTGGCCTCTATGGCCACTTTGTTCTCTTCACTTTTCTTGGTGAAATCCTCGGTGATGGCCCACACCACTCTTGATATTCAATAATAACAAGTCCACTAGGTACTCGAGATACCCCATTTCATCATTATAATTGACCGAGCTTGGGTTATAAGGGAGGGGCATGCACTTATAATTTTCTTTACTAATTCTCAAGACCTATCATATGCCTCCTTGGTGTACCTTTTCTCTCCCCGAGGTCATTTTTCATGCTTTCCTTTTTTGTGCCTTATTCCTCTTTTCCTCTACCATGACCCTCATGGTAACACCATAATCCATATTTCTTCATGTGACATTAGCAACTATCTTATTCAAGGCATTACACATTTGTTCATCACTTATGTAAATGGGGTTAACATGCTTGTACTTCTTCCCTAGATCTTTCTTTTTCTCCAGAGTGGTAAGATATTTATTGCTTATCTCAAACTACGAGATCCTCCACATGTGTATGCATGTTCCAAGATAACACCGTATTCATGTGTGAGATCCCTCCTTTATTGTTCATTAGGTTCCATCCATATAAGTTTTCTATGTTTACCATGCTTTGAAACATTTCCCTTAACACCTTCATGGGCTCCTAAAAACAATCCATGTGTGGGGAATGTGGAGGTCGTCACTTCCTTACCACCTTGGCATTATTTCATGGATTTCTCAATATAAATAGACTTGTGTTGGCTTTACCTTTCGTACCCTTATCCTATCTGATTACATAAGTATCATCATCCCCTTATTCTCTTTAGGATCTTCCACATGGACTCTTATGTTGTTTTACCCTTTTACGGGATAGGCTCTACATTTATAGGTGGCTCCTTTTCTATCTCATATGTGTACTTCTCATGCTCCAACTCCTATGCCACATTTTCCTCCAAATATTCATCACTAGAGACTATTTGAGTCCCTATGTTCTCTTTATTTTTCTTCACTAGACTCTCCTTGACTAGGTGAGAAGGTCTTGTACTATCATCATGCTTCCTTATTTTGTAATACATTTCCCTTCTATGTGTTTTATCAATCCCACCTTTCTTCTTCTTCCTCCTCCTCATCTAGATATTCCTCGCAAATAATCTTGGGCTATGGCATAATGTTTGTCTTGGGTTTTGAAAAGAAAGGGTAAGATACTTCTATCTCTTCTCCATCCTTTTTCCTTGGATGCAAAACCACAAAGACCCTACATATCATTCCCTTGATTATGATGTTCATTATAGAGCTCAGATCTAGGGTGTATGGCTTTGTGATCTGTAAGTATGGAAGTCTAGAATCATAATTATAAGTGGTGCACAAGGTTTATACTTTGATTCTACCTTTTCGCATCAAAACTCATTCTATTTGCATCCCCTATCCTATTCACCACACAATTGAAGTACTTAGCTATGAATGTAAATAGGAGTTTACACCATGGCACCATTTCTCCATTAGCCATTATGAACATTACAATGTAGAAGTTTTGCATTACATTAAAATTTTCCTAGTCTCTAACTTCTTGAGGTAGTTCTCGGGGTATACACCACTCATTCTCAAAATTTTCACTCATTCTATTATAACACTTCTCTAAGAGAGGATTGTAGTAATAATTAAATGCATCCTCACATGTGAAATCTACAAATTGAACTATTGGGGGCTATTTATGTGGTGGGTAGACCCACATATAATTGTCTCAGTCCATCGGGGATACCAACCTCCCAAAATACAATCAGTAAAAGATTGATCCCCATGCAATATTTTTTCCTTTCTCATTAATCTCCTATACCCCTTTAATGATTCCTTCAAAAATGAACTAGGTAATGTTATACCATGTATTGTGCACCATATTATGTGTTATGTAGAATAAATTCTTATTAACCTCCATCCACCTTTTAGCAGCTCAAAGTTTACAACTAACCAAATGGGATGCTACCCTTGTTGTAGGGTTTGTTAATTTTTCAATAAGCATGGCTCAATCCCTCTATGATATTGTAATTTATTGCATAGTTCCTTGATGATTGTATCATCATGTAGGTCCATGTATAGGTAATATTCATCCTCTTGTAGCCCTATTACTTATCCAACCATATGGGCTATGATGTTCATCCGTCTACCTAGGAAGTAGAAATAATCCTCATGCACCCTTGAAATTAGCCATTAGAAAAGATGTATAGGTCTCCCAAAGTACGATAGTTTAAATAGTTACAAAACCACCACTTTTTGTAAATACTTCCTTGCTGATTCATCCATCAATATCTTTCCTTCAAATTCCCTTTCAGAAAACTCTCGAAAGAAATAATTCTTCAATATTTCCTCATTTCCTGGTGCTCGGTGATTAAACTCACTAATTTTACACTTAGCAAGCTTTGAATTCTATGATTGAGCTATAATCTCACCCAGGGGTATTTCATTTCCAATTGTAACTCCTCCGGCGGGTCTTGAAATTCATTCTTCTTCACTTGGCCCTTTCCCTTGTTCTTAGGAGATGTTGAATTTTAATTCTTTGGTTCCATTTAATGTTCCTTTCACCTCACCGGTATGTGTGCTCTAAGTTTCATAATATAACCCCTTTAAATCCAGATGTTAAACCCCATAATGCATCATCAAATCTCTGTAAGCCCTATCCACTCAAATTCTAGTTCCTACAAACCCTACTACACTCATACTGCCCCTCTTTACTCAAAATTTTCACACGGAGCTCCACCCTAAGGTTGCTTACATGTTGCTTAGGATTTCTCATTACTCAATTAAATTTTTCACACTTAGCCACTTGGTTACTTGATTGCTCGATTACTCAATTCACTTTGAATGCATGGTGACAAATGACTCAATTTTCTTTTTTATAACTTGTTCATAATTTTAAAAATCATTTGACTTAATTTTTTCTTTTATCCCACTTCTATGATTTTTCTATTTTTGAGTTTTAAAGTACTTTTCCCCTTTTAAAACACATTTTTCTATCTAAGGTAAATTTAAATTTCCTCAATGAATTTTCTTTTCATGTGGATAATTCATAACCTTCTTGCATGCTTACTACTTCCAAAGACTACAAACATCCATGTGCACACTTCTTTGCACCACAAGCCATCTTCCTCTACACTATATCTCAAGTAGTATATCCCGATGTTACGTCCCTCGCGTTATACCATGTGGTGTACTATTTACATGTATTTTATTCAAATTTACTCCAATAATGCACCATTATAACTATACACCTATAACACCTTACTCTACCTTTGCACCTTCTCAATTCTTATTCACTAAACAATTGTTGTTTCATCAATGTCACATGTATCTCCGTATCTTTTCCAGGTACCTCACAATATGAAATTTTTCTTTTTAAATAAATGCCTACTTCTAGACACATGCTTCCATCCCACACTAAAATTATGTGTGGTCAATGTGCATTAAATAAAAATATAGTAATCAAATTCCTACACGCAAACACACTTATTACAATAAAACAAAAAAAAACAAATCATGAAAGGGAAATCTAGTCAAAGTGGCAATACTTCCTTATTAAAAACACCAAGAATCTTATTTATAGTAGGGATTCAACCTACTCCCATTGAATTAATTGGGTAACATGGTGTCATCCATCACCTCTAATTGACATGCGCTCTATTCAAGTATCTTGGTTACTACATGAGTACCCAACCAATGTACCTTCAACTTCTCTTTGTGGCACATAAACTTGGAGTCATAGAGAAGTACAATCTTTCCAACTGTAAAAAAAATATTCTTAATGTTCCTATCATGCCAATCCTTATGGCATGCCTTTTTAGTATTATATCTCCAATGCACAATGGCACGCCACTCATCGGTTGTATTAGTTTCTCAATGTACTATTTTATATCCTTTTCATCTAATAACCCTCCTACACATGGAATACCTACGGATGATAGAAAAAACTATACAAGTAGTACTTCCTTATTCCAAACACCAACTAAAAGGTTGTGTCCTTGTTCAACCTTTTATACATGGTCCTATAAGCCCAAATCATAGTAGACACTTTATCATCCCAATCCTATCTTCCAACATCAAAAATATTTTCTAAGCTTTGTCTCAAGATATTGTTGAAAGATTCTATAGTACCATTACCTTGAGGGTGATAAGGGGTAGTATTATGGTGTGCCACCATAACCTCTGCCAATAGAATTTTGATTGTCTCATTTTAGAAATGAGTTATTTTATCATTGGTCATGCTTACTGGACAACCATATCTATTAATGATGTTTTCCCATAGAAACCTTATTAATGTGGCTGTAGTAAAATCCTTTATATATGGTGCCTCTTCCCACCTTATCAAATAATATGTGAAATTAGTTATGTAGCGCACTCCAATCCTATGCATAGGTGGTGCAATAGGTCCTACAAATTAAAAATCCCACTTCTCAAAATGTTCCACACTTTCTATGGGTCATGCAATGGCATCTCATATCTATGTCCAAGATTTCCAAAATGATAACATACTTTCACAAAATCTTTAGTATCCTTGTACAATATTTTCCATCATAAAATAGCTAGAAGGATCTTGTACATAGTCTCATATGATGCATAATTTCATCCTACTATACCATCATCGATTCCTCCATTATAGCTTTGAACTCATGTTCCAAAACACACCTATGCAATACCTCGTCAAAGACATCTTATACAAGTCTCCTCCAATGATATGATAAGGTTATGCATGAATAATAAGCTACTTCTTCTCCAATGTGTTCATCCCCTCTATTGTCAATCTAGTGCGCCACAATACTACTATATCTTCCAAATCTTTGGGCATGTAATTCAACTTGAAAAAATACACATGAGGCATTGTGTCCTCAATACTTTGTGTGTCCTCACTAGAGTTGATCCTTGATAAATGATCAAGCGTTAAATTTTTCTTTCTGCTTTGAAAAAAATTGTGAAATCAAACTCTTGAAAAATAAGTATCCACATTAGATGTTCCCCTACAAAATAGGTTTGTTGACCAAGTACTTCAAATCCATATGATTTTTGTAAAATATGAATGGGGTAGCCAACAAGTATTTTCAGAACTTATGAAGTGTGTAGATCATAGAAAATTCCTCGTACTTAGTTGTAGTATAATTATACTCCACTGGTGTCAACTTCCTACTTGCAAAGCATATGGGATGATCCAAATTACCCTCTCCAAGTTTTTCCAATACTGTACCAATTTCCATATGAGAGGCATGAACATGTACATGAAAGGTTTTTGTCTAAGAAGAGAAGTGCAAGATCATATCGGTATTCAATCTTTCCATCAAGGTCTCAAATGTTTACTACTACGCATCACCCAAATGAAATTTTCTTTTAGCCTTGAGTAATTCTTCCAGGGGCACAACAATATTTTCATATCCTTTGATAATTTTTCTATAATAGCTCATATGCCACAAAAATCAGTGCACTTCACTCTGTATGGTAGGCTCATCTAAACCCAAAATCACATCTATCTTGGTTGGGTCTACCAATAATCCCTCCTTAAGTATGATGTGCCAAAGTAAAATTCTAAAGGGTCTAGAAAAGATACACTTATTAATGTTAAGAGAGATGCTTAATTACATGCACCTCTAAAACATCAGTCTTATATTATCACAAAGTAATACTTAACCAACCCATACACAATCCAATCATCTAAATAAACATGCAAGAACTTATGAATGAATTCATGAAAATCATGTATAACGATGTGTAAAAATACTACTAGAGTATTATTTAATCCAAATGGCATGAAATTATATGCAAAAGTTCCAAATTCGGTGGTGAAGTTTCTCTTTTCCTAGTCCTCACACTGCATGCAATGTGCACCTAGTGATAGCCTCTGAAAACACATCTATGAAGGATTTACTCTATGAATGGTATAGGAAAAGGATCTATAAAACCTAAAGCATTGATTTATCTATAATACACACATATCTTGTTCTTCCAAACCTTCTTAATGTTAATAACCATAGGGATCACCCACTCAAATTCCTCAATTGGTTTAATGATTCCTGAATTTAGCATATTATCAATTTCCTCCTTCACATTTATGCACAAGTTTGGGTTCCTCTGTAAGGCCTCATCTCGAACCAGATGTGCACCATATTTCTTCTTAATCTTCATCTCTCCCAATGAGGGTCATAATTACTTTAGCTTATGATAGCCTCGTGGAAATAAGTCATTAAATTTATGCAAGAGCTCAATGGTATTTTTACCTTGTGTTCTTACGAGTAGTCTTAAATGATGTATACATTAGGCACATCTTTAGTGTCAATATTAACCTTCTTGGTTTTCATCAAAGCATGGTATGTGCATGCCTTATCATTTGAAGTGTCCCTCACTTTCCACAAACATTCCATATGACTAATCTCAAAATTATTAACCTCTTCAACATCAATTAGGTACACCATTTTACCTTTTTCTTTATCCCTCCAAGTTTGATCCATTTGTATATCCTTCGTCACCCCAAGTATGTCAGAATGCCTCGAGAATCAAGTTGAACAAGTAACTCAAGTAGGATATCCTCTACTTTCACTATCGAATTTAAAGGTTGTATCTCCTAGAAATATTGAGTCCTTATGCTTACTAAATTCTTATTTATTAACAAGATAAAAATAATGGGAGAAGGATGTACCATGGATAATGAACTAGACCAAATTATGCTTCAAGTTTGGTGGTAAATAATTTATATAACATATTCTAAAATCCCTTTCGAAACACAAAACCATAAGGATGTACGGAGTATGGCGGTCAAGTGTGAAAATGACCAGTTCTTTATAGAACAAATTGAACTAAAGGATAAAAAATGAACAAGAGAGTTGCTTGATAGTTATACTATTATGATGAAAAATTTTGGAACTTAAATCCAATATGAAATAAAACCCACATAGGGTAGATGATGTATTTAGGAGAGGACTATCTACTGTAGCGGTAGTAACTTGAAAGGCCAATTAGGCTAGAATGAAATCTGTAATAAAATTCTAACTTTTAAAGAGTAGAAGAATACAAGATCATTAGCTCTTCTTTACCATTGAATTTTAGGAAAAAGATAATGGAAGGGAAAAAGGTAGAAAATGTGATTTGTCAAAGTGAAAAATAGTAGTAAAGAACATTTTAGTTTTCTAGAAGAAGGAACAAGTCTTTCCTAACATGATATCAGGAAAGCTAATTAGGACTATCTTGTTGTTGTTTTAAATATGAGATTAATGCAGTTGAGTTCCTTGTATACAAAGTGACTAACTGAAAACTTAATTAGAATTCAAATTCTTCAATAGAAAATAATAAGAAATTTTCATTAGCCACAACCTTATGTCAGTTATCATGACATTGTCATTGTTTAAACTCATTACGGAAAATGGATGACATACTTAAGTTCAGATAGGAACCTAAGAGGTAGTAATTAAAATTTGGTTGTTTGGCTGAAAAACCAATGTCTTAATGATGCATGAGCATCAAATATGGAATGTACATAGGATGGAAACATCCAATTTTTTATTGAATGTATAATTTGGCTTTGCTCAAGTACTTTAGGTGAGATCTTGGAGATAACTAGCCTAAAAAATGATGAATGGGATATATAAGGGTGTCATTAAGTAAAATGTCTTTAGAATTTATAAAATTCGATAAGCACCTATTAAGGGGTTAAATGAATCATGTGATCAAGAGTCAAGGGGATGTTCTTGATGATAACTAGCTGAGAGACCCATAAATGAATAGAAGTAACTATATCATCTCATTCCATCTAGGTGAGAATCAAATATAGTAATACTTTAAGAAATATTGAATGAAAAAAATCATAGTAAAGGATTTGTTTTACATGTACTAATTTTTTTTTGTAGTGTACATGTGATTGTTCTTGATATCATAATACAATGTAAAGTTGATTTTAAGATAGATAAAGATATATGAATCCTTACATAATGTACTTATAGGTAATATGTGTTTTGTGCATGACTTCGTAAGTGTCATAGTTTGTACAACCCCGATTTGGATGTGACAAGTAAGAGTACTATGATTCTGAATTTGAGGCTTAGTAAATATAAGGGATGTTTA
The DNA here is from genome assembly GCA_018340775.1 of Taxus wallichiana var. yunnanensis. Taxonomy (NCBI): domain Eukaryota; kingdom Viridiplantae; phylum Streptophyta; class Pinopsida; order Cupressales; family Taxaceae; genus Taxus; species Taxus wallichiana. The sequence continues at coordinate 23,894,102 of CM031243.1, read as the reverse complement.
AATTTGTCAAGGTAACCATTGAATTATTGAAAAATTTCATGCTCCCATGGAAGATTTGATATGAGATTCATGTTCCAAGATCTTTATACAAAAGTTCCCTAAGATTCCATCCTAGTCCTCTTCCATTATTTCTAAGAGGAAATAAAAGCATGAGTTGGGAAGGTACTTAGAATGGTTTTTCAATCTTGGAACCTTCACAATTCAAGAGTATACGAAGGTATAAAGAAATCATTTCTCAAAATTTATTATAATTTGTTTTCAAGGAGACAGGGTGAGTAATCAAGATTGATTTTCTCACCTGAGTGAGCAAAAACATATTCATTGCTATTGATATAAGGTGAAATATATACATGGAAGAATGTATTAGTAACTCGGGTTAGTAATACTTAAAGGATACGAAGAATGAAGTTTTCCTTTCTCATAAACTCTGTTTACATCATAAACCCTACATGTCTTGTATGTATTTAATGAAAAGGGAAGTGAATGGGAGATTGTTAAATAACCTTGAATTACTAGTAAGAGGGCATTGCTCATATTGTCATTACAAGCCCTCCTACAAAATTTTAAACCTTGAATCGAAATCAAATGAAATTTGTTCCCAAATTACACTTATTAGGTCTAATAAAGGATCTTATGTGTGTAACTTGATACTAATGATCTCAATAGAGTCTATAATCTTACCCTCAAAGGATTTGATGCCAAACTATCCTTAAACCTAAGATTTCTATGATAGTATGCTTCATTAGAGTGAGAATACAATCAACCTAGTTGCAGTAAGAGTGGGAATTTAAAGCTTGAAGGAGTCTAAAGAACAGTGAAGACTTAGTAACCACCTGTAATCTAATGAAAGGATAGGGAGATGGATTTTGAGGGAAGAAAGAACCCCTAATGTTTGTAGCTGCTGCAATTTTCACCTATTTAAGCCACAGTCATGTAATGTAACTTTGGAAACCGAGCTTGAGGAGATATAGATTGTTGATGACCTTATTCATGGTAAAGGGACTTAACTTCATAATAATATTTCTTTACTGAGAATCCCAAACCAAATTCTAGAGAAATAATTGAATAATCATGACACATTTTTATGTTGTTAATAGTATTTATGATAAAATGTATCATAAAAATTCCATACCTATTAGGAAGGTTAGAATACTATGGAGCTAGACCATAGACCAACTCTCAATCCCGAGACTTAGCAACTAGGACATACGTTGAAATGAGTTCTGTGATTGATTAAAATAGATCATGAAAACCTCAATTATAGGAAAAGGAACATGTGAAAGCCCTAAAATGGAACTAATATTAGCCATAGGCTTATAAAACTAAATATGGATTTGTGAGAAAAGGACCAAGAGATGTGACTTAAAGTTGAATACACACCTTGGTAAGCCTAAAAGAGGTACTCAAAGATGCTTCTACCATGTGTTGGGTCTGAGTGAAACCTCTTAACCATGAGAGCACCAGTGGAAAATTTCTCAATAAGAATGGAATGTAGAATTTAAAATAGGTAAATTGTTTGACCTTCTTGGCTATTGTGAGTCAATTTATTTGTTGATATAACACTAAAAGATATATAGAAATAGAGTGCATCTTACCTATTGGAAAAGATATAAGAGGATTCAATTCATGTATTTGGAGGAATTAGGAACCGCTTGAATCACTATCCTCCTTTGCATGTGATTAGGGATTATAATAGATCATAGTTGTGTGTTACCTTGTTCTTGGGAGAATATTTTTGAGTTTGAGTAAGAAAAATGATGATTCCCTGTTATATTATCCAAGGAATACATGGTAAGACTATTATTAAGGTTTTGCATATGCTCTCTTATCTTTAAATACGAGTCTAATACTTTTTTTTTGGTTATTAGGGTGACTCTTAATGGACACGAAGATAGATTTTCAAATATAGAAAAAAGCAAGTCACAACACAAAACAACTTAAGGGGGCTAGTGGACAACTAAATACATTGTTTTCCTTGTTTATAATTGTGGGATATGGCTTATATGATATATTTAATAATATTCTATGAAATGACTAGTTCTAATGACAATATTTGTGAGTGTGTGATATTTTTTTGTTGAAAGGTTGCTATAGCTAACATATTGTTGTTCTAAATTTCTAAAACAAGATCTTTGTGTGGTTCAAGTTGTACTACTTGGACTATTTGACGTATGTGATATTATTTTGATTATTGATACTAGAATGGAAAGGAAATTTCCATATTGCATACTTATTGACTTTGATTGATTGAATATAAAAAAATTATAGCTGCTGAATTTGATTTTTAGGTCTAAAAATTGTAAATTTTAATTGAAAATGATGAATTTTTTTGTAAGATCACTAGATGTAATCTATAAGTGATTGTTATGAATTTGGTTAATGAGGTAAAAATAATCAATAAGATGATTATTAAGTGGGTAAGTATGTCAAATCCCACCAATTCGGTGTGGTCATGAAGGGATAAGTTGTTATCTAGGTGATTTCTGTACTTGATGTTTAGTGAGATTTCTTAGCTTGTTTAAACTTGTTCCTTGACCCATTGTGATGATTTATAGGTGCATGGTATTTATTATGACCTATGCTATGAATTTTGATCATAAATGAATGTATTATGGACATTAGAAAGCAATGAATTTGTTGTAATTGATATTAGGGACATATTTAGGTATAATCATTATGTTAACACTATTCCTAGTTATGAGTAATTTGATGGTTATTGGCCTGAAATACTATTATTGTTATAATTTGTTTATTAATGCTTAAAAATAGAAAGTTTGATCGGCCTCATGGCATATTAGAGAATGACCTATGATCTAATGGTTATTAATACATTGGGTCTTGATTAACTGATGTCTATGGTTTTGACATTGAAGCATATTAAAACTAAACCCCTAGACATTATTAATATATATTGTTAAGCCATATTATGAATTCAATATGAACACCATTTAACTTGATGTTATAGAGCTATAAAATGATTGATAAAGGGTCCTAAGCTTGATCCTTGAATTAAGTTGTAATATAATGATTGGATTGATTTTTATAATGCATGTAAGGGAACATTAATGCCTTAGTAACATCTAAGGAAAATCCTAAATATTAAGGCGTTCAAACCCATCATGCTCACAACCTTAATTTTGGGGTGAATTGACACCACCATGTGTAATTCATACACTATAAACATTAAAAGAGGCATTCAATGGGATCTCTTGACCACTTTGATGAGGAGGTAAGTTAGCTAAATTCATGGCTATCTAATTGATTGAATAATTGTTAGCGTGATTGTTTTTCAAATATGAAAAAGGGGCCTTACTCAATTTAAAAGGGCCAAAGATAGTCAGTTAAAATTGGTAGGAACTACACTTATGCCAATGCATTTATGTCCTTAAGCGCCCACCGCCACGGACTGCGGGACATGCAAAAGGTGGTTGTAGAGTTATGACTGGTTTTGGTTTTGTGGTTTCATTTGATTGATGTGTTTTGAGTTGAGACGCTTAGCATGGAAAAGGTATCCTCTATCATCACATAAAATGGAGTTTTTGGCCTATTACATGCATTGTTCAACTAACGATTGAAATTTATTCGAGGAAATTGTGGTAAACTAATTTCTATAAATAAATTTGGGGATTTCTTGTGGGTTTTGTCGACTGTGGAATCAACCATTCAAACTAAGAAAGAGAGAGCTGGGGAAGAAAAGAAGAAGGAAAATACACTCCTATTATAGGCATGATATGATCCATTTCTTCCCTAATACCTTTTATATTTATTATTTGCATGAATAAATCTCTACATTTAATATGGTTCATTAGTGTTAGCTTGCACTCTTTTGATGTGGTTATATCTTTCTGGTTATTGTTGACTCTTTTTATGTTCGGATTTGGGTATGAAATGGAAGGACATTTTATAGTCTATATTTATGTAGTGCGCTCTTATAAATATATTCTATAAATACAAACCTTCTAATAAAACTATGGCATATTAATAAAAACCTAGTATCTAGGTTGTACTTAAATAAATATTGAACCCAATCCATTATTCTGATGTGGGTACATTGTCAATCTAATAGTTTACTATGAAAAATAGGTTACATTCTATATAACCCCTTCTCATTTGACAAGTAGAATCCATTGGTATCTCTTATAATCCATGTTAAGCATTGTTTTAGCTTAGAATAATAGACCCTTGCTACTTGGTTATCGAGTAAGCTAGTAATGCCTTATTTATTTAGGGGTATATGATTCTTTGGATAAAAGTTTCTTGAGCACAGAACCACAATTTTTAAGCTGGTGATTGGTGGTGTATAGTTAAGGCTCGAATCACTACAGTGCTAATGGAATTTATGTGGGTTTTATGTTATTGTCTTACACTTTTTATGATTCCTTGGTGGTGGCTGTAGATATCCGTGAATATATTTGTTAATTCCTGTTATACCTATTTTTTAAGTATTGTTTCCACTTGGTGATATTACTACCATACCAGAAACCTTATGACATAGTGAGTATTCAAATTTTTATTTGATAGAGATAATACTTTGTAATGAGTAATGATAATTCAATCCAGCTCATTGACCTCGAGGATTATGAGGAGAGATTATTTTGTAATAAAATATATGGTTTTTACTAAAAAAAGTTAGTATAGGGATGTACTCTAAAGGAAGTATTACCAATATTAGTCCATGATAGTAGTTACCTTAGTGGATCTTGCATATCGAGCATGGTTTGTAGGGATATAAGTTAATTGTATTATATCATTTTGTTACTTGGTGACTAAGCTTATGACTTGGGTTATTCAAGTAGGGCTAAAATTTCATAGCATTGAATTATACTGAGATATGGATATACATCGAGGCGGAAGGAGGGGAATGAACATTTTTTTGTTAACTTAGGTAATATAATGATTGGAATACCTTGTGATTGATTGTTTTTAAATTTCATATAATAAGTAATCTCTTATAAATATAACAATTGTCTTGGGACATAATACTGCTTTATATATATATATATATATATATATATATATATATATATATATATATATTATTACACATGTAGCATTAGTATATTATGATAGAAGATGGGGAAATTGTATATTTGAATATCAGAAAATGGATTATTTGAAAATCAAGATCCTTATTACTTTCTCTGGAGTTATTTTTGTTAATTTGGAATTTCCATTAAGGTACTAGTACGAACGTTAAGTGATGTTTTCGCACATATAAATTGAATGAATTTTGATGATTTCATTTGATCCAATGTGCTTAATGTTTATATCAATTTTAGCATTCTATTCATACAAATACTAAATAACATAAGCTATTAAGTGCGAAATTAGTCTTATCATGCCGGTTCGTATGGAACCGACATTTCTAATATTTTTTTCGAGATGGACTTCGTGAAAGGTGAAATAAGGATGAAGTTTAAAAGTTTTTATTTGTTGAATTTGATTGAAGAAAGATGAATTATATTACCTATTGAATTTATCATTGAATGAAGTACCATTATATTGATTTCATAAATGAAAGGCCGGTGTAGCCTAGTTGATTGTGTCAATTCCAACAAGGGAAAATTATAAGACTTATTCTATATTTTTCTATTTTATCTGATTCCAAGAAATGAATAATAGGTTGTTTTTGTATTCATTGTGACATGAATTGATTGGATGAGAAAATGATGTTTATTAAACTTGGTTCATGTATGACTTGTATTTAAGATACAATATTATATTATATAATACAAATGTGAATGTATTGTGTACTTGGCCTAATATAAGCTTACTGTATTAATGTTATTATGTTCTTTAAACGGTCTATAATGCTATTTTATTAAGAATAATACATAATTCATTCAGGAAGAGTAGTGTATCACTAATCTAAGACATCTACAAGGAGGTAGATATATGTGCATGTATGATAGCTACTGATTGACATAAAGGTGTAAGAGTACACCGAACAACATAATTCAATAAAATATAATCTATGTTGATTAATATGGTTTAATGAAAGTGATAAAATGTATCATAACTAATGATTAGTATGTAAGATTTACATGATTATATATGGGTCAAGTACAACATTGATTAATGTTTACTCACTTGATAAATAGTCAATCATTTGTATAGTTTGGGAATATAGATCTAAGGTAGTGAGATAAAGTTAAATCTGTAATTGGTAGGTAAAATGGAATGTAAAGTAAAACAAGGAACTACATTCGACCTACTGGAAAATTATGAGATAGGACATTAGGTACGAATTTTTGTTGTGAAAGTATCATGAGATATAGGGTAACCTATCATAATTTAATTATTTACTTGGAAACAATTAAGTTACGATGTTCTAATTTATGGAACTTCAAGCGAGCCAATTCACTATAGCCTCTATGTAGTCTTATCCATTTAATGATGGTGGTCATTAATTTAATGATGTTACTTAGTATCTATATTGATTTGACTCCTCAAGACCCTCAAATTGTGATAGTCATAATGCATTTAAGAACAAGCTTCATTAAATTTATAAAGGTGGATGGAACCTCATGGATACGTACCCCAATGCAAAATTATGATGGCTACAAGAAGGGAAGTGGTCTAGTAATGATGCAAATCATTATGGAGACACTTAATTTCCCTTAGGCATCCTAAGATGACATAGTGGTATGTCTTCATGCAAGTTAATCTAGATTTATACCTTGTACACAACTTGTAACTATCTAGTCCAATTCTAGATAACAAAAATTAATAAGGTGATGGACAAGTTCCTAATGACAAGTGTGCCATCATGGAACTGAGCATGGAAAACATGTCTCTAAAATTTTACGCAAAGTAGTGTAAGATGCTGATTACACTGTCCCCAAAGTCATGAGGGATTTAAGTGTAGAATTCTGGATGGGATTCAATGACGGATACCTATGTAGACACTTAGAATGAAATATTTGACTATATTTGATAGATGAAGAAACCATTAGTATAATTTTTATACACAAAACCAAATGATACACTTGGTGTAATTTCTCATAAAGAATAAACATACTCGTAAAGAGTGTTTGGGGGATCAAGTAGGATTTGTATACTCTCATGTAAGCTGCACATGGTTTACAACAGTTATAGGATGGATTGACTAAGATGATTTTAGTTGTAAACCATGAGAATTTAGAACAAGGAAACCTAAGATAGGAAATTAAGATTTATGTTAGATTTAAATATAAAGGTATTTGAATCAATGAAGCATGAAAAAAATCTTAGAATTGAAGTGAAAAATGAGGTGGTTACATTCACAATATCCCCTAATGTGATGTACTTCATTATCTACAATGTTTCATGAATTAGAGGTTTATTAGAAAAGTAATCAAAAGTTTGGACCATACCTTTAGTCATATCTCTCCATCTTGTAATTTATTTCTTGAGCTCAGCATGTAAATACCATGCATGTGTGCATCTGCACAAAGTGGAATAGAAATTATGTACCCATAAATTTGGTGGTAAATCTTCCTAGCCTTGCGTCCATTTCCTCTCACAATTATAAATATGCATCAAAGCAGGAGTATTCCCATCATACTCATAGATAAGTGTAGGCACATTTATATAAGTGAACATTGTTGAAAAGGGGATTCTCGGTTCTGTCGGCCTAAAAAGTTATCTATGTGTGTCACCCACCAATATACCCCAGTTCTATAGAACATATAAACAAACATATTTCTTTTATCACCTTCATTCTTCTAGTGTTCCTCCATGGTGTGTAATAAATATTTGATATGTTCTTCTCTAGTATACCTAGGTAACTAAATTTTTCCCATGTGCCTAATAATGCATGATATTATCATTTTAGTTAATCTCCCTTTCATCTTGTGCCCAACCATTTCATACATTCCATGGGCCCAATTATCACAAGAAACACTAGTGATGTCCTTAAATGACTAATATTTTTCAGACTAAAGCATGCCTTCCTTAAAGGGTTCTATATTCTCAGGATCATGTATTATGCATGCATAAATCCTATTCAACTCTTCCTTACTTACTAGCTCAATATAGGTTGTAGTCTTCACATCATCTAGGGGTATGATCACACACTCATATTTTTTCTCAAAACAGATGTATCTCTTATTAAAGCATATTTCAAAATTGTTCATATAACAACAAGGGCATCCAAGTAGTGCTCAAAATTTATTCACTTAAGTCAATTCCGATACTTCAAAATCTCAAATAAAATTAGCTCCTTGAATGGTAATTGAAGCATTATTCAAAACCACAATAGGAATGTCTCTAGTCTTGTTCGCCATATACAAAATTTTTGAAGATAGCTGTAATGGTGGCCTATCCATCTGATTTTATACATCCGAGTCATCACGTTTACCTCAGTGCCTATATCTATCAAGATGTTACTCACCATCCAACCATCAATCATTGCATCTAACATGATTTATTTATCATACTCATGGTTATGTGGTAGTATATTTACATGTAGTATCTAATGCTCACACTCAAATCCAATACATGGTACCTTTTCATGCAATCACTCTCCTAGCATTGGGATGATATTATCCTAGTGAAACATCCTACACACCTCTTTTAGATCATCCACGTCTTTCTGTCAGATCTCAACATTCTTCACATGTTCTCTCTCATGTGCCTTCTCTTTCAAGAATTGTATATCACCTTATAGATATCTCGATCACTCTCATAGTATCTTCATAGACCTCCTTTTGATGAGCACCATCTAGACACTTGGCATACATAACTTCTTCTCTCTCAATGAGTTGTTTCACCTTAAGAGGCCCATGTGTACATGATTCCTTGGCACGAGTAGTGACCAACACGAGTTGTAACTTAGGGCTAAGAATCTACTTTGGCATCCATTAATCAATCTTCATGTGTTATACCTTGATCATCCCCATGCCTTTTCCTTATTCTTATTCTTACACATGTGCTCATAGAGTTCAAGGTAATCCTTTACCTTATGCTATTTTCACAATATACACATACTATTTTCTGGGGACACTCACATTGGTAATGATCGGGGGACCAAAAATATACTAATTTCCACCCATAAATCTACCTCTACCACCTTGACCTTTTCTCCTATAACCTCTAAGGAACCCACCTCTTCCAAAGTACTACAATCTTCAATAGGTTGGGTTTCTTGTACCTAATATTTGCATACCCTTTGTGGTGTTTTGTAATCTAGTATCACATACCTCATGAATTTTATCTATCAGCTGGAAATCCTTTGTATCATAAGTGTGCACATCATAAATATTATAGTACATGGATACATTCTTCATCGTTTCCTACTACAAGAGAGATAAATTCCAAACATCATGATTCTTGTGGTAAATCTCACAAGACTACAACAACACATGCACTTTGTCCTCCATTGGAAACTATCCTTTGTATTTCCTTTAACCTCATAATCAGTACACCATATACCACTGCATATTATGTGTGTTGAATATGCAAAGAGCTTATCAATTTACTATCCATATTTTTACCTAATCTTACAAATATGGTTTCACTTTAATATTAGCACTCTCAACAACTTAAGTACACATAATTTCTTCCAAAGCCTCACACGGGTCCAAATAGGTCTTATGAAATATATCTCTTCAAAATAGAGTCACAAATATCCCAAGGAACCACTTGTGCATGATGACATGGATGGATATCATAAGATAACTTGGACAATAAAGTTTTGAAACATGTGTCATACTCTCTCACACTCTCTTACAAATCCTTCTTGATATCCTTGAGTGCACTAATATTCTATTTTTCAAAATATGAAATGTGAAACTCTACAAAAAAACACAGATTTTAAAGCATCATAATCTACCATAGTCTGATGTGGGTCATACTTTTTATACCAACTATGCACGCACCCTTGAAGTGTAGTGGAAAAATGGATTTCCTTCCTAGATGGGGCTATAAGTCCCTTAGCACACCATATTAAATTGTATTTTTACATGTGCTTTGTTGTATCCTCCACACCTCTGTACTCTAGTAAGTGAAGAGACATCTCAAAATAGGCTTGAGATATCTATTGTAGTTGTTAAGGTAGTGTTTGATGAGGCTATTTAAGTGGTGGTGGCTGTTGTGGTGGTGAACCTTTCCCTATATTAGGAGAAGACCTAAATCCTTAATCAATGCTTCCTCTAGATGGTTTCTAACTTGAACCTCCTAATCCCCCTAAGCCCCATGTTACTGATTACAACCTAGTTAATGAACTTCATTAACCTTAGTTATAGTACTAAATTGTGCACCCACTGTTTGTGTTGTGACAGTAACTATGAAAATACTTCGAACGGTCTATGTACCAATAATCCATCTTGATGATACTCCTTAAAATAATCCCCAAGTATACTTCCAAACAATGACGCCTATTATGTTTCTACGGGCACATTCATAGTTTTATGAACTTCCTAATTTAACAAAAATTCTATCTACCTATATCTACCTACTTACCTTCACTAGAATTCCCTTCAATAAATAAATATGGATCGGGGACACCTTGTGCAAGGGCTAGGTATTAAGGCTAGGTCAGATGCACACTGTGGTTATTACTCTCTCCTCGACACGATCTTGTTTGATGTCGGTGGGGTCTCCTAATGCACTTTCCCAAGGTCAATATAACATGATGGTGTGGCTCCTTGTCTTCTATGAGTCTTTCAAAACATTTATCATCGATCATTCTTCTTGACTACAATGAATGTTGCTTCAATATCCCTCTCATGCACTTCATTATACTTGAGTTGTCTCTCTTCTCTTTGCCTTTGTTCCGCTAGGGCCTTCATCCTTCTCCACACCTTATCCTACCCCTATTCGCAATGGGGATTTTGATATCCATATGAAATCTCTCGAATCCTAGTTCTATTATAAATATTTTAATAGATAAGGGTATCATGTACAAATAAGATCCTTTCCGCTCACGTAAAAACTTAAAATTTGCTTCCTTGTGGCAAGAATACGTCAAAATTGTGTATTCCAATGTATAGTTACACAACAAGCCTTCCTCCTAGAAATCTATAGCTCTAGTCTACTCCTCATCTACATCAAAGAGATTCTAGTAATATTCATGCATCCAAATCCTTGGCCTAGGGTATTAAATAATGCTTGATGCATAAGCTACCAACTAATGGTACAACTCTATTGGGAAAAAGATGAAGAAATTATCATATAGGTATTCATAGATAATAAATTCCACCCACTTTTGCACACCTGAAATCAGGTCCAGTGCTATACCTCTATACAAACTTATCTTGTCCGCCTTCTTCCAAATTTTAAATAATCTCCAAAGATATTCGATACACCATCGCATCCAACATCACGATAAGGAACTTGAAAAGAGGCCCCAAAAAAACCAAAATGTATCCCTTAGTTTCCACAGACCCACTATACATGCTAACACCTCATTCAAACATATATAAATTCCCACCTGAAGCACACACACCACTAGGTCTCCTCTTTGTAATTCTTGATAAGAATTTAGCATGTACATCCATCATAATAACAACAAGAAAACATTCATGAATGTAAAACAATTACATCCATGTTATTTTGGAAACACGTATAATAAGGAAAACACTCAATCCATGTAAAGCATAATGAATACCAATTGCACTATTAAATTGTCATATTCAAATCCATGAACAACCAATATCTAGCCACAATTACCTGTCATTAAATAGAACTCATCAAATAATAGAAGTTGATACATAACAAGTTGTCACAACAGTTCATAAATCCATGTGAAAAACCATACAACATGATGTCTACTGACTTTACTATTGCATAAGGAATCTCTACCTCCTACAACGATGACATCCATTAAGTATATGTATGGGTGGGGAATTTCCCTTCACTTCCCATAAAATCTCCTAAAAATAGGTGTGCTCTCAAAAATAGACCACATGTTTTACATTCCTAAAAATAGACATGGGTTTAAAGCTATGCTTTACAACAGTCACTAATAATATATTAACCTAAAGATAAGACCTGATTTTAATCCTATTATTATCTTAACCCATGCATGATCTCCTTTTGGTTCTTGGTTCCTGTATGTGCTTTTATCCTTGATCCACATGTTCTTTCTCTAAAAATAGCCTTTGCTTGATTGCCAAGTCTTCTTACATTTCTCTAATTCTATATATTTTCTTGAGCATCATTCTAACTCCACTTTTCTATTTTTTTCACATACTAAAAAAATTAGATAAGTCCCAATCTCCCCGATCGAGGCATGAACCTTTGCACCTTGTTTCAACTTGCTTGTGTGTTCCCCTTCACGTGTGGCTCGTACTTAGCCATTTCTCTCGCTAAAAAAATAACTACCCAACAATGTATATTCAACAATAAAGTAGCTAGATAGTAGTGAAAGACAAGGAAATCAACCTCGAGGAAGAGAGAAACGTTTAGATTTCTTGGATTTCACTATATTCCATCCCTCTTCCTCAAGAAATTTTCCAATAAGTCATTAATGATTCTTGAACCCAAAAATTTAAAAGATGTATTCTTGATAACATGAACCTTCCTAGAAATCAATAAATTTAAGTTTCTTTAGCGTCACAAGGAGATTTCCTCGGTTGTTTTATGGATGTAAATTAGCCATAGACTCCAAACCCTTAGGTTATTCAAAATTAAGCATGATTTCAAGTGTACCGGGGTCAAGATTTCAATAAATCCTCCTCTTTCAGCATAATCAAAAGTAAAAAAATCTTTTCATTTTGAATTCTTACATTTTGAGCAAAAATCCTCTAAAGGGGGCTTAATAACATGGGTTTTCATGAGGTGGGTACCTTAGGGTCGAAGATGGAAATCCCAAATGTTTGTGAAACCTACACCACTTCATGTTGACACATAGGATGTGAAGGCCCTACCTATCCCAAACCACATTTAACCAACTCCATTATCGAACCTCCTAATTTTTCTAACGTGGTAGCAACAACCATCGAAAAGGGAGAGAAAACATCTTAGATTTTGTCATTACCCAATAACTCATCATCTAAGCCATCCTCAAAATCTTTGCAACCATCATTGGAAATTTCTTGAGAACCATCATTGTCATAAATTTTTTCCACTAATCTAGCCTCAAGATCATCTATTGAGACATCTTTCAGTACCAAAATAAAATCCTTGACAGGCAATCTTGCCCTCCACCTAATTTGAGCTACCTAAAAACCACCAACAAAAGGATTTGGAAGCAAAGAGGAATCCTCAAGGCACAAGAATGTTTGACCATATAGTAGGTTTTATATCATCTTCACAACATCGATAACCCCACACAAGACATGGTTTCCTAACCACACCTCCATCTAACCAACTGTAATCCTTTGATGATACAATTTCCCTATACTAGGAACAATTATTCTATGTATTAAATTAAGATTCAATTGTTTGTATGAATTCCTCTATCTTGTATAAGGACATTTATAATATAATATGCTTCTAGGATGATCTTGGATAAATGTTAAGAATTGTATCCCATCCACCTTAAATCACTTGTTTAAAATATGAACACGAAGGTAAGAGCTTCACTGTTCTAGCCAACCTGAATCCCTTTAAAGTATGCCATATGACTTAACAACCAAATGAAGTTCTCATACCAAAAACAAACTCATCCTCCTCTAATCAAGCCTCTACTATTTGCTTTGTCTTTGCATCTGAGCTACCTAATGAAACTTCCTTCAAAGACATGATGCAACGAATTTCACGTGAGGAGTATCACTTCTTGGCCCTTAAATCATTTCCTACACCAAACACATACGGAATTCCTGATAAAAAACTGATGTGAGATCCCAATGTTGGATATGTCATCTCCTTTGACCCTCCTCATATTAAAAATATCTTGTCTACAGAGGTATCAATCATCCTTCCCCACATCACAAAAATCCACATAATGTTGAACCTTTCATATCATATTTCTCCTTTTTATACAACCAATCCTTCACAAAAATGTAACTCTAAATGTGCCTAGAAAGGTTTTAGATCAAGGCATTATGCACAAAGAATACATAATTTAGTCTTTGGTCACTCTTGCAATCCTCACAAGATATATGAGTTAGGTTTTGAAAAATAATCCTTAGATACCTTAAAAACACCACATCTAGGATGGTAATGGAACTAGAGTCTCCCCTTCATCAGACCATGATATTGATATTGACGATACTATATTTATCCTATATAAATTTTCTTTTCAAAAAAATTACCTTAGGTCTTATTACTTATCATGCTAATGAATGATACTAAGACCATCCTTCTATTTTACCTAAAATAGTATAGGAATATTCCCCTACCATTTACATCCTTCAATGTCACACCAATCAATCCATCTATCTTGTATGGAGCAAAGGGTCATTACCTTAAAAGTATCCTACAACCTAACACATCGACACTCAATGAATCCACTATCAACATTGACATAGGGACTTTGCAAAATCCTCACATTGTTAAGGTTGGCCAATCTCTAGATTCAAAAAATTTGAAGGACTTTACCACTTTCCTTTCAAAACATAGTTAGGCCTTTACATGGTCATATAGTGATATGTTATGCATTGAATCTAACATAATCATTCATAAAATTCTCACAAAACCTAATGCCAATCCTGTCAAAAAAATGCTTCGTAGGATGCACCCTCACGTAGCCCTCCTCGTCAAAGAAGAATTACAACATATTATTTCTACTAACTTCATATTACCCATCGACTATCCACGGTGGAAGTCTAATATCATACATGTGATAAAAGCCTCTAGTAAATTATGCATCTATAAAGACTTTTGAGATCTTAATCTCTCCTGTCCTAAAGATTACTTCCTACTCCCAAACATCTATCAACTTGTCAACTTCACTTTGCTGGTCATTAAATTCTATCTCTTAGAGATGGATTATTTGGCTATAATCAAATCCTTATCACAACTGACGACTAACATAAAAAATCTTTCATTAGTCCTTGGGGGAATTTTTCCTGCCACATCATGCCCTTCAAAATTATAAATGTAGGGGCCACCTATAAATGGGCTATGACATGAAACTTCCATGACCTCATTAGTAAAAATTTTGAAGACTAAATTGAAAACCTCTTAGCAAAATCTAAACCATGCAGAGGTCACCTCACCATTTGACATTATCTTTGTTTATCTTATTCAATAATTCCTTTGCCTCAATCCCACGAAGTGTGTATTTAGTGTCCTTAATGGTAAGTTTTTAGGGTTCTTTGTTTCTATCGGGGAATTAAATTGGACCTGAAGATCCTTCTCCATGGTCATGGATCACATTTGGGCCTTGTATCATTTCCAAATTTTTTTCCTTAAAGAAAAATTCAATTTCACCATTTTAAATCCTCTCAAAATGGTGATTTCCCTACCACATTTTATTTGATGAATCATTTTGGTGCTTGATTTTATCGTGCCCCCCTCAAATTATATCTCTGGGCTCACATCTTGAATACGTGGTCTCATTTTGATTGGATGGTCATGGATCACATTTGGGGTCTATTTTTTTTAATTCTTGTAAATTTTTTTTCTATGTTTGCAAAAATATCAATTTGCCCCATATGATTGTTGAGTTACGATTGGACATTAGTCAATTTTATAAAGGTGGAGAAAAAGTCTTACTTTGACCCTTGATGAAGGTGTATTTTGTTCATTTTTATGTTTGCAAAAATATCAATTTGGACCTTGGGTTTTTTTGGTGAAATTTTCAAATTTTAAAGGTCACATTTGTAAAAATACCAAATTGGCCCGTGTTGGATTTAAAAGTTCCCGAGAAGAGTCTCTTTTGAAATTTTCCTACTTTTGAAGGCAAATGTGAAAAGGAAAAAGGCTTACTTTTGCTCCCGAAGAAGGACATTGGCATTTTCAAAAATTCTGAAACTTGGGAAAAAGTCTTAAGGACCAGAATGGACACATTTTGGCCATTTTTTTTTCTGACCTGAGGAGAAATTTTTGGAGAAGATTTTTTGAAATTTTTTGCCTCTTTGTAAAAGAGAAAAGTTATGAAATAACCCGCAACTCCATCAATGGGGCCCACATCAAAATTTCAAAAGATCAAAGCGGGAAGGTAGGTCGACTGGAGATGAAAATTGGAAATTTTGCCTTTTTTTAAAAAAGGTAAAATTGCATAGATCCATGTGACTCCATCAAAGGCCCAGATTAAGCCACGTGTCGAGCCTATGTATTTCAAAGGTGGAGAGGGGGTGGGAAAAATGTGAAAATTGTGCATTTTCTCCAAAATTCATAAAATGCAAAAGGAAACCCCAGGCCCACTTTGAATCAGATTTTTCCACGTGGACGACTCTAATCTAAAGTTGAGAAAGGGCAGAATCAATGGTTTTTGTGCATTGCATCTGATTTTGCCACCATTTTTCTCCAAGACTCTGGAGATGTGAATACACATTGTTTTTCATCATTTTTTTGATGAAATTCCTTGTCTTTTTTGTCTACAAAGTGCAATTGAATGGATTTAGAGCTTAATTTGTGAGTCAAGGAATGTAAAGGTTGATATTTTGAAGTTGGAATTGCTCAGAGCACTTGCAAAAATGTGAATTACTAGAGAAGATGGATGCAGAGAAAAGTTGTAGAGGAAAGAATGGGAAAAGGATGAAATGATGGAGGTTTGGAAAAGGATGAAAAATTGAGAAATGATGAGGTGCCCAGATTAAAACAATGATGGAGATATTTGCAATGATTCACCTTTTTGAACAACTGGCAACTTTTTTTGATTTTTGCAAAACTTGTTAAACGTCATTTTTGGAAATCATGATCAAACATGTAACAAACAAAGGTTCCTCAAATATTCTTTTTTGGGGAAATCTTGGATGTAAATTGAGTGTTATAAAAAGCATGCTTTAGTCATGCAAATGGTGGGGGTTTAATTCTTACGAGAAAATTTGAGAAATCCCATCTTCCTGAGAGACCATCTGAGAAACTTGTTAATCTCTTATGTTTTAGATTTGATCATGTCAAGTTGGTTGCAAGTGTACAACCATTGACAAGCTCTGAGATTGTTCAAGAAACCTTCCCCTGCTGATGAATCTAATCAACTTTGAATTAATCTATGTTAATCTTGGGAAAATTTGTGTCTACTTTATTTTAGAATGTTTTCAAATAGTTTTCTTGTTCTATTGCAATCTTGTGTTAAAATCCCTCGAATCACATAGGATCTCATCCTGTGATAGTTTAGTGGCATTTACAATTTCATTATGAGAAGAGCCTTCATCTGTAATGAGATAAACAATTTAAAATCACTTTACTTGTCATTTTGTTGATAAATATTGTCTATAAGCCTTTGAGTGTATCTTAGGCATGAGGAACCAGGGGTCTTTAATGTTTAATTGAGTCTTTAGCTCGAGCCTTCATGTTAAATTCTTGGAGATTATTGTGAAACCATGTAAATTTGGGCCTCCATTGATGCACACCTTCTAGTTGAAGGAATATTTTAGCTATTCTGAAGCATTTTGTCATTTAGTTTTCCAATTGTTGTGAAGGTTCTCAAAGATCTGGAAAAATCAAGTTTATCCTACTTAATCTCCCACCAAAAATTATTCAAAAACAATGAATCCTACCTAAACTACCCCTGTTTTCCTGTATGTCCACAAATGAATAAATTCTACTACCAAAATATGTAGAAGCAATCAGGATTCCATAATGTCTTTAGTAACCTTAACCTTGTTTAGAAAATATCACCATTCTTTAGAAGTGACAACTCGTGAGAGTTAAATTGTGGTGCATTGATCATATTTTCTCAAGGTTTCCTTTCAAATTTGTGAAAAGAAGGATATCTTCATTCTCCTTCACCAACAGAGGTTACAAAATGGGTCCTCTCACCCTGGTTGAAAGGCACAACCTAAAGTAGTGAGGATAGATCAAATCCTTTTGAAGGTGTTATCCATTTCTCCAACATCCGAGTGACAAAAGAGCCAATTGAATCACCTCCTGGCTACAAAATGACATACATGATGATGATTATTTGTCTCTAGGATTCTTGTTAAATTTTGATGATGCTTGCTTCTAAGGAGAATTTTTCAAGGAGAATCAATTTGGATTTGAACAACACCAATTAGCCATTTTGAATTATTTGAACACTTGGATTATTTGATGGAAACAATTATATTGGCGTTGTTTTGACTCTTACACAAAATGCATTCTTATAGACCCTTGACCTGTGTAATGTTTCTTACATGATCTAAGTGAAAATATGTTGTTTAAACATCATCCTGTGTTGAGATTTGTAAGAATTTGTGCAAAGTTACAAGTTTTGTGTGTAATATTTCTAGTTTTTGTTGGTTTTTGCACTAATTTTACATCATCAATGTTAAATATGGGTAAAGGAAGGTCAGATCTGTGAAGCTTTGCATGAATTTAGTGTTGAAAGACATTTGACAGATCAATTTTAGTGCATTTGCACAACTAAGGTGAAAATCCTTAGTGGCGACTCCATGTTGAATTAATTTTTGATAAATGTTAGTGTCTTAACCTCTGTCAATTGAAATTTATCACTAATATTTGCAAAGATGGAAGGAAGAAGATATTTCTTCATTAAAGACCCTACTAGAAGGTTGTTTCCAGAATTGGGAAAGAAAAATTCTGAAGGAAGAAGAATCTAGAAAGTTGTTGGAGATCAAGAAATCAAGAAAAGAGTTATCAATTGTGAAACTGATCATCTTGTCATTGAAGATTGCCATACTTCCTCAAGTGCTTTTGAATCAGGTAGTCTTTTTGTAGATCGAATTCTCCATCTGGAGAGGGGCCTTCATTTGTATTTGAAAATTTTGTGCATCTCATTTTGTCCCTGTGTTTTCCAAAGTTGATAGGATCTTCCAAGAAACAGAGTTTTTAGAGAACATTCATTTTGAGAATTGCATTCATGTGCCCCACAGACCCCTCACTCCCTCATCATTTTGTTTCTCTGTAAGATCACCTCCCAAAAACAATATGGCCCAACCCCCACCTAGACCTCCATTTGTTGTGAATACTTTTGGTCCTATAGATTTTAGAGGTATGGATGGATATCCAAATGTTGTGCCCAAGATGTTAGAAATAGACTATTGCCTAAATTTCAAGGAAATAATGCTATTACTAGTGATCAACACTTAAATATTTTTGTCAATATGATGGAAGACTTTGAGATTGAATTTGAGGATGTGTACATAA
Source organism: Taxus wallichiana var. yunnanensis (assembly GCA_018340775.1). Taxonomy (NCBI): domain Eukaryota; kingdom Viridiplantae; phylum Streptophyta; class Pinopsida; order Cupressales; family Taxaceae; genus Taxus; species Taxus wallichiana. The sequence goes on along the minus strand of CM031243.1, from coordinate 23,874,980 downwards.
AATTGTTTATTCATACTCTAGAGGAGGATGCATGGGACTGGTATAAATATTTTCAGACAACTCCATTGATTCATGGACAGAAATGAAGAATGCTTTTAGATTGCAATATGGAGATAAAACAGACCCTAGGTTTCTTTTATCAGAATTTGAAAATATTAAGAAGAATCCTAATGAATCTATTCATGACTTCAATACAAGGTTCAATAAGACCTTGAATAGGCTACTGTAATCTTGAGGCCAAGTGATGTTTCTTGTTTGATAAAATATTTGATGCTTTTGACAAAAAGGTTGCCTATTATTTAAGGGACAAAAACCCAAGAACATTTGAGGTAGGCCTTCACCATGGCTTTGTAGATTGAAAACAATATCAAAGAAGTTGGTAAGCCTCCTAAGAGGAAGGTATCAAGTTGATCAATCTAGAGAAGCCTCGGTCAAGTAAGTTGTGGATCTAGAGAGGTTGTAAAAAAATTGGCGAGTTGTTAAGGAAATATCCTATAAATTGGCAGAGAGAGAGAAGGGGATTGGACAAGGTTCCCAAGGTCACAAGCCACAAGGTCAAGAAATATTTTCAAATCATCCTAGAGGTGATCATAGATCAGATGATAAGGGTAAAGGGCCCATGGGATCAGGAAATAGACAACCCCAACCCCATGGAAAATAGATTGGTGCCTGATCCTTTGCTTTTCCGAGTTGTTGTTTATGGAAGAAGCCAATGAAATTGAGTGGTGTGATAGATGTTTCTTGCCACATGCCCCATGTGATGAAGAAAAAGAAGTTGAGGAAGAAGTTGATGATGATGACTGATGATGATGATGTGTGCATGATGGGGTGCTCTACAAGCTCACGGAAAGGAAACTTTGACTGAATTAATTAGTGCTAGAACTACTATAGATTTTTGGGATTGCATTCATTGGGTATTACCCCTTCCTCCCTCTCATACTTTTGAAATAGATATGGTACAAGATTTTGAATTTCCTAATAATGATTTTGAATACTTAAGGGCATTAATGATTAAAAAGTATGATGGAGGAATCCCTTTTGAGGAGGATAGGAAGTTGTTAATGAATGTTGTGGTTCCCAAGAAAAGAATATAACACTAGGAGTAAAGTTGTCAAAGGGGAAGGGCCTCAGGCCAAACCAAAAACTCTAGTTCTCACCAATATCCCAAAAGAAACTCCTAAGAAAGATACATCTGGAAAAGGCCTTGTTTCCCCAAATAGAACTGGTATCCCTGCCCATGCTCAGACCATGAAAAATCCTTTGTTGTTAGATGAGTTTGTTAGTCTTCTTTCAAATGTTACCTTGCCCAAAATATGTTCCTTATGACATTGCCCAAGTCTTGAGTCAGATCAAGATTTTTGTTCCAATTGTTGAGTTGCTTAGGATTCTGAGCACAAGAAAAGGGCCTTTGAGTATTTGGGATTGAAAGAAGAAAATATTACCCAAGGAAGAAATGTAAACAATGTTGAGACTCCTCCTACCATTGCAGAGTTGGAAAAACCCCAAGTGTTGGAAGAACTAGGTGAGCCACCTGAAGTATATTTGGGAACATCCTTGGTTGAGTCCCACTGAATGTAGATCCATTTTTCACTACTCTGATTATTAGGGACAGGTTGTTACACAATTGTATGTTTGATTCTGGAGCATCATGCAATGTTATGCCTCTTGAGGTCATGAATGAATTAGATATCAAAGTGACAACAAAGCTTATGGGAAGTGCACTTACCATGGATTCTAGAGAGGTGCTAGTGGTTGGATGTGTCAAGGGTTTGATAGTGCAACTTTTTGCAGTCCTACCCAGGAAAGAACTTAAAACTAGATGTTGTTATTGTTGATTGCCCTACCAAATGGGGAATGTTGTTATCAAGAAAATGGGCTGCTAGTGTGGGTGGGAGTGTGCAAATGGATATGTATTTTTCCACTATACCTATTGAGGAAGCCTTGTAAAGTTGTATGGTGAAAAGAAGATGCTACATCTCATTGAGGATCCCAATAATGCTTCCTATGAAGTGTTATACACTGACATTGATGTTGATAACTTTGTTGGATTTTTTGATGGTAAAGAGCACAAAATTGATCAATGCAAGTCTCTTAAACAAGTAGGTTCTCCTTGGACTTTGTTGTTTGATGGGGCTTGCTCTAAATTTGGAAATGGTGTTGGTATTGTTCTGATATCTCAGGCTAGGAAGAGTTTGTTTTTTCTTTTAAACTCAACTTTGAGTGCACTAACAATATTGTAGAATATGAAGCATTGTTATTGGGTTTAAGAATTGCTTGGAAATATGGTGTTAGAGACATCATTGTTAAAGGAGATTCAGAGCTAATTGTCAAGTAGGTTAGAAAATTGTATGCAACAAAAAATCTAGAGAATGAAGTAGTATAAGCATGCAGTCTAGGATTTCATTGAAATGTTTGACTCCTTCAACATAATACATCATGATAGGAAGTACAATACTCTAGTAGAAAAATTGGCCGTATTGGGGTCCAGATTTGAAAATTGTACTGTATCCCCTATTGTGAGTATAATATTGAGATATTAACTAGGCCATCTATTCCTGACAATGTTAAACATTGGCAAGTGTTTGAAGATGATGCCCAGTGTGAAAGGTTTTTGTAGAACCAAGGAGAATTTTTTCGATCAACGTATAGATTGGGAGCCAATGGTTTGTGTGGATGATGGAAAGGAGACTTTATTTGGAAAAGACATCATTCAGTTGAAGACTAATACTATTCCCAGAGGTTTGGTAGCACTTGAATCAAACTTTGATAATGTTGATTGCATTGTCAATAGACACATGTCAGCCTCGAGGGATGTTGAAGAGCATGACCTAGGCATGAAGGATAAACCACGTAAGATCTGGCTAGGTAGCAATATGAGAAAGGAAGAAAAGAAGTCGTATGTCCAATTGTTGAAGAAATACCAAGGACTTCTTAGCATGGTCTTATTAAACTGAAAAAGCATAGAGAGGATATTTTCCAGCATGAAATTCCCTTGGAAGAAGCTTTCAAGCCATTTAGGTAAAAGAGGTGATCAATCCACTCCTTTCCCTAAAGATGCAAGAAGAATTGAAAAATTTGAGGGATGGAGGAATCATACAGCCCACAAGGTACTCATCATGGGTTGCAAACTTGGTACCTATCAGAAAGAAGAATGGAGATATAAGGTTGTGTGTGGACTTTAGAAACTTGAATAGAGCATCAATGAAGGATAACTACCCTCTGCCAAATATGGACAATATGTTACAATTGGTTACTGGTTTGGAATTTTTATCCACCTTGGATGGTTTTTTGGATATAACCAGGTAGTTGTGAAGGAATCAGAGTGAATCAAGACTGCCTTTACCACTCCTTGGGGAACATATGTATATGTCAGAATGCCTTTTGGTCTAATGAATGTTGGAGCCACTTTCCAAAGAGAAATGGATGTAGCTTTCTCTGGCTATATTAATGATTTCATTTTTGTATATCAAGATGATGTGACTATTTTCTCTAGAAAAAGGAGTGACCACCTACAACACTTAGAAAAAATGTTGTTAAGATGCAGGGAGTATGGTATTTCACTAAATCCCAAGAAGTGCCATTTTGGAGTTCAGAAAGAAAAGTTCTTGGACACATTGTGTCAAAGGAAGGGGTCATGATTGATCCTGAAAGGGTAGAAGCCATCAACAAAGTCCCTATTCCAAGAACCAAGAAGGGAATTCAATCCTTTTTGGGAAGATTAATTTTATTAGGAGATTTATCTCAACTTTTTGAACTAACTATCCCAATCACTAGCATGCTGAAGAAAGATCAAAGTATCAAATGGGAAGAAGTAGTTATTCAAGATTTTTTTGGGATCAAAGAAGCATTAAAGAATGCCCCTATTTTAGCAGCTCCAGATTATAAGAAGGCTTTCCAAATGTTTTCTTTTTCTTCAGAAAGTACTATTGCATGTGTTGTTGTTGAAGAAGATGATGAGGGAGCTGAAAGACCAATTTCCTTTTTTAGTAAGGCATTACAAGGAGCTGAGCTAAAGTATACTATCATGGAGAAGCAGGCATTTTCTTTGGTAAAAGAAAAAAAGGTCTTCAGGCCATATATTCTGAGTTCCAAAGTCATTGCTTATGTTCCCCACACCATGGTGAAAGATATCCTATCAGAAATGGAGGTTTCAAGAAAGAGATGTTGATGGGTAAAAAATTACAAGAGTATGATATGGACATCCAAACAAAAAAATTGGTCAGAGGTTTGGGCCTAGAAAAACTTATGGTAGAGAGAGCAATCTGCAGACAATTGAGGTAAATGAAGTTGAAGAAGAAAGGTTGAATGTCCTTGAAAAACTGATAAATTTTGAATGGTACAAGGACATCATTTTTTATCTCAAACATCTATAGTGCCCTGAACATTTGAGCAAGAATCAGAAAAGAGCACTTAAGTTAGCTTCCCAAAAATATGTCATTACTGATTTTGGGTTAGCTTGGAAGAACCTGAGGGAGTTCTCTTAAGATGCATTACTGAAGATGAAGCCCCTAAAATAATTGTTGATCTCCATGGAGGATTTTGTGGGGGAATTTTTTTGGAAGAGTCACAACTCATAAGATCTTAAGGGCTGGTTATTGGTGGCCAACTCTTTTCAAAGATACAACTCTGTTGGTAAGAAAATGTGAAAGTTTGCCAACACTTTTCTGGAAGATTAAAAGCTTTAGGCTCCCTTCCTTTTGCAGCTTATATCAATTGAAGCCCCATTTAGGAAATGGGAATGGACTTCATTGGTGAGATTTCAGATCCTTCAAGTAGGCCATAAGTGGATTTTAGTAGCCATTGATTACTTCACCAAGTGGGTGGAGGCAATCCCCACCAAGAAAGCAACTCACCAAATTGTCATGGATTTCATTCTGAATCATATCATTTGCAGGTTTGGAGTGCCTACTAAGATAGTTGTTGATAATGCCATGAGCTTTGAGCTAAACCTTTGGTGGCCATGTGCCATGAATATGGGATCAATTTGACATATGCTTCCAATTATAATCCCCAAGGAAATGGACAAGAAAGAGTCAACAATAAAAATATGTTGAAGATAATTAGAAGAACTTTGGAGTTGAACAAAAGGAAGTGGGGTGAGTAGTTGAAGTTTGTTGTTTGGGCTGATCGAATCACTATTAAATGAGCTACTGGAAAAATCCCATTTGAGTTGGTGTATGGAACTCAAGCTCTACTGCCCTTGCATATGTAATTGTCTTCATTTCAATTTCTTCAACAACTGGAAGATCAAGAGGTTAGTCCCTATGATGCTTGCATCAATCAGATTGTTGAGTTAGATGAAGAAAGAAGGGCATCCCATCAGAGGCATGTAAAATTTAGAGAGAAATTGAAGAATTTGTTTGATAAGAAGGTGACTCAAGAGAGCTTTTAGTGTGGGAGATCTTGTGCTATTGTGGGATAGCAGGCATGAGGATAAGGAAAACATGGAAAGTTTGATGCATTGTGGATGGGCCCTTATTCAATTGACATTGAATTGGTGAACATACCTTCTTCTTAAAAGACCTAGATGGGGAATTGCTTGAATTTCTATTAATGGTAGGCATTTGAAACATTTCCTTGATTGATTTCTCAGAATCGAGGTATGCACCATTGTATAGTGTATAAAGTCTTTTGGTTTTTTTTTTTTTTTTTTTTATTTTTTTGGTTTTGGTTTTCCCTGGTCCTTGGCAGCCATTTTTGTTGGTTTCTTAGTTTGTTCCTAGAGGGTTGGCTCATGACTCCATTGCCCAATGGTTTATTTTTGGCACTTGGTCTACTATTTGTTCTTGTGGCACTCATTAGGAGTGCCCATCCTGAGTCGGAGCTGATGTTGGTGCTCGATTTGATCGTGCCCTAGTTTTCTTGAAATTCTTCAATCTGCGGGCTCTGTCATATTTTCTATTTCCCGAATGGATGTGAAAGGTTTTCTTCATTTTTGTATGTTGTTGAAGATATCCTTCTCCATGGTCGTGGATCACATTTGGGCCTTGTATCATTTCCAAATTATTTTTCCTTAAAGAAAAATTCAATTTGCAGGTGCAAATGGTGATTTCCCTACATTTTACGGTTTGATGGGCGTGTTTTTTCCCCATCAAATTATATCTCATCATCTTCAGCTACGTGGTCTCTTTTGATTGGATGAGGCACGTTGGGTCTATTTTATAACTTGTAACTTTTTTTATGTTTGCAAAAATATCAATTTGGCCCCATGGCCCCGTGTTGAGTTGATTATTGATTGGCTATTTTGGTCAAATTTATAAAGGGGAAAAATTTATCTTTTTTTCCCTGAAAGGTGTATATGTTTCATTTTTAATTCTATTACGGCATGGTGGGTCTTTTTGGTGAAATTTTCCACTTTGGTCACATTTGTAAAAAATACCAAATTTTTTGTAAGTAGACGATAACATTTGATTGGCTATTCAAAACTATGAGTTGGCAACGAGGGAAAAGTCTTACTGAGGAGGAAAAGATGGATGGACATGGCATATTTCATTTTTAGAAGCTGAAGTGGGAAAAACTTTGAATTGAAAGAGAACATTTTGAAGTTTTTTTCTTTTTGTAAAAAAGGAAAAAAGTTATGAAAAACACAACTCTGTTGACCACTAGGCATGTGGCCCACATCAAAAGTTAAAACGGAAAGCGAAGGTGGATGGAGGAAAATTTGAAATTTTGCCTTTTTTTTAAAAAGGGTAAAATTTGGGCAAAATGATAAAGTGTGAATCCATCATTAAGGCCTAGATTAAGCCACGTTTCAAAGCCCGTGGTAATTTTTTTCAAAGGCGGAGGGGGGGAAAAATGTGAAAATTGTGCATTTTCTCCAAAAGTCATAAAATGAAAAGGCAACCCCAGGCCCACTTCAAATCAGATTTTTCCATGTGGATGACTCTAATCTAAAGTTGAGAAAGGAAGAATCAATGGTTGTTGTGCATTGCATCTGATTTTTCCACCATTTTTTCTCCAAGACTCTTGGAGATGCGAATATGCATTGTTTTTCATCATTTTTTGATGAAATTCCTTTCATTTTTTCTTAAATTTGCAATTGAATGGATTTAGAGCTTAATTCATTGAGTCCAAGGAATGTAAAGGTTGATATTTTGAAGTTGGAATTCTTGGGCACTTACAAAAAATTGAATTACGAGAGAAGATGGATCACGAGAAGAGAAAAATTGTAGAGGAAAGAATGGAAAAAAGGAAAAATGATGGAGGCATGGCAAAAGGTCATGAAAAATGAAGGATGAGAGGAAATGTGCTCCCGAGTTAAAACAATGATGGAGATATTTGTAATGATTCACCTTTTTGAACAACTGAAAACTTTTTGTTGTAAAACATGTTAAACTTCATTTTTTCTAGAAATCATGATCAAACATGTAAAAACAAAGGTTCCTCGAATATTATTTTCTTGGGGGGAAATCTTGGATGTAAATTGAGTGTTATAAAAAGCATGCTTTAGTCATGCAAATGGTTGGGGGTTAATTTTTATGAGAAAATTTGAGAAATCCCATCTTCCTGAGAGACCATCTGAGAAACTTGTTAATCTCTTATGTTTTAGATTTGATCATGTCAAGTTGGTTGCAAGTGTACAACCATTGACAAGCTCTAAGATTGTTCAAGAAACCTTCCCCCCTTTGATGAATCTAATCAACTTTGAATTAATCTATGTTAATCTTGGGAAAATTTGTGTCTGCTTTATTTCAGAATGTTTTCAAATGGTTTTATTTTTTCTATTGCAATCTTGTGTTAAAATCCTCGAATCACACAAGGATCTCATCCTGTGATAGTTTAGTGGCATTTGCAATTTCATTATGAGAAGAGCCTTCATCTTGTAATGAGATAAACAATTTAAAATCACTTTACTATCATTTTGTTGATAAAGATTATTTATAAGCCTTTGAGTGTATCTTAGGCGTGAGGAACTAGGGGTCTTTAATGTTTAATTGAGTCTTTAGCTCGAGCCTTCATGTTAAATTCTTGGAGATTGTGTGAAACCATGAAAAATGGGCCTCCATTGATGCACACCTTTTGGTTGAAGGAATATTTTAGCTATTCTGAAGCATTTTGTCATTTAGTTTTCCAATTGTTGTGAAGGTTCTCAAAGATCTAGAAAAATCAAGTTTATCTTGCTTAATCTCCCACAAAAATTATTCAAAAACAATGAATCCTAGTTAAACTACATTGATCATATTTTCCCTGTATGTCCACAAATGAATAAATTCTACTACCAAAAATATAGAAGCAATAGTGAGGATTCCATAATGTCTTTAGTAACCTTAACCTTGTTTAGAAAATATCACCATTAAAATTTAGAAGTGATTTAACTCGTGAGAGTTAAATTTTGGTGCATTGATCATATTTTCTCAAGGTTTCCAACTTTTCTTTAATGGATATAAGTATAAAAAGGGGTGTCGGTATTATCATCATACCTCCCGGGGGACTCCTATCCATCTATCCTTTAAATTAAACTTTGAATGTACTAAAAATATGGTTGAATATGAATATCATGGGTCTCCAAACAATAGTCATGCTTGGTGTTCAAATCCTGGACATCTATAGAGACTCTCAACTTGTTATTAATCAAACAAAATGAGTTTATTAATGCAATAATGAAACTTTATAAAAGTACAAAAACATTATTGAATTCCTTTTAGAAGCATTCAATCAATACGCCATCCAAACAATTCCACAATATTATAGTAATTTCATAGATACCATGGCTTCACTAGCCTCACTCATCGTATTATCAACCAATGATTGCAAATCATTCGTTATTAAGAATAGACTTGATCAACCATCTCACACTAATGAACTCCCCACTATCAACATTTATCAAAGACAATCAAACAGACCTCTTGTATACTCAAACCTACAAATATATTTCTTAATAAAAATTACCATCGACTTATCTATAAATGATAAATGACATTTTCTTCAACGCGTTACGTGATAATTCATTATAGGTAGTGTTATTTAGAAACATGGATTTTATGACCTCCTCCCATGATGTCTCAAATATCATAAATCCACTAAATCTATACAAGAATTCCACTTTGTGGAATATGTGGTGGACATTTCAATATCTTATTCATTGCTAAATGTGTACTTGCGGATGATGGGCCATTACTAGCCTTTGTAAATAAATATTTTTTTACGTATGTCAAGAAATGCATCAAGTGTGAACAACATTCAAATCTAACTCATATCCCAAGTCAAACCCTACAAACCACTCTGGATCTATGACCTTTCTCACAATGGGGTCTTGAGCTTATTGGTCTCGTTAACCCCCATTCATTACAAAAACACCATTCTATCATTACTGCTACTGAATATTTCACTAAATGGGTGTATTTTATTCCCCTGGTATTTACTAAAGAGAAAAAAATATTTGACTTTATCTATCAACGTATCATTTTTTTCTTTGGTATCCCTCATAAACTTATCACTTTCAATGGGAATTCTTTCAAAAATAAGGAAGTGAAGAAATTATGTGACACTTTCAACATCAAACTAATCTTCTCATCCCCTTATTATCCATGATAAAATGGTTGATAAAAGGATTTTAAAAAGGGCTCAACAAAATTCTCATGAAAACCATCAACTAAGTAGGTAGGAATTAACATCTCCAAATATAGTTTTCTCTATGGGATTATAAAACTATAATCTATACTCCCACATGTGCTATGTCTTTTTTTTACTCTATGGCTTCAAGGAGGTATTACCCCTTGAAGTTCAAATCCCATCTTTGTGTGTGTCCCTTAGATATTTTATCTCTAATGATGATTATCGTCAAAAACATCTAGCACAACTTGAATTTTTAGATGAATTATGCCTAACATCCCTTGAGCATCATCATGTATACCAAAAACACATTAAACGATCATATAATAAACATGTCAAAGAACATAACTTCAACATTGGTAATCTTGTCCTTAAAGAGAATCAAAATGTCACTACTCTAGAAAGGAGTAAACATGGAAATTTTTCCCCTAACTGGATTGGTCCATATGTCATCACTCACAAGTATAGGTCAAGATCCTATCACTTAACCTCCCTTGATGGTAAATATGATCAGGAGCCTTTGAATGCCTTGCACTTATGGGTTTTTTATTGTTAACATATATAATATCATGAAATTAGTTATATCAAAGATCCTATTCCACCACTATCATATCATTCATAATATTAATGATTTGGAAGTATGTGTTCCACCTCTAGTATCATATAAATAATGAACTTAAAGATGAACAAATGACTGTTTTCATCACACCTTCTATATGGATAAGTTCCTCATTAGTGGTAACCCCATGATTATTACACCCACCTACCTTTTATATACCAATTGAAAACATGTCAAAGGGTACGCATGTGTAGTCTTTACACACATCTTTTCCCCTCCTATAAATGTTCTACTAAGATAGCCCTCAACGTAAAAATAAAAGTCAAGAATTATACATATGGATGCATATTGAAAAAATATAGACCTATCCCTAGAAGGACAAGTATTAATCATATTAACAAAGTATATTGATCCTTAAATTACAACTACCTATCAAATATAGACTGATGCCATGAAGGAAAACTATCTAAAATCAGAAATCAAAAATTGTATATGACTCCCTTGAAGGATGGCTACCCATATCATTATAAAAGGTCTTCCCACATCGATCATCCTTCAAAAATTCAAAATATCAAAAGCATATTAAGAAATCTTACCATATTGATCATCTCTCCCATTAAAGTAAACTTCATGCATTGATCAGTTTGCACAAGTAAAATATAGTTGGGGCATAAGCCTATAAGCCATCAAAGGAGAACCTAATCTCCCATAAAAATACAAGTCAAGACATAAACTCATTTGCATCAACATCCATGATCCCACTTGTGACTAATTATTTTTAGTTATATGTTAACATTTGTTAGAAGGCGTTAAGTGCATGGTTGCACATAGTTTTACCATCAGATCACATATGTATGAAATCTAGTCTAAAAAGTAAACAATTCACATTTTATTCTAATACATGATTAAAGTACATTTTGAAATACATATATCAAGACCATTATAGTTGAAATCACATCATATTAACATCAAAATAAACATATCATATATTAAATCAACATCCATAAATTTGAAAAGTATATCAACATCACATAATCAAAGAAAATCATCAATTCATGAATCGAAAACACACACACACACACACACACACACACACACACATATATATATATACATATGTAGATATATATATATATATATATATGTGTATACATATATATATATACATATATATATATACATATATATATATATATATATACATATATATATATATATATATATATATATATATATATATATATATACATATATATATGTATGATATATATATATATATATATATATATATATGTATATATATATATATATATATATATATATATATATATATATATATATATATATATATATATATATATATATATATATATATATATATATATATATATATATATATATATATCTACATATATATATATATATATATATATATATAAAATTGAATGTCTATATGAATTACCTTCAAATGGGTCATATAAAAGATCATTTAGAATTTGAATCATTTACAAAAACCCACATACTTGTGTGTTAAAATAAAAATATGACACCGATCACCACCTTGACCTCTTGCTCCTCTTGCATCGGCCATTTGAGATCTCTTCATGGTTAAGTGAAACTCCCGAGTGCTTAGTGATTTATTCGGGAGAACCGATCTACTCTCACCGACTCTATGTTATGCATAACGAGGCACATAAGGAATATGATTGTAACCACAAACTCATATTATCTCATCTCCTCATTGATTACTATATCTTGCTCACAGTCATTAAACTTGGATGCCCCATTTGACCTCCTTCCACTGGAACTCCTATTGTAGGTACCACTTTGTCTACTCTTCACTAGGCCCTCCTCTATGGGCCAAATTTTTTAGTACGTCTAAATATGTACCCACCTCTCCATAATTTTTACACATAACCTCCCATTGTTGGTGATATTTATCTCACTATTACATATATGTGTCATGCTCTACTGTGAGATATGATCTATCTCCTATTGCATCATATAATGCTCCTAATGAGCAACATCACACTCCACCACAAATCTATCCCTCTCCACCTAAAAATATCATAATCTTCTTATAGACTGACCATCTCATCTCAACCATCACCCTCCTCCTCCTCTCAACCCGTTTCCGCCTCCTACCCACCCTATCTCCACAAGCATCCCACTACTACACCCACCAAGCCATAAAACCATACTCCACTCCAAAATCATCCTCATTCATCCCCTATGACTCTCCTACCTCGTTAATTGGCCTCGCCTCATCTAATAATGGCATAGGTAAGTCTCTCTCAGAATCATCATGCTAATATACTATCAGATCATTAAGAATCAAGCGAGGAAATATAAACTTTTTCCACACTCGAGGAAACTATACAACATCTACAATATTTTGTCTCCTCCCCTACACCCAACTCACCATTCTTAACTCAACCAACTATGCATCCATCCCTAGCCATATAGGGTACCTCACATAAGGTTTCAATACTACATCATCTATAAAAAAACCTTGTAGTCGATCAATTTAGTAGGTTTGGTATCTTTTAACGTGCTCATCTTGTATCTAATCAAAACACAATCTTAAAAATCCAACTACATACTCTGTCGGATCACCTACCCTCCATGGTAGCCCTAGTGGCCTCACAAAAATTATATGCTCATAATCCCAACAATGTAGTAGAAACCTCACATCTAACCCATATGTCCTCACCTTTATCATGAACATCCGAGCTCATGATAAATGTGAGCCAAAATTACACAATCCATGACATATATAGTCTAATGATCCATAATCCCTAAAATGACACCTGCAAGTGTCCATGGAAATATTCCACCCCCGATTTTGGCAGTGTATAACACGATATTATCAACACAATAACTAACATCAACCACTTACTTGACACATCTGCATCATAATCAAAATTAATATGGAAACCCCCTACTATATATTCTATCTCAAGTACCTCATCACCATATAACGTCCTCATAATATAAAAATAGGACTCTCAGGTGATTGATGCCACTTGTTCACCTTAGATAGATAACTTGAGGATCATGTACACATCCTTGATTGATTACCATCTCACCGATAGGGAACCAAAATTTCTCGGTGCTTGGTTCCCATCTTTCAATCAAAGCTACCATCAACCTTGCATCTAAAGGTGTCCATTGGTGGTGGTAAAATCCTCCTAATCCAATAACTACCACATGATCCCACTCTTCATCGGTAACATCATCCAGGATCTTCTCAAACATCTCGGGTATTTTGTCTCTAAGATAAATAGTGTCTCTCACATACAAAACACACAAATAAATATAGTATTTAGTAACTTAGCTCAAAATCACACTAATTTCCATTCTTGGTCGATGATGATTGCATTAAAATTATTTCTAAAGACCCACCCGATCTTCGTCAATTATACAATCGAGTTCGATTAGGTGTTCCAACCAAAAATTCAAAAAACATAATTTTTTTAATAAAATAAACAAGAAACTCAATATAAAACATAAATTTAAGTCTATGTAGTCCTCTCCTAGTCCTCTACCTCTTCCTTCCACTTTTGTTAGCCTCCATCTATCCAAAACAATCAAAAATCACAACTCGGATCTCTCCAATCATATAATAACACATCATACATGAACTATTTATACAACTTCTTATCTTATATATTTACCTTTTTGGGAATCACTGTGATCTCTGTGATCTAAGATCACCTCGACCCATGTCTAATCATCGGTGATCCATAAATCACTCCTAATTTAGGCCTCTTTACACAAAATTATAAATTTTAGTCACCTAGACCTCTTTTCTCACATCACAACCTTTATCAAAATCTTTAGGCATTTAATTTTATTCTCAAGCACCTTTTCAAGAACTATATTTTTTGACCATATATCATGTTTGCATATATTATGAATGTTTCCTTTGATGCCTTTGTCACACACGGCTTAACACATCCTCACGAGAGCTCTCCCTTTTGATACTCTCCATGTAGCATTCTTCCCAAAACATGCATCTATAGGTAGTCCATAATAATATCCCCTACTAAGTGTTTCTAAGATTACTACCCTTATGAACTCCTCCAACATGGTCATTTCATACTACAATCAAATACTAGAGCATCTTAAAGAAAAATAACCTCAACAATAAAATTTCTTCAGTCAATGACTAACATAGTCTCTCATTCACTTGAAGGGGGAACAATATCTCAATATCCTTATCAACAAATTTGGGCATCGTTGCACTAGTTTTGTCTCACAACTTGTGCCTACAGAATATCAACAAAAAGGGGAAAATATAGGCACCCTTTTTCAACCCTAAGTGACTCGATGCACATCAATTAAAATTATAGTTACATATTGTTATCATCTATATCCTAAGTATCATATAATTTACCATATTAAATCCTATTTACTGCACAAAACCTAATTACCTTCCCCCAACCATTTAAAAAACCCAAGCATATCTTACCATACTTATGAAAACCTTCTAACCTCCCATAACCCGAATCTCTAACCTCCCTTTGATTTTCAACAACTCAAAATCTCAGATGGAAAGTGGTTTTAACCATTTTACATTCTTCCTTTTGTTGGTTTTAACCTCTATGGTAAAATTGATGGTGATCTGTGATCATTAGAAATCTTTGTAGATGTTTTCAATCCTATTTAGCAAAGCTTTGGATCCATGGCCCAGCTAGTCATAATCTACGAATGAGGACAAATTTTTTATCCTATAAATTAAATCACCACATTCAAGGCTATCAAAACTCCTACCAAAGATATCAAGACCCCGAATAACTCTATTAGATCATCATTCAAACTCCTTGAGAACTCCATTATATGTATACCATTATCAAGGTTAATATCTACATTCCTCTCATCTTGTTATCCTTTTTACATTAGTTATAGTTTATAACTTGTCTTCACTATCATCCTATGTAGTCTTTTCAAACCATGTCTCTCATTTAATCATTTAGACCAACTTTGGAATATTTACAATATATATAGAGATCATCGTTGATCCTTGATTGTTTTCGATCTATTCCTTGATATTTTATTATTCATCTAGTATCCTAGACAATTCCAAATATCTATTTGTAATATCCTAAGGGTTTCTAGAATCCCCATAACTTGTATTTTCATTTTAAAACATGTCTATCTTTAATCAATGTTTGTTTTATAAACCCTTTTGTCAAAGTAAAATATTTTCTATGTGATCACTTTGCATCAATCCCAATTTCCATTAATCAATATCCATAACTCTTTTTCTATCATTAGCTTTACAAATACATATGAATCTTTCTTTTATGGATTTTATAGCTACTAGACTCTTTATAATTTTTTCTTGTATCACTCCTTTGTCTCTAGGATTTTTGTTATCTGTTTTATCAATCATTTTATCAAAACAATTATTTTGTCTTAGATAACCATTAATCCCCGGTCATCGTTGATCCATGTGTTTTATTATCATCTATAGCATCATTGCATTTATAGTTGTCTAATTTTTATCTAATAAGTTATTTACAAGATTGATGTTCTATAGATGATTTTTCTAGGTCTAACACATCCTATCACTAGCATATATGATATTCTCATTGTCCAATAGTTGTTTATGTGGGAAAATTTTGACATCCTTCATGAACTTAACTTAGGCACCATCACATTCACACCCAAAATTAAATATATCAAGGATCAGATCAAGATACTCTAAGAAGAGAGAGAAGCTACTGAAGAGTTATGGTACAACTACTTCGAGGACTTAAAGCTTTCCACCAACCTATCTTGGGCCACTTATGAAGTTGAATAGTGTCTTAATATCCCCCTTGAATTCTATCTTTGTTATCATTTATCTATCTTATCATTATAAAAGTAACTTAATTGTATCAAATGAGTTGACACCCTTAAAGGAAGTCCTTTGGATTCATGGGATCATACTTTTCCAAGAAACTCGTTATCATATTTATCTAATATCTCTTTGTTTAGTTTTCATTGATTACAATTCTTATCACTTGTAAAAGAAGGACTTTTTATATTACTTGAACATCTTATCATCCCAACATTGTGATTATTAACACAGTGTATCGATAAACCCTCGCTTATTTTATTTTTGATATTTTCCACATTTATTAGCTCCTAACCAAAAACACCTTAAAAAACAAAATGACAAGATTGAAAAAATAATAATTTAGAAAAATTGATTCAAAATGACAAGACACTTTTTACGACTTTTCATTTTATGATAATAGACTCAAAGAACATTACTCAACATATCTCAAACTTACAAAAATTTAGAATTTATGATTTGTAATTTGTAAACTAAACAAATATACCTACGCTTTTGAAATAAACAACTATATAAGACATATATTTGATGACACAACACATAGACCCTATTTTTGACACTAAAATAAATTTATAATATAGACATTAACGACTTGAAGACTAATTTATAATGTATAAATGTGCATAGAATGGAAAAAGTAATGATGAACAACCTAGTATTCCATCTACATGGTTCATTGAAGCTCTATGTAGTGTGATACATGATGGATGAAAGTAATCTTGTGGTTGTGTCATGGTTGGATACGTGTCCATTTCAAATAGAATCTCACATTTATTAATGTTGAGTTTAATGAAAATCTAAGCCAATCATAATTCTAGGACCAATTTGAATCGATATTACAAGATGAGAAATACTTTTAGGATCACAAGTAGTTTTAGAGAAATCATGTAAACTATTTTATGATTTAGCAAGGGTGGATAACAATACACTCAAACAGGATCTAAAAGATATGTGAAATGTAGAAACAAAAAAGTGTCTTTGAGTTACGAAGAAGTGAAATGATGACACTGTAATCTCTTGTCTCATGATAGTAAATAGACACAAACTAAAAAAGCTAATAAAAGTGTAGATCCATGCAGTAAGGTTGATAGTGGACAATAAAAAGAAGGTAAATATGCAGAAAATTCTTTGGTTTAGATGTGTAGATAGAAACAAAGAACATAATTGTAGTCTACAATATCACATATCATGTTACCAATTACACCACATCACAATTATATAATATTATCACAACTTTTTATTATGTTAGACAAACTAGACATACAAAAATAGGAAGTACTAGAAAATTAAGTACAAAAATGAATAATAACTCACTACCCTAGGAGATCTTATCAATATTGGATTATCATTCATAGAGGCAACGCAGAGTACAACTACCCCTTTTAACATCAATATTATTCCTTAATAAGCAAGATCCTAAAATCTTATGATAACAAATGATAATTTGGAATAGAGTTTTATAAACACATACACAATCAAATTTGTATATTGTTTGAATAATATAATATCTATTATAAAGCCAAGGAAATAGATAAAATAAATTCCTTGTAAATAGGATCAAACAACCTCGGGAAATTCATGGGTAATAATAAATAATAAAAAATAATATTTTTATAATAATATAACAATATTATTACCAAAAGTAAATTACTAAGGTAATTTTACCAACATAAATGTGAGCACTATTTCATTTTCTAACAGAAAAGTGGGGAAAAGGGAATTTTTGTCAATAGGAAAGGAGAATTATGTTTGAAATTAGGACATTGATAGGGGGTGAATCAGTTTTAATTCAAACCTTTCAAGATAATTTAAGGTAACAAATGTGCAAAAATCACACTTGATTAACATGAAGTAAACAAGATGAACACATGGAGAGACATGCTTTTAAAGTGGGAAAACCAAATTGGGAAAAAAACCACTGAATCAATGCACTATGCTCACAAAGGTTACGAATTAGTTGAGATAAAACTCAACATGAAACATGAACTTTAAGAATCAAGCACCTACTTGACTAGTTGTAAGATATAACTTCAATAAAGCATCTACTTTCATTATTTATTGATCTACAACTCATACTTTAAAACTATTTTTGATCACTTACTTCATCAAGTTTATAAGATAATAAATAGTGATCCTAGATAAGCTCATACATCTCTATACATTACTTTTGATTACATTTTTCTTCAATACATATCAGCTCTCTCTATTCACCTTTTCAAACTCTCACTTGGCTCACATATGCTTCATAAATAGACTACATACAAAAATGAATTTTTATAAAGACAAAGACTTACTGACATAACCTTTGATCTTCAATTATCTAGAATCTTCAAGTTACTCACATGTTCATACGTATAAGGATATGATAAGATCTTTATGGAACCCAAAACTACCTCAAGAAATCATTACGGAATAGTTTCAATTACTAATACAGAATTGTCAGGTCTTTTGAGATTCAATTAATTTTCTTGATGTCCAATAAAAAAATTCAAACACCCATCTGACAACTAAAAATATTTTTGACTCCTACAAACTACTATCTTTGTAACTTTAAAGCCTTGTGACATCAAATTTAGTGAGTAAATTTATTTAGTGCATATTTAGGACTTTTGAACAAGTTTCATTTTCATGTAGAATAGTTACCATATATTTTGTGATGCTTTATATCTAATTAAGAATCTTCATAAATTGCAATGTGACCTTAAATCTTGATTTAAGAACCTATGTGTGCATTTAAATATTAAACCAAAGTTCTGAGACCATGTTATAGTATTCAGGCTCTCTGATTTCTTGATACACTAGTTTCTTCAACTAGTGTAGATACCAAGTGGATTTAGTTCCCCCTTACAATCCACTTAGAAATTTTGAACACTTATTCAAAATATTTTAGATTGATTGCTTATCTTGAGTCTAAATTACTTAACTGACTAGATCTTGTTTCATAACTTCTATCCCCAAGACACAACTCTGCTAGGTATTTTTAGTTTTGCAATCAGTTTCAAAACCAAGTAAGAATAATTTTTCCACCCTTTATCTCTGTTGAGTTTTTCACAAAGTTACAATACTTCATAGATAGTGAAAAGAAAACCTATTTCTTAGTTACCCTATTGCAATGGACCTTCAAACTGTAAAAAAAATATTGTCATGAAGAGCTAGAGTAATACATTGTGGTTTGGACTAAAACTTGAAAAATATTTAAGACGACCATAGGACAAAGAATTCTTCAAATTTTCAAGTTATTTTACTAGTTCATTTTTTAGCTATGGGAGATTCTTCCATTGAAGCCCTAGCTTGAGGGTTTTCATACCAAACCAATCGCAAGAGGGCACAAAAAGATATTTCTTGATCTTGAATCAACATTTTTTGAATATAACAACTTCCAAAGGACTTTGCAAACTTAAAGAAACTTTCTCGTCCCCAAACTCACCTTGAAACTATGATCTTCACTTCTAGTAGCTAGAAAATGATAGTGAACGGGTACTTACATTGCTTGTATCAAAACAAGATTGACTTTGGATCTGACTTGAGGATTTTCATAGCTTAGAAATATCATTAAAGGTCATTAAACCATTTGTAAACACCAAACAACTTCCCAAGGATCAATATTCGATATTTATTTTAGAAATTATCCTTGCACGAAGAAGGTCTAATCTTGAGAAATAATATTTTCTTGAGAAACCATGATCAATACTAAGCTTCACCATCTTCAACTTAGATCATTACACTACTCTAACATTTTTAAGGAATTTATTATGAGGTAGAGACCACACTTATAACTCAACCTTCATACTTTATGATTGGACCTATGAGGTAGTTTCGAGAAATGAAGAACTATGGATTCACACTAATTCACTAAGGAAATTTTGAGTTTTAACCATTAACCATGGAATATTAGAAGGTTTATACCTCATTTTCCACCTCATAATTTGATTCATACACAAACCTCAAGATGATATCTTTCACACAACATAATTGTGAGTACACAACTTATAAAACACTAAAAATACTTGTAAGTAAGAGTCATGCTTGAAAGGAATGAATGGAATTATTTTGAATTGAGGGAATATTATTCAAATTTTAGTATTTTAATAAACTTACACAAGTTATTTGGTGATAAAAACTCATTTCATTCCTATTTATTCAAGGAAATTTGGAGAGAGAAGAATAATGCTAGAAAAATGAAGAGAACTTTCTTGTTATTCCACATTTTGACCTCAAACCTTTTGAAAAATTTCATTCTTGGAATTATATTAAAAAATTCCATCTAATTTTTATCTGAAGGAAGCTTGATAATTTTTTTATGCTAAGAAGATAAGGTGCTTAGTTTTCCTTTTTCAAGAAACCGGTTTTGGTAAAACTTGAATAACTTTAAAATTCCTCTTCAAAA
Source organism: Taxus wallichiana var. yunnanensis (assembly GCA_018340775.1). Classification (NCBI taxonomy): domain Eukaryota; kingdom Viridiplantae; phylum Streptophyta; class Pinopsida; order Cupressales; family Taxaceae; genus Taxus; species Taxus wallichiana. Next base: position 23,854,637 of record CM031243.1, on the reverse strand, counting down.
TTTGATGAAATTTGACCTAAAGAACCAAAACACATCCCTATACATGCTCCATATCTTGGTTTCTCATAAATTATCACGTACTATTTATACTAATCTCATTTTCACATGACTTCACTACTAGTTCTCAAAGGCGTTTTTGTGAAAAAATATTTTTACCTCCATAAGCTAGAGTAAGCCCTACGGATGCTCATACATGCTCTAAGAAGTGTTTCTAGGATTATAAAATGGTTACTTAACATTTTAATTTCCTTCATTGAGATATTAAACCTCGTTAGGCTCTAGAACTATGCCAAAATGAGCTAGTTCTCACTGTAACTTCCAACACATAACCTGATGCTCACTCTAGAAGATTTTACACATGCTAGATACACCATTTCTGACATGTATAACACCTGATACAAAAAAACCAACTATATACATACTTCTAGTGGGCACCAACCTCAGTTGCCAAGCTTATAGCACCTTGTAACCATCCTAAAAGATCAAGAAACCAACTTGTGACCACTAAACATCATTGAGAAGACACTAACCTGCATGACATTACACTCCTCCTTTACCATCAATGCCACGTGACATCAATAACAACACCAACCAATGCACCAGGGTTCAAATAACTAGCTAGGGCATAAATAGATACTATATAAATAGATAGGGCATAGAATATAGAGAGTTTCCAACTATCAACTAACCTACGTCCTCCTCGATTTTGAAGATTTATAGATACGGTCCCACTAACTTAAGGGGATTATCCTTGGAATTTCAAATGAGATTCATTAACACTATTCAATCATTAGTGAGTGTATAGTTCTGATCTTCTTGGCCCATATATAATAATGCTCAATGGCTATATATAGGGAGAGGTCTAGATCTAAGAACAAGGATATGAACTAAAATCTATATGGAGGGGAAATTACAACTACGTACATTATGTGAACTAATAAATGGCCTAATGGCTACGACAAGAACCTAACTAGTGTCCCGAAAGTGATATATATAATATATTTCATTAATGATTGTTTAAAATAATAATTATATAAAATCTTAGGGTAGTGAATATATGTACACATGTCTTATCTTCTATATGAGTGAAAAACATTGAAGATTCAAATTTTTAAATGAAATTTATTTGTTTGGTTGTTTTTGAGATTTAATATCCTTTATGTTCTAAATTAACCACTATATATTTTATTAATAGTATTAAAAGTCATCTGATTTTATCTATCCCTATCATATGTGTTGGTAATGTATTTCTAAAAACCCAGAAAAATTACAAACCCATTGATCCTTTTAAATTCTCAGCTATTAATAAAAAATTAATACTCAACAATGTTTCTCCCACTTCCTCTTGTTATGTTTTGGATTTATTCATCCCTATCAATGTATTCATTACCTTTGCTTGAGTTTGATTCCTAGTAATATGAATAAATAGTAGAAACATGAGAAGGAATATTTTGATAAGCAATTTATTTTAATACACCTATAATTATAGTGATAACATCACTATTTTTCATATCATAATTCTTCATATTATCAATGTATTTATTACTTTTTCCCCCTTTTAACTCAAACTTATAACCATTATCATCACAATAATATATTTGTTACACATTATTTTATTTCAAAAAAACTTATATTTTGATAAAACATTTATACCATCCATACATGAAAGCTTGAAATAAAAGAAATATATAAAGAAAAATTTAAATCAATCTAAGCGCATGTGATAATAAAATTCAAACATAAAGCAAGCACATCACATGAGGGTTTACATCAAGAATATAATAATTAAGGTTGGAAAGATCTAAACATGATCGAAAACAAACAAATGACGAGGTCTATTTGTAAAGGGTTATAAATCATTGTAAATTCACCTGAAATTGAAAAATTAAGGTTGGGTTCACAATGATGTAGATTCACTAGAATGTTTTCATAAATTAGTTGTTCTTTAAAAATTCAATACATCTACCCATAAACATTGCAATTCAAATCTAAATAGTTAGAAATCATTGTAATTCCCACAAAATTTACCCACAAAAATAAATGAAAATTTTTATTTTTATTTTTTGAATCCAATTTTAATTCTCAACATCCCATTTATTTGTTTTGATATGGACATATAGGACCACTCTTCGAGGTAAACATACGCCCAAACTATATACATGCAATTGAGACTAATAAGCAATAATAGGAAAAACACTAAATTAAGGATTGGTTATTACATTCTACCTCATCCTAAACCCTTATTTCAATATACATACATGTTAAATCACATATGCACAACTACAAAAAGTGTGAATAACACATTTTTGGTTTAATTTTGTGTCATAAAGTGACCCTTTTTGGGGTTTTCATGTTTCTTTGAGGAAATCATGTTGTGGAAGGTGGTGCAACCTTAGCACGACTATAAATTGTTAAATGTGTCATTTTTGTGCCACTTTTATGAACTATAAAGTGGTTCAAAGTAGTGCAAAAGTGATACAAACAAAATTCAATAAACTAAAAAATTGTAATATAGTTATTTGAAATATCAAATAATAATATTACATTATACACACACATACATTTTCTTTAATTTTTTTAAATGTAAAATGGAAATGGCATATTTTTAATTATAAATACATATACTAAAAATATATTGAATATCATTTCTACAAAAATAATTAAAAAATATTTGCATGGAAAATATACATAATAATAAAATTAAAAATAAATATAATATGTTAAAACAATATTCTTTACATCCATTTTAATATTTGATTAATCTAATAAATAATGTTATTGAATGCACAACACTATAAAGGAATGTGAGGTATAAAAATAGGATTTATTTTGATTAATTAACTTCCAACATTATCGGCCTTAATTACAAAAATGGGTTGGAGAATGCTCTCGGAGGAATAACCATGGATTGATCTTATTAAGGCTAAATATCTTGAACAACAAACAAATTTCTCTTTCCTTCATGATGAACAACTTCCCCAAGGTTCCATTTTCTAGAACAACTTGATTCTAGTTAGGAATTTCATCAAGCAAGGTTGTAGATGGAAAGTGGGAAATGGCAGAGACATCAATTTTTGGGGGATAACAAGTCTAATTTAAGCCTCAATGACAAATTTAGTGCAGCCAAGGATAGTCTTGAACATAAATATGGTACTAAGGTCATTGATTACATGGAAATTGATGGTAACAAGAAGAGATGGAAACAACTCTTTGTGGATAGAACTGAACTGAACTCCATGTTGTCCTCTCTTCAGGAAAAATTGGACCTCATTCCCTTGAATCAATTGGAAGTCAAGGATGAAATTTTTGGTAAAAATCTAGAGATGGTGATTATACGGTTAAATCTGGATATAATTCTTACTTTGAGAATATCCAGAGTGAGTTTAATTGGAGCAATATTTGGATGACTGAACTAACCCCTAAAATTAACTTTTTCTTTTGGCTTGTGCTTAGAGGAAGAATTCTTACTAATGATAACCTAATGAAGAAAGGATTCATAATGCCTAATAGATGTCACCTTTGCAAAAAAGAGTCTTAGGATATTAAGCACCTTTTTGTCCACTGTGAGTATGCTTCAATGATTTGGAGCTATGCTTTTTCCAAGTTCAATGTTTTCTAGACTATGCCAAAGGATTTCATTCAGTTTTGGATCCAATGGAATCCTCCTTTTAAGAATTGTGTTGTGAGAAGACTTTAGAAACTGGTCATGCCCCATATTATCTAGAGGATTTGGAAAGATAGAAATGACATTATTTTTAGAAACAATAAACAAAATTGCAAGCTTAGCTTTGTTAAGATTGATCATGCTATTAAAGATAATATTGGGAGATTAAAACCTCCTAAGAATAAGAAATACCCGAGAATGAAGAATATATTATTTCCAACTAGAAGATAGGAGCTGAAAATTTATAGATTAGGAATACCTCAAACATTGATAGGTCTCTGATTTATTGGATCCCTCCTGAGAATAACTAGCATAAACTAAAATTTGATGGCGCCTCCAAGGGTAAGCCTAGAATTTCTGTTGGGGGAGGTATTGTTCATGATCATAAAGGTTGTTTAGTTGTTGCTTATGCTGGTAAAATGGGGATTCAGAAAAATCATTATGCAGAAGCCCTAGCTTCTCTATGGGGGCTAAGGGTTGCTAAAGATTATAACATACAAAACATAATTTTGGAAGGATATTCACTAAACATCATCAATCACCTCAATCAAATTTCTCCTCCTAGCTAGACTGTCAAGGAATTTATTATGGAATCCATAAGTATTTGTCAAAATTTCAAGAATATCATCATTAGGCATACTTATAGGGAGGGAATAAGGTTACGGATACCTTGGCCAATTTTGGCATCAATAATAATCTAACCATATGGGATAATGAAAATTACATCCCTAAGGAGGTACATAATAGCATTAATGCGAGATAAATATGGGCAATCAAACATGGAGTAGAAATAATAATGGTATGGAGTGGGCTTTAGCGGGTGTGAAAGATCACACATGTGAGAAATATCATCCTAACTACAGCCATATTAACTCCCATGATCCTCGCACAGGTGGCTGGGTTCTTAAAAACCGGGACAGACATAAGGAAGATAAAGATTCAAATGAGGGTTTGGAGCAGAAAAATTATAGAAATAACAGGGAGAAGAAAATGGGAGGTGCCCCGTGCCAACTAGAGCCCTGCAGTGATCTAGCCTAGAATAACAATGAGGAACTATGGAACCTCTTACAAAAGGGTGACATTTCCAATTTTATAGAATGCATACAGGGGCACGATCAAAATATTTTGGTTCATTTCACAATGGTGGAAGGACAGAAAGGTGGATTATGGTGGTCACCATGTTACTATTAATGAATATTTGATTGTTGAGGCTACAGGCCTCAAGTTGGAGGGATATCATTTTTTCAACAAAAGGATTGACAGGGCCAGTTGAGGCTAAGAAATTATCTAATGAGGGAGACGAGCTCAAATTTGTTTTGCGGGTATTAGGGTAAGTTCTATCCCTAAGCCATTTGATGAAGTTACAAAAATGATGGTTAGGTACATTTCTCTAGAAGGGTGATACAAAATTGTCCTGTTAAGCACCTAGTCTTTCTTAATCACTTTAGAAGGCAATTTTTGGTCTACTTCCTAAATTACCTACTAAGCTACCTTGGTGCTCCATTTGGACTTCCAGAAGCACTCTTGTGCTATCCCTCTCCATCAGGGCCTCATCTTCCTACTTCATAAGCTATGTGTCTCCAAATTCCCTAGCTTCCCGTCCTCTCCCAGCGATCCACACTTCACTACCTCCACTTCTCCCACTCCCATTATGGACACCTCTTCCAAACCCAAGACTAAGAACCCAAAACTTCCCAAAATTGACATCCCTCACTCTACCCGGGTTCTTAGAAGCACCAAAGAGCTAGAAGTTGTGCAAAATTTTGCATATTAGTAATGTTGGCCTAGATACGGCCTGCATTAGGAGGGGAATAACATACCTCATAGGTTGGAATCTCTAGAGAAAGAGATGAAGTAGTTAAAGAAGGACCTGCAATGCATGGACAAGAAGAAAGGAAAAAGAAAAATTGATGATGATAATGACATTGGGAAGGATCAGATTGCTGACATTTACAAGAAATTGAACTCTCTAGACAATAGATTGGGGAGAGAAAAAGACAGGCATGATCACAACATGGCTATCTTCAATGCCATTAGTGACTTCTTAGAGCAACATGTTTGTAGCATTACCATGCTTAGTGGGATCCCTGACACTATTTGGGGGAATGAAAAAGAGAGAAGCCAGACCATCTCAAAGCTGAATGCAACTGACCCAATGCACATCACCACTTTTGCGTTGTTCACTTTACTGTAAACAATCTAATCTAAGATCGACTGAGCTTCTAAGAAGTAATCTCCCTCGGGCTGGCTGGCATCATTTTAGTAACTACTCTTTTTTGGTCCTTTTATTGTTTCTATGCTACTTTTTTGTTGTTGTTTTTTTCTGTTTTGTTTCTTGCTTGTAACTATCTTTTGGTTACTATTGGACATAGTGTTTTATCTAGATTTTGATCCTCTTTTTTGTTCCTTTATAGCTCTATTTGGTTGTTGAGCCCTTTTTGTAATAGGGTATAGTCCCTTCAAAACTATTTACCAATAATAATAAAAACTTCCAACATTATCTATACAATAACAATATAACATATTATTACTTTCAATTAATGAGTATAATATGCTACAAGCTTAAAAACACAAGGAGGAAGGTTTATTTAGATACACAAATTAGAGAATCTAGGAGTGTAAAGGTTGAAGATGCTTCATTATGGAGACTATCTCTAGAAACCTCTTAGTTCATAAATGTACAAATTTGATAGAAATGGATGTACGGTCCAAGACCTACTTTCTCTTAGGTTCTATAACTTTTTCTTACCTTCAATGGCCTAGAAATGTGTTTCGCTTTCAAACCCTAAGTGTCACACAATCCCAAAACCATATGTAATTAGTTGAATAACACTAAAAATATGGCCATGGGTGGAATACCTTGTAATAAGGTTGGTTTTAATGTTGAACTACAATATATGTGATGTCTACATTGACATTAATCGAAGAGACCTCCAACCACATGTATTTCTCCACCTAACATTTAATATTTATATGAATGCAACTAGTTGGAAACTTGAAGCGCTTTGAACATAATTGAAATTATTTTTCTCTTGATAATAATTTTAAATAAGGATATTGGTGTGCTCGAAGTGAAGGTATCTAGATTCATTCACACGGTTGAGTGCTTCAAATCTATAGCATTAGTTTTCATAATGAATTGCATTGTTGGCATGGTGTCTGGTTGATGTCATCAATACAAAACCACATTAATGACAAATTTAATATTGTAGGATGATGTATGTGGTGCTAATAATGTATGACGAGTGTATGTCATGATGATATAGGATGGTTTATATCTTTATCAATTGTTACATTAGGATTATGTGACGCATGCTTGCTCTAGCAAGCCCATACAGATGCCTAAGAGGTGTTGCTTTGAAGTGTGAGATTTTTGGTTTCTTGGGAAGCATGTTGACATGGTGTATAGAATATTTTAATGGTTATTGAGCACTCAGATTAGTGGAATAGTGTAGGTAGAGGTGGTTCAACATGTTACAAGTGTTCATTGGGAGCAGGTATGACGGAGTTGGAGGTGTGACGCAGTGTGTATTAGAGACATTTGAGATCATGGATGCATGATATCAGGTGTATCATGGCATATGAGGTATGTTTGGGTAATTTTAAGATGTTTCATGTTGATTTATTACATTATTTCAGTTGTCCCTAGTTTTTACCAAAAGGATCTAACATGCAAGCATAGGTAAGTATTAATGACTTGAGAGATTGAGCGATGGAATTAAAATTATTATGAATGTATATGTTATAGGGATGAGTGGTTATTATCTTAGAAAAATATTAGGTGTTCATTTGTGTATTTTCCAGATATGACTGATTTTGTGAGACAAGGTGAAAAACAAGGCAAAATCCATCTCAAAGTGTAACTTCAAATGCTCATTGTGAATAGTGTTATTTGCATGGGACTTTTTGGCTTTAAAGGATGATTCTAAGGTGAGTAAATGAGGTTTCCAAAAATAATGAGGTCATTTTATATTCACATTTTTATGAATGAATGTTAAGAAGGAAAAGAGGTCTAAAACCCTAGTTAAACCCTAGCTAGGACCAGTTAACGGAAAGTGAAGTGTTGTGACCCAATATTGATTAATTCATAAAAATTGATGATTTTATGTTGTAGAGGAATCCTAAAATTTTCCATAAATGTATGGTTGAGGTCATGATTATTTGTGGGCCCAACCTAAAAATAGTATTTTCTGAAGAAGAAGGTTTTACGACAAGTTGGTCCAAAGGAATAGCATAAAAATTTGATGTTACATGATTATTGTGATTTTTTTATTGATTTACATGGAGGTTTAAAAGAAATTTCATATATTTTTATGGTTTTTTGAGGTCCAAATAGGTTGGTGGTCAAAGGGAAATTTTCAGATCTCAAATAGCAAGGTCCGAAAGAACCGAGCATAACTTGAGCTATATGAGTAGTTTTGAGATAATTCAAGTTGTGCTGGAAATTATATTCAAATATATGTTAATTGATGTATTAATTTCCTCATGATGAGGTCATTTGATATGGTTTCTAGGTCATTCTTTGAGAAATAATATTTTTGAAGTTCAAGACAACATCTGTTTTGGTGAAAGTTTGATGTTATTTGAAGCATGATATGGATTGGATGATGCTTCCTATCACCTAGAATGTGAATAAGGATTAATTTTTCATCCAATGAATCAATTTTAAGGTATTTATTGTATGTATAAATGATTTTATGAGCTAACCTTTGGAAATAAATTTTTTGGCAAGTTGATCTAGTGAAGGCAAAAGTAGTTATGGTTTGAAGTGAAAGATGTTTCATGAATTATAACTTGCTTATAAGTGCTCTGAGTTAAGCAAGGTTTTTTAGTGGTCACATGGCATGTTTTGGTTGATTACAACTGATGTGGTCATCAATTTAAGTTTCTAGGGTGCTAAAGTGTGCAAGAAACAATTGTTTTGAGATTTGTAAAGGGAATTGGGCCTAGTAAATGAAATAATTTTATTGGTTGATATTAATTACGAACATGTATGAATTTTTATGATATTTTATTCATATGTAAAGGGTTTTGGGTCATGAAAAATTATGGTACTAATGTTATGCCATTTTTAAGAATGTACCTATGGGGTTTTGAGCCATTTTTGGCACATGTAATGAGGTTGTTGGCTACGCCAACCTAATTGGGTCACTTGTGATAGTTATATTTACAATTGGAAATTGTTCCTTGATTCATGGGTTGAACCAAATGGAGGGAAAAAGTTTTCCTAAGTTTAAAAGGTGGAAAAGCGTATAAAAGTATGTTTTTGGGTGTTTTTTGGAACTAGTTGTGTGTGTGTGTGCATGTGGAACAACCTAGGTAAAGTATGATTTCAGTTATTTGAGAATGATTTAGATCTAATAAAAGTGTTTTGTAGGTTGATTATTTGATAAAAAAAGTATAGGACATGAAAGCAAGAGTTTGATGAATTTTAGAGTGTTTGAAGAACTTGTTTTCTGAAGAATGATCACCTAGAGTTTGAGCGAAGAAGTGTGAGCTGAATATTGGATCTCCATTAGTTGTGGAAGAAAAAAACAAATATCTACACATCATAAGGTGGTTGAGTGGGTGCTTGATCATCTTGGCGGGTGTATCCTCCTCCTTGTGGAGTTGATGCTTCACAAAATTAGGGGTTGGTGCTCTTTGTAGGTTTTTTCTCTACTAAACTAGGTATTTTTACTCCTCTTGGGGTTGGTGCCTCACTAAATTATGATACATATGAATATAATATTGTTTTGTGATGGGTTTTCTTCCCTTGAGGGTTTCCCACATTGTTTTATGTATGCACACATTAATGGATGGTTGAATATTTATGAGTATTTGTATATGCAAGTTTCAAATATGAATTTAAATTTTTATAAGGATTGATTCAGCACCCCCCTCCCCCTCTAAGTACATTGTGCTTATAGCATGCATCATATTTGGAAATATTTAGGTAGCTTTGAGTGCCTTATATACGTATTTACAACAAGAGAGTGTCATGTGAGTAAAAGATGTGGTGATAACTTACATAAGGTTTTTAGGTAAATCATTATGATAAGGTTAACCTAGGAAAATGAAAATACCCAAAAAAATGTTATTATATTGAAAGAAAAGATGGAATATGTGTCAGTCCAAGAACGTAAAGGTTGAACAAGACCAAATTTCACATCTTTACCTAGCTTTATGGTTTTGAATAAGGATGTGGTGGTTGAAATCTATAAGAAAAAAAATGAACAACAAAGTTTAAGTGCTAATATTATGCATTTGCTCTTTAGATAAATTCAACACATTAGTGTGTGGGAATAATAAAGTGAAGGAAGAGATTAAAAGATGTAATAAGTTGGGATAGGATGTGGGTGTTTGTAGTAATAAAGGAAAAAAATCATAATTAGTAGTATCAAAGGGTAGCTTTCTAAATTTGAGTGTCTACAATATCACATAATCTAAAAATTTACATATTTTCTAAATAAAATAGATTGTTATAATAACATATACCAGTTTCTAAACATAAAATAATTTTGTAGGTAATCACCAAGATAGAAATATACTATCAAATATTATAGAATAATAAATCTCTCATGTAGAATAGAATATCATGAATTGTAATTATAATTTAACTAAAAAATATCAAGTTCAATAGCTTCTCATCACCATCATCATTTATGAGCTCAATATCATCATAATAATCTATTCACTCATTGTTTATATTATTTTTGTTGTAATCCATTCCATAAAATGACATGTTTTTATAGCCATATTCAGGATTATCATCACCATCATCATCAATACCCTCTTTAAATTTATGTCCATCCACTAAAAAGCGGCATTTTATTCACCTATAATAACATTATGTAATAATTTTTAAATATTTCAAATTAAATTTTTGTTAAGTACCTTATTAAAATAATTATTTAAGAAATTAATGATCTCTCACTTGCAAAAATCGACAAGTATGTTCCCATTATTTTAATGAATCGATGTTTCACATAAGGTCTTCAATTTTCCCCTGCACTTGTTTTGTGTAATTGAATTACTACATCTTCCATTGCAAAAATAATTTAAACTTACAAATTAAGTTAGGTATGAGTTAAAAAACATTGTACACTATATTATTTAAATAAATTCCAAATTTGTAAATAACCTCGTTTATATTCATTTGTCCTAAATGATGATTTCCCAAACTTTCCCTAACCCACTTTTTCTTGGTAAGATTTGTTGTAGATATTTTGGAGCCTTATTTTAATATGAATAATGAGTATGAGGAAAACACAATTTTTCATTTAATGTATTTCTATTTTTAAATTATCATAAGCAAGTTCTGTGTCCCATTTGAGATACTTTTCACATTGTATTTTTCATGAAGATGCATTCATGCCTACAAGTCAATGCACTAGTCTCTCCTCATGCATATTACCCATATAGTTTTCTTATACATTAGATTTTTCATAAATCACTATAAACATACAAATTAATAAAAATAAATTTTAATTTATTTCATTGTCATACCCATATATATTGTCTAATCCTCATAAGATCCTTTATCATATGTTTTTCAATAATGCCCACATCATACTTGGAGTTACCAAACTCATTGTTAGTAGAAGCAACCAACTATTTTTTTGTTTAACTAGTTCCAATTTGTATTCTAGTTGTAAATATTCAGAAAATAGTACTTTTTCTTGCATAATAATTAATTTTTTAAGTTTCTAAAAGAAAATAACACAATTAAAGTACTTATACAATTTGAAAACATGTAAAATAAATGTTAAATTATAAAAAGTAAACTAATACTTACTTTCCAAAAATATCTTGTAATATTTTAATGTCATGGTTCAAAAACAATTTCACATGTAAAGTCCCCCATACTCAATACTTGCACTCATTTAGTGTTAGAAGATATGGTTATTCCTCATTAAAATTAGGTGGGAATCTGTATTCCCCCTCTTTGTTGCAGGAAACACCTCCACACCTCCTCAAGAATTGTGGGTGTGGTCTCCAATCATTTAAATTAGTGAGCACAAGATTTAAGAGGCTACATTTTTATGTTGGCATGCAAGATGATGGCATAAAATACAATGATCTATGACTATATAATAAATTTATAAAGATTAAATAAATTATAAATAATAATTTATGACCATAAATAGAAATATTATAAACACTTATTTCACTAAATCTGGACATATTCCAATAAATATGGACTCCAATATTACAAGTATAGGAATAAATCCATCTCTAGTTTTGTGTATATTGGATTCCATTTTTGTTTATACTAGATTCCATTATTACTATTATTGGATTCCATTAGTAGCAATATTGGATTCCAATATTGTCATTATTAGACTTATTCTAGTTTCAATTTCACTATTATTGGATTCCAATTTTGTCATTGGATTCCAATATCGTTATTATAGTATTCCGATTTTGCCACTATTAGAATCCAATTTCTAAATTCTGATTTTGGATTTCAATTTTACTATTTTATGATTATTATTTTGTTGTTTTATAATTCCCCCACATAAGCCTAGTGGTAACTAACTTACATAAGTGTATAGGTTATTAACTTACATAATCCTAGTGGCCGCTAACTTACATAGGAATAAATTCCTCTGGGTGAAATAATACTAGCACTGCAAAGTTACTCTAGCCTACCGGGTAGCAAGTTACATAAGCCTACCCACTACTAAGCTACATAATCCTAGTAGCCGCTAAGCTACATAACCCTAGTCACCACAAAGTTACATCAACCTAGGGGTAAAATTTGATGGCCACCTATGCTGTCAAAAAAATAGATGAACGTAATTTTCAATATATCCCTTTAAAAAATACAAAATAGTAGTTATTTTAAATAATTCAAAATTATATTTATATAATAATTTATGCATATTATATATTGATATATATATATATATATATATATATATATATATATATATATATATATATATATATAATGATGGTGATATTGTAAATATGAAAGTTACGTGTGATAAAGTGAACTACATTTATGCTTTTACATTTTGTAAATCATAAAGAACAATAAAGAGTTAAAGATTATGTTAAACACGTTGTTTTGAATAAATGAATTTGAAAATGTTTTTCCATAGGAAATCATTTCCTTTAGGAAAATTACATAAGCATTTATCCCTCTCAAGGGTATTAATTATTGTTCTTGAATTTGTGCAAGGTATGCCTTTGGTATTTTAATTTGATCTCCTTTCCATATTTTTATTTTACTCCATGCCCATATAAAAAAGTCTATATCAATATCTAATGTGTCCCTTGATTTCACCACCATTTATTTTTATTTAATAATTCTTAGTACCTTTCCTTTTATGTGTTTTCTATTCATGTGGGTTTGTACCCAGTGTACCCTTATCTTTTTATCCTTTGTGTGAACATCTTGTATTATAATTTGTTCTTCCTTTCCCATCTATATAGGTACATTATCATCATATGGTCTTACTAGTATCATATTCTCAACATTCACATCCACTACTGGGTTGAATTCCTCTCAAACTCTATCACAAATAGGCCCAACATATATATATATATATATATATATATATCCTTATTTGAAAGGAAATTTTGACTATAGTAGCTATCCATATCAAGATGTGGTGCACCCACTCTCTGATCATACATTACACTATATTGTATTATTTTTGGCCAAAAACAATCTCTCCTCATTATGCTACAATCAAAAAGGGATTCTCTAAGGCACGTAGAATTTTTTTCCAATATGTAATCTTTGGAACCAAAGTATTCTTCTCCACCATCTATTTAAATCTTTTTGTAGTGTGTGATTTATGCTTGAATGCCTCTTTACAGGTATTACATCTCTTTTAGTTCTTTTAAGGGTGCCAATGGAGGATCCCCTACTTGAAAGAAAGGTTTCCCATCCACTATTTTCCATATCTCAATTATTTGTGACCATAAGGCATCCATGATTGATGCTTTGTACTCCATGATGAGAATTTTGTTGATGACATGGAATTTAAAAATCTTTGGTTTTTTGATACCCATGATCTTGTGGTTTTCATATAGCAGGTGTGGTTAGAAAAAGGCCTTTATGTAACAGAATTCCTTGATAAGGTATGGAGTGAATGTGTTAGACTCCTCTTGGCATGTTACGTATTTTCTATTATTTGTGGAAAATAGGATGTTTCCAATTTTTACAAGGCTACTAATAATTGGTTGAATGTCCCATCTATGTATTCATGTGTGTGACGCACTAGAAGGAAACCCACGAACATTTTTTGAAAACCCTTCTAACTGATAGCATGGATGCAAATGTAAACAATGTACGATTTTTGTTGTCACTTGCAACATTATCTAGTTGTAAGTAGAGAATTGGTGGTTGTTTTATAAATGAACTTGAACATATGCTTACAATATTAGTTGTATGAGCACGCTCATTTTTTTCTTTTATTCCTTGCACTTTTTATACACATCATTTTACAACTAGTGCATCATGTAATGGGTGTTTTGATGTCCCACTAATATATAAAAAATCACCATACTTATTTGTAAGTGGTTCTTCTAGCTTTTGGATACAAAGTGCCAATGATGTTATTGTGAAGATTTTTCCTCGCTCAACAAAAGGGAGAATATAGAACCCAAAACCCCCATTTTGGGCCCATGTTTCAGATACCATTGAAGTTGATGGGGAGATTAATATCATTTTTTATTGATTTTTCTTTTCTTCCTATCCTTGGTACTTCAGTTTTCTTCTTATATATTTTTCATGCACAATTCTCAAATAACTATTAGGATTTTGTTGTGATTGTGCTCTATTTTCATAGTAATTTGAACAAAAACTTTTAATTTAATCATTACTCTGTTTCTGACATTGATCTATTTGTGCCAGTTTTTATGGACCTAAGGTGACTGCACATTTGTTCTTAAACTCTATACACTCGTCACATTTGGAGAAAAAAATGTTTTTTGTGATGGAAATATGGGAGAAATGTTCTTGCCATATTTTTTTATGATATTTTACTGTGATGTTGGAGGAAGGTCCAATAGTTAAAGGCCCTCATTACACTTTTGTAGGATGTAAGAAAAACTATAACATGCAGGAAGAAATATTATTGTTACTTTAGTACCATATTTTTCCACTTAACAAGACATGTGTAGCGATATATCATAATTCCTCTCCACCATTTTGGATATCAATGCAATAGTTGTGACACTATTTGGAATTTATTTCTATTTTCCTATATTTCCATTTACTACCCTCCTCTCACCATTAATCCAAGATTGTATGTATCGTAATAGGTGATTTTGGGATGCCATGACATTTTTGGCATGCATTTTGACATACATCCCTTCCACATAACTTCAATTTATCAATAATATGCTCAAAATTCTTACTTTGATCACAAATGCTAGCATTTGTGATGAATGTATTAACTACA
This sequence comes from Taxus wallichiana var. yunnanensis, assembly GCA_018340775.1. Classification (NCBI taxonomy): domain Eukaryota; kingdom Viridiplantae; phylum Streptophyta; class Pinopsida; order Cupressales; family Taxaceae; genus Taxus; species Taxus wallichiana. Next base: position 23,839,571 of record CM031243.1, on the reverse strand, counting down.
AACTTTTTGATGGCAGGTTCATTCATCCATATAGTTAAATTCCAATTTGTGATTGAAAGTGCAGAGAGATTATTAGAGAGACATCCTTCCTTGTGACAAGGTTTTTTCTCAATTTTTGATAGAAATTGTTCTCTTGTTTTTTCATCATTTTCCCTTTCCTTTGGTGTACTAGATGGAGTAGTATTTACCTTTTGGTGTTTATAGGCATTGTAAGGTCTTTTTTTATCAAGTTTTCATTACTACTACATATGGAGGATTCATATGAATTAGTATATACTAACTTAGGCAATGGCTCTTCAAATTCACTCCACATTTTTATCGGCTACTCTTCTAGAATTTATTTTAGCCTTACTTCCATAATGAAACCATTTGTATGGGACAAATGGATGGTAGGCCATTGGATAAGAGATCCTTCTAATATGGAGCAACCCTTGAAAAATGGCTTGATTAATTTATCAATATGCACCCAAAATGTATTAGCATCTAATTTTTTAAAGTTCCCCATGTCTCCTTCATAGACATTTGTAATTATTTCTTCTGTAAAAAAATTGTGTTCTCTTGAACAAAAATGTATCAAATTTGGAGCAACCCCCTAAAAATTCAAATTAAAGTCACTTTTTGATGTGGCGGTTATTTCTTGAAGTTCATAATTTCCATTCACATGACGTGCAGTTCTTGTTTCTAGATAAAAAAGGTTTTTGATTGATAAGAAAACTTTGTTTTTGTATTATAGACTTTGATAAAAATCATTCCATGTAGTTATAATATTCTCCATAAAAACACCAAACTGTGTGAGTCCTAACACTACTAAAATTACATTTTGTTCTTGTACTAGGGATATAAACCCTTTAGCTATGTCACCTTCTTTCTAAGCACACTTATATTTTAGCACCACGTAGGTTGTAGCAAATTCATCCTTGTATTTAGGAGTTGTGAAACAATGGCTATCACTATTAGAATTCAAACCCTCATCCTCATCAAATGTATCCTATGAGTCACTTCTCATGATGTTTTGAATGCCATCACCCCCACATGTGAAACTTTTGAAATCACATGCTTAATAATTTTCTTCCTTTCCCATGGGATAAAGTATCCCTAGCTTTCAATTTCTGTCATGGTTTCACAATCATCAATCATGTATGGTAGTCTCACTCGTTCATTGAATACAATACTTTTTGTGACAATGAATAAGTTAGAACCCATGTCTCTACAATGGATTTTAGTTTTGGATGGATAAATTAGTTCCTCTACAACTTTCACACCTTTAGATAGTAAATCCACATGTGTTTTGTCTTTAAAAAGAAATTTCATTTTCAACTGTATCCATAAATAAAAAGAGAAAATTGGTACCAAGGACACTTAAATCTTGAGCTTAGTATGGAAAATTGAAATCATAATGAGAAAATGAAAATATGCTTATTATATGAACATATTATAAACCTCATATTTTCTTATTATATTTTAACATATGGATAGCTTGGCTCATATTTGACCATATTCCAAATACAAGTGCTCACACTTAGACGTGTGAGTGATCACACTTCGTAGTGCGAGCGAGTCGAGGAATCACACATCTTTGTGTGATCACTTACATGAAGAAATGTGATTGCTTACATGATGAAGTGTTGTCCCTTGCATGACGAAGAATGATTGCTCACATGATGAAGAGCTAGCATTCACACTTGGAATAGCAATCACTTGCATATCAAAGGGCCATCACTAACAATTTGACATGTCATTCTAGTGCAAAAATTTCTAGTCAAACGGCTTCTTGGAATTAAATTTTCTCGTACACACAATAATATTGAAGAAAATTATTTATAAAATTATTACTCACAATAAGGAAAAGTTCAATCTCCTCCAATTTAAAGAAAACTATTTATAAAATTATTACTCGCACTAAGGAATAGTTCAATGTCCTCCAATTTAATTTTAGTGTATATTTAGGGTCATTTTTATTATTTCAAAGTAAATTGTTACTATATTTTTATTCTCTGATTATATATATATGTATGTATGTATGTATGTATGTATGTATGTATAATATATATATATATATATATATATATATATATATATATATATATATGTATGTATGTATATATATATATGTATATATATATATATATATGTATGTATGTATGTATGTATGTATGTATGTATGTATGTATATATGTGTGTGTGTGTGTGTGTGTGTGTGTGTGTGTGTGTGTGTGTGTGTGTGTGTGTGTGTGTGTATATGTTTATTTGATGGTATACAGTTCTTATTTAGTATTTATTTGATTCACTATAGTGGTATGTACTTTGATTCAATCATGTGTATTAATTGTTTCTTAATTTTTATATCTTACATAGTATTTTAACAATATAAGTTTATTATTAATAATTTTTAATATTAAAGACTAAATTTCAATTAAATTTATGTATGTCACATTTAAGTTTCAAACAATGTTGAAATTTAGTTTTCATACATTAAAAATTATGTTATAAAAATATTACCTTAATTCATTACAATACCAATTACACTTTTTTTAAGGTCAAATGCTAATTAATATTGTGGTTCCCTCAACATTAATTGGCCATTAAACTGAATAATGTAAAATCTACCACTTGAAAGTATTTTTTATTTTTTCGTACTATATTTAATGTTAAGTGGTACAATATTAAATTTTAATCCATGCAAGCTCTATCAACGTGTTGATTTCAATGCAATAAAATGGAAAAGTATATACTCATTTGGAAGGCGAAAACACCAAAACAGGGAGCACATATACAAATGGGTGAAGAACATATTTATAGAAAATTAAAAGAGGTAAAGCATTGTTATTCTATTTTGAATAATTTCATTTTGTACACCCATTTCAAAATGAATGTAAATATTACATTTTTATTAGGTAACCCATAAACAAATTTTCAATGTTTCTCCACAAGTGTTGATTCTATGAAATTACATAGTGCACAGAAGACCCGATATATATATATATATATATATATATATATATATATATATATATAAAATATAAAAATGAAATGAAGTTTAGATGAAAAATGAAATGAAGTTTAGATAAAAGATGTAACAATCAAATGGTTTTATTTTTGAATGTTTATACTAATTAATAAATTTGCATGACATTAAAAAAATCTACATTTTTCTTGTTTTCACATATCGAATCCCAAGGTCTCAAATCAACTCCAAGAAACTTTGAAGACAATATGGGTTTTTCAAAAAAGCTAAGAAACTTCCATGAAAATGAATTCTACATGCAGAACTTTGATGGAAATAGTGTCTAAAATTTTCAAGAAAATACAATGGGCATATAGAAATTGGGTCATTATATTCCAAATTCACAAATATATCTAAATACTCACTATATTGTTAATGATTTTGATGATTCAAAAATGGAAGAATCATTTTCAATAACCCATGCATATGACAGAAATAGAAATAATGAGGAGCTGAGGAAAGAATACAAAGAAGAGCTTTGGCCAAAATATACTTTGAAAAAATTTATTTAAAAATTTGAAGAGGTGTATCAAAATTTAAACCGTGGACAAATTGGAAACAAACATTGGGATAAATTAGGAGATTCTTTGAATCAAGTTAATGTAAAAACATTTATCGGGATGCAAATCAAATACAAGATGAACAGTTGAAGAAAACCTTCGAGAAGGAGAAACAATTGGAAACAAAAATGAGGGAAACATGTTCAAAATGGAGTTTCTATGAATATATGGATTGCATTACATGGAAAACACCCAATGTTATTGCTTTTAATGGAAAATAAAGGGTTAATATAAACACTTCTACTTCTAAAAAAGACATGAAAGGGAAATTAGAAATCCCTTCTATCAACATTGAAAATTTTGAAGGAGCAAACCAAGAAACCCTTTGAATAAAAATGGAATTCAATGCAAACGTGTAAAGAGAAAAATAAACTCTTATGGAGATTTAAAAGAGATAATGGAAAATAGCATGCATCTATTCAGTTAGAAAATGAAAGAAATTGAGCAAGGAGACTATAACTTGAGTGTGAAAGAATGGAACAAGAGAGAAAGCTAATGGATAAAATATTGGATGTACAACTTCAAGTTGCAATTCTTTTTACCCAGGTAAATTACAATTTTTAACCATAGTAATATAGTATTGCATCATACATTCAATTATAAAAGATGGTATATATTATGTAAGAAAAATATCATGCATTAGAGTTAGCTAATACTCCTCTATTTTGCAATGATCAACATCATGGTTTCCACCAAGAACATTGACACAAACATCCCAAGATATTGTTTGTGCAACAAAACAATTTAAAAATTATGTTGATAAACATGTATATTTTTTGTTCATGAAAATATGATAATTTAATATGCGTGACATCAATTGCACCACATATCATTGGTAGTATAGTCAAATTATGGAATAATTATATAATCACTATGTAATTTATAGATGATAATATTGAAAATGAGCATGGTGTTCTTTTTTATGATAATATTGACAATACAATTTAACTATAATATATGGCTAGACGATGCAAAACAAGACAAAGTAATTTTATAGATTATATCAATTCTCTTAAAAATTGAACTCTATTGGCATGTGGCATATATGGTTAATATTGTGGTTCCCCAACATTAATTGGCCATTAAACCAAACATGTACAATTTGTGTGATATTTGAAATATGTGCACCATTTGATAGCCATTAAATATAAAGCAAGTTAATGGCATACGCATGTCTTTTGTAATTCGTGTGCCAAAGAAAGTGGTAGTTGGAAGTTTTGGTTCCATGTAACACTTTATATTGTCATTTTTAGTGTATTTCCTTAACACTTTAGTTTTCTAATCCTTTGGAGAGATCATTTTCGTAAGGGAAAAAAATTTGTAAGTGTAATCATCCATTGGAAAATCTGATCATGGTTTGATTTAAAAAATTCTTAGCACACTTTTTTTTTTTTGTGAAGGCTTCAAAAATTAGTATGAGTTCTCACCTTTATCCCTTCCAAAAATTTTAAAATATGTAAATGTAGAATTTTCCATAGCCTTTTTAACAAAACCCTATTTTGTATGCTTCGATAGTCGATGTTGTTTATGATACCATATTCCTTATGAATCTTTGACAAACACTTCTCAACTGATAGGGTTTGACATCATTTTTTCATTCAATCTACTGATCCCTAAATGATTTTTGAAATATGTGTGTCGGGCTTGTGAGAAATGCAAAAATATATTATGGGAATTTTTTCACAAGAGAACTGAGAACTATTCCATAAAATATGTGACATTGACATAAATGATTACTGGAAGAAAACAAAATGGGTATTGCTGAAAAGGATGGGGGAAATATATTTTTTCAGTTAGGGTTGTTATTCATTTAGGGATTTTGGACCACTATCGTCTGGTTTCTCTAGACATTTCATTATAAATTAAACTAAAGTAATGAAATAGTGATGGTAACTTTCAGAATATGAAATATTAATAGTAACACAAGTAATTATTTTCTTATTTATAGTAATTGTTTTCTTGCATAAGGAAATTGTGGGAAATACAATTTTATAAAAAATATATGTGATGGCCAAGGAAAAAATACAAAGGGTTTCATCTGTGTAGGTTCCTCCTTGAAAACCAGTGAATCAAGGAACTATAAAACTTGTAATTTGAGAATGCAAGATAAACAAGATTTTCAATAATGTTTCACTTACTTGATAGTTCTAGAAATAAAAATACAACAATTATAGATTAAACTTACAGTGCTCTAGTTGTTTTTTTAAAATGATCTAATGATATATCGACACTAAATATTATAAGATGATAAGAATTTTATTTCTTAATATTACTTTAATAAATGTGAGGAAAGTTTTTACTATAGATCTTGATAAGATCCAGCAGAAGACCATTACTTTGCATGTAGATTGAGGTAAGTGAGATAAGGGAATTTATTCCTTGTTTATTTTCAGTGGTAGGTGGAAGCATATGGAAATAGGGAGATGTGATATCTTGGGAAATTGTGATATTTAATGACAAGGGATATTATACATAGGGTTCAGAGTTTGTATGTTCATACTAACACTACAAAGAGTGTGGTAATTATATTTATATTCATTATACCATGGCCTTTGAGACTTCATTTACCGACTAATTATAGACCACCATGGATTTTGAGATTTCATTTGTCATTAAAATGTGTAATTTATATATTCCTTTCAATAATTTATAATAAATATTATGATAATTTCATAAGGCTTGATCCCTCTCAAGGATGTGTAGTGTAACACTTGGCTCCACCAGAGATAGTCCAGCCAATATAGTATAATTATAAATAATTAAAGAGAGGTATACACATCTCGTGAACTAAAATAATTAGATCTAAGTAAATATTAACCCCAAAGAATAAATGTAATGCAACTCCTTAATCAATTCAATAATAGATGTCTAATGAATGTTGACTAATGAACACTAAGTTCAAAATATTTTATCAATGTTGCTCATAGTGACCACTAAGCTTGAAATTTTTTGTTTTGATTAACCTTAGTGACTGCTAGCAATATACTTTTTTATGCATTTACCCCTCTATAGTGCATGTATTTTCGCACTTCTCTCATTATATTAATATTTTTCTTGGTAATGATGCATAGAAACCTCTAAGCTTTAAATATTTTATTGTGGTTGATCTTAGAGACCACTAGGAAGAGAAATTCATATGTCTTAACCCCTATATAGTGCATGTTTTTCCACTCTTTTCTCATTACATTGATATTATTCCTGGTAATGATGCATATAATGATGTATAACGGTTTCTAAGCTCAAAATATTTAGTTGTGGCTGACCCTAGCTACCACTAGGATCAAAACAACATATGTCTTCACCCTCAAGAGTGCATGCATTTCTAGATTTTTCTCATTGTATCAATAGTTTTATTGTTAATGATTCCTAGCGACCGCTAAAATATAAATATTTCTTTGTACATTATATTAGCAACCACTATTGACAAAAGTATGTATGTTGTGACCCCTTGATAGTGCATGTATTACCGCACAAATCTCATTGCATTAATGTTTTTCATGTAAATGTTGATTAGCGGCTGCCAAGATATAAATATTTCTTTGGGAAAAATGATGCAAAACAAGATCCATTTTTATCTCTTCCCAATTTTTGATATTCTATAAAAGTAGAATTTTTCGTAGCCTTTTCAACAAAATCCATTTTGTGCTCTTGCAACATTCAATTCTATCTATGGTACCTTATTCCTTCACACATTTTAACAAGTAATTATCAATTCAAATATTTTGGTATCATTTATTTATTCAATTTTATGATCCTTAAATGATTTAAAAATATGTGTATATCGTGTGTTGTCTTATGTTTTTGCATTAACAAAATTCACTTGAAACCAGGACAACTATACCCTAGTGTCAAAATTTCATGTCATACCTTTCCAGAAAACCCCATATCAACCTACCCCTTAGTGTTAATTCCATTATTATCCTCCATTTTTACATCTTTGAATGTCATAATTCCCCTTATTAATTTATGAAAAGCAAAATCATTCAAGTTCCTTTGGAGCGGTAATTTTCAAGTCACGTTTTCAAGCAATCTTCAAGAGGGATTTCATTGACCTTTCTAAGCCGTGATAGCAGCATCTCTAAAGTGGATTAAAAGGATAAAATTAATCTCATAGGATTATTCAAGATCTAAAAAACATCATGGAACTGATTTATGAATATTTTGGGATGTTTCGGAGGTTTAGGATCCAATGCACCAAAAGTGGATTTTTTAAACAACAGGAGCTTGCACCATAAAAAGTACCCGATCTTCAAGGATTGATTCCAAGATCTCTAGAATGAGTTAATATCCAAAAATATATCATATAAAATCACTTTAAGTCCCTTACATGGTGGAGGAAATAGATCATCTTCAAGTACCATGCATTTTTCAAGCCAACTCATTCTTTCCATGCACGATGGCAATCCCGAGAAAAAAGAGATTTTTGGGGTGTTTAAATTAGAATCAAGCCATGGGACCCCAACCACTCTTATAAAAATTATTTTTCATACAAAATAATACAAGGAAGAACCTGAAAAACTCATTTGCGAGCTCAATTTATGACCTTCCCAAGCCGACCCTTAAGGTGCGCTCTTCTTGGTACTTAGTCAATTTTCCAAAGGGACACATGACATCACTAGGCTAAGGCACATTTTCATGTAAATATTGCACATTAAATGGTACATGAGGTTAAAAAAATAATTCCTCCCCTATTTAAACTTTTTTCACTCATATGACCCGATGCTCCTCTTTTAGCCCCTTTAACCGGTTTGACTTGCTCATCCACCTACCCTTACATGCATGCCACTTGTCTTTGTGAGGCTAGGCGCATATTTAATAACCTTTTGTTCCTTTCAAAGTGGAAGGTGGGGATAAAAATTGTTCCTCACCCTATTTTAGCTGTAGGTTTTTCATACGACCATTTTCCATCCCGTGTCCTTAAATATGGCTCCCCCTTCATTTCTCTCGTCGAGGATCAATGAATGAAATTTTTCATTCTAGGAAAAAAATTTATGTACCTATTGAATCAAAAAAAAGGAACATGACGTGATAAAAATGTTCCCCACCCTCTCCCTTCACATTCCAAACTATAAATACCATAATACATAGCCATTTTTTGCATTCTCACCCCCACGCCCTCTATATATTCTTTGAAATCTTTGGCAAAATTTTTCTTAACCTTAAATATGCCATTTTTGTACTTGAATAATCTCATGAAGGATTCCGTGATCTTAAAAAAAAAAAAGAATAAATTTAGTTTTTACATGAATGAAAATGAATATTTTATCCTAAAGAGACTTTGAAGCCCGTGAAAAAAATTACTCGTAACTAAATATCCAGTGCACAAATCAACGTGTCATTTTTTGCAATCATATAGTTTTTAGAGGAAATTAGAATCCAATTGGAATGTTTTGAAAACCTTACCTGTATTTTTTGTAGCAAAGAAACCCCAGTTACCCTATGGTAAAATTTTTGAAATTTAAAATCTCCATTTCAAAGCACCGGGTAGACTTGAAATTTCAGAGGTGCAACAAAGAGAAAAAATCCATATCAGAAAAATTGGTTTTGTTGTAAACCAAGGACCAGAAACCCACTTTCCAAAAATATTAAGCCTTCCTACATGGGCACTTGTTATTTTTGGTAAGTCATCACCAAAGGCAGCTGCGAAAAATGTGGTGTGCACCAAGGACACCCAGAAGGTCAGAATGAGTGGTCAATGTCGGAAATGGTAAAAATTTCCACTTACTAAAAATAGTAAGTTTCCTACATGGACATTTTCCATTATTATTAATCCATACAAAAGAGCAATCTAGGTGAGAGCAGTGCACATAGATTTGATCTAGAAAGATAATCTCAGTGGTCAGGGTCAAAAAGGGTGAAAATTTCCACTTACTAAAAATAGAAAGTTTCCTACACAAACACTTTCTATCAATAATAATTCATATCAAACAACATTTCTAGCAGAAGAAAGTTTACAAAATGGTTATGCAAAAACTAACTTCATCAATCAAAGCTGAGAAGGGTGGAAATTTATCATTTACTAAAAATAGTGAATCCCCCTATTCGGGTGCAAAAAGTGTTCTAGGAAGAATGAAGTTTAAGTTCACAAATTCTTCCATTTTCCTATTCATTTGTGGAATCTATATATCAAAATCATGGTGAAAATTCATTGTTTGGGGTGATTGTTTCACATTTTTGAATGGGCATTCTTTAGTACTCAAATGCACTATATCATAGCCTTTCAATTAGTGTAGTAGTGTGGGTATGTTGTAAGGGTCGTGACAGGATCGATTTACATCTTCAAAGTCTTTAGAGGGTATTTTCATGAGTGAAACTCGTGGTCACCAAATGAATCATTCAACAGTGTTTCTAAACATTTATTTTGGGGTGTCTGTGCATCGTCCAAAGAATTTTTTTCATGGTATGAAGCATTCAAGGTTTATAGTTCATCATTGCATTCGAGCATTTCACTGATTCATCAGTGGAGTGGAGATGATCTTCATCAGATATGGATTGTTCTTCATCCATGCTTCAGAGAATACCCACTCTCCTTCTCTTTTCTCCCTCTTCTTTCTCTCTCCTTTCTAATTATTCATTGGGATTCATCATTGTTTTTTCATATTCACTTAAGTGACCTATTTTAAAATTGTAAAAGTATTTTCTCAAAATTATAAGAGAAATACTTAATTTAATGGAAAATGAAAAGTCACAAGTGGAATATAGAAACAAAGAGTCATATGAGGGAGGTGATAGATCAATTCACATTGATATGAATTGGGATGGATTCTCCATTTCAAAGGATCAAGATTCTAATAATTTATATTATGTATCATTGTGAATTGTTGTAGCTTGATTAAAGCTTTGTATTCATCACTACACATGGAATAAAGGATACATTTCTTCTTTTTCCTTTCCATTGTATTTCCTCTATTTATCTCTTATAAAAAAACCTTTTCAATGTCAATAAATAAGAAAAGGGTTTGTTGATTTTCTTGATGAAGAGATTGATAAGACTTTGTTCTCATAGTATCACCTCCTCTTGATGTACAGTAACAAGGTTGTTATTCTTCGATATTGAATTTTGAACTACTCTGGTTACTAGGTGTGAACTCTAAAATTGGCCTACTTGCAGTAGTAACTTTCCTTTCCGATTTCCCTCCTCCCTTGTACCCTTGTACAAGCATCTTGCCATAGGTTTAGTTGAGTGTCCCTGTCTCGATCCACGAACTTTTGGTGAACCCACAAGAATTTAGATTAGGTTTATATTAGTTTCATTCAACAATTGGATCTCTACCAATCAATGCAAAGGGAGTATCCCCATGAACATTGATGGAGACGCCTAATTTTCCATATCGATAAATTTTCTCACTAATATCGTGTGTGCAAGAAATGTACAAACATGTTATGGGAATTTTTTTCATGACAGACCGAGAACTATTTCCTAAAATACTTGACATGGAAAACAATTATTTCTTGAAGCTAACAAAATGGTTGTTGTTGAAAAGGTGAAGGAAAATAGATTTTTTTGAGAAAGGGATATTATTCATTCAATGCTTTTTTAGAAAATTAAACTAAAGTTAATTTAAGGACCACTATCGGAAGGTTTTTAGACATTTCATTATAAATTGTTTATTGAAATTACTTTGGCGGGTGGAAGCTTATGGAAATCATGATATTTAATGACCATGGATATTATACATAGGGTTCGAGTGTCTGTATCTTCATACTAACACTAGAAAGAGTGTGGTCATTATATTTAAATTCATTATACCATACATTACATGGATAAACTGATGCAAATAGTAACTCATTATACCATGTATTATATAGGAGTTATAATTCAAGATAACCTATAATACCAAGAAAATATGTATGTATACAAAGTAAATCCTTTCTAAATAAAATGTGTGATTTATAGATTTCTATCAATAACTTGTAATATATATTATGATAACTACATAAGGCTTGATCCCTCTCGAGGGTATGTAGTGCAACACTTGGCTCTGTTAGGGATAGTCCAGCCAATATAGTATAATTATAAATAATTAAAGAGAGGTATACACATCCATGCAACAAACTAATTAGACCTAAGTAAATGTTGATCCCTTAAGAAAACATGTATTACAACTATTTTCTCAGTTCAATAATAGATGTCCATTGAATGATGTTTAGCTAACACTAAATTCAAAATATTTTGTCAAGGTTGATCTTATTGACCACTAAGATTTATATATTTCATTTTGGATTACCTTAGTGAATGCTAGGAACAAAAATATATATTCCTTGACCCATAAATAATGCATGTATTGCTAATTTTTTTGTTATTGGTAAATAGTTTTAAAAGGACTATACCCTGTTTAAAAAGGGATCATCAAATGATATAACTATAATGAAGTGAAAAAAATTATCAAAATCCATATGGAACACTATGTCCATCAGTAACCAAGAGATAATTACAATAAAGAAACAAAAAAGAACAAAAACTGCAACAGAACAACAAAAAATTAGCATAGTCACAACAAAAAGACTAAGAAATATCAGCCACTAAAATGACTCCCTCCAACTCGAGTGAGTTTACTTATTGGATGCTCTGTCAATTCTAGACTAGATTTTTGTAGAGAGGTGAACAACACCAATGTGGTGATGTGCATTGGGTCCGAAGCATTCAACTGCGAGATGGTTTGGCTCCTCTCTTTTTCATTCCCCCAAATAGTGCCAAGGATCCCACTAAGCATGGTAATGCTTCAAACTTGCTGCTCTAAAAATTCACTGATGGATTTGAAGATAGCCATGTTGTGATCATGTCTGTCTTTTTCTCTCCCCAATATACTATCCAGTGAGTTCAACTTCTTATAAATATCAACAATCTGATCCTTTCCAATTTCAGTATCATCATCAATTTATCTTTTTCCTTTCTGATTGTCCATGTGCTATAGATCCTTCTTAATTTTCTTCATCTCTTTCTCTAGAGACTCCAATCTATGAGGCATGTGATTCCCCTCTTGATGTAGGGCCATATCCATACTGCATTGCTGATATGCAGCAAATTTTGTGCAACTTCCAGCTCTTTGGTGCTTTTGAGAATCTGGGTAGAGTGAGGGGTGTTAGTTTTGGAATCTTAGGGTTCTTGGTCTTAGATTTATGCAGGGTTTCTAGAATGGGAGTGGGAGTAGAGGAGGTGGTGATGTGTGGATTGATGGGAGTGGTTAGGAAGCTAAGGAATTTGGAGACACAAAGCTTATGTAGTAGGAAGATGAGGCCCTAGTGGAGAGGGATAACATGGGAGTGTTTCTGAAAGTCCATAATAGAGTACTAACGGGAATTAAGCAGGTAGTGTAGGAAGCAGACTACAAAGTTCCTTCTAAAATGATTTAGAAAGACAAGGTGTTTAACAAGGACCGTTTTGTATCACCCTTCCAGAGAAATATACCTAGCCCTCATATTAGTCACTTCATGATATGGCTTGGGAATAAAACTTACCCTAATGCCCGCAGAAACAAAGTCAAGCTCGTCACCCTCATCAAATAATTTCTTAGCCTCGGCGACCCTGTCAATCCTTTTGCTAAAAAAATGATACCCCTCCAATTCAAGGCCCGTAGCCTAAGCAATTAGATCTTCATTGATTAATAGTTTTTTTGATAATGCATTAATTTTTTTCTTGATAACGATGCCTCTTGACCGCTAACCTATAGATATATAATTATGGATGATCGTAGTAGCATGATAATAAGAAGTATGTATTTATTTATTAATGATTCCTAGTCACCAACAAGCTCTAAAAATATGTTACGAATGACCCTAGCGATCACTAGGATCGGAACTACTTATGTTTGTATCCCTCGGTAGTATAACGATTGGTGTTCTTTTGCCCATTTGAATAATATTTTTCCTTTGAATAAATCCCAAATATATTCAAGCTCTAAATAATTTGTTGTTCTTGAACTTAAGAATGTAAGGATCAACACTGCGTATTTTTTGACCCCTCACCGGTCTGCAAATATTGGCACAATTTTTCTCATTATAATAATAGTTTTCCTGTAAATAATGCCTAGATATGCCTAATCTCTAAATATTTCATTGTATCTAAACTTATTGACCGTTGGGATCAGAAATACGTATGTCTTGAAGCCTCAAGAGTACATGTATTGATGAACTTTTCTCATTACATTAATATTTTTATTGTGAGTGATTCCTAGAGAACGCTACAATCAAAACTATGTATATCTTGACCCCTTAATGGTGCATATACTATCGCAATTTTCTCAAATTGCATTAATAGTAATTATGTGAATGGTATCTAGCAACCTTTAAGCTCTAAATATTTAGTTATGGCTGACCCTAGTGACCATTAGGATCAACACTTCTTTCATTTATTTGGAAATGATTTTTTAATCTAACCAAATATTTAGAATAAGAGACATATGAATGTTGCCATAAATTAAAGTACATCATATATGTCTCAATAATTTTTTCTATTGATGATATATGCAACATTCATAGTTGTGTAACTTTTTAACATGGTGGGAGACACTGGTAATGTCACCGTGTAGACGTTTATTTATATTCCTACGAGGACACTAGAGTAATTAGAGATACCGTGTTCAATCCAAGCTACCTCACATCATGAATTTCAATATTACTCAACTATTTTTTCGTAGTACATGATGTAAGTGTTGATGTTGATTTCGTATATGAAAAGGGTATACTAGAAGATAAAACACTAAGGTCCCTGAGACATAAGGATGATAAAAAATATGGTATGCATTTAATTTCCACTAAAATAGAGGTTATTCCATTTTCATAATTGGTCTCTTCCTATCTAATTATTTCCAAGTCCAAGGAGAGGACCTTGTTCTCTAAATATTGGAAAAATAGAATAATTGTTTTTGTTGGGCATGCGAAAAAATTGATTATAAACTTCCAAATCCAAACACCTGTACAATTCATATATAGTTGAGTCTTGGATGGATGCAAGGAGAATGGGAGTTATTTTACATAGTTGGGTAGTTGACCTTGATTAGATAATAAAGATGATTCTCATCGAGTAATATCCTTATTAAAAGGTTTAGACCAAGAGTCCTGTATTGACATGGCCCTCATGAACAAGATATATGGAAATTTTTCTATCTCTAAGGTCGATGTATCTTAGATCCCTTTAATTTATTTTACTATTGATGAAGGCAAGATTCCCTCCTTAGGGAAAGTGCTCAGTTTTAATTTAATTATCCAAAGAAATAATTTCATCGACAATCAGAAATCATTTTACATGGCTTCCTATCTTCTCGATGATGTTTTTGGTGTTCTCAACTGTTCATATTTCTGTCATAATTGACATCCTTTGTCCCTTTAAAGATAAATGAACTATATTCAGACTTGTATACCCATCAGTTCAGATTTTGTAATCAAGATATATGTACTTATTTGTATCCTACTCTTTACCAATAATTACATGAAAGCTGCGCGACACCGAGAATATTTGTTGACATCCTCTCTTTCATAAGGAAAATGGGATCTATATTCTTCTATCCATAATATACATTTATCATGATTGAGTGGATCCTTGCACCTTCTTTTTAGTTATCATATTATGTGCTAGAAAAATTGGTAGAACAAGAGGTGGGATATCATATTTGAAATGGTTTTGCTAGAAAATGAAAAGAGAATAAAATTAAACGCATCCCCCATCCCATGTACTATGGGATGCAAGAAATTAAATAGGTGTCTTTATTTAAATGTTGTATTGGCCCATAGAAATTTATTCCATCTACTTGAACACCTTCTAAGGAAATATGACCAAATCAATAGGGTTATCAAGCACCTTTAGTTGCTTAGGGGAAAAATAAATATATCATATGTACATGTGCATGATGCCAATGATTGGGTATGGATTACCCAAATAGAAGATAGCCTTATTAAGAAAAATATGAAGGATATAAGGGTATTTCCACATTCGAGAGACTATTAAAAGTATACCTTAAACAAAAGGCAACTTTATATGAGAACATTCAAAAATACCATGTATTCCATTTTGTCCATCAATTGAAACTCTATCTAAGTTTCAAGAATTATTTCAAGCACTAAATAAAACTCCAAATTTGTTTACATATGCCTTAACTTCTTCAAATGAAGAATAGGAGATGATGAAAATGAAATTTTAGCAGTGGAAACCCCAATGTAACCTGTAATGCCCGTTCGATGTTCCCCCAGTCCCTGACATGATGACCTTATTGCTAAGCCTGGGAGATTTGTGTGCATGTGTTTTCATTGACCGTTGTTGACCTTGTCTAGGTTGTAGTGAAGATTTTTCACCTTCCCTCTCCTTCTTTCCTTTTTAGTCATTGTCGACACCCCAAACTGTGGACCTCGTAGCGTCATGGACAACTATCCGGTTAAAGGAAAATCTGGTTCTCGGTTCGTTGAGTTGCCTAGTCATCACCATTAATAGGATTAATAATTATTATCATTATTTTAGCCATAAAATCATTAAAATAATGTTTATAATAATATTATAATTCATATCGCCAACTTCGATCAGTTGCTTTTGTGTGAAATTTTATCACTGGTAATGGATTGACTTTAAGTTATATTTTATTTATTTATCTACTTCGTTTTAGGGTTTTATGACATTTTAGATTAAAAAAACAAAAAGAAATAGATAAATAAATTTAAAAGGAATTAAAAATAAATAAATGAAAGCCCGTAAAAGGGGCGGATTAGATTAGAGAAAAATCCTTCCCTCACTTTCAAAAAAATGCAAGTTTTATCTTTTGGCTTTTGGAATGTTTTTTGGGCATGGTTGCTTTGGGGGCACAGGGATACACGAGCATGAGTTTGTTGAAGAGGCCTTGGAAGCTTTCAAGAAAATGCAGTGGATACGTGTAAAGCCAGGCTCCACAACCATTTTTAGCATCCTCCTAGCCATGCCAAACTATCCAGCGTGGATTTTCCATCAGTGCAGAATGGAAAGAGAGGGTTTGGACAGTTGTTACAGTCACAAACGCTTTGGGGACAGAGTATGGACACCCATTAAAGAAAAATGGAGGAGGATTTTTGTCTGATTAGTTTGTCACGTTGCCAGCATCCTCCCGGCACCACACCATGCACCTAAACCCGTGTGGGCTCCCATCAAAGCAAAAAGCAAAGGTAGAGGAACTTTGTCAGATGTTGCAGTCGCAAGTGCCCTAGTAGATACATATGTAAAACGTGGAAGCATGTGAACTATTTGACTAAATGCATGGAAGAAATGCAGTTCCATGGACTACAATGATTGTGGGATATACAAAATGGTTTTGTTGAAACTGCATTAGAACTTTTCAAGAAAAATACGGTTTGCAGGTTTGAAACCACACCCCACAACCTTTTGTATTTTTGAATCTTCCCACCCCGTGCCAAAATGGGAAAACTAGAGCATGTGGAATCGCATGGACATCCATCAAAGCATCATGGAAAGATAATATTTTTTAAATGTATTTTCAAGTGCTTAGATAAACTTTTTGTATTCAAAATGTGAAGGCATACCCAATGCATGTAAACTATTTGAAAAAATGCCTGATAGAAATGTTCTCTCATGGAATGCCATGATGGCAGATATGCAAAAAAAAAAGATAGTCTGTTTAAAAAGCGTTTGGATTGTTTGACAAAATGCCTCAAAGAGATGTGGTCTTATGGAACACGCCCGACTTGTAAGCTTCATTTTTGTTTAATTAGCTTTGGACAGCCATGTTCGAGAAGGTGCATGAGTGTCATAAATACTTGATGGTATGAGTGCCTCTTGTAGAATCATGCCTATAATTAATCATTATGTTTATTTGAGAATGTGCAAAATGTGGAGGCATGCTTAAGGAATGTGAAGTGTTTGACTAAATTCCTTCAAAAATCATGGTCTAATGGTTGCAAGATTTGAGGCTATGCACAAAAGGAGGAAGATCTCATCCTATCCAAACAACAACAATAAGAAACCATTTGATCATGCTCAGCAAGTGGTGGGTCGAATCCAGAAGGTAGGAGAAATGTGATCAGAGTAGCGGAATGGTTTTCAAATATGTAGTTACAGATTTTATTGATAGACGTGTATGTTAAATGGTGGAGCTGTGGATGCTCGTGATCTGGTTGACGATGTGCCCAAGCAAGTTACTGAACCAAATCCTGTAGTTTCGACTGACTTCACTCTCTAGGCATGGTTCTTCTTCCCTTACCTCTCATAATTCTCATGTTTTAGTTCTCTTTTGCAACTAAATAGAATTTTAAATTATTAGGATTTTTAATACAGTTAAATGTCCCTTCAACTCGTTGCAAAACAATAAATTGTCGTGTCGTAACTCACGAAGTCATTATAACTCATCTACTTTAAACCATGAACTATCACCCTCACTTCGAGATGATTTAGAAAAATCTTACCCATCTTGATTGCTCCAATATTGTTTTATCGACCAGACGAAACTTACTTTCCCATAGATAATGTTGACCAATTCCCTAAAAAAAAAAGAAAAAGAAGAAGTTAATTTTTTTGCATTTTTCAGAGACTCATTAAGTACCCTTCGTAACTCTGGAAACAAGATGTGAAGTTTCATTCATGTACCTTGGTATACGAGGAGTCACCTTGACCTTTGGTTTGACCCAAAATGAACATATGACATCCTTTTGACGCTCTTATAGGAGCCCTGTTACACTGGTTTATAGTAGTAGAAAGCTGTTAAATCTAGAAAGTTGGCTTTGTTTTGAACCGCCATTTGAAACCTGGATGGAGAAATTACTTCCCATCTTCACAAACCTCTAGTGTTTATACTAGAAAATTGCATGGAACATTCAGTATAGGAAAGAGCACTTTTTGGGATAGTTTGGCGAAGCCATTTTGTAGGCCTCCGGTCGCAGTTTGATGAGGTCAAACTAGACCAATTTCGTCTTGTCGCTCAGAAAACTTGTCGCCATTTGAAAATGGTTTTCTAGTTCTCAGTCCCGTCGACTCTGATGAATTCTCCTTATATAGGGGAACTAGTAGGAGATGTCTTGTTGCATGCTCCTCCATCGAACGTCAGTTATGGACGTAGTTTTTGGGCCCTCGAGCTAACTTTTGTCATTTTACAACTAGGTGAACTACGATCAGTAGCCCCGGAAAACTAGCCGCCAAACGCAAACCGTTCACTTTTTCCCAATTTCATCAGTTGCTATGAATTATTGGTATATCTAGGGACACATAGAAAGTTGATCATGGTGTGTGTTCTCATCGGAAGATAACTTTTGGAAGTGGTTTCTTAGCCTCCGAGACCATTTTTACATTTTTGTAGCTAGTAAGAAAATGTAAAAATAGAAAGCTGCGGACCCTCGTAGGGTTGCCAAACCACCCTGGAAACTTTTAACACACGTAAATAAATGTTTAAAACCCTATAGTGAAACTTGTTGTGTGAATTAGAACTTTTGACAAAATGATGTTTTCTCTCTCTTCCATTCTCTTTCTCTCTCCTGGGTTACAAAGTGAAGTGAAATGAAATGCATTGAATACATGTCTCTAAACTCTTTCTCTCGCTGGAAAATTTTAATTATTATTATATGTAAATGGGAAACTGAAAGATGATAATTATGTTAGATTAGGGTGGATGCCATGCCATGATTTATCGCTAATATCTTGCTCACGTGGTTTTTGCAGGATGAAAGAATGATGACGTAAAGGCGTTGAGTAATTCATTGTTTATTTTGGTATTATTTTGAAAGACTTATTGTTGAAATTGGTAGTATGTAAAATTCGTTAGATTATTAAGTGCTTGAGAAATTGGTATTTCTTTCATGGATGTTATTTTGATCCCAAAATTTGTTATGGTAAAAGTGAAATACAAATGTCAAAAGGAATTGAAATTAATACTTTGTAGTGAACTTTCATTGTGCAATTATTGGTTTAATAATTGGTGTTGCGCTTCTTCCTTGAAAATGTAATAAAGGAACCTACTCACAACAGTCAACCGTAGTTCAAAATTTGTATATAACTAACCTACCTATGTTAATCCCTTAGCGTAGAAAACTGTGACCTTCAAACGAACCTTTACACTCGATGGAGCATCTTGGTTTAGGAAAATAAGATCCCAAGAAAAGGGGTTTATCATCTTAGTAGGTACGTTTAGTGACATTGACATAAACCAGACATATAGGAGAAACACAGTCAAATAAATCTTTCGCATCAAATGAATTTCTTGTGAGATCCAGATGACATCATGGAGCTAGTGGAATAGTGGTTCTATCACTGTAAATTTTGTTAAGGAATAGCTCCTCTTAGCTATATGTACTATCTTTGGCTAGTGACATTATAGTGCATTGATCTTTTACGGAGGGTTTATAGGGTAAATACATTTCAACCTAAATCAAATCTATAATAGGGATTAAAGCCCTAAGTAAAAAAAAAATTGGAATTAAACTAAACCCTAGTGGATTAGGATGTTAACTTGTGGGAAGAAAACTATAATTTAACTCCTTGCATATGAAATTGAGTTGAAAGATGTTGATTCTAGAGAACCTTAGAAATTGTAATCTTGTCCCTTAATCCCTTGTTATGTCATTTTATGGCATTAAGGAATAAAGAAAATTTCTTATGCGGAATCGTGCAATGCAAAGATATGGGATCCTCATGAACATAGATCACTTGTGTTCATGTGTAGTTTATAATGCTCCTAGCCATGTACTTCCTTAAGATGTCAGACAAGTGCTTTCGTAACTCTTTTGTTTTGAGACGATGCTAAGAATGAGACCATAGTGTGATGTAAGAGCATATCATATAAGATGACACATGAGATTGGAGATTAGGATTAAGGTCAATCTTGGAGTCCTTATAACTTATTTAAGCATTTTCATGTGTTGCAAAGAATATGAATTGTTTGGTGTGATCAAACTTTGAGAAAATAAAAAAATATATATATATATAAATCAAATTTGGAATTCAGCAAGTTATTGTACTACAATGATAATGGTAGGGAAATAACTATACCATGATCAAAGAATGTTTTGGGAAAAAGCTTTATTGAATCTAAGTCTCCCTCAATCCCAAGATTTCATCTTGACATCACGTTAGGTTCACTTGTGTAGCAAGGTTAAATTTTAAACATTGAATAAGCGTTTGGGAAGCATAATCTTAACATAAGAATGAGAGAATTAGAATTTTGTATGAAATTTGAAATATGGAAAAAACTTATGTAAGTTATGAAGATTGTCATAAGGGTAAAGAGAAAAATTAAATGGTTGAACAATAAGTGAAATGTGAAACAAATTTTCAGAATATGTAGGTGGAAAAAGGGAGAAAATTATGCTTACATAATAATGTTATTGGATGTTTAACGTACCCTAGATGTAACCATGGTAATGATGTGTTGTGGGTTGTCAATCCT
Source organism: Taxus wallichiana var. yunnanensis (assembly GCA_018340775.1). Classification (NCBI taxonomy): domain Eukaryota; kingdom Viridiplantae; phylum Streptophyta; class Pinopsida; order Cupressales; family Taxaceae; genus Taxus; species Taxus wallichiana. Next base: position 23,818,662 of record CM031243.1, on the reverse strand, counting down.
TAAGTCCCTTTTTATTGTGGTTGTGTTATTTCTAGCATTCATTCATTGGGGAAAGTGTGGTATCAACATGTATATGGTGTTGTCATGTGTCTATGTGAGTCGATGACTTATGTGATTGTCATATGTGAGTTGAGTTTTCCTACTTGGAGCCCTTGTTGTGTGTGTTTTGTAATGAACAATGTATAGAAAAAAAAATTATCCTAGTATTTTACTTGTTGTATTTGGGTGTAAAATGCGGGCACTACATATGGTATCGGAGAGGAGGTTCATGCTCTCGAACCTCGGGATGGATTGGAGTTGTGATGATTTTTCATGATGGTGATGGTGTTACATGATGGGTTGCATGATGGTGATGGTGTTTCATGATGGTGATAAATATTGGAAGAGTAATGTGTTTTATGAGTGATAGTGTGATCATATGTCGTATGTGATAGTGTGAACGCACATGTTGTGTATGTCGTCTTAGTGCGTATTTTTATCATATTGATGTGCTTGTGATGAGAGTATCGACTCTCTTTTCAATGTTCAATGAGGAATCAATGTGTGATGTCACCTTGTTTTGTGTGAAATGGAATGATATTGTGGATTGCCGAGGGTTGAAACATTTTGGCTTTATGTGATATGAAGGTGTATTGATGTATTGCATGACAAAATTGATGTAAAGTGAAAGGAATTTTATTGTGATGTCATCACCGTATTGTGATTAGTTGTGTACATCGTCGTGTTGTTTTGCAATTGACTATATGTCGTAATGTTAGACATTGTGTTCCTCATACGTATAATTCATGTAATATGTGATGGTTCATGTCATGATTTAGGGGCATATGGTGAGTATGATCCCTAGTGTACAGTGATTGCACTTTGGGTGTAGGATGTGGTAATGTGATGTATCGTAACCCATGAAAGTATGATTGTGTTATACCTGTATATATATACCATGCGCAAGACGTTATGGTTAATGTGCGTGAATCACCATTGTGTTAGTGATGTATTTATGTGTATGTTGTGGACCTTACACTAGACGACCCTAAGGGGATAAACTGTCAAGAGTGTATGTGTGGAGAGAGGAGGCGTGGACCAAGTTTTCATAATCTTGAGCTGAGTACGAGTGAGGAAGTGGAGTCTTATATAGACTGAAAACCCACTTCTATCTGTTTAGTATACTTCAAGCTTGCTCAGTATATTATGGGTGCACACCACCTTAGGCTCAACTTATGTAACCTTGTGTCCCCTTCTCTTTCCTATTGGATTGTTCATTGAATAATCCTATGTGATTTTGACTATGTTGATCCTTGTGGGAGTTTGGAGTTATGATTCAGGAAGAGATGATGACAGATACATTATTTGATTTACTCATTTCTAGTTACATGTATATTTTCACGAGTTGAGGCTCGATGTCTGAGTGCCAGAAACTCGATGAGTACTCCTTTGGTGGCGGTATGAGGCCACATAGTGATTGTAATGTGCTATTTTCTCAATACGTATTTTATTTGTAAATTGATCATTATTTTTTAGCTAGAACCAGTTTTTTCTTGATTGACATGTTCTTATATTTTGGGCATTTATTTGATTGTTGCATTAACATTTGGATTTTACACCAACCATGGCTAATTAGCCATTTTTTTTCTTGGTTTTAAAACTTTCTTTTCATATTTAAAATCTTTGTAGCCTAGCCCAAGGCTTTTGATTTTGCCACTTGGCATTTGAATGGATTGTTATGTTGGTTCTAATGTCGTAATGTGTTGGATTAGGGTCATGGGATTCACCATGGAGTGGTGGAACCTATGGACCCACTTCGTTGTATGGGGGTATGCCCCAAGGAGTTATAGATAACTAGTGGGTTGTTGAACCACAAGTTATTATGTCACTTGGGTTGGGGTGACGGGGCTCTATGTGCCCAGGGCCATAGGGTGACCCGACCTCATTAAAAGGAGAAAGGAGATGGGCCTCTATGGTTGAGTGACCTATTTTTTTTATGGCACTCTATGGTTGAGTGACCTGATATTCTTGATGGGGCTCTATGGTTGAGTGACCCGACTTGGTTCGGCACTATGTTTCTTTCTCTTTGGGAGGTATATGGAGTTGTTTGAGGTGTATGGAGTTGTTTTATGATGCTCCAGGAGATATATGGAGTTTTACCTTGTACTTTTGGAGATATCTGGGGTTTGTTTCATGATGTCTTGTTATGTGTGGAGTTGGTATAGTGAGTTATGTGTACCCTTGTGAGCCTTTTTGACACCTTGTGATGTTTGAGGTTTGACTCTTCCCTTGGTTGGTATGGACTATTGGATATTGTCTTGGCACTATGTTGGTACAGTCATGGATTTTGGGTCATGTAATACCGTTGTATATGCATCAGCATGATTGATTTTGTTTCGATTATATGTGTGTACTAGATCTATGTCTAGGATGTAATTGTTGGAAATTTTTTCTATGTGGTCTACTTGTTGTCATTCCTTGGTTTGGTGAAACCCTCATAATGTGATACGGTCGTGAAAGTATGTAAAAGTATGCTTGTGAAATTTTAGTGTTGTGTATGACCCTAGTAGGGTGTTGTGACTATAGTTCATGATGGGAACCCACAAGAATGAATAAACTAAAATTGATAAAAATGAAATTTTAAAGGACTTGAATTAAGAATAATGTTAATGGAAAGAGATTAATGAAATAACGAATAAGAGAGAACTACCAATCTTCACAGAACCTTGAAAGTTAAAATTTCTACCAAATGTTCCTAGGGCCACCCCGTAACCATGATTTTGTATCTGAAATCTTAACCTTAGAGCTTACCCTCACCCTTTTTGTTCCTTGTTGCTTACCATTTCTCTTTCTTCATTGTATGTCGCATCGAGGATGATGCTTTCTTAAGGGGAGGAGAATGTAATGCCCCATTCGATGTTCCCCCAGTCCCTGGCATGATGACCTTGTTGCTAAGCCTGGGAGACTGGTGTGCGTGTGCTTTTGTTGACCATTGTTGACCTTGTCCAGGTCGCAGTGAAGATTTTTCACCTTCCCTCTCCTTCTTGCCTTTCGGGTCGTTGTCGACACCCCAAACTGTGGACCTCGTAGCGTCATGGACAACTATCTAGTTAAAGGAAAATCTGGTTCTCGGTTCGTCGAGTTGCCTGGTCATCGCCATTAATAGGATTAATAATTATTATCATTATTTTAGCCGTAAAATCATTAAAATAATGTTTATAATACTATTATAATTCATATCGCTGACTTGATCAGTTGCTTTTGTGTCGAAATTTTATCACTGGTAATGGATTGACTTTAAGTTATATTTTATTTATTTATCTACTTCATTTTAGGGTTTTATGACATTTTTAGATTAAAACAAACAAAAAGAAATAGATAAATAAATTTAAAAGGAATTAAAAATAAATAAATGAAAGCCCGTAAAAGGGGCGGATTAGGGAAAAATCCTTCCCTCACTTTGAAAATGCAAGCAGTTATGTTTTTTTGGTTGGAAGCGTTAGTTTTGGCTTTTGGGGGCTGGTTTGGGGGATCCTGATAGTATGAGTTTGTTGAAGAGGCCTTGGAAGATTTCAAGCAAATGCATTTGGATACATGTAAAGAAATGCTCCACAACCCTTTTCAACATCCTCCCGGCCCGCCCACGCCACACTATCCGGTGTGGATTTTCCAAAGCACATAATGGAAAGAGATGGTTTTGACAGTTGTTACAGTCACAAATGCTTTGGGGACAGAGTATGGATGCCCATCAAATCAAAATGGAGGAGGATTTTTGTTTGATTAGTTGGTCATGTTGTCAGCATCCTCCTAGCCTGTGCCCAGACCTGCGTGGGCTCCCATCAAAGCAAAAATGCAGAGGCACTTTATCGGATGTTGCATGCCTCAAAGTGCCTAGTAGATACATATGTAAAAACATGGAAGCAAAATGAGTTTGTTCGACTAAATGCATAGAAGAAATGTAGTTCCATGGACTGCAATGATTGGGATATGAACAAAATGGTTTTCTTGAAAAGGCTGCATTGGAAATTTTCAAGCAAATGTATAGCGGTTGGCAAGGTTTGAAGCCACACCCACAACCTTGGAGACCTTTGCTATCTTGAAATCTATGCCAAGATGGGAAAACTAGAAGCAATGTGGAATGGACGTATGGACAAAGCATCATGGAAAGATAATATTTTTAAGTGTTCTTGTCGGTGCCTAGATCAGCATGTATGAAAATGTGAAGGTTTAATGGAGTAACACATGTAAACTATTTGATAAAATGCCTAAAAGAAATGTGGTCTCTGGAATGCCATGATGGTAGGATATGCAAAAAAAATGGGTGTGTAGAAAAGGCACAAAACTATTTGACAGAATGCCTCAAAGAGATGTGGTATTATGGAACACACCCTGACCATGTAAGCTTCATTTTTGTTTAATTAGCTTTCAGCCATGCAGTTATGTGCATGAGTGTAAGTAAATACTTCGATGGTATGAGTGCCTCTTGTAGAATCATGCCTAGAATTAATCATTATGTTTGTTGGTTTTTGATGAGCACATGAGAATGTGCAAAATGTGGAGGCATGCTTAAGGAAAGTGAAGTGCTTGACTAAATGCCTTCAAAAATCATGGTCTAATGGTTGCAAGATTTGAGGCTATGCGCAAAAGGAGGAAGATTTGATTCTATCCAAAAACAACAATAAGAAACCATTTATAGCTGAAAGTGGTGGGTCGAATCCATAAGGTAGGAGAAATGTGATCAGAGTAGAATGGTTTTCAAATATGTGGTTACAGATTTTATTGATAGACATGTATGTTAAATGGTGACGTGTGGAGGTTAGATCGTGATCTAGTTGACGATGTGCCCAAGCAAGTTACTGAACCAAATCCACGGTTTCGACCGACTTCACTCTCCAGGCATGGTTCTTCTTCCCTTACCTCTCATAATTCTCGTGTTTTAGTTCTCTTTTGCAACTAAATAGAATTTTAAATTATTAGGATTTTTAATATAGTTAAATGTCCCTTCAACTCATTGCAAAACAATAAATTATCGTGTCGTAACTCACGAAGTCATTATAACTCATCTACTTTAAACCATGAACTATCACCCTCACTTCGAGATGATTTAGAAAACTCTTACCCATCTTGATCACTCCAATATTGTTTTATCGAAAAATGAAATTTGACTCCCCATTGATAATGTTGACCTTTCCCTGTAAAAAAAAAAAAGGGGAGGAAAGAAATAGTTAAATTTGCATTTTTCAGAGACTCACTAAGTACCCTTCATAACTCTAGAAACAAGATGTGAAGTTTCATTCGTGTACCTTGGTATACGAGGAGTCACCTCGACCTTTGGTTTGACCCGAAATGGACATATGACATCCTTTTGATGCTCTTATAGAGCCTGTTGTTACTAGTTTTGATAGTAGAAGTTATTAAATCTAGAAAGTTGGCTTTCATTTTGAACCGCCATTTGAAACCTAGATGGAGAAATTACTTCTGTCTTCACAAACCTCTAGTGTTTATACTAGACAATTGCATGGAACATTCAGTATAGGAAAGAGCACTTTTTGGGATAGTTTGGTGAAGCCATTTTGTAGGCCTTCGGTCATAGTTTGACGAGGTCAAACTGGACCAATTTCATCTTGTCACTCCAGAAAACTTGTCACCGTTTGAAAATGGTTTTCTAGTTCTCAGTCCCATCGACTCTGATGAATTCTCCTTATATAGGGGAACTAGTAGGAGATGTCTCGTTGTGTGCTCCTCCATTGAATGTTAGTTATGGACGTGGTTTTCTGGGCCCTCGAGCTAACTTTTGTCATTTTACAACTGGGTGAACTACGATCAGTGGCCCGGAAAACTAGCCGCCAAACGCAAACCATTCACTTTTTCCCAATTCCTTCAGTTGCTATGAATTCTTGGTATATCTGGGGACACGTAGAAAGTTGATCATGGTGTGTGTTCTCATCGGAAGATAACTTTTGGAAGTGGTTTCTTAGCCTCCGAGCCCATTTTGTACGTTTTTGTAGCTAGTAAGAAAATGTAAAAATAGAAAGCTACGGACCCTCGTAGGGTTGCCAAATCACCCTAGAAACTTTTAACACATGTAAATAATTGTTTAAAACACTATAATGAAACTTGTTGTGTGTATTAGAACTTTTGACAAAATGGTGTTTTCTCTCTCTTCCCTTCTCTTTCTCTCTCTGGGTTACAAAGTGAAGTGAAATGAAATGCATTGAATACATGTCTCTAAACTCTTTCTCTCGCTTGAAAATTTTAATTATTATTATATGTAAATGGGAAACTGAAAGATGATAATTATGTTAGATTAGGGTGGATGCCATGCCAGTGATTTATCGCTGATATCTTGCTCATGTGGTTTTTGCAGGATGAAAGAATGATGACATAAAGGTGTTGAGTAATTCATTGTTTATTTTGGTATTATTTTGAAAGACTTATTGTTGAAATTGGTAGTATGTAAAAGTCGTTAGATTATTAAGTGCTTGAGAAATTGGTATTTCTTTCATGGATGTTATTTTGATCCCAAAATTTGTTATGGTAAAAGTGAAATACAAATGTCAAAAGGAATTGAAATTAATACTTTGTAGTGAACTTTCATTGTGTAATTATTGGTTTAATAATTGGTGTTGCGCTTCTTCCTTGAAAATGTAATAAAGGAACCTACTCACAACAGTCAACCGTAGTTCAAAATTTGTATATAACTAACTGCCTATGTTAATCCCTTAGCGTAGAAAACTATGACCTTCAAACGAACCTTTACACTCAATGGAGCATCTTGGTTTAGGCAAATAAGATCCCAAGAGAAGGGGTTTATCGTCTTAGTAGGTACGTTTAGTGACATCGACATAAACCAGACATATAGGAGCAACACAGTCAAATAAATCTTCTGCATCAAATGAATTTCTTGTGAGATCCAGATGACATCATGGAGCTAGTGGAATAGTGGTTCTATCACTTTAAATTTTGTTAAGGAATAGATCCTCTTAGCTATATGTACTATCTTTGGCTAGTGACATTATAGTGCATTGATCTTTTACGGAGGGTTTATAGGGTAAATACATTTCAACCTAAATCAAATCTATAATAGGGATTAAAGCCCTAAGTGAAAAATTGGAATTAAACTAAACCCTAGTGGATTAGGATGTTAACTTGTGGGAAGAAAACTATAATTTAACTCCTTGCATACGAAATTGAGTTGAAAGATGTTGATTCTAGAGAACCTTAGAAACTGTAATCTTGTCCCTTAATCCCTTGCTATGTCATTTTATGGCATTAAGGAATAAAGAAAATTTCTTATGCGGAATCATGCAATGCAAAGATATGGGATCCTCATGAACATAGATCACTTGTGTTCATGTGTAGTTTATAATGCTCCTAGCCATGTACTTCCTTAAGATGTCAAACAAGTGCTTTCGTATCTCTTTTGTTTTGAGATGATGCTAAGAACGAGACCATAGTGCAATGTAAGAGCATATCATATAAGGATGCAAATGAGATTGGAGATTAGGATTATGGTCACTCTTGGAGTCCTTTAACTTAATTAAACATAATCATGTGTTACAAAGAATATGAATTGTTTGTGTGATCAAACTTCGAGAAAATAAAGATATATATATATATATATATATATATATATATAAATCAAATTTGGAATTCAACAAGTTTTTGAACTATAATGATAATGGTAGGGAAATAACTATACCATGATCAAAGAATGTTTTGGGAAAAATCTTTATTGAATCTAAGTCTCCCTCAATCCCAAGATTTCATCTTGACATCACGTTAGGTTCACTTGTGTAGCAAGGTTAAATTTTAAACATTGAATAAGCGTTTGGGAAGCAAAATCTCAACATAAGAATGAGAGAATTATAATCTTGTAGGTAATTGAAATGTGGAAAATACTTAGGTAAGTTATGAAGATTTTCATAAGGGTAAAGAGAAAAATTAAATGGTTGAACAACAAGTGAAAGGTGAACCAAATTTTCAGAATATGTAGGTGGAAAGAGGGAGAAAATTATGCTTACATAATAATGTTATTGGATGTTTAACGTATCCTAGATGTAACCATGGTAATGATGTGTTTGGGCTGTCAATCCTTAAGTCCCTTTTATTGTGGTTGTGTTATTTCTAGCATTCAATTATTGGGGAAAATGTGGCATCGTCATTCCTATGTCGTTATCATGTGTCTATGTGAATCGATGACTTATGTGATTGTCATATACGAGTCAAGTTTTTGTACTTGGAGCCCTTGCTGTGTTGTGTTGTGTGTAGTGAACAATGTAAGTCAAAAAAAAATTATCCTGGTATTTTTATTGTTGTATTTGGGTGTGTAAAATGTGGGCACTACAAACCCACTCAATCTTGTCCCTACATTTCACATGAATTGAAACAAGATTGGGTTGATAAATCTATAATTTCCCATAAAGAACATCCATATTATGAGGAACAATAAGAGCCCTTAGTAAACATTGAATTTAATCCAAGGATGGGAACCATTAAAATGGAAACCAAAAAGAAGATTTCAACACAAAAAACCATTGTTTGGCATGAAAATTCAAAATACCTCTTTACTCTTACAAAGAGATGGAAATCCAAAGGCTCTCAAGTTGTGAAATATGAGTAAGATCCAGAATCCTTGATAAGGTATTTTGTTGAAGTATCTGTAGAACTAGTGAGAGGCGTGCATGCTAGAAATAAAGAGCTAGAAACTCAATTAAAGGAAACTGTTCTTGCCAATATAGTTTATGATGTAGAAGAGGCATTGTATGGCCTGTATAATAATATAAATAAATGCATCAAGGAAAAGGTTGAGGAATAAACCTACTTGATGAAGACTAAAAATTATTATAGTAACTTGAGATCATTACGAAAACATTAATATATATGGGGCAGGTCATTGAAGAATGCATTTGTAAAGACCCTTCAATTATGACCATGGATGATATTGGTATATTCCAGACATATGCTAATTATATGAAGGAAAGACTAAAGGAATGGAATGATCAGGTAAGAAAACTATCTTTCTAGTTTGATGACATTATTTCGAGAGGAAATTAGATTTTTGTAGAAGCCTCGGTCATGGAAGTATTTAACGAAAACCATGAATTGGTTTCGATGAAGAGTTTGCTACATTGCTTAAGAAATTATTGGTTAATTTTCAAAGGAGAATAATAGAGGAAAATGAAGGAGAAACTTCACATGTCATTGAGATTGTCTCCAAAACAAGGGGAAAATATAGAAAATAGAGACTCTGAAGGAAATTGTAAAAAAAACAATTGTTAGTCAAAAGGTTTTTCTTGACAAGGCTAGTGTGCTATTTAGAAACCTGATTATGGACATAGGAAAGATAAGTAGAGATTCTAATATTTACAAAGAATTTGTTCACGTGGCATGAAAACAAGATGATAAAAGAGGTCCCGCACAAGAGTAAAAAAACTTAGCAAGCAAATTTTTCTACTGAGACATGGATCAACAATAGCCCATAATTAAGGAAGAACCACAAAGTGAATCATAAATTGTAGTATTTGAGATAGATGGGAAAGCACTGTAATATGTATGACATGTAAATAGATGAATATTTATAATTTATTGAATGTTCATGTATATATTCCAAATGTTATACTTATCTAAACATGCACTTGTTGGATATGTTAAGCTCAAATATTTTGTTGTGGCATAAACTATATAACACACTATGCTCAAATATATGTAAATGACTAGCGATCGCTAAGCTTAGAATATGTTATTTTGGCATAACCTAGCAACCGTTAAGCTCACAATATCTTACTTGTTTTTTATTAAATCCTAGCAACATGTAATCTTAAAATAATATGTTACAACTTAAGCTAGCAGATGCTAAGATAAATATATCATTATTTAATTTTTTAAATGCTAGCGACCCCCATGTTTGAAATATTATGTTGTGGTATTGTATAATGACAACTAATATCAAACTATATTTTAGTAGTGCATAGAGCCTATAAGCTCCAAATATTATGTTGTTGCATAACCTAGCAGCCACTAAGATTACAAAAAATATCATTCTTTGACTTGTTAAATGCTAGTGACATCGACCTCTTTTGTATCGAGGTATAGTCCCTTTAAAACTATTTTCCATTAATTAAAAAAATAATAGCGACATCTAATCTCAAAATATTACATTATTGAAGTACATAGATGCCAAGTAGCTCAAATATGTTAATTTTATTTGTTAAAGCATACCACCAATAACCTCCAAATATTATGATTAAGCATATCCTAGTGGCCACTAGGATCCTAGAATCTTAATTTAATGTGTTAAATCTTGATGACCACTATGCTCTAAATATTATGTGTTAAATCCTAATGAATGCTAAGCTTAAATTATTATATCGTTGTAAAGACTAGCGGCCATGAATCTCAAATTAATTTCCTTTAAATTTTTAAATCATATTGAAATGTTTTCTCTAAATATTATGTTGTCGCAGTATGTAGCGGGCACTAATTTCATACTACCGCAATTTAATTTGTGAAATCCTAGCGACCACTAATCTAGAAATATCTTACTTTATTTTGATAAATCTTAGCGACCGCTATGTTCCTAATATTATGTTGCGGTAATGTCTTAGCAGCCTCAAAGTTCAAAATATTAGTAACTTCCTAGTGATCTCTAAGCTACAAATATGCTATTATGACATAACTTTTTTCCTGCTAAGCTCACAATATCTTTCTTTTTTGGTTAAATCCAAACAACAACTAATATCCAAATAATATGTTGTAGCATAACCTAGCGGACGCTAAGCTAAGAATATCATTCCTTAATTTGTTAAATGCTAGTAACCCTAATGTTTGAGATATTATTTTTGGCCGTGCATAGCAACTATAAGCTCCAAATAAAATGGTGTGGCATATCCGAGTGACTGCTAAGATCATAATATTTTAATCTAGTTTTGTAAATCATAACCACCGCATGGATCCAAATATTATTTGATGGCATTGCTTATCAACCACTAAGCTCCAAATATTATTTGGTGGCATAGCCTAGTGGCTCGCTAAGCTCATAAATCTTACTTCAAATTCAAGTAATGTATAGAGAACTTGTTTTCATAATAAAAAAATCCATCTACCTTATTTTGCTAGAGGCTTTAATCGGTGACTACTAAGCTTTAAACATCAACCTTTTATATCTGTTATAAAATTATACATAGATTTTTATTATTGTTGAGATTTAAATACTTTTTCTTCAAAAGATAATCATAGCATAGTAGGCTGCTAAGCTACACAACATTTTTTTGATTGATTATATTCTAATAGGAGAAATAAAATTGAAAATCTATAAACAATAACAAATAAATCTGGAGTTTCCATTTAGATACATAGAAATATTTGTAGAATCATGAATTAATATATATAACAACACTCTATCTTTGACCAATAATACATGACATAGAAAAATTATGTTTAAAAAAGTTATAACCTCGTGACTACAAAGCTATGTGATTTTTTGTCATGGCTTAGTGAGTGGAAAAGGAAATATAAATTTAAATATATAGTGATTAAAATTTTTATTTGATAATATTTACATATATATATAATATGTTTACCTTCCATTGTACAAAAAATTATCATACAATTGAAAAATTAATATGATTCTATAGTTTTAAAGAATTTTGTTAACCTCAAATATCTTCTCATAAATTCAACGTAGAAACCATATAAACAATGTACAATGAAATAATTACCGAGGTTATTTCTATCATCATAATAAAAAGAAAAAAGGTAGTTATAAGGAATATCTAAACAATACTTTGGGTCTCACAAACTATTACAATTTTAAAAACTACTAACTATATGACAGTCATCATTATCAAGAAAAAAAAGTCCTGTGTACAAGAACGAAAGAGCCATATATATATATATATATATATATATATATATATATATATATATATATATATATATATATATATATATATATATGGAGACATAGAAGGGAGGATACGTGAAATCATTCAAATGAAGGAAGAACTAGATCTTAAAAGGGATTAAATTTTATTTCATTAGGGCATAATAAAAACCTTATTTTCATGAATAAAAAGGTATTTTGACAAGATGATTAAAGGGAACAAATAAGTAGAGATGGACTACGAAGCACATTTTGGTAGGGAAAAGCAGGGTTGGAATTCCATGAAAAATACATGCACCAATCGAAGACAAAATGACTGAACAATCCTGTAATAAAAAAAGGTACACATTTACTATAATATATGTTTTTGATAAATACCTAATTTAGATATGATATTATTTTGTGTTTGGTGATGTATTTCAAACCTCCATCTATTGCATCAAACAAAATATCTACATGATTCTATCTATAACCTCTTTTCCTTCCCTCCTTTGTGTGCATCCTTTGTGTGCCTCCTTTGTGTGCATCATTTGCATGCTTGCTCTGCAAATGAGATTATAATTACTACCTCATTGTTACCTTGCCAAAATGGCCAAGATTCTTGCACTTGTCCTTGTAATATATTACATGCTTATATTGTTCTATGATTTCACGAGATTCCTTTACGCAAGAATAAAAATAGAAACCCCAAAAATAGTTCTCTAGAGTATTTAATAATTTTTTCGGCACATTCCACGTTATAAAATTTGAAAATATAAAAAGTGTGGGATATGGAAATTTGAAAATTAGCTTTTCCCCATCATTAATAAAAAGAGTGGGGAATTCGAGATTATATTCAAATTTCAAATACTCTAAAATGTGGGGGAATTTCCAATTTAAAATTTGAATTTACCACTCATTATGAAAAGTGTGAGATATCGAAAAAAATAATTAATAATGAAAACAACCCGTTTTTATTGGTTATTGCTTAAATTAGTTAAAATGTAATGGAACATAGAATATGATAATAAAACATAAGAAATAAATTATATAAACATATAGGCACATTTATTTTATTTATTTTTATCAAAATCAATCTTGAAAATATTAGATGTAGTACGCTGATGAAATGTAATTCTCCAATTAAACTATGACACGTGGCAAGTTTGAACCTTCTAGTTAGAAAATAATACAATTGACACATTTATCATGAAATCTATATATAAAGAAACACATATAAAATATTTTAAACATATATGAATCCGCAATATTACTATATAAATAGTACTCATTAAAATGATGACATGTAGCATAAAAAATTTGAAATCTCAAAAGATGTTTTTTACATTTAATGAATAAAAAAATAGTTCTTCAAAGTTGTAAATATAGTGTTTACAATGAAAAGAGGTATTGGTATGATCCTAGTGGCCGCTAAGCTATATCATGATTTTTTATTTTATCACTATTTCCAAATTAAGAAACTATTGAGTTTATCATCCATTTTGTCATTTATTTCAATAAATAAAACAACTTAGTGGTCACTAAGCATTTTCTTTGATAAAACCAAAGAAAATTATATGTTATAATGATATATCTTATGAAAACTACATAAGGATCAATTCCTCTTGGGGGTATTGTTGGAGCTCAAAATTGCACCCTAGATATGATCATGAAGGATAAAAAATATGAGGAAACATGAGATTGCTTCTCGGTTGTGGGGCTTAACCGAGAAATACCTCCGAGAGAAGGCGAGATTCCTCTACCTATTCTACTACTAAAACTACTCCTAAATCTGGAAATGAAGATATCTAATCCTAAACCAACAAGCCAAAGGACTATATTTAGAAGGAGAATATAGAAAATGAAAATATTAAGATAAGGGAGGTGATAACACAAAAAAGGGGTGGAGATACTCCTGCAAGTGAAAATGAGGGGGAAATAGAGAACGGAAGGGTAGATAGAAGTACCAAAATCCAAAGTAACATTCAAACCATCATTCACATGGATCACAACATGATTTAAACCCCTGTAAAATGAACAAATTATGCACAATAAACCCACAACTAAAATGAAAGGCAAGAAATGCAATATAACATAGGATAGGGAAGATACAAGCCACAAAACATGAATTTTATTGCTTGAAGGATGCAAAATTCATTACAATGTATAAATAAGGAAAAAATCACTTACAAGACATCAAAATATGAGGCGACATCCACAAAATCTCTAGAACAATTTTGATAGAGTTCCTTTGTAGTTTCATAAAATCTCCGTTTTGATGTGCCTAAGCACTTACATTTATAAAATTTTGGAAAAGAGAAAGAGAGCGAGGGCATGGATTGTGTCTTATGGTTTCAACCACCCCTTGCCCAAAATAACCAATTAGTAACAAAATAATAGGCACTAGACGAGTTCTAAAACACACCATCAGAAATATTAAGTGAAAATGTGGTGCCCACACTTAATCAATAGACTAGAACTTCTTATTAATATATTGAACTATTTTTCTTCCTCTTCACCTATTAAATGCCACTAAAATCTGATTTTGATGATGCCAAATTGAAGGGATTGAGAATACTTTTCCATTGATATAAATTTTGTGTGATTTGGAGCTCTATTATAAAACTATGGTAATTTCAAGATTTGGTTTGTCGAGAAGCACATGAATTTGATACATGGAAGCCTCTAATTGGTCTAGGAATTGGCCTCTTCCCATGTGTGCACTATTTTTTTTCCTTTACCATGTGTCAATCACCCATTGGATCATGGTATCAGGCTTTACTTCCTTTGACTCTCCTTTCTTTTCTTTTCCTCGGTGAGTGGGTTAGCCTTGATGAAATACGTGCCAATAAGACCTTTCCATGTTTCCCCACGAAGTGTAAAATTGTACTTATCCTTGACTAATAACTCTAGAAATAAAAACCAATAGAATATTGTTGCATACCTTCACAATTCACCCTTTATATAGAAGACCTTGTCATCTTGTGAAATATCGACCAATGAGGACACTCCACGTTGCTTCACTGTCAAATTCTTTGAAATCCTTTGCTTTGACAATTGTGAGGTTCTAGCCAATACGAAATATCTATGCCTTTTTAGTATGTCATACTGCAAGATATCCTTATCTCGACAATTACAAAGTGCGAGATAATGGAAAAGCTCCATGTAGCTTCAAGATTATCAAACTTCCTTAAGCCTTTATGTTTTCGGTCTTGAAAAATGAGAACCAATGAAATGGCTCCATGTTTCTATGGAATTCACATTCAACATATTTTGGTGGCTTCACATCATAAATTTTAGCCTTAGGGGACATAGAAACTTTTTATTTGAATTTTCTACCCACGTAACCCTTTTGACCTTATTTGACTTAACATGGACCCAACCAAAAATGAAATTTGATTAAATCTAGGGACTGTAATTTGGATGATCCCATCACCTTGAGAAATGTAGGAATTATGACATGCAGCCCTCCTCCTATCATTGATCTATTTCCATGTGTCCTCGTTGATAATAACATTGGACTTGATGGCCAAATGAATGCCAATTAACTTTTATAAACAACCCGCCAATTTTTTTAAACTACGCTTCCATAGGTTTTGAATACCAATGGCCAATGTTTTTGGGAAAGGGATTTTAATGGCTGTATGACCATCGTAGACCTGTAAAAATGGATAGGTCCATTTACTCAAGTTTTCCAATTTTGTAAAATTGGATAACAGGTATATAGTGTGGCACTAGGCTCCAACAAGGCTAGTGCATCCAATATGATACAATTATAATCAATGAAATTTATTACTGATCCAAAGTTGTAAAGATAGTGTTTACAATCAAAATAGGTATTGGTATGAGCCTAGTAGCCTCTAAGCTATATCATGATTTTGTTTTCTATCACTATTTCGATTCAAGAAACTATTGAGCCTAGCACATGTTATGTCATTCCTTTCAATTAGAAATGGAGCTTAGTGGTCACTAAGAATTTTACGTAATATGAATGGATGTGAAGTATATTATACAAATATATATATATATATATATATATATATATATATATATATATATATATATATATATATATATATATATATATATATATATATATATTAGGAGAAATAAATAAGTCTTGATCCCTCTCGATGGAATGTAGTGCAACAATTGGGTCCGCCAGGTAAAGTCCAACCAATATGATACAATTAAAATCAATAAAAAATAGTATCGATCCAAAGCTAAACAAATAGTAATTACAATGATAAGAGGTAATGATAGGAGCCTAGTAGCCACTAAGCTAGACCATGATTTGTTATTTTATAGCTATTTTCAAATT
This sequence comes from Taxus wallichiana var. yunnanensis, assembly GCA_018340775.1. Classification (NCBI taxonomy): domain Eukaryota; kingdom Viridiplantae; phylum Streptophyta; class Pinopsida; order Cupressales; family Taxaceae; genus Taxus; species Taxus wallichiana. The sequence continues at coordinate 23,802,499 of CM031243.1, read as the reverse complement.
AGAAAACTGTTGAGCCTAGCGACCGCTTTTTTATTCCTTTCAACTAGTAATGGATCTTAGCAGTTGCTAATAATTTTCTTTAATATGAATGGATGTGAATTATGATTTATAAAGATATATCTTAAAAGAAATAAATAAGTCTTGATCCCTCTCGATGCAAATTAGTGCAGCAATTAGCTCCACCAGGTAACATCCACCCAGTTTGATACAATTATAATCATTGAAAATTACAATCGATCTAAAGTTGTATCAGATAGTGATTACAATGACAAGAGGTAATGATAGGATCCTAGCAGCCACTAAGCTAGACCATGATTTTTTATTCTATAGCTATTTTGAAATTAATAAACTATTGAGCCTAGCAGCCACTATGTTAGTCCTTTAAATTAGTAATGGAGCTTAGTGGTTGCTAAGCATTTTCTTTTATACGAACTAATGTGAATTATAATTTACAAATATATATCTTAGGAGAAATAAATAATTCTTTATCCCTTTTAATGGAATGTAGTGCATCAATTAGGTCGAAAGTGATAGTCCAACCAATATAATACAATTATAATAAATAATAAACAATATTGATCCAGAGTTATACAAATAGTGTTTATAATGACAAGTGGTAATGGTGGGAACCCGGAGAACGCTAAGCTAGACCGTGATTTCTTAATATATCGCTATTTTCAAATCAAGAAAATTTTAAGCCTAACGGCTGCTATTTCATTCCTTTCAATTAGTAATTGAGGTTAGCGGTTGTTAAGAATTTTATTTTATACAAAATGACGTGAATTATAATTTACAAACATATATCTTAGGAGAAATAAATAGTTCTTGATCCATCTCGTGGAATGTAGTGCATAGATTGGGTCCACCTTGGATAGTCTAGCCAATAAAATTTAATTACAATCAATGAAAAACAATATTGATCCAGAATTGTACAGATAGTGTTTACGATGATAGGAGGTAATTATAGGAACTTGGCAGCCGCTAATCTAGACAATGATTTGTTATACTATCACTATTTTCAAATTAATAAATTGTTGAGCCTATCCTCTACTATTTCATTCCTTATAATTAGTAATGCATCATTGCATTATCTAAAGATTTTATAATATAATAACCTATGTGAATTATACGTCACAAAGAATTTACCTTATGATAATTATATAAGGATTCATCTCTCTCGAGGAATGCGGTGAAACACTTGGCTCTGTTAGGGATAGTCTAGACAATATGATACAATTATAAACAATGAAAAATAACATCAATTTAAATATGTAATGATATTGTTTACAATGACAAGAGGTAATGGTGGGAACCTAGTGGCGTCTGCAAGCTATACTGATGATTTGTTATTCTATTTCTATTTTTAAATTAAGAAGCGATGAACCTAGTAGCCACTATGTCATTCCTTTCAATTAATAAGTGATATTAATAGTCACTAAACATTTTATTTGATACAAAAGTGTGTGAATTACGTGTTATGCACAATATATTCCAAGGCCCAATTTCAAATAAGACTTTTTAGGTCTTAGAGTCACTAAGTTATTCCTTGCAATATGTGTTAATGAAAAACTAAACATTTTTATGTTTCGAATACTACTTAGTGATTATTATCTACTGTTATTGTGATTTTTTTCACATACGGTCTATTCAAAATATGAAAAATTAAATCTTAATGTCCTCTACACAAGAAAAGCAAGAGCCTCAAAGCCAAAATCCTGCTTCCCAATGAGTCCTAAGGATTCACAAGGACTTAGAACTAGGTGAAAACCTCATGCATATTAGCGAGGCCGATGGAGGAGCCCAAAGAGGAGGAATTACTAGATAGGGTGGTCAGACTAGAAAAGGAGCTACAAGAGCTCAAAGGGGCTATAAAAACATGGAAAAAGCAAAGGAAAAAGGATCCTTCAAAGTGAGGAGGAAGAGGGGGTTATTGGTGAAGTCTTCAAGAAACTACAGTCCCTAGATGGCAGATTGGGGAATGCTAAAAGCCGAAATGACTACATATTGTCTACCCTCAAAAGCATCTATAATTTCATTGAGCAACATGTCCACAGTGTTTACAGTTTAAGTGGGATCAATGAGGACATATGGGGCCCTAAAGAGAAAAGGGACATTGCAATTGCCCAAGCTGATTTACAAGACTCCTCTCAGGCCACTGCCATTGCCTTCTTCATGTCACTGCAGGCTATCAAGACCAAAATTGACAGAGCCATCAAGTAAAGGGCTGTTGTGATGTTGTTTTTTGGCTGCGATGTGGCTATCATCGGGTGGTTCTAGAGCTGTTTTGTGGTGGGGCTCCTTATGTTGTTTCTCTTTTGGTTCCTTTTTGATCTTGCCTTCTTTTTATGGATCTATGTACGTTTATATCCTTTTTTCACCTATATTGTAATATTTTGCTGTTGAGCCTTCCTTGGTTGGCTATTTTTCCCTTCTCGTGGCTGCTTCTCTCATCTTTGCTATCTGGCTTTTGAGCCCTTTTGTATACAGGGTATAGCCCCTTCAAAACTATTTGTCCTTACTAAAAAAAATTGGTGTAAATGAACAACAAGGAATTCTAAAAACTATCCATTCATATGTCGACTAAATCCTATCTATCGCTAACATCTATATTTTCAAATGTTCCTATCATGTTATCTACACAATGTGGATGGTTGTCAGAAAAGGATAATCCTTCCAAAATATGTTGCATGTTAATTGGACAAGAACACTTTTGCATAATTTTTATTATTATTGATGTGATCCACAAAATAAGAATTATTGTAACTAGTTGAAGGTTAGATATCATGTCTGGTCAAAGCCTAGTGGTCACTAACCATTACATTAATTACTCTCTAATGATAAAAAATTAATGAACTCTTGATGTTGGTGGTTGCAAGGCTAATACTTATATTCATTAGCAGACAATTCGAAAAAAACAATTTTTACTCCATATGTGAATTAATTATTAATATATTCTACTCCGATTGTAGGTAAAATGCCTTCCATTTTTCGCACTCCATTCTCGACAATTCCATTCATTGAAGACACTAAGTATTGGAAGAAAATATACAAGGAATGGTTTGTTTAAATCCATAACCCTAAAAACTACTATGTCAACCTGTGGTTGTCTTTTGTTATAGATTAAGAACATGAGGAATTTGGTATGGTTATATCCTCAACAATTATTGATTCAAGTATATTGTGTGTTCAGGTTGAACACATTGAATATGAAAATAATAAGTGTCTTATTCTTGATATGGAGTTAGATGTTTCTTTACTCAAGAAACATGAAATGTTGGTCTAAATAGACACATAACCATATTCTTGTTCATTATATGGTTGGGATGTGAGGTTGTTTACTGATTCTAACAAAATCGGATGTTCAAATGCAAAAGAAATTCAAATTGGCATGCTTACAGTACTCAGAAATTTGTATATAAATGATAAAACCTCTTCTGTTTTTCATTTTTTGAATAGAAAAGGCTTTTTTTCACCTCCAAAACATGCCAATTTTTTTACTATATTGAGGAAAACATATTTAACTAAATTATAGTTGTTAAAAGGAATACTAAATCATTTTCATTACTAAAGAAAGGAACCACTATATTTACAAAAGCAAAACCTTCAAGTATTCAACAGTTTCATCTTTTTCAATGGTGAATTATTTTAAGTTTATGTTTCAAGGTTCCATGTAGAACCTCCATAATATCAACATTGTCGTATAGATTATGAGAAATTTTACCTTCTTGTGCACTCCATGTTTATAAATGTTATTCCTACACATAGGGGCACAATTATTCTTCCCTTCTTGCAGTCTATGAATAAGGTTGTGGAACTCCAAGATCCAAAATACCTAGAAAGGGATGATGTGAAATTTTATATAATTGATTGCTAGCATACAATATGCACACAAAAAATATTTTGGACTCAAATACTTACAAGTATTTACATTTTAGGTACGATTTTGAAGGGATATTATTTTATCTCGCAAATTCTACTAATGAATCCATTACTAATATCTACAAACAATAGAACGAAATGAACAAAACTTGGATAGAAACAAAGTTTATTGATTTTTATACAAGTCTAGATCAGTTTGGGAATTACTAGGATGTCCTCAACATCCCAAATTAGAAAAAACAAAAAAGAAGAGTGGAAGGTAATGTATTTTAATTTTATTGCATTGGTTATTAACATTTACTTTCATTATATAAAAAGATAAAATATATGATTGTCCTTTGAATGCAGAGCTTTGAGAATCAATGCCTTTTGATTTTCAAAGTGGAAAAAATAGAAAGTCTATATGAAAAATGGACTTTTCTATTGTTGCCAGATGATATATGGAATAAATGGACAACAACATTTCAGTTGTTTAGATCATGTGGCCTTGTTTTTCACCTATTAAAGATAATCAGGTTAAATTTCAGCCAAATTCATTAGCAAGATTCATAGCTAATTCATTCAATATTGCTAGAGGAATGACCGATGAAGAACTATCGATACTTAGCGAGATAAAGTAAAACATGGGATGTCTAGTTAGCTGGATATGTTTGGGTAGGAATAATAGCATAGACATTTGATTCTTACTTTCGGAGAATAAAAGGAGATAGAAAAATGAGAACAAAATTTCTACATTATTTTAAAGAAAAGAATTCAGATAATATTCTATTGTCATCTTGCATTGAATTCAATGTAATTGAAAATTTTTAATTGCATGAATCATACTATCATCATTTTTGTACTATTGGGTGAAGAGAGAAAAGGAAAGAGAAAATATGATTCCCAAATAGGGAAAAAGGGGAAAACAAAAAAAGGACCATGTGGTGGAATAAGTTCTTCCCGTTGAGGCTCTAGAAAATATTAGACAACTATGTGATGTCAATGGAAGAAAATATACTAGAAAGGATGGAGGACACATAAGATTTTACTTTTCAATGTGCATACCTATTCCATCTTCTATCAACTTTATCAGTTATTCCTGCCACCAATCCTTTTAATGTTGAATGTGTTATTGCTGATTTTTGTAATTTGTCTAGCAATATTTCTTCTGATATAATAATGGAGTTGTTAATAGTTACATGAACTAGTGTGCTAGATTGTATTATTATTTTTCTCATACCAATTGAATATTTAAAAATGTTAAGAGAAACAATAAAAAGATACATGGAAAATGTTAAAGATAATGGATAATCAATTATGGATGGATGCTACATACTCTTATGATAAAGAGCGAAAAGTTTAAAACTTTGTGTCTAATGTTAAAAATAACTATTGAGCATAACTACGATGATAATAATGATGAAAGAGAATAATTAGTTAGGGATTGGATGGAGAAACTACCACATAAATTGGTAACTGCAAGAGAAATTGTCTTAAAAGGAAACAAACATCCTTTTCCTTATGAACGATCATATGAGTTCGGGCTAAGATGTTCACTTGAATTTGTTCCCAATTTTTTTAGTATTAGTGCTTTATGGATACAGTGTCACATTGCATGCATTAGTTGAATAAAATCTATCTAATGTTTTTATTGTTGAGACACATAGTCAAGAAATGTTTTTAAACATTACTATTCTCATATGAAGAAAGTTTTTCACAAAACACAACTTGAGCAGGGGATTTTGTTTAATTGATTTTAACCAATATAATCTACTTATGCATTTATTATTTATGTGGACAACCAACATACGAGTTAGATTTAATGTACAACCCTTTCAATTTAACGTTATATATAACTAGTTCAACGTGGTGATTGACCTTCAATTATTTTGTAAATGTTAGGAAAGTAGTGTTTACTATGTCATAATTATAATAAACGTAATATGATTTGTAAGTGAAGTTGTTGAAACAACTTTAAGTATAAAGTGAGTTGTTGTAGATTTGTTATAGGAGGTTTCTTATTTTATAGGAAACTCTCCCTCTATATATTTTCTTTGTATCTGGTAGAATTAATATTGAATATATTGTTGACTATGTCTTTATGTTGATTTATCTTTCCTCTAGCATAAAATCTCATCAAATCTAAGATTTGGTATTAGAGAAGGGATGGGGTTCTAAGAAATTTGGAGGGGTGGTGGTTTTACTCTCTTGTGTCTGAATTATGAGTTTCTAAGTGTTATTTCAGCTATGGTTTTGTATGTTTAATATTTTCAAATTTGTGTGTGACAATGCATATTGGAGGTTCACACACCATCTATCCAAAGGTCTTCGACATGTCTAAGTTTTCCTTCCAATTCCATAGTCTTCATCAGATCACGTACATGAAAAAGGTCTTACAATGCTAGAAGAAAAAAATAAAATTCTGTAAGGATTGAATCAACCACCTACTTGTTTCCAATAGAGCATCTAATTGTCCTCTCTATTAGATTCATTCATTATTTGTGCAATGGATAACTCTACCAAAAATATATATTATTCCAAGCCTTCACTAATTTTCCTATGCATTGATCTGCATTCCACAAGCATATCTATCATAAAATACAAAATTGAAGCATCAACAAGGGAAGGTTGGATGTCTTAGTTGTATGCCAATCAAGACAAGCTATAGCTTGGAACATTTCATTCATATGTAAATTTTTGAGTGCAAACTTAATAGAGTGTGGCCACGAATCAATAAGAAAAATTATCAAGGCTCACTGGCCATTAGAAACTGTGTTATCCAAGTAGAAATCTGTATACCGTCGTGCACTTCTTATTTACAGCTAGATCTAATTGTGGTCTCGGTATTATTTTTCCTGTTCACCATGTACACCTACCAATGTCCATGCATGGTTTGTAGATTCAAGGTTGTCCATTAAATGACATTTATTTTTGATTTGATCGTTATTATCATCAATAATAAGTCATTAGGGTAGTCTTATTTTATGTTTTGATAGTCTAGATTATATTGTCTTTGTACCATGGTGAAGTTCTTCCATAAGTTTAAAATAGTGGTTGTTATCATATTAGTTAAATTTGTTTTGTAAGTCAAGTGTCTAATGTAAAACGTTATAGAAATATTTTTAATATATGGTGGACCATTAGTCATCAATAGAATATTTTTCGTTAAGTTTTATGTAGTGTTATGTGTGTCAAGTTAAAAATTCATAGTCAAAGTCATTGTCAAGTTCACGTATTGAATTTCGAGTCAAGTCCTCTAGTCCTAATCAAAAGTGTCATCAACAAATATTGTAAAAACAAAAAAAAATGTCTCACTTTTAGTCGGACACATTTTTGGTGGAATCGACATCCGAGATGAACTTGAGGGGGTTATTCTCAAATGAGCCTTAAATCAATATTCAGCTGAGTTAGTAGCATACAACTAGAGGTAGGAGGTAATGAAGTAAGGAGAGCGATCAACACCTCTCATCAGTCACCAACGATGGGGCCATATTTTGGTATGGTGGCATCTATTTTTCATTGTGTGGTATGTAAAAAATAAAATTATGTGTGGTTCCCTTCCCCTTTTATGATTGAAAAGAGGAGAATATGCATTACGGATCTTTGAGAAAAATTATATAGGAGGTCATTTGAACTCGAGTGATTTTCTGACTATCGTACTTCTAACATTGATCGGTTGGTGAAAGAGCATTCACTAGAAGTGAAATCGGGAACAATTGAGTTCACGTATGTAGGTGAATCGGTGAAAGTGTGATCATATGTTATGGGATTCACTGTGGTGAAGCAAATTGATCATGTGTTGTAAGATCCAAAGAGCAAGATCCAATCCAGTAGTATGTAGACCAAAAATTATGCAAAGGCATATGATTTTGTTTCTACTTCTTCATATGTGCTTCTTCCCATGTCAACACTAAGGGCGGAATGTTAGGAAATTAGCGTTTACTATTTCATAATTATAATAAACGTAATATGGTTTGTAAGTGAAGTTGTTAAAACAACTTCACGTATATAGTGAGTTGTTGGAGAGTTGTTATAGGAGGTTTCCTATTTTATAGGAAACTCTCCCTCTATATATTTTCTTTGTATCCGGTAGAATTAATATTGAATATATTGTTGATTGTGTATTTATGTTGATTTGGATTTCCTACAACATAAAATCTGATCAAATATAAGAATAAATATGTTTACTCATATTTGTTTTCAATTGCCATGGTTTTTGTTTATTTGACAATACTCTATGTTCACCAGCTTTGATGACAGATGAGGAGAATTCAAGCACATCTATCATGAATATGCAATCAAATCCTGGTATGTTAGTTGTGTGCATTTATAAATAAAAAAATCTGCTAATACCCATAAATTTATAAGACAATTAATTATATATACTGAACAACCAACAACACGAGAAAGTAATAGTGGAGTGCGCCATGGTAACCGGAATGAATATATAGTCAAAACACAGTACGTTAGCCATGCACATTTTTAAACAAACCCTTTTACAAGGATCAAAAATTTATATAAAATGATATCAGCTAAATATAGAAGAGGAACCATTTTCAAAGAAGGAATAACCAAATAACCTATTTCAAAATTGCATGGTCACATCCAGGTGCTCCATAGTGTATTGTTATCATTTCATAACTAACGAGGCATTGATATTGATGTTTATTCTAGCCAATGATAGCATAGCTTAGCGATCGCTAATCCACGTCAATATCTAAGAACCGTTGTCTTCCAATGGGTGGTTCGAGAGAATACAAGTGAACCCTAGCGGCCGCTAAACTTCATTAACAAGACATAGAAAAAATGATTATGTACTTACCATATTACCACAGAGAGAAATATGCTTTTTCAATTATTCTTTCATTTTCCATAGCATGAAATTGATTATGGATTTATTAATTTTGTTTGTAATACATATTACATCAAAAAAACCAGCAGCAGGTAAGGCCGATGAAAGCTAAGGTGGAAGCTCGGTCGGTAAGTGGTATCCTCCTAAAGGGCTAATATTGAACTCACCATTTTACCATGTAGATAGCTATGTTTTTTAAAATATGCTTTCATTTTCCATAGCAATAGCTATATTATGAATAGATTAATGTTTATTTGAAATAGATCTTACATTAAAGGATCTAGCTATGGGTAAATAAGATGCAATCCTAGATGCAAGATCCATTGGTAAGTGGTAGCCATGCAAGCTAAAATGTTGATTATTTCCACTAGATAGAATTGATATGAGGACGATTAAAATTAAATTATTTACTTCCCTGCAATTATCCACAAGAATTACTTATTTTATATTTATAGGGCTTGTTGAATAAGAAAAACCAATCACCCTCTAAGGAGATGTCATTCAAGTTCAGCAAGGAGACTATCAACTTGTGAGGTGGCCTAAAAGAATTTATAAAGTCATTATCAACAAAATTTGAAATGGGATTCTAGTCTAACAAAATCACTTCTTCGATGTTGAAAAGATGACAAAGGCCTTCACTAAAAAATTATCAACTGAATTGAATCTAGTACTCACTTGGGAAAGGAACATTGCAATATAGTCAATGGAATTGCAATAAAAGATCTAGAAAAGGTTTAGAGTAGAAACGATGTTCCCTATAGTTCTAAAGACACATTGTGTATTACATTAGGTGAAAAGGAAACCCTCTTGCAAATTTTATGGTTGGGATGAAAAGCATAGGAGAATTTTTTTCAAAAGATATGTGGTTGATGACCAATTTGTACAAAGACTTATCACTAATAGTGTCTAAGGGATTGAATGTGGTAGAGGGCATCAAATATTTGGAGTGAGAAAATGCTAAATAAATACTTATCATTTCAAAATGTTATTATGATGATATTGCTTAACATTGTAAATAAAATACATTCATATGTTTTTATGATGGTTCTACTTAACTATTTTGTATGTTGAGATTGTACGAATATAAGTTGGGAGTATTTATATTTTCCTTATTATAAGTTGAGAGTATGAGTGTATAAGTTGTGAATGTGAATTAATAGAGAAAATTTATTGTAACAAATATTTGAGCAGTTTTTATTAATCAAATATGTATTCCTAAATTAATTTTATGCATGATTAAACACAATTTTTTGTTTCAATAATATAAAAACGTATACCACATTCAAATGTAATGAAATAACTACAATACAATATGTAAATACTCGTTGCCTTTGAAACATTACATTCTACTCAAAAACATTTGCAAGAAAATTATTCCTAGTACAATAAGCAATGATGAACGCCCTTATATTTTTACCTTCTTCACCACCTATAACCATTTGATTTTTTTATATAACAATATCAAAACATACCTAATTTTTATTGTTTGATTGACTCATCACTTCCAGCCATTTGATTTTGTTTTTTTCATTTGCATATAAGAACACATGCAACATGAAATTGATCATATTTGATATAAAAGGTGTTTTGGAACACACCCTCCAAAAGGCTGATTCAACATACCAAAACTTAAAAAAATTGGCAGCATTGAGCTCAAAAAAACAATCTCGAGACCAAATTTGAAATAGTTCTTTCAAAAATGCAAAAAAAATTCAAAATAGCACTATAGACATCGGCAAGAAATTCAAATGTTGATGGCACGATGCCTTCATTCCTTCAAAACATTGGCTTAGAGGTTGGAAGCTTCGATTTCATATTTACATAAGAAGATTTCTTTAAGACAAAACACACCGATTATGAAGGTTCTTGGAATCCCAAATTATATCTCAAGAATCTTAACTCTATTTAGTGGCGGTTTAATGAATCGTACCATTGTAAAAATATAGTACTTGTAGATGATTCTTTAGAGAAAAATAATTTCAATGATGTACGGAACTACATAATTGCTAAAAATTTAATATAGATTCTAAGTAAGGATACAAATACTTGTTACATGTGTTATGGTATTTTTTGCAACCATTGAAGGACATCGAATATGTTCGGGATTTTATTAGATAAAAAAATTATAGGGATTTTTTTAATTTGAGATTTACTATGATTTCTATTGTTGATTTGGAAGCCCATATTCAAGAATCTTTACATTATAATATAAATTCAAAATATTCTTCAAATTTTTACTATAATTCTACCTTTACTAAAGGAATTTCAATTTATTTCATATTTATATTTAAATACTAAAATATATCTTGGATTTTTTTACGGTAATTTTAATTAATTTTATATCCATATTTAAATATGAAAATATATATGCCATGTTTATTTTATTATAGGTAAATGGTTTTGAAGGGACCATACCCTAAAGTACAACCAAAAAGGCTCAACAACCAAGATAAACATGAAATAACATAGTGGTTTTTTGATATGTGGGGGTGACACCCTAACAAAAATCCTAAGAAGCTAGCTAAAGAGATAGAGTACTAAGGTAGGGGCCAACTACCTACAAGTAGCCTAACTGTTGTGACAACAACAAACTAGCAACTCAAAAACAACAGAACAACAACTATACTAAGAACACAGAGACACAAAAGACACTAATTCACTGATTTTCTATACACCTTAAGTGTAAATTTGAGGGCCTTATAAATATTCATGGCTTCCCTGACATTAGGGTCTGAATTGGTCTCTTTAATGAACTTCTTAGTGATCCTCCCTTTCTTCCATGCGATTACGGGAACCCCACTAACTTCACAAATCTGGTTAATATGGACCTGGAGGAGCTCAAATACTACTTTATGAATGGATAATTGATTATTATGTTTTTCCTCAAGTGATTTGACTTGACCAGAAAGTGAGTTTACTTCCTCTTGCAGGATGGTAATGGAGGCAAGGTCTGTGGTGATCTTGTTACCAATTTCTAGAAGAAAATTTACATTATCTTCAATAGATTTCAAAGCATCTGCCTATTATTTAAACTTTTCAAGTATAGAAGGAGTGATCTAAGAACTAGGAGTATCATGGCTAATCTCCAAAGGAATTTCTACTGAAATTACCTCCTTATCTTTCTTACTACTTCTGAGAATCCACTTAGTAGGTGGGGGTTCAACTACAAGGTCACAAAAGTTGACATTCTTAGATCTAATATGAGGCTACTGGGGAGGAGGAGGAGCTAAAGGATGGTTGGGGTCATTTGTAATTACATCAAGGATGAATTGATGAATAAGGAAGATGACTCCCTGATGTAGTGGTAGCACTCGCCTATGCCCTTGAACCTCTAAAATAGATTTTCCAAAGAATTCAAAATGTAATAAGGAAGACTGACCTTTGATTCTCTCCCTGAAATGGTTAAGCATAACCAAATGATGCAAGGGAAGGGTGGATAACCTACCTTCTAGCATTATGTAATGAACCACCATGTGAGAAAATTCATCAAAAGGTTTTGGAATGGAAGAGCAGATGATCTTTGACACATTCTATTTGGATTTCTTCCCCATCGTCCAAGAAAATACTTTCCTCTGCATCCTTGTCAAACTTATTATGAAAGAAATTTTTCCCTCCATAATTAGGCCAGTGATGAAGGAAATAAAGTGATTTGAAATGTTGAAGTTGTCCTTGAAATTGAAATTTATATCTTTCCAACTATCAACAAATTACGAAGAGATATGTTTATCATGACCCCTGATTCGTTGTATAAAATATATGAAACCGCCAATATTGAGGGCTTCCCAAAGTTCAACATTTTTTTTTTTTTCATTGGGGGTCATAAAATAGTTCTACTCTATATGGTGGCCTTCCTATCATGTATGGAGTTGGTGGAAAAGACATTTCAAACTGGTGGCACTAGCAATTAAGCCTTTTTATAGTAATTAGGAAGCCTAGGTACTAGAATACTACCTAGATAAATCATGTCTCCTTTATCTTACCCTATTCCTTAATACATATGTCCTCTGGATTCGAGAGGAGGATTAAATAAAAATTAATAAATCCAATCAGATGGAAGTACCAAGGAGGTGATTTCCACACATGTATAGGTCGTCGCCTAAGTTGTAATGATGGGTTGGGTGGTAGCTTCATTAATGATGATAGAATGAGCTGCACTAGGGAGGTCCTTATCATCATGCCACTCACTATAGTTATTCATGTGAACACCTACATTAGCAAGTGCATCTATGGCACTATTTCCCTCCCTATACACATGTTGAATAATAATATTAAGACCAATACAAAGCTTATTAGCTTCATTAATGAAATCACTAATGTTCTTATTGGGTGTTTGGGTTCCATTGAGGTTTTTAATGATATTTAGACAATCCCCGTCCACAGTGAGGTTATCTACATTGAGAATCGAGTCATTTTGATTCCCCAAAGAGAGGCAAGGGCCTCTAAAAGTGATTGGATTGCTTACCCATGGGGCTTACATAAACAACAATTAGTTTAACCTATTGGTTTCTGATGAGACCTCCTCCATCAGATGCCCCTGGGTTTCCTTTAAAGGTGCCATCAAAGTTCAACTTATACTATCCATATTTAATTTTATAATTAATTTTATGCCATGTTTTTACAATTAATTTTATATACAAATTTAAATATGAAAATATATTTGGAATGGTTTTACAGTTAATTACATTCTCCTACATTAGACAATCGCCATCTACTAATTTCTTCATATCATTTTCAGAAATTTTCTAGTTTTTCTGAGGTTCGATCACACCATGGTAAATGAATTTAATTTGATATCTAAATTTAAATATGAAAATATATCTAGAATGGTTTTATAGTTAATTACATTATCCTAAATTGGTTCATTGCCATCTATTAGTTTCTTCATAATATCTTCAAGAACTATCGGCTACCTAGAGATTTAATCACACCATAGTATATGAACCTGGAAGTGTCTCACATCTTGTGAATGTCATTAGCCTAGCAACTTCTAGGCTAAAGGAACTATAAATATTCAAATATGTATAGTTTAATCTTAAAGACATCTTAAAACTGATAAGATCCTTATTCCAAAGAAAACATTAAGCCTAGTGGCCACCAACCCATATAAAATAAATCTTGTTTTACGTGTTATAAGGGATATCGTCTACTATGCATTATTTCTCATATCAATGTTGGTTTCCCTGAAATCACTACAATATTATTTCACAAATTCATTAATTTAATTTGTGACCAGATATATTGGACTCTGGAAGGATAATTAACAAATACCAATATTGCATTTTTGGATTCCAATATTTTGATTTTTGGATTCCAATATATGTGATTTCGGATTCCAATATATGTGATTTGGGATTCTAATATATGTGATTCTAGATTCCAATATATGTGATATTGGAATCCAATATGTGTGATTTTGGAGTGTAGATAATTCCAATATTTAACATTTTGGAATCCAAAACTAGTAATATTAGATTCCAATATTGGCTATAATTTGTAGTTGCTCAGATGGAATAATTCTTGATTTATTGAAATAAGTGTTTATAGAATAAAACAATAGTTTACCTTCTTGTCTCTCTTAAAACAGCTGAAACATGATCAAACATCTTGAAAATTTCACCACTTCAATATCATTGATTATAATATGTATGGGGCAATAAATACACTAGAACTAAAGAGGATAATCAGTAATTATATGAACATTTAAAATTATAAAACATTAAAAACCCCAATAAATTATAAATCAAATTTTTGAACATGAATAAAAATATTATATAATGAAATAAAATGTAACATATTTGTCTCCCTTCTAGCATATGAAACATGATATTCGGTCTCAAGAATCCTATCACTTATATATCATTGATACACATCAAGAATGTGATACACATCGAATCTCGAGTGTAAATAATATGATCATTTATGCAAATGACTAGTGTCATATCAATGGGTATATTACTACTCTGTTTCTCATTTAGAAGCTTCACAAACACTAGTTCTTCCATACCCCACACTTTGCAACACCATTTTCAAAAAAATGGCCAATTATCGAGAGGGTTTCTTATTTTTCACATGCCTACTAATTTTTTTAAAATAACAATTTCTTAAGTTATAAAAATCACATGGTTTCTTGTATAAATGAATTTTCTAGGGTTTGGTTTTTGTTGGCTACGGTTTTTTTTTTTGCTAATCTTTGTTCTTTGTTTTTGTAGGTTTTTTGCAAAGGTATTTTATTTTTTGTTACGATTTTTATTTGTTTTCCTAGGATTTTTGGGCTAGTGTTTATTGTTTTTCACTAGAATTTATTGTCTTTTTTGTATTTTTACTTTTCTAGTTTTAATATTAAAAATTGTTAGTTTGATTATTTTCCATCATGTTTTTGCTATTTGATTACTAGGGTTTGTTGTTTTCATCATGTGGTTATTTTTGTTACTGATTGTTTTCGGTTTATGGGGCTTGTTTTTTATTTATAGAGTTTTTCCTAAGCTCTATTTTTTATTTTCCTAGGATTTGTTTAGCTAGGGTTTATTAACTTTTCTTAGGGTTTGTTGGTTTTTTCTAGTTTTTACACTATGTGATACAGTTTTCTTATTTTCCTAAGGTTTTTATTTTTTTATTTATAGGGTTTTTATATTTTCCCTAGGTTTTGTATTTTATTGTATAAAAATTTCTTTGTTCTATATATAAAAATTGCAATAGAACCATATGCATACCTCCCTTCTTTGGTATCTTGAGTATTCCTCCTCGTTAATTGTTCATATTTTTCTTCCATCCATATCTTTCATGATCATCCTCCTCCTCAAAGGATGTGTACAATTATTTTCTCCATACCGTATTCTTCCACACACACATTTTTTCCTTCTTCCACACATATTTTTTTCTTTCTTTTCCTCCTCTACATTTGAACCCTAACATATTTCTATCACACAATCATTTTGTAGATTATGGAAAATTTCCCTTACATACAAATAAAAATGATGTGGATGGGTGTCTCCACTTTTACTTTCAAAGTTAGATATGATGTGGCACAAATATGGTGCAAAAGTGATGCTAATTTATACCACTTTTTGTATCACTTTTGCACCATGTTAATCATGTCAAAATTTCCATCAAATTTTTAAAAATTTGAAAAATAAATTATTCAAATTTAACATAATTTATGATGTCATTAGCACTATATGTAATAGTAATGGTATATATGATTCCATCCATAATCATGTGCGTGATCATTTCCACAAGGAAATGAGAATATGTTAATTAACCTAACACATAACATAGTTATACATTTCTTTTACAACATTAGTTCATATAAGTTACTCAACATATGGTCAACTCTATAAAAATGGATTACGTACATTAGGAAGGGGCCTTCTCAAGAATGCAAAAATGTTATTGAATATAAAATCATTCATTTTAAGTCTTACTCACTTAAGCATACAATAATCCATAAAAGGAACTATTATATGTTTTTAATCACATGCATACAAAGCCAAAAGATTACACTTTAAGATATATTTTTTTATTAGTGGTAAAAAGAGGGTTAAGGGGACCCTACCCGTACATCAAGAAAGCTCCATGAGAGAAGATAAAGCCAATTATAATAACATCAAAAACCATAGTATAAAAGTTCATAGTAATAAGAGCACTTAGGATCCCATATAGTGATACTAACAACAACAAAAAACCATAGTGAAACTAACAACATCGAAGGAACTAACAACCATAGATAGAGATAGTGAAAAAATAGATCACCCCACACCAAATTCATTTGTAGGATTTTTCAAGCCCCTCCAACACCTTAGCCCATTATTTTGCAAGAGCATCAATATTAACAGCCAAAGAGCCCAGGTCTAAACCATCCGGGGTCACCTTCTGCATTTCCTTCCTTGACTATCCACAACACAATAAGTATTGGCAAGCTACCCTAGAGTTTGAAGGTGTTGTAGGGTCAACTTAACAATCACGATGCTCCATTCCATATAGCTATGGAGGATAGATTTTACCTGATCCATTTCCCTGGTTATGGCCCCAAAGTTGGCCTTTAGGATCTCAATCTCGCCACCCTACCCATTACTAATAGCTTCTGCACCTGCTCTCCCTCATCTTTTGCCAATCATTAAAAATAAACTGGAGTGAGATCTTAGTGAGATACATGTCCCCCTTGAACTCATCGATATCAGCCGTCCTCCGAGGCTAAGTGATTGTCAACTTTGATCAAGCCGACTTGACGCATAGCCTCATAGTGTTGTTCCCATTGATTGTTTATAGGAGTCGGGGCACCCTGTTTGCTAGATTCACCCTTAGTGTTCAACTTAGTGCTCAGGATCTCATTAGTTTGGGCCATGACCACCTCCACCTCATCCTCTTCGTGTCGCCATCCAGAGAATCTTCATCATCGCTTGAATCCTCCTCCTCCGATTTAGACCCCAAACCATCTCGCATAAGCTTCCAAAGCCAGCTTGAGGGCACCAGTTTTGTCAATGTCTAGGGCCACCCTTTTGACAAGGGAAAGGATAAATCCCTAGTGGAGAGGGACAAAGATCCTACACATTTTAAACTGTGAAACAGAGGCACACAGAGAACGATACAAGAAATAGGGAAAACTAAAATCCTACCCCTGTCTAAAATGGTTTAGCATTGGGAGGTGGTAAGCGTAAATACATTTGTGGCAGCCTTCCAGGGTTAAGAATTGAATTAAGGTGAGATCCACCTTGTCATATGGATTAGGTAAAGACATTCTAAGGTAGCCAGAAAAATGGGAGGTGAGATTCTCATTACCTTTAAGAAACAGATTTAGTTCTTCAGAGGCTTCCTTCTTTGGTTTGTAGGCCTCCCTCCCCACCATCGAGAATGCCCATAACTTTAGCCACCAAATCCATAGTGATCTCTAGACTGATCCCCTTCATCTCAACAACAACACCTTTTTTGGTCACTTTCCATGTGCTAGCAAAGTATTTGTTGAGATTCTCATAGTGCCCTTCAAATATTTTCAAAAAGGGGTAAAACCCTTGCTATCAAATAGGGACATAGCTTTGGGAGTGACCCCAGCAAGGTTAGTAGGTTCAGTCCTAATGAGATCCCCACCCATTCCACTAAACAACAAAGGCCTCTTCACAAAATGACTCAGAAACCTAGAGAGCCAAGAGCTTACTTGCACACCACAAGATAGATTTCTCTAAAAATACGTGTAAATCACAAACCCGATCTTCTCATAATTAAGAAATAAATACAAATTCATCATACAAAAAAAGGATCATGACATGATTGACACCCCATGAAAAGACCTTATACGTGAGCATTAGTGTCTTTTAATAAGTGTGCCCGCACCTTGGGATCAAGAATTTCCACCTTCCTCAAAAGTGTCAAATCATGCCCATTAACCCCCATATTAGCAAAGAAATCTGCCACAAAATTTTCTTCCCTATACACATGTTTGAAGGAGATAAAATTAAAAGAATGGGCCATTTTCTTAATACTCTTAATAGAGTTAAAATTGGCAATAGAGATGGGTCCTTTCTTATTTATGTTGTTAATTATGTTTAGGGAGTCACCTTCCACTTCCAAATTAACAAATTTGTGTTGAAGAGCTATAGATAGACCCCAAAAGACCCCAACACTTCAACAACATTATTAGTTTGAGTGCCCAAATTGTAGAAGTATCCAAGAATAAAACTTCCTTTAGAATCATGAAAGACCCCACCATAGCTAGCTTGACCAGGATTTCCCTTGGAAGCGCCATCAAAGTTTAATTTTAAACAGTCCTTGCTAGGTTTGACCCATCCATTTAGTCTAGGGTTCAGACCAGGGGGCCTAAGGGTAAAAGTTCCCAAACCCCACTTCAAGGAGAAACAAGATTCATGCTAAGAGAAAGACTTATTTTGGGAGTTCAAGATAGAGAAGTTAGCAAGGATGGATCTCACACAATGGGCTCCAATTTTGACATGGGATTATTTTTTTCCTTTAAAGATTCTTCTATTTCTTTCCTTCCATATTTCCCAAGCCAAATGTATTATAGAGAAAATCCATAAGAACTTTAGACCTTGGCTCTTAAAAGGACTAGTCCATTGGATCCACAACAATTTTATGGAGTCGGGAAGACCCAGTTGACATCAAAGATGTTAAGGATGGTTTCCCTAACCAAAACAAGAAAGGGATAGTTAAGGAACAGGTGTGAGGCATCTTCACAATCAGATTCACACAAAACACATCTATTAACCATGTGGAAATTTCTCTTGTTCAAATTTCCAACAGTTAGAATCTTATCATGGATAACCAACCACCAAAACATATTAATCTTGGGGATTAATTATTTGATCCATATGCTTCCCCAATTAAAATTATCACCTATCTCCTCCTCATGAAAGAAAGAGCGGTAGGCACTTTTGACCAAGAAAATACCATTTTCTTCCTTAGACCAATATAAGCTATCTTCAACAGGATTCTCTCTATTAATAATAACTCCTCTTAATTTGCTATTAATAGAAGAGATCTCTAAGCTGTTAGAATGATCCAAAGATATGTTTTCCATTGTCCGAAAGGATCATAGAAATTGAAGTAATCTCTAACCTTAGTCCCATATTTGGACACAGAGTCTCTGTAGATAGTAGGGAAAATAGTCTTGAGAGGAAAATTCTCCATCCAGTTGTCCTCCTAGAATTTAATGGTGCGTCCATTTCCAACAAGCCATTTACATCCTTTAGATAACACATGTTTAGCCCAATTTAAGGACTTCCAGAAGCATGAAGAAGCATTAGAGTTCTAGGTACAAAATCACCATTCATTAGTAGATAGGTTAGGTCAATATTTACATCTTATGATAATAGTCCAGACATTATCTTCCTTTAACAGTATCCAACTAATTTTTGCTAGCATAGATTTATTCATTTTAGTCGAATCTATGATACCAAGGCCACCAAATTTTTTGGGGAAACAAACCTTATCCCAAGAAATTAGAGGAATTTTTATTTTGATTCAGTTCTACTCCATAGAAATATTTTTTGTATGCTCTCCAGCTTGCATGCAATCTCAGAGGGTAATCTATAGATAGACATCATATAAACCAGTAAATTTTGTATAGAGCATTTAAGGACATCTTTTCCCACTTGAGATAGAAGCGATCCTTTCCACCCTTCAATTTTCTTCAAAAATCTATTAATTAAGAAATTCCATTCAGCATTCTTTGTTTTTTCCATCCCTATAAGCATACCAAGGTATCTGGTAAGGAGGGTTTTAGAGGGGCAACCAAGAATACCAACAATTTTGATGCTTCTTCTTTCAAGGGTATTGATAAAGAAGACAACTTTTCCCATAGTTTATCAATTGATCTGAAGCTTCCTCATAATCCATCATTAACTACTTGAATTCTCTGGCCTCAGGGATAGAAGAAACTCCTATCAACATGGTATCATCAACAAAATGTTGATGAGAAACCCTCTGACATTTTATAGTAGGGGAGATACCTCTGATTCTTCCCTCCATGGTAGCCTTATTAAGAGTTCTACTTAGGGTTTCAGCCAAAATAATGAAGAGAAAGGGTGAGATAGGATCACCTTGTCTTAAACCACGCGTGTTGTTAAAATAACCATAAGGAGTCCCATTAACCAAGACCGAGAACTTGGTAGTGGAAATACAAGATAGAATTATCTCCTGAAAATCCTCACCAAAGGAAAATCTTGAGAGAATCTTCAGAAGGAAATACCAAGAGACTTTGTCATAGGATTTTTCCATATCCAGCTTAATGAACATAGCTTCTTTCTTGTTCTGTTTCATAGAGTGGAGGGTCTCCTGTATGGTGACAATGCCATCTTGAATCTATCTACCCATAACAAAACCTCCCTGCTGATCAGAGATAATTGAAGGTAGCACAACCTAGATTCTTAAGGCCAAAATTTTTAGCACATTTTATAAACATAGTTGCAAAGACTTATGGGCCTGAAATTTTTAAACTCCATAGGATCATGATTCTTAGGAACCAAAGCCAGAAAAGTGCTATTTAGCTCTGTAGCATCTTTTTGTTCTTGAAAAATTCCTGGATAGCACTACATATATCATCTCTCACAATGTCCCAAAAATTTTGAAAGAAGAAAGCTAGGAAACCATCAAGTCTCGGGGATTTATCAAGGTTTAGATATTTGACCATGAATTCAATTTCTTCCATCAAAGGGATTTTAGTGAGCATGAGGTTATCATCATCATTTATCATACGGGGTTCACGTCAAGAAACTACTCTTCCTTAGTTTTATTAAGAATCTGAGAAGAGATCATAAGCCTGCTGAAGAAAGAACACGCCTCTTGTTGAATTTTCTTAGAGTCATTAAGCATAACTCCCCATTTTCTCCCAAAAAATACTCTATGTTTTCATAGCCAAATTCAAATTTTTGATATCATGCCCTTTGTTAGTGTTTAAGCCAAGTTAGAGATTCAAGAAATTAGCAAAAGTCGTACCCTAGAGCTGTTTCAACCTTTGTTTTTCTTGTTTATAGAAATCCTCCATTTCCCAATCTATGCACGTAATATCCCCTTTGCAACCTTCATTTTTTATCAGAATTTTTCACTCGTTCTGTCCTAGGTCATCAAATCATTGTTTTACCTCCATGCCTCTAGTTCGTGAAGGAAATTCAAAAATTGGACTCAAAATGATGAATTTTTCTTCCTTTGCATATTTTCCATAGTTGGGAATGATGGGCGTTTCTTTCCCCGTCAAATTTTTCCTCAGCATCCCTGAGTGATACATGGGTCTCTCTGATTGGATGTGGTTTGGTCATACTTCAAACTCCAGTGGAAGTAGCCATGTGTCGCAACGATGCAACTCCAGGGGGAGGGTTCAAGGGATATTCTTCAATTAAGCACAGGATTTCCATGTGTCCTAGGTACAAAATGAAGGTAAAATCCACTAAGTGTGGAAGGCTTAGTGAATGGCTCCATGTGTCGTAACGACACAATTCTGAAGGTGGGGTAAAAAGGGCCAATTACCAAATCAATTCCAGATTGCCATGTGGTCGGAGCCATTGGAGAGGCAAAGCTCACCATTGAAAATTCAAAGAGGAAGAGTGGGTCATCAAGGGAATTTGTGTTTTTGAGCCTCTTTGCAAAAAATGATATAATTTAAAAAGTGACCCACATCCCCAATCAAGCTTTAAAGGGAAAAATTCAAAGTTGAAGCTTTGTAGGAAAAATTCTAAGGTCTCAAGCCCGCCGTTGAAAAGTCAAAGTGGACAAGCGGGCCATCGGGAACTTTTGGAAATTTAACCAAATTTCCAAAAGTGAAGTAAAAGTTCTAGAATGCTCCATGACTCCACCAAGGTCTCGGGCCTGTCATTGAAAAGTCAAAGCGGAAGAGCGGGTCGGCAGAGGAATTTGTGTTTTTGAGTATTGTTTCCAAAAAAGGTTAAAATGTTGAGAAAAGGGCCACGACCCCATTTTCAATCAGAGGGTGCCATGTGTGTAAGTTGAAAATTCAAAGCGGGAGAGTGGGCCAGTAGAGAAATTTTTGTTTTGAGCCTTTTTCTAAAAAAGGTTAAAATGTTGAGAAAAGGGCCATGATCCCATTTCCAATAAGAACGTGCCATGTGTCTAAGTTGAAAAGTCAAAGCGGGGCTACGGGCCAATTTGTTCCAAATTTCCAAATCTCACAAAAATCACAAAATGCGAAAGGCTTCCCCGTAACCGCTCCAATCCCTTCCTACCATGTGGACAACCCAATTTCAGAGTTAGAGGAGCAAATCAAATGTAAGCAGTTGCTTTGCAAGATCTTGGTTTTAACCCGTCATGAGCATTTTCTTCACAGTAGAGTAATTTGAAGAGGCATAAATGATTTGTAAAGTTGTAACCATTTTGGCATGAGATATAATGGCTCCTTGGAGCCATTCCAAAGGGTTGGTAATTGATTTCAAAAAGACCGAGAGGCTCTGCACTGGAAAAGACAGAGAAAATGCCATACTTATTCTATTTTCCATTCTCCTCATATTTTCCTCTATTCTCAAAGCTTTGTACAAATTCTGCTTTAGCTTCAATAATAAAATAAGGAATTTTTTCCTTTTTGATTGAGGGATTGATTGGTACCTTGTGACCAATGAATTCTATTCAGCCTTGTAGCTTCTCCTACAGATTTGTTTTTCTTCTAACTATAAATGCATGTAAATGAAATTTCTAATTAATGTGTGTGGGCATCTGATATTCTACTCGCAACATTAGTTCTCTCCTACCTCCATTTCTGCTCCCCTTCCCCTTTCCAAGACAAAGTTTCTTCTCTCTTGAGACATTGCTAGCTTTGACACAGGGTCAGTGGAGTGCCCCTATTGAATCTCTAGTCGAAAGGCCACCATTGAAATCCACTTTTTCACACATGCACATATGGAAGTTACACAATTAAAGTAGAGGGACTTAGATTCCCATAGCATTGGCTTGAAACCCACTAATTCGTCCATAAGACAAATTTTCTTGCCAATAGTTTTTGTGCCCACCGTGGGGCAAATTTTGCGACATCTGCACCTAAAAATGACCTCAGGGTCATAAAATAGAAAAAAACATTATAGAAGAAACTTTCTAGAGATTGAATAATCACACAAACTACATGGATGTAAATCATGGCTATTCTAGGAAATCCTCCTATTGAGAGACTTGATTTACTCTTTCACATCCAAGAAGACATTGCTTCTGATATGAGAGAAGCTATTTGGCATAATAGACAAAAAGTCAATCAATACTTCATTTCCATAAGGATTATGGACCTAGAAGAGGAACATTTTGTCAAATTGGAAAGACAAAGACAAATTCTAGCACCCTAGAGAAGAGCATAAACTTTCAAGCTAGCTGATAGAAGATACACCCGACAACTGAGGCAAGGAGGAAAAATTGATCCCACATTTGAAGAGCTTGAAAGAGAGGAAAGAGTTGAAGAGGAGATAAGGGCTCAACTTGAAGAAATAGAAAGACTCCAAATTGAAGTAGAAGAAAGAGCAACAACAGAAGCAGCCTTAGCAAGACCGGAGGCTAGAAATAGGAATAGAATGGGTGATCATGAGCATGAGGAATGCAGGCCTAACGTACCATGGGGAAGAAATACTAGTCCACTTTCTCTTCCACAACCACTTCATGAGCTCCCAAGAGGCTCAAGAAAGAACTTCCCAAAATTCAAGGGGGTGGTTCTCAGCTCCCCAAAGAACATGTTGCAGCATTCATCACTCCTTTTTCTAGTTAGGCTCTTTATGGAGTCATGCCAAGAAAGAGTTGTTGAATGGTTCTACATGTTGCCCCCAAGATCTGTCACATGTTGGGAAGATATAAGAAGTACATTTGAACATAGGTTCAAGAGCACAAAATATTTTTAGGATCTACTAGTCCAATTGGTTTAGATGAAGAAGGAGACCTCTGAATCAATGAGATATTTTGTAGCAAGGTATAAAAGGTTACAAGAAGGATCCTAGAAGATGTGGTACCCCCGAAAACAACTTGAAAAGGTTCTTCATCAGTTCTTTTCCATCAGAAGTTGGTTTCTTCCTCAGAAGATCCCAACCAAGAACATTGAGGGAAGTTCAAGACTTTGTAGTTGAGACTGATGATGATCTAATTCTTTCTGGAAAAGTGAAAGGACCAAATGGGAAGCAAAAAGGTTAGAGTTCAAATTTAGTCACCACTGATCCAATGTTCAAAAAATGGCAAATGACCTAGTTTCTTTGAAGAAGTAACTATCACAAATCACAATGAGGAATGTTAGAAGGAGACCAAATCCTCGATAGAATAAGAATTGATCCACCTCCTTGTAGGATTTATCTTGAAGTAGCACCAATCAATGCCATCTATGACACTAGGGAATTAGAAGAAGGAACAAACATCAAGCAAAATGAATAATAAAGCATGGATGACTATGAAAACTATCTTGAAATTGAAGAGGTTGGCATGCACAATAGCATGATTGAATACTTTGATGATGAGGAGGAAGTTGATGAAGAAGCTACAAAATTTTCATGTGCTTGTTTTCACTCATACACAATCTAAGAATGGTGTTTCAGCCTTAGTAGTTTAACTAAGAGTAGGAAGAACAAAGAAGATAGCTCTTCAAATCCTCCACTAAACAAGATCGTCCATGGGGATCACCATTACCACCTTCCATGGAATCAGATAGAGAGAAATAAGATTCACCAGTTGTCAAGGATCACACTATTGTGCCAAGTAAGTTATCTAATTCTTCTCCTAACTCAAAAGTTGTTAAGAGAAATTCTCTTCTAAATTTTGGTTCTGCAAGAACATATAAATTTCAATCAAAGCCTACACCCCCGTCTCATTCCTAGCTAATTTCTACATTTTAAAAGGAGAACCCAGCACCAAAATTAATGACGCATGTACCATTTAAGTCCCCTTCTACCATAACTTCATTTGACTTTGTAGAGCATGCTAGAAAAGCCAAAGTCTAGCTCTCTAAAATTGAATACCTACAAACACATCCTGCCCAATTTGACAGATTCATCAAGGTAGTGGGGTGGTAACTCTACATCCCCAATCTCTAATTATAATTCTAAAGGCTTACTTCCCACACCATCCACACCATCTTCTCAAAACATGCTAGCCCTCAGTGCCTCCACCACACACGAGTTGAGCCTTTTTACCTATCACTTCTCATCAAAGTTTTTGAGTTGAACAATTTTATTATAGATTTTGGAGCCTCAGATAATGTGATGCCAGAAAAATTTGTAAATTATCTTGGCCTCACTTTAACCTGGGTAAATGGCACATGCTACTCAATGGAATCCAAAAAAATTCCATTGGTAGGAAGGATTAAGGATGCTCGGTTGAACTAGCTAATTACACTGAAGAAGATACTCTTGGCCATTTTGGTGTGAGACATCCCAAAATGTTTTGGTATGCTATTGAGTAGAAGTTTTTGTAGAGATCTAGGTGGATAAATAAAAATGGATTGGTCATCTGAAACTATCTCAGTGAAAGGATAAATGAAGAAGTTACTGCCAGTAAGAAAAATGAAGTTCACAGTATGAAATTCTAATGATCTGAAAGCAAACATTCCCTTTCAATATTTTGGGCTAGGAAACTACTTCCTCACATTATAAAAGAGGATAACTCACCACTTCTCATGGAGGAAGAAGAAGATTGAATATGGACAATGGATTTTGATGGCAGTCATTCCAGAGAAGGTTTAGGAGCTGGTGTAGTATTATACTCTCCCTCCAATGAGGTATATCCTTTTTCCTACAAGCTACAATTTGATAATACAAACAATACTATAGAGTATGAAGCATTTCTCTTAGGCATGAATGTAGCAGAGGACATGGGAATAAAGAAGCTAAGATACAAAGGTGATGCAGAGATTGTGGTGAAGTAGGTCTGCCAACAATATCAGGTGAAAAATCCAAGGCTCGGGCACTATAGAAACAAAGTGTGGGACTGCATTGAATCCTTTGATGCATTCTCCATTGAAGCTATCCCTAGGGAGAAAAATGAAAAGGATGATTCTCTAGTAGTGTCAGCTTCCTTAGTGACACCTCATCCTTCTTTTGGCAAGGATAAAGTGACCATTGAGATGGTTTTGGACCAGTGTACGCATAATGCAAATCACTGGAAGGTCTTCAATGATGACAATCATATCCTAGCCTTCTTAGAAAAAAGGGATAACTTCAATAATATTTTCTTTGAAGGAAGTGAAAACCCACTCCATGAATCAGTCCCTAAATAAGATAAGGAATGAATTGAGGGAATTGATGAAGGAGGAGTAATCAAACTGAAAGGAAACAAAATCCCTAAAGGCCTAGTTTCTTTGGAAGACCTCTTTGACAAGCATGACAGGTTCATCCAAGAGAAAGATAAATAGTCTTCTCGGTGTCCATCTAATTTTGATCAAGATACCATTGGCACTTCAGAGAATCCAAGGATGGTTAACATTGGTAAATGTTGCTCACCAGAAGAGAAGAGAAATTTTGTTTCTTTGCTAAAAAAGTACTCAAATGTCCTGGCCTATTCCTATGATGAACTCAAATCTTTTTAGCCAAAGGAAATACATCACTCCATTCCTTTGAAGCAAGGAGCTAAGCCCTTCAGGAAAAAAAAAAGGCCCTACAATCCAAATATTTCTGATGTTATCAAAGAAGAGGTGACAAATATTCTCAATGCTAGAATCATCTTCCCCATTCACCATTCAACATGGGTGGCAAAAATTGTGCCAGTAAGGAAGAAGAATGGGGAAATAAGGATTTGTGTATACTTCTAAAATCTGAATCAGACATCTTTGAAGGACAACTACCCTCTTCTAATCATGGATCATATTTTGCAAGTAGTCACTAGATCTGAAATGCTCTCTTTCCTTGATGGATTCTCAGGGTACAACCAAATCAAGGTGGCAGAAGAGGATTGCAACAAAATAGCCTTCACAACACCCTAGGGCACTTTTACCTACAATAGAATGCCTTTTGGCTTGATCAATGCTGGAGCCACTTTCTAGAGAGCAATGGACTTGGCCTTCAAAGATTTGAAACATTACATTTTCATTTACCTTGATGACCTCACAATTTTTTCACAAGAGGAGGGAAGATCATATATGTCATTTAGAGCAAGTCCTTGTAAGGTGTAGGAAACATGGCATTTCTCTAAATCTAAAGAAGTGAATTTTTGGAGTCACAAAAGGTAATTTGTTGGGACACATTGTGAAAAAACATGGATCACACATTGATTACGAGAGGGTTAGAGCTATCCAAGCACTAGCCTTACCAACCGAGAAAGAAGGGAGTTCACTCATTCTTTAGAAATGTAAACTTCCTTCATCATTTTTGCCTAAGTTTTCTGAAATGAATAAGCATATAACTTCCATGATGAATCCTCAAGAAAGTTTCAAGTGGAATAAGGAAGGAAAAAAACATTTGAGGAGATCAAGAAAGCCATTTCCAAATCTCCAACTATTGTATCTCAAGATTTTAACAAGGAATTCATCATGTATTGGTATGCATTAGAACAAACACTCTTTGTTGTCCTTGTTCAGATAAATTATGAAGGCTTGGAAGAACCAATTGCTTTCATGAGATTCCCTTTGAAAAATCATGAGCTAAATGCCAACTGGAGAAACATGCCTACTCGGTGGTCAAAGTTGTTAAAAGTTTCCAATTCTACATTCTCAATTCCCATACGGTGGTGATGGTCCTTGGAAGTGCAATCAAGTCCATTTTTACTCGACAAGATCCACGGGGCTAAGAGAGGAAGTTGGATTGCAAAGACATGAGAGTATGACTTAGATATTAGACCCTCTAATTTGGTAAGATGAAATGGTTTGTGTAAGATGATTTATGAAGATGAAGCTCTCAAGGCTCAGCAGGAAGAAAAAGATGGTGTTTACTCAACCTGTTCAGGAGATATTCCACAGGTGCTCTTTGTCACCACTCTTTTGATGAGTGGTATGCTGAGATTGCTTACTATCTCACTTATGGAGAATTCCCTCCTCATCTTAATTACAAAAAAATAAGTAAACTCAAGATAAAGGCAGCCAAGTTTGTGATCTAGAATCATGCACTTTACAAGAGAGGCCTAGATGGTTATTTCCTCAAGTGTGTAGATAAGGAGCAGCAAGAAAACTCTCTAAGGGAATATCGTGATCAAGCTTGTGGTGGACATTTCTCAATGATGGTCACCACACATAAGATTATTAGAGGGATATATTATTGGTCCTCCATCTTTTTACACTCAATATTGGGTTTCCAAATGCAATGCATGCCAACAATTTGTTGGAAAGCCACAACTAGCTACATTGCCACTCAGGCATGTGGTGATTGAAGAATCATTTCAGTAATGGGGTCTAGATTTTATTGGTGTTATGAATCCTCATTCTAGTACAGGGCATACTTATGTACTCACTGTAACTAATTACTTCACTAAATGGGTGGAAGCCATCCCAACCAAGCAAGCTAGCTCTAAAACAGTCTGCAACTTCATCAAGGAGAATATCATTGTTCGTTTTGGAATACCACAAAAAATTGTTGTAGACAATGCCACCTATTTCTCTTCTAAGGAGCTCATAGAGTTTTGTTATGGCTTTGGAATCTCCCTATCTCACTCTTCTGACTACTACCCACAGGGAAATGGGCAAGCTAAGTCAATCAACAAGAAAATTGTGACAATTGTCACAAGATAGTAGATAAGAATCAAAGGAACTAGCACAAGAAGTTATATAATGCATTGTGGTCTGATAGGATTACTCCTAAGAAGGAAATAGGTATTTCACCTTTCCAAATGTTGTATGGAGTTGAGGCAGAGATTCCCCTCACAGTTGAGATGTCAGCTCTCAAGTTGTTGAAAGAAATAGAAGATGGTCAATACAAAGACTCCATTGACAAGAGGGTCCTCTTCCTAGAAAAGCTGGAAGAAAGTAGATGCCAAGTAGTGGATAGAATTTAATAGCATTAGTTGAAAGTGAAGAAAATTTTTGACAAGAAGACCAAAGTAAGGAATTTCAAAGTTGGAGATTTTTTCCTGCTATGGGACAAGAGAAAAAACCAAAGGGCCATGGAATTTTTGATTCATTGTGGTGAGCCCTTTCCAAATTCTGGAGCTTGTGGTGAGAATGTTTTCTCCTTTCATACTTGGATGGAATGCTATTGGAATTACCTCAAAGAAGGTAATACTTGATATTGTATCATCGGTGAAAGTAGGTTGTCCCCGCCTTGTAACATAGGTATTTTCTTGGTGTGTTTCCCATTTTTTTGTGGTTTGGCTTGTGTGTTTCCTCCTTCTTCCATTATTTATCATAATTGTACATGACTCTACAAGTCCCAATGGATAAGGCACTGGTCAACATAATATGTTTTGAAATTTGAAATTCTAGATCCTCATGTCATGCCCTAGCCATGCCCAGTTCACACCATGTCCCCAAGCTAGAGCCAACTGTTGTCTCCCAAAAACTACTCGAGTTTTCATAGCCAAATTCAAATTTTTTAAGCACATGCCCATCGTTGGTGTTTAAGCCAAGTTAGAGATTCAAGAAATTAGAAAAAGTCATGCCCTAGAGCTGTTTAAACCTCTATTTTTCTCATTTTTAGAAATCCTCCATTTCGATCTGGTTTTTGAAGGAAATTCGAAAATTGGACTCAAAACGATGAAGTTTTCTTCCTCTGCATATTTTCCATAGTTGTGAACAATGGTTGTTTCTTTCCCCATCAAATTTTTCCTTAGCATCCCCTGAGTGATACGTGGGTCTCTCTGATTGGATGTGGTTCAATCATACTTCAAAATCTAGCAAAATTAGCTACGTGTTGCAATGACACAACTCCAAGGGTAGGGTCCAAGGGACAATCTTCAATTAAGCGCAGGATTTCCACGTGTCCCAGGTAAAAAATGAAGGTAAAATTGGATAAGTATGGAAGGCTCAGCGGATAGCTCCATGTGTTGCAATGGTGCAATTCTAAAGGTGGGGTAGAAAGGGATATTTAACAAATCAGTGCCAGATCACCACATGGTCGAGTCATTGGAGAGGCAAAGCCCACCATTGAAAAGTCAAAGCGGATGAGCGGGCCATCGGGGAATTTGTGTTTTGATCCTCTTTACAAAAAAAGGATAAAAGTTAAAAAGTGACACTGCATGACCCGATTAGGATTTAAAGGGAAAAAGTCAAAGTTGAAACCTACAAGGAAAAGTCAAAGGTCTTGAGCCCAACGTTAAAAGTTAAAGGCAGTGGGCCATTAGGGCACTTTTGGAAATTTAACCAAATTTCCAAAAGTGAAGTAAAATTTCTAGAATGCTTCACAGCTCCACCAAGATTCTTGGGCCCGTCGTTGAAAATTCAAAGCGGAAGAGTGGGTCGGTGGAGGAATTTGTGTTTTTGAGCCTTTTTCCAAAAAGGTTAAAATGTTGAGAAAGGACCACGACCCCATTTCCAATCGGATGGTACCACATGTCTAAGTTGAAAATTCAAAGTAGGAGAGTGGGTTGGTAGAGGAATTTGTGTTTTTGAGCCT
Source organism: Taxus wallichiana var. yunnanensis (assembly GCA_018340775.1). Classification (NCBI taxonomy): domain Eukaryota; kingdom Viridiplantae; phylum Streptophyta; class Pinopsida; order Cupressales; family Taxaceae; genus Taxus; species Taxus wallichiana. The sequence goes on along the minus strand of CM031243.1, from coordinate 23,771,848 downwards.
TTTTCTAAAAAGGTTATAATGTTGAGAAAAGGGCCGTGATCCCATTTCCAATAAGAACGTGCCACGTGTCTAAGTTGAAAAGTCAAAGCAGGGCTGCAGGCCAATTTGTTCCAAATTTCCAAATCTCAAAAAAATCACAAAATGTGAAAGGCTTCCCCCGTAACCACTCCAATCCCTTCTTGCAATGTGGATAGCCCAATTTCAGAGTTAGAGGAGAAAATAAAATGGTTTATTTTTAAACTGGTAAATCGAATGTAATGGTTGCTTTGCAAGATCTGGTTTTTAACCCGTCATGAGCATTTTCTTCATAGTAGAGGAATTTGAGGAGGCGTAAATGATTTGTAAAGTTGTAACCATTTTGGCATGAGATATAATGGCTCCTCAAAGCCATTCCAAAGGGTTGGTGATTGATTTCAAAAATACCAGAGTGTTCTATACCTGGAAAAGACAGAAAACGCCATACTTCTTCTATTTTCCCTTCTCCTCATATTTTCCTCTATTCTCAAATCTCTGTACAAATTCTACTTTAGCTTCAATAATAAAAGAAGGAATTTTTTCCTTTTTGATTGAGGGATTGATTGGTACCTTGTGACCAATGAATTCTATTCGGTCTTGTAGCTTCTCCTACAGATTTTTTTCTTCTAACTATAAATGCATGTAAATGAAATTTCTAATTAATGTGTGTGGGCATTTGATATTCTACTCACAACATTAGTTCTCTCCTACCTCCATTTCCGCTCCCCTTCCCCTTTCCAAGACAAAGTTTCTTCTCTACTAAGACATTGCTAGCTTTGACATAGGGTCGGTGGAGTGCCCTATTGGATCTCTAGTCAAAAGTCTGTGATTGAAATCCACTTTTTCATGCATGCACATACGGAAGCTGCATCGTTCATGTAGAAGGACTTAGACTCCCATAGAGCTGGCTTGAAACCCACCAATTTTTCCACAAGACAAATTTTCTCGCCAACACTCCCTCTTCATTTTTTATGCTTAGAATTCTATTAGAGCTCCTCCTTTTGACAGTAGAGATATGAAAGAACTTTGTGTTCTTTTCACCCTCTTTGAGCCAAAGGGTCCTAAATTTTTGTCTCCAAAAATTTTCCTCCTTCCGGAGGATGTTATGATACTCAACAAGTAAATACTTCTCATTATTTTGGGTAAATATAGAATTGCAAACCTCTGGAGACTCCAAATTTTTCTGGAGCGAAGAAATATCCTTAGCTAGGGATTGATTTTTTTCGAAAATGTTGCCAAAACTTTTTTTATTCCATTCTCTCATATTTTTTTAACATGAGCAAGCTTTTTAACAATTCTGAATAAATTCGTATCTTTGACTTTTATATTCCACCACCCCTTCACCAGCTCAGTAATATCCTCATCACACAGCGAAATCTTTTCAAATATGAAAGGGACTCTCCTCCTATCCTTAGCCTTGATCTGGAATAGGATAGGATTGTGATCAGATCCTATGCGAGGAAGGGAAAACAGCCCGACTTCTTTATTCAACCAACCCCAAGAGATCAGCGCTCTATCAAGTTTAACGTGAATCAGATGGTCACCCTTCCTTCTATTAGTCCAAGTAAATCTACTTCCTCTAAGCTCAACATCCATAAGATTATTGAGGGAAATAAAATCTTGAAGGTCTTCCATGAATTCAATGAGATCTATAAGATTTAAGATCTATAATTTGAATTATCTCATGTGGATTACTCATGCATGCAAGGTAATAATTTATAAGAATAATAATTCCATAATGTTACTTAACAAATAATGCTATAATAATTATGGAGCTGGCATTTTTGGTAATAAAATCAATCATACTTTCATTATTACACCTTTTTAAAGATAGAAAAGAGCTACAAATAGTTTCACATTTATTGAGGCATGAGTTAAGACTAACCTTAATTTAGTCTATGTTTAGGACCAGGACTTAATTTTTATGTTGTCTTCCAATAGTATATTTTGATGATTTTGTAACACTATAAGCTGTGTCACTATTTCTCATTTTACAATATTTATTGTAAACTTGTTGTTTACATCCTAATTATATTTAACATGAAACCTAGTTGATTTTAGTGAATTAAGTACACTAAAGGATGTAAGGGTTAGTAACATGTGATTATTCTGATTAATTAACTTCCAAAATTAATCATCGCAATTATAATAAAAATTTTATACTTGTAACCAATATGTTAGGTAAAATATAGTCCCTTCAAAACTAATTACCAATAATAAAAAAATATGTTAGGTAAAATATGAACTTGAAAACACAAAGGAATGAGTGCACATAGCTGACTACAAATGATTCTGGGAGGTTCTGGAAGGATGCACTTACAGTACGAGGTAAATATAAACTGATGATGATTTTTCCTAGAGAATGTAACTAGAAATTGACTTAGGGAAAGATTGTATAACTCTTTCAGGGTCACACCATATGGTCTTGACTATTATGTATAGTCTTGGACCTGTTTAGTTTTGAGCTCTATAACTTTTACTTATTATCAATTTCCTAGAACTATTTTTCACCTGTCAAAACCTATTGTGATCATATTGTGAATCTCTCTAAATACTTTGATCAGATCATAAAACCTAATTATGGGTGAGAAGTCCTACAAAATAAACATTATATGGGTTGTGGGAACCCTTGTGTACTTCCAACATTGGCACTACTTCAAAGAGGCCTCATAACACATGTCATTATCCACATAACATGTGATATTTAAATGAATGTAACTATATTAGAAAACCACCTTTTAAAATTCTTGAATTGAGTTTTCTCTTGATAAGATACTTGGGGAAGGGATGATTGATTCCTTGTAGATGAGATATATTGTTGTCTTAACTTAGTAAGAAGCTTAATACCTATAGATATTGATCTTGCCGTAATGACTGTAGATGTGCTATTGTGAGATTTAGAGAGCTTTGGGTCCCTTTTACAAGTATAGGAAGTGAGTGTATCAATGTAGTTCCATAGCATTTTTAGTTTAAAATATGAGGTAGTTTTTACTTTCTTATATAGGATTCCATAAAATTATTTATCGAGGAAAGACCAACTCGGATATATTATAAGACCAAAAATATTAATATGAAATAAAAGTTGGATCACATGTTATAATAAGATCTTACAAGTCATTCATGACCAGATATACTATCTTGACCAAAGCGTATGAGACTTAAACATGGAAGGAAAATATGCAATCTAAAGTTTGGAAGTTGTTATTTGATGTTTGTTTATGGATTTTGTGCATTGTACTCTAATAAATTGATGAAATTTTAGTGTGCAAGGATAAAAAATATAAAAAGGATAAATTAAAATGTGTTAAGTGGGAATGATAAGGTTACATTTATCTTAGAAAGAGTGCATTATCAAAACTAGTAGTGTCAAAAACTAAATTTTCAATTTTGAGTCTCTACATTTTCCCCCTTTGACTATGAAATGAAATTATATGCCTAAAGGAAAAGATACCTAATTGTGTAGACACACTTTGTATTCAGTTCAATGTTTGTTTTTCATAATCCTATTGTGTTCGATATTTGTATACTCCATGATGAAACATACAACATGAAGTGTATTCAATGTTCATGATAAATAATTTATATTTAACTCAAATGTAAATTGTCATATGAAAGGTTTGCATTGGCATAAGAATCAAATGAAAGATATGTAAACAAGGAACACACTTTTTTATTATGAAGGAAGAAATTCCTCTAATTTTCTTATGCTTAAATATTTACTTTATTAAATTTGTGAAAGGATTTGGCGTGATTAATCCCCAATTATGTCAAGGATAAATGGAGTGATAGGTGCATACCACCCAAAATATAATTTCAAGGAGAGAAGAAGAAGAATAAAGTTTGAAACACCCCACTAAGGAAGAAGACCATGTGTCAAATTTAATCATAAACTCTAATATATTCCTCATTAAGTGAAAGAGGAAAGTAAAGTATTATGATGAAGAACTTGGTTACTTTGATATATTCCATAACCCCATGGACCATGTCTACACCTAATTTTTCACTTTTCCCTTTCATACGTGTTACTAACAATCATCCTTAAGAATATTATAATGGTTGTTGATGCCTCTATTTATTGAGTGGATTCCTTAAGGGGCCTATTGGGAACGAGGAATGGTTATTCATGTAACCATTATGGGTTAGAGACAGTACACAGAGAGAGTATTGTTATTTGGTATTAGCCTTAGTTTGCATTTTGGTATTATCCTTAGTTTTTGTTAGATATCCTTTTCCTCATAGGTCTCATGCATATCACATTCATGACTTATTGCTTGCATTATACCATTTTGCACCTTGTTCATCCTCTTTCATGACTCACAATATTATTTTTACTTTTCATGACACATCACCTTATTTTTTCACCTATGGCCGACACCATCACCCATGGGTGATGGTATTGGTGTCAATTTTTCTCATGGATGATTCCATCACCCACGGGTGATAATATCCTACATACCTCCACGTAACCTATCAATCATAAGAAAAATTAATCTAAGACACCCAAACTATAACTTTATATGAGCTTTTACACCATCTTCACATCTACTTGTCTAGATTTTGGTTCATCTTACATCTTTCTTAGATTATATTAGACAAATTTCTTCTTGGATGATTATTTTTACTATTGGGTCAACATATAGTGAGTCTAAGATAGGAATGGTCTTCCCCTACTCCACCTAATATCAACTCTCTCTGTGTGCTTCTTCTCAGGGGAGATAGATGCATCATCAACCACCCTACAAGTTCAAGGTGATTGATTTAACCCTTATTTATCACTTTGCATAGATTATTTCAGCTCCTCTTCATTGTGTTGTGTTATCTTAGTGTTATGCATGTTTGATGCTAGTTAGCTTAACACTCTTATTACACATCAATTCTTTAGTCACTTCCATTTTAGTTATTATAGACTTCTATATTTTATTTTGTTTTCTATACCTCTCCACATCCAATCACCGATATCCTATTAGGGATCATTTCTCTATCTTAAACATGGGCCTTAGAAACCCTAGGCTAACCTAGTCTAAGGGTTACTTACCTATAGTTATGAGACCTTAGTACACACTTTATCCCCTTTAAGTATATCCCCTTTTATGAAAATATTGGCATGTCTCCTACTTGTTGCCTCAAATACCATAGTTGAACGAATGAGTAAGAGTGCATGTTGTTAAGACACTTTTGGCCTACATACATCATTTAGTGAACTCAACATGAATATTACAGACTTCATAATTGAGCACAGATAATTAAAAGACCCCATCTTTTATTCTAACTCTGTCTAAGTATCTAAAAACCCTAAAAAAACTACATAGATACCATCACCCCTAAGTGATTATGTCTATTTCTATCTCATTTGTTTCAGAGAACTTTGGCCCTTATGTAGACTTTGTTTCATGCCTAATCATGTGTGTTATTATTCTATCACTTCCCAAATACCATTGTCCCGTATGCAAGATTTTAGGAAATTCTAGTCCTATTTGTTTGTCTAAATCTTCCTCCTTATACAATCAGACCATGTATAAACATTCTACATGGCCGATTTTATCTACGGTAAATATTTTCAAATATTTGTTTTCATCTTATAAGTTATTAAGATGCCACCTATGAGGATATTTTTGGCATAATTGACCACCACCGAACGTCTCTATTGGTTATTAATTTATGCCTACATCTCCTCTCCATGCTTCTAAGTTTTCTAGCTCTCGTACTAAAATTACTACCCTTCCTAGTGACCCTAATCTCCCCTGTGAATCTCTGCTACCAAACCTTATACCTTTGATCAATAAGAACGTGGTCATGTAGTAGAATGTAATGTGTTTGAGATTGATAGCATAGATCCCAGGTCCATCATTAAAATATCAATAAAAATGAATATTTTACCCCCTGAAAAGACAGAGGTTTTGAAAGATATCTACTAATGCCATGGAAATGACCATTCCTGTCATGACCGAAGATTACCATAGCATGATCAGACTCCTTTCGTAGGACTGATCTCGAATAAAAATCCCAAAACCCCACTAATGAACATGATGATTATGAACAAGCACCTAAAAATAAATTTTGTTTTTCTTATATGGATCCTAATATGGTAATAGTTAATATCCTAAATCCGATGGCCCTATCCCAAAATACCACCATAGTTATCATGTTTTAAATATAAAATTAGATTTTTAGCTAACATCTCAAAATGTGGCACCTAGATTAAATTTTTATACCCCTCTCTATTGGTGGATGCACACAGAATTGTATCCCTTCTCCATCAATTTGAGCAAGATGCTATAAACTATACAAAATTAACCATTATCTCCTTACATTACTACCATGGAATGAGAGTGTCCTTATCATTTCCTATGATGGGTCTATATATCTAGCCCTTTATCTTAATACCTTTGGAAATATTTACAAATAATGGATTCAAAAAAATAAATATGTAATTACTAAGCTTCTAGCAAGGACTTTTGTAGGTGAGGCATTAGAGTGGTATAACCAACTTCCTCTTAGCTCAATAGTCGAATTAAAATGCTTATTTAAATATCTCATCTCTCGAATTTTAACAAAAAGACCTCCCTAAGAACATCTTACAAAATTTCATAAACCTTAATGGGCTCATGAATCTATCCAAGGATTCATTAAGAAATGGAAAATGCTTTCCATATAAGCTAACCACAATCTTGATAACCAAAGCCTATGTCAAATCTTCCTTAAGGTCCTAATTCCCAACTCTCTAATATATAGTTGAGTTTTCTGTCCCAAAATGCTACATGAAGTCCTTGAGAAAGCTAAATGACAAGATCATCTCATGTGTGATTTTGGATGCACTTCCAACTCATCGCCTAAGATTAAAATAAAAACACATATAATTAATAATTTTAAAGAGAAATGAGAATGGGTGCTGTACGTACCAAAAATTTTAGGGTCTTGCACCGCTGAAATGATGTTACACATGCCCCAAAATGATTATACAGTCCATCACAAGGTGTTCAGAATCCAAGAAAGCTCACCAAGTGTCTGTTAGCATCCCAAGCACCTTGTCTAAGCTTTGTGTACTTCACTTTATCCTCTACCTTTCTTTTTCTAAGATTTTTGACTTTCAGTGACAAAAATGCCACCCTACCTGAGGGCAGCGGTCCTGTAACCTCCACCCTGCTCAAGGTGGTGGTCCTTTACATGTTCTCCAACACATTCTTTTGATTGTGACTTGCATAATTTTTCAACATTTACCATCTTTTCTCAACCGCCTTAGCTCGTATTAATGTTTTATGTTCCCTAGAATAGTGTTTCTTCATTGTTTAATGGTAAAAGAGTTCTAATAGGAATCACCTTTGGGTGAATGTGAAATCTATAAATAGACAGCTTGTTTCAAGCAAATGGTCCCTCAACTTCTCATTTCCATTGTTAATTCTTTCATTTTCTTGCTTAGAATTCATTTTGTTTTCATGTTTAGCATCCATGCTAGTTTTTCCTTTGTTGTTAGAAGCCATTCAATCTTCTTGCTTCAGTCTTGTTCATTTTTGTTCATAAAAATTAGTTTAGAGAAGAGTAGTGTGATTTGTAGATTGAATTCATTAGAGTTATAGGTTGTGTTCTTCAAGAAGGTAGATTCTAGAATCTATTGGTACACTTGTGTTGTATTCCCGTAATAAATCCACGTTAGGAATTGCATACACGCCAAGCTCTGTCACTTGTGTTGTCCCTCTCCTACTTGTATTATATTCAGTCTATATCCAAAGCTGCAATTGTTCAAATACCTTTTTTGTTGATGCTAGCATATACACACTCTTCTAGATTCACGTGAACATGAAGGAACAAGGAGATCATTCTGAGGGGACAAAGTCATACACTACTAGATTCGCCACTATTCTGCAAATTCCAGGTTTTATCTGTTAAAGTTCTAGTTAAAACATATCAAATAGAGTAGTGAATTATTTCATTTCAATTAAATTTCATTTTTGATATTGCTAAGGAAGCTGTGGGGATTTATAGTTTCTCAGAAATTATGATTCATTCCTCACTTCTAAGGTAGGATCGAGAGTCTTTCAAGTAAGTTAATCAACTATTTAGTTATTTAGGATAAACTCACAACTGCACAGGCAAGTAGCTATACCAGGCTACTTTGCTTGTTTTAATTTTGTTATAGTTTTCATTTTCTTAATATATTAGATTAGTTGATTTTTCAATTCTATTAAAAATTCTATCAAAACTACAAAAAAAATAGAGGATATATATATATATATATATATATATATATATGTCATAGATATATCTTACATAATTAGTGTATTTTGTTTCAATTAAGTTTATATTGATCTTGTATGACAATCACGGGACCTAGGGAGCCCAGGGAATACATTTTTGAGCCAATCATGCCTCAACCAAATCTTGTTCTAGAAATAACCGACATAGACCAAAATCTCGGAATTCTGGTCTTCCGAACAAGCAGACCTACAAGAAGTCAAAGACACAACTAAGAGAATTAAACATAGAAGATGACAAAGCACACACGTTCTAGTCAAATCAACCAAATTATAGACTACCTTGATAGATATCCATATGACTGTAGAAGGACCTGAAAGAGAGAAAACATTTGGTTGTGATCCACTAGTCCCATCGCAAGACATAAGAGACCTCCTCGTTGATATAGACACTAGCTTACGTATCCAAGTTGCTAGAAAACTTTTAGGTAATCTGAGAAAATTGTGCAACTTCTAGTTCTAAACATAGAGGCTGAAAAGGCATACGATTACTGGATACTCAAAATCAGGGGTTGACTCTTCATATGACCATAGGAGGTCCACAACAACCACGAACTTACGGTTGTGATCCACAGGTCCCACAACCCAACGGGCCTACAAATCAATTAAATATTGACACCAGCTTGCGAATTCTAGTGTTTAGGTCCTCTCCACTTCCACCAGACATTATCACACAACTATCATTATTAAACATAGCAGCTAATCAAGCTAAAGATTTCTAGACTAGACTAGAGAATCATCCATAAAACACCAAAAGATCCACTACACATTTAGCCATTCCATTTTCATGACCTTTTCGGGAGATATATATGAAGCACCCATGAGTCATCTTCCACGTATCCCACAACCCATAGATCGATTCATGGCAGAGCTCAATATTAATTGGAGCCTTTGAGCGCTATCCTCGCCAAACGATCTATCACACCGATCGGAGTTAGGAGGGCCTTCTTTTCCTTAGATTCATAGATCCCATCATTACATGTTGAAGACATAAGATTACCTAACTAATTTATCTACACCCCATGTGTATTCCATCCCCACCGGCTGTCTCAACACGACCTCGGGAGGTCGGGTGCAAGGAAGAGTTACTTGTAGATTCCCATGCTCGCTGGTCACTTTTCCATCGTACAAAATTGGTGAACCCAACGTGAAACTTCCTACCTTCTAATTTGGAGTCATATTTCTACTTGTTCTTCCAATTAGTATACTTTTCATCTTTTCCACCTCATTAGCCTTCACATCAGCTTCACCAACAAAATTGGTGAACCCAATGTGAAGGGAACAATTGCTTCACTTTCACACTCTTCTTTTAGTTTTATCCACCTTCGCTTCTTCCCATTATTTTGTGGGTATTTATATACCCCGAATATGTCAGGATACGATGCATATGGCAGACCTCTCCTAGGTCTTGAAGCATACTATGATCAATTAAATAGACAACCATCACCCTCGCTCTTAGCATGGGGTGACAACTATTCAACTAACCAATTTTCAACACAAACTCCACCTCAAAGGACTAGATATAGTTCTTCTTTCCAAATAGAGGAGTTGGATCAGCTCACTCAAACGCAACAACCAGAGCCTTTAGGCTCAAACAACATGACGCTCCTGGAGAATCTAGTTCATCTCCTTGGGTGTTGCCTAGACCAAAAATTAGTGTGACAAGTCGGATCCATATCTATTTTTAGATGACAAATACTTAGCATGTTATGCTATGAATGAACAATGCTCTCAAAATATGTACCCACCTATAGGAGGTTTGCAAACACAACCCGAGGTCTCGTTCCAAGAAAACACCCCCATTCCTCCACCTATAGGAAATGCCCTCGGTGAAACTTGGCAGGGCAACGATCAGTTCATAGTAGGGTACCATATGCCTATACAACCTCAAGGTGTACAACAACCGCCACTAAGGAAAAATACCGTGTCTTCACCAAACGAGGTCATCTCAGCCTTAGTCGAGAAGGTTAAAGGGTTAGAACTTTCTCAAGCAAATGAAAATTCATAGTTCATGCAAGTAGGAACTTCCAATCCTCCACATCATCCCAGCCAAGTAGACCTCCTCACAGGAATAGGCATGTTGGGAATGCCTCCTCAGTATTTACAACAAATGCCAACTAGAACCACATTTTCAAATGTCATTCTAGTTGAGAATATGATACCTCCCGGCTTAGCACAAAATAACCCATTCCTGAGAAATGCTCCTCCATACTTAAACATGTATTCCAAATCACCACATGGAGATATGTTCTCTTCTCCTAGCATGTTTGCTCAACCATGGGATTTCCTTATTCCCCTACGAATACATATGCTATGCCATATCAACAACCCATTCCACCTCCACCCCCTCAGCAAGCACCATCAATGGTCGAAACCTATGCGATAGGGACTTATTTAGAATATTTGAAAGAACCTTTAGACTTCACTATATGAAGTGTCATGCTTCCAAGACCTCTCCCCAATCTACCCAAGTACAAAGGGGAGGGAGACCCGAATGCACATATTAAGGCCTATGCCACAACCATTCAAGAATTGCTCCCTTGGGATGGAGTTGTTGCTAAAATATTCCCCAAAAATTTAGAGGGTATCGCCCTCGATTGGTATTACAAAATACCTGAAGCCTCAATACATTCATTTAAACAACTCATTTTAGAGTTCATCAAGGCGTTCGACATGAACAAATTGTTGAGAATAGGAATCAGGGAATTCTTGCATATTAAACAAGAACACAATGAATCTATTGCTCATTTCATCCAAAGATGGCGTACAGTCCTCTATTCTTTAGCAAGCACTCCAAACATGGATCAGATGGAACTATGTGATTTATTCCTTCATTCTCTCAATAAAGAGATAAAGGAAGAAGTCCAGAAGTTCCCACTAAGAACTTATGATGAAGTGCTTAAGAGCGCTCTCGAATAGATCAAGCTGTAATAGATAGCGGTCGCAAGACATATGGAACAAATGGGAGGTTAATCATCCCCAACCAAAACACTACGAACTATCCTACTACCAAAAACACCAATCAAGGACCTAAAATCCTTAACAAAAATTGCGGAGTAACAACAGATGGAGTGACTAACAAAACTAAAAAAGCAAACGTTGTAAATGTTCCACCACCAATTAACAATCAACGAAACAACAATTTTACCCCAATAATCAATGCGGTGGATTTTAATCATCCCCAACAACAACAACAACAACAACAACAAAAATAATAATGGAAGATCCAGAAACAGGGTCTAATTCAAAACTCAACTAGATATCAAAACCAAAGGTAATAAATGCAAAACTTTAATCCTAATAGTCAACGGTTTAATTAGAGTTTTGGACCACAACACGTGCCAAACCAATAACCTAGGAGTTATAATCCCAACTCGTATTGTGGTTTCCACAAAATTTGAGGCCATGACACTAGGACTTGTCACGATTACAATAAGTTCATGCAACGTTTTCTAGAAGAACAAAGACAACTCTTCATAGATATGTTCTTAACTGATTCTGTGACACCTATGCCAAATACTTTCACAGGGGCAGTTTCCCCTCAAAACGTACCTCTTAAGATCTTCAATGATCCACTTCCAAATCATAATAACAATAATAAATTAAATCCAAATGGGACAAACAAAGGTGTAATGACAAGAAATAATGATCATAAAGCCTCAACTTCACTAAATCCACTTGTCGCACTGCAATTAGGAAATTAGCCACGAACCAAGATAGTTAGTCGATGGAGTTATATATTGAGTTACACGTAGAAGCCATAAAAAGAGTACGAGAATATTCTTCTCAACCAAATCCAATCTATCCACTAGAGCTAGATAACATTCAACAAATGTTGGTAAAACCCATAGGTGCTTATGATTTAATTAATGACTTAACAAAGACCTTCTCTCACATCTCCTTTTTGGACTTATTGAAAAACTCTCCTTCCCATAGGGATGCTCTTTTAGAAGCACTAGGTCTAGGTCATTTAATTAACATCACTCCACCTCCCAAAACACAAGTAAACCATATAGACTTTGATATCCACCCTCCAGGGCAGCCAGATAGGGATACCGAGTTTATATTCGACATAAAAAAATGCCAACAGATGCTGAAATTGCACGTAGAGGTGATCCGACCTTGCATTTACAGGTGTGGGTTTACAATAATTATGTTAAATGCACAATGGTTGACAATGGGGCAGCAGTTAACATTGTCCCCTTCTCTTTCCTTCAAAAGCTAGGATATGGAGAAACAAACTGTTCCACAACAAGAAATATGCTAAGAGGTTATGATAGCCTTAAAGCTACTTCAATTGGGACTATAATATTACCAGTCACCTTAGGACCCAAGACAATCCTCACCGAGTTTTATATCATAGATCAGGAAACCAACTATAATATGATCCTTGGTCAACCATGGATACATCATATGAAAGCAATCCCTTCTACATTATTCTAGGAAATAAGATTCTTACACCTAGGAAAAATATTCGTAGCAAAAAGGTGACCAAAACCATTCAACATACACCTAGTAGACCTGAATAAAATACCATGCATTCACTCTAAGTTTGAACTCCTAACAAACCAACTTAACAAACCAATCGAATCAAAACCGGAAGAAAAATTAATACCTACAACAGAACTAGAAATTACAAACCTAGTCAAGGGCATTCCGGTCCTCAAGGATGAAGCTAACGTTGTAGAAATAGTTTCATTAGGAACTACTACAAAAATTGTCAAATTACTTTGGGAACAGGATCTACTAATTTTCGTACCATTTGATTCCATAGGTATGGGATGTACCCTAGGAGTTGGTTCTCTGCCAGCAGAGGAACTTTTCATGGTAGAAGTAACCGAAACAGAAGAAACAGATGCAAATAATGTCCCAACATCCATTTTTCGTACTAAATATTGGACTCTCCACTTCGATGGAGCTAGATGCCGCTATGGAACCGAGGCGGGTATGATCTTTACTTCCCCGAGGGAAATATCCTACCTTTTTTTTAAGTTAAACTTTGAATGTACAAACAATGGTGCTGAGTATGAAGCCCTCCTCTTTGGCCTCATCATAGCTAAAAGGATCGGTGTTAATAACATCAAAGTGTTAGGAGACTCAAAATTAGTTACAAACCAAGTCTCTGAAGTGTATAAGACTAGAGCCGAGAACTTACATATCTATAAAACAATGGTATTAGATCTAAGCAAAGGATTTGACTTCATATCAATTGAAGCAATCCCACGAGAGCGTAACCTTCTTACAGACTTGATAAGAACCTCACTTCCGTTTCACTCCAAAAATGAGTTGGAGGATACAAATTTCATGGTATCACTTCGTACCAAACCATTAGTGCGTAAAATACCAACAAACTCACTCCTAACTCATGGAGAAGCTGAGGATGATTTTTATATCATAGATCTCTTTAATGATGATATAGTCACTCTTGAATATCTAAACGCCTATGCGGGAGCGACACCTTACTCACTGTATAGTTGATCTTTTCTTAATACCACATTCCTCTTCCTATTTTGGAAATCCCACGGTAGAGTCTCCTCCATGAAGGATCTCGATATCTATGAGATAGAAAATAGAGAAAGCTTGGAAATACCTCCAACCCCACCCGAATTTGAAGAAGGTAACACTTCTTTGATAGAAGTAACCATTGACATAAACATTGGAATGGAGGAAGTAATCATCTCTTTATCACTATGCATTCATCACGTTTTTCCAATATAAGAAGGAATCAAAAACATTGCCCAAAGATTTCAAAAGTTCAGTACTACCATATGTTAGTATGATCTCATATCAGCACTGCAAAAACATATAGAGTAAAACATTCTATTTACTATCATTTTTTGTCCATTGCATACATTCTGGAAACATGAAAAGTAAATATTCTAAAAACATCTAAAAACACATTTAGAAAATGAGTCACAAAATTCAAGATACCAAGAGTCTAGATCCAAAGAGATATATATATATATACAAATCAGGTTTCAGTATACAATGCCATCATGCACTAGGCATGGTCAAAATGCTCAATGAGCCCAGAAAGTACAAAAATACTCATATAAACAACCTAACAAGGTCACTACAAAAATAGCCAAGTGGCCTCTCAATCCCTATGGGATCCCTTAGAAGGTGCACAATCACGTCTAGGACTCTCGGCCACGCCGACGCAGCCGAGTGCACCAAGGGCTCACGGTCCCGAGCAGTGAGCTATAGTCTCGCTATGAGAGTGGCTCCTCCTCATCAGGCACTCTGTAGTCCTATACCTGTCTACCTCAATATGGAGGGAATTCATGATCTTGGCCACATTCAGCGGTGGAAAAACCATCGGTATGCCTACTAGCTGCTGAAGGCTCCCTACATCCATGGATAGCTCAACACGAGTCTTCTCGTGGGGAGCAACAGGGTGTCAATACATACCCAGTGAATCAAGTCTCGCCACTCATCAACAGTCTCTGCAAGAAAAGGAGAAAACAAATTAGAAAATAATCAAAAGGTGAAACCAAGGATGAACAAAAAGAGAGATAACAACTAAGGAAATTCTAGCTAAAACAAATATCAAAAGAAGAGTGACAACTCACTCGGATCTCTGGGCCTCCAAGAAGGATCTCTGGGATCTACACCTGCCACGGATGCCACCACTAACTAGTGTCCCCCTCCTACATCTGGGGCAACATGGCATCCTACCATGGACTCATCCTCTCCACCTAGGTCCTGAGAAAGCAACTCCTCTGAGACTAGAGTCACCCTCTCTGTGCTCTGCTCTTCCCTCTCATCCTGTAGGATCTCCTGAGTGTCATGCCACTTGAGATCCCTATCCTCTCCCCACCCGACTCACTGATCTCTATGTCCTCATTCTCCTAATTTGTCTCTCCCCCTATGAACTCCTCACACTCAGAGTCTATATCAATGGGATCGTCACTACTATGAGCAGGACTCGGCAAGTAATCCAAAGTAAAGGTGCTTGAGAAGCACCAGCTCTCTCTTGAGCGTGTACCACCCTCCTAGCTGAAATAGGGACGCCAGAGTAACAACACCCAACCCCGGCCTTTTGGACCTCCCCTAGCCTCCCAAACTGATCTAAACACTAGCACCACCGGGGAAGCACGTCAATATAAGCAAGGTCAGAGCTGTTGAGGCACTCAATCGAAGGGGTGTGTCTCTACCTTCCCTATCCTATCCATAAGTTGCCCTGTAGTAGAGTAGGAAATCAAAGTAATGGTCTCCCTCCCCATACCCTTGCCATGACTCGATAAGGAGTGGCCTCCATGTTGCAGTAGTCGGGAAGCAACCGACCGGGTGGGGTGCTCTAAGAACTATCATCCCTATCCACCTCACTGCCCTCATGGCCCTATGGATCCTCCACCTCTATGCCTCTCCCATAAGGGATAATGCGCTCATAGATCCAGCTCATAATCGAGGTCGATGGCTCGGTGATCGTCCCTATAATCGAACCACCCTGTATAAGTCATGATAGGTGGTCCCAAGTATATCAGCTCCCCAAGCATAAATTTAACCATGTGCCTCAATTTGTGTGATGATGGGGGCCCAACAGTAGAGCAAAGTATCCCCTCCCTTGTCCCCGATCAATCTTGAAGCAAGGATGCCCATAATAGCCTAGCAGATCAGAGGGATGGGAAAGTTGGGAATAGAACAGACCTTCACCCCCTTCTTCAAACTAGTGGAGACAACTGTATCTCCCATATAGGTGGCCCACTGAGTCACCTAAGCTTTGGATACTGTTGTATCAAATGAAATTCTCCTCCTAATAATTGGGACTCCCAAAATGCAGTAGACATCCTCTAGGGTGATGGTCCACTCACCCCTAACACCTGGAAATCGGAAGGTGTTCCGATCTACATCCTAGTAAGAAAATAAGTCACATAGTATGTGACTGGCAGGTGCAACGTGGGGGACCCGTGCGATCCTCAATATACCTACCCTCTGGAGAGTATCCTACTCAGCCTGAGAGAGTGCATCTAACACTGCTGGAAGCCAATCACACTCCCTCTCTTGGCTCCATCTAATGTACTCTTCCTTCTACAAAACACCTAAAAACACACAAAAAGAAGCAAGTTAGTGTCAAGATTGCATTGGAAAAATCATTAAAGCAAGTAGGAACACTAAAAATGCAAAAATAAATTCAAAATAGTGTTGTTTTAACACTCTGTAGAGGACTGCCACCTAAGTAGGGTGGCGGTCCCATAACCACTACCCTACTCGGGGTGGCAGTCCTGTCCCACGACTATGCAAAAAAATTGACCATTTTAGCTAAAACGAAAGCCTACCCATTAGGTGTCCCCCCTAAGAGACACATTTAAAACTAACATTTCTAAAAATAACCCCCCCACAACAAAGATTTCATCATTTTAACATTTTGGGTGCAAAAACATTAAATCGAGAAGAACTAACCTAAGATCTCGTGGGTCGAGGTTCTACTCACGGAGGAATGATTGCTATCTTGATACGAACGTTTCGACTATACTCTCGTCGAAAACCATCACCATGGGTCCCAGAGCTCAAAAACTATCAAATCGACATGCGTAAATGAATAGGAAAATAATCTCATTTTATATATATATGGTGTTTTAACTCATTTTGAATGCCCCTTTCGCAGGTTTAAAGCACCAAAAGAGGTAAGTTCTTATCCCTGTGCAAATGGTAAGTCCTCATTTCATACTAATTTAGTATTTTTTTTTTTTAATCTATCTACACTTGAGTCTTATTTCCATTTTACGGGTAGTGGGAATTTTGATGGCATCACTTTGACATACGAACGTGTCAAGTATAATTTCTAGCTTCCCATTTTGGGACTGCCATACTCGGACCCACCGTTTTATGCCTCTTTATGGCTAAAATGCTTCTCTAAGGGGGTAATATATACGTACCCAAAATTGTAGGGTACTGCACCACCGGAACGATGTTACACATGCCCCAGTGATGATATAGGTCACCTCGCAACATGTTCGGAATCTAGGAAAGCTCGCCAAGTGTATGTTAGCATCCCAAGCACCTTGTCTAAGCTTTGTGTACTTTGATTTATCCTCTGCCTTTCTTTTTCTAAGATTTTTAACCTTCGGTGATGAAATCTGTCACCCTGTCAGGGCGGCGGTCCTATAACCGCCACCCGCTCAGGGTGGCATTCCTTTACGTGTTCTCCAACACATTCTTTTGATTGTGACTTGCATAATTTTTCAACATTTACCATCTTTTCTCAACCACCTTAGCTTGTATTAATGTTTTATGTTCCCTGAAATAGTGTTTCTTCATTGTTTAATGGTAAAAGAGTTCTAATAGGAATCACCTTTGGGTGAATGTGAAATCTATAAATAGCTAGCTTGTTTTCAAGAAAATGGCCCCTCAAATTCTCATTTCCATTGTTAAGTATTTCAATTTCTTTCTTAGAATTCATTTTGTTTTCATGTTTTGCATCCATGCTAGTTTTTCCTTTGTTGTTAGAAGCCATTCGATCTTCTTGCTTTAGTCTTGTTCATTGTTGTTCATACAAATTAGTTTAGAGCAGAGTAGTGTCATTTGTAGATTGAATTCATTAGAGTTGCAGGTTGTGTTCTTCACAGAAGGTAGATTCTAGAATCTCTTGGTACACTTGTGTTGTATTCCCGTAATAAATCCTACTAGGAATTGCATACGCCAAGCTCTGTCACTTGCGTTGTCCCTCTCCTACTCGCATTATATTCGGTCTATATCCAAAGCTGCCATTATTCAAATACCTTTTTTTGTTGATGCTAGCATATACATGCTCTTCTGGATTCACGTGAACACGAAGGAATGAGGAGATCATTATGAGGGGAAAAAGTCATACACTACTAGATTCACCATTGTTCTACAAATTCCAGGGCTTATCTATCAAAGTTCTAGTTAAAACATATGAAATAGAGTAGTGAATTATTTCATTTTAGTTAAATTTCATTTTTGATATTGCCAAGGAAGTTGTGGGGATTGATATTTTCTTAGAAACTATGATTCATTCCTCACTTCTGAGGTAGGATCGAGAGTCTTTTAATTAAGTTAATCAGGTATTTAGTTATTTAGGATAAACTCACAACTACACAGGCAAGTAGCTATACCGGGCTACTTTGCTTGTTTTAATTTTGTTATAGTTGTTATTTTCTGAATATATTAGATTAGTTTCTCTTTCAATTCTATTAAAAATTCTATCAAAAATACAAAAATAAGAGATATATATATATATATATATATATATATATGTCGTAGATATATCTTGTATAATTACTTTATTTTGTTTCAATTAAGTTTATATTGATCTTGTATGACAATCACGGGACCTAGGGAGCCCAGAGAATACATTTTTGAGCCAATCGTGCCTCAAACAAATCTTGTTTTAGAAATAAATGACATAGAGAAAAATATCGAATTCGGGTCTTCGAACAACAACAAGACCTACAAGAAGTCATCACACAGCTAAGAGGATTAAACATAGAAGAAGACAAAGCACACACATTCTAGTCAAATCAGCCAAATTATAGACTACCTTGATAGATATCTCGTATGACTATAGAAGGACCTGAAAGAGAGAAAACATTCGGTTGTGATCCACTAGTCCCACATCCAGACGTAGGAGACCTCCTCATTGATATAGACACTAGCTTATGTATCCAAGTTTCTAGAACACCTGTTAGGTACTCGAGAAAATCGTGTAACTTCTAGATCTAAATGTAGAGGCCGAAAAGGCATACGACTACTGGATACTTGGAATCAGGGGTTGACTCTTCATATGACCATAGGAGGTCCACAGCAACCATGAACTTATGATTGTGATCCATAGGTCCCACAAACCAATGAGCCTAAAAATTAGTCAAATATTGACACCAACTTGTGAACGCTGGTGTTTAGGTCCTCTCGACTTGCACCAAACATTATCACACAACTATCATTATTAAATGTAGCAGCTAATCAAGCTAAAGATTTCTAGACTAGACCAGAGAATCATCCATAAAACACCAAAAAAATCCACTACACATTTAGCCATTCCATTTTCATGACCTTGTCGGGATATATATATGAAGCACCCACAGGTCATCTTCCACGTATCCCATAACCCATATATCGATTCATGGCAGAGCTCGATATCGATTGGAGCCTTCGAGTAGATATCCTCACTGAATGATCTATAACACTAATTCAAGTTAGGAGGGCATTCTTTGCTTTAGATTCACAGATTCCATCATTTCATGTTGAAGACATAATATTACCTAACTAATTTATCTACACCCCACATGTATTCCATCCCCACAGGCTATCTTGGCACGACCTCGGGAGGTTGGGTGCGAGGAAGAGTTACTTGTAGATTCCCATGCTCGCTGGTCACTTTTCCATCATATAGGTACATTAGGATTCTCATTACACCTCCCTTCATATCCATTTATTGCATGATAAACTTCTTCAAATGCTTCCCGGTTGATAGATAGTTCCCTCTTCAAAATAGGCTTTGTCTAACGTCATGGGTGATTTCTTTTGTTGGTGGCATGCCACTATAGGACATTCTCATAGTGATTGTAAAGACCTTAGGAAGGCATCCCTTGAAATCTTCCATCATACAATAACTCTATGATAAGTATCAATCCTTGGATAGAATCCATTCCATCCACAAAAATGAACCTCATAAGATCCCCATGAACAATTTGTAGGCACCATAGAGCCTTCATATGATCAAATCCTCCTAGACTATCAATATATCAATGCAGAAAAGGTAAATTATATATGTAAGCCTACCCATAAAGATCTCATCATCAAACCAAACACCATCTTCGTATAACCCAGGACTACTTGATACTTCCCAAGACCCACTAATGGTGGAGCCTCCACCTATGGTGTTGAAAGAAGTACCAAGTAAGGATCCTATCCCACCTTATTTTGACAAGATGGATCTAAGTAAATAACCGTTGGATGTGCCTTCAATTGTACCACCATCACAATATCACTATGGAAGTTATTCTAAGCTGGCTTGGAACTTATTATATGAGATAAATTCCCTTATATGGAAAATACTTTTCATAGAGCTCATACATACTTCAACTTCACATTGAAGGTTTCTCCTCTAATAATTACAAATATTTGAAGATCCTTCTTGTGTATCTCCCAAGATTTCTACCACATCCCCAAATCCAAATATCCACCAAATATATACTATGAAACCATCCCTAAAACACTCCCATCTAGGCTACTTAGCCTTATAATTTGTGGAGGATGACATGATTACTGATGAGGTCCTATTTTTTATGGACAACCCACCCTTTCTCATTAGTGATATTATTCATGATGCACAAGTGTAGAGGGTCTGTTTGGATGAGGGATTGAGAATTAACTTAAAATATTTTTACCTCATCAAAAACATGGTTATTCCATTGATGAACTCAAGCCTACTCGCTTGACTTGTTGTGGATTTGACAAAACTAGGAAAAAACCTATCATTATATCTTGCTACTGTAATAGTTAGACCTAAATGGTATATACCAAGATTATGGTGCTATATTTTCCTCTCTCATATAACCTCTTATTGGTCCAACCATGGACTCATCACATGCACATAGTCACATTGTTTAGATACTAATGTATCAATTTCATTCATAAAAATCAACGCTTTAGACATGATGTTAATACCAATCCTTTGAATATCCCAGTACCATTCCCTAATGTCAAATGCCTGAATTCTAGATAATTCCCTACCCATTATTCTTTGATCTTAGTTCTAAAATAAAAATTACATTAGTAGACTCAAATGATTACATTCCTAATGATCTCCAAAATATAGTTAAGAAAATACAAGTTACCTAATGAAATTATGCATCGGCTTCCTCTCGGTCTTCTTGCCTCACTACAAGTTTTCACCTTAAATTGATATTTAGGAGCCAACGAGCGATGCCTCAGCCTCCAATCACTTAGGATGTAATGAAATCAGGATTTTACAAATATTTTTGACCATCCTCCCCTTTCACCTATATATTTTAGTAAGATCATTGTTTCACCTAGAAGGAAGAGGTTCGTGATCCTAAAGGAAAAGGGATTTCCTTCATCAAGGATTATATTGTTTCACAAGATGAGTCTAGAAACTTAGAAGTATTGCACTACTAATATTCCTTGGCAAAAATATGGTCTTCTCAACTTGAATCAAACACCATTAATGCATCTTATGAGCCACCTATTTATGACACCAGTAATAGTGAGGATGAGGAAGAAATGCTTCCTTACATTCCTCTCGCTAATTTTCCACTTGATACTCCTTAGGTCATAAATCAAATTTCTAACTATGTTTTTCATCATGCTCCTACAAAAATTGTTCCACCTACCCTATCTTCTGAGCTAGCATCTAAAATTGACATTAGTCCCAATGCTCTTAGCATGGCCATTGTTGATGTTGTACCCAAAGAGGTCAACATGATGCTAGAGTATTAGATGTATGAAACACAATGTCAAGCCAACATAGAGATGGTAAGTTGTATATAGGCCTTGAAATTGATGTGGAATATTATGGGCCTCTCCCTACCTTAGAAAATGATGAGGCTATTTTAGAAATCATGTATTATCAAGAAGATAAACCTGGACATCATCATAAGCTAGGAAAAATATCTAAAACACCTATCACTTCAACAACTATGTAGCTACTATTGATCCTAGTCGGGATGAGGTAGCTAAACTAATCAAAGCCCCATAACATTTCTAATATGGAAATTCCATGTTGGATGAATCAAAATTGGTGTATAACTTGATGAAAATCCTATGCACATAGTCATGCTTGGTGATTAATTTTCTTACTTATGTGGGTGTCACACAAAAATATTACGAAATCAAAATAAAGTATTTTCATGGGGATATTTTGATATGCATAACATCAATCCTAAAATTGTCTTGCATAACATCATCACTTATCCAAACCGAACCTATTTGGAAAAAGATAAGAAAATCCCCTCCCAAAATCAACGACATATGCCATAAGGAAATCATCAAGATCCTAGATGTCAAGTTCATTCATATGAAACACTATTCGAATGGGTGTTTAATATCATCCTAGTTCAAAAGAAGGCTAGTTTATCCATCCACATTTTCATTGAATTTAGGAATCTCAACCTCACTTTTCCTAAAGATAACTTTCCCCTACCCTCCATCAAACCATCGTCTATGCCATGACAGGGTATGAAATGCTATCTCTTATGGATGAGTTCTCGAGGTACAATTAAATCCATATTTCTCCCGAGGATTGGTATTAAACCATCTTCACTATGGAATGGTCCACTTATTGTTACGTGAAAATTCCCTTTGGACTTAAAAATGTTGGCACAACATATCAATGTCACATGAAACCCATAATTCATGTTCTCATACATAAAATAGTTGAAGTCTAAGTTGTTGATCTAGTCGTAAAATCTTGACACAATGATGATCATACTCGACATAGAGGAAAGCTCCTAGGGTTCTTGGTATCTAAGAGTGGTATTGATGTTGATCCAATAAGGATTAAAGTTATTCTCAACATTCCATGACCATCCTCCATAGAATAAATATGCACTTTTCTCAAAAATATTGGGGCAATTTCACGATTTGTCCCAAATTTTACCTATTGAGCCCATATCATCATTAGTATCCTTTGAAAATTAACCAAGCTTGAATGCACCAAATACATTAACAAGCATATGATAATATGAAATACTTATTTCCTTGTTACCAATATTACAACCTCCTTCACTAGATTTCCCTTTGCTCATGTACACCTCTTTTACTCGGTGTCCATTGGGAAATGCTAGCATAAGAAGATGAAAATGGAAAGGAGAATTTTGTTTACTATGTTAGATGTTCCTTATTAGATTATGAAATATAGTACACATCCATTGAAAGGGCTTGTCTCACCATATTTTATGCAGCTACAAAATTACATCACTATATGCTATATCAAACCACGTGTGTCATCATTCATATGGACCCTTTACATCACATATTCTCACATGTCATCCTTCCCGTGGATCACATTTGGAAATTGATAGCCCTCTTTATGGAATTTGACCTTCGTATCATCATGCGGATGAAAATAAAAGGCCAAGTAATATCACCTCAGCCCATTTATGACGTATTACCTGATGAGGATATCCTCCTCATTGAGGGCATAAACATCGTTATCTCCATAAAAGACTATTATTATAGCTTCATGGTCAATTTTGAGATGTAGTCCTCTAATGTCAATATTGAAGTGCTTCTTTCACCAAATACCAAGCCCATTTCCACAATCATTGAGAGGGAGGTCACAATTTCTCTCTATGAGGATACATGGACACTACACTTCAATATGGAAAAATTCCTCTAAGGATCTAAAGCAAGTTGTGTTCTCACTAATCCCTCTAGTCAGTCCTTCCCTCTTTCCTATGGACTTGAATTTGAGATCATCAACAAAATGGAAGAATATGAGGCTCCTATCTTAGGTATACAAGATTACTTATCTAGGTGTGTCTCCTATCTTCATGTTATGGGGGATTCTCAAAGCATGTGTGTCAATAGGTTAATGGCACATACCAATGTTGCAGTTGAAAATATTAAATCTTATCATGACCTAGTTTGGGAATTGACACCATAATTCACTTCATTTACATTAAATCCATCCCACGTGAATATAATTCCTTGGCTAAATCTTTAGTGACATTTTCCACTCAAACTAAGTCACATTTTTATCCTCAAAATAATTCTCTTATACAAATCCGTCAACATCCAATCACTTCACTCCTCTAAACACCCAAGATGTTTGTCACATTTAGCCACACGATCCTATACAAGACCATTGGTATGATAACATCTGATAATTTATACAATATAAAATATATCCATATGGTACTAACTCCGAGAATGACTACTAATATACAAAAACGTCCTTAAATACATGCTTAAACATGACGTCCTATACTATCACAATTTTGAAGGTACCCTACTCTAATGCGTTAACAAAGATGATGTTCCCTTTATTTTAGAGGAAGTGCATGGGGAACTTGTGGTAGAAATTTTCCATGCTACTACACACAAATTCCTACGTATGGATTACTACTAGCCTACACTAGCATCTAACACTCATGAATTTTCCAAAATTGTTGACCTTTCCAATTTCATGAAAATGTGATTTATTCCCCTTTGACTCGGATGCAATATATTGTTGCTCTTTTTCCCTTCAATATATGGGGATTAGATTACATTGAAAATATACCTCAATCCTAAGATGGTCATGTCTTCATCATCATGGTGATAGAGTAATCCACCAACATGTTTGGACTTACTACATCTAAATTTTTCCTTAATCAAATCATTTTCCACTTTGTATTCCCCATACCATCATACCTAACAATGGTGGGAGTTTCAAATGCAAATATATGAAGAAAATTTGTGCTATGATCAAAATTAAACATTCATTCTCAACATTGTAACATCCATAATGTAATGGACAAGCCGAATACGAAACAAAATTCTTATCAAAATCCTACAAAAGACAATCCATGAATCATGCATAGAATGGGACAAAAATATATATCCTACATTATGGATGTACCACACTAGTTTCGTAGGGTGACCCCATTTTTTCTTACCTATGGAGTTGAGGAGGTCCTTCCACTTGATGTGAAACTCCATTCATTATGCATCTCCCTTCATGGTATCATTCTAGATAAGGAAGTCCACGAAGCCCATCTCCATGACCTCGACTTATTAGAACAAAGACATGCTAGATTTTACACTCAAAACCAAAGGCAAAGGTAACACCTTTCCAAACAACATAACAAACTTGTTTACCTATGTAACTTCAATGTGGGTGACGTTATTCTTAAGATTTATTACACACACGATAAAGAAGGAAAATACACTTAGAAATGGTGTGGTCCTTACCTCATCAAATATATCATAGGTCATAACACATATCATCTTTAAACCAATGAATGCCATATATTCAAAGAACCAACAAATTCTCAATTCCTCAAAAAAAAATCATGTATGAAAAAACTCGGGGTTTTGGTACTTAGCTACCATCTCCCATAGTTTCATTCTCCAATTAATAATTTCGTCAACCTTCTCTAACAAACATTATCAAACATTTTTTCTCTATACACCTGGTCTTTCCTATGGGATCGTCACGGTATTATGAACATCCTTTCTTAGGCTCGTGGTCTTGCTTGGATTTATTTAATTACCTTATATCCTCTACCTTATGATTTATTTCACTTTTCAAGTATTTTTATCCACCCTTTGGGCTAATCAACCATCTTCTTTTTGTGCACCTTTAGTTTTTGTGAAAATTTCTCTTTGTAGCTTCTACCATATGGTTTTTTTCACTTTTCAGCATTTCTACCCACCACTTGGCTATGATATCTATGAAATCATATCATCAATAACATATCAAATATAACTATATCATGACATTCATCGATTGGACCTTAGCTAGGTGATTAATGTCTTATTCTACTAATGTTCGTCTAGTGTTTCCTTTCACTCTTGCTTCTCCATGGTTTTAGAAGCATGGATTGTGCCTATATGTGGTAGGTTGAGTAACACTCTCAAGTACACATTGTTAGGTATTTTTCATTTTATCTAGTCCTTTCATAATTTCTTTCAAATTCTAACTTTCAAGTATTGGTGTTACAGATGTCTTTTTACATTAACCACCCTACATTTTGTTATTGCAACATGTAGTGATCAATGGCTGAGGAATTACAAGTGTACACCTAATTTTTCACTTTTTAATTATCATCTTTCATACACGTTACTAACAATCATCCTTATGTCAAATAAAAACACAATGAGTGGACACCACCATGAAACAATTTCATGATTTTGGAAAAAGTCTTCTTGAAGTTTTCCAAGTTGCCTTTGATGTCTTTAAAGATAGTGTCACTCTTTGATTTATCTTTACCTTTGTTTACCTCTAGAAGAAGAGTGATGTTGGAGATAAGATCCATGTTTCCGTTAAGGATGGTGATAAATTCACACTGTTTTCCTCTAATTTTTCTCTTTTCTTTATCAATGGCGAAATCCTCTTTTCCAGGTTGTCTAGCAAATTATCATCCTTTTTTCCCCTTTCAAGAGAAATCTTACAACCTCTTAATTTATCTTTCAAAAATTTACATTCCTTTATGTTGTTTTTTTGTCATTTCGATGTGGTTTTGTTGCGGTACCTCATGTTTCTTAATTTTTATCCATCTTTGTAGTGGTTTTTGACTTTTTGTTTTTCTTCATTGATGTATATGGGCTTTGGCCTTTTGTAACTTGTGTAACATCCCAATCAAAAAACCTTTTACCAATAATTAAAAAATAATTTTCCTTGTGTAGATAAGGGTTGTCGATGCATCTATTTCATGAGTGGGTTCCTTACAACACATGTTGGGAATGGGGAATGGTTATTCATGTAACTATTATGGGTTAGAGATAGTACACATAGATAGTGTTGGTATTTATTCTTAGAATTAGTTTTTATTAGTTATCATTTTCCTCCTAGGTCTCATGTATATCACGTTCATGACTTCTTCCTTGCATTCTACCATCTTGAACCTTGTTCATCCTCTTTAATGACTCGTGACACATTATTTTTAATTTTAATGGCACGCAACTTTATTTTTGCACCTATAGCTGATGTCATCACCTGTGGGAAATGGTGTCATTGTCACATTTTTCTCATGGCCAACACCATCACCCATGAATGATGGAATCCTATATATACCTTCACTTCAGTTTTCACTCATAAGAAAAAGGGAAGGTAAGACGCCCAAACTCCCACTTGCTTTTCTCTTTTGCACCATCTTCAAATATGCTCACCTATATTTTGGTTCATATTATATCTTTCTCTTATTCGATTGAACACCTATCTTCTTGGATGATTTTTGCCTTTGTTGGGTCAATATATAGTGTTTCTAGGATAGGAATGGTCTTCCCCTACTCTACCTAATAATGAATTTCTCTCTCTATGTGCATAGTCTCAAGGGATATAGATGCATCAACAACTTCCCTATAGTTATAAGGTGAGTTTTTAACCTTTATTTGTCACTTTACATAGATGATCTCATCTCCTCTTTAGTGTGCTATGTTAGCTTATTGTTATGCATGTTTGATGCTAGTTATCTTAGCACTCTTATTACATATCAATTCTTTAGTAACTTTCATTTCATTTATTGCATGCTTCTATCTTTTGTTTGTTGATCCATACCTCTCCACACCCAAATCACTGATATCCTACAAGGTTTCCTTCCTCTATCTTGAACATATGCCTTGGAAACAATAGGTTAACCTAGTGTAACGTTACGTACCTCTAGATATGAGACCTTAGTGCTCACCGTAGCCCCTTTAAGTTTATCCCCTTTATACAAGTACTGGTGTGTATCCTACTCATTTCCTTGATTACCCTATTTGATTGAATGAATGAGAGTGCATGTTGTTGAGACACATTTGGGCCCACATATATCCTTTAAAAACTCCACATGAATATTACAGGGACATCGAGATCAAGCACAACTTGTTAAAATAACCCATCTTTTATTTTGAATTCATCTAAGTATCCCAAAAATCTAAAAACCCACCTATACAAACACCATCAACCCTACTCAATTTTTTATGTTTCTATCTCATCTATTTCCATAAATATTCAGCCCCTATGTAGGCCTTATTGCATGTTTGATCTTGTATGTTGTTTTTTTATCACTTCCCAAATGTTTTCAACCCCTATGTGAGATTTCTACAAATTTTGATCCTATTTATTTTCTGAATTTTCCTCCTTACACAATTGGCCCATGTGTAAATGTTCTACAAGGCTGATTTTATCTATAGTACAGTTCTAGAGAATTGTTTTCATCTTCAAATCTATAAAGATGTCACCTCTTAGGATATTTTTGTCATAAATAAACCTCATGAACTTCATTATTGGATATTCATTTCTACCTTTGTCTCCTCTCCATGCCCTAAGTGTTCTAGCTCTCATCCTAAAATTATTACCCTTCCTAGTGTCCCTAATATCACTGAAGCTCTCTTACCCCAACCCTACCCCTATGATCAAACAGAATAGGTTTGTGTAGTAGAATGTAATGTGGTTGATATTAAGAGTATGGATCCTAGGTTCATCATTAAAAATCTCAATAACATTGAATCTTTTACCCCGATAAAAACGTAGGTTTTTGAAAGATATCTACTTATCTCATCGAAATGACAATGCCCCGTCTTGTCTATGGTTTACTATACCATGATCGATTCCTCCTTATAGGATTGATATGAATAAATCTCCCAAAAATCCTACTAATGAACATGATGATCATGAGTAAGAACCTATAAAAAGGTCATTATTCTTCTATGGATCCTAGATGGTAATGGTTAAACTCCTAGATTAGATGGCCCTATCTAAAGCAACCAGCATAGCTAGCATGATTCAAATGCAAAATGAGATGTTTCAGCTAGCATCTCAAAATGTGTCACCTAGCTTTCCTTCATATACCCCCCTCCATTGTTGGATGCACATAGGAATCTTATTCCTTCTCCACCATTTCAGAGAAAGATGTTAAAATCTATTTAAAATGAACCCTTGCTTCTTACATTACTATCATGGACTTAGAATATACTGTCCCTACCATATCCTACGATGGTTATATGGATCTAGCCCTTTATCTTAAGACCTTTGGAAATCTTTACAAATAATGGATTGAGGTAAACACCTATGCAACTGATAATTTTATAGCAAGGACATCTATAGGTGAGGCATTATAATGGTTTATCCAACTTCCTCATAGATCAAAATTTACTTAGAAGTCTTAGTTAAAGCTCTCATTGCTATATTTTAGCAACAATACCTCCCCAAAAATACCTTACGAAATGGGCTCATGAATTTTCTCAAGGCTTCATTAAGAAATAGAAAATTATTTCCATACAATCTAACCCCAATCTTAACAACCAAATCCTATGTCAAATATTCCTTAAGGTCCTTACACCCACTCTCTAATAGAAATTTGGGTCTTTCTCTCCCACAACATTGGAGGAATCCCTCAAGAAAGCTAAATGAAAAGATCATCTCATACATGAGTTTGGATGTACTTATAACTCATTGACAAAGCTTAAAGGAACACCACATGTAATTAATCCTTCGGAGATAAAGGAGGAGTGCATCGAGATTATCCTTGCACCTCCCTTCATACCCCTTTGAATCATCTTCTTTGAATGTCACTATAAGACATTCTCACAATATTTGTAAATACCTTAGAAAGGCATCCCTTAACTTCTTCCATGGATCTTCTTTTGATTACTCTTCCATCATACAAGAACGCTATGATAAGTATCAATCCTTATAGATCTCCCATTCTAGCCACAAAAACAAACATCATAATATCCCTATAAAAATGTCAAAGACACCATAAATCCTTTATATGATCAAATCCTCCTAGAATCTAAATCTATCAATGGGGAAAAGATAAATTATAGATGTAATTCTTCCCAAAAAGTTCCCATCATCAAACTAAAACAATATTTCGACAACCAACCACTACTCGATACTTCCCAAGATCTACCAATTGGTTATCTTTCTCCCATATTCAAGCCTCCGCCTATGGTGTCACAAGAAGTACCAAGTAAGTATATTATCCCACATTCTTCTGACAAGATGTGTCTAACTAAATCACCTCTGGATGTTCCTTCCATTGTGCCACCACCACGGTATCACTATTGAAGCTATTCCAAGCTAAGTTAGAACTTCTATAATGATTTGAATTCTCTTACATGTAAAATACCTTTCCTAGAGCTCATATGTACTTCATCTTCACATCAAAGGTTTATCCTCCAATAGTTACAAATATTTGAATGTATTTCTTGTGTAGATCCAAAGATCCCTATGACATCCCTAATTCCATATATCTACCACATAGATACTACAAAACCATCCTTACAACACTACCATTAAGGATTTTTAGCCTTGGAATTTGTGGAGGATGAAAAGATTACTAACAAGGTATTATTTCATGTAGATGACTCTCCCTTGATCATTAGTATTACTATTCATAATGCACAAGTGTGGAGGGACCTTGTGGATTAGCGATCAAAAATTAACTTAGCATATTTATCCCTCATTAAAAACCTCAACTATTCCTTCAATGACCTCAATCCTACTCACTTGATTTTTCAAGGCTTTGAGAAGACCAAGAAAAACTTATAGGATGAATTTGGATACCAATAACTATTGGATCTATAATGGTCCATGCCAAGCTTATGGTGTTAGATCATCCTCTCTCTTGTAACCTCTTATTGGTCTAATTATGGATGAATCGCATGTGCACAATAGCATTATCTAGATATAGATATATTGATTTCATTCATAACAATCAATGATTTATACATGAAGTTGATCCCAATTCTTGGGATATCTTGGTACCATTCCCTAATGAACCTTTTCTAATGTAAAATTCACCCAAGATCTAGAGTATTCCCTACCTGAAATTCTGTGATCTTAGGTCTAAAATAAAAATTAGGTTGGTAGACTTAGATGAAAATGAACCTAATGATTTCCAAAATGCACTTAACAAAAATAGGTTACCTAATGAAATTTTACATCAAATGCCTCTTCTCCTCTTTCCTCGTGACTATTTTCCACCTCAAACTGATACGGAGGAGCCAATGAGTGATGCCTCAGAATCCAATCACTTAAAATTAAATTAAATATGGATTGTGAAAATATTTTCTAACCATTCTTCCCTTTCACCTAGACATTTTAGTAAGATAGACATTTCATCTAAGGAGGAGGTTCCTAATCTTAAAGGAAAATGGATTTCCATAGCCAAGGATTATATCATTTCACAAGATGATTCTAAACACTTGGAATTATTGCACTACCAACATTTTTAACACCCTATTTATATTTGTGTCATACCTCATAATTCTACATGTGTCTATTGTAAGTGTAGAATATACCTATATTAATTCCCCTATTTTGAGGCATGTGTGAAAACCATTTTGAGAAATTATCTCAAAAGAATTTTTTTGGTTATGAAATTTGATGTCCCTAATATTTCACTTAGAAATTTTGGGATACCCCTTTAAAAAAAAAAATCACTTTTGCCTTGTGAAGGTTTGAGGTCATGTTGTTTGTCCCCTTGAATAAGACTTTGTTGTTTAGTGTTTTTCCTTAACTCTTTTGGATTGCAAGATTGCTCAGGATTCCTTTAGGAGGTTGCAAGAGGTTGCTTGGTCACATTTGCAAAAATACCCACTTGCTCAAAATTTCTCAAAATCTCTAAAATTTAAGTATGGAACTCACCCCTAGACCTATTCGAATTTTCTCGGGTTACTTTAATTTATAAGTTGTTGGGAGTACTCAATGAAAACCTGATTTGTACTACACAATGCTAGGTGGGTTTATGCTACTACTTTACTTCTTTAAATTGATTGATTAATGTATTCCTAAATCCCGATTCATACCACTATCAATACATTACAAAAAATCAATATTTCTCTACTTTATAAAGCAATAAGGAAAAAATAAATCCTAATCCCGCAACTCAAGTCAAGATCTAATCAGACTTTTTGAATTACTTTACTAGCTAAGAAATGTTAAGTAATCAAGTAAAGTCAAATTAAAACCCCACATTGCTATTCAATCTTAAACCATATTGGGTTTTCGATAGCGCCTTACTTCGTTAACTTCAAGCTAGCAAAGTAAACGGTGAAACCCACCCCTAAGAAAATGATGACATGGATTTATCCCACTTTTACCTAGCACATTTAATGAGGTGGAAGGTTTAAAAATAAAAATAATTCCATGTCATTTCTACCTAGCATTCTAGATTATCTATGCAAGTAATCCCCCTTTGAATTCCAAGATAACTCAAGTGACTTATTAGAGGAATTTTTAGGCAATCCATTGATGACCCATATAGAGGAGAGGTATGTTGATCATTTTCCCCTTCTTCTTTTTATTTCAGTTCTTCCTTACATTTTTGTAATTTTCTTTATCAATGGATCATTTTTCGTATGATTTTTAATTTCTAAATATCTATGATTTTTCCCCAAAATTCATTATGAAATAGGTTAAAATTTTTGGGATATCCTCTCTGTTGAGTGGGAAATTTATATTCATGTTTATTTTGTGAAAAAATATCAAACCAATGATTTGAATCAACTTGGGAATTTTCTTGCTCACTAATCACCTCCCGATTAGTGGGTTTCTCCACAACTCTTGCTTGTCCTAGAAAACCTAGTTGCTAAGACTCAATATTTCCCCCATGTATTGTAGAGATATGATCTCCTATTACTCAAATCCTAAACTAAGTGCATTTTCAAACTATTGTTACTACCCATGTATTGCGGAGATATGACTGTTAGTGTAAAATCACAAAGACTTCCCTGACGCCGATCGATTTCTAGGTTGATCACTCTAGCATCCAAAGGTGATTGCACAACATGGAAACCTCTCCCCAAGTGTGGGACTTGTGAAACCGAGAGAGGAATCTCCAGATTAGAGGCTAGTTCCTCAAACTCCTCTCGATTTAATGTATATTTGCACAACTATAGAGGTTCGATCCTAATCCTACTCTAAATTACAAGGAGACAGGATAGAAGTGCAAAAATTGAAACTAACTAAAGATGGTGATGCACCAAAAG
This sequence comes from Taxus wallichiana var. yunnanensis, assembly GCA_018340775.1. Classification (NCBI taxonomy): domain Eukaryota; kingdom Viridiplantae; phylum Streptophyta; class Pinopsida; order Cupressales; family Taxaceae; genus Taxus; species Taxus wallichiana. The sequence continues at coordinate 23,738,975 of CM031243.1, read as the reverse complement.
GAGTGGGGAATATTTTTGTCATGCAAATAGACAAAACCAAAGATTGCAACATAAAATCATACACAAAGCCGATAAGATATAATTTAGGATCTCGAAATGAAGCAAATAATACAAACAAAGGATCGAAACCCATTCACAAAGTTTGCATTATCATTTCCAATGTCAAAAACCACTGCATTACAACCTTAGAGAGGTAGAAAACCTGTTACAATCTTTGAAGAGGTCTGATTCTTGCAACAATCACTTACTGGAGGTGAAAGAAGAAGTCTGCTATGCCAAAAGTGTTCCACACCTTGAAATGAGCCAAATCTGGATTTTTACATTGCATGGGTCGAGCCTAGAGACACAGAAACATACAAAACACATGGGATCCCATTCCTCCTTGACTGCAAATGCATTAAATCAGCATGGAGGACCTTATAAACCCATACCCTACCATTTTTGACCAAATTGGAGGAGAATGCGACCCATTCTGCATTAAATTTGGTCGCTGAAATGTCACTTCTGGCCATGAACACACGTCAGAGCCATTTCTTAACTTTCTCTCTCCAGACTGAACCAAAATTCAAGATTGACCCGGAATCATGTAGATAATTTTATAAGCTTTCCAATGATATAAAGAACGTGCAAATCCGAGCTCTGGATCGAAAGATATGGCAATCAAGATTTAGGCACAAACAGCAAAAATGGGTTTTGAAATTTTTTCCCGCGCTCCGCCACCTGGACGACACGTGTTGGGCGCTGATTGGATGAGCAATTCTCTCTCCTTCCCTTACCCGTGGGTTTTCCTTGAAATTTTTGACTTTTTGTAATTTTGGAAAATTTCCATTTTTTCCCGCATCCCCGCCACTTGGGACACGTGGCATGATCTGGTTGGAGGACAGGGGCGCGGGGTCATCCTTTACCTTTTAGTTTTTGGCCAAAACTTTTGCCAAATTCTCTAATTCCTCCCCGAGCTCCGCACTCCCTTCTCCTTAGGACACGTGTCCTCTTTTATTGGCTTGGGCCAACACTTCAAACCTTGCCCTTTGAAATTTTGGACGTTTTCCCTTGTGACACGTGGCATTTCCTGATTCATCCGCGGGCCTGCCGGCTTTTCGCATCCCTCGCGTCCCTTTGGCCCGGATGTCCGAACTGTCTGGGACAAATTCCTTCCGATCCACCCGATTTGGGCTTCCCTGTCCCTCTTTGAGGCGAAGACACGTGGCGTGATTTGATTGGCTCTCGGCTCCTTCGGCTCTCCGCATCCCCGCATGTCCCTATGTCCCAACTATCCCAGTGCGAAAGTTCCCTGCTTCGAAATGGGCCGATCGTGGTGGTTCGCGTCCCTCACGTCCTCACAGCCCAGATGTCCCATGTGCCTCGTTCTCGCACAACAGTTAGTCAATTTTGCTTTTACCTTCGGCCGGTTCACCTTTCGCGTCCCGCGCGTCCCCACGGCCTGGATGTCCCATTGCTCGCGGACCACCTGGAGGCTTTTCGGCCGATTCGTGCCCCGACATCCCAACTGTCCCAAGGACCACCTGGACTAGGACTTAGCCAATTTTCATGATTTTTTCTGGCCCAAGCTTGTTTTTTGTAACTTTTTCACCCTTTTTAGAACTTGCTCTTTTCTTCTTGGACAGGAGAGTTAGAAAAAATCCGAGGGGACCCTAGAAACATGATTTTTTGCCTTGAATCAATCTATTTTCCTGGGACTTGAGTATTCTGATGCATGTTATCAAATTTACCCTGGGGGTGAATTTTGATAACAATTTGGTGACTCAATGGGTCATCTCGCCCGCTAGTAGAAGATACCATTGCTCAAGTAGTCCATTGGGCATGGAGTCATCAAATATTCTGGTTTAGAACCCCAACTGACTTAGATGTGTAAGGAGGAAGATGGAATATCACCTGATGGAAGCAAGGACTGCAAAACATCTCCATGGACAGCAAGTTGTGCCAAAGCACTTAGGGAAAACAAAACTAACCTACAGCAAAACAATGTGCACAAGCACTTGGAGGAATGAAAATCTAATCTAATATTTACAAGGTAGTGAATTTCCCTCTAGAAGCAACGCTTGAGATAGATTCCATTTACTAGAATCTGCAGTTCTTCACCATCCAATGAGGCCAATTGGAAAGCATTGTTGTTCTTGCACTTCGTGACCATGTATGGGCCACTCCAAATGGCATCAAATTTTGAATGCCTTCCCGGTTTTGCTCTATCCACATCCCATTTCAACACTAGATCTCCAACTTGAAAAGATCTATCCTTGGCCTTCCTATCAAAGGTCTTCTTGATCAAAGCTTGATCCTTTTCCATTGCTTGGGATGCCTGATTTCTGATCTCTTGCAGCTCCATCAACTCTGCATACCTCACCTCCATGGGCTCAAACTCTAGCAACTCCAGCTGCTTCATGAGTTCCAATGTTGGCAACTCAAGTGACATGGGCAAGATTGCCTCTCTTCCATAGACAAGTTTGAATGGAGAGTTACCTGTGGATCTTTTGGGAGTTATCCTATCAGCCCATAAGGCTGATTTCAGTTTGGTATGCCAAGACCTCTGATTCTCGTCAAGAGTCCTCCTAATGATCCTCAACAAGTTCTTGTTTGTAGACTCGGCCTGGCCATTACCTTGAGGGTAATAGTTTGATGAAGTGCTTAGGTAGATACCATTCTTGACAGCCCACTCAGTCACCTTAGATCCAATGAATGCCAATGCATTATCAGAGATTATTGTAGTAGGTACACCAAATCTGGTTGTTATCCCCTCATAAAAGTCTAAGATGCTAGACTCATTTGCCTCTTTGAGTGCTACTACTTCTGTCCATTTGGTGAAGTAGTCTGTGGCTGTCAAAATCCATTTGTGCCCTTGGCTTGAATTGGGATTAATGACTCTAATGAAGTCCAAACCCCATTGCATGAATGGCTGGTCAACTGAGATTGGATGTAATGGAAGGGCAGCAAGTCTCTCTTTTCCTGTGAAGAATGCACAATTCTTACACCTCTTGATCCATGCATAGCAATCACTGAAGATTTTAGGCCAATAATAACCAGCCTTCATGATTTTTAGAGCTATCACTCTTGGTGCAAAATGACCACCAGCTGGTCCACCATGAAACTCTTCCAACACCCTTTGAATCTGATTTGTGCTAATGCATCTCAGCAACACTCCATTCACATCTTTCTTGAACAAAACTCCATCAACAATGGCATACGGGACAGCTTGCAATCTGAAGTGTCTCCTTTGGGTCTTGTTCATCTCCGGAGGGCATAGGCCTGTGCCTAGGAAGTGTATAATGCCTTGGGTCCAGCAAGGAGTGGGGGCAGCATTGTCTTCTTCTTGATTGCCACTTGGCTCATGGCTGTCCTGGACTGTCAAAACAGCCTCTTCTTCATTGCATACTTCTTTTTGCTTCCCCAAAACCAGCTGCTCACACAATCCTTTCCCTCTTACCAGCTTGGTGATCTTGATCTCAATGTCATACTCCATGACATGGGTGATCCAACCTGCCCTTTTCTCATTCAAATCCTTGTTGAGGAGGAAGTCCTTAACCCCAGCATGTGAGACCAGCAATTGGACCTTGTTGTTTGAGACTAAATGCTTGAATTTCTTCAAGCTTCTGATTACTGCAAGTACATGCTTCTCAATAAAAGAGTACCTCACCTCATAGTCATCTAGGCTCTGGCTGAAGAAGGCAATTGGCTGCTCATCATTATCCTTGTTCTGCTGTACCAAAATGGCAGAAATAGTGTCATTACCTCCAAATGCATAGAGGATGAAATCCTTGGAGAAGTCTGGGTTGATGAGAGTTGGTGCTTGAGAGATGGCTTCTTTGATTGCTTCAAAACTCTCCTTGCCTTCTGCTGTCCACTTGAAAGCCATGCTCTTCTTTAACATTTTGGTGATGGGCTTGACAAGGGCTGCAAAATCTGGGACAAACCTCCAAACAAAGTTTATCCTTCCCAAGAAACTCTGAAGGGCTTTCTTGTGGCTTGGCAATGGTAGTGCTCTTATGGCTTCAACCCTCTCTGGATCAATTGCTAATCCTTCCTTAGAGACAATATGGCCAAGGAGCTTTCCTTCATGTGCAAGAAAGATGCACTTCTTAGGATTCAAAGACACTCCAAATCTCCTGCACCTCGTGAAGACTTGCCTCAAATGAGAGAGGTGGTCTGCTGCATTTTTTGAAAAAATAGTGATATCATCAAGGTAAATCAGCACCACATTGTTAATCAAACCTTTGAATGCCATGTCCATTGCCCTTTGGAAGGTAGCACTAGCATTGGACAGCCCAAATGGCATTTTCCTGTATGCAAAAGTTCCCCATTTGGTTGTGAAGGCTGTCTTGAATTGGTCCTCTTCCTTCACCATAATCTGATTGTAGCCTGAGTAGCCATCAAGTAGTGAAAACCTTTCTGAACCAGCCACAACTGCAAGATTTGCTCCATGGAAGGGAGTGGGTAATGGTCCTTGAGAGAGGCTCTATTCAAGTCTCTGAAGTCAACACACAATCTGATCTCTCCACTCTTCTTTCTGACTGGAACTAAGTTGGCAACCCAACTAGAATGCTTGATTGGGAATATGATCCTTGACTCAATCAGCTTGTCCAATTCTTTCCTCATGAGAGGCTCCATGTGTGGATTGACTGGTCTTTGTTTCTACCTGATAGGCTTAGTATTTGGATCCAATTCAATGGTATGCTGAGCTAAGTTGGGATTGAAACCTTTCAAGTCTTCATAGCTCCAAGCAAACATGTCAGGGAACTCTTGACACAGCTGTATGAACTCATACCTTTCTTGTTCAGTTGTCATCCTTCCAATTTGCAATGGTTTGTTCTCTTCTACCAAGATGGATACTGAATCCTCTCTCTTGACCTGAATGTTTGCTTTCTCCTTTCTAAACTGATCATTAGGGTTAAAAATGGACTCCAAAGTGATAAGTCCTTTGGGAAGCTTGTTAGTTCTCAGCTGTACCACTTGGTCACCATACTGCTATTCCAATTTTTCTTGATTCTTGGCTGAGAACTCAGCTTCTTCTTGCAAGAAATGGATGATTTGCTGGTCATTCTCAAACACTTGCCAACTAACATTGTTATCTGGCACTGAAGGCCTCACAATCACGTGGATGTTTGGCTATACCTTGTCTTGTTGAATGCTTTCCACAATGTCAAAGGCTGCCCCTACTGCTGCAAGCCTGTCAGCAGCTTGATTCTCTTTCCTAGGAATGGATTTGATGCCAAAACCCTCAAAATCTTCCATGAGGTCCCACACCTTGTTCTTGTAGCACCTGAGTAGATCATTCTTGGCAGCATGCTGTCCCTTGACCTGATTTACAATCAATTCACTATCACCAAAGACTTGCAAGTTCTTTATTTTCTTCTTTATTGCCCAATGCATCCCTTGCACCAAGGCTTCATATTCAGCAGTGTTATTGGAGCATGCAAACTGAAATCTAAAAGTTGAATAGTACTTTACTCCTTGAGGTGAAACAAGCATGGCTCCACCTCCTGCACCTTGTCTACTCCTTGATCCATCAAAAAACAGCTGCCATACCTCATTGTCATCTTTGTGGTTTGGCTTGGTGATGCTAGGAATAGGCTGATTTTCTTCGTGTATGCAATAGACCCCTAGCTCAGATTCTTCCACTTCTTGATAAGGATCAAATGCATGTACCTTGTTTTCCCATTCATCAAGAGTTAGATCGGGATGCTTCCAACCTTGGTGTCAGCTTCATCAGTGCTTGGGTGATCTTCTTGATCAAATGCTGAGCAATTGGCATTAATCTGACTTGGAGTGTAAGGCTCAATATGGAAGTTTGCAATAGGTTCTGACCTGATTGTAGCCTTAGTTCCATACCTCATTCTGAACAAAGCATGTGTGACCAATCAGCAGACAAATATCCCCCAATCTTGGTTGTGAAGTCCCTTGACAAGCAAAGGGCAAAGAGTGGTGGAAGGTCTATGACTGATACATCTTGTAAAACAACAACATTTGGACATGCATGCAAGGTAAGACTCAAGTTTCTAATCACTCCAACTGTTGCTACTGCTGTCCCATCTAGCTGCACTACCCCTTTGGATATTGTTTCATACTAGAGCCCTAGCTGATCAGCTATTTGTTTAGGCATTACCGAGCTACTTGCCCCGGAGTCTATCATGCAATTGTGCACTAGCTGATTTCCAATGATCAATGAAACATAGAAAGGAGGGGGTTTCAACATTTTACCTTGCTGTCCTCCATGATTTCCCTCAGGCTGGGCAGCATTTGTAAGCACTTTGTCTTGCATCTGAACTTGCTGATTTGAAGTTGGCCAGTCCTTCATGGCAGCTTGCAGCAGATCTCTTTGGCCTGGGATAGATAGGGATTCCCACATTGATATATTAACATTTGTCTTCTTCATCTGATCAATGATGTTGAATGGTGATGAAGGATCTCTTTGTTGTCCCTTTGCTTGCACATTCACTCCTTGCACGTGGGCAGCAATAACTAGTATTTGAGTTGGTCTAGGGAGCTGTTCTTGGCTGCCCTTGTGCATTTGAAATTGGATTTTGCTTGCCAATCATTTGTGGAGCCATGGAAGGTTGTGGATTGGTTGGGGCTAATGGCTGTTCTTCACCCAAATTCCTCCTTTTGACCTTGTGTTGGCTGCAACACCTTGAGAAACTGCCTGGTTCATGCCACAAAATCCTCTGCTTGCCAATTTACCAATGTGGTGTCATTTGGGGCTGATTGCTGTTGGAATGTTTCTTGTTGTTGGCTGTTTCCTTGACTACCCTCACCCTCCACACCAGTAGTTGTCACCATTAATGCTTGATTCAAAGCACCATTGAAGCACATGGATTGGTTATGAGGCTCATTGCATGGAAAACACCAATCATACTCCTGAGCAATGTTGTTTTGTGTTGGCACCAATGCCTTAGAGGCAGATATGGCATTTGGATTATAGGGCTGAAATGGTCTATTGGCAGGAGGCCTTGTTTGATTCATATTTGCAACTGGATTAGGTGGCCTTTGTGGTTGGTATGGCTGCCTGTTAGGCTGAGCTTGGGGTTGATAAGAAGGTCTAAAACCTTGGGCCTGCTGCCTTTTGAGAGTAACCAGCTCATTGCCTAGGTTTTGCAATTGCTTCATGACTTCTTGAAGCTCATTTGGGGCACTTGGAGATGAAGTGGAAGCTTCATTTGAACTCTGATTTCTAGGAGTGGGAGAAGGAGCCAAATTAGGTGCTTGATTGGTGTTTGGACTCTCTAAACTTGGAAACAATGGCATGGGAGGTCTAGGGCAAGTTTGCCAGCTTGGATCAAACAATTTTCAGCCCTAATGGCAATGCTATAAGCCATAGGGATAGTTATGCCTCCCATGGACTGAATCAACATAGAAATATCAGAATTTAGAGCTTTGAGATAGTAGAGAAAAGCACCTTCTCCGTTGGCCCGATCGCCACGGAATTCTCTCCCAAGTCTTTTGAAATCTGAAGTTGAAATCGGTCACCGCTCATTGGGAGCTCTCTCGATGGTTGTCACTGCTCCAAAAGAGACAAGTTGTCTCCTTTTCTCCAAATTGCTCATGAAGTGCTATACACAACTGATTCCAATTTGTGATAGAACCAGCTCCAAGGCTTCTAAACCATTGCAATGCTTTACCCTTGAATGAAGATGCCAAGAATCTTGATGTACCACTTGCATCTCATTGATTTCATGAATTGCACAAAGGTTAGCAATATCTTTAACATGATCACCTGGAGTAGTCTGATTTTCTCCAGTGAAGTAGGGAATGTTCTTCAAGGCTGCAATAGGAATTGGATGTTGTGCATTGAGGGCAAGTGGGCTGCTACCTGTGAAGTTGACATAGGGGTTGTTTTGTGCCATTCTAATTGGTCTTAAAACCCTTGTTGACTGAATGAAAGGCCTACCAGGTGGAGGAGTTGAGAGAGTTCTGTTTGGTGGAGATGGAGACCTTTGAATCCTTCTTCCTCTTTGCCTTCTTCTTGGAGATAATTGCAGGTATTCAAACAACACTTCTTCTTCTCCAACTCTTGACCTTGTGGTGATTCTTCTCATGAGTTTTCAGGCCTGCACTGCTGAAACCAGTTGATTCTTCCCCTTGGAGTCACCAGATATGCAAATAATAGCTCTTTTCAAGCAAGAAAATTGCAGCAGATGCACATCAACTTTGCTGCAATAAAAATGAGACCTCTAGTGTCCCACCGGGCGTGCCAAAACTGTTAGTGAAAAATCACAACACCCCTGGACACGATCAAATTTCTAGGTTGATCACTCTAGCATCCAGTGTGATTGCACAACATGGAAACCTCTCTCCAAGTGTGGGACTTGTGAAACTGAGAGAGGAATCTCCAGATTAGAGGTTGGTTCCTCAAACTCCTCTGATTTAGATCTATATTTGCACAACTACAGAGGTTCAGATCCTAATCCTACTCTAAATTGCAAGGAGACAGGATAGAAGTGCAAAAATTGAACTAACTAAAGATGGTGATGCACCAAAAGGAGTGGTGAATATTTTTGTCATGCAAATAGACACAAACCAAAGATTGCAACATAAAACATACACAGGCTGATAAGATATAATTTAGGATCTGAAATGAAGCAAATAATACAAACAAAGGATTGAAACCCATTCACAAAGCTTGCATTATCATTTCCAATGTCAAAACCACTGCATTACAACCTCAGAGAGGTAGAAAACCTATTACAATCTTTGAAGAGGTCTGATTCTTGCAACAATCACTTACTGGAGGTGAAAGAAGAAGTCTGTTATGCCAAAAGTGTTCCACACCTTGAAATGAGCCAAATCTGGCTTTTTACATTGCATGGGTCGAGCCCAGGAGAGAGAAAATGTACAAAACACGTGGGAGCCCATTCCTCATTGACTATAAATGCATTAAATCAGCATGGAGGACCTTACAAACCCATACCCTACCATTTTTGACCAAATTGGAGGAGAATGCGACCCATTCTGTATTAAATTTGGTCGCTGAAATGTCACTTCTGGCCATGAACACGTGTCAGAGCCATTTCTTAACTTTCTCTCTCCAGACTGAACCAAAATTCAAGATTGACCCCGGAATCATGTAGATAATTTTATAAGCTTTCCAATGATATAAAGAACGTGCAAATCTGAGCTCTGGATCGAAAGATATGGCGATCTGAAGATTTAGGGCACAAAACAGGCAAAAATGGGTTTTGAAATTTTTTCCCACGCTCCGCCACCTGGACGACACGTGTTGGGCACTGATTGGATGAGAAATTCTCTCTCCTTCCCTTACCCATGGGTTTTCCTTGAAAGTTTTGACTTTTTGTAATTTTGGAAAATTTCCCATTTTTTCCCCACATCCCCGCCACTTGGGACACGTGGCATGATCTGGTTGGAGGACAGGGGCGCGGGGTCATCCTTTACCTTTTAGTTTTTGGCCAAAACTTTTGCCAAATTCTCTAATTCCTCCCCGAGCTCCACACTTCCCTTCTCCTTAGGACACGTGTCCTCTTTTTATTGGCTCGGGCCAACACTTCAAACCTTGCCCTTTGAAATTTTGGACGTTTTCCCTTGTGACACGTGGCATTTCCTGATTCATCCGGGCCTGCCGGCTTTTCGCATCCCTCGCGTCCCTTTGGCCTGGATGTCCCAAACTGTCTGGGAAAATTCCTTCCGATCCACCTGATTCGGGCTTCCCTGTCCCTCTTTGAGGTGAAGACACGTGGCGTTATTTGATTGGCTCTCGGCTCCTTTAGCTCTCCGCATCCCACGCATCCCTATGTCCCAACTGTCCCAGTGTGAAAGTTCTCTGCTTTCGGCCTGATCCGAGTGGTTCGCGTCCTTCACGTCCTCACGGCCTAGATGTCCCAACCTGTTCTGCATAATAGTTAGTCAATTTTGCTTTTACCTTCGGCTGGTTCGCCCTTTCACATCCCGCGCGTCCCATCGGCCTGGATGTCCCATTTGCTCTGCTTTGGACCGCCCCGAGGCAACCTTTCGGCCGATTCACGCCCCGACGTCCCAACTGTCCCAAGGACCGCCTGGACTAGGACTTAGCCAATTTTCATGATTTTTTCTGGCCCAAGCTTGTTTTTGTAACTTTTTCACCCTTTATTTCTAAAACACAAGAGAGGTCATTAGAATCGGAGAGGTAGTTATATTTAAAGAAGACTCGAGTCTTGCGGTTGTAGGAACTTCTAGAAAAAAATTAAAGTAAAATTATAAAGCTAAGCTCATAAGTGAACCACAAGTAGGAAATATGAAGCATTAATACAAGGGTTATCCGGTTGAGTCATGTATTAGATCTAATGCGGTAAAAATCGGTGATGTTAATATGGGACATGTATGAATAACCGATCGATAGATAGGTCCAAAGCATCAAATAAGATGCCTATTATGCAAGCTTTGACCAATAGTAGAATAATTTAATTAGTAGCATTCCCAAGTACTTCTCAATTACCTAAATTTTTTGTGGAGTGTACTAAATTCTATGATCCTCTCACCGAATAATAAAAGATGTTATGTTTGTGGAGCTTATTTTCATGTTAGAGTGTGGTACAACTTTTATGTGTTACACTTGGGTATTTTTACGGTGGTCCTGCTTGCCGGTGAGCGGGTCAAGGGGGTTTGGGGCGAAGCCCCAAGCAAATTTTCATGGGTGGTTTATTAACCCATGGGTAATGGGTAACCGTTATGGGTTGTTTTTGGGCCCATGGTTTTTCAGTACCCATTGTTTTGATACCCATGGTTTTTGCCCATTGTTTTGATACCCACAATTTTTGCCCATGGTTTTGATACCCACGGTTTTGTATCAAACTACTTAAGCAATTGTCTATTTATATGGTCTTATGCATATGATAGATAGAAAAGAAAATGTATTGTAGATGTGCTTTGAATTCGGGTGTGAATTCTGTAGAGTTTGTTGAGCATAGCTCCAAACGGATCTAGGTATTGTATTGAGAGAGTGGAGGCTTGTAATAAAATCTGAGCAAGTGATTCTTGGTGGATGTAGCCCAAATTGGGTGAACCACGTTAAATCTTGTCTCTCTGTGTTGTGTTATTTATTTTGCACTTTTATTTGAGATCTATAATATTTTACGCATATTATTTTCTCGTTACGATTTCGTAAGGGATTATTCCTCATATCTTATCTCTTATTTCCTAACAAAAGATACAACATGAAATGTGGTGGTAAAACTAGACACCAAGTTTTTAAACTACCGTGCTTGAAGATCCCAACAAAGGAAAAGGTGTTAGATTTGACCATGGACAAGGCCATTGGATAGTGAGAAAATAATACATCTAATTATATTAAAATCGTGAATGTAAACTACTTGAAAAATCCAAAACAAGCATCCGGAAGTTGATGATATAACTTAGTTGTTATGTAGGATCAATGGAGGAAATAATGATAAATACTTCTCTACATGGATGTACTAATTCATTAGAAAAATTTATGTCAACAAACATAATGCATTGATTAATTGGGATGAGATGATAAGTGATGTATTTATCGTCAATTGAAATAAGTTAGGCAAACTTTCAGTTTCAAGAAGACTTTTTATTTGGTATATGCTACAACATCAAATGGAACTTTTACTAGGTTGTAAAGTAAAGGAATATTATTTGCAGGCCCTATTTATGAATATTATCCACATTTAGTGCTATATTAGTATTTTGAGAAGTATAAAAGGGTAAATGATAGTTTCTTTTATGAAATTATTTGTAAACTCAACAATGAAATAAATGAAAAAATCATGACTAATGCAGCATGGGAAACAACTTGGAAGTTGGATTTCCTATTAAAATCGGTAATTATCATTTTTCCAACATTCACAAACCAAGAAATATACAAAAGGGTATGTTTCATCACTACATGAAGAAATTCTATGAGGCTAGGGTCAATTTTCACTTCAAAAAATTAGCATTAAAAATTAGTTTCTTTGGAATACATGCACATCCTTGCATTGGAGGAATTTTGGATAGATTGCAGGGATGAATTTGAGATTAAAAAAAAGAGATTACAACAGGATGAAATTCAAGAAAATTATTGATTTTGGACTAGAAAAGATTCTTGAAGACCTCCCTGATGATGGGAATGTTGTTCTTGATTCCTACAATCAAATGGGGGAGATAAGGCCCCACTACCACCCATTGATTTCAAGAAGAATAATGTAATTTTTTTAGGAAAGAACTTCAATGGTCTTAGCTTACACTTAGAAATGGCTTTTGGAAGAGGTTATTGTTTGGAAGAATCAGTGATGAAACAAATAAGTCAGATGAGCTCAAAAAGTATGGAAGCTCAAGGTGAAAGTAGCAACAGACCTAGAATGTCACCAATTCCAAAAATCCCAAAATAGTCAAAGAATGTGAATATTCATCAACAACACAAACAAAAACTCTGGGAGTTACTACTAGTGAAGTTACTCCTTCATAACCCCAAGTTTTTCCCCCATCCCCGATGTTCTCCTCATCTCAATATTTATCTATTAAAATGGTGATAAGTATGCCACCTCTGAAGCCTATTTCTTTCACTCTTCCCCTAGTGAATGTAGATACTCCATTCCCTCATCCTCCTCTTTTCTCTTGAACAAGAATCCCTCCTCCCCCAATAATAGATGATCAACCTAGCACTCAATATGAGGAGGGACATAATGCCACATTAGAGATACCTTCGTCTCATGAAATATCACAAACAATGGAAATAGGAGGAGATGAGGTTGAAGCTACATAAATTAAGAGCATTTAAGAGGGAGAAATTTAGGAAGAATATGAACAAAAGACTCATGCAAAGGCCCAAGTACATGAGAAGGTAGGGAAGGGAAATTAATTTGAATTAGATACAATCAACAAGACTTGTGAAGAAAAAGATTCGAGAGAAACAGTTGTTAACTCAAAAATGATAGAGCTGGAAAAGGTACTATTGTAAGATACCGTAGTAGAGGAAATCCAAGGGATGGTATTACATTCTAGTGTATTAGTGATGATTCAAGAGATGGTAGTATATTCAAGTGTTCCTACTTCTACAATTTATGACTTCTCATCCGGTTAGTTAGCATTGCAAACAGTCCTAGAAGTTAATGAAGTAATAAATCTAGAATAAATGGACCTACAACTTCCGACAAGTCTTGATAAGAGAGGTATGAAATATAAATTTTCCAAGGTATCTTCAAATCTAGTAATTGAATCATTAGGGAAGAATTTTTTGAATTATCTATTCCAACAATAAGAAATAAAAACTATGAGTTCCCAAGAAGGACATAACTATGAAAAAGTGCCTTTGGGAGAGGTCACTACGATGAGGATTGAATCAAGATACTCAAAAATTTATTGATACACACTCTATCTCTCTCTCAAGTTAGATAAGGATAAGGTGGAAAATACCAAGATAAATGAGTAAATATCCAAGATATGTGAAATCATTGTAAAGGTTTCTAAGTCTTCTTTTCATCCTGTGCTATCAAGATACTAATTTAACCCTCAATTCATCACATAAGTTGAGGAGATAGGAGACAAAGCTAAATCTTTGGATGAGTTGATAAATAAAATCACTCGAAAGAAAAGGAATACTACTCAAAAGTACCATATAGATTGAAATATATTCAAAGAAAATTATCTCAATTGAAGAATTTAGAATTGGAAATAGACAATGAAAATGGGATTGCTTAGCTCCAATTGGAAAATATTGAGAAAATAAACTCCTTGCTAGAGAAATTATTAGTTGAGGAAAAGATTTTTCTAGAAGATTCAACTAAAAGGGAAAGTAAGAGGAGTTAATTATTTCCTTTTGCATAAAATTTTTCAAGAAAATGATGCAAGAAATGAAAATTATGGAGGAGGAAGTAGATGAATCTATGGAGTATCTGGATGATTGTGTCTTCTATATCACAAGATATGACAAGCCACCAAGTACTCTTGAAGAATTTCTTCATCTTCTCAAGCAGGAAATAGATGAATCCATTACTCCTTTCACATGTGATTCAATTGAGAAATTGATAAATCTTCACTGTGATGTTAAGAATCTTGGACCTAGCTTGGTAAAAGTAAAAGGATTCAGCAATATCTTAGCAAAGGAACTCCACAGGTATGAAATAGAAATGCAAGCCTTTTTTAAATTAGATGAAAATTTTGTACAATATATGTTGGATCAACATGCTAATTACCAAGAGAAAATAAAGAATGAGGTTCTTCAATTGGAATAAATTCTTATTCTTATTCTTCTTCTCATTTTTCTAGAGAATGTAATTTAAGTAATCAAGCTGAATTGTAAAACTTGAGCAATTAGGTTTAAAGCCATTGCTTCAATTTATTTTAAAAAATCCAATTAGTTCGATATAGTTGGAACTACATGCAAAGTAGTTGATTTTGTTTTAAATTATAGAAATTTTTAATATCATGTTTCCCAAGAAAATAGAAATTCATGGAGAAATATTCTCAACTTCTTGCAGTTTTGTAGCTAAGTGCATGTGGAAGGAATAGTTAATGTCTTCTATTTTTACTATATTTCTAGATACTATAAATATAGGGGAAACTTATAGGCTAAGGGATCAAAAAAAATTGGCAACCAATTGTAATTTTGTGCATGAAATTAAATATTTCAAACTTTGTGTTGATATTATTGAATGTTCATTGTGTAAAATTGGCTAGAATTGAGTAAGAAGAAGGTGGATTTTTGAAGAACATTTTGTCTGAGAGGTATAGCTATGCATTATGTGAATATTTTATGGTAAACTTTGTGTTATCTTAAATCTGAATATGAATTCATTTATTTTTCATTTGCTAAAAATTATGACATTTCTAAAGTGTTTATCTATTTTGTATGGCTACAATAAGCTCTGAAATCTACTTATTGTAAAGTGCATTCTCTTGTTTTCTCATTAATGCTATACATTATGTATTTTCTGTAATCTTCTTTCCTACATAATTTCTAAAACACAACTACTTACTTTTGCAAAATTTCTAAGCTATGGTTCATGAGCTTCATGATTAAAGTAATACCCTAGAAAATAATTTTAGTTTACACATAAATTGTATAAGTTGCTAGTGTGAATAGTTAGAATATATTAAAGTCTTACACAACATCTTCACCGTTAAATCAAGGGTATTTATCCCATGACGTCCTAGGTTTGTGTGTGTGTAGCCAAACATAAAATCTAGCTAACACATTGAATGTCTAAAAAATTGTAGGGGAGTTTAGGATACTGAAAAGGTGGCCACATTGAAGAACTTGGACCTACAAAAAGGAATGTGTTTACATATTGTGGAAATTATGGCACATAATACAAGAAATGATATCAATCGATAGAAACCATATAGAAGATAACAATAGTATTATGAATGTGTGTAGGAGAAGAAAAGTTTAGAAATAATGTAATCATATGTCACAAGTATACAAATAAAGTCATAAAAATGGGAAAATCCAAAAACATGGGACACCCATGGTGTTGTAAGAGAATCAAGGCCCATAGGCCTATGAATAAGGACAATTAAAATTAACCAAAATAGTCATAACACCAAAAACATGCAACCTCCACGGTGTCGTAAGACATTCATGGCACATATGCTACAATTCATGTAGGAATATGCACATACAAGAAAGTATGCATGAAGTATAAGTTTCCAAACATAATAACATGATATAATATCCAATATATATGAACATATGTGTAACAATATTTATTAATGTTACACAAGACACATGTGTTAGTCTTGTTAGCTAAAAGGATAACATGTACACAATAGATGTAATCAAGTATAATGAATAAGTATAAAGGAACTAAAATAGAAAAATAACACCTAGATGTTGTAAAAATAGATGCCCCTAGATGTATAGGAGGTATGGGTAAAGGGGCCATTCATAACCAATCATTGTGTAACACTTTGTGTATGTCTTGTATCATGTTCAAAATACTATGTGAACATATGTGTTAAAGATTAAAGTAGCATGTTATCTACCAAACCAAAGTGAAAAACAACATGTATAATGTGAAGTGATAACAAATCAAATGAGATGTATAAGTCTTGATTTTGTATTTTTGTAAATATGTGAATGTTTTTGTATTTTGAGATTATTTTTATGTTTTTGTATTTTTGGAGTGCTTATCTATGTACATGACTGAAGATAACATTGAGCTATTGAATTTTGAAAGTAGGATATAGGTTGGTGAAATTTTTAGGCCAAGGAAGTAGTATCATGTTACAAAAATAGGTTTTGAGGGTAAAACGTGGAGTGATGAAGAATTAAATAATATAGTGGTAGAACTAGCGATGATGGCGTGAGGGTTAGTGAAAAGGTTGGGTCATGTGCCAAAGGGGATGAACCATGAGTAGAAATAGGATCAAGAGTGGTATAGAGGAGTGTACGATGGGTATGACATGAAAAGTAAATATATTTGGTTTATATAGAGGTATCATAAAGTAATTTCATAACATCTTAAATATCAAAGCGACCTTTTCTAAGAGGGATATGTAGTTTTGTAACTTTGTAACAAGGGTTTCATGTGTGTGTAGATTAAAATTCTAAAAAGAACCCATAAGGATAGGGTGTAATAATGAGATCTATGGTAGGATTAATAAAATGATGCACATTTATAGGAGGCAATATTTTCACGGTCTGCAACTTTGGTTTTGGGTATCAATGTGGGGGTAATATGTGTATGATCATTGGATGTGTATCAAGCATTATTCCAAGTAATTGATTTGAAATCCATACTCATAGTGACATTTTAAAGTAGGAGGTGAGATTCACCGAACATTATTGGGATATTTTATGTAGTTATGGGATTCAAAGTATGAGGAACAATTAGGGACTAAATTAAGGGAGTGATCCAACTGAGTGAAAGTAGTATAAATGGGGTGGGAATCTCATTAATAAAAATTGAGTCTATAAAATATTGGATAATTTGAAGAATATTGAGATACCATACATAAGGTGACTGATACATATATGATATTCGTTATAAGAATTGGCATATAAAATTATCTCTTTTATGTTTACTTATATCAATATCAAACAATGGAGGGAGGGACACAAGACTACACTCAAGAAATTGTTTCAATGTAATGTGTGGAGAACAAGATAAATGGTTAAATTGATGTCTAGATGGAGAAATAGAGGTGCGAGTGTTAATGGATATTTTTCATTGGGAGCATAGATTTTTAATGGAAAGGGGTCATATTTGTAAAGATAAGAGGATTCATGATGAGGAAATGTAATACTATCACATGATATAGTTAGATTAGAAGTATGTAACAAAGAACACCCAAGGAGAATATTATAGGTAGAATCATCACATGAAATATAGCAGATTGTGTCAAAAAAACTTGACCCACAATGAGTGGGATAATGATGAAATTGCATGCTTGATAAGGTAATATGGTGTAGTTGGGAATGTTGTAAGGAATAGGAGAATTATATCAAATAGAAACTCCTAGAGAACAAATGAAAGAGAGGCTATAAAAATTTATGTGTTATGATAGGTTGAGAAGTGTATGGTGGGCCAAGAATGTGTCTCAATGGCTTGTAATCCTAAGTCTTTAATTTTATGAGGGTATGAGGCAATGAATAGGATACACACATGGACCGTAACACGAATGATTTATTTAAAAGGGGATACAATAAGCGCTAAGGTCACATATCCAGGAGGGAAGTAATCCCTACACTAGATTGACCTAGGGTTTCCAAGGACCACGGTCAAGATAGAGGAGGGTACCCTTATTGAATATCGGTTAATGGGGGATAGGTATAGATAGATGGGATGATAAGACAAGCATGTAAAATATAAATTACTTAAATATAACAGAAATATAACTTGAAGGAAAGCTAATGAATTTATCATATAAGATCACAATGATAACTAACACCAATGTACATATAATATTAAGATAAAATAGAGAAATGGGGAAGGAAAATGAAATAATATATGAAAAATGACAAGGAAATTTATAGCACTTACCTGCAGGGTGGTCGTTGATACATCTATCTCTCTAGAGAAGCATCAAACCGAGAGAGAATTTCTATGGGTGGAGAAGGGGAACATTGTTCTTGTCCTAGACTCACTATAGATGACCCAATAGTATAAGCAATCCAAAATTCAATAACAGTGTATAATCCTAAGTCAAGTGTAAGATGAACTAAGAGTAAAGTGAGCAGATGTAAAGATGGAACAAAAAAGAAGAGCAGATGGTTAGTTCATGTGATATTTCTTCCTTTAAAATTTTCAGAGTTTGGTGTATATATATATAACCGACACCATCACCTGGGCGATGATGTCTTCCAAGGAGACCTAAATTTCAAAATGGATGTAATGTATCGTAGATAAAGCAAGAATAAGTGTCAAATGGTGTCAAAGATGGAGTTAGATGCAAGTAAGTGTTAGGAGTGCTAATGTGTGAGCCATATATGGAAAAGGATAACTAATGTAAGAATAACTAAATATAGGACCACATAGAGATACTCTCTCTATATACTATCTCTAACACATAATGACCATGTGAATAGTCATACCACATTCACGGTGGGCCCCTTAAGGCACCCTCTCAATAAATAGAAGCATCATTGACCCTTATCTCGCACAAAGGAATTTACTAGTAACATGTATGAAAGATTAGGAGTGTGTGTGTGTGTGTGTGTGTGTGTGTGTGTGTGTGTGTGTGTGTGTGTGTGTGTGTGTGTGTGTGTTTTTGTGTGTGTGTGTGTGTGTATTCCCTAACCATTGATCAATATATGTCACAATAGTAAAACATGAGGTGGCTAACAAAATAAAACAATCGTAACACAAAAAATTAAAGTTAAAAAGGATTAGCTGAAATGAAATATACCCACCAATGCGTACTGATAATGTTGTTTATCCTACCATGTGTAGGTAGAATCAATGTTATAATAACCTTAGAGAAGAAAAACTAAAATGAAACACTAGAGGATCATCAATAAAATAATATATAAATCACCTGTCTAGGGGCCCATGGGATGTATGTCATGTCATAGTGTTATTGTTTCATAGATATTGTATGGTGATATGGTTTCATAGTGACATAGACAAGATGCACATAGCGACATCGAAAAATGCAAAATCCATATGGTAGAAGATACAAAGAGAATCTATCATAAATCCAAAGGTGTAAATAAATATAAAATGGATGAGTATCCCAAATGGTGGATAACAACGCTAAAAGTGTAAAAACCATGAGGTAGATGCTATAAAAGAAATTTTCATTATATTGGTACATAAATCCAAGCAAGGTCATGAGCCTAAGAGAGGATGCACATAATACCATGGTGATCTAATGGGAAATATCTAGGCATACAAAGACAAAATATTGATAATGTTGTCAATGTGAAAGAGAAGGAAAAGGTTGGTGAATTAGTGAATTTGAGAAGAAGGAAGAGAGATGGTAAATGAGTTCCCAAACTCCTAAGCTCTTTCATGCATGAAACTTTTTGAGGAATTGATAATTTCTTGGTTTTGAAGATTTGGCCTTCATTAGTTTGAATATGATATGTATTAATACCTATGAAATATTTGATGAGGTATAGAACCCACCATTTCTAAGCGTATTTTCCTTCTTTTTCATGTGTATAATCAAGTTTAAGGACAAGGTCACCAAAGTGTAAAAATTATGCGGACGAAGAATTTTTTATTATGTTTGGCAATATGTTTTTATGTTTTTAATTGAGTGTATTTTTGGTCACATCATTCTTATAATAGGTCAAGGTCATGGAGACGTGCTTCATAGAGTTCCTTGTCTAGAATAGTACTATGAAGGGAAATTTAGAGTGAAGGGAGTTCCACCTCAAGTGGAAGGACTGCATCAGCTCCATAGGTGAGAAACAATGGGGTTGCCTCGGTGGACTTATGGAAACTAGCAAGTATGCCCATAATGTAGGATATAGATTTGTATCCCAATTTTTGTGTGATTTTTGGATCATCTTCTCTAATATTTTATTGAGAATTTTATTTATAGACTCATCTTGTCCATTGCACTATGGATGATATGGTGTTGAGAATCAATGTTTAATTTTTAACTTAGTGCAAATTTGCTTCATTTATTTGCATTTGAAGCTCCCACCATTTTCAGATATGATGGTGTGGGGAATTCTAAAGAGGAAAATGATTTGATTAAGGATGAATTTAGATGTATTAAGGCCAAAAATATTAGTGAGAGGCATGACTTCAACCCACTTAGTAAAAAGTATTATGTGGTTATGATGATGAAGATATGATTATCTTAAGACCAAGACAATTTCTCGATGTAATCTAATTCCCATATACCAAAGGGATAGGGAGCTACAATAAATTAAAGCTTATTCAAGGGGAATGAATCAAGTCATCATTATATTGGCAAGGTCTGCACTATTTGGAAAATGTGTAAGCATCAGACTCTAGTGTAGGACAATGGTAACCCATACATAGGAACTTGTGTGTAGTAACATAACCACTACAATTCCCTCCATAAGTTCCCCATGCACTTTCTATAAGACAAGGGAGACCTCATTTTTATTAACGCATAAGAGTAGGATTCCTTTAAAGTTATGATAATATAATATGTCATCTTTAAGTATGTATTTAAGAGTATTTTTATCTATGTGTATTCATGTTCGTGGGCCATTACCTTCTAGGTAGGTTTGGTATTGTATAAATTGACTGATATAATTTTATCGAGGATCATGCGTAGGGATGTGTGGCTCAATTTGACAAACATCTCAAACATCTTGGGAGAGAAAAGTGGATACAACTTGCTGGATTTTTATTATAATGATGTTACTATGAGAATCAAAATGTTACTAGAACTAGGGAAAACATGGCCAAAGAGTCATCCAAAGCATTCTATTCATGTAGGATTGATTCTACAAGTAAATGAGGTAAATCGTGGCATCAATTCTTGAACCAAGCCATAATAAGCTTAGAGGTTTCGACTAAAAATTGATATGAACCACTAACCTATTTGACACACCAACTAAGAAACCCCCGGCATGAAGATAGGATATGTTCTTGGCTAAGGAGGTATGTATACATAAGATAAGATCCTCATATTCTACCATGTTGTTGGTGAATTAAAATTAGAGTTGATAAGAAAGAGGGAAATTTTGACCAGAGGGGTTGGTTAGTACACAACTTGCCCTAGTTCATTGGAGGAACTTTGTCCCACCAAATTTTATCATCCATGTATCTTCATGGAGGTTGATAGTGACCTCATCCTCAATTATTTTTGATGTCGGTTTGGTTTTATGTGGGGAATGCACTTCATTACTGGCATCAGAGAACTACACCTCAATACCAACTGTGAAGTTATAGTGTTAGTATTTTATGGAAATTACATCATCCACACCCTCAATTAGGATGATGTCTTTATTAAGTAATGCATCATTAATGGTCCGAGGAATGGAGATGGTAGTATCACCCAATTTATTTTCTATGACTTGGCCTTTTACCACCCTTTGCATGATGATACATAGGTTAAACTCCATAAGGAGATCCATCCACTTCCCAATTTGATACATTGGGACGATATCATGTGATTAAAATTATCCAAAAGGATCTATATGGCTAATGTCATAGGAATTTTGATACAATGTGTAGTGATGAAATTTTGTATTTGCGTAATAGATAACAAAACAATCCCATTTGATGGAAGTATATCATGTTTCATAGTATAGTAGGGCTCGACTAATATATTTGATGAAATCTTCACTACCCTTTTTTTGTCATGTGCTAGCATTTCCCCTACGGACACCGGAGTGAAACAATTATATAGTAGAAAAGGTAAATCTAGTGAAGGAGGTTTTAGGCTTGGAAACAAGGATAAGGAGTGTTTTATATTGTCAAAATGTTATTGAAAGTATTTTTCATTCTAATTTTGTAGCCTCTCAAGTAGGTTATTTATGGCATGAGTGCTATAGGTAAACTCGGGAAAAAAATTCAAACTACCCTAAGTTTTCTAAGGAAATTTTTATGTCTATTATGGATGATGGAAATGGCATATCAAGGATGGATATGTTTGTGGGGTTGAAAAAAATTCATGTATAGACACAAAAATCCTAGGATTTTTCCATGTTTCACCCTAAATATACATTTTCTAGGGTTGACGTGAACTTTGTATTCACAAAGGCATCCTAAGGTAATGTCTAAGTCATGAGCATGATTTTTGTGTGTTAATTTTTAAAGAGTAAATCATCAAGGAATACTTTTATGATTTTATGTATGAGGTCATGAAATATGTGTCACAATGCACCGATATGATGTACCAACATTTTTAGGCTAAAGATAATTTTTACGTAACAATAGGTGCCCCATTCTATCGTAAAGGTAGTCTTGTGTTGATATTAAGAGGTAATATGAATTTGATTGTAACCTTAGAACCCATCCATAAGAGATATAATTTTGTACCCCGTTGTGGTGTTAATGATGGCATCAATAAAGGTTAAAGAAAATGTATCCTTAAGAGAAGAGAGGTTGAGGTTTATAAATTCAATGTATATATGGATAGCCAAAGTGGATTTTTCCAAACCAAGACGATGTTGGAAACCCATTCGAGTAGTCCACTATAAAAAATAATTTTACATCCAATATTTTGATGAATTTACTATGACACAAATTATTAATCTTGGGTGGGAATCATTGGTCATCAAACTTGCACCCATATCTCAAATCTATAAGAATCAAGTCAGTTGAAAAAATTGGAACCGTCTTCAAGTTGTGGGACTTTGCATGCTCAAGATGGATCTCCGGAGAAAACCGGATCCTCCATCTATTTCTACTATTACTACAACTCCTAGTGCTAACATGGAAAACTAAGATAACAATGATAAGGGACCGGGATAGAAGGATAACATGAAAGGAAACTACACTAAAAGGTGATAACACCATAAAAAGAGGGATGAACACTATCTATTCTAAGAAAAAATGAAGGTAAATGTGTGAAAGAAGGCTAGACACGTGTAGCACAACTAAAATGTATTTACCAGATCAGTTTCATGGAACACAACTAGAAAGGGAACTATAAGGGATGTAGAATGACACAACAAGCATGCAATGTAAAATAAATGAAAGAAGAAAGAATACAAACATGCTTAGGATAGAGAATAGTCACAAAATAATTATTCCACTACTTTGCAGACATGCACGTAACTATTACAATGGTGATAGAGGTTGATATCCACATGCACGAGCCAAATCTAGAGGTGCGACCCGAATACGAGAAAATATGAAGTCCTTATTAAAATGTGTAAGGATCCAAAATGTCCAACATAACAAATGATCCTAGCTCTTACATTTATGGATGAATCCATGGAAGAAGAAGAGAAGAAGGAGGGAAAACTTGAATTTGAAACACAACCACCAATAAGAAACATTCAATGCCTACAAAATCCACCCGCAAAATCTATCAAATGTGTTTCCCCAATTCTATTTGGCATGTTGGAGAAGGAAAGATGGTGGATCATATCAAATCAGGTGATTGGAGGAATCATATCTACTCATTAATGCCCAGAAAGAAGTTTTCCAATTTCTCACCTATAAGATCCACCAAAAATTTGAATTTGAATTTATAGCACTATATCCTATGTCAATCTGTCAAAATTTGAATTTGAATTTCTAGCACTATATCCTATGTCAAGAAATGTCATCAAAAGTTTTTAGAGGTTTCGGTGTATGTAAGAAACATGACACACATAGATTAGCTAAAAGGATGACCAAGCTGTGTAAATATTATTGTCATTTTTGTCGGTGTCACTCATTGATTTGTTGTAAGGATTTGGCGCCCTATTGGCATGCTTGGACTAGTTACATGTGGCACTCTCAAGAATGTCAAAGAATGACATGGAACGGAAAGAAACATAGGAGGTCACAAAGGTATGTGCATAGAAGAATGAGGCATATGAAGGAGGTAGAGGGAAGGCATGCACAATGCATGCAGGGAAATGAGGAAAAGCTGGTGAGCGAGAGAACACATAGTCAAGGCACAATTATTACGGGGTAATGTGTGAGGTGCAAGGAAGGGGTGGGTGGGGATACCAAAGATATCCAATTTTGGAGAAAGTGTTAGGCACGCACGCAGGATGGATGTAATTTTTGTGAGGAAATTGGAAGCGCAAGGAATATGTGCAAGTTGGAAGATGGAATAAGAGAGGAAAAGAAAAGGAAGGAAAGGGGAAGCATGTAAGGAACATGAGGAAAATAAGAGAGACATGCAAGGAAATGCAACCAAGGGAATGTGCTAAGTGAACTCAAGTGCGCACAACCTCGCAATAAAGAGCTCGAAGTTAGAAAGTGTATACAAGTTACCCAACTAATCGGGAGAGTTATTTAGGTAACAGTTTTTATGACTTTTGGGAAATCTTCCTGCTAGATGAAGGAGATTAGTAGCTTGAATCATCCATTGGGCATGGAGTCTATTATGTAATCATGAAATTCTAATCTACAGCTTTGAAGAACTACCCCGAAGTCACTTGAAGGATCATTTCTTGACTCTATTTTGAATCCTACAAATTGGTGAAAATTATCAACATCCCGTGAGCAAAATAAGAGTGCATGCATGAAGCACACGAGAAGAAATAACTATGTGAAAAAAATACAAATGTGTGTGCGACACACTTAGAAGAATTAAAACTACTCTAATATATACAAAATGATGTAGCAAACTTAATGGAAGGGTTTGAGATGGATCCCATTTACTAGGATTTGTAGTATGCCTCTATCAAAATGAGTTAACTCGAAAGAGTTAGCCTCTTTTCATAAAATAATTATTTATGGACCACTCCAATGTGCATAGAACTTTGAATGATGCACTAGTTTAGCTCATTAGCATCCCATTTCAAAACCAAGTCCCCAACTTTAAAATTTTTAGACCTAGCCTTTCTTTCAAACTATTTCTTTGTTGTTTGTTGATGTTGTTCTAGCTTGATCATGGTAGAATTCCTTTATTCTTCAAGATTAACTAGTTCTTCCATTCTGATTTCTCTCTAGTCTACACCTTCTATCTCCGGTTGTTGGGAAAGTTTCAATAAGTTGAAATCCAGCGTTAAAGGAAGGGTATCCTCTTTTCCATAGACAAGCTTGTAAGGTGAAGTTCCTACGATTTTTAAATTGTGATTCTATCTTCCTAGAACGTACGCGAGACCTTTGTATGCCATTGTCTTTAGTTGATGTTCATTGTGTGTTTCATGATCCTGATTAGGTTCTTGTTTGTTGATTCTTCCATACCATTTCCTTGAGGGTAATAGTTGGAAGAAGTATTTAGATAGATGCCTAAATTTAGAGCCCAATCGGTGATTTTGGTCATAAGGAACATGTTTGCATTCTCGGAGATAATGGTTTGAGTAATTCCAAACCTTGTGACTATACCCTTGAGAAAGTCAAGGATGAATGACTTGGTTGCTTCTTTGAGCAGAACCACTTCTTTCCATCCTGGTGAAGTAGTCTATAGTTCTCATCACCCACTTATGTCTAGTGATTGAAGGAATATTTATCATGCCTATGAATTTGAGACCCCATTGCACAAAAGGATGATCTACTTGGATTGGTCAGAGGGAAAGCACTATCAATCTCTTCTTTCCAGCAAAGAAGGCACATTCCTTTCATTTTGTTACCCACTTGTGTGCATCTGTAAATAGATTATGAAAAATGATACATGCCATTATGATCTTCATTACTTTATTTTTGGTAGAGAAGTGTCCATTATAGAATCCATCATGAAATTCTACTAACACTTTTTCAGTCTATGTGTCATTGATACACCTTAACAACACACCATCAATATTTTTCTTGAAGATAATTCCTTCAATCAAAATATAAGGGACATATTATAACCTCAGATGTCTTCTCTTTTCCTTGTTTAAGCCAAGAGGTTATACACCCTCGGAAAGGAATGTGATCATGTACTTCATCCAGTTGTGTGCACTAGGATCTATATTTTTCTCAAGTAATACACATGGGATAGCTTCGTCAAGAAACAATGAATTCTCGGGCTCATTCTATGCATCCTTGGAAATTTGCTTGCAGATCACGCTACCTCTTACCAACTTTTTAGCTTTGATAGTCACATCATATTCTATGGTTTTGGTCACCCATGATGCCCTTTTTTCACTAATTTTTGTTCTCATGATGAAGTATCTAACAAAAGAGTGGGAGACTAACACCTTAATATGATTTTTAATGAGCATACTCTTGAATTTTTTAAGTGTGCACATGATGTCGAAGACCTTATTCTTCATGTAACTATATTTTAATTCATAATCCTTCAGCTTCTGGCTGAAGAAATCCACTAGTTTTTCTATCCCTTGTCCATTTTCTTATGTTAGGACAACACCAACACTCGCATCAGCACCATAAACATAAAGGATAAAATCCTTTGAGTAATTTAGATTAATGAGTGCTTTGGTGTGAAAGAAATTTCTTGCTTTATTTTGTTGAAAATTTCCTTTCCTCTCTCTTGTCCATATAAAATTTGTCTTCTTGATCATAAGGGTGATTGGCTTTACCAACCCTAGAATTTAGGAATAAAACATCTAACAAAATTGATCTTACCTGGAAGGACTGCAAGGCCTATTTGTGCACCGATAGGGAAATATATATGATGGTTAAAACATGTTCAAGACCAATTGTGATGCCATCCTTTGAAACCACATGGCCCAAAGTCTTCTGTTGTGCCACAACAAAATTACACTTCTTGGGGTTAAGGGATACCCCAAATTTTTGCATCTCTCAAAGAATTTTTCTAGGTGTGCCATATGATCCGCACTTTTCTTTGAGAAGATGGTAATGTCATCAAGGTAAACCAATATGAACTCATTTATATAACCTTTGAAATAAATTTCCATGGTGTTCTAAAATGTCACACCCTGCATTTGAAAGATCAAAGGGCATCTTCTTATATACATATGTTCCCCACTTAGTTGTAAATGCCATTTTAAATTGATCCTCTTACTTGACCTGGATATGATTGAAACCTAGATATCCATCTAACATTGAGAATATTTGGGCATCGGCCATAGTCTATAGCATCTGGTCCATTAAAGGCAAAGGATAATGATCATTTGCATATGCCTTGTTTAAATATCGAAATCAACATAGAGTCTGATTTCACCATTCTTTTTACACATCGGAACTAGATTCATGACCCATGTAGAGTACTTGATGGGAAAAATAATCATCACCTCTATGATTTTGGATAATTCCTTTCTCATGAGAATCTCTATCTTTAGATTTATCGGTTGTTGCTTTTGTCGACCAACTTAATGCCAAGATCAAGGTCAATGGAGTATTGAGAAATAATTGGATCAAAACCTTTGAGATCTTCATACTCCCATGAGAATATATCATTTTATTTTTGATAGAGAGAGATGAAGGCATGTTTTCCATTGTGCGTGCAAGTCTTACTGAGAATAAAGTCCTTTCTCGCATGCAATAGTGATTGGGGACCATTCTTCTTAGGTAGCACACATATACTTTTTTCACCCTTGAACTCATCATCAAGGCTAAAAATTTTCTCTAAGGTGACCATCCCTTTAGGCAACTTGTTTAACTTTAGTTGAATCACTTGGTCACCATAGCTATCATATAAGTCAGTTTGCATGCTTGATGATAACTCAGCTTCATTTTGAATGAACTAGATGATCTATGCATCACTGTCAAACACTTGCCAACTAGTGTTGTTGTCTGGAATGGATGGTCTGATCACCATATTAATGTGTTGAGTGTTTCCTTTGACAAAGTCCTATGTAGGAGAGAACTACGAACCAAGCGTGACCATTTGATCAGCTTCTTTGTTCATATAGCATGGTACTACCTATAGGTTCAGAGCATCAAATCTCTCAAGGAGGTCCCAAAATCTGTGTTTATAAGCTTTGAGAAGCTTATTCTTTACTTGGAACTTGTTGGTAACCTGGTGAATAACCAATTATGTATCCCTAAATATTTATAGTGCCTTAATCCCTTTTTTCTCAACAATGAGAAGGCCATGCACTAATGCTTCATATTCTGCTACATTATTGGAGCATGTAAACTACAACTTGTGTGTGAAGAAGAATCTCTCATCCTTAGGGGAAATGAGAATCACTCCTACTCCCACACCATTTCTTCTTCTGGATCCATCAAAGTATAAATTCCATATACCAAGTTCAACTTGGTCTTTCTTGAGCGTGCGCAAAGACAACCTCTTCTTCAAGAATACACTTAGTACCAAGCCCATTTTCATAACCTTCCAACTCTTCAACATATGGGTAAAATTTATGGTGCCTCTCTTCCCACTCATCAAGTACTAGATCAAGAATATAATGTGGAAGAGGATTCTCTTCAAGAAACGAAGCTTGTTCATCTTGGATTAAATAGTTAGCTTGAGAGGGGATCAAATCTATGAATCTAAATGATAGGAAAATATTGGCTCAGCTTGTATGGTAAAATGAGTACCATACCTTGTCTTGAGTAACATATGATACCAATTAGAAGACAAGTAACCACCCACTTTTTCATTAAATTCTCTCGATAGACATAAGGCAAACAAAGGAGGTAAGTCAATGATATATACCTCTTAAGTTATGGTTAGGCTTGGATGCGTATGAAGGGTCAACTCAAGATCCTTGATGACTCCTAAGGTAGTAACAATCAAGCCATCAAATTCAGAGGACTCCTTCAGATAAGGGGCTATACTTAAGACCTAGGACATTAGCTATCTTCTTAGGCATGATAGAAGTACTAACACTTGACTCAATCATACGGTTATGGACCAAATGTTTTCCTATGATCAAATAAATATAAAAGGGTGGGGTTTTAAAAACTTTACTTACTTGCTTCTCCTCTTCTTGGTAGATGTTGATAGATGCGTGCAACTTCTATATATTTGGGTTTGTGTGTGGGATCTGTGCGAGCTTCATGAAACAAGTCATGTTAGGATGGAATGGTCAAGGTATCCCACATCATGACATTTATATTTGTCTTCTTCATCTGGTCCACAATGTTGAATGGAAGATCGATGACTTATATATTTGGGGTACAATGATATCCTTTCGACTTGTTCGGCATGGAAGTAGGGGCCTTAGCCAAAGCTAAGGCTTGACCAACCAAAGGAGGGGCACGTACTAATTTAGGAGGAGCTTTGTGTAGGACCTCTTGTATAGGAATTTGAGCACTTTTACTATTGGATATCTTAATTTCTTATTTTTGATTTTGAGGGTCTCGCTTGTATTTGGGACTATGACCTGCATGCCAAAATTGAGCATTCTCTTCTTATATCTTGTGTTTTCTGCAACTTTGGCACGCGGTCTTCTTTTTCCTCGGTAGTTTGGTTGATTTCATAGAAGTATTCAGTGTCAAAGAACATAAAATTTTCCTCTAGGGAGGCTTCTATATTTTCTTTGTTATCTACCTCATGCACACTCATTGAAGGTTCACATCTAGAAGCATTCTGAATCATGTAGGCTTGTGTGCGTACAACATTAATGTAGTGATATTGGCTATGAGGAATATTTCAAGGAAAGAACCATTCAGACTCTTATGCCATGTTGTTCTAGACTGGAACAAGCACGACTTGTGCCCTGGCATTAGAAGAGGTTGTGCAGGAGAAATAAATTACAAAGGCAAGTGTACATTAGCATTCCTTCTATCATTCTTCTGGTTTTGTTTATACCTTTGATTCCCATATTGATTCTAACAAGGCTGATTTATTTGGCTATGCACCTGATTACAACTACCTCTATGGGCTTGCGCCTATCGTTTTTCTAATGATATGATCTTGTTTGAAAAATTTCTAATTAGGGTCTTCAATTCTTCATCTTCTTTCTATCGTGCCAAATATTAGGATGTTGATACAAAAAATTACGTGATTTTCTCAGGAATAGGAATAGGGTCCACAGAAGGTGGGGTGCTTGTGACATTTCTAGGAACAAGGGCATAGGTGGTCTAGGAGCTATCTTTCCCACCTGAATAAGACTATTTTATGGCCTTAATGTACTATTAAAAGAGGTGGTAAATTCCTACCTCCCATGGATTGAATCATGACTAAGATATCATTGTTCAATGCCTTTAGATAATACAGAAAATCATGTTTGGCTATAGGTCTTACCACAAGAGGGATTATGTCCCAAGTCTTCTGAAATTTGATGTTGAAATTAGTCATCTACTTGTTGGGTTCCCTCCTTTTTATTATTAGTTGCTCCACCAAAGATAAGTGATCTAAATTATCTTCAAAATAATTACAAAGATTTGTTCCAAGCTTATCCTAGGTGGCAATAGATCCAAGTATCAAGCCTTGGTACCATTAAATTGATTTTCCTTTAAAAGAGACTGCAAGTATCATGACTGTTACATCATCATGTGTGATCAAATATAGTGAACATATGTTTCCTATATCCTGGATATGCTCTGAGGGTGACTTGATTCTCACAAGTATGGAATACTTTTGAGTGTGCCATTTGTCATATTATGTTGCATGGCTAGAACCAAGGAATTCAGCGGTTGAATTAGAAAATTTCCTTAGTTGAGGAAGTGGTTGATGCACCATTACATGGTGCATAGATTGTCTATTGTGAGGAGTTAAATGAATGCAACATGCTGGAGATGGAGATGTGTGTGTGGAGTTTCTGGAACAAACTCTTCTTTGGGTTAGATGGAGGTATTTGAATGAATCTTTAGTTGTTTCACTTCTTGTTGTATGCACTCTTCTCATGAAATTTTCTCACGGCTTCTAAAATAGAGATCTACAAATGTTGGGGGTCGCCAACTTTGTTGAAATAGACTCAAAGGATGAAATACTAATTCCACAAACCAGATCCTAGCAATATGAAATTTAAGATTTCATTTCTAGTCCCACCGAGTGTGCTAGAAACGGTTGGTCATAAAACTTACACCTATATCTCTGATATGGAAGGATCGAGTCATTTGAGACAATAATGAAATCATCTCTAAGTTGTGGGAACTTACACACTTGATATGGATGTCCAGAGAAGGTTGGCTCATGTATCTATTTCTAATGCTACTACTACTCCGAAAGTCGAAATGGAAAACTAAGCTAACAATTCAAAGAGACCAAGGATAGAAGTATAACATGAAAGGAAACTACACTAAAGGAAATAGCACTAGAAAAATAGGGATGAACACTATATGTTCTTAGTGAAAATAAAGGGAAATGTGTGAATAAGGCTAGACACATGTAGCATAACTAAAATGCATTTACTAGATCAGTTTCATGGAACAAAACTAGAAGGGGAACTGTAAGGGATGTAGAATGACACAACAAGAATGCAATGTGAAAGAAATGAAAGAAGAAATAATTGGAACACAATTAGGATAGATAATAGTCACAAAAAAATGCTTCCATTACTTCCAAAAACGCACAAAACTTCCACAATGTTGATAGAGGTTTATATCCACATGGACAAGCTAAATCTAGACGTTTGCGACCTAGAATACGAGAAAATATGAAGTCCTTAACAAAATGTGTAAGGATCCAAAATTTCCAACATCACAAATGATCCTAGCTTTTACATTTATAAATTAATCCATGAAAGAAGAAGAGAAGACAAAGGGAAAACTCAAATTTGAAACACAACCACCAATAAGAAACATCCAATGCCCGCAAAATCTACCGTAAAATCTATCAAATGTGTTTCCCCAAGTTTTTGGTATGTTGGAGAAGGAAAGAGGTTGGATCATATCAAATCAAGTGGTTTGAGCAATCAAATTTGCTCATTAATGCCCAAAATAAGTTTTCCAATTTCTCACCTATAAAATTCACCAAAAATTTGAATTTGAATGTCTAGCATTATAGCCTATGTCGGCTGGTGTCGAAAGTTTTTCAGATTTGTCAAAGCACACACAAAACATGTGGCATGCACTGATTAGCTAAAAGGATGGCCAACTATGTAAATATTTTTCTCATTTCTTCCATGTGTCACTCACTAATTTGTTGTAAGGATTTGGCACCCTATTGGTGTGCTTAGATAAGTTATGTGTAAGGCACTTAAGCATTTCAAAGAATGAAGTTGCATGGAAAGGCATAGAGGAGGGTGCAAATGTATGCATGTGGAAGAATGAGGTGTGGGAAGGAGGTAGAAGGAGAGCACACATAACACACGTAGGGAAATGAGGAAAACTAGTGAGTGGAGAACACATAGTCAAGGTACAATTATTACAAGGTAATATGTGAGGCGTGAGGAAGGGGCATGTAGGGATACCAAAGATAGGAAATTTTGAGAAAGTGCTTGAAAGCACGCACGTGCAAGATGGATGTAATGTTTTAGAGGAAATTGGAAGCACAAGGAATTCCCATGCAAGGGGAAGATGGAACAAAGAGGAAAAGGAAAAGGAAGGTAAGGGGAAGCATGCAAGGGCGCGTGAGGAAAAAAAGGAAGGAACATGAGGAAATGTAACCAAGGGAATGTGCTAAGTGAACTCGAGCATGCGTAACCTTGCAATGAAGAGCTCAGAGTCAGAAAGTGTATACAAATTATCCAACTAATCGGGAGAGTTAATTGGATAACAGAAATTTTTATATTTTACTCAATGGAAGCATCATTGGGATAGGTAATTATGTTATGGGAGACAATTTCAGGATTAGTTCCAAGCATATCGATATATCCCCATGTGAATAACTACTTATGTTTACATAATACCTTTATGTGATGCTCATTTAAATGGGGAAATCAATCATCAAGCTTGATCATGTGTTTTAGATCGTCAATTTTTACGCTATTGGTTGATTCTGCTAACATAAATTTTTCATCTTATAAATGATATTGAGCCTCATGTAACTTAGCTACTTCATCATGACTAGGACCAATACTAGTGATATAATCATCAAATTACATAGGTTTCTTAGAGAAGTTTTCCAACTTATGATGATGTTAAAGGGGTTTATCTTCTCATTCATAGAGTATTTCCATAGTATCCTCATCATTTTCTAAGGTAGGGAGAGGACCATGGTATTCTACATTGATCTCTAGGCCAATGTATTGTCTACCATCTCAATACTTCCTAGAACTATTTTGTCATACGTCTAAAACCCTAGAATCTAAGGTGACTATTGGTTCCTTAATTTGTACCCCATGAATTGATCAGATACTCATAATTAATATTACCTTGAGGGAATGATCAACAATGAATATTTTATTATTGATAGTGGGGATCATCTTAACATTCACCTAGTGACTCAATTCGACGGTGGTCAAGAGACACCTTAATTAAGGGGATGGCTTCACCCTACTACTTATAGTTCTATCTAGACCAAAGTGAAATGACCTGAGGGGAAGTTATGGGTAGTGGAAATGATATCTTAGCTCATTTCCTTTATAATTGGTATGGATCAATTTGAAGTAAGTGTTGCAATAGATACAATACTCACTTGTTAGAGTTATCACTTGATTATTGTATGCACTTGACACATCAAATACAGATCAAAACATAAAGATAATGAATAATCCCAAACATCATATTTGTGTAATAGTATCAACCAATGGTTCTTTTGATGGTATTTGTACACCAACTTAGTGGGATTTTAGCAAAGCAAAATTGTAATGAACCAAATTTTTATATGGCGTTATAGGGTAAGCATATGTATGGTATACAATT
The DNA here is from genome assembly GCA_018340775.1 of Taxus wallichiana var. yunnanensis. NCBI lineage: Eukaryota > Viridiplantae > Streptophyta > Pinopsida > Cupressales > Taxaceae > Taxus > Taxus wallichiana. The sequence continues at coordinate 23,705,442 of CM031243.1, read as the reverse complement.
ATGATATTATTAATAGGAGTAAGGATAGTTAGCTAATATTAGTTTCATTCGAATGCGGAGGGTGATTTCTTTTGTGACTTTGGTATGTCAATTTTTCCTGTAAGAATCCATGCTCATGGCTATGCTTGAAAATAATAATCAACTTAACACAATTTATGAAATAAAATTTTCATTCATTAATACTCAATTTTCACAAATGTTATTGACAATATTTGAGATCCTAACCATAAATCTTTGAGCTAGGGTTCAGATAAACTACTTGTTTAATTTGTCTCATACACCCAAAATACCCTTAAGGGAAAAAAATAACCCTTCGTAAATGATGTTTCCTATAGGATTTTATAACTCGAACTAAAATATTTCAAAGTATAAACTACTCTATAGTACTCTCACATTGACCAAAAGAATACAAAAATTAAACAAATATCTTTACATATGTAAAAATAAGACTATTACAAGATTACAATAGAAATTATATCTCCTTATTCATACTTTTAAAACACAAGAAACAGGAAAGTGTAATTTTATCAAAACAGAAGAGTCCATTTGTGTGAGTTTTGGTGAGGAGACATAAACAAATTCCTTCAAAACCTACTAATGGCTGTAAAATGTAACCACCTTATAATTTTATCGTAGAGTTGGAAAATTACAAATTGTTTGGAAAAAACAAGAAACTTGAACTAAATCAAAACTTGATCAACAAAAAAATCAACAACTACCTGCCCCTAGAATGAGGACAAGACCCTCATTCTTATAGAATTTTCCATCAAAATATCTTCGTAATTTCCCCAAAACCTCCTAAGAGATCCTTGAGACTTTTTCTGTGAAAACTAAGATCTTTTCCAAACCGAGGGGGAAAACCTTCTAAGTGAAAAGAGTCCTTCCCTATATAATTACTTCTAGAAAAAATATGTAGCACGGTGACACTTTGAGGAAAGAAAGAAGGATATTCCCTATCCTTCAACAAACTTTTTTCCTCTAGCAAAATTACATTTTGTTTAGCCAAAGCTTCATACTTAGATGATTTCAGAGCATCTTGATGTGAGGATAAATTTGTTTTGACTCCTTTCCCCCTATTTATTTAGTTTTCTTTGTCTACATCAATGGGTTGATTCATCAAATTATCCCTTATCCTTTCTTTGTGAGCATCAAATTTCTCAAATATTTGTATAATAGATTCTTCGTTCGCCTGGAATAGTAATGGAAATTTAAAACCTATTTAATGCCTACATCATCAAGCTTCACATAAAAGTTTATTCCTTTATTTATTCTCTTCAAGAGTTTAGAAGTTTTAATCTCAATTTGAACCAATCGTTGCATAGTAGACAAGCTAAAAATACTTGATTCTCTAGCTTACTAAGAGCATGATCTCTATTCAGCCTAATCAAATTATCTATATTTTCCATCTTGATCCTTTCTCCAGTCTCAGATCCAATTATCTTGCCAATAAGAGAATAAAAACTATCAATGTACTTAGTTTCTTTATCCTTTTCTTCATCAAGATTTTTGCATAATTTACCAAGATATCTACCCTTATCTTTATAGCTTCATAGCATTCATGTTGATTTCCTAGAGAATCAAAGGATACAATTCCTTCCTTGAAAACCAAATCATCCTCTAAGTCTTTGAGGGCTTTCAATTTTAGCGACATATCATTCCCCATTTCTTGTTCGGCCTCACACTTAATAGTAATGTCTTGGCTTCTTCTATCTTATCAAAGATATGGGAATAGTGTTTCACACATTCCTTGATCACTTCTTGAACTCTGGTGACTAATTCATTTTCCCACTGAATGGTGGCCTCTTCTCTTTCTCCCAGATCACTCACTCTTTTGATATTATCATTGGTTATTTCAAGGATTTCAACCTACCCTTCCCACGGGGTCTTAGTCAATTTCCTAAACAATCTAGACAAGCCTTCATTCCTAGCCTTCATATCCTTCTTAGTCTCCTTAAATTCATCAATTTTTGGAAGAATCCCTCTCTTGGCACAGAGATATAATGTTTTATATCCTTAATGTAGAGCTCACCTAATAGGATCCTTATGAATTTCAAATCAAATGGAGTTCCCTCATTTTAAAGCATACTAGATTTGGGAGTTGAAACCTCCAAAAAAATTCTCTTCTAATTCAGGACTCGCCCTTGACATAATGTTTTCCCTTTTGGGTGGCCTAGATTTATAGAGGGTGGTGAGACCTTTTAGATCATCATCATCCAACTATATTTCCACCTTTTTATTCCTTGGGAGAGTACCCTCTATCTATTATTCTATTGGTGGCCCATATTTTTAGGTGATTATAAGTCTTGAAGCTTTAAGAACCATTGTAAATGCTCTTAAGGATGAAGGATTTTCATAAATTCCTTCTATGTCCATATATGTTGTTTCTTCTGAGCAACTTCCTCCATAAGTCCACTATAACTATCCTTTTTATCCATTGGCTCAAATTGATCTCTTACTTCTTCACTCCTTGAAGATGTCTGATTATTAATCTTTCCTTTTGTTTTTGTCAAGCATTCATCCATTTTTTCACTGGAGTCGGGGATCATTTCGCAATACTTCTCGGGAGAAACATTGGTCATTATAAATTGGGTTCAAGAACCTTTGTAACTATTTCAATGTATTAAGGTGCCATTGTGACCGTGAAACCAAACTTTTCTCTTTGTACCTCCTCTACTATAATCCCTTATGTGTGATATTATATTACTTCATCTTCAACTGGATTACTAGAACTTTGAAATTCACGCTCACTATCATGCACCTTTTCTTCCACTAAAATATATAGAACTTTCTTTGGGGCAAGATTAACTCTTATCCCAACTTTAAATATGTTTGGATCCTCTAAAATTCACTCTATTGTTAGTGTTTTAGTGCTCTATAGTGGAATAGGAAGGATGAGGATATGACAACATTCATAATTGGTTTCTCCTCAGTGGGTGAAGTAACTTGGGTTGGTGGTGAAACATGGGTTGGGTTAATAGGAATTGATTCCATAATAAGTGGAATTGCTGGGGATTAGGAAATGGTGGGTAAAGAGATGGGAATGTCAGGAACCATTGTTTCCATAATTGTTCCCACTTCCTCTAAATCAACCCATTCAGATAATTTAGTCTTCTTTCTCCTTCTTAGGTAAAATTTTTCTTCTTCCTCTGAGTCTTGTAGACACATCCCTAATATTGGTACCTTATGAGGTACTTCAGATAAACTCACTCCTTTATACTTTCTCAAAGTGTAGGCTACCACCTTTTCCTTACCTTTTGATCTTGAAGTAGATGTTGGAACAACTTGAAAAGGATTAGCGAAACAACATGAAGTACTTCCTAATCCCTTTTTCAATTGAGTAAGGGAAGTCTTGGTTTTGCTAATCTAGGCACTTATATCATCCCTTACCTGTGTAGATGTCAAATTCTTAAAAGGGAGTTTAATACCTTACTTCCCTGAAACATCCCTTATAGCAATGAATCTTATGGTGTGGGGGAAGGACATCATAAATAAACTTATTATCCATGTACTCCCATAATATAAAAATATTTTGGTAACTTGCATATAAACCTTTTGTGAACAACCACCTTAAAGCAAATCAGAGAACATTTGTAGTCTTGTCATGATTATTCCTTATTTTTTCAATTTCTCAATTGAATGGTGGTAAATTAAAAGAGGAAATATTCCCCCGAATGTAATAATCACTAATTAAATTTTTATCATCTTCCATAAACTCAGGATCCTGAATAACCCCAAAATCCACCATTTGGGAAAGTGTCATCCTTGAATAATATCTTTGTCTGACTTCCTTATCATCTCTAAAATATATCCAAAAGTATTTGTAATGAGATTCATGCTCCATCTAAGTGGTTTCAATACTATGTCTATTTTTTTACGTCAAATCTATTCAGCATACCTCTACCCATTTCTATTTCCGGGTCTCACCTTCTAGATATTTTTTCAAGTATAGTTTCCAATAGTCATAGGAAAATTTATAGGGGATGTCAAATTTTTTTTGGTGATGATCTTATTTACTAGTATTAAATGCCTAACCAATTCCATTAATGCTCATTTTTCATCCACATGCCCGGGGAGTACGAATGGGGTCTGTCAAACCACCACTAACACGATATAAGAAAAAGTACAAAAATGGATAAAGTAACACCCATACTAGGTGATAACTCACTTGGCATCCTAGGAGAATCTTTCAAACTCCAAATCAGGATGAAAAATTCATATTATAGGTGTAAAGAAGAGATTAACAACATTCCTATAATCTGATGCATAGTTTGCTAATTTTAACTAGAAGAAGATATCATACACCTTTGCACTTTCAAGATCCCCATCTTCCAACAAGCCTAGATTAGTTATATGGAAGGTGATAATATATACCAAGTAATACATCATAAGGAATTCTGCCATACTATCCTTTTCTCCTTTTGTAATTTTGGCAACTCCTGTAATCTAATCATGAGTTCGACTACTTATTATTTTATCCCAAGGGAGAGGTTTATTATTTGTGATTATTACCTTAGTGAAATAAAAATTCAATCATGGAAAATTTTGGTATATTTCATACCCATTATTCAATTTAAAAATTTAATCACATCCCAACCTCCTCAATAAACTTTGCTTTATTCAATTTTTTAGACATTCTAGAAAAAAACCCGGGGAGCAACTAGCCATGATTTTTCATAACCTTGGTCCATTTTCCTGGTCATGAGTTCTAATACAAGTATATTAACTAAATGGTGATGTAACCTTCCTCTCATGTATGTATAAAACCCAACATTCTATCAAACTCCTCTTATTGGAAACATAAGAGTAGGCCCTCATTTATGTCCCAGACTTCTCTTCTTATAGGGTTATAATGTTAGGCACATACCTAGAAACTTTCTGGGCATGGCGTAGTGGGAGGGAAAGAAATAATGAGGTCAATATAACTACTAGACATATGGGCCATAGTGTCACTTGTTTTAGGGTAGTGTAACCTCTATATAAACTCATCGAATCAGCATTAACGAGGTGAGAATCGTGATTCTATCTAGGGAAATGAGACTAAAATTTTTCTTTAGATATTTTATAAGGATCCTCATGATTATGAAACCTTTACAATAGTTCTACCTTCTTCTAAAAAAACCTTAATCTTTTCCTTAAATATTAAAAAATAATAATATAACCAATTTACTCACTCGTTTAATCAAATCTCTGGTTGTAGTTCAAAATTTGAATGAAGAACGTAGTAACTCCTTTCTTGCTTGATGAAAACAATTTTTTTAACCCCTCTCAATGTTGCTTTGTTAATTTCTAAAATTTATGAGATTTTAGATTGAGAGTGCATATTTATACCAATTTTCCACATTAACTACCCTCACATACTTTTATTAATGTCAAAAATTGCGTTCGTGGGAACCTCTTCGTAATAACCATCTTTTTTCTCTTTTAAACCCATTGCAATATTTTCATGTCTTATCACCCACATATTTCCATTACACAAGTTACTCCTTGCTAACCAGACCATTTCCACATACCTAGGATATGTACGGCTAGTACATCTATGACTCTCTTTAGTTTTTCAATAGGCCTCGTGAAAGTATTGCAAAACAACTCACACACCTTTGAAAAATGTGAAATGCATTTCCTTTTCCACTCAAGATTGCACAATACATACTTGGTCAGTACATTTAATTCATCGATCCTTGAATTTATTTTTACAATTATTACTTACAAAGAAACACAAGATGCAATGTGCCTTTCTTATCCAACCTTCGATTGTTAGCTTCATAACTCCATTATTGGGACTTTAGGACCATAGAATAGTTTTCACTTTACACAATCATAAATGTACAAAATTACAAACTTTTATATATATTTCTATATGTGGTATCCAAATTTCTTAAAACATCCCCCTCTACATATTTTGGGGAAAAAAGCACCTTGTAGCTGCATAAAATTTGTTAAATATACAAGTGACTAAGTATTTCATTATCAAGACAGAGGGAACAATTGCCATGTTCTTTTTACACTATCGGGAACAAGGATTGTCCCAACATAATCATAAATATGAGATTGGGAGACAAATTGAACCTCTAATGGGATCACTCACAAAAATTATGCGAATTCCCAAATGAAACAAACTCAAACTAGGAACCGACTGGATCAAGAATACAAAAACTAAGATAGTTCCTATATTTATCGGGACAAAATATGGGCACCAAAAATGACTCGACTTGGGGATGGACTCACTGATGGGTGTCTAAAGAAAAACAAAAATGAATACGAGAGGAAAATTCAGATGCCTATCCATTAGGAAATGGATTCTTAAATGATCGACAACCGAGATAGACACATAAACCCCCAAAAAAAAAGAGCCACCTTGAAAAAAACTAGTAACAAACACCAAATGAAACAAAATATAAAAAAATCAACACATTGAGAAAATAACAAGGAAAATATACACTTTTCAATAATACAAAGATGTATCTTTCAATCAAGTAAATTTTTAGATGTTCTGTCATTAACAGGTGATTCCATCATTTCTCCATCCAACTCCCACGAGAAAAAGGTGTTCTCACCAATTCTAACTGTATAGAATAATATCCCATCCAGAGGGCATTTAATTTCCATGCTTTCCTTTATCCTCATGTTAGCTTCCCCAAAATACTACCGAGAGGAGTGACCTCTTTATCAAATATTTTCTTGATTCTTTCTCTAAACTTTACATGTTTTAGATAAGACTCTCTCCTGACTTCATCCAACTCAATGATTTGGTTTATCCTTTCTCATAAGGGTCAACACCCTCCCCATCCTCCAACCGCTACATGAATTAGTAAAAATATAATTACAAATGAGGGTGCAAAAGTTCATGAACACCATAAACCAGTTCAAATGGGATTTTACCCATGGATCTCTCTCTTACTTGAAACTCTATCATCCCATAGTGCAAACTTGAGTTTCTCTCCCCATTTTCTTTTATTTATCTCTAATGTTCTTTGGAGTATTTTGAGTAGATTCTTATTGTTATATTGTGTTTTCCCATTTCCTTGTAGGTTATAGTTAGAGGCATAGGTAAGAGTTATACCATAATCATGGCACATTTTTTCAAATTCTTAGCCCTAAAAATCATAGCATTATCAATAACCAATTTAGAAGGGACACCAAACCTACATATTATGTGATTAAGGATAAAATCCATAACCACTTGATGATTTTCCTTCTTAGTAGGAATAGCCTCAACCCATTTGGTAATATAGTTTGTAGCTACCAAGATACACTTGTATCCAACACTTGAAGGTTCATACATCTCACCAATAAAATCTAACCCCCATTCCTTAAAAGGGTCTCTATAGAAATAGGTTGTAAGGGAGAGACCCGGATGCTTTCAATCATCCCAAGAAGTGTTGAAAAATTTCACATTTCTTGACCATTAAAATAACATATTTAAAAAATAAAGAGAACTATTAAGTAGATCTAGGTAATTTTTATGGCGTGGCCTTTCCAACAAAATTTCCCCCACAAAATCTTGCATGAAATTTGTGAACCAACTTCGGATCTTCCTCTTCCGTATTCATCTTAATAAGACTCTCTCTCGGGATTTTCTAATCTATCTCATAGTCCATTAATATGTAGTTCTAGGACATCAACTTGAGTTTCCTCCTCTAATTCTTATCTAACCCTTTAGGACAATTCAAATTCTTAAGATAATATACTATGTTTCGTACTACCAAGTTGAAAGAATTACCCCTTATGGGGACATTGCTCTTTATCTTTGACGGTGTGAATTTAAACAATCTATAAAAAAAATTCCATTAATCTTACAAGGCCTATACCCCATACTATCTTAGTAGTCTATATATCAATGTCATATTCGCATAGCTTATTAACCCATAAGTACCGTTTACTAGATACTTCCATCTGAGTCATGATGTCCTTCACCATTGTGTGAGATACATATGCTACAATATTTGAACTGAGAATATAAGGTCTAAATATCATGGTCACTTTGACCAAAGAGAAATATTTCTTTTTCATGACAAAATACTTTAGCTGAAATCCTTGTAAGGCCATGCTAAAAATGCAATAGGTTTTTCATGTCCTTCTTCATTCTTTTGTAACAACATAGAAGAAATAGTGAAATCAAAAGAAAATTAAAACATTTAAAAATCCTTTTTATAGTCGGGATTGGCCAATACAGGAGCAGTCTTGAGTGCTTCTTTTACCCCTTTGAATGCTTAATCTGCCTCATCATTCCACTTAACTACCTGATCCATTTTTAACATATTGGTGATTGATAAAGTGATTTCAGAAAAAAAAAAATCTTACAAAGTCAATTTTCCTAAAGAATGATTGAATTACTTTCTTTGATAAAGGAATAGGAACTCTATAGATAGCTTCTACCCTTTGTGTATCAATCATGACTCCTTGATGAGATATTATGTGTCTGAGTAGTTTGGGCTTCTACACACCAAAATGACATTTCTTATGATTTAGTGAGATGTCATACTCTCTATATCTAATCAAAATCTTTTCTAAATGTATTAGGTAGTCCCCTCTACTTACGGAAAAAAATTAATGTCATCTTGGTACACCATGATGAAATTATTAATGAATCCTACAAAAGCAACGTCCATATCTCTCTATAATGTATCCTCGAATTCATCAATCCAAATGACATTCTGACATAGACATAAGTTCCCCATGGAGTAGTTAACACCATTTTATATTGTTTTGATTCTTTGACCACAACTTGATTATACCTAAATAATCCATCCAAGGTAGACAAAAATTCTGAACCCATCACTTTTTTTAATAGATTGTCCATATTGGGCAGTGAGATAATCATCCTTGAGTGTGGTTCTACTCAGATTTCTAAAATCAGCATAGAACATGTCCCCATTTTTTTCTCACTGGTACTAAATTAGCAACCCATCAATAATATTGAGTAGGCTTTATGATGTTACCATCTCACAACTTCTTCAATTCTTCTTGCATCTTGGTTGCAATAATAGGGTTAATAGGCCTCTACTTCTTTCTTAAGGGCTTAGTGTGGGGTTTCAATTGGATTTCATGTTGGATTAGACCTTCTCTATAATCCTTCAAGTCGAGTAAGACCAAGAAATGTAGTCTAGATACTTTTTTACTAGCGTAGTATAAGCCTTTATTTCATCTTCATTTAAATCACTTCCCAACCATACATTTCTAGGATCCTAACATGAACCCACATTACGCTCCACAACATCTCTTGGAAAAGTGGTGGATTTATGAATTGCTTTATTAGTGCTATAAAAGGTAAACTCTAGGCTAACTAACCCCTTGGGATCACATTAGTCTTCAATTTAATTACTTAATTTCCAAAGAGGGCCTCCCTTCCCTCACATACGTCTATCATAGGTTCTAAGTCAATAATTTGGTTTGTGAATTCTCCTTGATAGTTTAATAATCTTTTAATGTTTGAATCATCATCAAATACTTGTCAGTTTTGGATATTATTAGGTATATAGGGTTGAACCAATACTTTGACCTCAAATATACAATATGGGGATGAATCCTCATTCTCATATTACAATCCCATCACTGCTAACCTCTCGGCCACTACATTTTGGATTCATTCATGGTACTCAATATTAAATAAATCAAAAAACTCAAGGAGATCCCATACTGCATTCCGGTAATGTTTCAACCTGTGATTTTTGGTCACATACAATTTTCTTACTTGTTTGATCACTAATTCAGAATCCCCTTTAACAAGGAGAGTCGTTATCCCATGTCTCCAAGCAATCCTTAGTCCTAATAGGATAGCTTCATACTAGCCAAATTATTCGTGCATTAAAAATTTAGTCTAAAGGAGAAATTAAAAGATCTATTATTTGGAGAAATCAATACAAATCTTACTCCATTACCAATACTTGAGCATGCTTCGTCAAAGGTCATGGTCCATGAGATGGATGGGTCCTCAAACTGATCATTTTCATCCATACAATGGTCTTCAAAATCAGCATTTCCTATAAAATTCTCCATGTTTCTTTGTATTGTTCTTTGTTAGTTATTTCACTATTTTTCTATTGTTTGGATACTTTCCTTTATGGTTGTATCTATTTGTTGTTTGTTTTGTGATGCTATGGGTGTTTAGTTGGGCTTCAAGGGTAATCCCTTGGCCTCTTTGTAATGAAATGGTAACACTTTGCATGGGGTAGGGTCCTCTCAACCCCTTTTTACCTCTAATCAAAAAAAAAAAAAAAAAAAAAAAATCCATGTCTACATCATCAAAAAGTACTTCATAGAAGCATTATTTGGATCCTCAAAAGATGCAGCATTTTATCTTCCGTGTATAATTTGACCAGTTTTCCTTCCAATGGTATGGAAGCATATGACATATCCATTTAGACACTTCCGCCCACACTACTACCTATTTTCTTGATAACAAAATTCCCCATTTGATTGGTCAATCAACTACAATGACATTCATATTTAAATACTTTCATGGATGTGTTATCAATTGCATAATCAACCCCCTCACATAGACAACCATAGGTACCTCCTTAGAATCCATAGCATAACACCTCTCGAAAGTGGTAGTTATCTTAATTTTTAGTTCAACCATGACTGCCACATGGATGATGCTACATGAAGTGCCAAATGTTGATCGGTAAGAATCGGCACTTAGTGAAGGAAATACAAAAGCTTTGCATGGGAAAGCGAGCACATTCAAAGGTGTAAGAGTATCAGAAAGGATTGTGCATGAATAAGAGAGACAAATTCAAGACTTATCCATTTTCATGATAAGGATATATTTTTGGAGATAGCATGCAGATCACTCAAAACTATTGAAGACTTGCATGACACGCATTGGATATTTTTGGATGATCAACTATGAGGCATTTTGCATGGATGTAGGCTAAAGATAGAATTATGAATTGATAGTTGACTAAGAGAGACAAATTATTAGCATCCTTACATATAATCCAATTTTTGTAACGATGCATGGATAATAATAGAATGTGACCTATTTTTGGATTAGATAAGTGGTGAAGGAAAATTCCCCACCCTTATAAATATGTATTGAACTGTGTAATAGAGAGAGAGAGAGAGATCATAGATATACATGTGAGAACTAGGGTATAGTGAGATTATGTTGCTAGATCTATTACACACATGAGAATATACTATTGTTATTGTAAGGAAGCGTCTATGTATCTACTGTAATTAATATAATGGAGATTATGGACTAAAACAAGGTGTTATCATGGTTATATTCAGTGTTACATGCTTGATTCCGTTATGTCTATCTTTTAAATTTGTTATGTTCTAGACCTAGATGTGAATATGCACTGTAGAAATATATATTATCCATAGTTTTGAATGATTTAAGTCTTCATCATGGTAACATCCTACAAAAACAATCCTAAAGAGGTGTTTGGTACCTTTGCGTGCTTCAAGTGAGTGCTTAGTCTAGGTTGAGTGATGTGTCAGTGTGCCTAGGCTTGTATTGGTGAATTCTAGGTTACATCATTGGTTTTGTTCCTGTGACCTTTTTTAGTTGTTTTCAAGATGGTTCGCGATGAAGACATACCAGTTGACCTTAGAAAGTGTTGAGGAGTAGATACATGATTTAGAAGAAGAATACACACAACGGTTCAGCACTGGATATGATTTTAACGCACATGTGTGGGTGGAACAAAATCTATATAACAGTTTATATAAGAACTTATTTGTTATCTTTCTAGTAGAATTGTATGAGTGGTTGATTGATTATGCATATAAGTGGAATTGGAGGTATCACACACTTTTCTGGATGCATGAATAATTTCAGGCCCTTTATGATGCTTATATGATTTGGACTTGAGCTATGGATATGTGGTTACAGGGTGTTTTGAACTATTATATCTTGGAGTACTCAATTTCCACTTATTTGTGTCTAGAGGTAGCTAAATTCTAGTTTTTACGATATCCAAGGGGAACTTACTTATAAGGAATTCCACCGATGATCAAGGTCTTGATGGTAACCTTGAATTTGGAGAGTAAAGCGATGACTAACTAAACTCCACCATACACGGGGGAAAAAGAAAGTTTGGTGAAAGATGGTAGACCTAGTTGCAGAAAGTCGAGAGAGAAAAGGTGACATAAGTATAATGAGACGTGTAAGAAGGAGGTAGAGAAGTAGCGGGAGGTTATAGAACAAATGGTGTTTTGGAGAAAGATAGTTCGATAAGGAGTTGAATTTCACATAGAAGACATGGAATCCAAGCCTCGAGAACTCCCCAATTTGGGAAAAATGATAGGGAACCCTCCTTGGCCTCATGTAGAAGCATGCTAATAGAGATGACCTGGGCCATGGGAGCGCATCTGAATCCACTTGGTAACCTTGCCCTTGTGCTTAGTTTTCCACCATCTAGTACAACACTAGTCAATAAGATAATTCAAGTAGTGGGAGAGTAGGAGCAAGTCTTATGAAAGGCACAATGATGACAACACAAAAAGATTCATTGTTATATGGGAGTACCTTTTCAGGTGTATCATTAGCATGTAATTGTGCACGCCGATTTTGGACTATCTTCTGGGAGTTGTAACACTTCATAGACTTTCGGGGTATAGTTTAGTTCTACTATTGGGATGCAGGGAATTACATCTTCTGGTCCAAACCCAACTACAAGTTCAAGATCATGAGGCTTAGGTATCTCTAGCTCCGGAAGGTCTAGTGGTTCTAGAGGTAGGGGAAACACAAGAGGATCTTGATTAAGTGGGCAAGGTATGCACCAACCCAGAATATTTATATGGAGATGTCTCTTTATCTTTCGAGTATATGGACATAGAATATGTTTTTGAACATGTGTATATGTGTGAAATACTATGGTGCACAAAAGGAATCATAGCTTCTGAGTGTAGGGCAAGCCAAATTTTCTACTATGTTACAAGGACGTGCACATAGCTGGTACATACGAGTTTAACCCCGATCGACTTATGTAGACTATACATCTCTAAAAGATGCATTCCTTAAAGAGTTTCACATCCCCAAGTTTGAGTAGAAGAGTATAATTGCACTCAAGGATATTAATCAAAGCACTACTAAAAGTGTCAGAGAGTATGATGCACAGTTTAAAACATTACTATCTAAGATTTCTCATGACATACACACAATCCAGCATGCACAATGGTTTGTTGGGGGCTTGATTACCCTTTTTAGGAGGGCATTATCACATAAGACATACATTGATCCACATGAAGCACTTGAAGCATCCTTATGAATTGAGTCGAGTTAGAAGCATAGACACCGGGAGAGCCCATTTTTAGAAGCATAGATCATAATTATGGAAAAAAAGTTAGAGAAACTATCAGTGAATTTAGCACATGAGACGCACACAGGGATTTGGTCCATAGATTGTGAAGTAGAAAGTCACTCAAAGGATAGTTGTCCTCACAAATCAATGTGATCATTTTTTTTAGATTATGAGATATTCCATTTAAACCATGATGCTAGATGTTACCCATTATTACAATGTGTGATAAGAAAGAACGTTTCAAGCTATTGTAAAATTTGTAGGTCCACAACTCATGACATGGAAGACTACCAAGCTGATTGGTCAAATCCATGATGCTATAGATATTGGTGTATGACAAATAGGAGTTTCAGATAACTCTAAGGGAAAGAATGATCATTAGGACCAGGATCACAATTAGGTGTGCTATGATTGGAATGAAGGGCATTTTGAAGGCAGTCATGGTAGAGGTCGAGGATACCATGGTGGATTCGGAGGACAAGGCCATGGTAGTGGAAGAAGTGAGTTCCCTCATAGAACATGTTATACATGTGGATCTCCTAACCACTACAGGCATGAATGTCCTCAAAATATTACATGTTATTTTTTTTTAAGAACCATAGCTATGAGGAGTACCCAGACTTATATGAACATCTTAATAGGTAGCATAAATAAGAAAAAAAGGCATAGGGATGGTTAGGATACACGCGGTTTTGAAAATCAATGAATGCCTAAGTTGGAAGAGGAATTTGAGGTGTTGCAAGTAAATATCATGACCTGCACTAAGGCAGCACGCATCTAGAGAAGCATTGCAGTAGAAGCCTACCATCACTAAGGAGGAGGTTTTACATGCACCGTACCTAGATCCTGCCCATCAGAAGAAGGTTTATCAAGAAACCATGGAAGTTCTCAAGAATCTTTAGGGTGAGATAATGTACTTAAAAGAGAAATCATAGAATATGGAGCAAAAAAAATTATCTAAGATGGTCCAAACTGATATGGATGACTTGAGAGAAGTGTGCGAATGTTGCGCCAGAAAATATCATTCCACTATTAGGGGAATTGGTTAAAGGAAAAAACTCTGCGTGCAAGTATTGATACTAAACAACAGATCTTACATGTGAATATCCCCCTCAGAGCCTAGATTATGATAAGGAAATCATTCGAATACTATTGTGTATGGGCGGCTATTGAGTAATATCTTGATTGATACATGCGTGGAAGTCAATGTTCTTACCTTATATCCATGGGTACCAATGGGAAGACCCCATTACATCCATCCTCTAATGTATTGTTCTGGCTGATTGGACTAAGGCCACTCCCATTAGAGTTTTGAAATATGCATCCATTACCATACAAGGAGCCAAGTTCACTAGAGATTTTGAGATTTTAGCACCTTTGGCAGAGTCGATAGCTTCCCACTCTATTGGGGTATCCTTAGTGCTATGAAAATAATGTTGATCTTTGGTTCAACAAGGGTTATATAAGTTTTGAAAACAAGAAGGAGAGATTTATTATCCCTTTAACGGATGGAAAATATGCACCCTATGTTGATCCCTTAAGTGAAGAAGATCTAAATATGATTTATGTATGGGCCATCGGGGATCCAAAAGTGCTCGAGATATGTAAAGAAGGAATCCTTCAGTGGGAGGATACACAATCAGTTAGCGATACTACAAGTGTTACTTGTGATAATTGGGCTCATAGCACTTATGAGTTAGTAGGGCGCAAAGTAAAGAGCATATTTCCTAGAGGTAGAAAACCACATTATGTCAGAAGGATAGGTAACAACTTAGTACCTTATTATAATAGAGAAGGAGATCCTATGGTATTCCTTAGGATTGAACAATGGATAGACCCTTTAGAAAGAAGAAATATGCTAGCATATACACTACGTGGAACAACAGACGCTGGTGGGTGGCCCACAAGGATAATCTTGTAGGATGGAATGAAATTAGGATTTCTCTTGCTACTAGGTTCTTCAGGAGAAATGCACCTACTCAAATATGTACTTATCATGGTAATAAACCTGTTCAGTACCACGTTTAGAAGTGTGAGAGACTCTGGAAAGAAGGGTAGGAAGCTTTACCACCTTTGCTATGGGCACACAATTTTTATTCCACTTTAAAAGGATGTGCATGTGCTTGGTATGTATATGCATAACTCCATAGAGAGACTAGAAATTGGTAGGATTTAATTGCAAGAATGGCCCATATGTTTGACTTCTTCTCTACAAAGCCTCCGGTGGAAGAAGCATTGAAAGTCATAAAGCACTTAACTATGGGAGATAGTGCCAAGGCTGAAGAACTACTTCAAGAGTTATTAGATGAAGGGGACTCTCAGAGCACGTATTTTTAAAGAAACACAAGCTGATGTAACACTACTTTAACGTACTTTCCTTGAGAAAGAAAAATGAAAAATGGTCTACTTAGTAGATGATGAAGAAGTAGAAAATCTAGATGTAAATCATTCAATAGGTAGGCGTGAGGTATTGGATAGTGTAGATACGACCACACGTGCCTATCATAAACCTATGATGACAAAGAGGGTGAATATTGGGTCAAATGTTGAGCTAAGGAAGCCATAATTAGAGACTATTAGTTATACTCTGAAGTGGCAAAAATCATAGAGTTACTAAGGGATTATCAAGATTTATTCCCTAAGGGGTACCATGAACTTAAATGCATGCATGAATCGTTAGGGGAGATGAAGATAAAGCTTAAAGAGGGTGTGTGCCTAGTTAGAAAGAGACCCTACATGATGAACCCCAACTTTCTTAAAAAGTTCAAAGAAGAGATTGACAAAATGTTGAAGTCCTGGAATTATAAAGCCCTTGATGAGTCGAATGGGTTATTCCAATAGTGACAGATCAAGAAGGATGGAAAGATTAGGATATTCATGGACTATTGGGATTTGAATGCTACATGGGACTGATCCCTTTCCTATGCCATTCACTAAGGAAATACTAGAAGGTGTTCGGCAGGTGTGAAATCTATGCATTTGAGATGGGTTCTCTAGGTATCATCAGGTTAGGATTGCCCAAGAGGATTAGGAAAAGACTACGTTTAATATTGAATGGGGTAGCTTTACCTATACTGTAATGCCTTTTGGTCTGAAAAATGTGCCTACTGTATTTTTGTGCATAGTTGTTCAAGAATTCAAGGAATTTATTCACAACTTCTTACAGGTTTATTTAGATGATTGGACGGTGTATGGGCTAGTTAAGGATCATTGTGACAATATTCACTTAATGTTTGAAAGATGTAGATAGTTGAGTATATCCGTAAACATCAAGAAGTGCATATTTACTACACCGTTTGGGATACCACTAGGAAACATAATCTGCAAAGAAGATTTGTTGGTTGATCTAGCCAAGGTTACAGTCATTATAGGCCTAAGGAGCCTACCGGTCGAGTGAGGTGCACATATTTTTGGGTCATACAGATATTCCATAAATTTTATCAAAAGATATGCCAAATTTTCGCACCATTGGAGGAGTTCTCGAAAGGGAAAGGTACATTCTACTGGGGAGAACCACAGCAATGCGCATTCAAGACATTAAAGGAAAAACTTACTACCGCACCTATTCTACATTTTCCTTCATGGGACAAACCATTTCATGTACATGTTGACACCTCTGGCACGACCATTGGCATGGTGTTGGCTCAACCTGGAGAAGGTATTGTAGATCATCCTATCTATTTTTCTAGTAGAAATTTGACTCCTATAGAACAGAATTACACAACTACAGAGCATAAAGCTTTTTCAATGATCTATGCAAGACATAGATTCCGGTACCCATTCATATTTTATACAGATCACATGGCATTGAATTATTTGGTAAATAAGTCTATTTTACAAGGGCACATATGCATATGGGTACTCTTATTTCAAGAATTTGATTTCATAGTTATGGTAAAACCAAGGAAAAGTAATTCTAGACTAGACCATCTATCTAGAATACAGTCAGGAGAATAAGCATAGGAAATTAAAGATACCATGTTGGATGAATAGTTATACAAGTTAAAACAAGTGCCATCATAACTAGAGGACATTGTTTTCTTTCTATGAATAGGGATGGCACTAGAAGGAATGAAATCCTTAGAGAAGAAATAACTTGTTATATGTGTAGACCCCTACATGTTGATTAGTGGTGACTTGTACAAGTCTTGGGATGAGGTATTACGTTGTTGTGTATTGGAACATGAGCGCATGGATATTATGGAAGAATCTCATGGTGGTATTGCAGGTGGCCACTATGTCGGTGATGCCACTACGTGCAAGATTCTACTCACTGGATTATGGTGGGAGACCCTATATAAAGATTGTAAGGAATTTTGTAAGGCTTGTGATCATTGTCAATGTCTTGGGAAACTAGGTCAATGAGATGAAATGCCTCTAAGACCCATTATTAGTGCCGAACTGTTTGAGAAATGGGCTATAGATTTTGTGGGTCTTATTTCACTAGTCGCATTACTGTAACTGGATCATGCTACATCATAACTTGCATAGATTATCTCGACTAGGTTTGTTGAAGAAACACCTACAAAGGATTGTATAGTAGGTACAACAATCAGTTTCTTTGGGAAAATATTATTACAAGGTATGGATGTCCTTTAAGTTTTACCAAAGTGATAGGGGAACACATTTTCTTAATGAGACAATCATGATTCTATTGGATAAATTTATGATTACACACCATAAGACTACACCCTATCATCCTCGGGAAAAATGGGATTTGTTGAGGCTTTCAACAAAATTTTGAGCCGACATTGACAAAAATCTATGATGTTGAAAGAAAGGATTAGGATGATAAAGTATCTGCATAAGACTTTGGGCATATCAAATAACATATAAAAGGTTGAACAAAGCCACGCTATTTCAGTTAGTGTTTGGTGTAGAAGCATTTCTTCCAATGGAATTTATGTTACCTTCTTTTGCGTATTGCACACACTATAGGTCTAGCTAATGAGAAAGAATAAGAAGAATGGAGTAAAAATTTAATCAAGTTGGATGAGCGATGAGCTATAGCACCTTTAAGTCGAAACAAGAGAAGGCCAAGAAGTAAGCATGGCTTGACAAGCACATCGTGGATAAAAAGCTTGAGATAGGATAGATGGTGCTCCTTTATGATTCTAAGTTTTTGTGCCATCCAGGAAAACTCAAGGTACATTGGTTGGGGCCGTATGTTATCACTCACATACTCAAATTAGGTGCTTTTTAGTTAGAGGCACTTGATGGAATACGGTTACCCAATTACTTCAATGGGAGTAGCTAAAGCCCTACTATAAATAAGTCTTCTTGGTGTTTATAATAAGGCAATGTTTCCATTTAGATTAGGTTTTTCAATTTTTCATTCCCTTAATGTGTTTCCTTCTTTGTTGCTATGCTTTGTCAATTTAGTTGGTGTGTTTTTGTAATAAGCACATTTACACACCAGAAGCTAATTACTATTTGAAGAATTTGTTTTCTCAAAGGACTGCACATACCCTTAGTGTGGGGTAGGTTATTGATATCTAGGTATAGGAATATTGAAAATAATTCCATATGAAAGGAACTATCTATGGGTGTTATTCAAGGTTGAAAAATTGAAAAAAAAATTCGTTGGACACTTGGACCATAGATAGAGAGGAATGAAGAAACAAGTATAACGTGAGGTAAGCAGAGGCCGAAAGACTACCGGTGGAAGGCATAGTGATAAGGTACTCAGAACATGGAAGCATGCTGTCAAGAGAAGTCTCAGTAGCCAAAATTTAGGAGGGTGTGCTAGATTGTTATAGCTTGGGCGTGAAGATGTACCACACGGAAAGAATGAAAATGGTTGATTAATGAGAGGATTGTTGGTAGGTGGAGGAGAAATAAATGCACTAACTTTTTGAAATTCTATATAAGGATGGGATGTGAGTTCATTTTTACCATTGTAATTAAGATAATTTAAAAATGTTTAAGTGTGAATGAGCCAAGCAATCATATTGAGGTGTGAAGAGTGTGAAACCAGATGTGGAGAGAAGGGTTGTGCACAGGAGAAGCTTGTGTTCCCATAGGTGAAGGGTTTGAGTGAAGTAGATGCATTACAAATGAGCTAGGGCACGTGATTTCCACTAGGGCATGAAGATTTAAGCTAGGGTTTTGAATTTCTCAATTACAGAGGGA
Source organism: Taxus wallichiana var. yunnanensis (assembly GCA_018340775.1). NCBI lineage: Eukaryota > Viridiplantae > Streptophyta > Pinopsida > Cupressales > Taxaceae > Taxus > Taxus wallichiana. The sequence goes on along the minus strand of CM031243.1, from coordinate 23,686,057 downwards.
AGAAAAGAGAGATTTTTCAAATGGCACCAAAGAAAGCACCCAAATAGGAGATAAAGGGAAGAAGAAGGTTGAAGTGGAAGAAGAAATTTCTCCTAAGAGTAATTTCTCAGAAATGTAGTATCTAGAGGGCATGATTATAGGACAAGAATGGGATTCCCATATCCACTAATGTAAAATCAATGATTACAACCATCGAACAACTGATAATGAAAACAATCTTGATGTGTTGTTGAGCACGAAAATGAACAAGTGCACAAAGAGGATATTCCAGTGTATGATGACGCTTGTGAGAAGTTGCTAAATCGGGATGGAGTCTACCAACTATATGAGATACCATATTTTGGAAAGTATGAACCATTATATTGATGGTTGGTGAGAAGAGTCCATGAGGACTTCTTCTACTTCATCAAACGAAGCGTAAGAATCATAATTGCTTTGATTTTGATAGGGACACAACTAAAGGCCTCAGGGTTGGATCTGGATAGTGATTTAACTGATAAATCCACAATCTTGGAGATTAGGAAAGAGCTAGGGTATACTAAAGGTCCATGTGGTATGGACATTAATGAATTGAAAAAGTACCTAGTAGTAGTGACAGCAACTACACATCTTGTGAAAATCTGAATGACCAAAGAAGGTGGTCGCAGTAAACACAATGTGTTTTCACATCGCAAATAAAATGTCTCAAGAATTGGTCTATAATATTGTAGATCACATAGCAAATACAATCATTGAAGAAGCCTGGACAAGTGACGAGAATATGTTTTGGCGTTATATTATTGTCTTTAGTATTTATCGAGATTGGGGTACCGATGGGCGAAGGAGAAGATTTGGGGATACCCACGAAACACAAGTCAACTATAGAAATATTTGGAAAGTACTTGTGTGATGGATCAATGAGTGGACCATTCAACCAAAGGGTGGAGATGTGGTATGATAGACTTTGTGCGGCGTTAGAAGAAGAGTTGTGCATACCTAAGTAATTTCCTTCGGTGGTGGGTAAGGCAGTTCAGTTTTCCGTATACTAACATTTTTCATCACACGATTTGTGATGAAGGACGGAGCTTGGAGCCTATGGTGTAAACTAGCATATGCCTTCATAACAAGGTATTTACAAGCATAAATTTATCATTTTCCATATGCATATTGTGTAACCTTCAATGCAGACAAGGTAGATTATGACTACCACACTCTGAGGAAGATGTATTTATATCTAAGGTATAATGCATACATTGAAAGGCTTATTTCAGATATTATAAGCATGAAAACTGTAAGCTTGGTAGTTGGGGACACTAGAGCAACACTTGTGTACCTGAAAATCAAACCCAAGTTTTAGAACACTAAATATTTGGAGAATGAGTTTGTGCTCCCTGTGCCACCAAAAGGTAAGCATAAAATGGAAAATATTCCAGTCCCTAAGCCCACAGAAACAATTTAGGTCGATGATGAAGAGGAAGAGCATGAAGATAGTGGTGATTTTGAACACGAGACGTAGAAGATAGCCTCCAAATAAGGATGAAGTTGAGCATGCAACTACACCACCTTAGCCACAAGAGGAAGATGATGAGGAATTGGATGTAGTCTAAGAAGAATGTTGTTTCAAGAGGGTATTCAAGAGAACAAGGACCTAAGGTACTTTACTCTGCAAATAGTGTGCAGATCACCTCAACTCTCTCCAGAAGGAAATAGCTAAGAAAATAAGAAGGAAATTAAAGCTAAATGAGGAAGTGGAAGAGTCTGAGGAAAGCACACCCAATTATCCTACACCTATAGAGAATGTGGAAGAACAAAAAGATGAAAAAATTAAGGATGGAGAAGAGGGAGAAAAAGGGACAGATGAGATAGTAACCGAGACCTGCTCGGGATATAGTAGTACAAGTTCCAAATCTTGAATCCCAAGTTCCTAAGTAGCCTAGATTAAGAAGGAAAAGTGGGGAGTATATTCCACCAACCATGGGCTACCCCGAGGACACGAGGTAAAATTTTCTCGCACCCATTTCGAGCACAATAACACAAAAATATTTGTATGGTTGGGAGTTAATGGATGAAAATATGGAGAAAGTGTGCACATGAAAGAAATTATCATGGTCGATGCACACACACATGGATGAACCGAACTTTGATGTGTGTGAGGATTCTTACATATCCAAGAGGTTTAAAAAGGCACCTTAGGCCATACACATAATAGTAAAGCCTATTTTTATGTCAGATGAATAGGTGAGCAATGCTTTGGTGAAAGTATTGATAGAAGTCACATGATGAGAATATAGATAAAGCTACCACCCTGTGGCGCTAAGGAGGATATCAATACTAAGGATGAGGAAACAACGTGCCTAAAACAGAGGAAAGAGATTTGTCACAAAATAAGAATGTTGTGTTTATCAAGCATGGAAAAGGAGATTGGTGACAATGCCATGAAGGCTAGGCCGCACTTAGAGCCAAAGGTACCTAAGACATTTCCTTGGCAATACATTATGTAAGAATATTGGTGGACTTAGTGCTTGAAGATGAACCTCTGTGCATGCTAGAACAAAAGGATCTAGCACAAGAATTAGAGTGGGAAAATGCTTGATGATGTGGAAGATTGTGACATATGAAGGATTGATTCAGAGCTTACAAGAGGAGCTAAAGAAGGCGGATCAAGCGTTGAATATTTGTACAACTCCAAATGTCGTTATAAGGACCAGGACCATTTTTTAAGACAATGAGGTCCTGAAGGCCATGAAATTTTATATATTTGGCTGTACATAATGGTTAACACGTGTTAATAAAAAGTTTGAGGCCCTTATAGCAGCTCAGGAACCACACAAGGAAAGGTTGGATGAGCTTGGGAAACTCATCGCTTAAAATATGGAATTATTGGAAGGGAGAATGACTGGCATTTCCATCATTTTTTTGGTCTTACAGAATGAAAAGGGAGATATTACAAGGGATGAATTAGATTCAATTGTAGTGGATATTCTAGAGAAGGCATAGGTGCACTCAATGATTAGTAGACCTTAGAGGTAGAGATAAAAGAAGAATATCCCGAATTGATTATTCAAGTTGCAGTAAAAGATATTGTAGGTTAAAGACATTATTTTATTCATCAAAATTATTTCTATTCTTCTATTCATATTCTTTGATTCATTTTGGAGACAACCATTGTCGGGGTGGAAATGCAACTAGTGTGGGGTAATGTTGATCAGTCAAAATCTAGAACTTCGTGAAGTAAATACATAAAGTTTACATGGAAAATCGAGCGTATTCAAAGGTGCAAGAGTATCGAAAGGATTGCACGTGAATAAGAGAGATATATTTGGGACTTAGCCATTTTCATGATAAGGATCTATTTTTAGAGATAGCGTGTGGAGCACTCAAACCGATTGGAGACTTGCACGACATGCATTGGTTATTTTTCAATGATCAGTTATGAAGTAATTTGCATGGATGCAGGCTCAAGATAGAATTGTGAACTGATAGTTTGCTAAGATAGATCTATTGTTAGCATCCTTTCATGTAAGTCTATTTTTGTAATGATGCATGGCTAATAATAGCATGTGACCTATTCTCGGGATTAGATAAGTGGTGAAGGGAAATTCCCGCCCTTATAAATATGTATTGAACTATGTAGTAGAGATAGAGAGCATAGATATACATGGGAGAATCCTTGGGGAAATTAGAAAGAATAGGCATCCTTTTTTTAGCCATAGAAACATATCCCTTAATTGACCTATTTCTTACGTTTTATTCATTTTCCTGAGTAATTCCAACATTGCCTAGTAATTTTTTATCCTCGTTGGAAGGAACATCACCATCATATTTCTTTATCATCAAGGATCTCAAATACTCAAAATCATGATTAGGTAATTCAAAAGATTGAGCCATATCAACCTCAACATTAATTTCAATAGGGAGGTACCTAATGTTTTCAATGAAAGTCAAAAACCAACCACACTTTGGGCACAAAGGAGGTTAGTACAAGACACACCCATCTCATAGTCTTATTGAGATTCCATCATACACACATCACTAAAATCAATATCGTCACTTTCATCATCTGTAGGATGATCACAAGGCATACGGGAAAAAATAATTTATCACACCAATCAATGGCATCTTATTCCTCAACAATGACCTACCCTTCCCACCAAAGAGTCGAATTTATTTTTATCTCCGAAATGTGTTGTTTACCACTGTCACCCATAGGTCCTTTTCCTCTATCTTCTCCCCTAAAATATCCTCTAACATGATTTCCAAATCTATTGTTCCTAGCATTCTAATGATGAGTTGTGGGATTAGGAGAAAATCCCTTTTCATCCCATACCAAATTGTAAGAAATTTATTTAATGGCACCTAACAAATTTTTGACAACTTCTTCAAGGTCAATTATTTTACTAGTCCAATACTTCTCTATGTTAGCTAATTTCACTCCATCTCTTTGGTGGTTTACTAGTAGATTTAACATTATTCTCAATCTAGATAGCTATGGTAAAATTTTATCTTAGAGTCTCGAGGATTTTTGTCTCTCGGTAGTATCCTTCCTTTTTTTCAAGTGTATCTCGAATACTTAATAAGGTAAGACTCATCACTAGGTCTTATATTATTGGGAAACCTTGTTAGGATTTTATTGACTTGGGTAATTAAGTCATGGACACACTCATTGTTGCACAGTAGAGAATTTAACTAAGTATATACCATGTGCAAAGGCTAATGGCATGTGTGAGGTAGGCACCAAGGTGCATACGTAAGGCATAACAAACATCACGTGAAGGCTCACTCTCAAGGAACAAAAAATTTGGAACTTAGTCAATTTTGGAGCCATGGGCTAAAAATAGATAATGTTGAGGTTAAGTGGCATTCAAGAAACATTCCAGATTTTAATGAAATCATGAATAATTTGAGATAAGGGAACATATATTTTGGGATAAGACACATGTGAGGTAAAGATCAAGGGTTGTGCATAGTTTAAGCTAATAGTAGGATTAGAGAAAAGGTTATATATATATTCAATCTATTATTAGACTACATGCATGCATTCTAAGTTTTTTTGTATGCACGCATGGATATTTTGAGCATGTAGGATATTTTTGGAATGTATGGGATATGAAGGGAAATTCTCTACCCCTATATATAGTATTTTTATTTCAATGTTTAGAGGGACCATGTGTATTGTGTTGTTATGTTGATATGTTCTAGCATGTATAACTCTTGGAGACTGGTATTGCTATGTATTCAACTTTTGTTACTTGATGAATTAATGAAATCGATAATTTTGGTTGGATTTTGATAATATATGTATTTAAACATGATATTTGCATGGTTAAGCTGATATTAGTAATGGTTTGATATGTTATATTTCCTTATAACATGTGTTTCCATAAGATGAATGTAATGACTTATACTTGATATTATGAACTGTTAATGGTTACAATGAACATGCATGATAGAATCTTGACAAGATTTCACAAAAGAGGGACCTGGTAGCTTTATGTGCTTCGGGTGAGTGTTGAAATTTATCTAGATGAACTATCAGTGTGCATAGGCATTTGAATGTAAAAACAATACTGCACTCATTGGGATTCTTTCTAATGTTTTCAAACTTAGATAACAGAAACCTTGGATCAATTTTATCACCATATGGAACCCTAAATTTATTTTTCATTTCACATCATGAATCAATTTATCCATTAGAGAAGGCCCTAAATCATTCACGAGTATCCTCTTATAGAATGTGTACAAAAAACTTCACATATACATCCTCAAACTCCACTTCATAATCATCCATTACATTTTGAAATAACTTTAAATGGTGATCACCATTGATAGAATTGTTTCCTTGGAACTTAGGAAACCTCATCCTAATCTCATTAGGGACCTCATTAGGATAACCTTCCATGCCATTAAAATTAATAGGTCCATATGTGTTAACTTTATAAGGTTCCCTAGTAGAGGGTCATCCATGTTATCTCAGTGCAAGTGCCTCGGGTGGAGGATGATGTAACAAATGTTGGATAGGGGTTTGTTGTTTTAAAGGATTTTGAACAACATAATAAGGGCTTCGGGTGGGGTATATTCTAAACCAAATTCTTTGTTCTAATTAGTAAATAAATGAATAGGATTACGATTACCTTGTATAACATTAGGATAAGGATTTTCTTTACAAGGAGAATAAATGATACTCCGAAATACATGCTTCATAATTTTTATATGTTCTATATTAGTCCTCAACTAGAGAAGTATCAAGCTTATAAGTATGGATACAACCACTCTTTGAAATTTGACTAGTTACAAAATTCCATATCTACTTTATTCCTGTCAAGTAGCTTATAATTCTAGAAATAATTTCTTTGTGGGATTGTTGTCATGTGTAAAGTTTCCATTTTAATACTTTAGAAACAAGGGGATTTTATTTTAATATCATATGTAATGTTCTCTATTCTAAATTAACATAATTTATAACACACATTCTAATACCAATCCATCTCATAAAAAAAAATCATATGCAGCTATAAATGACTCGATAAAACTCCGATCTCTCGTTTCATGACTCAATATTAAACCAATTTTTCATCTTAACTCAATAATGTCTATAAAACATATATTGGGTTCTTTTACCCTTTTAGGGTTACCCAAGCATTCTATCTAAGTAGCCTATTTGAATATTTGTTACCGATATTCATATGAAATCCCACTTCTTAAACAAGTTGTCATAGACAACGCAACCAACAACTTGTGATACTTTGGCCATATTTTTTGAACATGTTTATCATTTTTTCATTCCTTGACAAAATACTCATCAAATGGAATAAGTCCCTCACTACACTTTTTCAAGTATATCTACGGTGGTATTTTCCGACTTTGATCGGTCCAATATGATTCAAGGTTTCATACTAGACAACGAAAGGAAAATGCACTAGTGTGGAAGACTACTCATGATGACTAAGGGTACATAGACATACTCAATCGACTTATGTCAATGTGTGTGTCTAGTTATCCTAAGTCAACATGAGTTGACCTTGACACTAGATCATATTCCTATCCTTGTATATGATAGAACCATGATCCAAGTCTTACTTTTATGTCAATCAAGTTAAACAAACTATGCGGGGTGTTGAGACATATCAACTGCATCATAGTATCCTCATAATGACTCCTACCATTACGAAGGTACTACGCTACGCCTAATGTGTTCCAACATGTAACTTATTTTCCTCAACTAGGTTAACATACCTTAAATTATAAGTTTATTAGCCCATTTAATCATTGTCTAAAAGATTAATTACAACTCTTAAAGATTCATCTAGAATTATTTAACCTATAAGGTTACAAGTTGAAACTACATGTGAGGTAGGTATGCAGTAAAGTATGCTTTCTAACCATTTAATTACATGCTTCATTTTTCTTGTAAACGAAACAACTTGCATTATCTCATGACAAGATTGATCTTGAAGTTATGAAAGTGTGTTAATTAGTTCCTTACTTATTTCAGCCCTAGCTTAAATAGGTTCATAATAAACCCTTTGTTTTGGACTTCATGAAGATGAAGTCCAAATTCCATTTAATTCCTTATCAAGCATTCCAAATTTAATTAAGAAATCTTCCTAAGGAAGTACACATTCAACCATTTACTTACAACATTCATAACACTTTAACAAGTTCATAAATTATGTCTCAATGATTGATTTCAAGGGAATTATCCTTTTCCCTAAATCAAGGACTAATGTCCAATTATGAAAACATATTACATATATTTCAAATACATCAAGAGGACATACTTATATATATCTATATAATTTATTCATGATTCCTTTCCATTGTTCTAAGGATCTATTTAAGAGTGTCAACTTATTAGTTGCATCTCTTTATGTGATAACAACCAACTAAGATTTCATATTCACAAACTCATAGTTTTACAAATATAAGAACTATTAAGTTCCAAATTCCTTAACTCTAAAATATATATACTTCCCTCCTTCATTTATGATATTACTTAATAATACCCCACAATCTATGCCAAAGAAGGTATTTCAAAAAGGTAATAATCAACAATCATCACATTATTTATTCATAAAAAGGAGTGATACTTTCACTGAATCCAGAAGTATCTCAGAAATTACAAAGTGTCATAACAACAGTACAAAACTAGTTTTTATTACAACTTTCTTTTCTGAAAAAGTACATCTCAAGTAATGACACCACATAATCATCATAATAAAGATACAATTTCTTTAGTAAAACAGATGTAACTTTCTATATGTATTTATCCTTTCATCTTTTATGAAATCCATCTACAAAATTGTTAGCATGAGTCAGTTCATTTGAACTGAGCATGATAAGCACTAAATCATTAAAATGTTTGTATTTTATCTAATTGTTCCATAAAAAGAATCATGTTGTTTATGAAATAATTCTGAAAACACAACAATAAAACAGAAATACTTTTCCCTAAAATATTACAACCAAGAAGGAGAGAGAAGATTAAATTTTCTAATGTGTAAGTAAGATTTAATTAATCAACATATCAACCCTAACTTTTCATCCTAAAACTCTTTTCAATAAGCTGGAAATAAAATAACAGAATTAAAGAAAGGAAATTCATAATTCATCCTAAATTTTCCTTATCATTCAATTTCCAAAATAAGGTACTTCATTTAACCAGTTCTAACTTTTCGAGAAGTAATTCTAGATATCCAAATCTACCTTCTAGAATACGTATATTTTTTTCTATTTCAATTGAACATTCAAATCAATACTTGAAGGAATAAACAATCAAGACATAATTATATTCCTATCTAAAATCACAACTATAGTAGGCTCAACAAGATTCTAAATTAGATTGATTAAGATTATGTTTCAGTACTCTAAATAAGGACATAATCAATAGAATCAAACAAGATAGCTCATAGAAGAAATACTCTAAAATACCTGAGTGAGTTCATTTCAAGTTCAACTCAAAGGAACAGTCATAACTTACACTCTGCAGTCCTAACAACTACACTTTTATAGCATTCATAAGCCAAAAGAAGGATGAGCTACCAATCAGAGTCACTCAAGTTTCAACCAACCACTATCAAATCACAAAAGGCAGAATGGTTAAAGTTCATAACCAAACTAAAACAATATCATTCCCTTTATCTTATGTTAGAGTTCATCAAAAAGAATGGTTACAAAGGTAATGAATGAATAACATTCCAAAATTAAAGAAAGATACTTCAACCATGTCCTCAAGAGACTCTTCAACACAACAGTCTCAAAGATAACAAAGTATCTTAAAGATTCTAGCCAAGTATATTAGTTACAAAGAAAGGAAAACAGGTAAACATCAAGTAGATATGGTTTCCCAAACCCCAATGTTGGAACATATTGTGAAGAGAATTAATCAAAGTGACCAAAATTCCCTCTATACAAATCTACTAACACGTTAAGGAGGAAGCCACATCCATATCTCATTTCACAGGCTAAGCATCCACTCTAAGAAAAGATAGATGAAATGATACAGAACTAAATTCCCTAGGAGTAACACACATCAAGTGCTTAATCAATCGAGGGAAACCCACTTAATATCTATAAGATCTTAACTGAGGTAACAACATATCTTAGAGTTTGGAATCAATAAATGATCCAGAAACAAAACATAAAACAATATCATACAATGAGTAAATCAGTCTTTCCTTCCTCCACAAAAGTAAAATCACCATTCATGATTCAACTAAATAACAAATAATCGTTTCAGTACTAGAAATCTCAGCGAAAGAAAGGAAAAGAGAGTAAATCAGACCCAGTTCAAGCTAGTTCCCCAAATAACTATCAATTAACAAAATGAGAAGGAGAGAAATATCATTTGACAACTTCCTTTCACAAAATTTCAACAACAACCAAATATTCAGAGAGAGAGCTTCCAATATCTAAAAAGATCTGCCAAGGTAACCAAAATCCCAGAGTGGGTTTATGAAAAATAAGAAGTAAATAAAACAACACAGAACCTTAAAACTTTCATAGTCATTCCTTCTGTACAACTTATTCAGTCAAGGCTCAATGAAATGAGAAAAGACAACAACAAATTCCCAAAAATATAAGTATTCCAAATCCAACATGAGATGGGTATTCCACTCAGAAATAAAATATAGTCACGAACCAAGTTGAACAGAACAATGGTCTCCACTTCCATTATCAAGAAAACTACCCAAAATGAAGAACCTACATTAACCTGAACAATGGCGTAATGCCAAAATGGAGACTCCTTCAAGCTAGATTCCCAATGACAATAGAAAAGAGGCATGCAAGTTAAGATCTACAGATTTCCACGAGTCATGCAACTATTAAAATCATTAAAAACCTCCACATAAATTTTCAATCAGTCAGAGAACCACATAGACCTATTTCAATAGCAAGAAGGTCTGAATTTACAAACAAGCTAGCATTGTAATTCACAGTTCACACTTTCAGATTTTTTTCTCAACATTTACTAACTACTAGCATTCGAAGAAAAAAAAACACCACTAATGCAAGACTAATCAATCATAAAAATAGAACCAGAAGGTTTCCACAAAGAGAAAAGTTATTTTTATGAAGCATTTAAGTAAAATCAAAAGAATTAATGGATAAGGCCTATCATGCTTGATAGAGCTCTTGTCTTCACTTTCTCACGAAAAAATTCAAGAAGAGATTCAATTCCTTTCCACAAAATGCCAAAAAACTCCTAAAAACTTTCTTCTCCTTCCTCTTATAGTTTCATAGTGGTATTTTTCTTCACTTTCACCGCCATGCAAGGAAAAATAAACATGTAGGAATTTGAACTAAGGGTTCAAAGATAAAATCCACATGCAAAGCTTAAGCTCACAAAAGACCAAATGACCAAAACGAAACTAAAACCATTCATTTTTCCATCTTCCTCCTTCCTAGGTGGTTTTTCCGCTATTTCCAAAAACATTAAATGTCGAACAGGACTGACATTCCTTCTCCTTCTCCCGCCACCGCCAACTTATGTTTGGCTATGACTAAATTTAAAATTACATGCAACTAACACTTGGCAGAGGTGCCAATTAGACCACATTATTAATTTTCATGCATTCACCAAATTTGGCAATATCAAAGAGATAAGACCGCATTAATCCCTCATAAATTTCTAGAGGTTGGTGCCACCGACCTTCCCATTTTCCATGTCATCCCCTTCTCCTTAGGTTAGCCCATGTTTAGGTTAGGTTTATAACCTTAGTTTAGGAACTGAATTAGGTCCTTAGGTTTAAGTCTAAGGTTTAGTCTTAGGATTTCCTTTAATCATTAACATCACACATTAATAAAAGAACATAGTAACTTAGGATAGGTTACCATTTAGGATAGGATTACCAATTTAGGAACATAAATTTAATTAGGTCCCTTTAGTAATAGCTAAGACTTGCATCATAAACTTACCAAAGAAGAATCAGAATGCCATCAAAGATCACTTACGAAGCAAGGAGCAACAGAGATCACCCGACTCCGAGACAACCATAATTCAAAGATCACATGATTTGTCTATCTCGGTCAATATGACCACAAAGTCATGAATTATAAGCATACCTTGGATCAATGAAATTGATGCAAGGTATTGTTGTTTTGTATCGAGATTATGAAGAATGAAGCACAAATTTGAGTGCAACAAAACTATGAACAATTTTAAACTAAATTAATTTCTCATTTTCCAAAGTAGTGAATTATTCAACACAAGAAGAGATGAATTATTTCATTCTCAATTCAACATAAACATGGTAGAATTGTACCTATTTCAGCAGATAACATATTATATAAAGAAAACATGATTTCTTGATTCACAAGAGTACACTATCTACATCAAGAATCCTATTTCATTGTTTAAAACTTCATAAATAGAAGCCATCATAGATATCAACTATGTTAGAGGTGTTACATCATGCAAATGTGTAATAGGAAATTGACCATTCTTGGGCATGAAAACGATAATCCCGTGCTAAAATTTCAAGTGCGGCTCTTTCGAGGCACCCCATGTCTACTCGGTTGGTCCAATGAACTCCCGAGATGATGTTAATTTATTCTCGTAGGTGATTTAGGAAATTCAATTCAACCCCTAGGTGATATTCGTTCTTAAAAATGAAAATTTTGAGAAGTCGTGGAAAGGCCTATCAATGACCTTCCTAGATCTGGAACAACCCACTAGAGTGGAATGAAGGAGAAAACATGAAATGGATGTGAATTGAAGGCCTAAAAACATCATGGAAGTGATTTATTAAGATTTGAGAAGGATTCGGAGGAGTTGGGCTAGTTTCACCAAAAACAGGGTTCTCAGGTTCAAAAGAGTTGCTGAGCTTCGGGAAGTGATTTTAGGAGCTCGGAGGGAGTTAAGAGCCAAACTAGACAACTTCAAAAAGGTAATTATAGTCCCTACAAGATGGTGAAATCATATATTTCACTTTGGTGCAATAGGTTTATAACTGATCTTTTCCATGTACAACTAGGGAGCTAGATCAAAAATACTCTTTTTCAATACATAAATGGAGTACTCAAGATATGATAAAACCACCATTATATCATATCAACTTCAGAATAAGTTATCTTTTATTTTTGAATACTATGGATAGCCGCTATAAGAAGATTGTAGAAATTTTGGAATGTACCTATAAACCCTTCCCTACCTTATATTTAGGAATTCCTCTTGGGGATAGGAGACCCTCCTATTTTGAATGGAACTTTCTAATTGAAAGGTTTGAAAAGAAATTGGTTAGATGGAAAGCTAATCTGTTATCCCAAGCTGGAAAAATCACTCTTTTGATTAGCTCTCTCCGAGTCTTCCTGTGTATGTCATGTCCCTATACCAACTTCCTATAGCAATTGGGGAAAGGTTGGAAAAGATCCAGAAAAGGTTTTTATGGAGTGGCACTGAAAGTAAAGATAGAATCCCTTTAGTAGCTTGGAGTAGAGTGTGTAGACCCAAAAAGCTAGGAGGACTTGGTCTCAGAGACTGGTCCAAGATGAATAAATCTCTACTTGCTAAGATTGGATGGAGACTAACAAAGGAAAATGGAGTTTGGGCTAGAATTATTAAGAAAAAATATTGGCTGGATGATAATGATAAAAGATGGATGTTTAAACAGGTGACTTTCAATGGCTCATGCATATGGAAAGCCATTAACTGGGCCAAAGAAATTCTGAATAAGGGAAGCAGATGGAAAATAGGAAGAGGCAATGAGATAGGTTTTTGGAAAGAAAAATGGGCTGGAGACTTCACCCTTCAAGATAAATTTCCACAAATCTCTGGATTACTGGAAGATAAGTATGGAGAAAAATTAAACAACTACATGGCTAATGAAGAGAGCTTTCAGACATGGAAAATTCTGGAATTTGATAGACGTGAACTAAATGATCACTTGAGAGGGCTTAATGAGTTTTTAAAAATTATGTATCATCTAATAGTAAGGATCAAGATAGAATCATTTGGGATAAGGAACCATGTGGAAATTTTTCTGTCAAATCAGCCTATGCCCTTTTTTTAGGGACAAACTGGAGAAGAAGATTTAATGGCTGGAAAGATTTGGAACAAGAATATAACACCAAAGGTTAATGTGTTCAGCTAGCTCACTTTTATAAATAAAATCCTCACGGTAGATAATCTTGTAAAAAGAGGATTCCATTGGGTTAATAGATGTGTGCTATGTGAAAGGAAAATGGAATCAGTAAACCATATGTTTTTGGAATGTCAGTATGCACATCAAATGTTATCCTCCATTCTAGATTGTTTCTCGGTTAACTGGGTCATCCCCAAAGATATAAAGGAATCTTGGAACCAATGGAAGAGTCCCTTTCATAGTCAAGGGTTAAAAAATCTATGGGCCATGAGCTTAAGCCATCTTTGGTGGGAAATCTAGAAGGAAAGAAACATAAGGATATTCAAAAACAAGAAACTTCCTATCAAACTATCTATAAACAACCTCTTTCAGGAAGTTAGAAACAATTTCTCTATCCTCAGGAATAAAGAATTGGAAATCCTAGATAATGAACAACAATTCTTAAAGAATTGGAATGTTTTGGGACCCTCAAACAAATAGGCCTAATCCCAGATTAGGATTGTTGGTCTGAAAATCTGTCACGGGACAGATCTATGGATAGACGAGCCAACAGTGTGCAGGGCTTAGCCCCTCTTTGAGTCAGCAAAGCGAAACTGGTTTATTGCTATTCTACCAAGCAGGAATCTATGCAAGTCTCACAGATTCTGCCTTCGGGGTTTGGGATCTCATCCCAAAAGAGTGTTTCAGGGCTGCGAAAAGAAAGGAATGAAAGAGGGAAAAGAGAAAGAACAGATCCAAAGGAAGAAAAGAAATGAGTTCCAAAGCGTAAAGGTCAAGATTTATGTTTTTGGGTTGGTAGAAAATGTGAGCCAATCCTACTTGCATAAATAAACAAAGCAATACCGATGAGCAAATGACGAGAAAAGTAGATATGAATCCAACAGATTAAACACACATAGATCTAACGTAAGAAAGATCTAATGCATAACACAAACTATTGAGCACAAAGTCTTAATATTTGTATTCTTTGTTTTCTTCACATTACAAGAAAGCTCAAAGTCTTTCTCTCCTCACTTCTATTTTCATCTAAAAATGTTCACCCTTGAATACAACAAGTATTCCAAAGTATTTATAGAAGAGAGGAGAAGAAAAGCAAAAAGGAACCAACAAATATTTACAAAGATATTTACAAAATATCTAAAAGTCATGTTGACTTTTGAAAACTTGATGGATGACATCATCCCATGATGCAACATGGATGATGTCATCATTTGTGCCAACACACTTTAGACATTTCAACAAGAAAGTCGAGACTAGAGAGAAGAAGAAGAAGAGGAAGAAGAAGAAGAAGCAACTTACTCGTCATCGTCATCCCAATGGTGAAAGGGGGTTGCCTACTTCGATCGCTCAGAGATGATATGTGGAACCGAGCACGGTATTCCAAAAACTTGTTAATCATGGGCCCAAATTGATCCTATGATGGATCCTTGTGCTTCGCCGATTGCTTTGCAAGTCTCCCGCCGCTTATGAGCTTTTCCGGGAGTTTAGAATAATCTTTCTCTCGCCTCGATGAGGAACCCGATGAAGTCCCTACAGCCAGTGAGGTTGTTGATAGATTCGAGTGTCAAATGTGACCTCCGGCCCGTTGCCTCGAGAAGCGATCTCCTCAAGATCCGGATAGTTTCATCGGCCGATCTCATGGTAAAGGAAGGAGTGAGCAGCCACGGAGACATGTTAAGAACAATTTGCTCCATTTGATGCATCGCATCTAGGGCCTCTTCCTTCACCTTGTCTATCTTTTCGAGAACAAATTCCAGCTGATCTATCCGATAGTCCGAGTGGACATGGTTTTGTTGAGGGCCCTTAGATGGCTAAAAACTCGAACTTGACCAGATCCTCGACTGAACAGTCGAACATTTGTTGAAAGGTCTCATGTTGGAGTCTAGCATGATCTAGCTCTTTTGATATGGGACCCGCTAATACTTGGAGTTCCTTGTTCACCTTTTTGATGTTTAGATATGAATTGACATACTCGCGATCACTCTTTCACCGCCTTGAGGATCTCGGCTCCTCCAAGCGAAACGGCCATACCACCCGCCGCCGATCTTTGAATATTCATTGATTTTCTCCTGGCTGAGAAGCTCAGAAGTCTCGGTGGTAGTCGTGGGAGGTGCACTACCCATCTTCTGTAAGGCTTGAAGCAGATATTTGTTCTGCTCCTTCAGTAGCCTTTTCTCTTCTTTTATTCCTTGAAGCTTTTGCAGAGGGCATCGATCGCGGAAAGAGCTTCCCCGGAGACTTTCGAGAAGACGTCCCCATTGTGACTTGAGTCACGGTAGAAAATATGTCGGAGACAGATCTTTTTCTCCTTGAGGGGATCAGGGTATGCTATTTCCATAACTCTCTCACCTGCAGCACTTTGAGAGAAGCGTGTTACAGGATTTTGCTTTTTTCCCCTTTGGCTGGAATCACTGAAAAGTCCATCGGAGCGATGGGAACTTTCCTCTTTTGTTGGCTCAGCTGCTGAGAGATCCAGGCTGGTCCCATAGAAGAAGGACCAGAGACAGAGGAGGAGGGAGCAACAGTAGAAGAGGGGAAAAACGTGGAGACACGTGGCGGTGGCATTGAAAGCATAGCTGAAGAAGTGTCCACGGGAGGAAGGGAAACCGCAGCTGCAGAAGACAAAGGAAGGGAAGGGAGCCCGGAAATGAGGGAAGAAATGGAAGAAGATAAATCAGTGAGGGAAGAGAAGATAGACGAAGAGGCAGGGGAAAGAGTAGAAGAAGAGGCGGAGGACATGACCAAAGGGATGGTCGCCTGAGTTACTTGAGGAGGGGAAGGAAGAGAAGAAGAAGGGATAGAAGGGACTTCTGTGGTTGTAGCAATGCCGACATCCTGAGTGGATGGGCGTATGGGACTATCCTCCTCTTGCTTCTTTCTCTAGTGAATCCAGAGTTATTACCTATTCTGGCGCTGTGGAAGGAGGACTTCTAGGGGCTTCTTCCTGAATGGTGCTAGGTTCACCTTCTGCACCTTTTCCTTTTAGCTGCTTCTTGGACCTTGGAGGTGCATTTCCCAATGGGGAGGTGGTGAAATCTACCCCGAGGTAGATCAGCCCATTCATGCGGCACCAGTGCTCTGTTCTGCGCATAGTCTCCTTGACCCTCTCCTCAATTGTTTGAGGAGCTTTGCTTCTGTCAATGGCCGGGAAGGGCCAATCATCCCCTTCCGTGTCATTATACACCTTGTCTACTTCATCTTCCGTAGTTTGGAAGCCTTTGGGGACAATGGCCACTCCATATTGGATAATTTCCACCAATGCTAAGTGAGAATGATCCTTTCTTCTGAGTTCCACCTCGTGGATGATGTCAATGTAAATATCCTCAATTTGAGGGACATGGATCGGATCAAGCTTAGCCCTTGGCAGGCAGCTCCTTGGGTCAAAGGTAGGCCTGGCTGGGAAGTCATGTTTCAAATTGAGCAACTCCAGCTCTGTGAACATTTCCTTCGCCTTGTGATGGGAGGAGCATGTGTATCGGCCCACTGTGAGGGGGAAAGGAGTTCCGCCCTTCTTTCTTTTGAGGCATTTCTCATGGTATGTGACCAGCTGCCTTGATAACTCTAGTAGAATCAGCTTAGGTCCAGCATACCTCGGTAGCCTGGTTGGCTCGCCCAAGAAGTTGACCGCCCTCAGATAGGTAAATGTGGGAAACTGGGTGAACAGGGCCCCCCACTTCTCCACGGTTGACACAATGTTTTTGGTCGTGCGACCATGAGTTAGATTTGGCCTTAACAGGAAAATGATGTGATAGAAGAAAGCATCATTAATTTTGGCGAATTGAGGGATGCTATTCTCCAGCCTCAGTTCTGGATAATATTCATATATTTTGACCTGAGGCCAAATTCCACTTCGGTTTAGCCCTGGATAATCCCTTTCCGATGCTGCAGCGTAGACTACGTAGGAGTTCATATGGAACACTCCCGTTGTGGCGAATTGTTGTAGTTGCTCGGAGATGGTGCTGCTTATTATTTCTCCCCAAAGAAAAAAGTGCTGCTCGTGCACATTCTTATTCATTGTTTCCAAGTACCTCAACATCCATTTATGGAAGTAGTGGGCGTCGAAAGCCCGAAGACCCCGCTCAGAAAGTAATAGTATCACCGAGCTCTTCCGAGAAGTCACCGCTGCGGTAGATGATTTGGGGCCACCGGGTTACCACCTTCTTGTTTTTCAAGTAGACTTCATTCATTAGTTGCATGCATTGGTCTTCATTGTCTTCCCGTGCCTTGATACACTCTTTTGGCCGACGGCCACAAAGTGCGGTGGTGAGGGATGCGAGCATTATCTCAAAATGATGGGTAGTGAGGTTTATGACTACCTCGCCCTTGTTGTTTTCGACACATCTTGTGTCCTTGTTGTAAGATTGTGCAATCACCATCATGAATTCATTGTTGACGGCACTGATGGGGATTCCTCCGGCAAAATGCAGGGCACTGCCTATTAATTTGTCCATCCACGGACTTCTTGTAACCTTCTGAGTCCTAACCCAGAATTCTTCCATGTCAATGTGACCCAACTCTGAGTCCCTGACATCCATACTGCATTGCACTCGTGATTCGGGCATCCTGACCCTTTGATATTTGTACTTCATCTCTTCCTCTATAAGCTTAGCCTTTCCTTTTGATTTGATGGGTCTCTGTTTCGCTCGGAATGTTTTGGCTTCTGGGAATAGAGTTACTTCTATCCTTTCATTCCTTTTAGAAACAGATGAGGTTAGGGTTAGGAGGAATACCTGTTGAATGTCGAGATGGTGTGCGTGTACCGTAGAGAAAGATCAGGTTGACTGCGGAGAACTCCTTTTTGTCTTGGAAGGACTACCTGCAAATAAGAACACAAGACCACAAGATTTTGATTAAACAATAAATGAGGAAACTACCTTGGGCCCAGGAAATATAAAACTTCCTTTCGAAGGTGGTCAGTTCCCCTGCTAATATGAATTAACACAAAAGACTGCAAAATATCAATTAGATTACTTGGTTGAAACTAGTAGGAGAAGGCTGGTTTCTGGTTATAGTCAGGGTAACCGATACCGGTTTCTGGTAACCGCCGTCGGTTGGGTCTAGGACCTGTAGGTTGATTGTTTTGGTGGGGTGTTTGTGTTTCTTGGTGTTGGTAAGGTTGGTTTATGGATGATATTAGGAAATGAGATGATGAGGGGTAAAAGAATGACAGCTAGATGCAATGGGATCTTGGGTAGTGGGTTCAGAACTGGATTTAGGAGGACTGTGATTTAAAGAGCATAAGAAATGTTATAACAGAGGACATGCAAGATATGACTTACTGGTTTTGGCGAAGATGCAAGTTGATATCCTCTACTGCAAGCACTTCTGGTTTCTTCACTCGTCTCTGCTTGGTTAAGTGAAGATCTGGACTGTTTTTCACTCCCAATGATCTCTGTTGTTTCAAAAATCATTCGACCTTTGATTTTGGTTCGGGGAGCCCATTTACAGGGAACCGATGGCGGTTGCGTAACCGACGGCGGTCGAGTAGGAACCGGCATCGGTAAGGAAAAAGTAGGCTATTTTTAGTAAAATAGCCCACCTTCCCTGCTTTTCTCCCGAGAGATCAGTTGCGGGCTTGGTCAAGTGGCTAGAAGGTCGGCTTTGGGTGCGAGTAAGGAGGCATTAGTTATGGATGTGAGTCTAGACCAAGTCATGGGTCTTAATTAGGTTAGTTTAGGGTTAGGGCTAGGTCATGATGAGGTGGCAAAGTGAGGTGGCGGGTAAGGTGATGTGGATTTATCAATTATAAGGTAATTAATAAATAATTGTGTAAGGTTTAGGTGATGAGGTTAGATTGCGAGATGAGATGCGGGTCACAAGGGGTCGTAAGACACAAATTTGGTGTCTACATTAGCCCCTTATTGTCGTGTAGCTTGTTTTGTAAAGCTGCACGGACAATAATATGAAGTGGTTACTCCTGTTAAGGGTATAGGTAATCCCCCTCAAATCTATCACAGATTGAGTGAACGAGAAATCAGGGATAGGGTTGATAACGGGTAAATGGGGTAGAGGGGATGGTAAGATGGTGGGGTAGGTTCAAGGAAGCAGACGCATATTGAAATGCCATAGTACGACTAGGGTACATGATTTGACGAGCAAACCAGCAGTGCAGAGGCAAAGGTCGATAGTTTATCCAAACAAGGGTGATATAATCCTGGTATCCAAGGCATAGGAAGTAGCCCCAGGGTATATAACAGGTAAGGTACAGGAACGTTTAGGCATGTTCGGCAGTACCAAAAGGTTGGTTTGGTTGAGATAAACGTCACGGTCTAGGTCTGGGCAAAGTTGGTCGACAGATCAAGTCAAGGACCCTAATCATGCTAAAACACGAACAGGTGAGCTCGATTGAACAAAAAACTACCGGATGGGTGGATAAAAGTGTATGGTGTTGATTTTGGGTAAGGGATGGAAGTGGTGCGGCCGTGGGTCGGGCCAAGTTGTTGGGTTGCGGCCTTGGGTCGGGCCAGAAGGGTAAAGGGAGGCCTTGGGTCGGGCCAAATAGTGAGGGCGAGGCCTTGGGTCGGGCCAATTGGTAGGTTGAGGCCTTGGGTCGGGCCAAATTGGTAGGGCGAGGCCTTGGGTCGGGCCAAATGGGTAGGGCGAGGCCTTGGGTTGGGCCGAATAGGTAGGTTGAGGCCTTAGGTCGGGCCGAATAGGTAGGTTGAGGCCTTAGGTCGGGCCGAAAAGGTAGGTTGAGGCCTTAGGTCGGGCCGAATAGGTAGGTTGAGGCCGTAGGTCGGGCCGAATAGGTAGGTTGAGGCCTTAGGTCGGGCCGAATAGGTAGGTTGAGGCCTTAGGTCGGGCCGAATAGGTAGGTTGAGGCCTTAGGTCAGGCCGGACAAGTGAACAAATGGTGTGCAGCAAAGGTGGATAGAGGTGATATTGGTGAAAAAGAGGCAAGGAGTAAATAAGGGCAAAGAATGGGGTGAAAGTTGGGTAGAGAACCGATGTTGATTCTGCATGACCGATATCGGTTAAGGGACCGATACTGGTTCCTTAGGGCAAAATGAAACCGATATCGGTGAAAGGCGAAAAACCTATAAAAAGAAAAATACGGCTTATCATTGTCACTTTTGTTATTTGCAAACCAAATCGACTTGTCTGACATGGAGAGTTGAGATTAGAGGCTTGATTGAGTTAGGTGGAGCTATTGTATTGGTAGAGAGAGTTGATAGTGGGCGGTACCAATAGCCGTGGTACCTTTGAGGACAGAGAGGCCCGGCGAGAGGGGTCGACGATCACGATCATCACCTAGTTCGGGATGAGGCGTGAGGGTCTGAGTAAATGTTAGCAAGGTATAAGAATAAATAAGGATGCCGACCTGCGTGTCGATGATAGAGAAGATGTATTTGTTTAACATCTAAATAAAGCTGAATATGTATGTTGATTTGAGTTACGATAAAAATAAGAATGTTTGTGTTTTGATTTTCGGTGTTTTGAAAAAGGATAAAGAGGAATGTGATTAAATAGAAATACACAGAAATATTTATTATACCACACATGATAGATTATGGTAGGGGATGGTCGAGCTAACCTTGGGAGACCCCATGTCTCCGAAGTGCTGCCTACATAGCCCATTGCACAAAGCAAGGAGGGGCCTCAGACCGATGTAGTTCTCCCTTAGGACCAGGGAGAAGTGAATTTAGGCAATGTGGTACGGTTAGGCAATTGGTTGGTTGGCAAAAATATTGATATTAATATTGGTAAGGTAAGGTTGATGGTGTTGGTAACGAATTGGAGATGTTGTAGAAGGTACAAGGGAAGCGAGAGTTAGCCTACCCAGGTGGTAGGGAACCATGTCCTGATGAAGATCAACACACAAGCCTAGATGCGAGGCAAAGAGGAAAGAGTGCTCCGTAGATGAAGAGAGCTAAACAAACCACACCACGTAGAACGAGCTTGAAGCCCAAAGTCCCGTGCATAGACGAGAAGTCAATAGGTGAAAAGAGTTGTGTGATCACAACCTATCAGGTGTACGTTACGTCCCTTGAGTTGAAACAAATGGTGAGGTGAGGTGGATGATATAGCTGAGGTACGGAGAACTTATTACAAAGTGAGTGTTCTGACGGAAGAGAACCTACCCTAAATAGACAAGTCCATGACTCAAAAGTTCTTTTGAATGAGGCTTTTATTTTATTGAATGTAGACTGATCGATGCGGGAAGTCTACAAGGGATATTGATTGTTTTATTCTTGAGGTCTTCACGAAGCTGATCAATGCGAGAAGCTTCTGATAAAGGCTGACTGTGTATAGCTGTCCTTCGAGGGAGCAGTCTATTTATAGTAGCAGATATGATTTAAATGCATAGCTGTCCTTCGAGGGAGCAGTCTATATATATAATAGCATCAATAGTTTTTGGCATATAGCTGTCCTTCGAGGGAGCAGTCTATAGATAACTAGATGTCCTTGTGACGTGAAGCATCTAGGTTTGTAGGAAGTTTGACTCAAGAAAATCCCATAAGAATACGGCTTATTTTAATACGTTGAAGTCATGGACTAGACTAAAAAGGGGAAGGCATCGTTAAGGGGAGGTGAGAGGTGAGCTTGATTTTATTTCGAGATGTAGGAAACAAGTGCATGTGGTGGTATGGGAGCTCAAGGGACGAGCAGTAGGCGGATAAGAAGTGATATAACACTAATTTCAACAATAGAATGGTCGAAGATGCAAGGCATTAAGGGGCTCAGGCTCAGGTTTACCATTAAGCGAAGCTAAACGATAAGTACCAGATCCATAGGTGTGAGTGATTATATAAGGCCCAATCCAATTGGGAGCAAATTTTCCACGTTTGCTCTTTTCTAGTTTGGTTACATGTTGATTCTCTTTGAGGACAAGATCACCAACCTTAAAGGTACGCTCATGAAGTCGCTTATCATAAGCACGTTTAATGCATTTTTGATAGATTTGAAGGTGATCAAGAGCTGTAAGACGGCGTTCGTCAAGAAGCTCCAATTGGGCTAACCGCTCTTGGCGGAAATCATCGTTGGTGAGAATATCCTGAAGAGATATTCTAAGGGAGGGTATTTGTATTTCGAGAGGCAAAACAGCCTCGGTACCGTATACCAAAGAAAAAGGTGTGGCATTAGTGGAGGTACGAATACTAGTGCGATAAGCCCAAAGGGCAAAGGGGATGTGATCGTGCCAATTTCTTCCGGATTCATTGACAACTTTCATGAGGATTTTGGTTAGTGTTTTATTAGAGGACTCGGCTTGCCCATTGGCTTGTGGATAGTAGGGTGATGAGAAGCTAAGTTTGATACCAAAGTTGTCGCAAAGGTCTTGCAACAACTTGTTTTTAAAAGATTTTCCATTATCTGTTATCAGGCGATGAGGAACACCAAAACGACAGATAATGTGGTGGTTAATGAACTCTACGATTTTTTCTTTTTTAGTTGAAATGAGTGGAATAGCCTCCACCCATTTTGTATAATATTCGGTTGCTGTGATAATCCATCGGTGACGTTGCGAAGAGGACGGATGAATCTCACCAATAAGGTCTAAACCCCATTGTGAGAAGGGCCAAAGATCTCGAGCGACCTGGAGCGGGTGGCTAGGAGTATGTTGAAGGTTGGCATGTTGTTGACACATAACACAACGCTTGACATATTCGTAGCAGTCGTTATTGAGAGTAGGCCAATAATAACCAAGGTGAAGGATTCGTTTGGCCACGGCAAGGCCGCTAAAATGTCCACCACAAATACCGTCATGGACCTGTTGGATGGTATGGGTGACCTCCGCGCCGGTGAGACATCGAAGGAGGATGCCATCGAAGCCGCGTTTATAAAGGAGTCCTCCCATAACAACATAACGAGAAACGCGTTTAAGAAACGCGCGTTTGCCAGTATTAGTAAGGTCAGGTGGGAGAATAGAAGTTGTAAGATAATCGTGAAATTGGTGATACCAAGTATCCTGCGAACTAGCAGACACATTATTTATCATACAAACAACCGGGGCTGAGTAAGATGGGGCAAAGAGTTGTTGGATCAAGACGAAAACTTCAGAGTCAGTTGATGAAGCCGGAATTTGCGAGGCTAAGCAAGCCATAGTATCCGCAAATTTGTTAGTGGAACGTGGAATGGTTTGGATAGAATAGTGAGTAAATAAGGCTAGAAGTGAATCCACGTAGTGTTTGTATTTTTGAAGCTCCTCATTTTTACATTGGTAGATGCCCATAACTTGATTGACTACCAATTGAGAGTCACCAAAAATATTGATAGATTTGATACCTAAATGTAACGCAACCTGGAGACCCAGAACAAGGGCCTCGTATTCCGCTGTATTATTAGTGCAAGGGAAATCGAGTCGGAATGAAAGAGGCATAGGCTCAGCGTCGAGAGGAATAAGAACAACGCCAGCTCCTCCACCACGATGGCATTTGGATCCATCGAAGAAGAGGGTCATTGGATACGACTCCTCTGTGAGGGAAAGAGTAGCGATGAGTTCGTCGGGAAATGTAAAATTGGTAAATTGTTCCCCAGGTAAGGGAGCTTCCGCAAGTTGGTCTGCGATGGTTTGTCCTTTGATTGATTTCTGGTGGACAAACTCAAGGTCGAGGTCGGCGAGAAGCATGAGCCATCTGGCAATGCGTTGGTTCAGATGAGGTTTGGCATACATGTAATGGATGGGGTCCGTGTTGGTGATGACGAAAGTCTTGTGATTTAGAAGGTAGTGTCGGAGTTTGGTGGCCACGAATGATAGGGCTAGGCATAACTTTTCTATATGTGTGTACCTAGTCTCATAGTCCACCAAAGTACGACTTATATAATAAACGGCTTGTTCGCGATTCTCAGAGTCACGATGTGCAAGCATGGCTCCCACAGCGTGGTCGGTGGCGGAAAGGTAAAGGTAGAAAGGGCGGTCGTCTTGGGGTGGGATAAGCACGGGTGGCTGCAAGAGATAGGATTTGAGAGCTTCGAAGGCTTGGTGACACTCCTCACTCCATTGAAAGGCAATGTCCTTTTTAAGAAGGTGATGAAAAGGTTGACACCGATCCGAGAGTTGGGAGATGAAACGTCGGATAGATTGGAGCTTACCTTGTAAACTACGCAATTGTTTGAGATTTTTGGGTGGGGGCATTTCTAGGATAGCTTTGACTTTAGATGGATCGACCTCAATGCCACGCAAAGAGATGATAAAGCCAAGAAGTTTTCCCGAAAGAACACCAAAGACACATTTCTTTGGTTGAAGGCGGACAGAATATTGTAACAGGTGATCAAAAATAATGGTTAAAACATCAAGATGTTCACTACGATGTTTAGACTTGCCGAGAAGATCGTCGACATAATCTTCAAGGATAGTGTGCATAATGTCATGAAAAATGTAGGTCATAGCCCGCTGATAGGTAGCACCAGCATTCTTAAGGCCAAATGGCATGACACGATAACAGAAGGTTCCCCAAGGAGTTATGAAGGCAGTTTTGTGTTGATCGGCAGGGGCAACCAAAATTTGGTTGTATCCTGAAAAGCCATCCATGAGAGAGAGCATCTCATGACCTGCAGTTAGATCAACAAGTTGGTCAATGCTAGGTAAGGGGAAGTCATCCTTAGGGCAAGCGAGGTTAAGATCCCGAGAAATCTGTGCATATCCGAAGTCCCCCTGTCACTTTAGTGACAGGTACGATGTTAGAAATCCATTGAGGATAGTCAATAGGCAAGATGAAGGAAACAGAAAGGAGTCATTGGAGCTCCTCTTTGACCAAGAGAGCAATGCGTGGATGCATTTTTCTCAATTTCTGTTTGACTGGTTTGGAATCGGGGTTTAGGGTGATGTTATGGACGGCAATGGTAGGATCAATTCCTGGCATGTCAGCGTAAGACCATGCGAAAGCTTGGTTGCGAGCACGGAGAAAGGTAGTAAAGGCGGCTTGTTCTGATGTGTTAAGGGATTGTCCAATCTTCACAATGTGAGGATCCTCCTCCGTGTGGATGTTGATTTCTATGGTAGATTCGTTCAGCATGGTTTGGGTTTCAGATGGTAAGGCTCGTTGAATATAAGAATCATCCGCGCCAAGGTAAGTGAGGATGGAGTCGTCATCCTGGCATTCAACAACATTAATCAAAGGCGAATCCTCTTCGATCATGTCTGGATACAGAAGGGGAAGAGAAGATGGGTCCTCATTATCGTGTTGATAAGTGAGAGGACCTATAAAGATAGCATTTATGAAAAAAAAAAAAAAAAAGTTAGGAGGGATGGATTCAGGGTCTATAGATTCTGTGGGTGATGATGGCAAAGTGGGTGATGATGGTTTGGTAGGGGCGACGTCTTCTTCTTCCAGGATACAGCTGACAGGAGGTGTCTCCTATGTAGGTGTTTCGGGAAAACCGAGACCACTACGATCATTATGTTTACGGGTAGTCACGGGAATGAGTGTATGTCGGCCTTGTTTGTAAAGGCCAAAACCAAAGCCTTTCCACGCACAGCAAGTCAAGAAGGTGAGGGCGAAACGACGATCTGTCAAGTATTGAAAATCGGATTGGAAGGGAACCACACCAAGAGGAGGTTCAGGGGTAATGGAGGATGCATCAACACCCCCATACGTTAGGTTAGTGCGGTAATGGGGTGGTCCGTAAGAGATTACCTCCCCCACGCGACGGTCGTAGGTGGGATGTGCATGTAATTGTCCGTACTCCTGCGGGGTAGGGAAAGAACTAACGTTATATAGGCGGTACTCCCCCAGCATAAGGCGCTGAAAAACATCTACTAAGGGGTTGGAGGTTGGAATGTTAGCTGCGGGAAGGGAAGTGGTTTTTGCGATGGTGGTTTCATCAGTTGAAGGCGTAGGTGCGGTTGAGGTGGATGGTTGAGGTACATTTGAAGAGGATGGTTGGGTTGAATTTATGGGTGTCTTGATTGGTATAAGCACATCGTTAGGGCGGTATAACATATTGCAGGTTTTAAAGGGGAGGGTCAGCTTTTACGGTGTAGGACTTCCCCTCGTACTCAAATTTTATGCATCTATGTAATGTTGAGGGAACGCATCCCATGGCTCGGATCCAAGGACGACCCAGAATATATTATATTGGAACTCTCCCTCCAAGACATAGAAGAGTTCGGGTAAAGTACGTGGTCCTACCCGAATGTTGAGGATCACGGTGCCTAAGGTAGAAGTAATAGCGTCATTGAATGACCGCAACATGATGGGGTTGGCACACATGCAACTAGAAGGGATATTCATTTGTTGGAAGGCTTTTGAAGAGATGATGTTTAGGCTAGCACCCCCGTCAATCATAACACGACGTACCCGAATGTCCCGGATGTAAGCTGAGATGAAAAGAGCAGGGTCAGGATCTTCTGTACCAAAGTCAACAATTTCGTCTTCGGAGAAACTGACTGCAGCAGCTTGTTGTACAGAGACAGAAGTGGTTGGGGTAGTGGGTTGTTTGGTGAGAGAAGCAACGTGATTGGGTGTTAGAATGGAGGTGACAGGTAGGGTTTCATTAGGTAAAACCTCTATCCCTTGAAGGATCTCAACGAGAGCTTGTCGATGAGATTCAGAAGTCTGAATGAGATCATACAGTGTCATTTTTACGGGTGATTGGTGAAGTTGTTTAATCATATTTCGGTGGGCAATGCCATTAGAGACAGGATAGGCGGGTCCGCGAATGACCACTTTAGGTGGTGGTGCAATCGGGATGTTTGACGGAGAAAGAGATGCCGCAGGTGTGTTTTCTTTTGCTTTCCCATTGTTTTTACGCCTCGAGTAGCATGACACTAATCATATTAATCTCGTAGACTGAGATGAGGAAGATGGTTGGGATAACTCATGGTCTTCAAGGTGGGGTTGTAATAATGATAGATCTTGGTGAGGCGGGGACGAGATGGTATAGGAGAGGAATGGAAACTAAAGGTCTCTCCCTTCGTAAGTTGTCTTTCTTAATCTTTCTATCCGGGAGAGGTGACCGACGAAGGATGGTTTTTAGAGCTTTGCATCCCTCCACATCATGTCCTAGTGTGCGGTGATAAGCGCAAATTTTAGACTCATCGTAACCCATAGGTCGGGGTTTAGACGGGTCATAAGGTCTAAGTGGAGGTAGGGAAATGGTCGCATTCTCCACCAACATAGTAAGGATTTTGGCGTAAGATCCTTTGAGTGGGTCAAAATCGGAAGAGGATGAGGGTATTGGTTGTGCGGGTTTTGGTAATGTTTGGGCGTGGTTGGTTCGCACGGGTGGTGGTTTAGCCGAGGGGTGTTGATACGTGGTTTTCACTAAACGTGATTTCTTTGGCGCAGAAGCTATGTTGGATGATGAGGCCACAGATGATGTGGTATCAGAAAACAACCACGGGGAAATAGGAGTGACCGAAAACAAATCTTTTGATGATGGAATTTGTTTAGGGTTGATAGGTGGACGGAGATACGCGGAGTGAGCGGTGTTCTTATACCCTGGAATTTCTGTATGGGTGTGGAAGGCGTAGGTTGTTTTGAAGAAAACGCAGGAGGTATGATATATTGATGTAAGGTAGAGGGATGGGGTCCCAATATGGAAGGTAGGTATGACGATGATGGTTTTGATTGTGATAGGGGCACGGATTGAGTTTGTCTCCTAGGTGGCGGGACGGATTTATTTTTGGATAGATCGAGTCGCTTAGGCGGGTGCGTTAGACTGAGCATTGGTGAGGTCCCAAGCGTAGGGGAAGATCCGGTTAAGTTGATAGAAGTGGACGGGGCATTTGGTAGAGGTGAGGGGGGTGAAGGTGAGAACAAGGGCATTTTAAGCTTCTGTAAACACTTCGGTTATATGGTGGAGACATCAGGATCAGTCATTTGCATTTGAGTAGAAAAAGGGGTACTCAAACGTTCCCATAGGGCCTGTCTATCTTCTGTGGAATGACAGTCCTCACGTGTGAATATGAACTTTTGTACGGAAGAACGACGGGTTGTGATTCCAGTCCACTGTGGGTGTGACACAGGAGGTAGATGAGGCACTGTATCAATAGATGTTAAGAGGTCAACCGGTCGTTGAAAAGATTTAGGCGATGAGGGACTAATAGGTAGGAGGGCATGTTTGAGGGGATCTGTCATGTTTAAAGAATGTGGTGATGTCAGTGTAAGAGATTTCTCGTCTAAGGATGTCAAAAGGAGTGGCGAGCCTTCCTCTTGTGCAGCAAGAGCGGTAGAAGGGGACGTTTGGGAAATAGATAAATTAGATAACATCCGCTCACAGTCTTGTAGGGATGTGGTGTAAGAAGACTCATCGATGAGAAGAGAAGTCCGGGCAGTTAACTCTTTTATGGGTAAAGGAATGATTTCACTTTGGCTTGATGGTGGTGAAGGAGGTTCAGACTCCTGTGTTGGTGGAGAGGCTTGATTCAAAAAAATTTCAATAGAGGCTTTTGGCTGAGAATCGAAGACTGCATGGATCTCATGAACACTCTCCTCGGCTAAGATATCTTGGTTTACGTTACTGTTGGACGAGTGATTCGGGAATGGCTTGTTGAAAATTTTCAGATTTCGGTTAGCAGGGGCGTTAGGATTATCGAGGGCTATATCCCCCGCATCAACCATTTCCTGCACTATGTTTTTCAACATCTTGCAGTTTTCATGACTATGTCCTTTTACGCGGTGAAAGTTACAAAAGTCATTTTCTTTGTACCAGGAAGGTATTGCGCGGGTGGAGTCAAACCCAGAGTGAGGTTTAACAGGGGGCAAGGTGATAGCCCCAGCTTTGAGCAATTTCTCCAGGATGACGCCATAAGTTTCTCCCAAGGGAGTGTAATTGATGGGCTCGGCTTTGTACTTATAGGTGGTTTTCGGCGGAGTATTGGACGGTGTTTGAGATTTGACCATTACCGCGTGGACAGCTCCTTTTGATTTAGAAGAAGTGGACGCGTGAGGAGTGGTGGTGTTTGGCTTGTTGGTAGAATCAGGAGTTCGGAAATTGGGGTTTTGTTCTGTGACACCGCAATTTCTCTTCTTCTAAGGCTTGAATTTCTAGTTTCGAGCCATGGTAAAGGCCTCGTCGAATGTGCGGAAAGTTTGAATTTGAAGAGTAGGAGAAATGTGCTTAGCACATGCCCACGTGAAAAGTTCGATAAGTTCAGCTTGAGGCAAGGCATATGTAAGTTGGTTGATAAGGCCGCGCCATCGTCCCACGAAATCTGCGATAGATTCGTCTTCGAATTGTCGGATGGCATAAAGGTCGGTGATAGATACTTTCTTGGCAATGTTAATGGAGAAATGATCCAAGAAAGATTGGGCTAGTTGGTTAAAAGAGAAGATCGAGTCTTTGGGTTAAAGCCTTTGTACCACTCAAGGCGGGTCTGATAAGGACATGGGGAAGGTGCGGAGTAACAAGGCGTCATCATGGGCAATCAAATAACAAGCATGTCTAAATGATCGCAAGTGTTGTTGAGGATCCTCTTTACTATTAAAACGAGTAAATTTCGGCAACTCCCATTGCGGAGGATATGAATGAAGGGGAACAGTAGGGTGAATAGGCTCCCGACAAACTTGTTCGTATGTCAAGGCGCTACGACTTCCCGAAACCGAAGCCTCCAGATTTTGCATTTTGTCCATCATTTGTTTGATGAAATCTGTGGTTGGATGAGATGATGGTGCGGTTGTGGTAAACGGAGGCAAGTTGGACCAAGGGCTTCCGCTGGACAATGGTGGGGCTAAGTGTTGATAAGGTATGGAGGATGAGTATGTTGGAGCAACAGAATAGGGATGTCCCATATAAGGTGTTGAGGTTCTTTGGATACGTGTATGGGAATGAAAAGGTAGGCGGAGCTTGAGAAGGAAAGCTCGTGTGAATAGGTGGCAGAGAGCAAGTCATGAATGGAGTGGTCTGAAAGAGAGATGAGGTAGGGGCAGTTGGTGGTAACGATACGTGAGGTCCAAAATTAGCCAAGGAAAAGCCAATCTGAGTCGTATGAACCTCTGAAGCTGTCGGATTGGGAGAAGGGGCTAAAGATGCTGGAAGCAAGGCGGTATTATCAGTAGGAGTGGGGGCTAGATGAGTAGCTATACTAATAGGCATGCCAACAAGGAGCTGACCATCGGGCGTACGGTCAGGGGCATGTGACAAATAGTATTGTACAGCGCTAGGATTGGCATCCAGAAATTTGGCAAAGTCCTTGTCTCCTACAGGAATTTGGGGGATCTCACTGGTGTCCGTAGGGTTCCCTATAGAATGTGAAGGGGGTGATTCAGGCAAAGATACAGAGCAGGCATGTGAAACCATGGCGGCGGCTTGCTTCGAGTGATAACAACCATGGACGAGAGTACACAGTAAGGTTTCAATCTATCAAGAACGGAAACAACCTCAGAATGATGAATTTGGCAGGTTGCTGGTTTGTCAGGGGCTAAAGAAGACAGTAACCGATATCGGTCTAATAACCGATGTCGGTCAGAGAACAGACGACGTCGGTCAGTTAACCGACGTCGGTGAAAGAAGACTGGTATAACAAGATATAAAAGGCTGCTAATTTGATTTTTAACAACGTTGAGTATATTTGTCAAGTTATTGATCACAGAAGACAAAGTATGACAGAGAAAACAGAACTGAGAACAAGCAAGATGCACACGCAAATCCAGAGATTAACCCTAGGGTTAATTTTAGTTATCGTGGGCTTATGCCTTCAGACTTAGAATGATGTCGGAATCCCAAACAACAAGACCTAGGGGAAGTGTCAAGTTTGTTTTGGCTTATAAGGTTACCTCAATCGGGCGGAGGAATACTGCGGAAAATGGGGGATGTTTGAGCTGTTGTGTTAATTGTGAAGTGATTCGGTATGTGTTGTGCAGTGAAACTAAAGTTAATTTCCTGTCAGTACCGTGGATATCACCCCCACGTGTACGACTTGTTACTTAATCTACGTTCACTAGAATAGAAAACAACAAACAGGGATGCAATGCACGTGTTTTAAACCCAAATCGAAAATGACATTCGATGAAGCAAAAGAGATGACTTTCACTAATGCAAGACGTAAAAGCAAAGCAAGTTCTTTTACCAAAATAAAACAAAATACGTTGTGAATATCTTAAGAAGAAGAAAAACAACAAGTATGCTTCCTATATGAAAACAAGCAAGAAAGAAAGAAACCCAAAATGGGTCCCACCGGGCGTGCCAAAATGTTTCGCTCGGAATGTTTCGGCTTCTGGGAATAGAGTTGCTTCTATCCTTTCATTCCTTTTAGAAACAGATGAGGTTAGGGTTAGGAGGAATACCTGTTGAATGTCGAGATGGTGTGCGCGTACCGTAGAGAAAGATCAGGTTGACTGCGGAGAACTCCTTTTTGTCTTGGAAGGACTACCTGCAAATAAGAACACAAGACCACAAGATTTTGATTAAACAATAAATGAGGAAACTGCCTTGGGCCCAGGAAATATAAAACTTCCTTTCGAAGGTGGTCAGTTCCCTGCTAATATGAATTAACACAAAAGACTGCAAAATATCAATTAGATTACTTGGTTGAAACTAGTAGGAGAAGGCTGGTTTCTGGTTATAGTCAGGGTAACCGATACCGGTTTCTGGTAACCGCCGTCGGTTGGGTCTAGGACCTGTAGGTTGATTGTTTTGGTGGGGTGTTTGTGTTTCTTGGTGTTGGTAAGGTTGGTTTATGGATGATATTAGGAAATGAGATGATGAGGGGTAAAAGAATGACAGCTAGATGCAATGGGATCTTGGGTAGTGGGTTCAGAACTGGATTTAGGAGGACTGTGATTCAAAGAGCATAAGAAATGTTATAACAGAGGACATGCAAGATATGACTTACTGGTTTTGGCGAAGATGCAAGTTGATATCCTCTACTGCAAGCACTTCTGGTTTCTTCACTCGTCTCTGCTTGGTTAAGTGAAGATCTGGACTCTGTTTTTCGCTCCCAATGATCTCTGTTGTTTCAAAAATCATTCGACCTTTGATTTTGGTTCGGGGAGCCCATTTACAGGGAACCGATGGTGGTTACGTAACCGACGGCGGTCGAGTAGGAACCGGCATCGGTCAGGAAAAAGTAGGCTATTTTTAGTAAAATAGCCCACCTTCCCTGCTTTTCTCCCGAGAGATCAGTTGCGGGCTTGGTCAAGTGGCTAGAAGGTCGGCTTTGGGTGCGAGTAAGGAGGCATTAGTTATGGATGTGAGTCTAGACCAAGTCATGGGTCTTAATTAGGTTAGTTTAGGGTTAGGGCTAGGTCATGATGAGGTGGCAAAGTGAGGTGGCGGGTAAGGTGATGTGGATTTATCAATTATAAGGTAATTAATAAATAATTGTGTAAGGTTTAGGTGATGAGGTTAGATTGCGAGATGAGATGCGGGTCACAAGGGGTCGTAAGACACAAATTTGGTGTCTACGGTGGTCTCTTCTTTGGATGTAGACATATGTTCTTTCGAACTCAGTTGCTGATCTGCATGAAGAAGAAGCGAGACCCAATCCAAAAAGGTTGAATTAGCCATTTGATCTTCCATCGGAATGTTAGCAGAAGAAAGAGTTAGAGATTTTAAGGCTCAGGGCGCGGGGCGCATGAAAACTGCAGCTAACAGGGCTAAATAGATAAGGCGCGCAGAAAAGGAGTGCTGCAGAGGTTAAATTGGCGCCAAAGGTGCATGGCGCATGGATACTGCATATTGCATTTGATATAGGGCGCATGAGAAGCACGTGTTACATTGGGACAGGATGCACCCAAGGGAATATGGCGCGGCGCACGAAAAACTCACACAACATGGTGTTATTGCAATCGGGGATGCGCCTGCGCCTTTATAGCTTCATACTTAGCGCGGAAAAAAATTTGTTGCATGGAAGCTGGGTGCGCCATGGGCGCATGGAAAAAGGATGCAACATGGACGGATGGTGCGCCATTGGGGCGCAGTTTCAGCACTTGTAGCACGTGGAAAAGGCGCGCCTTGAGGGCGCATGAGCTCATGATGCAGCAGGCCGAAAGGGTGCGCCATTGGCACGGATTTTGCTTTTGTAACAGGGCGGGTAGATGCGCCATGTGGGCGCAACTGTTCTTAGTGTTGCAGGGGTGACAGATGCACCAAGGAGAAAACTAAACTCTTAAAGGGGGTTATACATGATTCTTAGATTTCTTCTCCTCTTTGTTTTTTAACATGCTCAGTGGGCAAACGAAACGGTTAAAACCAAGAGGATTACAACCACGGTTTCAAGAAAATGACCTTCTCCAGCAGATCTGGAAAGAGGAAGGATAGCATGGGGGGTAGACAGCAAACGGAGGAGGCTAGGCCGATCACATTTATATATAAACAACCACCCAACAAGCAAGAACCAAACCAGGAACACACCAGGAACTGAAAGCACAAAACGCACAAGAGAGAAATAACACCTCTTACCTGGATATATAGCAAAAGTTGCAACGGGTCCACAAGACGATGAAAATGATGGAGCAGACGCTGACAAGTTCAAAACGATCACGTGCTCAACAAAAGTGAAAATGACATTTGGGCGTGTAAACCATATATATATATAAAAACTGGACATAAAGGCGCCAACCACTTTTTCAAAGGCGCATGAGATTTGTTGTCGACACGGGAAGGGATGCGCCCTTTGGCGCATCAAAGCATCTGCCAACATGAGATAAAGCGCGCCCTTGGCGCACCAAATCTATTGTCGACACGGGATTATGTGCGCCCTTTGGCGCACCAAAGAGTGGCGCAACACAAGTTGTACCAACACAAGCGCATGCGCCTTGGCACACGCAGGGAAGGTTAAACATTCTTTGGCGCATGAAAAGTTGTGTTGACATTGAAAACCATGCGCCAAAGGCTTTTAAGGGGGCGCATCAAAAGTTAGTGTTGCAAAGAAATTTCATGCGCCCAGCCAAAAAAGGCTTGAAAAGACCAAGTTCGAAAATTAGATTTCCCGGGAAGGGATTTTACAACATTTCGAACACAAGGGATCCCTAACGAGGGATCGGAACAAAATTTTCGGTATGGTTATCGGTAAAATTGCCCTTGTAAATTTTACGGGATAACAGGATTAAGTGGAATCCTCCTTGTGAAGGTTCTCTAAAACTCAACTTTGACGGAGCTGGCTAAAGGGAATCCTGGGAAAGCTGGGGGAGGAGGAGTCATACGGGACTCTCTTGGTCATTTTTTTCTCACTTATTTCTTTGACCTTGGACATCAATCAAATAATGTGGTGGAGGTAGAAGCTCTGTACTGGGGGGTGAAGATCACAAAAGAAAAAGGTTTCAACCTTCTGGAAGTGGAAGGTGATTCATTGTATATCATTTCTTGTATGAAGGGTTCATCCCAACCTGCCATGTCTATAGAAGACTTCATCAGTAAAACTAAGTTTTTTTTACCTTCTTTTATGAATATTTCTTTCAAACATGTGTATAGGGAAGGTAATGTTGGGGCTGACTTTGTCGCTAATCGGGGGTTACCGCTAGTGGTCTCCAAGTTGTTGAGCACCTCATTGGTATGAATGCCAAATTCGTTGAAATCATGAAAAGGGAGGGAGCCTCTTTCACTCTTCCATCCAATGATAATCTATTAAAATTTTCCACTCATGCTAGTAACCTTTCATGAATCCTACTTTCGTGCATGAGTTGGCTCCCTTTCTTCTCATGGGTAGATTGGAAATTTTGGAATTGGGGAAGCGGAAAGACAAAGCTGAATATTTTTTCTAGTTTCTGAGAAAAAAGAAAATTGGGGGTAGAAGGATGGGGGACCTAGTTTGCACTGAACCTTCTAAGTGCCTAGAGATCTCCAGGGAAGCTAAAGCTCTTTTGGATGCTGCGGGGTTTTTTTTCTCCACACTTTTGAGGGCCATGATGAGAGTCTGAGTGAAGCGGTCACTAAAACATGGAATGAGGGCAAGGTATAGGTTGGTAACTACTCTCTCACAATAATGCCTAAGCTCATAGCTAAAGTGACAGGCCTCTCTTTGGAAGGTAGATGTATTTTCAAGCCGAAATCAGACTACAGTCTTGAGATAGAATGTTTCTTGCAAGGAAAAGGGGATCCCATCTCTCTTCACAATGGATACACTCGAGTAAGTTACCTTACCCATTTTGATGAAATAGCTAAACTGATAATATCTTACATAACGTTAGATGGTAGATATAAAGTTATTTATGGTTATCATTTCCCCATGTTAAACCATATATGTAACTCCAAACCATATAACTTTCCTTTCTACCTATGTTCTTCTTTGGCAAAATCAATTGCAATGGTGAAGAAAGGCACTTTCATTCTCCCTTTACACCAGGGTCTGATCAAATCTATCATTGACTGAGCACTCCCCTATTGGAAAAAATGATAAATTTGGGGCTTCGGCTTCAAACAAATCTCTGGGAAAAAGGGTAGGGAGTTTGGACCCTAAGGAAGGAAGCTTTGATGATTTTGTGCCTAGGAATCGGTGGCCAAATGTACCAGGTCAAGCATGGGAAAAGTGGGGGATAAGTTTAGAACAGGAAAGAGCAGGTTCCCTATCAGGCTGAGGAGGAAAACATTACCATTGTTTTGGGTGAAAGCCCTAGAGGCACCCCAACCCAGATGGACTCCTTTCATGACAAAGTCGAAGGGGAAGGAGCAAGCAGTGAGGATGTGGCCAACATGAAAGAACAAGAGTCTTCCAAGGGTAAGCATTCCAAGAACACTAAGGAGGCTATCCACAGTCTACATAATCTTAAGACGGCTCAGAGGGATCTATTCTCAGCCTAGGAATTGGCTGTTAAAACCCATGCTTTTATGAGAGAGTTTGAAAACTGCATACTGAATACTGATATCAATAGGCACAAAATTAGCTTGATCTCCATGGACCTTAAGGAGCTATCTGACAAAGTGGATAAAATGTCTTCACTTATCCTAAGCAAAAACCTCAAAAATGCCAATGCCAGAAGCATGGAAATGGAAAGCAAGATGTTGAAAATGAAAGGTATTATTATGCAAATCAGGGATGCACATATCCTAAATGTGAAAAGTACTATTTACCATCTTAAAATGTTGGCTGAAATGATCCAGTCCATGGAGTTGGAAAAAGAAAAGGAAAAGGAAGGTACAGGGCTGAAGGTGGTGATTCAAGAACCAAATTACAAGTACTGGAAGGAGACAATAGCTACACTAGTCAATGAATGGAATGGTTGTATGGAGACGGTGGGAGAACTGGTCAAAGAATAATGTTATTCAAAGGTTTTTAATTTGTTGTTAGTTTATTCCTATGTTGTTAGTATAATCCTTTGGACTGTTATATATTGTAATTCCTATCTTATGGATATCTTATACTGTAGTCTTTGTTTTTTGAACTTTTGGAACATGAATGGCCTTTAAAGGTAAATCCATTGGCCAATATGTAAGGTTGCTGCAACTCTTTGTAATGGGGTAGGGTCCCCTCAACCCTAATTTTTACCACTAATAAAAAAACACCATTATATTTAGAAAATTTTCAGTCAAGTTCATATAAATTTTTTCCAAATAAGTCCATCAGAATTTGAGATATCTTCGTTTGAAGTTTCCCTCAAGGAACGAGTTTGAGAGTTAGTCAATTTTCGGTGAGGACACATGTCGAGATCCGGGATCTTGGAAATTTTTGTGTCCCTTTAGTCCCTCAAGCTAAGGGACATGGTGGACAAGAAAATTTTCCCAACCCCAATAAGTCCTCTGGTCTCTCATATAACCTCTTGGATCACCGGTTCATCCCCCGAGTTCTTGAAGGAGAGCATTCCCTCAATTGTCCAGATCGTAACAAGTGTTGGATTGTGGCACATCATGTAAATTAGTGACCCTCATGTCCCTTTTTTCTAAGGGACGTGAGGGACATGAAAATGTTCCCATCCCCAAGAATACTTCAGCTCATCGATGTGACCCCCTCCAGTGTAATTTCTCATCCCTAAGGAGCTAGTGGAGCTAAATGGACAATTGTCACATCTTCGTCAAGTGTCAACACTAGGCACACCATGTAAATTGATGTCCCTCATGTCACTAAATTCTTAAGGGACATAAGGGACATGAAAATTCACCCATCCCAAGGAATGCCTCCTAGTTCCTCATGCAACCATTTTCTAGCCCCAAGTGCTTCAAGCAAGCTTTTTGGCCAAAGTACTCCACTGTTGGATCTCTGCCAAGTGTCGCGACAAGGCGCAACATAAAAATTGATGTCCCTTTCATCCATTAATTCTTAAGGGACATCAGGGACATGAAATTATGCCTCGCCCTTGATTATCTTATTTGAATTATTTTAAACCTAACTATTCCTACTTCTTAATCTCCACAATTCATATCCTACCATTGCTTTGTAACTTGCCCATACTTGCACACAGTCCACCATTGCTGCTCCAAACCAGCTCTACCACAAGTAAAAAAATCCTCAAAAATCATGAAAACACACATATATCAGAAGGCATATTGATCAAGAGAGCTCAAGGATTAAAGAACAGAAGAGAGAAACATAGATATTCTTCAGAAGACCCCATTGTCGTAGACGAAGATCTAGATGTATCTTGAAAGCTGTTGCATGAAATGAAGAACCATTTTTGTTGTGTTCTTCATTCTTGAAAAAAATTAAAACCTCACCTTAAAATATCCCTTCCACTAAATAAATTTCTAACAATGAAGAAAGCTTACTCTCGGCTCAACGAAGACAAAAACTTGATTTCCCATCAAAATGGTAGTCGGTTCAAAGAGAAATTTCATCGAAAGAACAAGAAACAAAACCCAAAACAAAAATATATTTTTGTTGTGAACAAAGAAGAAAACAAGACCTACAACTTCTGAGTTCCATTAATCACTGTCGTGTTCAAAGGTGCCATCAAGTCAAATTTTTGAAACTTTAAAATCTAACAAACTACAAACCGGGTAAGTCCAAAATTTTAGAGGGGAGATATTGGGAAAAAACCCATATCGAGAAAAATTCGTTACATTGCGATCAGACCACCAAAAGATCACTTTCTAAAAATAGCAGGTCTTCTTTATAGGGGTCTACTATTTTGGGTAAGTCTTTAACTGAAGAAGATGCAAAGAGGTGGTGAACACATAAGTGTTATTGCAGGAAAAAATCATCGAAATGGTCATCTCGACCCATAATTGATACTTACTAAAAATAGTAAGTGACTCCACAAGCCCCTACTATAAATGGCCAGTTGGTCCAGAAGGTGAGAGGAATGCAGTGTGAAGAAGGAATTCAAGCTACCATAATCATTTGAGGTCTGGAAAAGCTAATTTGTGCACTTGTTGAAAATAGTAAGTTTTCCTATGGGAACTTACTAAAAATAGCATGTTATTCCAAAGGGCAGATTTCACAGAAGGAGCACGCTAGGAGTTGAACATTCAAGTTGACATCACCAATTGGAGACCAGAGAGGGAAAATTCTCGACACTTGCTAAAAAAATTCCTTTTCAAAATAATTCAAGTGTCAAGAAATGTTGAAATTTAGATTCACAAAGGGGGAAACTAATGCAGTCTCTATCTTCGTAGTATGTAGGAGTAGATGACAGTGAGTTCACTTTCATGGATCTCAATAGTGTCTTTTGACACTCATCTGTGAGGTGTAATTCACGGTCAATTCCATCATCTTTGTTCAATAGTATGTCTCTTGAGGATCATGTCTAAATCAACTAATCAGTGTGGCAATGTTACAGGGACTCAAGGAAGGATTTGTTCCGAAGCTCCAGTCTCTTCAGGGGGGGTCTTCATGAGAAACACCTATGATCACAAAGATTTCCATTCAAAAGTGTTTCTAAACAATTATTTCATGGCATCCATGGGTCATTTAGAGGTGGTTTCTCACTTACAACCAAATAACCAATCCACAGTAACCCATTAGAAAGATAACAAAAACATTCACCATAAAGGGTTCAAAGGTATCAAGGCCAATCAGGTAGAGCTTTCTAGGAGTCAACAGGAGTAGATTCTTCATCAACATAATTCCTCCTCACTCTCTCTCTCTCTCTCTTCAATGTTCTAATTTAGCATTGGGGTTTGCACTTTTTGATATGTCTTTAAGTGACTTTAGAAACATGATGTAAAATTTAAGTCACCTTGTTTTTATAAAAGGGACTTAATATTTGAGTAGGAATATGAATAGTTTAAAGTCATAAATAAGGCATATGGAGGGTCATCAGGAACATGAAGAGTTTATCCTCATTCAGAGGGGTTATAATTATGAAATTCTTCTAGCTGGTTGTATTCTTGTAATTTCATGAGAAAGCTTTCACTCACTTGTGAGTGAAAAGAGTTAGCCATTTCCCCTATTCTCAATGTCTTCTATTCTCATACTATGTACAATTTCTACTTGTACATCAATACAAGAAGGAGTTTCTAGTATTTTTGACTAAGGAGTTTACTAATACTTTGTGTTCATTAAATTATAATTGGCCTTGTTGTTGTTTTCATGCAGTATTGTTGTTAGGAAATTAATAATAATTTTTACATTATATGATTGGGTGGTTAGTCATATTTAGTTAATTAAGTAATATTGTTAAACATAATAAAAATATTATGTACGTGGTTATTTGGTTATACCCGCATCACTGTTTATGGGTTTATTGTTTGTAATAAATCCTATTTTATAGGATGTTTTGTTACCTACCTTCTTGGCTATTTAATATCCCAATGTATTGTGTGAGATAACATAGAATAAATATATCAAGGATATATTATCTTGAGAAAACATTATTGTGTTATTTTCCTTTGACGGTCTAGACTTAGCTCTATATTTGTATCAGAGCAATGAATTAAAATGAGATTCTATTGAAGATTATATTGGCAGTAAAGCTTCCATTATATGTTGGTCTCAGTCTTTGTATTCAAATATTAGCAATTAGAATTGAGATCTACCAGAAAATATATCTTTCTGAGTTCATGTGGATTAAGGCACTATTTGTGTCTTCATTGTTGTGTGGCGACTGAATTATTTGTGTGCTAAAGAGAAAAATACACAAGGAGGCATATGAATCCTACTAGAGTTTGCATAAAGGATATTCAATTTTTTTAGAAAATAAGAACACGGTCAGCCTTGGTTTCACTCAACGGCTCCAAACAATTATTTGAGTCTCCATGTTAAATTGATTTGTTAGCTAAGACAACGTGATAACAATTTAGAGGAGTGCCAGAGGGGAATTCTGATCGTCCTATGCCATGTCTTCTAAAATCGAGGACTACAAAGAAATATTCGCATCTGCATTTGATTTTTTATCCCCTTCCACTTGCATCGGCATTTTTGAAGGATTCACAAATATATTTCATTGGAAAGCAATAAAGGTTGCATTCATCTATTGTCAGTTATTCAATGTGTTTGGTGTTATGGTGATTTGGTGCTACGATTCTACGTTTCTGGGAGACTCCACCAAACTTTAGGTAGTTTTATGCCTTATATCCTAGCATGGTGTTGAGAAGGAAATTTACATGAAGTTTAACCATGCATGTGAACGGCCTGATCTAGAACCTTACAACTTGGTGAATAGCATATCATTTTCTCTCTGCATATTCTGATATATGCATAGTTTTATATCTAAGAATTCAGACTGGATATATTCTTTTTAAAGTCTCCACGTGATTTTTGTGTTGCATGAGAGGTGAATCGACCTTGTCTAAAAGTGAATAAGAAAGATCTACATAGCGGGAAGGTAGATATTCATCTAACAGCTACAGTTTCCATCATCCACATGCAATTTGATCAGGTCAAGTAGGTGGTTTTGTTAGTCAATATTAAATTGTTTTTAGATGAAATCAGTTGAGGTTTAGTCAAATAGTTTTTAAAATGTTTTTAAAATTTTCCATGGGTCAATTGCCATAGATATTTGTTATTTATTGTGTCTTAGGTTTACAATTATAACATTGTTATAAAAAGTAATCTTTAATTACTTTTTAATAGTTTTTTTAATCATTTATTTCATATTGCCATCTTGTATAGTCAAAAGGAGTTATTGTGTCCTAGTCGTTCATGTATATTAGAATTAATAGATTTGTAGTTTTCCATTACAAATTGAATTTATAGTCATTATTATCTATTTGTTTGTAAAAAGGTGCATTTTTCGGTTTCAGCCGACACCTATTTTTTAAATTTGTGAAGAGTCATAATGGATAAGTTGAGTCACATTGAAAAATTTGAAGGTAAATATTTTCATACCTGGCAAGTACGAACTCAGTTGTTCCTAATTAACAAAGACTTGTGGGATATTGTTGATGGAAAAGAGAAGAAACCAACAAATGTAGATGAAGCAACAAAATGGGAAAGTAGAGATCGAAAGGCTACAATGATTATTGGATTGGGTCTATCAAATTATTTTTGCATCATACTGATTTTAAAAATTCCTCTCACACAATTTGGTAGACATTAAACAAATTTTTTAGATCACAAGCTAAAAGCACAACAATATCTTTAAATCAGATATTTTTGGCCTCAAGATGGAAGAAGGTGACAACATGGTGGAACATATTAGTAAGTTTCATTCTATTTGTAATCAACTAGTGGGAATAAGTGTAGATGTGCTTGATGATGATGTTAAATCAGTATTACTCAATAACATGCCTCCATGCTATTCTAACATGGTCTTTACATTGAGTAAAATAAATCCAAGTTTAGAAGAACTTATTTCTTCTTTGCTAGATGAAGAAAAGAGAATCATGTTTGCGGAACTAGAGGAAAAATCCTTGTATGGTAAGAAACAAGATAAAAGAATATCTAAATATTCTTTCAGACCTAGATCATCTTATAAAGATTCAAAGAAGTGGCTCACCTGTTATTACTGCAGACAATCTAGTCACTTGTCCTC
Organism: Taxus wallichiana var. yunnanensis; assembly: GCA_018340775.1. NCBI lineage: Eukaryota > Viridiplantae > Streptophyta > Pinopsida > Cupressales > Taxaceae > Taxus > Taxus wallichiana. The sequence goes on along the minus strand of CM031243.1, from coordinate 23,643,831 downwards.
AAATTGCAAGAAAAGAGCACAAGACTTACTTGATGGGAAACTGCAAGATAATGCCATGGTTGTTGATGATGAAGGAGAAAATGAAGAGGAAGGAAATACTACTTATATAGAAAATCAAAGTGATGAAGATTTTCTCTATTAGATAATTTTTATTGGAGGATGGAGGCAACAAAGGCTAGAGGTCAAACGGTGACCCTCGTCGAGTCACCAATGATGGGGCCGTGTAGAATTATTTGGTGGCACATGTGTGGAATGTGAGTATATATTTTCAGTGTGGTTTCGTGCACTTCATTTTTACAGTTTGTAGTTTTCAATAAGTGGAAATTTCACATTGAGGGGAACATGATCAACATGATCTAATGTTCCATTTCCAATTTCTCGGTTGTGTTTGTGATTATTCCTACATAAATTCCCCAATGTAAAAAAACATAATGAAGAACAGATAGCACAGTGAAAGGAAACATCATGAGTCTTGATGAGGTAGGATAGTCATATGTGTTCCTATTTGTACCTAGGTTTGTGGTTAGCCTCTGAAAACCATTGAAGGTTATTTAGATGTGTTCTTGCTTGAGTTCCCACACTACTAGGTTAGATGTGTTCCCTAGAGTGACTGGTTGATAAGAAGATGATTCTGAGCATGTTCCCATCCTCATTAGTCAGATGTGTTCTCGATAGTGCATGGTCAATAAGAAGTTGATGTGTTCCTTCTTCTACCTTCAGTTTGAGTGTGTGCCAAGATCATGAGTACGCAAAGGTGGCAAGCTGCAGAGGAAGTGTGAAAGTTCTATTGTTACCATGTAAACATTAAGGGGGAATGTTAGGAAATTAATAATAATGTTTACATTATATGATTGGGTGGTTAGTCATATTTAGTTAATTAAGTAATATTGTTAAATATAATAACAATATTATGTACGTGGTTATTTGGTTATACCCGTATCACTATTTACGGGTTTATTATTTGTAATACATCCTATTTTATAGGATGTTTTGTTACCTACCTTCTTGGCTATTTAATAGCCCAATGTACTATGTGAGATAACACAGAAGAAATATATCAAGAATATATTATCTTGAGAAAAATTATTGTGTTATTTTCTTGTGATAGTCTGTACTTAGCTCTATAATTGTTTCTTCCTAATTTTAGTGCATGTGATGAAATTTATAAGCGATGTATGCAATACTTTGATTTTCTACTTGCAACATTATTTCATCTTATGTAATATTCTCTCTCCCTTTCCCTCTCTCCTAGGAATTTCTCCCTTATAGATATCTACAAGATTTTTCTGCAGGGTTAGTGGAGTTCCCTTGTTGGATCCCCGGCCGTAAGGCCACCATGAGAAAAAGCGCATGTAAATATGGGATTTTCACTTTGGTTAAGTAGAGGGACTTAGATTCCTAGAGCATTGGCAAGAAATCCACCAATTTTTCCCCGAAAAATTTTATTTCCAACATTTTTTAGTGCCCATTGTGGGGCAAACAGAGCAACATCTACACCCAAAATACGACTGCAAAGGACTAAAAAACCAAAAAAATCAAATTTTCAATATATATATATATATATATATATATATATATATATATATATTTGATTTCTACATAAAATAATTTTTAAGGTGACTCCATCAAGGAATGAATCTCGGTCACATTCGTTTCTCACACCATGAAGAAATTTCTAGATTAGAGTGAAGTACCAATGAGTGACAACAAAGAATAAGAAGAAGATCGTGACCGAGAAAAGAAGATCAATGATTAGTTATGGTTCCAAACTAGTGTTTGCAAAGGAAAGAAGAAAGAACATGACGCCAATGAAGAGAAAAGTAAGGAGTGTTTGGAAAGTATTCAAAGGATATATAAGCTAAGGTGCAAAGCTTGAGAATATGCCAAATTATTATAAGAGATTTACTAACAACAAGCAGCCCATAGCGAGGAAATAGAAGAGAATATTTTTCCTATGGAGGAAGATCTTGAAAATCATTCATGCCACAGGTTTTCATCCCTAAAATTTTCTTGAACACTCTTGAAGAAAATCCTATCCTCGACACTTACACTTACGACGAAGATCAAATCAACATTCAAGAAGATGATGAAAGATAAGATGATGCGGGTTTTACACTCTGACACAACTCACTATAAAATTGAGAAAACTACTATTTTTCTACCACTGCTGTTAATGAATTCATTGCATATGGTGATGGAGAAATTAAGAAAATGAAAATAGAATATGTGGAAAGGCTTCAGATCATAATATAAGGAAATTCTAATCATGAAACCTATTAAGATATTTGGAGGTACGCTCTAGCTTTACAAAGAAGGTATGAATATCTTGAATCAATTCATGTTGTCCACAATGAAGAATCTCAAGAAGATCCTTTTGATTATCTACACTATGAGGTGTTTGTCCCTAGAATATACTTGGATTCTTTTGAAAAATATCATATCCTTGAATCTTCCGATGAGTACCAAAGCAACATCAAGGAAGATGATGATGAAAGATATATGGAGGTGGAACCACCATTCATCAACTCTTTTTGGCTCGAGGAACAATCCCTTTGAGAATTAATATATTCAATAGAGGATTTTTGTTGCTTAGTGGATAATTCAATTCTTTCTAAAGACTCCACCGATGATGAAGAAAATGGCCAATTTGAAGTAAACATGAATAATCCCCCTTCAAATTTTGATTTTTCAATTATTGATGAAATGGACATGTGCAAAGAAGTGAAAGAGATCCACGACATCATGGAACAAAAATGATGAATTCAATATGGTTGTGGAGGGTTTTCCCTCCTATTTTTATCCTTCAAGTGATGTAGAGATGATTCATGAAGAAATGAAGACAGTCAAAGAACAAGATTCTCTTCCTGATTCAATCATGGATGATATGATGGAAGAATCTCACTTACTTTATAAAGACAAGGAGAATGAATAGTTTAAACATAATCTCTTCTCACCCAAGGAGTAATGATCATCACAATGAGTATGAAGTATTTCATTATCCATATGAGAAAGAGGATTTGATAATGGATGATCAAGATAATGTTGAAAGTTCTTCCCACATTGCTTCTTTAACATGGTCCCATCAAGAGGATGATATGGATTTTGAGCTTGAAGGAGTACCATTCCCAAAAAGCATGGACCTATTCTCCTTTTTAGAAGGTTTCATGAATCAAGTGTGCTTGTGCTTACAAGGAAGTGAATCTTGGGAAACACAAAGCATGGAAGGAGTGAACGAGGATGTTTCAAATGAATCATGGGAATGTGTGGATCATATTTTCAACCATATTTTGGAGGCACAACATAAAGGAAATTTTAGTAAAAATGAAGATGAGCCTATGGTGAACTTGGAAGAATCATCTATGTAAGACATCTTGAAGGTTATAGAACAAACTGAAGATCCCTAACTCAGTCTTGAACTCCTAACTCGGGTTGTGGATATAGATCACATGTATAAATTAATTTATCCTTCTCATTTTGATTCACCAATGTTTGATGCTGAGATGGAATGGATGGATGAATTTGATGTCTTCACCAATGTTTTGGTTGATGAGAGTAAACATGAAAGCATGTCTTTTTCTTCCACATTTTGTAAAGAAGTTCATGAGTGCAAAAGAAGAAAAAAATTTGAATCTCCTTTGGACATCTCCAGTTTTGAAGACAATACCTTCGCCATGGAGGAATACGGTAAGGAAAATGTTGAGCTAACTCACCTTGAGGGAATTTGTTCAAAAAAATTGAAAAGTCATGAGAGCATTGGGGGTATGTTCAAAATCAACTTGGTCACACCACTTTGGAATGCTCAGTAACTACAGTTTTGGTACCCAAATCGGTCCTCCCTTTGTGGCTAAGCAACATCAATAAAATGAGAAGGATGCTTAGAGGATGATGGATCTAGATTTATGTCATTTTGTATCCGAGGATGGATCTCATCATCTCTTTTTCACTTGATTTCAAAAGAGTGAGGTAGCATCATGCCGATGGTATAACCTACCCTCCTACTTTAGGATCTTCCTTTAGCCATGGTGAGAGGACACTTTCGTAGTCTATATTTGTGATTGGGGTGGATGTATTAAAAATATTTGGCACTCCTTTGTAAATTAATTGAAAAACATCTCTAGGAAGACATGGTCAATTTAGCAAAGGCTAAATCTCACGATTTGTCACTTCAGACAGATGACAGATGCCTTATAAACAAACCTTAGACTACTAAAGACAGTATGAAACCTGATTGCTTTAGAATATTTTTGTCTTTAATGAGGAAAGCATGGGTAGTTTTCGTAGGACTAGTGGGTTTTTGTTGTGTTTGATTGGGGAATTAACCAAGATAAATTTGATTATACATTATTTTGAGGAGATTTTGACAAATTTTTGGAGATCTACTAGGTGCAAGACAAATACACCTCAAATAGCTCACACCGCACCTTTAACAAGAAGATGTACACTCGTGGAAGCCAAAGAATGCACAATTTCACACAACCTTTAAGGATTCAAACATAATATCTCATGCTAGAGACTTAATAAAACATTAGAGATTCACAATTATCATGCCTAAGATGCACTTGAAGGATTAAAAGCAACATTTAACAAAGTGGAGACATAATTACTTTTAAAAAAATTATTACACAAATGAAATGAAAGCTTTTCTCAACAGTGCAATTGTAATTTCTATAATGCTACCAAAATTATGAAGTTTTGCATGGCTTAAAGGATATCTAAAATAATATTACAATGGGGGCATTAATAAATATTTTAAAATATTTCATCTTGATAGAAAATAAAATAATTCTCATGATTAACACAATTAATTCAAGGCTCATCAAATTTATCAACAAGGGAAAGTAGATCTATAGTTTCAGTGTTTGTCAATGGTTGTACACTTCCAACCATCTTGACATGATCTAATTTGAAAGATTAAAGAAAGTAACAGATTTCTCAGATGAGTTCTTTGGAAATTTATTTTCTCTCAATTTTCCTTTCTCTTTGAAAAATATCTCAGAAAATTTAACCCCTTATGTGAGATTCTTCTCATTACATTTATACAATTTTATTGCTCATTTACTCCCAATTTTCCCCCAAAAACATGGATCTTCAAAATAATATCCTTCTTTACAATATATAATTTGATTTATGTTATCCTTATGGAAATGACTCATCAAATGTTTCCAGATGTGATAAATATGAGTCTTTCGCATTTTTGTTCTATTTATGTATGAATGGGATGCAATGTCATCACTTTTGGCCACTTATTTAATCATTATTTTCCCTTGGTGACTAGACATCTTCTTTTGATGACTTTTGAGCACCTCCAAGTGATTTGATTTGATAGATACTCTTATTTGCTTTTCTAGAATCCATTTTGAATGTTGTACATTTCTTTTCATGCCTTTTTGGTTAGTTATCATGCATGATTCTTGTCAAATCAAATCAATTCAACATTTTTTATCAATGCCAATTCATTTCAACTTTTAATTTCCTCATGCAAATATCTTATTGGGATATCAAGAGTGATTTTCACCATGATTGCATCCAAATCATCTCGTATGCTTTGAAACTCTTATAAAAACACACCATTTACTTAATCAATTCATACTTTCTTCTTTTGTGTATAGGAAATTTTAAGAAATTCATTTATATCATGGTGGGGAACTAGTAGCATCTAGTTTTAATGAAATATCCCAAGAAAACTTGCATTCCATTTTTTATTTATCAGGTCCAGATGAAGCATTTTTAGGATGATTTTTGAAATTGTTGACCCCGAGGATTACAGCGGGCCCTTAACACCTCCAATTGTTTGAGTTGTATTAGTTAGGAGACTTTTCAAGATAAGTCTCATGTTCTCTTCCTTTCAGATGATGTACTTTCACTTGTTCAGATTGAACTTCAAAGAACTCCCAAGTCACTAAGGAAATTTTTTCTTGTGAGTAGGCCTCATATACACTGTGTTTCCAATCATGTATTCCCATAAATTTCTAGTGAGGCATTTATTGTGAAATAAATCCCTCTAGTAGTCATATGTGCTTGATGGAGATCTTTTGTTGGACACAATTCCTTCCCTCTATCACCAATTGAATGCATTGGAGAAGCATGTTTCAATCTTGGAGGAAAAACAACCAATGAGTACACCCTCCAGCTCTCCTGAACCATCACTTCCTTTTGTGAAAAAACATAAGGGTGAGTCTAGCTCTGGGCCTTTTTCTCTAATTACTACCTCCATGCCTTCTTCTCCAGGTGTTCTAGGGTCAATTGTGGTTGCACTTCCAATTCAATCTTCTCAATGAACTTCTTCTACCAAAATCATATGGGAAAGGGTATATTCTAAAGATGGTTTGGATATGGGTGAATTGGTCTTTTTACTATAAGAGGTCAGAATTGATCGAGTCTATTAGATGGTCCTTTGTCTAGCATGGATGACCTTTTCTCAATGGGAATATCTCGTACACTAGCAAGAGACATTATTTTTGTTCAAATAGCACTAGGGATAGATGAACATGGGATTAGGAAAATAAATTAGTGAAGAAACTTCCTCTTTGTAAAGAGGATTTTATGACACAAGATTTGTGGCACTTAATGCCTAAAATTTCTTGTTATTTTCCCCTATTTTGTGATACAACTCTTAAGGATATATGTAATTTTTATTTTCATGGTCTAGGGCCCCTATAGATCCCCATTTTGCATTTTTAAAAATACAAAAAGTAAAAACATCTCATTAGTTTGTATGCTTATATAATGGACATAAAATTTCATCCAAGTAATTTAAAAAAGCTAATGCATTGTATCAAATTATAATTTATATCAGAGAAAAAAATTAAAATTACTATTCATCCTTCATGAAGCAATAGTATCAAATGAAACATCAGTTACAAATGAAATATGAAAATAAGATAAAGTTTTAAGAATGACAAGCCTAAGATTGTTCATCATCTTTCATGTATTCATCATTTTCTTCTTTTGCTTCTTCTTTTGGAAACCTTGCCACATATGCATCATACCTTTGAAAGATCTCATTGATTTCTTCTTCATCTGGCCCTATATGGTGTTGGAAAATAAATTTCTATTTTTCTATTGCATTCACACAAGAGCCCATTATCTAGTTGTATTCCTATGGCCTAGCTCTTAAATCTACAATTATGGTCTCGATTTCCCTTATTGTTTTAATAACTTCATAAGAAAAGTCATCTTTCTTGAATGATTTTCTCAAAATAACTAAAAAAATTCATCCTTTAGCTCATCATAAATTTTCTTAGATTTTTGAAAACTATACCTCATTAACTAATATCACATTCTCTTTCTAATTACTCAACTGTAATTGAGGGAAAATCTTATGCATTTTGCAATTCTTAAAGTCAACACGTGGCATAAGGCTAGGGAACCACTTGTGGCATATAATATTATAAACCAAGTAGGTCATCATGTAAAATTCCAATTCTCCAGTGTCATCCATTTGTATTTTTGCTATTAGTGTTATCATGTAGTCATGAAGTGTTTCTACAATGAAGGTTACCCAAAAAATGTCCCCCTTCTTCTCCAAAACTATCCACATATATGTACACATCCACTCTTTGAATTCATTCATTATCTCTAATCCATCCATTTGAATCAACAATATAATCACATCTTCTACTTCCTCAATGAATTCTACCCTAACCAGTCTTTTACGGATTTGAGTGGTTACTTTCTTTTCTATTAAAAACCATTTGGAATTTATAATCCGGGCATATTCCTTTTTCTTAGCTTCATAATATTGTAGGGATAAGTTGATATTGAGGGTTATTGGAATCCTTATCACAGGAAATTTTAGCATTATCTTGATGGTTGCGGGTGTCAAAGTTAATACTGTTTCGCCACTTCCATCCAGTACTTCCCTCTTCTCTTTGGTTGTAATTCATCACGAAAATTATTACTAGTTCTAGGAAGTGTATTGAGGATGGAATAACACCAGCTAAAGCAATATTACTGGATTGAATCACTTCCGTTAATTCAATTTTTTTTGGGCTATTGACTCTTTGCAGGAATTCATCTAAGAAAGCATTCATCAAGTCTATATCCGTGATTTTTTTCTAGATTACTAGTGACTCTGGAAGTAACAGGAAAACCCAATGGCATGGATCTCATCCTTAATTCTATAGTATTACTTTGAATTTCCTTACAAATGAATAATATTACGGGAGTATCTTAGTTCTTACTAATTTTACAAGAAATATCCATGCAATTAGGCTCCGGTTCTAAGGATTTTCAATCTCTAGTTCTCAATTCGAGCTTTGTGATCAATTTCACGTTGTTCCTCAAGAAATTATGCTAACAATGGCATCCAAATCTCAACAAATGATAACAAAAATATCAATGTGTTTGAAGACTTCAAAATTCCTCCTTGATTTGTGCAAAAATGCATTTATGACAACATTCATTAATGTGTTACATCATGGTCATCCATTTCTCCTTTTCCAATTTTAAATGAGTCATCCATGTGGAATATCTTTATGCAACGTGGGCTCGGGAAAAAAATTACTTTTGCATCATGTTTTAAATGTAGACATGTTTAGCTATTTGACCTAATCACCCGCCCTTGACTTCCATCCCGAGTTTGACACATGGTTACATCCTAACGGTGGCAGAGTTGTGGGATATTTTTTAATATTTGTTGTCTTTACAATTAAACTCAAAGTTATCAATTCCCTCTAATGACCCTCTTCCTCTCTCTTTACATGAGAAAGTGACACGTGCCCTAGCGGGTCTCGGGAGCTTCTCTACACTTTTATACTTTATCCACCTTAGTGTCAATAAATTCAATCAGGCCCCGATCCCCTGCATTCAACCAACTTGTGACATGTGTATCTCCTTGGAGATGGGGTAAATTTCTGATTTTTCATTTTGACTATGAATATTTGAGGGAATACTCATCGGGCTTTGGGTTCAAGTTATAATTTTTTTGATGTTATACGATCATTTTGACTTTGCAACTTAAATCCGGTATACCGCAACCAACTAGATAATGCCACGTATCATCGGGCAATGGAGATAAACATATTAAAATTTACCACACTAGTAGGGAATGGTATACAAAGGCATATTTCATGGTTTAAAATTGACTCATGATCAATTGTTTACAGGGATTTTCAAGAACAACACATATAACATGATCCTCAACCGAAAAAGAGGAATAACAACCTAAAAGGGTATTTCAAAAGGATTTAATCAAAAGTATAACATTTGAACCCACATTTTCTTATGAGTAAACCAGAAAACATAAAAAAATAGAAGGCATGTTTAAGGCAAACATGTGAGATCATATTTGAGCACCAACATCGACTCCGACTGGGGATGAGCACCTACTTGGGTGCTACAAGAACCATACAAAGTAAAAATAATATAGACCAAGTTCCAAATTCCATTGGGTTACGAAGTCAAGTAAAATATGCACTAGGTCAAGTGATGATAAAATATTTCTCAAAAATGTACCGAGAAACCAGGGAAACTAGTCGCTGTAGACCAGGAAAATGAAAAATAAAGAAAAAATACAACACACTATACATTGATTCATACCTTGTTTTGAAATCAGTCAATAAAATGTTTCAGGTGCTTTCCATTAACATGAAACTCAAGTAATTATCCATCTAGATCCTTCAAGAAGAAAGTGTGTTCACCAATTTTGATATCAATGGAATAAGGGCCCATCCATAATGCATCAAATTTTCCATGTTTTCCTTTATCCTCATGTCTACTATCCCACAACAATACAAGATCCCCAACACTAAAATTTCTAGGAGTTACCTTCTTGTCAAATAACCTTTTGAGCTTCTCCCTAAATTTCAGATGCCTTTGGTGGGATTCTCTTCTTTCCTCATCTAACTCAACAATTTTATTGATCCTTACATCATAAGGGCTGACTTCTTCATCCTCAATCTATTAAATGAATTGGTAAGAGGATAATTGCATGTGTAGGGAATAAGGGCCTGGACTCCATAGACTAGTTCAAATGGGCTCTTTCTAGTGGCTCTCTTAGCAGTGATTCTATATGCCAAAATAAAAACTTCAACTACTCACCCCATCTTCTTTTATTAAACTCAAGTTTCCTTATTATCTTTAGCAATTTTTTTTGCTTGAACCATCTTGTCCATTTCCTTGAGGGTTTTAGTTATATGTATATGTTATACTTATCCCATACTCTTGACACATGGCCAATAATGGTTTGGCTCGAAAGCTCATGGCATTATCAACAACTATCTTGGCAGGTACTCCAAACCTATAGATTATATGATTTAAGATAAAATCCATAACAATCGATGAGTTGATTTCTTAGTAGGGATAGCCTCAACCCACTTGGTGAAGTAATCAGTGGCCACCAATATCCATCTGTGGCCTACACTTGAAGGATCTTGATATCTCTCCAAAAAACTTTGTAACCCATTATTTAAAAGGGGCTTCAATTGAAACTGGTTGTAAGGGGAGAGCACCTAAAGCTTTCATCTGTTGTATATATCTTTCCCCAGTGTAGATATACGCCAAAGAAAAGAATATGGAAATCAAAGAAACACACCAGAAAAGAGTGTCGACATGAAAATGGATGCGCCAAGGCGTAGGTAAAGGGCGCACAGAAAAGAGTGTCGACACAAAAATGGATGTGCCAAGGCGCAGGTAAAGGGCACACAGAAAAGAGTGTCGACACGAAAATGGATGCACCAAGGCACAAGTAAAGGGTGCATAGAAAAGAGTTTTGACATGAAAATAGATGCGCCAAGGCGCAGGTAAAGGGCGAAACATTCTGAGCACTTACAGGAAGCAAACCCTGACCCAGATATTCAGACAAACATAACTTTTCACAGGGAGCTCGGATTCACGCAAGGTTAGACTTTTCAGAAAGCTTACAAGGTCCTCTGTCCAACTACAACTAGATATCTTTAATTAGGTGGTAAAAGTTCTTAAAAATGCAAAATATAGTTCGCCACTTTTAAGTTTGCTAGGGTTCTCACCTACCGTCATAATGAGATGAATTAAATGCAATCTGGAGGTGGTTGGGGTAGGTTTTGAATTCCTCTCTCTCTTCCCTCTCTCATTCTTCCTATAAATTGTAAGGAGGGGCTTCTTTCTAAAGGTTGGACATTCTTTTTTTGCCCCTCCCTTCTTCTCTTTGGCAGGTGGATTTGTGGAGTTCAAACCTCCCATCTAAAACTGTAATGCAACTTTGCCTCTTGGCAGTTTGTAGTGTATTGTGTCATCTTTGGAGCAAATAATGCATGTCTGTGGATGATTCTCAATCCTCTCTATGTTTATTTGCATCCTCCTGATCTTTCACTACAAATCTGGTTATCTGTGCATGATCTTGCATTACATTTTAATGGTTTTGTGTTTATTGGCAAGACAAATGTTCTTCATTCCTCGGTGCATCACCTATGTAGTTTAGGTTTTATTTTATGCATCTTCTTACCCTGTCTCCTTGGAAAGTTAGATTAGATTTTTGAGTAGATCCTCTGCATTTTTATGTGTGCATCTGAAAAGAGGAATAGGAACCGACCTTCATCTGGAGAGATTTTCCATTTCACAAGGTCCCACACTTCGAAAAAGCTCCATGTTATGTAATCGCACTGAGAGTCTCAACCCATTGAGTTGCAGACATTCAGGGGTGCTGTGATTCACCATCAACACATCCTTCTTGAAAATATTTAAAAACTTTCACATTTTATTACTAACAAGGTTTTATCTTTAAAGAGTGTGGGCCACCAATAACTAGTCCTTAAGATCTTGTGGGAAGTTACTCTTCCAACAAAATGACCCCCACATACTCCACCATGAAAATCTACAATTAATTTGGGGGCTTCATCTTTAGTAATACATCTTAGGAGAACCCCTTCAGATTCTTCCATGCCAACCCATAATCAATGATGATGTACTTTTGGGAGGCTAACTTGAGTGTCCTTCTTTGATTCTTATCTAAATGTCCAGGAAACTCCAAATTCCTAAGGTAAAATATGATGTCCTTGTACCATGCAGAGTTGATTAATTTCTCATGAACATTCATATCTCCCTCCTCAACTTCATTTACTTTCATCACTTGCAAATTGATTTCTTCCATTAGCTTTTCCAAGCCTAGACCTCTAACCAACTTAGTGGTCTGAATATCCATATCATATTCTTGTAATTTGTTTACCTATCAACATATTTTACTTGATATTTCCATTTCTGATAAGATGTCCTTCACCATGGTATATGGAACATAAGCTATAATCTTGGAACTTAAGATATATGGCCTAAAAATATTTGTTTCTCTAACCAAGGAAAAGGCATGTTTCTCCATGATGGTGTATTTCAACTTAGCCCCGCAATGCTTTTGAATAGAGAAATTGGTCTTTAATTTCCTTACTCATCCTTCTACAGTAATACAGATGCAATGGTATTTTCAAAGGAAAAAGAAAAATTGAAAGGCCTTTTTGTAATTCGGGTCTGCTTTAAGATAGGAGCATTATTTAGTGTTTCCTTAATTCCTATGAAATCTTGGACAACTCCCTCTTCCCATTTGATAATATGATCCTTTTTTAGCATAATTTTGATAGGGATAATCATTTCAGAAAAATTGGAAATTAATCTCTTGATGAATTTTATCTGAACAAAGAAATACTAAATGCCTTTCTTAGTCTTTGGAATAGGGACCTTGCCAATAGCCTCAACTCTTTCAGGGTCAATCATGACCCCTTCCTTAGATACAATGTGCCCCAAAAACGTTTCCTTTTGAACCCCAAAATGGCACTTTTTAGGATTCATTAAGATGCCATATTCTTTACATCTCAACAACATCTTTTCCACATGTTTCAAGTGATCATTCCATTTTTTTGAAAATGTTGTCACATCATCCTAGTAAACAATTATAAAATCATTGATATAACTTGAGAATGCTAGATCTATAGCTCTGTGAAAGGTAGCTCCAGCATTCATCAGGACAAATGGCATTCTCACATACACATAGGTACCCCATGGAGTGGTGAAAGTAGTTTTGATTCTTTCTTATTGCTTTACTACCACTTGGTTATACCCTAAGAATCCATCTAGAGTAGACAGTAACTCAGATCTAGTAACCAGTTATAACATGTTATCCATATTAGGCAATGGATAATTTTCTTTGATTGAGGCCTTATTCAAATTTCTAAAGTCCACACACAACCTTATATCTCCATTTTTCTTTCAAACTGGCACTAGGTTTGCCACCCATGAAGAATATCTTATTGGTTGTATGATGCCTCCATCCCTTAATTTTTTTAACTCTTCTTGCATTTTGAGGGAAAGGAGTGGATTGATTGGCCTTTTCTTTTTCCTAAATGGCCTAGCATTAGGTTCTAATGGTATCTCATGTTGGAAAAGGTCTTCCCTATATGCCTTTAATTCTAAATATGACCATGCCAAGCAGTCCTGGTACTTTTTAATAACTTGACATAAGACTTTTTTCTTCTTTACTCAAGTTACTACCTAGCCATATTTTTCTAGGTTTGTCCTCAATCCCCAAGTTGTGCTCTTCCACATCTCTTGAGGCTTGTATATGTCTATTGGAAATCCTATTAGCATTATTAAAGTTTGAATCTAAAGAAAAAAAAAACCTCTTTGAATGGTATTGGTTTTCGGTTGAATGATATCTCTGTACCAAACAGGGTCTCCTTGCCATCATAAACACAAACCATTGGTTCCCAATCCATACACTGGTTTGTAAATTCTCCTTCATTCTGCAAGAACCTCTGAACATGAGCATCATCTTCAAAGACTTTCCAATTATTTACATTTCAAGGAACATATGCTCTTGATAAAATTTCTATATCATATTCAAAATAAGGAGAAATTATACAATTTTCAAATCTGGATCCCAATATTTCCAACCTATCTGCAATAGCATTCTGATTTATGTCATGATATACTATGTTGAAAGAGTCAAACATTTCAATAAATTCCCAAACTGTATGCTTATGTTATTTCATTCTCTCGATTCTTAGTTTCATAATGTTTCCTAACTTGTCTAACTAATAATTTTGAATATCCTTTAATAATAATATCATTGATGTCATACATCCAAGCAATCTTTAAACCCAAAAGTAGTGCTTCATATTCTGCAATATTGTTAGTGCACTCAAATCTAAGTTTAAAGGAAAAATTGAAAGTCTCTTGGTTTGGAGACACAAGGATAACACCAGCACCATTCCCAAATTTAGAGAAAGCTCCATCAAACATAAAAATCTGGGAATACAAATTTTTCCAATAATTTCACACTTATCAATGTTATGCTCTTTAAAATCTACATAGCCCACAAAATTATCAACATCTACATCTGTATATAACACTTCATAAGAAGCATTGTTAGGATCTTCAATCAGATGTAGCATATTTTTCTCTCCATATAATTTAACAAGGCTTCCTCTACTGGTATTGTTGCATAAGACATTTCCATCTGTACACTCCCACCTACACTAGCATCCCACTTTATTAACAATAACATTCCCCACTTAGCAGGAAAATCCACAATAACTACATTCATGGTTAAACATTTTCCTAGGTAATTTGAAAACTACACTACCAATCCTTTAACATACCAAATCATCACTACTTCCCTTCATTCCATAGTAGTACACTTCCCAAATTTTGATGTGACTTCTATATCTAACTCATTCATTACCTCAAGAGGCATCACATTACATGAGGCCCTTAAGTCAAACATGAACTTGTGCACTAATATGTCATTGATGATTGAAGTAATATAGAAAGTAATAACATCAAGTTGATATTTAACAAGATAAGTAATCAGATATACCTCAGCTAATTCTCCTAGGTCTTCCAATTCTTTTGGAACTTCTAGTTCTGTTATGACAGGGGGAACATCCACATTATTCACTTTCTTTCTTGGGGTTACTTTTTCCTCTTTGAACCCCAAGTACTCAAATGCACTTTTCCTATGCTCAGGAATCCTAAGAAATTCAATAACAGGTACTGGGGACTTTGGTTTGACTCAACATCTGGGATACATCACAAGGGATGTGTTTGGATAAGACCGTATTAGGAGGGAGAGTGATTGTCCCTTCTTTTGGTATGAGAATCTTCATAGCTTGGGCATGAGCTGGGGTATAAGATTTATTTGGAGTGGATTTTCTAGGTGTATCTTTTTTATAGGTATCCTTTGGGATGTTAGTGAGAAGAGGAGTTTTTGGTTTGGGTTGCGTCCCTCCTCCTTTGACAACTCTGCTTCTCAGATTGTACTCCTTTTCTTGAGCTACTATCACGTTCATCAAAAGTTTTCAATCATCTTCAAAATAATTCCCCCATCATACTTCTTAATCATTAGAGCTCTCAAATACTCAAATTCATGATTGGGTAAATCAAAATATTGCACCATATCAACTTCAATATCATCATTAGGAGGAAGAGGAGATACCTAGTGAATGTAATCCCAAAACTTACTACACAACTAGCACTTATCAACTCATTTGAAGTGGAACCTTGTTGTGGATTATCAGGGCACTCCATCATGCATACATCACCATAAGTTTCATCATCATCTACCTCTTCATATTCTTCATCAGGATTACAAGGGGATGTGGTAAGAAGAACTTGTCACACCAATCAATAACATGGTTTTCTTCTACCATGGAAACTCTATCAGCCAAAGGATCAAGGACCAAGTTTTTTTTCTCTTGGTTGTTATTGTTTGTTTCTTGATCCCATAGGTCCCTTTCCTCTCTCATCTGATCTATGATCACCCCTAGGGTGATTCCCAAATATATTTTGGCCCTGAGCTTGGTGTTGGCCATGTGAGATCTGTCCTATTCCTTTTTCTACTTTGGAAAGTTTATAATAAATTTCTTTAACTGCTCCTACCATAGTCTTCACAACTTCTTCCGTATCCAGTTCCTTACTTGCGTGAAGTTTCTCAAGATTCATCAATTCAACACCCTCCTTCTTAGGATGCTTTCTAGCTACCTTAATGTTGTTATCAATTTGCAATGACATAGAGAAATCCTACCTTAAGGTTCTAGGATTTTTATCCCTCAAATAGTAAGCATCTTTCAAAAGCATCGAAATATTTTTGTGCAAGACTCATCACTTGGCCTTAAATTTATGGGCGATCTACTTATAGTTTTGTTGAATCTAGCATTATAGTATTGATCAACCTCATTTGGGTTCTTTTTGATATTCAAACTTGTTATCCCGTGAAATTGGCAAGGGTAATTTTACGGGTAACCATACCAAAATTTTGTTCTCGGTCCTCGCCGGGACCCTCCGCGTTGGAACATTGCAAAAACCCTTTTTGGGAAATCTAGTTTACCGAACTTGGCCTTTTTTTGGGTCTTTTTGGTCGGGCACACCTAATGTCTATGCAACATAGGTAAGCTTGCACCCCTTTAATTCCTTTGGTGCATGGTTTGAAGTGTCGACACACATTTTGGTGTGCCTCACCATGTTGCACCTTTCTTGCATGCACCAAGGTGCATGCGCCTTTGTGTTAACAATATTTTTGTTGCGCCACATTTTAGTGTGCTAAAGGGTGCATGTATTTCCGTGTTGACAACACTTTTGGTGCGCCAAGGGCACACATAACTTTTTGTTAACATGTGTTTGGACGTGCCAAAGGGTGCAAGCTTTCCAGTGTCGACAAGCATTTTAATGTGCCACTTCAAAAAGTGGTTGACACATTTATTACAACTTTGCCTATATATAGGCGCATCCACCCTGTCACTTTTACTAGTCAGAAAACACGTGATTATTCTTTTCCCTCTCGGCCACAAAGATGCCCGTTGTTCTCGTATCACGTCGTGGACCCAGTTTCACCTCTCACATTATATATATTCCTGGTAAGTGGTCCTTATTGCTCTTGTGTTTTGTGTTTTGGTTATTGGCTGTTTGTTTGTGGGGTTGGATTAAATAGATCTGTGAAACCATGACCTCCCTTTGTTGTTTTTGCTGTCCTCCCCCATGCACTTCTCCCTCTTTCCAGATCTTCTGGTAAAGAGGACTCTGCCTTGGAAAAAATTGCTTGGATCTCTTTGTTTTAGCCTGTTCATCATCCAAGGAACCCTGCAGAAGAGGCTTAAACACATGTAACCCCTCCAGAGGAAGAACAAGACTTAAAAATTGATAGAATAATTTTTTTTCCTCTTCGCTGATTTCCACCTCTCCAACATGAAGTACAGTCATGCCAACGGCACATCCACCATGCCTGCTACATAAAAAATAGTTGCGCCCTCAAAGCGCACTTTCCTTGCTTGTTACACCCGCTAACCCTACACCTCTTGGTGCACCAAACTCATGTGTAACATTACAAAAACTTGCGCCATTGGTGCACCTTGCATCCATGCAACACCGACCTTATTTGCGCCAAGTAAAAAACTGTTAAACGGCGCAGGCGCATCCCTTATTGCAGCAACATCATGTCATGTAGACCTTCCATGCGCCACACCAAGTTCCCTGTGGTGCATGAAAAAATGATGTTACACGCATTAAACCTGCACCCTTTGGTGCATCCTGTACCCGTATAACATGAAAAATATCAGTGCCCGTTATAAAATGCATATATATGGCGCATGCGCATACTCGCTTGAATATAACAAAAAATGTCATCTACAGTGTCCATGCACCATGCACCCTTTGGTGCTAATTTATCCCTTGCAGCACCCCTTTTCTGTGCACCATACTATTTAACCCTACAACCTGTAGTATTCATGCACCCTACACCCTGAGGCCTTAAAATTGCTAACTCTTCCTTCTGTCAACGCTTTAATGGAAGATCAAACAGCTAATATGACTTTCCTGCGTTGGGTTTCACTTCTTCTTCTTGCAGATCAGCAACTGAGTTTAGGACTACATATGTCAACATCAAGCAAGAGACCTACCAAGTCTAAGGGCAAAGCCAAGCTCATAGAGGAAGAAATGAAGTACAAATATCAGAGGGTCAGGATGCCCGAATCCTAGGCAGAGTGTGACCTAGATATAAGAGACTCAGAACTTGGTCACATTGATATGGAGGATTTCTGGGCCAGAACCCGGAGGGTCACAGGAAGTCCCTGGATGGACAAACTGGTAGGCAGTGGCCTGCATTTTGCTGGAGGGATCCCAGTTAGTGTTGTGAACAATGAGTTCATGATGGTAGTAGCCCGCTGCTACAACAAAGACACAAGGTGTGTCTAGAATGAGAAAGGCGAGGTCGTGATCAACCTCACCGCCGAAACTTCGAAATAATGTTGGAATTCCTCACCACCAAGCACTTTGTGGCCATAAGCCGTGAAGATTACACCAAGGCTTAGGAAGATAATGAGGATCAGTGTATGTAGTTGATGAATGAGGTATACCTAAAAAACAAGAAGGTGGTGAGTAGATGGCCACAAGTCATTCATCACAGCGATTTCTCAGAGGAACTCAGTGATACAATCACGTTCCTGAGAAGAGTATTTGGGCTTCCTGATGCCCACTACTTTCACAAATGGATGCTGAGATACTTGGAGACAATGAACAAAAATGTGCCAGATCAACGCTTCGAGTGGGCAGAGATCATAAGCAGACTATATCCAAGAAGCTCCAACAACTTACCACAACGGGGAGGTTCTATATGAACTCCTATGTAGTTTATGTTGTGGCCTCAGAAATAGATTACCCAGCGTTGATGCGGTGCGGGGTTTGGCCCCAAGTCAAAATATATGAATACTATCCAGAACTAAAGCTGGAAAATAGTATCCCCCAGTTTACAAAGATTAACGATGCCTTCTTCTACGGCATCATCTGCCTTTTGAGGCCAAACATGACTCACGATCATATGAGCAAGAGCATTGTCGCAGCTACAGAGAAATGGGGGGCCTTGTTCACTCAATTCCCCACCTTCACTTATCTGAGGGCAGTCAACTTCTTGGGGGAACCAACCAAATTGCCAAGATATGCCGGCCCCAAGTTGATCCTATTGGAGCTGTCAAGACAGCTTATAACCTACCATGAGAAGTGCCTAAAGAGAAAGAAGGGTAGAACTCCTTTCCCCCTCACAAAGGGGTAGGTACACTTGTCTCTCTCACCAAAAAGCACGGATATGTTTGCGTAATCGGAGCTGCTAAATCTAAAGCACAACTTCTCAAAGAAGGCCCACTTTTGACCCAAGGAATTGTCTGCCTCAGGGTCAAACTCGATCCGATCCACATTCTGCTGATTGAGGATATTTATATCGACCTATATCATGAGGTCGAGCTCAGAAGGAAAGACCATTCCCGCTTGGCCTTGGCTGAAATCATCTAGTACGGCGTAGCCATCATCCCAAAAGGTTATCAAACTACTGATCAAGAGGTCGATCAGGTATATCTTGACACGGGTGGGGATGACTGGCCTTTCGCTGTAATTGATAGAACCAAAGTGCCTCAGACAATAGAAGAAAGGGTTAAAGAAACTCTGCGAAGAACAAAGCACTCGATGTAGGATGAATGGTCTCATCTACCTCGGAGTTGATTTTGCCACTTCTCCATTGGGCAACGCACCTTCCAGCTGAAAAACCTACCAAAGAGAAAAGGGAAAGACAAGGAGGGTGAGTCAAGTTCCACCCAAGAGGAAGCTCTTGAAATTCCTCCTTCCACTTCACAAAAATGGGTTGTAATCCCGAAAGCCTAGAGAAAGAAGTAGCAGAAGATATTCGATAGGCACATCCACTCAGGATGTTTCCACTACTATAACTATTGAAGTCCCTTCTATCTCTTCTCCCTCTCCTCTTTCCCCTCCTCAAGTGACCCAAGCGACCATTCCTTTGGTCGTATCCTCTCCGCCATCTTCTACCGTTCCCCCTTCCTCATCGTCCATCTTCTCTTCTCTCACGGAGTTGTCCCCCACCATTTCTTCCCTCATCTCTCAGCTCCCTTCCTTTCCCATGTCTACCTCCCCTACAGTATCTCTTCCTCCCGTGAGCACTTCCTCGGCCTCCCTCTCAATGCCGCCTCCAAGTGTCTCCACGCATTTTCCTTCTACTACTGCAGCTGCTCCCTTTACTATTTCCGGCCCCTCTCCCATAAGTCCAAGCATGGATCTCTCAGCACCTGAGCCAACAAAAGAGGAAAGTTCCCATCGCACCGATGGACTTCTCCATCATCCCATCAAAGGGGACCAAGAAGCAAAATCCTTTAACCCACTTCTCTCAGAGTGCGTCAGGAGAGAGAGTAATGGAGATAGCTTACCCCAACCCTTTAAAGGATAAAAAGGATCTGTCTTCGACAGATTACATAGTGACTCAAGTCACAATGGGGACATCTTCAGAAAGCCTTCAAGGAGAGGCCCTATCTGTAGTTGACGCCCTTTACAAGAAGCTCCAGGAAGCAAAGGAAGAGAAAAGGCTGTTAAAGGAGAAAAATAAATATCTTCTCCATGCCTTGCAGAAAATGGGCAGTGTGCCTCCTACAACTACCGCCAAAACTCCTGAGCCTTTGAGCCAGGACAAGATTAATGAATATGCCAAAATCGGCAAGGTGGCATGGCGTTTCCACCTGGAGGAACTAAATCCTCAAAGAAAGTGAGGGAGTGATCACCAAGTTCACTGGATTATATCAGAATATCAATCAGACGAACAGAGAGCTCCAAGCAATAGCAGGACCCATCTCTGAAGAGCTGGACCATGCCAAGATGCAGCATGAGACCTTTCAAAAATGCTCAACTGCTACCAAGATCTCGGTCAAGTTCGAGTCTTTGGACACCCCTGAGCCCTCAAAAAATCCTTTCTACTACTGGATTATTAGGTTGATCAGCTGGAGTTTGTCCTAGAAAAGATCGACAAAATCAAGGAAGAAGCCCTAGATGCAATGCATCAGATGGAGAAAATTGTCTTGAGAATGTCTTCGGGCTTTCTCACTCCTTCTTTCACCTTAAGAAAGGTAGAGGAAACTATTCGGATCTTCAAGGAGATTGTTTCGCAGGGGCTGGGACCAAAGGTCACTTTCGACGCCAAATCCATCAACAACCTGCTGGCTTGTCATGACTTCATTGGGTACCTGATAGAGGCAGAAAATGATTATTCCAAACTCCTAGAAAAGCTCACAGATGAGCGGGAGACTTGCGAAGCTATCAGTGATCGACACAAGGATCCTTCCCAGGATCAACTTCAACCCATGATCAACAAGTTCATGGAATACCGTGCCTAGTTCCACATCTCGTCACCGAAAGCAGCAGAAAAAGCAAGATACCCCCTTTCAGCCGTGGGACGACGATGAATAGTTTCCTTCTTCCCGACTTTCTCCTTGTAATTATCTAAAGTGTGTTGACACAAATGATGACATCATCCATGTTGCACCATGGGATGATGTCATCCACAAAGTTGTCAAAAGTCAACAAATGACTTTGGAATCTCTTGTAAGATATTTTTGTAATTAAGTGGTTGGTTTGCTTTTGTCTTCTTTTCTTCTCTCCTTCTATATATACTTGAATACTTGTTGTATTCAAAGGGTGGATACTTTTCAGATGAAAAATAGAAGTAAGAAGAAAATACTTTGAGCTTTTTGTAACAGAAGGAAATATTAATACAATATTTAGACTTTGTGTTGAATATCTGTGTTATACATCAGAGCTTTCTTACGTTAGATCTGTATGTTTGTTCTGTTGAATCTACTTCTGCTTTATTGTCATTTATTCATCAGTATTGCTTTGTTTGTCTATGCAAGTAGGTTCAGCTCTGTTTACTACCAGCCCAAAACATAGACCCTCTGACCTTTCTACTTTGGAATTCATTTCTTTTCTCCCTTCAGATCCGTCTTCTTTCCTTTCCTTCCTTCATTCCTTTCTGTTCTTCATCGGAACTACTCTACTGGGATGAGATCCCAACCCCTGAAGGTAGAATATTGTGAGACTTGCACAAGATTCCTACTGGTAGAATAGCAATAAACCAATTTCGCTTTGCTGACTCAAAGAGGGGCTATGCCCTACACACTGTTGGCTCGTTTATCCATAGATCTGTCCATTCGATGATTTTCAAACCAACAGTTTTTGGCGACTCCACTGGGGATCGAACAGATCTATCAGATCTATGATAGTGGTATGATAGAAAATCAGTAAAAATCAGAAAAATCATTACCTATTTGCAAATCTGAACTTTTGCTTAAAATCCAATTTTTTTGCAAAATACTCCAAAATTGAAAATTTTCTTCTGAGATCCATAGATCTGGCCTAGTTGGAGATCTTTAGTTCAGCTGAGTTTTTATAAAAATCTGTATTTTTCCGTAGATCTGAGTTTTCGACAGTTTACCAAAATTTTCAAACTCTTTGAAAAGTCAACTCTAGATCTGAAAATCAGCTTACTAAGCTTTACCATTGTTTTATCCTCATTGTTCTTTGTCATTAAACCACAATCGGTTTTCAAAAGAGGGATAAAATTTAAATATTTAGAAAAGTACATGCCATGGTTTTTGTCAAAAAATCAGAAAATCAGCAAGTACAACCAAAAAGAGTTTTTAAATCTGCTCCACAATATTGTAGATCTGGAAGGTACACTGGCGGGTGAACCATTTACTTGTAGCAGGAGAGCTCATGGAGAAGTCGATCTTACCTTCGACCTGCTTCAAAGGCATAACTTCAGTATAACACCATCTCACTTCTCGTCACTAAGTTCAGCTGAACAGGTCATCCAGGAGTGTCTCACCTCCATGAAGGAAGCATCTCTCATTAGGAACATCTACATCACTTTGTAGTGTCTTGCTGCTCAACAGAACTGTACTTCCATCCCGTGTTCTTTTTCCACCCGTCCAGATGGCAGTACCATGGGGAAATGCTATGGGTCCCCTGGCTTTGCCACATCCTGTTCACGTGCTTCCACATGGAAACCGAAAGAATTTTCCCAAATTTGATGGGAGCGGAAACCAAAGCATGGATTCACACATATCTACATTCATCATGTCATGCAGTATCCTAGATGTGACCCATGAAGATGTGTCGGTTCACCTTTTTCTGGAAACTTTACAAGGGCCGCATGTGGAATGGTTTCAGCATTTTCTAGCCTGGATCTATTACCGCAAGCCACCTTCATGGATGCTTTTCAAGACAGGTACAAGCCTTTGGAAGATGCATTTACATTGTTATCACAGATCACTCACCTAAAGAAGGAGGCCAATGAGACCATGCATGATTTTATCACCAGGTTCAATGCATTAATCAACCGTGTGCCTGTTGCCATGCTTCCAACACCGGAAAATCAGAAGTGTTTCTTCATAAACGCTATGAGCTCGAAAGTAAGTTTCTTACTCCTACAAGAACAAGTAGCTACCTTGATTCTCACCCAGGCTGCTGCCATCCGAATCGAAGATAACTTACTAATATCTAGTGAATTAAAAAGGGAATCATCCAAGCTTAAATCTTTGGGCCCTTCTCCCACTACTTCGTCTGATCCAAAGCATTTCAAAAGATGGTGAATGACTTGCTCACAAGAAAGAAGCAATTAGCCCAAGCTTCCTCGAGTTCCGCATACCGGGATATCCCATGGAGGAATTTTGTTTCCAACAATTTTCCACAAAGTCCATGCTTTCTTGCAATCGCCCGCGGTTGGCGCTTGAGGCTCCTCCGGTCAACGCTTTAGCCGAAATCGAAGAAGAAGAGAAAAATTATGAAGAACCTTTGTCTCAAGGCAAAGATGATCAAGATGTCGGTGAACTGACTGGCGACTCTACTATCGGGTATATGGAATTTGATGAGGAAGAATCTGACGAAGAAGAGGGTACCCAAGGATATGCAAGCGGACAATCATATGCTATTTTTACCCGTTCGCAAGGAAAATAAGCAGAGGTCGCTGCCAATGTGCAGAAAGAGAAGGTTGCGTCATCCACGCCCCCAACTATTGCTAAAAGAGGTAATCCTCTTCCTGCTCAACCCCCTGTTAAGTCTTTTACGAAGAAATCTTTTCCTCCTATCTCTCCTCCAAATCAGCCTTCTTCTATTCCCATGAAGACCAATAACTTTACCCTACCATTGCGAAATGAAGGATTCATTCCTCCATCAACGCAACCCTTGGCCACATTTGACATAATTGACCATGCTAAAAATACCAAGATTCAAATGTCCGGCCAAGTACCTTGACCAAACCCCGAACATCTTGTAAGGTTGGATGAATACATCCAAAGTCGTTGTCATAACTAATCGTGTTTCCCAAAAGGAATCCTTTCCACCCTCCTTCATCCCGCATAAATTTCACCTCGACTTATCGACGTAAGATAGAACCTTTCTACCTTTCCTCCTAATCAATGGTCACAAACTAAGCAACTGCATAATTGATTATGGAGCTTCCGATAATGTCATGCCGCAAAATTTGCCCACGCTCCGGGCCTCACCCTTACCAAGCCTTTTGGCAGATGTTATTCCTGGAGACCAAGCAAGTTCCGTTGATTGGTCAAATCAAAGACGCACATTTTGCATTTGTAGCATTCCTAGAGAAAAGAGTAAAGATGACCATCCTTGTTGCTTTGATATTCCAAAGACCTACGGAATTTCTACTGGGAAGGAACTTTTTGCAAGTGAAGTTGGTGGGGAGATTCATATAGACCGGTCTAAGGCTAGAATCCCTATCAAAGGTGTAATGTAAACATTGGAGCTCGAATCACAAAAGAAGTACCGGTTACTAACTCGATGACCCCATAGCCCAAATTCTCTTCAAATCATTAGGGATGGGAAATTATTTCTTATCTACCGAGTCCGACAAAATGGATGTCCTTGTTCAAGAAGGGGATCTTAACAAGATCTAGACTTTACAGCTTTATGGAAGCTATGTGATTAGTGGGGTGTGGCGCGGTGCCATGCTTATATCTCCGAAGAAGAGATTATTCCTCTCTTTCAAGTTGCAGTTTTTTCAACACAAATAATATCGCTGAGTATGAATCCCTGCTGCTTGGCATGCAAGCGCGAAGGAAAGAGGGATCAAGAATATTAAGGTACAAGGTGATGCAGAGCTGGTCGTAAATCAAGTTAAGAGGATATACCAAGTGAAGAATGAAAGGCTCAAACATTACCGCAACGTGGTGTGGGACAAGATCGAGGAGTTTGATGCTTTTTCAATAAAAGCCATCCCAAGAGCTCAAAATGACATGGCCGATTCATTGGTCATTTCAGCATCCCTCATGCTCCCTCACCCAGGTTTGAAAATAGACAAATATACCATTGAGGTGGTTTTCCGCCCAAGCGTGTGGAGAATTCTCGGTGTTTTTCAATGGTTGTACACTTGCAACCATCTTGACATGATCTAATTTGGAAGCTCAAATAAAGTAACATGTTTCTCATATGAGTTCTTGGGAAATTGGTTATCTCTCAGTTTTCCTTTTTCTTCAAAAATATCTCATAAAATTTAACCCCTTGTGTGAGAGTCTTCTCATCACCTTTATACAATTATATTTGATCATTTATCGCCCAATTTTCCCCCAAAAATTTGGATCTTCAAAATAATATCCTTCCTTATAATATATAATTTGATTTATGTTATCCTCATATCAAATGTTGATAGATGTAAGAAATATGAGCCTTTCAAATTTTTGTTTATGTATGATTGGGATGTAATGTCATCACTTTTGGCCACTTATTTAATAATTTTTTCCCTTGGTGACTGGACATGCTTTTGAGGACTTTTGAGTGCCTCGGTGTGATTTGATTTGACATATACTCTTATTTGTTTTTCCAAAATCTATTTTGAATGTTGTACATTTATTTTCATGCCTTTTGGGTTAGTTATCACACATGATTCTTGTCAAATCAGATCAATTCACTATTTTTGCTCAATGTAAATTCATTTCAAATTTTAATTTCCTCGTGTAAATATCTTATTGGGATATTATGAGTGATTTTAACCATGATTACACCCATATCTTCTCATATGATTGAAAACTCCTATAAAAACATGCCATTTAATTAATCAATTCATACTTTCTTCTTTTTTGTATAGGAACTTTGAATAAATTCATTTTTATCATGGCGGGGAACCAATAGCGTCTATTTTGAAGGAAATTTCAGTGAAGACTTACATTCCATTTTTTATTTATCATGTTTGGATGAAGAGTTTGTGAGGATGTTTTTTGAAATTGCTAACACTGAGGATTACACTGACCCTTGAAACCTCCAATTTTTGAGATGCATTAGTTAGGATACTTTTCAAGATAAGTTTCGTGTTCTCTACCTTTTAGATGATGTACTTTCACTTGTTCAGGCTTGAACTTCAAAGAACTTCGAGTCACTGAGGAAATTTTGGCTTGCAAGCAGGCCTCATATACATTTTGTTTCCAATCATGTATGCCCATACATTTCTAATGAGGCATTTATTGTGAAATAAATCCCTCTGGAGTCATATGTGCTTGATGGAGAAATTTAGTTGGACACATTTCCTTTACTCTATTTCTAATTGAATGCATTGGAGAAGTTTGTTTTGGTCTTAGAGGTAAAACAACCAATGAGTATACCCCTTCTAGCTCTTGAACCATCACTTCCTTTTGTGAAAAAACATAAGGGTAAGTCTATCTCTAGGCCTTCTGCTCCAATTACTATCTGCATGACATCTCCTCCAGGTGTTCCATGGTCAGTTGTGTTTGCACTTCCAGTTCAATCTTCTCAACCAACTTCTTCTACCAAAGCCTAGAGGGAAAAGGGTGTTTTCTAAAGGTGTTTTAGATATGAGTGAATGGGTCTCTTCTTACCGTAAGAAGTCTAAATTGATCGACCTATTAGATGGTCCTTTATCCAACATGTATGACCTTTTTCAATGGGCATGTCTCACACACTAGCAGGAGACATTATTTTTGTTGAAATGGAACTAGGGACAAATGAACATGGGCTTAAGAAAAACAAATTAGTGAAGAAACTTCCTCTTTGCAGAGAGGATTTTATGGCACAAGACTTTTTGGTACTAGATGCCTAAAGTTTCTTGTTATTATCCCCATTTTTGTGATACAACTCTTAAGGATATATATAATATTTCCTTTCATGGGTTGGGGCCCCTATAGATCCCCATTTTTCCTTTTTCAAAATACAAAAAGTAAAAACATCTCATTAGTTTATATGCTTTTATAATGGACATAAAATTTCATCCAAGCAATATAAAAATCTAATGCATTGTATCAAATTACAATTTATATCAGAGAATAACAAGTTTTAAAATTAATATTCATCCTTCATGAAGCAATAGTATCAAATGAAACATCAATTACAAATGAAATATGAAAAGAAGATAAATTTTTAAGAATGAAAATCCTAAGCTTTTTCATCATCTTTCATGTCTGCATCCTTTTCTTCTTCAGTTTCTTCTCCTTCTTCTTCTTCTTCTTCTTCTTCTTTTGGCATCCTTTCCAAATATGCATCATACCTTCGAAAGAGCTCATTGATTTCTTCTTCATCTAGCCCTGTATGGTGTTGGAAAATAAATGTTTTTTTATTGCATTCACACAATAGTCCATTTTATACTCGTATTCCAATGCTTGGCTCTTAACTCTATAATTTTGGTCTCAATTTTCCTCATTGCTTTAATAACTTCATAAGAAAAGTCATCTTTTTGAATGCTTTTCTCAAAATAACTAAACAAAAATTCAGCCTTTAGATCACCATATCTTTTCTTGGATTTTTATAAAACCATACCTTCAAGCTTAAGATTAATAGCATCTAAGGTATCATCAACCCATTCCTCTTGGCTTTTATATTTTCTTTAATTCCATTCAAAAATTCCACCCTGATCCTTGTTAACTCCTCCATATCATGTTGAGTTCCCCTGAATGCTTGTGGCACAATCCCTTCTTTTTCAACCAATTCATCATTGATTTGAATTATGCAGCTTTAACTCGGGAAAATTCGCTCAAAGTAGAAGATTTCATTATCACACTACTCAATTAGGTCATCAATTTCATTAAGCCTATTCTTGAGCTCTTCATACTTTATCCCGACTTCCTTAATTTATTCTTTTCCTTTTGTGTAAACCTCTCAATCCATGTGTCAACAACCTAAAATTTCTTTACATCCTTGTCAATATTTTCCCTTCCTTCAGGAGTGTTGGCATAAGTACTTGTTTGATCTTGACTAGACTGCCTAATTAATTATTGTAGACTAGAACTCAAAGCTTTGACTTGTTCTTTCAATTGTTTCTTAGTTACTCTATCCTCATCAACCTTTTGCAACAAGTCACTTACTGCCTCTGATACTCCCTATTTCAATTGGTCTCTTGAAGGATTTCCTAAGGGAATAAGTTAGACACTATAATCATTGGCTGTTATATTTTCTCTTTTCTTTCCCTCATGAGGGATTTCCACTTCTAAAGTTTTAGATCCCAGTGGATCAATATGAGTTTTGGTGAGAACTCTATCCCTTTTGGAGGTTCTCAAACTGGTTTTGGAAAAGATAGAGCTATGAGATCTATAGCCTTCACAGGAAAATTTCCTCTTCTTCCTTTGAGATCAACTCTCCTATCCATCCTTTTGTAAGAGTAGTCCCAACTTTTGTTTCTGAAATTCTTGTTGGGGTTTCTTGGGGATAATCACCGACGATTAGACACCTTTTGTGCCTTTTAGAATGATGATTTTTCCTTCTTTTCCTATTCATCTTCCTCGTTTATCTCTTTGTTCTTAATTCTTATCGTAGTTCCTCTAATTGTTTTCCTTCTTGATCTTGAGTTTAGGGCTGGTCAATCTCCTTCTAAGTTACATCAGTGATTACAATCTTTTCTTTCTTTATTTCTTTAGCTGATGTAATCTTAACTTCAGCCTTTTCCTTGGGAGTTTCGTGAACTAGTACCTCTTTTTCATGCATTCCTTTTCCTTTCATGATTCCATATCCTTTGGAGGCTACTGAGATGACACATTATCATCTTTTTTTCCCTTTTAATACCTCATGTTGTAACATGGTGGGTTGGCTTTCAATTATTGGTTCCTTAACTTTACCCAAATCTTGTACATCCACACTATCAATAATATTATCCTCAACAATTGCATCTTGTGCAACCTCTACTATCTTTTCATCTATATATTTTCCTGTTTGAGATGGTTCACTATCCTTAGTGACCTTGACCTCATGGGGGATCCTCTCTCGTCCAATACCAATACCTCCATACTCACACTTTTTCCACTAGATGTTTCTAGTTTGTTCAATTATAGATATGTCTGGTCTCATTGAGAGTACCTATGATGTTCAAACTCTAATTTTAGTAGTTGGCACATGAGTAGTTTTTTCTACTCCTTCACTCAATTGAGGATCACTTACACCCTTTACTGGTTATCCATCAATAGATATGTCAAATTCATCCAATGTGGAAAATTCCTCACCAATATCAACATCCATTATCTCTACCTAACTCTTTTTTGACTCTTGCAATCATTCAAATATAGGGACAATGACATTTTCAAGTGACATAGCTTCAGAAATTTTCATGCCTAGATTCATGACATTACTATCTACTGGATCATATTAGACATTGCATTGAATTATTTAGTCCTAAGTTTTCCCAATTATCACTCCCTATGAAGACAAAGATGAAAATAAAGGAATTGGTTGTCCAACCTAACCTGGTTTTAACAATCGATTATTATGGAACCGATGATGCATGTTGTGCTTGGGAAACATCAATTCTTTCATGTTTAAGGGGGTCAATCACTACATCCTTATGCTTGTTTTTCTTATGTTTATGATCACCTTCTCTTACTAGAATTGGTTCATACACAATTTTGTGTCTCTAGTGTGCTCTTTTAAACTTATTAAGGTCTGGTGTTGCTCTCTTTTCTTCACCATGTAGCTTATGTTTTGCATGGCCACTTGATATGGCCCCATTCAATAACTTATCAACATTTAGGGGTTTTGGAAAAACATCTGAAGGAGCCTTATGAGTAGTCATACCCTTTTCTTTTGACTGTAGTGGAACTACGAAAGTGATAGTATCATTTTACATTGATTTTACAAGCATTTCTTCATTTTTCTTCTTTAGAGCAAACATAAAAGTACCACTCCCACTAGTAGCAGAATTCCATTCATATACAAGTCCTGAAGTAGGCCTTTTTGAAGGAAATTGAGGATCTTTTCCTCCCAAGGGATACATTCTGTCAGGTCCTTATTTTAAGGGAGGAATGTCATCTTTTAATTTTCCCAAATCCCTGAAATTATTAAGAAATCGTGTGCTTTGAATTGATAGATCAATTTTTTTCTAGGCTATCCAATTCAATGTTCTTCTCATTACATTAGTTATTCAGGAATACGATTCATTTGACTCTTCTTCATTCCAATTCAAGGGAACCATTAGTTTTCCTTCCACCTTTTGATCAAGATAGTATTTACTCATAGTATGTGGATCATCCACAATTCCCTTAGGGATAACAACAATCTTGAAGTCTATAATTTGGGTGAGGGTATTTCTTGAGAAATCTTAGCCTAACCTCCTCCTCATCTCTACAATTCATCCAATAATCATCAAATTGAGGTTCATGCTAAAAATTATTTGCAAGATTATAAAATGCCCACCTCATGTCATAGTTGGCCCTTGCCTCAAAGATTTCCATCTCAAACCATTTCATCTCACCTTCAATCAATCTAGATTTTATAATTGAATGGTAGGAGTACCTTCTAATCTTGATGGGGAACTTGATGTTTGTCTTTTGTTTTCCAGCAATTAGTTTTTTAACTGATGTCAACTGTCTTTCGATTCACATAAGGCCATTTTTTCATCTAAATATCTAGGCAACTTACATGGTTGGCCTTCAAATCCACTAACCCTGATGTATGTAAACTTCATGTACTAAATGAAATAACATCCATACTCTATGATTACTTGTCTAGCCTCTTCAAAAATCCTATATTGTTCCCATTTTGGCCTGAATAAGCATATGATTGGTGCAAAGAAGGCATCATTAACCAATATCACATTATCTTTCCAATTACTCAACTGTAATTGAGGGAAGATCTTATGCATTTGGAATTTCTTAAATTCAGCACGTGGCACAAGGCCAAGGAACTACCTATGGCTTGCAATATTATAAATCAAGTAGGTCATCATGTAAAATTCCAATTCTCCAATGTCATCCATCTGCATATTTGTTTTCACTGCTATCATGTGGTCATGAAGTGCTTCTGAAATGAAGGTTTCCCAGAAAATGTTCCTCTTCTTCTCTAAAACTATCCACATATAAGTGCACATCCACTCCTAGAATTCATTCATTGTCTCTAATCCAGCCATTTGACTCAACAATACAATCACATATTTTGTTTCCTCAATGAATTGTGCCCTAACTAGTCTTTTATGGATTCAAGTGGTTTTTTTATTTTATGTTAAAAGCCATTTGGTATATAATCCGGTCATATTATTTTTCTTAGCTTCATAATCTTTTAGGGATAATTCAATACCTAGGGTTATTGGATTTCTAATCACAGGAAATTTTAGCATTATCCTAATGGCTATGGGTGTCAAAGTTAATACCACTTCACCACTTCCATCCAGTACTTCCCTCTTCTCTGGGTTGTAATTCATCACGCAAAGTCTTACCAGCTTCCTGGGTAGTGTATCGAGGGTCGAATAGCACCAACTAAATCAATAGTACTAGCTTGAATCACTTCGTTAATTAAATTTTTTTGGGCTATTGAATCTTTTCAAGAATTTATCTATGTCAGCAAGATTCATCAAATCTATATCCATGATTTTGTCTAGATTACTAGTGATTCCAAAAATAATAGGAAAATTTGACTTAAGCATTGTTCTTATCTTTAATACCCTAGTTTTACTTTGAATTTCCTTGCAAATGAATGAGAGTATAGGATTATTTTATTTCTTACTAATTTTCCAAAGAGATATCCATGCAATTGGGTCATGTTTGAAGGATTTTCAATCTTTGGTTCTTAATTTGAGCTCCACAATCGATTTCAGGTTGTCCCTAAAGAAAATTTACTAACAATGGCATCCATATCTCAACAAATGATAGCAAAAAGATCAATGCATTCAAGACTTCAAAATTCCTCCTTGATTTATGTGAAAATGCATTGATGGTGGTAGTCATTAATGTGTTGCATCATGGTCATCCATTTCACCTTTCCCAATTTTAAATATGATCCGTCCACATGGAATAGCCTTATGTAATGTGGGATCTGGAAAAAAAATTACTTTTGCATCACGTTTTAAATGTAGATATGTTTAGATATTTGACCCTATCTCCCGCCCTTGACTTCCATCCCAAGTTTGACATGTGGTTGTGTAGTCTCTAATCACTGCTTGCCTCAATGCCATTCCCAAATGCATCGGCATATCATCTAGTTTAGCCTAGAAGCTCACCTAAGGAGTGTGCAGCACCGATCCTCCTTTATGTGAGCTTCATGAGAACGTTCGTTCTTAACATGAGGATGTAATACAACAGATAATAAGTTCATCCATTCATGGAATTTAAGATGTAAGCATTAACTCCTAGCCTAATGCACCCAAGCATATAACAACATGATCAACTCAATTAAAGTAGAATCAACCATGAAATAACATCAAAAAAATGAGTAACATGCATATGAACATAAGGAAAATGTACAGATCAAGACCCATCACATGAGTGTTTCAGAATCACTTTGTTATATTTATTAGCCAAAATATGGTAGCCAAGATTACAACAAAAGAGTACCATTTATGTAAATGTTCACACTAGCAGAGATTTCTTTATATCACAAAGCTCGCCATTACATAATATCAGATCTATGACTCCTTATATTTTCTTACTTCTACCTCCTCTAGAAAACCATCCATTACTAAAGAATAATAATAAACATTCCCTCTTAACTACTCATCATTGTTACTTGTGAAATCCTCAAGGAATCGGTTTATGATTTCTCTAACACTACCCAAGAATATACCATATTTTTCCATACATTCCCCTTAATCGAGTTCCTTTAGCATACATGTGTCGCCTAATCTTAATAACCTCGATCGCTTATCCTTTCATGATAACCGCCTTGATGGCCTATAATATCCTTTCCTTGAGCTACAAGTCTTTATGGCTTATCCACATTTGTATCTAAACATTTTTTTTTTTCCTATACATGTCTTTTTCATGCTGTTCAAAACTCACTAAGTTTCAAATCCATCCTTCCTGTGCACAAGGATTTACACATCTCCAAGAACTACTTCGCATGTGCCTTCGTGCCCCGCTTTGCGCACCACAAGGCTTCATTCCTTAGGTACTTAGCTACTTTAGGAGTCCAACATCACCCCACACTAAAATGGTTTCCACCCTGGTAATCCTTCACACTTCTTGAACAAAATCCTTGTCGACTAGAATACTTATTCAAAGAATAAATAATAGTAATTATGAGAGAATCTAAATAAATAATTGAGGAATGAGGGGATGTTACATGATCAATTGGATGTGTTTGGGGAATCATGAATCTATCTCATCCTTCAATTTCTCCCATGCCTTAAATTTTGATAAGGTCTTCCCCGGTGCTTCACCTACGAAAATTGGCATATGATTTGGGATGATTTCTTCCACCTTCTCCTTCATTGTGTTGATATCCACCCCCAACTCCCCGCAAACACCCTCGAATTAATCCTTCCATTAAGTGATGGAGTCTCGAGTTTATTGATTCTAAAGTCTAGCTTCTTGCACTTTGTCTTGATTTTCTCCTTTTGGTTCATGGTGTTAACAACCAACTATGTGTTCTCTACCTTTTTGGTAGGGATGGTCTCTTGCGAAAATTTTAGGGCTTACTCTTTCTCTATTACCCATGTGTCTATTATTGGCTCACATTTTCTATAGATATTGAAGCCCCTATATGCCAATATATTTTCCTCCTTGAGTTGGGAGAGCAAGTCTTCCAATTCAGTGATCCGGACTTCAATAGCGACCTTGTTCTCTTCTTTTTCCTTTGCGATATTTTCAGTTGTGGGTCCGTGCCATCCTTGATTTTAACGAGTAACATACCTATGAGGTCCTCGAGATACTCCATTTCATCCCCGTAATAGGTCTTTTCCCGGCTCACCAATGTCGAAATTGTCCCTGTGATGATTTTTATAATTGTGCCACTTAGTCATATGCCTCCTTTGTTCACGCCTATTCTCCCCTTAACCCTTGGAACAATCTATCTATTTCTTTCTCCTTTCTTTTCTTCTCTATGATTAGGGTCCAAGCAGTGGTCCTTGTATCCAAACTATTCCAGATCACCTTTGAAGACATAATTTGTAATGCATTGCATGCCTACTCATATGTTAGGTGGTTAGGATCCACCAATTTGTATACTTATTCTCCCTCCTTAAAATGAATGGTCTCAATTGCATGATCATTGACCTCAAACTCAGGATCTTTGGAGTGGTAGTGCATGCTTCAGCTAAGAATATTTTTGGTTCTAAGCATACCCCCTTCTTGATCCATTAAATTAAATCCATAAAGTTTCTCTGGTGGGAGTGTGGCTTGGAATCTCGTGCGCACGACCTTCGTGGGGTCATCCATGAAGTACATATGTGGGAACATGGGTTTCTACCTCTTCCTTGTAGTTTTGTGCTTTGTCCTTTATTTTTTCACCCCAGGAGTGAATCCCTTATCCTCCTTTATGGTAAAGGAGTCCCCTTTATCTCCCCTTGGGTTGGTGGTCTGTGATGTAGAGGCCTCACACATCGGACTCTTCTCTACTCCTACATAATATTCCTCCCCTTCTTCTTGCACCTTTCCCGCATCCATGGCCTTTGCCTTAACTTCCTGTCCCTCCAAAGACCACTTACAATTCTACCTTAAAAGTTATGGTTTTTTCTTCCTCTCATTCCTCTAAGCCTATTTTGGGGCTTGATGCATCATGTGTCTTCTGTATCTTTTCTTTAGGATCTTCCATCTATTCCTCCTTTTCCTTCTCTTCCTTCTCTCCCTTGTGCTCTAGAAATGAGGCCTTGGCACCACCTTGATCAAGTGTTGGTGCCTCTTGCTACGATTCCTTCATGTGTAGTACTTCTTCCTTGAAGTCTCTAACTTCCCTTCATCTTTCTCTTCTTCTTATTGTACTTCTTTCATGGGTAGGATTGGAATTCCCAATGGCTTTGGAAAGGGGGAGTCTGTAACCTCCACCTCAATTCCCCTTGTGTTTTGGGGTGCATCTATACAAACACCCGATGGATGTATCCATTGATGGTAATGTTGACTTGGGGGTGCAAGTCCAGAAGGTCTGGCTCCAAAACTTTGATATAGGTAGGTTAGGTGCCATACTTATATATAGCATGAAATGTGTGGATATCACCATCCACCTTTTCTACATTAAAAATC
Organism: Taxus wallichiana var. yunnanensis; assembly: GCA_018340775.1. Lineage (NCBI taxonomy): Eukaryota > Viridiplantae > Streptophyta > Pinopsida > Cupressales > Taxaceae > Taxus > Taxus wallichiana. The sequence goes on along the minus strand of CM031243.1, from coordinate 23,608,657 downwards.
AACTTCTATCCATCCTTGATCCGGGTGATGGCATAATTCATATATTTGGCCATGAAAGCAAAGGGGTTCTTGCACCATGGCCATCATAAACTTTTCTAGACAAAAATTTTGTGTAACGAAAAATTTTACTTGGTCCCCAATAACCTATGGTAACTCGTGGGGAATGCACCACTCATTTTCAAAATCTCTATGTATCAACCTTAGGGTTTCCAAGCTCGTCCACCATTGGAGTGTCTGATACTAGGTCCACATGTATCAAATTTTCATTATCAAATGTTTTGTGGTTGTATTCACTAATCTTGCATTTATATAGCTTCAAGATCCACTTATCTACCCTAATAACTTTAGGAGGGTACTGCATTTCTAATTAAATTTCCATAGATCCTCCTTTTCCACCACCGGTAGCTTTTTTAATCCTTCTTTAGTGCCATATTCATCCTTCTTTCCCTCATGCCCTAGGTGCATTGATCCCCTCTTTTTTCTTCCCTAACTCAACAGCTTCCCCACTTCTCTTTCACATAACCTCCTTCCTTCTCTGTTGTCTTCTCCCCTCCTTGCTACGCCACAAGATTACACTACAGCTTGCACAATTCCACTGGTTCGTGATAGTGCTTTACTTCATTCTTCTTTGTAAAACCCTCATCACACTTCAAGCTCAAGATAAAAATATATCTTAAAAAATTATTCAAAATGACTATTCTTACATCTTATTTATACTTTATCAATGCCTTAGAGTTCCTCCGACCACATGTCCTAATGTCACTTTTCTATAAATCACTTTATTTCACTTAAATATGTTAGAATTTGAGGATTCTAATAAATACGGATTTAATCAACTTCCATATTACATAATGTTATAATAAATATATAAATAAATATTACATCATAACATAAGTAAATAAATAAATACTTACAGGAAATAAATAACACAGGTGACACAATATTTATAGTAGAAAACCCCAATAGGGTAAAAACCACTTTGAAAATAACCTTTTACTTTAGAGAACTTATTTTACATCCAGTAATATCACCTCCTCCTTTGAAACCCTATTTACCAAGGGTAAAACTAAATCACTTTATTTGCACACCTTTGATATATTTCCGAATATATCAAATGAGGACCTAAAGTTCTTTTTATATAAGGTGATCGGGTATGTCTCCCGACCCACCTTTTCAACCTAAAATGGTTGACACATACACCTAGGTTTATAATATTTAATATTATAAATATAATCATTTCATGATATTAAATATTTAACCTAAATTATATACCTAGGTTAGCATATTTAATAATAGAAATATATATATATATATATATATATATATCATATTATTAAAATTAACCTATATATTAGTGATGGACCAATATACAATAAGGGTTGGCCAAACCACTTAATCATTATGTTCCAACAAAATCAACTTCCATAACTTCCCTTCACTCTTACACTATAACCTTTTGGCGCTCCAATACCACTAAACTGCCATAGACCTCCTTCACACGCGTCACCATGCCAAAGTACATAACCTTTGTGTTGTCTACTAAGTAGTTCCCCATGGTGTTGCCTACCTTATGTTATACCATGTGATCCTTCCCTTCTTGTGGTCTTCAGACTTCTCTCAACCCACCTTTATAACCACATGAATTTATGCACCTTAGCCATCACGTTTCTCATTCTTCTGTCTTCATGTTAATTTTTCCCAATAGTCCACTGTCAAAGAATTTTTTTGTCAATCGTGTTCAATATATTTGCTACTTCACCTCACAAAAAAATGTATGTGTGGTCCCCTACACATAGAACCTATTATAATTTAGTTAGCTACCAGCGCACCAATGCATAAAACCAAACCAAAATCACAACACAAGAAATAACAAAAAGGAAAAATTACTAGAAGGAATTCTAATCTAATTGGAATATTGCCTTATTTTTTACTACACATAAGCCTTATTTATAGTAGGGCTTCATCCTACTCCCATTAAAGTAACCTGGTAACCTCGTCCCATCAAGTGCTTCAGAACTAGCATACCAGAATCAAGTATGTATGAGATGATGTATGGTCCTAACCAATGGAATTTTAGTTTCCTAGGGTGGTGTAGAAATTTAGAGTCATAAAGCAAGACCATCTTCCCAACCTCAAACTATTTTTTTATATGACGATCATGCCATGATTTTTTTCACGCCTTCTCAGTCTTTTGACTCCACCTAGCAAGTGATCTCCTTTCATCCAGCTGCATTAACTTCTCCATGTGCTCTTGTAGTGTTTACTTTTAGCTCATCCTCATGCATGCACTATTTACAGAGATGGTAGCATAAATTCTACTAGTAAAATAGCTTCTATGCCAAACACCAAGTGTAATGATGTGGTCTTGTTAAATCTCTTATTTATTGTCCTATATGCCCATAAGATTTAATAATAATTTTTCATCCCAATCTTGTCTCCCCACATCAAAAAATTCAGCGTGTGACTCAAGATTTGTTAAATGCCTCAAAGTGGTTCCATTAGCTTGAGAGTGATAAGGGGTAGTATTGTGATGGGCCACCATGAACTCTACTAACAAAATCTTGACCTTCTCATTCAAAAATTATGTGCCTCTATCACTAGTCAAGCTTAAAGGACACCCATACCTGTTGATTATGTTTTCCCACAGGAATCTTATTGTTGTGGTTGTTCTGAAATCCTTTGTAGGAGTTTCGCCCACCCAACTTGTTAAGTAATCAATGTAGGTAATGATATAGTGTGAACTAGTCCTTCAGGTGGCAGGTGAAATAGGTCCTACAAAATCAATCACCCACTTCTCAAATTGTTATGTGATAGCTATCGGTCTCAAGGGCATTTCATCTCTTCTTCTGGGTGGCTAAAGCACTACAAATGGTCACAGCCTCAGAAACTCAATACAATCCCATAATATGCTTTCCCACCAAATCTAAGTTAGTATAATCTTCCGTGTGGTGGAATTCCTCAGATAGTGTCCTCTTCTAATCCCACTTGTGTGTTTTCTCCATGATTGCAATGCACTCATGTTCTAACATGCACCGGTGTAAAATATCATCACTTCCTAATTTGTATAAATCTCCACCAATTAATATGTAGGGCACGGTGCGAGATAGCCAATTTTTTTTTTTTTCAAGTCTTAATTTCCTCTAGTGCCATACTTTTTTTGAGAAACACATCAATATCCTCTAATTCCGAGTTTATGAGTCACATCCTAAAAATTTATGCATCCGGGAATTATATCCTCAATGTTCTCTCGCATCCTCCCCATAGTCAATTCTTAATAAATGGTTAGGTCCCACATTACTCTTACTTGGTTTTATAAAAATTATAACCTTGAATTCTTGAAAGAATAGGACCCATCTCGCATATGTGTCCTTATAAAATGGGATTATTTACCAAGTAATTCAATGCCATGCGATCGTGTAGAATATAAAGGGTGTTTCTAGAAAATACTACCAAAAAATTTTGCAGAAAGTGCATAGATAATTGATAATTCCTCACGCTCAGTAGTAGTATAGTTCTGCTCTGCTGGTTTCAACTTCCTAATTTCAAAACAAAGAGGGCGATCAACATTCCCTTCACTAGGTTGTGCTAACACTTCTCTAATGGCCATCCCTGAGGCATCAACATACACATGGAAAGGCTTACTCTAGGAAGGAAAGTGTAATATGGGTGCACTGATAAGCCTATTATTCAATGTGTCAAACGCCATCTTTTACACCTCTCCCCAATGGAATGTACATATGTTCTTTAGTAATCCCTCTAGTGGCATGACGATTTTGGAATACTCCCTAATAAAATTTTGGTAATACCTTGTATGCCTAAGGAATCTGTGCATTGCATTCTAACTGATGGGTTCTTCTAATCCTACAATAACAACAACTTTGGAAGGATCCACTAGCAAGCCTTCCTTAGATATGATATGCCCCAAAAAGGTTCCAAATTGAGTAGCAAAGAGACATTTCTTGATATTGAGGGATATTCACAACTATTGGCATCTCTCAAACATCAACCGCATATTTTCACAATGGTCCTTCACTAGTCCATACAATGTCCAGTCATTAAGGTAGACTTGAAGAAACTTATGGATGAAGTCTTGAAATTCCTACACTGCAATGTTTGAAAACACAGTAGATGCATTCTTCAATCTAAAAGGCATGACTGTGTAGGAAAAACTTCCCCATTTAGTGGAAAATTTTATCTTTTCTTGGTCCTCCTTTGCAATCCTAACTTGATGATATCCTAAGAATCCATCCATGAATGAATAGATCTCACACCCGGCTACTCCTTCTAGGATCTCCATGGTGAAAGGGGTTGGAAAGAGATCAATGACACATACCACATTCCAATCCCTGTAATCAACATAGATCCATAGCCTTCCATATTTGTTAATGCTAATGACCATTGGTCTTATCTATTTTGATTCCTCAACAACCTTAATGATACCTAAAGTGATCATCTTTTCTATCTCTTCCTTGACCCAGATGCGTAGATTTGGATTTATTCAATAAGGTCTCTTCCGAATCAGGCACACTTCCTCCTTTATTTTAATCTACATCTCCCCTAAAGAGTGGTGAACTCCCTTAAGCTCATGGTACTCATGCAGAAATAAATCCTAAAACTCACGTAATAGATCAATGGTCTTTGAAACCTCCTTTTCTGACCAAAATCCTCAATAGTATCCTCCTTAGGTTCCATATCTAAGCCAATGTTAACCTTCTTCATTTTGAGAGGTTCATGGTAGGTGTGCGCTTGATCATTAGCAATATCCATTACCTTGCATGTACCCATAGTATGGTTAACATCCAAGTTCTCCAAATCCTCACCATTTATCACATGACCAGCTTTCCCTTCTCTTTCTCCATGTAGGTGTTCTCAAGTCAGTAGTTCCTCCGGTTCCTCCACATCTAAACGTGCCTCCAAATTAGGCTCTCCCAATAATTCCAAAATTCTATCCTCAACCATAGAACTGTCTCCCATAGTTAGGTGTTTGACAACCTCCAACGCCTCATTCACCAATGGATTTGTACTTTGATATTCAAAGGTTTGAATCAAATAATATGTTAACTCCCACCAGTTCCCTATCTAATGGCGTAATTCCAAATGAACGTACCATGTGTGTGCACATCCCTGTAGTGTGGAATAAAAATTGTGCACCCAAAGGAAAGGGAGTAAAGCTTTCTCACCTCCCATCAAGCAGTCTCTCACATTCTTGAACAAGTTCGAGGTGGGTACCCTTCCATCATATCCACATTTTTAAGTAGTCGATTGTTCCAAGAATCTAATAGAGAGTGTGTTCCTCACCTCACACCATTCTAGAAGATTGTCTGGTGCATCGCCCACCATCATGTTGTGGTCCCATGTAATGTGTAGATAAGCATGCTTTGCCTTTTGATCTCACATCTCCACTAGGCTTCCATGGCTCACAGAAAACATCGAGTTTCCTTCCCCATCAGAGCTTGATAACTCGCTTTCCTCTCAAACACCTAAGTGGGTGCGCCTTCATCAACCTTGTAACAAAACCTCACAATTTTCACCCAATTAACTCATATGTCCCATGCACCTAATTGTCACATGCTACACTAGTGGTATCACTCATAGATTGAGTGTCTTCCCACTAAATAACTCCTTCCATAGGTGTATCACCTCATGGTCCCTGATATAATGCACATAGATTCTGTCGAGGGATTCTTCTCCCAAGGGCTCAAGTATAGGGTGTTGACTTCCCATCAGTCAAGGGGATGATAACCCATTCTTCCTTGTTCTCAAAACTTATGTATCCCTTATTGAACCTTAGGTTAGCATTATTCTTATAGCACCAAGGGTGCCCAAGTAATGCTCAAAAATTTTCCACCTCAACTACTACTAGGACTTCTAAGACTCCAATTAATTTCTCCCCTTGGATAGTGATAGTAGTGTCCTTCAAGACACCAATGGGCATCACGTTTTTATTGTTAACCATATATAACACATTTGAGGATGGTTGTAATGGGGACCTTCCCATTTGATTCCATACATCTAGGGTGATAAAATTAACCTCACACACCTGTGTCTATCATAATATTGCTTAGGATTCATCCGTTGACTAATACATTCAAGGTAATCTCCTTATCATAATCAATTGTGTGAGGGAGAAGGTTAGCGTGCAAGACCTATCACTCACATAGTCACCTCCGTGCATGGTAATTTCTCCTATAACCATTCTCCTAGCAAAGGGATGATATTCTCTTGCCTCATCATTTTACATACTTCCTTGACTTCATCCAAATCCTTCTATGGAGCCTCAACACATTTCTTTTTCTCTAACTATCGTGACTGCTCCTTTAGGCACTAGATCTCTCCTTGTAGGCTTTGAATCACATCCATGGTCTCCTAATAAACCTCTTTCTAATGCACAAGATCTGAATAATTCCCATGAACCACCTCTTCTCTTATGACCAGTGGTCTCTGCTTTGGTATTTCCCTGGCATGTGCAGCATTCATCTCATGTTGTCACCAGTACAGGTTCTAACTCTAACTCACGTGCCACCCTTGGCATCCATTATGAGTTATCCTTCTTCATGCTTACCATCTTGGCACCTTTATCCTTCCGTTTTTGTTGGCTCATGTTCTTAAATAACTTTGGGCACTCTTCATACTTGTGTGTCTTTCCACACCAAGAGCACTAGAGTAGGTCGGGAATTCATGCTTATAGTGCTCTATAGACCCATAGTTGTAACACGTTCCATGTAGGAACTCACTTCTTCCACCTTTATGGTTCCCATGACCTCGTAATCCTCTTCTCGCGACCACCTCCATCTGCATTCATAATGGAGGCCATCACCCTTGGAACTATTTTCAATATTATTTTAATGTATGCCAAGATCAATGGCATCATGTATTTGGTCAATCAGTCTATAGTCCTTGGTGTCATGACTAGTAGAGGCCCAAATATTACAATAGAAAGACACATTCTTACGGATCATGCATTGTAGTAGTGAACACTTACTTGCATCATGATCTCCATATAAAATCTCTGAGTCTACTATCACCTTTGTGTGTACCGATATTTGAGGACAAATGTCTTTTGTATGCCCCTCTACCCCATAATCATGCACCATAGGCCACTACGAGTCTCATGTGCCAAGTTCACAAATAGCTTCTCTAGCTTCTTTTCCATGGTAGCAATATGAGATTCAAGAAAAGGACTAACATAGATATCCACACTTCCCACATCCTCAGTGTGCAGGGCATCCTCTAAGGCCTCACGTGGGTATGTGAAATTCTTATGCAAAAGCGCTCTCTGAAGGGCATAATCATTCCTCCAACAAACCATTGAGCATGATGAGAAGGATGAATATCATAAGATAGTTTTGATAAGAGATTTTTAAAATGTGCATCATACTCCCACACACTCTCTATCATACCTTTTTGAATCTCCTTTAACACACTAATTATAATACCCTGAAAGTGCAATCAAGAATTTAACAAGATCGTCGTCTTCAACCGATCCTGACCCCAAGTGAAAGAGAAACAAGTGTTTTCAATTAAGGATGAGAAAACAAGACAAAGGGAATGATAGGGTTATAAAGAACTGATATTGATCTTGAGATTATCTAAACTAAGGGGTTATTGATAATTAATGCCTGAGAATGTATTATAGCCACTAGCTTAAGCTTGTAGGCACTAAGTCAATAAGTCTTCCAACGTATAGCGAATGACTTAGGGGAAAAAGTATCTACTCCATGATCTACATTTCTACAAATTAATCTTGGGCCATTATATCACATTAGGCCTGGTATATATATATTTCTAAAACTAATGTACATGTTGTGAGATAATGTGTCACTGTGACATCTTAAGAAGACAATGAGTTTTAAACATTGTAGTCAAAGGAGAGATTCACTTAAACCATATTAACGATTAATCATTTTACAGATTAGTTGACTTGGGCTTGTAAATTTCGGGTCGAGGTGTTAATTTTGGGACCTTTGAATTATTGAAAACATGTATGATTGGTTATGATTAAAATATGTGTAATAAGCCATCGATAACATGACTTAATGTTAGAATGGAAGTGGCATGAAATCCAAAGGCAAGATTAAGATGTTAGACTCCTAACAATTGGTTTCGAAAGGATGGATGACTTAATATGTCATACCAAGTGGCATTGGGTCATGATATCACAATGGGTTGGGTTAAAGTTTTCTAAGGATAATATGATACCTATGAAATAGTATATTTCATTGTTCCATTCCTAGAAGGTAATATGTTTTAAACAGGGGAACGTAGTTTATGGATTTATCTAACGAACCTATTAACGATCAACCACTATGATCAGTAGACTCCGGCTTATGAATCCTAGGCCATGATACTTATATTGGATTATGAAATTATCATAGCTGATTTCACATTTTAATATGTATCTCTATGGGAGTTATGGGGCATTTAGATAATAACATTAAGGCTATGCATGTGTTATAACGTTGGTTTTATATTATATTGTATTTCATTCTCACCAAAGGTTAATCGACCTAGGTTATAGAAAGTAATTAAGTGAATGATATTTAGCAAATTTCATGGAAAAGGTAAATGAGGCTTTAAACTACAGAAATCCCACCAATTTTGGAGGAGAGTTGAAGGGCGGTGGTAGTTGGATGAGTCACTGGTGTGGTACTCCAACATTTAACACCATTAAATTGTGCATTTAATATTTATGGAAATCCATAAAGCTCCCTAAGGAAGTGAATTGCATGCAACTTCTTCATTTGGTTTTGTTGATGAAATTGGAAAAAAACTCCACTTCTGGTATCTGTGCATGGCGAGTAAACTATGAGTTCATATCACTATTTTAAGAAGAGGAAGTTTGTTTTTTATGGGAAAATTTATAAATCGGGAGACACCATTTTGTATGACTGCAAAGAAGGTTGGAATTGTTGGCTGGTTTGAGGTGGATAGTCTTGAAGCCATAAGCTCTTTGTCACTGTAACACTTGCTAGGAAAGATTTCAAAGGATGTAGGAAGCAAATTCGTAGGCAAGAATCATTCCTTATCCCTTTTATCTTTTTATTTTATCAGATGCTAGAACGAATACATATTGTAATTCTATTTGAGTTAAGATTAATTGGGTATGTGATGGTTGGAGGTTGTTGTTTTTATACTCTATTTTTCTGTAAAAAGAAATGGTAAATAGTATGAATGTTAAACCTACGTATTTAATATTGTTGTTATCTTTTAGATTTCTCAAATTGTGTTTACTTATTAAGACCTGGAAAGAGCAATTTTGGTTGCATTTTTCCGAGGAGGTTGACCTAGATAATAATGGGTTTTTGTGCAAATAATATAATGTTATGCAAAAATCAAATTTGGGTGTATGGGTTTCCTTTTACCTGACTGAAATCTGGGTATATGGATCTAGTAATTAAACCTATTCTAGATACTAGTGTTTATTACTTTCACTTTTGTTCTATGTGTAACAACCATAGAAAAAGGAGGTATATTTGGGCATGAGCCCAGGAAGATTTGGTGATATCCTGTTGGTATTTCTATCTCATGCATAGGATAATTTATAGACTTCTTCTTCCATCGATTGGACTGAGAGAAGAATAGGATTGCCACTGGGGTGGAGGATTTTCTAGTCACCCATCATAATCTTTTACCATTAGTGGGTCTGTGAGAAAATTACATTTACCACTCCCTCCTTGTAAAATAAACCTGGGCATAAACCTTTCGGTAGGGCTCAGTTTGAATGACGTGTTAATAAACTGTCAACACTTCTTGTTATCCTTGTCTGATACGTGGATCCTTGCAACTCCTAGGAAAGTTTATTGGGAAATAGTTGGGGTTACTCCTGGTTTCGTAGTAGTTGGACAACAATAGATGGCTGAGTTGCAGAAGTATCTCATGTTGTCATCATTTAGCCTCGTGAAGGTTGTAATCTCAACAGGAATGTTCCTTTCCTTAGGATATAGGAACTACCTTTTGTTGATATAATTGAATGTTGATTTTGTGGAACCTTCAACTCAATCTGAATTTTAAGAATTCAATTAATTGCTCTTAAGTGGTTGTCTAAACTAGTTTGAATTGACACTGGAGAACAACAAATGAAATTGGGAATTAGGTTTCAAAGGACTGAGCCTAATTTATCTTACGCTGGTATGGCACACCAATTCTTCCTCCTCCAGGAAGTCTTGATGGATAAAGATTGGAAAAATGATGGATTGTATCATTTTTATAAGGAAGGCTGAAAAGCCTTATTGAAACCAAAGGGTCTTGGTTGGTTGGCACCTCGATGCATGTCTTAAGTATTGTTGCTCCATTTATATGGCGCAAAGGTGGAACTAAAACTTAGTTTTGTTCCCATTTCTTTAAACCAACCTTTACTGCAAATTTTAATATTAATATTATGTGAAGTTTATGTAACTGATTGAATCTCTATAGGAAAATTAAATCAAGTGTAACATATCTCCATTATTGAGGAGTAATATGTGCTAGTCATTGAGACAAATTCGGGAGTTTAGACTCTTTACGTATGCATAAATAAGCTTTGGAATGGTTGTGCCTTTGGATTCTTATTACAGCTGAATATAGTAAGACATAATTTGAGATGATGTGTTTTATTAAAGAAGGTATAATACGGTATAAATAGGCAACAAATTCTATATTGCCTTAACTCCTTTAAGTTACTATGATATGTAACTTGAGATGTATAGATATCATTCCTTCTTAGGATATTAATGGATAATGTAGAATATGTTGTTTTATGTAGTTATGACATATAAATGTCATGTGTATTAACCGGATCTATTTGATGGATATGTTGGTATTGATGAAACTGGTTGGTTTCATTTCCATAGCTTGGATTACCTTGTGTGTCCAAGGTTAATACTTGTTTGAATTGCTTGAGCAGCAACAATAGTTGTAGCAATTTCTAGTTATGAATGGGATGGTATAGATACTTACCACGATTTGTAAGAGTTTGATACTCTATATAACCTCTATGGAATTTGGTTGTAATTATAATAACATGTGGTATTAATTAGTTGATGGTCATTGTTTGACATTAACATATTTACCGGGCATTACTTCAATTTAAATAAGTGAAGTGCTTGATGAGACTTTTTCATGGAGGAATACTGAAAAGGTAAAAAGAGTTGTACTTAATGTTTGCAAAGAAAGTTAATTAAATATGATGTTTGTTGCATTACATGGTTAAATTGTAAGAATGAGATTATTATTGCAGTATATATTCATTCTAACATTTAATGACATAAATTGATAAATGGGATAAAGAACTTTTCTTGCTCAGTTCAGTCAAACTGATCTTGCCTAACCATTACAGGAAAGTGAGCGAAGATAATAGGTGTAAAGTAAAGAAACACCTTGATTGTCTAATTGAACCATATGCTTACTTTTAAAGGATAAAGTGGTAGTCAATTTGTTGAATTGAGACATTATTTATTATATCAAGGAAGTTATTTGTTGCCTTTGAGAAAATATTTTATTGTAAAAATCTACTGGGTATAATTATGATATATTGTGACATGGTAAAGATTCCATATTTTTTTCAATAAATACTTGCTTCATATTGTTGAAGAATGTTGATGCCTCTCTGCAATCTCTGTAATAAATTCTACTATGTTGTAGTAGTGTCGGTATAAGAATGGCTTTATACTTATGATATTTTATGAAAATTGGATCATTGGATGATTGTAATGGAGGGCTGTTGTAACTCTCTGTTTTAGAAATATAACAGCTATCTTATGGACTAGGTGAACCTAGTAAGTTCAATGGATGAGTTGTGAAGTTATAAATCAGTAATATAATGGATAGGTTAATGAAATACACTATGGAGTAGTGTTGATGAATTCTTTAATCTAAACTAATTAACTTATGGGAAATTAATATTATTGTTAGCAAGAGGTTGTGATTCCTCACAAGACCAGTTAAAGGTTAAATGCTTGGTAGATGAGAAATCATCTAGGTATGAATCTTGATGTATATGATTATGTATACATACTTAAGGAATATTCTTTTAGTAAATTTTGAGTAACTATACTAGAGATAAATTAATATGATGAACCTTCGGATGATAAGATAAAGTTCAACATATAAGGGTTATGTCTTTAAACTTGTTGATGTTCCTTTGGACAGCACTTAAACCTTTAAGGAAATTAAGTTGAAATACTTTGTAAAACTAACCCAACTCCCGTAACATGATGGGGAGTTCAACATAATACTTCAAGGTGAAATAATAATGAGAATAGAACACGGATGTTTTTTGATACTTAAGTGAACTGTCTTTCCATAAAATGGGTAAATAAAGTATAAGATCTATCGATTACCATCATTCAAATATGATGTGATGAACATTTATGATGGAGTTACTCCAACTAACAAGATGTAATGAAGATAATTCATTAATAATCAGGTTGAACATAAATGCTAAAAGGACCCATAGGATATGGGATATAGTTGGCATAGAATTGTATGGGTGTTGGACCCCTATAATCTTAACCAAACATGAAGGCGCATGGGCGCGTAGGGTCCTAGTTATGAAAAGGCATGCAAGGTAAAAGCACATGAGAGAAAGGCTTAGGGAAGCACATAGCACGTGCGACACACAAAAGGAGGCTTGGGACTTAGTCAATTTGAGCACCTAGGGTAGAACACGTGAAAAGTGTGATCGGTTACACATGGATAAGATGTCATCCTGGTGATAGGGCCCAGGAAAGAGCATGCCCCAAATGGAATATTATAGAAGAACATCATGAGGTAATCATGAAAGCTTAGGCCTGAAGAAGCATGCTCATATGGACCACATTCGACACTTGGCACTAGATCTGAGGACACTAGAAGGTGAGTTGGTAGTGTAGGAGAATTATAAATACAAGTTCATGCGGAGTAAAAGGAAGATAAGAAGTACAAGATATAGCGGGTTAGGGAGTGAACAAAGCTCTGTGGAATTATTGAGTGGATATTTGTACTTAGGAAAGAATGCACTAAGCATGGAGTTGTAATTTTTCTTTTTCTATTAGCTTAGTTACATATGTCCAAAGATATGCATGACTCATGGTCTGCTCTCTGTGACACTCTGTAATGAATCAATGAATATAATGAGGTTACTTGATATAAATAGACATGGATATCAATGGTTTTAATGCACATTTCTCTCATATGAGTTCTCTTTCCTTTCATGTTATGTATGAATTCTTGTATAATTCTTTCTATCATAATGCATGTTCTGGGTTCTGTTAAAGTACTCAGTCTAAGGTGACTGCAAGGATCTAGAGGCCGTTTTGAGCCCTATGGTCCTTATATGTTTCAACCTCCCTCATTAAAACTCTTACACTAATCATAAATGATGCTTCCCACTAAACTCACATAAAAGAGAGACTCGATACCCATGCGTGCCTCGGGTGAGTGCTCAGCTTCTGCTGGGTGATAGGCCAACGCACATGGGGTTCCTTTCTTTTGTGATAGGAGTAAAAATGACTACATCTTTATTCCATTGCCAACACTTGAACTCGGGTCTCTCGAGTCAAATCCTGTATCCTAGCCAACTAAACTAAACATAACCACACCTTTTCAATTTGTGTTTGGCGTGGAAGTTATTTTTCTGGTTGAATTTATGTTGCCTTCTCTGTGAATAACATGTGCAGGAGGGTTAGCCAATGAACAAGCGCTAGAAGAAAGAATTGATGAGATAATGAAATTGGATGAGAGAAGATCACTTGCCCGATGGAGTCAAACTATGGAAAAGGAAAAGAAAAAGGCTTGGCATGATAACCACATTAGAATCAAGAAGTTTGAGGTTATATGATTCTAAGTTTTTGTGCCATCCTGGGAAGTTTAAATTCCATTGTTTGGGTCCTTACACAATATCGTACATCCTTGATTTGGGTGCATGTCGCCATTACAAGTTCGGATGGGATGAATCGCTTCAACACTTCAATGGTAGTAGTTTGAAGCCCTACTATAAATAAGTCTTCTTGGTGTTTGTAAATAAGGTAGTTTTGCCAGTTAGTTTAGAAGTTTCCTTTATGCATTTTTCCCTTTCTTGAGTTTCCCTTTCATGTTGTTGTTTTGTTTTACGCCTTGGGTGCTAGTGAACCTTATTACTATTTTTGGATAATTTGTGACTATGTAGAGGACCATGCATCACTTTAAGTGTGGGGTGGAGAAAGGTGAAGAAGCATGTGATCAATGTACCAAGGAGTTGTGTTGAAAATCCTTGTTGAGTAGCCAGGTTGAAGGAGGTATATAAAGAGAAGATGGAAGAATGGTTGGTGCCAAGGTAAATCTACTTGTAGATCCCATGTACTAAGGAGGAGAAAGTGCATTTGAAAGCAACACGAGGTAGGCGAGAGCAAGGATTAGGACAGAAGAAGTGCCTTTGGTGTGGGTTACGTGCATAAGAGTCTCCTGTTAGATTAGATTGGTTGCACACCATAAGGTTGGAGGAGTTTTCATGCAGGTTGGGCGTGTAAGGGAAGGTGTTGAAGATGGGTTTTGTTTGAAAAATATGCATTAAATGAACAAAGTATGGTGGTAGGTGAAGTAGCATTTAATGTTTAGAAAAGAGAAAAACTATAAGTAAAGGGTCGGAGCACTCTCATTTTTACTTTGTAAAATAGAAGATTCTGAGATATGAGTGAGTTCCATAAATTAGGGCTTTGAGATTCAATCGAGTAAAGGAAGATCTATGAGATTAAAGCAGCCAGTTTGAGTTTGTGAACCAAAAGGGGTTACACGGGTATGGAGAGAGTGAAGAAATGTCATCTTGTGAAGATTTTTTCCTAGTTAGGGTTTGACAAACTAGGGCACATGTTAAATGAGTTGTATCATGAATCTAAGATTGGAGGATTGGAAGAAGTAAGACAGAATAACAAGGAGAGGGTAGGAGTGATAAAAATACCTCGACCATGGCACCCAAGAAAGGAAAGGGCAAAGCCAAGGCTAAACAACCAGAACCCGTGGTAGACACAAATGAAGAATGGTATGCAAAGATGTAATACCCAAATGGGGTGATGATGGGGAAGGAATGGGAATCCCACTTGAGAAGTGTACTTGTTAGTGACTATAATCACTGCATGAACACAATAGAAAAATAAATGGTGTTGGAATTAGTATGCCCCACCAACAAATGAACACCTGAGGGTTTTCCTATATACGATGATGATGTTAAGGTTAAAATGGAGAAGGCAGGGTTATTACAACTCTATGAGTTGCCTTATTTTGGAAAGCTAGAGTGCCTATACCAATGGTTGATGTCACAGTGCATGAAGACTACTTCCACTTTGTAGGGCATAAGATGTGCATGAATCCCTAGCTGATTTCATAATTTACAGGCCTCATATGTGAGGGAGATATCCTAGAAGATGACCTTGGTGACAAGGAAGCTATTCAAGAGACCATCACCGAGTATGTCGGAAGAAAGGGTCATGGTAATCTGTGACATTTCAGACATCAAGGACCTCGTAATGAAAATGGTCGTGCATCTGGTGACTAAGTTGAATGACCAGGAAAGATGGACATAGGTCAATAAACCTTGGCTACATGTCTGTAGAAAGATTACAGAGGGAACTATATACAACCTATACATGTACATTACAGAGAAAATTGTCAGTTGTGCAAAGTAAGGGGATAGGATCCTCTTCGGAAATGTCTTGCTCACCATTATATTTGTAGAGATTGGGGTGCCTGACGCACTAGAAAAATTTTTATGGGAGTACCCCACCGAGGATCCTTCACCGCGAAGAGGTTTGAAAAATATGCCTACGATACAATGACAGCACCCCACAAGGCATGGCTAGAAAAATGGTACATGCGCCTGAGGAATGCATTCGGGGCAGAGTGGAGAATCCCCGAACAACTCCCAAAGAACCACTGAGGGAGAAGTTGAATTTGCAGTCTACCAACACTATTGCCTAGGTAGATTCAAGCTGATAGATGAATCATGGAGCCCTTGGTGCAAGCTCCCTTCACATTTACTACCCAATACTTCCAAGCGGGAGTGAACAGGTTTAAAGAGTCAAAGAAGCTAATACTAGAACCTGGGTAGGCTAAAACAGAACAAAGGGAGATGAGGAAGAAGCTGAATTACCTTGGCAGAAAGCACGCATACGTGGAAAAGTATGTGTCACATGAGATTCAAATGACAATTCCAATGACGCTACCCATCACTAGAGGATCAGCAATGTGTGTGTACTTGCGCATAAGGCCAAAGTTCGAGAAGGGTGTGTATCTAGAGAATGAAGTCTCCATACCTGAAGACCCTTAGGGAAGAAGAAGCCAACATCCAAGAAAAGAGGGAGAGGGGAAGAAGAAGCACCAATTGTGAAGACTACCTAGAGAGTGAGCATTCCATCCATGAGCACTAAGCCAAGCACTTACATGCAGAGAAAGAAGTCTCTGGTGAAGGAGAATACGCTAGAGGTAGAGGCACCTAGGCAACCCATCTCCAAGGAATAATCACCTGAGGAAGAAGATAAGGTTGAATCCCTTGATCTGGAGCCACCTCTCAGGAAAAACCAAAGGGTTGATGAAGAAGTTGACTCGGAGGCAATCGATGTACTGGAGAAATACATGGGTGGAAAAGGGGATGAAAGTGAAGAATATGTCAGCAAGGAAGAAGAGATAGAGAAACACCAAGATCCACATGTGTTTAGCATCTATGACTCTGAAGAGGAGAGTCGAGGTGAGAAGTATGAGTTTGTATTCGCATGGCGCAAGGGCGCACAAGATGAGGAAGACACCAAATACATGGAGGATGAGGAGGTTCCTAGGGAATAGAAGTGAGCCATAAGATTTACAAAGGATCAGATCATGGAGGTGGCAAAGAGAGAAGCACAGAGAATGCTCGAGGTCTTGGTAGACCAAGAGTTGGAGCACAACGTGGACATAGTGCTGAATGAGGGGAAGGAGGAGAATGTTGAAAAATAACATGATAGTCTAGGAGGCCCCACTCTGATAGTAAGCTTCCCCAAAGGCACACACTCAGGAAATAGAACTTTGGATGCAGAATAAAGACAGGTAATGGGCTATGTTGATGACACAAGGAAGGTGTTATGCATGTGATTCCAGAGCACCATACCCATGAAGAGGCTCATAGCCATGGGGTCTTTTGAGAAGGACGGTGCACACCTAGAACCAAGAAGATGCTCTCTTGGGCATTCGAGTCCCATGTTGATGAGCCAAACTTCGAAGTCTGCCAAGGAGTGCTCATCACATTGCCAGAGTCTAAGGGGGTCAATCCCTTAGTGAATGCTCAGGAGCTCTCAGACGAGTAAGTCTGTAATGCACTGAACAAGGTCGCGGTTGAGACCGAGGCTAGATTATTCGTGTGCAATGACAGGATTAGAATGTTGGAGGTGAAGTTAGGGAAGAAGGAGGAAGAACTATGGCGGAGAAGGCCAAGAGCTTGAAATAGGAGGAACTGATCAGTGCATAGTTAAGGTGCGAGTTAAAGGAAGAGAAAGTAAAGGTGCAGGAAGTGTACAAGAAAATGGAGTCTATCAAGGGTACCATCCTCTTGAAGCACCCAGACTTAGCGCCACCCACACAGAAGTACTCATCCCTCCTAGAGTGTATGGAATATCTAACGTGCATACTCACTATGGAGAGATGACCCTTGGCCCTAGAATCTGTAGAAGAAGTGGCCACGCACTTCAAAGAGGATGACCAATTAAAGGTGGTATCGCTCATTGCAGAGTACAACCAAGTACTCGCAAAGGTTAAGGTCACTTTGCCGGTCTGTCAGAATCCGCATATGATACATGTGCGGATAGAGATAAGGTGGCAAGCTCCTTGGTCACCACGCTTGAAGCAGAGCTAAAAGAGTTCCAAGAAAATAACAAGGGGAATAGGGCGGAGAGAGACAAGGTTCTGGCTGAAGTAGAGAATAAATCAGAGGAAATTGAGGCTTTAAGGATCTCAATTAAGGCCCGGCTAAAGGAACTATACCCCGGATCACTAGAAGGATGGATAAACTTGAGGACCTAGGCAAAGAGATGGAGTAGATTGTGGAAATTTTGGGCACACAGGGAGTTGGCCTGAGTTTTGATGAAGTAAGCACACTGGGTGGGAAACATCTTCCAGAAGGCACATGGTGAGGTCGAAGTTGGATCAAGCTAGAGACAAACCTCTGGAAAGATTTTCCTAGCTTGTTGAATTGATGCTCCCCCATTCTTCATTCTTTCCCCGATTCTTTCATTTCTTATTCTTTTTGTAAAGTGTAAGACTATTCATTATCTCCCTAGATAGCATGCATCTTGGTCAAGTGAAATGTTTCAGGGACAGAGAATAGGCGTAGTGTGGGGTGATGTTGGACCCCTGTAATCTTAACCAAGTATGAAGGCGCGTGGGCGTGTAGGGTCCCAGTTATGAAAATGTGCGCAAGGAAAATCACATGAGAGAAAGGCTTAGGGAAGCACATAGCACATGCAATGCATGAAAGGAGGCTCGAGACTTAGTCAATTTGAGCACCCAGGGTAGAACACATGAAAAGTGTGATCGGTTGCACGTGGATAAGATGCCATCCTGGCGATAGGCTAGCCCAGGAAAGAGCATGCCCTAGATGGAATATTCTAGAAGAACATCATGAGGTAAAGTGGAAATCTCAGGCCTAAAGAAGCATGCTTGCATGGACCACATTCGACACTTGGCACCAGATCTGAGGACACTAGAAGGCGAGTTGGTAGTGTAGGAGAATTATAAATACAAGTGCCTGTGGAGTAAAAGGAAGAGAAGAAGTATGAGGTATAGCGGGTTAGAGAGTGAAGGAAGCTCTGCAGAATTACTGCGAGTGGATATTTATACTCAAGAAATAATGCACTAAGCATGGAGTTTTAATTTTTCTTTTTCTGTTAGCTTAGTTACATACGTCCAGTGATATGCATGACTATGGTCTGCTCTTTGTGACACTCTATAATGAATCAATGAATATAATGAGGTTACTTGATATAAATAGACATGGATATCAATGGTTTTAATGCACATTTCTCTCATATGAGTTCTCTTTCCTTTCATGCTATGTATGAATTCTTATATAATTCTTTCTGTTATAATGCATGTTATGGGTTCTGTTAAAGTACTCAGTCTAAGGTGGTCAGTGCAAGGATCTAGAGGCCATTCTAGGTTGTATGGTCCTTGTATGTTTCAACCTCCCTCATTAAAACTCTTACACTAATCATAAATGATGCTTCCCACTAAACTCACATAAAAGAGAGACTCGGTACCCGCACGTGCCTTGGGTGAGTGCTTAGCTTATGTTGGGTGATAGGCCGGTGTGCATGGGGTTCCTTCCTTTTGTGATAGGAGTAAAAATGACTACAATGGGAGATGAATAAATCCTAGAATACTAAACCTCTATGAAACCATGGGTATGATGCCCAATGTAAATGATGAGATTTTGATGGGAACATGTAGATTGTGTTCAATTTGAATACTTGCCATCATATTCACTATGGAAGTTTGGTGTCTATGGTGAGGTTCATACTTTTGGTATCAATTATGTGTGTGCCCTTACAATGTTGTTGCAAACTAACTTTCCTTTCATTCCTAGGTAGTGATCCCCTTCACGTGCTATAACAACTCACATTTGTGTACATGTTCTGCAACATCCTCAACAACTTTGTAATCTAGTAGATGTAAATACATTTCAAAAATACTTTCTAAGGCGGTTGAGGTCTTTTCCCACCCGATCCGTAACCTTGATTCCCTCTAGTGTTTCCTCCAAAGACTAGATCTACTTGATCCACCAACACTTTTTCCTCCGCACTCCACCGGATCCTCCAGACCCACTAGGCCCACTAGGTTCACTAGCTCCTACTCCACCTGACCCACCAGATCCACCTCCCAAATCTTGCAAGGGTCCTAAAGTGATCGTGCCTTGTGTCCCCACTATAGCACTAAATTACACACCAAAAGTTTGTGATATTTCACGCACCATATGTGTGTCCCGCACCACTTCTAGATGTGATATTGAAACTTGGTGTACCCGTACTTTGTCCAAATTTCATTCTAGAAAATATACCTCCAAACACAAGAAATGATTATCGAGCCATAGATGTGCAAATAAAAGAGTTATACCTCCTAGGTGTTGATTGGTTACCTCCACTAATACCAACTAGGTTAGTAATACTTATCTCTAGATTTGGAAAAATAAGCACCAAGGGTTAGTCACCAAGTGGATTCAGATGCACGTTGATGGCTCTTCTTCCTCTAAGTGACATGCTCTCATCAGAAGCTGAAGGGGTTTCTCTCTCACGCTTGCCAAGATGGGGTAGCAAAGACTACTTAGGTTCTACATCCTCCACGTGAACCTCAATTACTTCTCACAAGTTTTGTCTCTATAATTCCATCGCTCCTGTAACTTCACATTGTTGTTGGCGTAGCATCTAGTTAACATGATGAGATCCCTCTCCACCATTAGTTTAAACGTTTGGTGTGACGGTAAATCGTAACATGGTATCAATACCAAGCATATAAGCATGCACGACTTGGAGTAATCTTGGGATGGGTGACCTCCCAGGAAGTCCCGGTGTCATTACCTCCTAATGTCATTAGGCCTAATTTGGTGAATACATGGTGGTCCCAGTGTTCACGTGGTTGCATCTAGATCCATCATGTGGGAATGTGTTGGCATAGCATCCGGTTAACACGATGAGATCCTCTCCACTACCACTCTAAGTTTCTGGTGTGACAGAAAGTTGTGCAACTCTGATACCAAGTAGTTAAGCATGCCCAACCTAGAGTAGTACTAAGATGGGTGACCTCCCAGAAATTCCTTGTGTCGTTTCCTCCTAGTGTCATTAGGCCTAATTTAGTGAATACATGGTGGGCCCAGTACTAACATTGTGGGCTAAGTGCTAACGTGGTTACATATGGCTCCATCGTGTGGGGGTGTGTTGGCGTAGAAGAATCGGTAAACACGATGAGATCCTCTCCACTACCAATTCAAGCTTCTGGTGTGATGGAAATTTGTGCAGCTTTGATACTATATAGTTAAGTGTGCTCGACCTAGAATAGTATTGGGATGGGTGACCTCCGAGAAGTCCCAATGTCATTGCCTCCTAATGTTGTTGGGCCTAATTTGGTGAATACATGGTGAGCTCAAGGCTCATGTGGTTGCATCTGGCTCCATCGTGTGGGGGTGTGTTGGCATAGTAGCTGGTTAACATAATGAGATCCCTCTCCATTACTAGTTCGAGATTTTGGTGTGACGGAAAATTGTAATGAGTTTTTATCTAACTCGCTTTTATGAGATTCATTTTACTTGAGTCATCTCTCTTCCCTCTCCATTTCAGCCACAAGGTCCGCCATCTTTCTCCACTCTAGCTTCCTCACCCAATGCTCAGAGGAAGTTTAGCTAGCCATGGGAAAAGCCTCCAAAATTAAATTAATGACCAAGATCTTGATGGCTAAGGGGATAACATGCAAAAACGATCCTTTAGGGTCCCTCAAGAACTCAAACTCAGTAGCCTCGGACAAGAATATATAGAAATGGCATATTCCAGGGTATAACTAGTCAACACTCTTTTCCACCAATGGTCAACAACATGGGTCCAGGTCAGATTGGCATCATGTAGCTTCTGATACTCATCTTGGGTCCATACATGGGGTCTATAGTACTAAATCGACCTAGATGTGTATGTTGAAAGCCATTCATATAACTCCACTAGAAAGCAAAAAAAGAAGGTCTCATACAACTCATGATACAGGTGCTCTTCTACCCATTTATGTGCATCAAACTTAGGTCCATTATTAAATCTATGAGAAAACTCATCCTATGTGATTTTAAACCATGCTTCAACACTTTGTCCAATGTCAAGCGCTCTATCATCACGTACCATTCTCATAATAGCTTGGAAAACAGGTCATGGTAAAGAAAAAAATGTAGTCTATAATCACGACTTGCCTCAACATCCATTCCCAAATGCATTGGCATATCATCATGTTTAGCCTAGAAGCTCACCCAAGGCATACACAGCATCGAGCTGCTCCTACCCTTATGCAAGATTTGTGAACATTATTTCTTAACATGAGGATTTAATACAGCTATAAAATAGGTGCATCCATTTATGGAATTTAAGATGTATGCATTAACTCCTAGCCTAATGCACCCGAGCATAGAAAAACATGATCAAATCAATGAAAGTAAAATCAACCATGAAATAACATCAAGAAAACCCGTAACACGCATATGAACATAAGAAAAATGCAAAGATCAAGACCCATCACATGAGTGTTTTAGAATCAATTCATTATATTTATTAGCCAAAATATGGTAGCCAAGATTACATCAAAAGAGTGTCATTCACGGAAATGTTCACACTAGTAGAGATTTATTTACATCACAGAGCTTGTCATTAAAAATTACACAATATCGCTATATCTCTCACTACCTATCCTTTCTTACTTCTACCTCCATCCTTAGTTATATATCTATCTCTCTCCTCTAGAAAAACATCCATTCTTATAGAATAATAATCAACCTTCCCTCTTAACCTCTCATCATTATTACCTACAAAATCCTTAAGGAATCGGTTCATGATTTCTCTACCACTACCCAGGAATATGTCAAATGTTATCATGCATTCCCCTTAATTGAGTTCCTCTAGCATGCATGTGCTAGCTAATCTTTAACAACCTTGATTCCTTATCCTTTCATGATAGTTATATTGATGCCCTAAATTATTCTTTCCTTGATTTGTAAGTCTTCATGGCTTATTCACACATCTATATCTGGTCACTTTCTCGTTAGCTCCATACACGTCTTTTCCTATTTTCCAAAACTCACTAAGTCATGAATCCATATTTCCGGGAACGAGCCATCACGCCTCTCCAAGAAGAACTACTGTGCATTCCTTCACACCTTGCTTATGTGCAACACAAGGCTTCATGCCTTAGGTACTTAGTTACTTTAGGGGTGCAACAGGTTGCATCATAATTATGGCAAAGCTATGGGATATTTTTGAATATTTTTCTCTTTCCAATTGAACTCAAAGCTACCAATTCTCTCTAATGACTCACTTCCCGCTCTTTACATGAGAAATCGTCATGTGCCCTTGGTGGGTCTTAGAAGCTTCTCTACACTTTTATACTTTATCACCTTAGTGTCAAGAAATACAATCAGGACCCGATCCCCACATTCAACCAACTTGTGACACATGTATCTCCTTGGAGGTGGAGTCAATTTCTATTTTTGCATTTTTTGACTATGAATATTCAAAGGAATATTCATTGAGCCTTGGGGTCGAGTTAGTAAATTGTTAATGTTATACAATCGTTCTAACTTTGCAACTTAAATCCACCATATCAAAACCAACTGGATAACGCCACGTATCATCGGGAGATGGATCTAAACATGAAATTAACCACACTATCGGGAATGGTATACAAAGGCATTTTTCATGGTTTAAAATTGATTCACGATCATTTTTAAACTGGTATCTTAAAGAACAACACATCTAACATTATCCTTAACCTAAAAAGAGGAATAACAACCTAAACATGGGATTTCAAATGGATTTAATCATGAATATAACATTTGAACTCACATTTTCTCATGGGTAAACTAGACAATGTAAATATTTTTAAAGGCATGTTTAAGGCAAAGGTGTGAGATCATTTTCGAGCACCAACATGCGAACAAGAGTTCATGTAGAAAAATACACTCAAGGGTAAAGAGTGCCTCTATGAAGAAATTGAAGGTTGTAATTTTGAGACTGATATCAAGATGAGATTCGAACAATTGGATATTGAAAGAAATTTCTCTAGACAACAAAGTGAGGCTATGTACGATTCTTATGAAATAATTCAAAACCATCACTCACCATTCTTCAAGCTCGATGTGCCTTGAACAGGTTACCATATTGTAACATTTCACTGAGATTGATAAGGGCTTCCTTCTCAATGATACAACCTCTATTTTGGGAAGTAATCACTTTGAGTAGCAGAGTGAGATGTTCAGAGAAGTTCATAAATGGGAAGGAAATCAGTTTTTCCTCACTCCTGAGTACCTTGCTAATACAAGATATGATTTTAAGCTATAATCCAAGGACAAAGAATGTCTCCATGTTAAGGTTGACATCTCCAAACTTGAAAGTATGGAGGAATGGTGTCTCATGATTGTGAGACATCAAGAGGAATCTTCAAAATGCAAAAGTTTCAAGAAGGTGGAAAAAAATTCAATGGATGAAGGAACGTTCTCAGTGTAGTATGAGTACAAGGATGGAATCATGATTAGTCTTCTTCTTCTCAAGCCATGCAAGGCCATCACAAAATCATGGTTTGATCAAATAACAATTTTTATGCTTCAAAGGCGAGACTTGGTCCACTTTTCCGAGATGGTATGTGTTTTTTTCCTCCTCTCTCTCTCTCTCTCTCTCTCTCTCTCTCTCTCTCTCTCTCTCTCTCTCTCTCTCTCTCTCTCTCTCTCTCTCTCTCTCTCTCTCTCTCTCTCTCTCTCTCTCTCTCTCTCTCTCTCTCTCTCTCTCTCTCTCTCTCTCTCTCTCTCTCTCTCTCTCTCTCTCTCTCTCTCTCTCTCTCTCTCTCTCTCTCTCTCTCTCTCTCTCTCTCTCTCTCTCTCTCTCTCTCTCTCTCTCTCTCTCTCTCTCTCTCTCTCTCTCTCTCTCTCTCTCTCTCTCTCTCTCTCTCTCTCTCTCTCTCTCTCTCTCTCTCTCTCTCTCTCTCTCTCTCTCTCTCTCTCTCTCTCTCTCTCTCTCTCTCTCTCTCTCTCTCTCTCTCTCTCTCTCTCTCTCTCTCTCTCTCTCTCTCTCTCTCTCTCTCTCTCTCTCTCTCTCTCTCTCTCTCTCTCTCTCTCTCTCTCTCTCTCTCTCTCTCTCTCTCTCTCTCTCTCTCTCTCTCTCTCTCTCTCTCTCTCTCTCTCTCTCTCTCTCTCTCTCTCTCTCTCTCCCCCTCTCTCACTTTCTCTCTCTCTCTCTAGTTTTACATGACTCTGTAGGGCCTAATGGATAATGTACTAGTCATTGTATTGTAAATTTAATATTATGAGATTCTTCATATCACATCTTTGTTGTCCTCAGTCCATACCATGTCCCCAAGCTACATCTAGTTGTTGTCATGCAAACATGTAACAAGGAAATTGACAATTTTTGGCATGACAATGATACCACTATGCTAAAATTTTCAAGTTCTACCCCTTTCGAGGCACCCTAGGTCTACTCGGTCAATCCGATGACCTCCAGGATGATGTTAACTTAGTCCCTAGGTGATTTCAAGAGTTCTTAAAAATGCAATTTTTGGGAAGTTGTGGGAAGGGCTATCACCGGCCTTCACAAGACTAGAAGAAACCCTTGGAGCATAATAGAGGAGCTAAATCTAACATGGAGGTGAATTTAAGGCATAGAAACATCATGGATGTTATTTAGGAAGATTCAGGAAGGATTTGGAGGAGTTGGGGCAGTTTCACCAAAAACAGGGTTGACATGTCTAAGCAGTGCACAAGGTCAAAAGAGTTTGTCAAGCTTCGGGAAGTGATTTCGAGAGCTCTAGATGGATTTTTGATCTAAACAATACATCATCAAAAATGTAATTACAAGCCCTAAAATATAGTGAAATCATATATTCGACAACACTTTGGAGAAATAGTTTTATAACTGGTTTTTTCCATGCACAACTAGGGATCTAGATCCAAATTCCAAATTTTTAGGGCATAAATGGAGGAATAAAGATCTAAGACCACCAAAATTGGATTCAAAATTCCATTTTCAGTCATGTTCATATAAACTATTTCCAAAAAATTCCATCAATATCTCGAGATATCACCGTTTGAAATTTCCCTCAAAGAACGAGTTCGGGAGTTAGTCAATTTTCAGTGAGGAAACGTCTCGGCTCCAAGATCTGGCGCACTTTTGTGTCCTTTGATTCCCTCAAGCTAAGGGACATGAGGGACAAGAAAATTCTCCTAGCCACAATAATCCCTTTGGTAACTCATACAACCTCTCGGTTCGCTAATTCGGTCCACATGATCTTGCAGGAGTTCATTCCCTCAATTGTCTAGATCATGACAAGTGGAAACTTCTGACGTACCATGAAAAATGATAACCCTCATGTAACTTTTTTTTTAGGGACATGAGGGAAATGAAAATTTTCCCAGCCCCAAGAAAACTTAAGGTCATCCATTTGACCCCCTCCAGTGTAATTTCTCAGCTCCCAGAAGCTAGTGGAGCTAAATGGAGATCGTCGAGATCTCTGCAAGTGTCGGCACCAAGTGCATAATGAAAATTTATTTCCCTCATGTCATTCAATTCTTAAGGGACATATGGGACATGAAAATTTTCCCATCCCAAGGTATTCCTTACGGTTCTTCATGTGACCATTTTCCAGCCCCTAGGTGCTTCTAGCAAGTTTTTGGCCAAAGCACTCCACCGTTGGATCTCCACCAAGTGTCGCGATGAGATACGATGTGCAAATTAATGTCCCTTTCATCCCTTAATGCTTAAGGTACATCAGGGAAATGAAATTTTTCCTCACCCATGATGATATTTTTGAATTATTTTAAAAGCTAACTTTTCCCACTTCTTACTTTCCACAGTTCATATACTACTACTACTCTGTAACTTGCCCATGTTTGCACACAGTATGCCATTGGTGCTCCAAACCAGATCTACCAAAGAAAAATAATACTTGAAATCATGAAAACACATAAGTCTAAGAATTAAGATTGATCGGGAGAGCTCAAGGATTGAAGAACAAAAGAGAGAAACAAAGAAATTCTTCAGAAGACCCCATTGTCATAGAACGAAGACACTGGACGTATCTTCTTGCAAATCATTGTATGAAATAGAGAACTATTTTTGTAGTTTTCTTCATTTTCAAAAACCATTAAAACCTCACCTTGAAATCTCCCTTCCACTACATAAATTTCTCACAACAAAAAAGCTTAGTCTCGGCTCAACGAAGACAAAAACTTGATTTCCCATCAAACCGGCCAATGTCAAAGAGAAATTTCACCGGAAGAAGAAGAAACAAAAACCCAAAAAAAATATAATTTTTCTCAAAAACAGAGAAGAAAAGCAAACCTACAACTTTCGAGGTCCATTAATATTTGTCGTGTTCAAAGGTTCCGCCAGTCAAATTTTTGAAACTTTAAAATCTCACAAACTACTTATCGGGTAAGTCCAAATTTTCAAAGGGGTGATATTGGGAAAAACCCATATCAAAAAATTTCATTCCACCATGATCCAATCACCAAAATCTCATTTATAAAAATAGTAGCTCTTCTACATAGGGGACTATCATTTCGGGTAAGTATCCTATTAAAGAAGCAGTAAAAGAGGTGGTCAACATAAAAGCATTATCGCGGGAAAAATCATCGAAATGGTCATCTCGGACCGCATGATTGATACTTACTAAAAATAGCAAGTGGATCCAAAATCCCCTTCAATAAATGGCTAGTTTGTCTAGAATGAGAGAGGAATGCAATGTGAAGAAGGAATTCAAGATACCATAATCATTTGAGGTCTAGAAATGTTAATTTGTGCACTTATCAAAAATAGTAAGTTGTCATGTGGGCACTGATTAAAAATAACAAGTTATTCCAAAGAGTGGATTTCATAGAAGGAGTGCTAGGAGTTGAACATTCAATTTGACATTGCCATTTGGATACCAAAGAGGGAAAATTCTCAACACTTTCTAAAAATAGTTTCCTTTTCTAAATAAAGAAAGTGTTAAGAAATGATGAAATTCAAATTCACGAAGGGGTAAACTAATGTAGTCTCTATCTTCGGAGTATGCAGGAGTAGATGACAGTAAGGTCACTTTCATGGATCTCAACAGTGTCTTTTGACACTCATGTGTGAGGTGTAATTCACAGTCGACACTGTCATATTGTTCAATAGTATGTCTCATCAGGATCATGTCTAAATCAACTAAGTAATGTGGCAATGTCGCAGGGAGTTAAGGAAGGATTTGTTCCAAATATCTAGTCTCTTCGGGAGGATTTTCATGAGAAAAACCCATGATCACCAAGGGTTCCATTCAACAGTGTTTCTAAACACTTAGTTCATAGAATCCATGGGTCATTCGAAGGCGGTTTCTTGCTTGCATCTAAAGAACTTTCCCGTAGTAACCCATCCATGGCATAAGAAAATCATTCACCGTAAAGGGTTCAATGGTATCAAGGCCAATCCAACAGATCTTTCCAAGATTCAATAGGAGCATATTCTTCATCGGCATAATTCCTCCTCTCTCTCTCTCTCTCATTTCTTCCCCAAACATTATCTCTCTTCAATGTTCTAATTTAGCGTTGGGGTTTGCACTTTTTGATATGTCTTTAAGTGACTTTAGAAACATGATGTAAAATTTAAGTCACCTTATTTTTATAAAAGGGAATTAATATTTGAGTAGGAATATGAATAGTCTAAAGTCAAAAATAAGGCATGTGGAGGGTCATCAGGAAGATGAAGAGTTTCTCCTCATTCTATAAATTGTAATGAGCTCCTCATTCAAAGGGGTTCTAATTCTGAAATTCTTCTAAGCTGGTTGTACTCTTGTAAGTTCATGAGAGAGATTTTTCTTACTTTTGAATGAAAAGAGTTAGCCATTTTCCCCTATTCTCAATGTCTTCTATTCTCATACAATGTACAATTTCCACTTGAGCATCAATACAAGAAGGATTTTCTATCCTTTTTTTACTAAGGGTTTTACTAATACTTTGTGTTCATTAAATTCTAATTGGCATTATTATTTTTTGTAGTATTGTTTCTTCCTAATTTTAGTGCATGTGAATAAAGTTCTAACTAATGTATGCAAGACTCTAATTTTCTACTTGCAACATTAGTTCCTCTTATCTAATATTCTCACTTCCTTTCTCGCTCTCTTAGAAAATTCCTCCCTTGTATATATTTGTAAGATTTTTCCATAGGGTTAGTGGAGTGCCCCTTTTGGATCCCTGGCCACAAGGCCACCATGGGAAAAATCCACTTTTCAAGTGCATGCAAATACGGAAGCTACACCGGTTAGGTAGAGGGACTTAGATTCCCAAAGCGTTGGCAAGAAATCCACTAATTTATCCCTCAACAAATTTTCTCACCGACAGGATCATATTTTAAAGAACATAATCCTTCCAATTTTTTAAAATGACGATAAAATTAGTACATATAGTTATACGAAACCAGTTTATCCCATTTTTATTTTATAGATTCGCCACTAGAATGTCAAGTTCTATAAATATCTAGAACTAAACAAATATTTCTTTAATGAAAACATGAGTCTCAAATAACTAAAAATAGTGATGATATAAATTAAATAGTCCCCAAAAATGGCGCCACTGGTGTTGGTTCCCAAATTCACATCCCATGAATTGAGAGGCTTCTCATAATTAAGATTACATTTATGGAATGATAAATAATGAATATTTTGTTGTTGATAGTTGAGGATAAACTCAAGATTTACCCAGTGACTCAATTATGAGATGTGGTGAGGAGATACCTTAACTTAAGGGATGGATTCACCCTATTACTTCTATTTTTTTCTAGACCAAGGTGAGAGGACATGGGATGGAGATTTGAGTAGTGGAAAGGCTATCTTATCTCAGTTTTCTTTATAATCAATATAAATCAATTTGA
Source organism: Taxus wallichiana var. yunnanensis (assembly GCA_018340775.1). Taxonomy (NCBI): domain Eukaryota; kingdom Viridiplantae; phylum Streptophyta; class Pinopsida; order Cupressales; family Taxaceae; genus Taxus; species Taxus wallichiana. Next base: position 23,579,090 of record CM031243.1, on the reverse strand, counting down.
ATTGAACACACCATGGATACAATACTCACTTGCTAGAGTTGTCACTTGATTATTGAATGGACTTGACACATCAAATACGAGATCAAAATAGAAAGATAATTAATAATCCTAAAAATCAATCGTGCGTAATAGTATCAACTAAGGGTGGTTTTGTTGGTATTGGTACACCAACTTGGTTGGATTTTAACAAACACGGTAATAAACAAAAAATATATGGCTTTGCAAGGTAATACTATATATGGTATAAAGGTCTAATATACTTAATAGGAGTAAGGATAGTGGGATATTCTTGGTTGGATTTAAAGGCAAAGGTTAATTTATTTTGTGACTCGGTATGTTAGTCTTTCCATGGGAAGACTCCATACTCACAACAATGTTTGAAAACAACAATCAACTCAAAAAAAAATTATGAAATAACATTTTCATTCATTGATACTCAATTTTAACAAATGTTATTGATAATATTCAAGATCCTAATAAAAAATATTTGAGATAGGGTTTAGATAAAGTACTTGTTATATTTGTTTCATACACCCAAAATACCCTTAAGGGATAACAATAACCCTTCGAAAATAATGTTTCCTTTAGGATTTTACAACTAAACTAAAATATTGCAGAGTATACACTACTCTATAATATTCTCACAATGACTATAAAAATGCAACAATTGAAGAAATATCTTTGTGTATTTAGCAAAATAACATTGGTATAATATTTCAATAGAAATTATATCTCATTGTTCATACTTTTAAAACAAAAGAAATAGGAAAGTGCAATTTTATCAAAATAGAAAGAGTCCATTTATGTGAGTTTTGGTGAGGAGACATAAAAAAATGCCTTCAAAACCTGCTAATGGTTGTACAACGCAACCACCTTAACATTTCCTCATAGAGATGGACAATTATGAAATGTTTGGTAAACAACAAGAAACTATAACTAAATCAAAACTTGATCAGCAACAAAATCAACTACCCACCCCTAGAATGAGGAAAATACCCTCATTACTAAAAAAAAATTCATCAAAATATCTTCCTAATTTCCCCAAAACCTCCTAAGAGATCCTCGAGACTTTACTCCATGAAAACCAGGATCTTTTCCAAAATGAGGGGAAAAACCTTCTAACTGAAAATATTCCTTCCCTCTCTGATTGGGCCAAGCAAAAATATGTAACACAATGGCACTTTGAGGAAAGAAAGAAGGATATTCCCTATCCTTCAACAAACTTTTTTCCTCTAGAAAAATTGCATTCTATTTGGAGAAAGCTTCATACTTGGATGATTCCAGAGTGTCTTGATGTGAGGATAAAATTTTTTGACTCCTTTCCCCTTAATTCTTCAATTTTCTTGGTCTACATCAATGGGTTGATTCACCAAATTGTCCCTTATCCTATCCCTATAAGCATAAAATTTCTCAAATATCTATATGAAATATTCTTCGTCGGAGCTTGGAATAGTAATAGAAAATTATTTCTTTCCTAACACCTACATCATCAAGCTTTATAGTCTCTTATTTAACCTAATTGTTATGTGCGCTGAAGCACCTCATTCGAACAAATCTGAATGCTCACCCAAAGTGTGTGAATCTACTAGGTCCCTCCTTTGTGATGCTTATCCAAATGTTAGCATGCATACACATGATGATATATAACCAAGTAATCATTTAATCACATTAACCATTTCATATATTCAATTGAAAACACTTGTAATATGGAAATATATAGATTAGATAACAATTAATATCAAGTGCACCATATAATCCCCATGTTCGACACATCAAGAACCATAATCCAATGATAGTTATTCATTAATTCATAATAGAAAATACACAATAATAATTTGGTACATATCATTCAAAAAGATGTGTCCATAGATCTATGTTCATTAATATAACAGACAACATAACACTACTACATCATGGGTCTCTAAAAAAATGAAGTACAACAAGTATATATAGGGGTGGGGAGTTTCCTTCACCACCCATGCACTTCCTAATAATAGGTGTTCTCAAAATAGCCATGTGTTAATAGGTGCATGATTTTTTAATGGAGATAACAATATATTATCCTATCAATCGTAATTTGTTCTAACCCTAATAATAACCTTTGTGCATATGTTTGATCTACATATCCTTTCTCCAAAAATAGCTAATGCTTGATTTCCAAGGTACCCTTTACGTGATGTGTAATCTGAGTCTATTTTTAGCCTATTCTTGGAAAATGGATAAGTCCTTAGCCTATCTATCTTCATGCGCAATCCCACACACAAACTTTCTCAACACTATTCACACTTTTTCTACTCATGTGTGTGTGCACATTGTAGACACCTAAAATATTCTTACACGTAGCATTTCCTCCAATTCAACCAATTGATGATACTTTTTTAGTTCCCTATTCTTTGCTCCATTCTCGGATGCCCCTTTTACGACACCTTCTTTGTCATATTCCTCCTATAAATAATCTTATTAGGCTAATATATCTCTTATTAGCTAAACATTCCTCCTTTCGACCATTCAGAACCTCCCTAGTTGTCTTTAGACCACTTCTACGGCTTTGTAGGCTATCTATCAGTCCACAATTGGTTATCTAGACCCCTCCCACTCTTAACGAGTCTCTAATCACTTGTTAATCCAGTTTAACTAGCCTAAATCAAGTTTATCTAAGTCTAAAGCATGTTTATCCTAATCTAATCTAAAAGTAATTTTTGAGCTTTAGTCCCACATGCACCCAAATTCCAAACTCTCCCAAGTGAAAAACTATAAATAGAAGGGTCACCCCTCCCTCTCAAGTACACACCTTGTTTACATAACAAAATATCTCTCACATTTGGAGATATTGGCATTAGACCTCATTTGCATTAGCCAAGCTAATAGGCATTTGATCTTGGATATCCTCCATTGTTGAAGCTCCTCCATCTTCCATCCATTCCAAATATATTTAGTAAGGGAAGATCTAAAGCTTGGCCATGTAGCCAACTTGGAGAGATCTCTTCACATGTTTGGGAGTAAACAACACACCTTGTTTACATAACAAAATCGCTCAAACATTTGGAGATATTGGCATTAGACCTCATTTGCATTAGCCAAGCTAATAGGTATTTGATCTTGGCTATCCTCCATTGTTGAAGCTCCTCCATCTTGCATCCATAACTTCATAGTAGGTTAGTAGGAGGGTATCTAACTTGGCCTTGTAGCCATTTTAGAGAGACCTCTTCACCTCCATTGAAGCAAACAACACATCTAATTTGATTTCTCATAGGTTTAACTAGGTTCAATTTATGTTTTAAGTAATCATAGAGTAGCTAGAGATAAAATGATAGTGTTTTAGTTTAATTCATTATTATAGAAGTCATCGTGTTTAGCACTCATCTTGATGTTTATGATAGATTTAGTTAGATCATGTAACTACTTATCTAGTTTCTTATTTATTAACATAACTAATCTTCTCATGCATACATTTGGCACGCCATGTGGGACTCTTACTCCATTCTCCATTAATGGAGTCATTTTCAAGCTTTTATTTTAGTTTCTAATTTTTTTAGTTTCAATGTTTCTAGATTAGTTTCAAGCTTTCTAGATTAGTTTTCAAAGTTTTTAGATTAGTTTCAAGTTTTTAATTTCACTAACCTTTCTTGTATTAATGGATAAATATCAAGTTTCTTAGCTAGTTTAGCTAGGATTGTCTTGTTTTTGTGCTCTTTGCAGGATCAAAGGAGGTGAAGTGCTGCCAAAATTGAACCAAATCGATAAAATTTTGATATTTTTGAGATTATTTTTGAAAAATCTCGTGTTTTTTAGCCACCTACAGGAAAGGGAGTGCACATACCATTCTATGCGCACAGGTACAACTCTAACTGTCATTTTTTGACAGAGGCATGTAGGTACCCAATCAATGGCACACATGCCCAAAATATGGTGCACACACCCAAACCATGGTGCATACACCCAAACTTTGCCGCACATGCCCAAACCTTAGCATAGACATCAATAGCAATCTTTCGGAGGCCACAACTTTTGCTCCCAAGCTCGAAATGACTTTTTGTTTGTTGCGTTGGAAAGGTATTGAAGAGAAATACACAATGGAATCATAAAATTAGGATTTTGAATTAAAAAAAAATTATGGTTTACATTATTAGGTAAATAATCATTTTCTAATGTATCTTAAAGTCTAAAAAATTGTTTTCTTGACTATTCTAACACCTTGAAAGGTTTTGTCACACTAATCAGTTGGTTGCAAGGTTTTGTTTTGTTATTTCAACTTGTATAGCTTAAGTGTTTTCATTTCTTAGCTTTAATAAAGCTTGTAAAGTGTGTATGCTCTCTCCTCGTGCCTTTTTGGCAATCTTGGAGATCAAAAACACTTGTTCAAACTTTATGTCATACTTTAAAAACACTTTTTCTATGATGCTAAAAAAGTAAAATAGATTTCCATACGATTTTTTTAGTGTAATTTTCACATTGTGTATGCTCTTCCTTCGCACCTTTTTGGCGATCTTAGGAATCAAAAGCAAAGTGTAAATTCTCTTTCTTAAGTTTATAAATGGAAAACTACTAAACTCGTTATCTACAGGACCTAATGCTTGCTAAAGAAAGATGTCAAAGAAAACACAAAAACTTCTAATACACGTGTTTTATGCAGGTTTCTGAATGGTGTGTTACTTGAAACCACATTTAAGTTAAAAAGATAAAAAAACACACCATATTCAAAAACTATATTGCAGGTTTTGAAAAAGGGTACGTCCCTCTCCGCTCAACTAGAACATAACCCCTTTGGCATAACACCTTAAGCTACAACAATGGGGTGGTACCAGGAACCCCAAAGTATTCCATGTAAGAGGGAACCTTGTGGACAAACGGGAAGTGCTTCACATTACCAACTTGATTATTATTACCTTGTGAGTCAATGTTACAAATTTGTCTATATCGTGACCACGACAAGAGTACACAATGGATGTAATTATTGCCCACTATAATTGAAGGGGGAAAAGCTAAGATACTCCCAAATTAGTCATTGTGACATTTTGGGTAAATCATGCCCGCTCTTAGATGAATTTTTAACACCTGGAATGAGAGAACCACCTAGGAAAATATACTTTGGCCAAGAGCCCACTTTGACTAGTTCAAAACAGTGTTGATGTTATGAGCCATTATTCACCATGAAACGTGTGACGCATTACTTTCTCTTATTTTTTCACTTGCCTAAGGTAAGGTGAAACTCTACCAAAGTGAGGCCAGCATTTTTTACCCCCATTTCATCTACTTACTTCACTTTCTTTTGACACTTTGTTGATCAGAAGAGAAGTTACTACCTTTGTGTTATCAATCAATTATTTCGCCACTTTTTTGTTTGTTTACACCCATCCATGTTTGCAGTTGGGTTAGTTAAACGTCTAAAGTGTGTGGAGACATATTTATATTATTGGTATCCTTTGTGATCTTGATACCCACATTAGGATCGTCATCATAGTTAGGATTGATTCATCATTTTATCTCCCTTTGACGTGTTGCCTCATTTGCATTGTCTCGACACAATTAAGATACTTATGTCACATTTTTCGTAAATGTGATCTAAGTGTCTATATTGTGGTGTTACGCTACACACATTTTAACACATCCTTAGTATACCTTGACTTAGTTTGACTTCAAACATTGTCCAAAATCTTGAAGAGTGTCGCTTACTTTGTTTGTGTCATTTCAATACCACTTTGGCACTAATATCTCACTTCTTTGTGAAGCTTGATTAATGTGTCCAATTGGTGTGGTTATGTGGCTTACATTTGTAATCCTCACCCTTTAACATTTAGGCCTTGTTGGTTGTTGAACTTGTCATGGTATCCTTTGATTGGGAGTCACATCTACCCTTTGTTAATATTTATGCCTTGTTCATTTTGAGCTTGACGTAAATATTGACATTGTGTTGATCATCTTTGCATCAAACTATCACTTTGCACACACATTTTCATATGGTGTATTTCCTTGTTGATTGGCTTTGTGTTTCACACTTGCATGATTGTTCCTTGTGATTATTCATTCAGAAAACTTATTTTCTAGGAAAATCCCTTTTTATCTCATCAAGATTGTGTCATCACAATGTCTATTTTCCTTAGACCTTCTTCAAAAATCATGCACACATCTCCATACTTACCAAATGTCTACTTGGTTTCCCTTATGCTACTCAAATTGACATGTCACTTCCTTCCCTTTGAAGGATTTCCATCGCACTATCTAGGTCTAGAAATTTGTGCTTAAAAATGATGCCAACAATGGCTAACTATCGCGCGGTTTCTCATGAGTTATGACAATACGAAACATAGGTTTATGCATTAAAATCAAAAGATTCCCATTACAACTAAACCTCATTTAGTTCTTTTTGCGCTAGAGAACCCATTCAAGTAACTTGTTCCCCACCTTCGTATCATAATCGGTGGTATGATTTGGATGCTTCTAATCCAAATTATTATTCGAGTTCCCCCACTCTTCTTCTAATTATAATCCAAACATTTCCTCTTCTTCTAAGGATTCCAATCCAAATATTTCCTTTAACTCTTTTGATGATTCGGATCCAAAATACTATTCAGATTCATCTAATTTGACTCCTAAGTCATCTAATGCAACTCCTATGTCATGGTCCTCCCTATCTTCATAGGAACCTCTTCATCATACATTTAATATGACTCCTACGTCGCGGTCCTCCCTTTCTTCACAGGACCCCTTTTATCAGTTGCCTTAACGACATATTCTTCCTTTGAAGATATGTGCAACTCCAAATCCCTCCAATCAAACATATAATACAATTCTTGAATCATGGTCCTCTCTTTCTTTGTAGGACCCTTGTTATTATTCATCCAATGTGATTATTGAATCATGGTCCTCCCCTTCTTCACAGGAACTTCTTCATCAGTCACCCCCAATAAGTCTTCCTTCTTTGAATATTCATGTGACTCAAAGTCTTTCGAGTCAAACATAAGAATTGACCCATGCGTCACAATCTAAAGACTTTGGACTTAATCCTATTAGATTATATACAATATACCATCGTATAGGTTGGTCAACACCACCTTCTTCTAGTCTGAGACATATAGCTACACATCTTCTTAATTCCCCACATCATCTTCTTATATCAATCATCATCAAACATCTTCTAAGTCTTCCACACCAATTGAACCTCTTTCTTCCAATCAACCCTTGGTGGTCGATGAACAACTCATACCAATTGATCTCTATCGAATGAAGAAAACATCGGGGCATTTATTAGGGCATATGAATATATTCCTTTAGCAGATTAAGAAAGGATTCTCTTTAGACTTTGATGCGTCTCATGTATTGTGAGGAAAAGTTTGATTTCTTTTATCAAGAAATGGAGGAAGATCCTCAGATCATGTAACTTGATCCCCCTCTTATTCTTCCATCTTCACATTCTTCATTATGTGATGAAAATCCTTGGTCTTGCATTAATCCATGGCCTACCTTCTCATCACCCAATAACTCTTTGTCTATCATAATTCCTCAATCACAATCTCTTATGGGGTCAACACCAAGTAACCATTCATCTTCATCTAGGTGTGGGTCACCTTCTAGTAGCCCTCCCTCTGCTATTTGTGGGACATTTTTGAGTAGTCCACTATCTTCTATTCTTGGGGCACGCAAAACTATCCCCTTTTCTTCTAGGTATGGATCACCCCTAGGTAGTCCATCATCTTCTATTCTTTGGCCACATCCTAGTAGCCCATCATCTTAAATATATGGGTCATGTCTTAGTATCCCTTATTATTCTATTCCTTTGCCACATCCTAGTATCCCTTTATCTTCTATCTATGGCTCACCTCCCAGTAGCCCATCTTCTTCAATCCTTAGATTGTATCCTTTTCATCCATCACATTATTCTTCTACCAAATATTGTGGCAAGCCCATGGTCATTTCTCACATCAATTCTAAACGTCCATGTTCAATTTTTTCTCCTTCTTGAGATCAAACAAATCACTCATTAGCTTATAAAAACCCAAGCAGGTTTCTTAATCAAGCTCAAGTCAAAACTTATGAGAGCCCTAAAGCCTAACAAATTGAATAATCTCAAAATTGTAAATCAAGTGCAACTCAAGAACGTAAACCAACTCAACCATCAAGTATGGCGCAAAGTGCATAAACCTATGAATAGGGAACTCAAGCTCCCACATACGAAACCCATGTTTTAAAACAAATCACGGTCATTTGTTGAGTGTGAACTCACCATGATCATCGAGATTGGGGAAAATACGACTCTTGATAAACAAACATACTTAGTCTCCCTTATCAAGAAAATTGTAAATATTGTTGTTGGATCTTACCACACAGAGTGACTCTGTTGTTCCCACCTTTCCAAAAACTATCAAAAATCTAAAAATCAAAACAATTGAAAAATACAAAAACATGAGAAAAAACATCAAAAATCAAAGGTACAAATATCAAACATTGCAATCAGGTATTGTGTACACATGGATGTTTCTTTCTTCCCTTTCTTGTGTACACAATATCAAACATTGCAATCAAGTATTGTGTACACATTACAATTCTCGCCTACCATTTTCATCCCTTTGGTGATATTTTGGTTAGCCTATTCATGCACATTTTAAGACATTTATCTCTATGGTATCTTTTTTACCTGGTCCTTCATCAACTTGGTAAATTAAAGAACGGCTGACCTCATGGAGATCCTATCACATTCAACATCTAATAAACTTGTTGCGAAGAAATTTTGGACATATTTGTTGACACTAGACAATGTCATCATCACAATCACTTCCACCCCCTTCCATAAAGCCATCAATGGTTCTTAATCCCTTGTCAAACAAGAGATTTGAAATAAGTTTTTAGAAATCAAAGGAATCAAAATCAATCAAAAATCAAAAATTAAAATCTAAAATAAAAAACAAATCGATACATAATTCTCTCTTGGGGTATTTCCAATAATCTCTACAGGGCTATGCAAACCTGATTGGTAGTAGAGAAAGCGTTACGATTAGAATCAAATACATCTCCGTCGTGGCTATGGATGCCTGGATGGCAATGGAGCAATGTACGGCTATCTTTCCACCATCCATTCACAAAATCACCTATCAAAATAAATCATTCTTACACATTGGCTAGGGTGTCTTCACTTGTTTATTAAATCTTTCCTTTAAGAGGTAATAAATTCCACGTGCATACACTAGATCTCTATGAGTAAGTAGTTTTAGTATGTTACCAAGTGTCTTTTTTGGACCTTTTTCAAACTCTTACTCTGGTCATTATCTCATCTCACAATTTGTGCCTTAAGATAATCACATTTTCATCACAAGGCTTCTCATTTACGTTCATAACATTCGTTATTCGTATGCTTCATTCAAAATATCTGTGTATGGTATTTCCTTTTTGTCATGTTTTCAGACACCTTTGTCCCCTTTCACAAAAAAATATTCTCCTTCCTTTCTATCATGTGCTTTTAGGCCAACTTACGTTGGGGCATCCTTTCTTCTTCCCAACACTTCATTGGTTTACGTTCATCATCATGTTGAACCTATCCATAATGGCCTTGGGTCCCACTTCTATGTGTGAATATTTTTCCTTTGAATACTCCCGCCTAATCATTGGGGCATTTTCACATCTTCACTTTCTTGTGCAGGAGAGCTTGGCCTTTTTCCCTTGTACATCCCATCTATCACTAGGGGCATCCACGCTTCCTCGTCTACCTGTACATAGTTTCAAAAACTTTCAAAATCACAAAAACATTCAAATATGTTAGAAAAATCAAAACAAAAAAATCTAAAAATTAAAAATCATCCGCAAAACGTTGCTCTTTAGTTTTCACTGTTCATGTATGCGACTCACGGATCATCTTGATCTACCTCCATCAACAAAAGCTAAGTCTGCTTACTTTATCGTACTCTGGGGCACAACAAGTTTCCTAGTACTATTTTGTAGTGCACATTGATTTTTCATCGGACCAAAGTGTCCTCTGTTTTCTCCTCACATGTATTCTTGCTTAGGGCACCATTATAACCCTTGTCGTTAATTTGTCTTGGTCGAACGTAAGCTTGATAACAAAAACATTACATTATGTTTCTCTGTTAGGTTATCTTGTTTACTTTCTCATATTGCATTGCATTATGTATGTTGCATGGGGTTAGACATCTTTTACTTCCTTGTATTGCATTACATTTTTATGTTGCATGGACTTTGTGTTTTTAGCAATGGACATATGTTTATATATGGCATTTCATGTCATACTACACTTTTGTTCATTATTTTTTAAATAAGGACCGATGATGAATATCTCTAGCAATATGATGAAAAGTAAAGTTGTTTAAAAGGCACTTGATGGATGTTGGCTCATTCCCTCTTCCTCATACTCTTTTTTCTTCTATATCCCCTTTCTTCTTGAGACTATTCTTTCTTTTTTCTCTTTTCTGTCATATTTTCAATTGTCGATTGAGTTCTTCTACCACCCCATCGTCAATCGAGGGGCATCCTCCATTCTACTCATTTTTCTTCTATCCCTTCAAAAATTTCTACTTGTTTATGCTTGTCTACTTTCTTTGAAGTGACGTCGCTTATGTCACCCCAAAGAGGGGCAAATGTAGACACCTAAAATAAGCTTACACTTAGCATTTCCTCCAATTCAATCAATTGATGATACTTCATTAATTCCCTATTCTTTTCTCCATTCTCGGATACCCCTTTTACAACACCTTCTTGGTCATATTCATCCTATAAATCAGCTCATTAGGCTAATATCTCTCTTACTAGCTAAACATTCCTCCTTTTGACCATTCATAACCTCCCTAGTTCTCTCTAGACAACTTCTATTGACTTCATAGGCTATCTATCAGTCCACAATTGGTTATCTGAGACCCCTCCCAACTCTCAACGAGTCTCTAATCACTTGATAATCAAGTTTAACTAGCCTAAACCAAGCTTATCTAAGCCTAAACCAAGTTTATCCTAATCTAATATAAAAGTGATTTTTGAGCTTTAGTCCCACATGCACCTAAATTCCAAACTCTCCTAAGTGAAAAATTATAAATAGAAGGGTCACCCCTCCCTCTCAAGCACACACCTTGTTTACATAACAAAATCTCTCTCACATTTAGAGATATTGGCATTAGACCTCATTTGCATTAGCCAAGCTAATAGGCATTTGATCTTGGCTATCCTCCATTGTTGAAGATCCTCCATCTTCCATCCATTCCAAATATAGTTAGTAAGGGAAGATATAAATATTGTCCATGTATCCAACTTGGAGAGATCTCTTCACTATGTTTGGGGGTAAACAACACACCTTGTTTACATAGCAAAATCTCTCTCACATTTGGAGATATTGGCATTAGACCTCATTTGCATTAGCCAAGATAATAGGCATTTGATCTTGGCTATCCTCCATTGTTGAAGCTCCTCCATCTTGCATCCATAACTTCATAGTAGGTTAGTAGGAGGGTATCTAACTTGGCCTTGTAGCCATTTTAGAGAGACCTCTTCACCTCCATTGAAGAAAAAAACACATCTAATTTGATTGCTCATAGGTTTAACTAGGTTCAATTTATGTTTTAAGTAATCATAGAGTAGTTAGAGATAAAATGATAGTGTTTTAGTTTAATTCATTATTATAGATTCATCTTGTTTAGCACTCATCTTGATGTTTATGATAGGTTTAGTTAGATAATGGAACTAGTTAGCTAGTTTCTTATTTATTAACATAACTAATATTCTCATGCATACACACGCATTCAAGTTTTTTCCATCACTTAGTCATTTTCCCACTCCAACATTACCCTTAGCTATGTATGTTTTCCATCTTTGGAAACACCATATCTTGCCACGCAAAATAATCGTAGAATACTCGTCTTGAACCAAAGAATGAAATATTAATGAATATGGCTTGTTCCAAAAAATAAAGAATTATATTTCATTAGGATTAACAATGAAGGGGAACTCCTTAATCAATAATTTCTTTAGTTCCTTCCACCCCTAAAATTCATTACTGACCTATCGGTGCATTATCAACAATGTCAAGGACTTCTACAAGAGTTAAATCATCAATTTCCCCTTGACTAATCAATCAAAGTCTCTAGCTATTTTTATTCATTATTTAGCGTATTTATGCTCCATGTAATTTGGGGGAATATTTCTTTTAGCCTATCCTTGAGTGAGGTTTTTAACATATTTATTACTTCTCTCTTATGTTCTACCTAGCCCAAGCTCTTCTCCCTTTCGCCTATATTGTTTTTATTTTTGGGCTAGAATTCTTTTATCTCTGCTTCTAACAACAAGTAGACCCACAACATGATCAAAGTCCTCATAGTGGTCATATATGAATTGTACTACTTATGTAGCCAATTTAAACTCCACTACCAATGCATCATATTGTGTAAGTTATTCTTTGACTGTTCTTCTGTCATTGTGCTTCCTTAGTGCCAACACTTATTTTGCAGATTCTATGGAAAGAGGTCACTTCTCATGTACAATAATGCATGTTAGATCTTCCAAAAAATGCAGGGTTGACTCATAGATAGTCCGATCATGAGGGAATAGATCGGACGTGTCATCACAATTGCATCTATGATTTTTTTCTTTCTTGTAAGTTGTGCGTGTCCATCCTTTCTCATTCCTCACCTCCTACTTGAGTTGCATGATGATCTTGATATATTTATCCCTTTTTCGTATCCCCTAATAATTTTTCTTCATCTCCTTGTGCAAGTTTATAATGTAGTAATCCTTATCAAATATTCTTACGCCAACGTCTCGCTAATATTTTATTAAGTGCATTACACACTTGTTTATATATTAGCATTCGTGAATACACTATAGGATAGGACTCCTCTTGGTAGACTTAATTAGGGTCCTAGTCATCAATTTCATGCTAAGCTGTGAGCTTTGACTCCTCCATAAGTGATTAGAATTCCTAGGAGAGCATATTCTATGTGCGTGCTAAGGATTCCTCCTTCTGAAAAATGACCACTAGAATAAGTCCTCTGTGGCCACTGTTCTTTGATATCTTGCATGGAACACCTTATTTGGGTCAGCATCATTTTGAATCATGGGTCCCTCGGGCATGTGTCTTTCCTTCATGTTCTTCCCATGGGTCCCTTTTGGAAAACTTAGTGCAAGAGAGTTCTTTGTACCACCCGACCCTATCTTATCATCACTATTTTCTCCTTCTCCACACTCCACTTCCTCTTCCACTATATGCTCAATTTGTTTTTAGATCCGGCACTCAACTTTAGGTTTAGTTTCATGTTCCACCCTATGCTCTTTAGTAGGATCTTTCCCATCTTCCAAAATCTTGGTGATGGGTAATTCAATCCCTTCTACTTATGTCTCTATGGCAAGGATTTCCTCATGATTCACGTTGCATTCCTTTGTATTTGATTCCTCAATAGTATGCACCCATGGACTTAATTGCACCACTTCTTCTTCATTATTTTCATTCCCCTCTTCTTGAATCTCAAGTACCCTTTGTTTCTTTACTAGAAATTACAGTCTACTTCTTATTTTGTAGATACGTCTCCTTTCTTTTTATCTCTTTGTGCTCACACTTGGCTCGACTCTTTCCACACATGTATTTTCTTTGTAGATGTGCTCTTGATTGGGGGTTCATATTCACTTCCTTGTTCCTCCTTACTGATAGGGGAGTATCCTTGAACACTCTTTTTGGCCCCACCATATTTTTCCTGGATGGTCAAATCATCCTCTACATACTTTCCATCAACTACCCTCAATTTTAGATAAATATAAATCTTTACATCCACCACATTTACAATTTCCAAGGTCGTTAATTTTCACATGTTGATATCATTCTTTCTTAACACATGCTCTTCTTGGGGTAGAAAAGAGTTTTTTTCAAATTATGGTGCTTGTAGTATACCTTGTCCACATTAATCTTTAGTCTACGTGTTTTTGTGAGTCTATTCACAATAATCTAGAAGTATCGCTACGAAATAAAATTGAAGTTTGTACCAAGGATTTTGATCTTATCCTAAAAAGTAAATTAGACAATGTATAAGTGTTGATAGATGGAAAACTTATCATGTCCCTCTAACTACGTGGTTAGTTCACTAGGAATGTATGATTCTACCCCAATGCATCGTGTATCCTCTTGTACTACTTCTCCTCCTGGATTTATATGTAGGATTTTTGTTTTCATAGGTATAAGAAGTGAACCTCTCTTTGGGAGATGTATTTTCCTCTAGAAATTCCCATATTTTATCATTGGGCCCATCCAACACCCCAATTTCAGAAAATACAATAAGTAACAGAATATTTCCAAAGGTAATTTTATTTGTTGCGTGCACGTCTTCATGATCTCCTTAGCTATGAACCCAATAATATTGTAAATTGTGCCTTTTGAAATTTTCTTCACGACATGGATCCATTGCTTGTTTACTTGTTTCCATTTCTCTTTTCCATTTAAATTGGTAAGTAATCGTGTGGCAATTCTAATCACTAGGTCATCAAACTTCCCAATATCCATTTTGCACCCCCCTCTTTGGTAGTGAAAGGCCTTGGCGGTCTTCTTTACTTCATCTTCATCACCCATATTTAGATAGAGTTCTATTCATGTGCTCTTAATACCAATGAGCTTATTAATTAATAATGTGGTCAAGCACATCCTCCTCCCAGCGAAATAAAATAAATCTTCATGGATGTGCAACATCAGCCACTGATACAAGAGTTTAGGCTTTCCAAAATATGGGATTTCATATAACTGAATCACTTCCGCATTCTACAAAATGTGCTTTCCCTTATCATCACAGATGGCATTTCCCTCCGTGGTCTTCTCTCCCATCTTATGGACAATCTCCTTCTTTATCTCACATTCATTTACGTCAAGATAATGGTTCATCACTAACGATCATTTTTACACATGTGATACCCACTCAAATCCCATCAAGTACTCCATCAAGGTATTGCATCTATGAGTACCATTCTTCTTGAAGATCTTACACCAAAATATTTTCCTTTCCCTTGTTCTTTCCTTTTCCTTCATATATGTGGTTACTACCTTTCTAGGTGTCATATTTGTGTGTAAACTTGAACTTTGAAATTTGTATCTTCATGTATCTCGAACATCCCAACCTTCTTACTTTGAATTGACGGTGCACATAGCTCAACACACCTATCTCACTTACTTACAATTGGTGCCCTAATCCTACAAACCCTAACCAAAACCTTCAAAACTTCTGAAAACACACTTCCCAAGCTACAAATCTTCTTCCAAATTTTCTCTTTCACTCGGTTGTGTCCCAAATTTTATCTAGTTAAATAGTTTCTTTGGCTCTACACTCGATTTCACAAGAATTCACACAATAATCACTCTTGAAAACATACAAGTTCTTCACAAGGTAAGGTAAAAATAAATTTACCCTGAAAATTTTTTTATAGATTTTCAAATTTTTACTACATTAAATTCTCACCACCTACCACTATACAACATCTTTAAATATTATTTTTATTATTTTCATGTTTCTTTTGTTTCTTATTTCCGTGTGTTATAGCCATAACCTTCCAAAGTGCACTCACTACCGCCTAGATGCAAACCTCCTCGTGTGGGATTTTCTACACCATAGCACATAAACCTATGTGCCTTATATTTATTAGTTCATCATGTCGCTTCCTAGCTCACGTTACACTACATGACCATTCTTCGTATGTGGTTTTTCATTCTCAATTATTTCCTTACTATCACTATCCTTGTTACTTCACTCCGACACCTTTTTCCTCTTTCCCATGCATACGAACCATGTAACAAGCACACCATTCTCTTAGTATTGTGTGCATATCTTCATCCACATCAACTCTCCTTCGAACACCCTCTAGATCTATTTTTAGCGTGCATTTCTTCCTAGTTCACCCCACACTAAAATTATGTGTGGTCCTTTGTGCATGAACTCAAAAGATAGTAATCAGCTTCCTACATTCAAGCGTGCTTATTACAATAAAACAAAATAACAAAGCATAGAAACATTTGAAAATAAATACATGAAATTTAAATATAAACTAAATATTAAAACTTCCTTATTACAAACACCAAGAAAATTTATTTACGGTAGGGCTTCAACTGCTCCTGTTGAAGTAACCAGAAACATAGTGCCATCCAAAGGCCTACAACTTACATACACCTGATTCAAGTGTCTTGGTTACTACAAAAGGTCCCAACCAATACACCTTAAATTTTCTGGGTGGCAAAAAAATTAGAGTCATAGAGAATTACCATCTTGTAAACTATAAATTTATTGTTCTTAATATGCCTACATGGCATGCCTTTTATCTTTCCTTCTTAGTATTCTAGCTCCTACGCATAATGGTGTGCCTCTCATCTAACTACATTAGTTTGTTAATGTGACGTTCAATAGCTTTCTCATCATCAATCCACTGCACTTGTAATATGCGGGGATAACAACATGAATTCTTCTAAGAGCATAGTGTCTACTCCAAACACCAACCTGAAAAGGTGTGTCCTTATTCAACCTTTTATAGGTGGTCCTGTATGCCCAAATTATAGCTGAAAATTTATCATCCCAATATTGTTTTCCAACATCACAAATTTTTCTCGGTGTATGTACCAAGATCTTGTTAAAAGCTTCTACAGTATCATTAGCTTGAGGGTGATAAGGAGTATTTTTATGGTGTGCCACCATAAACTCTTCCAATATAATTCTTATTGTCTCATTCAGAAAATGAGTTTCTCTATCACTTGTTAACCTTGGTGGGAATCCATACCTACTAATAATATTCTCTCAAAGAAACCTTATTGTTGTAGCTACTATACAATCATTTATAGCTGTTGTTTTTCCCACCTTGTAAGATAGTTTGTATAAGTTATAATGTAGTGCGTGTTAGCCCTACATGCGGGTGGTGAAATTATTCCTACAAAGTCAATATCCCACTTTTCACAAGGTTTTACACTTACAATAGGTCAAAGTGGAATCTCATCTCTATGTTTAGGATTTCCAAGGTGCTGAAAATGATTACATTCCTTCACATATTCCTTGGTATCCTTGTACAATGTCTCTCACAGAAGTCTATCCATAAGAATATTTCACGCGGTTACATCACTTGTATAATGTCTAGCTACTATTCTGCCATAAGCCTCTTCTATAATGGTGTCACACTCATGTTAAAGTACACAATGGTGCAAGAATTCATCACGAACCAACTTGTAAAAATCTCCACCAATTAATCGATAAGGTGCTATATGTATTTAAAGATGCTTCTTTTCCAATGTCTTCATTCCTTTAGGCATCTATCCAGTGCACAAAGACACTGCAATATCTTCCAAATATGAGGTAACACGGTTTTATCTAAACAACTATGCATTAGGCATAATGTCTTAAATGTTTTGTGTGTCCTTACCGAATTTATTATTGATAAATGGTGGGCCTTGAATTACTCTTACCTAGATTGACAACAACTATGAAGTCAAATTCTTAAAACATAAGTATCCATATGCATATGCACCCTTGCAAAACAAAGCTTGTTGACTAAGTACTTCAATTTCATATGGTATGTATAGAAAATAAATGGAGTATCTAATAAGTAATGTGTGAAATTAGACATCACGTAGATCATAGACAAATCCTCGCACTCATTGATGGTGTAATTCTACTCCACGGGTGTCAACTTCCTGCTTACAAAGAAAATGGGATGATCCATAATTCCTTCTCCTAGTTATGCCAACACTACACCAATTTCCATGCGGAGGAATTAACATGAATGTGAAAAGGTTTATCCCATGATAGAAAGTGTAAAATAGGTGCACTATTAACCATCTCCTTCAAGGATTTAAATGTATGATATTTCTCGTCACCCTAGTAAAATTTCCCTTTAGCTTTCAATAATTCTTCTAGGGGTACAACAATCTTTACATAACCTTTAATGAATTTCCTATAGTATCCTGTGTGTCCCAAGAATCCACACACCTCACTTTTATTGGTAGGTTCTTCTAAGCCCAAGATTACAGCTACCTTGGCTGGGTCTACCAATAATCCTTCTTTACAAATAATGTTCCCAAGATAAGTTCCAAAGGTTGTAGTAAAAGATGCACTTATTAATCTTAAGAGATATTTTCAGTTGTCTACACCTCTCAAACATGATTCTTAGATTACCAAAATGATCCTTAACTAATCCATACACTTTCCATTCATTCAGATATACTTGTAAGAACTTGTGAATGAAATCCTAAAAATCATGTACCACAATGTGTGAGAATACTATTAGTACATTCTTTAGTCCAAAGTGCATGACTATGTATACAAATCTACCCAACTCATTGGTGAAGGTATTCTTCTTCTAATCATCCTTTATGATGTGAACTTGGTGATAACCTGAAAATCCACATGTAAAGGAATATATCTCACACCCAACAACTCTTTCAAGGATTTATTTTATGAAAGGGGTAGGAAAAGGATCTATAACACATGATGCATTAAGCTCCTTCTAATCTACAAAAATCCTTCTCCTTTGATCTTTCTTAATGATTATAACCATGAGTTTGATCCATTCATATTCTTCAATAGGCTTGATAATTCAAACTTGATCATCTTATCAATTTCTTATTTCACCTGCACGCGCATATTAGGATTCATCCTATAAGGACTATTCATAACCTAGGGCACATGTCTTCTTTCAACTTTATCTTCATCTCACCTAAAGAAGGATGCACACCTTTCAATTCATGGAAACCTCATGGGAATAAGTCATGTAATTCATGCTAGAGCTCAATAATCTTGATTACTTCCTTCTCTCACCATTAATCACCAATAATAGCCTCCTTGGGCTCATCTTTTGTATTAATGTTTACCTTTTTTTCATGAGAGCATGGTATGTGCATAACTTTTCATCTATATAATCCATTACCTTTCACACACCATTAGTTTGGCTAACATCCAGGTTATCTACCTCTTCATCATCAATCATGTACACTAGCCTTCCTTTCTCTTTCTCTTTCCAGGCACAACCCCGTTTCTACTTCCTCTGTCTCCTCAAGATCAAGGCACGCCTCAAGATCAGGTTCTCTAAAAAAAGCTGACATGATCTCTTTTGCCTTTACATTATCCCCCAATGTGATGTGCTTCATTATCTTCAAAGATTCATGGACTAGAGGCTTGGTAGAGAAGTAATAAAAAGTTTAAATCATACTGTATTAATCTCTAGCCAATTTTAGTCTCCATTTTCAGCTCAAAGCATGGACATATCAGGTGTGCGTGCATCCATGCAATGTGGAGTAGAAATTATGTACCCAAAGGGATGGTGCTAAATATTCCTATACCTATGCTCATAGACGTGATGTGAATTTTAATCCTTACCATGAAATTAACAAATGTGTGTAGGTAAATTACTCGAGTGAACTTGGTGGAAAAGGATATTCTCACTTCTCACCACTCCAAAATATTATCTCTATGTGTTTCCCACAAATGCATTATTGTCCCATGTAAGGTATAAATCAGAATGTTCCTTCTATCCCCTTCATTTGGCTAGTGATTCTCTATAGCAAACAATAATGTATTGGACTTCCCTTCACCTAGGTATACCTTAGTACTGTGAGCCCAAGTGCCTCAACCTATTCGGCTTGATCATCCTTCTAAATTTTTCTTTAACTTCATGCCCGACCATTTCATATGTGTCATGTGCCAAGTTATCACAAGAAACACTAGTAGTGTCACTAAAAACTGTGCATCCTCCCACTAAAGAATGAATTATTTTGATGATTCAATATTCTCTAGATTGTGTACCATCTATGCATAAATGTAATTAAGATATTCTTCACTCAAAGGCTCAACATAAGGCTCTTCCTTCTAATCAAATAGAGATATAATCACATGCTCATCCTTGTTCTTAAAATAGATGTATCTCTTGTTAAAGTACAAATCATCATTATTTTCATAGCATCAGGGCTGCCCAAGTAATGTTATAAATTTTTCTCCTTCTACAAGCTCCAATGCCTCAAAGTTCCCTATAAACTTGTCTCCCTGAATGATAATGGATGCATATTTCACTACCCCAATAGGGATTTCCTTAGTTTTTTTCCATATATAACTTATTTGAAGATGGTTATAATGTAGGTCTTCCCATTTGATTCCATTCTTCTCGAGTGATTACATTTACCTCAGCACCTATATCTATCAAGATATTTCTCACTAACCAACCATAAATTATTGCATCCATTGTGATCTCTTTATCAAATTCATGGTCCTGAGGTGGGATATTTGCATAAAGTATCTTCCTCTTGCACGCATGTGATACCTTTTCATGTAGAAACTCCCTAGTAGAGGGATGATATTCTCGACATGACATCTTACCCACCTAGTTCGGATCATCCACGTCCTTCATGGAAGCTCGACATTCTTTGTGTGCTCTCTTGTGTGTGCCTACTCTTTTAGGCATTATATTTCACCCTACATGTCTCTAAGGAATTATATAGTCTCTTAGTAGACTTCCTTCGATGTGTCGTGTAATCGGATATTTACCATATATTACTTCCTCCCATGTAATGAGAGGCTTATCCATCAAAGGTTCACACATGCGTGTTTCCTCAGCACATATTGTAACCAAAATGAGTTGTAATTATGGATCAGTCATTTTCTTAGGCATCCATTGTTCAACATTCATGCATTCCACCTTGATCATTCCTTCTCCCTTGTCCTTCTTATTATTTTTACTCATGTTCTCATATAAGTCTACGAAATCCTCCAACTTAAGTAGTTTCCCACACCATGAACATGTTACATTCGAGGGATATCTTGTTGGTAATGATAAGGTGACCCATAATTATAACAATTTCCTCTAACAGACCTACCTCTACCACCAATGTGACCTTGGAAATGATATCCTCCTCGTAATCCTCCAATTCTATTATCATCATGGGTGTTCCCTTCATGAGTATGGTCTTCTTGTTCCTTTGATCCACTTTTCACACTAGTCTGGTGCACTCCTATCTCAATGGCTTCGTGGATGTGATTAATCAATCGAAGTAGTTGTGTCATGAGTGTGGGTTTTTTAAATATTATAGTACATGGACAAATTATTTTAGATAATGTACTACAAAATAGGTAAATCACGAGACATCATGATTCAAATGACATACCTCACAATCTAGTAGTAACACACTCACCGACTTACGTGAGTAATTATCTTTACAATTTCCCTCCACTTCACAATTTTTGTACCATATTCCACTACGCATCTCATGTGCCGAGTTGGAAGAAATATTCTCCAACTATTTTGTAATGGTTGTAATCTGCACCTCTAGGAATGGGCTTACTCTAGTATCAACACTTTCAACTACCTCAATGTGCAGAGTTACTTCCAAAGCCTTGCACAAATCTTCATATGTCTTATGAGAGAGTGCTCTTTGGGATGGAGTTAGTAACCCTCCAATGAACCATTGTGCATATTGACTAGGATGAATTTCATAAGACAACTTAGACAATAGAATCTTAAACTACATGTCATAGTCCCACACGCTTTCGATTAAACCCTACTTAATATCCTTAAGCACATTGACGCTTTGTTGATCAACTCGTAATGTGAAACTCTTTCAAAAATGCAAAATGTAAAGCATCATAATCCACCACAATCTGATGTGAGTCATACTTCCTCTACTAATTATGCATGCTCCTTGTAGCATAGTATCAAACTATCTAGCATTCCTATGTGAGGTTGCAATCCCCTTAGCATGTCATAGAAATTCCCACTTATGCACATGCTCTACATAAAACTCAATACATCTATACTCTCGGTCAATGGAGAGACATCTCATAGTAGACCCGAGGTTTCACTGGAATGGTTACTACTTTGGTGGTTTTCATCGCTTTCCATAAGATACATAACTAGAACCTCCACTATTATTTCCTCATGATCCTTCTGATCCTCTCAAGCCGCCTACTTTGGGTTATGGACCAGTTTACATACTTCCTTGTTTCCTAGTCATTGTACTATACTGAACACCAATGGTTTGTGTGGTTGTAGCTGCTACTGTAGTACTTCCAAATATATGTGTTCCAACATTCTATCCTGATGATGTGCCTAAAAACAATCTTGGAATCAAACTTCCAAAAAATAGTGTCAATTGTGTTGTCATGGGCGTACTATTAAAATTATCTCCTAAATTTAACACATAATTATATCTACTTGTCTCAACCTTTTTACCTAAACTAGTATGCTTCTTAATTACTACTTCTAGATTTAGAACACCATACGTAAGCAAAATTTGTCTAGGTGGGTTCAGATGTGTGCATTTGGTCCCCATTCTCTCTTCCGATGTACTCTTATATGAAGCCATAGGGGATTATCTATTGTGCTTTCCCATAGTTGGGAGAGTCGATGTTGTGGCTCCTCGTCTTCCATGAGAGCTTTAAATCCTTCACTAGCCATCTCTCTCCTCAACTCCATTGACTCCTCAATATCCCTTTTTCTCCATTTCCCTCTCTCTCTCACTTCATTAAACTTGAGTCATCTTTTCTCCCTCTACATTTTTCTTTGTCAGTCCACCATCTTTCTCCACACCTTCTCCGCCCCGCATGTGGTGGAAGTTTAGCTAGTCATGGGAAGGTGCTCTAAATCCAATTTTATTATCAAAATATTGATCAATAATGGTATAGCACACAAGTAAGATCCTATGGGCTCATGTAAGAATCTAAATTTAGTTTCCTTTGGACACAAATAGGTATAAATTGCGTACTCAATGTATACTTTCATAATACTCCATCCCACCAATGATCTACAACTCTAGTCCACTCCACATCAACATCAATAAGAGTTTGGTAATCCTTTACGTCCAAAGTCTCGGCCTATATCCCCAACACTTTCCTAATGCATATGTTACCAGCCACTCATACAATTCTACTAGAAAGAAGCTAAAGAACGTATCATAGAGTTTATGATAAATGTTATCTTCCACCAAATGATGTGCATTGAAATCAAGTCCAGTGTTGTATCTCTATGAAAACTTATCTTGATCATCCTCTACCCATCTTTTAATACACTCTAGAGTCAATTGATAAGCAACATCTTGGAAAATAGCTTGAAAATAGGCCCTAGAAATGGAACAAAAATGTAGTATCTTATTTATCCTAATTGTTATGCTCATTGACACCTCATTCAGACATATATGAATTCTCACCTGAAGCGCTCAAAGCTACCGGGTCCCTCCATTGTGATGTTTTTAAATATGTTTGCATGTAGATACATGATTATATATAGCCAAGTACTCATTCAAGAACACTAATCATTACAAATATTTAATTGGAAACACATGTAATAAGGAAACATATAGATCAAATAACAATTAATATAAAGTGCATCATGTAATCCCTATATTCGACACATCAAAAACTATAATCCAACCACATTTATCCATTAATTCATAGTATCAACTACAGAATAGGAAGATAGTACATATCATCCAAAACATGTTTCCATAGAGTCATGCACGCTAATATAATAGACAACAAAACACTACTACATCACGAGTCTCTAACATAATGAAGTACAACAAGTATATATAAGGTTAGGGACTTTCCCTTCACTACCCATGCACTTCCTAATAATAGGTGCACTAAAAATAGCCATGTGTTAACAGTTGCATGCTTTTTTAATGGAGCTAACAATAGATTATCCTATAAATAGTACTTTTATCTAACCCTAATAATAGCCTCCATGTATATGTTTGATCTACATGTCCATTCTCCAAAAATATCCAATGTTTGATGGCTAAGGCACCCTTTTTGTGATATGCACTCTGAGTCTAGTTTTAGCTGATTCCAAGAAAATGGATAAGTCCTCATCCTATCTATTTTCCTATGCGGTCCCATGTGTAACCCTTCTCAACACTATGTGCGCTTCATCTACTCCCTGTACATGTGAGCATGTTCCTTCTGTTCCATCACATAATCATTTTCTCACACCAATAAGCTTCACTATAACATTTCTTCCTTTCCTTATTCTCTTTAGTATTTTATCGGTTGTCATCTCAATTTGCACCAATTGTCACATAGTAGACAAGTTGAAAGTCCTTGATTCTCCGGCTTACTAAGAGCATGATCCCAAAAATCCTAATCATATTATCTATATTTTCCATCTTGAGCCTTTCTCCACTCTTAGATCAATTTAATTTGTTAATCATAGAATGAAGAGTATCAATGTACTCAGTTGCTTTATCCTTTACTTCATCAAGAATTTTGGCACAATTTACCAAGATCTCAACCCTTATCTTTGTAGCTTCATAGTACTCATGTTGATTTCCTACAAACTCGGGGGACATAATTCCTTCCTTGACAACCAAATCATCCTCCAAGTCCATAAGGGCCTTCAATTTTGGAAACATATCATTCCACATTTCTTTTTGGCCTCACACTTTTCTAGTAATGCCTTGGTTACTTTTATTTTATAAAGATACGGGAATAGTTCTTCACACATTCCCTAATCACTTCCTCACCTCTAGTGGCTCAGTCATTTTCCCATTAAATGGTGGCCTCTCCTCTTTCTCCTAGATCACTCACTCTTTTGATATCATCATTGGTGATTTCAGGGATTTCAACCTGCCCTACCCTAGGGGTCCTAGTCAATTTGGGGAAAATTTGAAGGAAACCACTTGAAAAAAAAAATCTAGAAATCAAGGTGAATATGGTGAACTTGATTCATTGGGTTGGAAAATTATCTACAATCAAGTGTTCATGACATTGGAAAAATATAATGTATTTTTGAAGGAAATTGTAGATGGAGTGGTGAATGAAGGATAATTCATTGGTATGAAGGATATTTCTTACACAAAATGAATTTTAAGTCCAAATGGAGGTCTACCACATGTTCCCCTAACTATCACCTACCTTGTATAACCATGAACCTAAAACATTATTGAATTGGTTCATTTTGCAAGCTTGGTTTCCATGGAATTCCTTTTCCTTGAGAATGCCATGAGTCACACCACATGTCCACCCAATAACCAAGTTTGGGGCATTGGGGATCCTTTTTCAGACCTTCACCCTCATGTTCCTAGAATGAGTGACACTTGGCCATTCCTCATGTGCCAAGGATTATCAAAAAAAATAGTGGCTTCCTAGGTAGTTAGTGGAGTCTTTTAAATTTGGTGGGTATTCTAAAGGTTTAACGACTTCCAATCTAGATCTTGGTGTATGTGTGTTGGGGGGCTGAATTTAATAAAAAAATTAAAAAAATCCTAAACATGTCGGTAAATGAGACCAAATGAATAGGAAGGTTCCATAGATTTCTTGGTGATCCAAGAATGTTTTAAAACCCCAACCCATCTATCACGTGGTAATTCAATAAAAATATATGTTGGGATTGGATATCCATTGGCTATTCACATGAGACAAATTATTGTTTGTGGAATTTTTGGTGAAACATGGTCACTACCATGGTCATAAAATAGAAAATTCATATTCCATAATTCCTACTTTTATCCAAATTACGAATATTAGCCACTAAAATTTTCCTTGGTCAATTTCCTAACCAAGTTGGACAAGGATTCATTCTTAGCCTTTAGATCCTTATTAGTCTCCTTAAATTCATCAATTTTCTAGAAGACTCCCTCCACTTCCATAGAGAAACCATGTTTTATCTCCTTGGTGGAGGGCTTACCTAATGGGATCCTTATGACTTAGAAATCAAATGGAGATGCCTCATTCTTAAGCATACTAGATTTGGAAGTTTTAACCTCCATAAATATTTCTACCTTCTTATTTAGAAACTGACCTTGATATAATTTGTTCTGTTTTGGGTGGCCTAGTTGGATTGAGGGTGGTGAAACTTTATAGATCATCATCATCCAACTATATTTATACCTTTTTCTTATTTGGGAGATTACCTTCTATCCAATCTCTTATTAGTGGCACATGTTCATCGGTTGCTTGTGGTACTAAAGCTATTGGAGCAGCAGTTTCAAGGGCTCCTAAGGATGAAGGAGTTCAAGAGCTCCTAAGGATGAAGGAGTTCAAGAGATGCCATCTATGGCCATATATGTTGTTTCTTCCTAAGAAACTTCCTCCATAAGTCCACTATTACTATTTTTTTATCCATTGGCTCAAACTAATTTCTTACTTCACTCCTTGAAGATGGTTGATTATCAACCTCTCCTCTTGTTTTTGTCAATCCTTCATCCATTTTTCACCAGGAGGCGGGGATCATTTTGCAATACTGCGGGGAGTAATATTGGTCAATCAAAACTAGATTTTAATAAACCACTAATCTGTTTCGGTGTCTTGAGGTTCCATTTTGACCATGACACCCAAAGTTTCTATTTGTACCTCCTCTACAACCACCCCTTATGTGTGAGATTGTATCATTGCATCTTCAATGGGCTTACTATAACTTTGAACTTCATGCTCACTATCATGTGCCTTTTCTACCACCTGCAATATCTAGAACTTTCTTGAGTAAGCTTAACTCTTATCCCAACTTCAAATGTGTTGGGATCCTCTAAAATATGCTCTATTATTAGTTCTTTAGTGCTCTATAGTGGAATAAGAACGATGGGGTATATGATAACATTCATAAATTGTGACTCCTAGGTGGGTGAAGCAACTTAGGTTGGTGCTGAAATAGGGGTTGGGTTAATAAGAACTAGTTCTATAATAAATGGAAATGCTAGAGATCAAGAAATGGCGAGTAAAGAGATGGGGATATCGGGAACCACTTTGTTTCTGACGATTTTCACTTCATCGGAATCAACCTAGTCAAATACTTTATTTTACTTTCTCCTTCATAGGTGAGATTTTTCTTCTTCTTCCTTTGAGTCTTATAGACCCATCCCTAGAATTGGTACCTTATGAGGTACTTCAAATAAACTAACTCCTTTAGACTTTCTTAGAGTGTAGGCTACCACATTTTTCTTACCTTTTGATCCTATAGTGGATGTTGGAACAACTTGAAAAGGAGTAGCATAAAAACAAGGGCATTAGTCATACTTACCGAATTACTTCCTCAGCCCTTTGTGTCAACTAAGTAGGAAAATTCCAGTTTACTAATCGAGCACTCACATCATCCTTTACCTATGCAGATGTCAACTTCTTAAAAGGGATTTTAATCCCTTGCTTCCCTAAAACATTCTTTGTATCATGAATATTTTATTATATGGGAATGACATCATCAAGAAACTTAGTATCCCTATGCTCACTTAATCTTGAAGTATTTTGGTAATGCACATCTACATCCTTTTACAACTGCCACCTCAAAGAAATCTAGAGAGCAATTGTAGTCCTACCTTGATTATTCCTTTTTATGTCAATTTCCCAATCGACTAGTGGGAAAGGCTAAGAGGAAATATTCCCCCTAATGTAATCATCACTGATTACATTGTTATCATCTTCCAACCCCTCAAGATCATGAATAACCAAAACTCCACATCCTAGGAGAGTGGTATCCTTGAATAATCTCTTTATCTAACTTCCCTCTCATCTCCACAATCCATTCAGAAGCCTTTATAATGAGATTCATGCTCCATTTTAGTGGGTGAATTAATATGTATAATTTTTTTATCATATTGATGCCTAGCCTCAAATCTATCTAGCATACCTCTACCCATTTCTGCTTCAAGAATTCTTGCCTTCTGGATATTTGGGCAAGTATAGTATCCAATAGTCATAGGAAACTTAATAGATAATGTGAGATGTTTTTGGTGATGATCTGATGTAATGGTAGTATGCGCCTTACAAATTCCTTTAATTCCCATTTTTCATCCACATGCCTAGGGAGTAGGTAAGGCTTCCGTCAAAACCACTAACCTTGATATAAGAAAAATTTGGGAACTGGATAAAGTAACACCCATATTGGGTGATAACTCACTTGGTATCATGAGAGAATATTTCAGTCTCCAAATTTGGATTAAAAAGGCATATTACAGTGCGAATAAGATATTAACAATATTTCTATAATCCGACGCATAGTTTTCCAATTTTAACTAGAAGAATACAACATATACCTTGGCATTGTTGAGATCCCCCTCTCTGGAAAAGTTATATGGAAAGTGATATTATAAACTAAGTAATTCTTCATTAAGAATTCCATCATACGATATTTTATCCTTTTATAATTTTGGTAACTCTAACCATTTGTTCATGAATTCAGCTGCTTATTATTTCGTCCCGAGGAAAGGTTTTTATTTATGACTATAAACTCAATGAATTAAGTATCCATTCATGGAAAATGTTGGTAGATTCCATACCATTATTCATTTTAACAATTTAATCACATCCCCAACCTCCTCAATAAACTCTACTCTATTCATTTTTTTAGACATTCGGAAATGAAACCCTCGGAGTATTGCCACCAATGATTGATCATAAAATTGGTTTATTTTCTTGGTTATGATTTCCAATACAATTGTGCTAAATAAATATTGATGGAACCTTCCTCTCATGCAAGTGGAAAACCATATATTCTATCAAACGCCTCTTCTTGGAAATATGAGACCAGGACCATATTTCATTGTCGGATTTCTCTTGTTATATGGTTATAATGTTGGGCACATAACTAGATAAGTTCCGGGCATGGCATAGTAGGAGGAAACTAGGGACGAGTTCAATATAACTACTATCCACATGGGTAATACTTTCACTTATTTTAGAGGGTGAAACATTTGTCTAAACTCATCTAAATTAACATTAAGAAGGTTAGAATCCTTGATTCTATCCGGAAATGAGACTAGAAGTTTCTTTGAAGAATTTACAAAGATCCTCATGATTATGGAACCATTACAATATTCCTACCTTCTACTTAAAAAAACCTTAATCTTTTCCTTGAAGATTCATAAGAATAAGAGAACCAATTTAATCAAACATTCGGTCAAACCTCTAGTTGTAGTTAGGAATTTGAATGAAGAACATAATAACTCCTTTCTTTTTTATGAAAATACTTTCCATTTTAACCCCTCTCAACGTTGTTTTGGTAATTTCTAAAAATTATTAGATTTTAGATGCAAAGTGTGTATTTATATTAATTTTCCACATTAACTACACTCATATTCTTTCATTAATGTCAAAGATTACATTCGTGGGAACTTCTTCGTAATTCCCATATTTTTTCTCTTTTCAACCATTGCAATCTTTTCATGTGTTATCACCCACGTATTTCCATTACATGAGTTACTCCTTTCTCGATTGTCCCATACGCATACCTAGGATATGTATGGCTAGTAAATTTATGACCCTCCTTAGTTTTTCATCGGGCCTTAGGAAATTATTGCAAGACAACACAAACACCTTTGCAAAATGTGAAATGCATTTCCTTTTCCGATCATGGTTGCATGATACATACTTGGTCAATAGATTCAATTCATTAGGCCTCAGAGTTATTTTTACAAGTTGCACTTATGGAGAAACACAATATGTAATGTTCCTTTCTTATCCAAACTTCTAATTACTAACTTCATAACTCCTTTATCGAGACTTCAGGCCGAGAGAATATTTTGCAATTTATACAATAATAAACGTAAAAATTTACGAACCATTATGTGTATTTCTATATGTGGAATTTGAATTTCTTATAACATCCCCTTCGCATATTTTAGGGAAAAATATGCACCTTGTAGCTGCATAAAATTTGTTAAATATACAAGCAACTAAGTACTTCATTATCAACCCAAATAACCACCTCCTATGAAATAGGAAACAATAGACATGTTTATAATAATACAGTCTAACCAAATAACCATGGAATATATCAATATTATAACAATATGTTCTAATAACAAATAACTTACTAAAAATAAATTACCATGTATGGAAATTAATAATAATGGAGTACTAACATTTAATTTCTTACCATTCCCCCTTAGTGTGAACATGGGGAAAACATTCACACACTCATCTACAGTATGATCACCCCTATGAAACATGTCCTACAATGTGACTCATGATCTTGATCATAAGAAATGATTTCTCCTTGCATGGTTTTAAATATGCTTGCTAGAAACCTTTATGCGAATAGGGCCCATCAATTATCCACCTCGTGTGGTTTTTTGGATCCTCCCACAAAACCTTTCAAGATCCATGAACTAACTTACTCTGGTGATTTTTTTCACCACTATGCTTGTACATCAAGGAAGTATATAGGAATCACAAATCACTTATTACAAAACTACACAATATAACATATATAGGAAAGATATTTCACATTACTTCCTATAAGAATCGTAATGTTCTTAATTAAAACCATTGTTTTCATTTATTATCACTCAATCTTGAACAACATAGGAAAGTGCCACCTTGCTAACTGGAAGCCACCATTGAATTTAGTTGTTTAGGAACATAATGAAAATGTAACATTGGAAAAATATTCCCCCACAATGTGAAATTTCCACACACGAACATTGAGAAGAAAATTGTATCAAAGACATACAATTGATTGGATCTTGCTGGTTAGATTTTGCTACACATGGTCACCATTGCAAGTGAACGTATTCACAAGTGGACTATCTTCCTAAAAAGTGTTATAGTCATAGGATCACTAACAGTCATCTATGCTCCAACACAACTCTTTTCTAGCATCCAAAACAACAAAAAATAGGAACTCTAAAAATAAACACACTGCAAAAACTGAAAGCAAATACTCACACCACAATAATGTCACCACAACAAAATTTGGCCCCATCGTTGGCAACTAACAAGAGGTTTTGAATGGCCTCCTTACTTTGTTTCCTCTTACCTCTAGTATCATATTACTAACTTAGAAAATTTAGAGTTTTATGATCAATGGTTCACACGACATCAAGGAACACTAAAAATGCGTCCATAAGGCAATTTTTTTTATTTTCCATATTTTTACAATAACTCGATCTTTCAAATTTTTATTTGACTAGATAAATTGACTCTCTAAAATAAATTTAATTCCAAATATTTTAACTTTAACAATAATTAAATTTTACTCTAGACTTTATCAAAGACTTTGAAAATAATAATAACTCAACAATTATAACATAAGGCTATTTCGTGACCATACAATTATCCTATAGACATTACTACTAAATAAAAACCTATTTTTAACAAATAAAGTGACAAAAATAAATAAAATATTAACTCATAAACTTAATCAATCCACCACTTTTAGCCATTTGGCCAAGGGTTATCATGACCATGCCTAATTGAAAGGAGGATTCTCAAGGTTGCGGTTGTTGTGCACTCACCGGGAAGAGAGTCTTTGGTCCACAACACTTCTCCATAACAATGTACATATTTGTTGGAGAGGGATTCGTTTGAGATATTCCCTCACCACACATGTGTTCACCTATTTTTTTATATTCATTAAAGTTTCTAAAAGTCAGAAAATGTTGGCATCTAGATTAGTGTATATGAACTTGATTTCTAGATCCTGCAAAGGGAGCTCGATACGATCGGAGTCTGGAATTTTCATAGAATAATTTTTTGGGTCGTGATAACATAATTGACCCAAGGTGTCTTTATTCTCATATGTATATTGACAAAAATTTGAAGGATGGAACATACATTGAATGGATATTTAATCATCACAAGACAAAAAGAGTATGTGGATGGGATACGATATAGAATTATACTATCTAACCAAGTATTGGTTCTTATATGTTAATGCCTTGGTTACATTTGAACTAATCAAAATATCATGATAAGATTTTTCTTTCACTATATATCAAACAAGAATTCATACACAAAGAGAAATTTCTCAATGCTTTTTATGTGATAAATAATCTTTGTGTACCTTGTTTGGGTGCTAATCTTTAATATTCACAACTTTGATAAAAATTATCGCTCACGCACCTAGAGGCAACTAATGCATCATACAAGATGAGTGTTAAGAGATCTATAGAGGTGAAGCTAATCCACATGAAGTAGATTTTAGATCCAATTTACTATAACTCTCATAAATAATTCTACTCATAGATCTGAGGCAACTTTATGGACCATAACATTGCCCCACTATCATATTTTAATCCTTCATCACAAGACTACACTAGCTCGATACCAAATGAAGAGTAGAGATAATTTACATAGACAAAACACTAGAAATATATTCTATTCATGTTATTGTTACATATTAAAATGGCTATTATATATCCATGGAGGTAGGAAAATGACCTCCTAAAAATAGTAAACAATAGACCCGTTTATAATAATATGGGTGTAACCAAATAACCACGAAATATATTGTTATTATAATGATATATTCTACTAAAAAATAACTTACTAACTTACTAATCAATTAATTACCATGTATGGAAACTAATAATAATGGATCACTAACATTTAATTTCCTAACAATCATAAACATAAAAAATTACAAACCGTTATGTGTATTTCTATATGCGGTATCCAAATTTCTTAAAACATTCCCTTTATGGATTTTGGGGAAAAACATGTGCCTTGTAGCTACAGAAAGTTTGTTAAATATGCAAGAAACTAATCAATTCATTATCAATCTAGGGTAAACAATTACCATGTTATGTTTACACTTTCGAGAACAATGATTGACCTAGATTGCTCATAAATATGACATTGGTAGATGACATGAACCTCTACAAGGATTACTCACATCAAATTTTGTGAATTCCCAAATGAAACAAACTCAATATAAGAACAACCTAAATCAAGAATACAAAAAATAATGCAATACATGGATTTAACAAGACAAAATAAAGGCACCAACAATCACCTCTTTAGGTAAATAATTAATAATTGCCAGGTTAGGACCACCAGGTTTAGTGTTGGGTACTCGAGGCTAGCTCAAAATTTGATATGGGTAGTGGAGTTACTATGAGAGTGTGAAATGAAGCATGGTCGATACTCGTTTATGATCTAGGAGTGTTTAGGAGTGGTGGATTAGTGGGTGGGATGTAAGGAAGTGTTTCTTCTTCATCCTCGTTGCCACTAGTATCTTAGATAGGGGCTCATAATACATACCAATAACATTAGCTTCAAGTCAAGAAGACCATATTTTTTCTAAGGAACATTAGTAATGTAATACTTCCAAGTGTCTAGATTCATCTTTTAAAATGGCATAATCTTCATCAAGAACGGGGAAAAGGCAATCCATTTTCCTTTATGATTAGGCACATCCTCCTTAGCTAATACACTTATCTTATTAAAATATCTAGGTGAAATGGGAGGTTGATAAAAAAATATCTATGCAAGTCTTAACTCATTATACTCTAATTGGTTAGAGCTCAAGGCATCACTTGTTGGATCCTTTGTCTCAAGGTTGAGAGGAAATCGATCTCAAAGTAGGATAACTAGAGGTAAGCGATACACGATGTCATCGGGAAACTTGTTTTTTTGCTCTTTTTTATGACTATTAGGTTCATCATCGTATAAATATGCTAATGTGACTTGGATTTCAAAACCTAAGTTCAAAGAATTTTGGGTATGGGATGTTTTGGGTCTCAAGAGTAGTTGGAACTAGGAAGGTCTTATTGGAAAATGGTACTAGGAAGGTCTTATTGGAAAATGGTACTAGGATATCCCAAGGATTGGGATCAAAATCATGCCTAAAGCATTGGTTGTTGTAATGAAATTACTAGTATAATTTAGATTATGAGCAGAAATAGAACACCAAATAACACAATATTTCATAATAATGATCTCAATATGCAATTATAATAGCTTCGCCACTTCAAGGGGGAAACCTCCAAACCATATAATAAGACTCAAATGCTCAAATGATAATGAACTACTACCTACAATCCCCTATATATATTATTCATATGCTATGGCCATCACCAAGGCTGACCTATTAAGCATGATAAAGTATAAATGATATAATAAAATGATATGGTAAGGCACAAGTCGGCTACTCATATCCTAATACAAGTAATAGGTTAAGGGCGTAGCATGCCCTTCCCCTTCAAACCAATGTTGTCCTCAACATTGAATAATCTGGATGTTGCTGCGAGAAAACCTTCATCCTCCTAGGTTGCATCTTTTATGCTCAAATTCTTCCACTTGATCAGATATTCCTTAATGTCTCTGGTTCTCAGCCTCTTAGTACGTGTTTGCAGAATCTTCTCTGGCTCCAAAATGATTCTTCCTTCCTCGTCAAGTTCTGGTAACTCTTTCGGGCTTCAAATTTATGTCCAATAACCTTCTTCAAGCATGAAACATGGAATACTGGGTGTATGTGTGAAGATGGAGGCAACTCTAGTTTATAAGCAACACTGCCAATTTTCTATAGAACATGATAAGGGCCATAATATTTAGGAGCAAGTTTGTTGTCCTTTTTCTATTTCTTTAGGGACATATTTTTGTAAGTCTAGAGATGTAAAAAAACCCAGTCACCAATTTCAAAATGTCTTTCACTACGGTGTTGATCTACTTTTTATTTCATCTTGTTTTGTGCTAATGCTAAATTCTCCTTCAAACTAGCCAAAACTTGTTGTTGATGTTGAATGTGTTCCTCAACATCTCTGACCTTAGTTTTCACCCTCAAGGAGGAAGTGATAGAATGTGGATGGTAACCATATAATGCTAAAAATGGGGTCATTTGAGAAGAGGTATGAAAATATGTGTTATACCACCATTCTACAAGTGGTAGCCATTTAATCCACCTTTCCTGCTTATCTGATACAAAACAATGTAGATACCCCTCTAAGCATTTGTTGACCACTTTTGTTTTCCCATCAGTTTGAGGATGATAAGATGAACTATGAGCTAGCTAAGTACCCAAAAATGAAAATAAATCCATTCAAAAATTACTTATGAAAATAGGATCACGATCACTTATGATTATCTTTGGGGTTCCATGTATCCTTTGAAGCTGTCTCCAAAAATATATGATTGTATCTTAGGCTGAAATAGATGTGATAGGGCACAAAAATGGGCATATTTTTTGAGCCTATCCACAATCACGAAAATAACATTCTTACCCTATGAACAAGGAAATCTGGTGATGAAATCCATGGAGACCTCCTCCCATCTTTGGCTAAGAATTGGTAAGGGTTGCAATAGACTTGGTGTCTTAATTATTTCCCCTTTATTCTGTTGGCACACTAAACACTCTGATACAAAATTTTGTACATCCCCCTTGATTCCTTCCCAAAATAATTCTCTTTTTATTCTATGATATGTCTTCAAAAACCTAGAGTGTCCTCCAATAGGCGAGGCATGTAGCTCTGCAAGAATCTTATGCTTCAACTCAGAATATTTACTCAAGTATAACTTGTCCTTATACCATAGGTCATTACCTTTCCACTTGAATTTGTTAGATGTCATAGATCCTTTCTTGATATTTTGTATTAGATATTGTGTATCCTTGTCTTGATCCCATTCCAATCTTTCTTCATCCACCTAATCAGCCATCAACATGGACATTCCACACAAGTAAGGCATCTCCGGATGTATCCCTTTAGGACAACGCATCAACTACTACATTTTCTTTACCATTTTTGTATATGATTTCAAAATCATAGCCCAAAAATTTTGTTACCCACTTTTGTTGTTCCTCAAATGATAACCTTTGCTCCAAAAAGTATTTAAGACTATCATGATCAGTTTTTACCTTCAAGTGTCTACCCATGAGATAGGGCCTCCATTTCTTGACCGCATGAAGAATAGCCATCATTTCTTTCTCATCGAAAGGTTTGAGCAGATCTTTTCGTTTGAATTAGTGACTCTCAAATGCAATTGGTCTTCCTTATTTCATTAGAACTGCTCCCAATCCTGATCCTGAAGCGTCACATTCAACAATGAAGGTTTTTGATAAGTTGGGAGTAGCCAAAATTGGGGTGCTACACAAGGCTTCCTTCAGTTGCTCAAAGGATTTAGTGGTTAAGTCTGTCCAATGGAAGGCATCCTTATTTAGCAATCTAGTGAGCGAGATTTCTATTCTACCATATCCCCACACAAATCTTTTGTAGTACCCTGTTAGTCCTAGGAACGCACAAAGATTTTTGAGAGTTTTTGGCCTTGGCCATTCCACCATAGCTTTGATCTTTTGAGGATCAACTTTGACACCTTCATGGGATACAATGTGACCCAAGTACTCTACCTCTTGTACACCAAAATAACATTTAGACAGATTTTCATAAAGAGTATGTTTCTCCAAAACTTCCAACACTTTATTTACATGTTGTAGGTGTTCTTCCCATGTCTTACTGTAAATCAATATGTCATTAAAGAAAACTAATACAAATTTCCTTTAAAATGTCCTGAAAATAGTGGTCATCAAGATTTGAAAGGTTAAAGGTGCATTTGTAAGACCAAAAGGAATTACCAAAAACTCATAATGGCCCTCATGAGTACTGAAATCCATTTTATGAATATCTTCCTCTTATATTCTAATTTGATGGTACCACTGAATGAAGATCTAATTTTGTGAAATAAATAACACCATGTAGATCATCAAGTAAATCATCAATTAATGGAATAGTAAACTTATATTTTATGGTGTCCTTGTTGAGTTCTCAATAATCTAGACACATCCTCCATGTTTCATCCTTCTTATGTACCATGACCACTTTGGTGAAGAATATGCACTCGGTTAGGCACGATGATACCTAACTTCAACATTTCTGAACCATTTTCTCAATCTCACTTTTCTCGGGAATATGGGTATCTCGTATGGTCACGATGTTAGGTGTTTGTCTCCCTAGAATCAATGGAATGGCATGATCATGATCCCTAACTTTTGGTATTCCTTTGTAATTGCATCAAAACAAATGAGTGAGAATCAACAATCTTCTAAAGATCAGGTGGCATTGAAGACTCTGTGTATGTTGTACTTCTATGGAAAATAACTTTGTTATAAATCCATCTACTCCTTTTTTGAGAACCTTCTACATCTGATGAGAGCTAATAATCTGTGGAGACTTAGCTACCATCCCATTCAATTGTATTGTACTTGATGTGAATGAAATCACATGAACAATTCTTTGAAATTCATCTCTATAGTACCTAAGGTTGTGAGCAATTGGACACCCAAAACAATATATGTCCCTCTCATAGAAATAGCAAACATAGGTGAGTCTAACATGTAGTCTCCCATAGAAATCTTGATATTATGGCACTTTCCTATGCACTTGATTTGTCCCACCATCCGTAATCATAACTTGCATTTCTAGAGTGGGTAGATAAAACAATTGAGAGGCGGGTAGTTAACTTACTATTTATGAAGTTATGAGTACTCCCGAGTCAATCAACATTGTCACCTTCTATTTTTGAGATAGCCAATAACCTTGAGTGTTTGAGGAGTACTAATACCTGATAATGCATGGTAAGAAATTGTAGTTTGGTGATCCTCTACTTCATCTTCTACTAGTTCCTCAGCCTCTCCTATAATTTCAGCATCCTCATCATCTTCATTACCTCCGTCAATATAGAACAACTTCTTCTCAGCACATTTGTGTCTCAGTCCATATTTGTTATCATAGTTAAAACATAATCCTTTTTCTCTCTTTTCTTCCATTTTTTGAGGAGTCAGTCTAATTGGCCTAGAAAATGAAGGGGAAGAGATACTACGATCTCTAGTGTTAATGAAAGACAGCCTCTGCTACACATAACTTTTTCCTCTACTCGACGTGCCATGATAATAGAATCAAAAAGCTTAATTGGATTAAACATACGTACCTCATGCTCAATGTGGTCCTTAAGACCCCAAGAAATAGGTCATTCAGATTCTATCTTGGTATATTCTCCACCCTTAAGGATAGGTTCTAGAATTGATGCACATAATCTTTGGTGATCCTATTTTTCATAACTTTGCTAATTGACTAAATTAGTTCTTTGAAACACTTTGGAACTATAGTGTAATTGTAACTCCTTGGTAAAAACTGTCCAAGTGACACCGAGACCATTCTTACGCCTTTGAGCACATAACCATCGATACCAAACGAATTGGTCTAGTTCAAGATATAGGGATGCCAATGTCACCTTTTATCCCGATGTTGTTTGATGTAGCTAAAGAATTTCTCTATTTGATTTATCTAATTCAAGGTATATTTACCATCAAATTTGTGCATATCCACTTTCGGCATCATGTTCTTTGGTTGCAAATAATTTGGATTCGATTAGGTGGAAAAGTGATCAAACATGGTTATTTTTTCCATGATTTTGAACTAAATATCCTCCTTGGTTGATATGGGCTAGATTTGGGCCATACGGTTTACCCTTTACATGTTGCATGATATCATCCAACTAATGATTGATTTGGGCTATGTCTCCTTTAGAGGCCATCTTAGATTGTACATTTTATAGCTCATACTCAAGTTGGATCACCTTATGATAAAGCGAGGTAAACCCTAGTCTTTGAGAAATCTGTATTTACCCCTTATGACTCCATCTCTTCAATCACTATCCCATCTTTATCTAGGGTTTTACCTAGCATAACCTGATTCTTTTTTGCTCTTGTGGAAGGCCCTGCCATGATATCAAACCTTAGGGTTTAGGGTTTCGATACAAATTTAGCTGAATAGGAAAAAATGTAGAGAAGATATTAATACTACTTTTTTAGATATTTCTGAAAAAGAACTTTAAAAATTCCACAATTGACACCCTAGGGAGTGATTTTATGAAAAACCCTAAATTTGTAATAACTTGTGCAAAATAAATTTAAAAAGTCTAAAATTTTCAGGGAACCTTACTTGAAATGTTTCACAACTCTAGTAAAAATATCTCCCACCACTTCATTCTCGGTTCGAAATATATTGAGGAAACAAAAATTAGGGTTTTTACCTAATTTTGGCCCAAATCATAGCTCTGATACCACTTGTAATGAAATTACTAGTATAATTCAGATTATGAGCAGCAATATAACACCAAATAACACAATATTTCATAATAATGATCTCAATATGCAATTATAATAGCTTCACCACTTCAAGGGGGCAACCTCCAAACCATATAATAAGACTCAAATGCTCAAATGATAATGAACTACTACCTACAATCCCCTATATATACTATTCATATGTTATGGCCATCACCAAGGTTGACCTATTAAATATGATAAAGTATAAATGATATGGTAAGCCACAAGTTGGCTACTCATATCCTAATACAAGCAATAGGTTAAGGGTGTAGCAATTGTTATGGATGAACTTAATATTTTGGGTACCGAACAATGTGACTATGTGCATGTGATGCATCCATGGTCGGACAATAAGAGGTTATATGAGAGAGGAAGATCTAGCACCATGAGCTTGTTATAGACCATTTTAGGTCTAACTATGATAGGTAACTAGATGTATCCTATGTTTTTTTGTTTTGTTTTGTCAGAGCAACAACAAGTCAAGAAATTAGGCTTAAGGTCCTTGATAGAGTATCGAGATTCCTTATAAGGGCAAAACAAGGTAAGTTATTTCCTAATCCTTCATCCATGAGGACCTTAAATATTTATATATCATGTATGATAACAATAATGATTAGGGGTGGGTCATCTACATGAAATAGGACCTCACCAATGATCATGTCATCCTCTACAAACTCCAAGGTTAAGAAACCCAAACATGAGTTCGTAAGGGTGACCATGTAGTCCTTATATAATGAATTTTTTGGCTTGGGGGATATGATATGAGCCTTGGGATCCTCTCTAAGAGGATCCTTAAATAACTGTAGTTATTGAAGAAGGAACTTTTGATGTGAATCCAAAGTACACATGAGTTCCATGAAGGGTATCTTACATGTAAGGGAGTTTATCTCATCTAAAAAGTTCCAATGAGGTTTAGAATAGATTCCATAGTAGTACCATTGTACTAGTACAATAGATGAAATATCAAGAATTAATGGTGGTTTTGTATTAGCTTAAGCTATCTTATTGAAATAAGGTAGTATAGTGTCCTAACTTGGTACTACCTTTGATAATGTGAGAGGCGTCTCAACTGTGGGAGTGGGCTCCACCATGGGTGAGTCTTGGGAGGTATCAAGAAAATATGGATTATCAAAGGATTTATTTGTTTTTTTTTTTATTATTGCATAAATAGTTTTTGAAAGGGACTATACCCTTATGCAAGAAGGCTCGGGAAGCGAGAATAGGAAAATAAAGCTCGAAAAAAGGATCAACATCCCGATATAACAATAAGGACCAAGTGCGTAACGCGATCTGCAAAGAAACAAGCAAAGACAACACAACAAAGCAAATAAACACCTGTGCGGGCTGATCAAACAAAGAAACACGCAAAGTGGTCCGGCCACAAAAATGATAACAAAAATGATTATCAAAGGATTTATTTGTTTTAATAATGGGATATTTATGGGTATTTTTATGTCTATAGTTTACCTTATTTGTATTTATTTATTGGGAAACTATGAGGTTATGATCATGTGAAATCTATATAGTGCCATGATATTTTTCATGGGGATTTTATGATGCTAGTTTTGATTATTAGAGTGAGATATTTCTATAGGTTGATATTTCTCATATGATGAGGGATTAATCAAAGGAAGAGACAAAGAATAAATCAAGGGCTTATTTTCTAATGTCCTTATAATCACTATGAGAGTGTCCTATAGTATCATGCCACCAACAAAACAAATCACCTCTGAAGTTGGGTAAGGCTTTTTTGAAAGGAGGTACAATTCATGGAGTGGGAAGCACCTAGAGAATTATAGTATAATATAAAGGAGTATTAGTGGGGTGGTGAGGAGGATCCTAACATTCCCCAACCTCTTTTTATTTTTGGAGATTCAAAGGATTGATCACATGTGTTGTGCTTTTGGGATATGAATTCTAAGTGCATCAAAACTCACATATGAGGTGATCTTATATTTTGGCTTGTTGAGGATTCCTCCATCATATTTGGAGAGAAGAACCTATCCTTGTATTAGCAGGTAGGTATAAGGGCCTTAAGAAATATTTGACATAAGCTTTGATTATCAAGGTTATGGTTATTTTGTATGGAAAGTGTTTTCCATTTCTTAATAAATTCATGTGTAGATTTGTGTGTATCTTTCTTAAGGTTTATGAATTTTTATAGAATATTTTTAGGAGGGTCTTGGTTTTAAAAATAAGATCGATATCCTTAACTAAGCCTTCTAAATCAACTATCAAATTAGGAGGAAGTTGATTATACCATTATAATGCTTCACCTATGAAATTTTTTTGCTATAATTTTAGTATTTAAATAATTTTTAGTTGAATAGAGGATGGAACCACAGAGAAATTATAAGATATGGCAGAAGAGTCTCTCCCAATTCCTTAGCTACAATGTAAGGAGCTAAAGTTTAGTTTTCGATATTTTGTAGCATCTTACTCTGGATTGGTAATGGAATAGAATTCCCATGTGCATCCACCAATGGGGGAGGTGTGTAAGAAGGTATGCTAGGTATCATATTTTGAGATGATATTTGCAACATATGATTTTTATTTGGATCATGTTAGTTATATTAGTAGCTTGGGATAAGGCCATATGATCTAGGAGTTTGACTATAACCATGTTGAGATCTATATAAGAAGAGTGACCTTTTTTGTGGGTGTTTTTTTGTGATTTTCATGTTCATTAAAAGGTGTTTTAGGAGACTTAGGTCAATTAGTCTTGCATGGAGGATTTTGATCATGACATAGTACTTCCCGATTAGGATGAGGTATAGTAATCTTTATGGCATTGGTAGGTATCCTTCGAAGCATGCATCCTTGTCGGGAGTGAAGTACCCATTTTTGTTAAGATTCTTAATGATGGATCTAGGATATATTTTCTCAATCTCAACCACATTATATTTTATTGAGTTACCATGCTCTAAATGATCCGAGAGATAGGGTTGGTGTAGCAGAGCCTTGTGAGTGAGGTTGGAGAAAGTAGGAAGATTATTTCTTATAGGATGATAATTATAGCATTTATGTGCATGAAAATGAGATGTACAAAGGAATATCCCATGGAGAAGTTCAGGTATTTAAATTATGCCAAAAATATCCTCAGAGGTGACATATTTTCAACTTGTAAGCCAAGAACAAGGTTCTAGTACACTATATTTATGACACTATCAACCCCACTAAATGTTTTCATAGGGCTGATGGCACAATGTTTTATTAGGGGATGTCAAAAATATTACACAAAGTCTAATGATGTTGTAAAACTAAAACCACGCACTTGGGTACATTTCTAGGTCCTAAAAGCATAATAGTATTCATATGATTCCTACGCAAGAAAACTATTAATTGACATCTATCTTTGGTCTATTTTGTATCTTTATTATTTTCTATTTATTCTTACACACTCTACAACCCATTCAATACTTTACTTTTTATATTTTATGAATTTTGGCATTAGCACCCACCATGCGATCGTGCCCTCATCCCCTCTAGGTGCAATTGACCTCTTTCAACCTTACTTTCTATTTTTGGGCCTCGTTTATCTTTTGGGCATCTTATTTTCTTATAGTTCAGCCTTCCAACTATTACTTATGAAATTAAACTAAGGGAATCATATAAATACAAAGCTATGTGATCAAAATAAGGAACCAAACTTTAAACATATATTAACATAACCTAAGCTTGCATTTAAATGCATCTAAGAGCACTAAATACATCCATCTAGCATCCATTCAAGGGACAAGGGACTGCATTTTCTACATATAGAGCATAAGAAGGGGAATTTCATTATTCCACATGTTTCACCAAAATGTTTTGTATAAAACAAATAAGGTAAAGGTGAGGTGAGGAGGAATACCTATGAAGTCGAAGAAGGTTTCGCATCATTAAGAAGACCAGGCTGATCATGAAGAGATCCTTTTTGGCTAGGAAGGAATACCTGTAGAAGCACAACAATACCACCAAATAGAGTTAAATAGCATATGATAGTGGATTGCCTAGCGTATGCTAGATCCAGGAAGTTTCATACTTCATAGGAAGGTCATCAATTCACTGTTTAAAAATAACTTAATCTAAAGAAAAAATAGTAAAGGAAAGGTCCTATTATAACAATACGATTTAGGCATCTTATACACGAACAATAGACTATATCTAAGATAAATATTGAATATACAAATAAATCTAGGGAAGACATGGTGTTGTCAATATGGGCATGTGTGGTAGAGGTGTTTAGGAAGGTCTGGGTGAGATTGGGTCAAGTTTGGGAAGTTTTTGGGTAAGTTAGGAGCTTGTTGGTCCTGAGAGCTAAATTACCGAGTCACGAGATACTAGTATCAATTGGGTGAATGATGTTGGTACTGATAATAGCTGATGTCAATTGGGTGATTGATGCTAATAGGGAAATTGGTGTAAAGATTAAAATGAGGTTATTTTGAGCTCTGTGTGATTACATAGAGATTTGGGGTGGCTTAGGTAAGGTGGTATGATTTTAGTAAAGACTCAAAGATGAAGAGATAAGCATTTTGGATGAGTAAAAAGTTTAAATGGGTAAATGGTTGGGTGGAGGTGAGATGGAAGAGATCCGGGAAGGGTAGAAGGTGAAAGAAAGTAGATAAATGATTAATAACCTAGATCGTTGAAAGAAATGACAAAGTATAAATCACTTACTTATAAATTGGAAGTTGGTTGTAGAAATAATAGCTATGGTTGAACAAGATGCAAGTCCTGATCCCATGCATAAGAAGTAAAAGGCTCTAGAATTTTGTGTGAGTGATCCAATGCTCTAGAACACACTTTTGATGCTTGGTGGAGGTTTTGAATTCTTGGAATAATCTTTGGTTTGTCATGAGGTCACTTGGATGCCTAGATGTGAGAGCTAAGAATTTCATAACCTAAAAATCCAAGATGGAGGAACTCAAAAAGGATTGGAATTTTCTATTTAAAGAAATTGACGGTGATTAGGTGACTGGCACCGATCGAGGAATAATCGGTGTCGATTAGGGAGAAAAGGTCCTATTTTTCCAAAAATAGCCTTTTCTCTCCATTTTTGGTGTTGGTCAAGGTTTGTTATGGACTAGGAGTCTGGGTTGGTGCTAAATGAAGTGGGAAATTAGTAGGAGGGATAATAGGTAATGAATGTTAGGGTTAGAATGAGTCTTAGTTAGTTAAGGGGAGTGGTGACTTAGTCTAGGTTAATAAATAGGCTTGGAATGGGTCCATGGTGAGGTGGAGAGGTGAGGTGGAGGGGTGAGGGAATTATTAACTTAATATGGGTAGTTAAATTAATAATAATGTGTGGAGGGGTCATGGTAAGGGGTATGTTAGTCGAAGGGGGCCTAGAGGGTTGTGACCCAATTTTGGGTGTCTACATTTGTTCTTTTTTTTTTTTGCTTGGCTATATTGATAAGTGCAAATGACAAAATAGGAGATGGTTACACAAAGTAATGGTTGGAGGTGATCCCCTCAAACCCTGGAATTGATGAAGTAAGAAAAATCAGTGATGGGTTTGATAAAGTTGTAGGTGATGAAAAATGAGGTAAGGTGTGGGTATAGGAAATGGTGATATCGGTGTGGGTAATAGGTGGGGGTATTTAAACACACATGCATATCTAGAATGTGACAAGGAACTAGGTTGAAGAGCTCACAAACTCTAAATCATCAAAGGTTGATAGTTTATCCAAACAAGGTTGATATGGTCCAGGTATCCAAGGTATAGGAATTTCTCCTAGAAACATAATGAGGCTAGGTGCAGGATGGGCATAGGATTGTTCTAAATCACCAAAATGTTTGGTCAAGAGTCGAGATAAACATCATG
Organism: Taxus wallichiana var. yunnanensis; assembly: GCA_018340775.1. Lineage (NCBI taxonomy): Eukaryota > Viridiplantae > Streptophyta > Pinopsida > Cupressales > Taxaceae > Taxus > Taxus wallichiana. Next base: position 23,534,557 of record CM031243.1, on the reverse strand, counting down.
GCATAAGGTAAGGCAAGGTCAATAGGCTAAACAACATGAGTAGTGTCATCACAAGGTACATCGAGTAAGTGAATTTGAGTGTCAAATGGGTGAGGTTGGTGTGGGTGTATAGGTAAGGTCGTGGGTAAGGCTGAGGTGTAGGAAAAAATTTTCCCCTAAGTATAATTAGGGAGGTGACTAGGCTGGTAGGGCTATTAGGTGAGTGGTAAGGCTATGGCAAGATGATAATTGCATCTTGTGGAAAAAATTTGGTAAATTAGGTATAATTGGTTTAGGCAGGGTGACTGATACCGGTTGAGAGGTAACTAATTCTAGTAAGGGTGACTAATTTTGGTCACCTAGGGCATGACCAGGACCAACGTCGGTTGGATTATTATTGGGTTAAAATGGAAAATTTGTGTGAAAATAGTTCATTTGAGAATTTTGAATTTGTTGAAAATGACTCGAGAGATGGTATATTCACAAGGAATATGACAGAGAGACTGAGAGAGGTGATTTGGTGAGAGGTTAGTGGTTGTAGTAGTGGAGTTTGCAGTGCAAAATCTACCCATTCAATTTTATTGGTTGAGATCTAATACATTTATTTAGACATGGCAGAGGTAGGAGAGGGCTTAGGGGAGGTCATGTTCCTATTCCAGAGATCCCACCATGGAGGTAGCATTGAGTAGAGGTAGGATTCAAGCTCCATTGTTGTTTTTTGTGAAGAATAAGGTAGAACAAATTAAAAATTTGGTTTTTGAAATTTTATTGGAATTTTGGTTAAAATCAAAGTGAAATTGGGTATGGGGAGGGTGAAACTAGTTTAATTAGGGTTGAAAATGCATCTAGAGGCAATTTGGGGGCATTGGGGTGGGTAATTTACGTATTTTTGAATTTTTGGAACTTGGGGATGCGAGGTTCAACTCGAGGGCCAAACCAAGAATCGATTCCGGTTGGGTATTGGTTGGTGTTGATAGGATGTTGGCATTGGCGGGTGAAAAGGGGACCAATATTAATCATGATGACCAATGTCAATCATTGTGAAAAGTGACTAAGTGAGAAAAAATGTTATTTGGGGAGGTCGAAAGGTAAGGGAAGGGTGGGTAGGGGTTTCTAAGGTAGGAATGGGTGGGTTTAGGCTAGGTAAGGGTGGGTAGGAATAAATGAGAAGGTGTAGGGATAGATCAAAGGTATAGGTCAACAGTGTAGAATGGGCGTAAGATGGATGAGGTAAGTTAGGTCAATAGGTGAAGGGGGAAATAAATGAAACATAGAGGTGGGCAAGAAGATAAAAGGCAAGGAAAATAGTGTAAGGAAGATAGGTCATAGGGTAAAAATGGTAAGGCAAGGTAGAATGTAGATCTAGGTAGGCAAGGGTAAATGATTAATTGGTGTGAATGTTGATGATGTAGGCACGACAATAACTAACGATGAGAGATAGACTACCACCCTTATTAGTGTAGATGAGACCGAGCGTCATAGAGGACAAGTGGGATCACATGAGGGATGTTAGGATGGGTAAGGTTAGGTAGTATAGGTAGATAGTTTGAGATCATAACATGATGGTCACCCTCATTGATAGATGGGACCAAGTGACTAACACATTCCACCTACCTACCGAGGAGATGACTATCACCTTGGAGGACATTTAAAGGATCCTAAGGATACCTATCATGGGGGAGCCACTCTATCAAATGTTATCATCATATTTGGTCGATCATATAGTGATTTTGTTTCGGTTGGCTATGGCCAAGTTGTCTTATCATAGTGCTAACATCAGTTATAGGGATATGTATGTGGCACACCCACATGAGACACATATGGCGGTATTGATAATGGTTGGCGTTGGATGTTTTCTCTTAGACTCGAGAGGGTGGGAGGTTTCCATAGGCACTAATCGAAGTGTTAGAGGATAAGATTGAGCAAAGATTCTTCTTTGCATGTGAGCTAGATTTCCTAGTGTAGTCAGACAAGGAGTTATGGGCATATAAGAAGATTCGATGGTTTGATTTTTGAAGCACCTATCTCTTGTATTGTTGGGCTTACAAGCATATAGTATGCCTGTGTATTCTAGGCCTACCATGATAGGATTGGTACAGGGGTGTTTATAGAATTGGGTACGGAGGTGGATTTAGATAGGGGCATATGTGATGTTGGACATGGTGTCACGGGATGTGAGATATCACAGGCATTTACTAGATGGCCTATTCGTGGTTGATATCTTATGGAGGCCATATCTTGGTTACCCTTCATTTAGAGGTATGCAAGAGGAGATAACATGTTTATAGTTGGTGTGATGGATATAGGGACGTAGACTTGGAGAGCATGAGATGATATTGATCGACTAGGTCATACCTCATTTCGAGTGCTAGGACAAGAAGTGTCACTACCCTTCCCAGAGTACCGCAGGACAACGTGGAGAGACCATTATCTCCACCACATTCAACAGATCTAGTAGGGGTAGAGGAGTAGGTGGCAAATAGGAGGATAGACCATGCAAGATTTATGGAAATATATAGGAAGTGGTGGATAACACATCTATAGATAGCACCTCCGAGGCCAGGACACTGATTTGGCTATTGTTACTATTGAGAGGGATAGATTACAAGAAGAAGTGACTACATTCTAGGGCAGTCACGATATTAAATTGATAGATAGCATAAGCTTATACATAAATGACTACTTTACATGTATAGTTAGAGGTGGCACATGCATAGGCCAGAGATGGGGGGCAGGTTGTAACATTGCAGGCCATAGTTGTTGCATTATAGGTGTAGGTTGTCACTTTATAGACATAACCGATAGCAACATAGGTACATGTTGGTAGTGGGGGACATGTGGTTTCCCCTCCTTCACCTCCTAGGGAATATGATGAGATACCAATACAGGATAGGGTCCTTTAGGACATGTATAGATACCAGGATAGTGTCCACACATGCTGGGTACAAGGACAACTACCACTATTATTGGGGTAATTGCAAGTAAGTGTTAGAGCGATGACACCTCCATAGGTGATATATATGGATAGATATAGGGAGGTTATGGTGAAGGCTACATATTATGAGGATTATATGACAAATAATGGTATCCCTTTTGTTAGTTATGCCACCTACAGAGCCCAAGAGGGCCTAGTGAGAGGTTCATTTCATGTACCCATAGTACCCAATAGTTTAGGGAGGAATCAATCACATGGGTAGGGTCATCGAGAGGTGACCGGTTCACGAGAGAGAAAGGCTAGGTGAGGAGACAACAAAGAGCGGCCGAGGTTTTGGACCCTCCTAGACATGAGCAGATGATGGAGATATTGGGTATTTTTTTATTTTTGACTTTATATATATATATATATATATATATATATATATATATATATATATATATTGGTTCGCATGCCTAAGAAGTGAGATGTACATGAGATTTTTAATATAATTCATTTTATATATGTAAATACATTGTATTAACATACATACTTTTCATATATAGATGATGACATTGATATCTGTTGTATGTTGTTTCATTTCCATTGCATTGTTATTATGGAAATTAGTTGTAGGCATGGTTGATTTGATGGTGTGGTTTAATTTCCAATGTATTGATATTATGGAAACTAGATGTGTAGGCATGGTTTGGTTTAATTTCCAAGTTATTGATGTTATGGAAACTAGATGATAGGTATGGTTTGGTTATGGTTGTATGATTTTATTTCATTTCCATTATATTGATATCATGGAAACTAGATTATTTTAGCATGGGTGTAAAGTATGTGTTGATTGAATGTTTTAATTTCCAATGTATTGGTGTTATGGAAACTAGATGATAAGGCATGGTTTAGTTGATGTTGTTTTGATATGAGATGATGTTTTTTTATTTCCAAGGTATTGTTTTTATAGAAGTTGGCTGTATAGGCATGGTTGAGTTTGATTTTGATTTCCAAATGTATTTATGTTGTGGAAATTTATTAGGCATAGTTAGGTTGTGTTTGTTTGATTTAATCTCCACTTTAATTGTACTTATGGAAAGTAAATGATAATATGTATGGGTGATGTATGGTTTTTTTTGTGTTAATATACAATTTATTGTTTTTATGGAAACTAGCTATTTTTTGTTTATGGGTGAAAATTTTGAGGGAAAAGAGTGGTCGGGCTAACCTCCGAGGGCCCCATGCCCTCGGAGTCCCGCTTACAAAGCCTCTATAAAAGGGGCCTCATGCCGATGTAGTTATCCCATAGGATAGGGAAGAATAAGATTTATGATAGGTAGGTTGGGTAAGGAAAATGGTCTTTGTAAGTTGGTTGGGTAAGGCATGTTTTAAAAATATGCAAATTTGAATGTTGAATAGGTAATAGGCAAGGTGAATTAGGCATAGGCATAGATGAAGGTGTTATGGTTGATTCAATTTCAATGGTCTTGTCATGTTGAAGAAACAAAAAGTAAAAAAATATGAAACCAAAAGAATTGGAATGCCCATATTTGGCAAGGACCATAATTATAATATCCCTAGACTTACTGAACATAAGTCACTAGATACACTACATGAGTAATGGGTATCTAGTTGAAAGAAGTTGTGTGATCACAATATGTATAATAGACGCCACTTCCTTGAGTATATAGGAGTAAGTAAATGAAGGTAGGGTGGAGTGGTTTGTTAAGTGTAACCTTTTCATGGGATAGCATGCCTCTTCTACAAGATACCGAAAAGCAAGAATAGAGCAAGTCCATGACCAAAAGTTTGTAATTTACTTGAATTTTTCTTCTTATTTTTCCTTTTTATTTTTACATGTATAGGTTGATTGATGCGGGAAGTATATATGGGGATCAATAATAGAATCTCCTCTTTTCTTCGTGAAGTTGATTGATCTTTGGAAGCTGCAAGATAATTTTTTATTTTGACAAATATAGGTTAGTCTTCTTTTTGGATAGACTAAGTATAGTAGGTGGATGGATTTTTATAGTTGTCCTTTGAGGGAGAAGTCTACTTATAGCAGCAAGAGAGAGACATATATGTTCATATGAGGGAATCATCTATTTGCAAGAAGTTTGACTCAAGGAGTAGAATTTTTGTTATCCCACATTTTTTCATTGTTTTATACTTTTATTCATGGACAAGACTATAAAGAAGTATAGGACTCTTTTATGAAGGCAAAACCATAACATGAAAAGGTTAGATATGGAAGAGGGTTTTCAAGTAACGAATGACCATGGGATTCCATCCTAAAAGGATGAGATTATCCATGAGAATCATGCCATGAGTAGAGATGTGGTATTCATATCGAAGAAAAGGTTGAATGGTGATGGATAATCACACAATTCTAGTTTAGTCATTAGTCCTTAAAATAGGTGGGTGGAAGGAGAGGTTCGCTCAAGGAACAAGCATATAAATGACATAAAGTGATGTAGTACTTTATTCAACAATAGAACAGTTAAAGATGCAAGGAATTAAGAGGCTTAGGTCTGGGTTTACCCTCAAGAGAAGATAAACGATAAGTTTTTGATCCATAGGTATGGGTGACAACATAAGATCCAATCCAATTATGAGAAAACTTGTCGCATTTACTTATCTCTACTTTCGTTACATGTTGGTTTTCCTTCGTGACAAGTTCAACGATCTTGAAGTTCCATTCTTGAACATGTTTTTCATAGGCACGCTTGATGCATTTTTGGTAGATTTGGAGATGGTTTAGAGTGTTTAGATGACATTCATCCAATAGCTCAAGTTGTGCCAAACATTCTTGGTAAAAATCATCATCAGAGAGCATATCTTTGAGTGATATATGAAGAGATGGAATTTGGAATTCGAGAGGTAGGATAGCATATGTACCATAGACCAAAGAGAAGGTTGTGGCATTGGTAGAGATGCAAATACTGGTGGGATAATCCCATAAGGTTAAAGGAATATGTGTGTGCCAATCCTTAGTAATATCATCGATGAATTTCATAAAAAAATTTGAGGTTTTTGTTAGACGATTCGGCTTGGCCATTTTCCTATGGGTAATAGGGTAAAGAGAAACTAAGTTGAATTTCACGGTTGTTACACAATTTGCGTAGTTTTTATTTTTGAATTGTTTTCCATTGTCAGTGATGAGGTGATGAGGAACACCAAAATGGAAAATGATATGGTGGTTGATAAATTCAATTATTTTCTCATCTTTGGTAGAAATGAGAGGGATGGATTCCACCCATTTAGTGTAATATTCAATCACCGTGATGATCCAAAGATGATGTTGCGAGGAATGAGGGTTAATCTCTCCAATGAGATCTAAACCCCATTAAGAGAAGGTCCAAAAGTCTCAAGAAACTTATAAGGCGTGACTAGGAGTATGATGAAGGTTAGAATGTTGTTTAAACATCACACAACATTTGACATAGTCACAGTAGTCTTGGTTAATGCTTTTCCACTAATAGTTGAGGCAAAGGATATTGTTGAGCAGAAAAAATATTGCTCTAAGGAGAAGAGACATGAAGGATGCACACACAACAACAAGGTGCATTTGAAGGCATGGGAAGATAGGAAAGGAAATGCCTGTCATAACACTTTGGCTTAGGACTTAGTCATTTTTGTGGATAAGGACTATTTTTGGAGATAACATGTGGAGCACACATAGAGATGAAGAAAATCACTCCACATAATTGTATTTTAGGAGCAAGTGGAATATACATGTCATGCATAGTTTAAGCTAATAATAGGATTTCTACTTCGAGTTAACTATAGGAGTCTATTATTAGAGCACTTTTATGTTGTGCATACTATTGTAAAGGCACATGGCTATTATCAGCATGTGACCTATTTTTGAAGTGCATGGGTGGTGAAGGGAAAGTCCCTACACTTATAAATATGTATTGGTTTGTGTAGTTTAGTGTGGTGAATTATTGTAGAGTTGTGTTGTTGGTTTTGATGTGCACATGATTCATGGAGATACTGGTATAAATGTAATAAGCTGGTATAAATGTAATAAGCTTATGTGTTTTACAAGTATTTAATGAAATAGAGTATATTGGTTAGATAATGGCATTAGACATAACTAAATTTGGCTCTTGTATGGTTAATCTTATCATAGTTATTGTTTAGTTCATCTTTCATACAATCTAAGATCTAGATCTAGTTTATGCACTGTGGGTAGTTTACTACTAATTATGAATCTGAATATGTTTAAGTATCATCATGCTAACATTTTGTACAAGCAACTCTAAAGAGGGACCTGGTGCCTTTGCACACTTCGGGTGAGCACTCAGCTTAAGTGTTGAGTGATGTGCAGTGCAGCGCTTGGGTTCTTCACAATAAATTTTAGGTTGCATCATTGGTTCTATTTTCAGGACTTCTTTTTCATTTTATTTAGGATGTTTCATGAAGTCATACTAGTTGACCTTATCAAGTGTTGAGGATTGGATAGTAGATCTGGAAGAAGATACACTTAGAGATTCAGCATTGGATCTATTAGAAATTAGAGGATTCTAACTATTATGAATTTAATCAACCAACACATTTAAATATTAATATAAACCATAAAACATTAAATGTTAAACATTATGCAATGTAATAAATGCAACTACATAAAATATTAACTAAGTAATACATACCAAAAGTAAGAACACAATGACATAAATTTTATAGTGGAAAACCCAAAATAGGGTAAAAACCACTATGAAATAACCTTTTATTTTCCAAGAACCAAACTTACATCTAGTAACGTTATCCTCCTCCTTTCAAACCTAATCACAAGTGTAAAATAATATTCACCTTTGATATTTCTTTTTCAAACATATAAAAAGAGGACCTAAAGTCCTTTTTATATTAGGTGATTAGGTATGTCTCCCAACCCACCTTTTCAACCTTATCGATTGACACGTATACCCGAGTGTTTATAATATTTAATATTAGAAATATAATCATTTCATGATATTAAATATTTAACTGATAGTATATACCTAGGTTAGCATATTTAATAATAGAAATATAAATATTTCATATTATTAAATATTAACCTATATATTATTGATGAACCCATATACATTAAGGGTTAGCCAAACCACTTAATCATTATGTTCCAACACTCCCCCTTAATGTTAAGTGGGATAACATAACATATGCCAATGGATTACTTTCCCATGGTACACTACATGATTTACAATCCTTAAACCATAAATATTTTAGGATAGCATATTAATTGAAGGAATTATAACACCTTCATCATACTCAAGCTATCTTTTGGTACAAAAGGATTTGGAATCCCAAAGATCATCCCATGATTAGTGGCTAGGTATGATTTGTTAGTTTTTCATGTTCTCAAAGGTTCTCATAAAGGTTATTAAACCCAAGCATATAGGAGCATTTATTAAGTAAGGAACTCCTTAACAATATGCTTATATTGGATGTTTACTAGTAAACTCATTAGTACTAAAGAGTTTCTTGAATACCTTCTGTAAGATATTTCTACACTTCTTTCTAAAAATAAGTCGAGGAGGCATATATGCCCAAAGGTATTTTTAAACTTGCCGAAGGTCTTTTTACACTTATTCAAAGGTCTTTTACAAATGTCTAGAAGGTATTTTTACAAAACCAATTTCCATTAGGAGGTGAATTCATCATGCACACTCTATTAAAAAAAGAAAGATTATAGCATTGGTCAGGACTGAAGAATGCAAGGAGGCCTTGAAGTAGTTAAACGCTTCTTGTTGTCTCCACCCATGCTAATGCCTCCCAGCACAAGACCACCCTTTGCTCCTATACTCACGGGCCTTTGATGTCTTGCTAGCCTACATACACGGCTCAAGAAGATAATGATAAACAAGAACATGTAGTCTATTTCATTAGCCGAATGTTGCTTAATTATGAAACACGTTATACGGCGAGAGAGAGAATGCCTTGCCATAGTCTTTACAACAAAATGTTTAAGACATTACATGTTAAACCAAGAAACAAGGGTCATTGTAAAGAGATCATTTACAAAAATTCCTCATGCAAGGGTCTTTATCTAAAAAGGCTAGGTGTTTCATAACCTTAATGGGTGAATTTGAGTTAACATTTATAACATAGAAATCCATTAAGGGACAAATCATTCTTGACCAGTTAGTGATAATCCATTAGATGGAGGTGATCTGGTAAATCTGGACTTTCCTGATGAGTGTATATACTTTGTTGAAACCAGGCCCCCCATCTCTACATGTCCCTGGTACATTGATATCATCAATTTTATCATGGACCACACATACTCGGAAAGTGCCACATTGCAACAAAGAAGGCGGTTACGCATTATCACTACTAAATATGTTGTTTTAGAACAAGTACTCTATCATAAATCCTTCAACGACATGCTTCTAAGATGCATCAACCCCGGAAGAATCCAAGAAGATTCTTTATGAATCCCATAGTGGGATATGTGGAGGTGAATTCGGTGGTCATGCCACCTTTGCTCACAAAATACATCGGATGGGCTATTTTTGGCCCACTCTTGAACACGACGTGGTAGAGTTTGTACGTAAATGCCACAAATGCCAAGAATTCTCTCACGAGATTCACATGCCAAAGCACTGATCCCTACTGACTAATAGCAACCCCATGGCCCTTCTCCACATGGGGTCTAGATTTGATAGGGAAATTATCCCCCTCATCAACCGATGGCCATAATTTTATAATTACGGCCACAGAATATTTTACCAAATGGGTAGAGGCTATGCCTCTCACCACCATACCGAGTTCGATAATTTCCAAGTTCATTCGAACCAAATCATTTCTGGTATGGTGTACCACAAGAAATTATCTCAGATAATGGCACATCCTTTAAAAATGATGAGGTCTATGAGTTATGTAGCAAATTCAAAATAAACCATCACACGGCCTCTCTTTACTACCCTCAAGCTAATGGACAAGCCGAAGCAACAAACAAAACATTAAAGGCTATTCTCCTCAAAACAGTTAAGGAGAATAAGTGAGATTGGAATCTAAAACTATATCCAGCCTTGTGGGCCCATCAAACCTCAATAAGAACACCAACGGCAGCAACCCCTTTCTCATTGGTATTCGGGGAAGAATTAGTTCTCCCACTTGAGGTTGAAATACCCAGTCTCTACATCTCATTACAAGGGATTTTGGATGAAGAAGCTTACAAGGAGGCATGCCTCTCTCAACTAGAAAGCCTTGAAGAGGCTAGGCTAAACACTGAAAAATAGCATAGAGCCTATGCTAACCAGATATGCTGGTAATATAACAAAAAAGTCTATGAACGAGAAATATATGAGGGAGATCTAGTTCTAAAACTAGATAGCCGAATTGATAAGAAAACTCGGTGAAGGAAGGAAGTTCCGGCCCAAGTGGTTGGGCCCATACCGAGTCATGAAAGACTATGGAAATGGTGTGTATCTCCTGTGTACACTAGAAGGTGAGGAATTCAATGAAACTATCAATTCCCTACATCTTAAACAGTTTTACGCATAAGACATCGAGAATCACTGTAACACTCTGAACTATTGTTACTTCCTCCTGAGCATTCAAGTGTTGATATATGATTTCTTCTGTAAAAATGACGTGTTCCTTTGATTGTGAAGTCATGCTTGATATGGATTGTATCTTCTTTGCTCTTGAAGATCTTTGACTGAGCTAGGATATGCTTGGACTCTTTTATTTCTTTCATTTTTACACCTGAGTTTAATCTGATTTCGGAATGAATTTTGGATTTACCCATCTATATGACTCGGCCTTGGATCGGTGGCATTGATCCAAGAGATGTTCTAAGTTTATTTAGGATGAACAAAATTAAAGACCTTACGAAGGTTGCAGAGGTATGAATGTGTTGAATAAGCAATTTGAGTCTAACTCAGTGATCGTGTTAAATGAATTGGTTCCCGATATCGTAATATCGGGAAGGTCTAGACCTTGAGCCGGGTAATAAATTTAGATATATTTATTGCTAGCTTATTATCAATCTTTGGATTGAATCCATTTGAGAATGTATCTGTTGGTTCTTTTCTTGAACAATTCTATTTGTTAGACCTAGGTAGTTACATTAAGGTTAATAACCTAAACCTAAATTATAACCTATGGGTTGGATTAGTGCTAATCTAACCTAGCCCTAAACTATAAGCTAAATGTTCTAAGGTTAGTGACCTAGCGCTAAGGAGGTTAGACTAAGTATCACCTTAAGGTCTAACCTATGTTTCTAACCTAACTATTGATCATGGATAAAAGGGACCTATGAAGGGGTGTGAACCATGGGCGGTAGTTTCTATGGCATTAAATGAGATGGATAAGTATGAAGGACGAGGGATTTGGTGGAAGTTTCAAACGGCTAGTGAAATCTGACGTGGCAGAGTCACCAAATCTGGAAATGGTCTTTGGTTTGTTTTTTTCCATCGCCAACTATGGCGGTCGGTGGCAATGGAGATTGAGCGGGAATTTTGGAGTTAATGCAATTAAGGAACTCGATTTCGAGCGCGGATTGCTCGGGAAGGCATGCAAAATGGAAAACTAGTTGGTTGTTTGGTTTTCCATATGCTCCGGTTTTCTCTCTGTTTGATCACTGGTTCTTCGAACCAGTCTACTTGGTGTTGCATGGCAACTATGAGAATAACTAGCTCTTTTCTCTGTCGAGGAAAGTTTATAAGGCATGGAAATAACAAATTATTGTTGTTGAATCTAACGTGGAAGAAGAGGAGAAGGCTCGAGCTCATTCAGAGGTCTTCTTCAGATTTTTAAGTGACATTACCAGGCATGTTAGGCCCTAACTTTTAAAAATCTTGCTTTCCTTCAAATGATTTCATTAGAACAACTCTGTTCAGATGATTTTTGGTCCAGTTGGTTTTTATGGTAGCATTGTATGAATTAGTTTGTTGTATCTTCATGCTGGTTCGATTATTCAGTTGAACCCTTGCTGGGTGTACATTTTGTTTCATACGGTTGAATTATCTTGTTGTGTTTTGCATTTCGGTTAGATTTCGTAGAAATGCTTGCAAGGATAATGTACGAATTCGACTCTGTTGGAGTCCATAAAAATGCTTTCTTGCTTGGTATAGACTTTTGTTGAAGCCTTGTTGTTAACACTTGTGGAGATTGATACAGTTGGAATTCTTGGAAATAGATAGTATCTTTCTACTTCAGTAGAAGTTTATTTGAGAATACTAAATGGGTACGACTCCTTTTTGAGTCCTTGAAAAGTAACATACGTTTCTACTTCTGTAGGAGTTCAGTCGTGAATACTGTATGTTATTGATACAGTTGGAATTCTTGAATTTAATATGTATCTTGTATCTTTCTACTTCTGTAGAAGTTTATTTGAAGAATACTACATGGGTTCGACTCCTTTTTGAATCCTTGAAGCGTATATTATGTTTTTCTCTTCTGTATAAGCTCTGTTGTGAATACTGTTGTTATGGACTCAGTCGGAGTCCTTGATAGGTAACTGGTGTTTCTACTTCTGTGTAAGCTCAGTTATGAATACGGTCGGTATTGACTCAGTGAGAGTCCTTGAAATGTATCTAGTATTTCAAACTTCTGTCAAGCTTGGTTATGAATGTTGTTGTTTTGTTAAGAATACTAAATGATATTGACTTCGATGGAGTCATTGAAAGGTAATTTATGTTGTAACTTCTGTAGAAGTTTGTTGTGAGTACTTTTAGGATTCTTGAATTGTTGTCATATGAATTCAACTTCAATTTAAACCTTGATTATAAGTATTGGTTGGATTTGGCACTGTTGGAATCCATGATATGCTGCGTGTTGGCTCGTTTCTTGATTTCAGCCCTCGCTGAGCATGCATATCGTTTTGATTCTTTCTTATTATCGTTGTGTTATGTTCAGTTCGATTCTGAGGAATTAAAGGTTGGGGTTTCTTTATCAACTCGACTTTGTTGATACCCTGTTATATTTTGTAGTAACTCGACTTCAAATGAAACCTTGAGGAAAATTTATTGGTATGGAACTCGGCTCCTGTGAGGACCTGGTTGTGATTGTTCTTCTTGAAAATGACTTCTAATTTACACCCATGTTGTATAATCGTAGGGATTTTCTTAGTTGAATGAAGCTGTGCATATTGTGTTTCGACTCTGCGTGAATGTCACTATATTTCATATGGAAACGTTAATTGTTTTAATGTGATCTTGTTTCAAGTTTGACTGAAACAAAGAGCTCTTAGCTGTGCCATGACAGGCGATGGCGTTGGATATTTTGCATGTTGTTGAATAATATGGAAAGATTTGTTGAGCCTTTTTGGGGTCAGATATTTTATTATTGCTTGTCGCGTGAACTCTTGTATTGCTTAATAATCTACAGGTGAATTTTATATTGGAATTCTGGTGAAGCTGTAGTATCTTCTTGTGGCCTCGGCTGATTTAGTCACATGCGTATAGTGTAAATGCATTACTCTTGAGAGGACGGTACAGTCATGAACATGATTGGAATGGAATATGAATGTCTCTATTTCTTTCTCCTCTGTTGTTAAGTTATGTTGATATCTATAACTGTATGAATAATAAGTTATTCTCTCCTTGTCTAGAAACTATGAATGTTTTCTTCTCTTGTATCCTTATGTGATCTCTATGGTAAGGGTAAAACAAGAATAGACAGTAGTACTGTATGGAGAGATTGGCATAAATTGTGTGTTGTTGTATAAGTGGCTATACTTGTCCTGTACCATTAACATAGTGTATGATTGAAAAGGAATTATGTCAGTGAGCTTGCTGGTTATTATAAACTGCCTTGTGAACTTGTTTGAATCATACTTGTTGAAATACGAGCTGATAGGATATTCTTTTTAGAATGGAATAAATTGATGGATTGATGTTGTCTTGGAGATACAGATGGATGGATGTTTTGGAATTATTTTGTTCTTCTTAGTCTCTAATATGTACGTTGAGTCATCTAAAAATATTTAGGACTATTTGACAGCTATAATAGAGGTTATGCATTATAGTCATGTTAAAATTGTAGAAAGATATTTAGCCTGATTTCATTTAAACAGGTTGTTCAATGAGAGCAATTGGTGGATTGCATTTGTTTTAAGAATTAGTGCTTATCATGCTCAGTTCACCGAACTGACCCATGTTGACAATTTTTGCAGATGGTTGCCATAAGTGGTAAAGGCACGCAGATCTGATATGATGATCAGATCGTTTAATTTGGTTTTATGATGAATTTCAATTTGATTCTCTAAATGTACTACTTGAAGAATGATGTTCTTTTGCTGTTGAGTATTGTATCCAATATGCTGAATGCATAAAATGTATTTGTATAGCTTAGAAATGAATGGAATGAGGTATTTGTTACTTATGTGTTGCATTCGTATCATGAGGGATTGATCTTCTTCGGTTCGAATGATTTTTAAGAGCATTGTTATTATTGTATATCTTGGAGACATTTGTGATTATCTAAGTAAGCTTTGCAAGGTTATGTGACTGAATACTTATGATTGTTTAGTAGTTCTATTATGATCTATTTAAAGCTAATTGTAATTTAGATCACTGATTTTTGAGAAGCTAAGGTTAAAATAAACCCTTTCAAGAAGCTGAATGGGAAGAGTAATCTGTTACTCTCTAACCTTGATCTAAGTCAAGACAACGTACTGAATGTTTTTAAAATCACTATATCTTAACACTAATAAGTAAGATATATTTCAGTTTTAAAGATCTGGAATAAACCCAAAAGGGATAAGTTAGCAATCTTATGAGAAGACTTGGGGTTACTACCCAATTTTGTAGATTAGGATTGTGAAACAATGATCCCCTTGTTGAGACCTCAATCTTATTAAACTTCTCTTTGTGGAATGGGTCTTAATAAGAAAGGCAATTTTAAGATGAGGAACCCAGGGGTTGGGAAAAGACTACCCTAAAAAGGAGTGTCTTAGAGTATAATTTAAACTCCACGTAAGTAACACCTTAAAAGTTAAGTAGATCTTATCGAGGTGGATTTGAAGGTTGATGGCACAAGTCGATTGCAGGGTTGTACCTTCGAGAAGATTAGGATCTTCTCGAAGATACAACAATGCAGGTGACTTATGGCGACACCCTTTGCATTGATCGTCAAGATTTACTCCTTAAACTCGAACAAGTTTTTACTCTGGGCTGGTTACTGACATGGTCATGTTATGAGGCTGCCCCTGGAGACTCGGGGTACCTTGACACACAGGGTTAACTAGGGTTGACCCAGTATGTCAGCGTATCCCTAGTTCTCGAGAGCATCCTTATAACGTTGCCATATTATTAATCCGTTCTGAGTGAATAACTTGGGACAGGAGAGACTGACAGAAGTTAGTATAAGACATTCTACATAACAAAGGAATGGGGTGAAGGACGTATTCTAGATTGACGAGTATGCCATCAAGGAATATGAGACATAAGCATTATGTTTCAAATCTTTGGCCAAAGTATCACAAGCTGCTGATTGCGTTGTCCTATGTCACCTAGTCTAAGGGACGAGATGCCGATGAATAATGGTAACAATTATTCAGATAGGTTCCTTGGACAGAGCATTCTGAATCCCATATTATGGAAGAGAACCGCAAGAGTGATGTGTTAGATTAAAAACGCCAACTCTTGATACTCATGAATAGATCGGTAGATTACCGAGTCATGGAATGAATAGATCGGAGGTACTCCGAGTCATTACAATGCATATGGTTATACATTATAAGAATGGTTGTTTTGATTTGTGAGTTCTAAATTATGTATTTTGAACGGGGAAGCATTTATCAAAAAAAAAAATTACTTGTTCTAATGTATAAAAATGAGGATGTTACAATCACCACTTGTACATTATAGCTACCTACATTGCATTAGTCAACTTGTTGTTTCATTTTGTCCACTCATTTTGTAAAAGTTGTAGTCAAGGAACTTACTCTTAAGAAATCTATTACAAATTTCTAAAAATATTGACAAAAGCATTCAAATCACATCTCTTCAAAAATCATCAAGTAATTTTGAATCTTCTCATCAAGTTTGATAGACAGTATTAACGAAAACCATACAAAGGCCTGCATACTTGGTTTTGCTCTTTCTTTCTACTAGGTGAAGTTGTCCTTACCTACGGTTTGTTCTAGAAGCTTCTTGGTGTCACATCTATCCCTCTTATGTCTCTTTGAAAGAAAGGATATCCCAAAGTCACAGATCAAAAGTGTCAAAATCAAATAGAATCAAAAATGCCAAGAAAATAAAATATTTTATTTTACACACTTCTTTTCCCCACCAACCTTCGGTGATAAGCCCGCATCTCTTACTAGTGGTGTAAGGTTGGGAAAGGAAATAAGTGCCCTTACTTGCCTATATCTTGCCTTTGGTGACAAACCCATGCTTCTTACTAGTGGCATGAGGCGGGGTGTGGGGGGTCCATTCACACAAATTAACAAATCTTGGTATTCTAGAAATACAAATCAAATTATATTAAGTGAAAATAAGTATCCAAATTCCAAAGAGATCAAATCCTCAAAACCAGATTTTGTCAACCAGGTTGCCATTTATAGATCTAAGTCTAGATAAATTGGAAAGTAAGTTTCCCACTGAGCCTAGTGGTAGTTTTGAGTAGGGTAAGTGTGTAGGTCTTAGTTTTGTTTACATGCCATTTGGATTGTCTATATCTCATCATTCCATTCAGTCAAACTCATACAATTTGTGCCCTTCCCAAATCTTGGTGTTGAGCCCTCACATCTTACTGGTTGCATGGAGTTGGGAATGGGGAAAGTTCATCTCTTTATCACTATACATTCATCACATTTTTCCAACATAAGAAGAAATCACAGACATTTCCCAAAGAGGCCAAAATTTCAATACTACAACATGTTCGTCATCACATATCAACATTGCAAAAGCAAATAAAGTAAAAACATTTTGTTTAGTATTTATTATCATTTTTCATCCATTGCATACATTCTGAAAAGCATGAAAACAAATACTCTAAAAACATCTAGTATACACATGGGAAACGAGTCACAAAATTCTAGACAGATCTAGATCTAAAAGATATAATATAGATATATATATATATATATATATATATATATATATATATATATATATATATATATATTATATATATAATATATATATATATGGTGTTTCATGTACAATGCCATCATGCACTAAGGCATGGTCAAAATGCTCAATGAGCCCAAAAATACAAAAACAATCGTACAAATATCGACCAAAAGTCACTACAAAAAGACACTATGATCTCTCAATCTCTGCAAGATCCCTCAGAAGGTGTATGACTGTGCCTAGGACTCCTACTATGACGACGCTCTGAATGGATGGAGGGCTCATGATCACGGCCAACAGTTGTGGTCTCACTATGAGAGTGACTTCTCCTCATCAAATGCTCAGCAGTCCTATATCCAACTAGCTCGGTGTGAAGGGAGGTAATGATCTTTGTCGCCTTCCAGATAGGGGCAAAGACATCTATATGTCAACTAGCTACTGAGGGCTCCCCAACATCCTCAGTGAGCTTAGCCCGAGTACCATCAAAAGGAGCAATAGAGTGTCAGCGCACACCTAGTGAATCAAGTCTCGCCATCCCTCAATAGTCACTGCAAATAAAAAGGAGAAACACACAAGTTAGAAAGTTTTCCAAAATAAGACCAAAGATAAACAAAACAAAAAAGGAAATAACAACTAAACAATTCTAACTAAAACAAAGTCGAGAAAAGAGTAGTAACTCACTCGGATCTCTAGGCCTCTAGGTGGGATCTCTAGGATCTGCGCATGCACCTTGCTGACACTGCCACTGACTATCATCCCTCTCCCACATCTGGAGCAAAGTGACGGCCTGCCACAAACTCATCATCACCCCCTAAATCTTGAGAAGGAAACTCCTCTAAAATCAAAGTCACCTTCTCTGCGCTCTCTCTGCCCTCTCGGCCCACAAGATATCCTGAGTGTCATGCCACTCATAATCGTTGTCATCCTCCTCACTGTCCCACCGGCTCCAGTCTCCGCATCCTCTATCTCCACCTCTAACTCCCACCCAAGTAAACTCCTCGGACTCAAATTCCACATTAATGGGCTCATCTCCACTATGAGCAAGACCAGCACTAATCTGAAGTAAAGGTGCTTAAGGAGCACTCGCTACCCCTTGAGCATGAACCACCCTCCTAGCTTCGATGGGAACACCAGGAGTTACTGTAGTCTAACCTCAGCCTCTAGGACCTCCCCAAGCCTCGTGAATAGATCTATACACTGGCCCCACTGGAGGAAACATGTCAATATATGGGAGGCCGAACTGCTGTGGTACTCTGTCAAAGGGGTGGAGCTCCAACTTCCCTGTCTTGTCTATCAGCTGACTGGTAGAATAACAGGCAATCAATGTATGAGTCTCCTCTCCCCATAACCCTGCCATAGCCTGATAGGGAGTAGCCTCCATGTCTATAATAGTCAAAGAATCCACTGGCTGGTGAGGCACTCTAAGAACGGTCATCCATGTCCACCTCTCCCATATGGAATAATATGCTCATACACCCAACTCATGACAAGAGTAGGGTGGCTCGATGATGTATCACTGTAGTCTGACCACCCTATATAAATTATGGTAGGTGGTCCCAAGGATTTCTACTCCCCAAGCATAAATGTGGCCATGGTCCTCAATCTGTGCAATGATGGGGGTCCAAGCAGTATAAGAGAGTGTCCCCTCCCTTGTCCCCAATCAATCTCAAAGAAAGGATGCCCATAATAGCCTTACAGAGCACAGGAATATCTGACTCAACAATGGAGTGGACCTTCACTCCCTTCTTCGACCCCATGGAAACAACGGCATCCCCCATATAGGTGGCCCTTTGAACCGGTGAGATCTTGATATTGTTGTCTTGATAGACCACTCACCCCTAACACCTGGTAATCAAAAAGTGTTCCGATCTGCATCCCAATATGAAAATAAGTCACATAATATGTGACTAAGAGGTGCAACATGAGGGACCTGTGTAATCCTCCAAATGCCAGCCCTCTGTAGAATGTCTCTCTCCACCTAAGATAGTGCATCTAACACTGTCGGGAGCCAATCACACTCCCTCTCTCTACTCCATCTAATATACTCCTCCTTCTGCATCCACCCAAAAACATAGAAAAGAGAGTAAGTTAGTAACAAAATCTGACTAGAAAAATTATCAAGAACATATAAAAATGCTAAAAATGTAAAGACAATCAAAATTTACATCATTTTGTTCAAAATCACCACCCTTTGCAGAGCGGCGGTTTCTAACCACCGCCTTAAGAAGCAGAGGTCTCGTAACCATTGCCTTCTTAGGTAGCGGTGCCATAATTGTTGGCTTCATAGGGTGGTGGTCCCATGACCACCACCTGCGTGCAAGGTGGCATTCTATCTTGAATCATCAAACGGCTCAAAATCCCTAAAAACACATTAAAAATGTAAGAAAACACCATTTTAGATAAAATAAAGACCTACCCTATGGGCTCCCCCCTAGAGACTCATTTAAGACTAGCATTTTTGAAAATGATCCCCTGTGACAAAGATTTCAACATTTCTATATTTTGGATTTGAAAATGATAAATTGAGAAGAACTAACCTGAGACTTCGTAGGCCGATGTTCCGCTCTCGGAGGCATGATCACGTTCTTGCAACAGACGTTTTGACTATACTCTCATCGAAAATGGTCACTGTGGGTCCCAAAGCTCAAAAACCACCAAATCGACACGCGTAAATGAATAGTAAAATGAGTTTGTTTTATATATAGCTTTCTAAATTTGATTTTGAATGTCTTTTGCAGGGTTGGAGCATCGACGGAGGTAAGTTCTAAACCCCGTGCAGATGGTAAGTCCTCATTTCATATCAATTTAGTTTTGTTTCTCAATTTATTTTATCTATCTGCACTTGAGTCCCCTTTTTCATTTTGTAGATAGTAGAAGTTTGGATGGTGACTTTCCGACACACGGGTGTGTCAGGTATGACTCCTAACTCCCCATTTCGGGACCACCATACTCAGATCCACCATTTTACGCCTCTTCATGGCTAAAACACTTCTCCAAGGGGGCAATATGTACGTACCCAAAATTGTAGAGTACTACACCACCAAAAAGAGGTTACACATACCCCAATGATGATACAGGTCTCCTCGCAAGGTGTTCGGGATCCAGAAAAGCTTGCCAAGTATACATATCCATATGCCTCATCCGGCCTCCATGTGCTTTGTTCTACCCTCTGCCCCCTTTTTCCTTGCATTTTAGTCTTAAGTGACAAGACCTGCCCTACCCTACAGGCGGCGGTCCCATGACCACCGCCCGGGACGGGGTGGCGGTCTTGTAACCACCACCCCTGTATAGGGTGGCTATCCTGTGCACATTTTCCAAAATGTTCCGATGATCTCATCAAACATAAAATTCAAATTTCTATCTGCATTCTTCAGCTACTTTGCTTTACATTTATGTTTTGGCCGCCCTATGAATAGTGTTTTCTCTTTGTTTAATGGTAAAAGAGTTCCATTCCAAGTTACCTTCTAGTGAATGCATTTGTTATAAATAGCCAGCTTGTTTTCAAACAAGAGGACCCTCTCCTTCTCTATTTAATCATTCAGTCTTTTGAGTTTCTTTCTTAGAATTCCAATAGTTTCATGTTTTGCATCCATTGTTAGCTTTCTCTTGTTGTCTAGAGGTCATTTGATCTTCTTGTTTCAATCTTGCTTCATTGTTGTTCCATGCAAATCAGTTTAGAATAAGGTAGTTTCATTCTTAGGTTGGAATCCATTTAGAGTTGCAAGTTTTGTTTGGTCACAAAAGATAGTTTCTAGAACTCTCGGCGTATTTGTGTTGTATTCCTACAATAAATCCCACTAGGAATTACATAGTCAAGCTCTGTTCACTTGCACTATCCCTCTCTTACTCACATTACATTACATTGTCTATATCCAAAGATGCCATTTTTGAGTACATTCTTCTATTGATGCTATCATATACACACTTTTCTAGATTCATGAGAACACGAAGGAAGCGAGGAGATCACACTTTGAGGGGACAAAGTCACACACAATTGGATTTACCAACATTACTGTTAACTCCGGGTTTGAGCTATCAAAGTTCTAGTTATAACATATCAAATAGAGTAGTAAATTATTTCATTTCATTCAAATCTCACTCTCGATATCGCTAGGAAGCTATGGGGATTAATAGTTTCGAGAAACTATGATTCATTCCTCACTTCTAAAGTAGGATCGAGTCTTTTGATTTAAATTAGTTAGTTGTTTAGATATTTAGGATCAATTCACAATGCGCATGGGCAAATAGCTACACCAGGCTACTTTGCTTGTTTTGATTATGTTACTAGATTAATTGTCCATTTTCTGAATATATTAGAATAGATGCTCTTTTAATTCCTTTAAAATACTTCATCGAAAATACAAAGATAAAAGAATACATGCATAGTGTAGATACATCTTTCATAATTAGTTTATTAGTTTTAGTTAAAGTTGAATCGTTTTTGCATGACAATCACGGGACCTAGGGAATTCAGGGAATATGTGTTTGAACCAATAGTGCCTCAACCAAATCTCCCCACAACACTAGCTGATATAGATCAAGACCTTAGGATTCAGGTTTTTCAAACAACGGTAAACCTACGAACAATTAGTGAACAATTGAGAGAGTTAAATATTGAAGATGACAAGGCATACACATTTTGGTCAAATCACCCTAATTACAGACTGCCTTGATAGGATGTCCACATGACTATACAAGGACTCGAAAGAGAACAAGTATTTGGTTACGATCCTTTCGTTCCACAACGTAACGCAGGAGACCTCCTCAATGACATAGATACTAGCTTATGCATTCAAGTTGCCATAACACTTGCAAGGTATTCTGAGAAAATTACACAACTTTTAGTTCTAAACATAAAGGCTGAAAAGGTGTATGATTATTGGATAGTTGAAAGGAGAAATTAACTCCTCATTTGACCATAGGAGGTCCACCACAACCACAAACTTATGGTTGTGATCCATAGGTCCCACAACCCAACAGGCCTACTGATCAATCAAACATTGACACTGGTTTATGAACACTAATATTCAGGTCCTCACCACTCCCACCAGACATCATTACACAATTCTCTGTATTAAACGTAGTAGCCAATCAAGCTAAGGATTTCTGGACTAGACCAGAGAATTGTCCATAAAACCCCGGAGGATCCACTACACATCTCATCACCATTTTTCATGACCTTGTCTAGAAATATATGTGAAGCACCTACAGGTCACTTTCCACGTATCCAACAGCCAATAAATAGGATCTCGGTAGAGCTCGACATTGATTGGAGCCTCCGAGCAGCTATTATATCCAAATGATCCATCACACCAATCCAGGTTAGGAGGGCCTTCTTCACCTTAGATTCATAGATTCCATTATTACGTGTTGAGGATATAAGATTGCCCAACTAGTTTGTCTGTACCCATATATATTCCACATTCACCAGCTGTCTTGGCATGACCTCGGGAGGTCGGGTACGAGGAAGAGTTACTTGTAGATTCTTATGCTCACATGTCACTTTTCCATCGTACAAAATTGGTGAACCCAACATGAACTACAAATACACAAAATTATGATCTAGAGTCAGATTCCTACTCGTTCTTCCAATTGATTCACTTTTAGCCTTCACATCAACTTCACCACCAAAATTGGTGAACCCGACGTGAACTGTAAATACATAAACTTCTGATCTAGAGTTATATTCCTACTCATTCTTCCAATTGATTCACTTTTAGCCTTCACATCAGCTTCACCACCAAAATTGGTGAACCCGATATGAAACAAACAATTGTTCCCCTTTTATTTTCATTTCTTTCATCCACCTTCGCTCTTTCCCATTATTCTGTGGGTATTCATATACCCCCCAAATATGTCGGGATACAACGCATATGGCAAACCTCTCTCAGGTCTCGAAGCAAATTATGGTCAAACAAATAGACAACCATCACCCTCACTTTCTACATGGGCTGATAACTATTCAAGTAATTACTTGTCATCTCAAACTCCCCCTCAAAGAACTAGTTCTAGTTCTTCATTCCAAATTGAGGAGTTGGATCAGCTTGCACAAACACAACAACCAGAGCCCTCAGGCTCTAACAATATGACGTTTACTGGAGAATCCATTTCATCTCCTCGGGTCTTGTTCAGACCACAGATCAGTAGACAGTCAGATCCACTCCCATTTTTGGATGAGGAGTACTTAGCACACTATGCTAGAAGTGAACAATGCTTCCAAAACATGTACCCACCTATAGGGAGTTTGCAAATACAATCGATACCCTACTCCAAGAAAACACCCCCATTCCTCCACCTGTGGGAAATGCTCTTGGTGAAGCTTGGCAGGGTAATGATCAATTCATAGCAGGGTATCATACCCCTTTACAACCTCAAGGTATACAACAAATGCCATTAAGGAAAAACACTGTGTCTTCACCAATAGAGGTCATTTCAACCTTAGTTGAGAAGGTTAGAGGATTGGAACTTGCTCAAGCAAATCAAAATTCATATTTTGGGCAAGCAGGAATCCCCAACCCTCTACATCACCCCAGTCAGGTTGACCTCCTTACAGGAATAGGCACGTTAGGCATGCCTCCTCAACATCCGTATATTTACCCATAGCAAACACCAACTAGGACCGCATTTTCAAATGTCGCCAGTTGAAAATATGATACCTCCCGGCTTGGCACCAAATAACCCATACCAGAACAATGCTCCTCCCTACTTAAAAATTTATTCAAAATCACCACAATGAGACATATTATCTTCTCCCATGATGTTTGTTCAACCACAAGGATTCCCTTATGTCCCTACAAATACATATGCTATGCCATATCAACAAACCATGCCACCCCTACCCCCTCAGCAAGCACCATTGATGGTCAAGGCCTATGCGGTAGGGACCTATTTAGAATATTTAAAAGAGCCCCTAGACTTCACCATACGAAGTGTTATGCTTCCAAGACCTCTTCCTGATTTACCCAAATACAAAGGGGAAGGAGATCCAAATGCACACATTAAGGCCCATGCCACACCATACGAGAATTACTCCTTGGGATGGGTTTATTTGCTAAGATATTACCTAAAACCTTAGAGGGTATTGCCCTTGATTTGTATTATAGAATACCTAAAGCCTCGATGCACTCATTTAAACAACTTGTATTAGATTTCATAAAATCTTTTGATATGAACAAACTGTTAAGAACAGGAATTAGGGAATTCTTGCATATTAAACAAGAACATAATGAATCTACTACTCATTTTATTCAAAGATGGCGTGGTTCTCTACTCATCAGAAATTTCTCCAAGCATGGATCGGATGGAACTATGTGATTTATTCCTTCATTCTCTCAATAGAGAGATAAAGGAAGAAGTCGAAGCTCCCACTAAGAACTTACGATGAAGTACTTGAGAGTGCTCTCTGAATCGACCAAGCAGCGATAGATAGTGGTCATAAGACATATGGAACAAACGGGAAATTAATCACTCCCAATAAAAACACCACAGCCTATCCTAATACTAGGAATGATAATCAAGGACCTAAGATCCTTAACAAGAACTGCATGGAGTTACAACATATGGAGTAAGCTGTTGTTGCAGAGATCACAAAGCACCCCTGGATGCAAATCGGGTTTCTAGGTTGATCACTCTAGCATCCGGTGTGATTACACAACATGGAAACCTCTCCAAGTGTGGGACTTGTGGCGAGAGAGGAATCTCTAGATTAGAGGCTGGTTCCTCAAACTCCTCGATTTAGATCTATATTTGCACAACTATAGAGGTTCGAGATCCCAATCCTTCTCTAAATTGCAAGGAGACAGGGGATAGAAATGCAAAAATTGAAACTCACTAAAGATGGTGATGCACCAAATGGAGTGGTGAATATTTTTGTCATGCAAATAGACACAAACCAAAAATTTCAACATAAAACATTACATAGGTGATAAGATATAATTTAGGATTTGAATTATGAAGCAAATAATACAAACAAAGGACTAAAGCCCATTCACAAAGCTTGCATTATCATTTCCAATGTCAAAACCACTGCATTACAACCTCAGAGAGGTAGAAAACCTGTTACAGTCTTTGAAGAGGTTTGATTCTTGTAACAATCACTTGCTGCTATGCCCAAAAGTGTTCCCCATTTAGAAATGAGCCAAATCTGGCTTTTACATTACATGGGTCGAGCCCAGGAGAGAGAAAACATACAAAAACGTGGGAGCCCATTCCTCCTTGATTGTAAATGCATTAAATCAGCATGGAGGACCTTACAAACCCATACCCTACCATTTTTGACCAAATTGGAGGAGAGTGCGACCCATTCTGTATTAAATTTGGTCGCTAAAATGTCACTTCTGGCCATGAACACGCGTCAGAGCCATTTCTTAACTTTCTCTCTCTAGACTAAACTAAAATTCAAGATTGACCCCGAGAATCATGTAGAGAATTTTATAAGCTTTCTAATGATATAAAGAACGTGCAAATCTGAGCTCTGGATCGAAAGATATGGCGATCTGAAGATTTAGGGCACAAAACAGGCAAAAATGGGTTTTGAAATTTTTTCCCGCGCTCCGCCACCTAGACGACACGTGTCGGTGCTGATTGGATGAGAAATTCTCTCTCCTTCCCTTACCCGCGGGTTTTCCTTGAAAGTTTTGATCTTTTTTAATTTTGGAAAATTTCCCATTTTTTCCCCGCGCCCCCGCCACTTGGGACACGTGGCATGATCTAGTTGGAGGACAGGGGCGCGGGGTCATCCTTTACCTTTTAGTTTTTGGCCAAAAGTTCTACCAAATTCTCTAATTCCTCCCTAAGCTCCACACTCCCCTTCTACTTAGGACATGTGTCCTCTTTTTATTGGCTCGGGCCAACGCTTCAAACCTTACCCTTTGAAATTTTGGACGTTTTCCCTTGTGACACGTGGCATTTCCTGATTCATTTGCGGGCCTGCCGGCTTTTCACGTCCCTCACATCCCTTTGTCCCGGTTGTCCCAAACTGTCTGGGACAAATTACTTCGATCCACCGATTCGGGCTTCTCTGTCCCTCTTTGAGGTGAAGACACGTGGCGTGATTTGATTGGCTCTCGGCTCCTTCGGCTTTCCGTGTCCCACGTGTCCCTATGTCCCAACTGTCCCAGTGTGAAAGTTCTCTGTTTCGGCCGATCAGGCGGTTCACGTCCTTCGTGTCCTCGCGGCCCAGATGTCCCAGCACATTACGCTGTGATTAGTCAATTTTGCTTTTACCTTCGGCTGGTTCACCTTTTCGCGTCCTGCGCATCCCCACGGCCCGGATGTCCCATTGCTCTCTGAGCCGCCTTTAGCGGCCTTTCGGCCGATTCGTGCCCCGATGTCCCAACTGTCCCAAGGGCCGCCTGGACCAGGACTTAGCCAATTTTCATGATTTTTTCTACCCCAAGCTTGTGTTTTGCAACTTTTTCACCCTTTTTTAGAACTTGCTCCTTTCTTCTTGGGCGGAGAGTTAGAAAAAGGCGAGGGAACCAGAAACATGATTTTTTTGCCTTGAATCAATCTATTTTCACAGGACTTGAGTATTTACGATGCATGTTATCAAATTTACCCTAGGGGTGAATTTTGGATAATAATTTAGGGACTCGGTGGGGTACTCGCCTACTAGGTAGAAGATACCGGTTGCACAGAAGCGAGTCCATTGGGCATGGAGTCATTAGATATTCTATTTAGAACCCCAGTGACTTAGAATGTGCAAGGAGGAAGATGGAATATCACCTGATGGAAGCAAGGACTGCAAAACATCTCCATGGATAGCAAGTTGTGCCAAAGCACTTAGGGAAAACAAAACTAACCTACAGCAAAACAATGTGCACAAGCACTTGGAGGAATGAAAATCTAATCTAATATTTACAAGGTAGTGATATTCCCTCTACAAGCAACGCTTGAGATAGATTCCATTGGTGGAATCGTAGTTCACCATCCAATGAGGCCAATTGGAAAGCATTGTTGTTCTTGCACTTCCCGACCATGTATGGGCCACTCCAAATGGCATCAAATTTTGAATGCCTTCCGGTTTTGCTCTATCCACATCCCATTTCAACACTAGATATCCAACCTAAAAATATCTATCCTTGGCCTTCCTATCAAAGGTCTTTTTGATCAAAGCTTAATCCTTTTCCATTGCTTGGGATGCACGATTTCTAATCTCTTGCAGCTCCATCAACTCGCATACCTCACCTCCATGGGCTCAAAATCTAGCAACTCCAGTTGCTTCATGAGTTCCAATGTTGGCAACTCAAGTGACATGGGCAAGATTGCTTCTCTTCCATAGACAAGTTTGAATGGAGAATTACCTGTGGATCTTTTGGGAGTTATCCTATTAGCCCACAAGGCTGATTTCGATTTGGTATGCCAAGACCTTTGATTCTCGTCAAGAGTCCTCCTAATGATCCTCAATAAGTTCTTGTTTGTAGACTTGGCTTGGCCATTACCTTGAGGGTAATAGTTTGATGAAGTTCTTAGGTAAATACCATTCTTGAGAGAGAAAGTTAAGAAATGGATCCAACGTGTGTTAATGGCGGAAGTGACATTTCAAATAATTGACCAAATTTAATGCGAGAATGGGTCGCATTCTCCTCGCAATTCAGTCAAAAATGACAGGGTATAGGTTTGTAAGGTCTCCCATGCCGTTTTAATGCATCTGCGATTAAGGAGGAATGGGCTCTCATGTTTTGTACGTTTTGTCTCTCAGGCTCGACCCATTCAATGTAAAAGCGATTTTGGCTCATTTCACAAGGGGAACATTTTTGGCATAGCATACTTCTTCTTTCACCTCCAGTAGTGATTTTGAGAAGATTCAGACCTCTTCAAAGATTGTAATGATTTTACCTCTCCGAGGTTGTAATGCGATGGTTTTGACATTGGAAATGATAATGCAAGCTTTGTGAATGGGTTTCAGTCCTTTGTTTGTATTATTTGCTTCATTTCAAATCCTAAATTATATCTTATCAACCTATGTATGTTTTATGCTGCAATGTTTGGTCTATGTCTATTTGCATGACAAAAATATTCACCACTCCTTTTGGTGCATCACCATCTTTAGTTAGTTTAAATTTTTGCACTTCTATCCCTGTCTCCTTGCATTTTAGAGTAGGATTAGGATCTAAACCTCTGTATTTGTGCAAGCATTAGATCTAAATCAGAGGAGTTTGAGGAACTAGCCTCTAAACGGAGATTCATCTCTCGGTTAACAAGTCCCACACTTGGAGAGAGGTTTCCATGTTGTGAAATCACACTTTGGATGCTAGAGTGATCACCCTAGAAGCCATATCGCATCCGGGGAAGTCTTTGTGAGCCTGCAACACGGTTTTGGCATGCCGGTGGGACCAGAGGTCTTATTTTACTACAGCAAGGTTGATGCGTCGGATCTCGATCTGCTTTTCTTTCTTGAAAAGATCTATTATTTGCATATCGGTGACTCAAGGGAAGAATCAAGTGGTTTCAGCGGTGCGGGCCCGAAAACTCATGAGAAGAATCACCACAAGGTCAAGAGTTGGAGAAGAAGAAGTGTTATTTGAATACCTGCAATTATCTCCAAGAAGAAGGCAAAGAGGAAGAAGGATTCAAAGGTCTCCATCTCCACCAAATAGAACTCTCTCAACTCCTCCACCTGGTAGGCCTTTCATTTAGTCAAAAAGGGTTTTAAGACCGATTAGAATGGCACAAAACAACCCCTACGTCAACTTCACAGGTAGCAGCCCACTTGCCCTCAATGCACAACATCCAATTCCTATAGCAGCCTTGAAGAACATTCCCTACTTCACTGGAGAAAATCAGACTACTCCAGGTGATCATGTTAAAGATATTGCTAACCTTTGTGCAATCCATGAAATCAATGAAATGCAAGTGGCTGTCAAGTTGCTAGCATTTTCATTCAAGGGGAAAGCATTGCAATGGTTTAGGAGCCTTGGAGCTGGTTCTATCACAAATTGGAATCAGCTGTGTATAGCACTTCATGAGCAATTTGGAGAAAAGGGAGACAACTTGTCTCTTTTGGAGCAGTTAACAACTATCAAGAGAGCTCTCAATGAGCAGCTGACCGATTTCAACTTCAGATTTCAAAAGACTTGGGAGAGGATTCCAGTGGCGATCGGGGTAAAAGAAGATGGTGCTTTTCTCTACTATCTCAAAGCTTTAAATTATGATATTTCTATGTTGATCCAGTCCATGGGAGGCATAACTATCCCTATGGCTTATAGCATTGCCATTAGGGCTGAAAATTGTTTGATCCAAGCTGGCAAACTTGCCCCTAGACCTCTCATGCCACTGTTCCCAAGTTTAGAGAGTCCAAACACCAATCAAGCACCTAATTTGGCTCCTTCTCCCACTCCTAGAAATTAGAGTTCAAATGAAGCTTCCACTTCATCTCCAAGTGCCCCAAATGAGCTTCAAGAAGTCATGAAGCAATTGCAAAACCTAGGCAATGAGCTGGTTACTCTCAAAAGGCAGCAAGCCCAAGGTTTTAGACCTTCTTATCAACCCCAAGCTCAGCCTAATAGGCAGCCTTACCAACCACAAAGGCCTCCTAATCTAGTTGCAAATATAAATCAAACAAGGCCTCCTGCCAATAGACCATTTCAGCCCTATAATCCAAATGTCGTATCTACCTCTAAGGCATTAGTGCCAACACAAAACAACATTGCTCAGGAGTATGACTGGTGTTTTCCATGTAATGAGCCTCATAACCAATCCATGTGCTTCAATGGTGCCTTGAATCAAGAACTAATGGTGACGACTCTTTGGTGTGGAGGGTGAGGGTAGTCAAGGAAACAGCCAACAACAAGAAACATTCCAACAACAATCAGCCCCAAATGACACCACATTGGTAAACTGGCAAGTAGAATATTTTTGTGGCATGAACCAGGTAGTTTCTCAAGGTGTTGCAGCCAACACAAGGTCAAAAAGGAGGAATTTGGGTGAAGAACAGCCATTAGCCCCAACCAATCCACAACCTTCTATGGCTCCACAAGTGGTTGGCAAACAAAATCCGGTTGTAAATGCACAAGGGCAGCCAAGAACAGCCCCTAGGCCAACTCAAATACCAGTTGTTGCTGCCCACATGCAAGGAGTGAATGTGCAAACCAAGGGATAGCAGAGGGATACTTCATCTCCATTCAGTATCATTGATCAGATGAAGAAGACAAACGTCAATATATCAATGTGGGAATCCCTATCCATTCCAGGCCAAAGAGATCTGCTGCAAGCTGCCATGAAGGACTGGCCAACTTCGAATCAACAAGTTCAGATGCAAGAAAAAGTGCTTACAAATGTTTCTCACCTAAGTGAAATCATGGAGGACAACAAGGTAAAATTTTGAAGCCCCCTCCTTCTATGTTTCATTAATCATTGGAAATCAGCTAGTGCACAATTGCATGATAGACTCGGGGCAAGTAACTCAGTAATGCCTAAGCAGAGATAGCTGATCGGCTAGGGCTCCAGTATGAAACCATATCCAAGGGGGTAGTGTAGCTTGATGGGACAGCGTAGAGTAACAGTTGGAGTGATTAGAAACTTGAGTCTTACTTGCATGCATGTCCAAATGTTTTTGTTTTACAAGATGTATCGGTCATAGACCTCCCACCACTCTTTGCCCTATGCTTGTCAAGGGACTTCTGACCAAGATTGGAGGATATTTTTCGCTGATTGGTCACACATGTCGTTTCGAAGCGAGGTATGGAACTAAGGCTACAATCAGGTCCGAACCTTTTGCAAACTTCCACATTGAGCCTTACACTCCAAGTCAGATCAATGCCAATTGCTCAGCATTTGATCAAGAAGATCACCCAAGCACTGATGAGCCTGACACCAAGGTTGGAAGCATCCCAGATCTAACTCTTGATGAATGGGAAAACAAGGTACATACATTTGATCCTTATTAAGAAGTGGAAGAATCTGAGCTACGAGTCTATTGCATACACGAAGAAAATCAGCCTATTCCTAGCATCACCAAGCCAAACCACAAGGATGACAACGAGGTATGGCAGCTGTTTTTTTATGGATCAAGGAGTAGACAAGGTGCAGGAGGTGGAGCCATGCTTGTTTCACCTCAAGGAGTAAAGTACTATTCAGCTTTTAGATTTCATTTTACATGCTCCAATAACACTCATGAATATGAAGCCTTGGTGCAAGGGATGCATTGGGCAATTAAGAAGAAAATAAAGAACTTGCAATTCTTTGGGGACGGTGAGTTGATTGTAAATCAGGTCAAGGGACAACATGCTGCCAAAAATGATCTACTCATGTGCTACAAGAACAGGTGTGGGACCTCATGGAAGATTTTGAGGGTTTTGGCATCAAATCCATTCCTAGGAAAGAGAATCAAGTCTGGCCGACGGGCTTGCAGCATAGGGGCAGCCTTTGACATTGTGGAAAGCGTTCAATAAGACAAGGTATAGTCAAACATCCATGTGATTGTGAGGCCTTGGTGCAGATAACAATGTTAGTTGGCAAGTGTTTGAGAATGACTAGCAAATCATCCATTTCTTAAGAAGAAGCTGAGTTCTTGGCCAAGAATCAAGAAAAATTGGGAACAGCAATATGGTGACCGGGTAGTACATTTGAGAACTAACAAGCTACCCAAAGGACTTATCACTTTGGAGTCCATCTTTAATCCCAATGACCAAGTATAGAAAGGAAAAAGCAAACATTCAAGTCAAGAGAGAGGATTCAGGTATCCACCTTGGTAGAAGAGAGCAAACCATTTCAAATTGGGAGGATGACAATCGAACAAGAACGGTATGAGTTCATACACTATGTCAAGAGTTCCTGACGTGTTTGCTTGGAGCTATGAAGACTTCAAAGGTTTCAATCCCAACTTAGCTCAGCATACCATCGAATTGGATTCAAATACTAAGCTGTCCAGGTAGTTACAAAGACCACTAATCAATCCACACATGGAGCCTCTCATGAGGAAAGAATTGGACAAGTTGATTGAGTCAAGGATCATATTCCCAATCAAGCATTCTAGTTGGGTTGCCAACTTAGTTCCAGTCAGAAGGAAGAGTGGAGAGATCAGATTATGTGTTGACTTCAGAGACTTGAATAGATCCTCTCTTAAGGACCATTACTCACTCCCTTCCATGGAGTAAATATTACAGTTGTGGCTGGTTACGAAAGGTTCTCATTGCTTGATGGCTACTCAGGCTACAATCAGATTATGGTGAAGGAAGAAGACCAGTTCAAGACAGCCTTCACAACCAAATGGGGAACTTTTGCATACAGGAAAATGCCATTTGGGCTGTCCAACGCTGGTGCTACCTTCCAAAGGGAAATGGACATGGCATTCAAAGGTTTGATTAACAATGTGGTGCTGATTTACCTTGATGATATCACTGTTTTTTCCAAAAATGCAGTAGACCACCTCTCTCATTTGAGACAAGTCTTCATGAGGTGCAGGATATTTGGAGTGTCTTTGAATCCTAAGAAGTGCATCTTTCTTGCACATGAAGGAAAGCTCCTTGGCCATATTGTCTCCAAGGAAGGATTAGCAATTGATCCTAAAAGGATTGAAGCCATAAGAGCACTACCATTTCCAAGCCACAAGAAAGGCCTTCAGAGTTTCTTGGGAAGGATAAACTTTGTTCGGAGGTTTGTCCCAAATTTTGCAGCCCTTGTCAAGCCCATCACCAAAATGTTAAAGAAGAGCATGGATTTCAAGTGGACAATAGAAGGCAAGGAGAGTTTTGAAGCAATCAAAGAAGCCATCACCCAAGCACCAACTCTCATCAACCCAGACTTCTCCAAGGATTTCATCCTCTATGCATTTGGAGGTAATGACACTATTTCTGCCATTTTGGTACAACAGAACAAGGATAATGATGAGCATCCAATTGCCTTCTTCAGCTGAAGCCTAGATGACTATGAGGTGAGGTACTCTTTTATCTAGAAGCATGTACTTCATAAAGAATCGAAACTTGAAGAAATTCAAGCATTTAGTCTCAAACAACAAGGTCTAGTTGTTGGTCTCACATGTTGGGGTCAAGGACTTCCTCCTCAACAAGGATTTAAATGAGAAAAGGGCAGGTTGGATCACCCATGTCATGGAGTATGACATTGAGATCAAGATCACCAAGCTGGTAAGAGGGAAAGGATTGTGTGAGCAGCTAGTTTTGGGGAAGCAAAAAGAAGTATGCAATGAAGAAGAGGCTGTTTTCACAGTCCAGACAGCCATTAGCCAAGTGGCAATCAAAAAGAAGACAATGCTGCCCCCACTCTTTCTGGACCCAAGATATAATACACTTCCTAGGCACGAGCCTATGCCCTCGGAGATGAACAAGACCCAAAGGAGACACTTCAGATTGCAGCTATCCCGTATGCCATTATTAATGGAGTTTTGTTCAAAAAATATGTGAATGGAGTGATCTTTGAGATGCATTAGTACAAATCAGATTCAAAGGGTGTTGGAAGAGTTCCATGGTGGACCAGTGGTGGTCGTTTTTGCACCAACAAAGTGACAGCTCTAAAAATCATGAAGGCTGGTTATTATTGGCCTAAAATCTTGATGATTGCTATGCATGGATCAAGAGGTGGAGGAATTGTGCATTCTTCACAGGAAAAGAGAAGCTTGTTGCCCTTCCATTACATCCAATCTCAATTGACCAGCCATTCATACAATGGGGTTTGGACTTCATTGGAGTCATTAATCCCAATTCAAGCCAAGGGCACAAATGGATTTTGACAGCCACAGACTACTTCACCAAATGGACAAAAGCAGTAGCACTCAAAGAGGCAAATGAGTCTAGCATCTTAGACTTTTATAAGGGGATAACAACTAGATTTGGTGTACCTACTACAATAATCTCTGATAATGCATTGGCATTCATTGGATCTAAGGTGACTGAGTGGGCTGTCAAGAACGGTATTTACCTAAGCACTTCATCAAACCATTACCCTCAAGGTAATGGCCAAGCCAAGTCTACAAATAAGAACTTGTTGAGGATCATTAGGAGGACTCATGATGAGAATCAGAGGTCTTGGCATACTAAACTGAAATCAGCCTTATGGGCTGATAGGATAACTCCCAAAAGATCCATAGGTAACTCTCCATTCAGGCTTGTCATGGAAGAGAGGCAATCTTACCCATGTCACTTGAGTTACCAACATTGGAACTCATGAAGCAGTTGGAGTTGCTTAGAGTTTGAGCCCATGGAGGTGAGGTATGCAAAGTTGATGGAGCTGCAAGAGATCAGAAATCAAGCATTCCAAGCAATGGAAAAGGATCAAGCTTTGATCAAGAATACCTTTGATAAGAAGGCCAAGAATAGATCTTTTCAAGTTGGAGATCTAGTGTTGAAAAGGGATGTGGATAGAGCAAAACCAGGAAGGAATTCAAAATTTGATGCCATTTGGAGTGGCCCATACATGGCCACGAAGTGCAAGAACAGCAATGCTTTCCAATTGGCCTCATTGGATGGTGAAGAACTACAGATTCCAATCAATGGAATCTATCTCAAGCATTGCTTCTAGAGGGAGTTCACTACCTTGTAAATATTAGGTTAGGTTTTCATTCCTACAAGTGCTTGTGCACATTGTTTTGTTGTAGGTTAGTTTTGTTTTCCCTAAGTGCTTTGGCACAACTTGCTATCCATGGAGATGTTTTGCAGTCTTTACTCCCATCAGGTGATATCCCATCTTCCTCCTTACACATTCTAAGTCAGTTGGGGTTCTAAACTGAATATTTGATAACTCCATGCCCAATGGACTGCTTCAGGCAACTAGTATCTTCTACCTAGCAGGCAGGTAACCCCGCTGAGTCACCAAATTGTTATCCAATTTGCACCCCCAAGGGTAAAATTGATAACATGCATCAGAATACTCAAGTCCCAGGCAAATAGATTGATTCAGGGCAAAAAATCATGTTTCTAGGGTCCCCTCAGATTTTTTCTAACTCTCCTATCCAGGTTGAAAAGAGCAAGTTCTAAGAAAAGGTGAAAAAGTTGCAAAAAACAAGCTTGGGCAGGAAAAATCATGAAAAATGGCTAAGTCCTAGTCCAGGCGGTCCTTGGGATAGTTGGGACATCGGGGCATGAATCGGCCGAAAGGGCGCCGGGAGGTCCTTGGGATAGTTGGGACATCAAGGCGCGAATCGGTGAAAGGGCGCTGGTGGTCCATAGAGCAAAGGACATCCGGGCCGTGAGGACGTGCGGGACGCGGAAAGGTGAACCGGCCGAAGGTCAGAGGAAAATCAACTAAGCTGGCCGAAAGCAGTCTGGGACATCTAGGCCATGAGGATGTGAAGGACGCGAACCACCCGGATTGACCAAAAAGGAGAACTTTCGCACTGGGACAGTTGGGACACAGGGGACGCGTGGCACGCAAAGAAGCCGAGAAAGCCGAGAGTCAATTAGATCACGCCATGTGTCATCAGCAGAAAAGGGACAAGGAAGCCCATTTCGGGTGGATCGGAGGAATTTTTCCCGAGGCAGCCTTTGGACAAGCCCGGGCCAAAGGGATGCGAGGGACGAGCGAAAAGGCGGTGAGGCCGCGAGGCGAATCGGGAGACGCCACATGTCACAAGGAAAATGTCCAAAAGTTCAAGCGGCAAGGTTTGAAGCACGGCTTGCCCGAGCCAATATAAAGGGGACACATGTACAATGGAGCAGGGAAGCACGGAGCTCGGGAGGATTTGGAAAATTTGGCCGAGTTTTGGCAAAAAACTAAAAAGTAAAGGATGACCCCGCGCCCCTGTCCTCCAATCAGATCATGCCACGTGTCCCAAGTGGCGGGCACGCGGGAAAAAGTGGAAAATGTTCCAAAATCACAAAAAAGGAAAAATTTCAAGGAAAACCCACGGGACAGGGAAGGAGAGAGAATTACACATCCAATCAGCGCTTGACACGTGTCATCCAGGTGGCAGAGCGCGGGAAAAATTTTCAAAACTCATTTTCACTGTTTTGTGCCCTAAATCTTCAGATCACCATATCTTTCGATCCAGAGCTTGGATTTGCACGTTCTTTATATCAACGGAAAGCTTATGAAATTCTCTACATGATTCCGAGTTAATCTTGAATTTTGGTGTAGTATAGAGAGAGAAAGTTAAGAAATGGCTCGACGTGTGTTCATGGCGAAGTGACATTTCAGCGACCAAATTTGCGAGAATGGGTAGCATTCTCCTGCAATTCGGTCAAAAATGACGGGGTATGGGTTTGTAAGGTCTCCCATGCCATTTTAATGCATCTATAGTCAAGGAGGAATGGGCTCTCATATTTTTTATGTTTTTGTCTCTCGGGCTCGACCCATGCAATGTAAAAGCGATTTTGGCTCATTTCACAAGGGGAAAGCGTTTTTGCATGCATAGAGACTTCTTCTTTCACCTCCAGAAGTGATTGTTGAGAAGAATCGAGACCTCTTCAAAGATGTAACATATTTTACCTCTCTCGAGGTTGTAATGTAGTGGTTTTGACATTGGAAATGATAATGCAAGATTTGTGAATGGGTTTTGATCCTTTGTTTGTATTATTTGCTTCATTTCAAATCCTAAATTATATCTTATCGGCTTTGTGTATGTTTTATGCTGCAATCTTTGGTCGTGTCTATTTGCATGACAAAAATATTCACCACTCCTTTTGGTGCATCACCATCTTTAGTTAGTTTAAATGTTTGCACTTCTATCCCTGTCTCCTTGCATTTTAGAGTAGGATTAGGATCTGAACCTCTGTAGTTGTGCAAGCATTAGATCTAAATCAGAGGAGTTTGAGGAACCAGCCTCTAATCTGGAGATTCCTCTCTCATTTTAACAAGTCCCACACTTGGAGAGAGATTTCCATGTTGTGCAATCACACTGGATGCTAGAGTGATCACCCTAGAAGCCTGATCTGCATCCGGGGTGTTGTGAGCTGCAACAACAATGTTATAACAAATATCCCGTAATAATCACAGGTAAAACAAACATATGTACTATACAAAAATAATTTGAGATCACTAAAAAAATATGAATTCCTAACATAAATTACCGTTATGTGATGTATGTGAGTTTTCCATGATTTTCATGATGTTTTTATGTCATTTTTATTCGAGTAAATGGTCAAGTATGCTTCATTTATGTTGACTAGTCAAAGGGGCATTTTGGGACAGTTTGGCGGTTTATAGAACTCGGCTTGATTGAAATCGTTTCACTTTGATTTGGAAGGATTCCAATATGTTCTAGAAATTAAATTCATATATATTTCCAATGGTATAATTTTTTTTCATGATGAGTTGATTTGATGAGGTTTCCAAGTCAATTTGGGAGAAAGAATATTTCTTTCTTTTCAGGATAGGGATGTTTTTGCTAAAAGATTGAGTTGATTAGTGCATGACATGAATTATGTGATAATTGATATCACCTAGAATGTGAAGAGGGATGATTTTTTCATCCATTTAATCTATTTTTACGTCTTGAAATTGTCATAAAGGGTGTTAACTAGTTGCATTTTTAAAACTAATTTTAGGAAATTTATTTTGGTGAAGGCAAATGTTGATGTGGTTTAAACATATGATTGTTTCATGAGATATAACTTGCTTAAAATTTTTATAAAGGTTCTAGAATTTCCATTTATTTTTCACATGCCATATTTTATGTTTTCTTTGGTGATCTTGAGGCCAAAAGGTGAAGACATGGTGTTGGAAACAAGCAGTTGTTTTGTGAAGGCAATGAGCCACTTAGGCCCATTAAATGAAATAATTTGATTGGTTCATGTAAATTACAACCATGGATGATGTTTAAATTTTATATTAAACATTTTTGGTTAATTTTAGAGCTTTAATAAAAATATTTTTGGTGTTAGAGTATTTTTCTCATTCTAATTATGGGATTTTGAGGATTTTTGGTGCATAGATGAAGGGTTTTGGCTAGGCCAACCTACTTGGGTCACTTGTGACTGTTGTGATAAAGTTTATGGGATGTTTTTATTTTTTAATGGTCAAGACAAAGAAGGGAAACTGGCCTCTTTTTAATTTTAATGAAGAAGAGCTTATAAAATCATAGTTTTGGGTGCTTTTGTGAGCTAGTTGAGTGTGTGCAAGAAGTGCGACCTAGGTGTGATTGATTTGTAGGTTTATGAGCATGATTCTAGAGTTGATGAATTTTATTACATGTTGAATAATTACATAAATCATATGTTCAATAGTTTGATAATTTGAGAAGTCAAGCAAGTGCTAGTTTGTGAGAGATTGAAGACATAGGGTTTAAACAAGGGTTTTAAGGTGTTAGGAGTTGAATTTTGTGATCACCATCAGCTAATTTGTTGCATAATTTTAT
Source organism: Taxus wallichiana var. yunnanensis (assembly GCA_018340775.1). Classification (NCBI taxonomy): domain Eukaryota; kingdom Viridiplantae; phylum Streptophyta; class Pinopsida; order Cupressales; family Taxaceae; genus Taxus; species Taxus wallichiana. Next base: position 23,496,384 of record CM031243.1, on the reverse strand, counting down.
TAGTGATATTTTATAAAAACACTTTTTGATGAATCATATTCATGCAAGTCTCTTGTTTTGTTTAATATCAATAAGGGTTTAAGTGTTGGTGCTCCTTGTGGGGTTGGTGCCTCACTAAAGAAATCTCTTGTGATGTGTAATATTCACTGAGTCTTTTTTGTGTAATATCATAAAAAAATTCAATGGGTTTTCTTCCACTTGAGGTTTTCCCACTTATATCTTATGTTATGGTGTGTTTTATCTTGCTCATGTTTATTTGAATTAATAATGTGTGTTGTTGTGCACACACTAATGGATGATTAATTGATAAATGATTTATGTGAGTGATCTAAAATTGTAATTAAATTGTAAGGACTGATTCTCCCCCTCTCAGTCCATTTTTCTTCAAACACAAACATCTCATTCAAGATCTTATCGACAATAATTCAATCGATATCCTTGATCCTTTGACATCTAAGAGGGTCAATGAAAATTAAAAGCTCATAATATTCAAAGATCCATTGCCTAAGCATGACAAGAAAGTTGTTGATTCTTTAGGTAATCATATGTATCGTACTATGCCTCATCCTTCATCGGTGGCTCTTTATTTTCTAGTTGATAATAATGATACATTTCCACCACTCACCACACTATCGACCATGATTATTATGCTACATTTTCTTCTAATAAACTACACATCAATGCTTTTATCAGATCTCATATTCTCAATAACATTGTGATTAATCCATCAGCTTCATTGGTGTGTGATCTATTTCACTCCTCGTCATTATCAACTATCTACTCTCTCAAATTTTAAATCCAAATTCCAACTTTTATGGCTACATCCATCGCGCCACAATTGGGCCTCTCACTTTACTTTTGGCTAACTCCCTTCATTCTTCATTCTTCCCTAATTTTTACTTTTCGAGGCACTCAAAACTTTCTGGAAATGACACCATTGGATAGAGCTTCTTCTCATTTCCGAGAAAGGTAAAGTTTTCCTCCTAACTCCATGTATTTTTGAAGTTATGGCTCAGCAGAGTTTTTGTGGGAAATTTTCCCCTGGAAGGCCCGCAGCCAATGGGATGATGCCACATGTCCAAGGAAGTCGGTGGGGGTCGGAGGGAAACTTGGATTTTTACCAAGTGTTTGGCAAAATTTAAAAAGGGATATTTCACCCGCAGGTCCGCCGTCCAATTGGATTGCGCCACGTGTCCAAAGGGGGAAAATTGGAAAAATGACTAAGTGTTGGCGACATGAAAAAATCTCCGGGGCAGGCCCGCGCCCAACCACATTGTGCCACGTGTCCTATGGCCTCGGACCGGTGGAGCGCGGAGGTTAAGTTAAAATTTTGCAAAATATTTTGTGAGGGCGCAAGGTCAAATTTTGCCCACGAGGCCCACATCCAATGGCCTCATGCCACGTGTCTCAAGACCCCCATGGACCGTAGGGGGGGAACTTAAAATTTTGGCAAAGTGTTGGGAAAAGGAAAAGGAAAATTGTTGGCCCGTGGCCCCGCCGACCAGTCAGAGCCCGCCACGTGTCCATGGGCACGCGGGCTAGTGGAGCGTGGGAGGAGATTGGAAATTTTTCCCAAAGGGATTGCGCAAAAGGAAAAATGTTTTCCCAGGGCCCGCGATGAATGAGATGATGCCACGTGTCCGGGCCGGCGGAAGGCGGGGAGAATTTGGGAAATTTTCCCAAAGGAAAAAGAAGGAAATTTCAAAGGAAAAATCACCCCCAAGTGCGAACCAATGGAATCTCACCACGTGTCCAGTGGTGGTAAAAAATATAGGAAAGGCCTGTAGAAAAAGGAAAAGGAAAGTCATGTGGCCAATGGGTTGACGCCATGTGTCCTCAACTCATCGGCCGGTGGGGAATTTTGGAAAATTTTCCAATGGCGAAAACAAAGGAAAATGAAGCGCAGAGGGCCCGTGTCCAATCAAAACATGCCACATGGCACCTTGGAACGGTGGAGCATGGGGATTTTTGGGAAATTTTCCCAAATGCAAAAAGTGGAAAATTTAAAAATTTCGCCCACTAATCCGATTTGGCCCTGTTTTGCCCTAAAATTTCAAACGGCCATATCTTTCGATCCAGAGCTCAGTTTTTCACATTCTTTATATCAATGGAAAGATGGTGAAATTATCTACAAGATTCTAGGGTTTTTGTATTTTGATGGATTTTGGAGAGAGAAAAAAAAAACCTCTGGCACGTGGTCATGGACAAAAATGACGTTTCAACCACCATTTTTAATGAAGAATGGCTCGCATTCTCTCCCAGCATGGTGAAAAATGTCAGGGGATGGGCTGTAAGGATGCCCATGTTGTTTGATTACATTTTTGGTCGGTGGTTGAAGCTCTCCCATGTTTTCCCACATTTCTCTCTCTTGGGGTCATTTTTGGCATTGTAAAAGCCAGATTTGGCTCATTTTTCAAAGGGTTGAACATTTTTCATGTATTACAGGCTCCCTCTTTCACTTTGAAAGTGATTTTGTGGAAAAACTAGACCTTTTCCAAGACTGCAACCTATTTTTCCTCTCAGGTGTTGTAATGCAAGTGTTTTTGATGTAAAAATGACAATACAGGCTCTGTGAATGAGTTTTAATCCTCTGTTTGTGTTGTTTGATTCATTTCTGACCTTCCATTACAGTTATTGTTTGTGCATGAAGTTTTGTTGCATTTTTATGAACTGTTTCAATCTGTAAGTAAAAATGCTCACCACTCCTTTGGTGCATCACCTTATTAGCACTAGTTTCATTTTTTTTGCATTCTCTATCTCTGTCCACTTTGGAATTTAGAGTAGGATTTTGAGTTTGAAACCTCTATATAACTTGCAAGTAATATACCGATGAGGAGTTGAGGAACCAGCCTCTAAACTAGAGATTCTTTTCCCATTTTACAAGTCCCACACTTGGGGAAAAGATTCAATGTTGTGCAATCACACTGGATGTCCAAAATGTCAACTAGAAGTCTGATCAACATCCAGGGGTGCTGCTGATTTGCAACAACAGTTTTGGCACACCCGGTGGGACCTTAGAGGTCTTCATCTTCATTGCAACAAAATTGATGTGCATTTGTTGCAAGTTTCTTGCTTAAAAGAGCCCTAAATTACACATCTGGTGACTCCAAGGAAGAAGAATCAGCTGGTTTTAGCAGTGCAGACCTAAAAACTCATGAGAAGAATCACCACAAGGTCAAGAGTTGGAGAAGAAGAGGTGTTGTTTGAATATCTACAGTTATCTCCAAGAAGAAGGAAAAGAGGGAGGAGAATTCAAAGGTCTCCATCTCCACCAAACAAAACTCTATCAACTCCTCCACCTAGTAGGCCTTTCATTCAATCAACAAGGGTTCTAAGGCCAATCAGAATGGCACAAAACAACCCCTATGTCAATTTCACTGGCAGCAGCCCACTTGCTCTCAATGCACAAAATCCAATCCCAGTTGACAGCATTGAAGAACATTCCATACTTTACTGGAGAGAATCAGACCACTCCTGGTGATCATGTTAAGGATATTGCTAATATTTGTGCAATCCATGAGATCAATGAGATGCAAGTTGTTGTCAAATTGTTGGCATCTTCATTCAAAGGGAAAGCTTTGTAATGGTTCAGGAGTCTTGCCTCAAGTTCTATTCAAAATTGGAACCAGCTATGTATAGCCCTCCATGAGTAGTTTGGAGAAAAGGGAGATAACTTGTCCCTTTTGGAATAGCTGACAACCATCAAGAGAGCTCCCAATGAGCAGCTGACTGACTTCAACTTCAGATTTCAAATGACTTGGGAGAGAATTCTAGTGGCAATAAGGCTAGCAGCAGAAGGTGCTTTTCTATATTACCTTAAAGCTTTAAATTCTGATATTTCTATGTTAATTCAATCCATGGGAGGCACAACTATCCCTGTTGCTTATAGCATTGCCATTAGGGCTGAAAATTGTTTGATTCAAGCTGGCAAGCTAGCTCCTAGGCCTCCAATGCCATTGTTTCCAAGTTTAGAGAGCCCAAATACTAGTCAAGTGCCTATTTTAGCTCCTATTCCCACTCCTAGAAATTAGAATTCAAGTGAAGCTTCTACTTCATCTTCTAGTGCCTCAAATGAACTTCAAGAAGTCATGAAGCAATTACAAAATCTAGGCAATGAGCTGGTTACACTCAAGAGGTAGCAAGCCCAAGGTTTTAGACCTCCCTTCCAGCCTCAAGCTCAACCTAACAGGCAGCCATACCAACCTCAAAGACCACCCAATCCAGCTACAAATTTAAATCAAGCAAGACCTCCTGCCAACAGACCATTTCAGCCCTATAATCCCAATGCTATATCTACCTCTAAGGCATTAGTGCCAGTACAAAACAACATAGCTCAAGAGTATGATTGGTGTTTTCCATGCAATGAACCTCACAACTAGTCTATGTGTTTCAACGGTGCCTTAAATCAAGCATTAATGGTGACAACTACTGGTGTGGAGGGTGAAGGTAGTCAAGGAAATAACCAACAACAAGACACATTCCAGCAGCAATCAGCTCCAAATGATACCACACTTGTAAACTGGCAAGCAAAAGATTTTTGTGGCATGAATCAAACAATTCCCCAAAGTGTTATAGCCAACACAAGGTCAAAAAGGAGAAATTTGGGTGAAGAACAACCATTAGCTCCAAGCAATCCACAACCTTCTATCACTCCACAAATTATTGGCAAACAAAATTCAGTTCCAAACACGCAAGGACTGCCTAAGACAGCTCCTAGGCCAACTCAAATGCCAGTTGTTGCTGCCCATATATAAGGAATGAATGTGTAGGCCAAGGGACAGAAAAAAAGATGCTTCATCTCCATTCAACATCATTGATCAGATGAAGAAGACAAATGTAAACATATCAATGTGGGAATCACTATCTATCCTAGGCCAAAGAGATTTGCTACAAGCTGCCATGAAGGACTAGTCAACTTCAAATCAAGCAAGTCCAAATGCAAGAGAAGGTGCTCACAAATGCTTCCCATCCTGAAGGGAATCATGGAGGACAACAAGGTAAAATGTTGAAACCCCCCATTCTATGTTTCATTGATCATTGGAAACCAATTAGTACATAATTGCATGATTGATTCCGGGGAAAGTAGTTCAGTAATGCCCAAGAAAATAGCAGATCAGCTAGGGCTTCAATATGAATTCATATCCAAAGGGGTAGTGCAATTGGATGGGACAGCAGTAAAAATAGTTGGAGTGATTAAAAACTTGAGTCTTACTTTGCATGCATGCCCCAACGTTGTTGTTTTGCAAGATGTCTCAGTAATAGACCTTCCACCACTCTTTGCCCTATGTCTGTCAAGGGATTTCACAACCAAGATTGGAGGTTACTTATCTACTGATTGGTCACACATGTTGTTTAGAAAAGATATGGAACTAAAGCCACAATCAGATCTGAGCCTATTGCAAACTTTCACATTGAGCCTTACACTCCAAGCCAAATCAATACCAATTGTTCAGCATTTGATCAAGAAGATTATCCAAGCACTGATGAAGCTGACACCAAGGTTGGAAGCATCCCAGATCTAACTCTTGATGAATGGGAAAACAAGGTGCATGCTTTTGATCCTTATCAAGAAATAGAAGAATCTGAGCTAGGAGTCTATTGCATGCATGAAGAAAATCAGCCTATTCCTAGCATCACCAAGCCAAACCACAAGGATGACAATGAGGTATGGCAGTTGTTTTTTGATGGATCAAGGAGTAGACAAGGTGCAGGAGGGGGAGCTATGCTTGTTTCACCTCAAGGAGTTAAGTATTATTCAGCTTTTAGATTTCAGTTTGCATGCTCTAATAACACTGCTGAATATGAAGCCTTGATACAAGGATTGCATTGGTCAATCAAGAGAGGAATAAAGAACTTGCAAGTCTTTGGTGATAGTGAGTTGATTGTCAACCAAGTTAAGGGGCAGCATGTTGTCAAGAATGATCTACTCAAGTGCTACAAAAATAGGGTGTGGGACCTCATTGAAGATTTTGAGGGCTTTGGCATAAAATCCATTCCTAGAAAAGAGAACCAAGCTGCTGACAGGATTGCAGCAGTTGGGGCAGCCTTTGACGTTGTTGAAAGCATTCAAAAAGACAAGGTACAGCCAAACATCCATGTGATTGTAAGGCCTTCAAGTGCCGACAACAATGTAAGTTGGCAAGTGTTTGAAAATGATCAGCAAATCATCCATTTCTTGCAAGAAGAGGCTGAGTTCTCAGCTAAAAATCAGGAAAAGTTGGAGCAGCAGTATGGTGACCAAGTGGTACAGCTGAGAACCAACAAACTACCAAAGGGACTTATTACTTTGGAGTCCATTTTCAATCCTAATGATCAGTTTAGGAAGGAGAAAGCAAACATCAAGTCAAGGGAGAAGATTCAGTGTCCATCTTGGTGGAAGAAGGCAAATCACTCCAAGTTGGTAAAGTGACAACTGAGCAAGAAAGGTATGAGTTCATACAACTTTGTCAAGAATTCCCTGATGTGTTTGCTTGGAGCTATGAAGATTTGAAAGGTTTCAATCCCAAGTTAGCTCAACATACCATTGAATTGGATCCAAGTACTAAGCCCATCAGAAAAAACAAAGGCCAATCAATCCACACATGGAGCCTCTCATGAGGAAAGAATTGAATAAGTTGATAGAATCAAGAATCATATTCCCTATCAAGCATTCTAGTTGGGTGGCCAACTTGGTTCCAGTTAGAAAGAAGAGTGGGGAAATCAGATTGTGTGTTGACTTCAGAGATTTGAATAGAGCATCTCTCAAGGATCATTATCCACTTCCTTCCATGGAGCAGATTTTACAAGTTGTTGCTGGCTCGAGAGGTTTTCATTACTTGATGGCTATTCAGGGTACAATCAGATTATGGTGAAAGAAGAAGATCAGTTCAAGACAGCCTTTACAACCAAATGGGGAACTTATGCATATAGGAAAATGCCATTTGGGTTGTCCAACACTGGAGCTACTTTCAAAGAGCAATGGACATGGCGTTCAAGGATTTGATTAACAACATGGTGCTGATATATCTTGATGATATCACTGTTTTTTCAAAAAATGCAGCAGACCATCTCTTTCATTTGAGACAAGTGTTCCAAAGGTGCAGAAGATTTGGAGTATCCTTGAATCCTAAAAAGTGTATTTTTCTAGCCCATGAAGGAAAGCTCCTTGGCCACATTGTCTCCAAAGAGGGATTAGAAATTGATCCAGAAAGAGTTGAAGCCATAAGAGCACTACCATTGCCAAGCCACAAGAAGGCCCTTCAAAGTTTCTTGGGGAGAATAAATTTTGTTTGGAGGTTTGTCCCAAATTTTGCAGCCCTAGTCAAGCCTATCACCAAGATGTTAAAGAAAAGCATGGCTTTCAAATGGACAACAGAAGGAAAAGAAAGTTTTGAGCAATCAAAGAAGCCATCTCTCAAGCCCCAACTCTTATTAACCTGGATTTCTCCAAGGATTTCATCCTCTATGCATTTGGGGGTGATGATACTATTTTATGCAATTTTGGTACAACAGAACAAAAACAATGATGAGCAGCCAATTGCTTTCTTCAGCCAAATCCTAGAGGACTATGAGGTGAGATATTCTTTCATTGAGAAGCATGTTCTTGCAGTAATCAGGAGCTTGAAGAAATTCAAGCATCTAGTTTCAAACAACAAGGTTCAATTGCTGGTTTCTCATGTGGGAGTTAAAGATTTCCTCCTCAACAAAGACTTGAATGAAAAAAGGGTAGGTTGGATTACTCGTGTCATGGAGTATGACATAGAGATCAAAGTCACCAAGTTGGTCAGAGGAAAAGGATTGTGTGAGCAGCTGATTTTGAGCAAACAAAAGGAAGCATGCAATGAGAAGGAGGTTGTTTTGGCGTTGCAAGACAACCATGAGCAAGGAAGCACTCAAGAGGAAAATAATGGTGTCCTCACTCCTTGCTGGACCCAAGACATAATGCACTTCCTAAGCATAGGTCTATGCCCTCCAGAGATGAACAAGACCAAAAGAAGACACTTCAGATTGCAGGTTGTCCCATATGCCCTTGTTGATGGTGTTTTGTTCAAAAAGGATGTGAATGGAGTGTTGCTGAGATGCATTGGTACAAATCAGATTCATAGGGTGTTGGAAGAGTTCCATGGTGGACCAGCTGGTGGTCATTTTTCACCAAGAGTGACAGCTCTAAAGATCATGAGGGCTGGCTATTATTGGCCCAAGATTTTTAGTGATTGTTATGCATGGATCAAGAGGTGCAAGAATTGTGCATTCTTCATAGGTAAAGAGAGGCTAGCTGCCCTTCCATTGCATCCAATTTCAGTTGACCAGCCATTCATGCAATGGGGTTTGGACTTCATTGGAGTCATTAATCCCAATTCAAGCCAAGGGCACAAATGGATTTTAACAATCAACAGATTACTTCACCAAGTGGACTGAAGCAGTAGCACTCAAGGAAGCAAATGAATCTAGCATCCTAGATTTCTATGAGGGAATACAACCAGATTTGGCATACCTACTACAATAATATCAGATAATGCATTGGCATTCATTGGGTCCAAGGTGACTGAATGGGCTGTCAAGAATGGGATCTACCTAAGTACTTCATCAAACTATTACCCTCAGGGTAATGGCCAGGCTGAATCTACAAACAAGAACTTGTTGAGGATCATTAGGAGGACTCTTGATGAAAATCAGAGGTCTTGGCATACCAAATTGAAATCAGCTTTATGGGCTGATAGGATAACTCCCAAGAGATCTACAAGTAACTCTCCATTTAAGCTTGTTTATGGGAGAGAGGCAATTTTTCCCATGTCACTTGAGTTGCCAACATTGGAACTCATGAAACAGTTGGAGTTGTTGGAGTTTGGGCCCATGGAGGTTAGATATGTAGAATTGATGGAGCTCCAAGAAATCAGAAATCAAGCATCCCAAGCAATGGAGAAGGATCAAGCTTTGATCAAGAAGACCTTTGATAGGAAGGCCAAGAATAGATCTTTCCAAGTTGGAGATCTAGTGTTAAAATGGGATGCAAGACAGAGAAAACCGGGAAGGCATTCAAAATTTGATGCCATTTGGAGTGGCCCATACATGGTCACAAAGTGTAAGGATAACAATGCTTTCCAATTGTCTTCATTGGATGGTGAAGAACTGCAGATTCCAGTCAATGGAATCCATCTAAAGCATTGCTACTAAAGGGAATTCTCCACCTTGTACATATTAGCTTAGGTTTTCATTCCTCCAAGTGCTTGTGCACATTGTTTTTGTAGATTAGTTTGCTTTCCCTAAGTGCTTTGGCACAAGCTTGTTGTTCCTGGAAATGTGTTTGTAGGCCTTGCTCCATCAGGTGATGTTCCACCCTCCATCTTCCTCCTTGCAGTGTTCTAATCAGTTGGGGTACCAAGCAAGAGAATTTAATGACTCCATGCCCAATGGATTGCTTCAGGAAACTGGTAACTTCATCCAGCAGGCTAGATGACCCCTCTGAGTCACCAAAATTGTTATCCAAAATGTGCCCCTTGCTCATTTTGTGGCTAACTCCTTCATTCTTCCCTCTCTTGTGCCTCAGTCATAATTTTTGCTTTTCAAGCACTCAAACTTCTGGAAATGGCACCATTGGATAGATATTTTCTCATCTTTCCAGAAAGGTAAAGTTTTCCTCCTAACTCCATGTATTTTTGAAGTTATGGCTTGGTGGAGTTTTTGTGGGAAATTTTCCCCTGGAAGGCCCGCAACCAATGAGATGACGCCACGTGTCCAAGGAAGTGGTGGGGGTCGGAGGGAAACTTGGATTTTTACCAAGTGTTTGGAAAAATTTAAAAGGGATATTTCACCCCGCAGGTCCGCCATCCAATTGGATTGCACCACGTGTCCAAAGGGGGAAAAATTGGAAAAATGACTAAGTGTTGGTGACATGAAAAATCTCAAAGGAAAGGCCCGCGCCCAACCACATTTTGCCACGTGTCCTATGGCCTCGGACCCGGAGCGCGGAGGTTAAGTTAAAAATTTTACAAAATATTTTGTGAGGGCGCAAGGTCAAATTTTTCCCGCGGGGCCCACATCCAATGGCCTCATGCCACGTGTCTCAAGACCCATGGACCGTGGGGGAAACTTAAAATTTTGGCAAAGTGTTGGGAAAAAGGAAAAGGAAAATTGTTGGCCCGTGGCCCCGCCGACCAGTCAAAGCCCGCCACGTGTCCATGGGCACGTGGCCTGTGAGCATGGGAGGAGATTGGAAAATTTTCCCAAAGGGATTACACAAAAGGAAAATGTTTGCCCAGGGCCCGTGGTGAATGAGATGATGCCACGTGTCCTAGAGCCGGTAGAAGGCGGGGAGAATTTGGGAAATTTTCCCAAAGGAAAAAGAAGGAAATTTCAAAGGAAAAATCACCCCCAAATGTGAACCAATGGAATCTCACCATGTGTCAGGTGGTGGTAAAAATATAGGAAAGGCCTGCAGAAAAAGGAAAAGGAAAGCCCACAACCAATGGGGTTTCGCCACGTGTCCTCAACTCATCGGCCGGCGGGATTTTTGGAAAATTTTCCAATGGCGAAAACAAAGGAAAATGAAGCAGAGGGCCCGCGTCCAATCAAAACATGCCACATGTGGCACCCAGAAAGGTGGAGCATGGGGATTTTTGGGAAATTTTCCCAAATGCAAAAAGTGGAAAATTTAAAAAAATTTGCCCGCCAATCCGATTTGGCCCTGTTTTGCCCTAAAATTTCAAACGGCCATATCTTTCGATCCAGAGCTCGGTTTTTCACGTTCTTTATATCAATGGAAATCTAGTGAAATTATATACAAGATTATGGGGTTATTTTTGTATTTTGATGGAGTTTGGAGAGAGAAAATTAAAAACATCCTCTGGCACATGGTCATGGACAGAAATGACGTTTCAACCACCATTTTTAATGAAGAATGGCTCGCATTCTCTCCCAGCATGGCGAAAAATGTTAGGGGATGGGCTTGTAAGGATGCCCATGCTGTTTGATTGCATTTTTGGTGGTGGTTGAAGCCCTCCCATGTTTTCCCGTGTTTCTCTCTCCTGGGGTCGTTTCTGGCATTGTAAAAGCTAGATTTGGCTCATTTTCAAAGGGTTGAACATTTTTCATGTATTGCAGGCTCCCTTTGTCACTTTGAAAGTGATTTTTGTGGAAAAACTAGACCTTTTCCAAGACTGCAACCTATTTTCCTCTCAGGTGTTGTAATGCAAGTGTTTTTGATGTAAAATGACAATGCAGGCTCTGTGAATGAGTTTTAATCCTCTGTTTGTGTTGTTTGATTCATTTCTAACCTTCCATTACAGTTATCAGTTTGTGCATGAAGTTTTGTTGCATTTTTATGAACTGTGTCAATCTGCAGAAGTAAAAATGCTCACCACTCCTTTGGTGCATCACCTTATTAGCACTAGTTTCAGTTTTTTTTTGCATTCTCTATCTCTGTCCACTTTGGAATTTAGAGTAGGATTTTGAGTTTGAAACCTCTGTATAACTTGCAAGTAATACACCTGATTAGAGGAGTTGAGGAACCAACCTCTAAACTGGAGATTCTTTTCCCATTTTACAAGTCCCACACTTGGGGAAAAGATTCAATGTTGTGCAATCACACTGGATGTCCAATACACCCTTGGGACTCTTAAATCTAATTCATAATCTTCACCTATATCTCTTATGCACACATGACCTACTCACTCTCATCAGCCTACTAGTCCATATTCTTAGCCTCATTCACCTCCTAGGTCTACTTCACATAGGTTCTCATCACTTCCCAGGAATCCTTCACATATTTTTTCACCACCTAGCCTTCCTTCACATATACATTATCAATATCATGCACCGCAAATCTTAGAGCATGATCACATGCCTTTATCTCCTCAAACATCTGGTGGAGGTCCTTTTCCCTTCACTTTTATTGGATAGCTTGTTCATAATCATAAGATTTGGGGGCATCATGCTTTCTTCTCTTTCCCCTCCTAACAGCATCAAGTGTCTACATCATTTTTACTCATATGCTTTTTGCTTCATACTTCATCTTTCTAAGCATCATTACACGTATTGTATCATCCTTACCCTATGACACACTCTTATGTTAAGGTTCACTATTGATGCATGATCATCATCTATAATCCATTCAAGTACAAGTGTACATAGCTATGGATTCAATGGATTGGTCTATGGCATGTGGAGTCAAGAGAGAGAGAGAGAGAGTTAAGAGTGAGGGAGTTTGAAAATTCAAATTGGATCTTTTCCCTCCAAAATTGTAATTCAGTTGTAAAGACATACCAAAGAGTCCTAAATATTAATTAAAGGTTGGTAAGTGTTTATTTAAGTAATAGGATGTGTAGTGAGTCTTCATATGAGTGTATGTGAGTCATGGATATGTAAAACATTGTCATAATATGTAGGGAATCCCGAAGGTCACAAAATGTCAGTTATGAGTCATTATGAGGTTGGTAGGTTAAGTAAGAATTCAAAATTGAGTTACATGCAAGTACTTGTTAGAATATATGAGAAAATGGGAGCAATTTATTCATTTTTAATAGATTGATTCCTTGTGTGGAGAATAACGAAAAAGATGGAGTGAAGAGAAACTAACCATTTTTATATGAAGAATCACAGTAATATACATATATGGACTTAGTATTATGTATATATTCTATGTTTTGAGGTTTATTTCTAAGTTTGGATTAAGAAACAATATTTCTCTCTCTAAAATGCATGAAGGATCCAATGGTATTATTGTTAACAAGTCTTGCATGTGTTTATCTTAGGGTGGTATATGATCTAATGATTTGTTTTGAGTAGTATATGACTGTCACATTGCTAGAGTTATGAGTGATTAGATTTCATGAGTTGCATTGATGAGGTTATTGGTTGTTTCATGTGGAGAATTTAGTAGGTAGGTAAAATTTTATGTACTTTCAGGTTCTAGGGATTAAATCTTGCATTATTTCTCTTTGCATGTTAGAATAGTTCTAAGGAACACAATATAACACTACATGTCCGTGAGAGGTGGTATGGCTATGGAAGTTGTGTAAAAATAATGTTGAGAAACCTTGGATTGACTAAAATATGTGTAGGGAGGATGGTCTTATATTATTAAAGACATATTTCCATGAGGATGGTGCTCGAGTGATTGTGAGGGAAAGTGCGGCTAAAGACTTGCATGACATGATGTGTACCTATAAGAAGACAAAAGGAAAATTTTGATATTCTTATCATTATTGGCCTCTAAAAATAATGTAGGTAATAAATTCTTGTTAAGGACCTAAAAATAGTCCATAATTTGAAATTTTATGGTTCGAATCGAAGTATAGTGAAATTTATATCTAGTTGAAGCTTTTCGGGCTAAGAATGGACATAGCTTAGGATTTAAAAGCAATAAGTGAGATAAAAACCTTTAAAAGTGAAATTTCACCCAGAAAATTTGTAGAAACAATGGTTGGAATGTGCTTCAACTATTATAGGAATATATTTGAACTTTCATTTTCAATAATGATGATATTCATAATAGTCTACTAAGGGGACGGTGACACAATTACTGTGGCTAATTGGAGAAGGGCATTTTCCAAAGTAAGTCACATTTAGACTTAGAGTTTGATCTTAAGATCTTACATGTTTCAAATAACCCCTTAATGCGTGATTAGAAAAAAAAAAAAAAATCTTTAATCCATGTACATGAGACTTTATTTTAGGACTATCTTAGGCTAATTAGACCTTTGAGAACAAAAAGTGAAAAAGTGAGGTATGGGGAGTTGTATAAAGCATTGAGCTCTAATATTTTACATACACCTTAGGGGTCATGAAAGAGATATAAGGAAGTTTTAAAAATATTATGAGTATTTCTATAATTTCAATCCATGAGTGATGCAAAATACATTTCTCAAGAGCATTTAATAGGTAATTTTTATCAAGAAGAGAATATTGATTATTTTGGTCATTGTGATTGATCTTGATGATTGAACTAAAATTATTTGATATTTTGAAGTAGGTGAAGAGGAATTAAAATCATTAAAGAACCAAAAATAAAAAAATGTATCCTTTAGCAAAGTATCTAGTGAGACAAGAAGATGAATAAGTAGTAGTAAGGTGAGTATATGGAGAAGTTGCATAAAATGTGATTTGTTTGGTGGTGGAATTGGAAATAATTAAAGGTGTTAGACAAGGTTTGATGATGTGGAATCCATCCCAAATGGTATTTTTCAGTTTTTGAAAGTTTTTAAGCCTTTTGGGTTTTTTATGATCCTCAATTGGAGAGTAAGGGTGAAAGTTGTTGCATTGAAACCTTTTGATTGTTGAGCTACATGAATGAATTTATTTTTCTCTACATCATTTGGTATCGAGCGTGGATAGTTAAGGTATTGAGTTTATTTTTATTGAAAGAAGTCTATGTTGGATTTAAGTTTTTATATATGTAATTTTGAGTTGTTCGGTGATTTGAAGTTGATTGAGATTGACTAATTACCTTCTTGTGAGAATGTGCATGTGAAGTACATGATAGGTTGCTCCTTTGAAAAGTGAAGAAAAGTGAAGTAAGGAAAGAGAGAGAAAGAAGACACCAAAAGGCCTGGTGAGGCCAAGGTGAGGTGTGAGAAATGTTGCCAAGGTGAAAAATACTTGTTAAGATAATATGGAGACTGAGATAGCAAAAGAGATGCTTAGGCTAGTGAAGAATAGTGAGAAGAGAAGGAAAGAAGAGAGAATTATAGAAGAAGAGAGTAAAATAAATTTGTGGGAAAAGAAAGAGATAAGAGAGATAAGAAGAATATTGGAGTAGATAGATGATTTTAAAGGAGAGGTGAGAGAGATGGAAAGAAAATTCATGAGTAACAAGTTGAAAATAGTGTTGAGGAAGGTAGTAAAGTGGCCATTAAGGTCACTCATGAAGAGAGAGAAGAGATAGTCATTCAAGAAGAAGATAAAAGAGGAAGAAACAAGTTTAAAATGATGGAAAAGAGGGAAAAGAAGTAAGAGAGAAAATAAATTGGAGATGAAACCAAAGAAGAATTCACTGTTAAATAAGAATTCGAGAGGAGATTATGACGCACCCAAAATTAGGTCGCAACCCTCTAAACCCCCTTTGATTAATTAATTCAATATTATTCCCCCACCATGCCCACTTGCACACATTTTAATTAATTTAATTACCAAAATTAAGTTAATTATATACCTCACCTTTCCACCTCACCTAGCCACCTCACCTCTCCATCTCATCCTAGACCTACTCCAACCCTATTCATTACCTAAGACTAAGTACCCACTCCCCTTAACCAACTAGGACTCATTCTAACCCTAATATTAATAACTTGTTATCCCTCTAACTACTCTCCCACTCCATTTAGCACTATTCCGCACTTATGACCCGTAACCAAAATCTCAATCACGTGAAATTTAGGAAAAATCAGGCTAATTTTAGCAAGTATGACCATTTCTCCCTAACTAACGCCAGTTATTCCTTAGCAAGTGCAGTCGCCTAATTGACATCTATTTCCTTAAATAATATTTTATAACTCTTTGTTCGGGTTTTGAATCTTATTTTTGGCTCTTATGACCTTGTATATTGATTCTCAAGTTTACCAGTGATCTCACAACATAAAATATACCCTTACAAAGCATTCGAGACACCACACCATTCATAAACAGTTTCATCCAAAGCTCTAATGTACTCACAGGGAAGCATTGTGCCCTCCTGTTGTTGCATTCATTTGGGACCACCTTCTTCTACAACCAGCACCACCACCTTCTTTTTACCTACATTCTACAAGTAAGTATATTCCTTCTTTATCAATCATTTTCAATAGGCTATTTGTGTATTAGTTATTAGTTTCATTCCATCCTCTACTATTCACATATCTCTCCCATATCACCTCCATTCAACCATCTACCCATTTATCCTTTGTACCTTTCCCAAACACCCCATATTATTACCCCGAGTCTTCTTAGAAATTCCACGACCCCATCCAAGCCTCCCTCACTCTCTATGAAATCACAAAGAGTGCCAAACCTCTCATTTTAATATTTGTATCCAATTTCCCCTATCGACACCGGTCACCCAACCGGTGTTAGTCATCTACCATCTTGGCATCGGTCACTTAACTAATACCGATCTTTGTGGTGGTAATTTTCCTAAACCAGTGAGCTTATAACTCCTTTCCAACAACCCATAACCTCACCAAATCTTGTCCAGGCCTCATTTATAGCCTCTTTCACACCCACAAACCATCAACCACCTACTACCCTTCTTGGATTTAGTCTTGCATGCATTTATTAGACTAGATTTTATTTACTCTGTTTGTGTAGGATACCTAAACTATACAACTAAATTAGGTATCTTTATTTCATGTTCATTATTGGCATTAACTTGTTTTAAAACTTGGATTGATAGCCTTCTATGAAGCACCCCACTTCCCGGATCTAGCTTCTTCTAGGCAATCCACCAACTGGTATTTTTAATACTATTTGGTGGTCTTGTGTTCTATTTTAGGTCATTCCTCCCAGCCAAAGGGAATCTCTTCACAATCGGTTGTATCAACATTCAACTCACGCACAACCTATTTTTACTATCACGGGTATTCATCCTCGGCTTTACCTCTTATCTATTTTCTCTCTACTTTTTGATGAAATAGAGAGCAATAAACTAGTGATTTTCAATTTTTTTACATAAGTCAAGAACAACTAGAGGTAAAAATACATGCACTTAAATGTGCTTTGAGAGGTGAAGAAGTGAAGTATGGTGAAGAAGAAGTTGAAAATATGGAAGAGAAGATTGAAAAGGAAGAAAAAATTGAAGGAAAATTAGGTGAAGATGTTCATAATTATTTTGTTTTTGAATCGAAGGTTTTGTGTATTTGTTTTTTTATAGGTATGATAAAAAAGCATTGAAAGAGAATCTCATTTAAGAGCTCAAATGAAGAGAAAAGAGAATGAAGACCTCATTTTTAGGGTAAAGATAAGATTAAGAGGATGAAGACAATGATTAAATATCAAATAAAAAGTGAAGTTGAGGAAATTTTATGGGACCCGGTGGATGTGAGAAATTTAAGGACTTTGGGAGTAAGAAGAAAATACTAAGAACCAACAATGAAGACATGAACAAGAAAGAAAAGTGTAGGCATACTTTTCTCCACCATGGGAGTTTGATGCAGGACCATCATCTAGAAGCCATTCAAGTACAAGTGTGCCGAGTTATGAAGTTAATGGAGTGTTCTATGGTATGTGGAGTCAAGAGAGAGAGAATTAAGAGTGAGGGAGTTTGAAAATTCAAATTGGAGCTTTTCCCTCTAAAAGTGTAATTCAGTTGTTAATACATATCAAAGAGTCCTAGGGGTTTCTTAAATGTTGGTAAGTGTCTAGTTAAGGAATAGGATGTGTAGGGAGTCTTCATGTGAGTCAATGAGTGTCATGGATATGTAAAATATGGTCATAATATGTAGGGAAGCCCAAAGGTCACAAAATGTCATTTATGAGTCGTTATGAGGTTGGTAGGTTATGTAAGAATTCAAAAAGGAGTTACATGCAACTAGTAATTTGAATATAGGAGAAAATGGGAGTGAGTTAGTATTTTTTAGAGATAAATTCCTTGTGTGGAGAATGAAGGAAAAGATGGAGAGAGGAAATAACCATTTTTGTATGAAGAATCATAGTAATATACATATATGGACTTACTATTGTGTGTATATCTTGTGTTTTAAGGAGTATTTCTGAGTTTGGACTAAGAAAAAATGTTTCCCTCTTTACAAAGTGCATGAAGTATCCAATTGTATGATTGTTAACAAGTCTTGTATGTGTTTATCTTAGGGTGTTATATGACTTAATGCTCTATTTTGAGTAGTTTACAACCTGTCTGATCTTAGAGATATGAGTGAGAAGCTTTCATGAGTTACATTGATGAAATTACTAGTTGTTTCACATGGAGAAGGGAGTAGGTAGGTGACGTTTCATGTACTTTCAGGTTCTAGAGATTAAATCTTGCATTATTTCCCTTTCGTGTTAGAATTATTCTAAGGAACATAATATAAGATTGTGCATATCGTGAGAGGTGGTATGGCTATGGAATATTTGTAAAAAGCGTTATAATAAACCTTAGATTGACTCAAATATGTGTAGGGAGGATGGTCTTAGATTATTAAGAGCATATTTTCATCGAAGGATGGTTCTCGAGTGATTGTGAGGAAAAGTGTAGCTAAAGACTTGCATGACGGTGTGTACCTACAGGCAAACCAAAGGAAAATTATGATATTTTTATCATTCTAGACTCCACATATAGTGTTGGTAATAAATTCTTGTTAAGGAGATCAAAACAATCCTTGATTTGAAATTTTATGGTTTGAATCGAAGTATAGTGAAATTTATAGCTAGTTGAAGCTTTTGGGGGTAAGAATGGACATAGTTATGGTTTGAAAGAAATAAGTGAGATAAAAACCTTTAAAAGTGAAATTTTACCCAAAAAATTGTAGAAATAATGGTGGGCATGTGCTTCAAGTGTTAGAGGAATAAATTTTAACTTTTATTGGTTAATAATAAATATATTCATGACAATGTACTAAGGGGAAAGTGACACGGTTGTCGTGGCTAATTAGAGAAGGGTGTTTTCTAAAGGAAGTTACATTTAGACTTAGAGCTTGACCTTAATATTTTACATGCTTGAATAACCCCATAATGGGTGCTTAGAAAGATGGTTTTTTTCTTGAATCCATGTAAATGAGAAGTTGTGAGGGTTTTAGGACTTTCATAGGCTAGTTAGGCCTTTCAAAGTAAAAAGTGAAGTAAAGGGAGTTGTATAAGGATTTGAGATCTAATATTTTACATACACTTTAGGGGTCATGAAAGAGATATAAGTAATTTTAAAAACTCTTCTAAGTATCTCTAGAAGTTCTAATCCATGAGTGATGCAAGAATACATTTCTCAAGAGCATCTAATAAGCAATTTTAGATCAAGAAGATAATATTGATGATTTGTGTCATTGTGATTGATCTTGATGATTGAACTAATATTGTTTGAGTTGTTGAAGTAGGGGAAGAGGCCTAGAAAGAATTAAAGAACCAGAAATCCAAAAAGTGTATCCTTGAGCAAAGTAGCTAATGAGACAAAAAGATGAATAAGTAGTAGTAAGGTGACTATCTGAAGAAGTTACATGAAATGTGATGTGTTTCTTCTTATTCTTCTTAGCACACTAATTTCCATTGATATATACACACTTGATATATATGAATATCCTTGGTTTCTACCATACACATCCCCTTCCCATGCAAGGATACAATTCATATCAACATCAGTCCTCTTTTTGGGACACATTCTCCCAACAATATCACATGCACCCCAAATGAGGGGGCATAAATTAGGTGAATCAATCACCTATACAGTAGCTCGAGCTACGGTTCATATATGAATAGTACAGAATTAGCACATGATACATTTAGACAAATGGTCCAGAATCTAACTTGGGTCCTCAGTTAAGCAAAGACACGGTGCCCACTTCAAACACTACCACCTTGGTCCCCCTAACCTCCCTAGGTGCTTATTTCCTATGGGCCGATACAGGTACTTTCTCATATCAAAGCACATTTCACAAAGATTTCATAGAGTAGTTTTTATAGTACATGCATAGTCCTCCAAAGAAGAAATATGCATTCTATCTCCATTACAATTAGTACAAATTTGGAACTAATATAGTACAACTCAAAATAAAATAGGATCACACCATCTACAGTGGTGTATAATTAGGAAGCATTCATGGAAGGAGAGTAACACTAGACCTCTCTCCCCAAACACTCTTATGTCATGGCATGAGATCGCCCAAAAACTTACTCTTGGCATGAGATCATCATAGAAACTCATTCTTCATATGAGATCACCCAAAAAAAATTCTCTTGGCATTAGGTCTCCCAAAAACTCATTCTTTATAGCATTTTCAAACATCTTTTGATCATTTTACACTCATGATAATTAGGTGCACACTTTCTTTTTACTACTTCTACACACATTTACATACTTTTACAGATTTTTCATAATACATGACTTTGACTACTCTTTTGCTCTTCTTTTACGGGTCCTTAATACTCAACAAGAAGTAGTCATACACCAATCATAATAGGTCATACATAATATGCTTCACCCGTAGGGTCACTTCCACTTATTAGTTTCCATGCTTCATTTTTTTCACTTCAAGCTTTCGGTTGTCTCTTCAAAGACGATATCACCATCACATTCTACATGGTTATTAGATTTGCATCTCTTATCTATATTATGTTATCGAATATTCACTCAATGACATAAAGTGGGGTCAATGTAAACACAAAATCATGCACTTTGATACATTTCTAGGTCCTAAAATCATATTAGTATTCATATGATTCCTAATCAAGAAAACTAGTAACAGTTATCTTTGGCCTCTTTTATGTATTTCTTATTTTTTATTTGGTCTTACACACCCTACAATTGAGCTTAGTACTTTACTTTTTTATCTTTTATGACTTCGAGTGCCCTTGACCTCTTTCCTCCTTAGTCTTTTTGGGCCTCTTTTATCTTTTAAGAATCTTATTTTCTTATGGGTCACCCTTACAATTCTCAATTACGAAATTAAACCAAGGGAATCATATAAATACAACGTTCTTAGAAATATTTTATTCTTGGCGACACACACAAACCTAGGTAGTCATGGAATAAACCCCCTTCATTTAACGATGAATCTCTCATGCAAGATATTTAATTATTCGAATTATTTTCTCGGGAGTATTACTTTAAATAAAATATCATGAAACATAGCTTGGAAATTCTACAAAGCAAGTAAGCAGTTGTGTTTGGGAAAGTTGTGTAGAATAGAAAAGGGAAGAAGATGTGGAATTATAACAACAACAAGGAAAAAGACAAGTACTTCACAATAAGTAGATCACAGAGCTTATTGCAGCTATACAGAATAAATAAATACTTTAGAAAGGTCACAATTTTAGCAAGTGAACAAGAAATTAATTCAGATTCAGATTTTAAGTAACACAAAGTTTACCATAAAAATCCTCACAGAATGCACAACGAAACTTCTCAGACACAAAGTTCTCCAGAAATCTACCTTCTTCTTATTCAATTCTAGCCAAGTTACACAAATAACATTCAAGAGTCTCAACAAAAATTTTGAGATCTTTAAATTTGTGCATAAAATTACAATAATTGGTTGCCAAAAGTTCCATCCTTGAGCTCGTAGGCTTCTCCTTACATTTATAGCATCTAGAAAGATAGTACAAATATGATACATTAATTGTTCCTTCCACACGTGCTAGCTACAAAATGCGCGGGTAGTTGAGAATTTTTATCCTTGAATCTCTCTTATCTTGGCATTCATGATATTTAAATGTTCTATAATTTAAAATAAAATCAACTACTTTGCATGCAATTCAGCTTAACTAAGTAATTGATTTTTTCAAAATAACTTAAAGTAATGGATTTCAACTAGATTACTTAAGTTTTACAATTCAAATTGATTACTTAATTACATTGTCTAGAAAAATGAGAAGAAGAAGAAGAAATAATTCTAGATAAAAAACCTCAGTCTTGCTTTTCCCTTTCTTGTTGAAGAAGAAATATGCCAATACTATATTAAATTCAATAGTTGGGTTGTCTGGGCTGCTCATTTCATGTTTGGGAGTGTTTTTTCCATGTTCTCCCATATACTCCCACAAAAACTAATTTTCATGATTTCAAGGTGAAGAGGATGAACATACCTTTCCAGAAATTTTAAGATCTCGAAAAATGGAGCACTGGTCAAAAGTTATGGCCATTCGGGTTTTCGACCCCATTACTACCTTACTTCTCATTAATGTGTTAGAGATTTTTTCCATTTTTATCGCACATAATCTTGTATAAATCTGATTTTCATGATTTCATGGTGAAGAGGAGGTCAAGATATTTCCAAAAAGTCCAAGATCTTGAAAAAAAAAAGAGAACCTGAGCAAAAGTTATGGCCATTTGGGTTTACGAAGTGTCATTAATGTCTTTCTTTGTTATGGGATTTTGACCCCCCATTACTGCCTTACTTCTCTTCTTTAAGGGTTCAACCCTTGTTACTACCTTACTTATCTTCTTTGAGGGTTTTGGAGACTTCTTTACTTAGTTACTTTTAGAAGTAAAGTAACTTCACTTGGTTTACTTTTTTATAGTAAAGCTCCAAATTACTCTTGTTTTTTTCCCTTCTCTTATGGTTTTTAGATTGATTTACTTAGTTACTTTTACTTGTAAAGTAACTTCATTTCTTCATATTACTTTTGCTTTCTTCCCTTCTCTGAGGGTTTTGAATACTACTTTACTTAGTTACTTTTAGCAGTAAAGTAACTTCATTTCTATGGATTACTCTTGCTTTCTTCCCTTCTCTGAGGGTTTATGAGAGTGTTTTACTTATTTACTTTTAGAAGTAAAGTAACTTCATTTATCCAAATTACTCTTGATTTTTCCCTTCTCTGAGGGTTTTGGAGACTGTTTTACTTAGTTACTTTTAGAAGTAAAGTAACTTCATTTCTCCATATTACTGTAAACTTCAATTTTTTTCTTGATTTTTTCTAACTTTTTTGGATTTCTCTTAGACTGAGGAGTTAGAAAAAATAGTACAATGCCCCAAAGCCAAATTTTTCCCATTTTACCATTTTTACTCAAATTTCAATAATTATTGAACTCTAAAGGCTAGAGAGAAGATAAATTACATCCAAATGGTTTTAAGTGCCCCAAAAACATGAAAATTACCTTTTTTATCATATTCTTCACTAAAGACCCATAAAAGTGCTCAAGTCCAATTTTCCTCAAGTTGTCCCATTTTTGCAAGGGGTGTAAAAATGGAAAACAATTAGGTAGCAACAATAGTTGCAAAATCCAAAATATACTAAAGAGCAGAGCAATTGGAAAACATGAAATACATTGGTAGTAGCAACAGTTGGAAAACTTGAAATACACTGGTAGTAGTAGCAATTGGAAAACCCAAAATACACTAGCGGTAGCAGTAGTTAGCAAACCCAAAATACATTGACATTAGTAAGGTTCATATTTCTGAAATACAAAGGAAGGGGCATGAATCGTATTTTAGGAACTACTTTACTCAATGCTTTTAAAAGAAGAAAAGTAGTTGTGTTTTTCCGGATCTTCACTAAGGACTTACTACAACTTTTATAGTAAAGTAACCTAGAAAACCCACATTTCTGATGAGATAAATACTTATCTTTTATATATATATTGATCCATTTTGGGGAAGTGGCTATTTTAAAATGTGACCAAGTAACCTCTTACAACCTCTGAAGAAATCCTGAGAAAATCTTAACAAGGAAAAAGACCCAAAATTTTAAAAGGGGTATCCCAAGATTTTTAAGTGAAATCTTTGGGGACACCAATTGGCTCCATCTGTGGACATATTTATTTCTTCTAGAATGGAAGAAATGGAGATGAGATCCTAGCATCTCTGGTTTCAAGTCTTGTTCATTGGGCTATGAAGTCGAGTTTAATCTTGAAGAAATTGATATTTTCCTTTGAAAATTTACCTCTTGAATCCATGATGAACCTAGCACCAAACTGGAACTTCCTGATGACCACTAGCTGGAAATGATCTATGGAGCTCTAAATAAATATCAAAAACTGCTCCAACTATCTAATTTAATCTTGAAAGCAACCCGAACACGGAAACAAAAACTTGCAAAAACTATATACAAACATGTAAAATCATACATGTCTTAAGTGGAAACATGTAGAGTGTGCGCAAGCACTTATTTTTCTAAAAACAAAACTACCTACTCTACTTTAACCAGAGGAAAAGGAATCTCAAACAAATCTGCGGCAGCAAATTCTACAAGTAGGAGAAATAGTTGCATTTCCTCACAAACTTAGACTATGTAATTGATTTTTCATTGATCAAGGTCCTTAGTAAAGAAAAAAAAATGTTTGAAGTTGGTTTTCCACCCTTCTTACCAAAGTATCAACAAAAAAAATAAAATAAATACCTCCTTTAGTTGTTTTGTATTTGGATTTGAGAGGTATTGTGGTTGATCTTTGGTGCATTATAGCTCATCCTCATGCTCTGAAATAAGCATGATTGGTTGCAACTCCTCGGGTGGCTCTAAACTAGCCAAATATCTTATTGGGCAAGGCCTAATCCTCATGATTTTCCCATTTATTTGAATCTCATCCCCATGAATGGGGGCATCTTGCAGACTTTCCTTTCCATGAATAAATTTACATGCAAGTTGATCTGATCCTTGTTTCGCTTCCACAGATAACTCTGCAAAATACTCGCCTTCTCCATGATGACTTTTATTTTATAATTGATTCATCATGGCTCTCCTCATGCAGACCGATTTACACAAAGTAGAATTTTATTTGACCATTTCCTCCATGGCTGATTTGTGGGATTTTTTTGTAGCAAGAGGCTCTTGGTATTGGAAGATAGATGGTGAAAATGCATAAGTAATGAATTCAGTGGCTTCTTCTTCTTCAATTAAATCTTCCAGGTCTGATAAGAAATTAGCCTCTTCATGATCAAACTCTATGGGACACTCCTCTTGGGTCCCAACTTCCTTATGCTCCTCAGTTCCAACCTCTATTGGAGACTTAACCAATAATTGTATCTGATTGGTTTTGAATTTTGAAGCCCAATTATTTAAATTTTGGTAAGTTTTTCTTTGTTGGGTTCTTCAATTTTTTTGTCCTCCTTGACTAATTTTCTAATTTGTTTCTTCCCAAACTAGGTTTGGGAATGCAAGAGGAGGGGTAGAATGGGTCTCAACATGAGTTTGTAAAACTTGCACTGAGGGGAAAGGTGTGATTTATTCTTGTGGAGGAGGAATGTGATGGATGTAAGATGGTAGTGTAGGATTTCCCCATCGACATGGGTTTCCTAATACCATATTCATGAGCCTCCATTAGCTCAGCCCACTTTGTAATTTGGGGAAGCATCTTAACCATAAAATCCAGCTTCTGTTGAAGGTTGAACCAACTTGGTATAGGGCCAACCCATGGACAAGGGACCCTGAAACCAATTTTATGTGCCTTGATTGCACGTGTAGCCCTGATCTGCACCATGTTCACCTCCATTTCTTGAATCTTCCTCTAAAGATCAGAATCTTCCATGAAGTAGCCACTATCACCTACATGACTCTTGCAATCATATTCTTCATATTTTAGATACCCAATATGGAATTCACTAGCTGACTCATCATACGACTCGTCAATGTGACCAGAAGCTTCAAATACATCATGGTTAGAAGGATAACCATACAGAGTAGTGGTACCTCAAGAATTATTCAAATTATTATCCTTGGGAGAGTATCTTTTAATATTACCATCTATGATCATGTCATCTTTAATTTCCATGGTAGTTAACTATGTAGAAGCTAAGTCAAGAATGTTAAATTTTCTCAGCAATGAATTCACTTCATGAATTTTTACATGGATGAAGAAGCACTTTAGATTTTTAGGAGTAAGATTTTTATGTCCTATGATTTTATGGATTAGTTTATTGAACTTAGCCACAAAATCACACATAGGCTCATGTGGTTCTTTCTTCATCTAGGTGAGTTGTGCTAACAAAGCATGTGAATCATCTGTAGGTTTGAACTTGGCTTCAAACCGTGCTCTCATAATGACCAAGTTAATGATACATGAAAGTGGAAGGTGATAAAAACATTCCACGATAGCACCCTAAAACATCTCAATGAAGAGTTGAACAAATACATCTTCATGAGGTACTCCCAGAACTCCACAAGCTACAAAAATGCAACTATATGCTTATATGGGTTTTTCTTCCCATTGCCATTGAATTTTGGGAAATTCTTATGTGATCCATGGAAACTCATAAAATGGTTGAACCAATGTAAGAGAGCCAATAGTTGAACCCAAAGGAACCAAAGCTTGTGGTTGTTGAATAGCCATGAAATTTGTTTGTAGAGCATTATTCTTGAGTATATGCCATTCTTACCAGTTTCACCCTAAAAAGAAACAAGTAGAACAAAGAAAATACAGAGTCACCAATTTTGTTTATATGGATTCGTATATTTTAAAAAAATCACGGGATAGTCGAGAGATCGGCACTATTTGTTCACCCTAGCGGAGTCACCAAAAACTATTAGCTATATTTTATGCTTGGCTACACACACACAAACCTAGGAAGTCATGGGATAAATTCCCTTCATTTAATGGTGAATATCTCGTGCAAGATATTTATTTATTCTAATTATTTTTGAGGGTATTACTTTAATCACAAAGCTCATGAACCATAGCTTGGAAATTTTGTAGGAAAGTAAGAAATTGTGTTTGGAAAAGTTGTGTAGAAAAGAATATGGAAGAAGATGTGGAATTATAACAATAGCGAGGGAAAATACAAGTACTTTACAATAATTAAATCACATAGCTTATTGCAGCCTTATAGAATAAATAAATACTTTGGAAAGGTCACAATTTTAGCAAATGAACAAGAAATTAATTCAGATTCATATTTTAAGTAACACAAAGTTTACCATAAAAATCCTCACATAATGCACAAGTGAAACTTCTTGGACACAAATTTCTATAGAATTCTCCTCCTTATTCTATTACAACCAAGTTACACAAAGAACATTCAAGAATCTCAACATAAATTTTGAGATCTTTAAATTTGTGCATAAAATTACAATAACTAGTTGCTAAAAAGTTCCATCCTTGAGCCCACATGCTTCTCCTTACATGTATAGCATCTAGAAAGATAGTACAAATATGAGATATTAATTGTGCCTTCCACACGTGCTAGCTACAAATATGTAGGTAGTTGAGAAATTTTCTCCTTGAATCTCTCTTTTCTTGGCATGCATGATATTCAAATGTTATACAATTTAAAACAAAATCAACTACTTTGCATGCAAGTGCCAACTATTACTAAGTAATTGACTTTTTCAAAATAACTTAAAGTAATGGCTTTCAACAGATTACTTAAGTTTTACAATTCAACTTGATTACTTAATTACATTTTTGGAAAAATGAGAAGAAGAAGAAACAATTCCAGCTGAAAAACCTTAGTCTTGCTTTTCCCTTTTTTCTTGCTGAAAAAGAAACGTGCCCATCTTCGCATTAAATTTGGTAGTTGGGCTACACTGAACGATGATTTCTTGTTGGGATTTTTTTCATTTTTATCCCATATAATACAACTAAAAATAATTTTTATGATTCCAATGTGAATAGGATTAAGTGACATTTCCAAAAATTCCAAGATCTCGAAAAAAGCGGAGCACCTGGTCAAAATTTATGGCCATTCGAGTTTTCGACCCCTATTACTTCCTTACTTCTCATTAATGTGCTTTGGAGTTTTTTTCTATTTTTCTCCCACCTATTCCCATATAAATATTATTTTCATGATTCCATAGTGAAGAGGAGGTCGAGATCTTTCCATAAATTCTACGATCTTGAAAAAGGTAGCACTGAGAAAAGTTATGGCCATTTGGGTTTATGAAGTGCCATTATTATCTTTCTTTGTTGTGGGGTTTAAACCCCCCATTCCTACCTTACTACTCTCCTCTGAGGGTTTTGGAGATTGCTTTACTTAGTTACTTTTAGAAGTAAAGTAACTTCATTTCTTTGGATTAATCTTGATTTTTGCCCTTTTATGAGGGTTTTTTGGACTGCTTTACTTAGTTACTTTTAGCGGTAAAGTAACTTCATTTCTTTGATTACTCTTTCTTTCTTCCCTTCTCTGAGGGTTTTGGAGATTACTTTACTTAGTTACTTTTAGAAGTAAAGTAACTTCATTTCTCTGGATTACTCTTGTTTTCTTCCCTTCTTTGAGGGTTTTGGAGACTACTTTACTTAGTTACTTTAGAAGTAAAGTAACTTCATTTCTCTGGATTAATATTTATTTTTTTCCCTTTTATGAGGTTTTGGATACTACTTTACTTATTACTTTTAGAAGTAAAGTAACTTCATTTCTCCATATTACTCTAAACTTCATTTTTTTCTATTTTTCTTAATTTTTCTAACTTTTTTGGATTTCTCTTGGACTGAGGAGTTAGAAAAAAATAGTAGAGTGCCCCAAAGCCAAATTTTCCCCATTTTACCATTTTTACTCAAATTTGGCTAAGTATTGAACTTTGAAGCCTAGAGAGAAGAGAAATTACATCTAAATGGTTCCTAGTGCCCAAAAACATGAAAATTACCTGTTTTATAATATTCATCACTGAAGACCCATGAAAGTGCTCAAGTCCAATTTTCCTCAAGTTGTCCAATTTTTGCAAGGGGTGTAAAATTTGAAAACCAGGTAGTAACATCAGTAGTTGGAAAACCTAAAATACACTGGCAATAGTAATTATTAGAAAACCTGAAATACACTGGTAGCAGTAGTAGTTGGAAAACCCAAAATACACTGCAAGCAAAAAGCAGAATTGAAAACCCAAAATACACTAGCAGAAGTAGCAGTTGGAAAACCTAAAATACACCTAGCGGCAAAGAACAAAATTTATAAAACCCAAAATACATTGGCAGCGGTGAGGGGTCAGATTTCTAAAATACATAGGTAGTGGCATGAATCAAATTTTAGGAACCACTTTACTCAATGCTTTTAAAAGAAGTAAATTATTTGTGTTTTCCCGGATATTCACTAAGGACTTACTACAAATTTTAAAGTAAAGTAACCTGGAAAACCCACATTACTGATGAGCCAAATACTTAGCTTTTATATATTTTGATCCATTTTGGGGAAGTGGGTATTTTGAAATGTGACCAAGTAACCTCTTGCAACCTCCTGAAGAAATCCTGAGAAAATCTTAACAAGGAAAAAGACCCAAAATTTTAAAAGGGGTATCCCAATATTTTTAAGTGAAATATTTGGGGACACCAAAACTTATGTGATCAAAAAAAAGGGACCAATCTCTAAGCATATATTATCATCACCTAAGCTTGCATTCAAAGGAATCTAAGAGCACTAAAGGCATCCATTTAAGGGACAAGGGACTTCTTTTCTTGCATACACATCATAGGAAGGGAAAGTCTCGTTATTCCATCCACACATGTATCTACATTTTAATATCTAGCTATAACTTGCTATCAAGTGCACTTGCACAAGGGCATCCTAGGGTAGGATTCTTGGTCATAAGTTTGAGATGTAGTGACTCTAAAGATTGGTCATAAGTTCACTCTGTCGAGTGACCATTGGGGTCAGTCCAAATCCCTATACTATAAATTTCTCTTTTAGATTTGACGTAGTTTTATGGGTTTGCAAGTGAACGTCTCTTTTGTAGGTTACAAGTACATCCAACGATCAAAGTGTGACACATAGGTGACCAACTGTGAATATTAGTGACACTTGTGTGAGACACCAAAAACCAAATTCTAACCATTTTCATAGTCACAAGAGCCCTGTAGTAGATTTTGGCACCCATGTGCCCCTAACCTAATCCAAGCACCCTAGTCCGGCCTTATCCGACAATCACATAATTTATCTTGATTAATTATGACATTGTTATCTTCCTACTCATCAATTTTCCAGTCGGATCAATTTACGGAAAAGTGTAAATCTGTTAATTCCTTTCCTTTCTCTCTTGCACTTAGGGTTTTAATATTCCATTAGCTTATTACTTGCATCAAATTATATCTAGCAATTGTATATCATATTTTACATTTAGTTACTCTATAATTATGGTTTTCTGAGACACTTATTTTTGTTAAATAAACGTTAGGAGACATGTTTTCGGGAATATTAAGGATCGATTATGTAAGAGATCTTACACATGTGCCAATGGTGCCTAGACACAAGTGTGATGAAATAGACAAGATTTCCTATATGATATGGTGTCTGTGTAGACTATTCTTTATATTTTTTCATAATTTTGGTGAATTGGAAAAAGGTCAAGATTGGAGATAGATGTTTTTATGAGTTGTGCTCGGTCAAGAAGTTTTTAGGATTCAGTTTGAGTTCACCAAAATTGTATGGTAGGCCAAGATTGTGTCTCAATGGCTTACACTCTTGAGTATCCCAATCTATGAGGGTATGACGAAACAAATAGGAGACACATATGGACCAATAAGTAGTTGAATTATTAAAAAGGGGCTATAACGAGTGCTAAGGTAGATATCTACGGGCGGTAATCCCTACACTAGGTCAAGCTAGGGTTTCTAAGGCCTGTAGTAAATATAGAGTAGAGTTCCCTTCTAGATATTGGTTAAATGGGGAGTGGTATAGATCGATGGGATGATATGACAATCATATATAATCTACACTACTTTCAATATAATTGAAAGGAAAGCTAAGGATCTAATCATATAAGATCGCTATGTTAACTAGCAACAATGTACATACAATACTAAGCTAATATAGAGCAATGGGGAAGGAAAATGGACTAATCTATGTAAAATGATAAATAAAGTTAGAAATCTTACCTATATGGTGGTCGTTGATGCATTTATCTCTCTAGAAAAGCAACACACTAAAAGAGAATCACTATTGGCAGAGAATGGGTACATTGTTCTTGTCCTAGACTCGGTATAGATGACCCAATAGTGCAATAAATCCAATAATAAAGAATATTTTCCAATCCTAAGTCAAGTGCAAGATGAACCAAGAGCAAAGTAAGAATATGAAAATATGTAACAAAAGAGCAAAGTATGTTGGTAGTTCTTGTTATCATTCTTCCTTCGAAATGTTAGAGTGTGGTGTGTGTATATACTTGAGGTCATCACTTGTGGGTGATGGTTTCATCTAATTGAAACATAACACTAACACCACCGCTCGCGGGAGATGGCATCACCAAGGAGAACTAAATGTCAAAAATTATGCAATGTTTCATGGATCAAGCAAGAATAAATGTCAAAGGGTGTCAACGATGGGGTCAAATGCAAGCAAGTTTCAGGAGTGCTAGTGTGTGATACATAAAAGGAAAATCATAACCAATGTAATAATAATTAAATCTAAGACCACATAGCAATACTCTCTCTGTGTATTGTCTCTAACATATAATTACCATGTGAATATTCATACCCCATTCTAAGTAGGCCCCTTAAGGCACCACCTAAAGAAATAGATACATCAGTGACCCTTATCTACACAAAGGAAATTGTTAGTAGAATGTATGAAATATTAGGTGTATACAATAAGCACATAGGTAGTTCCCTTCCCTTATTATGCCTGATCGGTGGGGTTGTAGGCCCTTCTTGAGAATGATAGGATCTCATTGAACTCTAAAGTTGATAATGTACCTTATTTTAAGATAGAATTTACATGTTTAAATGGTTTTCGGACCCTTCCCTATTCAATTATAGTTTTCTTGGGTTCGTTTTTCTCAACTGCAATCACTTCTAATTTACATTTACACAAATCTAATAGAAAGGTCAATAATAATCATAATCATAAAATTATAAATTAGTCTCTCTAGTTGTGGTTCTTCTAATAAATAGTTATATTTCTTATTCTAGTTCAAATGGCATTTAAATGAATGTGTGTGTGTGTGTAGTTATTTAAAAAAACAAATAAATATATATATAACCATACTTGTATGTTTAAAGGAAGAATAAACATAAAAATAATAAATTAATGGAAAAATTCCTAATGCGCGGCTTAGGAAAATAGATTTTTTTATTTTGGAGTTTATTTTTTTCCCTTTCATATTGATTGAGTAGCCACCACCATGGAAAATAGAAATGTAGGGTGGGTGTTCAACTAGGGAAAGAATGTTGTTTATTTAATATGTCAAAAATTTATGCTTTCAAGGGATGTCATGATTATTTGATGTGAACAAAATGGATTTTTCGAGAGCATCTTGGACCCTTTAATGCAAACACCTTTGGGTAGATGTTGAGCCAAAAACACAACCTTTACCAAATTCCTCCTATCTTGCACCACAATGGGATATTTGAACAAGTTGTGCCTAGATATCGAAGTAAGAATCTCTAAACTTTATCATCATTGTGTAAGTTAATACCTATATGGTTGTGTGGATGTGTTTCCTTAGTGTTTGGACTATTTGAAAGAATGCCTTAAGAGGCATTTTAACATCGAGAACTAATGATTGCGGGATACACATCAAATGGATTTGTTGAAAAGGATTTAGAAATGTAAGGGACATATGTAAGCCAAAATCCTCAACTTGTGAAAATAGTGTACCTTCCCACGTCAAATGGGAGTTTTGGACTAACAAATTGACATCCATCGGGTCGTAAGAGGCCATAATGGCAACATATGTTGCAGTTGCAATTGTTATAGTATACATGCATGAAAAAATTAGATGTATGGATCATGCATATGAAACATTTGACAAGATACTAAGAATAATGGGTTGCATGGAAAACAATGGATTGTAATACATGCACATAATAGGTTTTGTAAATTTTTCTTTCAATGAGAACCATCCACAATAATTTGGGGACTTGTCATGAACTCTTGAAAAATAGAGTCTGGGATACTCCTTTTGGTCAAAGGACCACTTAGACATGAGTGGTAACAAGGTAAATATGCATGGGGTTGAGACATTTTATGTTGGTTAATGGTGGGAAGATGTTTAATATTTGTACTTTGTGGAAAGTTTTATTGATCACTTTTAGACACTTATTGGTTGTACTTGGTGAAACAATGTCAATTCTTTGTGAGGATGCTCACATATTTTTATACATGGTTGAAATTAGAGAAAAAGGTGCTCATGATTTCAAAATTTTAGAATTGAATCTCTGAGGTCACTTGAAATGTGGCAATAAGAAGATCTTCTCACCCTTTACAATGTACTCCCGGCTTGTGCAAAAAAATGAGAGCTTTAAAGCGAGATCGGGTATAAAATGGAGGATTTTTTGGTTCAGTAAAATAATTGTTAGAATGCCCAAATGAGTTATAGAGTCTCATTCCATTTGGGTGAACATGTCTCGAAGCACCTCATGCAATACCTTGTTATCTAACATGTATGGGTTTTTACCTATTCCTAACATGTTTTTCACATTTATTTTTTTTTTTCCTTCATGGTGGTTTCGATGATTTAAGCAAAGTAAGAGCATAATTTATGCTAGATTTTAAAATGTTTGGTAAAGAAAAATGTAATTTTTTTCCTTTTTGTACAAATGAAAATATTATTATGAGTGTAAATTTTTCCATAGATCATGCCCCGTAACAATCGAAAAACATAGTTGGTGAGCTAGGATAATGGATAACCTCCAAAATGACAAGTTTAAATTTGAGATGTAGTGTTAACTTTCCATTTGTTCACTTAGAAAAAATTTAACGAAACACATATTTGAGATGAGTAAAACATCCTTCCATACCACATAGTAGAAAAGTAATGATTTGATTATGTATCTTGGTTACGTGGGATGCCTTATCAACCTCTAGAATAATTATAGATGTTTTTTTTCTATTTTTAGGCTTGCATCTAGGATCCCAATTGATCCAAAATTCTAGGTCAAATTTTTAACAACCTTCGGACCCCTATAGGCTTGTTAAATTTTGTCGATTAAATTACTTTGTTTTAAGTAAAAAAACTCAAAATAATGTGAAAAATGCAAATACATTGTACATGGATTGATTACGGAGTTCGGAAATAGCCTACGTCTCCGGGTTCTTATTGAATCGTTCCACTAGTCAAAACTTGTAAGTACAATAATTTCTTACAATAAAACCTACTAGAACTTAACTTTCCAAATAGCACTCCAGTCCTTTGAAGAACACCGATGACCAGTCGGAAAACATCCTCCACTTTCTTGGTGCACTGCATGCAAGCTCTATAGCATTATGGGCCAATTGGTGAATTTCCAATAACTCCCAATTTTACAATTTTCCTATTAAAAATAGGACTTGGCTCCCACAAAATTTCCCTATAAATATTAAATAGGACTTTATTACAAAAATATTTCCTTTTAATAAGATCTTTTAATTCTTCACTACTCTTTGTATGCCTCGAATAGCTTATAAGCTTGTTGCATTCTAATTGTGGGTAGAGTGTATGTGGGAAGGCATTTATATCCACATCCGCCAACTCCTTCACCAAGCCAAGGGCCACTCCACTTTCCACACCCAGATCGCGGGTTCAATGCCCATCCTCCTTTTAGCAAAATCCCGTATCTACCAAGACACGCTATGAGGGGAAGTATAAAGATAGGCCTGTAGCCTATTTATATTATACGTGGCAATAGCCACATCTATCTCCGTTTTGTTTAGATACCAAACTCTGTAGTGCCCGGATTGGGCCGACCATTGTATTGTGGGTTCGTTGACCAAAAACATGGCCGAGCTGGTTGCTATGCATATATATTTTAGACCGAGTTGTGCTTGGTATTGGGCACCGAGTTATATTATTTTTTTAAATAGTTTGACTGTCAATTATTAGGCCGAGTCATATGAAGTCAGGCCCACGTTGATATATAAGGCAGAGTCCAATGTGTTTGAACAGCCACGTAGGTAAATAAACCTATTCCGAACCATGGGGAATTAGATAGTATTGTGATCATTCGACCATTGAAAATAATATAGGCCTCGGTGGGGATTTGACCACCCCACGGAGCTGGAAAAATAACTCGGCGATCTCAAATCACTCTTCGATAAGAATATCGAGAGAACTAAAAATTGTGGTGGCAAGCCACGTAGTGACTTAAGGACCCACCATGTCGGTGATAAAATAATCTTCACGATGGTCAGACTCCCTTCCATTACAAAAGGTGAGCCTCTTGTTCTACCCACTTTTACTTGTGTCGAACACCGGAGGATCTAAACCCCAACTCGTAGAACACGATCTTCTATTTTTCCACTTGGTCGTAACATTGCCATTTGGTCCCCCCTGGGATTGACTTTATCTTTGACCAACCACCATTTTCACATATGGACTCCATTTTTGACGTTTAGATAGTCACCGGATAGTTCTCAGAGTCAACTTTTGTGTTGTATCGATCCTAGGAGATTTAGGGAACATTGTTTCTCTGTATTGTCCTCTGAATCGCACCTCCCCAATGGGAAAGGTTTTGTTCCACCAAAAGCTTACTAGAAATTTTTTCACCTTGTCCTGAATCTGAATACTCACTTGCTGCCACATCAAAAGTACGCATTGGATTCTCTAGTCTTCTCTCCTGCATTCTTCTCACTTCGGCAACGTGGTCTCGATCCTAACCCTATGGGTTATGGTCCCGCTATGCTTCTTCATTTTTCTTGGTTGCCACATTTTCCCTCTAAGGGTCTTACTCTTTGACAATCCTAGACACTTATCGCCACATTTTCCTACTAAGGTCTTACTCTTTGGAAACACAAAAGGAATATACTACTACATCTACCCTTTGGGGGTCTTACACTTCAACAACATATAGTCTACATGGAAGTAGATATTTCCACATCTTCCCTCTAGGGGTCTTACACTTCGACAACACCCAAAAATATGTACTACTACATCTACCTTTTGGAGGTCTTACACTTCAGCAATACTGAAACATCACCACATCTTCCCTCTAGGGGTCTTACACTTTGAATATGTCATGTCCATGATGATCAGCTACCATTATGTTGCACGGTCATAATGCCTCTGCACAGTAACGAAAATCCGAATCGATATCTCGCGAGCTCAATAATGGTGACTTTAACCCCGCTACATAGTTTTTGCATCTAAGCGGACAAAGCCTCATGTTGATATCGACACGTGTACCAATCTGTGCATGGCCATAATGGGCATCTTCATATAATGAAGATCGACCTAATTTCATATGCCAATGGTGATCAACTACCATTCTATTGCACAGTCATAATGCCTCTACATAGAATGAAGATCCGAGTGACACCAATGAGCTCAAATGTCTACATAATGGCTGACAAATCTCCAAGCTAAATATGAGTTAAATCATGTATCCAAGTTGTAATAAGCACTCAAAAGCTGATTAGGAGATATAATTGGAGTATGAATCAAATTTTCCAAGTAAGAAAATCCACTTGAGTATGGTAAACCTTTCTCTCAACATTTTCTCACAAAATTTGAACTCCAAGAAAATGTTGCATATTATTCATCAATCTGAGTTATGCAATATATAATTGAAAAATTGTTGACTTACCCATTTTAAAGGACTTTCACTTTCAGGTATTACCTGATCCTGGGTTAATTGTTAACAAATGGTGGATTAGAAACCTCATTTGCCTTTGCGTAATAGGCCTCCATTCCATCTTTGGCTTGCAATTACTCTGATGGTGAGATGGATGAAGTTTCCAGCACATGTCCACCCAATGCCCATTCCTCTAGCAATGAACACAAAAATTCCTCTTAATCTCCTTCTTGGGATGAGGAACTCTTTATGTTGTTTCTCGACTCTGCATGATGAGATTGGTCTTTCTAATTTTCCTTGTTCTTGACAAATGGCATCAAATTCTTCATCAATGTCCTTATCTTCCAACATCTGGCCACAAAATTATTATGCAATCCACAAAAAGTACATGGAAAATCATTCCACATTTTTTGAAAATCACAACCATACTTCTTAAGCTAAAAAAGTGGATCAGAAGTTTTATTGTGCTTATGATTATGGTAAGAAACTAGAGGTGGAATTTCATTACCTCTTCACTGATTTCTCTTACCACATCCTTCCTATGATGACAAAGCACAATTTTCCTTCTCATAATATTTTTATAGGACTAGTGGGGTATTCACTTTGCTTTGGGAAGCTTGTCTCTGTCAGTGTTCTTGGAGCAATCTCTAATATCCATTCCCACACTAGAAAAAATCAAAACCTGCAAAACAAGGATGATCCTTGACCTATATTGGGTTAGTAATGCCTTGGCCATTTTTACCAAGGCCTCTTCCATCAAATCCCATTTTAGATAACAATTTAGATCCAACACCTCTAGTATGCTTTTCAAATGAACCAAAGACATCAATACCGAATCTGAAATTGAATGGGAGGAAGAAGATTCACGTGGTGAACAACTTACAGTGCAATCATCTGTCATGGTCTCTGCATCTAAAGTTGAAGGAATTTCCTTTCTTTGATCACCACACTACTGCAACCTTACCAAGATCTCATCATTGGTGTGCGAGTTCTAATTTTAAATGAGTATTCTCCTCTTCCAAGGAGTAATACATTGATCGCAAGAGAGAGTTCTCTTCTTGGATCTGGTGATTATAAGATTCAATTTCCTCGAGCTTAGCCTTGTTTTGGCATTCTTCCCATGGTGCACTTGTACCATGTTCATGTTAGGAATTAATTGTTGTAAACATTATTAATTAATTATATTATTATATGAGTTTGGTAAGTCATTAATAATATAATGTAGATAAATATTGTTATACGAGTTGTTAAAACAACTCGTATTATTAAATCGATTCTTACACCAATAAATTGATTAAATGGGTTATTTGTTTATTGTACTTCTTATTTAATAGGCAGTAGTTTAAGCTATTGTTGATGCAAAATCACAGCACCCCTGGATGCAGATCAAGTTTCTAGCTTGATCACCTGGCATCCAAGGTGTGATTGCATAACATTGAATCCTTTCTCCAAGTGTGGGACTTGAAAAAATGAGAAAGGATTCTCCAGAGAAAAGGCTGGTTCCTATTCCTCCTGTTCGGATGCACACGAAATATGCAGAGGGTTTTCTCAAAACCTAATCTAATGCCAAGGAGACAAGGTAAGAAGATGCATAAAATAAATCTAAGCTAATAGAGGTGATGCACCGAGGAATGAAGAACACCTATTTTGCTGTAAACACGAGACCATTTGAATGTGATATAAGATCATGCAGATGACAAAACCTGCGGTGAAAGACCAGGAGGATGCAAAAGAACACGAGAGAGGGTGAGAATCATCCATAGACATGCATTATTTGCTCCAAAGATTGATACAATACACTACTGAGAATGCCATGAGGCGAATAGTATTACGGTTCAAATGAGAGGTTCGAACTCCACGAATTCGCTTTGAGGAGAAGAAGGGAGAGGTAAAAAAAAAAAAAATGTTCAACGTTGAAAAGAAGCTCCTCTTTTAATATATAGAAAGAATAATAGAGGAAAGAGAGAAGGAAAGCCAAATCTACCCCAACCACCTCCGAGTTGCATTCAATTCATCTCATCATGGCGAAGCGGCAGATCTGGCAAAACGGCGGCTTTGCCTAATGAGGAAGCGGCGAATGCTGCTGCATTAAAGTTGTTTGTTGAAGCATTACTTATGCTTGTTATTTCGTGCAGAGGTGTTTCTTGATTTTCTCTCTCCAAACTGAACCAAAATGCAAGATTGACCCTGGAATCGTGTAGAGAATCTCACAAGCTTTCCGTTGATATAAGGAACGTGCAAATCCGAGCTCTGGATCAAAAGATATGACAATCTGAAGATTTAGGGCACGGAACAGACCAAGACGGATTTTGAAATATTTTCCGTGCTTCGCCACCTGGACGACACGTGGCAGGCTCTGATTCAGTTGAGCAACTCTCTCTCCTCCACCTCTCGGCGGGCTTTCTTTTGAAATTTCCTTGTGGGCCCTAGCTGGGACACGTGGCACCATTTTATTGGTTCGGATCAGTGCTCGAGACTTCGCCCTTTGACTTTCTGGGCCTTTCCCCTTGTGACACGTGTCATGCGTTGATTGGTCCTCGGCCCTGCCGGCTCTTTCGCGCCCTTCGCGTCTTTTTGTCCCGGATGTCCCAAACCGTTTGGGACATAAACCTCCGATCCGCCCGAAATGGGCTTCCTTGTCCCGATTCGGCCGATGACACGTGGCGCTGCTTGATTGGCTTTTGGCTCCTTCGGCGATCCGCGTCCCACGCGTCCCTTTGTCCCATTTTTCCTTGTGCTCCTTGTGCTGATTTCGGCCGAACCAGCCGGTTCGCGTACCTTTGTCCCAGATGTCCCAAATGCTTTTGATGTTTGTTCCCATTTCGCCAATCTCGGCGTTGGGTCTTTTTGTCCCGACGTCCCCCGAGCAACTGATCATTTGTCTTCCTCTTTCGGCCGGATCGGCTTCTCGCGCCCACCGCGTACTTCTGGCCCAATTGTCCCAAATGCTTAGCGGGCCGCCTGGAGGCTTTTCGGCCGATCTGCGTCTTCTGTCCCACATGTCCCCTCTTGTCCCAAGGACTAGGACTTAGCCATTTTTGT
This sequence comes from Taxus wallichiana var. yunnanensis, assembly GCA_018340775.1. Lineage (NCBI taxonomy): Eukaryota > Viridiplantae > Streptophyta > Pinopsida > Cupressales > Taxaceae > Taxus > Taxus wallichiana. The sequence goes on along the minus strand of CM031243.1, from coordinate 23,457,413 downwards.
GATTTTTCTGTTTCAATCTACTGCCGGAACTACAAAACGATGCATGTTATCGAAATTTACCCGGGGGGTGAAATTTTGACAACAGTTTTGACGACTCAGTGGGGTCACCTGCCTGCTAGGTAGAAGATCAGTGGCCTTTTAGCAATCCATTGGGCATAGAGTCATAAGCAATGACCGAAAGCGAGCCTCGATCATCGCAACTTCTTCTCAACAACACTCGAGGCGTAAAAACAACCTGAGAGCAGCAAAACCTGTGCCAAAGCACTTAGGGAAAAAGAAACCTAACTACAACAGGACAATGTGCACAAGCACTTGGAGGAATGAGAATCTAATTAATATTTACAAGGGCAAACCTTTTCTTTTTTAATAGCAATGTTTAAGATAGGTTCCGTTAACCGGAATCGGAAGTTCCTTTCCATCCAATGCAGACAATTGGAAGGCATTACTATTTTTGCATCCCGTGACCATGTAGGGACCACTCCAGATGGCATCAAACTTGGAATGCCTTCCTGGTTTTGCCCGATCTGCATCCCATTTGAGAACTAGGTCCCCTTCCTGGAAGGTCCTTGCTCTTGCTCTCTTATCAAACCATCTTTTTACTAAGGCCTGATCCTTTTCAATCGTCTGAACTGCATGTTCTCTGATTTCTTCTAATTCAATCAATTCTGCATACCTGACCTCCATTGGTTCGAACTCAGATAACTCAAACTGCTTCATGAGCTCCAAGGCTGGCAATTCTAATGATATAGGCAATACTGCCTCCTTCCCATAGACCAACTTGTAGGGAGAATTACCTGTAGACCTCTTTGGTGTTATCCTGTCAGCCCATAACGTTGATTTTAGCCTTGTATGCCATGTTCTTTGATTTTCATCCAGAGTCCTTCTGATGATTTTTAGCAAATTCTTGTTTGTGGACTCTGCCTGTCCATTACCCTGCGGGTAATAATTTGAAGAGGTGCTCAAATAGATTCCATTCTTGATGTACCCATTCTACGTAATTTTGAACCTATGAATGCTAATGCATTATTTGATATGATGGTGACCGCACCGAACCTGGTTACTATTTCTTCATAAAAATCTAGTATGTTAGACTCACTTGCCTCTTTGAGCACTACCGCCGGTCCACTTGGTGAAATAGTGCTCATTTGTAAGAATCCACTTGTGGCCTTGACTCGGGTGGGATTGATGACTCTAATGAAGTCCAATCCCCATTGCATGAATGGATGATCTACTGAAATTGGACGAAGGAAGGTCTTTGCTAATCTTCCTTTCCCCGTGAATAATGCACATTTCTCGCATTTTTAACCCATGAGTAGCAATTGATCATTGAATACAGTAGGCCAATAGTAACCAGCTTTCATGATTTTGAGAGCTGTTACTCGTGGGGTGAAATGGCCTCCTGCCTCCCCATCATGGAACTCGTGTAAGATCCTCTCAATCTGACCTGTCCCAATGCATCTCAATAGAACACCGTTGATGTCTTTTTTAAACAAAACACCATCAACAAGTACATATGGAACTGCTTGTAATCTGAAGTACCTTCTTTTTGCTTTGCTCATTTCTAGAGGGCACATGCCCGTCTGTAGGAAATGTATCATATTCTGAGTCCAACAGGGAGTGGACACATCATCATTTTCCTGTTTTTGATCATCTTGTAATAGCAGGACAACGTCTTCTTCATCTTCTGGGTTGTCTGGTTGTTTGGAAGCGAGCTGCTCACACAAACCTTTGCCTCTTACCAGCTTGGTGATCTTGATCTCAATGTCATACTCCATGACACGGGTGATCCATCCTGCCCTTTTCTCATTCAAATCCTTGTTGAGGAGGAAATCCTTAACCCCAGCATGTGAGACTAGCAACTGGACCTTGTTGTTTGAGACTAAATGCTTGAATTTCTTCAAGCTTCTGATTACTGCAAGCACATGCTTTTCAATAAAAGAGTACCTCACTTTGCAGTCACCTAGGCTCTGGCTGAAGAAGGCAATCAGCTGTTCATCATTATCTTTGTTCTATTGTACCAGAATGGCAGAAATAGTGTCATCACCTCCAAATGCATAGAGGATGAAATCCTTGGAAAAGTCTGGGTTGATGAGAGTGGGTGCTTGGGAGATGGCTTCTTTGATTGCTTCAAAACTCTCCTTGCCTTCTGCCGTCCATTTGAAAGCCATGCTTTTCCTTAACATTTTGGTGATGGGCTTAACAAGGGCTGCAAAATCTGGGACAAACCTCCGAACAAAGTTTATCCTTCCCAGGAAACTCTGAAGGGCTTTCTTGTGGCTAGGCAATGGCAGAGCTCTTATGGCTTCAACCCTCTCTGGATCAATTGCTAATCCTTCCTTGGAGACAATATGGCCAAGGAGCTTCCCTTCATGTGCAAGAAAGATGCACTTCTTAGGATTTAAGGACACTCCGAACTTTCTACACCTCTGAAACACTTGCCTGAGGTGAAAGAGATGGTCTGCAACATTCTTTGAGAAGACAGTAATATCATCTAGGTATATCAGCACTATCTTGTTGATCAAGCCTTTGAATGCCATATCCATAGCTCGCTGGAATGTTGCTCCAGCGTTCGACAGTCCAAATGGCATCTTCTTGTAAGCATATGTGCCCCATTTGGTTTTGAAAGGTCTTGACTCGGTCTTCCTCTTTTACCATAATCGATTGAAGCCTTTGAGTAACCATCAAGTAGTGAAAACCTTTACGAACCAGCTACGACTTGCAATATTTACTCCATGGAAGGGAGTGGATAATGGTCCTTGAGAGAGGCTCTATTCAAATCTCGAAGTCAACACACGATCCTCGATCTCTCCACTCTTCTTTCTGAATGGAACTAAGTTGGCAACCCAACTAGAATGCTTGATTGGGAATATGATTCTTGATTCAATCAGCTTGTCCAATTCTTTCCTCATGAGAGGCTCCATGTGTGGATTGACTGGTCTCTGTTTCTGCCTGACAGGCTTAGTATTAGGATCCAATTCGATGGTATGCTGAGCTAAGTTGGGATTGAAACCTTTCAAGTCTTCATAGCTCCAAGCAAACACGTTAGGGAATTCTTGACATAGCTGTATGAACTCACACCTTTCTTGCTCAGTTGTCATCCTTCCAATTTGCAATGGCTTGTTCTCTTCTACCAAGATGGATACCGAATCTTCTCTCTTGACCTGAATGTTTGCTTTCTCCTTTCTAAATTGATCATTGGGATTGAAAATGGACTCCAAATTGATAAGTCCTTGGGCGACTTGTCAGTTCTCACCGTGTATCACACTGGTCACCATATTGTTGTTCCAACTTCTCTTGATTCTTAGGTGAGAACTCAACTTCTTCTTGCAAGAAGTGGATGATTTGCTGGTCATTCTCAAATACACGCTTAGTGACATTATTATCCGGCCTTTGAAGGCCTCATAATCACGTGGATGTTTGGTGTACCTTGTCTTGTTGAATGTTTTCTACAATGTCAAAGGTTGCCCCTCTACCGCTGCAAGCCTATCAGCACTTGATTCTCTTTCTAGGGATGGATTTGATGCCAAATCCCTCAAAATCTTCCATGAGGTCCCATACCCTGTTCTTGTAGCACCTGAGTAGATCATTTTTGGCGGCATGTTATCCTTTGACCTGATTTACAATCAGCTCACTGTCCCCAAAGACTTGCAAGTTCTTTATTTTTCTCTTGATTGCCCAATGCATCCCTTGCACCAAGGCTTCATATTCAGCAGTGTTATTGGAGCATGCAAATTGAAATCTAAAAGTTGAATAATACTTTACTCCTTGAGGTGAAATAAGCACGGCTCCACCTCCTGCGCCTTGTCTACTCCTTGATCCATCAAAAAATAGCTGCCATACCTCATTGTCATCCTTGTGGTTTGGCTTGGTGATGCTAGGAATAGGTTGACTTTCTTCGTGTATACAATAGACTCCTAGCTCAGATTCTTCTATTCCTTGATAAGGATCAAAAGCATGCACCTTGTTTGCCCATTCATCAAGAGTTAGATCCGGGATGTTTCCAACTTTAGTGTCAGTTTCATCCGTGCTTGGGTGATCTTCTTGATCAAATGCTGAGCAATTGGCATTAATCTGACTTGGAGTATAGGGCTCAATGTGGAAGTTTGCAATAGGTTCTGACCTAATTGTAGCCTTAGTTCCATACCTTGTTCTGAATAGCATGTGAGACCAATCAGCGGACAAATATCCCCCAATTTTGGCAGTGAAGTCCCTTGATAAACATAGGGCAAAGAGTGGTGGAAGGTCATGACTGATATATCTTGTAAGACAACAACATTTGGACATGCATGCAAGGTAAGACTCAAATTTCTAATCACCCCAACTGTTGCTATTGCTGTCCCATCCATTTGCACTACTCCCTTAGATGTTATTTCATCTTTGGAGCCCTAAGCCCGATCAGCTATCTGTTTAGGCATTCTTGAGCTACTTGCCCTAGAATCTATCATGTAATTATGCACTAGCTGATTTCCAACGATTAACGAAACATAAAAAGGGGGAGGCTTCAGCATTTTACCTTGTTGTGCTCCATGATTTCCTTCAGGCTGGGCAGCATTTGTGAGCACTTTGTCTTGCATCTTGATTCAAAGTGGCCGATCCTTCATGGCGGCTTCTGCAGAGATCTCTTTGGCCTGGGATGGATAGGGATTCCCACATAGATATATTGATGTTTGTCTTCTTCATCTGATCAATGATACTGAATGGTGATGAAGGATCTCTCTATTGTCCTTTGGTTTACACATTTATTCCTTGTATGTGGGCAGCAACAGCTGGCATTTGAGTTGGCCTAGGGGCTGTTCTTGGCTGCCCTTGTGCATTTGGAACGGGACTTTGCCTGCCAATCATTTGTGGAGCCATGGAAGGTTGTGGATTGGCTGGGGCTAATGGCTGCTCTTCACCCAAATTTCTCCTTTTTGACCTTGTGTTTGCTGCAACACCTTGAGAAACTGCCTGGTTCATGCCACAAAAATCCTCTGCTTGCCAATTTACCAATGTGGTGTCATTTGGGGCTGATTGTTGTTGGAATGTTTCTTGACTGTTCTCACCCTCCACACTAGTAGTTGTTACCATTAAAGCTTGAGTCAAAGCACCATTGAAGCACATGGATTGATTATGAGGCTCATTACATGGAAAACACCAATCATACTCCTAGGCAATGTTGTTTTGTGCTGGTACTAATGCCTTAGAGGCAGATATGGCATTTGGATTATAGGGCTGGAATGGTCTATTGGCAGGAGGCCTTGTTTGATTCAGATTTGCAGCTGGATTGGGTGGCCTTTGAGGCTGATATGGCTGCCTATTAGGTTGAGCTTGAGGCTGATATGAAGGTCTAAAACCTTGAGCTTGCTGTCTTTTGAGAGTGACCAGCTCATTGCCTAGATTTTGCAATTGCTTCATGACCTCTTGAAGCTCATTTGGGGCACTTGGAGATGAAGTGGAGGCTTCATTTGAACTCTGATTTCTAGGAGTGGGAATAGGAGCTAAGACAGGTGCTTGACTAGCACTTGGGCTCTCTAAACTTGGATATAATGGCATTGGAGGCCTAGGAGCCAGTTTACCAGCTTGAATAAGACAGTTTTCGGCTCTAATGGCAATGCTATAGGCAACAGGTAAGGTTGTGCCTCCCATTGATTGAATTAACATAGAAATATCAGAATTCAAAGCTTTAAGATAGTAGAGAAAAGCACCTTCTGCTGTTGGCCTGACTGCCACTGGAATCCTATCCCAAGACCTTTGAAATCTGAAGTTGAAGTCAGTCAGCTGCTCGTTGGGGGCTCTCTTGATAGTTGTCAATTGTTCTAGAAGAGACAAGTTGTCTCCCTTCTCTCCAAACTGCTCATGGAGAACTATGCACAACTGATTCCAATTTGTGATAGAACCAGCTTCAAGGCTTCTGAACCATTGCAATGCCTTCCCTTTGAATGATGATGCCAGCAGTTTGACAGCCACATCCATTTCATTTATCTCATGGATTGCACAGATGTTAGCAATGTCTTTGACATGATCACCAGGAGTGGTATGATTTTCTCCAATAAAAAATGGAATGTTCTTCAACGCTGCAATTGGAACTGGATTCTGTGCATTGAGGGCAAGTGGGCTGCTGCCAGTGAAATTGACAAAGGGATTTGCTGGTTGCGCCATTCTGATTGGTCGAAGGACTCTTGAATACTGAATGAAAGGCCAAGCAGGTGGAGGAGTTGAGAGAGTTCTATTTGGTGGAGATGGAGACCTTTGAATCCTCCTCCCTCTTTGCCTTCGTCTTGGAGATAATTGCAGGTACTCAAACAGCACTTCTTCTTCTCCAGCTCTTGACCTTGTGATTCTTCTCATAAGCTTTTAGGCCTGTACTGCTGAAACCAGTTGATCTTTCTCTTGGAGTCACCAGATATGTGAATAATAGCTCTTTTCAAGCAAGAAAATTGCAGCAGATTCATATCAACTTTGCTGCAATAAAAATAAGACCTCTAGGTCCCACCGGGCATGCCAAAACTATTCATGCAAAATCACAGCACCCCTGGATGCAGATCAAGTTTCTAGGTTGATCACCTGGCATCCAGTGTGATTGCATAACATTGAATCCTTTCTCCAAGTGTGGGACTTGAAAAAATGAGAAAGGATTCTCCAGAGAAGGCTGGTTCCTATTCCTCTGTTCAAATGCACACGAAATATGCATAGGGTTTTCTCAAAACCTAATCTAATCTGCCAAGGAGACAAGGTAAGAAGATGTATAAAATAAATCTAAGCTAATAGAGGTGATGCATCGAGGAATGAAGAACACCTATTTTGCCAGTAAACACAGACCATTTGAATGTGATATAAGATCATGCACAGATGACAAAACCTGCAGTGAAAGACCAGGAGGATGCAAAAAGAACACAGAGAGGGCTGAGAATCATCCATAGACATGCATTATTTGCTCCAAAGATTGATACAATACACTACAGAATGCCATGAGGTAGAATAGTATTACAGTTCAAATGAGAGGTTCGAACTCCACAAATTCGCTTTGAGAGAGAAGGAGAGGAGAGGCAAAAAAAAAAAAAATGTTCGACGTTGAAAAGAAGCTCCTCTTTTTAATATATAGAAAGAATAATAGAGGAAAGAGAGAAGGGAAAGCCAAATCTACCCCAACCACCTCCAGGTTGCATTCAATTCATCTCATCATGGTAGAAGCGGCAGATCCTGGCAAAACGGCGGGCTGCCTAACAGAAGCGGCGAACTGTCTGCTGCATTAAAGTTGTTTGTTGAAACATTACTTCTGCTTGTTATTTCGTGCCAGAGGTGTTTCTTGATTTTCTCTCTCCAAACTGAACCAAAATGCAAGATTGACCCTGGAATCGTGTAGAGAATCTCACAAGCTTTCCGTTGATATAAGGAACGTGTAAATCGAGCTCTGGATCAAAAGATATGACAATCTGAAGATTTAGGGCACGGAACAGACCAAGACGGATTTTGAAATATTTTCCCGCGCTTCGCCACCTGGACGACACGTGGCAGGCTCTGATTCGCTGAGCAACTCTCTCTCCTCCACCTCTCGGCGGGCTTTCTTTTGAAATTTCCTTGTGGGCCCTAGCTGGGACACGTGGCGCCATTTTATTGGTTCGGGTCAGTGCTCAAGACTTCGCCCTTTGACTTTCTGGGCCTTTCCCCCTTGTGACACGTGTCATGCGTTGATTGGTCCTCGGCCCTGCCGGCTCTTTCGCGCCCTTCGCGTCTTTTTGTCCCGGATGTCCCAAACCGTTTGGGACATAAACATCTGATCCTCCCGAAATGGGCTTCCTTGTCCCGATTCGGCCGATGACACGTGGCGCTGCTTGATTGGCTTTGGGCTCCTTCGGCAATCCGCGTCCCGCCGTCCCTTTGTCCCATTTTTCCTTGTGCTCCTTGTGCTGATTTCGGCCGAACCAGCCGGTTCGCGTACCTTTGTCCCAGATGTCCCAAATGCTTTTCGGACTGTTTGTTCCCATTTCGGCCAATCCGGCCGGTTCGGGTCTTTTTGTCCCGAACGTCCCGAGCAACACAGTCATTTTCTTCCTCTTTCGGCCGGATCGGCTTCTCGCGCCCGCCGCGTACTTCTGGCCCGATTGTCCCAAATGCTTAGCGGGCCGCCTGGAGGCTTTTCGGCCGATCCGCGTCTTTCTGTCCCACACGTCCCTACTGTCCCAAGGACTAGGACTTAGCCATTTTTTGTGATTTTTCCTGTTTCAATCTACCACTGGAATCGCAAAACTCGATGCATGTTATCGAAATTTACCTGGGGGTGAAATTGACAACAACGGCTATTATATTGCCTATATAATAGCTAATGTATTTCATATTGAGATATGCGAAGAATAAGAAGTATTATTGATTTGTTTCTTGTGTAAATCTAGTTGTTCCACTTTATTTGGTATCAGAGCACTACATTATCTTTGTGCCTGTGATGAAAATATAGTGCAATTGTAAGGGGAAATCATTTCATTAGGAAATTCCCCTGTTGATGAGTATTTTATTCAGATGCCTTTAGTAAATCATGGGTTTGATTTCATAGTCTCAGTGTGTTCTGTGGCATTAAATATTCATCTATCATTGGGTCTTCTATCAGATCAGTCAAACAAAAGTTAATTGGTCTATTTCCTTCGCCCATAGTTCATATATTCTATGTATTACATGCTTGATCTGTGTCTATCGTCTCAGAGTTTTTAGAGTGAGAGCTTGTCTGAATTGAAGAGGGTGATTAAAATTGTTTGCTTCAGTGCGAAACTGATTGGCTGTGATTCTCATCTTGCTCGAGATCTCATTGAAAATTCAACACTGGCAACGTGTTTGCATGTTCGTGAGCTCGATTTGTTGGATCATTGGGTCGAAGCACAGAGAATCCATCATTTTGCATTAATTGTTCAGTTCAGAATCACCTCTCAACATGTCGTTGCATCATTCCTAATTTCATTGCAAGCAAAGGTTCTGCATTGGATGAGACAGAGACTGAATTTCATCGACAATTTCATGCCCGCTTTCTTCCTTCTGGCATGTTGTATGCATGCTAAATCGATCTCCTTGTGGGTTAGTCTGCTGCTTAACGAATTCGTCGCTGCTATCACCTATGCATTTTTCTAGATTTGCATCCATTCGCGAATTTCATCATCCCTCTATATACATCGACCCTAGATGCATAACAGATCATACAGTAAGGTTTTGGGAGGCCATTAATGGTCGACTTGATTACAGTTCGGCATACACATCTACCACGTGGCACCAACTGGAGTTACTTTGCCTTTTTTCTGCCATATCTGTTTCCAACGTCCTCCTCACAACTGTCGTTCACGAGCCAGAGATAATACTATATGATGGAGTAGTGGCAGATCGGTCAAAGATAGATGCTCAAGTACCCGTCTCCAACCTGCAAGTTTTACACATGGCAGATCCGTTTCATCTCAGAAATCACACATTCTAAGTGCCTCAACGTGAATTAAACGTGTCAATTTTTCATTTTCTATAAATTCTATACGTATTTTTATATATACAAGGTCTGGTTATATGTTTAGTTGGGTCTAATCTTTGAGTCGAATTGTATTATGGTCGGTGTCAATAGGTGTATTCTAAATAGTTTATTTAGTAGTTGTTCAAATTCATTAGTCTTTGTTAAAATATATTCTATATTAACATTAAATGTGTCGAGTCATTCTAAGTTAACAATGTGTCATTTATTGTGAGTCAAAAGTCTTTCCATTGAGTGGATTACCAATCAAAGTTATAGTTTTATATATATTTTTTATTAGTCATTCGTTTGATCTCTTTAAAATATAGGGTGTTATTTTGTAAAATCCATAAAGTCGAGTTCATAAGTCAATATGTGTTTATTCAATGTCATAGTGTTTCTCAAAAGTATCATAAATTGTAATTGTCTTATTGTGAGCATCATTTGTGAGTCATTGTAAAAAGTGTCGTCGTCCAAATTCCGAAAAATAAAAAAAAATTGCCCGCATTTCAATTTTGGACGCATTTTCACTTGTACGCGACGTCCAAATTATTGAAGGTATTTTTGAGCTTCATGATCACATTCCACCGAACTAGCGGCATCACATCGGAGGATGGAGAAAACGGAGGAAGGAGGTCAATCGGTGACCTCTCGTCGTCGCAGCCAACGACGGGGCCGCACAGATGATTTGGTGGCATTTTTCAGTGTGTGTTTCAATTTTCAGTGTTCATGTTGTGTTGTGTGTTGAATAAACCCCTTTCTAGAATTTTTGGAGGAGTCATGTTTTCAGAATACTCACTTTTGGGAGCAAGAGAATATTTTGAGGTAGACTCAAGGGATGGTTATCCAGCTAGTGTGAAGCTTGTGGATCTTGGAGATTCAGAATTTGGGCGCCCAGGGAGGAAGGGAAAGTCCCACATGAACCCAAAGAGGAAGGGAGCATTCCTGCATAATTCGGCTCGACACTACGCCTTTACGAGGGTAAAGAGATAATCTATGGAGTTTGTACCTGGTCTAAGAAGTGCTTTCAGGAGGTGGTTCAACTTCTTCGAATATGGTTCTTCGTTGTGTTCACATTAAGGGGTGAAGATCAGATATTAATAATGTTCACACCAAGGGGGTGAATGTTAGGAATTAATTGTTGTAAACATTATTAATTAATTATATTATTATATGAGTTTGGTAACTCATTAATAATAATATAATGTAGATAAATATTGTTATACGAGTTGTTAAAACAACTCGTATTATTAAGTCAGTTGTTACACCCGTAAATTGATTAAATGGGTTATTTGTTAATTGTACTTCCTATTTAATAGGAAGTAGTTTAAGCTATTATATTGCCTATATAATAGCTAATGTATTTCATATTGAAATATACAAAGAATAAGAAGTATTATTGATTTGTTTCCTGTGCAAATCTGGTTGTTCCACTTTAGTTCATACACACCGAACTAACTGCACCAAATGAAGCAATCACACTATCAAATCAATCGACTCGATACCAAACTTGCTTGAAAATTAGCAAGTTCTAAGGCCAAAACCTTCTCTCGATACCAACTTGATCCAAAAATATAGTTCAAATTTTAACAACCTTCGGACCCCTATCGACTTGTTAAATTTTTACAATTAAATTACTCTATTTTAAGTAAAAACAACTCAAAATAATGTGAAAAATGAAAATACACTGCACACGGATTGATTACAAAGTTCGGAAATAGCCTACATCTCCAAGTTCTTATCAAACCGTTCCACTAGTCAAAACTTTTAAGTAAAATAAATTCTTACAATAAAACCTACTGGAACTTAACTTGCGAAATAGCACTCCGAGTCCTTCGAAGGACACCAATGACCGGTCCTAAAACGTTCTCCACCTTCCCTGGTGTACCTACAAGCTCTATGGCGTTATGGACCAATTGGTGAGTTTCCAATAACTCCTAATTTTACAATTTTCCTATTAAAAATAGGACTTATCTCCCACAAAATTTTCCTATAAAGATTAAATAGGAATTTATTACAAAAATATTGCCTTTTATTAAGGTCTTGTAATTCTTCACTACTCTCTGTATGCCTCGAATAGCTTAGAAGCTCGTTGCATTCCAATTGTGGGTAGAGTGTATGTGGGAAGGCCTTTATATAAGCCTAAGTAGCTCGTGTGTTGTGTATTTTATCCACATCCACCAACACCTTCACCAACTAACTCATTGGTTGAGTTGGTTGGGTTGTTCCACTTTCCACGCCTAGGTCATGGGTTCAATGACCGTCCTCCTTTTTTAGCCTTGGGTGGTTTTACAAATCCATGGGAAAATACTACATCTACCGGGACATGCTATGAGGGGAAGTTTAAAGATAGGTCTATAGCCTATCTATACGTGGAAATAGCCACATCTATCTCCATTTTGTTTGGAGACCCAACTCTGTAGCACCCAGATTGGGCCGACCATTTTATTGTGGGTTCATTGTGGCATTGACCAAAAATGTGGCCGAGCTGGTTATTGTGGATAAATATGCTTTGTCTCATATATATTGTAGACCGAGTTATGTTTGGCATCGGGCACCGAGTTATATGGTTTTTTGAAATGGTTTGATTGCCAATTATTAGGCTGAGTCATATGAATTCAGGCCCACATTGATAGATAAGGAAGAGGCCAATGTGTTTGAATGACCAAGTAGGTAAATAAACCTATCCCGAACCATGGGGAATTGGATAGCATTGTGATCAATTCGACCATTGAAAATAATATAGGCCTCCATGGGGATTTGACCACCTCACCGAGCTGAAAAAATAGTTCTTCAAGCTCAAATCACTCTTCGATAGGCATATCGATCAAATTCAAAACTTTGGTGGCAAGCCATGTGGTGGCTTGAGGACCCACCATGTTGGTGATAAAATAGTCCTCACGACGGCCGGTCTCCTTTTGTTACCAAATTTTAGCCTCTTATTCGCCCACTTTTACATGTGTCAAAGAACGGAGGATCTAAACCCCAACTCATACCACACGATCTTCTATTTACCACTTGGTCATAACATTACCACTTGGTCCCCTCCAGGGTTGACTTTATCTTTGACTAGCCACCGTTTTCATGTATGGACTCCATTTTTGACATTTAAATAGTCGTCGGATAGCTCTCGAGTCAAATTTCATGTTATATCAATCCTGGGAGATTTAGGGAACATTTTTCCTCCATATTGTCCTCTGGATCACCAATTGTTATTTTCACACGGTGTTGGATGGCTACTAAAAGTGGAAATTTTAGTTTAGTTATTAGTTGCGATTTAGGCCCAAAGATTAAAGCTGAGGTAGAGGTCAAGGTAAGTTAGAACAGAAAGAGAAGACTCCCTAGATAGCTATAAAAGATTTGTTAATGGGGCCCAACAACTAAAGGCCTTATAAGGTGCCCATTTACAAAAAAAAACTCTCGGAAAGGAGAAGAGAAGAAGGAATAGATAGCCCAAAGAATATGGGTGGTTACAACAAACCTCACCAAAAGAAGTGACCACATTGAAGAAACTTCACCTTAGTGAAGGGCTTGGTGAATATATCCGCAACCCGATCGGTTGTATGAATATACTATAATTCGATGATGCCTTCATGTATCAGCTCCCAAACGAAGTGCATTTGGATCTTAATGTACTTCATATGCATATGTTGAACCATATTTCAACAAATCGAGATAGTGCTCATGTTTTCATAGTAGATAATGGTAGGCCATCAAAAGTGGATGCCAAACTCTATCAAGATACCCTGTAACCAAACATCTTCCATGGTAGTGTTAACTTCTCCTTTGTACTCTACCTTTATAGATGATATATTAATGGTATTCTACTTCTTGCTAGACTAACCGATAATATCTGAACCAAGACAGAAACTATAGCCTGAGGTAGATTTTGGATGATCTAATTCACTTTCCCAATCGAGTTTGTGATTCCAACCAATTTAATCTCTATCCCCCTAAGTATTGAATTTTTTCGTATAAACACCATGAACATAGTGAAGGATCCACTTCACTACTTTCCAATATAACTCCTGAGTCTCATGCATAAATATAGACATGATCCTAATAGAATACAATAGATCTAGCCATGTGTGAGTAAGGAAAATCAAGATCCCAACCAACTATTGATAAAGAGTACCATCAACTAAGGGATTAGAGAAATCGAAACCAACTTAATTTGAAAATAAAAGGAGTGGGATTAGACTTGCAATTGTACATGTGAAACTAAGCAAGCAAATCAAGAGATTACTTAGGTTGTGAAATCATAATTCCCAAGTCGTATTGTGAAATCTTGATCCCAATAAAGTAATGAATAAATCCAAAGTCATACATGGAGAACTTGTTGGCGAAGGTGATCTTCATCAGAATCAATGATAGAGTAAGAGATGCACGTGATCAAAAAATCATCAACATACAAAACAAGAACAAGCATGGAGTCATTCTTCCACAAAATGTAAACATTTAGGTCAGAGTGACACCAAGTGAACCCTGATGCAAGTAAAAAGGAGTCCATCTTGGCATACTAAGCTCAAGGGGCTTATTTAAGGTTGTAGAGATACCTCTTTAACTTGTAAAAAGGGAGGGATCATGGACATAACCAATATTGTATTCCATGTAGATATATTCTTCTAGGTCCCCATGAAGGAAGGCACTCTTAACATCCATCCGGCGTACTTCCCATCTGGTAGCGGTAGTGATGGTGAGGGTTAGTGTAATATAAGTCATCTTCATGACCCGAGCAAAGGTTTCTAAGTAATCAACCCCATATACCTAGGAAAAACCCTTAACTACTAGTAGCGCTTTATACTTCTCAACTTCTCCATCGGCACCATATATTTTTGCTAAACCCACTTACACCGAATGATTCATCTTCCTTTCAAAAGAGGGATGAGATCCCAAGTATCGTTCTTCATAAGTGAGGAATAATCTTCATCCATGGTAAAATCCCACTCAAGAATCCCAAAATCCTCTTGGAAAGACCGAGGATCATAAGCGGAGGTGAAGAAGGAGTGGTGTCCAAGAAACTTTGAGTGAGTAAGTATCTCATTCGAAGGATATCTAACTAATTCTCTAGCACAGTAAAATTTTCCTAGTCCAAATAGGACCAGTGAGGGTCAACCTCGAGTCAAAAGATTCTTCACTCGATTGAAAAGGTACATAGTCCTCATTATCACTATTGTTAGAATCAGAAGACACTGAAGACTAAGGGTTATGAGGAGCATGAGGACCAAGAGGAGGAACTCATTCAACAACATCATCATCTAATGAGTCAAAATCTAAATCAATGGGTAGAAGAACCTTAGAGGGAAGAGAAGTAGAAGTCGAAGATGACTCATCAAACTTAACACTTCTCTCAATATAAATCTCATGGGTTTTAGGGTTCAACAATCTATACCCCTTCACGCCATCAGGATACCCTACAAAAATACAAGGTTTTGATTGTGGTTCCAAATCCTTACATTTATTTTTGGGAATCTAGGCCATAGCATTAGATTTGAAGATGTGAAAGTTCTCTACATCAATATTACATCCAAACCAGGCTTCAAAGGGTGTTATCCCTCTTTCAAAGCATTGTTTGGAATACTATTCTAAATGTAGCAATCACATTTCACTACTTCGGCCCAATACTATGAAGGAATGGATTTTGAGTGAACCATACAAGTGGTCATCTCCTTAAGTGTTTGGTTTTTTCTTTCCACAACTCCATTTTGCAAAGGGTTGTAAGAAATTATACACTGCAAAGTAATCCCTTTGGAGGTACAGAAATATTAGAACCTGTTGCTCACATACTCACCTCCATTTTCGGTTTGAAGAACCTTGATATATTGTTCTGCTTGTTTCTCAACAAGAGCCTTAAAGTCCTCAAAATGCTCAAAGACTTCAAACTTAAGCTTAAGAAAATACACCCAAGTGTAACGTGAAAATTCATCAATGAAGGTTAGTATATATAGAGCTCTAGTAAACAAAGGAGATGGGAATGGGCCAAAATTTTCACTATGAATAAGATCCATGGGATGAGTAGCTCTTGAGGCTTTTCCTTTGTCAAAAATTTTCTCATGGTTCTTCCCAAGGACACAACCCTCACAAATACCCTTAGAAAATTTGACGCAGGGTAACTGTACGATGGAAAAGTGACAGGCAAGCATATGAATCTACAAGTAACTTTTCCTCGCACCCGACCTCCCGAGGTCGTGCCAAGACAGCCAGTGGGAATTAAATATGTTTGGGATACAGACAAGCTAATTGGGAAATCTGATGTCTTCGACGCGCACTAGTAGAAATTGTGAATCTAAGGCAAAGAAGGCCCTTCTAACCTGAACTGGTGTGATAGATCGATCAGCAAGGATGACTGCTCAAAGGCTCCAATCAATATCGAGCTCTGGCGTGATTCGGTCTATGGGTTGTGGAATACGTGGAAAATGACCTGGGATAGTTTTGTGTATGTTTCCAGATAAGGTCATAGGGTGGATGGTAACTATATCTGACTCTATGGGTGATTCTCTAGCTTAGTCTAGAATTCCCTAGCTTCGTTAGCTGCTATGTCTAACAAGGATAACTGTTCAATAATGATAGGTGGAAGTGGAGTAGATCTGAATACTAGTGTACGTAAGCCAGCGTCAATGTCAGACTGACCAGTAGATTCGTTGGGTTGAGGGATTTGTGGGTCACAACCGTAGATTCGTGGTTGTTGTGGTCCTACTATGGTCATGTGCAGAATCAGTCCCTAATCCCTAGTATCCAGTAATCGTATGCTTTCTCAGCTTCTATATTCAGAATTAATAATTGTGCGATCTTCTCAGAGTATCTTACAGGCATTTGTGCAACCTGAATTCTCAAGCTAGTATCTATGTCTGTGAGAGTATCCCCTGCTTCTGGATGTGGGACCAAAGGGTCACAACTGAATGTTTGCTCTCTTTCAAGCCTTTCTACAGTCATGTGGATATATACCTAGGGTAATCTGTAGTTTGGTTGATTTGACCAAAACGTGTGCACTTTGTCGTCTTCTATGTTTAACCCGTGCGGTTAGAAACTGATTTGTTGTAAGATTACCGTTGTTTGGAAGACTTGGATCCTGAGATTCTGATCTATATCATTTATTGCTATGATGAGATTGGTTTGGGGCATGATTGGCTCAAATACGTATTCTCTGGGCTCTCTAGGTCCCATGATTTTCATACAAAAGAAAGTTATATAAATCTAACTAATGACAGAATAAACTAATTGTGAAAGATATGTCTATGTATATTCCTAAATCTGATATATCTATCTACTAAACAGAATTTAAAGAACAACTATCTAATATATCTAGAATTGACAGTTTAGAATAACAAATTAAAACAAACAAGATAACCGAGTATAGCTATTTGTCTGTGTAACTGTGAACCTATTCTAAATAATGAAACAATTGATCTAGTCTATTTGTAAGACTCTCGATCCTACCTCAAAAGTGAGAAATGAATCATAGTTTCTCAGAAACTATCAATCCCCTGACTTCCACAGCAATATCGAAAGTAAAATTTACTGAAATAAAGTGATTGGCTACTCTATTTGATATGTTTCTAATTAGAACTTTGAAAGCTAGAACCTGGATTCTACAGAACAGTGGTGAATCCGATGGTGTGTGTGGCTATGTCCCCTCAGTGTGATCTCCTCGTTCCTTCGTGTTCACTTGGATCTAGAAAAGCATGTAATGCTAGCATCAACAGAAGTAGATATTGGGACAAAGGCAGCTTAGGATACAGACTAAATACAATGCGAGTAGGAGAGAGATAGCGCAAGAGTACAGAGCTTGGCTTATGTAATTCCTAGCGGGATTTATTGTGAGTCATGCAACATAAAACGTCCAGAACCTGAAACTATCCTATTTGAAGAACAAAACCTACAACTTTAATGGCTTCCTATTGAAAACAAACTATTCTACTCCAATGGATTGGATAAAATATCAACAGCACTTGCACAAGATGGATATGTGGCTTCCTAACAACAAAACAACACTAACTAGGCATGCAATGAAAGAAACTAAGAATTCTAAATAAAATGAAAGACTAATCTATTGCAATGAGAAATTCAGAGGCAAATTTGAGGGGCCATTTGCTTGAGCACAAGCCAACTATTTATAGCATTTGCATTTACCCAAGGTAAAAACCAAATAGAACTCTTAAACTATAAACAATGGCAAAACACTATTCCAGGGAACCAAAATCATTAATGCAAGCCTATGGCGGTGAAAAAAGTTGGTGAATCATTGAAATTTACGTGAGTCGTGTTAAAAGAGCATTTTGGAAAACACGTAAAGGACCGCCACCCTGAGCAGGGTGGCGGTTACAGGACCGCCGCCCTGCTTAGGGTGGCGGTCACGAGACCGCCGCCCAGGGCAGGGGCGGCGGTTTCGTAACTGAAGAGCAAAAGGCCAAGAAAAGAGGGAAAAGAGAAAAACAAAGCACACGGGGCTAAGCGGGGCATGTGGGATGTTAACGCACACTTGGGAGCTTTTTCGGATCCCGAACACCTTGCGAGGAGACTTGTATCATCATTGGGGTACGTGTTACGTTGTTCTGACGATGCAGTACCCTACAATTTTGGGTACATACATATTTCCCGCTCAGAGAAGCGTTTTAGCCATGAAGAGGCGTAAAACGGTGGGTCCGAGTATGGCGGTCTTGAAATGGGAAGTTGAAAGTTATACCTGATACGTCTCTGTGTCGAAATGACACCATCTAAAATTCTCGCTCCCTGCAAAATAAAAAGAGAAATCAAGTGCAGATAGACAAGATAGATCGGAAAATAAACACTAAAATAATGGGAAATGAGGATGTACCATTTGTGTGGGGGTAAGAACTTACCTCCATCGGTGCTCCAAACCTACGAAAAAAAAACATTCAAAACAAGCCAGGTTCTATATATATGAAAGTGGGCCCATTTTCCTATTCATTTACACGTGTTGATTTGATTGATTCTGAGCTCTAGGACCCACGGTGACGGTTTCTTATGAGAGTAGAGTCAAAACATTCGTGGCGAGATAGCGATCATGCCTCCACATGCAGATCATTGACCTGCGAGATCACAGGTTAGTTTTCCTCAATTTATCGTTTTTACCCCCTTAATTTTAAAATGCTAAAATCTTTGTTGTGGGGGTTATTTTTGAAAATGTTAGGTTCAAAAGGTCCATCTAGGGGGGGCGCCTACTGGGTAGGCCTTGTTTTAGTTAAAATGGTCCTCTTTTGGCATTTTTGGGCTTTTTAAGTTATAAAACCCGCGTGGGTTTTCGGGACACGACCATCACCGCCTGCCCGGGCGGCGATTACACGACCACCGCCCGCTCGGGGTGGCGGTTACACAACCACCGCCCTTAAGGCGGCAATTCTGAAACCGCCTCCTGCTCGGGCGGCGGTTTTACCTGAGAATGCCAAAATAACATCTGTTTAAGGTTGTTTTTGTGTTTTTAGCATTTCTATGTGTTTTTATGATTCCTCTAATGTCACTTGATGCTAACTTGCTTTGTTTTGTGTGTTTTTGGGTGTATGCAGGCAAGATAGGAGTATATTCGGTGAAGCCGAGAGAGGGAGTGTGACTGGCTCCCTGCAGTACTAGATGCACTTTCACAGGATGAGGAGGATACTCTTCGCAGGGGGTGGGATACTATGTATCTCATGCATTCCACATGTTGTACCATCCAGTCACATTCTTTGTGACTTATTCTCCTATTGGGATCCTGATCGGAACACCTTCGGATTACCAGGGGTCTGAGGTGAGTGGACCATCACACTAGAGGATGTTTATCATATTCTAGGGGTCCCGATCATTGGGAGATGTCTTACCCTTGAGACAAAGGTTCACGGGCCCAAATTACACAGTGGGCCACTTATATGGGAGATGCAGTCATCTCCACGGGTTCGAAGAAGGGGGTTAGAGTTCGATCTATTCCTAGTTTTCCCATCCCCTTGCTTCACCAGGCTATTATGGGGATCCTTGCCTCAAGACTGATTGGGGACAAGGGAGGAGACACACTACTATATTGTTGGTCCCCCATCATTGCACAGATAGAGGGACATGGCCGGATTTATGCCTAGCGAGCATACATTCTTGGGACTACCTACCATGACTTATACAGGGTAGTCCATTTATAGGGGCAGTCTTTGAGCCACCCGACCCTAGTCATGAGTTGGGTCTATGAGCACTTCATCCCCTATGGCAGAGGTGTAGAGGTGACAGATCCCAGAGCTGTGAGGGCAGCTAGATGGACAGATATGTTGGTGCTCAAAGCACCTCATCAACCAGTTACTTCTTTGACCACCGATGACATGGAGGCCACACCATATCAGACCATGGCAGGCATATGGGGTGAGGAGGCTCTTACTTTGATCTCCTGCTCCACCACAGGGTAGCTTATTAACAAAGTGGGGCGAGTGGAGATACACCCCTTCAGCCGAGTTCCTCAAAAGTTTGGCCTACCTTACATGGGCATGCTTCCCCGGAGTAGCCAGTATACAGGTCAATTCGAGAGGCCAGAGGGGGTCCTAGAGGCCGGGGTTGGACAATTGTTACCCCTGGCGTTCCTATTGCAGCCAGGAGGGTAGTACGTGCCCGAGGGAGAGCCGGTGCGCCTCAGGCACCCTTGCTTCGGATTGTCATGGGTCCTGCCATAGCAGCGATGACCCCATCGACATAGACTCCGAGTCCGAGGAGTTTACAGGGGGAGAGACAGAGGAGGAGACTGAGGAGGACAGTGATCCTGAGTGGCATGACACTCAGGATATCATGCAGGTAGCGAGGGCCGAGTAGAGTGCAGAGAGAGTTACTCTGGTTTCAGAGGAGCCACTCTCCTAGGGCCATGGTGGGGAGGATGAGTCCATTGTAGGATGCCACGTTGCTCAGCCACGGGGGGAGCACCTCAGTCAGCAGCGGCATCTATGGCAGGTGCTGACCCTAGAGATCCATCCTAGAGGCCTGGTGATCCGAGTAAGTTACCATCCTTCTTTTTAATGTTTGTTTTTAATTAGGATTGCCTTAGTTACTATTTCTCCTCTTGTTTTATTTCTAATTTTTTTTCCCCTTTGTTTGCAGAGACCACCGATGAGTGGCGAGACCTGATTCACAGGGTATGCACAGATACTCTGATGATACCCATGGAGAGGACCCGCGCAGAGTTGTCTGTGGACATTGGGGAGCCCTCAGCAGATTGGTAGACACACTAATGTCTTTGCCCTAGTCTGGCATGTGGCCAGGATGGTATCGACTCTCTGCACGGAGCTAGCGGGGTATAGGACATCCGAGCACCTGATGAGGAGTCATTCTCGTGGTAAGACTACGGCTGCCCCTCGGGATCCTGAGCCCTCTGTGCACTCAGAGCGCCGGCGTAGCCAAAGTCCTAGGCGTGGGCTTGCGCCTTCAGAGGGGTCTCATAGGGATTGAGAAGCCACTTGGATCTCCTAGATTTTGTATGATATATTCTTTTGTATATCCTGGGCTCTTTGAGCGTTTTGACCATGCTTAGCACATGATGGCATTGTACAGAAATTTTGATCATATATATATATATATATATATATATATATATATATATTCCTTTTGGATCAAACTCTCAAGTATCTATGATTTTGCTTCCATTTCCATTTCCTCATGTAAATTATGATGTTATGCTTATATGATTTTTAGAATGTATGCAATGGAGAACAAATGATGCAAGTGTTTACTTTCTTTTTGTATTTCATGATGCTGATATATGATAATGTAGATACAATGTGATTTTGAATCTTAGTTTCTGTAAGCAATTTTGGATACTTCATATTTGTTTTGGCAAAGTGGTGAAGACAAGCTGATATGATGAGCAGATAAACCTGCCCCTACTCCTAACTCCACGCAACTAGTAAGATGCGAGGGCTCATCACCGAGAGCTAGAAAGGGCACAAGCTATGAAATGTGATGAGAGATAGACAAAGCTTTAGCGGAACCAAATTAGGATACTACTAGCCTACTCCACTCGAGTGACTTCATAGTTTTGGGATGTAACTTGCTTTGTGGTTTATCTAGACTTAGATCCTTAGATGGCCACATGGTAGACAAAATCTGGGTTTTTAGGATTTTTAATTCTCTTGGAATTTTGGACATCTGATTCATTTGTTTTTGACTCAAGATTTCAAGATTTGAATTGTTTGTCTATGACCTTTTAAATTTGTTTGTCAAGAGGACCCCCTACACCTTGCCCCATGCTACTAGTAAGAAGTATGGGCTTATCACCATAGGCAAGATATAGGCGAGTAAGGGCATTTCCATCCTTTCCCAACCCTACGTCACTAGTAAGAGACACAAGCTCATCACCGAAGGTTGGTGGGGCAAGGAAATGTGTAAATTTAAAATTTTCTGTTTGATTCTATATTTGACTTGTTTACTTGAGCAAAATGTCAGTGTGTTTTTATTTCCAAAGAGATATACATACGGGATAGATGTGACACCATGAAGCTTCTAGAATAGACCATAGGCAAGACACCTATCCTAAGAAGAAACCAAAAGTGAGAACAAACCCGCAGATCTTGGTATGGTTACCGTTAAGACCCTGTCATATCTAGCTTTATTTGATGAAGTGATTCCGAAATAGTTTGATGATATCATGGAAATAGAGAAGTATGATTAGAGCATTTATGCCAACAACATCATGAGTTTGTAATGAATTGCTTTGAGAACAAATTCCTTGATCACAATTTTGTACGAAACAAGCGGACAAAATGATCCTAACTATATGAAGATGCAATGTAGATATAATTATACAAGTAGTGCTAGCTGCTTACATGTAGAATCGTTTGAGGTGCAAGGAATTGACTATTTCACCAAATTCCTCACCTTCCAGCGTACATAGGAGATATGCACTATTTCCATAGTCCTTCATGACTCGGTATGGGCCCAGCCATTTGGGCTGGAACTTCCTTCCTTCGCCGGTCTTTTTGTCGATCCGGTTGTCTAGCCTTAGAACTAGATCACCTTCATATATGTCGCGTTCATAGACCTTTTTGTTATACTACCAACACATCCGGTCAGCATAGACTCTGTGCCATTGTTCAACATCTAACCTAGCTTCATCTAGACTTTCTAGTTGGGAGAGACGTGCTTCTCTATAAGTGTCTTCATCTAGAATCCCTTGTAATGAAATGCGGAGACTGGGTATTTCAACCTCAAGCGGGAGAACTGCTTCTGCCCCGAATACTAGCGAGAAAGGAGTCACTCCTGTTGGTGTTCTTATTGAGGTTCGGTGGGCCCATAAGGCTGGATATAACTTTAAATGCCAATCTCATTTGTTTTCTTTCACCGTTTTAAGGAGAATGGCTTTTAATGTTTTGTTTGTCGCCTCAGCCTGTCCATTGGCTTGAGGGTAATACAAGGAGGCTGTATGATGGCTTATTTTAAATTTATTGCATAATTCGTGAACTTTGTCATTCTTAAAAGAAGTCCCATTATCTGAGATAATGACTTGTGGGACACCGTACCTACAAATGATTTGGTTCAAAATGAACTTGGCGATTACAGAGCTGGTACAGTAGTAAGAGGCATAGCCTCTACCCACTTGGTAAAATATTCGGTGGCTGTGATTATAAAATTATGGCCATCTGTAGACAAGGGAGAGAATTTCCCTATTAAATCTAGGCCCCACATAGAAAAGGGCCATGGAGTAGTGATTGGTTATAGAGCTTTTTCCGCATGTGAATCTCGTGGGAGAATTCTTGACACTTATGACACCTGCGTACAAACTCTACTGCGTCGTGTTCTAGAGTGGGCCAGAAATAGCCCATTCGATGTATTTTACGAGTGGTGGCATGGCCACCGAAGTGACCTCCACACATTCCACTGTGAGATTCGTGGAGAATCTTCTTGGATTCTTCTGTGTCGACGCATCTTAGAAGCATTCCATCGAACACTTTCCGATAGAGGACTTGTTCTATGATGACGTATTTAGCTATGATAATGCGTAACCACCTTCTTCGTTGTGGTGTAGCACCTTCTGGATATGTACGGTCCATGATATAATTAATGATATCAGTGTACCAAGGACACTCAGAGATAGAAGGTCGGGTTTCGACGTAGTATACGCACTCATCTGGAAAGTCCAGATCTACTAGATCACCTCCGTCTAATGGATTATCAGCTAACCAATCTGTGATGATTTTTCCTTTAACCGACTTCTGATTTACGAATGTTAATTCAAATTCACCCATTAAGGTTATAAAGCGCCCAGCCTTTTTAGACAAGGACCCTTGCGTGAGGAAAGTTCGTAAATGGTCTGTTTTTACAATGACCTTTGTTTCTTGATTTAACATGTAATGTCTTAAGCATTTTGTTGCAAAGACTATGGCGAGGCATTCTCATTCTACTTGCGTGTAGCGTGTTTCATATTCAAGCAATGTCGGCTAATGAAATAGATCACACGTTCTCTATTGTCATCATCTTCTTGAGCCAGCATACAAGCTAGCAAGACATTGGTGGCTCGCGAATATAAAATTAATGGGTGATCTGGCTTAGGTGGCATTAGCATAGGTGGTGATAACAAGAAATGCTTAACTGTGTTGAAAGCTTCATTGCAGTCTTTGGTCTAATCAATGCTATAATATTTCTTGAGTAGATTGTTGATTGGATGAATGGTGAAACTTAAGTCCAGGATGAATCTCCGGATCGCACCAAGTTTTCCGAGAAATGATTTGATTCCAGATTCATCCGAAGGTGGGACCATTTTGAGAACAGCCTTAATTTTGGTTGGGTCAACATTGATCTCGCGTGATGATATAATGTAACCTAGGAGCTTCCCTCCTGTCACACCAAAGACACATTTTTCTAGATTTAGCGTGACTCCGTATTCTATCAGACGTGAAAGAATGACGTGAAGCACTTCCGGATGGTCACTTCTTGGCCTTGGCCAAAATTCATCTACGTAGGATTCCACAATTTTTGAATAAGATCGTGAAATATATATGTCATAGCCTTTCTTTGGTATGTAGCGCCAAAGCATTCTTGAGACCGAATGGCATAAAGATAAAGCAATAGGTTCCCAAGGAGATATAAATGTGGTTTTAGATTGGTCTTGTTCGGATATTATGATTTGATTATATCCCGAGAATCCATCCATGAGAGACAAAAGCTCAAATCCAGTTGTTGCATCAACAATGACGTCTATGGATGGTAATGGGAAGTCATCTTTAGGACATGCTTTGTTAATGTCTTGAAAGTCTATGCAAATGCGTATCTTTCCATTCTTTTTAGAACTAGAACGATATTAGATACCCACTGAGAGTAATCGACTGGTTTGATGAATCCTACTTGGAGGAGCTTTATTACCTCCTCTTTTACCATGAGAGCTACCTTGGGTTTCATTGGTCTTGATTTTTGCTTAACCGGTTTTGCATTTGATTTAGTGACGAGATTGTGTCACTAATGTGGGTGTAACTCCTATCATTTCCTTATAATTAAATGCAAACACCTTCTGATGTTCCTTGAGGATCCGAGTGTGTATTTCTACTTCTAATGGAGTTAGCGAGGATCCTAACTTAAGTATCCTTGGTTCATCTTCCATTCCGATGTTAATATCAATTCTTTCTTCGATTAAAGAAGCATTACCTTCTTCAAACTCAGGTGGGGCTAGAGGTAGTTCCATCTCATCTCCGTTCTCGATTGTGTATATGCTGAGTTCCTTTTGTGGGGAAGCTCTATCATGGGATTCCCGTAATAGGAAGATGAATGCAGGATCAAAGATAAATCTACCACGTGATGGGTGAGATGTAATGCCGCATAGGCATTTAAGAAATCAAGAGTGGTTGTATCACTATCGATGCGGTCTAGGATAGTAGATTTTTCAATTCTATTTAAAAGAGGATTTGACATTTTTTTATCAATGGTTCATCACGAAGGGATATCATGAAACGTGTATCCTCTAACTTACTATTTAGAGTAAAGTGTGATGCTGAGGTTGCTATTGAATCGGCGAGAAGATTTTTTTCTCGCGAGATTGCTTCAATGGATATAAAGTAAAACTCTTTGCTTAAGTGTAGTACAGCTATTTTGTAGAGTTGTAAGTGCTCGGCTTTGGTTTCATACATCTCAGAGACTTGATTTTCTACCAATTGTGAGTCTCCTAACACTCTGATGTTATCAACACCGATTCTCTTAGCTAGGATGAGGCCAAGGAGAAGGGCTTCATACTCGGTGCCGTTGTTAGTGCATTCAAATTTTAGCTTAAAGGAAAATGGTAGGACTTTTCCCTTGGGAGAAGTAAGGATTACACACGCCTGACTCCGTAACGACATCTAGCTCCATCGAAATGGAGAGTCCAATACTTAGCTGGGAATATGGGCACTAGGATATTTGTTGTGTTAACATCTTCTACCTCTACCATGCAGAGATCTACCGCTGGAAGAGAGCCGACACCTAGGGTGCACCTCATGCCTACTGAGTAATCAAATGGTAGGAACATTGGTAGATCCTGTTCTAGTAACTCAAAAATTTTGCAATAGTTCCTAATGATATTGTTTCTATAGTGTTAGCCTCATCTTTGGGGGCTGGGGTTACCTTGGCTAGGCTCATAGTTTCAAGATCTGTCATAGGTACCAACTTTTCTTCTGGTTTCGCATTGGTAGGTTTATTAAGTTGGTTCGTTGGGAGTTCAAACTCGAGTGCATGCCTGGTCTTTTCTTTAGGTCAGCCAGGTGTACATCAAATGGTTTTGGATCACCTTTGGCTATGAACACCTTTCCTAAATGCAAGAACCTTACTTCTTGAAATAGTGTAGAAGGGATTGCCTTCATACGGTGTATCCATGGTCGGCCGAGAATCATATTATAGTTGGTTTCCCGATCTATAATATAAAACTCGGTGATCTGTTTTTTTGGTTCCTAAGGTGACCGGTAGTATTATTGTTCCAATTGAGGTGGATTTAAGGTTGTCATAGCCTCTTAGTGTATTTCAGGTCGTGGAACAATTGGTTTCTCCATACCCTAGCTTTTGAAGGAAAGAGAAGGGGACTATGTTAATTGCTACCCCATCGTCAACCATCACGCATTTCACATAATTGTTATAAACCCATACTTGTAAGTGTAAGGCTGGATCACCTCGATGTGCGATCTCAACAGCTGTTAGCATTTTGTTTATTTCGAATATGAATTGAAACCCTATCCAGCTGCCCTGTGGGGTGGATATCAAAGTCTATATGGTTTACTGCGCCGGGAGGTGGAGTGATGCTAATTAGATGACCTAAACCCAATGCTTCTAAAAGATCCACCCTATGAGCAGGGGATTTTTTCAATAAATCCAAAAAGGAGATGTGCGAGAAGGTTTTCGTTAGATCATTAATTAAGTCATAAGCACCCACGGGTTTCATTAATACTTGTTGGATATTGTCTATTTCTAGCGAGTAGCTTGGACTTGGCTGAGAGGAATACTCTCGTGTCCTTATTGTGCCTTCATGGGTAGTTCAGCATCTAACTCCACTAATCCGACTATCTTAGGTCATGGCTGACTTCCTAGTTGTGGCACAACTAATGGATTTAGCGAAGTTGAAGCTTCATGATCATTGTTTCCTGCAATTACACCCTTGTTTGTCCCACTTGGATTTAACTTGTTATTTTTGTGATATGGGAGCGGATCATTGAAGATCTTGAGGGTGTATTTTGAGGGGAAAGCGCTTTGTAAAAGTATTCAAGTCTTTGGTGACATAGGATCTGCCAAGAACATATCTATGAAAAGTTGTCTTTGTTCATCTGGAAAACGTTGCATGAATTTATTGTAGTCATGGCATGTTCTAGTGTCATGGCCCTGAATTTTGTGGAAACCACAATAGGAGTTAGGATTGTAATTCCTAGTTTGTTGGCTTGGTGTATATTGTGGCCTAAAACTTTGATCAAACCGTTGCCTATTAAAGTTTTGTGTTTGTTGTTTTTGGTTTGAATTCTGGTTTTGATACCTAGTTGAATTTTGATTTGGATCCCATGTAGGGCTTTTCCGTTGTTGTTGTTGTTGTTGTTGTGGATGATTAAAATCCACTGTATTGATTGTTGGAGTAAAGTTGTTTCGTTGATTGTTTATTTGTGGTGGAGTATTCACAACATTTACCTTTCTATCCTGATCAGTTACTCCATCCGTTGTCACTCCGTGATTTTTATTAAGGATTTTAGGTCCTTGATTGACATTCATGATAGTAGGATAAGTTGTAGTGTTCTGGTTGGAAGTGATTAACCTCCCATTTGCTCCATATGTCTTTGCAACCACTATCAATTGCCGCTTGATCTATTTGGAGAGCGCTCTCAAGTACTTCATCGTAAGTCCTTAGTGGAAACTTCTGGACTTCTTCCTTTACTTCTCTGCTGAGAGAATGAAGGAATAAATCACATAGTTCCATTTGATCCATATTTGGAGCACTTTCCGAAGAATAAAGAACTGTACGCCACCTCTGGATGAAATGGGCGACAGATTCATTGTGTTCTTGTTTAATGTGCAAGAATTCCCTGATTCCTGTTCTTAATAGTTTGTTCATGTCAAAGGCTTTGATGAACTCTGACATGAGCTGCTTGAACGAATGGATGGAAGCCTCAGGTATTCTATAATACCAATCGAGAGCGATACCTTCCAAAGTTTTGGGGAATATTTTAGCAACAACCCCATCCCAAGGGAGTAATTCTCAAATGGCTGTAGCGTAAGCTTTGATATGTGCATTTGGATCTCCCTCACCTTTGTATTTGGGTAAATTGGGAAGAGGTCTTGGAAGCATGACGCTTCATATGGTGAAATCTAAGGGCTCTTTTAAGTATTCTGAATATGTCCCTATTGCATAGGTTTCAACCATTGATGGAACTGTTGTTGCAAATCAGCAGCACCCCCTGGATGTTGATCAGATTTCTAGTTTGATCATACTAGCATCCAGTGTGATTGCACAACATTGAATCCTCTTCCCAAGTGTGGGACTTGTAAAAATGGAAGAGGAATCTCTAGATTAGAGGTTGGTTCCTCAACTCCTCTGATCAGCTATTTGTTTGCACAATTGCAGAGGTTTAAAATCCTAAATCTACTCTAAATTCCAAGGAGACAGAGATAGAGAATGCAAAAAAGAAAGAACTAATGCTAATGCTAATAGGTGATGCACCAAAGGAGTTGTAGACACCTGATTGCATGAAATACACAATCCACAAGGAAACATAGCACAAAACATGCACAAATGCTCAAAATGTAATGAAAGATCAAGAAAGCAATGATAGATATATGAAAGGATTGAAGGATTTTAATCACAGAACATATATCAACATCTCAGATCCAATACAGTACATTACAATGATCCAGAGGCAAGAAAAGGTGCTACATTACATGGAAAGGTAAAATTTCTTCACAAATTCTGCCAAGGAGGAAGAAAAAGGAAGTTGCAGAGCTGAAAAAGTGTCTCCCTTTGCAAAATGAACTCATTCTGGCTTTTACAGTGCAAACCACGACCCAGGAGAGAGAAACATGGGAAAACGTGCAAGGGGTTCAACCATTGACCAAAATGCCATCAAAACAAAGCATGGGTGCCCGATGCGGACCCATTCCCTAACATTTTTAACCATGCTGGGAGAGAATGTGAGCCATTCTTCATTAAAAACGGTGGTTGAAACATCATTTCTGTCCATGACCACGTGTCAGAGGTGTTTCTTGATTTTATCTCTCCAAACTCCACCAAAATGTAAAAATAACTCCACAATTTTGTAGATAATTTCACCAGCTTTCCATTGATATAAAGAACATGAAAATCGAGCTCTGGATCGAAAGATATGGCGATTTGAAGTTTTAGGGCAAAACAGGGCCAAATCGGGTCGGTGGGCAAAAATTCGAATTTTTGCACCTTTTTGGTCATTTGGAAAATTTTCCAAAATTTCCCCACACTCCACCACTCTAGGTGCCACGTGGCAGCATCTCATTGGCTGCGGGCCTTTCAGGGAAAATTTCCCACAAAACTCCGCCGAGCCATAACTTGAAAAATACATGGAGTTAGGAGGAAAACTTTACCTTTCTGGAAAGCTGAGAAAGAGCTCTATCCAATGGTGCCACTTCCAGAAGGTTTTGAGTGCCTGAAAAGAAAAATTTTGTGACTGAGGCACAAGAGAGGGAAGAATGAGAGGAGTTAGCTAGAAAATGAGTAGGGGGCACATTTTGGATAATTGTGTACCTGCTTGAGGAGCAGAGGTGGAATGGGTTGTTGATATGGCGTTGCATATGCATTGGTAGGAGCATAAGGGAACCCCGTGGTTGAGTAAAAATACCAGAAGAGGAGAACATATCCCCTTGTGGTGATTTGGAGTACATGTTTATGTATGAAGGGCTATTATCCAAGAATGGATTATTTTGTCTTTGGACCTGGAGGTATTGTAATGGTGTTAGAAATGACGGTCTAGTCTAGTCGGCATTTGTTGTGAATACCGAGGGTCAAGCCTAACGTACCTATTCTTGTGAGGAGGTCTACCTGGCTAGGATGGTGTGGAGGATTAGGATTCCCTATCTGCATGAACTGAGAATGGTGATGAGCAAGTTCTAATCCCCTAACTTTTTCTACTAACGTTGAAATGACTTCATTTGGTGAAGTCATGGTGTTTTTCTTTAGTGGCATCTGTTGTATATCATGGTGTTGTATAGGCATGTGATATCCTGATATGAATTGATCGCTGCCCTGCCAAGTTTCCCGAGGGCATTTCCTGTATGTGATGGCATGGATGTATTTCCTTGAAAAGAGACCTCGGGTTGTGTTTGTAAACCTCATATATGTGGGTACATACTTCGAGAACGTTGTTCATTCCTGGTATAACGTACCAAATGTTCATCATCTAAACCCAGGTATGAGTCTGATTGTCTACTAATTTGTGGTCTGAGTAGTACCTGAGGAGACGAACTTGATTCTCCTGTGAGCGTCATATTATTCGAGCCTGAAGGCTCTGTTTGCCGTGTTTGAGTGAACTGATCCAACTCTTCTATTTGGAAAGATGAGTTATATCTGATCCTTGGAGATGGAGTTTGTGTTGATAATTGGTTATCTAAATAGTTGTCACCCCATACCGAGAGCGAGGGTGATGAATGTCTATTCAGTTGAGCATAGTATGCCTCAAGACCTAAGAGAGGCCTACCATAAGCATCGAATCCCGACATATTCAGGGGGTATTTTAATACCCGCAGAATAATGGGAAGGAGAGAAGGTGATGGTGAAAGCTAATGAGGTAGTAAAGATCAAAGAGTCATTTTAATTTGAAAGAACTAGTAGAAATCTGACTCCAGACTGGCAAGTAGAAAGTTCACATTGGGTTCACCAATTTTGTACGATGGAAAAGTGACAGGCGAGCATAGGAATCTACAAGTAACTTTTCCTCACACCCGACCTCCCGAGGTCGTGCCGAGATAGCCGGTGGGGATTAAATATGTGTGGGATGCAGACAAGCTAATTGGGCAATCTGATGTCTTCGATGCGCACTAGTGGAAATTGTGAATCTAAGGCAAAGAAGGCCCTTCTAACCTGAACTGGTGTGATAGATCGATCAGCAAGGATGACTGCTCGAAGGCTCCAATCAATATCAAGCTCTAGCGTGATTCGGTCTATGGGTTGTGGAATACGTGGAAAATGACCTGGGATAGTTTCGTGTATGTTTCCAGATAAGGTCATAGGGTGGATGGTAACTATATTTGACTCTATGGGTGATTCTCTGGCTTAGTCCAGAATTCCCTAGCTTCGTTAGCTGCTATGTCTAACAAGGATAACTATTCAATAATGATAGGTGGAAGTGGAGTAGATCTGAATACTAGTGTCGTAAGCGGCGTCAATGTCACAATGTCATACCGACTTAAGATATTCGTTGGGTTGAGGGATTTGTGGGTCACAATCGTAGATTCGTATTTGTTGTGGTCCTACTATGGTCATGTGCGGAATCAGTCCCTAATCCCTAGTATCTAATAATCGTATGCTTTCTCAGCTTCTATATTCAGAATTAATAATTGTGCGATCTTCTCAGAGTATCTTACAGGTGTTTGTGCAACCTGAATTCTCAAGCTAGTATCTATGTTTGTGAGAGTATCCCCTACTTATGGCTATGGGACCAAAGGGTCACAACCGAATGTTTGCTCTCTTTCAAGCCTTTCTATAGTCATGTGGATATATACCTAGGGTAATCTGTAGTTTGGTTGATTTGACCAAAACGTGTGCGCTTTTTCGTCTTCTATGTTTAAACTGCGAGTTGGAAACTAATTTGTTGTAAGTTTACCATTGTTTGGAAGACTTGGATCCCGAGATTTCGATCTATATCGGTTATTACCGTGATGAGATTGGGTTGGCGCACGATTGGCTCGAATACGTATTCTCTGGGCTCTCTAGGTCCCGTGATTGTCACACAAAAGAAAGTTATATAAATCTAACTAATGACAAAATAAACTAATTGTGAAAGATATGTCTATGTATATTCCTAAATCTGATATATCTATCTACTAAACAGAATTTAAAGAACAACTATCTAATATATCTAGAATTGATAGTTTAGAATAACAAATTAAAACAAACAAGATAACCGAGTATAGCTATTTGTCTATGCAACTATGAACCTATTCTAAATAATGAAACAATTGATCTAGTCTATTTGTAAGACTCTCGATCCTACCTCAGAAGTGAGAAATGAATCATAGTTTCTCAGAAACTATCAATCCCCCCACTTCCACGGCAATATCGAAAGTAAAATTTGAACTGAAATAAAGTGATTGGCTACTCTATTTGATATGTTTCTAATTAGAACTTTGAAAGTTAGAACCTGGATTCTGCTTTGAATAGTGGTGAATCGATGGTGTGTGTGGCTATGTCCCCTCAGTGTGATCTCC
Source organism: Taxus wallichiana var. yunnanensis (assembly GCA_018340775.1). Taxonomy (NCBI): domain Eukaryota; kingdom Viridiplantae; phylum Streptophyta; class Pinopsida; order Cupressales; family Taxaceae; genus Taxus; species Taxus wallichiana. The sequence continues at coordinate 23,425,120 of CM031243.1, read as the reverse complement.
TCGTTCCTTCATGTTCAATTGGATCCAGAAAAGTGTGTAATGCTAGCATCAGATCGAAGTAGATATTGGGACAAATTCATCTTAGGATACGACTGAATACAATGTGAGTAGGCGAGAGATAGCGCAAGAGTACAAAGCTTTGCTTATGTAATTCCTAGTGGGATTTATTGTGAGTCATGCAACATAAAACGTCTAGAACCTGAAACTATCATGTTTGAAGAACAAAACCTACAACTTTAATGGCTTCCTGTTGAAAACAAACTATTCTACTTTAATGGATTGGATAAAATATCAACAGCACTTGCACAAGATGGATATGTGGCTTCCTAACAGCAAAACAACACTAACTAGGCATGCAATGAAAGAAACTAAGAATTCTAAATAAAATGAAAGACTAATCTATTGCAATGAGAAATTCAGAGGCAAATTTGAGGGGCCATTTGCTTGAGCACAAGCCAACTATTTATAGCATTTGCATTTACCCAAGATAAAAACCAAATAGAACTCTTAAACTATAAACAATGGTAAAACACTATTCCAGGGAACCAAAATCATTAATGCAAGCCCATGGCGGTGAAAAAAAGCTGGTGAATCGTTGAAATTTACGTGAGTCACGTTAAAAGAGCATTTTGGAAAACATGTAAAGGACTGCCGCCCTGCTTAGGGCGGCGGTCACGAGACCGCAGCCCGGGAAAGGCGGCGGTTTCAGAATCGGAGAGCAAAAGGCCAAGAAAAGAGGGAAAAGATAAAAAAAAAAAGCACGTGGATGCTAAGCGGGGCATGCGAGATGTTAACACACACTTGGGGAGATTTTTCGGATCCCAAACACCATGAGGAGACTTGTATCATCATTGGGGTACATGTTACGTTTTTCCGATGATGGAGTACCCTACAATTTTGGAGTACGTATAAATAACCCATTGGCCATTTTCTTTTGGCTCAATTTTTCAAGGTAACGATAATTAAGATGCCCAAAATTCTCATGCCATAGCTTACTAACCTCATTTACATGAGAGAGTAAGGTAGTCGGCATCAAATCGATGTAAAGTGAGAAAACATATACAACCATGAATGGTGATCCACTTTTCCCTTAACCACGGTGTATTCATAGCTAAGCTCACAAATAATCACCGAGTTAGGAACAAATTCCACTCGCTCTCCTTCGCCAAGGTGAGTTATTTGGTAAACCGATAGGATATTGGTAGATATATTGGAAACACTCAACACTTGGTTAAATTTTCCACCCTCCATCTCTACCGATCCACTATCGAAACCGACAAGTAAAGGACCGCCACCCTGAGCAGGGCAGCGGTTACAGGACTTCCACCCTACATAGGGTGCTAGTCACGAGACCGCAGCCCAGTGCAGGCAGCGGTTTCAGAATCGGAGAGCAAAAGGCCAAGAAAAGAGGGAAAAAGAGAAAAACAAAGCACGTGGGGCTAAGTGGGGCATGTGGGATGTTAACACACACTTGGGGAGATTTTCGGATCCCAAACACCTTATGAGGAGACTTGTATCATCATTGGGGTACGTGTTACATTGTTCCGACGGTGCAGTACCCTACAATTTTGGGTACGTACAGTAACTCATTGACCTTTTTTTTTGGCTCAATTTTTCAAGGTAACGATAATTAAGATGCCCAAAATTCTCATGTCATAGCTTACTAACCTCATCTACATGAGAGAGTAAGGTAGTCGGCATCGAATCAGAAGTAAAGTGAGAAAACATATACCACCATGAATGGTGATCCACTTTTCCCTTAACCACAGTGTATTCATAGCTAAGCTCACAAATAATCACGGAGTTAGGAACAAATTCCACTCTCTCTCCTTTGCAAGGTGAGTTATTTGGTAAACCGATAGGATATTGGTAGAGATATTAGAAACATTCAACACTTGGTTAAATTTTCCACCCTCCATCTCTACCGATCCACTATTAGAAACCGACACGGTAGTGTCATCACCCAATGTGATTTGGGACACGTCACATGGTTCAATTTTGGTGAACTCAACATCAAAATAGGTCATGTGGTGCGAGGTACCGGAATTGATAATCCACAATGATGAAGGAGTTGGTCTAGATATAAAGGCCTTTCCTTTCTTCTTCTCATATTTAGACTCCTTTACTTTAGAAGACTCATCATTATGAGCATTCTATTTAATGATTCAGGGACACTTATTTTATTCTTCTCAAGTAAATGAGTTAAGTGATAAATCTATTTCCACATACATTGATTCTCTTCATGGCTAGTCTTCTTGCAATAGGAACACTTATACTTTTCCTTCTTTGCTTTAGGCTTAAAATTCAAAGTGTTTGTGTTAGGATTGGTTTGGGCTTGGTTAGTCTTGGTTTCCTTCTTGGGTTGGTCCTTTTTCTCTTTCTTATTCTCAATTTTCTTGCCCTTATTTTCTATAAGGAAATTTGACTTGGATTTTAGAGTCCCCATTTGAATGATTTTGTCCTATTCTCGAATGAGTTGGGATGAAAAATTGTCAAATGAGGGAATTTTCAAGCACTTCTAAAGGCGGATTTTATGGCATGAAAAGTTGAAATGAAGACATAGTATTATGGATCTAACTTGGAAATAATTTATAAGATCAACTGAGAGTCTTTCTTCTCCACTTTACATTCTTGTAGAACCAATCTAGTGTGGATAAACTTTGACAAGAAGGCATATAGGTTTTAAAATGCACTCGGGTTTAACCCTAGTAGTTTGTTCTCTAACTCATGCACTCTCATATCATCTTACTTCTCCAACATCCTGTCGAGTGTTTTCCATGCTTTAGCGGGTGTTAAAGAAGTTTTGATGTGGAATAGCAAGTCAGGAGAGACATACATACATAGATTGCCTAAGGCTTCATCGCAATGGTTGAACAACTTATATTTTTTAGGTTCATCATCAGGTTCAGTCTCTACTCCCATGGAAACACAGAATAACCCTTTACTTCATAAAACAATAGAAAATTTAGATCTCCATTCAAAGAAATTTAAAGGTGTGAGAAAAGGTACTTTGATTGCATCCATAGCGAAGAGAGAGAAAGAATGAATGTAGAAAGAGAGAGAGAGAGAAACACAACCACCCCAGAATAATATTAACACCCACCTTGAGTTTATCTCTTTATAGTTTAGTGTGTTGGTTACAATCAAATGTGAATGTGCGTCGAGAACCATTCGGTCACTCACCTTGCAATTAGCGTAATAGCATGTAAGAGTGGAGACCACAATCAAGGTTCGTTGAGCACAACATCTCGACACCGTAAGAAATCATGAAACAAGCAAAAACAAGACAAGGGGAGAGAAATAATCATGTGTGAGAAATAGCGTCTCACGTCACACCAGAAGCCCCCTTGCCACAAGACTTTGGCGGATGTGCTCACTAGTCCGCAAGCAATAAAAAGGGTTATTACAATGCTCAAGATGACTCGAAACAAGCTCGGATGACCTCCAGGACATAGTGAAGGATTTAGGAAGGAAAGAAAGGCTAGAAATGTTGCAAAACAATTTAGAACACAATTAGATAAAAAGAAGCCAATAAATCTTAAAAACAACCATTAGAAAATGTCCAATTTAGCTAATTTTAACTAAAAAAGATTTAAAATGACAATAAAATGTTAAATGTGGATATTTTAATTCAACTAATCTAACGATTTAAAGTGCTTAAAAATTTTAATTAAATACTTAATCCATAAAAATCTCTTAATGAAAAATTAGATTTCAAAATTTTAATTAAAATCTAATTATATCGAAGAGCACTTTTAAAAATTAATTAAATCTAAATTAGATTAAACCTAATTAACATTACAAAGGCCTAAAAATATTTTTATAAACACCCCACTTATATATCTAAACTTTACAACTTAATTTATCGATCCCCACTTTTTAATAAAATCACCCCACACATATATAAATCACCAACCCGCTTTTATAAGACCACCCCTTTTTAAAAAAATCCTTACTTGATATCAAACCCCACCACAATATACAAATCCCACTCACTTTGTAATATAAAGCCCTTTTTTAAAAATGCCAAAGCAATAAATATAAGCTAAACTTATAATTTAAATACCACGAATTAATGTAAAGTAGATTTGAAGGAAAATGAAAGGGAGACAAGAACAATCAAGGGAGTGGTATCCCAGTCAAGGGTTTGGCAGCAAGGAAGGGTATGAGCCCACGTGGGGCAAAGGAGATTTAGAAGCCCAGCATGGGGCTTGGTGCATAGCACATGGTGGCACAAGGACGGGGGAAACAAGAAAATAGCTCGGTTGGGGATGTAACATCGAGCCAAGGCTTGAGAATGCAAGGAGCAAATGGCCATGGCGGGTAAGGGCACAACCATGACACAGGCAAGGAGGAAGCTGTTGAGGGCTCACACAGTACATAGGATAGAGTTGAGGTTAACTTGTGGGGCACCCACACCAAACTATGTAAGGAAAAAGCTTGACCATGCAAACAAAGAGCCAGAAGGCTCATCCCAATATGTAAGAAAAATGCGTAACAATGCAAAGCATGGTAAAATAATTTAAATAAATTTAAGACAACAAACCCTCATACAGTCAAATGAAAAGAAAAAATGACCAGAAGAGTTCAAAATGCACGCAAAAATAATCCAACCAAAAAATTCATCTCGATTAAATTTAATGTGAAACTTAACTTGACCCAAATTTTCCAACATGGGACAATGCAATTTAGCCCTAGAAAGGTAACTCGGTGAGCAGAAACACCTCGTCGAGCTAGAACAAATAGCTCGGTCCCTGCAAGCAAAGGAAACTTAGTCGTAGGAATTGGAGAGCTTGGCCAGTGAAAGCAACAGGAAAACACAATAAAGGAGAGCTAATACTGAGAGGATAAAAAAGCACAAAGAAGGAAGCATGAAGGTATAAATAGGCCAATAACACATATTTTTAAAAAAATCACTTTTATATAAAAAATTTGATAAGACCAAGAATGACCAACCTCTAAAAAAAAATTCCCACCGAGATGAGACTATAACCAACGAAATCCGATGGTGAAAAATGTAAAACTACACACATGCACAAATCCCAAAATGTAAAAACTCTAAGAACATTTGTTAAACACTAATTAGCATGATTCCAATAATACCAATGAAAAACATGCCTGGGAATGAAAAGAAAAAAGCGAAAGTAATCAAGAACCCAAAATGATGAATGTAAGTTTCTTTGAAACTCGAACGTCTCGATACCATGAAAAAATATTTGTGAGAATTGATACATAAACTATGCATCACGAAGAAGTTGCACTCCACTGCGGTAACATGGTAGCTTCAACATAATTAGCAAGATTCGAACAATGGAAAATCATGTAAGTAAGAAAACAAATTTTCTCATTCTCATAGATCAAAAAAGGAGGGTACATATAGGAGTATTGTGTAACTCCCATGCCTAGGGGTACATATAGGGTACATAAAGGAGGTGCATATAAGAGGAAGGAGGAGTTACAATTCCAAATATGGAATGTAACTCCTATGAAGTTACTAACTCATATGACAATGACAGATTTTATGAAGAAATCTAGCACTTTTCATATAACTCCCTAAGACCTATGACACTCGCTAAGCGAGATGACTCACCACATGATGTGGACAAGACCCCTAGGATGACGAGGCAAGTCATACACACCAACAACAACTCTAATATTTCTTTAGGACAAACTTGATCAATCATTTATTGTTATAAAATCATCTTGGAAACTAGTTTTGCAAGGGGTTTTGTAGGTCTCTGTTCATTTGGGTGATAGGGTCAAACTAACACAATTTTGACAAGTAGCTCTATAAAAATAGTCGTCATTTGAACCCTAGTCTCTAGATTTATGTTCTTTCAATTTGGGGAGTTCCCTGTGGATATGAGAGTTGATGGAAATTTACACATGGTGTGTTTGAGTCTCAGAAAATGGATTTCAAACTCATTTTCTAGACCACTTGGGCTAAATTGATCATTTTTATTAACTTGTAATAATAAGAAAAATTATGAGGGTCATTGTCCTAGTTGAATAATTATTAGAAAACCTATAAACACTCGCACAAGAACTCTTGTATGTCACTTGTTTTTTGAAGAATTACTTGTGGAAAATATGGTGTTCTCTCTCTTCCCTCTATATCTCTGTCTAACTTGATAGTGAAATGAAACAACATCTATGTCTCTTACCCTTTATTATTTCATCTCGTGCTTGAAACTATTATAAATGTAAAATAATCTATGAAAAATGTTAGTCATAGGGGGAGTATCATGCCAACGTTTTTTTTGCTAACCATGTTTACACTAATTTAATAGGTCAGTAAAGTGGTGTAAACTAGATTAGAATAAATGATGGAAATCCAAGTTTAAAGTTGTTTATTACAAAAATGTATTCTGGATGGAATTAGAAAATATATATATATATCTTATTTTTAACATTTATACTTGTACTAACAAAGAAATAATGTTGACAATTGCATGTATGTTGTATGAATTTTAAGGGACTAAAATACTATGTGGTACTTCTAGTTCAAATTTCCTTGTAAGTTATGTACATGGTTATTATGGTAAGTTATTGTGGTTTTTGTGATGGTAGGATAGTGAATTTCAATTTGGGATCTTCTTGTGTCAAAGGCTTGGATAGTAAATAAATATGTTGTTGATAGTACAGACTTGTGTCAAACCCTAAACTCTTTAACCTTTAGTTGTCATGTTATTTGAATCATATGTTCCCTAGTATAATGCATGTAGGTTAGTTATTGTCTTTCCTAACACTCATAATGGAAAATTGTAAATGGGGAGGTGGTTAACTAAATTAATAAGAGAGTTATAACTCTATTGGAAAGGATATTGAACATGTTTATCTTCAATTCTACTTATCTTGTATTTTAGGATATTAAATTATGGTCTCAATCCTATCCTTCACAGGTTGAAATATTTGACTAGCATATAAACTTTCACACCTGAAATTTTGACACACAACCACAACAACAATAAAACTAGAATATTTTTTTTGACCTACATTGCTATATACATGATACCACATGAGATCACTAAGGATAACACACAACACATGAGACGTTTGCATAACCATGAACCCACATAGATAACATGAAAACACATGATGCACATCAAATCCACTTCTCCCCAAATGACAAGGTACATACAACGATCCAACAAAAATATACATTTACAGTTAGGCACCTTCCATAACACATCATTTTCATGGTTACATATTTATTACAGCCCTAATTTCATCATTTGACTTTAATTATTTGTAGAACACTTAACATGTATACCTTCCTTCCCCTTAAACTAGGTTGCATTTTCTAATATTACATTTAAAGTTTTACCTAAGATGGTTCCATTTAAAATCTACTTTTTAATAAGTACACTTAAATTTGGTTCATTCTCCATTATAATAATTTCCATAACTCAATTTTTAGTTCGATTCATTTTAAACACGTATAATTACCCTGATGTTGGATCTTATGCCACAGGTTTGTTCCCAAAATAAATTTACTTGAAGTTTAGTTTTACCTTCATTACACAAGCAGAACTAACATGAAGTTGGGAAAGTAATCTTAAGATTTAAAGGAGATTAGGGTTCAAGTTCCCTTTCCATGTAATCTTCCATCCATTAGGCACATCTAATTATTTTTATGAATTTTTTATCATTCAATGCTTTGTTTTCCTTATTTGTTAATATTTATGCATCATAAGTTTTATTTTCCATATGAATTCATGTTCTCACGAAATTTTAATCTCACTAGGAGAAATCTACCCCTCCTTTTAATAGCATAAAAAAATTCTAATTATGTTATGAGGAGAACTCCGAGTGTCCCTTTTTCCCCTAATGACACCTTACTTATTCATGATCTTATTACACTTATGTCATTACTTTGGTATTTTATTAGCATTCTTTTAAATAATATCAAGTTACACCAAACTTACTCAACATTTAGGGTCTCAAGACTTCATGGGAGTGATTTCATGCCAAAAATTTCATTTCACTATCATTAACCACATAAACATTAAGCACATAATACCCTATAGGACTCCTACTTGCCTACACTTCCAAGGACTTTTCAAGACACTAAAACAAATATTGGGTAACGTATTTTCAAGGTTTCATATGCTAATAATTACAATGATATACTAAAGTAGCAAGACCATATTTATGCAAGAATGTGCAACAATAATATTAAGCTTCTGTATATTCCTCACAAAGGACATGTTACAAATATATAGGACATATAATAGTTATAATTAGGGAGGTTGGTTTAGCAACACTTCCCACAAGACTCTCTAACAAATTCTAATATATGTGAGTTGTTACAAACAACCTCACATACACACCAACCAATATAACAATATAATGTTAGCACTAATAATTAATTTCCTAACATTCCCCCTTAGTGCGAACATGGGGAAAATCTATCTTTGTACTTGCACCTGCTTTCATGATTAGGTGATTTTCATAGGACAATCACAAACCCCTGCGGATGGTTTTACACTAGCCGACCACAAACCGACATCTTGGTGGTTTTCAAGTGGTTTACCACAAACCACATCATGATGTGCCAAGTACTATCATCACTTCTTCACTGCAGGGAACAACATAGGAAACAACTCTCTTATCACAACACTAGAACAATAGAACATATACTGGAAACATTCCACATTATCACCTCTAAGAATCACAATGTTCTTAGTTGTTGATCACCGCCACTTGATTTCGAACAAAGCATATACAACTTCTAATTCCACCGGTATCTTCCCTTGACTTTAGCCATTTTGGCACAAAATGGGAATGGAACATTGGTTATTATTCCCCCACAATGTGAAATTCCAAATAGGAAGACATAAAAGGAAAATTATATCATGTTGCATCCTACTATCTAGATCTTGTTATCTAGATCTTGTTGCACATGATCACCATTTCCAATGAACATATTCACTAACCGATCATCTTCTAAAAAATTACGGCAGTAAGAGTATCACCACAGTCAAAGGATCACTGTAGTTATCTGCCATCTTATACAATTGTTTTCCAATACACAATACACATAATGCAATAGGAACACTACAAACTGAAGCATAGTGAAAAACATATACTCACACTATATATATGCCACCACATCTGCTATGTGCCCTTGTTATTGGTTAATAATGAGAAGTCAATGATTGACCTCCATCCTTCATGTATCCTCCATCCTCCAATATCATGTTGTTAACTCGGTGAAATTTGAATTGAGGCTCAATGGTTGCCAGGATGTCGAGTAACACCGAAAATGCATCCGTAAGACAAATTTTTTTATTTTCTATGCTTTTACAATAGCACTTTAAAAAAATGACTCAACTTTGACACTTTTGATGACATGAACTATGACTTTTAATTTTGATGGAATTTTGACATAATAAAAACTAACGCATCAAAAATAATAATTGATTACTTTTTAGAATAATGACTTTATTACAAATTCCAATTAAAGATTGGAATTAATGAAAAATTGATTAGACACACAATGAAAAAATAGAATATGACATGGACAATTTTGACCTTGAAAATAATTATTCAAATACCATCTATTGACTATAGTCTAAACATTTAAAAGTATTCCACTTGTCTAGTTGACAAAATAAATTTATGACCAATTATCTAAATCTAACATCATCATTGGAATCAAATCTATAATATATCACCATCAATAATGGAGCACGAAGAAGATTTTTTGAAACTGTTTGGGAGGGAAAGCGATGGAAGGGAAATCCCACCTCAGACCAGAGGAATAGGATGCAATGTGGGAGGAAGGAGAAATAGAAGTTTCAGTTATCAGTGAAAGGAATACAGTTTTGAAACCCAAAGAAACTTGGTCTAATGTTGTCAAAAATGATGATTCGTCTCTAAAAAACAAAAGGTTTTTTCTTCAAGCGACCAAGGAAAGCTCTGGTTACATTCTTGAAATTCCTAACCAACTTTTGCATTCTACATCAGAAAACTTGAATAAGGCTTTAGTTGGGAAGTTGATGGGAGGGAGGCCTAATATTGACATAGTCAGAAGATGGACCAAACTGAAGTGGTCCCCTAAAGGGAATCTAGAGGTATGTGCTCTTTCGAATGGTTTTTTCCTTTTTCATTTTAACCTTCAAGAAGATATGCAAAAGGCTTTGGAAGAAGGTCCCTAGTTTTGGGGAAAGTCAGGCTTGGTATTTACGGAAATGGGAACCCTCTTTCAATCCGGAAAAGAAAATTTGAACCAATTCCCAGTTTGGATCCACCTTCCAAACCTCCCTCTGGAATTCTGGCATGAGGATATTGTGAAAGGTATAGCTAATATGCTAGGTACCTTTGTTATTATTGATAATGCCACCAGACAAATGTCCCGCCTTATTTGTGCCCATTTTTGCATCTACACTATTACGGATAGAGAAATCCTGAGTAGTATTAAACTCAAATCTAAACTTGGGATATGGGATCAAAGGATTGAAATGGAAAGCTCTCCAGCTAAATGCTCTAAATGCAATGGATGGGGCCACTCCTCTCAGAGTTGTAAGTTTAAAGTTTCTAAAGTGTTTATCCCGATACACCGCTAAGGAGGGTAATGAGGAAAAGGGGAAAGGCATTATGCAAAGTGCAGAGGATCATAGGAAAGCTTTTTCCAATTCCATATCGAAGTTTTCTCTCCTCTTCACATAAAGGAAAAGATGGTGGAAGAAATCCCTAGTTCAAAAGTAGCAAAGGAAAAGGATGAGGATGGTTTCACTCTGGTAACCAACAGAAGGAAATCTAAATTTTTTTCAAAGTCAGAATCTAAGGTAAAAGAAAAAGAGGAGGAAAATTTGATGGATCTTATGAAAGGCAGGAAGATTGACATTGGTAATTTTAACTTGAAAGAAGGGATTTGCAACGAATTTGTCAAGAATGATCTAATCTCAAAGGCAGTAAAGGAAAAGGAGGTTAATAAGAGCACGAAATGGCTGAGGACAAAACAAATTTAGATGCTTCCAAGGACCAGAATATGGATATGAATTTCATCAAAGGGATGGAGGTTTTTACCTCTATTGAGGATCTCTTGACCCCAATCAAGGAGCCTAAGGATAAGAAAGAAGGCCCTAGTTCTGGATTAAAAAACCCCTCTGGGGAAAAATTATATCTGAAAAAAGAAAATAGAACCAAAAGGAAAAAAGGGGGATTCTTCATGTTCAACACCTCTCCTGGAGGAAGAGAACCCTATTAATGTGGAAGCTATAAATAGCAAACAGGCAGACCGAATAAATTGGAATCAAGGAAAAAAACAACCCAAAAGGAGATAGATTCAGGGAAACAGATGTGTTTGGACTAGAAGGTCTTTAGGAAAAATAAACCCAACCTAAGAAAATGAACTACATATCTTGGAATGGGAGAGGACTGAATAGTCCTGTGAAGTGGAGAATCCTGAAGGATATGATTGAAAGACAGAAAATTGATTTTCTTGTTGTGCAGAAACTAAAATGAAAGAAGAATCCTTCCTATCCTCTTGTAAATTATGTTGGAAGAATTCTAAAGCCTTTGTTGTGAGCTCGAAAGGAGCTTCCAGAGGTTTAGCTGTGGTTTGGAACCCGAATAAGTTTGAGGGTACTCTGTTGGTTAAGAGAGATAACCATATGGCTGTGATGATGAAAGATCTTGAAAATAGAAGTATATGGGTTATTTCAAATATTTATGCTCCTACCCATCACAAAGAAAGGAAACAACTTTGGCACCATCTCCTTTCTTTCAATTACTCTATCAAAGGCTCTGGCTAGATTGTTATGGGGGACTTCAATACCCCAAGGACTCTATGGGGAAAAAAGGAGGTTCTAAGGAGTTCTCTGTTGGCATGGAGGATTTTAACATGTTCATATCTTCTTCCCAACTCCATGACATAGATCTAAAAGGTAGCAACTTTACTTGGTCAAACAGAAGATCTGGCTCTCAACATATTCAAGTTAGATTGGACAGGGCTATGGTTTCAGAGGAATGGTTAAACCAAGACTTATCCCTTTTTTCACTTCCTCGGATTGGATCGACCATAACCCCATTCTCCTTCAAATCAAGAATCCTTCTCGAAGAAGAACCCCTTTCATTTTGAGAAGATGTGGCTCCAAAATGAGGAGTTGAATGATCTCATCAAAGAATGGTGGAAACTAAAGGTTAAAGGAACAATGATGTTTAGACTTTCTAAAAAACTTCAGAATGTAAAAGTTCACCTTAAAGAATGGAATAAAAAAGCTTTGGGAATATTTTCCAAAAGAAGGTGGAAATCAGAGAGGAACTTCAGCTTATCCAAAGAAGTACTGAAATTCAGGTTATTGAGAGTGATCATGCTGACCATGTAAAGGAAATATCTCTCCTAGTGGACTACCACAATATCCTGGGAAAAGAGGAAATCTTCTGGAGGCAAAAATCCAGAATCACTTGGTTAAAGGAAGGAGACAAAAACACTAGATTCTTCCACTTATCCACCTTAAAGTGAAGAAGCTCTAATCAGAATCAAAAAAATCAGAAAGGAGGGAGGTGTCATGATTGAGGAACAAGAAGATATTGACAAAGTGACTATCTCTTTCTTTCAAAATTTACTCTCAAATAGTCAGGATCATAATCTCTTGAAAGAACAGGTATTCCTTAATTGTATCCCTAAGTTAGTATCGACAGAAGATAATGCCATGCTTTTAGAGATTCCTTCAATGGAGGAAGTGGAATTTTCTGTCAAACTCCTCTACCGGACAAGGCTCCTGGCCAGATGGTTTTCCCACCTTTTTCTTTCAAACTTTTTGGGACATTATCAAAAAAGAGGTTTTTGATGTAGTAAGGGAATTCTTCAAGAAGAAGGTTATGTTAAAGGATATGAAATGCACCTTTCTGACTCTGGTTCCGAAGTGTAGTAATGCTATAGAACTAAAAGACTTCAGACCTATAAGTCTTTGTAACACCTCCTATAAAATATGTACAAAAATTTTGGCACTCAGGCTTCAGATGATCCTGCCTAACATCATTTCGGAACAGCAAGGGGGCTTTGTTATAGGTAGACAAATACAGGATGGGATAATCACTATCAAAGAGACTATTCATATGGCAAAAATTAGTAAGAAGTCAGCTTTATTCTTAAAACTGGATATGGAAAAAGCTTATGACTGGGTTTCATGGAGCTTTCTAGACAAAATCCTTGAAAGGTTTGGCTTTGACATTGATCTGAGACATATGGTTCAGGCTTGCATTTCCAATGTTTGGTTTTCTATTCTCATGAATGGTAGTCCTATTGGGTTCTTTCCTAGCACACAAGGATTAAGGCAAGGGATCCCCTTTCCTCTTTATTTTAATGGCAGAAGCTCTCAGTAGAAGACTCAATGTTGAAACAGAAAAGGGTTCCATCAAAGGGATTTCTCCAGCACTTGAGATGGATAAAGTTTCTCATCAACACTTTGTTGATGACACTTTTGTGGTGGGGGAAGCTACTATTCCAGAAGCTAGAAAATCAAAAGCATTCTAGATTATTATATGGATGTCTCTGGGACAACTGATTAATTTCAAAAAAACTCTCTTTTTTTCCTGAACACTATGGACAGTCGTTGCAAGAAGATTGCTGAATTTTTGAATGTACCTACAAACCCTTTCCCACCTTATATTTAGGCATTCCTCTTGGAGATAGGAGGCCCTCCTGTTCTAAGTGGAACTTTCTAATTGAAAGGTTTGAAAGGAAATTAGCAGGTTGGAAAGCTAATCTTTTATCCCAAGCTGGAAAAATTACTCTTCTGATTAGCTCTCTCTGAGCCTCCTGTGTATGCCATGTCAATATACCAACTTCCTGTCACAATTGGGGAAAGATTGGAAAAGATCCAAAAGAGGTTTTTATGGAGTGGTACAGAAAGTAAGGATAGAATTCCTTTAGTTGCATGGAGCAGAGTGTGTAGACCCAAGAAGCTTGGGGGACTTGGTCTCAGAGACTGGTCCAAAATGAATAAAGCTCTACTTGCTAAGATTGGGTGGAGACTAACTAAGGAAAATGGAGTTTGGGCAGAATCCTTAAGAGAAAATATTGGCAGGATAATAATGACAAAAGATGGATGTTTAAACAGGTGACTTTCAATGGCTCATGCATTTGGAAAGCCATTAACTGGGCCAAAGAAATTCTGAACAAGGGTAGCAGATGGAAAATAGGAAGAGGCAATGAGATAGATTTTTGGAAAGACAAATGGGCAGGGGATTTTACCCTCCAAGATAAATTTCCACAAATCTCTACATTAATGGAAGCTAAATATGGAGTAAAGGTGAACAACTACATGGCTATGGAAGAGAGTTTTCAGACATGGAAAACTTTGGAAATGGATAGACATGATCTAAATGATCAAATGAGAGGGATCAATGAGTTCTTACAAAATTATGTATCATATAACAATAAAGACCAAGATAGAATCATCTGGGATAAGGAACCTTGTGGAAATTTTACTGTCAAATCAGCCTATGGCCTCTTCTTTGAGGGTCAAACTGGAGAAGAAGATTTAATGGTAGGGAAGATTTGGAACAAGAATATTACTCCTAAGGTAAATGTGTTCAGCTGGCTCACTTTTGGAAACAAAATTCTCACGGTTGATAATCTGGAAAAAGAGGCTTCCAATGGGTTAATAGATGTGTGCTATGCAAAAGAAAAATGGAATCTATAAATCATATGTTTCTGGAATGCACGTATGCACATCAACTGTTCTCCTCAATTTTGACTGGCTTCTCGGTTAATTGGGTTATCCCCAAAGATATAAAGGAAGCTTGGAACCAATGGGTATGCCCTTTTCATAGTCAAGGGCTTAAAAATATGTGGATCATAAGCTTAAGCCATCTCGGTGGGAAATCGGAAGGAGAGAAATAGAAGGATTTTCAAGGACAAGAGTATCCCTATCAAACTGTCAATAAAAAATCTTTTTCAGCAATTAGAAACAATTTCTCAATCCTCCGGAAAAAATAATTGGAAATTTTAGATTATGAACAGCATTTCTTAGAGAATTGGCATGTCTCAAGGATTCCTCAATCTAATAGTCCTAATCCTAGAGTGGGGATTAAGTGGAATCCTCCTTGTGAAGGCTCTCTAAAACTTAACTTTGATGGTGCAGCAAAAGGGAACCCGGGGAAAGCAGGGGGAGGAGGAGTCATAAGAGACTCTTTAGGTCGTTTTATTCTTGCTTACTTCTTTGACCTTGGAAAATAATCTAACAATGTGGCGAGAGGCAATTGCTCTGTTCGGGGGTGAAGATTGTAAAGGAAAAAGGTTTCAATCTCCTAGAAGTGGAAGGAGACTTGTTGTACATTATTTCTTGTATGAGGGGTTCTTCCAATCCTTCCATATCTATTGAAGATTTTATCTATAAAACTAAATCTTTTTTAAATTCTTTTGTGAATATTTCTTTTAACCACGTGTATAGGGAAGGCAATAATGGTAAAGGAAAAAGGTTTCAATCTCCTAGAAGTGGAAGGAGACTCATTGTACATTATTTCTTGTATGAAGGGTTCTTCCAATCCTTCCATATCTATTGAAGATTTTATCTGTAAAACTAAATCTTTTTAAAATTCTTTTGTGAATATTTCTTTTAACCATGTGTATAGGGAAGGCAATAATGGTAAAGGAAAAAGGTTTCAATCTCCTAGAAGTGGAAGGAGACTCACTGTACATTATTTCTTGTATGAGGGGTTCTTCCAATCCTTCCATATCTATTGAAGATTTTATCTGTAAAACTAAATCTTTTTAAATTCTTTTGTGAATATTTATTTTAACCACGTGTATAGGGAAGGCAATAATGGTGCTGATTTTGTTGCTAATCTTGGGGTTATCTCTAAGGGTCTCCATATAGTCAAGCAACTTGTTGGAATGAATGCAAAATTCATTGAAATCATGAAAAGGGAGGGAGCCTTTAATAATGTTGCAAACTCTCCGCTCGTGCCAGTAACCTCTCATGATTTTATCTTACTTGTGTGAGTTGGATTCTTTTGTTCACACAGGTAGTCGGGCCTTTTGGTTTTGGAGAAGCTGAAAATAGAAACCACTGATTTTTAGGCCGTTTTGATTTGTAAGAGATTTTCTGCGCACAGAAGGATGGGAGGAGACT
Source organism: Taxus wallichiana var. yunnanensis (assembly GCA_018340775.1). Lineage (NCBI taxonomy): Eukaryota > Viridiplantae > Streptophyta > Pinopsida > Cupressales > Taxaceae > Taxus > Taxus wallichiana. The sequence goes on along the minus strand of CM031243.1, from coordinate 23,409,032 downwards.
TGGTATGCACGGAACCTTCAAGGTGTCCAGAGATATCCAAGGAGGCTGAAGTTCTCCTCGAGAAGGCAGGATTGTTGTCTTTTTCAAAACTTTCGAGGGCTATGATGAAAGCCTGAGTGAAGCGGTTGCTAAAATGTGGAACGAGGGAAAAATCTAGGTCGGAAATTGTTCCCTTACTATTTCTCCCAAGCTTATTGCTAAGGTGACTGGTCTTGCGCTTGAAGGTAGAAGCATTTTTAAACCCAAATCTGATTACAGTCTTGAGATTGACTATTTTTTCCAAGGAAAAGGGGAACCTATTTCTCTTCATAATGGCTATGCTAGGTGTAAGTTTCCCTCTCCATATGATGAAATTTCCAAACTGCTCATGTCTTATATCACATTGGAAGGTAGATATAAAGTCATATATGGTTACCATTTTCCAATGTTAAACCATATTCGCAATGCAAAACTATATAACTTTCCCTTCTACTTATTCTCTTCTCTGGCTAAATCTATAAATTTGGTGAAGAAAGGCACGTTCATTATCCCCTTACACAAGGGTCTGATAAAAAGTATCATCCATCTGAGCACTACCATGTTGGGAAAAATGACAAATTTGGGGCCTCACCTTCAAACATTGCATTGGGTAAAAGGTCTGGGAGTATGGAACCTAAGGAGGATAGTTGTGATGAAACTGTTGGTGTGTGTTATTTTCCACATCATTAGGTGAGTCATCTCACTTAGGTGAGATCATAGGTCCATGTGTCATTTAGGGGTCATTATGAGATTCCCTTACACGTCAGTGTGTCAGTGCATCAACATGTCAGTGTGTCATATGCATCATTGGGAGTTACACTTCTATTATGGGAATGTAACTCCCCCTCTCTACTCGAGTTGTCATGATTGCAGCACTAGGGGTTACTCAGCACCTCCTATATGTACATGTCTTTTGATCTATGAGATAGAGGAGAGTTTTATGGCTTAACCAGGTTTTTCCCATGTTTCAAATCTTTGCATGCACATTCGTTTGATGCTCGCTCCTCTCGAGATCTCTTCACACTGTTGTTCACACGTCCATTGATGTGCACATCGTCCCTCATGATCCTCACTTGTGGGTTTTAAACCCTCTTTCATGGTATCAGAGTGGATCTTGTGGATCCGTGCACTCCTTGGCATTTCTATGCGTGTTTTTCAGCTTCCGGCATGATTTACGGTTCTCATTGCGTGTGTCATAATGGATATTCCGTTATGTGCTTCAGTGCATTGATTTTGGGTGTTTATACCTCCATTCGGGTTTTTTTGTGGTTTGTTTTCGGTGTTCATAGTTTTTCCACCTTGCATGCGTGTTTGGAGGTATCTTACCATTTTGGAGCATTTGCAGGTTGCAGATCTGAGTTTTTTGTGCTAGTTTTGTGAGTTTTCTAGTGTAGTGCAAAAGCTGCCCTAGCTCGTCACTACCCTCAACTCGGACTGTGCATTTTGTTGGCTCGGTCTGTGCCTTTTTTTTCTCTTATCAGGTTTCTGCATTGGCCTTTTTGGCTCAACATTTGGCTCAAAGCCTGTCTGCCTTCATCATCTGCATATGCATTCAACGTGGCTCTGAATGGTTGATTGTTGCTCATGGCATTGTGCGTTTGTTCCTTCTACCGCAGGCTGGAAATATCACACCTTGCCTACATGAACCCCACAACATAGCAACAACATGCTGTAACCATTTTTTTGCAAGCATGTGGATGTTTTTTACACACTCAACCACCTGTGTTGGACCTGTTTGGGACCTACGTTGAAAGTTTTCTCGCCGTTTGGATCTGTGGTGGTGTTCGCTGAAGGAATCAGCTGTGGTGTTCGCCATTTGAATATGTTCTTGGCCACATTGTTGTTCTTGGCCACATTGTTGTTCTTGGCTCACCATTTTTGTTGTTACTGTTGCAAACCTACCTTGTTCCCTTCAAACGGCTCCTCCAGCGTCCTCTTCCATTGGAAAAATGTTTTTGACTTTGCTCAGCCATTTTGGGCGTTTTTGGGCATTTTTGGCGTTTTGGGTCTTCAAACGGCTCCTTCACTTGTGCGGAGACTGAAATACCTTCTCCCAACACCTCCAGTGATTGTTTTACACATCTCCAGCAACCTGCAACCTGCAACGTCATATTCAACGGCTCAGTCTTTGCTTGAAACATTTTTGGGCATTTTTGGCCTTTTTGGTGTTTTTGGGCATTTTTGGGTGTTTTGGGTCTTCAAATGGCTCCTCCCACTTATACAGACCTGCCACACTGCTCCCAAAGACCTCAAAGTGACCTCCCACGTGTCTGCAGCACCCTCAAGGACTGTATAGCTCTTTTTGGGGTTTTCCTCCAAATGTACCTCAAATACGTGGACCCTCCAACTTGGCATTCAAGTATCTTCAACATGGGCCCCCTCCTTTCCACCTCTTTTTGATGTTTAAAGGTGTTAAAAATTAAAACATTCAGTTTGGCATTGGTATTTTTATTTATTGGGCTGTATTTTGCTTGTAATTTGACCTTCCTATGCTTGTCGAAGACGGAGGGCGAGGTCGGGGTTGGCAGGAGGCTAACCCCCCCTCGCAGTCAAAACAAACCCCTACTAAAATTTCGTGTCGTTTCCAACAAGTACCCACATGATACCCTTTGCACCCATCTCGTGCACTTTTTTAATGCGTTTGCAACATCTAGTGTATTTTTCCATCAGTTGCGGGAATTGTTTTAATGCTATAACTTTTGACTCACTACTCATTTTTAGCACTTCTTTAGTCAAAGTTGCATGATTTTCCAGACTTTACGTGATGGCATTGCCAATTTTGTAAAATTCACTACTTTATAAAGTGCCACATTCTAGGGGGTTGTTTATACTCTTGGGCCTACACATACAGACACATTATCGGCCGAGTCCGACGTCTTGCTTTTGTGCATCTTACATTTTTCATCATGGAGAGTGCTCTTTCCAGATTTGAGCATCGTAGGATTTCCTTACAGCCTCCGCCACTTCTCACAAGGAGAGGGAACTATTCAGTTTGGCGTGCTTCCATGGAACGTTACTTTGCTCACGAGGGTCTTTCGGCCTTTTACTTGGGCCAGCCTGTACTCCACCGATCATTGTCATCTAGAGGACTTCCTTGACACTTTTGACCATGTCTTTGGTCACTTGATGATGCATGTCTCTAGATCTCTCTAGTTTCATGTGGCAAACTCAGATCCACCCCACCATGTCTGGAGCATTCTCCAGTCCCTCTATGGAAACCCTTCACATACTTCGCCATTATTTCCGCTTTCGATTCAGCTTGTCTCCTCCATTTCTTCATCGATGATAGTTCCACCGACATATAATCATTTGGTTCTACTTCCGATGATGAGAATGTGTACCCAGATTCGATGTTGAGGGCATTACAGAGGACTCTTCTCCTCTTTCTCTCACTATTCCGCATACATTGTTCACCCCCACATCTCATCGAGATATCGAGCAGTCTCCTACTCACTTCATACAGTCATTACACCAGCCTCCTTTCCACTTCCAATGTGCGAGGCCCATTTCACTCCTCTACCTTCATTAGATGACTCATACCTATTTGACATCGCTCTTCTGTTTGTTGAGCCCCCTCATTGGGATGAGTATCTACCTAACCTTAGTCATCTTTTCGCAGAGTCTACTTGTGATGCACTACAGGTCCCTCATCCATCTACAGGTGTTTCAAAGGAGTTCATCATCTCTGTTGTTGGGAGTTCCCCTTCTAGGAATCATGTCACTTCCACATTTCCAGAGACCTTCATTGATCCACCCTCAGTTGTGGATCCCTTTTCTGTTGTGGAGGATGTTTTGTTCCCTTCACATCACTTAGACATCCTTTCTATGGGTGTTCCTCTTTTTCACTCTGATAGTTCTATGCACATGGCATTACCTTCGGTTCCTTGGCACTCACTCGCTAGACCTATGTCACACTTCTGTGCACCAAACTCAGAGTTCTTCGTGTTGCTACCTTCAGTTTCCTTTGTGGAGTGGGTAGACTTCCAGACGTCATTTCTGTCCTTCCTAAGGGCAGGCACACAGTTCGTTGCGAGTGGCTCTTCTTCAGTCCAGAGGCAGAGGATCTCATGATCGACATTCTTCTAGGAGACCTCCTAGAGTTACAGAGTTCAGATCCGTCCATGACATCTTCTGCATTCCTCTCGTCTCCCTCTTCTTCTCTCTTCTTCTTTCGAGAGATTGCCTCTTTGTACATGGGTACCTTTTCAGGCTCGTCTAGAGCTAGGACCCATATTTGGCATCTTTCTTAGATTAGAGAGTGTTTTGTTCTCTTATGGTGGATGTTTTTCCCATTGGGTTTTCCTTCATTGCTTGGGACTTCTTTTTGTACATGGGTACCTCCTAAGGATTTGTGCCAGGACCCATTTCTCATTTCTAACTCGCCGCCTCATCCTAAGTTACAATGAAGGGGGGGTTTTGGTGTGTGTTATTTTCCACATCATTAGGTGAGTCATCTCACTTAGGTGAGATCGTAGGTCCATGTGTCATTAAGGGGTCATTATGAGATTCCCTTACGCATCAAGACGCCGCGTCAAGTGCGTCAAAGACGCTCGGCCAACACGTCGCACGTCAGTCGTCATATGTGTCATTGGGAGTTACACTTCTATTATAGGAATGTAACTCCCCTCTCTACTCAAGTTGTCATGATTGTAGCACTGGGGGTTACTGTACGATGGAAAAGTGACAACTCGAGCATGGGAATCTACAAGTAACTTTTCCTCGCACCCGACCTCCCGAGGTTGTGCGAGATATCCGGTGGGGATTGAATATGCATAGGATGCGAGACAAGCTAGTTAGGCAATCTGATGTCTTCGATGCGCACTAGTGGAAATTGTGAATCTAAGGAAAATAAGTACCTCCTAACCTAAACTAGTGTGATAGATCGATCATCAAGGATGACTGCTCGAAGGATCCAATCAATATCGAGCTCTGGCATGATTCGGTCTATGGGTTATGGAATACGTGGAAAATGACTGGGATAGTTTCGTGTATGTCTCCAGATAAGGTCATAGGGCGGATGGTAAATATAATTGACTCTATGGGTGATTCTCTGGCCTAGTCCAAAACTCCTTAGCTTTGTTAGCTGCTATGTCTAACAAGGATAACTATTCGATGATGATAGGTGGAAGTGGAGTAGATCTGAATACTAATGTACGTAGGCCAAAGCATCTATGTCTGATTCACCTATGGACTCGTTGGGCTATGGGATTTGTGGGTCACAACCGTAGATTCGTGGTTGCTGTGGACCTACTATGGTCATGTGTGGAATCAGTCCCTAATCCCTAGTATCCAATAGTCATATGCTTTTTCAGCCTCTATATTTAGAATTATTAATTGTGCGATCTTTTCAGAGTATCTCACAGGTGTTCGTGCAACTGAATTCTTAAGCTGGTATCTATATCTATGAGAGTGTCTCCTACATCTGGCTGTGGGACCAAAGGATCACAACCAAATGTCTGCTCTCTTTCAAACCCTTCCACAGTCATGTGGATATGTATCTAGAGTAATCTGTAGTTTGGTTGATTTGACCAAAATGTGTGTGCTTGGTCGTCTTCTATGTTTAACCCATGCAGTTGGAAACTGATTTGTTGTAAGTTTACCATTGTTTGGAAGACTTAGATCCTAAGATTCTGATCTATATCAGTTATGGCTATGACGAGATTGGGTTGGGGCACGATTGGCTTGAATACGTATTCCCTGGGCTCTCTAGGTCCCGTGATTGTCATACAAAAGCCACAATGTAAACTAAATGCAGCAAAGTAAAATTAACTATGTGAAGTATATCTATAACATATATAACTTCTATATTTTTGTATTTTTCTGATGAATTTTATAGATGAAATTGAAGGAGCAACTATTTTAATATATCTAGAAATTGACGATTAATCTAATGACAAATTTAAAACAAACAAAGTAACCGAGTATAGCTACTTGCCTGTGTAGTTGTAAATCTATTCTAAACAATGAAATAATTGATCTAATCTATTTGAAAGACTCTCAATCCTACCTCAAAACTGAGGAAAGAATCATAGTCTCTCAGAAAATATCAATCCTCACAGCTTCCCTGGCAATATCGAAAGTAAAATTGACTGAAATAAAGTGATTGGCTACTCTATTTGATACGCTTCTAATTTAGAACTTTGAAATCTAGAACCTGGATTCTATAGAACAGTGGCGAATCTGATGATGTGTGTGATCTTGTCCCCTCAGTGTGACCTCCTTGCTCCTTCATGTTCACGTGGATCTAGAAAAGTGTGTAATGTTAGCATCAACAGAAGTAGATATTGGGACAAAGGCAACTTAGGATACAGACTGAATACAATGTGAGTAGGAGAGAGATAGCACAAGAGTACAGAGCTTGGCTTATGTAATTCCTAGTAGGATTTATCATGAGTCATGCAACATAAAATGTCCGAACCGAAACTATCCCGCTTAAAGAACAAAACATGTAACTTTAATGGCTTCCTATTGAAAACAAACTATTCTACTCCAATGGATTGGATGAAATATCAACAGCACTTGCACAAGATGGATATGTGGCTTCCTAACAGTGAAACAACACTAACTAAGCATGCAATGAATGAAACTAAAAATTCTAAGCAAAATAAAAGACCAATCTATTGCAATGAGAAATTCAAAGGCAAATTTGAGGGGCCATTTGATTGAGCACAAGCCAACTATTTATAGCATTTGCATTTACCCAAGGTAAAAACCAAATTGATCTCTTAAACTATAAACAATGGCAAAACACTATTCCAGGGAACCAGAATCATTAATGCAAGCCCAAGGTGGTGAAAAAAAGATGGTAAACGTTGAAATTTACGTGAGTCATGTTAAAAGAGCATTCTGGAAAATGCGTAAAGGACCGCTTCTGGCGGGGCGGTGGTTTCATAACTGAAGAGCAAAAGGCAAAGAAAAGAGGGGAAAAGAGAAAAACAAAGCATGCGGGGGCTAAGCGGGGCATGCGGGATGATAACACATACTTGGAGAGCTTTTTGGATCCCGAACACCTTGCGAGGAGACCTGTATCATCATTGGGGCATGTGTTATGTTGTTTGACGGTGCAGTACCCTACAATTTTGGGTACATACATATTGCCCCCTCGGAGAAGCATTTTAGCCATGAAGAGGTGTAAAACGGTGGGTCCGAGTATGGCGGTCCCGAAATGGGAAGTTGGAAGTTATACCTAATACGTCCATGTGTCAAAATGACACCATCCAAAATTCCCGCTCCCTGCAAAATGAAAAGAGAACTCAAGTGCAAATAGACAAGATAGATCGGAAAATAAACGCTAAAATAATGGGAAATGAGGATGTACCATTTGTGTGGGGGTAAGAACTTACCTCCGTCGGTGCTCCAAACCTGTGAAAAAAACTTTCAAAACAAGTCAGGCTGTTATATATATGAAAGTGGGCCCATTTTCCTATTCATTTGTGCGTGTTGATTTGATTGATTCTCAGCTCTGGGACCCACGGTGAAGGTTTCTTACGAGAGTAGAGTCAAAACATTCATGACGAGATAGCAATCATGCCTCCGCATGTAGATCATCAACCCGCGAGATCACAGGTTAGTTCTCCTCAATTTATTGTTTTTACCTCCAAACTTTTAAAATGCTAAAATCTTTGTCGTGGGGGTTATTTTTTAAAATGTTAGGTTCAAAAGGTCCATCTAGGGGGCCACCTACTGGGTAGGCTTTGTTTTAGTTAAAATGGTCCTTTTTTGGTGTTTTTGGCCTTTTTAGGATATAAAACCCATGTGGGTTTTCGGGACACGACCGCCACCCCTGTTCGGGGTGGTAGTTCAAGACCACCGCCCTTAAGGTGGCAAGATTATAAAACTACCGCCCTACTGGGGCTGCGGTTCTACATGTAATGTCAAAAGAACACTTGTTTGAGATTGTTTTTGCATTTTTAGCATTTCTATGTGTTTTCATGATTTTTCTAATGTCACTTGGATGCTAACTTGCTTTGTTTTGTGTGTTTTTGGGTGTATGCAGGTGAGAGAGGAGTACATTCGGTGGAGCTGAGAGAGGGAGTGTGACTGGCTCCCAGCAGTGTTAGACGCCCTTTCACAGGACGAGCAGGATACTTCTTGAGGGCTGGTATACTACGTATATCGTGGGTTCCACATGTTGCACCATCCAGTCACATACTCTGTGACTTATTTTCCTACTGGGATGCTGATCGGAACACCTTCCGATTACCAGGGGTCCGAGGTGAGTGGACCATCACACTGGAGGATGTTTACCATATCCTGGGGGTCCCGATCATTGGGAGATGACTCACCCTTGAGACAGCAGGTTCACGGGCCCAGATAGCATAGTGGGCTTCTTACATGGGAGATGTAGTCATCTCCACGGGTTCGAAGAAGGGGGTCAGAGTTCGGTCTATTCCTAGTTTTCCCATCCCCTTGCTTTGCCAAGCTATTATGGGGATCCTTGCCTTGAGATTGATCGGGGACAAGGGAGGAGACACATTGCTATATTTCTAGTCCCCCATCATTGCACAGATTGAGGGTCATGGCCGGATTTACGCCTGGGGAGCAGATATACTTGGGACTACCTACCACGACTTATACAGGGTAGTCCATTTACAGGGGCAGTCTTTGAGCCACCCGACCCTGGTCATGAGTTGGGTCTATGAGCACTTCATCCCCTATGGCAGAGGTGTAGAGGTGACAGATCCGGAGCTATGAGGGCAGCCAGATGGATAGATATGTCGGTGCTCAGAGCACCTCATCAGCCAGTTGCTTCTCTAACCACCGATGACATGGAGGCCACACCATATCAGACCATGGCAAGCATATGGGGTGAGGAGGCTCTTACTTTGATCTCCTACTCCACCACAGGGTAGCTTATTGACAGAGTAGGGCGAGTGGAGATACACCCCTTTGGCCGAGTTCCTCAGCAGTTTGGCCTACCTTACATGGGTATGCTTCCCCAGTAGTGCCAGTATATAGGTTAGTTCGAGAGGCCAGAGGGGGTCCTAGAGGCCGGGGTTGGACAGTTGTTACACCTGGCATTCCTATTGCATCCAGGAGGGTACTATGTGCCCGAGGGAGAGTCGGTGCTCCTCAGGCACCCCTACTTCAATTGCCATGGGTCCTACCCATAGCAGAAGCGATGACCCCATCGACATGACTCGAGTCCGAGGAGTTCATAGGGGGAGAGACAGAGGAGGATACTAAGGAGGAATGTGATCCTAAGTGGCATGACACTCAGGATATCATGCAGGTAGAGAGGGCAGAGCAGAGTGCAGAGAGAGTGACTCTAGTTTCAGAGGAGCCACTCTCCCAGGGCCATGGTGGGGAGGATGAGTCTGTTGTAGGATGCTACATCGCTCCAGCCATGGGGAGCACCTCAGTCAGCGGCGGCATCTGTGGCAGGTGCCAACCCTAGAGATCCATCCTGGAGGCCGGTGATCCGAGTAAGTTATCTTCTCTTTGCTCGAGTTAGGATTGCTTTAATTGCCATCTCTCCTTTTGTTTACATTTGTGTTTATCTCTTGTTTTATTTCTAATTCATTTTCTCCTTTGTTTGTAGATACCGTCAATGAGTGGCGAGACTTGATCCACGGTGGTATGCACAATACCCTGATGATCCCCATGGAGAGGACCCGTGCAGAGCTATTTGTGGATGTTGGGAGCCCTCAACTAGCTGGCAGACATACTGACATCTTTGCCCCTATCTGGCATGTGGCCAGGATGGTATCGACTCTCCGTACGGAGTTAGTGGGGTATAGGACACCTGAGCACATGATAAGGATTCATTCTCGTGGCGAGACTACGGCTGCCCTCTTAGGATCCTTAGCCCTCTCGTGCACTCGTGAGTGCCAGCGTAGCCAAAGTCCTAGGTGTGGGCGTGCACCCTCAGAGGGGTCTCATAGGGATTGAGAAGCCACTTGGCTCTCCTAGATTTTTGTATGATATTTTTGTATATCCTCGGGCTCTTTGAGTGTTTTGACCATGCTTAGCACATGATGGCATTGTACAAGAATTTTGATCATTTATATATATATATATATATATATATATATATATATATATATTCCTTTTGGATCAAACTCTCGGTATCTATGATTTTTCTTCCATTTCCGTTTCCTCATGTAAATTATGATGTTATGCTTATATGCTTTTTAGAATGTATGCAATGGAGAACAAATGATACAAATGTTTACTCTCTTTTCATATTTCATGATGCTGATATATGATAATGTAGATACAATGTGATTTTGAATCTTAGTTTCTGTAAGTAATTTTGGGTACTTCATATTTGTTTTGGCAAAGTGGTGAAGATAAGCCGGTATGATGAGTAGATAGACTTGCCCCTCTCCTAACCCCACACAACTAGTAAGATGCGAGGGCTCATCACCGAGAGCTGAAAAGGGCACAAGTTATGAAATGTGTTGAAATGATGGTGATGAAAGATAGTCAAAGCTTTGGCATAACCAAATTAGGATGCTACAAGCCTACACTACTCCAGTGATTTCATAGTTTTGGGATGCAACTTGCTTTGCGGTTTATCTAGACTTAGATCCGTAGATGGCCACATGGTAGACAAAATCTGGGTTTTAGGATTTTTAATTCTCTTGGAATTTTGGACATCCGATTCATTTGTTTTTGACTCAAGACTTCAAGATTTGAATTGTTTGTTTATGACCTTTTACGTTTGTTTGTCAAGAGGACCCCCCACACCTTGCCCCATGCTACTAGTAAGAAGCATGGGTTTATCACCTTAGGTAAGGCATAGGCGAGTAAGGGCATTTCCATCCTTTCCCAACCCTACGTCACTAGTAAGAGACGCAAGCTCATCACCAAAGGTTGGTGGGGCAAGGAAATGTGTAAATTTAAAATTTTCTGTTTGATCTATATTTGACTTGTTTACTTGAGAAAAATGTCAGTGTGTTCTTATTTCCAAAGAGATATATGTACGGGATAGATGTGACACCATGAAGCTTCTAGAACAGACCATAGGCAAGACACCTATCCTAAGAAGAAACCAAAAGTGAGAACAAACCTGCAGATCTTGGTATGGTTACCGTTAAGACCCTGTCATATCTAGCTTTATTTGATGAAGTGATTCCGAAATAGTTTGATGATATCATGGAAATAGAGAAGTATGATTAGAGTGTTTATGCCAACAACATCATGAGTTTGTAATGAATTGCTTTGAGAATAAATTCCTTGATCACAAATTTGTACAAAACAAGCGGACAAAATGATCCTAACTATATGAAGATGCAATGTAGATATAATTATACAAGTAGTACTAGTTGCTTACGCGTAGAATCATTTGAGGTGTAGGGAATTGACTGTTTCACCAAATTCCTCACCTTCAAGCGTACATAGGAGATATGCACCATTTCCATAGTCCTTCATGACTCGGTATGGGCCCAACCATTTGGGTCGAACTTCCTTCCTTCGCCGGTCTTTTTGTCGATCCGGTTGTCTAGCCTTAGAACTAGATCACCTTCATATATGTTGTGTTCATAGACTTTTTGTTATCACAAAGACATTCGGTCAACATAGACTCTGTGTTGCTTTCAACATCTATCCTAGCTTCATCTAGGATTTCTAGTTGGGAAAGACGTGTTTCTCTCGTAAGCGTCTTCGTCTAGAATCCCCTTGTAATGAGATACGGAGAACTAGTATTTCAACCTCAAGCGGGAGAACCGCTTCTTCCCGAATACCCGAAAAAGGAGTGGCTCATGTTGGTGTTCTTATTGAGGTTCGATGGGCCCATAACACGGATATAACTTCAAATTCCAATCTCACTTGTTTTCTTTCACCGTTTTAAGGAGAATGGCTTTTAATGTTTTGTTTGTTGCCTCATCCTGTCCATTGGCTTGAGGGTAATACAAGGAGGCCGTATGATGGCTTATTTTAAATTTATTGCACAATTCGCAAACTTCGTCATTCTTAAAATAAGTCCCATTGTCTGAGATAATGACTTGTGGGATACCGTACCTGTAAATGATTTGGTTCAAAATGAACTTGGCGATCATGAGAACCCGGCATAGTAGTAAAAGACATAGCCTCTACACACTTGGTAAAATATTTGGTGGCCGTCATTATGAAATTATGGCCGTCGTCAGACAAGGGAGAGAATTTCCCTATTAAGTCTAGGCCCCACGTAAAAAGGGTCATGGAGTAGCGATTGGTTGTAGAGCTTGTGCTGGCATGTGAATCTCATGAGAGAATTCTTAGCACTTATTACACCTTCGTACAAACTCTCTGCGTTGTGTTCTAGAGTAGGCCAGAAATAGCCCATTTGATGTATTTTTCGAGTGGTGGCATGGCCACCGAAGTGGCCTCCACACATTCCACTGTGAGATTCATGGAGAATCTTCTTGGATTCTTCTATGTCGACACATCTTAAAAGCATTCCATCGAATGCTTTTCGATAGAGCACTTGCTCTATAACGACGTATTTGGCTACAATAATACGTAACCACCTTCTTTGTTACGATGTAACGCCTTCCAGATATGTATGATCCATGATGTAATTAATAATATCAGTATACCAGGGACACTCAGAGATGGGAGGTCTGTTTTTGATGTAGTATATGCACTCATCGGGAAAGTCCAGATCTACTAGATTGCCTTCGTCTAATGGATTATCAGCTAACCAATCCACGATGATTTGTCCTTTAACCAACTTCTGATTTATGAATGTTAATTAAAATTCACCCATTAAGGTTATAAAGCGTCCAGCCTTTTTAGACAAAGACCCTTGCGTGAGGAAAGTTCGTAAATGTTTTGTCTTTACAATGACCTTTGTTTCTTGATTTAACATGTAATGTCTTAAGTGTTTGGTTGTAAAGACTATGGCGAGGCATTCTTGTTCTTCTTGCGTATAATGTGTTTCATAGTTGAGCAATGTCTGGATAATGAAATAGATCGCATGTTCTCTCTTGTCATCATCTTCTTGAGCTAGCATACAGGCTAGCGAGACATTGGTGGCTCACGAATATAAAATTAATGGGTGATCCAGCTTAGGTGGCATTAGCGTGGGTGGTGATAACAAGAAATGCTTAACTGCGTTGAAAGCTTCATTACAGTCTTTGGTCCAATCAATGCTATAATCTTTCTTGAGTAGATTGTTGATTGGATGAATGGTGAAACTTAAGTCCAGGATGAATCTCCGGATTGCACCAAGTTTTCCGAGAAATGACCTGATTCTAGATTCATCCGAAGGTGGGACCATTTCAAGAACAACTTTAATTTTGGTTGGGTCAACATCAATCCCACGTGATGATATAATGTAACCTAGGAGCTTCCCTCCTGTCACACCAAAGACACATTTTTCTAGATTTAGCGTGACTCCGTATTCTATTAGACGTGAAAGAATGACGTGAAGCACTTCCGGATGGTCACAACACTTCTTGGCCTTGGCCAACAAGTCATCTACGTAGGATTCCACAATTTTATGAATAAGATCATGAAATATATACGTCATAGCCCACTAGTACATAGCACCAGCGTTCTTGAGACCGAATGGCATAACAGCATAGCAATAGGTTCCCCAAGGAGTTATAAATGTGGTTTTAGCTTGATCTTGTTCAGATATTCTGATTTGATTGTATCTTGAGAATCCATCCATGAGGGATAACTACCGGTCACCTTAGGACCCAAAACAATCCTGACTGAGTTTTATATTATAGATCGGGAAACCAACTATAATATGATCCTCGTCTGACCATGGAAACACCATATGAAGGCAATCCCTTCTATGTTATTTCAAGAAGTAATATTATTGCATTTAGGAAAGGTGCTCATAGCCAAAGGTGATCCAAAACCATTCGATGTACACCTGGATGACCTAAAGAAAAGACCAGGCGTGCACTCGGAGTTTGAACTCCCAACGAACCAACTTAATAAACCTACCGACACGAAACTAGAAGAAAAGTTGGTACCTATGATAGATCTTGAAACTATGAGCCTAGCCAAGACAATCCCAGCCCTCAAAGATGAGGCTAACATTGTAGAAACAATATCATTAGGAACTACTGCAAAAATTGTTGAATTACTAGAACAGGATCTACCAATGTTCCTACCATTTGATTCTGTAGGCATGGGGTACACCCTAGGTGTCGGTTATCTCCCAGTAGTAGATCTCTACATGGTAGAGGTAGAAGATGTTAACACAAAAAATATCCCAGTGCCCATATTCCCAGCTAAGTATTGGACTCTCCATTTCGATGGAGCTAAATGTCATTATGGAGCTGGGGCAGGCGTAATCCTTACTTCTCTCGAGGGAAAATTCCTACCATTTTACCTTAAACTAAATTTTGAATGCACAAATAACGGTGCTGAGTATGAAGCCCTCCTCCTTGGCCTCATCTTAGCTAAGAGAATCGGTGTTGATAACATCAGAGTGTTAGGAGACTCGCAATTGGTAGCAAATCAAGTTGCTGAGATGTATGAAACCAAAGCCGAGCACTTACAACTCTATGAAACAAGTGTACTGAATTTAAGCAAAGAGTTTGACTTCATATCAATCGAAGCAATCCAGCGAGAACAAAATCTTCTCACTTATTCAATTGTAACCGTAGCATTGTGCTTTACTCCAAATAGTAAGTTAGAGGACACCCGTTTCATGGTATCCCTTCGTACTGAACCACTGATAAAAACAATGTCAAATCCTCTTTTAAATGGAAATGAAAACAAATCTACTATCCTAGACCACATCGATAGTGATACAACCACTCTTGATTTCTTGAATGCCTATGCGGCGTTACATCTCACCCATCACGTGGTAGATTTATCCCTAATCCCGCATTCATCCTCCTACTTCGGAAATCCCATGACAGAGCTTCCCCCACAAAAGGAACTCAACATATACATAGTCGAGAACGGAGATGATCTGGAACTACCTCCAGCCCCGCCTGAGTTTGAAGAAGGTAACGCTTCTTTAATCGAAGAAACAATTGATATTAACATCGGAACAGAAGATGAACCAAGGATATTGAAGTTAGGATCCTTGTTAACTCCATCAGAAGTAGAAATACACACTCGGATCCTCAAGGAACATCAGAAGGATTTTACATTTAATTATAAAGAAATGACAGGGGTTACACCACACATTGCGGTGCACAACCTCGTCACTAAATCAGATGCAAAACCGATTAAACAAAAATTGAGACCAATGAAACCCAAGGTAGCTCTCATGGTGAAAGAGGAGGTAATGAAACTCCTCCAAGTAGGATTCATCAAACTAGTCAATTAATTTGGTGGGTATCTAATATCGTTAAAATTTATCAAAAAGAATGGAAAGATACACATCTCGTGTAGACTTCTAAGACATTAACAAGGCATGTCCTAAAGACGACTTCCCATTACAATCTATAGATGTCATTGTTCCCAATTGAGGAGATTGGAAAATTTTCACAAAGTGTTGGCACAAAGATGAAAATGCTTGCAGAGGGCCCGCGGCCAATTATATCTTGCCACGTGTCCTGGAGTGGCGGAGCAAGGGGAGAGTTTGGGAAATTTTCCCAAAGAAAAAAATAAAGGAAAATTTTGAGAGGAAATCCCGCCCCCGTTATTGCGAACCAATAGAATCTCACCACGTATCAGATGGCACCAAAATCAAGGACATTCCCGTAAATAAAATTAGATGAGGAAAACCCACACCCAATGGGGTTGTGCCACGTGTCCCAATCTCATCGGCAACGCGGGAAAATTTTGGAAAATTTCCCAAAGTGCAAATTGAAGAAAATAGAGCAAGATGGGCCCGTGCCCAAGTAAAAATGTGCCACATGGCACCTGGAAGGGTGGAGCACGGGAAAATTTTGGAAAATTTTCCAAATGACCAAAAAGGTAAAATTTTCAAATTTTTGCCCACCGACCCGATTTGGCCCTGTTTTGACCTAAAACTTCAAATCGCCATATCTTTCGATCCAGAGCTCGGTTTTCACGTTCTTTATATCAATGGAAAGCTGGTGAAATTATCTATAATATTCCAGGGTCAATTTTTCATTTTGATGGATTTTGGAGAGATAAAATTGAAAAATGTCTCTGGCACGTGGTGATGAGCAGAAATGACGTTTCAACCACCATTTTTAATGAAGAATGGCTCGCATTCTCTCCCAGCATGGTTAAAAATGTTAGGGAATGGGTCTGTAAGGATGCCCATGCTATTTTGAATGCATTTTGGTCAATTATTGAACCTCTCCCATGTTTTCCCACGTTTCTCTCTCCTGGGCTCGTCCCTTGCACTGTAAAAGCCAGATTTGGCTCATTTTCAAAGGGTTGAACATTTTTGTGTATTGCAGGTCCCCTTTTTCACCTTGGTAGTGATTTTGGTGGAATAACAGACCTTTTCTAAGAACTACAACTTATTTTTTCCTCTCAGGTGTTGTAATGTAAGTGATTTTGATGTTAAAATAACAATACAGGCCCTGTGATTAATCCTTCATCCTCTGCTAGTGTTGTTTGACTAATTTCTGGTTCTTCATTACAGCTATCAGTTTGTGCATGTTGTCTTTGTTGCATTCTATGAACTGTGTCAATCTGCAGAAGTGAGAAATGCTCACCACTCCTTTGGTGCATCACCTATTAGCATTAGTTTTAGTTCCTTTTATGCATTTTCTATCCTTGTCCCTTTGGAATTTAGAGTAGAATTAGGAAATTTCAAACCTCTGCAATTGTGCAAGTGATATAACTGATCAGAGGAGTTGAGGAACCAGCCTCTCAACTGGAGATTTCTCTTCCATTTGACAAGTCCCATGCTTGGGAAGAGGATTCAATGTTGTGCAATCACACTGGATGTCTTGAGTATCAAACTAGAAATCTGATCAACATCCAGGGGTGCTGCTGATTTGCAACAATAGTTTTGGCACGCCCGGTGGGACCTAGAAGTCTTCATCTTCATTGCAAAAAAATTGATGTGCATTTGTTGCAAGTTTCTTGCTTTAAAAGAGCTATAAATTACACATCTGGTGACTCCAAGGAAGAAGAATCAACTGGTTTTAGCAGTGCAAACTGAAAACTCATGAGAAGAATCACTACAAGGTCAAGAGCAGGAGAAGAAGAGATGATGTTTGAATATCTGCAATTATCTCCAAGAAGAAGGCAAAGTGGGAGGAGAATCCAAAGGTCTCCATCTCCACCAAACATAACTCTCTCAACTCCTCCACCTGGTAGGCCTTTCATTCAATCAACAAGGGTTCTAAGGCCAATCAGAATGGCACAAAACAACCCCTATGTCAATTTCACTAAGCAGAACCCACTTGCTCTCAATGCACAAAATCCAATCCCAGTTGCAGCATTGAAGAACATTCCATACTTCACTGGAGAAAATCAGACCACTCCTGGTGATCATGTCAAGGATATTGCTAACATTTGTGCAATCCATGAGATCAATGAGATGCAAGTTGCTGTCAAATTGTTGGCATCTTCATTCAAAGGGAAATCTTTACAATGGTTCAGGAGCCTTGCCTCAGGTTCTATTCAAAATTGGAATCAGCTATGTATAGCCCTCCATGAGCAGTTTGGGGAAAAGGGAGACAACTTGTCCCTTTTGGAGCAGCTGACAACTATCAAAAGAGCTCCTAATGAGCAAATTGACTCGATTTTAATTTCAGATTTTAAAGGACTTGGGAGAGAATTCCAGTGGCAGTCAGGCCAACAGAAGAAGGTGCTTTTCTTTATTACCTTAAAGCTTTAAATTCTAATATTTCTATGTTAATTCAGTCCATGGGAGGCACAACTATCCCCATTGCTTATAGCATTGCCATTAGAGCTGAAAATTGTTTGATTCAAGCTGGCAAGCTAGCTCCTAGGCCTCCAATGTCATTATTTCCAAGTTTAGAGAACCAAAGTACTAGCCAAGTGCCTAATTTAGCTTCTATTCCCACTCCTAGAAATCAGAATTCAAGTGAAGCTTCCACTTCATCTTCTAGTGCCTCAAATGAACTTCAAGAAGTCATGAAGCAATTACAAAATCTAGGTAATGAGCTGGTTACACTCAAAAGGCAGCAAGCTCAAGGTTTTAGAACTTCTTTCTAGCCCCAAGCTCAGCCTAACAGGTAGCCATATCAACCCCAAAGACCACCCAATCCATCTACAAATCTAAATCAAGCAAGGCTCTCCCGCCAAACTACACCATTTCTAAAGCTATAATCCCAATGCTACATCTGCATCTAAAGCATTAGTGCCAGTACAAAACAATATGGCTCAAGAGTATGATTGGTGTTTCCCATGCAATGAACCTCATAACCAGTCCATGTGCTTCAATGGTGCCTTGAATCAAGCATTAATGGTGACAACAACTGGTGTGGAGGGTGAAGGTAGTCAAAGAAATGACCAGCAACAAGAAACATTCCAGCAACAATCAGCTCCAAATGATACCACACTTGTAAACTGGCAGGAAGAAGATTTTTGTGGCATGAATCAAACAGTTTCCCAAAGTGTTGCAGCCAACACAAGGTCAAAGAGGAGAAATTTGGGTGAAGAACAACCATTGGCCCCAAGTAATTCATGACCTTTTGTCACTCCACAAACTATTGGCAAGCAAAATGCAATCCCAAGCACACAAGGACTGCCTAAAACAGTTCCTAGGCCAACTCAAATGCTAGTTGTTGCTGCCCATGTACAAGGGATGAATGTGCAGGCCAAGGGACAGCAAAAGGATACTTCATCCCCATTCAATATCATTGATCAGATGAAGAAGACAAATGTAAACATATCAATGTGGGAATCACTATCTATCCCAGGCCAAAGAGATTTGCTACAAGCTGCTATGAAGGA
Organism: Taxus wallichiana var. yunnanensis; assembly: GCA_018340775.1. Taxonomy (NCBI): domain Eukaryota; kingdom Viridiplantae; phylum Streptophyta; class Pinopsida; order Cupressales; family Taxaceae; genus Taxus; species Taxus wallichiana. The sequence goes on along the minus strand of CM031243.1, from coordinate 23,390,264 downwards.
CTGGTCAACTTCAAATCAGCAAGTCCAAATGCAAGAGAAGGTGCTCACAAATGTTGCCCAGCCTAAGGGGAATCATGGAGGATAAAGCAAGGTAAGATGTTGAAGCCCCCTCCATTCTATGTTTCATTGATCATTGGGAACCAATTAGTACACAATTGCATGATTGATTTCGAGGCAAGTAGTTCAGTAATGCCCAAGCAAATAGTTGATCAGTTGGGAATTCAGTATGAAACCATATCCAAAGGGGTGGTACAATTGGATGGGACAGTAGTAACAACAGTTGGAGTGATTAAAAACTTGAGTCTTACTTTGCATGCCTGTCCCAACGTGGTTGTTTTGCAAGATGTCTCAGTAATAGACCTTCCACCACTCTTTGCCCTATGTTTGTCAAGGGATTTCACAGCCAAGATTGGAGGTTACTTATCTGCTGATTGGTCACACATGTTGTTTAGAACAAGATATGGAACCAAAGCCACAATCAGGTCTGAACCTATTGCAAACTTTCACATTGAGCCTTACACCCTAAGTCAGATAAATGCCAATTGTTCAGAGATTTGACCAAGAAGATCACCCAAGCACTGATGAAGCTGACACCAAGGTCGGAAGTATCCCAAATCTAACTCTTGATGAATGGGAAAACAAGGTGCATGCTTTTGATCCTTATCAAGAAATAGAAGAATCTGAGTTAGGAGTCTATTACATGCATGAAGAAAATCAGCCTATCCCTAGCATCACCAAGCCAGACCACAAGGATGACAATGAGGTATGGCAGTTGTTTTTGATGGATCAAGGAGTAGACAAGGTGCAGGAGGGGGAGCCATGCTGGTTTCACCTCAAGGAGTTAAGTATTATTCAGCTTTTAGATTTCAGTTTGCATGCTCTAATAACACTGCTGAATATGAAGCCTTGGTGCAAGGACTGCATTGGGAAATCAAGAGAGGAATAAAGAACTTGCAAGTCTTTGGTGACAGTGAGTTGATTGTCAACCAAGTCAAGGGGCAGCATGCTGTCAAGAATGATCTACTCAAGTGCTACAAGAACAGGGTGTGGGACCTCATTGAAGATTTTGAGGGTTTTGGCATCAAATCCATTCCTAGGAAAGAGAACCAAGCTGTTGATAGGCTTGCAGCAGTTGGGGCAGCCTTTGACATTGTGGAGAGCATTCAAAAGGACAAGGTACAACCAAACATCCATGTGATTGTAAGGCCTTCAGTGCTAGACAACAATGTAAGTTGGCAAGTGTTTGAAAATGATCAGCAAATCATCCATTTCTTGCAAGAAGAGGTTGAGTTCTCAGCTAAAAATCAAGAAAAGTTGGAACAATAGTATGGTGACCAAGTGGTACAGCTGAGAACCAATAAACTACCAAAGGGCTTATTACTTTGGAGTCCATTTTCAATCCTAATGATCAGTTTAGGAAGGAGAAAGCAAACATCCAAGTGAAGAGAGAAGATTCAGTGTCCATCTCGGTGGAAGAAGGCAAATCACTCCAAGTTGGCAAGATGACAACTGAGCAAGAAAGGTATGAGTTTATACAACTTTGTCAAGAATTCCCTGATGTGTTTGCTTGGAGCTATGAAGATCTGAAAGGTTTCAATCCCGAGTTAGCTCAACACACCATTGAATTGGATCCAAATACTAAGCCCATTAGGCAAAAACAAAGACCAGTCAATCCACACATGGAGCCCCTCATGAGAAAAGAATTGAATAAGTTGATAGAATCAAGAATCATATTCCCTATCAAGCATTCTAGTTGGGTTTCCAACTTGTTCAGTCAGAAAGAAGAGTGGGGAAATCAGATTGTGTGTTGACTTCAGAGATTTGAATAGAGCATCTCTCAAGGATCATTACCCACTACCTTCCATGGAGCAGATTTTGCAAGTTGTTGCTGGCTCCAAAAGGTTTTCACTACTTGATGGCTATTCAGGGTACAATCAGATTATGGTGAAGGAAGAGGATCAGTTCAAGACAGCCTTTACAACCAAATGGGGAACTTATGCATACAAGAAAATGCCATTTGGGCTGTCCAACACTGAGCTACCTTCCAAAGAGTAATGGACATGGCGTTCAAAGGTTTGATTAACAACATAGTGCTGATATATCTTGATGATATCACTGTTTTTTCAAAAAATACAGCAGACCACCTCTCTCATTTGAGACAAGTGTTCCAAAGGTGCAGAAGATTTGGAGTCTCCTTGAATCCTAAAAAATGTATTTTCTTAGCTCATGAAGGAAAGCTCCTTGGTCACATTGTCTCCAAAGAAGGATTAGCAATTGATCCAGAAAGAGTTGAAGCCATAAGAGCACTACCATTGCCAAGCCACAAGAAGGCCCTCCAGAGTTTCTTGGGGAGAATAAATTTTGTCCGGAGGTTTGTCCCAGATTTTGCAGCCCTTGTCAAGCCCATCACCAAGATGTTAAAGAAAATCATGGCTTTCAAATGGACAGCAGAAGGCAAGGAGAGTTTTGAAGCAATCAAAGAAGCCATCTCTCAAGCCCTAGACTCTCATCAACCCAGATTTCTCCAAGGATTTCATCCTCTATGCATTTGGGGGTGATGATACTATCTCTGCAATTTTGGTACAACAAAACAAAGACAATGATGAGCAGCCCATTGCTTTCTTCAGCCAAAGCCTGGAGGACTATGAGGTGAGATATTCTTTCATTGAGAAGCATGTTCTTGCAATAATCAGGAGCTTGAAGAAATTCAAGCATCTAGTTTCAAACAATAAGGTTCAATTGTTGGTTTCTCATGCGGGAGTTAAAGACTTCCTCCTCAACAAAGACTTGAATGAAAAGAGAGCAGGTTGGATTACTCGTGTCATGGAGTATGACATAGAGATCAAGGTCACCAAGTTGGTCAGAGGAAAAGGATTGTGTGAGCAGCTGATTTTGAGCAAGCAAAAGGAAGCATGCAATGAGAAAGAGACTGTTTTGGCGTTGCAAGACAAGCCATGAGCAAGAAAGCACTCAAGAAGAAAATAATGGTGTCCCCATTCCTTGCTGGACCCAAGACATAATGCACTTTCTAAGCACAGGCCTATGCCCTCCAGAAATGAACAAGACCCAAAGAAGACACTTCAGATTGCAGGTTGTCCCATATGCCCTTGTTGATGGTGTCTTGTTCAAAAGAGATGTGAATGGAGTACTGTTGAGATGCATTGGTACAAATCAGATTCATAGGGTGTTGGAAGAGTTCCATGGTGGACCAGCTGGTGGTCATTTTGCACCAAGAGTGACAGCTCTAAAGATCATGAGGGCTGGCTATTATTGGCCCAAGATTTTTAGTGATTGTTATGCATGGATCAAGAGGTGCAAGAATTGTGCACTCTTCACAGGTAAAGAGAGGCTAGCTGCCCTTCCATTGCATCCAATTTCAGTTGACCAGCCATTCATGCAATGGGGCTTAGACTTCATTGGAGTTATTAATCCCAATTCAAGCCAAGGGCACAAGTGGATTTTAACAACCACAAATTACTTCACCAAGTGGACTGAAGCAGTAGCACTCAAGGAAGTAAATGAATCTAGCATCCTAGATTTCTATGAGGGAATAACAACCAGATTTGGCATACCAGCTACAATAATATCAGATAATGCATTGGCATTCATTGGGTCTAAGGTGACTGAATGGGCTGTCAAGAATGGGATCTACCTAAGTACTTCATCAAACTATTACCCTCAAGGTAATGGCCAGGCTGAGTCTACAAACAAGAACTTGTTGAGGATCATTAGGAGGACCCTTGATGAAAATCAGAGGTCTTGGCATACTAAATTGAAATCAACTTTATGGGCTGATAGGATAACTCCCAAGAGATCTACAGGTAACTCTCCATTTAAGCTTGTTTATGGGAGAGAGGCAATTTTGCCCATGTCACTTGAGTTGCCAACATTGGAACTCATGAAACAGTTGGAGTTGTTGGAGTTTGAGCCCATGGAGGTTAGATATGCAGAATTGATGGAGCTCCAAGAAATCAGAAATCAAGCATCCCAAGCAATGGAGAAGGATCAGTTTTTGATGAAGAAGACCTTTGATAAGAAGGCCAAGGATAGATCTTTCCAAGTTGGAGATCTAGTGTTAAAATGGGATGCAGATAGAGCAAAACCGGGAAAGCATTCAAAATTTGATGCCATTTGGAGTGGCCCATACATGGTCACAAAGTGTAAGGACAAGCAATGCTTTCCAATTGTCTTCATTGGATGGTGAAGAACTACAGATTCCAGTCAATGGGATCCATCTAAAGCATTGTTACTAAAGGGAAATTCTCCACCTTGTAAATATTAGCTTAGGTTTTCATTCCTCCAAGTGCTTGTGCACATTGTTTTGTTGTAGGTTAGTTTTTCTTTCCCTAAGTGCTTTGGCACAGCTTGCTATTCTTGGGAATGTGTTTGCAGGCCTTACTCCATCAGGTGATATTCCATCTTCCTCCTTGCAAATGTTCTAGTCAGTTGGGGTATCAAACAGGGAAAATGGTGACTCCATGCCCAATGGATTGCTTCAGGAAACTGGTAACTTCATCCAGCAGGCAGATGACCCCTCTGAGTCGCCAAAATTGTTATCCAAAATGTGCCCCTACTCATTTTTGTGGCTAACTCCTCTCATTCTTCCCTCTCTTGTGCCTCAGTCATAATTTTTGCTTTTTAGGCACTCAAAACCTTCTGGAAATGGCACCATTGGATAGAGCTCTTTCTCATCTTTCCAAAAAGGTAAATTTTTCCTCCTAACTCCATGTATTTTTGAAGTTATGGCTCGGCAGAGTTTTGTGGGAAATTTTCCCTTCAAGGTCCGCAGCCAATGAGATGCCGCCACGTGTCCAGGGAGGTGGAAGAGAACTTGGTTTTTTACCAAGTGTTTTGGCAAAGTTTTTAAGAGGAAATATTTTCCCCATCGGCCCGCCAACGAATGAAAACATGCCACGTGTCCAGGGGAGCAATTTGGAAAATTTTCACAAAGTGTTGGCGCATGGAAAATTTTGAAGAAAGGGCCGTGCCCAGTAAAAACGCGCCACGTGTCCTATGGCATGGGAGTTTTGGGAGGTGGAGGAGAAGTTGAGTTTTGGCAAAAGTGCTTCGCCCAATTTCAAAGGAGGTGTTTTGCCAGCCCGTTCCCGCCAACGAATCAAATCATGCCACGTGTCACCGGAGCCCGCACTGGCGGAGCGTGGGAGGAGATTGGAAAATTTTCACAAAGTGTTGGCACAAAGGTGAAAATGCTTGCGGAGGGCCCGCGGCCAATTATATCTTGCCACGTGTCCTGGAGTGGCGGAGCAAGGGGAGAGTTTGGGAAATTTTCCCAAGGAAAAAATAAAGGAAAATTTTGAGAGGAAAGCCCGCCCCCTTTATTGTGAGCCAATAGAATCTCGCCACGTGTCCAGATGGCACCAAAATCAAGGAAATTCCCACAAAGAAAATTAGAAGAGGCAAACCCGCACCCAATGGGGTTGTGCCACGTGTCCCAATCTCATCGGCCCCGCATGGGAAAATTTTGGAAAATTTCCCAAAATGCAAATTGAAAGAAAATAGAGCAGGATGGGCCCGTGCACCCAAGTAAAAATGTGCCACATGGCACCTGGAAGGGTGGAGCACGGGAAAATTTTGGAAAATTTTCCAAATGACCAAAAAGGTAAAATTTTCAAATTTTTGCCCGCCGACCCGATTTGGCCCTGTTTTGACCTAAAACTTCAAATCGCCATATCTTTCGATCCAGAGCTTGGTTTTTCACGTTCTTTATATCAATGGAAAGATGGTGAAATTATCTACAAGATTATGGGGTCAATTTTGCATTTTGATGGATTTTGGAGAGATAAAATTGAAAAACGTCTCTGGCACGTGGTGATGAGCAGAAATGACGTTTCAACCACCGTTTTTAATGAAGAATGGCTCGCATTCTCTCCCAGCATGGTTAAAAATGTTAGGGAATGGGTCTGTAAGGATGCCCATGCTGTTTTGAATGCATTTTGGTCAATGATTGAACCTCTCCCATGTTTTCCCATGTTTCTCTCTCCTGGGCTCGTCCCTTGCACTGTAAAAGCCAGATTTGGCTCATTTTCAAAGGGTTGAACATTTTTGTGTATTGCAGGTCCCCTTTTTCACCTTGGTAGTGATTTTGGTGGAATAACAGACCTTTTCTAAGAACTGCAACTTATTTTTGCCTCTCAGGTGTTGTAATGTAAGTGATTTTGATGTTAAAATAACAATACAGGCCCTGTGATTAATCCTTCATCCTCTCTTTAGTGTTGTTTGACTAATTTCGGTTCTTCATTACAATGCTATCGGTTTGTGCATGTTGTCTTTGTTGCATTCTATGAAATGTGTCAATCTATAGAAGTGAGAAATGCTCACCACTCCTTTGGTGCATCACCTATTAGCATTAGTTTTAGTTCCTTTTATGCATTTTCTATCCTTGTCCCTTTGGAATTTAGAGTAAAATTAGGAAATTTCAAACCTCTCGCAATTGTGCAAGTGATATAACTCATCGAGGAGTTGAGGAACCAGCCTCTCAACCTGGAGATTTCTCTTCCATTTGACAAGTCCCATGCTTGGGAAGAGGATTCAATGTTGTGCAATCACACCTTTGGATGTCTTGAGTATCAAACTAGTTCCTAGTTTGTTTGCTTGGTGTATATTGTGGCCTAAAACTTTGATCAAATCATTTCCTATTATAGTTTTGTGTTTGTTGTCTTTAGTTTGAATTCTGGTTTTGATACCCAGTTGAATTTTGGTTTGGATCCCGTGTAGGGCTTCACCATTGTTGTTTTTGTTTTTGTTGTTGTTGTGGATGATTAAAATCCACTGTATTGATTGTTGGAGTAAAGTTGTTGTTTCATTGGTTGTTTATTTGTGGTGGAGTATTCACAACATTTACCTTTCTAGCCTGATCAGTTACTCCATCTGTTGTCACTCCATGATTTTTATTAAGGATTTTAGGTCCTTGATTGACATTCGTGGTAGTAGGATAAGTTGTAGTGTTCTGGTTGGAAGTGATTAACCTCCCATTTGCTCCATATGTTTTGCGACCACTATCAATTGCCGCTTGATCTATTCGGAGAGCACTCTCAAGTACTTCATCGTAAGTTCTTAGTGGGAACTTCTGGACTTCTTCCTTCACTTCTCTACTGAGAGAATGAAGGAATAAATCACATAGTTCCATTTGGTCCATATTTGGAGCACTTTCGCCAAGAATAAAGAACTGTATGCCACCTCTGGATGAAATGGGTGACATATTCATTGTGTTCTTGCTTGATGTGTAAGAATTCCCTGATTCCTGTTCTTAATAGTTTGTTCATGTCAAATGCCTTGATGAACTCTGAAACGAGTTTCTTGAATGAATGGATGGAAGCCTCAGGTATTCTATAATACCAATCGAGAGCGATACCTTCCAAGGTTTTGGGAAATATTTTAGCAACAACCCCATCCCAAGGGAGTAGTTCTCGAATGGCTGTGGCGTAAGCTTTAATATGTGCATTCGGATATCCCTCACCTTTTTACTTGGGAAAATCAGGGAAGAGGTCTTGGAAGCATGATGCTTCATATGGTGAAATCTAAGGGCTCTTTCAAGTATTTTGAATATGTCCCTATCGCATAGGTTTCGACCATTGATGGTGCATGTTGAGGGAGTGGAGGTGGAATGGGTTGTTGATATGGCGTAGCGTATGCATTGGGCAGGGGCATAAGGAAACCCCGTGTTTGAGGAACCATGCTGGGAGAGGAGAACATATCCCCTTGTGGTGATTTGGAGTACATGTTTAAGTATGAAGGGGTATTGTCCAAGAATGGATTATTTTGTACTAGACCGGGAGGTGTCAGAACGGTGTTAGAAATGACGGTTCTAGTCGGTGTTTGTTGTGAATACTGAGGGGTCATGCCTAACGTACCTATTCCTGTGAGGAGGTCTATTTGGCTAGGATTAGAATTTCCTACCTGCATGAGTTGAGAATGGTGATTTTCCTGAGCAAGTTCTAACCCCCTCACTTTTTCTACTAACGTTGAAATGACTTCATTTGGTGAAGTCACGGTATTTTTCCTTAGTGGCGTTTGTTGTATATCATGGTGTTGTATAGGCATGTGATATCCTGCTATGAACTGATCACTTCCCTGCCAAGTTTCCCCGAGGGCATTTCCTATATGTAATGGCATGGAGGTATTTCCTTGAAAAGAGACCTCGGGTTGTGTTTGTAAACTCCCTATAGGTGGGTACATACCTTGGGAACGTTGTTCATTCCTAGCATAACGTATTGAATGTTCATTATCTAAAACCAGGTATGGGTCAGCTTGTCTACTAATTTTTGGTCTAAGTAGTACCTGAGGAGATGAACTAGACTCTCTTGTGAGTGTCATATTGTTCGAGCCTGAAGGGTCTGTTTGTTGTGTTTGAGCAAATTGATCCAACTCCTCTGTTTGGAAAGATGAGTTATATCTGACCCTTGGAGTTTGTGTTGATGACTGGTTAGTTGAGTAGTTGTCACCCCATACTGAGAGCGAGGGTGATGATTGTCTATTCAGTTGAGCGTAGTATGCCTCAAGACCTAAGAGAGGCCTACCATATGCATCGAATCCCGACATATTTGGGGGGTATATGAATACCCGTAGAATAATGGGAAGGAGCGAAGGTGATGGTGAAAGCTGATGAGGTAGTAAAGATGAAAAAGGTCATTTAATTTAAAAGAACCAGTAGAAATCTGACTCCAAATCAGAAAGTAGAAAGGTTTCACGTCGGGTTCACCAATTTTGTATGATGGAAAAGTGACAAGCGAGCATGGGAATCTACAAGTAACTTTTCCTCACACCTAACCTCCCGAGGTCGTGCCGAGACAACCGGTGGGGATTGAATATGCATAGGGTGCAAACAAGCTAGTTAGGAAATCTGATGTCTTCGACGCGCACTAGTGGAAATTACGAATCTAAGGCAAAGAAGGCCCTCCTAACCTGAACTAGTGTGATAGATCGATCAGCAAGGATGAATGCTCGAAGGCTCCAATCAATATCAAGCTCTGGCGTGATTCGGTCTATGGGTTGTGGAATACATGGAAAATGACTTGGGATAGTTTCGTGTATGTCTCTAGATAAGGTCATAGGGCGGATGGTAAATATATTTGACTCTATGGGTGATTCTCTAGCCTAGTCCAGAACTCCTTAGCTTTGTTAGCTGCTATGTCTAACAAGGATAACTATTCGATGATGATAGGTGGAAGTGGAGTAGATCTAAATACTAATGTACGTAGGCCAGCATCTATGTCTGATTCACCTATGGACTCGTTGGGCTATGGGATTTGTGGGTCACAACCGTAGATTCATGGTTCTTTATGGACTGCTTATGGTCTTGTGCGGAATCGGTCCCTAATTCCTAGTATCCAATAGTCATATGCTTTTTCAGCCTCTATATTTAGAATTATTAATTGTGGAATCTTTTGAGTATCTCACGGTTGTTTGTGCAACCTGAATTCTTAAGTTGGTAGCTATATCTATGAGAGTGTCTCATGCATCTGGCTATGGAACCAAAGGATCACAACCAAATTTCTGCTCTCTTTCAAACCCTTCCATAGTCATGTGGATATGTATCTAGGGTAATCTGTAGTTTGGTTGATTTGACCAAAACGTGTGTGCTTGGTCGTCTTCTATGTTTAACCCATGCAGTTGGAAACTGATTTGTTGTAAGTTTACCATTGTTCGGAAGACTTGGATCCTAAGATTCTGATCTATATCAGTTATGGCTGTGACAAGATTGGGTTGGGGCACGATTGGCTCAAATACGTATTCCCTGGGCTCTCTAGGTCCCGTGATTGTCATACAAAAGCCACAATGTAAACTAAATGCAGCAAAGTAAAATTAACTATGTGAAGTATATCTATAACATATATAACTTCTATATTTTTGTATTTTTCTGATGAATTTTATAGATGAAATTGAAGGAGCAGCTATTTTAATATATCTAGAAATTGACGATTAATCTAATGATGAATTTAAAACAAAAAAAGTAACCGAGTATAGCTACTTGCCTGTGCAGTTGTAAATCTATTCTAAACAATGAAATAATTGATCTAATCTATTTGAAAGACTCTCAATCCTACCTCAGAAGTGAGGAAAGAATCATAGTCTCTCAGAAACTATCAATCCTCACACTTCCCTGGCAATATCGAAAGTAAAATTGACTGAAATAAAGTGATTGGATACTTTATTTGATATGCTTCTAATTTAGAACTTTGAAAGCTAGAACCTGGATTCTGCAGAATAGTGGTGAATCGATGATGTGTGTGATCTTGTCCCCTCAGTGTGACCTCCTCGCTCCTTCATGTTCACGTGGATCCAGAAAAGCATGTAATGCTAGCATCAACAAAAGTAGACATTGGGACAAAAGCAGCTTAGGATACAGACTTAATACAATGCGAGTAGAGAGAGATAGCACAAAGACAAGAGTACAGAGCTTGGCTTATGCAATTCCTAGCGGGATTTATTTTGAGTCATGCAACATAAAACGTCTAGAACCTGAAACTATCCTGCTTGAAGAACAAAACCTATAACTTTAATGGCTTCCTATTGAAAACAAACTATTCTACTCCAATGGATTGGATGAAATATCAAGAAGACTTGCAGACAAGATGGATATGTGGTTTCCTAACGAAGCAAAACAACAAGAACTAAGCATGCAATGAATGAAACTAAGAATTCTAAGCAAAATAAAAGACTAATCTATTGCAATGAGAAATTCGAGAGGCAAATTTGAGGGGCTATTTGCTTGAGCACAAGCCAACTATTTATAGCATTTGCATTTACCCAAGGTAAAAACCAAATTGATCTCTTAAACTATAAACAATGGCAAAACACTATTCCAAGGAACCAGAATCATTAATGTAAGCCCAAGGCGGTGAAAAAAAGCTGGTAAACGTTGAAATTTACGTGAGTCATGTTAAAAGAGCATTCTGGAAAACGCATAAAGGACCGCCACCGATCGGGGTAGTGGTCACGAGACCACTACCTGCAAGGTGGTGGTTTCGTAACTGAAGAGAAAAAGGCAAAGAAAAGAGGGGAAAAGAGAAAAACAAAGCACACAGGGGCTAAGCGGGGCATGCGGGATGATAACGCATACTTGGAGAGCTTTTCCGGATCCCGAACACCTTGCGAGGAGACCTGTATCATCATTGGGGCATGTGTTACATTGTTCTGATGGTGCAGTACCCTACAATTTTGGGTACGTCTGATTACTCATCACCTCCTATATGTACACGTCTTCAGGGGAACCCAGTGTCCAAACGTACCAAATCTAGCACGGGTAAAGGGGGAGACATGTCTCAATTTAGGAAGTTCGGTTTTGGGTCGGGCTGAGGAGGATAACATCACCTATGTTTCTGATGAAGGCCCTGGTGAAACCCCTTCATAGAAGGAATCCTCTCAAGAGAAAGCGGAAGGGGAAGCAGTGAGCAGTGAGGATGTTGATAGCTTAAAAGAATAGGAGTCTTCCAAGAATACTGAGGAAGCTATCCACTATCTTCACAATCTGAAAACGGCCTAGATGGAGCTTTTCTCAGCCCAAAAAACTATTGTCAAAACTCATGCCTTTATGAGAGATTTTGAGAACTACAAACTGAATAATGACATCAACAGCAAAAATTAGTTTTCTCACCATGGACATTAAGGAGCTGCAAGAAAAATTTGATAAAATGTCTACCATCATCCTCAGTGAAAATTTCAAAAATGCAAATGCCAATAGAATGGAAATGGAGAAAGAGATGCTAAAAATGAAAGGAATCATTATGCAAATCAGAGATGCCCATGTTCTTAATGTAAAGAGTACTATCTTCCATCTCAAACTGTTGGCAGAGATGATACAGTCAATGGAATTGGCTAAAGAAAAAGAGTTGGATGGCACAGGCCCGAAGGTGGTGATCAAAGAACCCAACTACAAATACTAGAAGGAGACCATCGCAACACTAGTCAAAGAATGGAATGGATGCATGGAGACGGTGGATGAGCTGGTTAAAGAGAAATGAAATGTTATGGTTTGGAATCTACTGCTTGTTAACTTTTTGTTGTTAGTATTACCCTTGGGACTGCTATATAATGTATATCATATATAATGGATATCATATACTGGTTTTTTGTTTTTGATATTTTGGATCATGACTGGCCCTTGAAGATAAATACTTTGGCCAATATGTAAGTAAACTATAACTCTTTGTAATGGGGTAGGGTCCCCTCAACCCTAACTTTTACCTCTAATCAAAAAAAATCACTAAACTATATTTTTGAGATCTTTAGACTTCTACCTTATAGCATTCAACCGAATGCATAACATTAAACCAAACTATTAAAACTCATTAAAAAAAATAGACACTACAATAATTCACAAACGACTCCAAGAGAGATGGTTGATGATGGAGATGGCTTACAAAATTTAACGATTGCTTTGACACTTGATTTTTATAATACTTCAAACCAAAAACACACCTTTTGCATTGATTTATGTGAGTTGTTACTTGACAAAGTGAAATGATCCACATTTGTTATTTGATCATGACTTTGAAATTGAGAAGATTTTTCATACCCAAAGACACGTGGAGACCATGAACATGACAAGTTTCAAGGCAAGTTGAATCTGATGCATATGGCGGACGCTTGGAGTTAATAGACAACCATAAACTACATCAAAACTTGGAATTTGATTATTTTAGACAAAATGAAATAAATGACATCGAAAATAATCACAAACTTGGAAGATACCAAAAACTATGGGAAAATACAGTTATCAAGTCATTTGAATGTTGGGGGACTATATCTCAAACTTACTTGACTTTATTAGTCTTTGTGAGACTGTTAGGGGCACAAGTATTTATGGAATCCTAGGATGCTACTGAATTCAACATTAAGGAAAAATATAGTGAATGAACCACGAATCACAAGAAAAATAGTTTGATGTCAACCAAAAATCCAACAACGATGAGATCTGTTTGCAAGAATAATACAACGGATGCAAATTCAGCTAAACCAAGTCTGAATGCTATACAAGGAATAGATCTGACTAATGTTAAAACTAAATTCTCTTCTTCACATGAAATTTATAAATCTCTCATTCATGGGACAATGACAACAAAAATTATTGATTGTCCCTGTAAAAGAAATTATTTCTCCATTGAAAAGGATTGCTCTGATACTAAATAAAGTAGAAAGACCAGATTTATGCAAGAATGTGCAACAATAATATTAAGCTTTTGTATATACCTCATGAAGGACAAGTTACAAATATATAGGACATATAACAGCTATAATTAGGGAGGTTGGTTTAGCAATACTTCCCACAAGACTCTCCAACAAATTCTAATATACGTGAGTTTTTGCAAACAACCTCACTTACACGCCAACCAATATAACAATATAATGTAGCACTAATAATTAATTTCCTAACATATACTAAAATTAATTAAATCACATTCTCTCCATACTTTACACCTTACTAAGGTCACAACAAGAGTAATTTAACACCCTTATCTCTAACAATATTCATGCAACTCAAGGTAACTTTGATATTTCTTGCAAGATAAAACTCTTGTTTAAGAGGGGTTTAATGGGTTCAAACTCAATATTCTCATGTGTAGGTAACTAAAAAAGACAGAGTATCCACTCGAGTCATTTTTCATTCATCTTAAAACGGTGTCTCTTAATTTGGTTCATATACTTTTTTGTAATTAATTGTGTAACCCATTTGTTAATAGGGACATTAGAATGCTCATGAGACTACTAGTTCTTGACCTAGGGAATCGTCTCTAAGAACATGATTACATAGTTTCACATCATACATTCATTACACAATATGAAAAGTGGGAGAATAAGAGGTAATATTCCTTCGTTTAAAATATTAAGGTTCACATTAAATTTTACACTTCATGGATTTTGTATCTCACAATAAAATGATTTAAACATGTTACAAGAAAGATCTAAATTTTTCTATTCTCCTAACACAATTTCATTCATACATTTTCACAAACTAAGAATAATTTAAAATTTTGTTTTATTCCAAATTAACACTTAATATTTTATTTTAGTAACCAAGACGATAATTAAAATTGGGTATGGAATTAATTCCTAACCCCAACTCCTAAAGATGACTTTCTAGGGTAGTTGGCAATATTTGCCACCTAAAGCCCTTTGTTCTACACATGTGTCACCAAGATGGTTTCGTATTAGATTTAAATTTGGTTTCCCGTGGATTAATATCTTTAGAGAACATGTTCCCCTTTCTAAACACATGACTACCAATCCTAGGAGGAAGCCACATAATCTAATAAAAATTTAACCATTATCATTCCTAACTCTCGGGTTTGTGACAATCTCGTTAAGCATACAAGCTATGATGATAATCTCAAACTTGGGCTCTCATAACCTTAAGCTATAAGGTGACATTGAGTATAATGATATAGGTTCACCCTAAGGTTTTAGTTTTCTACGTTATGAAGGATCTCACGAGAAGGGTAGTCATGCAAGGGTTTTATACTAAGGTTGATTGTTTTATTTAGATTTCTTTCCTATAATTTCAGGTAATTAATACAATATACAAGAGATCAAATCATAAATTTCACACTAAATCACACTATAAAAGATCAATCCATTTCAGTTTAGTATAATATATACCCCTTTTCATTGCAGTAAGATCTCGAATCAATTTAACACCCATAAATTAATGCACATTTCCCAAACACCCCAAAACAATACAACTCATACTCATTACATAATTTAATAATAAACATATCGATATATTTAACATTATTTTTTATATAACCTATACAATTACATTTTTCCAAATAAAAAGTTACTATGAAATCACTAGTACACTTTGTTATCTCCATGCCTCGGTTCATGTAACCACCATATGGTCAGCACAATTGTTGGAATGGCATCTACCTAAATCTAGCATAATTAACATTTTTAGTTTTTCATTTACATAATCAAAATAATTCATACACAACTAGAGAGGGTTAGGGATATATAATAAATTCATTGCACTTCATTTCTTAATTTAGAGAGAGAGAAAGAGATAGAGAAGGAAGAGGAGAGAGAAAACACTATTTTTCCAAAAGTCAAATTTCTCAAAATAAGCCACAAAATAGAGTTTTATACAGTTATTTATAAGTGTCAATAATTTTTCACGTCAGTTTGTTAACTTGACTAAGGTCATATAACCTTCTTTTACATTTTCCTACTAGTTGCAAAAATGTTCAATTTTAGCTCAGAGGCTAAGAAACCGTGTTCAAAACTCGACTTTTGATGGGAAACTACATAGTAGGTAAATTCATATATGTTATCCTATATATCAAGAATTCATAGGAGTTAACAGTAGAAATTAAAATGATGAACCATTTACAAATAGCAACTAGTTCTCTAGGCTTACTAGTCATAATTGGACTAGTATTGACTTGGTCAAATAGAGACCGAATGCCTTAAAAAATCCTTTGGAAAACTAGCTAGTGATGATTTTTTCCCCAAAATGATGGTTGCAGGAAATTTTTAGGTAAAAATACTAGAGTTTTGCGAAAGGCTAAGAATTTCTTCGCTTAGGTCAAAACGGTAAGTCAAATGAAACCCAACTTTTTACTTTTAACAATTTCCTAAAACTACCAAAATGGGGTAATAGGGCTCCTAGAGGGGGCAACGAAAAGAGAAAAATGGTCAATCGAGGCTTATATAAGGTTTGATGCATCTCGCAACATAATAAGGAACCTAGAAAACTTGACATCTCTTTTCGGGGTACGAAAGGTTATTTTTTTATTCTCTCAAAATCGTGATTTACTAGCTTTTACAAGGGAATGGTTGGTGGGTTTACAAGGAACTCAAACTCAGCTATCGATTTCGGTTACAAATTTTTCCAAATGATCTCAAAAGCAAGGGTTTAATTTTATGCTTTACTACCAATGGTTATTTGGATTGTGTAAGTTACAAGATAATATTTTATTGTTTTACGAAAAGAGTTTATTTAAAAAAATCAATTGTATAATAATCCAAGTGTACACACCAAATTTGGGTCTTACGACTCCCTATACCCCGTATCTCGTCCCGTAACCTAACCCTACCTCACCACCTAAAACCTTACACACTGAATTATTTATTAATTACCTTATAATTAATAAATCCACATCTCCAACCCTACCACCTCACCTTGCCACCTCACTTATGACCTAGCCCTAACCCTAAACTAACCTAATTAAGACCTATGACTTGGTCCAGACCCACACCCATGACTCATCACCCCTCACCCGCATCAAAACGAACCTAATAATGACTTGACCAAGCCCACAACTGACCCCTAAAGAGAAAAGGAGGGAAAGTTGGCTATTTTTAGTAAAAATAGCCAACTTTGACTTGACCGACGCCGGTCCCTACTCGATCATCGTCGGTTATGCAACCACCATCGGTTCCTTGTAAATGACCTACCCCAACCAAAATGCAAGGATCCGAATTAATTTGAGGAAAGAGAGACAAGCGATAAGGAGGTTGCAGAGAGAAGAGCATAGAGTCCAAGATCAGAATCGATCAACGAGATCACTGTCACACTCATCCAAGCATTGGGAGAGTCAGAGGATAGCTTCATCAGCTCACTTTCGATTGTCAGATCATCCCACCTGAGCTTTTCCTTCATCACCACATTCCTCGGACCTGTATCCTCATCAAAAAGTAGTAAGTAATATCTTGTATGCTTCTAAGCTCCACTTCGTGAACTTTTGATTGATAGTAATTATAAACTCACCCCTGGATCTAACACCTGTAGCACCCTGCACCTAACCTTCATTCATCCATCCCTATATTGCCCAGAAGATAGCTTTCTCACTCTCAAGTCTTCTCCATTGCCTTACTATTCCCTAACCATTTACCAACCCTAAAGAAAACCCCATAACCATCCTATAATCAACCTCTACCCGAAGCCCCCGAATCACCGCCCCTACCGATATCGGTTATCCCCTACCAAGAAACCCAACCTCCACCCCCTCATCACCACCGAATACCTCATCAACCTCTATCAACCTAACCAAACCTTCCCTACACTTGGGTCTTTACCAATACCCACTGACACACCCACCTAAACGGTTAGACTTATCCAAAATAAAGTCATCAATCCACCTAGAGACAGCCCAATCTCCTCGAGTCCAATCTATGCCTCTCGCCACACCTAAAACCTTCACACCCGATCACACCAAGACAAAGAGCACGACTTCAACCCTCGCCGTTAATATTACCTTCTATATGGGGCCTCATCCCTCCACCTTGCCTCAATACACCATGCCTCCCATATCTTATTTAACACGACCAAAGACCTTCTCGCACTCCATACGAAATCCACAAGCCTCTCAACACCGCCGCCCCAAGTATCTTGCCTACCTACCAACCCTAAGCAAAATTGATCATCGAAGGAATTTTTTTCATTGCCGCTCCTCTTTCCCCATGGTTGTTTTTACGCCACCACGTCATCGTGGCCTCATCATCTAACCAGCTAAACATGACTTCTACGCAAAATAAGCCACACCAAGTTCAACCCAATCATCAAAATCCCTTGCCTAAACCACCACCCATACGAACCACTCATACCTAACCATTACCAAAACAATCAATAATCTCACCCACTCAATCAATAGCCTCATCTTCATTTGACCTGCTCAAAGGATCTTACGCCAAGATCCTTGATATGCTGATAGAGGATGCGACCATTTCCCTACCCCCACTCAGACCCTATGATCCATCTAAACCTCGACCTATAGGTTATGATGAATCTAAAATTTGTGCCTACCACCACACACCAGGACACAATGTAGAAGAATGCAAAGCTTTGAAAGCCATCCTTCGCCAGTCGCCTATCTCGGATAGAAAATCTCAGAAAGATGACTTACGAAAGAAAAAGCCCTTAGCTTCGATCCCTTCTCCTACACCACCTGTCCCCGCCTCGCCAAAATCTATCATCATTGCAACCCCACCTCTCGAGAACAATGACTTATCCCTGCCATCTTCCTCCTCTCGTATTCATGAGATCAACATGATTAGCATTGCTACTCGAGGTCAGAAAAACAATGGAAAAGCCAAAGAAAGCACACATGCGGCCTCTCTTTCTTCTTCTCGCCATCCCAATCGCACCACCACCTAAAGTGGTTATTCGTGGACTTGCCTATCCAGTCTCTGATGGAGTTGCCCATCGCACTATGATCAAACAACTTCACCAATCTCCTGTAAAAATGACACTCTATGATCTCATTCAAACATCTGAATCGCATCGACAAGCTCTAATTGAGATCCTCCAAGGGATAGAGGTCCTACCTAATGAAACCTTACCCATTGCCTCCATCTTCACACCCAACCACGTTGCTTCTCTCACCAAACAACCTACCTCCACAACCACCTCTGTCCCCGTGCAACAAGCCGCTGCTGTTAGTTTTTTCGAAGAAGAAATTGTTGTCTTTAGTGCGTAAGATCCCGACTCGCTATTTTCATCTCATCTTACGTCTAGGACATCCGGCACGCCGTGTTATGATCGACGGGGCGCTAGCCTAAAAATCGTCTCTTCCAAAGTCTTCAAAGCAGATGAATATCCATCCTAGCTGCATGTGTGCCAACCCCACCATGTTGCGTTCATTCAATGATGTTATTACTTCTACCCTAGGCACCATGATCCTTAACATTCATGTAGGGCCACGTACCTTACCCAAACTCTTCTATGTCCTTGAGGGATAATTCTAATACAACATGTTGTGTTGTTAAGCCGCCTCTTGGATCTCAGGGCTATGGGATGCATTCCTCTACCTTACATAGATGTATAAAATTAAGTATGAGGGGAAGTCATACACCGTCACAGCTGATGCTTCCCCTTCAAAACCTGCAATATGTTATATCGCCCTAATGATGTGCTTGTACCAGTCAAGACACCCATTGATCCAACCCAACCATCTACTTCAACCACGCCTCAACCATCCACCTTAGCCGCACCCACACCTTCGACCAATGAAACCACCGACACAAATACCTCTTCCTTCCCCGCGGACAACATCCCAACCTCGGATCCCTTGGTAGGTGTTTTTCAACGCCTTACGCTAGGGGAGTACCGCCTATACAATGTTAGCACCTTCCATACCCCACAAGAGTATGGACAATTACATGTGCATCCTACTTACGACCGTCGTGTGTGGGAGGTGATCTCCTACGGACCACCTAATTTCTGCACCAACCTAATGTATGGGGGTGTCGAAGCATCCTCTGTCACCCCTGAACCTCCCCTTGGTGTGGTTCCCTTCCAATCTGATTTTCAATATCTAACCAACCGTCATTTTTCCTCACCTTCCTGACACGCTGTGCTTGGAAAGGTTTTGGTTTCGGTCTTTATGAGCAAGGACGACATACGGTTATTCCCATAACAACACGCAAACACAAAGATCATAGTGGTCTTGGGTTTTCTGAACCACCTACACTGAAGAAACCTCATGTCAATTGTATCAAGAAGACGATGAAGTCACCCCTTCCAGACCATCATCACCCATTTTTCCATCCTCACCACTGAGTCAATAGACCGGAATCTATCCCTCCTAACGTTTTTTTTTTTTCGTGAATGTTATCTTCCTAGGTCCTCTCACTTATCAACATGATGGTGAAGACCCATCTTCTCTCCCCCTTTTGTATACAGACATGATCAAGGAAGATTCTCCTTCGAATAATGTTGTGGAGTGCCAGGATGATGACTCCATCCTCACCTACCTTGGTGCAGACAACTCTTATACTCAACGTGCCTTACCATCTGAAACCCAAACCATGTTGAATGAGTCGACTATAGAAATCAACATCCACATAGAGGATGATCCTCACATTGTAAAGATCGGACAATCTCTCGACACATCAGAACAAGCCGCCTTCACTACCTTCCTCCATGCCCACAATCAAGCTTTCGCTTGGTCCTACGCCGACATGCCAGGAATCGATCCTAACATTGTTGTCCATAACATCACTCTGAAACCAGACTCCAAACTAGTTAAATAGAAACTGAGAAAAATGCATCCACACATTGCTCTCTTGGTTAAAGAAGAGCTTCAACGACTCCTTTCTGTTTCTTTCATCTTACCTATTGACTATCCACAATGGATTTCTAATGTCGTACCTGTCACTAAAGCGATGGGGGACTTCAGATATGTACGGATTTCTAGGATCTTAACCTCGCTTGCCCAAAGGATGACTTCCCCCTACCTAGTATTGATCAACTTGTCGATCTCACTGTGGGCCATGAGATGCTTTCTCTCATGGATGGTTTCTCGAGATATAATCAAATTTTAGTAGCCCGGTGATCAACATAAAACCGCCTTCATTACCCCCAGGGCACCTTCATTATCGTGTCATGCCATTTGGCCTTAAGAATCTTTGGTGTGACCTATATCGGGATATGACTTACATTTTCATGACATTATGCACACTATCCTTGAGGATTATGTCGATGATCTTCTTGGAAAATCTAAACATCGCAGTGAACATCTCGATGTTTTAACCATTATTTTCGATCGCCTATTACAATACTGTGTTTGTCTTCAGCCAAAGAAATGTGTCTTTGGTGTCCTTTCCGAGAAAAATCCTTGGCTTTATCATCTCTTTCCGTGGCATTGAGATTGACCCCGCTAAAGTCAAAGCTATTTTAGAAATGCCCCCACCCACTAACCTAAAACAATTGCGTAGTTTACAGGGCAAACTCTAATCTATCCGTTGTTTCATCTCACAACTCTCAGATCGATGTCAACCTTTCCATCATCTCCTTAAAAAGGAAATTATTTTTCAATGGAGCGAGGAGTGCCACAAAGCCTTTGAGGCTCTTAAAACTTATCTCTTGCAGCCACCCGTGCTTATCCCACCTCAAGACGATCACCCTTTCTACCTTTACCTTTCGCCACCGACCATCTTTGTAGGAGCGTTGCTCGCACATCGTGACTCCGAGCATTGAGAACAAGCAGTTTATTACATAAGCCATACTCTTGTGGATTACGAAACTAGGTATACACATGTCGAAAAGTTGTGCCTAGCCCTATCATTTGTGGCCACCAAACTCTGACATTACCTCCTGAATCACAAAACTTTTATCATCACCAACACTGACCCCATACATTATATGTATGCCAAACCTCATCTAAACCAACGTATCACCCGATGGCTTATGCTCCTTGCTGACCTCGACCTTGAGTTTGTACACCAGAAATTAGTCAAAGGACAAACTATCGCAGACCAACTCGAAGCCCCTTTACCTGGGGAACAATTTACCAATTTTACTTTCCCTGATGAACTCATCGCAACTCTTTCGCTCAATGATGCGTCTTATCCGATGACTCTCTTCTTCAATGGATCTAAATGCCAACATGGCAGAGGGGCGGGTGTTGTTCTCATTCCTCTTGAAGGTGAACCTATGCCTCTTTCATTTAGGATCGATTTCCCCTGCACTAACAATACAGTGGAATACGAAGCCCTTGTTTTGGGTCTCCATGTTACGTTACACTTAGGTGTGAAGTCTATTCACATTTTCGGTGACTCTCAATTGGTAGTAAATCAAGTCACTAGCATCTACCAATGTAAAAATGAGGAACTTCAAAAGTACAAATGTTATGTAGATTCACTTTTGACCTTATTTACCCATTATACTATCCAAACCGTTCCACGCTCAACTAATAAATTTGAGATACTATGGCTTGCTTGGCCTCCCAAATTCTCGCATCACCATCTCGATTCGACATATTTGTCTTGGTCCAACAACTCTTTGCCCCATCTTACTTAGTCCCGAATGTTTGTACGGTAAATAATACATCTCATTGACTCACGGGATACCCGGTATCACCAATTTCACGACTACCTTACAAACTCTATTCTCCCACCTAACCTTAATAGTAATGGAAAACACCGTTTTCTTAAAGGTGTTTCTCCTTATGTCATCATGGGGGGACTCCTCTATAAACGTGGCTTCAATGGTATCCTCCTTCAATGTCTAACCAAATACTGAAGTCACTCATACCATCCAACAAGTCCGTGACGGAATTTGTGGTGGCACTTTAGTGGCTTTGCCATGGCCAAGCGGATCCTTCGCCTAGGATATTATTGGCCTACTCTTAATAAATACTGTTGTGAATATGTTAAGCATTGTGTTATGTGTCAACAAAGATGCCAACCTTCAACATACTCCCAGCCATCCGTTATAGGTCGCACGAGATCTTTAGACTTTCTCACAATGGGGTTTGGACCTTATTGGTGAGATTCATCCACCTTCTTTGCAACGTCACCATTGGATCATCATGGCAACTGAATATTACACTAAATGGGTGGAAGCCATTCCAATCATCTCAATAAAAATGAGAAAATTGTTGAATTCATCAATCATCACATTATTTCTCGTTTCGGTGTTCCTCATCGCTTGATAACCGATAATGGCAAATCTTTCAAAAATAAGCTGTTGCGAGCCCTTTGTGACAACTTTGGTATCAAACTTAGCTTCTCGTCACCCTACTATCCACAAGCAAATGGTCAAGCTGAATCTTCTAACAAAACCTTAACCAAAATTCTCATGAAAGTCGTTAACGATTCTGGTCAAAATTGGCATGATCACATCCCCTTTGCCCTTTGGGCTTATCGTACAAGCATTCGTACTTCCACTAATGCCACACCATTCTCTCTGGTGTATGGTACCGAGGCTGTCTTGCCTCTTGAAATACAAATCCCTTCCCTCAGAATATCTCTCCAGGATATTCTCACCAATGATGACTTCCACCAAGAGCGGTTAGCCCAATTGGAGCTTCTTGATGAGCGTCATCTTACCGCTCTTGACCACCTTCAAATTTATCAAAAGCACATCAAGTGTGCTTATGATAAGCGAATTCATGAGCATACCTTTAAAATTGGTGATCTTGTCCTCAAAGAGAATCAACATGTAACCAAACTAGAAAAGAGCAAACGTGGAAAATTTACTCCTAATTGGATTGGGCCTTACATTATCACTCACACTTACGGATCAGGTACTTATCATTTAGCTTCACTTAATGGTAAACCTGAGCTTGAACCCCTTAATGCCTTCTGACTCGACCATTCTACTGTAGAATTTAGTGTTACATCACTTCTTATCTACCTTGCGCTCGTCCCTTGAGCTCATTTACCACCTCATACACCTTTTTTTTTGTCGTGCATCTCAAAGTAAAATCAAACCCACGTAGTTTGATCATCACCTCCTCTTAAAGATGCCTTCTCCTTTTTAGTCTGGTCCATGACTTAAAAGTATCAAAATAACAAGTTCTCAATTATACAATTTTGGGATATTCTTGAGTCAAACTTCCTGCAAAACTAGATGCTTCATGTCAAAATAGACATCTAGACCTCTAAGCTATAAACTAGACTATTCCTCAAGGACAAACTATGTGTAAAGTTGCATCTGCTACATTATAAGTAGATTGTTCTCTCGAAGGACACTACACAAAGTCAGCCTTCATCGAAGCTTCTCACATTGATCAGCTTTGTGAAGACCTCAAGAACAACAAAATGCATATCCCATATAGACTTCCCGCATTGAGCAGTCTATATCAAAATAAAAAAAATCAAAGCAGTATTCAAAAGTACTTTTGAGTCATGGACTTGTCTATTTTGGTTTGGTTCTCTTCCATCAGAATAATCACCTTATAACAAAGTTCTCTCTGCACCTAACAGAAACAAAACTATTCCATCCACCCCTCCTCACCATTCTTCACAATAAAAAAACTCAAGGGACGTGCATATATCTAATATCTTGTGATTATACAACTCTTTTCACCTATCTACTTCTCGCCTATTCAAGGTACCTAGGGATTCAAGCTCATCCTACGATAATATGTGGTTTGTTTAGCTCTTTCCAACTATGGGACAGTTTTGCCTCTTTTACCCGAATCTAGGATTGTGTGTTGATCTTAATTCGGACACGATTTCCTATGCTTGGGTAAGTTAACTCTCACTTCACCTATACCCACACTAACACCAACAACATTACTCTACCAACATCAAACTTTTACCATCCAACAAATTGCCTAACCACAACTAAATTGCTTGACTTCACCTCTCCCCGGTCCTAAGGGAGAACTACATCGACCGCCTCTCCTTGCTTTGTGCAATGGGCTATGTAGGCAACACTTAGGGAGACATGGGGTCTCCTAAGGTTAGCTCGACCATCCCCTACCATCACCTATCATGTGTTGTGTTCTACTTAAAAAAATAAATATTTTCACATATTTATATTGATAACACTCACCTTGATCCTTTATCAATCTAAACATTCACAACACAAATATTCTTATAATTATCACAAACTCAAATCAACATACATGTTCCATTTTATTTAGATGTTAAAAAAAAAAATACATCTTCTCTATCATCAATGTGAAGGTCGAATCTTTATTTATTATTCTATCCCAATGTATGAAACTCACTTAGACCCCCGCGCCTCGTCCCGAACCAGGAAGTGATGGTGATCGTCGACGCCGCTCACCTGGCCTCTCCATACTCAAAGGTACCACTGCTATTGGTTCCTCCCACTGATCCACCAATCTCTCCTGTAACATATAAATCTTCCCTCTCGCGTGGAGGACTCTTGCCTCTAGTCTCTCCACTTGAGACTGCGAAGCCTCTAACAATCCCGTGGTCTCATTCACCTGTGTTTGAAGCTGGTGAACTAAACCCTACAGGCAGTCTCTCTCCACGGTAATCACAGCTATGTCAGGATGATCGGCCCTCTCATGTGTATCTCGCAGCTCTGCTGCCCACCATAATCTATAAGACTTTGTCACTCCTACATCCATTACCCTGCGATCGGCTGTTGTCTCTTCTGGTCCTTCTGGAAGTGTCGGCCGTGGAGGTGAGAATGGTGCCTCGGCGTCGATCCTCCTATATGGTCTATGAGCCATGGGTATATCCTGAACAAATCCAAATTTTTGCCGCATGCGATCTAGAGGAATCCTCTCGTACTCACCTGGCCTATGTCCCGCGATCCACCTCAATCACTCTACACCCCTCAAATCCTCGGCTATGTTCGCCATCACCATATAGTTCCCATAAGGCCTCCAATGAATTTTTGCAATCATCACCATTTCCCACATCTGCCTATAATACTCGACGTCATCTATCATTGTCTCGGATCTCACCTCTTGTTATGTCCGGAACCATCGCTGAATCCCAACCTTTGCACTCCTGTCTCTCCTGCCTGGATGGGTCAGCCTATTGGTCGCACACACACAATGTGCTCATAGGCCCAACAATGTAATAAGTATGCACAATCCAGTGTAGTCTTGTGATTTCACTTGCATGCCCATAAACCCCTGTATAGCTCGCCAGATATGCGGGTGCCCATGCGAAAGTCACGCTCCCTTCTATCATTTCCCGAATAATACACATCAATGATTTTGGAAATATTCCCCATCTACTCTAGGTAATGCATAATACCCCACCGCTATCATTAATACCATGGCCAACCTTGTTGCCTCAGGGTGTGCCGCAAACATTATACCATAAGTGAATGTCAAACCTCAGTTGTGTCAAATCTCATGCGTAATTTGGACCAAATACTGCCGTTATTGCTACACGCGCTGCATTAGGCCCTGCTTGATACACTAGTCTTCTTGTAATTGGAAGTCTCAAAATTCAAAACACATCTTCTAACGTCACTATCATCTCCCCTGTTGGTAGATAGAAGGTATTCTTTTCAGATTCCATCTCTCAATCAACACCTGCAACATAGCATGATTGCATGTGATTCATGAATAATAGCAGATTCCACTTAACCCCACATGGTTTATTAATGCCCACTCAGCTGGTGTTACATCCACTTGGACTTGTGACAAAAAAGCTGGCACCTTATCGGGTCATCCTCACCTGCACGTGCCTGCGTGCTCGTACGCATCAAACCAACAAACAACAAATCAACAAATAAATTTCCACGTGTTTTTATCACAATCCGTGACTTTTACGATGCAAGAATCGATAGGTTACTTCTAAACGATATCGGTCCTTTCACAAATTCCATCTACCCCGCTCAAAAACACCACCTATGATAACTTACCTTCCCACATCCTATTCATACGCATGCAAAAATTTAATTCCAACCAAAAATTATATATACCTCCTGGGATGCAGCAGTTTGAGGTGGAACCTGTCTTCCCTCTCCTCTCTACCCGCTAGATGCTTCTCCTTGTTCAACCATGTTCACCACCCTCTTCACTATTACTTGCCTTTACGCCTTCTTAATCCAAGCCCACGATCACTTTACCTGTCTCTTTCCTCCTTATCACTCAATTCTCCCATGCAATTACCTGTATGGACGCGTCATGACCTCGCATCTTCGTATTTAACATGTTGCATGACTCTAAAAATAAGATTTCATTACCTCCCAAGCTTTTCTATTTTTAGAAAAGCTCATTTAAGTATAACCGACATTGGTTAGCTAGCAGGTATCGGTCAGGTTGTGACCGACATCGGTTATCTAACCGATATCGGTCATCTGTCTCCTCTTGCTTAAACCTAATCCTTTTCTTTGTTTTTTTGAATTTTTTGGCAGAGCCCGCCTCTTTTCCCTGCATAAACGACATCACTATCAACATCCATCATCATAATAAACATCAACATTTCAAAACATATGCATATCATCAAAACATCATCAACATCATCTATATATATACATCAAAATTCCAATACCATCGACAAAACACATACAACATTTTAATATATGCATCAAATCAAACATTATACACACCATGTGGATCAAACTCATCATCTATATATATCCTCAAATCAATGTCAACATATACAAATTGCCCTACATGGGGCCTCTATAATCCAAAATACAAAGTCGGCACGCAGGCCGTTGTCTCTGTCAAAATCTCGACTCGGCTCGCAGGCCGGTCTCTCATGTCAAAAATATACTCGGCTCGCAGGCCGGTATATACAACAAAAATACATACATAAATCCTATGAGGGCACGCAGGCCTCTATATACACACTCGGTTCATAGACCGGTGTCTCTATCAACAAATCCTCTATCAACTCAACAAAACCCATCTCCGCTCCTGGGGTGACTCATCTCTCTCCCCACCTCGACCCGTCCCTCGGCCTAGCCCCTCGTGTGCCGGATCTCGCCTCCTACCTATAACCGACCCACCGGTATGGCTACTGCCCCATGTGACTGTGACTGTGACTGCACGTACGTCTCGGCTCTGTGAGCCGCATATGGCTGATAATCGGCCCTAGTACCATCTAGTACGTCCTGATAATAGCGGGCCTCCGCTCTCACCTCCATGTATCGGGCCCATGCCACCATGGCTAGTGGGGCTGGTCCCCTACTCTTAATATAAGTGGGCCCCGCCTCGCCTGTACACCCCGACCTCGCGCTTTGTATCTCGTGGTGGCGGTGGAGCTACCATCGGAACCTGAATAGGGACTCGTGCTGTGCTCGAACAGGATCGGACTGAGGTTATGCCTGTGCATGTGCCTATCCGTATACTGTCCCGTGCTGGGCGAACTACCCTCAGAAGCACCCAATCGTGCTGTGTAGCATAAGCTACCCCGTAGAACTACACTGACTCGGGAGACGGTCCCTCTCCACTGTAACAGCCACCAAATCTGGCTATGCGGGCTGTGCTCTCATGGCTGCCCTCTACCCTACCCACCAGACCAAAAATGAACCTGTAACTCTGGCGTCATCCACCGTATCATCGGTCAGTCTCTCTACTACCAAGACTGGGTCCAATGGTTGTGGTAGAGGTAGTGCTGCCTCTACATCCTCCCTCCAATATTGTGGGAAGGGATGTGGCTCATCCTGCCATAGGCCCAACTGTCGTCGTACCCTCTCTAGGGGAATCCACTCATACTCCCCGGGTCTCCGTCCAGCTATCCAAAATATGTACTGGATCCATCACAGTTGTGCTCGGGCTCCTCCATGGGGCTGATGGCCTTTGTATGGTCTCCATATAATATCTAGTGCGGTCGAGTGCCCTCGACATATGCTTGTAATACATGACATATCACCCTACGATTCTTGCGCCGTGGTGGCCCACGACCCCCAACCACCACTGAAACCCATACCTATAAACTACCTTTGGCCCTGGCTGCTGGGGCAACCCTACTGGTCGTAAACACACAATATTCTCGTAGGCCTAGTAGTGTAACAAGAATGTCGAACATATCCCGAATCGCCTCATACGGCGATAGCCCATAAGTTCTCTCGTATAGATACACCGGATACAGGTGCCCTATGCATAAGCAGTGTGCTCCTCCACCATCTCATGTAGCACTCTCATCAGAGCCCATGGGAAGCGGCCTCCCTTTGAGTCAGGGAGGGCAAAGCAGGTGATCCCGATCATCATCAGCACAGGAAGCCGTGTCTCCTATCGATGCGCGCGATACATATCACCGTAGCAGATGCTTGCACTATGATATGTAATCAATGGGGCTGCATCCCCGAATACCTGTAGGATGCTATCCATCACTATCTCGGCATCCACCTAGAACACCACCTCACCTATGATCGGTAGTCTCAGGATGCGATACACATCCTCTAGCGTGACTGTCATCTCTCCAGTAGGGAGATGGAAGACATTGGTTGTCGGATCCCATCTCTCGATGAGGGAAACCATCAGGCTGTGGTCCCTATCCATAGCCCTATATCTCTGGACTCCACCGAGTCTAACCTCCTGCATCACTACCCACTGCACGTTGTGGACACATGTGGCCACATCCGCCCCAGTAGAGGCGGCATCCGATCTCGCATCGTCAGCTGCTGGCGTGCCTACAAAAACAACCCACTCCATCAGGCCTACCCTTTACAAAACAACTACCTTAACCCTCTATACTCACTCACCCACCCAATCACAACCCGACTCTATAAACACATCTACACCCACCTACCTTACCCTATACATCTATAAATTCCTCTCACTCTTATGGTCCTTCTCTAAATATCCTACCCACTCCAATCAAACCTAAACCACCTCATCTCCCTCAACATCAATAACCCCACCCTACAAACATCTACAATATCCCCTTTACCTATCCCACACCCTACCAACCACCCCACTCATACTCCACCTGCTCTACTCTTGCCCTCTAACCATACCTCAACCAATTTAACCCCTCCTAATTCATACACAACCCATAACCTATCCTACCCAACCGGCCTCCAACCACCCGATTACCCCCACCCCAATAACCTTTCCTAGCAACTCTACATGCTCCCCCTTCACCCCACAAATCTATCCTACCCGCCTACAACAAACCAACACAACAAATTTCACACCCTTTCCTCCTACCCATGGTGACCGGTACCGGTCACCCTCGACCGCCATCGGTCCCCCACCACTTGTCTATACCCAACTTTTTATATGCACTGGCGTCGTACCAACACATGACCGACGCCGGTCTCTATAACCACTATTATGTACAGTTTTTTTTGTGACCGACATAGTCTTTGTGGGATTTCGGGGCCGGACCAAAAACGGCCCCCAAATCCCCTTTTTTCTATTTTTACCCATCTACCTAGCCCAATTGCCTAAAAACTTACCCACCCTGCCATTTTGACTTACCTAACATATCTACCCACTCCATTTTATGATTTACCTTCATTTATTCATTATTTTATCAAATTTTAGATTCCTACCCCAAAACCCACATCCTAGCTAAA
Organism: Taxus wallichiana var. yunnanensis; assembly: GCA_018340775.1. Classification (NCBI taxonomy): domain Eukaryota; kingdom Viridiplantae; phylum Streptophyta; class Pinopsida; order Cupressales; family Taxaceae; genus Taxus; species Taxus wallichiana. The sequence continues at coordinate 23,360,608 of CM031243.1, read as the reverse complement.
TTCATCAACTTCACACAAATAGGGATTTAGAGCCTACCGGTACGACTACACGTCATCGTGGTGGGATAGGTGGTGGTGGTCCAGCTCCTCCAGGCTGTGCCATAGCTCTAAATCTCCTCAGCCGGGTCCTCAACCAATAAAACTCTGCCTCCTGATCTCTGGGGCCTACCAATAACTCACTCCCCCACTCAACTAGTGCCAACTCAGCCCAAATACTCAACCCAATCAATTCAAAACTCAGACAAGAAACAGGTTGGCACTCAAATTCACAATGTGAAAATGACACGCCGTATTTTTTCTTTTTATAGGTTTTGACCTCTAACCGATATCGGTTAGGGCGCACCCTAGAAAACCGATATCGGTCTCCTAACCGATACCGGTCATAACTAACCGATATCGGTTACCTGCCTAGTTTACCCTAACTCCTACCCTTATCCACCGAACTCTATTTTTCACCACATCACCTACCCCCGGCCTTTGCTAAATAGCCTTATTTTGAATTCATTGGCCCGACCCAAGGCTATAACCAACCAATCGGCTGACCCAAGGCGCAACCAACCAATCGGCTGACCCAAGGCCGCAATCAACCAATCGGCCCGACCCAAGGCCACAACCAACCAATCGGCCCGACCCAAGGCCACAACCAACCAATCGGCCCGACCCAAGGCCGTAACCAACCAATCAGCCCGACCAAGGCCGCAATAACCCCATCGGCCCAACCTAAGGTCGTAATCAACTAATCGGCCCGACCTAAGGCGCAACCAACCAATCGGCTCAACCCAAGGCCACAACCAACCACTCGGCTGACCCAAGGCCACAACAACCAATCGGCCCAACCCAAGGCCGCAATCAACCAACGGCGACCCGACCGTAAGGCCGAATTAACAATCGGCCCGACCCACGGCCGCAATAATTAAGTAGCTCGACCGAGGCCCACAAATTACGATTCTATCCACCCATAATGTCACTTGTTTGTTCAATCAAGCCCACTGTTCGTGTTTTAGCATGACTAGGATATTTGAATTGATCACCAACAGCTTTTGCTTAGATCGAGACCGTGACGTTTATCTCAACCAAACCAACCATTTGTACCGCCGAACATGCCTAAACATTCCGGTACCTTCCCCATTATATCCTGGAGCTACTTCTTATGCCTTGGATACTAGGATTATATCACCTTGTTTGGATAAACTATCGACCTTTGCTATGAATTTCTTGTTTTCTCTTCAAACCATGTACCCCGGTCGCACTATCTTTGCATTTTAACACGCGTCAACTTCTTGAACTTACCCCACCATCTTACCAAAGATCTCACCATCATTTACCCTTTATCAACTCTATCCCGATTTCATGTCACCTCCTCAATCTGTGATAGACTTGAGGGGGATTACCTATACCCTTAATCGGGCAACCACTTCTTATTATTGTTAGTGCGGCTTTGCAAGACAAGCTACACGACAACAAGAGGCAAATGTAGATGCAAATTTGGGTCTTACGACTCCCCTATACCCCGTATCTCGTCCGTGCAACCTAACCCTACCTCACCACCTATAACCTTACACACTGAATTATTTATTAATTACCTTATAATTAATAAATCCACATCTCCAACCCTACCACCTCACCTCGCCACCTCACTTATGACCTAGCCCTAAACCTAAACTAACCTAATTAAGACCTATGACTTGGTCCAGACCCACACCCATGACTCATCAGCCCTCACCCGCATCAAAATGAACCTAATAATGACTTGACCAAGCCCACAATTGACCCCTCGGGAGAAAAGGAGGGAAAGTTGGCTATTTTTAGTAAAAATAGCCGGCTTTGACTGACTGGCGCCTTGGCCTACTCGACCGCGTCGGTTTATGCAACCGCCATCGGTTCTGTAAATGACCTACCCCAACCAAAATGCAAGGATTCAATTCATTTGAGGAAAGAGAGATAAGTGAGAAGGAGGTTGCAGAGAAGAGCATTGAGTCCAAGACTATAATTGATCAACGAGATCACTGTCACACTCGTCCAAGCATTGGGAGAGTCAGAGGATAGCTTCATCAGCTCACTTTCGATTGTCGGATCATCCCACCTGAGCTTTGCCTTCGTCACCACATTCCTCGGACCTGTATCCTCGTCAGAAAGTAGTAAGTAGTATCTTGTATGCTTCTAGGCTCCACTTTGTGAACTTTTGATTGATAGTAATTATAAACTCACCCCTGGATCTAACACCCGGCAGCACCCTGCACCTAACCTTCATTCATCCATCCCTATATTGCCCAGAAGACAGCTTTCTCACTCTCTGAGTCTTCTCCATTGCCTTACTATTCCCCCTAACCATCTACCAACCTTAAAACCCTATAATCAACCTCTACCCAGAAGCCCCTGAATCACTGCCCCTACCGATATCGGTTATCCCCTACTGGTAGCGGTTTTATAACCGTGGTCGGTTATCCAGTGACCGGCATCGGTCACTGTGACTTATACCAAAACCAACCTTTCACCTATTCATTTCCTAACAACCTCAGATCTAGCCTGGTTTATCCCTGTAACTTGATCTGAATGTATCAATAACCAGTGACCAAACAAACAGAATGACATTTTATTATTGGTAGTTTAGTCTCTATTGCTTTTAGTAACGAGGTACCTAAATCATGATTTTGCAATAGCTTCTTTATTATCATTTGTAATAATTTATATTAAAAGGGAACTGACCACCTTCGAAAGGAAGTTTAATATTTCCTAGGCCCAAGGCAGTTCCCTTACTTATTGTCTAACTAAAATCTAGTGGTCTTGCATTCTTATTTATAGGTAGTCCTTCCCAGACAAAAAGGAGTTCTTCACAATCGGTCTGATCTCTCTACGGTATACGCACACCTTCCCAACACTCAATAGGTATTCCTCCTAACCCTAACCCCTTATCTCTGTTTCTCAAGAGAATAAAAGGATAGAAGCAACTATATTCTAGAACTAAAAATTTTGTACGAAACACCAAGGGTTTGAAATTTTGTTCCATTGTAAATGAAAAACTAATGTACAATAATTATAAAAGACAAGGTAAGATGAACCATGCCTAGAAATACTACTGTTTGTAGTGTATGAGGTGCTAAAAGTGGGTTCACCCTCATTCCACAAGGCTTTAACTCTCTTTTTGCATTTTATCAAACAGTTCGTGTGAATTCAAAACTCCTCCATTTGCATTTTGTATGCATTTATCCCATTTACTAATATTTCTACTAAGGTATGGATAACTACTATAATTGATAATCCCACTTTCTGTTATGATTTGATGGGTACATACCCATTTCAAAGCTCTCCTCTTGGCACAAACTAGGAAATGCTGCTACATATTTAGGATCTCTTCTTTACACCTACCACTGTCATTTGCTTGAAGTTTCCAAATCCTTATAATGCCTCCATACACTCCTATTCATTTTTGGAGGTTATGAAATCTCGAATATATCTTACTTATTTATATACCCATGTATCTCTGTGGATCCTATTTCCTCATTAATTTTGACTTTCCCCACACATATTTATTTCAATAAGAGGCCTCTTTCACTAATTACTACGTATAAAGAATGGTTTCATTTCTTCTAAGAAAGTTTAATCATATGTGTTGTAGGAAGAAAAATGTGCAACTCCTCCTTAAACTGACCCTCACTACAATGATGTGAACGGCCTTGGCATTGGCTTTGCATGATTATAATAGGAACGTGGGAAATGGGCATTGTTATTCAATATAACTTCCTTCTGGAAGCGTCCACCCTGATCAATACATTCTGTGAGACCAAATGTTAGCCATCTACGCCAAGAAGAATCGACTTTCTCTACATAGATCTAAGAATGGACAAATAGAGGGTTTCATGTAGAGGAAGAGTGAAAGAGACAAATCTTGCAAAGACATACTTGGGATAGCAGGAGAGGGAACTACCAATGTCTTAATCGATACACCAACTACTCAAAATAAAAGATAAAGAGAAGGAAAATGGAGTGGTAGTCATTGTCACCACGAGGATGGTGCCTGCAAAGGTTAAAAAGCATGAAGCACGTCCTAAGAAGAAGAAGAATAAAAATAAATATAGAAATACATTATGTTAAACAAATCACCTCCTAATCCTCAATCTTCTTTTTTATTTTGCATACAATAGTAATACAAAGGAAAATGGTAGCATCCTTTCCTCTCGGAGAAAAAATAGCCCCATTCAAAACTTATACTGGACCCAAATTCAATCAATTTGTGTATAGTATAATGAGGATATTTTGGGTTACAGAGTCATCTCCGTGTGCGAGACTAATTTAACTCATAATGGTATTGATTGGAGGACGATTATGAGTGAGAGATCCATTTAGCACAATTCCTGTCACATTCTATTTATTTAATTAAGAGAGTACATAATGCTACTTTACAATGGTTATTAAAGCATAGCTCTAACTTTTTCATTCTCTACAACTAACTAATTACTCAAATTTCCAACATAAACTTTGGTTTCACCGCAATTAGCACCTCTAGATCTCAAATAAGATGTTTGTATTATTATGTAAGGAAAATGACAGGTCTGCAAGTCGTATAAGAAGCCCATACACTTGTCAGGAAGGCCCATGCCTTCACACCATCGCACACCACCTCTTGTTATAGTTATGCACATGACACACTCCCCTTCTTGCACACATTCCTCCATTCACTTTCTCCAACCACCCCTTCTATGCATTCCAAATTCTTTTCTTTATTTATTTATTTTATATTTTTAATTGTAATATATATATATATATATATATATATATATATATATATATATATACACACTTCCACTACTTATTATTATTATTATATTTAGTCTGTTAAAATCTTGACAAAATAGCTCACAATGTAAAACCTTACCAATTATTAGCTACGATTTATGATCAAACTTGTTGATGATCCGAATAGTCAAAACAACACCTAAAACATCACATAGTACCATGGACATTATCAATGACCCCATAATTGGCACTCAACCAACATAATAAGGTTAGGGCACTACATTCCCCCTTATAAGAGAATCATCCTCGATGTGACACAACACTAAAGCTAGAAGGATACATAGGCAAGAAAATTCAATAATGACACATGTAATTTAACAAAACACTTGTCGGTATAATGCAACCACAAGGAAGCAAACTAATTTTGGCATTATCTTAAATTTTAATGTTTTGTGAAAATTGGCAGAGTTCTCTTTTATTTTATTACTTAGTATTTTCCTTTATTGTACTTCTTAATCTCAAGCTCTTAATATTCATTTTTTAGAATTTTAATTGACTTATGTTTATGGGTACCTTAATAAAGAATTGACATCAATATGTCATACAAAACTCAAAAAAACACTAATGGTCTACAAGACATATTACTTACATACTTTTGTGACTTTATCACATCACAAGACCTCAATAGAACCATGGAAATAACATAAGCATTCCACACAATATATTTGTCACACACATGCCCCTGGCACAAAATTACTTGTAACATAAGCATACTATAACAACAACAAGGAATTCCCAATAGTACACATATACATGTTTCACTCAACTCAAAACCATAATCAGAACCGTCAGACGAAATGTCCGAATGGAATCAACATCATACCATCAATGAGGAGCATCAATCCTCAACATCACAAAACATAACCAAACTCACATGAGTACACATAAATCATAATACCAACTCCATACACCTCCCAATCTCCATAAGCCTCCCAAACAACTCCATATACCTCCCAAAGAACAAAAGTTTATTTTTTTGCTCCACTAAAGAAGGAAAAAAATCATTTTCACTCCACCAAAGAGGCTAGTCACCCTATGGCCCTAGGCACATAGAGTCCAAACACCTCTAACCCAAGTGACATAATAACTCATGGTTCAACAACCCGCTAGTTATCTATAACTCCTTAGGGTGTACCCCCATACAAAAAAGTGGGCCCATAGGTACCACCAATCCTTGGTGAACCCATGTCCCTATTACAACACATAACAACATTAGAACCAGCATTCCAAAACAATAAGAAAAATGTCAAGTGACATCAAATTCAATCACTTTGGGCCAAACAAGAAAATAAATTGAAACTCAAGGAATAATTTTAACTTAAATTCAACTTTCAATAAAAGAAAAATAAATGGCTAATTAGCTGCAATTAGTGTGAAAATCATCATGTTAGTGTAACAATCAAATAAAATTCCCAAAATTACAAACCATAACTCAACCAAAAGTTAAATAGAATAATTTTCTAGTTCCTAGAAAATGAAGAGAAAAGGAAAGTCAAATTTACAAATAAAATACATATAGATAAATATCACATCACAATCACTATGTGGCCTTATATGGCCACCAAAGGGGTACTCATCAAGTTATTAGCACTTGGATATCGAGCCTAAAATCACAAAATATATAACAAATGCAACATCAAAAGTACCTCGGATATCATACGGCATCAATCGTACGTCTCGAGAATCCTCATAAGGGCATTGAACCATGTCCAAGATTCGAGTGCGACTCTAAATATAAGGAATAACTAATCAAATAATATAACTGTCATAATCTTTGTCCAATCATCCCTTCATACTCCACAAGGATCAACATAGTCTCGAGAAGCAAGGGTACATGTCACCATCTACTAAGCCTAAGGTATTCGCAAATCATAATATACATGGTTCTGTGACGTACCCAAAATTGTAAGGTATTGCATTGTCGAACAACGTAACACATGCCCCAATGATGATATAGGTCTCCTCACAAGGTGTTCGGGATCCAAAAATCTCCCAAGTGTGCGTTAACATCCCACATGCCCCGCTTAGCCCCTGTGTGCTTTGTTGTTCTCTTTTCCCCTCTTTTCTTTTCATTTTTTTTCTTCGATGACGAAACCGCCGCCAGGAAGGGTGGCGGGTCTCAGAATTCACTCGCCAGACGGCGGTCCTTTACACATTTTCCAGAATGTTCCTTTTAACGCGAATCACATAAATTTCAACGTTTACCAACTTTTTTTCACCGCCTTTGGCTTGCATTAATGATTTTGGTTCCCTAGAATAGTGTTTTGGCTTTGTTTATGGTTTAAGAGTTCAATTTGGTTTTTACCTTTGGGTAAATGCAAATGCTATAAATAGTTGGCTTGTGCTCAAGAAAATGGCCCCTCAAATTTGCCTCTGAATTTCTCATTACAATAGATTAGTCTTTCATTTTTCGAGAATTCTTAGTTTCATTCATTGCATGCCTAGTTAGTGTTGTTTTGTTATTAAGAAGCCACATATCCACCTTGTGCAAAGTGATGTTATCACTTCATCCAAATCAATTGGAATAGGATAGTTTGATTTCAATAAGAAGCCATTAAAGTTGCAGGTTTTGTTCTTTAAACAAGATAGTTTGTGTTCGGACATTCTATGTTGCATGACTCACAATAGATCCCGCTAGGAATTACATAAGCCAAGCTCGTACTCTTGTGCTATCTCTCTCCTACTCGCATTGTATTCATCCGTATCCTAAGTTTCCTTTGTCCCAATATCTACTTCTGTTGATGCTAGCATTACACACTTTCTTGGATCCATGTGAGCACGAAGGAACGAGGAGATCACACTAAGGGGACAAAACCACACACACCATCGGATTCGCCACTGTTCTGCAAAATCCAGGCTCTAGATTTCAAAGTTCTAGTTAAAATCATATCAAATAGAGTAGCCAATCACTTTATTTCAGTCAATTTTACTTTCGATATTATCAGGGAAGCTATGGGGATTGATAGTTTCTGAGAAACTATGATTCACTCCTCACTTCTGAGGTAGGATCGAGAGTCTTCCAAATAGATTAGATCAGTTATCTCATTGTTTAGAGTAGATTTACAATCGCAGTGCAAGTAGCTATACTTGGTTTCTTTGTTTGTTTTAAATTCGTTATCGATTATTTCATCAATTTCTAGATATATTAATGGTTTCTCCTTCAATTTCATTCATATAAATTCATCGAAAAATACAAAAATAGAGAATTCATATAGGCTATAGATATACTTCACATAGTTAAATTTATATTTTTGCTTTCGTATGACAATCACGGGACCTAGAGAGCCTAGAGAATACGTATTCGAGCCAATCATGCCCAACCCGATCTTGATCTTGTCATAGCAATAACTGATATAGATCAAAATCTTAGGATCCAAGTCTTCCGAACAATGGCAAACTTACAATAGATCAGCCTCCAGTTAAGCGGGTTAAACATAGAAGACAATCAAGCGCACACGTTTTGGTCAAAACAACCAAACTATAGATTACCCTAGATATATATCCGCATGACTGTGGAAGGGCTTAAAAGAGAGAAAACATTCGGTTGTGATCCTTTGGTCCCACAGCCAGATGCAGGAGACACTCTCACAGATATAGATACCATCTTAAGAATTCAGGTTGCACGAACATCCTGTGAGATACTCTGAAAAGATTGCACAACTGTTAATTTTGAATATAGAGGCTGAGAAATCATATGACTATTGGATATTAGGGATTAGGGACTGAGTCCGCACATGACCATAGCAGGACCACAACAAACACAAATCTATGGTTGTGACCCACAAATCCCACAGCCCAACAAATCCATAGGTGAATCAGACATAGATGCTAGCCTACACACATTAGTATTGAGATCTACTCCACTTCTACCTATCATCATCGAACAATTATCCTTGTTAGATGTAGCAACTAATAAAGTTAGGGAATTCTAGACTAGGCCAAATAATCGACCGTAGAATCCACTATTTCCATCATCCACCCTATGACCCTATCTGGAAATATACACGAAACTATCCCAGGTCATTTTCCGCGTATTCCACAACCCATAGACCGAATCACGCCAGAGCTCGATATTGATTGGAGCCTTCGAGCAGTCATCCTTGCCGATCGATCTATCACACCAGTTCAGGTTAGGAGGGCCTTCTTTGCCTTAGATTCACAATTTCCACTAGTGCGCGTCGAAGACATCAGATTACCTAACTAGTTTGTCTGCATCCCACGTGTATTCCATCCCCACCGGCTGTCTCGGCATGACCTCGAGAGGTCGGGTGCGAGGAAGAGTTACTTGTAGATTCCCACACTCGCTTGTCACTTTTCCATCATACAGTTCCCATTGGGAAAGTGCCATGCATACCAAAAGAAAATAAGTGGGTTTTTAGTCTATGTAAGACTCCACTTCCTATCTTGTACTCGGCTTGAGTGACTGGTCAACGGTACACCAATACATAGGTACACATAGGTCATTTATATGACAAACATATAAGGAAAGATAAAAAGGTACGGTTTGTCATCTATTGAGCCTAAGGTGTTCACAAGACACAATACACATGGCACTCGTTGGGTAAGTTTCATGTATACCAAACGAACAGAAGTGGGTTTTTAGTCTATGTAATACTTTACTTCTTATCTCATACTTGGCTCGAGTGACTGGTCAATGATACTCATTTCCTCACTCCACACATACAATTTTTGATGACTTCTTCCCTTAGGGTCGGTTAGTGTAAGGTCCACAACATACGCATAACTACATTACTAACATAATGGTGATTCACGATATCAACCATAGCATCTTACACATGGTATATTTACAAGGTATAACACAACATTACTTCCACAATAAATAACACATCATGTTTCCACATAATGCACCCAAAGTGCAAGTAGAATACAATAAGGATCATATGATCACCATATGCACCTAATTCATGACATGAATTCATCACATAATATTGGAAATTAGGACACCGAGATGTGGTGAATCAGTATCTATTCAATTTTTACTTCACAATTCAATTCACTTAATTTATGACAATAAAACCAAATCAACATCCACAACAACTAACAAGAGAGAAAGTACATAGAGACAATATTTAATGTGGGAAACCCAAAATGGGAGAAAAACCCACTGAAACCAAGAACTAGCTTAGGACAAGAATGTCCTACAAATGTTACATTGATTTCATAGTTGAGCTTCAACTCAACATGGAGATACAACTCCAAAATTCAACCAAGCTCCTACTTAGTCTTTGACAAGCTTCAACTTGCTTGGAAGCTTCAACTCCCAAATATCAACCAGGATTCTACTTGTTTCTTCTACAAGCTACAACTCACAAGGAAGCTACTACTCCCTCCTGCTAAGCTACAACTTAGACTTCTTCAAGATTTTGATCACTTAGAATTTGTCGTCTCACACAATTGATGGTGACTAGTAAATCAACTTACTCTTTCCGCTCTATTTTCTCTGTTTCTTCTCTCTTCTCATTATTTAGTATATTTACAAGCTCATCATACACATATTATCTCACAAACACAATTGTGTCAAGATTTTATCTCCTTTAGATTTTTTTCAATCACCTATTTTCTCTTTAACTCACACATCTGATATCAACATTACAAGCCTTAATATGCACATCTAATCATTCACTCTTCTTCATTAGAATGAACCTCTCATACTCATTTTCTTCACATATAGTCACCTATCCCTCTTATGCGATTTTTATATTTTCAATATGTATCGATTACAAGCTTCAACAATTCAGCATTCTCTCCTTCTTCATTTACCTATTTTTTGACTTTAGGTCCTCAAGGATGGTTTTCATTCTGATTTGTGTTCTCTTTCTTCATGAAGATGATTTTTATTTTCATATTTTACCCCAAAAACATACTTCTACTCTATGTTCATACAAATCTCTTCCAAGATTCAACATGTATCAACAACTCTTCATAGTTTTACAACCACCTACTTTGCAAGGATGAGTTTATTATCTCAAGAGATGTGTTCACTAGTGTATTTTTACTTCAACTTCATTATAACTCTTCACCTACCTATCTTTTCAACTCGTGCAAGGAGTTAAGATTTCTACACTTAAAAGCGCCTAGAGCTATCATAAATGCATCTAATCATGATTCGATTATATTTTCATAGTATGTACACTTTTTCAAGATTCTTTTATGTCAAAAACTAAGGAATATAAGGCTCCTTGATTCCCCGAAACTCGCCTTTACCTCGCCAAGAACCTTTTCTAACTATTTCAATCATATTTGTAATGGTTATATTGACTTATCATTTTCTCCACCGAGTGAACCTTGTTTTAATGCTATTGAAGGAAGTGCTAAATTTTTTCACCATACAAGAACGTTACAAAAACTTCAACTATACTTTATAACTCCATTTCACCTTAAATTTTTCACCATTTTTTTTTCCATCTTTATTCTAAATCAAGATCATTATGAAAAGCTTCAAGTAATCTGCTACAAGCTTAAAGGAAGGAAGATTTATCAATGTAACTGAGAATTCATATTTGATGATCACTATTACAAGGTATGACATTAATTTGAACGTATTTAAGGATAGTAATAACTCTATTATGATCTTGAGCATGGTTATGAATCTTGAACCTCGTTATAGGCTTGAAAGCAATGTTGTAACTTAAGCACTTTCACAACCTTGAAGAGAAGAGAATGAGTTTCAAAGCTTGGGAATATAGACTTAAAAGGTATTAGTTATTCATATCAATTAAGAGGACATGATCTTACACCTATTCTACATGAAACATGCATTCAAAGATAGAGTATACATTGTTTCATCAACATAGACATGTAATTTTGAGGGTTTTGTGATCACAATATCCATTTTCAGTCCACTGTGTCTTCAAAGGCATTCATCAAAATGGGAGGACATTGGTATAGGTCCATAGGATCATGTATAGTTTAATATTGTTGTCAAAAATACCACACTTTCTTAAACTTCAAGATCGTATTTACTTAGGGTTATAGAATACAAACCCTAATCCATTTTTTAAAGGCTTTCAACATCTTATCCTTCAATGTTATGTCATTATAGCTACATAATCACTTTAAGGTATGTTCGACTACAAATTTCAAGCATTCACTTGAAAGGAATGATGGGAAATGATCAATATTTTGATGCGAGATTCATTTCTTCATGACTATCACAAAGACATAAACATTGTCTTCAAATAATGACCCAATTTGGATGTGAACCACATTTTTGTTGGCATCTAGGTAATATCATGTGGATATCCATACCTTAGACAACTTTTCTACACTAATATAATTACCATTTCAAGGTATATACACATGATCATCACCATTTGTTGGCCCGTGCATATAGTTTCTTAAGACAACACAAAAAAATTTGGATTGGAGTTTTCTTACTATCAAAGCTTTAGTTTGATGGTCATCCATTGAAAAATAATTTCAAGGAGAGAAATATCACCATCTTCACAAACTAAAACTAATCACCAACCAAAGGGATATGAGCATGAGCATAAAGTGGTTCTAGGTCCGAGATAGTTGCTCCTTAAGACATGTTAGGGAAGTCTTGACTTGAAGTTTACTTATCATTAGACCTTTGCTCACATACCCATATGTTGGATAATTACTTCAATAATAACATACATACTACCTCCAATACTTAGATAGCAGCGTGATAAAGAGAAAAATGGTAGGTTTACCTAATTCAGAAATCTTGATTAGAAAACATAGAGCAGCTTAGAGACCATGAGTCTTAGACATCAAATTTCATCACAAATGCATATTGAGAGCTTCAACAACTCACTTTTATCTATAGAGAGTTATTATAACCATTTTCATTTCAAAACTTAGCTAATGTACATGGATAACCTTCTTCCAAGCCTTCACAACTAGATTTTCATTACTTCTCTTTAGTGGTAGGAGGAGAAAAAGAGCGTGTTTACGCCAAGAGACCGAGATAAATGCCTAATAACCTTTCAGAGAAATTATTATACATTAAGCACAATATTTCACACCTAGTGGTTCACCTTGGAATCTTCAAAACTAGACTGTATATGCAAGATTTGTAAAAATAGAGGCATTTTTGTACAACGCACTCATGCTTGGATAACACATATACCACCATCTTGATCTATAAGGATTTTTTTTCAACCTTGATATGTTGTACTATCTTGATAAATTGATTTGGAGTCAAAACACCTCATATTATGCCTATCGCTTCAGGAAGGAGTCTTGGAGAGAGAAAAACACTGCTAGTAAAATACATAGAACTTCTTTGTTTCTTATCTAGTTGCCCTCAAAAAAAATTCCAAAAGTTTAGGATTGGGGTTCTCTTTAAAAATTCCTTCTATGATTTATTTAAAGGAGGCTTGATAAAAAAAATTGGATGCTAAGAAGATAAGGTGCTCATATTACATTCCTAAAGAAACTAATTTTATTAAAAATTGAATTACTTCAACATTCCATTTAAAATTTTGATGAAATTTGACACAAAGCACCAAAAACATCCCTCTACATGATACATATCTTGGTTTCCCATAAATATTCTTGTACATCCCAAACCAATCTCATTTGCCTCAACTTCCACTACTAGTTCTCAAAGGCATTTTTGGTGAGAACTTGAATTTTCCTCCAAAAGCTAAAGTAATCCCTATAAAGCTCACATATGCCATAGATAGTGTTCCTAGGATTTTACTATGCTTACCTAGGCTTATCATGACCTACATTGAGCTCTTACACCTCATTAGGCTATAGAATTAAGCCTTATTAAGCCAGATTCAACTGTGACTCCCAATACTTGACCTGATGCTCACTCTAAATGCTCTTGTATATACCAAAGTAGCATCATTTATGACCTATGGAACACCTAAGCTAATCACACTAATCGTCTCCATACCTCCGGAGGCTCCTACCACATTGATCAAGATTGTAGCACCACGAATTCAACCTATATGACCAAAACCACCATGTGACCACTCTATGAACTCCAACCACCATTTCTATGGAACTTCCAATTAACCTATATGCCCCTTACTACCTCACTTCACCACTCACACCTTTTCCATCAATGCCTCCCGACATCAATAACAATACCAATGTCTCTTGTTTCAACACATAACACATGAAATACATGTATGATGAACATAGTGACTAACATCACAACATAAAAACAATTACAATACAACATGATGACATCAAAATATGGTGGTGACATCATGAAATGATCCAATTCACTATGAAACAACTTTTTCATACAACATATTAGAACACATACATATCACAAAATAAAAAAATACTCCAACACTTTGCAGTCCACAATAAAAATATTCTCACATAACAAGGTTGTACATCACATGTGAAATTCTTATTGAATTCACAAAATAGAGAGTGAATGCCCTCATCACAAGCACATCAACATCATAACAAAACCACTCTAAGTGGCATGCACAATAGGTGCACTCATAAGATCACAAATACAACATTGGTCACATCACAACATATATCACATTACTCTTCCCATCTCTTCCACCACCATGCATAATAATCATAACTTCAATTTTTCCCATAGGTTTGAGAAAATTAACCTCCCCTCCGATACCAAATGTAACCCCATAATTTTTACACACAACAACAACAAGAAGAAAACCAAAATATTTTTTTACTTACATTGTTATATAAACAACACCACATAAGATCATTAAGAATAACACACAACACATGAGACGTTTACATAACCATTAACCCACATGGATAACGTAAAAATACATTATGCACATCAAATCCACTTTTCCCCAAATGACAAGGTATATACAATGATCCAACAATAATATACATTTATGGTTAGGCACCCTCTACAACATATACTTTTCATGGTTATATATTTATTGCAATCCTAATTTCATCATTTGACTTTAATTATTTATAAAACACTTAACATGTATACCTTCCTTCCCCTTAAAATAGGTTGCATTTTTCCAATATTGCATTTAACATTTTACCCGAGATGAGATGGTTCCATTTAAAATATATTTTTTTAAGTACACTTAAATTTGGTTCATTCTCCATTATAATAATTTCCATAACTCAATTGTTAGTTCTATGCATTTTAAACATGTACAAATACCCTAATGTTGGATCTTATGCCAAGGGTTTGTTCCCAAAATAAGTTTACTTGAAGTTTAGTTTTACCTTCATTACACAAGCAGAACTGACATGAAGTTGGGAAAGTATTCTTAAGATTTAAAGGAGATTAGGGTCCAAGTTCCCTTTCCATGTAATCTTCCATCCATTAGGCACGTCTAATTATTTTTATGAAGTTGTTATCATTCAATGCTTGGTTTGAGTCTTTGTTAATATTTATGTGTCATAAGTTTTTTTTTCCATATGAATTCATGTGGAAAACTTTAATCTCACTAGGAGCAATCTACCCCTCATTTTAACAACATAGAACAAAGTCTAATTATGTTATGAGGAGAACTTTGAGTGTCCCTTTTTCCCTAACTGACACCTCACTTACTCGTGATCTTATTACACTTATGTCATTACTTTGATTTTTATTAGCGTTCTTTTAAAAACATGAAGTTGCATGAAACTTACTCAACATTTAGGTATTAAGACTTCAAAGTGGTAGTGGTTTCATGCCAAACATTTCATTTCACTATCATTAGCCACACAAACATTAAGCACATATTACACGAGAGGACTCCAACTCACCTACACTTCCAAGGGCCTTCTAAGACACTAAAACAAATATTGGGTAACGTATTTTCAAGGTTTCATGTCAATAATCACAAGGAGATACTAAAATTAATTAAATCATTTTTTCTCCATACTCTACACCCTACTAAGGTCACAACTAGAGTAATCAAACACCATTTCCTCTAATAATATTTTTTGCAACTCAAGGTAACTTCGATACTTCTTTCCAAGCTAACACTCTTGTTTGAGAGGGGTTTAAGGGGTTCAAACTCAATATTCTCATGTGTAGGTAACTAAAAACATAGGATCTACTCGATTCATTTACATTCATCTTAAAATGGTTTCACTTAATTTGGTTCATATACCTTTTGCAATTAATTGTCTAACCAATTTGTTAATACGGACATTAGAATGCTCATGAGACTACTAGTTCTTGACATAGGAATCGTCTCTAAGAACATGATTACATAATTTCACATCATATATTCATTACACATAAAGATGACAAGTGGGAGAATAAGAGGGAATAGAACTTCATTTAAAAGATTAAGGTTTGCATTAAATTTTACACTTCATGGAATCCATATCTCATAATAAAATGATTTGAACACGTCACAAGAAAGATCTAAATTTCACTATTCTCCTAGCACATCATCTCATTGATACATTTTCACAAACTAAGCATAATTTTTAAAAAAAATATTCCAAAATTAACACTTAGTATTGTATTATAGTAACTAAAACAATAATGTAATTGGGTATGGAAATCGTTCCTAACCCTAACTCGAAAGATGACTTTGAGGGTAGTTGGCGATCTTTGCCACCTAAAACCCTTCATTATACACATGTACCAATCCAAGAGGGTTTTGTATTAGATTTAAATTTGGTTTCTAATGGAGTAATATCTTAATAGAACACATTCTCCTTGCTACACACTACTACCAATCCTAGGAGGAAGCCACATACTCTAGACAAATTTTAACCATTATCATTCCTAACTGTCGGGTTCGCAACAATGTCGCTAAGCATATAGGCTATGATGATAATCTCAAACTTGGGCTCTTATTTCCTTAAGCTAGAAGGTGTCATTGAGTATAATGATTTAGGTTCACCTTAAGGTTTTAGTTTTCTACGTTATGAAGGATCACACGAGAAGGGTAGTCATGCAAGGGTTTTATACTAAGGTCGATTTTATTTAGATTTCTTTCCTAAAATTTTAGGTAAATAATACAATACAAAAGAGATTAAATCATAAATTTCACACTAAATCACACTATAAAAGATCAATCCATTTCAATTTAGTATAACATCCACCCCTTTTCATTACAAGATCCTAGATCAATTTAACACCCCTAAATTAATGTGCATTTCCCAAACACCCTAAAAGAGTACAACTCATACTCTGTAATGCCCAGTTAACAACCCACTTGAGACCCAAGAAACAACCTAGGGTTAGTTAGAAAATTATGGAATAATTTTTTTTTATTAGAAGTGTCCACAACCAAGTTGCAAGGCAACAATTGACCCTATTAGGTTTCGGAAAGAATCTAAATTACTAGAATATATTCTTCCTTCATTAACAAATTTTCAAGTTCACAAGGTTCAAATTTTAGGGTTAGAGGTTTCAGTTAGGTTCAGGGAGTAATTTACCCCCATACCCACTCTCTAACAGGCTCAGAGTTTCAACTTGATTTTTCTCATACTTAATGCTTCCAAAATTTCCCTAAATCATTCCCATTGGATAGGAAATTTTCTCACCTTTCTGGTGATATAAAGAAGTCCTCCTAACTCCTCCGAAACTCAAGATATGAGCAAGTGGAGTTTAGGGGTCAAATTTTCCCCAAGGGGACACGTGTCAAGAGGAGGAAAAACCCCTTTGGTGGGTTGGCGGGTCACGGGGTGGCTTTAAAAAAAAAAATTCTCTGCGTGCAGCGCAAATGCAAAATTTCTCCCCGCCTCCGTGGGTCCCTGGTGGACACGTGTCGAGTCCTGGTTCAAAGCGAGAGGAGGGTGAGGGAAGGGCGGAGCGGTGGGGCGATCTAACAATCTTCGCCAAAAAGAAGAAAAAGGATGAAAGGTGCACGCGGGCACGCGCACCCATGGAGGAAAAAATCCCAAGGCAAGGATGGGGTTTTGCGGCCACGCAAGGAAAATTGTCCAAAATTTTCCCAAGGTGAAAACCAAAAAAAAAAAGGGTCTACCCCCTCTGCTAGCACCCAAAGCTGCCATGTGGCAGCCTACGATTGGCCGTAGGCTGGCATGGGATAAAAGGAAAAATTTTCCAAAATTTTCAAAAAGGTCAAAGGGCAAAAAGATGTCGCGCCTCCGCCGCTACCCCGTGAGGACACATGGCAGCCTCTGATTGACTACAGGCCAGCAGAGGAAAAGGTCAAAAAAAAATTCCAAGTCAAATTTTTGTCAAAATTTTCTAAGGGCAATTCGATGGGAAATTTTTGGGTTGCGGGCCCGCCAGGGAAAATTTTCCCAAATTTTCCGCTAAGGCACAAAAACTTCAAAGTGTCATAACTTGAGCTAGGAAGCTCTGGTTTTGGGAAAATGAGGACTTTTTGGAAATATCTCGATGCCCTCTTTGCACAAAAAAACATAAAATTTATATTTTGATGAAGTTTGAGGGGTAAATTTTGCAAAAATGATCTGTAGGCTTTTAATTAGCAAACTGGCAATTTCCAACTTTTCAATTTGATTAAATTGGATCTCCTCCTTCACTCAACATGCCAAACAGGCATGGAGAATTGATCTAGGAAGGATTTAAAGTGGTTTAGGAAGTTAAATTTGTTCAATTAATTTACATTTGAATTTTGTCCAACAAATGACAGAAAACCTGGTGAGGAAGGGAAATGGGTTCGATTTGCAATGTTAAAATTATTTTCTTAAGTCTTTCTTTGTCAAAATGAGTTCCTTAACATCTTAGCATCCTAAAATATATCATTTTCAAGTTGATTAATGTGTGCAGTCCGAACTGTGCATTTTTATTAAATTTGATTGTCAGTTTCGAATATTTACAAGAGATCAATTTCTGTTAAATTTGTATAACAAATTTTATCATTCAATTGTGGCATTTCATTTCTAAACTAACCCAATACAATCAGTTGTTTCTAAACAAATCATTTCCAAGATAAATTGTAAAATCTGATTTCCAATTTAATGTATTTTAACAGAGACAATGCAATATAATTCTTACACACGTATTTCTTCTTCTTCCATTTTCTAAACAAAGATTTCAAATCACAATTTGATATTTCCAACTTCATCACAACAATGCAAAAGAGAGATGAACTTGCAATTCTTTATTGACTTCATTTATAAAACTTTACATCTTCACATTCTTCCATTTCTTGAATATAGTTAATAGAATTTCATTTATTTCTTCCAATGTACAGAGCAGAAAGCAAATGTCTTTCTCAAATCAAATATACATTCTCATAATCAATTTCAACATCATTTCTCCATAACATAACTATTACAATTTCATCCACATCATGTGGGAAAGGATTACAAATGAATGTGTTTTCACAAGGGACTGTCAAACTATGTTTTTCCTTGCTCCAGGACAGCAACATGCACATTTTCTCTTCTCCAAGTTGATCACAACAAAAGAGGGGGAAAGGCAACGCTCTCCACCCAACCAAGACATCCAATGAAAGGATAATCCTTCCTTCATCATTGGCCCCGAGCCCCAACCAAAATACAATAAGAGGTGTAATTCAACCATGGCAACAATTGGCTTCCACAACACAACATTCTTTCACATACACATTTTCTTTTTATAAAAAAACACAATTCAACACAAAAATAGTAGTTCACAATTGCATTTAAAATCATTTCAAAACAAAACTCAGGCTTGATCATGCAAGCCAAAGGAGCAAGGTCTATGGGGGAAGCTACTTATGCCTCCCAATTAGAATTTGGGCATCCACCAATAACAAACCGCCAAAATAATTCATCACACACATTTCCTTATGCCCCCACAAATCCCTCCTTATGCCCCCCCATGATTTCCTTATGCCCCCACAAAGTAAGAAATGCAAGCTATTTATTTTCCATGGTGGATCCCAAACCCAAACTCCCTCCACAAAATTATGATGCCAAAGGCATTCCCTTATCCCCCACATGGATTTCCCATAGCCTTCTCCTACACCATCCCTATGGTAGTCTACCCAACCAGCCAACAAAAAAACAAAGCATGCACTATCCACACAAAGACAACAAGCAAATGACAAGCATAAAAAAAGAGTTAAATTCCTACCTCTCCATGGTTACTTTTTTCTCTAAATATCAAGCTTCAAAAGCCAAGAAAACACAGTCTAAAACAACAAACTCCAAGCATTCAAAGCTTTCGCCAACTTCCTCTAAAAACAAGAGCTCCCTACAAGAAACAAATGCACCCCCAAGGAAGAATGTAAAAAGGTTCAACAACCCAAAAACAAGGAAAGAGCTTGAATTAAATAGAAAAGGGAGAGAAGAGGATGATGTGGATCCATGTAGGATGCCACATCACACATCCTCCAATTCAACACAAAAGACAAACTCCATTCTCCCAAGCACAATAAAGAGGTGGGTGAAAAATATGACAAGTTACTTACACACTCTAAAAAGCCCACACCTCAAGGGACAAAAAATTAATTAAAATGTAAGAAAGTGCAATTAAAAACATGCAACAAGACTATTAAAATTCATTATAAAAGTCACAAATCACATCTCCATCCATAAGTATGGTTGGTAGATTAAATTTAGAGGCATGGGACAAGTTTTACTTGTCCCACAAGCCTCCAAAAATAGCCCCAAGGACAAATTCGAATTTCCATGGAGGTGGAGTATTTCTTACTCCAAAATATGACTTACACAAGCTCTTACACAACTTACACATCCCTTACAAATTAAATGCAATCAGCCAACAACTCTTATAATTACTTTCCCACATCCCAATTTAATTTATTTAAATTTTAATCATATGATTCTCACATTAATTCTATCACAATTTAATTAATTAAAAGAAGGGAACACATTACTAATAAAATACATACAACAATAATAAAAGAACACATCAATAAAATACATAATACCCATGGTCACATGTAAAGATAATCCCCCATGGGAATCCTTAACAAAACACAACACAATAAAATGAGTTGCCATGGTGACCTTGTTGAATTCACCTAGAATTCCATTTTGGTTGGTCTCCGATCCCCAATGTTTTGTTGTGATATTTTTAACCTGCAAAATACAATACCTCCTTCGGCCTCATGGCCATATCAAAACATCCAACATGATATAAATGAAATCACAAAACCAACTATATAAATGAATCACAACAACATCGAAGTAACAACTACATCATTTGCATTTTTAATCAACAACTATATCATCATCAAAATAATATCCATTTTCTAGATCAACTCGTAATATTCAAATCACATGTCTGAACAACATCCATAAAACATCCATGTCAATATTATATCATCATCCACACATAAGGTGTCTCTAATAATCATCATGCATCAAAATCAAATCAAGATCAACAATAATCCATGATCAATTTCTAACATCATATTAAATCAAAACATAATAATGTCTATAATGTAATTAACAAGATCGGTATAAGCATCAAAAGGTGTCAAAGGAAGTGGGCACTACATACTCATTATAGAATTCAATAATAAAAATATCGATATATTTAACAATATTTTTTATATAACCTATACATTTACATTTTTCTAAATAAAAATTTAATATAAAATTGAAAGTACACTTCACTATCTTTGTGCCTCGTTACCTACAACCACCGCATGGTCAACACAAGTCCTAGCATGGAATCTACCTAAATCTAGCATAATTAACATTTTAAGTTTTCCATTTACATAATTAGAATAATAAATACACAACCAATGAGGGTTAGAGATATATAATCAAGTCATTACACTTAATTTCTCAAAATAATTTACAAAATATAGTTTCATAAAGTTATTTATAAGTTTCAATAGGTTTTCACATTGGTTTGTTAACTTTACGGGGTCCTACGGACTTCTTTTATATTTTCCTACTAGTTGCAAAAAATGTTCAATTTTAGCTTGGAGGCTAAGAAACCTCATTCAAAACCGACTTTTGATGGGCAACTCCACAATAGGTAAATTCTTACATGCTCTCCTATATGCCAAGAATTCACAAGAACTGGAAGAACTTAAAATTGATGAACCATTTACAAATGGCGACTATTTCTCTAGGGCCACCGTTGTAATTGGACAGTATTGACCTAGTGAAACAGTGGGAGACCTACAAAACTCCTTTATAAAACTAGCTAGCAATGATTTTTTCCCAAACCGATGGTTGCAAGTAATTTTTAGGTAAAAATATTAGAGGTTTGTGAATGTAAATAAACATTTATTCACTCAGTGGTCCAAATGGAAAGCCGAAAGGAAACCCAAATTTTCAAATTTAATGACTTCCTAAAACTACCAAAACAGGTAACAGGCTCCTAGAGGGGTGATAAAAAGAGAACAAACGGTCAATCAAGGCTGATATAAGGATTTTTACAACTCCCCACAAAAAAAGGAACCCAGATGAAACTTGACATCTCTTTTCTTGGGTACGAAAGGTTGTTTTGTGATTCTCTGAAAATTGCAATTTACTATCTTTTCAAGGAGCAATTTAGTGGGTTTACAAGGAACTCAAACTCAACTTGTCAATAAAAAGGGTGTTGCAGCTATCTAGTTTGGTTACAAAGTTTTCCAAATGATCTCAGAAGAGGGTTTAAATTCTATGCTTGACTACCAAGGGTTATTTGGATTGCATAAGTTACGAGATGATGTTTTATTGTTTTGCAAAAAAAGTTTATTTAAAACAATCAATTGTATAATAATCCAAGGGTTTAAAAAAATTCCCTTACAAATGATAAACTAACATACAATAATTATGAAAGACAAGGTAAGATGAAACATGCCTATAAATACTAATATATGTATTGTATGAGGTGCTCCAAGTGGGTTCACCCGCATTCCACAAGACTTTAACTCTCTTCGCATTCTATCAAATAGTTCCCGTGATTTGGAAACACCTTCATTTGTATTTTATACCCATTTATCCCCTTTACAAACATTTCTACCAAGGTATAGATAACTACTAAAATTTATAATCCCCCTTTCCGTTATGATTTCATGGGTACATACCCATTTCAAAGCACTCGTCTTGGCACAAACTAGGAAATACTACTACGATTTAGGATCTTTTCTTTATAACTACCACTTTGTCATTTTCTTGAAGTTTCCAAATCCTTTTAATGCCTCCATACACTCCTATGCATTTTTGGAGGTTATGAAATCTCTAATATAGCTTACTTATTTCCATACCCACCTATTTTTGGATCCCATTTCCTCATAAATTACAACTTTCCCCACACATTTATTTCAATAAGAGGCATCTTTCACTGACACACTTTGCCTATAAAGAAGGGTTTCATTTATTCTGAAAACTTTTAAGCATATGTTTTCAGGAAGCATAATGGGCAACACCTCCTTAAACCAACCCTCACTACAAAGATTTAAATGTCCTTGGCATTTGCTTTGCATGATTATAATATGAACATGGGAAATAGGCATTGTTATTCAATCTAACTTCCTTTTAGAAGTGCCCATCATGCGATCAATACATTCCATGATACCACATGCTAACCAACTACACCAAATAGGAACCAAGTCACTCTACATAGAGCTAAGATTCAACAACCAAAGGGTTTCACATAGAGGAAGAGTGAAAGAGACAAATCTTGCAAAGACATATGTGGGATATTAGGAAATGGCACTACCAATGTATTAATCGATACACCAACTACTTGAAATAAAATATAAAGATAATTAAAACGGAGTGGTAGCAAGTTGTCTACCCCAAGGATGGTGCTACAAAGGTTACATTACATGAAGCAGAGGTACCTTGAAGAAAAAGAAGAAAAATAAATACAACAAGACATTTCATTGAACGAAGTGCCTCCCGATCCTCAATATTATTCTTCTTCTTCTACATACAACATGTTGCATGTCGTCTTTGTAGCATCATTTCCTCTCGAGACAAAAGAACCCGCTTCAAAATAGATACATACCCAAATTCAATAAATTTACATATAGTAAAATGAGGATATAGTTGGGTTATAGTTCCATCTCCATGTGCAAGGTGATTTAACTCATAATGGTACTGATTAAAGGAAGGCTATGAGTGAAAGCTCCATTTAGCATAGTTCCACTGTCACATTTTGTTTATTTAATTAAGATATTATAGAACCCTACTTTACCATGGTTAGTAAATTAGAGCTCTAACTTTTTCATTCGTTGCAACTAACCAATTACTGCTAAATTTCCAACTTAAACTTGGTTTTCACTATATTTAGTGCCTTTTGATCTTAAATAATGTGCTTGTATTATCAATCAAGGAAAATGACATGTCTATAGGCCATATAAGAATCCCATACACTTATCAGAATTCACATGCCTTAACATTGTCACACTCCACATCTTGTCATAAGTCTACACACGCCACTCCCCTTCTTACATGTATTCCTCCATTCACTTTCTCCAACTTCCCCTTCTGTGCATTCCAAATTCAATTCTTTATTTATTTTTTATTTTTTATTTTTTAATTATAATATATATAAAATTATTTCATTTATTTTATATGTAGATATTTCCACTACTTATTATTATTATTATTATATTTACTTATGTTACAATCTTGACAAAACAGCTCGCAACATAAAACCTTACCAATTATTAGCTAGGATTTACAATCAAACTCGTTGATGATCTAAATAGTCACAACAACACCTAAAATGTCACATAACACCATGGACACTATCGATGACCCCCGTAACTGGATCTCAACCAATGCAACAAGGTTAGGGCGCTACATAAACTAGTCTTTGGGTGGTATCTCCATTTATAGGTGATCATTAGTGGTCTCATCTCTTTTGTGACTATTTTTTGGTTTTGAACCTCTAGAAACCTTTTGGGTAGTTACTACTCGAACCGACATAATCTCCCAATCGAGGACTTGCTAGCTAATACTTGAAAACCGTAAAAGAGCACATTAGTAGGATTGTAATGGTATTTCATAGTGATTTTGATAAATGGAAAGAAAGATAATTTTAAATGTTGTGAAGGAATAATATTACTTGATTTAATAGTATGTGTAAGATGATATTACATTGTAGAAGAAGGAAATATAAGCGTGAAACTAAGCTTTTCATTATCCATTGTTATTCATGTATTAATGGGAACATATATAATTTTTGCAATGTATAGTTTGGAACCCCACCTCAATTATAGACTTGTTTGGATGGGTATGTATTTAAACTTAGTTATGACCCCATGGTGGGTTGTAGGTGTCACAAATAAGTAGTTTTTGGTCACTTAAATTTTTACCATGGGAATTGATAGATGGATATTTAACTTCACAATGTAAATGTAGGAAGAATTAAAGTAAATGAGGTGAATCTCATAGATGGTTGTCATGAAAATTGTATGCACAATTAGTGGTGTCAAGTTAATACATGCTTAAATGATAGCATATATGACTGAAAGTATAAGAGATTACTCTTGAAGACTTAACACCAAAAAATAAGAAAACTCATAATTTGTATGGATAACATAGTGTTTTGGTGATTGTTATAAGTGGTAGGGTTCAATTTTTGAAAACAAGGGAATTTGGTAAGGTTGAAAATTTAAGTTATGGGACCCATGTGCACAGTCATAAGAACTCAATATATCATTTCTAATAGTCTATTTATTTTTATCATGGTATGCTTGTTTGAACGGATGTGGATTGGCATTTTCATCTCTTTTTGAGAACGTATGTGCTCAAGAATTGTGGTTCCCTTTAATCTCATGTTAATACCAAAGGATCAATTGAATCAAATGAAAATTGTGAAATATGTGTATTTTCGTGGCTAAAGATATTACTTCCCCTTATTTTCAGTTATGTTTATAGCCTTCACGTAGGCTCAACAAGGTGTGTGATGTGCAATGTATAGTGGAAATATTATTCAAGTAAGGAATACCAATTCTAAGGTACTAGTTGTCACCATCTGTTGTCGAATGGTCATATATACTTGAGAGGTGTTCCATTCTAAGAGGGTTATTATACCACACTTAGGAAGGGATTAAATAAAGTAAGCCTTATAAAGTTGTAATTCTATTGTGAGATCATGATTCCACCATAGGAATCTAAGTAGTTCAAGGAGTGATCTTCTTAATAACCCGTATTTGTGGATTGGTCTTATATGGGGGCCTTACACCCTTGTTAATATTATTCCTTGGTGGGAATCTTGATTTGAGATAGCACTATGTTCATTGGGTGTATTTTGGACATAGTAGTATGAGAGACATTGGGTTCTTTCATGGTCACACTCATAAGCTATCGAGAGCATCTTTGTCTTACCAAATTAAGAGGAGGATAAATGGTATTGGAACCACATAATGTATATATAAACACCTTGTAAAAATGCATTGACCTCTTGAATGGTGTTCCAAGTTATACTCTTCTCCCTTTGTATAGTTGGACGATATATGATCTAGACTCTGCAAAATGAATGATGACTAGGAAAACCTTTAATGGGTTAAGCACCTTATTAGTACATGCCTTGCTTCATGAGTGTTGGTTAGTGCTCGTTGTGGGTATCAATGAAGATGCTTACTCTTGGGCCTAACCTTTTAGTGCCTAAGAACTAAAATGGAATTATTTGTTTTGAAATAAGTAATGAGAGAAAAATATAGAAGTATATCATCGGAAAGGATCCTAGAATGAAATTAACCTAGTATGAAATGTGGAATGATGTGTCATCAAGATTTATCCTCCGTACTTCCACTTAAGTAATAAAATATAATGCATGCAAAATTAAAACTAAAATTCATGTGTTCTCTAGATTTTTTCAAATACATGGTAGTGTTTATGTGTTGTGTGATTATTAAAATTATTCTTAAGTAATGTTTCATATCTTAGCAACAACAAAAAAATGTTAGTTTTTTTGTTACTTTTTGGGTGGTAGAATTATTGGCATTACAACATTATCGACCAAAGTATTGCACACAAACACTTGAACATGTGTAGGAGCGCTATATGGTGTTGTAGGAGGAGTATATTTAGCAATATTAGTTAAAGAAAGGGACTTTTGGATAATATCTCAAGCATGTTTCTTGTTTGTATTACGGTGAATTTAGGTATTGGAAAATAATTAAAGAAGCATCACCTTATAAATGGGGTTATGTTTGATATACTCAATGAATGATATGGTATGATCAAGAGGAAAATTCATTATGGAAATCAAAGATAAAATGTTTAATCCAAGACTAAAAATCATACAATAGGATAGAATGAATGAACCCTAAAGTTAGGGTAGATGTTTATGATCGAATCACGCATCAGGTTCAACAAAATCTTTACACCCTAATTAGAGTTAACATGAAACCTAATTGATTTTAATGAATTAACTACACTAATGGATATAAGGTTTAGTAATGGGAGATTATTCTAATTAATTAAAATCCAATATTAATTATCATTATCCAAGCAACTCTTTTATACTTGTAATTGATATGTTAGATAAGATATGAACTTGAAAATACAAAGGAATGAGTGCACTTAGCTGATTACAAATTATTTTGGGAGCTTCTATAAGGATACATTGTTAGATCATGGATATATAAACTTAATGATGCTTCATTCTAAAAAATGTAACTAAAAATTGACCTAGGCGGGACCGTAAAAGTCTACCATGGTTGTATTGTATAGTCTTTTCCCTATTTATATGGTCTTGGAGCTATTTGGTTATGGGATTGATAACTTCGCATATTTTTAGTTTCCTAGAACTAATTGTCACTATCAAACCCTGATTTTTATCATATTGTGAAGTTCATTAAATACTTTGATCATGGTCACAAACCCTAATCGGGGTGAGAAGTCCTAAAAATAAACATTAGATGGGTTATGGGAACACCCATGCACCGTTGATGTTTGCACTACTCCAAATATTCCTTAAACCATATTTCATTCTCTATCTAGTATGTGATATCTGAATAAATACAACTAGAATGGACAACCACCTTTTAAAATGATTAAGTTTGGTTTTGTCCTTCTAATATACTTGGGGGAGGGATTTTTTAGTGCTTGTAGAAGAGAGATATTAATGTCTTAACTTGGTAAGAAGCTTATAACTTATAGATATTTATTCCCTAATGACTATATATGTGTTATTGTTATATTTATGGAGCTTTTGGTGCCCTTTGCAATTGTAGGAAGTGAGTGTATCAATATAGTTCAATAAGATTTCTAGCTTAGAAAATTAGGTAGTGTTTACTTGCTTATATAGGTTTCTATATATGATTTATTGAGGAAACGCTAAAAGACCCAAAAATATGAATTGGAAAGTAAAATAGGAGGAAATTTCAGTCCAAGATGTACAAGCTAGTCGGGACCAAATATATTATCCCGACCAAAGTGTACGACCTTGACCAGGGAAGGAAAACATGTAATCTTAAGTTTGGAATTTGTTATTTGATGGTTTTATTTTATGTATTATATTGTAATAATGTTATGGCATGTTAGTTTGTAAGGATAATAAAGCTAAAAATACCTCAAAATGTGCCAAGTATGAATGGGAAGGTTACATTTATCTAAGTAAGATTGCATTGCATTGTCAAAACTAGCAATGTCAAAGACTCAATTGCCAAATTTGAGTGTCTACACTTCCACTTTGGCTAAATTACCCGGATGTGAATTTACATCAAGAAAATTATTACTAATGTTGATTATGTTAAAAATATTAAACAACTCCAAAATGGTGTTTATCCTCAAACATATTATTTTTTTGAATTTTATGCAAACAAACTCATATTCGAATCAATGATCGACACAAAATAGAAGAAATTACATTAGCCCATATAATTTCTAATAAAGTAGGATTTTAAATTTGAAATTTAAAATTTCATTACTATTAGTGCGAAATCACAACACCCCCAAATGAGTTTTAAAAATCTACTTTTCTAAGGCAGAGTCATTTGGTGTGATTGCATAACATTAAACTTTCCCAAGGTGTGGGACCTTGTCAAAATGGGAAAGCTCTCCAGATTAAAGGTTGGTTCCTTATTCCTTTGTTTAGGTGCATGCATGGGAGCTTGCATTATCTCTATACTTAGTCTAAAACTTGCCAAGGAGACAGGGGTAAAAGGAGTATAAGAAATAAGAAATGACTAAACTACCAGGTGATGCACCAAAGGAATGATGAACACTTATTTTGCTAATAGACACAAACCAACAAAATGCATACAATAAACAAGCACAGATAGCTAGATATATAATGGGAGACTAGATGAAAGCAAAAGAGACAAGAAAGGATCTAAAATCGATCACATACATGTTTTATTTCTCTGTAGATTGATACAGTCCATTACAAAGTAGCCAAGAGGTAGAAACGTAATGCAATTTTGATAGAAGGCCTAAACCCCACAAATCCCTTTGCTAGAAGGAGAAGGGAGCCTACAAAACAAAGAATGTCCAACCCTTTACAATGAATCATGCCCCTATATTTATAGATTCAACCTGAAAAAGAAAGAAGAGAGAGAGAAGTGGGAAAATCAGGTTGAAGCTCAACCACCATTGTTAATGCCTCTGATGAAATCCTCCCCAAATCCATCTTTACTGCATCAATCCTTGGTTCGCACCTTGAAGGAAGAGGAAACAGTGAACAAATCAAATATGATCTGGTTGTTGAGGCAAGAAGATCCTGCATTGAAAGCCCAAGACATTTTCTCCATTTTTCTTCACCTAACCTCCTCAAAATTAAATTTTTAGACCTCCATGACATGGGTGAGGCCAAGATCTTTCCAACGGCATCAGATTTGCAATATTTCAAGCCCTGAGTCGAAAGATATGCCCCTTCAAAGTTTGTATCAGGTCCATACAGAGGGCGGGAAAACAACTTGAAAAATGGGTCCCTTTTGATATGGGACACGTGGCAGCTAGATTGGAACAAAAATCGGCCTACGGGTCTGTAATTTATCTTTTCCCTTTCCTCCGATTCCCGCTTTGGCTTTGACTTGGGCCCAAATGCTGACTTTTTTCCTTGGGTGGAGTTGCGGGCCATTTTGTAACTTTTACCCCTTTTGAGATAACAAGGGGCAAAGAACCAACTTTTTCCCCAACGGTCCACTTTCCCCTGGGACACGCGCAGATCTGGCACTCATTTAGAAACCTTTTCTCTATTTCACCCCTTGAATCAATGCCATACTGACACTTGGCATTCTCCGCTTACACCTTTATACTTAGCCAATTTTGAAGCCTTTTTATGTCCACCTTTTGACTTTGTTTCCTCTTATGCGGGATCATGGTCGATCCAATATTTGGCATGGGGTGAAATATGGATAACAATTTGGTGACTCACAGGGGTATCTCTGCTAGATGAAAAGACCAATTGCCTTGTCGTATCCATTGGGCATGGAGTTGAGAAAGATGGTCTGGTATTGATTCTACCTCTGATTCATGAAGCCCGACCACTTGCACTCTCAATTTTCATAAGAAATCTCAAAATGAAGGTTTCTGAGAGTAGAAAATTGTTTTAACCTGGGTTTCATCTATCTTTCCAATGGACTGCACAAGAGCCACAAAACAACACCACACTATATACAAAATTTGAAATCATACATGCTCCAAATGGAACATGCAGAGCATGTGCAAAGCACTTAGGAGAAAAGCAATCTACACTACAACAAGACA
The DNA here is from genome assembly GCA_018340775.1 of Taxus wallichiana var. yunnanensis. NCBI lineage: Eukaryota > Viridiplantae > Streptophyta > Pinopsida > Cupressales > Taxaceae > Taxus > Taxus wallichiana. Next base: position 23,330,350 of record CM031243.1, on the reverse strand, counting down.
ATGTGCATAAGCACTTAGAGGAAAGAGAAAACTAAACTAATATGTACATGGTGAGAACTCCCTTTTAGTAGTAGTGCTTAAGATAGATCCCATTTACTAGAATCTGTAACTCTTCACCCTCCAATGTAGACAATTGGAAAGCATTGCTACTTTTGCATCTTGTGATCATATAGGGGCCACTCCAGATGGCATCAAATTTGGAATGCCTTCCTGGTTTTGCTCGATCTGCATCCCATTTCAAAACTAGGTCTCCTTCCTGGAAGGTCCTTGCTTTTGTCTTCTTGTCAAAGCATTTCTTGATTGAAGCCTGATTCTTCTCTATTGCTTGGAGAGCATGCTCTCTGGTTTCTTCTAATTCTATCAGCTCCGCATACCTAGCCTCCATTGGTCCAAATTCAGACATCTCTAGTTGCTTCACGAGCTCCAATGCTAGCAACTCAAGTGATATAGGCAACACTGCCTCTTTCCCATAGATGAGCTTGAATGGAGAGCTTGCTTGTAGATCTCTTGGGCATTATTCTATCAGCCCATAAGGCCATTTTGAGCTTTGTGTGCCAAGTCCTCTGATTCTCATCAAGAGTTCTTCTGATGATCTTTAGCAGGTTCTTGTTTGTGGACTCAGCCTGGCCATTACCTTGAGGGTAATAGTTTGATGAAGTACTCAAATAAGTCCCATTCTTGATGGCCCATCTTGTGATCTTGGAACCTATAAATGCTAATGCATTGTCTGATATGATGGTGGCTGGCACTCCAAATCTGGTCACTATCCCTTCATAGAAATCTAGGATACTAGACTCATTTGCTTCCTTGAGTGCCACTGCCTCGGTCCATTTGGTGAAATAATCTATCATTATCAGGATCCATTTGTGACCTTGGCTTGAGTTTGGATTGATGACTCCAATGAAGTCCAATCCCCATTGCATGAAAGGTTGGTCGACTGAGATTGGGTGCAATGGAAGTGTTGCTAGCCTTTCCTTGCCTTTGAAGAATGCACAATTCTTGCACCTTTTGATCCATGTGTAGTAGTCACTAAACACTCTGGGCCAATAATATCCTGCTTTCATGATTTTGAGTGTTGTCACTCTTGGAGCAAAATGGCCTCCAGCTGCTTCAACATGGAATTCTTGTAGCACTCTCTCCACCTGATCTGTCCCAATGCATCTCAACAGAATGCCATTGATGTCCCTTGAACAAGACACCATCAATAAGAACATATGGGATGGCCTGTAGCCTGAAATGTCTCCTTTTTTCTTTACTCATCCCATGAGGACACATGCCTATTCAAGGAAGTGCACCATGTCTTGGGTCCAACAAGGAGTAGGTACATCATCTCTCCCTTCTTCTTGATCATCTTGTAGAACAAGAACAACCTCCTTTTCACTGTTTGTTTCATCTTGTTGACCTAAGGCTAGTTGTTCACACAACCCTTCCCACATGGACCAGCTTGGTGACCTTGATCTCAATGTCATATTCCATGACATGAGTGATCCATCCTGCACGCTTTTCATTTAGTCCTTACGAGAAGGAATTCTTTAACTCCCGCATGGGAGACCAATAGTTGGATTTTGTTGTTTGAAACCAAATGCTTAAACTTCTTCAATCCTCTGATTACCACCAGGACTTGCTTCTCAATGAAGGAGTACCTCACCTCATAATCTTCCAAACTCTGCTGAAGAAAGCAATTGGTTGTTTTGTACTTTCTTTGTTCTGCTGCACCAAGATTGCAGAAATTGTGTCACTGCCACCAAAGGCATACAATATGAAGTCTTTGGAAAAATCTAGGTTCACAAGAGTTGGGGCTTGTGATATGGCTTCTTTGATAGCCTCAAAACTTGCTTTTCCTTCAGCTTGTCCACCGAATGTTAAGCTCTTCTTCAACATCAATGTTATTGGCTTAACAAGGGCAACAAAGTTTGGAACAAACCTATGGACAAAATTGATTTTTCCCAAGAAGATTTGAAGAGCCTTCTTGTGACTTGGCAATGGCAATGCTCTTATTGCTTGAACTCTCTCCAGTCAATTTCCAATCCTTCCTTTGATATGATATGGCCTAGAAGCTTGCCTTCATGGGCCAAGAATATGCATTTTTTGGGGTTCAATGACACCCCAAAACTCCTGCATCGTTGGAACACCTGCCTTAGATGGAAAAGGTGGTCTGCTGCATTTTTGGAAAACACTATAATGTCATCCAGATAGATCAACACTATTTTGTTGATCAACCCCTTGAATGCCATATCCATTTCCCTTTGAAAAGTGGCTCTCAGCATTGGATAATCCAAATGGATTTTTCTGTATGCATAGGTGCCCCATTTGGTAGTGAAAGTTGTTTTGAATTGATCATCTTCTTTCACCATGATCTAGTTGTACCCTGAGTAGCCATCTAGGAGGGAGAACCTTTTTGACCTAGACACTACTTGCAAGATCTGCTCCATTGAAGGGAGTGGGTAGTGATCTTTGAGGGAGGCTCTGTTCAAATCTCTAAAGTCAACACAACCGATTTCTCCATTTTTCTTTCTGACTGGGACCAGATTTGCAACCCAACTTGAGTGTTTGATTGGAAATATGATGCTTGCCTCTATCAGCTTGTTCAGCTCCTTCTTCATCAGAGGCTCAATATGTGGGTTGACTAGTCTTTGCTTTTGCCTGATGGGCTGAGTAGCTGGATCTAGTTCGATTGTGTGTTGTGCTAGTTTTGGATTGAACCCTCTTAGGTCTTCATAACTCCAAGCAAACACATCAGAAATTCTTGGAAAAGTTGTATGAATTCATACCTTTCTTGCTTGGTGGCCACTTTGCCAATTTGAAGTGTTTTGTCTTCTCCAACTGGGATTGACTTTGAATCTTCTCCTTTGATCTGCATGTTAGCCTTCTCCTTTTTGAACTGATCATTAGGATTGAAAATGGATTCCAATGTCACTAAGCCTTTGGGAAGCTTGTTTGTATGTAGCTATACTATCTGATTCTCGTATTGCTGCTCTAGTCTGCTCTGGTTTATAGTTGAGAATTCAGCTTCTTCTTGTAGAAAGTTAATGATCTGTTGATCATTCTCAAACACCTGCCAGCATGTATTATTATCTGGCACTACTAGCCTCACAACCACATGGATATGTGGTTGTTCTTTGCCTCTTTTGATGTTGTCAACCACATCAAACATTGCTCCAACTGCTGCAAGTCTATCAAACTTCATTCTCCTTCCTAGGTATGGACACAATACTGAAGGCCTCAAAATCCTCCATGAGATCCCATACCCTACTCTTGTAGTTCTTGAGCAGGTCATTTTTGACAAGCATTAAGTCCTCTGACTTGATTGGCAACCAGCTCACTGTCACCAAATACTTGCAAGTTCTTGATTCCCACTTCCTTGCCCAATGAAGACCTTGGACTAAAGCCTCATATTCAAGCAGTGTTATTTGAGCAAGAAAACTAGAATCTGAAGGCTGAATAATATCTCATACCTCTGGGGGACACAATCATGGCTCCTCCTCCAGCTCCTTGTCTACTCCTTGAGCCATCAAAGAACAATTGCCATACCTCATTGTCATCCTTGTATTCTGGCTTAATTAGGTCAGGAAGAGGCTGGTTCTCTTCATGTAGGTAGTAGACACCTAGCTCGGATTCTTCCATCTCCCTATAGGGGTCAAAAGCATGGCTTTTGTTGGCCCAATCATCAAGAGTCAAGTCTGGGATACATCCCACCTTGGTATTTGCTTCAGAAGTGCTTAGGAGGTCCTCTTGATCAAAATTTGAGCAATTGGCATTGATTGGGCTAGGTACATAGGATTCAATATGATAATCAAGCAATAGGTTCAGATCTGATTGTGGCCTTCACTCCATACCTTGTCCTAAAGAGCATATGTGACCAATCAAGCAGATAGGTAGCCTCCAATTTTGGCAGTGAAGTCCCCTGGATAGACACAAAGCAAAAATGTGGTGGCAAGTCTATGATTGACACGTTTTTGCAAAACAGTCACATTAGGGAAAGCGTGTAGAGTGAGACTCAGATCCTTGATGATTCCCACAGTAGTCACTGTTGTCCCATCTAATTGGACTACTCCTCTAGAGATGACCTCATATTGGAGACCCAACTGATCAGCTATTTGTTTGGGCATCACAGAACTACTAGCCCCAGAATCAATCATACAATTATGCACCAATTTGTCTCCAATAATCAATGAGACATAGAAGGGAGGAGGTCTCAGGTTTTTACCTTGTTGTTCTCCATGGTTTCTCCCTAGTTGAACTGCATTGGCAAGCACTCTCTCTTGCTGGTTAGGGGGTGATTTGAACTTGACCAATTCTGCATGGTAGTCTGCAATGATCCCTCTGCCCTGGAATGGCCAGTGACTCCCATAGTGAAATGTTCACACTTGTCCTTTTCATTTCTCAATAATATTGAATGAGCTATATCTTTTTCTACCCCCTTCCTGCATACATTTCTTTCTTCGCACATGGGTTGTTACAACTAGTGTTTGACTGGATTTTGGGAAGGTGGTTGGATTGGTTCTCAGATGTTGGGAGTCATACTTGGAGCACCTGTGACCTTGTGGAGTGATGGAAGATTGAGGGTCACCTAAATTTAGTGGTGGCCCTCTCCAATATTTCTCTTTTTGGACCATGTATTGGCAGCCTACACTTTGAGAAGGGAACTGATTCATCCCACATAAGTCTTCAGCCTACCAATTGACAAGCATAGTTTCATTTGGGGGTCCACCTTGTTGAGCTCCTTATTGCTGATCTCCTCTTGGCTAGTTCTTGTGGCACCATATCGGTTTTGCACCATCAAGGCCTGATTTAGAGCACCATTAAAGCACATTGATTGGTTATGTGGTTGATCGCATGGAAAACACCAATCATATTCATGTGCCATATTGTTTTGTGCTGGGACCAATGCCCTTGATGTTGAAGCTATGTTAGGATCATACGGCCTAAAAGGTCTAGCAAGTCTTGGGGTGTCCTTGGTTCTGGCTCTGATTCATAGTCTGAGGTGGTGGCCTATTTGCTGATACTGGGGTCTAGCTTGATATTGAGCCTGGGGCTGGTATGGCCTGGAACTCTGAGCTTGTTGTCTTTTGATGGTCACTAGCTCATTCCCAAAGTTTTGAAGTTGCTTCATCACTTCCTAAAGCTCTTTAGAGGTATTAGATGATGAAGTGGAAGCTTCAGCTATTGAGCTTTGACTCCTGGGGTGGGTATAGGAGCTAATGTAGGTGCTTGGCTAGTATCTGGGCTTCCTAACTCAGGGTACAGAGGCATGGATGGCCTAGGAGTGATTTTTCCAGCTTGAATCAAATGGTTCTCAGCCCCTATGGAGAGGCTATAGGTCAGGTAATGTAGTGCCCCCATTGACTGAATCATCAGAGAAATATCAAAATTTAAAGCCCTAAGAAAGTATAAGAAGGCACCTTCATTAGTGGGCTTTACTATTGTTGGAATCCTATCCAAGTCCACTGGAATCTGAGGTTGAAGTCTGTCACTGCTCATTTGGGGCTCTCTTGATTGTTGTTAGTTTCTCCAACAAAGACAAGTTATCACCTTTTTCCCCAAACTGATTGTGAAGAGCCATGCACAACTGGTTCCAGTTCTAGATAGAGCCTGCTTCAAGACTCCTAAACCATTGTGAAGCTTTCCCTTTGAATGAAGAGGTGAGCAACTTGACTGCAATGTCCATCTCATGGATCTCGTGGATTGTACATAACATTTGTAATATCTTGGACATGGTCACCAGGAGAAGTTTGATTTTCCCTAGTGAAATATGGGATGCTCTTTAATGCTGCAATCGAATTGGGTTTTGTGCATTCAAGGTGAGTGGACTACTACCTAGTGAAGTTGACATATGGATTTGGTTGTGCCATTCTGATTGGCCTAAGAATCCTTGCAGATTGAAAGAAAGGCCTTGCAGGTGGAGGTGTTGACAAGGTTCTGCTTGGTGGAGATGGAGACCTCTGAACTCTTCTTCCTCTCCTTTCTCTTCCTAGGGATAGATGCAAGTATTCAAATATACCTTCTTTCCTTGCTCTAGACCGGGTTTTTCTCATGAATCTCCCAAGCTTGGGCTACTAAAACCAATAGATTTGTTTCTTTTGGAGTCGTCTAGATGTACAATTTTAAGGCTTCTTAAAATCAAAATCACAACAAGTGTACATCAATTCCTACTATAATAAGATGGAGACTTCTTAGTCCCACTGGCATGCCAAAACTATTAGTGCAAAATCACAACACCCCCAAATGAGTTCTAAAATATACTTTTCTAAGGTAGAGTCATTGGTGTGATTGCATAACATTGAACTTTCCCAAGGTGTGGGACTTGCAAAATGGAAAAGCTCTCTAGATTAAAGGTTGGTTCCTTATTCCTCTATTTAGGTGCATACGTAAGGATTTGCAGAGGATCTATCTCTATACCTAATCTAAAACTTGCCAAGGAGACAAGGGGATAAAAGAGTATAAGAAATAAGAAATGACTAAACTACCAGGTGATGCACCAAAGGAATGATGAACACTTATTTTTCTAATAGACACAAACCAAAAAATGCATACAATAAACAAGCACAGTATAGCTAGATATATAATGGGAGACCAGATGAAAGAAAAAGAGACAAGAAAGGATCTAAAATCGATCACAGATGTGTTTTATTGCTCTGTAGATTGATATAGTCCATTACAAAGTAGCCAAGAGGCAGAAACGTAATGCAATTTTGATAGAAGGCCTGAACCCCATAGATCCCTTTGCTAGAAGGAGAAGGGAGCCTATAAAACAAAGAATGTCCAACCCTTTACAATGAATCATGCCCCCGTATTTATAGATTCAACTTGAAAGAAGAAAGAGAGAGAGAAGTGGGAAAAGCAAGTTGAAGCTCAACCACCACTGTTAATGCCTCTGATGAAATATCTCCCCAAATCCATCTTTACTACATCAATCCTTGGTTTGCACTGAAGGAAGAGGAAATGACGAAACAGATCAAATCTGATCTGGTTGTTGAGGCAAGAAGATCCTAAAATGAAAGCCCAAAGATGTTTCTCCATTTTTCTTCACCTAACCTCCTCAAAATTAAAGTTTTAGACCTCCATGACATGGGTGAGGCCGAGATATTTCCAACGGCATCAGATTTGCAATATTTGAGCCCCGAGTGAAAGATATGCCCTTCAAAGTTTTCAGATCAAGTCCATACAGGAGGGTGGGAAAACAACTTGAAAAATGGGTCCCCTTTTGATATGGGACACGTGGCAGCCAGATTGGAACAAAAATTGGGCCTACGGGTCCGCAATTTATCTTTTTCCCTTTCCTCCGATTCCCGCTTTGGCTTTGACTCAGCCCAAATGCTGACTTTTTCCTTGGGTGGAGTTGTGGGCCATTTTGCAACTTTTACCCCTTTTGAGATAATAAGGGGCAAAGAACCAACTTTTTCCCCGATGGTCCGCTTCCCCGGGACACATGGTAGCATCCGCGCTCATTTAGAAACATTTCTCTATTCACCCTCAATCAATGACATACTGACACTTGGCATTCTCCGCTTACACCTTTATACTTAGCCAATTTTGAAGCCTTTTTGTCCACCTTTTGACTTTGTTTCCTCTTATGCGGGATTGTGGTCGATCCAATATTTGGCACTGAACTTGGCATGTAATTAGGTCCAATAAATAATTTATTCACATTGTATTATTATACTTGATTTAATGGGGCTTGATTTTCCCCAATCACACACCTAATGGAACTAATCGTGCATATAGTTCAACTTAGCAGTGATTGGTGTCAATTGAGTTTCGATTCACATGCATTATCACACTTGATCCAAAATGGCTTGATTATCCACAAATGTGCACACAAAAGAAAAATAAATCATCTAATTACTCTTACATTTGATTGGGGCCACTTAAGTGTTGATTCATATTGTATTGTCATACTTGAACCGATGATGATCGATTGGCCCTAATTGTATAACCAATTGAGATAATCAAGAATCTCATTTAAATTTGTATGTAATTGAAGTTAATTGAGTATTGATTCACATCACATTATTAGACTTGATTTTATGGGGCAAAATTGGTGTTAATCATGTACTCAATATAACCACAAGAGCATCATATTCAACTTGTAATATGATTGGAGATGATTTAGAATTTATTCACATTACATCAATATACCTTATTTGATGGGGCTAGACTAGACCTAATTATGAACCCAATAAATCATTTAAACATTTGGTTTTATTTTATGTGAAAATTGATCCAATCAAGTAATAATTCACATTACATTGCCACATTTGACATCATAGGGCTTGATTTTCCATAATCACATACTCTTCAAGACCAAATTGATCATCTAGTTCAATTGGCACATGATCGGGGCCGATTGAACACTTATTTTCATTACATTTTGTATTTGATCCAACGAGGCTCAATTAGCATCAATTGTGCATGGATGAATAAAATTAAGAATCTAATTACAATTACCATGAGATTGCGACCAATTGATCATCAATTCACATTTTATTACCACCCTTGATTTGATATAGATTGATTGACCTCAATTGTATACCCGATGGGACTAATCAAACATTAGACTCAATTTGGAACACCATTGGGAAACTTGAGCATGGATTTTTATTTGTATCATTGCACTCAATCTAATAAGTATTTATTTGCATCATTCATGAATATAATAGAACCAATCAAGAATTTAGTTACACTTAGCATGTGATTAGTGCTATTTGAGAATTGATACACATTAACTATCGTACCTTATCCTACAGAATCAACCGGCCCTAATCCCACATCTAAGCAATCCAATTAATGATTTGGTTCAAATTTTAATGAAATTGGGGAAATCAAGCACACATTTGCAATATATTGTCACACTTAATATTATCAAACTAAATCATCCCAAATACTACACTGAATGTAGCTAATCAAGAATTGATTCAACTTGGCACATAATTTGGGCCAATTGAGCACCAATTTGCATTATATTTTCACAATTAATTCAATGGGGATTGATTATCCCAATTCACACACCTAATGCAACTAATTGAGAATTTGGTTATACTCAACTTGATTTTGGAAACAAATGAACATCAATTAGTATTGCACTATGTGCATTTGATTAGACTAGGTCGATTGGCCCCAATCACACACCAAAGGGAGCCAATTGAGTGTATGTTTCAATTTGGAATATGATTGTTGCCAATTGAGTATCTATTGACATGACATTATCACATTTGATCTAACATGACTTAATTGGAATCAATTTTCAAGATAGGAAAAATGGACTGAATAATAAATGAATAGAATGTGCAAACCAAAAATAAATTGCATTAGTTTAAATCAATAAATAAGATTACAAATAAATAAGCCAAGAATAGTTTTTCACTTCACATTCTAAGACGGATTTTAAACTATCTACAAGAATTTGAAGAGTTATATCTACATGAAAAAATCTCTCCTAATAAACACCTAGGATTATCTAATATTATTTACAATAATATTACATCCCCCATTAATTTGCAAGTGTAATGGTGAGACCAATCATGCCTCTAAACTTTTCAAATTTTCTCATTCAAGAACTTTGGTCGGGATGTCTACTGGTTACTTTGCTATATGGAAATATTGTAACTTTACATTTCCATCTTTCACATAGTGTCAAATCAGATGAAATTTAGTATTAATATGCTTGGTTCGATCATGAAATACTATATTATTCTCCATGGAAATAACAAATGTGTTATCAACCACCAATGGTGTGGGAAAATATGTTGTACTTGTAAGTTTTAAAACAACCCTTTTGAGGAAAAAAATATCTATAGTTGCCTCTAAATCTATCATATATTCTCATTTTGTTGAAGAAATTCAACATTGATTGCTTCTTATAATTCCAATTAATCGTTGATGGTCCCGATTCATTAGAAAATTTTACGTGGATTTCCCATATTTAAAATCACTAGACGGTCAAAATCTAAATATCTAACCAATTTGAAGTTTGTTTCCCCATATTATTTTAGCATAAAATGGTGTGTTCCTTTGAGATATCAAGTGAAATATCTTTACTAATATCCAATGACTTCTCTATTTTGTTACATGAATCAAAAAATAAACCCAAAAATAAAAGAAATATTTGGTCTAGTTATTGTCACATAGATCATACTTTCGATGATTTGTTTGTTCTTAGTAGCATATACAAAATCTATCAGTATCTTCTTTAATCGATTTCAAATTTTATTCCATGGGTATAGTGAGAGGATTACAATATTCTATTCCATTTTTCTTAGAATCTTACCAATGTACTTTTTTGAGTGATGAATATGTAATTTTATTTTTGAAGCACTTCAATACCCAAATACTAATGTAGATATCCCATATCTATCATTTTAAACCTTTTTATCAATATACTTTGTTTTTGTAGTATATTTCTCACTATTCCCGAGTATGAGTAGATCATTCACATACACCACTAGAAACACAAATATTTTGAAAAAAGGTTGTAGTCATTTTTACTCCCTTCACAAAACAGAAGATCCCTACGCACGTCGGCCTATCATCCAAATGGGGCTAGGCACTCACCGAGGCACGCGCAGCACCAAGTCTCTCCTTTATGTGATTTTTGTGAGAATACATCATCTCGTAATGATAATCAAATACAAAGACATTGAGAAAATAACTAAACCACATACTTATGAACTCGGGAATAGTTATCATCTCATTGTATGCATGTAAGAGAAATATCAAGCAATACATGCAGATGATTCATACAGAAAGGAAATACATAAGTATTGAACTTAGATGATTTATAACAGAACACTATATTCATACTATCAAAGTTAATAACCCGCATTACGTCCCTTGAGGTCGTAATGATCCTCATATAATTATGTAGATTCAAATCATGCATCAAAGCTATACTATGCTCATCATATTACAAAGAAGAATGAGAACCCATTCCCTTCTATATGGTGTTGCTCACATGAGCTCTCCCAATCCCTAACCCATAACATCCTCCATTGTGTTTTCTGCAGGTCTTTGCCTCTCTTCAACTATATCTACTATATCATTTTCTTCTACCGGCACTTGTATATATAGCCTTAACACCCACCACCATACCTTCCAAAAGTTATAGATCGGTTGCCAAGTATCGAAGTTGTCCTCCATGGAAGCATGCCTTTCCATATCTGAGCTCTCAATCCTTTGCAATGATTTCTTTTGGAAACTTCCATCGCATGCTTGGAATATTCCCTTTTTGATCCACAGGTCGTGAGGCTAGCACCTTATCCACAAGGTTCATGCTTTTCTCATGCTTCTGGGATGCCAAATACATGCTAAGTATAAAACTGCTTTTTTCCTATGCACACACCATGTGTTCTGTAAAATCTTACTGTAACCCTTTCCCTGTGTGCCTTCAACCCGTGTGCCCTTCTACAATTGGGTCTCGTGTGTCCATGTTATTTCTTGTACTTAGCTGATATTTTGGGGCCCAACAAAAGTGTTGCATTTTAAAACTCAATTTATTTAAATTCATGTTCAAGAGGTGCTTAGTAATCTTTTCATACCATACACATGGGGCTTTCTTCAACCCATATAATGATTTTTCTAGTTTTTACAAAGAAAACTTGTATGAAAATTCTAAAACCTTCAGTGAGTGATGTAAATTGTTTCTTAATGATCACTATTTCGATGAACTTTCCATTAATTTTTGTTGTCAAATCCAATAATGTCATAATGGTAGTCCACTTCGTTGTTGGTGTAAAGGTTTCATTTTAGTTTATGTCTTATTTTTTTATGATAACCCTATCTTTTTTATGTTTGTAAATCAATCCTTCAATCTTATTTTATTATGGAAAACTTGTATATAATTGGTTTACAATTGAGTAGAGGATCAACCAACGTTCACTTCTTTTTTCACCAATGTATCATAATAATTTTTCATGTATTTTCTCTAGGACTTAACCAATTTATATTGTTTGAAAGAGTTTCGTTATGAATTGAATGTAACATTGAGTTCTTCTTTACGGAGGATCATTTAAGGTGAGTTATTCAATCTTGTTTTTTATTTTTTTAGGACATTTTATGTTAGTTATGTTATTGCATGTACTTTTGGTGAGTGTTTTTCCAAATTCATCAAGACAGCAATTTTCAATGTTTGTGTTGCCCATTTAGGCATCTTATTTTGTGGTTTTGGTGCCTCAATCTCATGATCTAAAGCTCCTTCACTTTCTATTATTTTTTCTTGTGCCACTTGTCCATTTTTAATGAAGTTCCATTTTTATTCATGAGTAGCCTCAATATATTTTATAAGAGATATGACATAATCGAATGACTCCAAACCGCATGTCCCCCTCACTATTTGGAATTTCCAAATTACTCTCATTATAGACATCAAATTCGGCATATTTCTCTAGTCAATTCAATTGACGATTGATGTTGGCCTCATCCTTTATAGTTTCAAGAAAATATGGCATCCCTTGAAATGAGGATTTTCTTGTATTTTCATTAGAGTTGGTCTACCTTGGATGATTCATAATATCCCAAAGAAATGCATTTATGAATCTTATTGTACAATTTATTCCTTTTCTCCTTTTGTATCAATGTGTAACATGTGGTTCCAAAATTGAAGATGGCACATTTGAAGGAAGATCTCACCACATTTCATACAAATTATTAAATTCAAGGGTTGTTGATGGCGATTTATCCTAGAGGGATACTATTTTTGTGTTGTTTCTTCCCAAAAGTATAGATTTTACCCTTGAAGTATTAAATTTTATGAACCATATGAACATAATGGTTCTATTCATATTCTCAACTACTCCATTTTCTTGAGGAGTATGAGAAATTGTGAAATGGTGTTTGATCCCATTTTTCTTGAGGTAGGATTCAAAATCATTTGAAATGTACTCACCACCATTATTATTCTTGAGTGTCCTAATGCAAGTTTGGGATTCATTTTCCACCATGGCTCAAAAAAAATTAAATGATTCAAATGATTCTTATTTTTTTGAGGAAATAGATCCATAACATTTTGTTGTAGTAATCAGTGAATAACATGAATTACTTGTGACAACCAACTAATATAAGTGGAAGAGAACACAATTTGTAGTGGAAAAATGAAAAATTTAACTTATCTTTCCATTATGACTTCTAAAAAGGTCCTCTTGAGTGTTTATCCAAAATGTAGGCTTTATAGTTCTTAGATTTGGTAGGTAGGGTTAGAAATAATGTTACATCATTCTTTTTTGCAATATATGTGTAGACACAAAATCAAGCACTTGTACATTTCTAGGTCTTAACAACATACTTGCATTCATATGATTCCTAAGCGATAAAACTAGTAATTAACAACTACCTTTGGGCTCTGTGCTTTGTTTTTGGTCTTCTTTCTCATCTTTCACACCCTACATCCCAATCGATATTGTTATCACTGAATCACATCACCCTATGGTTTGCACAAGTGTGTGTGCTTGAGCTCACAAAGTGTGATTAGATAACATGGGTACTATCTCCAAGTTGTGGGACTTGCTTCTTGAGATAGACCTCCAGAGAAAGATGGTTCTTGCTCCTAAACTACCTGCCACAATCTACTCTAATGTAGACAAAACTATCTATCCTAATCTAACTTTCCAAGGGACCAGGAAGAGAGAGTGCATGAAAACAAATCCTACACTAAAGCAAAGTTGATATGCCGTAAAAGGAGAGTGAGAATAGTCTTCCAATGTGTGAAAATTAGAAGCAAAATGCAAACTATAAGGGGTGATAATAGTTCTCCACAATATAGAATCGCATTCACAATCATGGTTCATACATGCATGTGAATAATGGATCCTCAAACAACATAAGGTAGACACAATATATATGCAATGAGATTGAAAGGGCAAGAGGAATGCAAATAAACACATCAAATGGAAGATACATCCACAAACTTGTATCTATTGCTTCATAAGTATGCATAGTTCAATCTATAATAAGATAAGGGCTGGGATCACCACGCAAGGAGCCCACTATAAGGGCCTACTGACACATTGGCTTCACAAAGCAATTTTGACATGATTTTTAATACTTAAAAACTACCTCCTTTTTTATCCTTTTCAACTGTCCCAAAATCTGATTTTTGCCAAGTTTTGAAGAAAACCGAATTAAATCATGGCAAAAGACGAAGTATTGTAGAAGTCTGAAACATATGCCGATTAGGAATGTTTGGAACTGTTGTTAAAACCTGATTTCCTCATGAACATGCCTTGTCTGAAATGGATTGTGCAAGAGAAACAAACATGCAAAAACTATGTACAAAAGGGAAGATCATACATACCCCAAGCAGAGCATGCAGAGTGTGCACAAGCACTTCTTCTACTAGAAGAAAACCTACCTACTCTACACTAACCAAAACAAAGGGAACTCAAACAAATCTTGCAACTGGCAAGGAGAAGTAGCTTCCCTTTCTCAAAATAGGCAAGCCATGTATATGATTTGGTGTTGAACATGGCTATTATTATGAATAAAAAACCGACAAGAGGTCGATCCTCCACCCAAATCATCAAGGTATCAACTGGAAATAAGACAAATACCTCTTTTAGTTTCTCTACATTTGGATTGAAGAGGCATTGCAGCTGATCCTTGGTACTTTGAAACTCATCCTCATGCTCAAAAGTAAGCATGACTGGTTTTGGCTTCTCCCTCAGCTCTAATGAAGACAGGTATTTGATTGGGCAAGTTCTGGTCCTTTTAAATTTCCCACTGTTCTAATACTTAACTCCAAAAATGGAGTCCTCTTGTAATCCTTCTTGGGTGGATGGTGTGGAAGAGATGGGATCTTCGTACTCTTTTCCTTCCTCTGTGGCAGTATGGAACTCCTCTATAATCTGTAACTCATTTTTATTGATTGCAACATCCAATGAAGTTGATTTTGCATCATTATAACTTGTTGTAACATATTGTTGGCTTTTGAGTTCCTCCATTGTTGCTTGAAGACTAACTTGCTCTTGGATAGCCTCTTCCTCTAGCATGAAATTTTTCAAATCAAAATCTTCAATTTGCTACTCTAGAGGACTATTTGGGGTAGAAAGGTCTTCTTGATAGCTCTCCTCCATCATGGATTCATCAATCAAATCAGACCCTTTAAATGAAAGCAAAAATCTTCAATAATGCTTTCTTCATCAAGTGGTTTCAACTCTGATTCAATCTCTTCTAATTGCTCCTCTTCAATAGGACTTAGAGCTGATTGTTCTTCTTCCTTCTTGACTGATTGTAACTTGGATTAGATCAACATCCTCTTTAGACAAAGTTCCATTATGGACACTGCATTCAGAGAAAATAGATTGTTGATTTTCTTCTTTTTGTTCTTCTTCTGCTGCAAACTCAGCTTCCACCACCTGTGGTCTGATCGACCTCCTCTGAAGGTTTAACCATTAGGGGATTTTTTTATCCCAAATCTGAGAGCCAAGCTTACCAATATTTTGATCATTTCTTCTTTATTTGGCTCTCCTCCCTGCTACTCTCCTTGATGTCTGATTGTTTACTCCCAAGATGAACTTGAGACAACAATAGGAGGGATGGGTTGGGTTACAATAGATTTTGCAATTGCTTGTGGTGGTAGGAATAGAACTTCTTGTTTGTTTAGAGGGGATGAATGCTTGGAAGGGAAAAGGGTAGAAGAATTGAGGTGAGATGGAAGATTAAAATATGGATAAGGAAATCAACACTTGGGGCAACATACAATGGGCTTGAATCTTGACCATGTTGAAATGATAAAGTTTGGGATGGAGAAAAAGGAGCATAAGGAGTTGGTGATTGACTTACCCATTGACAAGGTTGTCTTGCATTTTTCTCATATGCTTCTATCTCCTCAATCCATTGTGCAAGTTGGGGCAGCATTTCAACCATGAAATCAAGCTTCTCCTATGAGCTATAGTGTCTTGGAAAAGGGCCTTCCCATGGACAAGATGCCCTGCAACCAATTTTGAATGCCTTCATTTTTGTTATAGCCCTTGACTGAACCATGTCAGCCTCCATCCTTTGAATCTTCTCCAACAGATCAACATTCTCCATTTCGATATTTGTTGTCATTGTATGCATGCCCTTGTTCCTGATATGTTTCATAGCCAAACTGGTTTTGACACTGCTCATATGGGTAAGCATGATGGTTCTGAATCTAATCATAATGTTGATCTGGAGGAGTTGAGAAATACATTAGAGGTGGACTACACTGTTGTTGCTGCAAGTGTGAATTCCAAGTTGGGAATGAAGTCATGATTGCACAACTTCATGGGATGGAAGAAGATGAAAGATGTGGAAAGATGAATGGGTGGAAATGGATGGGGAGAAGGTCTGCAACTTTAGAGATGTGGGTTGTTTGGACCAAATGGAGTCGCCAGATGTGCTTTGTATGTGCCTCTAAAGGCTGAATCTCACCAAGAACACATCAACTTGATGAAATGAAGTGGTAAGATGCTTCAAACCCTCCCATCAGTGTGCAGGAATCGTTATCACCAAATCACAACACCCTATGGTTTACACAAGTGTGTGTGTTTGAGCTCACATTGTGATTGGATAACATGGGTACTATCTCCAAGTTATGGGATTTGCTTGAGATAGACCTCCGAGAAATTTTGTTATTGCTCCTAAACTCCCGCCACAATCTACTCTAATGCGGGTAAAACTATCTATCCTAATCTAACTTTCCAAAGGACTAGGGAGAGAGAGTGCATGAAAACAAAGCCTACACTAAAGTGGTGATACACCAGAAAAGGAGAGTGAGAATAGCCTTCTAATGTGTGAAAAGTAGAAGTAAAATGCAAACTAGAAGGGGTGATAACAATTCTCCACAATCTAAAGAATCGCATTTACAATCATAGTTCATACATGCACAATAATAATGGATCCCTACAATAGCATAAGGTAGACACAATATATACACAATGATATTGAAAGGGAAAGAGGAATGCAAATAAACACATCAGGGGAAGATATATCCACAAACTTGCGTCTATTGCTTCATAAGTATGCACAGTTCAATCTATTATAAGATAAGGGTCATGGATCACCATGCAAGGAGCCCACTACAAGGGCCTACAAGCACATTAGCTTCACAAAACAATTTTAACATAGTTTTGCTACTTAAAAACTACCTCCTTTTTTTATAATGAGCTTAACACTCCAATTTATAGATCTTTGAGAAGAGAGAGGGAAAGAGAAAATGAAAATCTCGAGACCTATCTTCTCACCACTTGCAAGAGGTCATAAATGGATTGATATGATGGTTTTTTGCTTGAAAAAGGTTCCCCATATTGTCCCATGACTTGTAATAGTGAAATATGTTAGCCCATGCTTCATTGAATGCATCCCAACCACCACTAAAATAACTGTTTTGAACTCGCCATGTTTTCAAATAAAAACCATGAAACTTCATAAATTTCTAAATACCTTGATTGTTGTGCATCAGGCTTAGAACCATGATTCCAATAGTACCAATTTTGTGCTTTTTTCTTTGAGAATTGCAAAATTTATGGCCTTCTGAGTGCATGCAGCTATTTTGAGTTTGTCAGGGATTTCTTGCCTTTTACGGGATTGAATATTTAAATTTTGGAACTGGATACATTTCCTTCCTTTTAACCATATACCCTCACCAAAATTAATATTTCATGTTTCCATGGTGTAGAGGATGTCGAGATCTTTCCAACGATATAAAATTTATTAAATTTCGAGCACCAGGTCAAAAGTTATGCCCATTTGAAAATTTGCATTAATCCGCACAAGAAATGGCGAAAATGCAAATTTGCAAAATGGACCCTAGGGCCTGAAATTGAAAATTGCACCATTTGCAAAAATTGTAAAATTCTCAAAAATTCCCCTAGCTCGAAAGCCCGAAATTGGCAAATTTTTCAAAAAATTCCCCCAGGCCCAAAAGCCCGAAATTGGAAAAATTCTCAAAATTCCCCAAGCCCGAAAGCTCGAAATTGGAAAAATTCTCAAAAATTCCCCCATGCCCGAAAGCCCAAAATTGACAAAATCTCAAAAATCTCCCCAAGCTTGAAAGCTCGAAATTGGTAAAATTCTCAAAAATTCCCCCAGGTTCGAAAGCCTGAAATAAGCAAATTTTGCAAAAAATCCCCCTAGGCTTGTAACTTACAAAATATGAAGAGTTAGAAGGACTTCTTTATATTTTCAGAAAGGGGAAGAAATTTCCTATCTGATGAAGATGCTTTTTGGGAATCCTTAAGTACTTAAAATATGTAAAAAAATCAGATTGAAGCACTAAAAGGGGGAAAATGGTGCTAGTTGACCAAAATTAGGCATGAGCTTATTTTGGACAACAAATACTTTATTGTTTTATCTTTCATGACTCTTGACACTAGCGCCCAAGTGCCTCGTCCCATCTGTGTGCCCTCAATATCTTTCTATCTTATTCGCTCTTTTTGGGCCTCTTTTATCTTATAGGCATCTTGTTTTCTTATGGGTCAATCTTTTAGTTTTCAATTATGATATTCAACCAAGGGAATCATATAAATACAAATTTATGTGACCAAAATAAAGGAACAAGCTCTAAACATCTATTATCATCACCTAAGGTTACATCTAAAATCATCAAAGGCATCCATCTAGGACTCATATAAGGGACAAGGAGTGCATTTTTGTATACACTTCATAGGAAAGGGAATTTTATTTTTCCATCCACACATCTATTTACATTGGTACATCTAGTTATCGCCGCTATCACATGCACTTGCACAAGGGCTTCCTAGGGCATGATTTTATCACACACACACAAGAACTACATGGAGTTTGAGATGTAGTGTAGCACTTGATCATAAGTTCACTCGGTTGGATGAACATCGGGCCGAGTCGACTCCCCATATTACATATTTTCTTTTTGGGATTTGATGTAGTTTCAATGTTTTGTAGGTCATAATCTCTTTTTGCAGTTTACAGGAGAATACGGTGACCATACAACGATATATAGGTGACCAAAATTGAAGGTTAGTGACACTTGTGTGACATTAAAAAAACCATTTTTTCGAGCTCTTGGCGCAGCCACAAATGCCCAAGAAAGGTATCTAGTGCCTGTGCACCCTCACCGCAATCCAAATGCCCTAGTCCCCATGCTCATCTAATAGTTTTAGTATTTTATGTTCTCGATTGTGATATTCTACCCTTCATGTTTTTCAGTTTCTCCAATTTTCATAGTCCCGACATTAGGCGTAAATTAGCTAAGTCCTTCATTCTCTCTCTTACAGGGTTTCATTTTATCTAGCTTATTTCTTGTGTCATTAATATTCCAGCAGTGGTCTATCATTTATTTATTATACGTGACTCTATAATTAGGGTTTTACAAATTCCATATTTGTTAAATCATTTGGTGAACCCATCCATTCAAACCCTACCTTCTGAGCATGTATCAAAATCTCTCTTCTTCTTCTCAATTCATGGATCAATCTTCTTATCCTTCTTTCACCCCAACTAAGTTTTTTGTGGTTACTATTGTTGTTGATTTTATGCAAGTTCATGCGTAGCATCCTCTTCACTTTATTACTCCTATAGATGATCCAACTATCAATGTAGTCACCACTCGCCACACTCATCCTCCTATGGCTCAATCTATTTCCATCCCACCACCTATCACTCATGTAGCTCCTACCACCACTTCCAAGGGCTATGATATCATAATATAGCTTAAGAATACAGGAAAAAATATGTATGTATGATTTATCATGTAGTTCACCCAATTTTTGTCAAACATTAGATATCACCTTCACTTTATTCACATTAAAAGCAATAATTCACCGTTGGCCTTCACACATCTTATTTAGTCTCTCAAAAATATGCCACATGTTATATCATTTAGTGATGAGGACATACCACCATCTGTTGTTGATAATCCATTTACACCTTTGTTTATCACCACTACCATTGGCACCATTTGTATCAAGCATGTACTCATTGACAATGGATCTACCATAAATCTATGTTCTCACTCCCTTCTTGGGAAAATTGGCATTACTGATAATCTAATTACTAAAAATTCCACTCTCATTCATGGCTATGATTCCACCACTCACACATGTCTTGGTACTATTAATTTACCTCTATAAGTTGGGCCTAAGATCGCTTCTGAATTATTATTCATAATCAATGCATTATTTAAGTTTATTCTCTTGTGGGGTCAACCATGGATTCACACAATGCATGATGTCTCTTCTATAGTTCATCAATGTGTTAAATTTTTATATGATTTGTATTAACATACCATTGTTGCTGACTCGGATCCATTAAATTTTTACCGCATAGACCATGTTATCGATATTCTCATTCCTCCATTGTAGTCTATTCCATATAGCCATATTAGTACTTATGATGTTGGATAATCTAGTGCTCCATAGTCTTCTTCCATCTCTGTCAATGTACCTTCCATTCCCACTCACACTATTGATATCATTTCACCCACCGTGTCTGCTCCAATAACCATTGCCACTCCACTCACTGAGACTCCTCTCGCTCCCTCATCTAGTTCCATTCCTACCAATATCCTTAATACTATTATCCAAAGCATGACAATTCTAGAAATGATGATTTTGATGAAGAGGTTGATGCCATCAAGCTTAATGATGACACATTACGTAAGCTTAACTTTACTCTTGTCAAGATAAATGAGCCATAATTCAATGATACTTACATTATTATTGGCTCTGGTGAATATCAATTCAATAAACCCCCTCCTTCTACCAATGTTATGGTACTTTTTGGAGAGTATGTCCATGTATTGGATGTTATACCACCTCGCATCAATGTTTTCTCCTTTCACATGCACTATTTTCATCAATAATTATTATTGGTCATACATTCCATTTGATCATACTTGCTCTAATATTATTTACACACATGATGGATTAGCTTGGCTTGAATTCACACTTTTTGATCTCCTCATCCACCTCATTCTCCTAACCTCTATTATGGATATGTTTGCACATCGATGATTATGGCATCCACGTCTTCCATCTATCAATATTTTTTACACGCACTTCTCCACTTACACAGGGGCATTCTTGGCTTGGCTACATTGGTGGAACTTATGATCCTAATCATATTATTATTACATTTCACATGTCTTTTGGCCATGCTTTTATTTACAATGATTCGTTTTTCTGATATACACAAAATCTTAGTCGTTGGTATTCACATGGTTTCCCACTAACACCTTTCACTAATGAAGAATACACTATGGGCATGTACAACCTATGTCACAATGGCTCTTTATATGATTAACCCCATATTATTTCTTACTAGGTCTCGACACTTCTCTGTTTGACTTTGACCGTGACAATTACGATCTCTTAGACAATGTTACTTGATTATTTTCTACAACATACACTTGGGGGCATCACGCTCATTCTCCCCCATCTAAAGCATTATCAAGTTTCTCTCATTTATACTATTATGCTCCGTGATTTATATTGCATATTTATAAGCATCAATCTTACACATCTTAATACACACAACTTGGTTTGTCATTACCCTATGACGCACTCTTTTACTAAGTGTAATGAACCGTTACACCAAAACCTCGAGGCGTTAGTGAAATCCACACATGAGGATCATAACATCCCACCACGCTTCCGTAGCCTAGACCCCGAGCTAGATTTGCACCCGTATAGCGGGACCCCACCCTGCCCTATATGAGCCCCGGGAAAACACTACAATGTCAGCATAGCTACCCATGTCGGGATTCAAACCGGAGTGTTGCTCGATACCAAATGTAACGAAAGTGTTACACCAAAACGCCGAGGCATTAGTGAAATTTACACATGAGGATCATAACATCCCACCACACTTCCATAGCCTGCACCTTGTGCTAGATTTGTGCCCTTATAACGGACCCTTCCTTGCCCTATACGAGCCTTGGGTGAACACTGCGCAAGTGGCATAGCTACTGTGCATGTGACTTGAGCCTCAGGTGGTCGCTTTGATACCAAATGTAACGAATGTTACATGAAAAGCTTCGAGGAGTTAGTGAAATATTCACATGAGGATCATAACATCCCACCACGCTTCCATGCCCGGACCCCGTGCTATATCCGCACCCTTATAGTGAGACTCTTCCCTACCCTATTCAAGCCCTAGTGAAACACCGCAATCTTTGGCGTAGCTACCCGTGCTGGGACTTGAACCTAGGTGGTCACTTTGATACCAAATGTAACGAACCATTACACCAAAACCTCATGGAATTAGTGAAATCCGCACATGAGGATCATAACATCCTACCACACTTTTGTAACCCAAACCCCGAGGCTAGATTTATGCCCGTATAGCGGAGGCCAACCCTTCCCTATACGAGCCTGGGTGGGTGAACACTGCAATTCCGACGTAGCTACCGTGTCGAGACTCAAACCTAGATGGTCGCTCACGATACCAAATGTAACGAACCATTACACCAAAACTTTGAGGCATTAGTGAAATCCGCACATGACGATCATAACATTCTTGTCTTGACTACATTAGTGGAACTTTGGATCCTAATCATATTGATATTACATTTCACATGCCTTTTGACCATGTTTCTATTTACAATGATTCATTTCTCAGATATACACAAAATCTTACTTGTTGGTATTCATATGGTTTCCCACTAACACCTTTCACTAATGAAGAATAAATTATGGGCATGTACAACTTATGTCGCAATGGCTCTTTATATGATTAACCCCATTTTATTTCTTACTAGGTCTCCGACGCTTCTCTATTTGACTTCGACCATGACAATTATGATCTCTTAGCGATATTACTTGATTATTTTCTACAACATACACTTGGGGGCATCACACTCATTCTCCCCCCCCGCCTAGCGTTATCAGTTTCTCTCATTTATATTATTATGCTTCGCAATTTATACCGCCTATTTATAAGCATCAATCTTACACATCTTAATACACACAACTTGGTTCATCATTACCCTATGACACACTCTTTTCTAAGGTTCACACTTGACTGTTGAGGGAATACTACATCTATGAACCTCACACACTACACATTTCACGCTCCACACTTCATGATACATCTTTCTAGCATTTCATTCTCACACATCATACTACCATATGACGCACTCTAGTTCCACAGTTCATACTTGACTACCGAGGGTCTAAATCTGAAATGAGCTCACCACATTCACTCTTCACGCTCTACGCTTCATGTTATATATTTCTAGCACACAATTTCAAACCATTTCCCGATGACACACTCTTATTCTACAGTTCATTATTGATTGTTGAGGGGTATTTAATAAATGGACCTCATCTCATGTTTATCCACTTCCTCTCATGGGGGCACACCGCTCCTATCACCTTCAAATTACTTATCATTCCATCTCACTTATTCACAACATATTATATATCTTGGTTGCATCTATTCTTGATTTCTTATACTAGTTACATGTACACTTTGTTTTACATGTTATATAGATACTTAGTATGTACTATATACACACATGCATATTCAATTATTCTCTAGTTTTCAATGTAGAGTTTTTACAAATCCTTACACATAACAATAATTCTTGTCATTGTACCTCTTACTAGTCCCACCGAGGATCCTAGGAGAGCCTACATCTACTTTCTTACACACTACGGGTTTTATTGTTTCATTTTATATTACTTCCTATGTTTACTAGCACATTACTTGTTTCATTGCTACATGCACATTTTTACGTACTCTTTATCTTTCTAACATGCTAACGAGTGCTTCATGTGTAGGATTTACCTTCCAGGAAATATTTGTTACCATGGTTGTCTATTACATTTTCTTGTCATTGTTTTCCATTGTATGCCATTGTTTGTGGTATATGCCCTATGTCTTATTTGATCATTTCTTATATGCTTTTGGTTGCTTGACTCTAATTATATTATAACATTTTGAGTGATGTCCCATGTTTGAAACTCACTTTTTACTGATCTACTTTGTTTCCACTATTTCTTGTTTACATTGCATTATATAGCATGTTTCTTTTACTAACACATATTTTTATCCACTTTGCTTTCATGTGTCTTGGTTTCTATTATGCACATCTCCAACCCCTACAGGTTACACAGATTTCAAATCAACATCAGTTCCTCTCCTTTGGGCCACATCCTCCTAGCGACATTGCATGTTACCCCAAATGAGGGAGGAATACACTGGATGAATTAGCCACCCTATATAGTAGCTCGAGCTTGAAGACAGGCCTTCATATTATAAGAATTGTTGTTGCAAATCAGCAGCACCCCTAGATGCAAATCAGGTTTCTAAGTTGATGTTTCAGGCATCTAGTGTGATTGCACAACATTCAAACCTCTCTCCAAGTGTGGAACTTGTAAAATGAGAGAGGAATCTCCAGATTAGAGGTTGGTTCCTCAAACTCCTCCGATCGATCTATTATTTTGCACAATTGCAGAGGTTTGAATCCTAATCCTACTCTAAATTCCAAGGAGACGAGAGATAGAAAGTACAAAAATTGAAACTAAACTAATAGGTGATACACCAAAGGAGTGGTGAACACTTCTTGTTCATGCAAATTGACACAATTTCATGAAATGCAACATTAAACATCATACGGTGATAAGATGTAATTAGAGGTGCGAAATGAAACAAGACAATACAAACAAAGGATGAAAATTGATCACGAGTCCGCACTATCATTTTCACTGTCAAAATCCTTACGTTTGCAACATCAAAGAGGCGAAACATGTTACAATCATCAAGAATGTCGATACTTGCAAAAATCACTTGTCAAGGTGAAAGAAGAAGCTTGTTGTCCCAAAAAAATGTTCCACCCTCAAAAAATGAGCCAAATCTGGCTTTTACAACGCATGGGTCGAGCCCAAGAGAGAGAAAACATGTAAAAACATGGGAGCCATTCCCCATTGAATGAAGATGCATTAAAACAAGCATGGGTGTCCTTACAGACCCATGCCCTGACATTTTTGGCCATGTTGAAGAAGAATGCGACCCATTTTGCATTAAACTGGTTGTTGAAACGTCATTTTTGGCCATTACCACGTGCCAGAGATGTTTCTTGATTTTCTCTCTCCAAACTGAACCAAAATGCAAAATTGACCCCGGAATCATGTAGAGAATTTCACCAGCTTTCCATTGATATAAAGAACGTGAAAATCTGAGCTCTGGATCGAAAGATATGGCGATTTGAAAATTTAGGGCAAAAACAGGCCAAAATCGGATCGGCGGGCAAAAGTTTGAATTTTTACCCGTTTGGTCTTTGGAAAAAAATTCAAATTTTCCCGCACTCCACCACTCCAGGTGCCACGTGGCACATTCTGATTAGCTGCGGGCCCTCTAAGGGAAAATTTCCCACAAAAACTCCGCCGAGCCATAACTTGAAAAATATGAGGAGTTAGGAGGAAAACTTTACCTTTCTGGAAAGCTGAGAGAGAGCTCTATCCAATGGTGCCATTTCCAAAAGGTTTTGAGTGCTTGGAAAACAAAATATTCTGACTAAGGCACAAGAGAAGGAAAGATGTAAAGGAGTTAGCCACAAAATGAGCAGGGGCACATTTGAGATAACAAGAACATAATAGAATTACAGTCACAAAATGGCCAAGATTCTAACATGGGTCTTTAGTTCACCATAGACACTAGTGCCTACATACAAACACTAATGCCTAGACACTTTTGACCTTTCTTGGATTCCTATGACTAGGAGTAAGTTACGATTACTTTCTCAAATCATCACATTTTTAGCAATTCACATATCAATTTTCACAATACATGCACAATCATCCAAAGCAATCGAATGCATTTTATCTCTTCTTTCTACTTGGAACAACATGGAACTAAACACGAATCACACCATCTGTTGTGGTGTATAAAATTGGGAAGCAATCATGGAAGGAGAGTAACACTATACCTCTCTCCTTGGAACTCTTTTTTTGTGGTGTGATATCACCCAAAAAAATCATTCTTCACATGAGATCGCTCAAAAAATTCACTCTTCTATAGCATTTTCAAGACATTTTCTATTCGTTTTACACTCATAATCATCAGGTGCACACTTTCCTTTTGCTACTTTTTTACATACTTTTGCAATATTTTTCATAACATATGACTTTGAATACTCTTCCGCTCTTCTTTTACAATTCTATCCTTAATATGCAACAAGAAGCAACACAACATCAAGCACAGCAATAGGTATAACATGGTATAACATCATATGCTTCACCCCTAGGGTCACTTCCTCTTTCTTAGCCTCCACACTTTATTTTTGTCACTTCACGTTTTCATTTTTCTCCTTGGCATGTTATCACCATCATACTCTACATGGTTATCAGGTATACATCTCTTATCTACTTTGAGTTATCAATTATTCACTCAAAAACATAAAGTGGGGACAAATATAGACACAAAACCACACACTTGAGTACATTTATAGGTCCTAACAACATACCTACATTTATATGATTCCTAAGAGAGAAAACTAGTAATTAACAACTACCTTTTGCCTCTTTGCTTTGTTTTTGGTCTTCTTTCTCATCTTTCACACCCTACATCCCAATCAATACTTTATTTATTTATCTTTCATGACTCGGACACCAACACCTAGGTTTCCTCATCCCCTCCGGGTGCCCAGACCTCTTTCTATATTAATCACTCTTTTTGGGCCTCTTTTATGTTTTGGGCATCTTGTTTTCTTATAGGTCGGCCTTTTATTTTTCAATTAAAAATACAACCAAGGTAATCATATAAATACAAATTTATGTGACCAAAATAAAGGACCAAACTCTAAGCATCTATTATCACCACCTAAGGTTGCATCCAAAGGCATCTAAGAGCATCAAATGAATCCATCTAGCACTCATACAAGGGACAAGGACTACATTTTATACATACACTTCATAGGAAGGGGAATTTCATTTTTCCATCCACACATATATTTACATTGGTACATCTAGCTATCATCATCTGTTATCAAGTGAACTTGCACAAGGGCTTCCTAGGGAACAATTTTATCACACACGCACAAGAACTACATGGATTTTGAGATCTAGTGCATCATTTGGTCATAAGGTCACTCATTTATGTGACTTTTGGGGTCATTCTAACTCCCCATATTATATCTTCTATTTTGGGGATCTAATGTAGTTTGAGGGTTTTACGGGTCATCTTCTCTTTCTAAGTTACATGAGAATTTGGTGACCATCTAATGACATATAGGTGACCAAAAGCGAAGGTTAGTGACACTTTTATGACACAACAAATACCCAGTTTACGAGATCCTATGCGATCACAAGAACTCAACAAATTTCTCTAGTGCCTAAGCACCCTTGCCTCGACCAAACGCCCTAGTCCCAACTCATCGAAAATTTCTAGGATTTTTTGTGCTTAGTTGTGACAATCTGCCCTACTTGTTTGTCAATTTCTCCGTTTTCACTGATCCCGACATCGGGGGTAAATCAGTGAATTCCTTTACCATCTCTTTTGCACTTAGGTTTTCATTTTTATCTAGCTTATTGCTTGTGTCATTTATATTCCAACATTATTTTATCATTTATTTATCATATGTGACTCTGCAATTAGGGTTTTACAAATTCCATATTTGTTAAATCAACATAAAGCAATCATGATTGGATTTCTGAATATCGCATGACATAGCATACTTGGAGATATTTTATCTTCAACAAGATGATAAAAATCCTTGAAATAGGATCTTCCAACATTATTGGAGACATTTCATATTCAATGAGATGAGAAAAAATCCATGAAATTGATCTCTCGCCCTCTATTTTTATTAATTATCCTTCCTTAAATCTAGTTAATACAATTATATTCCCACTTTTCCTTTTGTTAGTGTGATGTAGGAGCATCATTTTAAGAGTCATAATTTAAGCTAATTTAATCAAGGTATGAATAGGAGGTTAAGAGAGATCATTTGAGGAAGGTGGAAGACACTAAAGGATCATCAAATTTGAATTTTGATCAATGTTATGTTTTTCCCTCCATTTCTTAATTTTAAAATTTTAAAACTTGTAAAAGAGAAATATGAGCTTGTAAATGGTCTTGAAGGATTTCAAGGTGTGAGGTAGTTTAGATATGTTATGTTAAGTCTTAAAGTGGGTATGAGACAATAAAATATTGTCAAACAATGTAAAATTCCTCATTATGTATGCATGGGCTTGAAAGGTCATGTGAATTATAGGGACAGTTGGAGTAGATTAAAGGATGGAGATAATGAGTTAAATATGAGAAAGAATCATTTATAAGATTCATTATTCAATGAAGGGGAAAGGAGGAAGTCTAAGAAACATGAAATTTTGTATAGGAACATATATTTCAATATGATAACTCTGTTTTGGGCATGATTCTCTTGTTTTTGTATGAGAAATTATGAGTTTGATATGTAAGTTGTATGAACCTATGGTTTATATTTATATTTTCATGTCAAATACTGTGTGGATAACCTTTATAGTATGTTTTAAAGCTTGTTGAATCATCTATGGAGGTTGAGATTGGTTTCTCTGTTCATAGTTAATAAACTTAGGTTTTATTTGTGATAACTTTAAAAAGGTACATTGATGTGTTATAAGTTGATTCATGTAATTAGGTTTGGATGGAAATTAATTACATAATATTGGAGAGCCTTCAGATTGAATCTTTCATTGTTTTCCCTTTACATGTTGAATTGAGCACAAGAATACTAGTCTGTGGATGTGCATAACTAGGAGATGTTATGTTTATCTATGAAAGATAGTACAAAATCACATGCATGAGTTATTTATTTCATTTCTAAGTAGATAATTTTATTTGGTGTATTGAGGTTATAATCCCATCAGGAGAGTTGTGTTTGTGTTGTTAGAAAAAGGAATGTTTTGGAAGCTTGTATGATTGTTTCCTTGAGCACCTTGGAAGGGTAGTTGGAGATGGAATGGTTTTCATAGATAGCATGATTAGTGAGGCCTCATTGGTATGAAAATATTATAAATAACATGGAAACATACCTTGGAACAAACTTTGGTGAATTTAGTTGAAGATTGGGAAGAATTATAACCAAATTTAGCCCCTCACGATGGTAAAGGGTGTATCTAGGGTTTGGGAACTAAAACTCTCCCTTTTGTAAACGAACCATGGGAAACTTCCAAAAATGGATATAAATCATATTAGGCATGTCCAAAAATATATCAAAGAAGAATTAGGATCCAATATATAGAGGTAATGAAGTTATATATGACAGTCTTGTGCATGGACAATGCACAAAGTTCAAATCCCTAATTAGGAAGAGCATTTACAAAAGAAGTAGGAGTTAGATGTTGAGTTCAAGCTTTAAACTTGATACACGTTAGAATATGCAATAGGGTGCCCAACAAGGTTTGGATTTATTTTTAAACCCTAGGAAAGTGAAAATAATTCGACAAAGCTAAGGAGCGGGGCTAGAAGACCTAGGTAAACTTGAAGGTGAAAAATAAGGTTTGTGATAAATGTATAGTAAATTAGCTCATAATATTTACACCACACCATGAGGTTGATAAAGGATCCTTAAATATGTTCTCACATTTTTGTATGTCATCCTAGATTAGTCTAACTATGAACCCCGTAAGAAGGTACTTGTTCTTAAGAACATAGATAAGCAATTTTGGGGCAAGATAGGTCAAAAGTAAGTTCTTAACCTTTTGTATTCAAATGCTAGGTGGAATAACATTGTTTCATGAGTTTAAAGTAGGGTATTAAGGTTTTAGAGTACATGGGAGGACAGAAAGTAGAAATATTCGTGTTTTGGGTAAAAACAAGTGAAGAGGAGATGAAGGATGAAAGTGTAAGTGAAGTTTTCTTGAAAATTGATTGCCTAGATAGTTGATTTGACATGATCCAAGATGCATGGAAGGTATGAAACATGGTATTATGTTTAAGAAATCCATTCGGGGTGATATTTTTAGGTATTGTAATTTTTAAGCTTTTTGTGTTGATCCTCTCTACGAGATCTTGGTAATGGTGGTTGTGTGAACTCTCTTAACTCGGTGAAAATATGATGAAATGTATTTTCTCTACATCATATTAGCATCCCCATTGTCTAAAAAAATGGAGCGACCTTGTTGGAAAATTATAACCAAAGATAAAAATTTATTTTCAACTAAAGAAGGTATAGGAAACTTTTAAGAATGAAATCTAGAAGCCCTTGACACTTAAGTCTTAATGGCCCTCTATATTTTGGACATATACTTGATATATCCATGAATTATCTTTGGATTATAACTTTCTTCATAATACTCCTCAAAAAAATCCTTTCATAAATTCATGTGTCAAGTGGCTCTAAATATCAGGGGCCATGCATCAAACCAAGTTATATTAAGGCATTATTTTCTTCATCACAATTTGGAAAGCACATATTCACTATTGAATTGAGTAGAGCCTAATTTTTTAATTATATTACTTTATTTTTTTGTATGCGATAAGATTTAATATTCTCCCTAAATTCCTAAATTCATGAGCCTCATGACTCCATTTTCTACTACACCATTTGTAGAACAAGTGTTGTTTATCATTTTTCTTTTTCCGATATAAATTTTTATGTTTTCCTTCTTTACCCTTATTCTTTTGTTTTCACTTGTCATAATTTTTGAAAGGTGAGGCCTTGGAATAATATACCTTTAAATAACTTCCTTTTCATTGGCATAGTAAATTTTTATCTTGTGGAGTCATTTTTTATTCCAAAATACTTTTCCTTTTCAACCAATCGATCAAATGTGAGTCTTTAACGATTTATTTCTTTTAAAGACTCCAAATAGGTTGATTACGTAAAACAGAGAGAATGAAAATATATCCAATAGTTTGTGAGGAAAATTGAAGATGAAAAATGGCATGTGGCATCATGTCTTTGATACCAATGTTAGGCCGATAAAATGGACCGTGTAATAAATGAATAGAATGTGCAAACCAAAACTTTTTATTCTCATTAGTTGAAATGAATAAAGAGGATTACAAATTAAAAATCCAAGAATGGTTGTTCACTTCACATTCCAATATGGCTCTATAGTTATCTATGGGAACTTGAATATTTCTAGCTACAAGACAAAATCTCTTTTAATAAATGCCTAAGATTATATAATGTTATTTAGTGAAATATTACACCAATCACATACACATAATGGAACCCATCAAGTATTTGTCTACACTTGGCATGATATTAGGTTCAATCAAGAACCAATTAACTTTACAATATTTCACTTTCTCTGTGGGGCTCAAATTTCCCCCATTAAATATTTGGTTCAACTAAGCATGCAATCAGGTCCAATTAATCATAATTTTCATTACATTATGGTACTTGATTTGATAAGGTTTTATTGGCCATAATCATGCACCTAGTATATCTAATTGAGCATGTACTTCAATTTGGCATTTGATTACAATGTGATAGTTGTTCTTTCATGGATTAATTGGCCCAATCATGCACCTAATCATGCTAATTGTGTATATCATTCAACTTGGCATGTGATTGGGCCTAATTAGGCAATTACTTAAATTATAGTGATGCACTTGATCTCACGGGGCTTGATTGGTCCCAATCCCACACACAATAGAATAAATAGAATATATTATTCATCTTAGTATGTGAATAGTAAAAATAAAGCATTCATTTTCATTTCATTATTACACTTTATCATATGAGGATTTATTTGCTCCAACCACTCACCTTATGGAACATGTTAATAATTTATTTCAGTTTGGCACATGTTATTTAGTCTAATAGATCAATAATGCACCTTAAATTTTTCACTTGATCAAACAAGGCTTAATTTTCCTTAATGATGGACACGATCTCACTAATCTAGCATCTAGTTTAATTTGGAACATGATTGGGGCTAATCAAAAGTTTATTTGCAAAATGGGATTTGGTTTGCCCCAAATACACATCAATTGGATCTAATCAAGGATTAAGTTCAGCTTGGAACATTATTGGGACCAAACAAGCACCAATTCATATTGCATTACCACACTTGATATGATGGGTATACATTAGAACAAATTACTCACATGATGAAATCAATTAAGCATATGATTCAACGGAACAAAAATGGATATGCTTCAACATTACACTTCATTGGATCTAATCGAGCACTTATTTACATTTCATTATTGCACTTGATCCCACATGGATCAATTTACCTCACTCACCTACCCCATCTAACCAATTTAAATACATTGCAAGGAATTATGTTAGTACTATGTTACTAAAATTTGGGGAAATATATTTCTAACTTGGATCAATTTTCCTCATTTATGATTCAATTATATTTATTGAATACATTGCAAAAATATGTTATTTATTTTTATTTTTATTCCTCAATGCCTTTAAACTATCTAAAAAAACATTATGTTGTGTACGTGTGAAAAATAAAGTCTACAATAATTCTATATAATGCATCTTATGTATATTTATATTGATATTGGAGGTGGAAGACATTAGCAATGAAATGTTTGAAACTATTTTGTTTCATTTTGATAACATAGTCATGACATTCATCATCATTGATTCCAATTCATTACATTTAAGTTTTGGAATGAATATGACACCTAAAAATCAAGAACCATTGATATCATGATTCATGAAGAGAAGGGAGCTCATTATAATAGATATTTTGAAGCTTTTATTTACATGGTCAACCAAATTTTGTTACTTTAAAAGATTGTATGATGAAAACCATTAGAAACATGTTTCTACCCATGTCCTCTAGTGGCATGCAATGGAAGTTTACGGTATTATAAAATGTGTAGAGGCAGATGTGGATCCTATACAAATAGATTATAAATAAGGAATTTTGATCATGAAAATATCACTTTTACTAAACATATTTTGATCATAAAAATAACTTTAAATCTAATTTAAAATTACTTTCAATCATTTAAAACTAATTTCAATCATAAAAATATTTGAATCACAATCTTTGATATAAATTCTAAAAACTTAATACAAAAATGTCACCTTTTTTTCCTTAAAAAATAGATTTAATAATTTCAAAAAATCTAAAAGTAAACCTAAGTATTCCAATGAAATGCAAAGTACATTTGTAGTGCCCACATTTTTATAGCTTTAGTATCTGTTGTTTTCCTTCCTCATAGACATGTTTGGACAAGGATTTGATATATGTTGGATAGTATGTTATGATTTTGGACCTTCTTGGACATGGATGCATATTTGGGCGTGTAGTGCCAATTTGACTTTAGTAGCATGTTGTTAGTTTTCATTCGATGTTGTGGACATTAGCTTATGACGATGTTGTTTAGACCTAATTGAGATGCATTAAATGTTTAGTGTAGTTGCATGTTTGGATTCTATGGAAATATGTCACTTTATCATTATGTCTAACTTATGGTGAATTGTGTATAATTGTGCATGTTGTCACATTTTCGATTCCAGAAAGATGATATGCTAGTTTAAATTCATTGATTTCTTATTGAGTAGTTGATTCACATTTTATCAGACAGGTGTGGTTAATGTGTGCAATGAGTGTGCAGGTGACAGGTCACAGGAGAACGTGGGATTCAGGCCAGCTACACAACTTTGCACAAGCAACCCACGGGGCTAAGTCCTAGCTGTGTTTATTGTATGAGGCCTTAGTATTAGAGTTTATTATTTTGGGCACCATGAGTGACCCTCATTTGTAATGTAATATGTCTTGTATTATTAATCTTGCTTAGGGTGTTTAGTTGTGTTGTAAACTTGTTTTGGGGAATTAATGGCCCCACTTACATTAAGTTTTGAGTTTGTATAATGATGTAATTAATCAAAAGGGATTAGGGTCACATGTGAACCCTTGGGTGGGCCCCACACCCTCTACCCTTGTGCCCAAGTGTGCCAAACCCGAAATTGGGTTATTTTAGGCATTTTTAGGGACCCCTTTTTAGTTTGGGAGTTCCCTTAGCATGAAAATGGGCCCTTGGACCCTACCTAATAGGTAGGGGGCTTATTTCCAAGGCTTAGAGGGATTTTTCCCTCCCATTTTGCCCCCCTTTGGTCACATCCATGTAAGGGGTATGGATAAGTGTGCTTTGTTAAAAGTTGCACAAGTTTGTTTTGTTATCATTTTGGGTAATTTGGGAGAAGAGGGCTAAAAGTTATTTTATCCTTTCTCTCTTTTATCTTTGGCATCTTTGACCTTGAGGGAAGAGAGGGGTGACACATGTCACCCCCTCATTTGTGAGGATTTTTGCTTGCTCCTCTTCAAATTCTCCCTCATGGGGAAAGAAGAGAACTTTTTTTTTTGAGCTTTTGCTTGGAGGCTTGTGGATTTTGGAGCTAGAGTTTGCTTGGGTCAAGAAGTGGAAGAGATTGAATTTGGAGAGCTTTTTGGAGGTAGGCTTCTTGAGCTTTATTGTATGTGTTATATCATGCTAGATATTAGTTTGTTTACTTGGAAATGTTTGTTGTTGCATGTAGATTTTGATTTTTGTTGTTTACTTGATTTTGCTCCATCCATCATATGGCATGATGGAGTTTTGGAGTTTGTGGGGGAAGAGAGAGGGATTTTTCCCTCTCAATCCTCATGGCTTGATGGGAAAGCCTTGTAGGATTTTAGTTACTCCCCTCAAATGGTTTGAGGTGGGGAAGGTGGTTCATATGGCTTGAACCTCCTTCCCCATTCTTGGTGAGGAAACCCCTTTGGGGTTTGAAAATCCTTCCAAGAAGGATTTGGTGAAAGGGTGGAGAAATAAGGAGGGTTTGAATGAATTTGGAGGAATAAGGAGGGTATGGAGATCTTGGTTTTGTGCAACTAATGTTGGTTATAACTTTTGGAGAACTCCTTTCTTCTCTTCCCCATTTTAGAGGTAGAACATGGTTTCTCCTCTTTTTCATCTTTGTAAAATTTGGAGTCTTGTTTTAATATTTGTCTTGTTTTATGTGGATGTAATATTGTTTGTTCACCCTCACTCTTGTGCAAAGTTATGGATAGTAGTCCTCTTTCCCATGGGCTTGGGGGAGGCTAGCATGCATTCCAACCTTGGAAAGGCATGTAATGATGCCTATGGTTGGGTGGTAAAACAAGCTTCTTCTCCTTGTATGGATTCCTTGAAGGCATTTGAAGTTGGATCTCAAGATGGAAGTTGGTGATAGTTGGAGTTTCATTGTCCTCTCAAATCTTTGTGAAACATTACTTGCATTGTAACCTCTAGAGTATGGCTATGTGGGAAGATTCTTTGGCATGCAAAAGTTCTCATCTTGTGAATTGAAAATCACTTGTAAGATTGGTATTCCATTAGTATTTGAAAGCTTTCTTTCAATCTTGGGAAGGAGTTTGTTAGGTTTTTTTCTTATGTATTTTAGCATGTTTGAAATATGATGTAATTGAGAAATTTTGCAAAAGAAGTCTTGTAAAATATTTATATTCCTTTAAAATGCATTTAGTAGAATATATTTATATTCCTTTAACATGCATTGATTTGAATATCATTTTGGTAAAGAAAGATTATTTAATGGAAAAGTGTTTCTACAAAAGAAATAATATTACTTTGTTGAAAGTCTTACTTGTTTAAAAATCTGAAATAATCATTTAGCATTACATTGGAAAAGAAAGTATCTCCTCTTTATTTTTTTGTAATATTATTGAATGGAATGTGAATAGTCTTGAATTCCTTCCCATGTGAGATTTAATGGCTTGTTCATAGTAGAAAATCAGTTTTGAATATGTGTGATTTCTTAGTGATCATATTATTTTTTAAAATCTATATTATGTTCTAATTTTGAAATTATAAGTGTATTATAATTTATTTATTATAAATTAAATATATTATATTATATGAGTATATTTACATGGTTATATATTATAATATAAATATATTATAATTAATATATATATATATATAACTTAATATAAAACTTAATACAAAACTAAATTAAAATTTAAATATTATAAACAAAAAATATATAAACAAAAACAATTTTTTTATGCATGGTTTGGGGAGGCGAACCCCTCCCCCATCCATCTACGGCCATCCCCAACTCTGCGCCATCGTTGCCCTCGCGCAGCCTAACCTCTGTCGTACCCCACCTGGCGCCACTGTCCTCCTCTGTCCCCACTACCGCTCCCACGCACCCCCATGCCACCGTCGCGACCACTTGCCCCACACACCCTCCACCGCAAATACGCCTCCCCCCCCAAAACCCTACATAGCCCCTTGTCCCTCCTCCCACGTGGCCACTCTCCTCCTCACCTTCCACGATGTCCCTTCCATGCCCCTACATGCATAGCTCTCCCTTCTTCTCCGGATCCGTAGCCTCCCTA
This sequence comes from Taxus wallichiana var. yunnanensis, assembly GCA_018340775.1. Classification (NCBI taxonomy): domain Eukaryota; kingdom Viridiplantae; phylum Streptophyta; class Pinopsida; order Cupressales; family Taxaceae; genus Taxus; species Taxus wallichiana. The sequence continues at coordinate 23,294,132 of CM031243.1, read as the reverse complement.
CTGAAAAAAATAAATAATATATATATTAAAAAGGGGGAAGAATCATTTTTTTATTGTATGAATCTCTCAAACAATTACATTACGGATTCAATCAAACTCCATAGCTCCTCCATAACCTGCACATCCAAAAGACAACACAAAACAAAATGAGAATCAAGCATAGAATGGAAGAGAAAACAAAGAGATGATTAGGGCAATTTTAGGGTGAGTTAGAAATCAAGGGTTAGGATAAGTTTGATCCTAGGGCCCATGTTTAATCCTACCCACTTTAAGTCATGAGATTTTTATTATGGGATTTAGAGATATTATTAAAGGGTGGGTAGACTCAAACCTTAAGATGAACCTAGTATCTTAATAGAAATTAAATAAATAAAATTATTTGGGGGTAGTGATTAAGTAATTGGGTAAATCAACTTAGATTAAAATAATTAAGTTGTTGGGTTAGTGTTAATTTAATTTCGAGTAAATTAAATTAATGTAAAATAAATAATAATGGGAATCCATTTAGTATTATTAAGTACTCACTTAAAAAAAAAAAATTAGCGACTTATTGGTCTTTTTTTTCGGTGTCCCGAGGCGGGGCATTTCAACATCACATGAATTTCATAAATTTCTATACCCAAACATTACTAAAAATGTCATTTAGCATCAATAAATTACAATAATGAAGATTGAATGTCAACGTGTTTTTCTAAAATGTAGCGTTATTTTTTACATTTATTTAACACCAAGATATCGCAAATTGATCAAATTCTACCAATGTAGATATATGCTTATGAAAAATATCTAGGTTTTTAGTTTTTTACTTTACTTAATGATTACTTAAGTAAAATTGATCATCTCCTCAAGGAGACTTCAATCTAATTGTGTAAATTATACATAAACCTAATCTTGCAACCTAAATAACACACCATGCTTCAACAAGTGATTGAAGCAATGAGATGTGTAAAGCAACTAAAGAATTGCCTTCAATTTGAACAAAGAAATGAGACACAAAAAATTATTACACCAATCCATTGAGTTTCATCGAACTATTTACTTATGATTTAGACAATGACAATGTAATTAGCTATATTAAAAATGTAATCTTAACCATAACTAGTTTAATTAGTTAATGTAGTTTATTAATTTTCATTAAATATATTTAGATTTATTAAGCTATTGGAAATGTCATTTTATTCATCAAAAATTTTATTGGTTGATGTCAAGTATAAAATGACCAAGAGGTTTAATTTATTTTTCTAAGAAAAATGTTGACTAGATTTTGTATTCACAAATAACTAATATTTCCCACCGTAAGAAACTTAATATAATAACGACTCTTGTCAACTTTGACATAAACACCATTTTCAATTTTTTCTATTTTTAATTTTTGTTGAGTAGACATATTGTTCTAAGGAGTAGGCACATAGAATATTCGCACGCAGGAACAAGGCACATTTGAAGGCACAGAAGGATAGGAAAGGAAACACATGCCAAGACATGAAAAATCGGGAATTAGCCATATTCATGGATGCGGGCTATTTTTGGAAGGTAACGTGTGGAGAAAACATCGGGATGGAGACTTGCGCGACACCCAAATGCTATTTTAGGAATGTGTGTTTGATAAGCGTCATGCAAGAGTTTGAGATAATAATAGGATTACTACTTATAGTAAACTATAGGATGTCTATTATTAGTGAACTTGCATGTGTGAGTGTTATTGTAAAGGCGCATGGCTATTATCAGCATGTGACCTATTTTGGGAAGTGCATAGGTGGCGAAGGGAAATTCCCCACCCCTATAAATAAGTAGTGAATTGTGTAGTTTAGAGACACACAATTATTGTAGAGTTATGTTGTTGGATCTTATGTGCGCGCATAGCTTATGGTAATATTTGGTAATGTAAGAAGCTTTTATGTTTTACAGTGTTAATGTAATGGATTATATTGGATGGATAATGGTGTTAAACATGACTATAACTAGTTTTTGTGTGGTTAATCTTATTATGGTTATCGTTTCATTCAAGATTCTCTAAGATCTAGATCGAGAATATTCTCTCGTGAAATGTTATGCTTATTTATAGTTATGAGTATGTTGTATTTTCATTACATTAACATCCCGCATAAGCAACTCTAAAGAGGGTCCAGGAGTGGATAAAGGATCTAGAAGAAAAGTAAGCTCAGAGGTTCAACATTGGATCTGAGTTTGACGCACGCGCGTGGGTGGAGCAGAATTTGTATGACTATCTATATGAGAGCTTCTTTGTTATTTTTCCAGTAGATTTATACGAGTGGTTGGTTGCTTATACATCTAAAAGGAATTGGAGGTATTGCACGCTTATCTGGATGCAAGAAGAATTTTAGGCCCTTTATGATGTTGATCTGATTTGGACGTGCGTTGTGGATACTTGGTTACGTGGTGTTTTGAATAGCTATATTTTTAGTACTCAATTTCCACTTATTCTTACCCGGAGGTAGCTGATTTCAAGTTTTTACGTTATCCAAGGGGAACTTATTTGCAACGCATTCAAGTTAGCGATCAAAATCTTGATGGTAACCCCGAAATTTGAAGAAAAGCGATGGCTATCTAAACCCCATCACACGTGGGGAAGGAATAGGTTTGGTGAAAGATGGCGGACTAGAGGCGAGAGAGGAAAAGAGAAGAAAGATGACTTAAGTAAAATAAGGCACACGAGAGGGAGATAGATAAGCAACGTGATATTGCAGAGCGAGATGGCATTGAGGAGAGAGATGGCTTGTAAAGGATTTGAATCTCGAGACAAGAGGCATGGAGCCAAAGCATCGGAACTTCCCCATTTGGGCAAGCATAATAGGAACCCTCCTCGACCTCAAATGGGAGCATGCCAGCAAAGACGACCTAGGACGTGGGCGCACATCGAGATCTACCACAGTAACCTAGCCCTTGCGTTTGTATTTTCAATATCTAGTAAAACCACTAGTCAATGCAAGCTAGTTTGGATAGTAGAAGAGCAGGAGTAAGTCGGATAGCAAGTACATTGATGGCGGGGAAAATGTCTTCTTTGTTATTGGGGGTACCTTCTCGGAGTGCATCATCAGCATAGAACATAAGCGCAAAGAATTTTCGACTCACTTACGGGAGTAATACCACTTCGCAGACCTGTAGGAGTTCGGTTTAATACTCTTTGTTGGGACACAATGAAGTAAATCTTTTAGTCTGCTTCCCAGCTACTGGTGGAGAATCGGGAGGCATAGGTGGCTCTAGTTACGGTGGCTCGGTAGTTACGGGAGGCAGAGGTAACATAGGAGGTTACGGATGAGGTGGGCAAGGTCCGCACCAACCCTAGAATATTTACATGGATATGTCTCTTAATCTTCTAGAGTATATAGGCATAGAAGATTTTTTTGAGCACTTACACATGTGTGAGATCTTGTGGCACGCAAAAGGAGTTACGGATTCCAAGTGCAAGGAAAGTCAGTTTGTAACTACATTCCAGGGACGTGCACATAGTTGGTACAAGAATTTTGACCCTGATCAAACTTGCGTAGATTATGCAACATTAAAGTATGCTTTCCTTAAGGAGTTTCATATTCTTGAGTTTGAGCAAAAGAGTATAAGCGCACTCAAGGATATTAAGCAGGGCACTACTGAGAGTGTTCGGGAATATGATGCCCATTTCAAAACGATGTTGTCTAAACTTTCATGTGATATTCATGCAAGCCAGGATGCATAGTGGTTCATTGGGGGCTTGATCACACTTTTTAGGAGGGTGTTGTCATATAAGACTTATATGGACCCGCATGAAGCACTTGAAGCAGCTTTGCTTGCGCTAAGGTAGTTGGAAGTATAGATAGTGGTGTGAGCCCATTCTTGGAGGCACAGATTACAGGTATGCTAAAGCAGTTGAAGAAACTATCTGTAAATTTAGCACACGAGATGCATACTAGGATTTGGTGTATAGATTGTGAAGTGGAAGGGCACACCAAAGATAGTTGTCCTTGTAGATCAGTGTGTTCATTACTTTTGGACTATGAGATATGTCATTTGGACCATGATGTAAGTCATTGCCCATTATTACAACGTGTGATAAGGAAGAATGTATCTTGTTATTGTAAAAAAATTCGGTCCATGACTCATGATACAAAAGACTGCAGGTTGATTGGTTAGATCCATGATGCCATAGATATTGGTGTGTGACAGACTGGAGTATCAGATAACTCTAAAGGTAAAAGTGAGCACCATGAGCGTGATCACACTCAAGCATGCTATGATCGGAACAAAGGGTGCTTTAAAGGAGGTTGTGGTAGAGGTCGAGGATACCGTGGTGGATTTGGGGGATGAGGTTGTGGTGGTGGAAGATTTGAGTTCCCTCTGGAACATGTTTTACATGTGGATGTCCTTACCACTATAGGTGCGAATGTCCTAGAATATTACTTATTCTTTTTTGGGAAGAATTGCAGCTATGAGGAATGCCCAAAATTATATGAGCATCTTCGCAAGTAGCATAAATAGGAGAAAAAAGGCGCAGGGGTGGTTAGAATATAGCACACTGTGGAAAATCAGTGGATGCCAAAGCTAGCATCGGAACATGAGGTATTACATATGAATATTACTACATGTGTTGAAGTTGCACGTGCCCGAGAGGCATTACAATGAGAATCCTACCATCACCAAAGAGGAAGTTTTACATACACCTGTACCTAGACCTTACACATTAGAAGGAGGTTTAACAAGAAACCATGGAGGTACTCAGAAATCTTGGGTGAAATACATTGTTTGAAGGAACAATCACAGAAGTTAGAACAAAAGAAGGCAACAGAGACAATTCAAATAGATATTGATGACTTGAAAGAGGTATGCAAAATGTTTCTCCAGGAGAATATCATTCCATTAAAAGGGAACTGGCTAAAGGGAAACACTCTGCGCACAAGTGTTGAGACTAGATGGTAGATCTGCATGCTAATCTTCCCCCTCATAGCTTGGATTATGACAAGGAGATCACTTTGAATATTGTTGTGGATGGGTGGCTCTTGAGTAATATATTGATTGATATAGGCACAGAAGTTAATGTGCTTACTTTACATGTATGGGTACGGAGATGGGAGATATCCATTACTGACCATCTTCTAATGTATTGTTCATGGCCAATCAAACTAAGGCCACTCCCATAGGATTTTTAAAGGGTGCATTCATTACTATACAAAGGGCCAAGTTCACTAGGGACTTTGAGGTATTAGTGTTTTCTTTGATAAGTTGCATACATATGAGCAAAAGCAGATAAGGTAAGGGTGAGGAGGAATTCATTTGAATGAAATTAGAAGGGAGAGTACTCGCGTTCGACTTCTCAATCCAAGGTTGATTGCGAGAACTTCCTTTTTTCTAGGATAAACTACCTGTGAATGCAAAACAAGACCACAAGAGGAATATTAAACAATATATGTCAGTGGATTGCCTAGCGTATGCTAGATCCAAGAAGTGTGATACTTCTTAGATGGTTGTCAATCCATTTTTAATACAATTTAATGCAAGAAATAACATAAGAAAATAACATCCTACTATAGTTGATATGATTTAGGTATCTCATTCAAATACAATAAGAAAATATATTCTAATAGGTAAGGTTATAATCAAATCTAGAGGTTGGGCAGGTAGTAGCTAAGGCGTATGATGAGTCAAGGTGAGGTTTCGAATGGTTTTGGGATATTTGGGTGAAGGTTATCGGGATGTTGTTACTTAGTAGAAATATTAGATATAGAGGCGCGTCGGTCTGATATGACCAATGTCGGTTGAGACGAAACCAACGATGGTTTAGGGTAACTGGCATTGGTAAGGGCGAACTGATAGAAACTCAATGAAACTTGGTTTTGGAGATTCTCTGTGATTGCACAGAGAATGAGAGAATGAGGGTTAGGTTACCAAAGAAGCTGAGAATGCTCGAAATGTCTAGAGTTAGGTATGGGGAGCTGGGAGGTTGTAGGTGGTTAGGTGGATGGATTGACAGGAAGGTGGGAAATGATGGGATATAAAGGAGACTAGGAGTCTCAAATAGAGATAAAGAAACTGATCTAAATAAGTATGGAAAGATGCTAGATATAAATGCACTTACTTGTATTTGTAGACACTGGTGGTTGGATGGAGGTGATGGTTGATCTATGAAACTAGTGGTCAGTGTTATGGCAGTGCTTCCCGAACGTTACTGTGAATGCTTAACCTTCATATCATTCTTGGTTTTGATTCAGGATGTCTGGATGTGCGAGAGGGCTATAATTCATGCTTCCATATAGATGTATCTCTTCTCATACTCGGATAATTCTTCCAACCTCTAGGACAAGGTTACTAAAGTGAATATATGGTAACCGACGATGGTTTAGGTTAACCGGCGTCGGTTTAGGGTTAACCGGCATCGGTTAAGGCGGGAAATCCTAGGTTGCCAAAATTATAGATCTTGGCTATCTTTTTACTAGTTATGCCTGTTGGTTCGGGTCTAAAATGGTATTTTCCACATAAGTGGGCATGTTGTTAGAGAAAGAATAGGCATGTAGTGTTAGGGTTAGACCAAGTCTCAATTAGTTATGGTAAGTAGAGATTGAGTCCTAGTTAGAATGAACATGCTAAAATAGGTCCATGATGAGGTGTCTAGGTGATGTGGTGGGGTGAGGTGTCTAGGTGAGGTGGAAATTAATTTAATTAAGGTAATTAAATAATGAATATTGTGAGAATGGGCATTAATTTAATTTTAGGTAATTAAATTAATATACATGTGGGGTAAAGGGGAGTGTGACCCAAATTTTGTGTCTACACTTAGACTTGCGAGAATCATACTGACTTCCCAACTCTGCTTGGGCACCCTTGGTGTTATGTAAATAATGTTGATTTACGATTCAACAAGGAGTATATAAGTTTTAAGAACAATGAAGAAAGAGTAATTATCCCTTTGACAAATGGAAAATTTGTGCTCGATGTTGAACCTTTGAGTAGGAAGACTTGAAGCAGAATTTATGCACGCGTCATTCGGGACCCACAAGTACTTGAGCCATCAAAGGAAGGAATCCTCTATTGGGAAGATGCACATCCTATCAATGACTCTACAAGTATTTCTTGTGACAAGCTGGGCACATGGCACCTATAATATGGTTGGGCACAAAGTCGAAGTGCATTTGTGTGGAGAAACAAGCCTCGATGTATTCGGAGAATAGGTAACAACCTTATACCTTGGTACACCTTTGGAGAAGGAGATCATACGGTATTCCTACATGCCATGGAGGAGAAGTGGAAAGAAGGAATATGTTAGTATATACATTGTGTAGGACAGCGGCGTGTCGTGGATGGTTCGAGAGGATAATCTTATGGAATAGAATGAAGTCAAAATTTCTCTCACCACTCGGTTTTCAGAGCAATGTGTGCCTACTATAATCTACATGTATCATGGTAAACAACATGTTTAACACCATGTTTAGTAGTGTGAGAGACTTAGGATAGAGGGCAGGAAGCTTTACCACCTTCACTTTAGGTGCACAATTTTTATTCCACTTTACAAGGCTACGCATGGGCCTTGTATGTTTATGCAGAGCTGCATATGGAGACTAGAAATTGGAAGGACTTGATTGCAGAATGATCCAGACTTTTGAATACTTCTCTACTAAACCTTCAAAGTGGAAGAGGCATTAAGGGTACACAAGTTCAAATGTCCCAAAAAGTGGTTCAGTGTAGGTAAATAGATCATGACATGGGTAAGGCCAAGGTATAGGTAAAATAAAAAATCCTTAGACGTAACTAAGGAAATGTAGGGGTAGTGTGGGTTTGTAGGTAGGTTGTAATAAGTGTGGGTGAGGGAAAAGGGTATCGGGAAATGATGAGTTGAGGCCAAAATGGGAAAAATGGGGTAAAAAATGATAGTAATGTAATCGATGCCGGTTATAAAGTCACCGACATTAGTTTATTATGACCGATGTCGGTCATGTCGGGTAGGGTTAATAAAAAGAAAAAATCTGTATTTTACGGATTCATTTTAACATGTTGTTATTTGGGAAAATGACAGAGTGGTGGGGTAAGAGTAGAAAGTGACAGTATGAGGTGTTTGATCGATTTGGTGAGTGACTAGTGTGTGATTGGCATTCGGTAGGTGGGTCCACAAGATCGATTGGAGCTATTTGATTGGTTGCAAGGTGAGGAGTGGATTTGGTGATGTCGAGGCGGGAGAGGGTTTGGTGGACCATTGGCGCGATGGCCAAATGTACCACCATGTCAAGAACACCGAGATGAGGTAGGATTCGATCTCCATTGTTGTCGTTGGGTTAAAAATAATGTTGTAAATTGGTTTGGGTAAAAGAGGGTTTTAGTGAAAATGAATGTAGCATTTGTAGGTAAAAATGTATGAAAGGAGGGAGTGGGGGTCCAATATAGTGTAAATAGGGGTGGGAATGAAGTTAGGGTAGGTTTGGGTAGGGTAGAGTAGGTTTTGAGGGTGTTTTTGAGGAAATTTTGATAGCAAGGGGGTTCGGTTTTTATTACGCGACAGAGATCGATGTTGGTCGGGGTTGGCGACATCGGTTGGCTGGGCGGCATCGGTCAAGTCTGAGATGACCAACACTGGTGAAATTGAACCGGTGTCAATCAAGGAAAAATGGTCCAGACAAAGATCCCCCCCCAAAAAATTTGAAAAGTATACTTGTGATACCATGACGGTTGCCCACAAGAAGCACCTAGAGAAATGGTACAAGCGAATGTGTGACGTATTCAGGGTAAAATAAAGAATACCTAAATAGTTGCCCATGCTAGTAGATGGAGAGGATGAGTTTGTTGTATACTATCACTTATGCGTTAGCGATTCACTCTGATAGATGGGACCAAAATTCCATGGTGTAAACTACCTTTCTCTTTCACCACGTAGTATTTCCAAGCAGGGGTCAACCGCTTCAAGGAAGCTAAAAGGCTAAGGTTTGACCTTAACAAAGTGGACCGGAGACCACCATGAGAAAGCAGGGAAGTTCGTATACCCAAATAAGTGCACGTATATGGAGAAGTATGTCTCCCATGAAGTACAGATGATGAAACCCTCGATTATTTGTCAATTTTAAGAAGGACCGCAGTGAGGGTGTATTTACGCATCAAGCCTAAGTTTGAGAAGGGTGCCTACTTGGAGAATGATGTCTCCATCCCTAGAGGATCCCACTAGTAGGAAGAAGGCCATGCCAAAGAAGAGAGAAAGGGAAGAGAGACTAAAAAAAGAAGCATTGGGAAAGAAAGCACCAAGTGTGTAGACAACAATATGTGTGGGCGCACAGTCAGTCAGTGCAAGCTAAGAACATACACGTGCAGGAAGAAGTCCCCCATCAAGGAGAGGGAGAAGACACCTGAGGAAGAGGTGCCAGAACAAGAAGAGTCATCCTGAAGGAAATCACTTGCTAAGGAAGAGGAAGAATCCCAGCTAGGAAGAAACAAAAGGTAACGGGAAAGGCAGACTCGGAGGAGACGGAGAGCTTGGAGGCCTACAGGGGTGAGAAGGATGATGATGAGGATGAAGAAGTTTAGAATCATCCCGTGTATGATGTACATGATTCAAAGGAAGAAGGAAATAAAGAGAATAATGGAGATGATGAAGGTGCTCAAGGCAAGGGGGTTAGAGAGGAAGTGAACACTAAGGATCATAAGAGTCCCAACCTCACCAAGGAGTAGATAGAAGAGGCCGCAAAGAGAGAAGTAGTGGGCATAATCAAGAAGTTAGTAGAGTAAGAGGTGGAGTGGAGCATGGAAGAGATACTCAAGGAAATAGAAGATGAGAGCATTGGAAAGGAGTACAAAAGCATGGGAGGGGATCCTAACCTAGCGGTGAGCTTTCCGAAGGATGCGCACACATGAGAGAAGATTATGGTTGTAGCATAAGGGTAGGCAATGGGCTATATCAATGATCCCAGTAAGGTGTTGCACGCGCTTCCAAGCATCATGCCAATAGAACAAATCGATGATTTCTTCATTTGATGAGGAAGGCGTGTACCTGCGAACCAAGAAGATGTTATCTTGGGCATTTGAGTCCCACATTGATGAACTGAGTTCAAAGTAAGCCAAGGGGTGCTGATGAAGATGTCAGAGGAAAAAGGGATAAACCCATTGGTAAATGCTCAATAATTATATGATGAACAAGTATGTAATGTGCTCAACAAGGTTTCAGTGGAAGTTGAGGCAAGACTTTCGGAAGGAATGACCGGGTGAGATTCCTAGAAGGGGAATTGGAGAAGAAAAAGGAGGATCTCGTTGAAAATAACAAGGACCTAAAGTAAGAAGAGTTGATCAACGCATAGCTAAGGCGTGAACTATGAGAGGAGAAGACAAAGGTGTGAGAGGTCTACAAGAAGGTAGAAATTATTACATATGCTATTATCTTAAAGCATCCAGACCTAGCACCACCCGAGAAGAAATATGAATTGACCTTGTAGTGCTTGGAAGATTTAACTTGCATCCTTACAATTGAAAGGAGGCCACTCACCTTAGTGTCAACAGAAGAGGCAGGCGACAAGCCAATAGAAGGGAGAAGAAGCTGAAGGTTGTGGATATAGTCACCCGGTACACCAAACTCCTCACCACTGTAAAATCTACGGCACATGTAGCTAACGTTTCTTATGACAATTACTGTTGACAGGGGATAGAGTAACAATCATCCTAGTTGTTACACATGAGGCAGAGCTCAAAGAGTTTTATAAGAAGAATAAGGGGAATAGAGTAGAATGGGATAAGATCCTAGCCGAGGTGGAGAAGAAGTCTGAATCCATCGAGACCCTGAGAGGCTTGATCAAAAACCGGCTAAAGGAGTTATATCCCCAGATCACCCATGCAAGATAGATGTGTTGGACAACCTTTGCAAGAAAGCAGTGGAAGGGATCATTGATACAATGGGTGCAAGGGGATGAGATGAGTTTCGATGAGGTAAGTGCTCTGGTGGGTGACCTAATCCAGGAAGCACAGAATGAAGTAGATGCCTAGGAGAAGATTGAGGTAGATATAAGGAAGGATTTCCCACTCCTCCTTCAATAATAAACATATTCTTCTTCTTTCCTCCATTCTTTAATTCTTCCATTCTTCATTCCTTCATTCTTTATTCCAACTATTCAGAGTCCTTCCATTATTTATTATTTGAAGGATGTTTCCGAGGATGGAGAACAAGCTTAGTGTGGGGTGATGTTGGGCCTCAGAATATTGACTAAGTCCCTAAGGGCGCATGCGCACACAAGACCAATATGAAGAAGGGCGTGTGAGGCAAAAAGCGCAAGATAAGGGTTTTAGAAGGGTTTTGTAGAAACCACGGCATGCACGCAAGACAAAAAAATGGTCTCAGGACTTAGCCATATTCGGCATTCCAAGAAGTACATGAGGAAAGCGTGACCCAACCAAGCATGCAGAGTGGATAAGGTGTCATCCTGACTTGGTGACCAAGAAAGGGATATTCCATGAGATGGAAGGATCCAAAAAGACATCATTACAGAAAGTGGAGAGATTGGATCAAAGTAAGCATACTCCATTGGAAAACCACATTAAGACTTGGAAAACAATCTACTCTGAAGAAAGGCATGGCAATGGATGCTAAATCTATGTATAGAGATGCTCGGGTAGAAGAAGTGCGATATCAAGGAGAGAAAAGGGGTCATCATGAGGGAATGAAGGGCGAAGCTTTGTAGAAATAATAGGAGGTTACAAAGGGTTGGGGTTCTCATTAAGAGGACTGTAGGAGTGATATCATATCTAGGGGGATGGGTTTGTGACAATTTTTGTAATATGGAAAGCATAGCTAGGGCTTGTGATGCATGAGTCTTATCTCGCACCGATGCATTGGGTTGTTATGGCCTTGGTGAATGTAATGTGGTTACTGAACTATGATCAATATGAATATATGGTTATGTTCTAAGAATATAATGTTCATGGATGTAAACCCTAGTGTCATTTCTCTATGTTATGGATCAGATATGTTATTTGTATGATGTTTCTCTTGATTATGAATGAGTGTATTGATATAATAACCCACCCTGAGCTCTCAGAATGAATGCATGGTCCTTTACCTTTTTGCATCTAAGTTTTTGTCATTAAGTAATGTATTCTCTCAAAACTCACATAAAGGAGGGGCTTGGCGCCCACGCATGCCTTAGGTGAGCGCTAGTTCCCACTAGGTGATAGGTCGGTGCACATGGGATTATACTTGTTCTAAGGGAATAAAAATGACTACATATGGAGGAGCCCAAAGATGAAGAGGAAGGGATGAAGGAAGCATAAGAGATAGCGCAAGAGCAACCTAGCACTCATGTTACTACTTAGGAAGGAGAAGGGTCAACTCCAAACCTTCGTGCTCATGTTCCTAATGGGCTAAGAATGAAGAGAACTAGTGAAGAATATGGTGTGCCAAGTATGGGCTATGCTTTGAGGACACAAGAAAATTTGTCTTCGCCTTGAGTTTGAACATAGTAGGCCTTAAGGAATAGTATGTATGGGAGCCGATGGATCCAAACATGACCATCATACACACAAGAAAATAATTATCCGGTCCATGCAGACTCATATGGGCGAGCTAGATTTCAACATCTCGTGAGGAATCTTATGTATCAAGGAGAGTGAAGAAGGCACCCCAAAGCAGACACATGACATTCAAGCCTACTCTAATGTCTGATGAGTAGGTAAGCAATGATTTGGTTAAGGTATCTGAAGAGGTGGCGTAGAGGACGCGTTGATAAAGTTGTCACTATTAGAGTGCTACTTGAAGATAACAAGGCAAAAACTGTAGAAATAATGTGTTTTAAAGGAGAGAAGGACCTATAACAGAAGAAGAATGAGGCCTTCATTAGCATGGTAGAAGAAATTGGTGACTACATTTTGAAAGCAAGACCTCATTTTGAGTATAAGGTTCCCGAGAAGTTTCCTTGATTATGGATTATGTGTGCACATTATTTGATTTAGTCTTAGAAGATGGACCAATTTGAATGCCAACACCAAAATACGTTGAACAAGAAGCGAAAGAGCAAGGACCTCTTTGGTAAGAATAATTTCAACTTACGAGGCATTTCTCTAGACTTTAAAGGATGAGTGAAGAAATTAGACCAAACTCTTGATATTTGTGCGGCAAGAAGTGGTAATTAGAACCGAGAACTATATTTGAAGATAATGAAGCTCGAAGGTCATGAAGGATGAATCAATAGGGCACACAGAAAGATTGGCACTAGTAAAACAAAAGTGTGAATCCCTTGCAGCAGCCCAAGATCCACATAAGGAAAGAATATATGAGATTGGGAAGCGTGATGGCACGAAAATGGATCTTACGGAGGGAATGATGTACTGTTATGGCTAATGTAGTCCAAGTATTTCAGAATGAAAAGAGAAAATTACTCAAGAAGAGTTGGATGCGATAGTCATAGACATTCGAGAGAAGAAAAGGAATGCATTGGATGACTAGTAAACATTGGAGGTGAAAATCAAAAGTGAATATCCAAAGTTGATACTCCCAATTTAAGAGGAGGGTGTTGCAGAGTAGTAGAGGTCTATTCTTTTTGTACAGTGATTGATTATATTCTTTCAATTCTTATTCTTTATTCTTTGGGAACATCATAAGGAAATCCCATTATCGGGACATAAATGTACTTTAGTGTGGGGTAATGTTGAGCAAACATATTATTCTAAGGAGTAGGCACACAGAAGATTCACACGCGGAACAAGGCACATTGGAAGGTGCGGAAGGATAGGAAAGGAAACGCATGCCAAGACAAGTTGATTCTGGCACTTAGCCATTTTCATAGATGTGGGCTATTTTTGGAAGGTAACGTGCAGAGCACACATCGGGATGGAGACTTGCACGACACACAAAATCTATTTTGGGAATGAGCGTTTGATAAGCGTCATACATGAGTTTGAGATAATAATAGGATTACTACTTCCAGTTAATTGTAGGATGTCTATTATTAGCACACTTGCATGTGTGTGTGTTATTGTAAACGCACGTGGTTATTATCGGCATGCAACATATTTTGGGAAGTGCATAGGCGGTGAAGGGCAAGTCCCCACCCCTATAAATAAGTAGTGAATCTGTGTAGTTTAGGGACACACAATTATTGTAGAGTTATCTTTGTTGGATCGATGCATGCAAAGCTTATGGTAATATTTTGTAATGTAAGAATCTTCTATGTTTTACAATGTTAATGTAATGGAGTATATTGGATGGATAATTGTGTTAAACATGATTGTAACTAGTTTTTGTAGGGTTAAGCTTATCATGGTTATCGTTTCGTTCAAGATTCTCTAATATCTAGATCTAGAATATGCTCTATGGAATGTTACACTTATTTATAGTTACGAGTATGTTGTATCTTCATTACACTAACATCCTGCACAAGCAATTCTAAAGAGGTCCCTGGAACCTTTGTGTTCTTTGGGTGAGCACTCGGCTTAAGGTGGGTGATGTGCCAGCCGCGCTGGATTTTCTAGGTTTTATATAGTAGATTCTAGGTTGCGTCAATTTTTGTTGTAAGGAGGCTTTAAGGTTTTGAATTGATGCGATTGGAGTGTTATTAGTTGACAATTAAAATTTTTAAGATTACTGGCTAGTTCACAATTCTCCAAATAGGTAACTTATCAATAATCTTAAACTAGAGGAGATATTTATAAAGGGTCGGTGATATAGTTATCCACAAAAATATATCAAAATATGTGCATATGTACATCACTTGCCTTAAATACATTGCACTTAAAAAGGAATAAGAGGGTGGGGTGAATTACAATCAATATAATTATTCCTAATTGCATAAGAGAATATTTTTAAACAAATAAATATTTGATTTTTCACTCTTAATTTGGTAATACTTTATTAGCCCCAATCATGCACACAATGGGACTAATCGATTATTTTCTTACATTTGGCATGTGATTAGATCCAATCAAGCACCGATTCACATTACGTGGTAAGAATTTTTATGTGGGGCTTGAATGGAACAAGCCATATATCAACACAACCCAATTGAGTATTTGGTTTAATTAGACACAAAATAAGGGCCAATCAATCATTGATTTTCATTACATTATGTCATTGATATAATGAGGCTTGATTAGCGTAATCGCGCACTCCAATGGGTATTACAATGTGATTATTTCTCCTTTAGGGCTTAATTGGTGTCAATCACACACTCGATCGAGTTAATTGTGCATTGTATTCAATGTGGAATGTGATTTGGCCTAATTATACAATAATTTGCATTACAATAGTGCACTTGATCGATAAAATAAATAAGGCACCTAGATCGATTAGACCCAATCACACACATGATGGAATAAATAGAGTATCTAGTTCAACTTGGCATGTTATTGGGGAAAATAAAGCAATGATTTGCTTGCTCCTACAGTCTTGAGTGGCTCTAACTACACATTTGATGGAACTTATCAAGCATCTAGTTTAACCTAGCATGTTATTGGGTCTAATAGAGTAGTGATTCACATTATATTTTTCACTTAACCAAATGGAGCTCGATATTCCTCAATAGTAAACCTGATTGAAATAACCTAGCATAAAATTCAACTTAGAACGTGATTGGGGCTAATAAAACACCGAGTTTTCATTAAATTGTCACATGTGATCTGGCTGAGGTTAAATTTGCCCCAATCGCACACCCAATGGAACTAATTCAGCATCAAGTTCATCTTGGAACATGATGGGTGCCAAAAACACGATTCATATTGCATTGATGTACTTCATTTGATGGGTCTTCTTTATCCCCAATATCAAACATGATGAAACCAATTAACCATTTTCTCAAACATGGCTCACAATTAGGGCCAATCAAGTATTGATTTTTATTGAATTATTGCACTTGATCATACAAGGCTCAACTTTCCTCACTCCCCCACTTAATCAAATCGATGGAAAGAAATTGAAAGGAAAGATTTTATCCCATGCTACTCAAATCCAAGGAAATAAATTTTGTAATGTGGCTCAGTTTTCCTCACTGGGACTCAATTTTTATTATTAAAGACATTGCAAGGAAAGATGTTATTTATTTTCTATTTTTATTACTCAATGTCTTTTAATTTTCTAACAAAAATATTATGTTTTGCATCTATGAAAAAGAAATAGTACAATAGTAGTATGTGTAATGCCTCTTTATATATTAGATTGAAATTTGATGCGAAGGCCCTAGAAGTGAAATGTTTGAAACTATTTTATTGCATCTAGAAAACACATTCATGACATCGATCATCATTGATTCCAATAAATTTCCTTGAAGTGTGTGGGATGAAGATGACATTAAAATAGCAAGAACAAATAATATAATGATTCATAAAGAGAAAAGATCCCATTATAATAGATATTTTGAAGTTTTTGGTTAAATGGTCTACTAATTTTTTTTTCTTTAAAGTATGGTATGTTGATAAAGGTTTGAAGTGTGTTTCTACCCGCGTCCTTAATTGGCTCACAATGGAAGTTAGAAATAATTAAAAATGTGTAGATGCCATTGTAGATCATTTACAAACATCTCACAAAAATGAATTTTTATGATGAAAACCCAAATTTTAACAAATAGATATCAATCATAAACAAATTACTCTCGATTTGACAAAAAAATCTTTTGATCATTTAAAACCAACTTTGATCACAAAAATATTTAATGCAAATTCAAAATTCTTAACACAAAAGCGTCACTTTTTATTTTTGTTACTTTTCCTCCAAAATTCAAGTTTAATAATTTTTAAAAATTAAAAGTTAACATAAGTATTTTGTCACAACTTTGTAAAGAAAAGTTCATCACCCAAATTCCACAAACTACATCTTTAAATGTGTCACTAAAACTCATTTAGCACCAAAAAAATACAACAATGAAAACTTAATGTTAATACATTTTTTTCAATCTAGTGTTAATTTTGAAAAAATACACCAAATGTGTTCAGTAAATTGGTCAAACTCTACTAGTGTGCATGTATTGTTATGAAAAATAAAGGTTGTGTATTTTTATGCTTTACTTAATAATTATTGATACACAAAGTGACCATATCCTAAAATATACTTCAATCCAATAAGTGCCTATCATACATAGACCTACTCTTGTAACATAGTGAATAAAGCATGTTTTAACAAATGATTGAAGCAATTGAAGTAATGCACTTGTGTAAGAAACTAATGCATTGGGTTATTAGTTTTGTAGGGCATAGACATCCAACACAAAATAATGGAGAGCATATTTTTTGTTGGATATATTTGCAAGATCCCTGTTAAATTCGGATGTAAATCTAGAATCATATATAGGTCATGTGGGTAGTTTTCAATGGTTGGGCATGTTGCAAGAAGATGCTCCAAGAGGAGCTTACTTGTTTAAACATCAATGTGATTTCATATATCCCATCTCAAGCATGTGATTCCCTCTCAACCATGTGTTATTTCATATATCCCCTTTATATCCTTCAAACCCCTCCCAACCATGTAAAAATGAGAAATCAGAAAAGGGATTAACCACCCACCAAAGTATAGAATAAAGTGAATTTGTTGTTAGTATTAGTTGTAAGTGTCATGATAGATATGTATGCAAACTTTATACAAGGCATGTAAGATGTTTGAATATTATACTTGATGGAGATGTGGTGACATGGAGTTTCTTGATTGTGAGATATGTATATGAAATGATATATCTAGGAACAAACATGACAACATTGACAGAGGAAGGTAGAAGATGATTTGAAATACAATGTGAGTAATGGTATAAACATGATGGAAACTTCATTTTATGCACACAATAGTGAAGAAGGGTGCTAGCTACTTCACATGTTCACCTCTTATTATGGTCCCAACTCTCCACCTAAGATAGCAACATGGTTGATTGAATGTTGTGTTTTGGGACAAAATGTCACCAATGGTAGGATCAACCTATAGATGGTATGTATTCTGCGGGAAGAAAACAACATATTCATTATTTTTCTCGATTTTCTACTTTCATTATTCCTAGTCAGGAATTCATTCATGTTTGGTTATGCAAGAAAATATGGAGGGTGTGGTGGGTAATGGTAGGAGGGTGAGGGGTTACATCTACAAATTCCCTATTTGTAGGTAGTAGTGGAGGACACACGTGAATGCATCCACTCAGTCACTCCTTTCATGGGCTCACCTTTGCACTCAAGGAATATGTTCATTTTTTTAGTGTATATATATATCCCTTTAATGTTTGTTTAAAACAATATTTATGTAGATTCTTAAGGTATTGAATATATGTACACATGTTTTTTCTTTTAAGTATGTTAGCAACACTAAAGATTCAATTTTACAAATATTGATTTGGCATCTTCACTTCTCCAACAATCAAAGAAAACATTTTTTCTTAGTTTTGTGTCAAGGCTTAATGTCCCTAGAAGTCCAATGTAGCGCCATACATTTTATGTTTAATAGTTAAAGTTATTAAATTTGTTGCAACCCTTACACTATACGTTGAAATTTATTCCTAAGATACAATGGTTCATGTTCTAAACTATTTGTTAGTTTCATTGTATTTAAAGTTTTTTCTGTATAAATTTAATGTTTGTTATTAAACCATATAATAATGTAATCCTGGTAATCCAAAAAAATCACAAATTCATTTAGGCTATTTAGGTTGGTAGATATTAAGACATATTTAATACTCAATAAATGTGTATGTCAATTATTAATATCTAAGTTTCAATGTTTGTAATGAAACCATATAATAATGTAATTGCATTAATCTCTAAAAGTTGAAAAGCCTTTAAAATAAGGATTTTTAAGTTGCCATTTTTACAATAAAATTAATACTCAATGTTCATTTGTATAAATTATTAATATCTAAGTTTGTAGCGACACACTTATGATTAAATTTTAATCTAAATATTTGTGTGTGCATGAGGCTAAAAATGGCCAACTAGAATTAATTCAACTAGAATGGAAATGTTAAAAGGGAAATAAATAAATGAGGTTTTTAGAATATGTTATTGTATAGGTAGGTTTGATGGAGGAGGGATTTGAGTTAGTGGGAACTTTCAATCGGGTTGACCATCTTCAAGACAAGTAGATGTCCCATACCTGGAATGATAGATCTATAAAATTTCAATTTCCTTATCAAAAACCACTCTAAATGTTTTCAAGACCCGTGTTTCAATGAAAACCGGTATCATGAATAGCCATGGTAATAATGAATATATTTTTGTCAATTGTTGTTAGAAGGAAGAATCTCAGTATAGAGGATATGGACCTTTGATCTAAACACCAACTTTTTCATATGTCATTCACATGGTCCACACCCCCATCCTTCCTTGACTAGATTGCAAAAATGACACATAGTCCATATATGGATAATCTGGAATAAACAAGAGGATCGTAGATGGAGGATGAGGGATTTGAGTTGTTGTGGGATTTCATTTGGGTTGACCATCACCATTAGCTTCATCATTTGGATCCCCTTTGAATCCACTCACATTTCGCATGCCTTGTGTCACATGTGATGGGATTCATTTAAAGTATAGTCTAAGGTGAAAATTATCAAGCCTTTTTCCAATGGATTTGCCAACTTCTATTGTTGATTTCCATTTTAAAAAAATATTTGATGATTTTATAAAAATTATGTGGGGCTAAAAATGAGTCCCAAAGTCTCATTGTGTTCCCACATAACCCAAAACCCAAATTCATCACCCCTCTTCCTCTTGCATTGGTCTACCTTCACTCATTCCACTTTAACTTATTTGACACCTCCTTTATTTTGGCCCTATATTACTTTCCCTTATTGGCTTAGGTATAAGAATGGCTTTCTACCATCAACCCTTATAAAACATCATGTTTAAATAATAGGTCTACCATTATTTTTGGTGGCATAGGAAATACCTCATGTCAAGGATATACCTTTGTATATTAGGAATTCTTATGGGGTGACCCATTGAAGAATCCTTTCAAGTGTTTACCACTTTACAAAAAAATATTCCTCTTACAAGGCTCCAATTCAATGAAATAATCCTCAAAGTTATATGTATAACATTTTTGTCATGTTGAATGTCAAGCATTCAAAATTAAAAATTTTGGCCATGACAACTAATCCCCCACTTAAAAATTTCCTCTCCCCATCATTGTGAACCATTCCTCTAGCCATCATGTCCTCAATTTTACCCTCATTCTTGCTCGAGAGGAAAATCCTAAAAATATTTTCAAGTGTGTTTAACGTGCAGGGATATATTCACAAGGTGATTGATGAAGTTACTGAGATTCAAGGAAGAACAACTACCCCTGAGGCATAGAAAGGGCCATTTTTTCCATTTTACAATTAGTAAACACCCTTTGAAATATTATATGGAAGATTCAAATCATCTAAGATTTGTAAAGGAGAATAGTGAAGTCATCCAAGGTATTTTATGGAAAAAATGGAAGAGATTGATGCCGAATCAAGCAAAGCAAGATCGAGGTCATTTTGGGTACATGGAATAAATGCTCAAACGGTGAAAGCTAACTTTGCTGGATGGTTTTGGGAGTTCCAAAAGGATTTGGGAGGCAAAATATAATCAACAAAAATATCTTGGAACCCTATACATGATGGACACATCACTTTTGTTTCAAGACTTAAAAATCTTCTATGATAATCTAGAACACTTCAGTTTCCCCTTCAAGTCAAGAATGGGATAGGCCCTAAAAATTAAATTTTAGGAATAATTAGATCCTTATAATGGATCTAATGATCTCAAAATGTTATTTGGAGTCAAAATCATATAATTTTTAACCCTAAAACACTCTTCCATGCTCCCAGGGTAGAAAAAGTACTCCGGTGTTGTAATTTGCACTTAGCGTGCGACATCAACATTATAAAAACCTTTATCACACTTTTTCATGCCTGGTTTCCCCTTGTATTTTCCCTAATGTAAAAATTGTACAAGGTGACATCAAATTGTGACCCCCATCATTTTTCAAGTTTTGTCACTTAAGAGCATGACTTAAGGTGTTAGGGGAGCAAATAAACGAGTTAAGTGATGAGGCCTAGTTTTCATGATATAGACCCAAGTCATACTTTTTCACCTTTATTGTCCCATTTTAAGGTACCAAAGGTACAAATGGTATAAGGGGTACATAAAAGAGTAACCCCTATTATGGAAAACTTCTGCAACTCACCCCTCGCCACTTTTGCACCTAAGCTTCACAAACTTACATTCTACCTTACCTCCCCTTTCATGTACTCTGATCTAGGTCACTTTATCACCCATGTTTTCCCATTGGATTACACCATGTACAAAGGGTACAAGTGGGACATAAAAGTGTGACTCACATCCCACTATTCAACTCGGGTCACATTACATACAAAATTTTAGCCCCGGTGATCATTCCCAACTCCCGAATCTCGTCCACAAAGAACCAGAAGTTGTCAATTATCACCATCTGGTAAAATTCAAATTTTTGTGTCCCATGTGTCCCCTTAGTCCCTACTTAACTAGTGTAACTCCACTTCAACCATATCCCAACCCTGATTAAGTTGTCAGATCAAATGGGTGAGTTAAAACTTACAAGAAAAATGACTAAATCTCCTTACCTCTCATATCTTTGCGGATTTTTTTATCATTAAAAGTGTTGTTGTACTTCCCCCAAACCTCCATTTTCACCATACATACTACTAAAAATGTATCATTCATCCATGCTCCAAAACGAAAAAGTGTTCATAACTCACTAGCTAAGCATGCACCGATCTTCACCAAATTTTACATGTGCACTCCTTCCAAATGCATTTAAGCTGACTATAAGAGATTTTCCTTTGATGATCTATATAATTTACATCATACAACTAAAATTTTAAGACCTAGAAGTTTCCTTTTCAGATCTATGGAGCCCCGCAAACAAACGAAAAGCTTGAAAAGCTGGACCGAGAAAGTCTCAAGTAAAACATAAAAATTTGAAACCAATTTTTTTGCAATCTGACATCCAAAAGACCTTCATCTAAAAATAGTAAGTGTGTAAGGATTCACATGTCTAAATATAGTAATTTTCCAAAAACATCAAAGTTTTAGCACTTTTATACTCTAAACAAGTGTAAACCATCATAAGGTGAAAATTGTGAAAATCTACTAAAATAGTTATCCTAGATAAGACCTGCTAAAAATAGAAAGTATTGTAATTAAGCTCAAGTAACTTGTTTCAACTCACATTCCTCCTATCTCATTTTTTTACATCATAAAGTTCGAGTATTCAAATCTAGATCCAATTTCCACTCTAATCATTGAATACCTTGTTGTGGGAGATAATGATGTCTCCTACATGGTCCTAAAAGACTTAAAATACAAAATTATTGGAATACCTCATGAACCAGTGGAGGATAAAATATTCTCAAGTGGGCTATTTAGAGTAGGTGGTCACTCACTATTTTTTTATAGCATTAAATTAGTCCTTTCCTATGTACAACGCTATGAGACTCGATTCCAAAGTTATTCAGAAAATGACAACTCACTCCTCACAGTTCTCACTCCAAAGGGAATTTCTTAGTGCCTATGGATTCCCACCAATAGAAACATGGTTATCACAACTAAGGAATTTTCTTCACAAGAGTGGGAAAATATTGATTCATATCTGCAAGGCCTAGCACTCGAGTTCATGGCTCAAACAAGGAAGAAAGCCTTCCCATATTCCTAAGAACCTGTCTAGGAGTGAATTTTATGAGGCTTATTTTGATGCCATTATTATACTGAGTAGATTGATGGGGAATAAACAACTAAATATTTCCAAGATTGGATGGCTCATTTCATTCTTACCCGCTCTTGAAGGAAATTGGGTGGTGGATTGGGGGAAAATTATCAATGACAATATCCATGTGTTATTGTTGCAATTATCTGCAATCAAGAAGTTCACCATGACTTCTTACCTAGTGTATTCTCTTGTATTCACAAGATCATTCAAATTATTTTCCATGGCTCCCCATGTGCCTTAAAAATCACCTGCATACGAGAAGTATTTATAGTTGACTCATAAGGAAATCAATTCCTACTATATCAAGGTGAATGATGCATTCACCATGCTCATTTTCAGGATCTTCGAGGGCAATCTAAAATGGAGGATCTATTTTCAATCAGTTGCATTGATAGCCCTTGATGGTAGATAGTTTTCCCATAAGATAGTAGGCATGTTATGTTTATATATGGATCTCTTGCTCAAATTTCGACACTAATGACCCAACATGCTAATTAGTACCTAGGGGAAAGAGAAGGAAAATGAAAAGACCTACCTCAAACAGATAAATTAGATCTAAGTGTTGTCGGGACCGGGCGCCTAAAATTAAGGACCTAGGTGCCCTTGGGTGCCCAAGATTACTCAGAGGTGCCCTAGTCAAGGACTAGAAATGACAAACGACCAAATAACGACACCTGAGACTCCCTAAAAGATGACCAAAACTATGTAGATAATTGACGATTGTGTAAGACAAATGATGACGATGACTAACTAATTGACAATAGGACTAAGGGATAGGTCATTAATGAATAATTTCTTTACGCAAGATCCATATATAAAATAACATATTTGGCGGTATAAATGTAATAGCAAGTGCGTGATTTTGTGACTACAATAAACAACACTTAAGTCTAGCATGGAGAGTAAAGGGAACAACATGCATAGAATGTAACTAAAGGGGCCTAGGAGAAAATTATAACTAAGATTATTAGGCATAGTATGAAATGACACATTGAGGGTACATGGTCCTACTATAATGGGTAGGGAAATTTCACCTAATACTTTCTTGGGAGTATTATCAAAACCATGAATGCACAAAGTAGATGGGGTGAGATTGTTAGAATGTAATATTAAGTGCCTATAAACCTTAGTTTATAATTAAATAATTTAGAATAGTTATATTCTTAATTATTTAATATAAACTTAGTGTTTATGTTTAATTGGTTATTTATTAATCAATTTATAATTAAATTGAGGTGTTATTAATTACACCTCGTCACTTGATATAGTTCATGACCCATGGGGTCAAATAAATATGATCATGGATCATATTGTTTATTCACTGGTTTGGGTGAATTTGACGGGAGAGAAGTGAGGGAAGGGGATTTACTGGACTGTAAATTATTGTTTCTCGAATAATGGAAAATTCTCTTTTATTGTGGTTTTTTCCCCCTCAGGGTTTTCCACATAAACACAATGTTCAGTTTGTTATTTTTTACTATGCTTATTTGTTAGTTTGTTAACTTTAATGTTTGATTCAAATATTAACTAATGTGGTTATTAAGGTTATTAATATCCTTTTCCTAACATAGATTAATTGTAGAAAGGCCTATCTCGATGTAAAAAGAAATATTACAGATGTTAAGACCATATCCATTATCAACCAAAGCACGCTTGACTAACACATTGTGAATATGAGCCTGAATATACAAAGAAGGTGCATTATCAACTATTTCTGGGAAGGAATATCACTAGAAGTAAAAGTAAGATACTCGTGATTTAAATCCAAGGAAGTGGATACTTGATGGGTAACATAGGTGGGGGAGGTATCATAACGAATTAGGGTATGATCCATAGTGTGTCGTAAAGTATTGGTACACTCCGGATAGGATTGATAGAATGTGGTCAAAGAAATATCCATAGAGGAGCCTAAGGTCCAATCAATAAATGGGTTCACCTAACAATTTAATAAAATTAAATCTAAGCTAAGGACATTAATGATCAGATAGATAAAATAATAAATAAGTAAGATCAAACAAAGGCAATAAAAATAAGAGTGCTATATAGGGTTTGTAAAATGGCTTAGCTTACCACCATAGGTATGGACTAATTCTAGGTTGGTGAATGATCTGAATAGGTATATTATGGGTTGTGTAAGCTTTGATTCCAAAACTTGAGTATGACGATCTACGAGACAGAGCGCCTAGACTAGGATAGGGAGTTGATCGGGTGCTAACATCCGATCTAGGCATTGGTGTCTACGAAAATACTCGGGATTTAGTTCAATTTGTGTCATTAAGTGTCACTCCTTGTTCGTTATATGTTGCATCATATTTGTTGTGTTGCACCTGTACCTACAAAATAAACCTAGCTACCTACACAATACACACACACATATTAAATGAATAAAAATATGCATATGAGAGAGTCAAACTGACCCCAACAGTCACCCCAATGTGATCTTGTTCTTAAGCATTGTCTTTGCATTTCATAATCCATGTCGTTTAGTGGTGTGCGATTGAAATTGTGTCCCTTGAGCTAGGATTCCCCAATGTCATTTGCACTGACAAAGAATAATGGGCTACAACTACTTTGTCCCAACAAAATGTGTGGTATGAAATTCAGAATAAACCCTCCTATGTAGTGAAATATGTAGTCCCAAAATGTAGTCCTTGGTGTAGTAGATAGAAAATATTAGCTCCTTGTAATAGTATGTGCCTCTTGAATGTTTTCCCCCTTAATGAGGTTAAATAAGATATGCATATATATGATTCACTTGCTTAAGTTTTTTCATTAACAAGTGAAAGGCCCAAGAGTGATAAACGAAACCAAGAAAGAAGTAACATTCAAAAGGTCATAAAATGAGGTAAAGAACACATGCGCCCGAGAGGACAATAGTACCCACGTGCTCATGTTGCTAATGGGAGGTCTGTATAGGGTGCTTAAACGGATAACCAATGAAATTAGAGTGAGTAGGATCTTAGCTAGTATGTAAAACTATAAGTTGTCAATCGAAAAAACAAGCAATAAAGATGAAAAGGATAAAAGCAATGTCAAAGAAAAGTAAAAGGGTGTTAATGAGTAATTCTCTTGCTTAGGAATCATGCATATAAATGAAGTATTTAGAGGCTAGATGTGCATAAGTGCGTGCATGATTTAGTGATTTGTAGTTTTATGTTGCTTCAATTAAATAATATTCCCATAATTAATGATAGAGAAGAGTGTAAAGATAAAAACTTTGTAGAATGGACACATAGATGACGAGATTGGGTTTTGAATATGAGCATTTGTCTTAGTAAGGATACATGGTCAAATTTGGCATTGCACAAGGACAATTTATTAAATTTTAGTATCTACATTTGCCCCTATTTAAGTGTGTACTTGAAAATAACATGTTTAAAGGAAAAACATATCTAAGTGTGCACACATGCTTTTCCTTCTCTCAATGGGACTTCATGATATGTTGGTGTTGACACAGTCCATGATGAAACCTGCACACGAGTTTAGTCAATGTTTATGACAAAAGCTAAAATTTAACTCAAAATAGAAATGATACATTATGACTTTGAACATTGTAAAAGTATGCAAAGAAGATGCAAAACATGGAAGGAATGCACTTATTCATTTTGAAGAGGAGGAGCTCCTATTGTTATTGTGCCTTTGAGAGTTGGAATTTGCTTGTGGAGATTTTGGAGGATTGGGGGTGATTGGTCCCCAAAATTGTGTCATAGGAGATAGTAGAGAAGAGGAAGGATTTATAATATGATGCATCCATGTGCTTTGACACCTTCCCCATTCAAGAATTTGTTGAGAGGGGAGGAAAGAGCAATCTATAAATTTTGTAATGTTTATTTGACACTTTCTATATTTGGGAATTTGGTGAGATAAGAGAAAAGAGCATTCTACAAAGCTTGTAGTGTTGTTTTAACACTCTCCACTAAACCTAGGGACCACATGGCTACAGATGAATCTAGACCCAATTCACTCCAACTTGAAAAGAACAAACCCTAGAAGGAATGGACATTTTCATGCCCCCATAAGGTACTATTATGATTGAATTATAATTTTGAAAAAATGAAGGGGAGAAGGAGGCCCATGCACATAATCCTAATTTTTAAATACATTTGAAATAGTATTGTGAAGAAGGAATGAAGTACTCATACCCCCTTAACTTACTCTTGAACTATATCATTTATATCTCAGTAAACGAATAAAAATCTTATAAATAACTAATAGAATACATAAAAATTGAAAATTTGAGTGAAATTGCCCTCTTTTCGATAATGTATGAAATGGTCAAGACCATAACGTGGTCATGATTATGCACGGTATGATTTTGATCTTGTTTGAATTCTACCACATTTAAGTATCTATGACCTTTTCTAAGAATTCAAGCCCTATGAAAATCTATTCTTTTATCTTGTAATCTATCTATAGCTATAGAAATACCATGTTGAATACCCCCTCTTTTGAGGCATGTTTGATAAAGCATTTAAGTGCATGAATCAAAATAATATATACATACCCATGTACCATATGTGTGATAATCAATGTAGGATCATGTAGAAGGAATTTTGTAATGTTGGCCACTCATGAGAACTTATACCTACGAAATGGGTCACACATAGTGGAAACCATGGCATAGAGAGAAGTAACATGCAACAAGCAACAAACAAGAATACATGTGTAAAGCAACTAGTAACAACAAAGAAAAATAACAATTATTTCCTACTCCATAGTAAAACAAGTATATAATCAACATAGTAAACATGTTTGAAGCTATAGAAAAAATAATAGTGAAATCATCAGAGTAAGTTAGCAACAATAAAGTAAGAGAAACAACATCGTACAATCAAGAAAATAATATGTACAATCATAGACATGTGTAGGAATAAATCCACAAACATGGGAAACCCATGGTTTCATAAGATAATTGCAATATAAGGCACCATGTGCCATAGTTAGAGAAGCAAACGCATGCACACAAAATATGCATGAGTCCATAACACATGGGGCACCCATGATGTCATAAGACAAACAAGCCCCTTAACTCATGTAAAGTATACAGTCACAACATCGTAATAAGAGAAGGCGGTCAAGTGAATCTACACTTGAAAGAAGCAATCAAGGAATGAATCGACATAAAAAAGCATGACATCAACATAAAACCCAAGTGTAAGCGATGACAATAACAATATAGATAACGAGATAGGTTAACATGGCACAAAACACGTGTGTTAGTCAGTTGATCAATAAATAAAAATAAACATTATTTATGTAATCAAGCATGACGAGGAAGGTGTAAAGTAACATATAATAAAACAAAAGCACTTGTATAGTGTGGGGATATGCCCCCAAGAGAGTAGTGTAAGGAACCAAATTGGACCTTATCATTGTGTAATAATTTGTGCTCGTATTCTACATCAAGCTCAAGATATATCATGAACGCATGTGTGTAAAGAATAATTATGTCATGCATCAAATGAATGTGACAAACATCATGTATAAAGTAATGGGCTAGCCAAGCAAACTATAACATGTCATGATTTTGTATTTTTGCTCGTGTTTGAATGTTTTGAAGTATTTTGGAAATAACTATGTACAAGAAAAGAAATGGACCAAGAACTTAGCATTCATTAAGGAGATTCCTGTTTCGTGGTGGAAATTAATGAGATATAATGGGGTAAGATCCCTAGGAGTAGTGATGTGCATGTTTATATCTATTGTTTGGTATTCTTTGATGAACATGATGTGTGTTATTAGAAACACCATAACATGGTCATTTGTTTGAAGTGGTCATGCGTCTAACAATTGGGAATTTTTCGATTGTTGGAGTCTTCTAAGTAACATGGTGATAACACCCCTATAATTTAACTTAGTAATATTAGCAATAAGAGCTTTATAGTGATTAGTGTCATGTCTAAATATGGAGTGATAGTCACAAAGGGATGACCTGGTTGTTCATATAAATTTTGAATATATCAATGCCATAGAGATGGTAAAGTCAATAACTCAAGATCTAATAAGATAAATAATGGCCCCCTGTGGTGTGTCCAAGCTTGTCGAATGGCGATAGAATGAAAAATTACTATAAGATTGAGTCTTTTGAAATCATGTTGGTGGGTTAAAATTAGCTATAGAGCATGTATCATGAATGATCAATATGGTGGAAGTAGGATTGTTTGATGGAGCATATTTGAGCCTATAATTCCCATGACTAGTAGGCATGAAGAGAGAGTGGAACATAGATTTACTTTCATTAATAGGGTTAAAATGTAGTTGACAAATATTATCATCATTGAGTTTAATGGTTTTAATATTGTCATACGAGGAATCATCATCGTTGTCATTGGGGAGTGCATCTGTATTGAGTTGAAGAAATGGTTGTAACTAATTAACATTACTAGCGTTGTGACTAGATTCACCTACAACATATGTGGAAAACTTATCTCGGGAATTGAGTATTGTGAGGGAGTGATAATGGGGATTTGTGAAGTAGAGGTGTAGTCTTGATAATATTTAAAGGGTTCTGGGTCAACAACCATAGTATGCTTACATCCTTTGTGTATAAATTTGACACATTGATACACAATGGATGGGACTTCTTGCATAACAAGAATCCAAGGATTAACTAAAAGGAAAATTCGACCATTATATGGAAGGTAGTGGGTAACTTCTTGAGTCCACCAAAAGATTAAGAGTGATAATTCCTAATGTAAAGCGAGCAAGGTTATTGAAACCCTATCAAAAAGTAGTATTTATGTCAACCAAATGTATAGAAATTTCCATTTTCTTAAGCAAAGAATTGGGGCAAAAGTTAAGGCCAAATCCATTATCAATCAATACATGTTTGACAAGGAAACCTTGAAGTTAGGTCGTAATCAAAAGAGGTATAAATATCTTATGGGTGGGATATATGTTGGGTTAAATATGATTATTGTATTTATTGCTTTAAACATGTCCATGATAGAAAAAAAAAAGTAGTATGTTACGTAGCAAAAGATAACGTAACAAATTGTAACATTTCATATAATACATGTCTCATTCGATATGCACCTTTTGGAGTAACTTGAGAAAAAGAGATCTTAGTGGGGGTGTTATTCGAGTGGTCTAAGATTTCAAACCCTTTAGAAGGAGCACTAAATTTAACAAGGGCCATGAGTGGGGAAGGCAATTGTGGGTTCCCACCAATAGGTTGCTTAACATGATGAGTTGTGATAACATTAACATCAGTAGCCATGGGAGGAGAAGCACCATGAGGTGGATGTTATCATTTATGAGGAATATATTTAGTTTGTACATAAATGTACGCAAGGGCCTTATCAATCATTAAACAAGTAGAAATATCATAGTGCCTCCTCTATTAGATGGGATATGGGTATGGACCTAGTTAGAGGGATAATAACCCATATTAGAAGGAGGGAATGAACCTCTAGGTTTGAAACAATGATCATAAAATATTGAAGATAGAGGCACGATGACTCACAATGTTTTAGGTTAGAAAAAGAAACCCTAGGGCTACTTGAGTTTGAGTTATTGATTGGATTCAAGAATCGAGTTCACAAAATGTTTACACCCTAATTAATTTTTAGGTGTTGTTAATATACAACAATAAGAAGAATTTAAGGGTTAACAACAAGTAGAATATTATGATCTAATTAACTCCCATAATTAATTATACATGACCAAAATAATGCATTCAAACTTGAAATGATTGCGGTGATTGATAAATGATAAGTATTTGCTTAAAACACGAGAGGAGAGATAAAATTAGTTGTTTAGGATGATTCATGAATGATATGGATGTGTAAGGCGGTGGAATAGGAAGATGCGGAGATGTGGATTATACACTAGAGATTTTTGAACAAAATTTGAGTAGTTACGAGACCATACATATCATGTACGATATAGTATGGAGCTGTATAGTCTAGACCTAAATATGTACGGTTTGGACCTCGAGATAATATGGATCTACGACTTCTTGTGTGGTTTTCTTGTCTAGAAATAATGTTCACTATATGTCGCTCTTTCTTACACAACTTCAGAATGACCTGTAATCACTTGCAACAAGGTAGAGAACCATAACCGCATGTAGAACTCTTCATTAAAACATTAACAAACCAAATGAGAAAAACATGTGTGTGTATTTAAGGTTGTACCACCCTTGGCAGCAGACTCCTAGTTGTTGAACCAATCCAAGTGTTACACTACTTATCCTTGTTGCGGAAAGGCAAACCTCGTGTAGTTATCCTAGGTGCTTGTGTAAACGTGTACAACTAACCAACCCCCTAGGGATGCCCTTGTGTCTCTTGATGCCAAGATAGTGGGCTAAGCGCATAGTATATAATGTACCCAACACAATTGTAGTGAGATATATGGTGTGCTTCCTTTATGTGACCTAACACTTTGTTAATTGAAACCCTTGTGCAATGATTGAAGTGACATTGCTCTTGTTAAGATATGACTCTACGATCTTTGCATGCTTGCAGATGGATGAAGCTAAACTCTTTGACATGGTTGAGTGCTTCAAACTTGTAGTAATGACTGCTCTAGATTATGTGTAGTTGATTTAGGAACCCTTGGAATGCTCTTGAAATTATATTTACAATTGTAGCTTGTGAGAATGCTAAGTGAGTTATAAAGTGATAATGACTTGATTATATAACCTTATGTAGGTGAGATATTCTAATAAGGTTAACGCTAGGAAAATGAGATGACGCAACGAATGATTTGAAATTGAAAACAAAGTTGGTGATTGTGAAGGGGCAAGACCGTATAAGTCAGCCAAGACT
The DNA here is from genome assembly GCA_018340775.1 of Taxus wallichiana var. yunnanensis. Lineage (NCBI taxonomy): Eukaryota > Viridiplantae > Streptophyta > Pinopsida > Cupressales > Taxaceae > Taxus > Taxus wallichiana. The sequence continues at coordinate 23,262,740 of CM031243.1, read as the reverse complement.
AAACCCTACATCCCGACCCTTCAATACATTTTCGGACCACAGAGAAACATCAAAACTAAAAGTCGTGTCATGAATACCATATGTTTATGCTGCTTTGAATACATATTATTCAAAAAAGTTAATGACAAAACAAAGTGTAAAGATAAGCAAATTGTAGAATGTTTAAAGAGATGATGAGATTGGATTCTGAATGTGAGCATTTTTCTTAGTAAGGATACACGATCAAACTTGGCATTGCACAAAGACAAGTTACCAAATTCTAGTATCTACAGTAACCATCTCTCCCTCATATTGTCCAAACTCTTAATATTTCCTTAAATGAACATACCCTATAATTTTTTATGGGATGTACAATTGACCATATCATATAATTTTTTAGTTGATGCACAAATAATTACCCATATTGCCTATAATTTCAATATTTTCTTAAATGACCACATTATACATTTTTTATAAGAGAATAAACCAATGCTCGATTTAAGGGCACAAAAGTAATCAATTTCCTCAACTTGGTGCTAAGGTATGAATGATATTTGTATGCACGAGAATCAACACGTGATTTCTAGACACATGTGACCTCCAGGGTCGTGTTGGGACACCGAAATGTGTAAGATTGCGAGAATGCTAATGGGAAATTATGGGAGAATCAGTACTAAGATCGAGTAGTGTGAGTTCCTGGTAGTTGAGTTTGCAAAGGGAAATTAGAGGCTATGTAAGGGTAGCGTAAGTTCCCTATTGTTTAATTGTTTGATTTGATTTGTTTGCTAAACTACGTTGAAAGTTCGTTTTAAATAAATAAAAGGAAGTGAATTTAGTTTTAATAAAAGACAAGTGTGTTTAATCTTTTAACTCGCTAGATTAATTCCCAATAAATTAAGTAAAATGAAATGAAATACCATTTATTCTATTTGTCTGAAAAAAATGAATTAAAAGAAAACTAATTAAATGACTAACATCTTTTTGTATTTTTAATTTAGATAAAACAAACAAATAAACTATTCTACAAACACAAGAAACTAATTAAAATAAAATACTACTACTTCTAATAAAATAAACTAAAACATAGAATAACCGGATGTGGCTATTCCTCTGTTGCAGGGTTGTCTAACAGGTATAGTCCCTTTCAAAAACTATTTGCCAATAATAAAAAAAAACAATGTTAATCTAAAAGAATGTACTCAAAAGTTATTAATTTAAATAAAATAAAATAAACTTCTTCTGGCAAAGCTTCTGCCTCAAGTTTTCTGGAAAGGGAATAGCTTCTCGGAAGCAATTTCTTTTTTGTTGTGTGATTTTTCCTGACATAAGTAAATCTAAACTAATTAAAAGAAATAAAAGACGTGCAAAGATTTCTTCACTTCTTCCTCCAACTAATTTCCCAAGTAGATCCACAAGGATAAGTTGGGAAGAAGTTATCAAGGGAAGATATAAGAAATATTTTGAAAAGGAATACTATAAATAAGATAAATACATTCAGAAGTGATGAAATCTTCCGCTTCTACAATTCTACCAACTCAAAATAAATGCAATCTTTTTATTCTAACAAATACAAATTAATTAAATCTTCAAAGAATTTAAGTACAACCCCAACCTGGTTACTATTGTACTATGGTAGCTTCCCAAAGATGAGATGTGATTTTTATCTCCTCAGCTTTGTATCTTCTTCCAAAGATGAAGTCAATTGATCTAGGAATGCACAGATGCTTCGTTGGTATAAAAGAAAACAAAATATTGGTTGTGGTTGGCTTGGTGCAAGAAATGACTGAAGTAAATGGTAGGAAGGAACATATCAAAGAGTTGGTTATCTGTGTGGTTCCTCTCAAAATTTTAGCAACATAACTTAACCTCAAGAATATGAAAAATCCAACCCATCATACGGGTAAAAGTTTGGCTTTTATAAAATCTAGGAAAGAAGAAGTCAATTACATGTGTCGATGAAGAAGTGAAAAATCATAAAAAGAGAGGTAGTCAACATTCTAAACATAGCAAAGAGGAACAAAAAAATCAATACGATTCCAACGAGTCCAAAAATAGGAAAAACGGTTGAGAAACGAGTAAGAAAATCACTCTCGAAATCCAAACATGCATAAAAAATATGCGTTTTAAGTATCGATTTTATGTGACGGGACCGCCGGTGAACGAGAGGGGTGTTTTACGCAATCGCTGCTGAAAATTACGCAACATTCGATTACATAATTGTTGGGGCGATTCGTCACCGACATTAACAATTATTGTGTCAAGCAAATAGTATGGAAAACAATAAGAACAATATGTACACTTGAAGTGAGAAAACTATAGGTATTTGTATGGAGACACAATGATAAAGAAATTAGGAATGCATAGTTGTTGGATAACAAAAAATGAACATGTGTTTGATAAGTTTGATTCTCTATCGGATATATACTGCCACAATACATACATGGAATTATTTGGAACGAGTTATAGTTTGTTTCAAAAACACTTATAGACAAACACTTATAAACTAACCACTATAAGCTATAACGAACAATTATGGTCTTAAACCTTGCACCATTGGCTGGAATGATTTATGGACATGGCTCTTCACATGTATGATGACATAATGAGAATTAGAGAAAATATAAATGAGAAATATATAATTGGCTATGGTGTTACAAGCACTATTTATAAATGTGTTCTAAAGAATTGTAATCGAATTGCTATAAAGAGACTGCTAATCACTACCCACAAAGCTTGCGTGAAGTTGGAACTGAGCTCGAAATAGTTGGAAGCATCAAACATAGGAATCTTGTGAGTCTGCATGGATATTCGCTTTCTCCACCTGGAAACCTGTTGTTTTATGATTACATGGTAAACAAAATTCTGTGGGACATCCTACACGATGAGTAAAGAAAGTGAAGATTAATGTTTCTCATGGTATTACTGTCGTAGAGGTAAATACCATGAGTCTGGCAGAGCAATGAAGTTAAAGATGGTCTCACAGAAGGTGAGGATGGAGACAAATCATCTATTGGTATTCCAAGTGAAGACCGCAGTGGAATGGGTGAGGAAATTGAGAAAACATCATAAACATCCAAGACAACTCTATCATCAAAGCATCATGTAAAGAGAGTAATCCAACAAAGGATCTGGTTGATGGAGAAATAGTTAAAATAGGTGAAAAAGTTCAGACAACAACAGTCTCAGTGAAGAACCATCCACACCTTCCTAAAGTAACTAGTATTGTCTACTGATGACAGGGGCATGAAGTTCGACAAATGTGGCAGCCTATGAACCTTCAAAGGATGAGCAAGTTTCCTTTGGCAATTATGGAAGATGAGTTTTTGTGACAACATATGATAGTTTGGACAAGTCTATGGTTAATACCTCCTCATGCGGCTCAAAAGCTAAACCGACACAACACAAAACATAACCTCATTGACCAAGAACCAAAGCTGTAGAACTGGTCATAAGAGGAGGCTAAGAAATATAGTTCTACTACTACATACAAGTATAAACAGAATTTAAATGCATACCTGCAGAATTCAATTTAACGTAGGGGATTGACTGGAACTTGGAGAGCTTGAAGAATGAAATTATAGTGTTAGTGGCAGTATTTAAAGGTTAATGCATGTAAAAGCTATAAAATAAATTTAAAAATAGTAAAGCCAAAGCAACAAGCAAAAAAAAAAAAAAAAACAAAGCCGCAAAACCGTCATTTAAGCCATCAAATTCGACACAGTCCCATGAATGTCTGCAAAACCTTTTCCCATAGGAGTAACGCCTTGACATAATTATTATTATCATAGTACGTAAGTGGACCAAAGATAGTGGTGGTCGTCCTTGTTTTTCTTGAATTAACGAAAGGGAATTTGATAACTAACCACCACGGGGTACAGAAAATGATTGGGAACCGAAAATGGCGCGGAAAAATGTATTTAAAACTCGTTGCATTTAAATCCATAGGGAATGGCTTGTGACAAATACTTAAAACACAACGAATACTTAAGATTCGTTTTTATACCTAAGCAACCTCATCAACACAAATAAAACCCCATTTAGGACCCGCAATAAAAGGAGACCAGCACAGCCCTAAGTAGGTAGTAAAAATAATATTTACTCTCTACCTTTATGCAGCAGGATTTCTTCCATTGCCCTCAAATCTGGCGGAGCGTTGTATCAATTTATAACCGTGTTCCTGGCAGCTTCTCCGAAGTATACCTATATGAGAGGGAGAAAAGCTTATGCGGCCTGGGTTCAGACTTGAGACTACATATAGGTATGTTAATAAGTAATGTTTTGGTTGTATTGCGCATCAGCAAAAGCAAACTCCTAAACATATCCACCAACACGTTTACAGTCTCCTTTTCTTACAGAATACTGTCATGGGATTAATGTCCGAAACCCTAAAACTTTGAAACCTTATTAATTCGAAAGCATAAGGGTGGAAACCCTAAATATTTGGGGAGGAGGTGCAGTTAATTTTCTCTGGTCATGCGCTTATCCCAGCAGCAGCAGCAGGGGTCTTCTGGTGCACTGGCAAGTGCTCGCAAGAGAAGGAAGTCGCACCCTCGACCATGTGATTGCCAGTCCGAGTGTGACAGACACATCGTAGCTAGGGATTGCAAGAAGCAAAGGACGATCAGAAAGACAGTGGAGGAAGAAGAAGAAAAAGTAGAGGAAGGTCGCAATGATCCTGGACAGCGTCGGAGCTTGAGGATCAGGAAAGTTTAAAATACCGTGGGCTTTCGGATGTGAATAACAAGTGTCGTCCCTCTGTTAAAGCTGAACAAAGGGACGGAGACAAGAAAAGTAAGGTTAAACTTGAAAACAAACAAGACAAGAAGGCGACAGAAGAAACACCAGTTAAGCAAAATAATGGCATTGAAAGCTGGGATACTAGACTCAGACACAGGGTTAGAAATTCCAATCTCGATTGTGCTAAACTTCAAACAGAGAAGGTGAAATTGGAGGAGACCGAGCAAACTTGGCGTGGAAGGAAGAGGAAAATAGAACGGGACCTAAATGACTGCAATGGCCCAGGTCGCCTTAAAGAGGAACCCAATGGTTCTGAGAATGATACGTTCCCATTGCCCTCTTGGGCGACAAAATCTAGAAGAAAATCACGGTTGCAAACAACTTTAGAGACTGGAAATGATGTGATTGCAACAGCACCAGAACTCCCGGGTTTAAATTTCCAACAACCCGATTCATTTGGCAGGAATAAATGTTCATTGGATTTAAATGGAAATGGTATGCACCAACTTACTCCTCTAGCAGCCCCGGAAGGTAAGGTGGATGGAAATGTAGGCAGTAAACACATCAATGGAAGCTCGTCATCGTCATATTTACTTGCCTCAAATGAAGAAAATCATGATAGTAAACAGTCATCCAGAAAGAATGTAGTGTTGGATACTCTGGAAATCGATCACTTTGCTGACTGTGATGCAAAGGTTCAGTTAGAAGTCATGTTGGCTGGAAATGCAGTTCAGGAGCAGCAACACAAAAACATTCTCCAGTGCGAGGACTGGAAAACCAAACAGCTCAGTTGACTAGCATTGAAACCTCTCAAAATTGTGTGATTGATGAAAAGGGCATGGCTTGCAACAACACCAACTCTGATCATGAAAATTCTAGCAGGGTTGTTGGCAGTGAAGCGAAACCTCAAGATTCCGAAGATTGTAGCAGGGATCTTGGTGAAGCAAAACCTCAAGATTCTGAAGGTTCTAGCAAGGGTCTTGATCACAGATCAAATCCTGCAGACTTTGAAATTACTTGCAGAGCTCTTGGTTGCCCATCAAAACATCAGAGTGTAACTGCTAGTTCCCACCTCATTTGCAACTCAAGCAAGGAGAGTATTAAGTCAGGTGAGGAAACTACAGATGCAGACATGATTAAGCCAAGTATTGTAGATGCAGGTGTAAATTTAGACGTAGTAGAGATGGATGTTAATGAAGTAACATTAGAGCCATCAGGGATGGATCCTAGTATGAAGCGTCATGGGAATGCTCTTTGTGATCGTCTTAATGATATGGTAGAGTCTGGACACTGTGAAGATGCTCAGTTTAAAGGTGCAGAGGATATAACAGAGTCCAATAGTAAGCGCTATAAATCTGCTAGTGTTCAACAGGAAACTGGCCAGGAAACAGCAAACACAGGGTATTTTGATGTAGAGGAGTGTTCAAAACCTAATAATGAACCAATACAAAAGAAAAATAGTGTTGCGAGTTTCAATTTTCACAGGCTTGCCATAATTGAAGGGCGCAAATGTGGTCTATGTGGTGTTGGCAATGATGGAAAGCCTCCAAAGAAGCTTTCTCAAGAGATGACAGACAGTGATAATGAAATTTGTGGTGATCTGCAGACAGCTGTGGAGGAGCCTAAGTATCAGGAAGGGGATGGGTTTGGAGATGATCCAGGCTGGCTTGGACGCCTTTTGGGCCCCCTCAATGATCGTCACGGCATCACTGGAATATGGGTTCACAAACAATGTGCTGTATGGAGCCCTGAGGTACTCTTAAGTTTTAACATAATTTTGTCTGGCGCCTATTAAATGAAAAGTTTTTTGGTGAAATTGCTTTGCACTGCTTCCCATTTAATGGCATTCAAAGCTGATGATTCACTCAGTTTGCTTGTGGTGTTCCTTTTCCCTTCTACCTGATGGTTTGCGGATGTCACTTAGAATATATGGGCACTTCATTTCCTAGAACATGGTCTGGTCTATAAGTTTGGGATTTTTATTATGTGCCAGTTTGTTTTTCCATTTTACCTCATGAAAGTAATCTTCTACCTATTTGTTGGAGATATCCAGCCAATATCCGAGTTTAATTCCCAAAGTCACGGTTCTTTGATAATGTAAACATGGTCAAGGTTGTGGCCTTCAGCTTTTCTGGTCAATTTTAAAAAAGTTTGGTTTTCAGGTCAGTGTTTTCTCTCTCCCTGATGTATGTTCCAGTAAAGTTATTTGCCCTCTCAATTGCTTATTTTAACTATCATTTGCTGATATTTGCTTCTCTCTTTTGGAAGCAAATGATTTAAGGTAACCATTGACTCAATTGTGTGAAGTTCAAACATTGCGCTATCCAATATGTAACTTAATTAACAAGATTATGAATAAGCATTCTGATTTCAGAAACATGTTATAGAATAGTTACATCCACAATAGATGTAATTTGGTGCGTAATTCATGGGCATGCAGGTCTATTTCTCAGGTTTGGGCTGTCTTAAAAATGTTCAAGCAGCACTTGCCAGAGGCCGAGTGCTCAAGTGTAGTCGTTGTGGTCGACCAGGAGCAACAATTGGATGTCGAGTTGACCGATGTCCACGGACTTATCACCTTGTTTGTTTGACTATCTAATCCTTGTATTCAAATTTTTTTGATCATCAATTGAAATATGTCCTATTTATTCATTGCTCTCTTTTGATGATTTAGTATTGGGTATTATTTCAGAAAGTGTAACATCTGCACTAACAAATGCATGATCAATCTCATTTTTGGGGTTTTATTTGCTTACAGGCTTGTGGTAGAGCTGAAGGTTGTGTATTTGACCATAAGAAGTATCTTATGGCTTGCACTGATCATTTGTATCTGTTTCACCCAAGGGTTCGATCTCACAGTGAGATGCAGTTACAGAAGAGGGTAATGGAAAGGAGAAAAGAAAGTGCAGCTGCCATTCGGAAAGATTTAGAGGCAGAAGAGAAATGGCTAGACAATTATGGCGAGGATGAGGAATTTTTGCGACGTGAGCGGAAGCGGCTCCATCGAGATCTGGAAAGAATAGCTCCTGTCTATATTGGGGATCATCATCTAGCAGGGCTAATTTTTCAGAGGGTTGGGAAAGCGTGGCTGGCCTGCAAAATGTTGTAAAGTGTATGAAAGAAGTTGTCATCTTACCTCTCTTATACCCGCAGTATTTTGATAATCTTGGTATTACACCACCGAGAGGAATTCTTCTACATGGCTACCCTGGCACTGGTAAGACACTTGTTGTGCGAGCTTTAGTTGGTGCATGCTCCCGAGGTGATAGGCAGATAGCTTACTTTTTTCGCAAGGGAGCAGATTGTTTGGGAAAGTACGTTGGAGATGCAGAAGCGACAATTGCGATTATTGTTCCAGGTTGCAGAGCAATGCCAGCCTTCAGTCATTTTCTTTGATGAAATTGATGGTCTTGCCCCAAAAGCGTTCACGGCAGCAAGATCAGACCCACAGCTCTGTGGTTTCTACATTGCTTGCACTTATGGACGGTTTGAGGTCAAGGGGATCAGTTATTGTAATTGGTGCTACAAATTGTCCTGAGCACCTTGATCCTGCATTGAGACGTCCTGGGAGATTTGATAGAGAAATCTATTTTCCTTTACCTTCTGTCAAGGAAAGGGCAGTCATTTTGGGTCTTCACACCAGTAAGTGGCCAAAACCTCCATCTGGGGATGTTCTTTCCAGAGTTGCACAACAAACACCAGGATATGCTGGTGCAGATTTGCAGGCTCTATGTACTCAGGCAGCAATGATAGCTTGTAAACGGAACTTTTCCTTGCAAAATATCTTCAATTCTGCTGAGAAAGAGCTGGAGGTCAACCATCTGCCTTCACTTCCCCTGTTAACCGTTAAGAAAACTGACTGGGCAGTTGCTCTTGCACAGGTTCCTCCACCTTGTTCTCGAAGGGCATCAAGCATGGCAGTCAATGATGTCAGTGCAATGCCTCTTCAGAAACACATGGTTTCATCCCTTCTCCAGCCATTAGTGGAATTACTTGTATCCCTCTATCTAGATGGGAGGATTGCCTTGCCTCCTGTCCTTTACAAAGCCACAAGGTTAATAGAAAGTATTGTAACATTGGATTTGCAAGAGAAGAGCTCCATCATCATTCCTTGGTGGTCCTCTCTAAAGTCATTGGCAGTGGGATCTAGAGTTGCCAAAGACATTGCAAAAACTTGTCTTCAATTGGACTTATCTGCGAAGGCAGTGAATTTATTTCTTCTGATTTGGTATCGATTTTACCTGATGAAGATATTGCACAAAATATTGAAGATTTTAGTTTTAAAACTGTTGAAAGTCATTTGAAAGACATGGAGAAACTCAATCTGTTGGGGAACAAGGGGAGAGGAATTGGGTTTCGGGTTTTGATTTCTGGGGATCCTAAGTCTGGACAACAATATTTAGCTTCATGTATTCTCCATGGCTTTGAAGGATACATAGAAATTCGCAAACTGAACTTACCAACAATGTTACAGGAAGGGCACGGAGATACAATTCAGGGGCTAACACACATTCTAGGTGATTACTAATCTTATTTTCTATTGCTAGCTCTGAGAGATGACATGATATGTTGGCCAAGATGTAGTAAACTGTAAATCTGAATGTTACGATTTTAATGCTTATTTTTGGCAGTTGGAAAGTACTGCTTGGCTTGTTGAAATGTTTTCACAATCATAAAATATATTGTATTACATGCGAGGTTATGAGAACCTTTGCATATTATAGACATGACTACTGAGGTGCTAGCTTTTAGTTGGTAAAACACATCTATTGCTATCTTGCAGCTGGTAAAACACATCTATTGTGTAAGGAAATGGATAACTGCAAGGTGGTTTCAGCTGGGACCAAACAATTCCATTTGCTTCTTTGACTGACGTGTCTGTCAAAAATAATATATAAATGACCCTATATTAAAAAAGGTAAAGGTAAGTTTTTAGATCTTGGCCTAGCCAGAATGCCAAAATATATTGATGTACATGTTTCATAATGACGATTACAACTAAAGAAATTTGCATGCCACTGTTTTAAACTTTCTTGTGGTTGAGTAGGTTGTGGCTTTTGCTTGTCCACATTATTCAGTTCTATCATGAGCAGCCTCAAGTAAACCAGGGTACCTCTTTAGTTACACATTGTACTCAATAACTATTTATAATTAGTATCATCCACTGATCTACATTGGGGGTGTTTATATACACCCTTTATCCCACTAGTTATATGGCATGAATCATGCTATGGATTTTGACTATGGCTGATTATTTCTTTGAAGAATGAAAGAAGCATGTAGTTTTAAGTTTTAACACAGTATTAGATGAAGAACCTGGAGTTCCTGTGCAGTATGACAAAGAAAGTCATTTCCTTTATGCAACCTTTTGTTTTGTTAAGGATTTGATGAATCTGTTTGTGTAACAGGAACATGTAGGAACATTGGTTCGTGTGTCATTTTTATGCCTGAAATTGAGTTTTGGGCACTAGAAAAGACAGATGGTGACACAGGTGTAGATTCGGCATCGCAGATATGGGATATTCTTGTTCAGCAAGTGGATTCAATGCCTGCAGATGTGCCATTGGTATTTTTGGTAAGTTTCAACTGCTATATTGAAATGAATAAATTTGGTTTGGGGAAAAAGTCAGATGCTGGTTGATATTTCTCATGATTTTCTCCATTTTTCTGTTGTATAATCTGTCATTTTACTGTTTAATAATCTCTTTGCTTGAAAAAGATTAGTAGTACATGTTAACAATGTTTGGTTTTGCGTTGAAAACCAGATCGTGTATGCATCTTAATATACGCTATTACTAATGGCACACACAAAGGAGCACATTTCTTTGATATAAGGTAGCAGTTAAGGTGAATACATTTTTTCATATTGATCAATGACAGTTGGACTATTGAGATTCTTTATGTCATTTCGTCCTCCTCGATAGAACTTTGCAGGTTAACTAATTTCACTTAAGAGCAAAAATGCATATATGAGTAGGATTTTGGCGGATAGTGTTAGGAATATTAATGTTCACATGAATATTGTGGGTGATTTACTGTTTGGTAAATTAGTACTTACTAGTTTGTTAGTAAGATATTTGTTAGTAGAATATATTGTTATAATAACAATATATTCTGTGGTTATACCTGTATCACTATTAATGGGTTTATTGTTTGTAATACATCCTATTTTATAGGATGTTTTGTTACCTACCTTCTTGGCTATTTAATAGCCCTATGTAATGTATGAAATATACAGAAGAAATCGATTGTTTAGTTGTGCAAAGCTCTCTGATAATTTATATTTGGTATCAGAGCGAGTTGGATTGGAGATGGAAAAATAATTAATTTCTAAGGGCAACTGGGATTCTTCATTGCCTTGTAGATGCGATATATATATCTTGAGATTTTAATTCGGTATAGTTTAAGTGTCAATGATGTGATCACACCAGCACATATCTGTCTATTTATTTACGTGTTCAAGTTTCTTTAAGAATTGTTTGTGTGCACAGTTGATTCTCTGTGTATGTGCAAGTTGTCCTCCACCCAAACTTGTGCAGATCTACTCCAACGTCATTTGCAGGTCTGTTTTCTACTTCGACGGGAATGCAATAAAAATTCTTCCCACGTGTTGTCAACATTCTACAAGGATTTTAGCCGAGAGCATTGAGGTTTGAGGATTGATAATCCTGAGATTGATCTTGAAGTTCTTGATTTATGTTGAATTTTAGAAGATTTGGGTCCGTGATTCCTTCTTATCAACACGTTATATCTCAGACCTGCGTATTTAAAAAATTCAATACTGTCAAATATCATATCTTTACCATTGGAAAGAGAAAGTATTTCCTTGCCACGTGTCTAGGCAACGCATGCTCCAGCCACATCTAACGTCGTGTCCATCTTGTTTGGCATCCTTTGTCCATTGTATGGATTTGCAGGTTTGAACAAGTTGTCAACCGATTCACCATACAAAAGGTGGCATAGTGACTAAGAAGTCTGTGGACGGATTGTAAGACTTTGATGCTTAGAACTGCGAGCTCTTGAGAAAACGGTTCAAATCCTCATCCAAAACCTAAGTTGCCGAAACGTTTTGGATACGGGAGCGGGAGCGGAGTATCCGATACGCGGAAACGGCAAATTTTTTTGACCCCGGATACGGCAGTACAAAAACTATATAAAAATTAAAAAATATATAAATTTCAGCCTTCTAAATAAGAATTAACCACATGTTATGCATATGAAAAACAAAACAAGCTAAATAGCCACAACAAACTACTCATACATTCATAATTTCAATTGTCCCTATCATATCTAGTTGAGGTGTTTATTACATTTATGATTTATCTCATACATGCTATTTTTATCCATGTTTATGATGGCTTGTACTTGGTACCTTATGTAGAATAATGGTGCTGTGAAAACTGTAATTTCTGCTGTAATGATATATTAAATTTAAAATATTAAATATACCTTCTAGTTCTGTAGAATAATGGTGCTGTGAAAACTGTAATTTCTGCTGTAATGATATATTAAATTTAAAAAATACCTTCTGTAGAATAATGGTGCTGTGAAAACTATAATTTCTGCTGTAATGATATATTAAATTTAAACTATACCTTCTGTAGAATAATGGTGCTGTGAAAACTGTAATTTCTGCTGTAATGATATATTAAATTTAAACCAGAATTAAAACAGAACAACAATAAAAAAATAAAAAAATAAAAAAATACAGTTTTGGGCCAGGAAACGGCTGCAGAAGTATCCAGCCGTATCCGGACCTGCCTGGCTGCTCCCAAGCCGCTCCCGTTGCCGCTCCGCTCTTGCTCCCGAAAGCGTGCACGTCCCGCTCCAGGGGGTCTAGGGGTGCTGTTTCGGCTACTTAGTCCAAAACTATTGTTGCTGGAGTGACATGCATTGAGAAACAAAATCCTGACTCAGCAATCTCTGCGGTTTAGCCTGCAATAATCGCCAAATACGTGCAATCTTCAGGTTTGTTGTTACTCTGTACACGTGGAGCAGTATCTATTTGTAAATTATAATAGTGTCTCTATTTTTAGAGAAGCATTCAAGACTGGTTGGAAGTTTGGTATAGCCGCGGCCAGCTATTCACATATGTCAAAAAAGGTTATATCCATTCAAAGTAACGGGTCAAAATATTTGTTAGGATTGTTAGTTCGATATAATGGTCTTTTTAAATTTCCTTGTGTAGGTGGTCGAGTTTAGGAAATTTAATATTTAATGTTGTTTGGTAAAAGGGTCTTCCGGTGGATTCACAAATATTGTTTACAAGTGTCACTTAAGAGTTATTGTTTTGTTTGATTTTATCACATAGTCTATGTGATTAAATCATGTAGTATGTTGTTTTTTAAATTTATAAATTGTCATCAAAAGTCATTGTATCAATTCAAATCCCGAGTTGGCCTAACGGTGAAGAACATGTGCTCTTGAAAGAGAGGTCACAAGTTCAAATCCTGCGCAGGGGGTAGGGTATGTATGCCTTGTTTGTAGCAAAGTTAGTTGCCTCCCGCATGTGAGTACGAGGTAGTCCCATATGCTATAAGCCACTGTAGACCCAAAAGCAGCCGCCCCACATCGTGGTGTAAAAACCTATTATTATTATTATTATTATTATTAAGTTTTAGATGTTTATTAAATTGTCAAGTTAATTACGAGTTGTCAATAGTCCAATTCAATGTCTAATTTTATATATCTTTCATCATTTCCTCACTCTTAGGTCATAGTTTGACATAAACATTAAGTAAAAAAAAGTAATTACGGTCGGTCAAATCAAACCCGAGTCAAGAGTTATTTTGTATGTCTTATGTCAAATTGGTGGTCATAGTCTATAGTGTCAAAGTGCCATAGAGTCATCATATGTTATGTAGTCCTTGTTGTTTTGTCAACGTCATGTCAAATAGGTGATTTTAGGTGGTGTCAAGAGTCAATGACAAAATTTTGAAAAATAAAAAAATTGTCTCACGGATGCATTTTCGGTGTTACCCGACGTCAGAAAAATAAAGTGTTTCACATTGCGGGAGGGAATATATAATAAGTTCAATGTGGAAACAAATGTACTTCATGTTTACATCTTGTTGAGTTAGCAACATGTTATTGGAGGATGGAGGCATCGGAGGCTGGAGGTCAGACAACAACCTCTCGTCAGTCACCAATGACGGGGCCGCACGAAGCTGTGGTGGCATTTTGTGGTGTGAGTTTGCTTTCAGTTGTGTGCTTCAGTTTCATAGTACCTGTTTTGCAGTATAGTGTGGATTTTGACATTTCAGTTTGGTGTGGTTTTCAGTGTGAATTGAAAAATAAGAACAGATGTGGTATGTTCTGTTCACTGGTATGTGGCTATTCCTATTTCCCCTATGCAAAAACATAGTGAAGAGCAAATAGCGCAATGAAATGCAGCGTCATGAGTCTTGATGAGGTTGAACAGTCAAATGTGTTCTTGTTCAGACCTAGGTTTGTGGTTAGCCTCTGGAAAACCATTGAAGGCTGCTTAGATGTGTTCCTGCTTGAGTTCCCACACTGCTAGGTCAGATGTCTTCCCTAGAGTGACTGGTTGATAAGCCGACGATTCCTGAGCGTGTTCCCATCCTCGTCGTTCAGATGTGTTCCCGACAGCGCATGGTCGATAAGAAGTTGATGTGTTCCTTCTTCTACCTTCAGTTCGAGTGTTGTACCAAGATCATGAGCAAGCACAAGTGGCAGGCTGCAAAGGAAGTGTGAAAGTTCTATTGTTACCATGTAAACATTAAGGGGGGGAATGTTAGGAATATTAATGTTCACATGAATATTGTGGGTGATTTACCGTTTGGTAAATTAGTACTTACTAGTTTGTTAGTAAGATATTTGTTAGTAGAATATATTGTTATAATAACAATATATTATGTGGTTATACCCGTATCACTATTAATGGGTTTATTGTTTGTAATACATCCTATTTTATAGGATGTTTTGTTACCTACCTTCTTGGCTATTTAATAGCCCTATATAATGTATGAAATATACAGAAGAAATCGATTGTTTAGTTGTGCAAAGCTCTCTGATAATTTATAGATAGGAAGAAAGATCCATGCACATTTCCTTTGAATTATAAATGATTAAAAACAGGCCATACAAAACCTTAAGGGGTAGATGTTTCAAAGCAATATCTGGGGCCCAGAAGGATGAAAATTTAGTTGATCTAGTGCTGCAATGAGTGACCCAGTTTGTTGCTCATGATTAGCTCAGCAAGAAAACATGTTATTCTATTCAGGATCTGTTGTGAAAGGCTGCATGTACAGTTCAATATCTGCAGATAACACGTTTAAAGTTTTCTGATCTGACTGTATTTTCCAGGCATGTAGAACATTTTCAGAGGTCCATCCCCAAGTGATTAATGGAGAGTCCACCCTTCAACATGAGACAATAAGAGTTAATATGGATTTTTGACAAATTACATTCTTGGTGGCAAAAGAAATGAGGTGGGAAAGAGTTTTTGGAGAATATCTCACTGCCTAAATTCACAGTAATGCAAGGATGTAGAATATCCAGGGCCCAGTTCACGGTTGCATCGTACATAAGGTTGCTGGTTAGTGTCAAGAGAGGCTAGAACTTTCTCCTTCAAAATCTTTTTGCACATTGTGGATCCATGATGGTGAAGTATCTTCCTTCTTTCCAAAATGAAATCTTCTTTGACTGAAGTGTCAAAGAAAGTATCATAGAATTTGTTTTGCAGTGGAGCCGTTTCAAATTCTAATGCGTCTTCAAAGGGGTGCTGGGGTTTGCCCTCCATTGCCCCTCCCTCAAGGGATTTCAGTGCAGATTGCGCCTTCAAAGGGGTGCTGGGGTTTGCCCTCCATTGCCCCTCCCTCAAGGGATTTCAGTGCAGATTGCAAATTTTGGCTCCTTCAGGGCTATGTATTCCAAAGTGCTCTCAAGAAGGTTGTCCTCTCATCAGGCACAATGGTTAGTGAGGGACATGGAACCAAGTGAGGGTTCCAGTTGAAGCCTATGTACATACATACTAAAGGGACCGTTTGAAGCCTATGCACATACATACTCAACGGACCATTTTTTTGGTGACAGTATTTGGCGATTAGGAGTACACTATGGAATCAATTGACAGTAACTCTATGCTGGGAATATATATTATTTGGAAATCCTAATTATATTGATGCTTGAGCTCTAACGGATATCTTGACTTCAAACCAAAAACATATTAATGTGCTTAAAAGTTAAAATTGAATCTTTTCTTTGCACCCGCTTAATCTCTTGTACGGGAATTTGTCGGAAATAATCATATTTACTTTGCTATTCATCGCATAAATCATTTTCTGCTGCCTTTTTCACCATGCCTTTTTCGTCCTAATAATTCACAACATATTCATGTAGGTAAACCCTAATTTCTAACCAAAAGTCCTGATGCAAAATGAGCAACTTATTCACGTGTGTAAACCCTAACCATTGTCTTCCACCCATCAGTAAGAGTGGTTCTGCATGTAGTGGATCGAATGGCACTGTCAATTTGAAAATTCTATAAGGGATTTTCTTCAAAAGGCGAAGACTAAATAGAACATATATCAACCAGATCTCCAAAAGATTTGCTTCAACTTGCGGAAGGAGCTATCGTTTCATTTGAAGATTGGCAAAGAGAATGTGATGATAAGGACGAGTTACGAAACTGAAATATTTATAATTTAAAGAATCACTTAATGTTGACACGAGTACACAAACCAAATCATGCTCTTGATCTATTAGACAACAGCACAAAAACGCACATCATACAGATTATGGTTCAGGCCATGTAATGAAAGAACAGTCAGTTGAGGTCATTAAATTGAAAATTGCTCTTCATCCAATAGACAGTAGGCTTGGAGGGGCACCTATTTTTGAGTTAGTTTGTCATACTGAATTCTGAAGTATCTTGGCTTACTTTCTCCCCTTATGCTTTCTATGATTTTGTTACCTCTTTCATTTCTCATTTGCCTTGTTTTCTCTTAGGGGTGTTTTTGCATGCATATATTTAACAAGAATCTGTTTCAGTGTGCAGAAACATGGTGCACCGAATGGTAGGGACTGCTAGGAAATGCCTACGAGTTTACCATATGTTCCACATTTGTAGATTCTTGGGAAAACTTGGAAGGCATTTGCACTGCATTTTGTACTCATCACTGTACTGAAATATTTTGTTGTCCTTGGGTAGTTACATATAACTGTGATTGTTAACGAATGAAGGATTGAGATATTATGATTTGTTACCTAATCTTATGTGAAACATGAGCACTGTGGCTAAATAAATAGAGGCATTCTGTATTGGTGGGGAGTTTGGACTACCTTATCTCGTGCATTACACAGGTGCTTCTACCGAGCTTTAACAATTCGTTGTATCAGTAGGTTTAAGCAAACCCCAGGTCTTCAGAACCATTTTGCCGATAGCTAGCTATGCTTTGAATGTGAGCATCTGCTAGATGTGGGATATAACTTGAGCCTCAAGTCTCACCAGATGGAATTAAGTTTCTTCAAATGTGTGCTGATTATGAAAGCCAGAATTCTAAACAAATCAAAGCTGCTGTGACACCTTAATTAATTATTCAGAGTCCATTCAGACCCACATAGAGATGCCAGTGTGATTGACTTTTGTTATTTAGAATTTCTGATTGAAATGCCATTTTACTTGTTTTCTTGCTTTCTATTGACAATAGTTTTTGCATTTTGTTTATATCATGGATATCTTGTAATGAATATTACATCAGATCTTTGAAATGACAATGAGCTGAAGCAGTATTGCGCAGGGGACTATTTTATTTTTTTCATTTATTATGGTTGGTCAACGTAATAATGTATATATACATTGTACTGGAGATGCATTTGTTTTTATTGCTTAATGATAGAAAGCAAAGAACATCACAATGTGTATTGATTGCCAACCCTCTGTTTCAAGTTTTAGGAAGCATTTATGCCAACAAGAAAACTATTTTGTAAGGCTTTTTATAATAAATATTTGGGAGTACGGTGGATTGGACAAATATGTCCAAAAAAGTGGGAAATATAATATATTCTTTTCTTCATTTGAACAATGATACATACCTTTGTGTCTGAAATCAAGTATATTCTTTACTTTATACTTTCTAATCCTAAATAATACCCAACATGTCCAACCGTAAATGGTTAACAAGCCTTGAAAGATGTCACCTGTTTTATTGTCTTTAACTGAACCATAAGTGTGCAAGGGCAATCCAATGTACAACATGAGCAGGTTATCGATTGTCAATAAGAAGACATTTCCTTCAGTTTTCTTTTTGGCTCTTATTGCAACCATAGTAGCTATAATCAAGTGAACCATTTTGGGAAAAAAATGACGTTTAGTATTTTTCCTAGTGAACATTCCACCAACATTGATGAGATTTACTCTGATGATAATATCCTTTCTTGTATAAATATCACCATCGTTGTAATTATCTTTGTGCTCACTTGGCCCAGTTCACTCGAGCCTTTATGGACTACATGTAAGATAGACCATCTATGCATCTCCAGTTTTGGTGCAGTTTGCATTTGCTTGGCCTTAATCCAGGCAATGTTATCCCTCATCCTTGTAAATAACAATGTTATCCCTCATCCTTGTAAATCCATTTAATCTATTATGTTAATGGAGAGAGTAGAGCATCAATATTGGTGGCAAATTTCTTCTTTTTCTCTGCTATTTTGTCTACGAGTTCATATTCAACATGTAGGTGCATATCCTGTCATATGCACATGCAAGCATTTTATGTCATAGCAAGCTAATCACTATACTTACATGAAACCATATAAGTTTATAGTCAGCATGTTAGTCATAATCAAGCTGAACATGTAGTAAGTAAACTAGTCAAGCAGCTGTGTGGATCAATGCTTTATCATTTGCCACCTGAAATACATCACCTATTATCTTTTAAGTCTGCCAACTGTGCGATCATATTTTTTTATGTTGATGTGGAATACACTGTATAAATAATTTAACTCCTTGTCAAGAAGCCCTTCCTTGAATCAGCTTTATAAAAAATGAATTTTTTTCCAATTAAACATGGCGGAATTTCATTTGAATTTCTCAAGGAATGGTTGTCAATTTTGATGCATATTCTACAGGGGAGTTGTTTATTGCATGGCGAGTGTATTTTTTCCCTGTTTTGACTGGATTGTTACTCTCCTGCTTATTTGTTGACTTAATAACCTGAATGCCAAGCCTTATGGGTTGGTCTGCTCACACTCAGTATGACTATCATTATTGTTGTTGGTTATGCTTTTATTGAAGATATAGCCCAAATCAGGTTATTGCATTTACAATATCACTGTCATTGTTCTCATGGGTCAGTTTTTTTTTGAAGATTTATCCCATAGCGGGTGGATGCACTTGTGGTTTACCTTCCATTTATACTTATTTATACACTATCCACTCTGAGAATTTATCAGAACTGACCACATATTATTGCTTCTTTGCACACATTGTGTACATGATCATCATATGTGATGCTATGCTGCTTTTTAATTCTATTTTTATTTATCCATATATTTTATTCAGGTAATGACAATTCTTGCAGTTTATATTGCCTTTGTATTGCTTGTGTGGAAACAATAATAGATGGCCAGCAAAAATTTAGAAGTTAGAATTTGAGAATGAAATGGTTAGTACTGAACGTTCATGCTCCTGAGATTATTTTCATGCCATGTTCCAGGCTACTTGTGAGCTACCGGGACTTACACTTCCTCAGGAGATGAGGAGATTTTTCATGAATGAACCTGGAAATGTATCTACACTTGCATTGAATAAAAAGGCACCTCGCTTTTATTTGCAGCTACCCACTACCTTTGATTGCAAGTTGTTTATTAATCAATCCGCCAAGAATATAACTCGTCTTGCAATCAGAAGATACATTCAGTTTATTCATGATGTATCTCATTGTCATTCCATATCAATGCGTAAATCTATACTTGAATCATCTGGTGGAAACGTAAATGAAATATCTAAGGAAAATGTAATCAAATGTTATTCAAAGGCAGGGACTGAGAGGAACAATGCTTCGGTATATAAACCAAAGCCTCATGATAAGGACAGTGTTGGTTATATTTATAAAGGAGCTCAAGACCATTCAAGGTGTGCTAAGAATAGTATTTTTCTACCAGAAGCTGACACGTACCATTTCAATATGAAAGATGGACATGATTGGCAGCAAGAGTGGCCAAGTCATATTCTACATAAGACTTCTTACCATGGATCTGTAAAAGGAAAAACATCACTGCAGGTAGAGATTGCAAAATATGGGTACCAACTACTTTGCCATCCTCAATTCGCTGAACTTTGCTGGGTTACCTCAAAGTTGAAAGAAGGTCCCTGTACCACAACAGACGGGCCTTGGAAAGGTTGGCCATTCAACTCCTGTACTCTTGATACAAATAGCTCACTAGAAGAAGCTCCATCTGGAGACAACTGTGGTGAACATAAGGATAGAACATGTTCTTCTGTAGTAAGAGGTTTAATTGCGGTGGGTTTGCTTGCCTATAAAGGTTTGTACAAAACAGGAAAGGAAGTTGCAAATGATGTTATAAAGATTGTAGAACTTCTTTCTAGAAATAGTGAAACAAAGGTCCAATATGGTAAAGACAAATACCTGTTTTCGCCTCTATTATCGCAAGCAGCTTCACTGCAAGACATGGTAAACAGCTGGGCATATGGCATACAGAGGTATGTCTGCTCCGTATTTTTGTTTTTTGTATTTAAATTATTTATTTTGGTGTACAGCTATATCGCATCATGCTTCCTATGATCTTTCTCACCCCGATTGTTTGTGTTTGTCTGTGTCTAGCTTGGAAGTCAATTCATGTATTTCAGAAGCAGATGTAGCTCCCCCTTTTGAGGAAACTCCTGAATCGATTTTGCATGCATCAAATGGTAATGCTATGGTTGATGGTGAGAAAGTGAATTCACAAACACCTACTGATGGTTGTCCAGTATCTGTTGCAAATCACAAAAAGGTTCTTCCAGGTGACACTTCAAGCCCCAATATTCCCATACCAGGTAGTTCTGGTCCTTCTTTGAGAAACATTTGCACTGAAGAGCTATCAAATCAGGGATCTCTCGGAAAGGATGCTGCTTCTCTGGAGGATAGTCTGTCAGTACCTCCAGGAGTTGTATGTTCCACTAACATTATTACTTCTCTGGATTCAAAGGAATGTGTTATAAAGCATGATGTCAGAGAAGAAATATTGGAGAAAACAACAAATTTGAACATGCCAGTAAATGGGATAATTCTCATGGACTCTCTGTGCGATGGGTCTGAAATCCAAACAATTGCTAAAGTTTCAAAGCCAACATCAACCAACCATCATTTTCATGACTCTGTAAATGTTGGGTTACAGTCTCATATTGGTTTAGGAGACGTACGATCCCATATTGGTTTAGGAGACGTACAGTCCCATATTCGTTTAGGAGATATACACAGTGGTAATATAGATTCTAGAAATAAAATAGATGAAAGTGATATCCTTTCCTGCTCTCAAATGCAGTGTGTATATCAGTGCTGCTTTGAGTGCATTCATTCAGTCCTTTTATTGGTGAAACAGTTTTTGAAGAATTGCTGGAATGCAGAAGGAGCAGCTCCAGCCTAGAGAATGCCCATAATATAGTCACTTCATGTACAGTAAACATACTTGCAGTGATTGCACAGTTTTGCATATCAGGAAGCAGAGATGAACCGGGCAGTAGGAAAAGATCAGCAGAGGTTTTTGATCAACTATCTTGTTCTTGCAAGGATATAAATGAAAATCAACTGAAGCGAACACTGTCTATGGCAGAGAGATGTGGAAGGGCCGAGGAAGTTATTCTAAGAGGATGTAAATGCCATGCAAGTCCAAGGTGGAAACGTGCACCAGATGCTTATTGGCTTGAAGG
This sequence comes from Taxus wallichiana var. yunnanensis, assembly GCA_018340775.1. Taxonomy (NCBI): domain Eukaryota; kingdom Viridiplantae; phylum Streptophyta; class Pinopsida; order Cupressales; family Taxaceae; genus Taxus; species Taxus wallichiana. The sequence goes on along the minus strand of CM031243.1, from coordinate 23,241,133 downwards.
GAACCTAAAATTTGTTGTTGCTGACAATATGTGTGTTTCCAATTTGAAATCATCGGATCAGGCTCAAGACCTAGATTTTCATTGTCAAACACAACACTTTTGTTTATGCTCTCTTATTCAAAAGTTATCAACCATTAGACAGCCTTTACATTAGCTGATTTTTAATGGTTTTTATGCGGGCTTAAGGTGGAAAGGCACATTGCCATCTCCTTGAGAGAGTGCTTCGCCCACTACATGTGTAAGTACCAATCTATGTAGTTCTACAGAGCATTGTCAGGGTGACAATGACATTCCCACAGCATGTTTTGTTGTCTTCTGAATAGTAGTTGAATAATGGGGATTTACCTGTCTTCTTTGAAGGTGATAAAATTCTAATTTTATGCTGTTCACATGTCCAGATACTGGGCAAGCATTTTTGGCACAAACCCAAATGGAAATTGACTCTCTTAACATGTAAGTATTTCTTTAATTTGACTATCTATCACGTGTTGAAAAAGTTGCTTTTTATTGCTTTATGTGGAATGAGAATTCTCGTAATTGGAACTAATCTTGTAACCTGCAAAATAATGCAACTGGGATTGTTTTCGTGTGCTCTTTTATAATTTGATTTTTGTGTACTATCTTTTAGTTTCAGTTTGGTAGGTCATTCTTATTTTTTCTGTGTTTTGGAAGCCAAAACGATTATATTACTTGGGAGGCAATTTTTTAAATTAAGGACATCCTATATTCCAAATCTGGTATTTATTATACATAGAGAATTCAATAACAACAGTGCTTGCCAATGGCTTTGCTGTACAAACATGATTGTTGAAAAAGGAACTACCTGTTCTCTTTGAAACACATTCGTGAACTAGATGAGATTTTGGTATTTAACCTCACTATATTTCATTCATCTAACTGCTTCAGATATGGATCACAAAAACCACAAACTAAAATCTCTTCCATATTAAGGCTATGATGTAAATATATCATTGCCAATCTTATTTGTCAATATGTAAGTAAAAGTAAACGTCCTTATGTTCTGAATTGACAACTCCTTGGGAATGCCCAAGAAGTTTCAGGCTGTTTTTTTGTCATTTCAGTGATCTGTTTGGTTGTTTCATACCTCATTCTAGGCTTATGTAGCCCAAGAACATAGGCCATGTGGATGTCTGAGTTCCACAACAGTGCAAATTCAAATATATAAAATAGATAAAAACAAAGTACTTGTAAACAACAGATAAAAAAGAAAAGAAAATCAAATGGGGGCAGAAGGGATACTGTTAGAGTCTTAAATAAGTAAAAACTTTTTTCTCTTGTTTCCTTGAGGCCTGATTTAACATGAGCTAGACAAGTATAGCCTGTTGGTCATTATAACTTATGATGATAATTAATGTGAATGTGATTTGATATTTATATTGTGTAAATAATATTATTATTATATAAAATTTGGAAGCTACCAATTTTCACCAACATACATACACACATATTTTGAGGTTTACTCAAGACCAACATTGTTATGATTAATTGATTAATGACGAGGCTGCTAACATAACAGTTGATGTGTTCAAAGAGAGATTGGATGAAGCCAAAAAGCCAGCCTTGTACTCTTGGACAAATTTGGCCAAATATGTAGTTCACCGTTTGTGAATCAAACACAAATAAGTTGCAAAATCCAGTATTTGTGAACAATACCAAATAGACAGCGGAAGAAAGGCAATGCTTATTTTAGGTTTTTATTATCTAATTCGGAAAGATCCTCATCAATGTAATTGTTTATTCAAAAGTTGAAGGTACTGCTCATTCTCAAGCTTTAGCCTTTGGTCAATCATGTAGTGGATATTGTTGATGGTCAACTTTGGCAGCTCGCCTCTATGGAAGACTCCTCCAGCCTAGAATGCCCCTCCTCCTAGCCACGATTCTTACATGACATCAATCGAAAACATTGATGATTTGAAGGGGAACTCATTAGGGGGTATATGAAGGCTTTGAAGCCTGGCTCCCTATAGGAGACCCATTCAGAAGTTATCAAGAGTTGATTTACAACCAATTGAGTTTCCAAACATCCCATGGCAGCAAAGATCGACCCTAAGGGTAATGAAAACTCTAAATCCTTTTTATTACATAGTGCGAGTTGAACAAAAACTAGAGTTTTGGACTGTGCTTCTGTTGCTGATCTGTATTCAAAGGGGCTTTGTTACATTTGCAAGGAAAACTAGCACAGGGACACTGATGCAAGGGTTCCAGAAAAATTATAGGATTGAGATTTCGATGGGGAAGAACCTAAAATATTTGGAAGGATCAAGAAGAATCAACAATTGAGGAGCACATAATGAACAAAGAAAACCAATACCAACAAGAAGTACGTAATGTTTCTCTAAATGCCATGCTGGATATATCTTAATACCATAACGCGAGGGTGAAATGCAAGGTCAAAGGCTGAACATTGGTTGCATTAATTGATGGCAGAAGCACTCATAATTTTATTAATGCCGTGCTAATGAGTCCTATAAGGGTAAATTTGGAGCTGCTGCCAGAGTTTCAAGGTTCCGTGACCAATAGCATGATGATGGACTGCAAAGGGGCTTAAATTACAGTTGTAAAAGTAAAACAATCAAAAACTCAGTTATGGTTTATATTTGGTTTCTATTTAGGGGTTCATGTAAAATGGGGCGGGCAATGGCTTAATACCTTTGGTGAGATTCATATTAACTACAATGAGTTGTACTTGAAATTCGAGAAAGACTAACAATTGATAAGTATAACCATTATAGGTATACCTCCAACCGCAAGGAAGCTGATCTCAGCACATAAGATGGCTAATCAACTTGTTAAAGGAGAGATGGGTTAGTTAAATGTAATTCTATGAAAGGGCTGCATCTGAAGGTCATTGGTCCAAAAAGACAAAAATAAGTGCAACAAATAATTGATGAGTTTGGAGGCATGTTTAAGGCCTTGTTGACGTTCACTAGATAGAGGACAAGAACATATCATTAGATTGGAACTAGGGTCCAAGCCTCTCATTGTTCCACCATACTGATAGCCCAATCTATTTAAGGATGAAATAGAGGAGAGCTATTAGAGTTAGGGCATAGAGTGCAAAGCGAGTCTCTTTTTGTGGAACCAACAATATTGAACAGGAAGAAGGTTGGCTGCTTCCATATGTGTATCTATTGGATTTGATCGAAAAGCTATCAAGAACATGTATCCTATATGCATAGATGAGATACCTTCTGAATTACAAGAGGCAGTCATGTTCACCGAGATAGAAAAGGATGAGGGAATGTGTTAAATTCAAGGCAGCCTGTTGCACTCATCATGACCACAGTGAGTTTTAAGTGATGCCTTTTGGGCTGGCAAATGCTCCAGCAACCTTTCAAGTACAATGAATCCAAATTTTCAACCTTATTTGAGGAAATATTTGGTTGTTTTTTTAATGACATTTTAATTTACAGCAAGTCTATGGAAGAGAATTTGCATCATTTTAGCGCCATTTTAGAAATATTTTAATTCAACTCCCTACTTGCGAAGGAGTTGATATGAATTTGCGAAAAAATGAGTGGGTCTACCTAGTCCACATCATTAGCAAGGAGGGAGTAAAATTTGATCTGAAAAGATTCAAGCCATTCTTGACTGGCCTATCCCGAGAATGTGACCCAATTAAGGTTTATGCAACTACTACAGGAAATTTGTTAAAGGCTTTGGCGGCTTGATGGCGTTACTCATGATCTGTCCAAGACGGACTCTTCCAAGGCCATGTAGGTAGCAACTTCCACTCCTATACTTACTCTTCCTGACTTTTCACAGCTGTTTGTAGTTAAATGCGATGCATCAGGAACATCTATAGGGGTTGTTTTAATGTAAAGTCAGGGATTGATTTCTTTTGAGAGCAGAAAATCTAATGATATGGAAAAGCTCTGTGACAAGGAAATCCTATTCCTCGTGCATGCAATGGAAAAATTCAAGCCTTATCTATTAGGAATTTAAGACCACGTCATCTTCAAAACAGATCACCAGAGTTTAAAGCAGTTCCTTTCTCATCAGACCTTAATAGAACAGCAGGCAAAGTGGGTAAGCAATCTGCAAGGATTTGATTTTGAAATACATTATAAGAAGGGCACAAACAATGTGATTGCAAGTTCCTTGTTATGAAAGCCAAATAAACAATTTCTAGAGTTGAACCTAGATGAGGAGGAGATTTTGATGAATATGGCAAGGATGATAAAGTTACTGCTATGTTACTGAACCAAGACAAAACACTTGAAGAGAACAGCAACTAATCATTTTAGATGACATGATTTTTGACAAAAACTATATAATATCTAGTGCCAACTTTTATATTCACGGAAAAGGTTCTACCTAAGCATCATTCCTCCCCAAGTATTGGTCATACAGGTTTACCTAAAACCAAGTATAATATTAATTTTTTTGTATAGAAAGGGCTTGAATCAGGTGAAAATTCTCGAAGGAATAAAACAGAGACTAAAATTGATGGCCAGCTTCAACCAATGCCCATTTCCAACCAAAAATGGAATCCATTAGCATGGACTTCATAACAGGCCTATCACAAGTGGGAGGAAAAAATGTATTTATCAGTATTATGTACTATGATAGTGGCAACCCTTAAACCCATTGCTCCTGCTCATCTGAGGCAAAATAACGTAAATAACCTTCCAGGAATTTGTTGAGCACCTTTAGCTGCCCATCAGATTGGGGATGTTATGATGAGCTATGAGGAAACTAAGTAGCCAAACATGAGAGTAAATTAGTCAAAAAATTATTGGTAAAATTAGTAGGCTATCACTTACAATGATCTATGGGGTCCCATGTAGCTTTTGAACTGTATCCAAATAAGCTGATGCTACAGCACTTTCTGCAAACATATGTGACAAGGCACAAAAATTGGCGTATTTGGTGAGTGTATCCACGACCAACATGATGACATTTTCCCCTTCAGACCTGGGCAACCCTGTTATGAAATCCATGGAAACCTCCTCCCACCTTTGGCTAAGAATAGATAGGGGTTGTAGAAGATCTGGGTTTTGTCTCACCCTTGTTGTGCTAATGCACCATGCATTCAGCAACAAATTAGTGGAGTTTCCTTTGAGTCCTTCCCAAAAGAAATCCTGCTTGATTCTATGATAAGTCTTTGAATCTCGAGTGCCCCTTGTTGGAGATGCATGGATAAGAACCTTATTCTTAAGGGCTGAGTTCTTGTACAAGGACAATTTCAAATTTGTCTGATACACTCGAATCTTGTTGGAGCTTCTGAATAAGAACCTATGTATTCGTGTGATTCTACCATTCTTATCTTGCCTTATCCACCCAATTCCTTTGCAATATGGACATGGCGCACACTAGTGTGGACTCATCCCTCCCTGGATAGTGCATCAATCACTACATTATCCTTTCTTTTCTTATAGACGATTTCAAAGTCATATCCCAACATCTTTGTGACTCTTTTTGTTGTTCTTCAAATGGCAATCTTTTTGCAAGAAGTATTTTAGACTAACATGATCTGTTTTCACCGTAAAGCGGCTACCACTAAAATATGATCACATTCAACAATGAATGTTTTTGAAAAATCTGGGGTAGCCAGAACCAAAGTGGTGCACGTGGCCTCTTTAAACTTCTCAAATGCCTTGGTGGCTGAAGAATTAGATACAAATTAACACAGAATAAACTCAATTGATTTATTGAATGTAGAGAGAGTACATATAGACGAGATCTCCTATAAACAATGAGTCTAACTTATTGCAAGTTCCTACACTCTCTCTATTATAGCTTATCTCCATGTGTTGTTTACAACATGCACAACTCATCCTACATGCATAATTATTTATTCTATAACTAATACATTTACTCACACACTCATAATGTGAGTACTAACATTATATTCCCAACATCTTTCCCAATAAGAACATTGGGAAAGTATCCACACCACACAAATCGGAAACAAACATGTATGTCAACACATACAGGTATGCACTCTGCTAACTCATGAAAACTGCTACTTGTGATCACCTACATATGCAAACACGATTGTTCTCGCTTTCACTTCCCTTAAGTGCTGGCTTCTCACCGACAAATCATTTATTTCCAGCGATAACCTACACATGCAAACACAGTTGTTCATACTTTCACTTTAAGTGAGTTTTGGGCTATTAATACGACCGCGGTTAAGGTTTCCTTTGAAGGGATGCCTTATGCCATGCAACCTATATAAGAGTCCATACTCAGATGCTCCCAGAGTTTCTCCGGGCAATGGTTGATACAACCATGTGTTTTGGCTCTTCCTTGTTGCCAACCGACATACTCTTACATCTTTGCACTTATCTATGCACATCTATGGCCATTCATGACCGAAAATACCTCTCTCCCAACGGTGCCAATATCTTATTTATCCAAAAGCGACCTGACATTCATCTGCAATGCTTCTCTAGGATCATTTTTTTTCTCATTTATCCTTGCGGTAAGCACAACTGGGTGCCTTTGAAGGGCAATTACTCTTGCAAGAAATAGTCTAACCATGGTATGTGGTCGAGGCTAACTAGTTCTATGCTATTAATTTGGTCAGAGTTTTGCAAAACAGTAACACAATAAACACTTAATTTTCAATTTATTCAGGATAAAGAAGAATAAGAGAGATTGCATTTTAATTGGAGAGAGATCTCCGTATTTGAAGGAGTCAACCATCATCCATGATCCCTTAACTTGCTCAACATGTACCTACAAATCTTCCTCTAATCTCTTAACAATCAAATATTCTCTCAACCTTTATTCTCTCACACATTCCTATCTATATGAGTTGTTACTCACGTACAACTCACACACATAATTACATTATCATATTATAATTTCACACATACATATATTATATTAATCTTCTCAAATGACTAAACACTAATTTCCTTAGTGTGAACATGGGAGAAGATAGATATATCCTGCAGACGCTGCTTCCTGAAAACATTTCATAGATCAGGTACACTCCATCAAGCTGTCTCTTTACCCTCTGAAAGGTGTAGCGGCGAGCTGAACTCCATGGTTCCATTCCCATCCCCTGGGTTCCCAAGTTCCGAATGCTGCATATTCCTAAAGCTCCCTCACTAGCTGGACAACAATCCATATTGAGCCACCTCAAAATCTTCTCCAGTTCTGTAGGTGCATGTCCCTCTTTCCCAAATCACATTAGAAGTTTTATTGAACACACAAACCATAACAGAAACTCTAAAATGAAATATAACACAACAGAAAACAAACACACTGAAAGCAAATTGAAAACACATGCCACCAAATATATTATGCAGCCCTGTTGTTGGTGACTAACAAGAGGTCATTTTCGACCTCCTTCATCTATTGCCTCTGTCCTCTAGATTGTCACTACTTAGCAGAATAGGAGTTGAAGCTCATTTTACAAATATGGGTGTCGGTCAAGTGATAGTGTGTTCAATTAAAATGCAGACAATTTTTTTTTCCGACACTTGACAAAAAAAAAGACGACACTTTTTTAATTTAATTTTATTCTTCACTTTTAACGACTTTCGACTTTGATGATAATGAACTTGATAACCTATTATTCACCTAAACACACTTTGACGACACTAAAAAATTAGAAAGTAATTAAATATTACTTCTTATAACAACACAGCGATGATGCTGTAAGCTATGGTCAAAATGGACAATAATGACTGTAAACCGAAATTGAACTATAACAACATACAAACAAACTATATACAAAATTGCATTAACTCAAGCTTATTGGTTTGATGACATGGAGAATTTAAACTAAGAAAACACAAACTTAGAAGGGCACGAATCGCGCTTCCAAACCTCCAACGATGCAAGAGAGTGCAAAATTCACTTTATACAAAGAATCACGTTACTGGCGGTATGGGAAGGCAGGCTACAGACCTGCATGGAATGACATGCACACAACTAGGAAGTGTGACATCGCCTTGAGAAATGAAGATAGGAATAGAACGGAACGAAGGATGAAATGGAATCCTGAAATTGGGGGATGTGCACACTCAGGTCAGCTATCCACTGCGAAGAAGTCAATAACACTTGCAGAAATGCATTAATTACAACCCATGCTCTCCTGGTCGCCTGCTAACTGCTTCACGCATGGGTTTTGTTTTGAATTCTCCACTTCGCAGTGCCAGACTCCTCGCAGAGATTAATAGCTGTAGCAGGTTTGAACTTTGAACATTGCTGGCCGTATATGACTCAGATATTTAACATTACAAAAGAGACCTGATCTGAGACTATCGTTTGAAGATCTTGGTCGCTTGGAACATACAAAAGCACGAGTCTATAGGCAGAAAACAATGACATGGATCTGGATCTGGATCTGGAAGATGAACTGCAATGACTGTATATGAAGCTGCTAACGCTATCAGCATGATTTGATAGGTCTGCTGTAGTAAAGTTGATGCACTATGGTGATCAGACATTTCATATCTACTAATGACAGATTTGCACCATAGATATCACTGGAAAGGCTTGAAGCCTCAAACACAAATATTTGTGCACAGGAGAAAGATGTAATAGCATACACATCTGCAATAGATCATTTTGCTGCTGCAAAATTGTTCTTATGTGAAGCAGAGTCCATGTAGTGAGAATTCTGAGTGCCAAACAAATCAGATGCAATGGAGATATGGTGCATTCAAACCAAAAAAAACGATGCCAAAAATGTCCAGTGCTTGTGAGCTCATGCAGTATCTGGCTCGCTGCAATATGGAGATTTGAGTCAAAACAAAACAAAACTTCACACTCAAACCCTCACGTAGAGATGAAACCATATGGCCAAGGCTACTACACTTCACAAAACTAAATAACGAGATCTACAAATAATATGCACAGAGAGAATTCCATCGTTTGATTATGACCATAAATGAGGGCAACTTACAGAGATTCAGCTGCCCCTTGACTAATTTTAAACCTGCTCTGATACCAAATGTTAATTTGGTCAGAGTTTTGCAAAACAATAACACAATAAACACTTAATTTTTTCAATTCATTCGGGATAAATAAGAATACGAGAGATTAATTTTGTTTAGATATTGGTAAAAAGTGTTTTTTTGATAGGGACTCAACCTTGGTACGAAGGAATCAAAAGGGACTCAAACCCAAATAAAACAGTTCAGAAATAAAAAAGCAGCATGAGTCAGAAACCGGCCAAGCTGCAGCAAAACAACAACAACACTACAACACCAAAGCAGCAAAAAACCAGCAAAACTACATAGGACAGGGGAAGATACCTAGCTAGGAAAATTAGATTAAACTTCATATTACTAACACTTGTTTCACTTGGCTTCATTCCTGATTTTAATAAGAATTTCACTGGGGATATTCTCATCTCCAATCCATTTAGTTAAACTAGAGGTCTCCACACCGAGATTGGCAAAGAGATCCGCAATATGGTTCCCTTCTCTATAGGTATGTTGGATTTGTAAACTATTGAAGGATTGAAGGATAGAGAGAGCCTCCTCGATAATGTTACTAATAGACCAACTAGGTTGAATTTTGCTCAATAAACAATTCACAATATTAAGAGAGTCCCCTTCCACATAGAGATTGGAAATGCCCATATCTTTGGCCAATTGAATTCCCCATAAAGCTGCTAATGCTTCAGCTTTGTGATTAGTTTGAATTCCCATGCTTTTATCAAAGGTAACAGCCGGGTTCCTAGAATTATCTCTTAGAACGCCTTCACCCCCAGCTTTATCGGGGTTTCCTTTAGAGGCCTCTTCGAAATTGAGTTTGACCCATCCGGGAGGAGTTTTCCATTTGATATCCTTCCTATTATTCTGGTCAACTCTCAATGATTGATCATTTTCAGTCTTTATGTTCCACCTGGCAGCAATTCCTGATTCAAATTCATTAAGTCTTTCCTTTTTAGAGGGCTTGAAAATGGAGAGGTTTTCCTTAATGTCAGCACAAGCTCTCCTAGTCACCTGGGCAACTGAGCTGATATTTTCTCTAAAAATTCTCCTATTTCTTTCGTTCCAGATAGCCCAAATGGTATGAGGGAGGGTCAATAACCAAAGCATTCTAATATTGCAATGTTTGAAAGGAGACCACCAATACTGCCAATGTTCAACCAAGGAGGAAGGAATGACCCATTTCAAGCCAAAATTAGCAATCATATTTCCCCAAACTTCAGCAGCAAAAGGACAATGGAGAAACAAATGAGAAATAGTTTCCTCATCATTTTTACACATAATACACCTGTTTGGGATCATCTGGCCACGTTTAACTAAATTATTCACCGTGAGGACCTTATTCTGAATCACCAGCCAGAAAAATATATTAACTTTGGGGATAAGCTCTTTAATCCAAAGTTTAGACCAGGAAAATCTGAGTCAACACTCTTAACCAACATATTGTATCCCGACCTAACACTATAATGGCCATCTGGACTGTTTCGGTATGAGTATGGGTACGGGTTCGGTATGCTGAAACGAATTTTTTTAAAAACCTCGGGTATGGTACGCTTTTGGGTACATTATATATATATATATATATATAAATTATAAATTTAAAGAAACATTTGCATGCTTATTGAAATTTAATACTCATACATTGCATACTTATTGAAATTTAATACTCATACAAGTTAAAATCATTCATAGAACATGAAAACAAATTTGAAATTTCCAATACTTTGAGAATTGAGACTTGAGTTTGTATTGATTCATAATGTTCAAAACATGAGTAATAACATAATACATTCAAGTTCTCAACTTCTAGAGCATATCATCTAGGTGATTGTCAAAATCATCTTCATGGATGACACTTGCAACTCCACTCCCACTAGCTCCACTTTCGAACCCTTGTGAAGGGCTCCCTAGAAGTTCGTCATCAACACCAAGAAGTGAAATGTTGGACAAACAAGCAATAAAAGCTTTAAAGTCTGTGTTTTGGGTTGGAGGTCCCAAAGATTGTTAGGACCACTATTACACTCTTTCGTCTTGTGCGTTAAGAGTCGCAAGTTCGAATGGACGCATACTAGATCCTCAACCTTCTTCGATGCCAACATGGTGTGTTTGGCCGAGTGGATGAAGACATAAGTACTCGGTTGTGCTTTGCAGAAGATTACTAGCCACCGTCACAAAAACAAAGTACTAATAATATAAAAAAAAGAATGATATCATTTTGAATTTTAATTCTTAATTGGTAATTAAAATATCAAATAACAAGTTACAAACTTTATACCTGTGAGAGCAATTTGATTGCAACTAGTCGTAGGTACTTGGCATCATGGCCATGTACAGTCCACCACATGATTGGATCCAAGGTGGCTTTGTCACAAAGAGCCTCTATCTCTCCCATGCTACCTTGTCCAATTACAAACATCGCCATCTCATGGCGAGTGCACTAGATATAGTTGGATCAGGAAACAACCTCCTGAATGTTGCCCTCGTCCCATTTGCAACCTCTTGGTCATCATATGGTCGTTGCCTACTAGGTATCCCAACTATTTCATTCTTTGTAATATTTGGGATTTAAGGCATAAGCAAGGAGATGCAATGAGGTGGTCATTTTGTTCCACCTTTTCATGACCACATTTTTAACTTCATTGTAAAAGTTTTCCTCAAGGTCCTGCTCTTTGGCTTGTATGATATCTTTGATTTTTTCAAGCATGGAGTCAATGCCATCATATATTTCTCCAATGCAAGCATTATCTTTGTCTACAAATCGTATCATACTTAGAATAGGCTCCGTGAAACTCAACAAATATTCAACTTTTCCCCACCAATCATCATCAAGGATCCATGTTTTTATCCTTTGGGCTCTCTCTGTGTTAGCTTGCCTCCAGACAGTCCAAACATTATCAATCACCATGCCACCCAAAGCACGTCTCACCTTCACAAGTTGTCTCAAGATGAGTGTGTGAGAGGCAAACCTAGTCTCAACAACCTATTAAAAAAGAATGGAAACAATTCAATAACAACACAAATTGAAATTGATTTAAAATCAAATATTAAATTTAAAATGAAAAATTAAAAACTTAAAGTAAAACTTATAAGTTATGGTTCATGAGTTGTTCCTTTACCTTCAACAACTCCAACTTTGAGAATCTTCTGAATATGGCTTGAGACATGTGATGGTTGGTGACAAACATCTGAATCTCGTTTGCCTTCGTGTAGATTTGCTCAATCCATGCAATTTTCCCAATCTTCTGCAACATTAGATTCAGGGAGTGTATTGCACATGGTGTCCAAAATATGTGCTCATACCTACCCTCTACTATCAACCCTGTTGCCTTGCAATTTTTGGCATTGTCTGTGATGACTTGGACAACGTTATGCGGACCCATTGACTCAATAGCCTCAATGAAAATATTCGCAATGAATTGGGCATCTTTTACTTCCCCCTCACAATCAATAGCCTTCAGAAATGTTGGCCCTTTAGGGCATACTGCAATAATGTTGATGAGAGGTTTGTTTCTAGAGTCTTTCCATCCATCTGAGATAATAAAGACTCTTGATTCAGTCCAAGAATCTCTAATTGGTTGTAGAGATGTTTGTATGTGTTGCACTTCTTTTGCCAAAAGATAAGTGCGAACCTTATTATAGTTGGGGCTTGTATACCCCTGTGGTGCCTCACTAATGCCTCTCACCATCTGCTGCCAATAAGGTGACCTCAAGACATTGAATGGTAGCCCACATGCAAATATACTTGAGCCACCAATTCATCTGCAATGTCTCTCTTTTCAATGTTAAATGCTTTTTCTAATGGCCCTTTTGTTCTCTTGCTTGATGGGGTATCTTCATCAAAAGGGGAATCAACTGGAACAGTTTCAGCATTAGTCTCAATGAAAGGATGAAATGATGGTGTTGGTGTTGGTGGTTTTCCCATAGTCCTCTGTTGTAAAGAAATGGTTCTAGAGCGAGCTCTTGTTATTTCAAAGTTTGCATCCTCTTGCTCTTTTAGGTACATGGCTATTGTTTTCTTTTCCACCTTCTTACACGCTCTAATGCTCCGTCCCGATACCCCAGTTAGATGAGCTCTCAAACGGGTATATGAGGATTTAAATGTGGTGGCACAATGGGGGCACGTCAAACACGAGAACACCACCACTAGCAACGAGTTCTAACACTTCCACATGCCTCCATAAAGGAGAATGAGGATCCATTTTCACTGCCAAGCCACTCGAAACATTTCCTCTGCTCCCCCTTTGAAGTGAAGCTGGATGCCATGATTGTAGGTTTAATTTGTTTTAACCTACAATAAGAGATATTTTTTAAAACATTGCTAAATAATTTAATTAAAAACAACAAATAGACATTAGAAAATTATTTTGTTAACCCATACACGTCAATCTCTCGATTCGATCACCAAGTTCGCCATAAATGGTGCGAGGTGAGAGCATACACAAAGGGTAGACGTTTAAGGTTTTTAATGAATTCAATTTAAAACTTTAAAATAAAAAACGAATATATAACTAATTAAAAAATTAAACAAAGTGAGCCCTATACGTCAATTTCTAATTCGATCACCAAGTTTGCTATAAATGGTTGCGATGTGAGAGCATACGAGAGAGTAGACGTTTAATTAAATAGAACTTCAATATTAAACTTTAAATATGAAAAAATTAATTAATATATTATATTTTAAAACCGTAAAATAAATGAATATTAAAAACAAATTTAGATTATGATCAATAATCATGAATGATGTGTTTGAAACACATCATTCATGATATTGATCATTGATCATATACAAAACATTGCTCAAAATAAAAAAAAAAAGAATGCCTGAATGCATGAAAAATACTTGGAAAAATCCTCCTTGTTTGTAGACTTGCTTCTCCTTCTCTCTTTCTCCTTCAAGCTCTATCCCTCTTTCCTTCAAGCTCTCTCTCTCCTCCAAGCTCTCTCTTTCTCCTTCAACCTCTCTTTCTCTCCTTCAAGCTCAATATTAGCAAAATAGCAAACAATGAGTGTGTGAATAAAGTAGAGGGATTGGGTGTATAAATAGGTGTTTTGGGGGGTCTTTTAGGGTTAGGGTAGAATTAGGTTGCTTTATTTTTAAGAAAAATGTTTTTTTGAGTTACATAAAAATGTTTTTTAATGTGGGTTTGTACCCACGTAGTGCAGGTATGATCCGGGTATGGTTTTCCATACTTGGGCGTATCTTGTCCCCTGTGGGTATGTACCGCTACCTTTCCGTACCTATACCAGCGATTGCACTAAACGTTTCTGTGGTGATATGAGGCGGGGGATGTTTTCGTGCGATCTAGTGGCCATCAAACGAGTCTTCCCAAATACGTCCATCTTGTTTGTTCAAGTTGCTAATGTGCACACCTTGTAATAGTTCATTAAGAAGAGTAAAACTATTAATCTCATCATCATTAACATTTTCAATACTTAGGGATTACATTTTAATAGAGAGAGAGCTCCTTAATCAAGGAGTCAACCATCATCCATAATCCCCTAACTTGTTCAACATCTCCCTACATATCTTCTTCTAATCTCTCAACATTCTAATATTCTCTCAACCTTTATTCTCTCACTCACTCCTATCTATATGAGTTGTTACTCATGTACAACTCATACACACAAAATTACATTATTATATTATAATTTCACACACACATATATTTCTCACTTGACTAAACACTAATTTCCTAACATATGCGTGCCCTTAATGCTTGTGCAAGTTCTTAATCTTCTCGCATAGAGCTCCTTCATCGCTTCGAACCCTACTATAATTTCTTGCATCTTAGTTAATAATACACACCTCTTACTTAGCGCATTTGCAATTTTATTGGATTTCCCACTTCTATGTTTCAAGACAAATGAGTAACTCTGCAAGAAATCAACCTATTTCATGTGTCTTTGGTTCGAATTCCCTTGAATATTGATGAAATGCATTGTTTGATGGTCCATACACACCACAAACTCTTTGGGCAACAAATAATGCCGTCACTTCTTGAGAGCTTGCCAATGGCATAAAACTCCTGATCATAGATTGAATATCTTTTCGAGTCATTTATCTTTTCACTAAAAATAAGCGATGAGTCTCCCTCCTTGACTCATTATAGCTCTAATAGCTACTCCCCTCGCATCACAATCAACTTGAAACACCTTATTGAAATTAGGTAAGGCCAACTCTAGTTGCTCGTGACCTTCCTATTCAACTTTTGGAATGTGTACTTTGCATCTCATTAACCACGTAAACTCCTTTTTGTCCTTCTCGCATAACCTTTGTGGTTGGTGCACAAATTTCATTGAATCCTCTAATGAACTTCTTGTAGAAGCTTGTAAGTCCATGGAAGCTTCGGGCCTTTGTGACATTCTTGGGGTGACAACAAGTTCGAATAGTCTATACCTTCTCAAGATCCATCTTCAATCCTTCTTGAGATATTACAAATTCAAAGTCTCACATCGACTCCTTTCGCATAAAATTACACTTCCTTAGATTTACTATCGCTTATCTTCTCACAAGTGCTCCAACACTTTCCACAAATGGACCAAGTGCTCTTCTTGCGTCTTGTTGAAAATCGAATGTCATCCAAATAAACAATGACAAACTTACCTAGAAAAGGCTTCAACACGTCTTCATTAATTGCATGAATGTGTTTGGTGTGTTGGTTAACCCAAATGGCATGACCAACCACTCATACAATCCATCCTATGTTTTGAAAGTAGTCTTCCATTCATCTCCTTCCCTGATTCTGATATGGTGGTATCCACTCTTCAAATCAATTTTTGTGAAGAGTACCTTGTTCCACTCAAATAATCTATCAAATCATCCATGCGTGGCAATGGAAATTTATACTTGATAGTAATCTTATTGATGGCTTTGGAATCAATGCACATTCTCCACTCTCCCATTTCTTTGGTGCCAATATTGTGCTATTGTGTATGCGGGCTTGTAGATTATTTGATCAACCTCTTATCAAGCAACTCTTTCACTTGCTTTCTCATCACCTCATTATCCATATGCGCTAACCTATTTACGACCTTGTTTGGTAAACTAGCTCTTAGTATCAAGTCCATTTGGTGACTGATACTATGTGTAGTTGGTAAACCATTTGGAATGTCTGTTGACATGATACTTGCGTACTCACCTAGCATCTCCTTCACCTTTTGTGGAATCTTTGTTTGTGCAATTGCGCCTTTACTTTACTTTATTTTCCGTGTAAGCGTTGGAATGATTGCAAATCATTCACCGCCTCCTTTCATAGTACTCAAAAACTCTTCACTTAAAATCAACAATACCTCTAAACTCCTCTTTTCTTCTACACTTGAGTCCTTAAAGGGCTTCAAAGTGTACTTCCATCCGTCTTTCACCAATGTGTAAGTATTTGTGCGGCCATCATGAACCGCTTGTCTTGCATTTGCCACGATATCCGCAAGAACACATGGCATACATCCATGGGCATTATATTGTACATGACTTCATCTTCATATGCGCCAATCTTGATTGACACTTTGTTTTGCTTATTCACAAGCAATTGATGCCCTTTCAACAACCGTGATACCTTATACGAGTTTCGGATGTGCAATTCTCTTCAGGTCAAGTTTCTCAACCATCTCGTTAGAAACAAGATTATTAGTGTTACCATTATTAATGATGACTTTACAACATTTACCTCCAGATTTGCAAACGGTTCTAAACAAATTCTTTTTGTAGGTACATTATCTTCCTTTGTGGGCATGAGTAATGCCTTCTTCATCATGAGTGCTTGTCCACATTCTAAATCTATGCTATTGTTCGGTGCATAGCTTTTTGCATCTACATGTTGAGAAACATGATTGCAAGCATTGTTCCTCCTAATGCTGCTGTTTAGTGTGGCTTGTGGACACTCGAATGCGCAATGCCTAGTCACTCCTCAACGAAAACATGTTCTCGCTAAATTCTCTACCTCCTCTCGCATCCTTTTCCTTTGGAAGTTTGGAAGAGGATCTACCTCCACCTCTTTGTGCATGACTTTGTTTGTGTGAGCTACTTTCCCTCTGCGCATGAATCGTGCATAACTCCACAAACTTCAGCCCTTGCAGGGAACTTTCCTTTTCCTCGCGAGTTGCTCTGTTGCTTCTAGAACTTCTCTACCTTCAACGCAAACCGATAAGATTCTTGTATGGATATAAGCCTAATCATGTCGAGTTCATCTTGAATGGAAATACACAATCCATTAACATACCTTGAGATCTTTTATACGTCATTCTTCACGTCCAACTTAGATGTTGGGTTGATAGTCCTCCTCGATGTACTTCACACTCAATTCATTCGACGCAAATTTTTGTAATTGCTTGAAAAAATGGGATTGGTAATCCACAAGCATGAACTTAGCCTTCAACTTTGTCACCATTCAATCCCACTTCTTGATCTTATCTTTGCCTCTTTGAACTCTCTCGGTCTACACATGATCCCACCACAAGCATGCATGTCCCTTCAACTTGGTACTCACAAATTTCACTTTCTTGTTGTCTTCTACATGCTTATACTCAAAATATTTCTCCATTTCTATTGGCATTTACATTGATGAGCTGGAATCTTTTCGTGGGATCACATTCAGGAAGGGGATGGTTGCCTTCTTCACCACGTCTTGATTTCTATTCTCCTATTTGCCGACGATATTGTTTTACTCGCCTCTTCTCCTGAGGGGCTTCAAAGACAGCTTGATGCACTTGCTTTATTCTGTGATCTTCGGCATTTGACGGTCAATCTGGGTAAGACCAAGGTCATGGTCTTCAATGGGTTGAGGACATCACACCTCCATTTCTTCTTCAAGGGGCAGGAGGTTGAAATTACTAATACATACACCTACCTGGGAGTCCAGTTCTCAGGGCCTAGATTCAGTATGAGGCATGCTCTTCAGTCGAGGGTGAATAAAGGGTATGGGTCTCTTGCCATTCTTGAGAGACAGTGTTTTCGGCACCACTTCCAGGACATCTCCTCCAAGATGTTTCTTATGAACTCCCTCATCCGCCCCATTGTTCTCTATGGGTCTGTTGTTTGGGGCCCTCCCTTTTGGACACAGATTGGGAAGCCTGTGAGAGGATTCGAGACTCTCCTTCGCCGCTTCATCAGATGCAAACAGACGGTCCCCAAAGCATATTATTTTGGCAGAGTTTGGAGCCCAACCTTTCCGTCTAGAGACTATATTTGACATCTCAACCTTTCTTCACCGTATCAGGAGGTTTGGTGATCTCTCCGATGAGCAGGACAGGTATCCGTATCTCGTTATGGGCCGTTGTTGGTTTGCTGAGACTTCTGCCTTGTTGGACTCAATTGGTATCCAGATTGATCGCCTCCCCCCTTTCCAGTATTCCCTGAATGCTCCTAGTCATCTCTTGCCCACCAAGCAAGTGTTGAACAGGTCCATCCAGGAGGATATCTACAGGAGCTTCATTCAGACTACTTGGGTGAACCTTCTTGGGGTCTGCGCCCTAAGATGCCCTTTTATGCAGAGCACTTTCTTGAAATTAGAGATGGACTCATCATCTGCCCTCAGTACACCTCTCGTCACTGGGTGCATGCCCTTCATATACCTCTAGGTCAGTTTCAAGTCGACTCCCACAGACTTTGGTGCGAGACTGATCACCACATTAATCGGGAGGACAAACTTTGTAGGCTCTGTAGCCTTCAAGAGGTGGAGACC
The DNA here is from genome assembly GCA_018340775.1 of Taxus wallichiana var. yunnanensis. Classification (NCBI taxonomy): domain Eukaryota; kingdom Viridiplantae; phylum Streptophyta; class Pinopsida; order Cupressales; family Taxaceae; genus Taxus; species Taxus wallichiana. The sequence goes on along the minus strand of CM031243.1, from coordinate 23,222,532 downwards.
GAGACTCATTTCATCTTTCGTTGCCCCATATACTATGAGATCAGAGGATGATTTCACTGTCTCTTCAGAGGGATTCAGACTCTCCCGGTCTTCTTCAGATATATTGACCAACGGTGTCTTGCCCTCTACATCCGTGAGTCTTTGTTGTTCCGAGACCAGATTCTTCATCCCCCTCCGAGAGTCATCCCCACGAGACGAATTACAGCCTTCTTTCCGGTTCTACCCACAGGTGGAGGAACTAAACGACAGAGCCTTTCTGACCCAGATACAGTGCATAGATCAGTTCGTCCCCGGTTGGACCTTCACACTTCCCTCGATCACCGCCAGCAGAATCGGATGCACACACGTACCAGAGGGCAACCCAGCTCCATTCGTCCCCCTGGCCGTCGCGTCAGTCTCAGATCTCAGCAGGGGAGGAGGTTTTCGCCCCCTCTTCGGGTTGCCAGTCCATCAGGAGCTTCTTTTCGTCGGCCTCTAATGTTAGGAGGGGTGTGGCTACCATTCCTGAGTAGACCATTGGTCCTTGTTCCCCCTTCATTCTCTTCTTTGCTTCTCTCGTCTTTCTCCCCGCTTGCTCCATTGCCCCCGCCTGTGGGGGTATTGGCTTCGGGTTTCCTTTCTACTTTGTCTTTTCTCATTTTTTTGTTTTTGGGAACTTGTTTTGAGTTGTCCCCGCTCGCACTTTGTATATTGTTTGGGTTGCAGTCCCATTGACCTACTTTTGTGGTCATTCGTTGGACATTAATATATTTATCTTATCTTATCTTATCTACGATCTAGTTGATAAAAGTTTCTAGATATATGTTCCCAGAATAACATGGAACTTCTATTTGTGGCTTACTTCCAATCCTTATGATTGCGTGCAAGGATCGGTCCTCTTGCTCATCAACATGCTCGACTTTATCTTCCTAACTGCAAGTGCTCTTACTTCATGTTCATCATCACTTGTATCTTCATCAATGATAAACCGTCGATGTTGTGTGGTTTCCATCGCCTCAAAATGGGCATTTATTTCTCTCGATCACATCAACTATGTCGGTAAGTCTTGGCGCTTTGTTTGCTCTAGCGACAAACTCTACTCTACACGCCATTTTTCTTTCCTTACAATCTCTCAAAAACAAGATTCTACGACCTACACTACCCAAAGAACAAAATCTTTGGAAGTTGTCCGCAACTACTTTCTACGCACACCCCTAGAATGGAAAGCAACAAATCTTAAGATTGCTCACACAAACTGGATTGTTTTCTATATCAATCACATCAATAGGACTTCAAAATCCTCACTCGATGCTAGAAATGTAGTTGTGGTCAAGGTTCCCACTGAAGGGATGCCTCACACCACACATCATATATTAGAGTCAAATCTCAATGAAGCAAGATCTCGGTACAACTCTTAACAATAAAACAACAAAGCTTCTTTTATTGATACGAGGAAATATTACAGTTTCAGGCATAATGTCACTATGCTCCAATTACATTCTTATGACAATAGCTTGCAAGAATTCTTATAAGCATTCCAAATCCTAGGCCTATCCTAAGTTTGCAAACTCTGCAAAGCTTTTGCAAAACCACACTTGGCTCAAAAGGATGATCTCTCACTAGATGCCTTTCCAAATTGAAGGATAGAATCTATTCCTCGATACTTTGACACTCATAGATTTCTATTTATGGAATTCATAGAACCTTCTAGCAGGAGAACAAAGATGCTTGTTGCAAGCAAAGATATCTTGCCATTGATCTATTTTGGAATTCCCCTCCCTTGGATCGAGATCAATCACAATGTTTGGTTGGTCCCTAGTTGTGATGGGCGGATCAAGAACCATGTGTGTCCTCTACTACTATATTGATGTTGATTGGAGATCCTTTTGATACAGATGTCATCACTGTAACAAATGGGGGTGATTCTGCATGAATACAAAGGTTTTGCAGTCTTGATAGCGATTGACGGCTTTAGGAAGTGTTGCATGGTTTGGGTAGGCATCAACTGTTTTAGTTGAGCATTGGTAGTCTGCGCAAGCTGTGCGTGGCTTAAGTGTGCAAGACAATATGTCACAGCTTGGGATGTTGTGCGTAAGTGTTGTGCAGCTTGGCTAAGCATAGCGTTGTGCAGCTAGGTCTAGCTTTGCATAGGCAAGGCAAAGCTTGTGTGGCCAAGAGCAAGCTTGCACGACTTTGATGTTTTTGCGGCCTTGTGTAATGTCCCTTTCTAGGGCTGATCTGGAAAGTGAGGGTTTGCCACAAACCCAAATGCAAGAACTCAGATTTTTGTAACAGCAGTGTTCAAAACCCTAGCAGCCAACTGAAACCACACATTTAGGGTATCAAAATCAACTTAGAAAATTAATTAATATCCCTCTAGGGCAGTGAACTGTACCAACACTTAGGAGCAACCATTCACATGCAAAATCTAGCCAAAAATGATATAGAATGATCCCAAATAATTTAATCAACCAAGTAGAAATTATTCCAGCCAATATACTTCACAAATTACGGAGAAATAAGTGCCAACACACAACTGTAATTATTAAAATAATCAGCAGAAGTACAGTCCACAAAATTAGCTAAAAATGAGGTCTCCAAACCCCAATAAAATACAAAGAAGTGATAGATCAGCCTTATAAATTAGGAGAAATCTGAATATCCACTTGAGACACCAAAATGTGCCCTAGAAGGCACCGAAATACTCTTCTACCCAAGTCGCCACCCTAGGAGAGGGTGCCAAAATGATGTAGAACCCTTGAAATCTCTTCTCCTTCAATGCCCTAGCTTCCCAACCAGCAAGATAGTCTTCTTAGAAGTCCTTAGAACCACCAAATTGGAGAGTTTTCGTTCTCCAACCTTCAACAAGGAAGGGTTTCATCTTCCTTGCTTGCCACACCAAAGGATTTTCGCCCCTTAATGGATTGGAATAAAGCAACCAGCTCTAGAACCAAATAGATAAAATTATAATAGTAAAAACATGCCCAAAATGAGCCTATGTGACCCCTTATATATCCTTATGGTGGTGCCAAGAGTCTTTAGGGAAGAATTCCCAAGACTAACCTCCTTTAGAAGCTTATTTCATCTTTAAGCTTGTATTAAAATCTCTCCAACCCAACCAACCTGCTTCATAGGAAAAATACAAAAGAAAAATATAATTATTAATTAAAGAAAGACTAAAATATAATCCAAGGGCTTCCCTTGTTCATCTTCTTCTTGCCCACGGGAAGAAGAATGGGCAAGAAGCCTTCTAAATGGATTAGTTCGAAAAAGGGGACATTACACTTTGAAGCTATGCATGGTTAAGATAGGCTTATGCAGTTTTCACAAGAATGACTAAGGCATTGGTTCTTTGCGTGGCATGCTTGGGAGTGGTGTGATAATGTGCAAGTCTTTATTTGCAAACTCTACATATTTTTGGGTGACGATGATTGCTTGTGAAGTTGGATGCTCCCGCATCAACTATTCACCGACAAATCATTGAGTACTCAACAACGGATACATAGTAGACAATTGCTCTCCTATGCATTTGTTTATAGTAGTTTGTTTCCTTCACACCAAATACAAAAACTAAAATATAAAGATTGAGGATTGGGTTCGCATTGTCATGTTTGCAGCCCGTGTCCTTGAGTGCTGCTATCCGATCACGAACAAAATAGGTGACAACGACTACCACTAAAATCACCCTCAACTTTAGTTGGTTTGGCACTGTTTGGTTGTGCTACTATTGCATTGTGCAAGCCTTCGTTCGCGATGAACTTGAGGTCCTTGATGGGCCTCCTACCTCCTTCCTCCTTCCTTCCTCCTTCCTCCAACTGTATGTTGCATTTGTGAATAAAGCCCTCCATGCTAAATTGCTACTTACTTGGACGTTGGGGATGCCCAAAATTTCATCTGCTTACAATTGGAAGATGTTTTTCTTTGTTCTTGAAAATAATGACATGGAAATTCTAAAACATTGCACTAGACAAACAAATAACATTCGTTAAATACAATAAACAATTTTCAAATTTAAACAACTAAATAATAACCAAAAAAAAAAAGAGGTGAAGTCTATAACATAATACCTAAAAACAACTAAATTATGAAACTAGACCATAAAAATACTAATACTTAACTAATGGCTGCAACATATTATAATCTAGTGGACCCACTAATCAATCAATAAAGTTCCACTTAAAATTTTTAAAAGGAGAACAGATAACAAATAATAAGTTAACTTATACGAACACAACTAAACACTAAATTTTAAATAAAAGCTAAACAACGAGTTATATTAAATGGACACACAACACTAAAATAAAAGTTTCTTCTTGATTGGGTTGGAGGAGATATAACTGTGCATAGTGGATCTCACAAATATTGAAAGCGTAAACACTTCAGTGGATATTTAAATACGATATATATGGAATGACATGGCTTGGATAAAACACATAAATCAAAGACTACTGGGAGATGCACACCATTGAGTGGTCAAGACAACAAGACCCTATCAAAGGATGCACAGAAAGCGACAACTTATGTTGGAGATCAAATCATCAAATCAGTGCAAAATTGAATGGACCAAATTATAATTACAAACACTAGAATAGTTGGTGCCTCGACTAAGAACTCGTCAACGACCACATGACAGGGCTGCCAAAGGCGTCAGGTTAAAGATGTGGGCTGTGGGCATTTACACATAAGCACTTGAAGAGATCAAGTAGTGCACAGGATTTCGCACACTTCTGTCCTGGATGCAACAGTTCACTAGATGCTTGAAGATAGAGAAAAATGCACACAGATGATAGCATGTAGTATGTGACAAATGGATTGAATGAACAAATCGAAATGAGCTGCAAGGCTTTGAATTGCATTTACACATTTAGGTTGCAAGAACACTGTAGCCAGAGATGAAAACAATTGTAGCTGAAAAGCAAAATTACTGTAACTGAAACAAACTTATGGATGGTGCATGACAGATTTGTTTGAGCATAGATGGAAGGTGACTCAACACAAATGCACAAGTCAGACTGCTAATGGTCCTTCTTGACCCACAGACTTGGCTGAAGTGTATGCAGAGACATCACCCAGCTGAGAATGGCACTTTGAATGGGCACTCTCCTTTTTAATATAGATAAACTTCTAAAGTAACAACTATTGATCTCACATATAAAATTAACTATAAACAATTTTAACACATGATCCTCTTCATGAATGAGGATAACACGTAGACAGGAGGCTACCCCAATAAAAACTTCATTTCTCTGTCACAATGACAAGACCAGACTGCTATAATATCAAATGAAGAATTAGATGCAGATTAACACACAGTAAACTCAATTGATTTATTCAATATAAACAAGGAGTCTACCCTTACGGCAAGTTCCTACATTCTCTCTATTTTAGGTTATCTCTATGAATTGTTTACAAATTACAACACATACAACTCATCCTACACACAATTATTTATTCTATAACCAATACATTTACTCTCTCTCTCTCATACACACTCATAATGTGATTACCAACATTATGTTCCCATCCGTGGCTTCCTCATTCGAGTGGAAGGAGTCCTTAAACAAAATTGTGAATTGTGTTGCTATGTTGAAATTTTGTTACAAATCGACAATAATAACCTGCTGTAAGAATGCCCGTAGGTTCTTTAGGGTTTTTGGCTCTTGCCATTCTACCATGTCCTTGATCTTGTAAGGGTCCACCTTTGTGCCTTCATGTGAAACAATGCAACCTAAGTACTCCACCTCTTTCAGTCCAAAAGCACACTTGGAAGGCTTGGCATAATGCCGATGCTGTTCAAGAGTTATCAAAACTTGTTTCACATGCTACAAGTGTTCTTCTCATGTCTTGCTGTATATTACTAAGACAAATTTCCATAGAAATGGCCGAAAGACAATGTTCATCAAACTCTGAAATGTAGATAGTGCATTAGTGAGGCCAAAAGGCATCACTAGAAACTCATAGTGGCCCTCATGGGTTTTGAAAGTTTTCTTATGTATATCCTCATTTGTGATTCAAATTTGATAATGCTTGGTGTAAAGCAGATGCTGTTCAAGATTTATCAAAACTTGTTTCACATGCTACAAGTGTTCTTTGCATGTCTTGCTGTATATTACTACGACAAATTTCCATAGAAGTAGACGAAAGACAATGTTCATCAAAGTGGTTATCAAAACTCTTAGTGGTCCTCACGGTTTTTGAAAGATTTCTTATGTATAATCTCATTTCTGATTCAGACTTGATGGTAACTTGAGCAAATATCAAGTTTCTTAAAAGTATACAACAATATCTAACTCATCTATCAAATCATCAATTACTGGAATGGGAAACATATCTTTGATGGTGTACTTGTTGAGTTCTCTGTAGTTTGGACACATGTGACAAGTGTCATCCTTCTAATGCACAATCACCATTGGAGAAGAATAAGCACTTTGGCTATGTCTCATAATATTGGCCTCCAACATCTCTTGTACCATCTTCTCAATCTCACTCTTTTGTACATATGGGTATTTATAAGGTCTTTAATATATGGTTGCAACCTCTTCTGATGGTAGTGAGATGGAGTTGAATTTTGCTTTTTTCACATCCATAGACCTACAGTGGAAATCAAGGCATGCATTCATAAGAGTGGGCTTGGTTTTGGTGTAAAGCCAAGTTTGTTGGCGGAGGATTTTTACATAGTGATTTCAACAGTCCTGACAGTGATAATAAGAAGAGCTCCAAAATAGAGAGTTGTGAGCATTGTGGATTTTACATGTCATAAGAAACCATATTGTTTTGACTTGCATCATTGTGTTCATTCGGAGAAGATAAAACCACGCCTATGAGAATTTATTTTATCAAATGCACAACAGTCTAGGGATCAGACAAATGGTGACAAAAGATAAGTAAATCAAGGATGGATAGATGACTGGAGGTGGAAGAAATTCACACCTTTCTTGGAGAGAAAAGTCCACACCCATAAACCTTGGGAATAAATCAGAACATACATTGATAAGAGTAGACTTAGCTACAGTGGAAAAAACAGCTTGCTGAGTGGACGTTTGTCCCATGATGGTTTCAAGCATTGTGACAATGGTAGTGATAGGAGTTCCAAAAAGCAATGTTGTGAGCATTGTGGATGTATTTGATGGAAATAATAGTTCTGTGACTGGTATCCTTGTATTCAATCCAAGAAGATGAACCACGCCCATGTGAATTTGATCAAGCATGATGTGGGGATCAATTGGTGACACAAGAAAAATCAATCTTCCATGGAGAGAAAATCTAAGTCAGTGACGAGTTGTGATCTTTTAATGAGCTTTGTGTCATGGACATGAATTCTTCTCATAGCAGTGAGACATCAACCGTGGAAAGAAACCAAGGTGTACATTGAAAGGAGCTAACTTAGTTACATTGGAAAGCACAAGTTGTTAGTGGAGGCTTTTATGATGATGATTTTCAAGAGTCACAACAGGGATAGGAGTTTCAAGGGCAGAGTTGTGAGCATTGCGCATGTTCTAGTTGATTGAAATCATGGTGTTTTGACTTGCATCCTTGTGTTCATTTGCAAAAGATAAACGATGCCTATGTGAATTGTGCTAACCAAATAATGCTTTTTGCCCATTTTTGTTAATCTTGTGCTCTAAAAGGATCAAGACTCCCAAGCACTTGTCTCATTCTGTAAATCTTGCGTATTCTGTGACATTTTGTTCATACCGCGAGTTGGACACCATTAAAATGTTTGAGCTGAGCTCCCTGCATTCTTCCTATGCTGTGCAAGCGTGCACTATGCCGCGCAAGTGCCCACTATGCCGCATCATTTCAATCTAAATCCTGGAGTAATAACAATGCCATTTCCACAATGCTTCCCCTTTCCCACTCCATTTCTAGCCATTTCTTCTTCCCGCTCCTTATTCCCTTGTCATGTCATGCTATCAATCGCACCCGCTATTGCACTCCCTGACATCCCAACAATTTTGGTGACTTGTGCCCTTCTGCTTGGCCACATTTTTGATGTGACATCCCCTCTTTTACATTCTTCAGTTTTATTAAGGACCCACAACGACCTTCACTTTGCAATGCTTTCTCCATGCCACTATGCACCTTGAATTGTTTACTCCCTTCTATGCGGGGGATCCCTTCCACCAATTGCTGTCAGTTCACATTTATGTGCCAAGAAGCCCTCATGTTGTAGGAATGCCGTGGTGGTCACGGAGCTCTCCCTTCCACCTCAGGTGGCTGTAGAGTTGAATGTTGGATCTGCCACATGCAATGGAGTAGCTGTACGATCCTTTTTGATTTAGGAGATATTTTGAGCCACCATTTACGTCCAGACAGTTTGTTCATCACCTCCATATATACTGATCATCATCAGAATATCCAATTGCCACTCCAGATCAGATCTTTGTGTCACTTCAGATTCTAGATTCTTTGCAACAAGTGATGATCCATTGCTCTTTATTCATGACATTCTTGACTTGTTTCTCAAGTTTCCTCTCCCTTGTTTTCTATAAAGAGCAAATCTTGCTCTGCATTCGGGGTTCTTTAGAATTCGCTTGAATTCCCATCTTCTATGTATGGTTTTTAAGCCTCTATGTTAATGAATGTAATGCATTCAGGGCGTCATTCTACAGTCTAATGCAGTTGTGTATACTTGAGCAATAGCAAAGTTGTTGTGGCTTCTACCTTCCCTTCTCTTTGCTCTTATATATTCATATCTCTTGTAGATCGTCCTTACCTACTGTTATGCTATACTTACATTCTCTCAATACACTGTGTTATCCTCAAACACAGAGAGGAAGATCCCCATTTCACTCTTGGTGCATCACCAACCTTTTCTTTATTTCTGTTATCCCTTTCCCCTGCAGTTGTTAGATTAGGATAGTTAGTGGTAGCATTAGGAGTAGAATTAGATGAGAACCAACTCTCTCTAGAGGTTTGCTTCAAGTCGCAAGTCCCACACTTGAGAAGCAATCCCATGTTGTGTTGATAGTGAAGCAATCTTCACAAGCGGACACTTTCAACCATCAAGAAGTTGTTTGATCAAGCACACAATCTTGGGCTCGGTTAGATGTCGAGAAAAGAAAAGTCAACCTAGTACAAATAGATGACGGGGTTGGCAGAAATTTATTCCTTCCTCGTAGAGACACTACACTAGATCTTGTTCGTATGATTCTCATCCCAGTAGTAGTGATGATTGTCTGGTAGATCCAGTTACCTTGGAAAGTTTCTAGCTGATCTATTTCCTTGTCATCAATGCATGGTTTCCTTCCCTAGTGTGGTCTCATTTGAAGGGGTGAAAGATAGGAGGTAGGAGATCAGATTCAAGCACACCTATTCTGCCTACACCACAGTTTAGAGTGCATATTTCATGGTCTTAGGTGCAGCACAGTTAAATTGACAATTTATATACATACCAATATTCCATAATTTGATTTTTGATATGGATGGTTGATAGTTTCATAGTCTGACAGTTCTAGTTTCACTGTTTCAGATTTGCAGGCACTCTTGTAGTTTTTGTTTCAATCTAGATATGGATGACAATCAGATGAAGCATACGATTCTATTTAAGACATGAGTGGAAAAGCAAACAGTACCAGTTGCAGCAACACACCAGTTTCAGTACTAGCAGCAATACATCAAGTTTTACTGTGACATCATCACCTTCACCAGCAACGGTTAGGTATATACCTTCTATTTGGAGAATGTATTGATGATGAGTATACAATGCAGCTTTCTTTTATTGGTGCTGCCTTCCTTGTGCGCCCAACATCCATAGGTTCTTTTCTTTTTATCGACTCCTGATATGGGTGGATTGGCAAGGTTTGGTCTACCCTGACCTTGGTCATGAGATCACAATCCATGGAGGGAAAAAGTATAACTACAAGGAGAGTCTTATATGCCTGACAGACATGTTGAGGGTCTCATACACTTTTACCAATTAGAAATATAAAGAGTGACAAAACACAGAATAACACATACACAATACATAACTAATGGAGATTTGTTTGAATCACATTATAGAAGCAGCATGTAATTTTTTTATATTTTCTTCCTGCTCCTAATGGAATACACGACTCCTTTGGCTCTTCATCTTTCATGACACTTAATCACATACTTCATCCTTTGCTCGTTTAACATTTTCTCTTCTTCCCTAAATGCCTCATGGTCTAACTCCATATTTATTACTCTTAGTTCTAACAAAACTGTTAATGTTTTTTTCTATTATATGTACTATACAACAATTGATCATTAAATTTCGATAGATGTTTTGTGTCCTGTCTCATCACAATTCTTTAGCTTCATGGGCTCTAAAGAAGATTGCTTTATCAAGGAATTCTCAGTGAACAGTGTGGTTATACAGAAGGTATATAACAGCATTGATTATCTTTCATTATTGGTGGTAGTGTAAATCATGTGTTAGAGTTTCTCTAGCAATCATGTAGCACAATAAGGAGAGGGGGAAGACGTTTCTCATGACAATTGAAATCTTTTGGGCTTTCCCCAACTTGAACTTGGGTTTCTGTCATATGCATCCTTTTTTCTAGAATTGTGTTTCTAGTTTGAGCCCAACCTTTTGAGGACTCTCGTAACGGAATCCAGTTGCATGCTGTCATATGTAATCTTCTTGTTCATCTTCACTACTGATGTTGCTCTTTTGGGAACTTTTCATTTTTGGATAATATTTTTATTGGGTAGCAATCATTTTATGTTTTTTTTTTATTTTGAATTTTTTTTAAAACATCCTCCGTTCTGAGATTCCACTTGGCTATAAATTTTTCAACATCATGGAAATGTTTCTGGAAACAATTTTGCATCTTATTATAGATGGTGCTTGTTATATATGCAAATGGATTAGAAGTTTTAATCTTCTAAAACTTGAAAACTATGGCTTCACCATTTCCTAAGGCTTGCGAGGATATGTACCAAGTAAGTTTATAAAAACTCTGGTTGTAATCATTTTGAGTGGAAGTTTTTGTTTTTCATGCTCTTGATGGCCTTGCAAGGATATATATACCATGGACGTTTAGAAAAACTCTGGTTGTCATGCTCTTGATGGCCTTGTAGACATTCTTTATTGTTTATGCCTAGACCTTGTCTTTCAATGCCACTTGGATCTTTTGTGGTGTTCTTTCAAAGATCATGCTAGATGTTTTTAGGGGTTCTCTTTGAGTGGATCCTTGGGTGGTAACTTTTTTAAACATTTACTATCATATTGTGTAGTAAGATTTTAAGATAATTCCTTTCATTCTCATTGTCTGATGTTTGTGAAGAGTGATTGATGGTTTTCTATTTTTCACGGTGTTGTGGAAGATTTATGTTCATAAATGGTAACATATAATTCTAAATACTACCCTGGTTTTTGCATCCGTCTCCCACATGTTAGCACTAGAATGTAATAATATATGGCGGTGAGCCCACCATTATTACAGGCCACTTATAATTTATGTAAAATAAATATTAAAGTGGTCTTGTTTGATTCTTTGCAATCATTGCTCACTAAGTCATGGGATTTGCATCCTTCTCCCACATGTTAGCACTAGAGTGTAATAATATATGGTGGTGAGCCCACCACTGTTATAGGCCACTTATAGTTTATGTAAAATAAATTTTAAAATGGTCTGGTATGACTCTATGTAATCATTGCTCACTAAGTCATGAGTGACAGTGAGTAGTGCAGAGGACAGCCTGTTAACTTGGCGAGTAAACTATCACTAAGCTATGAATTGAACATGCAACAGAAAAACGAAGACAATGGACTTCTATAAATTCAAAAGATGAGATAGCGGTATAATGCTCTTCTATTTAAAATGAACTTAATAGGTATGGTACTATGTGTACGAAGGACATGAACGATGAGAATGAAGATTCCTGTAATCAGAAGGGGGAAACACTTCTGAACTGATTTGCATAGATTGGAGTGCAGAATGCATGAATAAACTTGATTGTTAACCTTGGTATTGAATACTTACAAGAAAAGAGTTACATAAGAAGAGGGTTAAACAACAGTTCAACTTTTGCAATTGGCATTTTGGTTCAAAGTCTGTTGATGTAGAACTGGGCTTGGGAGTGCAATCTGACATGGCATAATGTGGAGCCAGGATTCCATGTGGCATGAAGGTTTGACACTGAGGCTGTCATCTGCAACATGATTTGTAGTTGTGCAACTACTTGGGGTGCTACAGCCGAGTTGGGCACCAATGTGTTAGACCATGGCATGAAGGTTTAACATCATGAAACTTGGATCTGAGGTCTATGCAGGTCAACAGGTGACATAGCATAGAGTTGCACGGAGTGTCAAAAGCCACCAAAATGAGTGTGCGGACAGGTGCAGCTATGGTTGGATCACACTGCGGGGCCTTTTGAAGCTTTTAGAAACAAAAATCTGGATACTTTTTATTCTTTTGGTTTTTAATTTTTCTTTTGGTAGTATGTGAGTGCAGAGGGTATGGGTAGAATATGTGGTGTGGGCATCCAAAGCTACATTGGTATGGCTGGTTGGTTTGTGTAGAGCATTAATGGAAAATAAAAGGCAAGCTTTAGATGACGATGGCAAGAATCATAATGAAAAGATTAGAAATAATCAATGACGCTTATGTGTCATTAAGATTTGTCATATATCTTCATACTGTACTGTGTAAATGATTAATGTCAAACAAAGTGCAAGGAATTATCTTAGAATATGAATTCACCTCATGTGTGATACATATCTATTATAATAATTAAAACTATATGTACATTTAGTTACTAAATTCAAGCAGGAATGCTTATCAGGATAATGCTATAGGAATAGTGATTACAATTATAAACAGATAAAGATGAAACTTCTAATATAGCGTATTAGTTCGGTAGTTTTGGGAAAAACTGATCCTTTTACAAAAGAGAAGTTGGTCCAAGACCACTCATAGATTCCGTGGGTTCCATTGACTGGATTTGGGATTGTGTCTTGAATTTTATTTCAGAAAGATAGATTTAGCTGCAAAAGAACTATTCTTTTGACAAGCTCAACAAGTCTTAATGTCCTTGGATTGCTGCTCTCTTGCCTGCAGAAAATTAATTTCCTTGGAAAAAGAAATTGAAAATTGAAAAACAGTTTAGGCACATAGGTCCTTTGTTATGTTTTAAAAGATGCTTGGGGATTATGACCATAACAGTTAATGGCTGTAACCCTCATTGCATTGCTTTTGTTTGAGTTTATTGCATGCAGTATTGGGATTTGGGGTTACGTAGCTGTAACCCCTTATGGTTATAACTGTCCAGTGGCACCAAAAACTTACACGGAAACATTTAGGCTACTTCTTTTCACGTGGCTGTCACTTCTTTCCAAGGGGTCAGCATATATTTTTACTAAAAACCAAATTTAGGGTTTTATAGGATTTCTTAGAATATGAATTTTCCTCAAGTGCGATAAACATCTATTATAATAATTAAAAATAGCAATACATTTAATCACTAAATTCCAGCAGGAATGCTTATTAAGATGACAGTATAGGAGTGGTGATTACAATTGTAAATAGATAAAGATGGAACTTTTAATATAGCCTTGAAATATTAAAATCTATAAGTACGTTAGTTTTTGAGAAAAAAATGCTTTTCTATTAAACAAAAAATGTTGGTTGAAGCCCACTTGTAGATTCCATGGGTTCCATCGAGTGGGTATGAGATAGTGCCTTGAATTTTATTTCAGAAAGATATCTTTAGTTGCAAAAGAACTATTTTTTTGACAAGCTTACTGAGTTTTGATGTCCTTGGATTGCTGCTCTCCTTTCCTACAGAAAATGAATTCCCCTAGAAAAAGAATTTGAGAAGTGATAAACAATTCAAGCACAAAGATCCTTTGTTTTGTTTTGTATGTTGCCTAAGGGGTTAGGGCCGTAACAGGTTATGGCTGTAACCCTCATGGATTGCTTTTGTTTTAGTTTATTGCATGTGGTATAGGGATTTGGGGTAATGTTTTAGTTTATTGCATCAAAACATTTAGCCACTTCTTTTCACATGGCTGGCACTTTGGCTCTTCGAAAATGGGGTCAGCTTATATGTAGCCGATTGATTTTTAAATGGACATGCATGTCTATAAAGATCTCTCAAAGTTTGTCTCACGCTGGAAAACATGTTGCATGCCACTGGTAAAAAAGTATCAACTGTCGGGAAATAGCTGTCGAAAAATCAACATAAAAATTAAACCTTTATGGACTTGTCTATTCACATAGAAAACCACTTCTTAGAAGCCGCCACTAGTGATCTTTGTTCACGGTGGAGGATTTTTTGTTTGTTCCATCGCTTGGATAGAATTTCACGTCTTTCAACATAGGCTCTATGTAAAACTGCCAACTTAGTAATAGTGTCGGTGGATGATAGGTTGGTGTTGGAAAACCGTTTTCCTGCCACCTACAAAGAGTGTATGGAGGCCATTGAATGGGTTGTCAAGCACATTGTCGGGAATGTAGAAATTGCAGAGTGTTGCTTTCTATTGAGAGAGAGTGCTGGCGACAAGGACAGGACAACGGGATTTGATCCTTGGACATTGGAATATTATTTACTACAAGATGCATTACGGAAAAAATTCACGCGGCAGTTAGCAACATGGCGGAGGTTGGGGTCGGGCTTGCAATTTTGCTTGATGTTGATGTTTGAGCAAAAAGAATATGCTTGTTTTGAAAGACTATTTATTTTTAATTCTTTGTGGAATTAGGTAGCGTCAATGCCGACATCATTAAGAGAAATTAATTATTTTGAAACTTTGTTTTCCTATTATAAACATTTGCAAAAGTTGATGGTTGTTTGGAGACTTTTGGCTTGGATGTTAGAGGAAAAGGTTATGTTTTTTTACCATTTGTGTGGCTTAATAGTGGTCGTTGGGAGGAAAATGAGGATCACCGTAATACACATCTTAAATATATTTATTCAAAGAACATTTATAAATATTAATTTCAAAATTTGGAATTCATGATTGATTATTTTATTACTTTTTCCGATCTTTTTGATTGAATGTTAAACATCATAGTCCTTTAGACGACATTTGCATCGATGATATTAGATGCATAGAATATCCTTCCTTCTTAGTCTTAGTGCTAGAGATTGAGCATATTCTCCTGGGCTCGATCCCGACCTCATCCCTTTTTGGTGTTGGGGCTTTTGCACATTATAAGAATTGATCCTCGGTGGGCTCTTTGTGAGCCAAACAACTTCACCAATTGACCGGGGACCTATTGACTTTTTGCAATTTTTTCAATAATAAATGATAAATGTTGTCTATCTACCACCCCCACTCATTATCGTGGAAGGGCATCTACGGACCTAATAATTAAATTGTTTTAGTATTCTTCAATCACTTTATACAATTATGCATTATATATTTATGATAATTAGCTGATAGGCTTTTTAAATGGACATGCATGTCAAAAAGATCTCTCAAGACCCGTTTCACACCGAGAAAACAAGCCGTAGTCACTAGCAAACTAGTTTTAGCCACTAGAAAACATCTAAAAATTAGAACCTTTGACTTTCCTATCTCATTTCTACTCCTCCATTTCATTTCTTACATATGTGTTAGGAACATTCACAATTTGGGATTGGGCTATAGTGGTTGGTTCGTAGTGGTTTAATAAAAAGCAAGGGTTATGCCATTGGTGTTAGATTAATTAGCTAATATGCTTCGTAACATTATAAGCTACATGAGAAACTTTCCTAGGCTTGTTACTTTGTTATGATTACCATTTGACTATGTAGTCATTATTGGCTTTTAGTTAGGAGGTTCTCACGTAGGTTTCTCTTATGCTTTGTTAAGCTATTTTGTCAGGAGTTTGTTGCTCCATAGTTGTAACATCTTGAGATATTTATATGGCTCCTTGTAATACAATATACGGCTTGCAACTTCTCCATTAATCTTTTATGGCATCGAGCTTAAGGCTTAGAATCCTGGAGAAAACCCTGTGAGAGAGTGCCAAGCTCTTGTGTGGAGGAAATTAAGTTATTTTATTTCTTGGAAAACTAGTATATGGTGAGAGAAAGAATAGTAAACTCATTCATGTAAGGAGAGAGGGACGTAGCAGCGGTGACCGGGCGTTCCAACATATTGGAGGACACGGTGAAGAAGCGTCCTATGAGAAGGACATAGCATTTTTGTTTTATTTGCTAGAGAGAGGCATTAGAGCAGGTGGAATGCCGGTAGAGGAGTATGGCGTTACACTTGTTGAGTTAAATTCTATCTGTGGCATGTTGGGAGAAGTGTGGGAAGAAGGAGAGCCATTATGGCTCATAAAGATGCTTTGCTGGTCATATAAACAATTATTTCCCTGAATAAAGGTGTGGCAGCTGTATTTTTTTCATTTGCTGTTGTTGGGATGCATTCAAGTTTGATAAATGCGTGACAAAGGAAAAAAGCATTGACATATAGATTTGAAGCACTGAACCAGTTATATGAAAAGTACAAATCCATTGCAGGCCTGAGGAGGTGCGTTGGAGGAGGAGAAAGGCACAACTTGGATGCCATTGTTGAGAGAAAACAAGAATACACAAGTTCATTTTTATTGGACAGTTAAAGTTTATGAAACTTCAAAACTTGGTTTAAAATTTGATAAACTTTAAGGTGAAAAGAACATTTTAAAAGTTTATTAATTTAAATTTTAGGAAAATAATATTTTCCTAAGATTTCGTGGAGGAGAATTAATTCCATATCACATGAACGGAAAGGAGCAAAACCCTGAAACTTTGTCACATTGTTCGTTTTGGTGTCCTTGTCCGCACACAAAAGGAATTTTGCAAAAGAGTGTGAAACTCAAGATTTTATTTTTCCGTAATTTTTGGCAATTTTATGGGAAATTGTAAAATTAAAATCTCACAAACTGTTAGGAGTTTTGAGCTGAAAATTGGTCAATTTGTTGGTTTTTAGGATAAAATCAAGTGAGCAAAAGGAATTTTTGTAAAAGCATTTATAGTTTTTCCAATTTAATTGTTTTTGTGGAAAACTAGGTCAAAATGTCTAGTCTACAACACCTTTTGTTGCTAGATTCACAAAAATTGACAGGAAAAAACTTTAGTTTGTGGAGTCACAAGATACTATCTGTGAGTATCAAAATTTAAATCAAATTGTACTTGGCAAAGAAACAAGACCAGATGATGACAAACTTTTAGTTGATGAACCTGATAACTATGATAAGTATCATAGAGAAGCATTGATGTTGTTAAAACTTTTAGTGTTTGATAATTTGATTCCAAAAGTTAGAAATGCAACTAGTGCTTGATTTGTGGAAAAGTCTAACATCCAAGTACTAGGCTTCAGAAGTTGGTAGGGTATTGTACTTGAAATTTTTGTTATTTTCCACTAAAATGCAGGAGGGTGGTTTGATCTCTAAATTCTTGTTGCAGTTGAAGGACATTTGTGATCACTGAAAGTAGTGGAAAAACTTGTAGATGAGCAAGACTTGATTGCTCTGGTATTGCAGAACCTACCAACATCATTTGACTCATTTGTTGAGTCATTACATATGATTGCAGAGACACAAGAGATTGATTTTGAGAAGTTGTCTACATTTCTCATGCAAAAGGAGAGAAGGCAAACTCATGCAACTTCGTTGACATTAGTGGCTATAAAAAGTGGATTCATGGCATGGTGAAAGAGAAAGACAAAGCAGTGAAGCGCCAATCGTTATTTGAAAGAATCCTCTAATAACAATGTAAGTACTTCTAAGCAGTCTAAATGGAAGTGTTTTTATTACAAGGAATTGGGTCATTTGTAATGTCCCCTTTTCTAAATTAAAGATGATTAATAATATTATTTAAGTTGGGCTTAGTCATTTCTAATCATTGGGCAACTTAATAACATTATTATTAATATTTTTTTAAAAAATATTTAAAGTAAAATTAATGATTTAACTAAGTCGACCGAATGTAACTTTATGTTATATTATAAGGCAACTTATAAAAGTGACTTTTAAAGTAAGTTTGCCACCAAAATTAAAAGAATGAGGAAAGAGGAGTTATAAAAGGAGGATGAAGGGGTTCATTTGGGGATCTATCATCTATCTATCATCTTGATTTTATGAGTTGAGCACTTGTGCTTCTACTTTCAGCTATTGAGGACGGAAACCCTCTTAGCATCCATCACTTGAGGACGAAAACCCTCATTGTGATCAGATTTGAGGATGAAAACCCTCAATATCTTCTTGGTGGCTTCACTCAGGGGTCACATTTGAGCGTAATTTTGGATCATCACAGCTAGGGCACAATTTGCAGCCATTTCTAGGGCTGTCTACACCCCTTTGGATTTTAGATCAATGTTTAGGGCATCAACAATGGACGTAATTGGTTGGTTTCAATTTGCAACGTCTCCTTTTTGTGAGAAAATTGTTGTAATTTTATGCGGATATTTTCTTGTTTTATGGTGTGAAAATAAATAAAAATAAGTTCAGACTTTGGTTGGAAAAAATATTTTTTCATCATCTACTTGTATCAAACAGGGTTTCTAGATGTTTTGGGCCTTCTGGGTATTTTTGTATTGTGATTATTTGATAAATAAAGGAAGATTTCAGATTGCTGTATTTTCTGTCTTACGGGTTTCCTTAAAAATCAGAATGATGTTATATTTTGTATAAGGGTTTTAGGGAAATTCTAGAATTTCTTAGATCTATCCTGTATGCGACATTATATCATTTGAAGAAAGATTGTTGTAAGCGACAATATGATTTGACAAATAATAGAAAGAAGTCACAATCTGCAAATGTGGCTAAAGAAGATGAACAAAATTCAGTGGGTGAGTTTGCATTTGTGGCGGCACATAATCAGTCAACGGAGTCAAGAATGTGGTATTTTGACTCAGTGCATCAAGACACTACATGTGTCACAAAGACTGGTATGTAAAATTTGTAGAAGATGATAGTTGCAATGAATTTGTTTCCTTAGGTGATGGTTGGGTTCACTATGTGAAAGGATATGGTGATGTTCATATTACATTGAACAATTCTGTTACTTACACTTTCAAGAATGTTCGGTTTGTACCTGATATGAACAAAAATCTTCTTTCCATAAGTGAAATAACTACAAATCCTAATCTTTGTGTGGAGTTTAAAGGAAACAAATGCATGGTTAGTGATATTCATGACAAAAGAGTCATTGCTATTGGTCTTGGTAACAAAGGACTGTATAAGTTGGTTGATCCAAAATTGCAAATGAACATGCACTAGCAGCGGTGGAAAGCACTAGTGAATTGTGGCATAAGAGGTATGGTCACCTCAGTTATAAGCATTTGCATACATTAAGTCAGACTAACATGGTGAATGGAATGTTTTCTATTCAAAAGAGTCAAAATGTATGTTTAGGATGTCAAATAGATAAGCAATTTTCAGATTCATTTGACATTGGTAAGGAACAAAGAGCTAAGAATGCATTGGATTTGGTACATGTGGGTTTGCATGGTCCAATGCGGACACCTTCCATATCTGGAGCATTGTATTATTTGTTGCTTATAGATGACTTTTCTAGGAAAATGTGGGTGTGTTTTCTGCATAGAAAGTCGGAATGTTTCTCTAACTTTGTTGCTTGGAAAGCTATGGTAGAGAAACAGGGAGGGAAAAATATAAAAGCTCTCAGATCAATGAATGAAGAAGAGTTTGTCTCTGACAAATTCAAGGAATTCTGCAAGAAAGAAGGTATAACATATTCTACACAGCAAAATGATGTCATGGCAAGACAAAACATGACAGTGATAGAGATGGCACGTTGTATGGTGGATAACTAGAATGCACTGTATCAATATTGGGCAAAAGCGGTTAATACAACTATGTACATTCTCAACCAAAGTCCCACACAAGCTTTGCAGAATATGACACCGAAAGGAGCATGGTTTGGTAAAACACCTGATGTAAGTAACTTTCGTGTTTTTGGATCCACTACTTCTTTATTGGGAAAGTTGTACATGTTTGTTGGTTATTGTGAGCAGAGGAATGCATACAAGTTAATAGATGTCTCCACATACATGATTGTTGTGAGTAAAGAGGTTTTTGTAGATGAGAAAGTACCATTCTTTTCTAGTAATGATAAATCTACCGAGAGTATTGTAGTGGTTTCTGCTGACAATATTTTTGGAACAAGTTTTGGTAGTAGTGTTGAACAAAGTTCAAAGAAAGTACCAGAGGTATCAAGTTCTAAGGAAGAATCTAGTGGTGAAGAGGTGTTTCTCACTCTTCACAAGTAGATCAAGAAAACCAACACAAAAGGCCTAAGTGGTACCATACCACTATGAAAGATGTAAGGAAAGATGAATTGTTATACTTGTTGGAAGGGAAATCTACAAGGTCAGGAAAACAAAAAGTGCAAGGTGAAGAGCAGGTAAATTTTGCTCTTATTATTGTTTTGTAGGTATTGAAACCAAGCATCATTTCAAGGACCAAAGTCAAACCCAAATGGAAGTTTTTCATGAAGGTTGGTGAAAGAGGAAGGGGCATACAACAAAAACACACGAGTGTTGTGAACAATAAATGTCCCACGCTACTGACGAAGTGATTGTGCCGCTACGGTGAAGTAAGTGATTGCCAGAGAATATAATATATAGGGCGGAGCCCCATCCGTTTATTGTATTAATTGAACCATCGATGAAGAAGTTATCTCCTCCAACAATCTGGGGGTTAATGAGGGGAGCTTTTCTCTTTCACCGATCAAAATCCATACTCAACTCGAGCTCAAACATGGGTTTTGATATCGAAAATCTCTTCTCTTTCCATTATGAATAATTTACCAGTTAACTATAATTATTATTTTGCTCATATCTGCGGGGTTACCAATCCCGATTCTTGAATACTCGATCTTGACCTTGTCTTGAATACCCGTATCTATCTTACTCGAGCCATATAGAGAGTGAAAGGAGAGGGGGCATTCGCGATCTCGAGATGCCAAGCTTGATAAGGCCGTATAGATCTTGTGCCGTATCTATAGGGGGTCATGGAAAGTAGTAGGCATTGACTCTTTAACAACTCAACGCAGAAATATCTCTTAAGAGATATGTTATGTTGTTTAGTCTTGATGTATGTTCTAATTTTTGTTGTTGGACTGATCACTCTAACAAATAGGTAAAACATGTCACATTCAAGACATGACAACACTTCAATGAAACAACATAATCCAATGATCTCTCGTATTTAACACCATTTCCTACTCTACTTGGCGATTGCAACGGCTAATTACCCATGTACTTTGGTAAGATGGATTGGCGACAATAGAGACATTTGGATACATTACTGTAATGGTAATAGGATTACATCTTAGGTTAAGTTCATATATGGACTTAATCATTTATTTTGTAATAATGACTAAAACATTTGATTTAGTCATTAAGGGAGGGTGTTAGATTAATTAGCTAATATGCTTTGTAACATTATAAGTTACACGAGAAAGTTACCTACGCTTGTTAGTTTGTTATGATCACCATTTGACTATGTAGTCATTCTTGGCTATTAGTTAGGAGGTTCTCATGTAGGTTTCTCTTATGCTTTGTCAAGCTATTTTGTGAGGAGTTTGTTGTGCTACTACGGTTGTAGCATCTTGAGCTATTTATATGGCTCCTTGTAATGCAATATACTGCAATGAAGAAGGGAAGGACACATAGGCCTCTTCTTCTTTTTATGCGTAAAGGAAGCAAAGTATAATATTCCTTCTCTGATCAGTCATTTGCACCAATTACGTAATGTGTGAGAATCCGTGCAACCAGGGTCTACCACCACCACCTGTTAAGCCCAGTCGGAATAAATACCCTACACCACTGCCAAAGCCTCCGTAGACAAAATACCCTTATCTGCTATCTCCCTTTCACTACGTCTTCCCACCTTATTTTCCTTATAATTACCCTTACAACCATTTTAGTAGTGTAGATCCTTTGTTATACTACAACAAATTCAACCTTGATTGTTTAATTGGATTGGTGCTCATGTATATTCACCAGAAGAAATAAAATCTGCTTTTAACTACCTCGGCTAGTGCAGGCCTAATTTGGTTTCATGTAACAATGTGTGGAAAATTAATAATTAACGGGGATCTGAATTTGTATTGAAGAACATCCGTGTTTCCATTTTTTTCTGTCTCTAAATCGATTTAGGAGAGAATTACGAGTCATTAGAAGATGAAAGGTTTTTTTGTCATGATGGGAAATGAATGAGAGAGAAACAATTTGAGAAAAAAAGATGTCATTAGTATAGAAAGATGTTTGATAAGAGACCTACATTAAGCTTGATTTGTTCATGCTAAGTAGGTCAATGGGATAATTTGATTATAGATTGTGTTGCTTATGTTGAATATTTGTCATAATTTGATCACATTTTTTATAAGCTTGTGACGTGCTTGTTTATGTGACCCAATATGAATAGGACGATATACTTTTATAATTAATGTTTAATTGTTTTTGTTCCTTGTAAACTTTGAATTTTCTAATGATAAAATATCATGTAATAGTTGTGGAGAGTTATATTGTTTGTTAAAATAAGTATAAATAGTTTCATTTCCTTCAAACACGTCCATTTTCAATGATATATATTTTTGATTCGTAAATGAAGGTTGACAGGTCCCTCTCCCAATTATATTGACAACCATTTTTTTACAAGATATGCAGATATAGTTCGAAGTGAAATGCCAATGGCTCTAAGAACCATGCAAAGGCATTCAACAAAACCTAACTATTCATGTAGGAGGATAGACATTCGGTCACTTCACATTAGATTACAAAATTTTGAAAATAGACCTCCGGGGAGGGAACATGGCAGAGCCAACCAAAAAACCAAAAGGAGAAAGAGCACATTAAGTTGTGGCAGCTTCCTCCATCATCACCTCTTTAAGGCCGGTTCCAAATCTTCCTAGTCCATTGGGGCACAACAAGGCGAGAGGATCCATTTGTTCACCCAAGGAGACGTCCGCTTTGCAAGGTCAACCATGCAGCCAAGGAATTTGTAGGCCCTCGCAACCTTCTTCCTTAGAGATACAATCCTCGGGGCCACATGAATGATGGGGTGTGCGGAGAGACCAAGTCAAGCCGTGGGAGAAGACACCCAATGGACTTATTGTTGCGATAGTGAGCAACCACCCTTCTGCGAAATTTGCAACAATGTTGAAACACCACTCCAGTTCCATGAAATCGTCCTTAGCCACAACATCGTTCCCAAGCAAGCTGGTTCCAAAGAGGAGTCAGGGTTGCGAACTCAAGATTGTTGATCACAAAGCCAATCCCAACTCGACGAGCATGGCGAATGAAGTGTGTAGCATTGGCAATGACTACTGTTTGTTCGACTCAATCTGATGTAGGTTATCAAAAACAGCGAGAGGCAATTTGGATTTCACACAAGGGTGCATAGAGAGATCGACATGTTCTCACGAGAGCACCGCCTTAGATGGAGGTGGAGCAAAGGGTTAATGGATGGCAACCAAATGCAGAGGTAGAGAGAAGACAAAAGGCCATTGGAAGTAAGGTGGAGAAAATGATGGCGGTGGTCATTGATAAAGACGAAAGACACGAGTGAGTAGAAGTGGAATCACCTGCTTTGAAGTATGGGACAATCAATAGGAAGGATTGTGAAATCGAGCAATGCACCAAAAGGATAGGTTGATGTGGGGATGTAATCGAAGATGACTTAGTGATGATTTGACATAGTGGATGGCAAATCATGAAGGAGAATAACACCCATAGCCCATGCCACGACTCAAACATATTATCAACCAAGCCGTCCAAAGTTTGGGAGGCTTCATGATTAGCGAGGAAGTCCGCCGCCTTATTGGCCTTTCAAGAGCAATCTTTGGATGCTTCATTCGATGAATTTGGAGGAGATAACGGGCTTGGTCGAGGATGTTGTCGGTTGCCAAGCCTTGGAGTTCCCATATTTGATAGTGTTTGTAATGACTATAAGGTCCCCATCTATACAAATTCGATCGATGCCACAACTAAGAGCCAATCAAAGACCATGTACTAGTGTAGAATCGCGAGATGCCTCCGCAAGGTTACATGAACCATTCGAGAGGTGGAAAGAGCCAACTTGAAGCAAAGATCTAGAGCAATCCTTGATGACACATCCTGCTCCCGAGATCTCCAGTTACCCTTAGAAGCCTGTTGTATTTTAGCTTGAAAAAACTAGAAGCGGGGGAGTCCATTTGGAGTTGAGCTTTCTTACTTTGCTCCGTGGTGAAGATGATACGCTAAACCCTAAAACTTTGGATGGTAAACACTTTTATTATACCAGAGCTATGAACTCGAGTGGTGGAGGAGCACTTTCTTTAACTAGGACATGGGGGTGGGCTTTGGTCCTCAATGTCCGCAAAGCAATCTGCATTCGGAGCGCCTTGTTGTGTTTTGTGTGGTCCACTTGAAGAAGTTCAACCCCTACCTTAAGGTGTCCCCATGGCCACTTATTGAAAGTGTCCAATGGACTCAATGAGAATAGAACTTGGGTTGATGATTAAAAAATACTTGTAACTCACCAATAGCCCAACACCTTGAGTCTGTCCATTTCCAATGAGATTAATGTCATTGCCTTGTATGTGAAAAAAATGCCTTGTGTAAATGTGGATAGTGGTTTTACATCACTAAATGTATTACATTATTATCTTTACTAACCACATGTTATTGTAATGAGGTTTGATTCAAGACTCGATACATAAAAGAGACTAGGAAAATATTAAATTATTAACATGTTTGAGAAATTAGGATTAGAGACATAAATACGTTGGATATGTGAATCAGGTTTTAGCTTTCAATGAAAGAGTGAGTGAGAGATGGTTGAAAACAGGTTTAGAAGGTGAGATGAACAATTCTTAGAAAATAAGACCATTAAATTGTGCTAACCAATTTCATATGGATTGACCGAATCATGAAGATCCCAAACCCCTACGAAGCTAGTTAATTTTCTATAAAATGACAACATTTTTGTAGAGGTAAATGTAATCTTCGTGCCTTGATCTCTACAATAACCTCTCTCAGTTTCTATGTTAAAGTCACGGATCATTGGCAATTTGATCTCTTGATTTCAAACACCAATGCAACCTCTAGCTTTGGGGAAAAAAAAGAGTTTCGGGACTTGTGCCAAACCATGGAAACCAAGGAAAAATTGAGCTTTGCTGATATTCTATCAGGCTCCTAAATTTGAGAACAAAGTGGCTCATCAAACAAGTATAAAGCATTCAACAAGCAGTCGCGTGTAGTGCAATTATCCCAACCCTGATCTTTTGACGTATCAACATATAACAACATCAATATGCTTCTATATGTTTGAAATCAGACTTTTGGTATAGGGATGGTTTAAAATAGTCAGTTTGTTTTTCCATATAACTTCAACATGAATGCTATTTAAGCTCTCCTCATGTGTTTTCAAATGCACTAATGCACCTTTTTATTTATAATTTTCTCGAATTTAAAGTAGGACCAAATTGGTGTGTAAGCTGACACACAACAGGCACAAAAAATCGGATAAAGAAAACCAAAAATTGTGGAAAATTCAAAATCAAGAGTCAAAGCAGTCCATAAAGGGTAAATTACCACATTCGTAGAGATGAACGAAGCCAAAAAAGTGGGCGAGAGGAAACAAAGGGAATTGGAAGAGGAGACAAAACAGGCCCATTGAGAAATAGAAGTCAATAAAAAATCTAAGGTGTAAGCAACGTTAAAAAACGAGTCAAAACTTGAGAAACATTAAAAATTAAGTAGATAAGAAGACCAATAATTAGCCAATAGGATTTTTAAATAGACATGCATGTCCAAAAGGATCCCTCAAACTTGTTTTAGGTTGGAAAATAATTCATAGCCATTGGAAAACAAGTCTGACCCTCTAGCCATTGGAAAACAAGTCTTACCCTCTGGAATTTATCTTAAAAATATAATCTTTGACATTCATATTGGCACATTCATTGCACCCCCTAAAGGTGCCAAGTGCTAGTTAGATTATTATTTATTATAGGGTTTTTACTTGTGGATGTTTAGGTCATCTTAAGATGTCCACCATGAATAGACATTAACATAATGATATTATTTCCTCATGTATTTTTGGTAATAATCATTACATAAGGAGACCCATTTAACTACAAGCACTATAAGCATTTATTAGTAGGGGGTAAACTTTAAATGTAATCCACCGATTAGGCTTCTTGCCCTCTAGTCTTTTCCCCAATGGCAAAGATGGCTTAAACACATGTTTAAAAATCCCTTAAAAACATTTATGTTATTACACCCATAGACATCCTACAATGACAGCTGGGGGTGGTGTGAGGTGCTTAATGTCTGTGGATAAATAATTAATCTTGATCTAAAATTTGATGTCAATTTGACCATCACGGTTTAATTTTGACCTTAAATTTGATGTCCATTTGATGTCACATGGAAGTTTCCTTCTTTTGCTTTGAGGAGTGAGTGTAATGGTCTGAATGTTAACAAAAATGATTATGAGTTTGGCGTCTATTTGATTATTGTAGGAAAGGATGAGAGCTGATGCCCGTTCTGGATATTTTTAGTGCTTTGAGACGTATTTGACGTCTGCCGTGGATATTTTAGTGGTTTGAGACATATTTGACTTGTTTTAATATCAAACTGTTGTAGAGTGTTGTCTGTAGACTGACTAGCATCTGCTGAGTGACTTGCTAGCTTGAGGTCAACAGTTCGAAACCTGCACCCCGGGGTGTACTTCACCTTGGACTAAGTTTATCAAAATTCGATCCCCTAACCTGGTGGTAGAGAATGATGGAGACGTCGATTCCCATATCAAAAAAACAAAATGTAACTGTTGTAGGTGATGTGTAATATTTTACAAATACCGTCAAATCGACGTTCACAAATGTAGATAAAACGTCAGATTTGTTTATAGGATTATAATTTATAACAAATTGGCTTAGAGCTATAACAAATTATGGACATGGTGATGAACATATTGTTTAATGCAATTACCCATTTCCAAGGAATTTTATTTAGTCTTATTATTAGAGTTTTTAATTCCCTAAATTGCAAGCCTTTTATACTTTTACGCCTGTATGAACAAATGCATAATAAAATCTGAACAGAGAATATGAAAGTTCAGACATCAGTGTATCATTGCGGTAGTTGAATAAATTAATGTGCCCACTACCAACTGCCAACACCACTGTCCTCTGCATCCCCTTTGCACAACGGATTTATTATTAGCTGACAGGTTTTTAAAATGAACATGCATGTCCAAAAGTTCCCTCAAAACTTGTTTCATACCGGAAAACAGTTGCCAGAAAACATCCTAAAAATAGAACCTTTGATTTTCCTATCAGCACATTCATTGCACCCCCGTACGGTGCAATTGCTAGAACCAAATTTATGGTTTTAAGGAAATTTTTCTGTACTTTCAATATTTTTTTGTAATATTTTAATTTTAATTTTTTTTTCCAATGCAATCTTGTCTATGTTTGAATTTTTTTTGTCTTGTTTGCTGCACACAATTTTCCTTATATATATATGTATGTATAATATAAAACTATCTTATCTATTCTATATCCACCAGCCCCAACCATATTGGGATATTAGGATTAGGGCTAGATAGATGGCCCCAACTCTCTAGCCAACCCCAACTCTATAGCCAACCCCAACTAGATAGGGGGAGGTTGGGTTGCTCCGAGGTCGGGGTGCCATATAGAGAAGATAGAATAGGGAGGGGGGAGGGGCCCACTTCTTCTCCGGCCCAAAAATAGTTGGTGCTAAAACTGAGAGTGCTAAACAACCATATAATTTTTATGGAATGAAAGTACTCTAATCTTGAGATACCAAGTAAACGACTATATATATGTATGTTTGTATGTATGTATAGTATAAAATTTTGAAAAAAATATTTGGTGCTAAAACTGTGAGTGCTAACACAGCCATATAATTTTTATGGAACGAAAGTACTCTAATCTTGAGATATCAAGTAAACGACTATATATATGTATGTATTTATGTATGTATGTATGTATAATATAAAATGTTGAAAAAAATATTTGGTGCTAAAACTTATAGTGCTAACACAACCATATAATTTTTATGGAGCGAAAGTACTCTAATCTTGAGATATCAAATAAATGACTAAAATTTCTTAAGTCTGCATAAATGTTCATTATAAACTTTATAAAATATTATATATTTGTCTGAAAATTACAATTTTTTGATTTTATGCTACAGCATTGAGAGACTATTATGTTTCCAAAAACTCTTATCCAAATAATTAGATTTATGTACCGTACACAAGTGTGTGAATTTCTCCCTCAAATTGATTGTTTGCATTATTGAATTAGTGTTTTGCAAAAACAAAACATAAAATATATATTAGTAAACTCTTTCCAATAATATTTTTGAATTTTTAATGTTTTAATTTAATAATCTATTCATTCTATTCATTTATTTATTTTAACTTACGTGGAGTATAATGTATTTTTCGTTATTCTATATGCATAAATAACAATTTTATTTTTAGATATTTAAATTTGTTATTAAAATATTTATAAAATGTTTTTAAATACTTTAATACGTAGTTTGATCAAGATTGAATATTGAAAATGAAGAGCAACAAAGAGAATATCAATGAGCATACCTATCTTAGATAAATCTATATAAAAGATGTCGAGAGGTATCATTCTCAAGATGCCTATATTGAATTTGTGACATAAGTGGAATAGCGTCTCGAGAATGATAACTCTCGGCATCTTTACGTAGATTTATCTAGGATAGGTATGCTAGTATGTTAGATCAAGTTTTTCTTAAGTTCAGATTGGAATTTTGGGTGTTTGCTCGGTCCTATGTAGTGTATCAAAGGGTAATTTTTGGAAATTACCGTATTGCTTTGATTTTTAAAATTTTTGAACGATTTATTATTTTTGTGCATGATACTTCCATGGTACTTAAATATTTGTTTGCCCTGATTTGTAGTTTTTATGGCTCATTTGTAAACTTAGCAAATTGCACTGCAAATTCATTCTGAATTCAGAGGACGTGAGAAAGGCTTACATTCCCCTGGAATTCAAGATTTTAATAAAGCGTTAGCAATTTCCCGGGGAACCGTGTAAGAGCGACATTTCAGCTCAAATGGATAGCTAACAGAAAATCATTGATTGCTGCAAGAAATTGATATGAAGGACTCAATATACTCCTACAGATGTTATCCTTATTGAGATGTTTTATTTGCTTTGATAAAACCTCGGCTCTGTACTATTATCAACATGTTTTCCAAGTGATGAAAAAAATTGACCTATTTCGCTACCTTGTGAGGTCCTTGGAGCTGTTGACAGGACATGGATTTTATTGGATATCTAGTCATTTGTATTGCAGCATAGCACAATAAATGTAAATTCTCAGTTGCTTGCAGATGTTCAGAAGTCCGCAAACTTAAGCTTCTGATACTACTAATGACAAGCTCATTAGGTTGCATGTCAGTCAGCTATGGGTTTATTTAGCATTAATTGGGAATTTGGGGGATACAATCTAGAAGAGATAGATGCCCATGTTTGCTACTTTTCTCTATTGAAGGGTTTTCAATGTTTTCATAGTTCAACACAATTTTGATAAAATTCCAAGTGTATGTTGCATCGGAGAATGCAGAAAGACTCTGTGTGGTCTGATTTCTCGATCTGGGCACAGGTTCCTTTCTTTATTGTCCTCATTTATCCATGGGATATTGATATTGTTGCGGTGCTAATATATCTGGAAATTTGAATAATTATTCGTGAAAATGCATTTCAGTGGCAAAAAACTAGTCTGGGCATAAAGGCGTCTGGAGTGCCTTGCAGCAGTATTGTATTTCATGTAATTTTTGATATTTTCAGACAGTTTAATTGTTGATATTCAAATCAGAATCTTGAAGGGATTCATAGAGCTTTCAGATACGGTAATGGCTTTAAATGTTCCAAGTATTGGGAAGTGTTGACGCTTCTTTTGTTTTATGGGCATGTAAAATAGTTTCTTCTGTGTGTTTCTTGCTTTTGGAAAAACACAAAAACGGCATTTCACACCCAGCATGTTATTTAAGAGAGAGCAAGTTGGACCTTACTATTGGTTATCCGAAGATTCAAATGAAAAATTTGCCTTCTTACTATGCTTACAGTATCTAACATTATATCGTATTTCCTTTTGTGGACTGGTGCCTCTATGAGCAGGCCCTCCAGAACTTAAAAGTAACGAGTACATTAATACACATTAAAATGTCTAGTCTACGTGTATTTATATATTGCACGAAAAGTAATTCCATAAATGATAGTATTTTACTAATTAGAAAGTTGATTTTGAGAAAATTCTACTAAGCAATATCTGATGGGTCCAATTTCATTTCTTAGGAACAGGACTTAACTGTTGAACAACGTAATTTTTGACTGTAATAATGATTCTAAGTTGAAGCAATGAATTCAAGCCTATGTGGCAGGCGCAAAGATATGATGTCAATATGTTGTATCTTGTTAGCAAACATCCATGGGATATAATTAAATACTTTCCTTCAAATGTGATTTTGGAATCATTTGGATTGATGCTAATAGTCGTGACCTTTATACTGTTCAACATCCAACCAGCAACGGTTACTGATATTTTTGTCTTTTAATATGAATGTCTTTTTATCCCTTCCTAGGGGGATATTGCATCTATTAAGTTTTTATTTACCTATTCCGTAGGTTAATAAAGTGACGTGAAGTAAGAATGCCAGTATGCCCTTTTTGATTCTATTAGGGCCCAACATTTATGAACGGGATTACACCCGCCACTTGGAAACTACATTTCATTCTATTTCTGGGTACGGCCTTGCAAATCTGTTATTTTTAGTGTAGGTTCAGAAAAATATTTTGTTATAAACCCTAAATTTCAGTAAAGGGTATCTCTTTGTGATATTGAAATGGAGTGATCTGGTTTTGTAGGAGTATAGTATAGACCTTGAAATGACAGGTTTTATACACCGACATTTTGAGTGACATGGAGTGAGGGGGATGGAATATTTTGACGATGTCTATCTAAGGATTTTATTCTGTGATAACTCATTTCTAAGATACATGTTAGTGCCTTTTGAATTACCATGTTCTTATCAGAGCACAACTTTTATTTTGTGGTAAATGTTAGTTTGTATTTTCCTCTGGTTATTTGGGTGTTGATTGGTTCTTCCACTTTTGGGTACAGTTGTGAACTGCACTTTGAGAGATAGAAAATTTGTCCTCTTTATGGTCTGAAATCATATATTGGCTCACAAAAACTTACAATGATGGATATGATGTACATCATGCATTTGTTTTTGTAATGTTTTGAATGCTCTTTACATTCATAAAATTGGTACTATTCCAAACTATCATTCTGATGAACCTTGTGCATTTGTATTCTACTGATTTTACAATTTTTTTGTTACTAATTAATATACTATATAAACTCTAATAATTTAATCATTTATCATCAAATATTTTTCAATGTATACCAAATTAAGTTACAACTCAAAAATTGTCTTCACTAATAACGGAACTATGACATTATGGATTCTTTTTATCTTTTCCAAATTGTCAAGGGCTTGTAGGAATAATAATTTATTAATAATGTTTTCACTTTGTTGAAGTGGTGTTTTGTTTGATTTAATTTCGGGAGTGTTGGAAATCCATGCTTAAGAAATAATATAACACTTCTTGCTTAGTATATCACTTATTGCGCTTTTTAAAAGTAAGATAGATTTTAGTAATTTTTTTCACCGAGTGCTGCATTTGGTAGTACTGTGTTTTCTCTAGAATCTTGTGAAATTTGCTTGACTTTTTGTTAGTGTTATAGTTGTTTATTTTCTTTTAGGGTTATACGTGTTACTAATGTGATGTATTTGTTTATTTTGTGCATTATTTGAGCTTGTGAAATATATTAGATTTAAATTTGTTAGGTTTTTAGTCATATTTGATGGAGTGTTACATGTCCACATAATTTTGGTACTTGACTAGTTAATTGTAATAAAATTGCATAGCTCTAGCATACTTGTGTCTGCATTTTGGTAGTATTGTGTTTTCTCTAGATTCTTACGAAATTTTGCAGACCCTTTTTGTTGGCGTTATATCTATTATTTTTGTAGTGTCACATGTGCTACTAGTTAATGTGATGTATTTGTTTATTTTGTGCATTATTTGAGCTTGTGAAATATACAAGATTTCAATTTGTTAAGTTCATAGTCATATTTGCTAAAGTGCTACATTTGTTAATTTAATGTACAAACATAATTTTGGTACTTAGTGTTTTTGATCATTGGTTTGAATTAGGCTCTTATTGACATGTTTTCCTCACAATTGGTAATTTTATGTTGTCTTATCCCCATTCTTCTCTCTTTAAGTCCTATTTTATTGTTTTTTTGATTTTTCCCGTGAACCATATTATTATGAAATTGAGGCCACCAAAATTGTGAGCCTATGGTTGTGGTACCCTAAAATCATAACTTTAATTTTTGGGCCTTAATATTTTGGGTGATATATGGGGTGCACCTTTGTCATGCGGTTCTTTTTTTGCTCTTTTTTTGCTAGTTGTCGGGGTTATAATTTGAATTCAAGAATATAAATTTATAGGTGTGTTAGTGCATTTAGGACAATCATACAAGGAAATCATTTGAGCAAGAAATGATAGAGAAGGATTCCCATGCCAATTTTTTTTGCAACCATTTCTAACATATAAGCTTCTTAAATAAGTCTAAAGAGCATCTAGCATTTAGTCTTGCATCAAATAGGCCATTAAATACTTGCATTACATTCAACTACTTGATTATTATTTTACTTGGTGTGTTAGATTTAAAGAATTGCTTTCATAAAAGGCATGATAACGAGAGAGTGGTAGCACAAGCATTTAAAAAACATCTCTTGTTTTAATTGTGGTTTTGTAATGTGTTGACGAGGGTTTCAATGAAAAATAGTTTCAATAATATTTTTGTAGAATTTAAGAAAAATGAGAGAGGTCTTTGCATCCCCAAAGTAGACAAACATGTATGTACAATTACATTTTCCCTATATGGTAGTTAGACATGCATATGCCTATGTTACCAATAAATGAACAAAAATGGTAATGTTGAAGTATCTTCGCTCATGTTGATTTTTCTAGGGATTCTTCGCCTTGTTATCTAAACTTGCGTTGAGCTGTCTATTTCTCATGATTGTGTCCAACATTGTGATAAATCAAATATTTAATATTGTAAAAATATTTTCTTATACAATTAGGTTTGATTGTATTGATTGTAATGCCACGCATCCTTCTTATTCCTTACTAATTTCAAAGCATTGAAGGTGAATGATCTTAATATATACATGTTTAAAGCTATAAAATTATTAATAATTTATAGTTAAAACACACATAAACACGAGTAAATGACCAATAATGTTTAACATGGGCTCGAGTCATGACCAAAAAGTCTCCCTCACCGGACATCAAAAGAGCAATTCAAATAGTCATGGAATCTAATATGGTAGCGGCATTAATAAATTCCCCACCAACAAGATACATCTTTAAGAAAAGTTGTTCGTAGCTGTTTGTTGGACAAGGCAAGTGTGGGAAATTTATCGTAGATAGCTTGCCTCATAACTCTTAGTTGTTAACCCCCACCAGATGGTAAATTGGATCAAACAATTGCAAAAACAAATTTCGTAGTGGTTTTCCCTTGTTGATCGATAAATTAGATAGATAATTTGGTGCAATGCAAGATTAGATTTTATTTACACAATGAAATTAATTTTTAATCTAAAGGAAAAATTGAAGATATTTATATGCATTAGTTGTTATGAATACCCCTAAAAATAGTGAGGAATGATATATTTGACTACTCCGATTAAATATAGGTTAGACCTAAATATGATTGGAGAGATCCTTTGCATTTAATGGTTTGTGTGGCACCTCTAAATTGTTTTCCTATTATTCTAAATATTCCAACATATTTAGCAAGAATAAAGAGAAGCCAACATGTACAATTGAAGTTTTGGCTGAGGTTTCCTTATTCCAAGTGTTGATTGTTCAATGGGTAGACATACAAAACTATTTATTAAAACCCTTTTGATCCAAAACATGGTTATTATAATCAGTTTCAATTTTTCATTCACAACCTAGTTTCTCTCTCTAGCTTCTTGTTGGTTTCTCTCTATGTAAAGGGTTTTTTGGTCCCTTCAAAACCAAACTTTTTTTTACCTTATCTAATTTTTTATTTGTCATTCACATGGGCGATAGAATAATGAGAATCATGCGCTTATAATTTATGCAAAGGCTATTGTATACCATTATCAAATTTTGGCACAAGACGATAAATATTGCTTTTGGTGTGAAATTATTTTCGGGAGGCTCATTCTTATGTAATATAGCATATCAACTAAATATTGATGAGTTACTTATTTGGAAAATTATGAATTAGCTAATTAATATTATTGTTATTTCATTGCGAACTAACAGGCTTCAATATCATTAATTCAAACTTTTAAAATCTCCTTATATCCACAAACTTAAAAGTGGAAAAATTGTGTAAACAATGTTTATGTTGATTTGACAATAGTCATCATTATATTAAGGCTCTTATGGTAGGAATTATTTATTGTTTGGGAATACAAAATCTAATCCATGCTTTCTTTGATTAAAGGGGTTCAACTTATTCTAGTACAAGTAAACCATTTGGTCAATTTATACTTGACATTAGTCAATTAGATTGTTGATAACTCAAACAACATTTACATTAGTTTAGTAAAGCTAAATAAGTTGACATGCCGATTTATTTTCTTGTAGTAATTGAGTAAAATAGCAATCGTATTGACATGCTTCGCTCATACTCACACTTTAACAATTTAAAATCATCAATCCTAGGGTGGTGTCCAAGGTTGTTTGCAATGAAGAGACGATTTGGAACATATTGAGCATGTAAACAAAATCAAATGGGAAATAACACAACTCGGTAATTAAATGATCTATTCTAAACTTATTGAAACTGGTAATAATAAGGGACAATACTTCCAACTCTACGATCACAAAAACAAAAAAAAAACATGTAGGAATGAAAATATGGTTTGGATAAATGAAATACACTAATCTTGAAAGTAAAGAAAATTAGAATAACTTGAACAAGAAATAAAAAACTTCCCTTCACATTGGAGAGGAGTGACCCTTGCTCCTTCCCTCTGATCCGATTGCTAATGTCTACTCAAGAAAACACAATTTATCCCAGAAGCATGCTCTTTATTTATCAATAGTTCAATTTACAATACTCTTTCTATCCTTTCTTAAAATTTGAACCCTTTATTCTATAATGATCCTGCCTTATATAGATTAGGTGGAGTTCTCTTCGTATTAGGAAACAAAGTTTCCCCTTTAAATAAAATTTATTATACTAAAAATACAAGCAATAATTAACTAGGTATATTTATAACAAAACAATCATGGAACTTGTAGTTTATCATGTCAAATGTACATGCATGCTTGTAGATTCCCATTTGAATCTGTCTTCTTGATGGAGGAGTTCCATAAATGGATGAATTCAAAGCAATCATGTTCCTAGTGAAGTGGATGATTCCATGAAATTAGGCACTGGTTGTTGCCAACTAAATCTTTAATGCATTGTCGAAAAGAAGTGGTTGCCACCTAAGCAGACCGGGTTCCATGATGGATTTGGTGTTGAATAGGCAATTCCACAGGTGTGAGAGTCTTGTGTCGATTATGCGAGTCTTGTGCTTGGTGGGTGAGTCTGCGCTTGTTTGGGTGTGTCTTGCGATCATACAAATCTTTCTATATCCTTCCATTTACATATGTTAGCACCAAAAATCAATTTATATCAACAAATAAAGAAAACATATAAAAGATAGAAAATATCCAAGACACATGCTCAAAACACATCTTTTAGTCAAGTAGAAGTTTCATTTATAATAAGACTACTATTAGTTTCTATACAAGGTAAGATGGAAATAGTAGCAAAAATGGGGCTTGGAATATGGATTTCTAAAGGCTCATCACTCCCCCATACTTAAGGATTAATAGGTCCTCATGCTACAAATTCATTAATTATTCAAATTTTCTACAATTTTGTTGCAGTTGTATTCGTTGGCAAAAGTAGCCATGTCTTTATTCTGGTTTGTGTTATCCTTTGAGTTCTAACACTATTTTCCTCCATTCTTGATAACTTTTTGATTGTTGTTCTAGATCATTTGTCCATAAGGGGAATGGTGCCAATATGAGTGGTGGCCTAAACCTCATGCCAATCCATTCTTGTTGTAATTCAAACATAATTCGTCCCACCTCTTTGGCTCTCTTTGATGACCACCAAATGTTATTAGGTGAAATAACTTCTTATTTCTTATAGCTATTGATCAACATATCCCATCTACGATTGTAGGCAAAGGATGTTGTATTGAAGTTTGGTATGATATATGCTAGAAAATTCGCCACACATGTAGAGATATATTTTTATACTTGTCTACCAACTAAAGTGAGTAAATATGTGCCTTGTATTGCTATAAAAAATGCAAGTTCATGAAAAGTCATGTCTCATTAGAAAACTGAGTTGGTCTCCTCCCTTGTGAATATGTGTCTATGTTATCACTAGATAATTTGATTTGATCTTTGGAGTGTGGAAATGAAAGACCTTCCTTAAGCTTCTCCAACATACGATTGATTTGGAATTTGTGTCATTTCAAGCAATACAAATTTATGAGCATAAAACTCACATAACAAATTTCTTTTTGAGGTATCATAGGCTACATATGCAACCTTGAACTATTTATCATTTTCAAAATAAATTGGCTCTTTAGAGAGGATCCTAGAAAATTTCCACTTATAGAACCACTCTCTTAAAAATAGAGCATAAAAGGTTGCTGGTGATTTGCATGAAAAAGCCTTCTCATATAGTTAGCATATAGATGCCACATTATTTGTCAAGACTTGGTTACTTGCTTCCAATTTTTGATTTTCTTCCTTTAAGGTTTTATTTTCCCCTTCTACATTTTTGAGTTCATAGCAATAACTCATCCATGCTGCCATCCCTTTTAAAACCACAACTTGTGGGAAAACAAAATCAATTTGGGAGACCTTGTTGGTGGTGTCCATGACCTTCTCTTTTTGTTTTTCAGATTTCAGATTTGTAAGCTCTACATACAAGGTCTCAAAATTTGTTGGATCTCCTCAATAATCCCATCCTTTTCTTGTAAACCCCTCTTGTGTTGCGGAATTTCTAACTCCTTTCCTAACTCCAAATTTTTAATTTGAGAAATGTAATCATTTTTCTCTTGGAGCACAAGATGTAACTTTTCCAACATGTCTTTGCTCTATTTTAACTCAAATTCCACTCTCGAGAGGGCCAACACTTGGGGGGTAAGGGCTTCTTCCTCATATGGTGAGCTAGGTTCCCCTTCGAACATGGGCATTTTCCCTTTGTCTAGCAATGGAGGACTCTCAAGAGTGGGTTGTTTTTCAACAAATGGTTCATCATATATAGGCTCTTAAATAAATAGAGACATTGGTGGGGAAACTTGAGATGTGGACTTCATTTCCCTCATTATTGTTGCCTCCTATTCTTCTCTTTTCGAGGGGCTATCTTTTAGTCAATCTTTGGGTTCTTTTCTAGAGGAATTTATTTTCTTTTTAGAGCTGCCTTTGTCAAGGGTTCTATTTCCATGGTTTTGCGCTTCGGGTGTGTTTCGTTCTTGTGCTCGGGTTTTATTTAAAACTTGACACACTTTTTTTATTCCATTTAGCTTTTGTATAAAATTATGTTTAAAAGTTAGGTGGTTTAAACTTTGAAATTTGAGATACTTGGTGCCCCAATGAAATTTCTCATTTGTGAAAGAAACATAGAAGTGCAAGAAGTTGGGCAAGTCAATTTTGTTTTGTTCTTTGGCCTCTCCATGGTGAAAATGTATGAGAATTCTCTTAAGCTGGTCTTCAAATAATTTCATATTGACTATCATAAGTAAAATACTTAATTATCCAATTTGCAAAAGAGCCCCATGACCTTGGAAAACTAGACCTTTTTATGCCCTTTACTTTGCTTGTATGGTCAAAAACTAATTCTAAATTTTCCTTCTTGCTAATTGAAAATCATTTCATGACTTCGAATATGGAGCTCTAAATTTACCAATTGTCCAACCTCAGAATGCCTGAACTTTCACTAATAACTGAAGTACTAAATGAAAATTTTATACCTTTTAATAGTGTAGTTGTCTTCGATGTTCCTTGCGAATTCCTCTGTCATCTATGAGTTGAATTCCTCATATATGAGCATGAAATCGAGCCACCCATATTTTTGAAAGGCGTTGATGGAATCAACATAAATAAATAATTCCATTAGGTTGGTGGGTTCATGGCGAAATCTGGGCCCCATGATGTGGAGGTGTGGAGAATTTGATGGCGTAGGAACGGGTTTTGGATGTTAGTTTTAATTTGGCTTAAAGTTGAAGGAACAAGGTTAGTCTAAAGGAAGAAATGGGAAATCTAAAGTTAATTTGGTTGAGTTAGGATGTAGATAAGTTAGGCATGACAGTTCTCTCATGCATAACAATTATGAAAAGTGCGGTGAGAATCTCGTTGATAAAAAAATCTTCCCTGGCATTAACTAATCATTAGTGCTATTATAATTAAATATTCTAAGTTAAAAAATGTATTTTGGCATGTACCTTGCCATTTTCAACTAATAACATGCTTCTTTAATGTCCGATAAGCCATTTATTGCTTTGCTAAAGTCTGTATTGCATCCTTTTGGAATGAGGTGATTCTTTATCATTGGTTTTCAATCACTCTCTATTTTTTTAGGAAGGAATGACCACCATTGCTTGTTTTCAACCATGCCTTCATGGGAAGATGGTCACCACTACTGGTTTTCAACCATCTTATTCTTATAGTCATATCAAAAAAACACTTTGGCTCGGAAATATCTTGGATGAGGTGAATCCTCCAATCAATTCAAAGTTGTGTTGGCTTTCATATACATCTTGAATTCTTCTCGGGATATTAGTTTTTGGTATAGACGTAGCCTATGACCATTAACCAACATTACCCTTTGTTCTCCATCAATAGGAATGAGCTGAACAATACCATTGTTGTAGACTTCTTCTATTTGGTATGGACCCATCCATCTAGTCTGTAGCTTCCCCTTGAAATCTTTATATTTTGAATCAAAAATAGCAGGGCTGCCCCTTTTTTGAAATGTCCTTTGCCAGATATGGCGGTCATGCCACACCTGCCTCTAATATTGGACAAATTTAGTTTGGTGCAATGCCTCCAGCTGTATTTCATCCAACTCATTTAGTTGGACAATTCTTGATTTTGTACCTCTGATAGTTTAATTCCCACTTCTACATTTGTCTTCAATGTTTGTATTTTAAATTCTATGGGGAGGATATGTTTCTTCCCATAGATCAACTCATATGGAGTAAATCCCGTAGTTGTTTTCGAAGTTGTATTATAAGCCCATATTGCCTCTGACAATTTTTTGCACCCAATGCTTCCTTGAAACATCCATTGTTTTTGTTAAGATGTTTTTAATTCCCTATTGGTTATTTTCACTTGACTATTGGCTTGACGATAGTAAGGGGATGATTTCTTGTGCCTTATTTGATAGGTTTTCACAAAAGAGATGATCACATTTGACATAAATTGGGGTCCTTGATCGAAACAATTGACCTTGGTGTTCCAAATATCTACGAAAAATATATCCATATAAGAAATCTCCCACCTTCTCATCCCTAAGCATATTGAAGAGCCTTTACTTATGCCCATTTAGTCATGTAGTCTATGCACACAAGGATGCATTCTTTTCCTTGAGAAGGTGGATCGATTGGTCCAATGAAATCCAATCCCCACTTCTCAAATGGTTCCATAACTATATGAGGTTGAAGAGGTATTTCATTTGACAATGTTGGTTTCCCCATACGTTGACACCTATCACATTACCATAAGTATCCAACTCCTAGAACTTAATGAATTGTCCTTTTGACCAAATAATGCCCTCTTGATAGTTCATCATGGAAATACCTAAATATGTCAAGGATTTCATCCCGAGATACGCACTTGTGTAAAACATAACCAGGATCACATTTAAATTTTTTTCATCAAACCATTTGTACACTATACTCCGTTTGATTAATTATTTCTTTTGCTTGTTGGTGAGAGAAGGTGGAAACTTCCTTGTAAATACATAATTATCCATATCTGTAAACCAAGGAGAATTGGTGGAGATAGAAAATAAATGTTCATTTGGGAAATCATCATCCACTTGTTCATTTGTACTTGAATCAGTGAGCCTTGAAAGAAAATCAACCACCACATTTTCCTTCCAGGCTTATCAACAATTTTGACATTGAATTCTTGTAATAATAACAACCATCTAACAATTCTACCTTGAACCAAATGCGTTTATTAAATATTTAATGATAGAATGATTTGTATGAATAATTACCTCATAGCCTATAATGTAATGGTGAAATTTTTTTATTGTGTAAACTACCACAAGGAATTCCTTTTCTATGATGGTATAACTCTTTTCACTTGGAGAGATATTTTGACTTTTGTAATAAATTGCATGCATTGTTTCTTCCTCCTCTTGTTGGCCCAAAAAAACCCCAATTGCTTTGTTGGAAGCATCTATTTTTTATATGAAAGGAAGCTTCCAAGTTGGTCCTCTAAGGACTGGAGTAGTAGTTAGTTTCCATTTTGTGATTTTAAAAGCTCTTTGAAAAAAATTGTCCACTAAAATTCAGAATCCTTAGTCAAAAGTGAAAACACTAGGAGGCTATTTTTACTAAAATTTGAGATAAATATTCTATAATAACTTGCATGTCCTAAGAAACTACGTACCTCAATCTGATTCTTAGGTGATGGGAGTTGTACAATGATCTTAACCTTGTTTGGATTCACTTTAATTCCTTCTATTGAAATATGATGTCCCAACACTATCCCTTGTTCCATCATGGAATGAAACTTTTCATGATTGAGGGATAATTGATGTTTTTCACATCTAGAGAGTACTTTTTCTAGGTTATTCATTGCTTCTGAAATTTAGTTCCATAAATTGTGAATTCATCCATATAGATTTCCACACAATCGTGAGTAAGATCAACAAAAATTGCTAACATTTCTCTTTGGAAGGTGGTGGGGCATTACATATACCAAAAGGAAAAATCCTTTGGGAAATTTTTTTCCCATGGACAAGTAAATGTGGTTTTTTCCTGGTCTTTTGGTGCCACCATTATTTAGGTGTACCCTCTGAAGCCATCCAGAAAGGAAAAATATTTCTTCCCTGATAAATTATCCAACACTTGGTTGATGAAAGGAAGAGGGAAATAATTTCGTTGAGTGGATTTATTCAATTCTATGTAGTCAAAACATACCCTCTATTTAGCATTTTCTTAGGTACTGATGACAAATGAAAATACCCACTAAATATCGAAATTGGATAAATAAATCCTACTTGCAACAATTTCTCAATTTCAGTCTCCACAATATCTGTCAAGGCAGGGTTTATCCTTCTCTAAGGTTGTCTAATTGGTCTAGAATCAATGGTGTAAATATGGTTTATTCAAATGTTAGGATGAATGCCTTTCATATCCCCATATTCCCAAGAAAAATCTTGAGGATGAGAGCATAAGAGTTTAAACAATGCATTCTCCTCAGAATTGGTGAGCCAATTGTTTATTGTCAATGCTTTCCTTAGAAGGATGGGTGGCTATTTGGTGTTTGGGTGAATAAAATTAACCACCGAATAGTCTCTCTAAATAGAATTCAAGGGACATATGTGAGGTAAAAACCTATGGATATTAGTAATATTATTGCAAACACATTTAGTTAGATCGATGTTTCTTATAAAAGGACGATTTAATGGTTTCATGTTTTCATTTAGCATTTATTTTTCCATTGTCTCAATTTTTGTGAAACAAGTTCGGAGGAATAACAATCGAAACTTCTTAGAATTTTATTGTATCATTACAAAACCAATGATGACATGATGTCCTCGGTATCCTCTAAGTCATTCATGCACAATTGATTGCATGAAACAACAAAAGGTTTTGCAGTTAGGTACAAGGATATTTTCTTTTCATCATGCCCATTAGTGATCGTCATATCCCCTGTCCTATAGTCAATAAGTGTTGCAACAATAGCTAGCCATGGGTATACCAGAATTAAGGGATATCCAATTTTTTTTTTTTAGTTTTGATAACCATGAAGTCTACAAAGTAATCCCATGATTCAATTGTGATTGTCACATCCTCTATGACTCCTTTGGATTAACTATAAATTGATATGCCATCTGCGAGACCACGAGATGTTTCTTGTAAATCAGTAGAGATAATACGATAGGGTATCCGTAGTTATGAAATTTATGGCAAAAGCTAAGTCAATCAAAACTTTTGGGATCTTTACACTACTAATACAAACTATCACTATAAGGCTTTTGAGATCACCATAATTGGAGGGAATTAATTTCTCTTCAAGACACTCGGCCAATTTGTCATTGACCTTAATGGTATTTGGTTAGTTCTTCTTTCTTCTTGAGGTTTCAACACAACTATTTGATTGTTTTGTTTAATTCGAGATATATTTGATAGATTGCGAAGAGAAATTTCAATACTTAACTTCTTCAACATTGAATCAAATTTGATTTAGAGACCTCGATTTGGGATATTATCCTTCAAGCATGACTTGATTGCACATGCGGAGTGGATAAGGTGATATCCCTGGCGACATGTTGGCCCAGGAAGGAGCATGCTTGCGGTAGAAGCTTCTAGAAGCTCATCATGGTAAAAAGTGGAAAGCTCAAGCTTGGAGGAGCATGCTTGCATGGAGGACCACATTCAGACACTTGGCATTAGATCTGAGGCCAGCTGGAGGATGAGTTGGTAGTCCAGTAAAGCCTATA
Organism: Taxus wallichiana var. yunnanensis; assembly: GCA_018340775.1. Taxonomy (NCBI): domain Eukaryota; kingdom Viridiplantae; phylum Streptophyta; class Pinopsida; order Cupressales; family Taxaceae; genus Taxus; species Taxus wallichiana. The sequence goes on along the minus strand of CM031243.1, from coordinate 23,179,774 downwards.
TATACAAGTGCCTACAAGAAGTAAAGGAGAGAGATAGATAGAGGGAGGAGCTCTACAGAAATACTGCAAGAACTCTGTTAGTTTGGGTAATTGTGTTTAGGGAAGGATGTATCAAGGGTATGGGGATTATAAATTTATTTTGAGAGCCTAGCCATATGAGTCCAGTATAATGCATGACTGCGGTCTGCTTCTCTGTAACATTTGTAATGGCTCCATGAATGTAATGAGGTTACCAACTTACATGAATATGAACATTGATGATTTTGATGCATACATCTTTCTCATAGTTCTTTTTCATTTATGTTTATGATTAAGTATGGATGCTTGTACAACTTCTTTCTATTTTGGTATAAGTTATAAATTTGTTAAGCACTTTCTGTCTGGAATGACTGCAAGGACCTAGAAGTCATTTTGAGCTCTATGGTGCTTGTATGTTTTACTTCCTTTTCAAATCTCTTAAACATGGATCATAGATGATGTTTCCCACTAAACTCACATAAAAGAGAGACTCGACACCCGTGCGTGCCTCGAGTGAGTGCCCAGCCACTGGGTGATAGGTCAATGGTGCGCATGGGGTTCCTTTCTTTTGTGATAAGGGTAAAAATGACTACATCTTGGTTCCATTTCGGGACCTCTTTTCAAAGTTGTAGTGGGAAATGACATACATCATGATCTGGGTAATGAGTAATGACAAAATGTTTAACTCTGGAAAGTGTTGAATCATGGTTCAAGAGCATGGAGGATGAATTTTCTTAGAGATTCAACACTGGACCTGAGTTTGATGCATGTAGATGGGTAGAAGAGAACCTCTACCATGATTTATATGAAATTTTTTTCGTTGTTTCCCAGTAGAACTGTATGAATGGCTCTCAACATATGCATCTAGATCAAGTCTGGTATTCTAGATCATGCATGTGGACCCAAGAAGAATACCAGAGGCTGCAGGATGTAGATATGATGTGGACTCGTGTTATGGATCATTGGTGGGAAGGTGTGTTGGCTAGCTACACTGAGTACGCTATTTCCACATATTCTTGCCCGGAAGTTGTTGAGTTTGAATTTTTGGGAGCCCAGAGGATCATTTCTACATGTTATCCCTCTGGAAATGAAGATCCTGGTTGTTACTTTGAGTTTAGAGGCATTTCCAATGGCCGGCTAAACCATTTTGAGCATGGGCGAGGGAGCTAGGGTGGAGGAAGATGGCAGATATTACGATGGAGAAGGAAAGGGAGGAGAGATGACTCAAGTATAGTGAAGTGTGTGAAAGGGAGATTTCTAGATGATGAGGCTGCAAGTGTGATGGATCTATGGAGGTAGACATTGCATGGGAAGGAGTTGAGGTTCACGTGAGAGGACGTGGAACCTGAGCAGTCTATGCTACCCCATCTTGGCAAGTGCGTAAGAGAGACCCCTTGGCTTCTGATGAGATTTCATCACATGGAGAAAGAAGATTCATTGGCACATATCTGAACCCACCCAGTGACCAAACCTGGGCTTGGTTTTCAGAATCAAGGAAGGAGTATCATTGACCCAGTTGGTAGTGGAAGTGACAGATCTATGCCTAGGAGGTACAATTTTTTAGTTCCCACTTCTATGGCTACACATATTCTAGTATTAGAGGAGTCTTTAGACAAGGAGCAAGTATACAAGCCTTTGGTCTCACGTCTGGGAGTGGCGTGGGGTATAATAGTGGTAGTGGGGCATTATCACAGACCATCGACGCACAATTTAGTGGAACCTTGGGGACACTTGCATGACACGACTACTACAAGACCTGGTGGTTCTGGTGGATCCGTGGGAGGAGGGACAAGACATGGTGGACCTAGTGGTTCTGGTGGATCTATGGTGGCTCAGGAGGCACAAGTGGATCTAGTGGATCCGGTGGTGGAGGAAACACCGGAGGAAACCAAGGCTCTAGCTCAGAGGACAAGGGCCCCAACCACCCCCTCAAGTCTTCTTTGAGATGTCTTTACACTTTCTAGATTACAGAGGTATTGAAGATGTAGAACATGTTCACAAGTGTGAGCTGCTATGGCGCAAAGGGGATCACAACCTCGGAGTGGAAGGCTAGTCAATTTGTAACAACAACATTGTAAGGGGCGCGCATAGTTGGTATAGGAAATATGACCCTCATCAAATGGTGGTGGATTATACTACTTTAAAGAATGCCTTCTTGGTAGAATTCCACATCCCTGAGTTTGAACAGAAGAGCATCAATGCCTGAAAGAGATTCAACAGGGAATGGAAGAGAATGTGTGGAGAGTATGATGCACACTTTAAAACTCTCTTGTCTAAGTTATCATATGATATTCACCCTTCACAACATGCTCAAGTGGTTTGTTGGAGGATTGATCACACCTTTTAGAAGGGCCTTATCTCATAAAACTTTCACAGACCCGCGTGAGGCATTGGAAGCTGCTCTGCATGCCGAGGTTGTTGGTAGTGTTGATACTAGAGTTAGCCCATTCTGGAGGCTCAAATTGCTGCTATGGCTAAGTAGCTAGAGAAGTTGTCTGTGAACTCAACCCATGAGACTTGCAGTGGTTTATGGTGTACAAATTGTGAAGTAGAGGGGCATGTCAAGGGTAGTTTCCCCTGGAGGGCAAGTACGCGCCGTGATAGTAGACTGTGAAATTTTTCATGGGGACCATGATGCAAGTAGATGCCCCTTGTTACAATGCGTAATAAGAAGAATGTGTCTTGCTACTATAAGATTTGCACCTCTACAACCCATGATACTAAGGACTATAGGCTCATTGATCAGATCCATGAGGCCATTGATCATGGGGTGTGCCAAACCAAACATTGCATGCAAGTAGTTTCTAAGGTGATGATCACCGCTATGAGGAGCAGCGCAGATGGTGGCACACGTGGAAGGGGATTTCATGGAGGATTCCGTGGTCATGGTAACCATGGGGGAGGAAGGAGTGAGTTCCCATGTGGAACCTGTTTTAATTGTGGGTCTATAGAACATTATAAATGAGAGTGCCCAGACCTATTATAGTGCTCATGGTGTGGAAAGAAGCACAAGTATGAGGAATGCCCAGAGTTTTTGAGCACATGAATCAACAACAATGGAAAGACAAGGGCACTGCAATGGTAAGCATTAAGAAGACAGACACACAATGGATGCCATGGGTGACACGTGATGTAGGCTTGGAACTGTTTTAGTAACAACAAGAGCAGAGGCCGCGCATGCACAAAGGAAATACCAAGGTAGAGGACCCGGTTTCAAGAGAGGAAGTAGTTCATGGGAAGTACCAGACCCTCGATGCATCAAAAGGAAGTATATCAAGATACCATGGATGTCATTCAGAGTTTACAAGGAGAAATCTAGTGTCTAAAGGAGTAGTCCAGGAGGGAGGAGCAAAGGAGGAAGGTCGAGGTGCCAAAGGATGACCTGGATGAGGTCAAGGAAGTATGTAAAATGCTAAGGCAAGAGAATGTTATTCCCTTGCTAGGAGCATGGTTGAGGGAGAAGGTACCATGTGCCGGAGAAGATGCAGAGATAGATCCTGCATGCAAACCTTCCCCTCACAACCTTGACTATGACAAAGAGATCACATTGGATGCAGTCATAGATGGATGGCTCCTTAGTAATATCCTCATTGACAGCGCAGAGGTCAATGTTCTAACTTTGGATGCATGGCATCAGATGGGGAGACCTGCATTACAACCATCTTGAATGTGTTGTATATGGAAAAAAAATGAAGGCAATGCCCATTGGTGTCTTAAAGGATGATGCAAGCTATCACTATCCAGGAGCTAAGTTTATTGGGGACTTCAAAGTCTTGGTGCTCACCGAGGTAGACAATTTCCCAGCACTACTTGGGTGCCCATGGTGTTACAAGAACAATGTTGACCTTTAGTTCAACAAGGGGTACATCAGCTTTGAAAATAAGGAGGAATGGGTTATTATACCCTTGGATGATGGGAAGTCGACACCCTATACTGAACCTTTGGGGGAAGAGGTCCTGGATAGGATATATGTGCGCTCAATCAGGGATCCAGAGATAATCCATCCTACCGATGGAGTTATCCAGTTTGAGGATGCTTAGTCAGTAAGTGACACCACCAGTCTAGCATGTGATAATTGGGTGCACATGGGACTTATGAATTGATTAGATGTAGTTGAGAGGATCGGTAACAAAAGTAACAAAGGTGCGTATAGTCCGATGCCTAGGAGGAAAAACTACCTAAGTATTCAGGAGGGGCCTTCCCTGAGATCTTTTTTTACAGGAGATGGAAGCTCAGTGGAAGGAGGAGAAGGAATGGAAGGGGGATGTTAAGTTATGTCCTACTCAACACAAAGTGGCATGGTGGGGCTACACATCAGAGAGCCTTTTGGAATGGCGTGAGGTGAGAATTTCTCTCTCTATCAGGTTTTCTAGAAGCAACGTGCCCACCGCCATCAAGGACTACCATGGTAAGGAACCCACCTCTTTCCACATCCAAGCTTGTGAGAAGGTCTGGAGAGAAGGCGTGGAAGCTTTTCCACCATCCCTTTGGGTGCACAAGTTGTATTCTACACTGCAGGGGTTATGCACGCACACATGGTACATACATTCTGAGACACACCACCAAACAGAAATTGGCAAGAGCTAGTAGCTGACCTCATTCAAATGTTTGAGTATCAAAGTACCAAGCCATCAATTGATAAGGCATTGTAGGTTGTTAAGCACCTTACCATGGGGGATAGTGCCATGGTAGAAGATAGGTGTTGGAACTGCTAGGTGGACCTAGGTTTGGAGGTGTGCTTTGAAGAAGAGGTAGAAGAAGCAGAAGAGATCCAACTTGAGCGTGCATGCTTGGAAAAGGAGAAAGGGAAATTAGTATATGTTATTGATGGGGAGGAAGTAGAGAGCTTGGATGTTAACCATTTTGTAGGGACACGTGAGGTAGTGGACAAGTGTTGATGCTCATGCATGCACCTACCATGAGCCCTTAAAGACAAAGAAGGTTAACATCGGCTCAAGAGAAGAACCTAAGGAAGCTATTATTGGAGATTACTAGTCGAGAGAAGGAGGTCTCTAAGATCATTGATCTTTTGCATGAATTTGAGGATTTATTCCCCGTGGGTACCATGAGCTCAAAGGCATCCACCATTCCTTGGGGGAGATGAGGATAAAGCTAAAGGATGTGTGCGCCTGCCCGGTAAGAAGAGACCCTACCGGATGAATCCCAATTTATGCGTGTAAAGGTAAAGGAAGAGATAGAAAAATGATAGCTTTTGGGATCATTGAAGCTGTGGAAGAATCAAAATGGATAAGTCCGATGGTAATCAACATCAAGAAGGATGGGTGGATTAGGATCTACATGTGGATTATAGGGAGCTGAAATAGTTTGTGTCATCGATCCTTTTCCAACCCCCTTCATTGAAGAAATTTTAGAGGGAGTCACTGGGCGTGAAATCTATTCCTTTACGGATGGATTTTCTGGGGTACCACCAAGTCCTGGATTGCAAAGGAAGACCAGAGAAGAAAATTTCACCACTGAATGGGGAAGTTTTGCATACACGGTCATGCCCTTTGGGTTGAAGAATGTGCCTTTTTTTCACGCATAGTGGTTCAGGCATTCCAGACTTCATCCATAAATTTCTTCAGGTTTATCTGGATGATTGGACAGTGTATGGGCTAGTGAAAGACCATTGTGATAATTTGAGGCTGATGTTTGAGAGGTGTCGGTAGTTAAGGATATCCCTCAACATTAAAAAGTGTGTCTTTACTACACCCTTTGGGACGTTATTGGGGCATATCATATGTAAGGAGGGCTTGCTAGTAGATCCTGCCAAGGTTGTAGTTATTGTGGGATTGGGGGAGCCTACTAGCCAGAAAGCATAGTGTGTGGATTTCTTGGGCATATGGGTTATTACAAGAAATTCATCAAGGGGTATGCCAAGATCACCACGCCTCTAGAAGAATTTCTCAGACATAAAAGTGCCTTCCATGGGGAGAGGCACAATAGAAGGTGTTTGTTTGACATTAAAGGATAGGCTTAGGCTTGTCACCGTGCCTATATTATGTTTTCCTCTTGGGACAAGCCCTTCCATGTTCATGTAGATGCCTCAGGAACCACCATTGGAGCAGTGCTTTTACACACCGGGTGAAGGAATTTTGATCATCCTCTATGTTTTGCAAGCAGGAAGTTGACACCAGTAGAGAAAAATTACACCACGACTGAGCGTGAAGCATTGTCAATGATCTACGTGCTTTTCAAGTTTAGACAATATCTGCTAGAAACACCCTTTGTATTTTACACCGACCACATGGCGTTAAAGTACTTAGTGAACAAGCCCATTCTACAAGGGCACATATGTTGGTGGGTGCTATTATTTCAAGAGTTTGAGTTTACGGTAGTTGTGAAGCTGGAAAGAGTAATTGTGGACCTGATCATCTATCAAGAATTGATTCAGGGAGGAGGACACAGAGTATTGAAGAGACTATGCCAGACATGCAACTATTTAGGTTGTGGTGCACACCCCTTGGATTTGGAGGAGATTGTAGTATTCCTAAAGGAAGGTGTGGCACTGGAAGGGATGAAGGCATTAGAAAGAAAAAGCAACTAGCCATACGCACGTGCCCTACATGTTGATCAGTGGGGACTTATACAAGTTAGGGCATGATGAAGTTTTGTGTAGGTGTGTACTAGAGCATGAGCACCTCGCCATCATAGAGGAAGCACATGGAGGAAGTGTGGGTGGACATTATGCAAGTGATGCCACCGTGCGTAAAATTTTAATGGTAGGATTGTGGTGGGAAACTCTGTATAAGGATTGCAAGGACTATTGTAAAGCATGTGACCATTGTCAGTGCATTGGCAAGCCAAGAAAGAGAGATGAAATGCCTTTACACCCTATCCCTAGCGCTGAACCTTTTGAGAAATGGGCAATAGACTTTGTAGGCCCTATTGCACCAGCAACATGCGTAGGACTAGATCATGCTATGTAATCACTTGCACATGGACTATTTGACAAGGTGGGCAGAGGCAGCCCCAACTAAAGACTACACAGCAGCCACAATGGACAAGATTTTTGTGGGAGAACATTATCACAAGGTATGGATGTCCTTTAAGTTTAACCAATGATAGGGGTACACATTTCTTGAATGAGACCGTGAGGATCCTATTAGCAGAGTTCATGGTAGCTCATCACAAGACTACCCCTTATCACCCACAAGAAAATGGAACCGTGGAAGCATTTAACAAAATATTGAGTCATACCCTGACCAAAATTTGTGATGTCGGAAGACAAGATTGGGATGACAAGGTATCAGCCATATTATGGGCTTACAGGACAACTTATAAAAGGATGAACAAAGCCACACCATTTCAATTGGTGTTTGGCATGGAAGTATTTCACCGGTTGAATTCATGTTACCTTCTCTATGAATAGCAGTGTGCAGGAGGGCTGGCTGATGAGCAAGCACTGGAAGAGAGAATTGATGAACTTGATGAAGTTGGATGAAAGATGATCACTCACCAGGTGGAGCCAAACAAAAAAAAAAAAAGAAAAAAAAAGCATGGCATGATCGCCACATCAGAAACAAGAAGTTTGAGGTTGGGTAGATGGTCTTACTGTATGATTCTAAGTTTCGTGCCATCCTGGGAAGTTGAAGGTCCATTGGTTAGGTCCCTATAAAATCTCGTACATCCTTGATTGGGCGTGTGTGCCTAGTTACAAGTGCTGGATGGAATGAAATTTCCTGGACACTTCAATGGGAGTAGGCTGAAGCCCTACTATAAATAAGTCTTCTTGGTGTTTGTAAATAAGGTAGTTTTTCCAGTTAGTTTAGAATTTCCTTTATGCATTTCTTTTCTTGTGTTTCCCTTTCATGTTGTTGTTTTTTTTGTGCCTTGGGGCGTGTAACCTTATTACTCTTTGAGGATTTTTGAGTGTGCAGAGGACCGCACATCATTTTAGTGTGGGGTGGAGTGATGTGAAGGAGAGCATGGGTAAAGTGCCAAGGAAGTTTGTGTTGAAAATCCCGGTTGAATGGCCCTATGTTGAAAGAGGTGCATGGAAAGAAAAGATGGAAAAGGATGGTTGGTGTCAAGATAAGGCTACTTTCAGATCCCATGTACAAAGGAGGAAAAAGTGCATAAGCAACACGAGGTAGGTGAGAGAAAAAATTAGGACAAGAAGTGCCTTTGGCCGGTGATGCATGCACAAGAGTCTCCTATCTAGATGGATTGGTTACATGTGCCAAAGGTTGGAAGATTGTCCACACAGGGTCGGGTGCATGAGTTAAAGCGCTAAAGTCAGACTTTGTTTGAAAAATATGCATTAAATGTGAAAAGTATGGTGGTAGGTGAAGTAGCATTTAATGCTTAAAAAGGGAAAAACTATAAATAAAGGGTCGAGGCATTTCATTATTCACTTTGCGTATAAGGAGAAAGAAGCACTTTTTGCATCTTTGCAAACTAGGGCTTCCAAAAACTGATCCGTGTGAAGAAAAATTTGAAGAGATTGAGCGTGAGTAACTAGTTTGGATCTACGAACCAAAAGGAAGGGATTTCACATGGGTGTAAGAGAGTTGTGAGAAGGCATCATCTTGTGAAGGGATTATCCTAGCTAGGGTTTGAAGAACTAGGGCATGGGTTTAAGGAGTTTTCTTCACAAATTCGAGATCTAAGGTGGGAAAGAGTGGAAGAACAGAGTTACAAGAAGTGATTGAAGTAAGAAGAGAACCTAGACAATGGCACCCAAGAAACTAGTTAGCACACCCAAGAAGGGCAAGGGCAAGGGCAAGGGAAAACAACAAGAAACCGATGCACATACAAATGAAGAGTGGTATGTAAAGAAATGTAGTACCAGATGGAGTGTTGCTAGGGAAGGAGTGGGAGTCCCATCTAAGAAACATGTCTATAAATGACTATAATCATCATACGAGCACAATCGAGAAGGAGATGGCACTAGAGTTAGTGCACCCAACAAATAAAAGGACACCAGAGGGTTTTCCCATCTATAACGATGATGTGAAGGTCAAGTTGGAGAAGGTAGGGTTATTACAACTCTTTGAGTTGCCCTACTTTGGGAAGCCTGAGTGCCTATATCAATGGTTGATGATGTCACGCGTGCATGAAGACTACTTCCATTTCACAGGGTGCAAGATGCATTACCCTCTCTCTCATCTCACATTTCACAGGCCTCATCTATGAAGGAGATGGTTTGGAAGATGACCTAGGTGATAAAGAGGCAATTAAGGAGACTATCGCCACCTACGCATACAAAAAGGGGTCAAGGTACTATGATATCACAGACATCGAGGACCCGGTAATGAAGATGGCCACACATCTAGTGACAAAGTTAAATGGCCAAGAGAGATGGACCCAGGTCAATAAGCCATGGTTGCATGTTTGTAGAAAATTTCAGAGGGCACCATCTACAACTTGTCTGCATTCATCGTGGATGAGATTGTCAGTTGCGTGAAGGAAGGAGACAAGATCCTTTTGGTAATGTCCTGCTAACCATTGTGTTTTTAGAGATTGGAGTACCTGATGCATCGAAAAATTCATGTGGGAGTACCCTACTGAGGACCCTTCACCCAAAAAAGATATTTGAAAAATACGCATGTGACTCTATGACAACCGTGCACAAGGCATGCCTAGAGAAATGGTATATGCCCGAGGAATGCGTTTGGGGGAATGGAGGATTCCCAAACAACTAGCAAATGGACCACCAAAGGAGAAGCTGAATTTGTTGTGTACCAACATTTCTACCTAGGAAGGTTCAAACTAATGGATGAGACATGGAGCCCATGGTGCAAGCTCCCCTTTGCCTTCACAACTCAATACTTCCAAGTGGGAGTAAACAAGTTCAAAGAATCCAAGAAGTTAAAACTAGACCTTGGTAATCTGGACCGAGACCACAGGAAATGCAAAGGGTTGGTCTACCCTAAAAAGTGCACATATGTGGAGAGGTACGTGTCGCATGAAGTTTAGATGACAAGGCCCATGACTTTTCCCATTACAGAGGATCCCACGTGCATGCGTATACCTCCGCATAAGACCCAAATCTGAGAAGGGCACATATCTAGAGAATGAGGTGTCTATGCCTGAGGACCCACTGGCAGGAAGAGACCCGCACCCAAATGGGAGGAAAAGGAGCTAGAGAAGAAAATACCAAGTGTGGTGGATACACATGTAATAGGTTCCCCTGGGACAAGTGCTAGAACAAGCATGTATTTGTGCAAGAAGAGGCCCATAGTCAAGGAAAAGACTCCAGAGCTAGAAAATCCATCAGACAAGGAGTCCTGGGAGAAGAAGAAACAAAGTCACCTACACCGGAATCCCTAGTTAGGAAGAAGCAGAGGATAGAAGAGGAGACCGCCTCGGAAGAAACTGGGAAGTTTGGAAAAATACATAGGTGAAGAAGAAGATAGTGAAGAAGATGTTAGTGGGGAAGATAAACCTGAAAAAGATCAAGGGCCACCTATTTTCAAATGTACATGATTTGAAGAAGAAGAAGGTGGAGAAGAGGAGCAGGGTTCCTCTTCATGTGTGCAAGGATAGCTAGGAAGGGAGAGGCACCCAAGACATGAGAAGTGAGGAGGATGGTGTGCATGCGTAGACGTAGAAGGCTCCAAGCCTTATGGTGGAATAGATAACCAAGGTGGTAAGAGAGAGAAGAAACAAAGGCCATCGAGACCTTGGTGGAGGAGAAGTTGAAACAACAATGCTGAGCCAATGTTAAACAAAGATAAGGAGGAGAGTGTGGAAAAGGACCACAACAGCACTGGAGGCCCCATTTTAACTGTAAGTATTCCTAAGGGCACATGCACACGGGAGGAAGGCATGCAGGGGAGGAGAGGCCAAGGATGGGTTATATTGATGACCCCAACAAAGTGTTTCATGTGGTTCCAAAGCATGATTCCAAAGAAAAGAGCTCATGAGCAATGTCATCTTTTGACAAGGAGGCTGCATACCCATGGATGAGGAAGATGCTCTCATGGGAAATTGAGTCCCATCTTGATGAGCCAAAATTTGAAGTAAGCCATGGGGCAATAATAACATTGCCAGGACCAAGAGAAGACAACCCAGTGGTGAATGCTCAACAGACTCTTGGATGAACAACTATGTGCAATGCTCAACAAGGTCTCCATTGAAATCAAAGCTAGACTCTTTAGGTGGAATGATAGAATCAAAGATCTGGAGGAGGACCTAAAGAAGAAAGAGGAAGAGCTAGCTGCAAGGGAAAAGGAGCTAAGTCAAGAGAAACTAATCAAGCACCCAGTTGCAGCGTGAGTTAAAAGATGAGAAGGCCAAGTGTGTGGTGTATACAAAAAGGTGGAGTCTATTAATAATGCTATAGTATTGAAGCATCCGGACCTAGCACCCCCCGCGTAGAAGTATGGATCTACCTTGGGATGCCTGGAGGATTTAACAAGAGTCCTCACCATGGAGAGGCAACCATTAGCCTTGGAATCTATAGAAGAAGTGGCCACATGCGTGCTTAGAGAAAGAAGATAAATTGAAGGTCATGGCATTTGTAGTTGAGTACAACAAGGTTCTTGCTGATATAAAAGTTGCTTCCCCAGATTGCCGAGGCCATGTATGACAATTGCGCAGACAAGACAAAGTGGCAGGCATCTTGGTCACCACTCATGAAGTAGAACTCAAGGAGTTTCAAGAGAAGAATAAAGGAAATAGGGTGGAAAGGGACAAAATCCTTTCCGAGGTCAAAAGAAAATATGAAGCCATTGAAACCTTAAGGGGTTCAATTAAAAACCTAGTTGAAGGAACTATACCCACATATTACACGAAGAATGGATGCACTGGATGATGTAGGCAAAGAGTTAGAGAAAATTGCTAACACCATAAGCACACAAGGAAATGGGCTAAGATTTGAGGAGGTGAGCACCCTGGTTGGTGACCTCTGTCAGAGAGCGTAGAATGAAGTCGATGCCTGGAACAAGTTGGAGGCCGACTTGCAAAAGGATTTTCCTAGCTATTTGCAAGTGATTCCATCACTTCCCATTCTTTCTTCTTTCCATATTCTTTCATCCCCTTATTCTTTTCCCATGGTGTAAGTCTATTGTATTCTTTCTTTTCACTAGAGAAGTGTTCCCATGGATGGAGAACATGCATAGTGTGGGGTAATGTTGGGCCCCTAAAATATTGGCTAAGTACAAAAGGGTGCATAGGCGTGCAAGGCCTAGTTGAAGAAAAGCGCAAGGATAAAGCGCAGGGTAGGGTTTAAGGAAGGCTTTAAGGAAACCCATGGCGTGCGCGTGTGGATAGAACCAAGGGTTCAAGACTTAGCCATATTGGGGTTTTTGGTAGAACATGTGAAAAGCATGACCCGACCATGCATGGAGTGGATAAGGTGCCAGCTTGGTGACAGGTTGGCCCAAGAAGGAGCATGCCTGCATGTGTAGAAGCTTCTAGAAGCTCATCATGGTAAAAAGTGGAAAGCTCAAGCCTAGAGGAGCATGCTCACATGGAGGACCACATTCAGACACTTGGCATTGGATCTGAGGCCACTGGAGGATGAGTTGGTAGTCCGAAAGCCTATATATACAAGCACCTGCAGAAGTAAAAGTAAAGAGAGAGAGATAGATAGAGGGTGGAGCTCTGCAGAAATACTGCAAGAACTCTGTTAGTTTGGGTAATTGTGTTTAGGAAGGATGTATCAAGGGTATGGGGATTATAAATTTCTTTTGAGAGCCTAGCCATATGAGTCCAGATATAATGCATGACTATGGTCTGCTTTTCTCTATGACATTTTGTAATGGCTCCATGAATGTAATGAGGTTACCAACTTACATGAATATGAACATTGATGATTCTGATGCATACATCTTTCTCATAGTTCTTTTTCATTTATGTTTATGATTAAGTATGGATGCTTGTACAACTTCTTTCTATTTTGGTATAAGTTATAAATCTATTAAGCACTTTTCTGTTCTAGAATGACTGCAAGGACCTAGAAGCCGTTCTGAGCTCTATGGTGCTTGTATGTTTTACTTCCTTTCAAATCTCTTAAACATGGATCATAGATGATGTCCTTTCTTTTGTGATAAGGGTAAAATCCACGTTGGTAAGTTACATGTTTCAATCCACAAATGAGACAACATTTGGTTTTATCTAGTGAGCACTCTTTAAGGCCATGTTTATCTTTACATTGAGGATACTATATTAACAATGGCTTGGTATTATTGTCTTTTTCCCTATCTACTATTTGATTTAGTTGTACCAAGATATTTATTCTCAAGGTTTGTAATTTATTCCCTTAACTTATATATATCTCCATCGACAACTTTTCTTATGATTTTATGTAGGTTTGGGTTAGTTATAGAATAATTCCTAAAGATGTCAATAATTTCTGTAAACTTGAGCTTGTTCATATCTCCCTTCCCCATAAAATTAAAAACTTTATGAGATTTATAATCCAATCATTTGAGAAATATATTTTTTAAAATAGTGATGTCCAGGCCTATGCTACACCTTCTATGAAGGAAGATAAATACACTTCCATCCCCCTTTTGTTGGATCCTAAAGAGTTCCTCCTAGGTATATAACCCTCATGCTAATCTTGATATTTGTCTAGGAAAAATGTTTCCATATCTTCCCAAGTATAGATAAATTTTGAGGATAGTCCCATAAAAATCTCGTTGTTGTATCTTCAAGGTTAAGGGAAAAAAATTTAGTTTTTGAGTGTGAGAGGTATAATCATAGGTCCGGCACAATACTTTAAATTCAAATAAATTTGATCGGGATCTTTTGATAATAGACCCCGAACATAGGTAGGATTGATAGCGATATATTTTTCATAGGGCCTTAATCATTGGGATCCAATTCTATGTGATAAGTAAATGTCCTACCTGGTGGTGCACTACCTTGGTTTCCTTCATTTATATTTTCTACTACATCCTGTCATCATCATCTGTTGTTGCTCAACCTATTCCATTAGTAAATTTTGAGGGGAGTTGTTTGGGTTTATTATTTTGAATATACGTCTATGATCTATAGGTATAAACATATACTTCAAACATGAAAAATAAAAAATCCCTAACTCTAAGTGTTATTTGATCATCCTGCTCCATATCCTCCAAAAGAACAAAAAGGATACTTACTGTCACTACAAAACCCTTATGTCTAAAAAGGGAGTAAGGAATACACAATTCTAAATGGAAACTTACCGATTCTTACTAACACCATTAGATAGTACCTTATTTTTCAATAATACCTTTGAATCCCTAGAAATTGTGGTAAAAACTAACAATCTTTGTTGATACTCACACTTTAACAATTTAAAATATGTCAATCCTGTGGAAGTGTCCAAGGTTGTTTTCAATGAAGAGACAATTTGGAACATATTGAGCATGTAAAATAAATCAAACGGGAAATAAAAAAGCTGTGGCAATTAAATAATCTATTCTATTATTATTGATATTGGTATTAACATGGGGCAATACTTTAAGTCTATGATCACAAACACAAAAAGCATGCGGGAATGAAAATATTGTTTGGATAAATGAAACAAACTAATACTGTAAGTAAAGAAAATTAGAATAACTTGAACAATAAATAAATAAAAGTTCCCTTCACATTGGAGAGGAGTGGCCCTTTCTCCTTCCTTATGATCAGGTTGTTAATGTCTACTCAAGAAAACACATTTATCCCTGAAGTATGCTCTTTATTTATCCATAGTTCAATTTACAACACTCTTTCTATCCTTTCTTAAAAGTTGAACCCTTTATTCTATAATGATCATGCCTTATATAGATTAGGGGGAGTCTTCTTCCTATCAGAAACACATTTTCCCCTTTAAATAGAATTTAGTATACTAAAAATGCATGTAAGAATTAACTAAGTAGATTTATAATAGAACAATCATGGAATTGGTAGTTTGTCATGTAAAATCTACATGTGTGCTTGTAGATTCCCATTCAAAATTGTATTCTTGATAGAGGAGGAGTTACATAAATGGTACGTGATCGGGTCTAGTGATATTCATGAGTTAGGCAATTCAAACCAATCATGTTCCTTATGAAGTGGAGGATTCCATGAAATTAGGAATGGTTATTGCCTATTGAATCTTTAATGCATTATTTAAATTGGGTTAGCAAGTCGAATTCAAGTAGAGTGACCCCATACTCATGAAATTACTCGTTGAAGTGACATGCATCTTTATACACCAATCAAGCCATCCATATCGGTCAGTCATAGATAGCTAGGAATGACAAATATCTTTGGCATATCTAACTAGATTCGTATGGAGCACCCTATCTTAATAAATACTAGATAGATAGAGAGGGGGCACCATATCTGATATCTATCTACCATATCTATCTATAGGGGGTCACTTTTTCTACTATGTCCACAACCCCACATATATATATCGAGGTGGGGGTCGGGCTCCCACTATATGGATATAGATCCTCCCGAAAATAGCATATAGATGTGATGTTGGGCCCCTACTCAATCTCCCAAGTCTATAGCTGAGTTACCCACTTTCTATCTCTCTATATAGCCGTGGAAGCCGAATGTCAAAATGAAGTAGTTTCCACCTAAGAAGATCAAGTTCCATTATGGATTTGGTGTTGAATATGAAATTACACAAATTGTACAAATCTTATGCCGACCATGCGAGTCTTGCATTTAATCGGGTGATTCTGTGCTCATAAAAATTCTTCTATATCCTTCCATTTATATATGTTAACATAAAAATCAATTTATATCAAAAAATAAATAAAACATATAAAATATAGATAATATCAAAGACACATGCTTAAAACACATATTTTATTCAAGTTGAATTTTGATTTATAATATGAATGTTATTAGTTTCTATACAAGTTAAGATGGAAATACTAATAAAAATGAGGATTGGAATATGGATTTCTAAAGGTTCATCATGTATGTTGCAATTCAATGGAGACACTAATAGGGGTAACATTGATTGTCGGGAAGTGGAACAAGGTGTGAGAAAGAAACTTTAAGAGTCAAATGAGTTACATATAAGCATATGAAAGTCACAAATGCCTAATTGGTGGAGAAATGTTGGGGCACACGTAGGTGATAATTTGGGAGGATCCTAACTTTGAATTAATAAAATTGTATGAAAAATTTATGAAATTACTTCTATATGGAATATCATGACAATATCATTCTAATACCTTTTGAATGGGGCAAAACAAGCATCGTATGTAAAAGGTATGGCTCGCTGAAATTTATTCCCAACTGGAAAAAATTAAAATTGGAGGTTGCACAAAGTTGAGGTGGAGTGATGAGGATGTGACAAGTGGCAACTATGACATTTGGAAAAATAGGCATGCAAAAATATTGTTTAAGTCCTCTAGTCTTTGATGATTGATGTAGGGCCCATATAGTATGCTAGTTGGGGCCCAAAAAATAGTGGGGTCCACTCTTTTCGGAGGGGACCCTACCGTTTTTACTTCACATTGTATTGTTTGGGGTTTTCTAATTAAACCAATTTAAAGACCAGATCACTATGAATGTGGGAATACTATTCCTAATTTTGTACAACAACCTTGCTAACATGGAGATTAGCTCATTACCATCTCAGTGGCCAAAGTGGCTAAATTAAAAACTCATCGATATAATTCTTTTAGTAGCTAGCTCAATATACAAACCAAGTTTAACTCTAAAAATATCACATACTAACAAAATCACCATATACACCAATAGTCGGTCATGGCTTGGCCGAATTATAACTTAACTCACAAAGTTTATGGCCAAAAAAAGGAGGAGACATGACCGAACTCACATATAGCTCGGTGTAACCAAGGATTTAAAAATCTCGTTGTTATCTAACACATCGATAATGTGGGATAAACCCCAACACAAGCAAAAGGAAAGTAATAGGGGATAAGGGTGTGAGTGGGAAGGGTCGAACCCTTGATCCACTCCCACCTAAATAAGGTTACAACTTGTTAGGATATAGCCTAAAATAGTAAACGATTGTGACTTTTGGAGATAAGTCCAATCTAAAGGTAACAAGAAATGGAAAAAAAATTCATGGGAAGGGATTTGAACCCTTACCTTGCACAAAATAATGATATACCTTTACCACTAGACCACCGAGTTTTAAAACATTATAAATGGAACTCACTTGATTTAAAAGGAGTTAGAAACGCATTGTGTAGAAAGGTGGAGAGGCCATTGGATCACTTTCAAAGCATTTTTCATTGTATGAGTTCAATTGAGAAAGTTAATAGGACCTCCTAGAGATTGTGTGAAGCTAATATTTCGAGACCAAGTATTTCATTAGTGTGAGATATTGTAATATTTTTACATCTAATTGATTGGTTCATGAACTTGAATGTACCCGAAGTCATAGCCCATTTGGGTGAATTCCATTATCACATGGTTTGATTCTTTTTCTATCATCTTTCTCTTATTATTCTCGCCGTTTCACTATTAAATTTAGTTTTTCAAGCCAATTTTTTTATCACATTTTGAATTTGTGGGAAATTGAGAACCAAAATTTAAGCATCCAAAACTATAATTTGATTAGTTAAAACATTCACATAATTTTTTCAAATCAGAGTGGATGATTAAGGAATGTTTAACACTTGTTTTTGGATCACAAGTATAGTTTTTAATGCTTACTAGGTAAAAATCTGTGAGGAAAAGGATCACCTAGGAAGAACATAATCCTAAAATTGGTTAAAGACGTAGAAGTTCAATTGCAGGAATAGACTCTCCAAGAGGATCTCCTAGTAGATATAATGAGGAATTATATTTTCATCAAGCCTTCAAGGAAATGAAGGGTATGGTGGAAGAACTATATCGAGAGTGAAGACAAAGGATGGAAGGTAAAATTGAAGAAGAAGAAAATGGTAATGGGAAAGGTAAAGAGGAAGAATCCTAAAAAATCCTCGATATCCTTATAAACCTTTTGGTTCTAAAATTCCATCGTTGTTACAATTAGATGTAAAATTGGATTTGCCAATGTATTATGGGGAGCTAAATACAAAAAATTTAGATCCTTAGATAAAAAAATGGAAGTTTATTATAGGGTCCAGAATATTGTGGATGATGAGGCAATAATACCATTTTCTACTCTCTATGTATGGGTGGTACAACACTCATCTGGTGGGAGATTAAGATTTAGGAAGATCTTTCTAAAACTGGTAAAGTAATTTATTATTGGGATAATTTTGTGTCTACCTTTAAAAGTAATTTTATCCACTTGGTTATATGCAACAAGATACTATGGACTGGAAAAATATTAGACAAACAAAGGGTCAGAGTGTTCAAGATTACACTCAAGAGTTTAGGAAGAGAGCATTGATTTTGGGAATTCCTCTTTATACTCAAGAGACTCTGTTAAAATATATTGGTGGATTGCATAGTTATTTGAAACATACAATTCTTATGTTCAATCCTACTAATCTTGATGAAGTTTATGTCCAAGATACTCATATTGAAGCAGGGGTAAACTTTCAAAGGAAAGAGTCACCAAACATAAATCGAGCAAACAAAACCTTAAAAAAGGCAAGTAAAAAGGAAAACATAATTCCATGGTGAAAGAGGATGAGAAATCTATTTTCTCACATTCCAAAAATGAAGGACACACAAATGCTAAGTGTTGGAAGCTCCATCCGAAGCTTAAGCAAAACAGATTAAAAAAGAGGTGTCAAAAGACCACAACAACAACAGTCTAAGATCTTGGCTCGATTCGAGTGGTGAGACTAAGATTACGCCATGGGTTTACAAGGTTCATATTATTCCTCTTCTAACAATAATTCTCATTCTTCTAGTTATAAATATATACATGAAAAGAAGAGAAATGAGTTATTCCACATTAGAGTTATTTCTAAACATAAAAAAATGATACTCTTTTTGATAGTGGATCTCAAGCTAACCTCATTTTTGAAGAATTTTCTAGGAAACTGGGACTCAACACTAAATTACATCCTAAACCTTACCCTTCAGGTTGAGTATGCGATGATGTTAAATTGCAGGTCATAAAAACATGCAAACTTAGATTTGCAATCATCTTGAAATTCATTAATGAGGTAGAATTTGATGTGGTCCAACTTGAAATTTCTGGAGATGTTCTTGGTAGTCCTTATTTATATAATAGAAAGATAATCTTCTATAGGAAAGAAAAGAGATATTTACTTGTTGAGGATGAATTTTAATATATTATTAGAGCTCATCGAATCAAGGTAAATTTATCACTCATATTTGTAGGACAGATGGAGAGGTTGGTGAATTGTAATAAAAAAATTGTACTCATGATCGTCAAAATAAAGGATGATGATAAATCCAATGCATTAGAAGGTTGTGATCCTAAGCATAAAAATGAGATCATTAAATTTATATCTAACTATGATGATGCATTTTAGGAGCCACAAAATTTACCTCCTAAGAGGGATATTCAAATGAGATTCATATGCAGTAGGATGCTCCTCTCCTTAACATTAACATGTAAAGGTAATTCATGGTTGAAAAAGAGGAAATAAATAATTAGGTTATGAAGTTTCTTGAGAGAGGAGTCATTTAACCAAGCACTTCTCTGTGTGATTTTCCAATTGTGTTGGTACCTCAAAAAAATGGAAATTTGCGGATGTGTGTTGATTATCGAGCACTTAATAAAATAATGTTAAACATTGATAACATCTTCCTCATATTTATGATTTGTTAGATCAATTGAAAAATGTTGCTTATTTCACTAAGTTAGACTTAAGAAGTAATTACAACCAAGTTAGGATCAACAAAGGTGATATTTCAAAAATGATTTTCAAACAAACAGGATTATTTGAATGGGTGGTTAGGCCCTTTGGGATTTGTAATGCTCCCACCACATTTATGTGGGTTATGAATGATGTTTTTAGGCCATTCATAGATGATTTTGTTATTGTCTACTTAGATGATATTTGTCTTCAATAAAATTTGGGAAGATCATATTGATCACATTAAAAAGGTCTTGGAAACTTTGAGAAAGGAAAATTTGTTTTTAAAGATGTCTAAATGTGAATTTGGGAAAACATCTTTAGTCTATTTAGGCTTTTTTGTAGGGACGGTGAATTTAAAATTAATCCCTTTATATTTGCAACCATTATGAAGTGGCCTAAGCCTATTAATGTCAAAGAAGTTATAAGTTTCCTTATAGCGTTGTAGTAATGGTAGAAATTTGTTTCTAACTTCTCATTTATTATAACTCCATATTTTTAAATAGTACCAAACATGTCTTTCAACGGGGATGCAAGTGCCAAAAATATTTTGATACACTTTGAAAAGAGAAAATAAGTATAACCACCTGTTCTAGCACCGCCAAATTTGTAATATCCATTTGAGATTGGCGATGCAAGTGAATATAATATGAGTTCAATGTTGATATAAATAAGAAAACCAATATGTGACCATCCCGTAACCTTCACAAGTGCGGTAAGGAGTTATCCTACATATGATAAGGAGTTGTATGCTTTGGTGTAGAGTATGAAAAAATTGAAACATTATCTGATGGGAAAAGAGAAAATAATCCATAGGGATCACCAACCTTTGTAGTACCTTCAATCATAATCTAAGCTATAATAATCTAGGGACTTTTGATGGATGGGATTTTTACATCTGCTCCATCTCGTGATAAGGTATAAGAAAGGTACACAAAATAAAGTTATTGATATGCTTTCTAGACCTCCTATTATTGCATCTATTCTTTTGTAAAATAACCATGTGATGCATGACGGTTATGGGGAGCAATATGTAAATGTGTAGTCACAAAATAACACACTTTATATTTACATCACACATCTAAGTATGTCAATATATGTATGATTCATAAGAAAGAAACCTCAACATTAACAACACTTGTTTTACTTTTACATTACTTTATCTGTTTTAATACTCTTGACATTTGCTTTTATCAAATGGAAAATTTCTTGTTAGACGTTGGAAAACACATGGACAAAACCTCTATTTTTGTTATATCCTTCGAGCATCCCAACTAGTACCATCCATTAGGGATAAGAGCACCCATGTAATACTATCCCATTTGGGAGCTTGGTCCCTTATTATGATCACATAGCTTTATATTTATATGATTCCCTTGCTTGAATTTCGTAATTAACCCCAAAAAGAACAAATACCAAAAAGATAAGATGCTCAAATGGCTAGAAAGGACCCAAAACTGTGACCAAAGTATAAAGAGGAAAAGGGAGCATGGAGGGGATGGTGGTGCCTAGCGCCGACATCCTGGCTAGGCATTGGTGTCCAGAATGAAAAACGCTGAAAGGTGAAAAGATAAATTGAGCAAGCAAGAGTGAAAGAATGAAAGTAGAAGCATAAAGCAAAGAAAGGTGGCCAAAGACATGGGTTAGTTAGTACTTTTCTTACTTAGTAACCATATGAATAGTAGTATGCAATCAAGACTAGATAATGACTCAAAGTGCGTGATTTTGTGTCTACATTTGTGCCCACTTTATGTTGCTAAGAAAAATGTTTGGTAACATAAAGTACATAGATATGTGTACCTAATATCCATGTAGATTGATGTAGAAAGTGTGCCAAGGACTAGACAAAGTGTGGAGTGATAAAAATATGGAGCGTGGAGACTAAAGATGCCAAAATGTAAAAAGGTGATGAAAATGAACCTAGGGTAGAAACACGTGTAAATTTTGATGTGTGTGATGTACCTATTGTTAGTATCATGTGTGTGATGTTGTTGTTGATGTTGTTTAGTTCTTCCTTCCCATACAGATGGACCTGCAAAAGAGAAGACAATCAAGTAGTCAAATACACACACACGCACACACACACACACATGCACACACACACATATAAAAATGTAAGGAAGTATGTAAAAGAAAATGCTGAAAATGTGAAAAAGGAACATGTGCATATGACCCGCGATGAGGAAAGAGTGTAAAAGGATCCTATTGATGAAGTGTGAGTTTTTTTGGCGATCTCATGCCACTAGCCGAAGAAGTATAGGGATGAAAGCCTGATTTATTCTCCAACCTTTAACCGCTTCTTGAAACTATAGAGATCTCTACATTGTTGGTTTTTTTGGTGATCTGATCCCATGAAATAAGTAGTGTAGAGAGGAAGGTCTAGTGTTATCCTCTAACCTTTAACTTCTCCCTAAAATAAATACCACTGCAGATGATGTGTACTAACACATGTGCTAATGAAAACTTGCCTTGTAAAAGCCACTATGTATGAGTTCTGTAGACTATGCTAAACCCAATTGTTGTGTAACTACCCTTGGTTGTATGTGCTTCAGAAAGGCATCGCTATAATAAGGACCCAAGTCTAATTTCGAGAGCCCCGAACTATCTTACCGATTACATTATGTTGTGCCATATACGTATGTAAACCACTATATGGGGTGAATAATTATCCTAAAGGATGTCCCCCTTTTGGGACGTATGGGACATCACGGAAGGAGTATGCAGCCCAAAATAGGACCAACCACCGAAACTATTCCTTGTAGGGGAAAAGGGGATGTTCTTGGTAGAAAAAGGCACACATAAATAAGTGGCTAGGAAAAACAAGTGTTAATACAATCAAAGACAAACACTCATGTATAAGATGAAATATAAGCTATGTAGACAATGTGTACATAAATAATGTAAACACCCAAGAAGACAATGTAGAATGCAAAAATGGGCTACAAAAATGGGACACCACCACAGTGTCACAAGAAAATAAATTCCGTGGTAGCCACAAGTAGACAAGTGTGCACACCATACAAAGGAAAATCCCATAAAAATTGGAAATCAATGACAAGAAAGTATAAATAATGTAAAAAATAACCATGGAAACAAGTATCCTTGCATAAAAATGTTGCACATGAAGTGCCCTTTAGCATGTTAGAAAGATAAAAAGTATGTCAATGCATGTATAATATGATAAAGTAGTGTGCTATGAACTAAAATGAAACAATAACACATGTAGTGTACGAAAGTGGATGCCTCCAGAGGAGCCGTTGTGGGACTGGTATTAGGTATTGCACCAAGCATCCATGTTGTGTGTAATGAACCTGTATAATCTATGATCACAACTAGAAAGCAAGTGAATGTGCATGTGTGTATGATAATGATAATGACATACACGATGTCTATCTAACATGTATAATAAAGTGAACATGTATAAGTAAATACAAGCAAGAGTAAATGTAACCAAGATATGTAGTATGCTGTGGATGGATGAAATGGAATGCAAAGTAAATGATAGGAGCCGTGTGCCCCCTGAGTGAATGGAATTATATATAGTGAGGTCCATTTATGTATGCACCCTTAGAAGTCAAGAAGTAGTCATAAACGAGAGTGCGCCATCAGGAAATGGTCAAACTATATATTATGTGTACCATGATGTGATGAATGTGTAGTAATGAGATGTGATATAGAGATGATGTGCGAGAATTTGTGATGATTTAGCCTAAAGGGTATAGACAAAAAAATAACGGAAGAAGTGATGATTTAGCCTAAAACATATATCATTAAAGGATGCTAGAAGAAGTGATGATGTAACTTATAGATTATATCACTATTCTTGGAATTTCACATGAGAAAAAGGTCGAATGGTTTAATAGGTGATTGTGATGTGGTCCATTGGATATGTATACCCTCAATAGTCTAGTATGGAACGTGATACTAGAGTGCATCATCCGGTAGTGAGTGTGGCACGTAATAATAGATGTGTAAAAATGTGTAATATGTCTAATAGATGTGGTGATGAGAAATCATCATGTGTAATGTGTGTAATGTAGGAGGTATAATATGCAATACAAGATGCATGGATGATATACGATGTGTAGATGCATAGTTTATGTAAGACGTAATATGTAAGGTATATGATGTAAAATGTAAGATGATGTGGAGTATAAAAGTGTAAGATGTGTGAAAATTCATGATGTGTAGTGACTATTATGCAGTGTGTTAGGTTCATGTGTATATGATGCCCTAAAAATTAAAGTGTGAATCAAAGCACAAGAGTGTGTCATCGGGTAATGACGATATAAGTATGTATGTGAATATGTGTGTGTTGTATGTGGAAATATAGATGCGAATTGAGGAAACGTAAGATGATTGTTGAAGCTAGGGGAGGAGAGGAGTTGTGATGCCCCTTAAAGCATGTAATAATTAAAGTGATCAAGTAAAGTCATCTAAAAGGTCATCATTGTCAGAGTCAAAATCATATGGTGATGCATCTGAGACCTGATAAGCTATAGTGTTGGGTTGGTCACATAAAACACTATCTAAACATAATTTGTACATGCCCATAGCATATTCCTCGTTAGTGAAAGGAGGTAATGGACACTGTGTGCGTACCACCAAATCATATTAGGTAAATAACTAAGGAATGAGTCATTACAAATGAAAATGTGACCAAATGGCATAGGAAATGATATATCAGTGTGAGCAGGGTCTAACATGCCCCGATGTAAGCAAGCCAATATTGTCCTAATGTAAGTGGAGAAGAGTGAGGGACTTGTGCAAGGTAGACGGTGAGATGGAAGACACGTAGACCATAAGTGGAAGTGATAGTGATGAATCCATGATAGAGATGAGGGTCATGAGTTGGAGGATAAAGATCCTCGAAAGAAAATCCAAGTCGAGTCAAACCATCATGTGAACATATAGTGACATTGCAAGTAGGATCAAATGGAATGTGCTCCCAATAAGAATCATTCATAAAAAGTGTACATGTGAAAGGAGGTCGTACTAATGGAGGCTGTACATGATAAGGTGGAATAGCTAGAGTGATGTCCATTTTATGGACATGCCCCGATAAATAATCATAGCAGTGATAGAATTAGGGGGAGGTGTAGATGTATTTTGTATGGAATCTATCATGCAAATGACACCTTCAAGTGGTGGTAAATGTGGTAGCTCATCTATAGGTTGTGGGTCATTAGTAGTGTCAACTCATGGAATAGGAAGTGTAGTATTTGGATCATGGTTGCAATATTTGTATGGATGACGGTCACAAAGAATAGTATACTCGACACCCTCATGTAGAAATTTGACACAATGATGCACGGTAGAGGAAACAACTTGCATGGCATGGAGCCATGGCCTACCAAGTAAACAATTATATGAAACCAGAAATTCAATGACAAAGAAGACTGTGTTGAGAGTTTTTGGCCCTACAGTGATAGGTAAAACAATGTGACCTATGCATGGATGAATAAAGCCATCATATGCACGAAGGAGAAACATGGTAGAATAACATTAGTTTCTAACATACTAATATTTTCAAGGAATGACATGGGACATAGATTAAGTTCAAGTCCATTTTCGATTAAAATACGCTTGATACCCATATTGTAAATGTGAATCATGATATGCAAGGGTGGATCATTATCAAAAATATAAATATTAGCATGAGGATTAGATGGGAAAGAAATATGTTGAGAAAATGCATCTACAAAAGATTTATATACGGAGTCTAGATGCATATTAGTAGGAATGTGAGTAGTAGCGAGGAGATGTTGGACTCTATGCCTTAAATCAAGATTGGCAAGCAAGAAATCATTAATTAAGATACTAATGATGAAAATATTATGGAGTGAAAAAGAAAAGCAAATCAAATAATGAAGATGCTAAAAGTGTGAAGTTTGAGTTCGGGTTCACCAAAATGATTATGCTAAAATGTGAAATAATAGCCTAATCTAATGTAAGTTTGCAGTAAATAAATGAATACTGAAATACTAAAATAATACCCAAGAAAACTAAGATAGAAAATATGAAACCCTAATGTGCAAAGAGGGTTAGAAGTGCCTTAGATGATTTGCAGAGGTTGCTGGATTGTGTCACAGTGGAGACCGACTGAACAGTGATGGAGGACCATCAAACATAAGCCTATAAAATATAGATTCGATAGATTTGACTTAACTCAGGTGCCTAGAGAAAGATAGGGGTACCCTTGGATGTTTTGGTTTGGATTTTGGGCATCTTGGTCTGCGTAGATGCCCAGAAAACCTCCTTTGAGGTGTCACAAGAGGTTCACACTTGTTCACCTTTTTCACGTTTATGTAGATGAATTCTTCCAAATGTCTCTGTAAATATGGAATGAATGAATCACCTACAAAACCCCAAACAAAACATCAAACCATAAAAAATAAAATACAAATGAAGGGGTCAGATTGTCCTTAGCTACCAAAATGATGGACTTATCTATGAGTGCTACACTACATATCAAACTCAATGTAGTTCTGTGTGTGTGTGTGTGTGTAAAATTGTGCCCTAGTTTTCTCTTGTGTGAGTCACATGTGGAAAATGAGAAAGTATCTATATGTATAATGTAATAAATGTGTGCATGGAAACAATATAATCCCCTCCTATGAAGTGTGATGCAGATGAACCAGCCTTTTGTCCCTTGTGATGGAGCTAGATGGATGTAAATGGAGATATAGATGCCTTTGATGGATGCAACCTTAGGTGGAGATAGTAGATGCTTAGTTCTTGGTCCCTTATTATGATCACATAAATTTATATTTATATGATTCCCTTGCTTGAATTTATTAATTAACTCGAAAAGGCTAAATGACAAAAAGATAATATGATCAAAAAGTTAGAGAGGACCCAAAAAGTGTGACCAAATAACAAAGAGGACAAGGGCATCTAGAGGGGATGGGGGTGCCTGACGTTGGCATATTAGCTAGGTGCTAGTGTTTAGAATGAAAAATTTTAAAAGGTGAAAAGAAAAAATGAGAAAGTAAGAGTGCAAGACTAAAAGCAGAAGCATAAAACAAAGAAAGGTGGCTAAAGACATGGGTTAATTAGTAATTTTATACTTAGAAACCGTATGAATAGTAGTATGTAATTGATACTAGATAATGAATCAAAGTGCATGATTTTGTGTTTACACTAGAAGGTCTTGTATGAAGAGGTTTAAGATCCTAGTTTCTCAGATAGAGCATGAAAAATATATATCCATCCTTCTCAACTTGTTTACCATCCCAAAATTAGTCCAGATATTTTGATACAAACTAAGTGAATCTTATTTCCCTATTATACACACTTGATTATTTATTGCATAATAGATCTTATTTATTACTACTATATTCATTTGATATTACTCCTCTAGTTAATATTTAATATTTCATTAAATCATGGGGTGAAACCATTTATTGATCGATCCCTAGATTGCCATATAATCCATCACCTTGAATATTCCTCATGGCTTATCAAAAGGTGTTACAAAACTATCATCCCAAGCCTCTTTTCCCCAAGTATGAACCTATTCCTATGATTGGCCTTCAAATTATTTTTGTAAATTCCCAAGAGGAAGCAAAATTATATCTTAAGTCGACATTTGCTACATGTCATCCCAAAATTCCTTGTGTATTTATAAATATTTTCAACCTTGGTCCTGATGTTGTACTCCTACCCCTATTGAGGCCACTAGCTCTTATGAATCTGATAGTGATGTTGCTTCTATTGCTACAAATGATACATGTGTTGAAGATTTGGTTAATTTTTTAGATGAGGAAGGTCTTGTTAATGATGCTTGTGATACCCATACTTCTTTTAATATTGTATATGCTATCATAAATGTCCCTCATCCCATTCCTCCTCCACTTATGTATGAACAAATCATTAGAGCCGATCCTATTGCTTTTGACACTAATATTTCATTCCCCCTTCTTATTCTCAACCAAGTGCTTCTTCATTGAATATTATGCCTCAAAATTCATATATTTCTTCCTCCACCTCTTTTGTGCTTCCTAATGATGTTAATACTCATTCTTCTTCTCACAATTCATTAAAAATTGCAAAAGTTCATGATGCACATGTTTCTACTTTTGGTTTTTCCAAGATAGTATACATTATGATGATCATAAGGATAGTGTGCATATTACTCATATTTATTCTCTAATAAAGTTGTTGATAAAAGTATGCAAACTTATTTTCCAATTAATTCTTCTTCCCATGTTCCTATTCCCAGCTTTCCACTTGTTGATCCAAAAGTTGACTTTCAACTTAATAGTGTCCCTATGGATACTTATAATGGAAATATTAAACCCCTTAATATATATTGAATTACTCCAAAATACGTTCTTTCTCTTATGCATGTTGTAGGTGATTTAAAAAATAAGATCCACACCTTTATCCTTGAGAGTAGGGCATATTAAGATAACATTGATAATAATTCTTTTCATGGAAATCCGATTCCTATAGAGATTTAAAATTCATATTTTCCTAAGGATTTTAATTTTCCTACTTTTACATTTTTGATGGAACGGGTAATCCTTATATGCATCTTAAGGCTTTTAGATTAGCTATGGCTTCACATTCTAATGATAGATTACTTCTCAAATCATTTCCTAGTAGTCTTACTGATATTGCTTCTCATTGGTTTCATCATTTTCCTAGTGGATATATTAGTACTTATCTTGATATGGAAGAAGAATTTCTTAGACATTTTATTTCTAACAATGGTCCTAAAGTTACATTTGATCATTTACCTTCTTTGCATTAAGGAAAGAATGAACACATTAATGATTATATCTTATATTTCAAATCATGCATGCATCATTTACTTTATCAACCTATTGATATAGAAATATAATATATCTTTTGTCGTGACTTGATTCTTCCTTTGAAAGAAAAAATATTATATGATACATGTGAATCTTTCACACCTATTTTATTTAAGGTTATAACTTTAGAACAAGAGATGCTTAATGGAAATTATGTTGCACATGCTACTACTTCTATTGATCCACCTACTACATCTTCCCTTCCTCCTATTGCACCACCTTTATGCTCTCCATCTCATACTAGACATACTCATGATCATCCACCACATTTTCATATACCTCCACCACATTCCATTTCCACTCCTAAACAAGAGCCATTGTATTTCTCACATTTTTCTAGGCCTCATGATATTTTTCACACTTGTATTGATGAGAGGTTGATTAGGCTACCATATAATGAGAATCCTCCTCCTCATCGGTTACAGGAAATCCTAACCAGATGATTTAATTTAAATTTGAATAAAATATAAATATTTCAGAGTCACTACTTGAACCAAATGATAAAATATAGAAATAAAGAAATGAAACAAGCAAACTAATATTTAAAATATAAAACCCTAAGAATTGAAGGAGGAGATAGGACTTAGATGATTTACGCTTGACTGAAACCAATATGGACTGGGAAAAGTAATGAACATACTCAATAGAGTGTTGTTATTACTCATAATAAATTCTAGGATCCACAAACAAAGCCAGATATGGGTGCCTATAGAAGGACAGGGAACTGTGTCATGGAGACTACTATTGGGTGCCTATGACTAAGAAAATAATCAAAATCTACTTTTTGTTGTGTTACACAAGTGTCACAAATATTCCTTGTTGATCACCTATGTGTTGCTCTTTGAATGCCGAAGGTACTTGACCTGTAAAATACAAGTTTACTTGTAAGAACCCACAAAATGCATCAAACCTACAAAAAGGATGCAATATGGGGAGTCAAAATAACCTCAATGGTTACCTTAAGAGTGAACTTCCAAATGAGCACTGCACTACATCTCATACTCCATGTAGTTCTTGTGAGTGTGTGTAGAAATTATGCCCTAGGATACCCTTGTGTAAGTTACACTTGATAGCGAGGATGTAGCTAGATGTAGCAGTGTAATAGAATGTGTGGATGGAAAAGTGAACTTGCTCTTCCTATGATGTGTATGTATAGTTGATGTAACCCTTATCCCTTGAAAAAATTCTAGATAGATGTTTTAGAGTGGTTTAGGTGATGTTTGGATGCAATATTAGGTGATGATAGTAATGCTTAGTTTTTGGTTCTTTATTTTAAACACATAACTATGTATTTATATGATTATCTTGCTTGAATTTTGTAATTGAGAACTAGAAAGCTGACCCATAAGTGAAAAATATGTCCAAAATATAAAAGAGACCCAAAAGGAGTGAGTAAAATAAGAAAGGTCCAGGGGCACCCAAAGGGGACAAGGGAGTCTGTGAACTGGTGTCTAGAGCCATAAAATATAATAAGTAAAATACTGACTAGGATGTAGGGTATGTAAAACCAAATAGAAAAAAAAATACATAGAAAATAGACCACAAATAATTGTCAATTACTAGTTTTCTTACTTAGGAACCATATGAATGCTAACATGTGTTTAAAACCTAGAAATGTGCCCAAGTACATGATTTTGTGCTTACATTTAACCCCACTTTATGTTTTCGAGTGAATATACGATGACATAAAATAGATAAGATATGCGCACTTGATAACAATGTAGGGGTGTGACAAAATACGTATCGAGTGGACAAGTGAAGTGTGAAATGATGCAAAAATGAAGCATGGAAACTAGGAAAGGAAAGTGACCCTAGGGGTGAAGCGTATGTGTTGTGTTGTACCTTTTGGTGTAGCTTGTTGTTGCTGCATATTGTAAGGACATACCTGTAAAAAAGAAGAGAAAGAATGTAGTCAAATTCTGTATATGATAAATCATAGAAAAATGTGCATATGTAAAAATATGAAGTATGTAAAAGTGTGTAAAGGAAAGTGTGCACTTGATGTAAAAGAGTGTAAAAGGATAGAAAAATGTCTCGAAAATGCTATGTAGAGCAATTTTTTTGGGTGATCTCATGCCAAGAGTGAGTTTTTTGGGCGATCTCATGCCAAGTGCGAGATTTTTGGGTGATATCATGAAAAGTGCAAGTTTTTAGGTGATCGCAAGCTAAGAGCGAGTTTTTGGGTGATATCATGCCAAGAGTGAGTTTTGTGGAGGATCTCATGCCAAAAGAGAGTTTTTTTAGAGGATATCATGCTAAGATCGAGTTTTTGGGTGATCTCATGCCAAGGAGAAAGTGTTGGGGAGAGAGGTCTAGTGTTACTCTCCTTCCATGACTATGCCCGATAAGCACCACTACAGATGGTGCGTTCCTATTTTGTTCTGTTATCTCAAATTAGTTTTGAATATATTATTTTTTCTTATTGAAATGAAGATATAATGTATTCTATTATTGGAGGACTATGCACGATATCGTAAAATTGATCTAAAGGATTCTATGAAACGTCTTTGATATGATAAGTTAATTATATGTGCCCCTAGACATTAGTGCCCAAGGGATAACATAGGTGCCCACACGCTGGTGTTTGTACTATGATTCTAACCCAAGCTTGATTTTGGGCCATTCTATGATCATTGTTTCTGTGGTGTTCTTGTCTTTGTAATGTACTTGTGATGTATCTATGAGATGTTGTATGGGGTGAATTGTTCACCTAATGTATACCCCCTCATTTGGGGTGCATGTGGCATCGGTAGGAGTGTGTGGTAAAAAGAGAGGACTTGATGTTGATATGAAACTATATCCCTATAGGGGTAGGGGATGTGCATAATAGAAACCAAGGAACATGCAAATAGTAGGCTAGTAACACATGTTAGTGAAAATAAAACATGTAATCAAAAACAATGTAATAAGAAAGTGTGCAAACAATGCAGACTGTGAAAAGAGGATTTCAAACATGGGACATCACTCATAATGTCATAAGATAATTAGGGACAAAACATACAAAAATATACAAACAAGGATCAAACAAGACATAGGGCATAACCTGGAAACAATGACATTTAATATAAATCAATGGAAAAGAAAGTGTATCGAACAACCCTTGTGGCAAGTAGTCCTGCAAATAAAATTCTACACATGAAGCACTTGTTAGCATGTTAGAAAGATAAAAATTATGTCAAGGCATGTATGTATCAATGGAAAGTAATGTGTTAGTAAGAATAGGAAGTAGTATATGATGAAATAATAACACTGTAATGTGTGAGAGTAGGAAATGTAGATTCCCCAGAGCCTTGGTGGGACCGGGTTGGAGGTACAATGCCAAGCATCATTACAACATGTGAAAATCTGTAAGATATTTTCATTCACTTCAAAATACCAAGTGAACATGCATGTGTGTATATAGAAAGATAATGACATACTAAGTATTTGACTAGCATAGTAAGAAAAGTGCATCATGTAAGTAGTATAAGCAAACAAGAGTAAGTGCAACCAAGATATGCAAATGCAATGTATGAGTGTGATGGAATGTAAAGTGTGAAAGTGATAGGAACAACATGCCCCTTAGTGGATGTGTATGATATGAGGTTAATTTATAAAATACCCTCAAAAATCAAGAATGAACCATAGAACAAGAGTGCTTCATCAATAAATGGTTTGAAAATGTGTGCTAAAAAGATAGATCATGAACCATAGAGTGTCAAAAGGTGAATGTGGTGAGGTTTATTTAATATTTAAACCATCGTAGTTGAGTATGAACTGTGGAAGTAGAGTGCATCATAGGGTAATTATGATATAATCTATGTATCAAGTTATGCAAGAGTGTTTAGAAATATGAAGTATGAAGCACGAAGCACAGTAGTAGAAATAATACTCAACCTGATGATATTATGAGGGGGAAGTAAAAATGATTCCTCAAAGTGTGTGATGAAAAGTAAGCTATCTAACGAGAGTGAATGGAAAGGATCCTCCACCCGATGTTCGAGGTGATAAAGGCATGTGACAATGCTCTAAGATTGGTGGTGTATGAGAAGGATGATGTACATGTGAAGGAAGCCTATGTGGTGAAAGAGGTGGTGAACACCTATGTGAAGAAGACCTATGAGGTGAAGGAGGTGGTGAAAACCTATGTGAAGGAGCTTCCCAAGTAGGGGACTTAGATCGATATGGTGGACTAGTGGACCGATGAGGATGACAAGGTCATGAAGTAGGATGTGTGTGAATAGGAGAGCTAGGTACTGAATGTGCCTTAGATTTGAGAGGCCCAAGAGACCTAGATGATGAAACCGGTGGACTTGGATGTCACCGAGAGAAGGTAGAGGAAATAATGTACATGGTGGAATGCATTTAATAGTGATAACTTGTTTATTGTGTATGAACCTAAGACACAAATGATTCACCGAGGGAATAACTTGAATGGAGATAGGGAAGACCTAAGAAAATGTCATAATCTTGGATTGAATATGCCACAATGAATTGAAAAATCTTGGTTAGAGGCCCAATTGTAATGGGTAGCCTAATGTAGCCAAAATAATTAGGAACTGGATATGTGATAGTAGATATTGGACATTTTATAGCCATAAGAAGTGAAATAGATCTCACAATGATAAGAGCACTTGAGATAGATCATAGTGTTATTGAGAATATATGAACCGATAGAAGCATTGATGTGTAATGAATTAGATGAAAATGTTTCATGATAATCGTTATATGAAAATATAAAGGTGGTGGTGATGCATCAAGTAGAAGAGATAAGAAATTCAAGGGGTCTCGATGAAGGAAGAGGCACATTGTGATATGTGTGATTAGGAGAAGAATAAAAAGATTGCGTGTTGTGCTTAGGCAAAGGATCATTAAAGATTTTTATCTTTTTCTTATCATTGGATCGGCTTAGAAGAATATGGCTCGGGAATCTTAAGTGAGTTATTGTCAATAAGATCTTGAATGAGATGTCTAAGTTTTAAACAACGATTGGTAGAATTCCCAATGCATTGATGTTAGTCACATTTAGCATTTTGATCATAATTACGGCCATGAGGGAGAGATGGATCAAGATTAAGTGGGTGTGGAAGAGTAATTATATGACTTTCAAAAAGTTAAGGAAATAATAATATGAGGTGCACATGGAAATTTGGTGAAATTACACTTTGGAGGTTTCCATTGAAGCTTTTCAGAGGAGAGAAAACATTGACGATTTAATTTGCTTCAAAGATAGGCTTGGGAGTTGGCTTGAATATTGAATTAGATTGAAACCAATTAGAAGATGATTAAGGAGTATCATGATATTTTATTTTTCCCATAGATAGAAGTTTGACTTCACATATTTTTAACGTATGGCATAATTGATCAAATGAAGGAGAGGTCTCAAAAATGACAATTTTTTGTAGTGGTGGTATGAGCCTTTGAACAAAAAGATCTTGTAATTCTTAATTAGTAAACACAATAGTCATAGCTTAAATTTTCTTGTAACGTAACACATAGTTAGCTAGATGTTTGTTAGATCTTTGTTTTATTTGAGAAGGTTGAGCATACGATATATTGGTGTCGATATTGATTGAAAATTGAGAAGGAGAAGCATCGAGTAGATGCATGAAAGAAGTTATCGAGTGAATAGGTAGATCATAAATCCAACACATGTCGTAATATTGAAGACTCCAAGAAATATCTTAGTAAGTAATGTATGATTATCTACATAATATAAAAATTCCACATGAAAATATTGGAGATTCTCTTGAGGGTTGTGATGTCCATTGAAAATGGGAAACCGAAAGGTGAATAAATTTAGAAGAAGTGGATAAGCATAGATGGATGGTGAAAAAGGTGTGTGAAGAAGTAAGGAGGATTTGAGAGATGAAGAGGAGTGTGAAGTAGCTGTTATAATTGATGATTTGAATTTTTCAGGTCTTGGTATAATGAAGCTAGGTCATGGGTGTCGGAAGAGGAATCAAGCTACGTATTAAAGAAATTAGGATGAAGGAGATGAGGACTAGAAGTAGGAATGGAAGTAGGAATGTGAAG
This sequence comes from Taxus wallichiana var. yunnanensis, assembly GCA_018340775.1. Taxonomy (NCBI): domain Eukaryota; kingdom Viridiplantae; phylum Streptophyta; class Pinopsida; order Cupressales; family Taxaceae; genus Taxus; species Taxus wallichiana. The sequence continues at coordinate 23,145,294 of CM031243.1, read as the reverse complement.
GGGTTGAGTAGAGGCCATGAAAGCCAAAGAAGAGCCTACAAGAGACATAAAAGTGAAATCTCGAGGGTGTTTGGCAACAAGTAAATCATTAAGAATATTTGGAGTATGTGTAGGGTTGGTATGTAATATTTAACAAAAATTTGTAAGCTTTTCTAATTGCTCTTGATCAATGTTGGTATCCTCATCATAAGATTGTTTACTATCATATGTTTTAATGTCTTTTAAAAGAACATTTTGTGAGTTAGCAAAGGGGTTATCAAATTCAACCATTGACCTAGAATATTTACAAATAGATGGAGGAAGCTCAATGTACTCAAAGGAACCAAAATGACCACTACGAGTGACAGACATAAAAGAAAACCCTAGAGAGAAGGTGGGATTCAAGCGATGGGTTCACCAAATGATTTAATTTAATTTGAATTAAATCTAAATATTTCAAAGTCATTACTGAACCAAATGATAGAACATAAAAATAAATAAATGACACAAGAAAACTAAGATTTAAAATATTAAACCCTACATAAAGGAGGAAAGAGGACTTAGCTGATTTACGATTGACATGGACTGGGAAAAGTGATGAAAAAAATGGGCATAGTGTCATTATTGCTCACAATAAATTTTGGGATCCATGGATAGAGGAAAACATGGCGCTTATGAAAAGACAAGGGGGTGCCTAGGTGGTGGAGACTACTCTGGGCACTTATGATTGAGAAAATAGTAAGAATCCACTATTTTATTGTGTCACAAAGTGTCACAAATATTCCCTGTTGATCACTTGTGTGTCATTGTTTCAATGCTGAAGGTACATGTAACCTACAAAATATAAGTTCACCTACAAAAACCCACAAACTGCATTAAATCTAAAAAGAAATATTCAATATGGGGAGTCGAACTGACCCCGATAGTCACCCCGAGAGTGAACTTATGATCGAGTGTTGCACTACATCTCAGACTCTATGTAGTTCTTGTGAGTGTGTAGAAATTGTGCCCTAGGATGCCCTTGTGCAAGTTGCACTTGATAACGGGTTGTAGTTAAATGTAGCGAGTGTAATAGAAGAATGTGTGGATGGAAAAAATAACTTCCCCTTCCTATGCTATGTATGTAGAGTTGATGCAGCCCTTGTCCCTTGAATGGATGCTAGATGGATGCTTTAAAGTGCTTTAGGTTCCTTTTGGATGCAAGATTAGGTGATGATAGTAATGCTTAGTGTTTGGTCCTTCATTTTGAACACATAACTATGTATTTATATGATTCCCTTGTTTGAATTTTGTAATTAAAAACTAGAAGGCTGACCCATAAGTGAAAAATATTCCCAAAAGATAAAAGAGATACAAAAGGAGCGAGTAAGGTAAGAAAGGGTCGGGGGGCACCCGAGAGGGGATAGAGGCACTGGGCATTCCTATCCTAGTTGGGGTCTTGAGTGGTGTCTGGAGCCATAGAATATATATAAGTAAAATACCAACTGACATGTAGGGTGTGTAAGACTAAATAAAAAAAAAGAAACATAGAAAAGAGACCAAGGACAGTCGTCAATCACAAGTTTCTTGCTTAGGAACCATATGAATGCTAGTATGTGTTTAATACCTATAAATGTACCCAAGTGCAAGATTTTTGTTCTACACCAGCCATTATGTAATTTCCATAGGATCAATAGTCATAGAGATAATGATTTTATGCACTCCATGATAGGATTCAATTTCTTGAGGACAAGGGTGTCATTTATTTTCACACATGCCATACTAATAGATCAAAATATCCCATACCACGATCGATTGCATACTAACATCTATTACTTTGAATACCTCTTGTCCTCCTAAGGTCATTTTATCTACGCTGCTACCCAATGACACACTATTTTTCTAGGTTCAAACATAACTATTCAAGGTGCACTTACCTATATGGACCTCACCTTGCACACATACACTGGGGAAACCTTTCTCCCCTCTCATAGTTATTTTATTTCATGTTCACATATTTGTAAAAATTCAAAAATATTAGCCTAGATCTTGATTGGATGTATCCTTGCTTGCTCATACTATTTTATGTTACACATTGTTTATCATGTTACTTGGATTCATAGTATGCTATATCATTTTTCCATACACACATGCATGTTCACATGGTAATTTTTAGGTGAATGTAGATAACTTACAGGTGTTTCTGCATGATGTATGATGCTTAACATTGTTCCCGACCGGTCCCAATGCGACTCTCGGGGAATCGCCTTTACTATTTCTTTATATTTAGGTTCTGTCATCATGGCAATACCAAGTACTTTTATTTTTATTTCTTTCTTTGTACATTGTGGCATACTGTCAATTTTTCTAACATGATAATGGGTGCTTCATGTGTAGCATTTTTATCGCAAGTTTACTTCCAACCATGGTTATATACTTTGCTTGCATATTGATTGTCATTGTTTGTGGGCTATGCCCTATGCTTGATTATGTGTATTCTTCTATAGCCTTGATGGCTTTGAGTATCCCATGACATCCTGAGTGGTGTCACATGTATTCATCCATTTAATCACGGTGTCTTTTACATGTTACCATGTGTTTTGACTAGTTTTATTGCATCATGCATGTTTATTTGTGACTATCACTTTTGGCTAGCCTTTCCCATTTTTTTCATACACCCTAGTTTTGACCATGTACATTACCTATTCCCCTACATAAGTTCTATTTCAGATGTACACATCAATTTTATCTTTCCTTGTTTGGGATGTGCTCACATTGGTTCATACCACACACCCCAAATTAGTGGGGGTAATCATCAGGTGACTATTTCAGTTTAGATATTAGAAATAAATTGTTACACAACAAAATCATGATACACAGAGAGCAAGAAACAAGTTCAAAACTAGAATTGGGCTAAAATCACTACGGGGACAACAACATCCAACAAAGATAGGAGCAATGGGTTCTAGTGTCCCACTTGGGTGTTCTTCTCTTGGGGAAAAATAAGTATAATACATGATCAATAGGTTTTCAGTTATAGGTTTATTTGAAATATAGTAATAGATACTCAATTATAGGTCACTATCAGTAACAACATGAAATAAATCGGTGAAAAGTTACAATTTGGGCAAGGAACTAATCACTTTATTTTGTTGGGATCATTTGTGAACAATTTCTATGGGGTTTATGACCATCTACAAATGGCACTTATCCACGGGGAAGCCATAATGATTAGAGGGAAAACCGAACAGTTCTCCCAATACTCTTCCCTTGGCAACAAGATGCATGAATACCCGGTTTAGTGACAGGATGCTTAAATCCTCGGTTGGGCAACATGATGCCTAAATCCTTATTTTAGCAAAACAAAAACTAAAATCCTTAGTTTGGCGATATGATTCCTAAATCCTTAGCAAAGTATTCCAACATCTCTAAGACAACAAACATATATGAACAATTTTATCTCTTCTCTCATAACACATAGGTGTACTTTATCCTTGATTCACTTGTTTTTCAATAAGAATTTCTATTTTTACATTTACTAAGTCACATTGAAATTTTATTTATCATGAGAATTGACTACACTTATATTATTTTGTAGGTCTGACCTTACTCTGACAAAAAGCAACACAAAAATGGAACAAGAAACAATCTCAAGCACAAGATGCTCTAGAAAAAGAAATATCCATGGAACAAGTGTAAGTATAATTTATACTATGCACACAATTTCAACCCTAGGATCCTTATCCTCTTCTATATTCCATGATACACATTATATAATATCCTTTCAATATAATATCAACCAAAATACTCATTTGAAATGCTATCGCTATAACTCCCTTTGAATATCCACAAGGTACAAGTATTCCTATCCACTTTATGCTACCAAATATTCATTCACCAACATAAAGTGGGGAAAATGTAGTCATAAAATCATACACTTTCTATTTACATCACACCTCTAAATATGTCATTATATGCATGATTCATAAGCAATAAAACTAGACATTAACAACACTTGTTTTAATTTTACATTGCTTTATCCTTTTGATACTCTTGAAAATTTATTTTTCTCCAATAGTCACTTTATTTTTGAACATTGGAAAACACATGAACCATCTCTGTATTTTCCATTATAACCTCTGAGCATCCCAGATAGTACCTTCCATTAGGGATAGGAGAACTCATGTGCTACTATTCATTTTGAGTGCTTATGTCCTTTTCCTTATGTTTCTCAAATTTGAAATGCCACATCATTTGTTATCTTTTCTAAAATTTATTTTATCACTTTGGGTCAACCTTTTTAGTTGTTAATGAAAAAATTAAAATAAGGGAATCATATATATACATTAATTATTCACCATTATTAGGGGCAAGTTAATTTGGGGCTGATATTTACTATATACTACTCGGGAAAAGAGAAACATACAAGGAATTCATCTGGGCCGCATTATTCACTACATATGAGGGGATATTTATGAATTCCATCTCACAAATTCATCTTCGAGGAAAATTATTTGTAGCCCACTATCTTGGTGTGACTAACACAAGGGAAGCATAGCTTCAAGGGACACAATTCAATCACACAAACATTAGAACTACATAGAGTCTGAAATGTAGTGCAATGCTAGGTGAAAATCACATTGGGGTGACCACCAAGTTAGTTTGACTTAAGCATATGCATTACTTATTCAATATAATATTTTTTTGAGCCTTGTGTAGGTAGTTAGGGTTTGTTTTATAGGTTCAGGTGTGACACATGAACCCTACAAAAAAGTGGATGTGATAAATATCAAAAGGAAGAAGATAAAATCATAACGAGAAAATATCAAAAGTAGACTTGCTTTCAGGAAACTAGTGCCTAGTTATGACTTTAGAACCCGGGCGGTCCTATCCGAAGAGGTTCCATATCCTAGTTTCTTAGACAGAGCACAAACAATTCATATCCAACCTTCTCAACATGTTTCAAATCCCGAGAATAAGTTTAGATATGCTTGATACAACTAAGTCACTCTTATTTCCCTATTATGCATACTCCTTGTTTCTTGCATGTTAGATCCTATTTATTACTACTATATTCATTTGATTACATTCATATGATTAAGATTTTAATATTTCATTAAATTAAAATAATGTTGATTTTAAGGATTTCCATGAAGATCGACCCATGGTAAACATGTGGAAGAATTTGACTATCATTTATACAATAGATTGCTATATCATCTTGCTAAACTTTGTATTCCTCAAGATGAAATAATTCATTTTATTAGGGAAACATGTACTTCTCTTATTTCTAGTAATTTTGGTATGGTAAAACTGTTACATAATTACAAAGATATTGTTACTGGCCATGAAAGTACAAAAATGTTTCTAAATATGCAAAATATTGTATTCTTTGTGCCACAAGTAAACCTAGTAACAAAATTTTTGGCTTGTGTATTCCACTTCCTGTAAAAACTTGGCCATGAGAAATCATTTGTAGTCATTTTACACCCTTAGAAAAACAGTTAAATCCCATGCACCCCGTCCTATCACCCAACGGTATCTTGGGCGCTCACCCGAGGCACGTGTAAGTGCCGAGCCCTCCTTTATGTAAGTTGTGTAAGATTACATCATCTATGATAGATAATTTGGTGAAAAAGAATGGAAAAGAATGATGCTTTCATTGTAAGAGCCTAGGATGAGTTATCATATCAATGCATCCATAAAAGAGAAGTATCTAACAATACAAAACTGATTCATAACATAAAGGAAATGCACTAGGATTTATGCTCATGAACACATATATATTTTAGAACGGGACCTTATATTCATGTTAATATGTTCAATAACCACATTACATTCACTTAAGGCCATAACAAACCCATATAATAATGTAGAGCAAGGTCATGCATCAAAAAAATAAACTAAGCTTTTCATATTACAAGGATAAACACAGACCCATCCTTCTAAATATGCCATCACTCCTATATTTCCTCTAATCAAAATCCATAGAATCCTTCATAATATATTTGTAAAAATTCGCCTCTTCTTCCACATGCACCGCTACTACCTTCTACTACCCAAACATATATATATATATATATATATATATATATATATATATATAGCTTTTTGCCTTCTTTGCCATGCCTTCACCGTCATGCCTTTTAAGGTAACAAATTGGTTTCCAAGTGTCCAAGTGGTCCCCCTGTGGAACATGCCTCCTTTGATGCAAGATCTCCACTATTTATAATGATGTCTTTCTGGATCCTTCCATCACATGCGTGGAATATTCCATTCTTGATCCTATAGCTGCCTTAGGCTAGCACCTTATCCACTTCACATGCTAGATGGGTCATGATTTCCTCGTGTGCTATCTAGAACTCCAAATATGGATAAATCCCAAAAATCCATCTTGTCTTATGCGCACTAGAAATCACACTTTTTCTCCCAAATGTTAAGAAATGTAGATTTCTCCCCGGGCCATCGTTACTTAGATCTTGCCACGCGTGGGGTCCAAATTTGAAGGAAAAAGGGGAAAAGATAGCAAAATGCACTCATCTAGTTTTTAACGCCATTAACGAACCAAGTAAGCACTTGAGTGTTATGAAAGTGGTTAAAAGGTAGAAATGGCAGGACCACATGAAGAATAAAATCATGAGATGCCCCCTGCTAAAGTAATCATGCTCGAACTGACAAAATATTCACCTTTTTGAACCTCCGGTTTTCATGAGTGCGTTTGTTTCATGTCACTTTCCAAAAGTGGATCTGCAACAAACATTATTCCTTTTGGATATTCTTTTCTTGGGGAAAAAGTATGGATGTACACGAATTGTTATAAGAACATGGTTTTGGCCATGAATTCGGGGATTCTAGTTTTCTGGGAACGTTGTAATTTTGGAAGTAATTCAATATAGAAGATTTCTTTTCTCATTTTCCTTGGTTATATCTTTCTCCCTCCTTGCTCGAGTCAAGGGATCATTTTTATTTACGTTTAGGAGAAAATTTGTGTTCTAGTCTGTGTAATCTTTAGAACTTTGTGTCTGCAGATTTGCATCGGTGGTGAAGTAATTGATCCTTTTCTATATTTTATTGGTTCAATGTGAGTAGGTAGATACTATGTTATCTATATTTCCCAAAAGCATTGTTTTTTTCTTCCTTCTCCCATCTCTTTATTCTTCCATTCCTTCTGATTGATAATCTTTTGAGTATGAAAACAAACCAGGATACTAGGATCCAAACATTGATAGTTGTAGATTTGTACATTTGTTTTTCTAGATTTCAATAAGGGAACCTATCACATTAAAGAGGAGGGACTTGTTGTCCCTCGATCGTGGTTTCAACCCATGTTCCATTCTAAAACCTAACAATTTTTGGAAAATCCACTGGGAATTAATTGTAAATGGATTCTAGTTTTTGAATAAACTTCTTGATCATCTTTTATATGGTGACTCCAAGATACACGGGGTAGAAGAACCCTTAGGGAAGAAGACCCTCATTTATAACTTTTGGATCATCAAGGTTTCTCTCCCTTCATCAACAAGAAAAAGAAGAGGAACAAGATCTGCAAGAACTCCCCCTACTAGAGAAAAAGCTTTTGGGAGTGACATCCCTCAAGATCAAATCAGTCCTAATTTGCATGATTTGATTCTCGCTGGTGTTTCAGTTCCTCTCCAAACAAGCTTTCCAAGGATGGACACTCCCTCGCCTTGGGGCCAAAGGGTTGGGCCTCTTGATCTTCCCCATCTATTACATGGATTTCCTAAAGGAAATAGAAAGAATTTCCCTAAATTCATAGGTGATGGGAAGGTTCATCCAGATGAGCATATTGTGGCCTTCATTGTTTCTTGTGGTGTTCTCGGAGTTGAACATGAGGATATCTCTATTATATTTTTGTAGAGACATTACAAGATAATGTTGCTGATTGGTTTTATCATCTCCTTGCTAGATCCATAACCAATTAGAACACCATGAATACCCAATCGAGCAGCGTTTCAAACCCCGAGGATGTACATGCCCTCTTGGCCCAGATTTCTCAAATCAAGAAAGAGTTACATGAGCCCATGAGGGAATTTTTGGCCAAATTCAAAATGATGGTTAACAAGATCCCACAAAACACACACCCTATGGATCAGATTTAGAAATGTTTCTTCCTCAATGCCCAATTTCTTGAAGTGAGCTATGCACTTAGAAGATCTAATCTTGCCACTTTAGATGATGATCGATCATGTCCGGCAAGCTAAGTAGAGAATCATCAAAATACAAAGAACCTCATTCTTCCACATCTTCTCCTGGAGATAACACAGACCAATTGGCACAAAAACTTGCTAATGATCTTATTACTCTCAAGAAGCAGTTAGCCCAACATTCTCCTTATTAGGATGTTCCTAGGAAGAACTTTTAGCCCAAGAATCGGTTGCCCTCTCCTCAGACCAGATTGGTAATTGAAGGCCCACCTGTTAAAGTTCCAGTCAATGCAACATGTGAAGTGTTGGAGCCTGATGATGAGGAAGAGGATGAAATCTGTGAAGAACATGAAGAGGAAGTTGATGAAGAATTAGAATAGTTGAGTGGATCTCACGTCCATTTTCTCACCATTGAAGGTATAGATGAAGAGGATGATTATGAAGAAAGAGTTACAAAGATGAACAATGAATCATATGTTGTCATGAATCATGAGCAAGCCAACAAGAAGGAGAAAGTGGTGCAGCACTCGCTAAAAGATCTAAGGAGCCTTCTATAGCCATTCCGGTGATTGTAAGGAGAGTAGATCCTATTCCAACTTCTTCCACACCCAAGGTAATTTCCACTTTGTTCCTTCCTCCTCTGCTTCTACTCCTAAAACTTATTTTCCTTTAAATGATAAAGTTGATAAGTCAAAAGTTTCATCTACTCTTATCAATGATGATCCATCTACCTCTAGTTATTTTGACATTATTGACCATCTCAAGAAAACTAAGATCTAGATCTCAGAAGCCAAATTCTACCAAACCCATTCCAAGGCATTTACTAAGATGGTAGACTTTATAAACTCCAAATCCAAGCCTTCATCCCCTAGTTCTAAAGGTCTCTTTCCCACTCCTTCTCCTTCATCTCAACCAAGCCTTGTGGTAGTAGTCACTTCATCTGATGAGAAGATCAAACCATTTTATGTCACTCTCCTCATAGCTGGCCACAAACTTAGCAATTCTGTTATTGATTATAGTGATTTAGATAATGTGATGCCTAGTAAGGTAGCTCATGCCCTAGGATTAACCCTAACCCACACTTTTGGTTCATATTACTCAATGGAAAGTAGAGAAGTACCATTGGTTGGAAGGATCAAGGATGCACAAGTAGCCTTTCTTTGCTTTGCCAGGATGTTAGTGAGAAAATTTGTCTTGTGGAAAAATTTGTGGATTTCCAGCCAACACTATGGGAATCTAAGTCCCTCTACATTTGAATGGTGTAGATACCATTGTTTAGAATGTAAAACCAGAGTGGAATTATGGTTGTTTTTCAACTAGAGATCCACAGGGACACTCCACTGTCCCTATGGAAATAATAGCAACTCCTTGCTATAGCAGAAATTGATCTGAGAAAGGGGAGGGAGTGAGAATGAAGGAGGGGGAAATAAATGTTGTGGGTAGAGTGTCAGATGTCCACACACATCAATTGGAAGTTTCATTACATGCATTAACTAATAGAAGAAAGACAAATTTGCAATTTCTAAGCACAAGACAGAATAAAACACGTTGGTCACAAAGCACCAATCAATTTTTCCATTGAGGGGACATAAAATTCCTTCCTTTTTATTGATCTTAGAGTTGAAACTTGTACAACAAGTGGGAATAGAAGAAATAATGTAGAGGAGGAGAATAGAAGAAGATAAACAATCATTTTTGTCCTCTGCTCGCAAAACATGCTTCGGTTTCCAAATTCGATTGCCCTTCACAAAGACTTCAAAAAACCATTAAATCATTTGACCCAAAGCTGTTACAAACAAATTTGATCATTTCCCCTCTTCCAGATTCCTCTGCCACAAAGAAAATGCTTCTGACGAGCCCAAAAAGAGCTTCTACATGCAAAAATGTGTTTTATATTTCAATTTTCTAGTTCACATATGAACCATTCGATCCTTTGCCCTAATTTCTTTGAAATCGGGCCATCCACATGGCAGGAGAACATTGGAGCGGAGTCGGGGGAAACTTTTTGGCATTTTTGCATGCGGAGAATTTTCTCTATTTTCTCTTATAAAATCCATCAAAATTTAAAATTGAAGTGTCCATCGTGTGGATAATTTCACCAGCTTTCCATTGATACCAAAAACATGAAAATATGAGCTCTAGATCGAAAGATATGGCCTCTTGAAGATTTAGGGCAAAACTGGCAAAATTAGGGCAAAATTCGGGTCTGCGGGCCAAAATTTGACCTTTTTCCCTCTTTTTTCAAATTGGTAAATTTTTCCTCAAAATCTCCACACCCCCACCAACTTGATGACACGTGGAACTTTTTGGTTCATCCGGGATTGAATAACATTTCGCCCTTTTTGCCTACTGAGGAATTTTTTTCCCAAAGTCCTCCACCACTGACCTCCGCTGCTGATGTGGACACATGGCACCTTCTGATTCGATGCGGAGATGCAGTCCAACATTTCACCTTTACACTTTTATGGTTTTGGCAAAAAACCAAAAATCCTTCAACGCCCGATCCCCGCCGATGAATGGACACGTGGTGCCTTGTGATTAAACGTGGGGACTTAATCAATTTTTCTCCATTCTCCTTTGCAGGCTTGCGGGAAAATTTTTACCTTTGAGTTTTTTAGCCAAAAGGCTAAGTGTTGAATTTCTCTCCGTGCCTCCACTTAGCTTGCCAATTTCCTTGGTAAAATTTCCTCCTTACCTCCATGGCCACTCCTGGGAAAATTTCCCCTTCAAACTCCGCCGAGCCATAACTTGCAAAATACAAGGAGTTAGGAGGACTTATTTACTTTTCTGGAAAGGGGAAAGAATTCTCTATCTGATGAAGCAATACCTAGAAAATTTTGAGTGCTTGAAATGTGTAAAAATTTGACTGAGGCATAAAAGGAAGCTAGTTAACCCAAAATAAGAGGGAGCTTATTTTGGTTAACAAGTATGATCAAAACATGGAAACTTTGAGATAGGAGAAATTTGTCTTGCTTGAAAACTTGCAATTTTCCCTTTACACATTTGCAAGACAACAACTAGCTCTAGCTTGGGGACATGGTGTGGATTGAGCAAGGTGAAGACATGACATGAGGATCCAAAATCACAGGTTTCAAAACATATAACATTGACTAGTGCCTTATCCATTGGGCCTTGCAGAGTCATGTACAATACTGAAGGAAGGAAGAAGGAAGGAGGGGAAAACACAACAAACCAAAACCACACCAAAATAAAAAACAAACCAAAACACACACAACAGAAAAGGGGAAACAACAAAACTATGGTACAAGGTGAGGGAAAACTCACTTTCACTGATGGTACAACTTCAAATATTTCCCACTTCTAGGAAATCCCAATGGAGTTCCATCCAAGTATGATAAGAGAAAGGCATTCTCACCACAAGCTTCCTAAATTTGAAATGGACCCAACCACAAAGAATCTAACTTACCATGACTGCCCTTTGGCTCTCTCCTCTTGTCCCAAAGTAGGACCAAATCTCTAGCTCTGAACTCCCTTACTTTGGCTCTTCTATCAAAGAGCTTCTTCACTTTTAGCTGATGTTCTTTGATTCTATCCACTACCTGGGATCTACTCTCTTCTAGCTTCTCAAGGAAAAGGATCCTCTTGTCAATTGAATCTCTGTATTGGCTGTCTTCCACTGTTTGAAGCAGCTTGAGAGCTAGCATTTCAATTGTAATAGGAATTTTTGCTTCAACTCCATATAGCAGCTGAAAAGGTGACATGCCTATTGCCTTCTTAGGAGTGATCCTATCAGCCCACAATGCATCATATAATTTTTTGTGCCAATTCTTGATTCTCATCAACAATCTTACGGATAATGGTCACAATATTTATATTGCTTGACTCAGCTTGACCATTCCCTTGAGGATAGTAGTCATAAGAATGAGCAAGAGAAATGCCAAATCCATAACATAATTCTGTCAATTCCTTCGAAGAGAAATAAGTAGCGTTGTCTACTACAATCTTCTAAGGAACTCCAAAACAAACAATGATATTATCTTTTATGAAATTGTAGACAACTTCAGAGCTAGCCTATTTGGTTAGAATGACCTCCACCCACTTAGTGAAGTAATCTGTGGTGGTGAGCACATAGGAATGCCCTGCACTTGAATGAGGGTTTAGAACACCGATAAATTCCAGCCCCCATTGTTGAAACGGTTCTTCAATCACCACGGGTTTGAGTGGCAAGGCAACTAGCTAAGGCTTTCCAACAAATCACTGACATGCTTTACATTTCGAAACCCAGTTCTGTGCATTAACAAATAGAGAAGGCCAATAGTACCTACCTTTGAGAATTTTGTGGGTAGTCACCATGGCTAAAAAGTGTCCCCCACAAGCTTGATCATGATAGGCTTTGAGGAGTTTTTCTTGCTGTTCCTTGATCTTCCGACGGGTTGGGCAAGTGTCATGTCTTTCTCCAAGTTGAACTTTGAGAGATTCATCTTTAGCAATCAACTTGCACAAACCATTTCCTCTAACTAGATTAGAGGGCTTAATCTCCAGGTCATACTCTTGGATCCTTGCAATCCAATTTCCTCTTTTGGCTCTAGGATCTTGTTGTGTCAAAATGGACTTGATTGCACTTCCAGGGACCATCACCACGGTGTGAGAGTTGAGTATGTAAAATCTGAAATTCTTCACGGCCTTTACCACTGTGTATGCATGTTTCTCCAATTGACTACAATGTAGTTCATGATTCTTCAAAGGAAGCTCATGAAAGCACTATGTGCTTCTAATAATTCATCTTTCTTCCGAGCAAGGACAACGAGAAAGAGTGTGCTCCGAGGCATAAAAGACATGATGGATTCCTTGCTGAAATCTGGAGATACCAACATTGGAACTTTGGCAATGGCCTTCTTGATTTCTTCAAATGCTGATTTTCCTTCACTATTCCATTTGAAACTTGTTTGAGGCTTCATCATAGAGGTGATATGCTTTTTTATTTCAGAAAATTCGGGGACAAAGCGGTGAAGAAAATTTACCTTCCCAAAGAATGAGTGTATTCCTTTCTTGCTAGTGGGAAGATATAGTGCTTGAATAGAAGTTACCCTCTTATGGTCAATATGTGCTCCATGCTTATTCACGATGTGTCCCAACAGATTGCCTTCTGTGAATCCAAAGATACACTTCTTGGGATTTAGAGAAATGCCATGTTTTCTACATCTTATAAGAATCTACTCCAAGTGGAAGATATGCTCACTTCTCTTCTTTGAAAACACGGTTAAGTCATCAAGGTATATGAAAATGCAATGCTTGAGATCTTTGAAAGCCAGGTCCATGGCTCTTTGGAAGGTGGCTCCCACATTGATCAAGCCAAAAGGCATCCTGCTGTAAGCAAAAGTGCCCCAAGGAGTTGTGAAAGCCATCTTGCTACAATATTCTTTAGCCACTTTAATTTGATTATACCCTGAGAAGCCATCAAGCAAAGAGAGCATCTCAGATCCAGTAACTACTTGTAGGATATGATCCATGATTGGAAGAGGGTAATTATCCTTGAGAGATGCTTGATTCAGATTTCTGAAATCTACACATATTCTGATCTCCCCATTTTTCTTTCTAACTGGTACAATGTTGGCCACCCATGTTGAGTGGTGAATGGGGAAAATGATTCTGGCATTCAACATCTTGTTCACTTCTTCCTTGATAACATCAACAATATTTGGATTATAGGGTCTTTGCTTCTACTTGAAGGGCTTAGCATCCTACTTCAAAGGAATGGAATGATGCATTTCCTTTGGTTGAAAAGATTTGAGCTCATCATAAGAGTAGGCCAACACATCAGAGTACTTTTAAGCAAAGCAACGAACTTCCTTTTCTCTTTAGGTGAGTAGCATTTTCCAATGTTGACCATCCTTGGATCTTCAGAAGTCCCAATGTTTTCCTTGTCAAAATCAGATGGACAACAAGAAGATAGCTTTTCTTTTTCACAAATAAATCTGTCATGCTTGTCAAACAGGTCCTCCAGAGAGACTAGACCTTTGGGGATCTTGTTACCTTTCAATCTGATCATGCCTTCATCATCCACTCTTTCAATTTCATCTGATGCATCTTCAGCCACATCTTCTCTATGTGGATTAACACTTCCCTCAAAGAAGAGATTATTGAAGTTGTCTCTTTGCTCCAAGAAGGCTAAAATCTGATTGTCGTCATTGAAAACTTGCAGTGATCTGCGTTATCAGGTACACTTGGTCTGAAAACCATCTCAATGGTTATTTTATCCTTACTAAAAGAAGGATGAGGAGTCAATAGGGATTCTGATACTACAAGAGAATCAACTCTTTCATTTTGCTATCTTGGGATGGCTTCAATAGAGAATGCATCAAAGAATTCAATGCAATCCCACACTCTATTCCTGTAATGCCTAAGCCTTAGGTTCTTCACCTGGTATTGTTGGTGGATTTGCTTCACTATCACTTTTGCATCACCAAGGCATCTAAGATTTTGATTCCCATGTCTTCCGCTACACTTATGCCCAAGAGGAGAGATTCATATTCTGCTGTATTGTTGGTGTTGTCAAACCACACTTTGTATGCAAAATGATGCATCAGATTGGAAGGAGAGTACAACATAACACCAACCCCTGAGCATGCTTTGGAATGGCTTCCATCAAAATCCATAGTCCAGACCTGATATTTTTCTAATTTCGAGGAAAGTGACAAGTCTTCTTCTCATTGTGAAGTAAGGAAATAGTTTCCTAATCCACAATCTTGAAAGAGGATATTAGCTCTTGGGTCACTGGAACTTCTTACTGTAAACTTCATTTTTCTTACCGGAAGTAGATTCTTCATCTCACCCTTTACTAGAATAGTTTTAGAGGTCCAATCCATCTTTATCTCCCCACCAAGGTCTCTACAAAAACTTCTACTCAAGAGCATGCCAAAATATGTTGGAATGTCTACCACTAAGATGGTTAGAAGTACTTTCTTATCAGGGTATTCAACCAAAGCCACTTGTGCATCTTTTATCCTTCCTACTAGTGGTACTTTCTTAGATTCCATTGAGTAACAAGCTCCATTAACTCTAGTTAGTGTCAGGATGAGAGCATTGGAAAATTTGAGTGGCATTACGTTATCAGAAGCTCCAGAGTCAATGATGTAATTGTTGAGCTCAAAACCATTCATGAGAAGAGACAAGTAGAAGGGTTCCACCTTATCTATTTTGGAAGCACTTAGGGCTAGCATGTTTTGAGCAGGTGGTGTAGATGGTGTCGGGAGTAGACCTTTAGAATTTGAACTTGAGGGTATAGAACTACGCCTTGAACAACATTGATTAGTCTATCAAACTAAGCAGGGTGTGTTTGCAAGTATTCAATCTCTGAGAGCTGCACTTTGGTCTTACTTGCATGTTCCAAAAAATCAAATGGGACAATGTTGGATGAGGGGAAGTTCCTGGAGTGAGGGAAGGTTTACATGGTAAGGGTCTTTGAGGAACTTTGGTTGACTTGGAAATTGGATTGTCTTCATTGGAGGGGAGGAGTGTTTTTAATAACTTGTGAGCTAGAAGAAGGAAAAGGTGACTTACTAGATATAACATCCTGATCTCTAGTAGCCATTTGGCCTAGTTTCATTTTGGCTGAATCCATTGAGGGTGGTAATGGTGAGCCTCTATTGATGATATTATTTTATGTGGTTATTGGAGTGGGATCTTCTTTAGTTTTCTTTTCCTTTTGAGCCACAGAGGGTAGAGCATCTTTCTTGGATTGAGCTCGAGTGAAGACAACACATGAGAAGCTTGGGGCTTCCTCTTCTTCTTCCCCATCATCAAAAACTTGAACAAGCCATTGTGCATATCAACTTCTTCAATTTTGAGGTAGCCTTCGTAATCCTCGATATTTCTCCTTCAAGTTCATCAATTTCAGCATCCTCTCTTGATTCTCTGGTGTCATAAATAACATTGACGATGGAGGTGCTTCAAGGGCAAGTTGGCGAGGAGGTGGTGCAATTATTTGTCTATCAGGGAAGTTTGGCCTCCTTGGAGCATTTCTCATTGTCATTTGGGACAATTGTTTCTTCAAGGCAACCAAATCATTTTCCATTTTTTGGAACATAGGATCTATAGTTACTGAAGCCAAACTCTGACCCTTCTACTTCCCATTTGGGCCTTTCACCTTTCTAGAGAGGATTAAGTCATCATCAGTTTCAATGGAAAAGTCTTGAGCTTCCCTAAGTGTGTTTGGTTGGGCTCTTCTAAGGAAGAAAATAACGCTTGATGGCAAGGAACTGATGAAGAATCTTCTTAGGTTGTTCTCAGGAGGTAGCACATCTTCAGGGATTCTTCTTGTCAATCTGTCAAACCTTGCTACAAAGTCCCTCATGGATTCAGAGATTTCTTTATTTATTTGGACTAATTACACCAGCAGCTCTTGACCATCTTCAGTGCTCTTGAATCTGTTTTCAAATGCTCTTCTAATATCTTCCCAACCAGTAATAGATCTTGCATGAAGCATGTAAAACCATTCAGCAACCTTTTCCTGAAGTGATTCCACAAATAGTTTGACTGACACATCTTCATTCTCAACTCCTAATACACCACAAGAAATGATGAATTCTGCTACATGTTCCTCAGGGAGTTGAGAACCACCTCCCTAAATTTGGGAAATTCTTTCTAGAGCATCTTGACAGATCATGAAGAGGTTGTTGGAGGGAAAGCAGGCCTTTTTTTCTTCCCCATGGCACAATAGGCCTATGTGCTTCATGTTCACGGTCACCCATTCTGTTTCTATTTCTAGTTTCTTGGTCAGCTAAGGTTGCCTCTCTCTCCTCTGCTACAGCTTGGAGTCTTGCAATTTCTTCAAGTTGAGCTCTAATCTCTTCCTCTCTGTCAAACCGAGCTATAACCTCTACTTCTTCTCTCTCCAACTCCTCAAAAGTAGGGTCAATCACTCCTCCTTGCCTCAGCTGGTGAGTATACCTTCTATCAGCCAACTTGAAAGTTTATTGTCTTCTCTTTCACAGCCCAGAAATTTTGTAGCAATGGTGAGATGATTTACACTCTACCAAATATGCCAAGTAACCTCTTTCAGGTCTGAAATGATTTCCTTTAGATATGATAGAGAAAATAAGGTTTTCTAGAAGGATTTGCAAGAATTTTGAGTTACATCCATGCTAGTTCATATGGCTACTCAATCTGCAGAACTCTTCTATTTGAATATTTTTGTATTTTTGGATCACAAGGAATTTAGACTTCAAAGACAAACTTAATGATATTTTAAAAACCTTGTGGTCATTCTTGGGGGCAGATGCTACAACTCTGCCCCACGGTGGGCACCAAAAACTGTTGGTGAGAAAATTTTTCTTGTGGACAAATTTGTGGATTTCAAGCCAATGCTATGGGAATCTAAGTCCCTCTACATTTGAATGGTGCAGCTACCATTGTTTAGCATGTAAAACCAAAGTGGATTTATGGTGGTTTTTCAACTAGAGATCCACAGGAACACTCCACTATCCCTATGGAAATAATAAAAACTCCTTGCTATAGTAGAAATCGATCTGAGAAAGGGGAGGGAGTGAGAATGAAGGAGGGGGAAATCAATGTTGTGGGTAGAGTGTCAGATGCCCACACACATCAACTGGAAGTTTCATTACATGCATTAATTAATAGAAGAAAGACAAATTTGCAATTTCTGAGCACAAGACAGAATAAAACACATTGGTCACAAAGCACCAATCAATTTTTCCATCGAGGGGACATAAAATTCCTTCCTTTTTTATTGATCTCAGAGTTGAAACTTGTACAACAAGTGGGAATAGAAGAAATAATGTAGAGGAGGAGAATAGAAGAAGACTAACAATCATTTTTGTCCTTTATTCACAAAAATGCTTCCATTTTCCAAATTCAATTGCCCCTTCACAAATACTTCAAAAAACCATTAAATCATTCGACCCAAAGCCATTACAAACAAATTTGATCATTTCCCTCTTCTAGATTCCTCTGCCATGCAAAGAAAATGCTTCTGACAAGCCCAAAAAGAGATTCTACATGTAAAAATGCATTTTATATTTCAATTTTCCAGTTCACATATGAACCATTTGATCCTTTGCCCCATCCACATGGCAAGAAAACATTGGAGCGGAGTCGGGGGAAACTTTTTGCATTTTTGCATGCTAGAGATGTTTTCTCAATTTTCTCCCACAAAAATCCATCAAAATTTAAAATTGAAGTGTCCATCGTGTGGAGAATTTCACCATATTTCCATTGATACCAAAAATGTGAAAATATGAGCTCTAGATCGAAAGATATGGCCTCTTGAAGATTTAGGGCAAAACGGCAAAATTAGGGCAAAATTCGGGTCTGCGAGGCCAAAATTTGACCTTTTTCCCTCTTTTTTCAAATTGGGAAATTTTTCCCCAAAATCTCCATGCCCCCACCAACCCAATGACATGTGGCACTTTCTGGTTCATCCGCGGGCTTCAGAATAACATTTCACCCTTTTTGCCCACAAGGGAAATTTTTCCCAAAGTCCTCTACCGACCCGACCTCCACTGCTGATGTGGACATGTGGCACCTTCTGATTCGATGTGGAGATGTGGTCCAACATTTCACCTTTGCACTTTTATGGTTTTGGAAAAAAACCAAAAATCCTTCGACGCCCGATCCCCACCGATGAATGGACACATGGTGCTTTGTGATTAAATGTAGGACTGAATCAATTTTTCTCCATTCTCCTTTGTGGGCTTACGGGTGAAATTTTTACCTTTGATTTTTTTAGCCAAAAGGCTAAGTGTCAAATTTCTCTCTGCACCTCCACCAACCCACCAATTTCCTTGGCAAAATTTCCTCCTTACCTCTGCGGGCCCGCCCAGGGAAAATTTCCCCTCCAAACTCCGCTGAGCCATAACTTGCAAAATACAAGGAGTTAGGAGGACTTCCTTACCTTTCTGGAAAGGGAAAGAATTCTCTATTTGATGAAGTAATACCTAGAAAATTTTGAGTGCCTAAAATGTGTAAAAATTTTACTGAGGCACAAAAGGAAGCTAGTTAACCCAAAATAAGAGGGAGCTTATTTTGGTTAACAAGTATGATCAAAACATGGAAACTTACGAGAAAGGAGAAAGTTGTCTTGCTTGAAACTTGTAATTTTCCCCTTTACACATTTTCAAGACAACACCAAAGAAGAGATTTTTAGCCACCATTTTGGTAGCTGATATTCCCCCTTCCTACGACATGTTGTTGAGTAGAAATTTTTGCAAAGGTGTTGGAGGAGAAATCATGATGGATTGGTCACATGCTCTTATTCCAGTGAATGGGAAAATGAAGAAGCTATTGTTTGAGAAACAAACTGAATATATCATGTAAAAAATAGATGACCCAAAGGCACAAATAATTTATGAGGACATTGGTCATGGTAACTATATGATCATGTCACAAGATGAGGCTAACCATCCTAAGGAAGTGCTTCTTGATCCTAATGGTGTTTGGATTTTGGAATTTTATGGGAATTGCTCCTTGGCTAGTTCTGGAGCTAGTGTGGTGCTTATTTCTCCTGAAGGAAAATTCATCCTTTCTCCTTCAATCTCTAATTCAAAAACACAAATAATACATTTGAGTATGAGGCTCTCATCCTCGGTTTAAGCATGACAAAAGAGATGGGGATCAAGAATCTCCTTGCTCATGGAGATTCAAAGCTGATTATAAAATAGGTCAGAGATCTCTTTTAAGTGAAGAATAGAAGGTTGAAGCATTATAGGAATCTGGTTTGGGATTCCATTGAGTTCCTTGATGCCTTTTCCATTGAATCCATGCCAAGGGAAAGAAATAACAGGGCTGATTCCTTGGCTATCTCGAGGTCTCTAATAATCCCTCATCCATATTTCTCCCAAGATAAATTCACCATTGAGATGATTCATAGGCCTAGTGTGCCCGATAATGCAAAAATTGTCGGGTATTTAATGATGATCAGCACTTGCTTTCCTTCCTTGAACTCAGAGATAATTTTGACCAGCTGTACTTTGAAGGAAGTGGGAATCTACCTAGAGAGTGTGTGCCCCCAAATGAAGAAGATAATGAAAAAGAAATGGATCATGATGGCTACATAAAACTGAAAGGTAATAAGATACCTAAAGGGATGGTAAGTTTGGAAGAGTTATTTGATAAACATGATAGGTACATCAAGTCCAAAATTCCAAAGGAGATTAGAAGTCTGCTAAGCTGTGAAAAGATAAACATTGGGAGTCTTAATGAACCCATGTTGGTAAACATTGGAAAGTGCTACACACATGAGGAGAGGGAGAAAGCAAAGTGAATTTGTTGAAAATATATGCTGATGTTCTTGCATATTCTTATGATGACCTCAAGGATTTTCAGCCAAAAGAGATGCAACATTTCATTCCTCTAAAACCTAGGATCAAGCCCTTCCAACAAAAGCATAGGAAGTATAACCCTAAAATTGCTGATACAATCTTTCAAGAGATCCAAAAGTTATTGAAGGCTAATATCATTTTCCCCATTCACCATTCAACGTGGATTGCTAATATTGTGCTGTCAAGAAGAAGAATGGTGAGATACGGATTTGTGTTGATTTTAGGAATTTGAATCAAGCCTCTTTGAAGGATAATTATCCTCTCCCGTAATGGATCAAGTGTTGCAGGCTGTTACAAGTTTAGAAATGTTGTCCATGCTTGATGGATTCTCAGGATATAATCAAGTAGAAGTAAGTGTTGTAGATCAACATAAGACTACCTTTACCACTCCTTGGGGCACCTTTTCTTACAAGAGAATGCATTTTGGCCTCATCAATGCTGGTGCCACCTTTCAGAGGGAAATGGACCTGGCCTTTGGCAGCCTCAAGGGAAAATGCATAGTTGTATACCTTGATGATCTGATTATGTTTTCAAAAACCAGAGCTGATCATTTCCAACACCTTGAAACTGTCCTCCAAAAGTGTAGAGAGCATGGCATCTCCTTGAATCCCAAGAAATATATCTTTTGTGTCACCAAGGGAAAATTATTAGGACACATTGTCTCCAAGGAGGGAATCAAGATTGATCTAGAAAGAGTCTAGGTAATTCAACAGATCCCTCTCCCCACAAGCAAGAAGGGTGTGCACTCTTTCTTTGGAAAGATCAACTTCTTAAGAAGATTCATACCTGATTTTTCTGAACTTACTTTGAACATAGCCCACATGATGAAAGGGAAGCATACTTTTGGTTTGTCCTCTAAAGGAAAGGTTGCATTTGAAGACATCAAGAGAGCTATAACAAAGACTCCAATCTTGGCATGCCCTGATTATAACAAAGACTTCATTATCTATTGATATGCTACTAAAAGTACTCTAGCTGCTATGTTAACCCAGGAGAATGCTGAAGGTCATGAACTCCCTATAGCATTCATGAGTTATATTTTGAAATCCCATGAGATGAAGTACACCATGATGGAGAAATATGCTTTTGCAGTGGTCAAAGCTATGAAGCAGTTTCATTTTTACATCCTCAAATCTCATTCTATTGTGCTTGTGCCTAATACAACTATTAAATCCATTCTTACACAACAAGAATTTGGAACCAAGAGAGGTAATTAGGTAGCCAAAGTTTAGGAGTATGATCTTGACATCAAACCCACCAAGCTAGTTTGAGGAAAGGGCTTATGTGAACTCATTATCGAAGGAGCGATGACAAATTGTCCAAGGAGGAAGTTGATATCCCTATTGTTTTTGACTTAGCTCAACTGACGAATGGTATGTTGGCATTGCACACTTTCTTACTTATGGAGAATTTCCATCCCATTTGAGTGCCAAGGATAAGAGAGCCATCAAATTAAGGTTTGCGCAATATGTGTTGTGGGAAAATGCATTGTTCAAACGAGGCATAGATGGAAGGTTTTTGAAATGTGTTAAAAAAGAGTAGCAAAAGAAATTGTTCTCATCCTTTCATGACTAGGCCTATGGAGGTCATTTCTCTTCTGAGTCATGGCCCAAAAAATCCTCCATGCTAGATATTATTGGCCTACCTTGTTCAAAGATGCATCAAAGTGGGTAGGCAAGTGTGAAGCATGTCAAACCTTTGTTGGAAGACCCAAATTGGCTGCTTTACCTCTCAAACTAGTGGTGATTGAGGAACCTTTTCAACAATGTGGTTTGGAATTCATTGGGACACTCAATCCACCTTCAAGTGTAGGGCATACTCGTGTTTTGACTGCCACTGATTATTTCACCCAGTGGGTGGAAGCCATTCCAATTAAAAGTACTACTTCAAGTAGTATGCAACTTCCTCAATGAGCACATCTTACCGAGGTTTAGGATACCAAACAAGATTGTCACTGACAATGCTTCCAATTTTTCTTTTGCTGAGATGATGGATTTTTGCTATGGCTATGGCATTTCCCTTGCCCACTCTTCAGATTACTATCCCCAAGGGAATGGGCAAGAAAAATCAACTAACAAGAACTTGGTCACCATTGTTCAGAAGCTTGTTAATGACTCTAAGAGGAATTGGCATAAGAAACTATATGATGCTTTATGGGTAGATAAGATTACACCTAAGAGAGCCATTAGAATGTCTCCTTTTCAAGTGGTATATGGAGTTGAAGCTTAGCTGCCAATGACATTGGAACTGCTAACCTTACATTTGATGAAGGCCATTGAGGATGCCAAATTTACCAATTCATTGGACAAAAGGATTATGTACCTCCAGAAATTGAATGAAGATAGATTGCAAGTGGTTGACAGAATATCAACTCATCAACTCAAGGTAAAAGATCTGTTTGACAAAAAGGCTAAACCTAAAACTTTTCAAGTGGGAGACAATGTTCTTCTTTGGGAAAAAGGCATGAACCTCGAGGCAGCCATGGTAAATTTGATTCCCTTTGGCTTGGTCCTTTTAAAATTAGACATTTTTCTGGTGAGAACTCTTTTTACCTAGATTACATGGATGGTTCTCCTCTCCCACTTCCTTATAGTGGGAAATTTTTGAAGTTGTTCAAAACCTAGGAGTTTTGGCGGTCCCTCTGTACATTTTGTATAGCATTTTGCTTTCCTTGTTTTTTTTTGGTTGGTTTCCTTTCTGCATTCTCTTCTGTGTTGGTATTGCTTCTTTTTGACTCGATTTGCCCATTGGCTAAGACACTAATTTGATTTGATTACCCAGAATTCTCTAAGGTTCTTGATTTTTCCTCTTTCCTCTACCAAATCATCCCCAGAAGGAGCCAAAGCTATTGTCCTCTCAATTTTCCCCACCCTTTCGAATCTAATTTCATGAAAATTGGAGCCCTACCATAGAAGAAATTCATGTTTTAAAATCCTCAGATGCTTGTTTTCATTTCCCATGATGTTTTAAATCAAAATTTCCTTAGTCCACTTTGCCGTTAAAATGTTTTACCTATTTTCAATGGATGGGAAATTATTTTAGTTCTTTTATGTGTTTGGAATGCGTAGGACCTTGCATCTTTCATTTTTAACCTTTTTACAGAGAAATAAATTCTTCATCGAGAGCAAAAATGGCATTTTCCCATTTCCTGTAACTTCCTACGTTATTTTCCCCATCAAATTCTTGCTCGTAAAGGTGAAGCTATGCATTTTATTCTCATTGGATGTAGCTAGATGGGTTTCTTTTTGAACTTATCACTTTTGGTGATTTTGGAAAAAATGTCAGATTTTCCCCATATCCCCACCGGCCCCTGATTAGCTGGAGCATTTTCGCGGAAGTTCGGGGTGATGGATCCATTTTATTCTCTAAGGAATTATGATGAAAGGGTGAAAAGTTCTAAAATGACCCACATCCCCGATGAATTAGAAAGGGACACATGGCCTATGTTGAAAAGTCAATGGCAGAGGCATGGACTTTCGAGGGAAAGGTTGGATTTTTCCCCTTTTAAAATAGATAAAAAGCAAAGCACATCCCCGCAACCAATTAGGTGATGCCATGTGTTGAAGAATGAAATAGGGACATGTGGCCATTTTTCAGTCCATATGCACTTTGGTGGACCGACGGAGGACTTTAGGAATTTTAGCCTTGTTTCCATAAAGGGTGAAAAGTTCTAAAATTACCTGCGGCCCCGCTCATTCGAAGGGATAATTTCTAAACTTGTGGCCCACAAAAAATTAGACAGGACACATGGCATATGTTGAAAATTCAATGACGGGGCATGGAATTTCAGGGGAAAATTTGAAATTTTTCCCCTTTTCAAAAGTGGATAAAGTATAAAACTGAAGTGGATTCCCGCAACTAGTCAGGTGATGCCACATGTTGAAGAATGAAATTGGAACAGTGGGCCCATGGAGGAAATTGAGAATTTGAGCCTTTTTACCAAAGGGTTAAAATGTTGCAAATTGATTTGTGCACCCATTTCTAATCATGGTGTGCCACGCGTTCACGTTGAAAAGTCAAAACGGGTCGGTGGAGGTTTTTGAGAATTTGAGAATTTTGTTAAAAAGAGTTTAAATGCTAGATTTGAACAACATTTCCTCAGCCACTTAGATGGCACCATGTGTTTAGCCTTTAGCGGAGCTGTGGAGGGTAGAGTAAAATGAGAAATCACACTTTTTCTCCCAAATGTCAGGAAATGTAGATTTCTCCCCCAGGGCCATCGTTGCTTGGATCTTGCCACGTGTAGGGTCCAAATTTGAAGGTAAAATGGGGAAAAGATAACCAAATGCATTCATCTATTTTTTAACACCATTAACAAACCAAAGCTCTGTAAAATGCAAAAATGGATCATTCTTCATTCCTTTTTCTCTGTATCCTTGTCGTTTCTCCATGAGATGCATTTTTGGTTTATTATGGAGCCAAATCGATAATTTTAAAGGAATGTAAAGTTGATCATCGAGAAAATGAAGTTTATCGACATACATAATAAAAGGGAGAAATCTTACCAAGTAAGAACTTGAGTGTTATGAAAATGGTTAAAATGTAGAAATGACAAAACCACATGAAGAAGAAAATTATGAGATGCCCCCGCTAAAGTAACCATGCTTTGAACCGACAAAATATTCACCTTTTTGAACCTTTGGTTTTCATGAGTGCATTTGTTTCATGTCACTTTCCAAAAGTGGATTTGCAACAAACGTTATTCCTTTTGGATATTCTTTTCTTGGGGACAAAGTATGGATGTACACGAATTGTTATAAGAACATGGTTTTAACCATGGATTCTGAGGATTCTAGTTTTACGGGAATGTTGTAAATTTGGAAGTAATTCAATATAGAAGCTTTCTTTTATCATTTTCCTCGGTTATATATTTCTCTCTCCTTGCTCGATTTAAGGGATCATTTGTCTTTGCATTCAAGAAAAACTTTGTGTTAAGTCCTGTGTAATCTTTAGAACTTTTTTTTTCGTAGATTTACATTGGTGGTGAAGTAATTGATCCTTTTCTATATATTCTTAGTTCAATGTGAGTAGGGAGATACTCTGCTATCTATATTTCCTAAAAGAATTGTTGTTTTCTTCCTTCTGCCATATCTTTGTTCTTCCATTCCTTCTGATTGATAATCTTTTGAGTATGAAAATAAACTAGGATACAGGATCCAAACATTAATAGTTGTAGATTTGTACATTTGTTTTTCTAGCTTTCAATAAGGGAACCTCTCCCATTAAAGAGAAGGGACTTGTTGTCCCCGATTGTGGTTTCAACCCAGGTTCCATTCGAAACCCAACAACACCAAATCCCATTACGAGCCTCATGCGCTAAGTTTGTAGAGAGCTTCTCCAACCGCTTGGCCATTACAACAAATTGACCCTTAAAAAGGGATAGTAATAGTATCAATGCTCCCAACAAAGCATCAGCATAAAAGGTAGCTTCAAGGCTTCATGTGGGTATGTGAAAGTCTTGTGTGATAGATCCCTCCTAAACGGTGTTATCAATCCTCAAATTAACCATTAATCATGTTGAGAAGGGTGAATGTCATAGAATAGTTTTGACAAGAGAGTCTTGAACCACACATCTTACTCCTACACACACTCTCGCCATTCGTTACTATATTTCCTTCAAAGTGCTTGATGTTCTTATGCTCAATTTCAAGGATATAGAAATCTGTTAGGAAGGCGTTCTTCAATGTAGTGTAGTCTATCACCATTTGATGGGGGTTATATTTTTGGTACCAACTATGCACACGCCCTTACAACGTCATTGTAAACTGAATTTCCTTCGACTTTGGGGTAGTGATCCCTTTATCACGCCATAGTAATTCACACTTGTGCACATGATCTGCAACATCCTCAATACCCCTGTAGTCTGGCAAGTGCAAAGACATCTAAAAAATACTTGTGGAGGTGGATGATGCCCTTGTCCTCTTGATCCAAAGCTTTGGTTTCCTTTGGTGTTTCCTCCTCCACTAGATCCACTAGATCCACCAGGTCCTCTAGCTCCCACACCACTAGATCCACCTCCTATAGCCAAAAATGGCCTAAAGTGGTCGCGCTAGTGTTCCCAATGTCCCATTGAAGTGCGTCTTTGATGATTTGTGATATTATCCCACTTCCATTTGTATGTCCCATGCCACTTCTAGACGTGATACCCAAACCTTACATATTTTCACCTTATCCAAAAATTCCTCCAAACACAGGAATGGTCTATGTAGCCATGGATGTCCCAAACGAGAAATTATATCTCCTGGGCATAGATCGGTTACTTCCCCCGATACCAACTGGGTTATTATTAGTGTAAAATCATAGCTCCCCCAAATGAGTTATGGATTTTATTTTCTAAGGCAAATTCATTTGGTGTGATTGCATGAAATTGAGCTTTCCCAAAGTGTGGGACCTTTACAAATGGGGAAAGCTCTCCAGATAAGGGTGGTTCCTCTTCCTAAACTACTTGCCATAAGCTATTCGGTGCAAAGGAGTAAGCTAATCTAATCCTAATCTAACTTCCAAGGAGATAAGGAGAGGAAGAAAACAAGGAAAAATAGAGTCTACACTAAAACAATGATACACCAGAGAAGGAAAGTGTTGAACATCTTTCAAAACTACCATGGAACAAGAAGGGGTGAGCAATGGAAAGGATGGACAAGTGTATCATAGAAAAATATGGATTTCACACAAAAAATGTTCCAAAACTCCATGAACACAGCTCTAAAACCTGTAATGAACATCCAAACATGCAAAAATACCTACAATGAAGAGAGGCAAGAAGAAAACAACCAAAAAATAAGCAAGGATGGACAAATGCATCACAAAACACATTTTTATTGCTCCAGAAGTTTGCACAGAACATCATTTGCAGGTAAGAGGAAAAAAATGCCATTACAGAGTAGGGGAGGAGGTTCAAACTCCATTTTCGACCTTGGGGAAGAAAAGAAGGGAGAGGTAGAGAAGAAGGATGAACAACTTTTACAAAATGAGCCAAAACTAGATTTTATCGCTCGAACAGAATGAAAGAAATGAGAAAACATGGGAAAATTTGATTTAAAACTTCAACCACCAACAAGATACATTTAATTAGCCTACAAAATGATGGGTTTCCATGAAAAATCCCATACTTTGAAGTACATTGCTTCAGCAGAGTGAGAAAGAGGCCCATACTTCATTAATTTTGGTGGTTGGGGTCGTTTTCTACCATTTTCCCATGCCAGAGACATTTCTTCATTTTTCTCCCATAGAAATACATAAAAATTTAGAATTAAAGTGTCCATCATGTGATGAATTTCACTAGCTTTCCAATGATACCAAAATCATGAAAATCCAAGCTCAGTGCAAAAGATATGTCCTTATGAAGATATAGGGAAAAATGGTGAAACTAGGTCAAAATTCGGGTTAGTGGGCCAAAATCCTCCCTTTTTCCTCTTTTTTCAAATTGGGAAAATTTTCAAAAAATCTCCACACCCCACCGCTTTGAGACATGTGGCATCATTTGATTGCTTGGCAAAAATGCGCTCCATTTTTCACTTTTACGTTTTCACCACTTTGGAAAAAATTCCAAAATCCTCCCAACGCCCGACTCCCACCGATGAATGGACATGTGGCATATTTTGCTTAGCTTGGTGGGGATGCACTCCTATTTTTCCTTCAAGAAATTTTGACAAAAAGCCAAAAAATTTAAAGTCCTTCTACCCCGCCGCTCTGCGCTTGACACGTGGTGCATCCTGATTAGTTGCGGGCCTCAAACAATTTGTTTTCCTCTGCAGCTTTTGGGCCAAAATTTTTCCTTTGATTTTTTGCCCAAAAGGGCTAAGTGCCAAAAATTTTCCCGTGGGTCCACCTTGGCAAATTTTCCCTCCAAACTCCACGAGCCATAACTCTAAAAATACAAGGAGTTAGGAGGACTTCTTTACCTTTCTAGAAAGGGGAAGAAAAATCCTATCTGATGAAGCCATTTCCAGAATCTTTTAAGTGCTTGAAATGTGTAAAAATTTGATTGAGGCACAAAAAGGAAGCTAGTTAACCCAAAATAAGAGGGAGCTTATTTTGGTTAACAATTTGGCGACTCTCAGGGGTCATCTGCCTACTAGATGAATGATCAGTGGCCTTTGAAGCATCCATTGGGCATGGAGTCAAGCCTGATAACCAATTTTGATCTGAACTATGAAAATCTAACCTCTGAGCCACTTGGAAACCCACTGAAACTTGGAGTTGATCTTCACCAAAATGCCACTGAAATGGACTATGCAAGAGCAACCAAAACAGCACCAAAAACTATGTACAAAATTGGAAATCATACATACCCCAAGTGGGATATGCAGAGTGTGCACAAGCACTTATTCTTTTGAAAACAAACCTACCTACACTACTCTAACCAAGAGTAAAGGGAGCTAAATAAAACCTACAACCTGATTTGGGAGAAATAACTTCCCTTCCTCAAAAATGGCAGCCATGCAAATGATTTGGAGCTGATCATGGCTAGTTGGATGAGTGGAAAATCAACAAGAAGTTGGTCTTCTACCCAAATTAGCAAGGTGTCAACTAAAAACAAATTCAATACCTCTTTTAGTTGCTCTACATTTGGATTGAAGAGGTATGACAGCTGATCCTTGGTACTTTGATGCTCATACTCATGCTTAGAAGCAAACATGACTGGTTGTGACTTCTCCTTTGGCTCCAATGAAGCCAAATACCTGATTGGGAAAGGTATGATCCATTTGATATGCCCATAGCTTTGATTTTCAACTCCAAAAATGGAGTCCTCTTGTAGACCTTCTTGAGTGGGTGGTGTGGAAGAGGTGATGGAATCCTCATGCTCTTTTCCTTCCTTCATGGCAGTATGGAACTCTTCTATAATATGCAGCTCATCATTATTGATTGCAACATCCAATGAAGTTGCTTTTGCATTATTGTAACCTACTACAATACATTGTTGGCTTTGGAGTTCCTCCATTGTAGCTTTTGGAAGATCAAATTCTTCCAACTTTGATTCAAGAGGCATGTTGCAAACTATAGGTGGTTCTTGCATGTTATCTTCCATGGAAGAAGGTTCTTGTGGTTGAAGGATGAATGATGAAGAAGGAAAAGTTACAATTTCTATAGGCTCCTTCTCATCAAAACATTCTTCTAAGTCTGATGGAAAATCAAACTCTTCAATGTCTTGCTGCAGCAAGGTCTCTCCCTTTTGTATGGTGACCTTCAAATCTACATTTTTTTCACCATGTGGAGCTTCATCTTCAAACATGAAGCTTGTCAACTTGAACTCATCCAAAAAAAGAAAATTTTTGGAGAGATGAAGTGGGAGAGAAATCTACAACTTCTTGTGCAACCTGCTCATGATTCAGTGCCTCTGAATTTTCTTTGGTCACCTCCATAATGGATTCATCAATCAAATCAAGCCCTTCAAATGAAAGAAAAAAATATTCAATAATGCTTCCTTCATCTAGTTCCAATTCTGATTTGATTTCTTCTAGTTGCTCCTCTTCAATGGGACTTGGAGCTGATTGTTCTTCCTCCTCCATGGTTGATTGTGCAACTTGAATTGTACCAGCATTTTCTTCAAGTAGAGTGCCAACATGGACACTACACTTAGAATAAATAGGTTGCTGGTCTTCTTGCCCCATTGCTGCTATAAAATCAGCCTTGGCCACCACTTGTTCTTCAACTCTAACCTCCTCTGAAGGATTAACCATCAAGGGGATCTTTGTTATCCCAAATTTGAGAGCCAAGCTTACCAAACTTCTAATTTTTTCTTCTTTGTTTGGCTCTTCTTGCTGCAAACTTAGCCTCAGCCACCACTGGTTCTTCAACCTTGACCTCCTCCATTGGTTTGACCATAAAGGGAATCTTTGTAAACCCAAATTTGGTAGTGCAAATATTTAGATTCTCTATCATTTATTTTCTGTTGGGATCCTCTTTTTGTTGTCCTTGACTGGATTTTTGATTTTCATTTTCCCAACATGGATTTGGGAATGTAAGAGGAGGGGTGGGTTGTGACTCAACCAGCTTTGCAATTGTTTGTGGTGGGGAGGAGGTGAAACTTCTTTTTTGTTTAGATGGGAAGGTATTTCTTTTAGCTCTTATGGAGGGGATGACTATTTGGAAGGGAAAATGACAGAAGAATTGAGATCAGGTGGAAGACTAGGGAATGGAGAAATGAAATCAACACTTGAGGCAACATGGGATGGATTTGGAATTTGGCATTCAAAATGAGATGGTGCTATTTGAGGAATGGAAAGAGAAAAAATAGATGATGGTTTAGAACTTACCCATTGACAAGGTTGCTCAACACCAAATGTATAGGCCTCTATCTCTACTGTCCATTGTGTAAGTTGGGGTAGTATCTCCACCATGTAGTCTAGCTTCTCTTGAGGGCTGTAGTGTCTTAGAAAAGGCATGGACAAGGTGCCCCGCAACCTATTCTCGAAAGCCTCCATTTGAGCTTAAGCTCTGGATTGCACAATGTTTGCCTCCATCTTTTGGATCTTCTTCAACAAATATGAATTTTCTTTGATTGTCCTCATCATATGCGTATTCTTGTGCTTGATATGCTTCATAGCCAAACTGATTTTGGCATTACACATATGGATATGCATCTTTGGTTTTGAATTTGATCAAAATGCTATTTGAAGGAGTTGTAAAGCACATTGGAGGTGGAATGTACTCTTTGTTGCAAATGTGAATTACATGATGGAAATGAAGTCATGATTGCAAAAATTCATGGGATGGAAAGAATAATTAATGGAAGTGAATGGAAAACAGGTCTAAAAATCGAGAGAATGAGTTGTTTACCGAGATGGAGTTGCTGATGTGTTTGCAATTGCCTCCAAAGGCTGAAATCTTAACAGAACACACCAACCTGCAAAAGATGAAGTGGAAGACCTCTAAGGTCCCACAGGCATGCCAAAAATATTAGTAATGGAAGTGAATGGAAAACAGGTCTAAAAATCAGAGAATGAGTTGTTTACGGATGGAGTTGCTAGATGTGTTTGCAATTGCCTCCAAAGGCTGAAATCTTAACAGGAACACACCAACCTACAAAAGATGAAGTGGAAGACCTCTAAGGTCCCACCGGGCATGCCAAAAATATTAGTGCAAAATCACAGCACCCCCAAATGAGTTATGGATCTGATTTTCTAAGGAAAAGTAATTTGGTGTGATTGCACAAAATTGAGCTTTCCCAAAGTGTGGGACCTTTGCAAATGGGGAAAGCTCTCCAGAGAAGGCTGGTTCCTCTTCCTAAACTACCTGCCACAAGCTATTCCAGTGCATGAAAGCTAATATAATCCTAATCTAACTTCCAAGGAGATAAGGAGAGGAAGAAAAAAGGAAAAACAAAGCCTACACTAAAATGGTGATACACCAAAGAAGGAAAGTGTTGAACATCTATCAAAACTACCATGGAACAAGAAGGGGTGAGCAATGGAAAGGATGGACAAGTGCATCATAGACCAAAGATGGATTTCACATAGAAAATGTTCCAAAACTCCATGAACACAACTCCAAAACTTGCAATGAACATCCAAACATGCACAAATACCTATAATGAAGAGAGGCAAGAAGAAAACAACCAAAAAACGAGCAAGGATGGACAAATGCATCACAAAACACATTTTTATTGCTCCAAAAGTTTGCATAGAACATCATTTGCGGGTTCCATTACAGAGTAGGGGAGGAGGTTCAAACTCCATTTTCAACCCTAGGGAAGAAAAGAAGGGAGAGGCAGAGAAGAAGGATGAATTTTTTTTACAAAATGAGCCAAAACTAGCTTTTATCACTCAAATAGAATGAAATAAATGAGAAAACGCAGAAAATTTGATTTAAAACTTCAACCACCAACAAGATCCATTTAATTGGCCTACAAAATGATGGGTTTCCATGAAAAATCCCATACTTTGAAGTACATTGCTTCAGCAGAGAAAGAAAGAGGCCCATACTTCATTAATTTTGGTGGTTGGGGTCATTTTTGCCATTTTCCCGTGCCAGAGACATTTATTCATTTTTCTCCCACAAAAATCCATCAAAATTTAGAATTAAAGTTTTCATCATGTGGATAATTTCACCAGATTTCCAATGATACCAAAATCATGAAAATCCGATCTCTAGTGCGAAATATATGCCCTTCTGAAGATTTAGGGAAAAAATGGTGAAACTAGGGCAAAATTTGGGTTCGTGGGCCAAAATCCTCCCTTTTTCCTCTTTTTTCAAATTGGGAAATTTTTCCAAAAATCTCTGTGCCCCCACCACCCAAGACACATGGCATCATTTAATTGCTTGGTGGGGATGCACTCCATTTTTCACTTTTACGTTTTTCACCACTTTGGAAAAAAATTGAAAATCCTCCCAATGCTCCGACTCCTGCCGATGAATGGACATGTGGCATCTTTTGCTTAGCTTGACGGGGATGCGCTCCTATTTTTTCCTTTGAGAAATTTTAACAAAAAAGCCAAAAATTTAAAGTCCTTCCGCCCCGCCGGTCCGCCTTAACAAGTGGCGCATCCTGATTAGTTGTGGGCCTCAAATAATTTGTTTTCCTCTGCGGGATTTTGGGCAAAAATTTTTCCTTTGAGTTTTTTTCCCAAAAGGGCTAAGTGCCAAAAATTTTCCTGTGGGACTACCTTGGCAAATTTTCCCTCCAAACTCCACCTAGCCATAACTCAAAAAATACAAGGAGTTAGGAGGACTTCTTCACCTTTCTAGACAGGGGAAGAAAAATCCTATCTCGATGAATCCATTTACTGAGAATCTTTTGAGTGCTTGAAATGTGTAAAAATTTAACTGAGGCACAAAAAGGAAGCTAGTTAACCAAAAATAAGAGGGAGCTTATTTTGGTTAATAATTATTAATACTTGTTTCTTGATTTTGAAAACCAATCGCCAGGGTTTGGTCACTAGGTGGATTAAGATGCGCACCAATGGCTCTTCTTTCTTCATGCAAAGAACTCTCATCAGAAGCTAAAGGGGTCTCTCTCCCACACTTGCCAAGATGGGGTAGCATAGTCTTCTCAGGTTCCATGTCCTCTGTGTGAACCTCAACTCCTTCTTGAAACGCGTCGCCTCTATAGATCCATCACACTTGTAACCTTACATTGTCTAGAAATCTCCCTTACATGCACTTCACCATATTTGAGTCATCCACCCCGGTGACCAAACCCTAGCTTCCTCGCCCAAAGTGCTCGAGAGAAGCTTAGCCAACCATGGGAGATCCCTCTAAACTTAGGGTAATGACAAAGATCTTCATAGCCAAAGGAATAACATGCAAAAATGATTCTTTAGGATCACTCGTAAACTCAAAATCAACAACCTCTCGGGAAAGAATACATAGAAATGGCATATTCCAAAGTATAAATAGTTAGGACTCCTTTCCACCAATGATCAACAACACACATCCAAGTTAGATCTACATCCTGTAGCCTCTGATAGTCATCTTGGGTCCATACATGTGATCTATAGTACCAACTCGATATGTATACATATATTGAAAGCTATTCATATAGTTCTATCGAAAAACAATAGAATAATGTCTCATACAACTCATGGTACAGGTTCTCTTCTACCCATCTACATGCATCGAACTCAGGTCCAGTGTTGAATCTTTGAGAAAACTCATCCTCTATGCTCTTGAACCATGCCTCAACATTCTCCAAGGTCAGACTTGGTCATCATGCATCACAGGGACCAAGATGCATGCCATTTCTCACAAAAACTTTGAAAAGAGGTCCTAACAACGGAACCAAGATGTAGTCATTTTTATGCCCTTAGAACAACAGTCAAATCCCATGCGCACTAACCTATCACACAACAGAATTAGGCACTCACTCGAGGCACACACAGGCACCGAGCCCCTCCTTTATGTGAGTTGTGTAAGAATACATCATCTATGATAGATACTTAAGTGCAAAAGAATGGAAAAGAACCATGCATTCATTCTAAAAGCCTAGGATGAGTTATCATATCAATGCATCCATAAAAGAGAAGTATCTAACAGAATACAGAACTGATTCATAACATAACAAAAATGCACTAGGATTTATGCTCATGAAAACATATATATTTTAGAACAGGACCTTATATTCATGTTAATATGTTCAATAACCACATTACATTTGCTTAAGGCCATAACATACCCATATAATAATACAGAGAAAGGTCATGCATCAAAAACTAAACTATGCCCTTCATATTACAAGGATAAACATAGACCCATCCCTCTAAATATGCCATCACTCCTATATTTCCTCTAATCCCAACCCATAGAATCCTTCATAATATTCTGCATAACTTCACCTCTTCTTCCACCACCACTGCCACTACCTTCTACTACCCGAGCATCTCTATATATAGCTTTTTGCCTTCACCCCATGCCTTATGAGGTAACAAATCGGTTGCCAAGTGTCCAAGTGGTCCTCCCATGGAGCATGCCTCCTTTGATTTGAGCTCTCCACTCTTTGTAATGATGTCTTTCTGGATCCTTCCATCGCATACATGGAATATTCCATTCTTGATCCTACAAACTACCAGGCTAACACCTTATCCACTTCACATGCTAGATGGGTCATGCTTTCATCATGTGCTATCTAGAAATACGAATATGGCTAAGTCCCAAAAACCTGTCTTTTCTTACGCATGCACACCGTGTGTTTTAGTAAACCCTACTAGAACCCTTCCCTACGTGCTTTCAACCCATGCGTCCTTCTTCAAATAGGTCCTGTGTGCCCACACACCTTCTTGTATTTAGCCAATATTCTAGGGTCCAACATCACTTTCATAGATTTTTAGAGGTTTACCTATGACAAAAATAAAACATGACTATTTATATGTGGTAGTGGAAAAATTTAGTAAAATGTGTATCTTAGTGCCCTGCACAAAGTATATAATAGGAGAGGCTACTAAACATTAATTCTTCAATAATGTATGGATTCATTTCGGTCTACCTACTTATATTATTTCTGATCAAGATTATTTAGTTATCGATAAGTTTTGGTCAACTTTATTAGACCTAATGTACGAGAAAGTTGAATAAGAGTACTACATTTCATCCACAAAAGAATGGGAAAATAAAAGTGGTAAACTATACAATAGTGTATTTACTTCGTGGATATTATAGCAATCATCCTAAAATTTTAAAAACTAACATTTATGATGTGTACACCATGCTTATAATCATGCCTTGCATTATTGTACTTAGAAATCTCCTTTTGAGACTTTTTTTGGTTATTTTTATAAGTCACCTATGGAATTTTCCTTTGGACAAGGAGTAGTAGAAAATGAAAAAAATATGTTGATAAAGAAAAAAAGTTCATTCATAAAATACAAATGATCCATCAAGTTGTTTAGGAACAATTGGAAAAGAGCCAAGCCAAGTACAAGGCTAGGCATGACCAACATCGGGTTGATCATCATTTTCAATTTGGTGATCAAGTTTGGATTCATATCAATAAAGAGAGACTTACAAGTGAAGGTAAAAAGTTGAAACCAATCAAGTATGACCCATTTAAAATATTGGAGAAGATTGGTAATAATTCCTTGATTAGAATTACCTCCATATATGTAGATGTATTCCATTGTAAATGTTGAAAACCTGAAATTGTATGAGCCACCCATGATCATTGATCAAGATGAGACTATTCAGGTATCTTCCATTGACAAATTTTCTCCTAATTTTTGGATGAATTACAATAAGATACTACTCTTAACAAGAGAATAAGGAATTTATGAAGAGTTAATGTTAAATAAATTCATATGGGTCTGAAAGGAATGTATCCAAGCAAATTAAAATGGATGAAAATTGGAAAAGTGAGGGAACAATACCCTCACTTGTTAAAGTAAAACCAAAAATTTGGTGGTCCACAAGTTTTTCAATAGGGAGGAGTGATCCAAGAGGATCCTCAATATTAATTGATAAAATGGTCTACATAAGTTATGAAACTACTTCTATACATAAGATATCAACGATATATTTCCAACGCCTTTTGAATGACTCAAAATTGACATCATATGAAAAAGATACAACTGTTGAAATTTATTCCCAACTAGAAAAAATTAAAAGCGCGAGTTACACAAAGTTGAGGTGGTGTGATGAGGATGTGAAAAGTGACAACACAATATGGTGACAAGTGACAATATAGGTATATAAAAATATTGTTTGAGTCCTCCAATATTCTACAGTTGATGTGGTACCCACATAGTATGTTGATTGGGGGCCCAACAATAGGTGGGGTCCACTCTTTTTTAGGAGATGGAACCTTCCATCTTTACTTAACATTGTATTATTAGAGGTTTTCCAATTAAACCCATTTGAAGACCATCCCACTACACATATGCAAATAATATTCTAAATTCTACATAATAACCTTGACATCTTGGAGGTTTTCTCATTATGAGCTCAATGACCAACTCATTGGTTAACTCACCACATATATAGCTCAATGGCCAGATCAAACAACTCATCCATATAGCTCACTTGGTAGAAAGATTACTATCTAGCTCAAGTCAAACTCCCTACTGGACCACATACTAACCAACATTCCGGATGGACCAATAGTCCATTGTGGCTAGGATGTATTGTAACTTAATTCATGGAGTCAATGGACAAAATAGAGGAGGAGACATGATTGAAGTCATGTATAGCTTAGTGTAATGAAGGCTTTACTTTTTCTTGTTATCTAACACCACGAAAATGTGGGATAAACCCCAACACGTGCGAAAGGTGATAAAAAGAGGATACACATATAAGTGAGTAGGTCAAAACCCCAACCCACTCCCGATCTATAAACTCTTCAACTTTGGAATTATTCACAAATCACAAATTAATTGTTGTTGTTTACTTTCTATTAGAAAATAACAAAGATAGCTAGTGAATGAATTACTATTGTGCTTAGAATCAACAATTGTAGTAAAGGAAAGAATATAAGCTCATAACACCAACAATTTTATCTTGGAAAACCTCCAATGGAGGAAAAACCAGTTGGGAAGGGAAATTGCTCTTTCTTCCCACTTCTATTGGCCAATTTAAATCAATAGGTACAAAATTTACAATAAGTAAGAAAGAGAAGTAGATAATATCTCAACACTTCCTTTCAGTTACTTGCTTGCTCTGTCTCAACACTCCTTTCTTCTACAAATACAATTTCTAGCACCAAGACTTCTTGCTCACTTGCTCCCATGCTTTAATGCCCCTCTACACTTCCTCAATCATGTATTTATAGCCTTTCTCATGTCCTCCTGTGCATTGGAGAAT
This sequence comes from Taxus wallichiana var. yunnanensis, assembly GCA_018340775.1. Classification (NCBI taxonomy): domain Eukaryota; kingdom Viridiplantae; phylum Streptophyta; class Pinopsida; order Cupressales; family Taxaceae; genus Taxus; species Taxus wallichiana. The sequence continues at coordinate 23,107,646 of CM031243.1, read as the reverse complement.
GGGAAAGGTCATGAAGGAGAAGAGAAACGAACATCCTTTCAAATTAGAAGGTTGTTCATTTTGATTTTAGTTTTCTATCTATAATGGCGGGACCTTTGCGCCTGTGCAGGTGTTGGCGATCCCCTGACCTGCTGCCTGGTTGGGTGGTAGTTCGTAACCACCGCCCTGCATAGGGTGGTGGTCCTGTTACTTAAAAGATAGAACCTCCGTTTCATTTTTTCCTTCTTTGTGTTGACTATTTCGATGAAGTAGAGTTATTTTGGATCCCTATGGATCACACCTCCCCTTCTTAGGAGGCTTTTGGTCCCATAAAAGCTTAGTGGGGGAGTAGATGAGGGAACAATTCCCTCGCTTGCTCCTTCGAGTACCACTGGGCCTACCTTGGTGTCTTTCCTTTCAGTCCAATCTGCTAAGACTCCTACGGACCTCTTCTAATCTCTCTGACCTTCTTTTGTAGCACTACATCCTCCTCCAATTCACCTCATGAGTCCAAGATGCAATCCTCAATGGAAGGTAGAAACTGTAGTTCTTCATCTTCATCTAGCATGGATGGCTCATATAGGTGTAAGTTCTTGCAATTTACTATAGAGTACATCCTCATGAATGATGGTAAATCAAGTCAAAAATCATTTTCCCCAACCTGCTCCAATATGGTGAAGGGTCCATATCATAGTGGCTTGAGCTTCCGTGCTTGACCTTGTAGTCTCTCCTTGCTCAAGTAAAGCCAAAATTTGTCTCCAACATGAAGCTTGTGTTCCCTCCTATGCTGATCGTGCCTAGCTTTATACTTTGCTTGAGATTTTTCTAGTTATTCTTTGACCTTGAGATGGATTTGTTAGATCCTCTCAATGAACTTGTTGTCTCTATTCACCTCTGTGTCTTGTGTATCCTCCTCATCCTACTATCCAACTACTATGTCTAGCAGATTTGTAGGTAGATATCCCAAGCATGCTTCAAATGGTGACTTCATAGTGGATGTGTGTACTGCCCGATTATAGGAATGCTAAATGTAGGCTAAGGAATCATCCTAAGTCCTTGGTTACTTACTATTATACCCTCTGATCAACTGTACCAAAGTCCTGTTTACTACCTTTTTTTGTCCATCTGTCTGTGGATGGAAATATGTGCTCCTATGTAACTTGGTATCCATCTTGTCCCAAAAAGTAGTCCAAAACTTCCCCAAGAACCTAGAATCCTGTCAGAGACAATAGAATTTGGCAAACCAAAATGCACCCATACATTAGCAAAGAAAAGATCAGCTACCTCATGTGCTTTAAGCTTTGTCTTCTTACATGCCTTAAGAATACACATTTCATTGAATCTATCCACAACAACATAGAGATATTCATGGCCATGTTTATACATAGGTAATCCTCCTACAAAATCCATAGAAATGTCCTCCCACGGACAAGTAGAGTCTTGGTCAAGGCATATACAAACCTTCCTTCCTAGTTTTAGGCTTACTAGTACAATAAAGTTTACATCCACGAATAAATTTTGATACTTCTTCTTACATGTTGGGCCAATATACACACCTTTGCAAGTGGGCTAGGGTCTTACCAATACCGAAATGTCCTACCACCTTTGAGGTAAGTGCTTCCCTCATCAATAGAATTCTTTCTTCTTTACGAACACAGAGTTTCCCCCATCGGTAGAGCAGTCCGTCCTTGAGATAACAGTCTTCAATCCCCATTTTTTTAGCCCCTTGGGACTGAAAATTCTGAAATGTTACCCCAAAGTCTTTGTCTTGGGCATAAGATTCTTCGTAAGCTTCCTTTATGAAGGGATCGATCTGAGAGATAGTGGCCAAACAGGAGAAATTTTCCTATGTGGGTGGCCTAGACAACATGTCTACCACCAAATTTGTACTACCTTTCTTGTATTTGATCACTAGATGGAACTGCTGAAGAAACCCCATCCATTTGTAGTGCCTTGCCTGCTGCAATTTAGATTGTGCTTGCAAATATTGGAGAGGTTTGTGGTCAGTGTGCACAATAGTTTCTTTACCCAACAAATAATGTTTCCATTTTTTAATTGCTTGAACTAGTGCATACATTTCTTTATCATATACTGAATATCCTTTAACTGCTGAAGTGAAGGTTTTAGAATGATAACATATGGGTTTACCTCCTTGAAGCAACATTGCACCCATAGCATAATCACTGACATCTGTCTCTACTTCAAAAGGCATTGCAAACTAGGAAGAGAAAGTACTGGAGCATGACTAATCTTGTATTTCAATAACTCAAAGGATTTGTCTTATTCCTTAGTCAAAACCCTTACTCTTTGTGGCCACTATGTGTAGAGGTGTTGCAATCACCGAGAAACCCGAAATGAACTTCCGCATGTACTATACTGCTCCCACAAAAATTCTAGTCTCTGTGGCTCCTGTTGGTGTTGGCCAATTTGTGATGGCTTCCACCTTCTTTGGATCCACTCGTAGCTCTCCTCCTCCAACCACGTGCCCAAGATAAATAAGTGATTGTTTGGAAAATTCACATTTCTTCATATTACAAAGCAATTGTTTCTCCCTGAGAACTTGCAAGACTTGCTACAAATGTGTTAGATGTTCTTCCCATGTGGCACTAAAAATCAAGATATCATCTAGATATACAATGACACATGAATCTATGAAATCCCACAATACATCATTCATCAATCTCATAAATGTAGTGGGTGCATTGCATAATCCAAAAGGAAGTACTAACCATTCATACAAACCCTATTTTGTTTTGAAGGCAGTCTTCCATATATCCTCCTCCTTCATCCTGACTTGGTGATAACCTGACTTGAGATACAACTTTGTGAAAAATTTGGCATGCTGAAGCTGGTCCAAGAGATCATCTATATGGGGAAGTGGATATCGGTTCTTTATGGTGATCTTGTTCAAAGTGCGGTAGTTGATGCACATTCTCTAAGAACCATCCTTCTTTGGCACCATCACAATAGGCAAACCGCATGGTGAGGTGCTCGGACATAACACCCCTTGGTCTATTAGTTCTTGGAGTTATTTCTTTACCTCAGTACTCTCCAGCAAGGATTGCCTATACAACTCGATGTTCGGTAGAGGTGACTCTGGCAATAGCTGAATCTCATGCTCTACTTCCTATTTTGGTGGTAATCCACTAGGAGCTTGAAATACTTCCTGAAAAGACTGAATAATACTATCCAAATATTGTTTTCCTTGGTTAGAAATATCTAAAACTTCTACCCCATCTTGTTTATCCTTTAACAAAAGTAAACAAAACTGATTATGATTTGACTGAATAATCTATTTTGCTTAGTTAGCACTTACCATAGTAAACCGTGTCTTATGTTGGTGTGCCTCGGATGTTGTAGCTGATCCCATCTTTGACCCATCTGTATCTGTTTTCCTTCTCATAAAGATAGTTTCCCTAACATACAAGTAAGGACTCTGAATGCCACATCAAAATCATTAAGTGGAATAACGTCAGCTTTAAAAACTTCTATATATTGGGAATTTATCCCAAACTTGACCTTACATCTTCTTTTTACCTGAATTTCAACACCCTTCTTCACCCAACCCAAAGGATATGGGTGCGGATGCTCATAAGTCTCAAGACCAAGCTTCTTTACAACTGCCTTAGAAATCAAGTTAGATTGAGAACCGGTATCAACCAAAGCATTTACCTTAGTCCTCTTGATCTGGATTTTGATCTGGAATAGTCTACTCATCTCCTCTTCACTATCCATGTTGGTGGCCGTGCATCCAAGACTTTTGTATACATCAGAGTCATATTAGATTTCTACCTCCCCTTCTATCTTTACAGTTGTCATGGAATTCTTTGAGTCCTTGGTTGGGTTCTTTGGATGTAACTCCGGATGTAACTTCTAACATGCAGCGTTAGTATGACCATTGATATCACAATTCTTACAAAAATTCTTGGGATCTTTACAAGTATTTAAAGTAGTGGCAGATTTTTTACCTTTCCCTTTCCACTTACTCTTGTTACTTGTTTTCCCATAATCCTTTTTCTACTAATTTGTTGACTACTTTACCCTCAACTCTACTTCTCCTTGATTTTTCTCATCATCTATGTAGTATGCCTGTACACATGCTTCATTGAGATCCTTGGGCTTTGTGGAGATGACTTTTCTTGAAGGTGAGTGTGAAGTCCTCCCAAGTATTTGGTCAGAATATCCTCATCCTCCAAATCCATGTTCAACAACATGGCTTGCCTCTGAAACTCCATAGTATAGTCCTGCACACTTTGACCATTGCCTTGTCTAAAATACTACCATTTAATCATTTGGTCAGTTTTATGGCCAATAGGATAGAAGTTAGCTCTAAGTAATTCCTTAAATTCTTGCCAAGATTTCACAATAGGATGTTTCTTCTTTTCACAAGTAGTTAGATGAGTTTCCCACCAAACTAGAGCATGTCCCTCCATTTTGAGACATGCAAAGGTGATCCTTTGTGCCTCAGTGACATTATGGATGCTAAAATAGACTTCTAACTATTTCAACCATTTATCCAGTAATTCTACATCTACTTGTCCTTCAAAGCTTTTGATTTCAACTTTAGTCTCAACTTTAAAAGGAGTATGTTTAGATTTTACCTTTTCTCTTGTGTTAGAAGTCTCTTCTTCATGCTCTTCCCCATAATCTTCCTCATGGTGACTCTTGCCTATACCAAAATTTTCAACTAAGCCTCAAACCATTGAGTCCATGGAGTCTTGCTTGACGGAAGCTGTCTTCTACAAATCTACAAGTTCCTCTTGCCTTCTAAACATCCTATCCATCATGGTCTCCAAAGCATCTCGATTATACAGACCAAGTTATCTTCCTCCATTTCTCCCTGAATTCTCTGTTTCCACTTCTTTGTAGAAATCTCTGGATTGCAAGGTAAATCTTCTTCACGTTTAGATCTTGCCATTGTCATACAAATTCAAGAATGAAATACCACAATCCTGAATACTTGTTAGCTCTGATACCAAAATGATCTGTAAACTCTTCAACTTTGGAATTATTCACAAATCAAAAATTAATCACTGTTGTTTACTTTCTATTAGAAAATAACAAAGATAACTAGTGAATGAATTACTATTGTGCTTAGAATCAACAATTGTAGTAAAGGAAAGAATATAAGCTCATAACACCAATAATTTTATCCTGGAAAACCTCCAATGGAGGAAAAACTAGTTGGGAAGGGAAATTTCTCTTTCTTCCCACTTCTATTGGCCAATTCAAATCAACAGTACAAAATTTACAATAAGTAAGAAAGAGAAGTAGATAATATCTCAACACTTCTTTTCAGTTACTTGCTTTCTCTATCTCAACACTCCTTTCTTCTACAAATACAATTTCTAGCACCAAGACTTCTTGCTCACTTGCTCCCATGCTTCGATGTCCCTCTACACTTCCTCAATCATGTATTTATAGCCTTTCTCATGTCCTCCCCATGCACTGGAGAATGGGAAAGGTCATTAAGGAGAAGATAAATGAACAACCTTTCAAATTCAGAGGTTGTTCATTTCAATTTTAGTTTTCTATCCGTAATGGCCAAGATCGCACTGCATGCGTGGTGGTTCTCGGGGACCACCACCCTGGATGGGCAACGATCCTGTTACTTAAAAGATAGAACCTCTGTTTCATTGTTTTCCTTCTTTGTGCTGATTGTTTCTGATGAAGTAGAGTTATTTCAGATCCCTATGGATCAACTCCCACCTAAATAAGGATTCAACCGGTTAGAAGATGGTATACTATAGTAAATAATTATGGATTTTTGGAGATAAATCCAATCTAAAGGTAATAAGAAATGGAAAAACAAGGACATTAAAAGGGATTCAAAGCATTACCATGCACAAAAATGAAATGCCTTTACCACTAGAATGGTGAGATGTAGAACATTATAAGAAGATATTCTTTACCTAAAAAGAGGTTATATATGACTATGCGAGAAAGGTGGAGAAGCCATTTGAGACCTTTTGGAGCATTTTCATTACAAGATTTCAATTAAGAAAGTGACCAAGACCTCCTAGATATTGTGAAGAAGTTAATTTTGTAGACCAAGTATTTCATTAGTGTAAGATATTGTAATATTTTTACATTTTTCCATCTAATTGATTAGTTCGGGAACTTGACCAGACTTAGAGATGTAGCCCATTTAGATGAATTCCGTTATCACATGGTTTGATTATGTTTTACATCAATTTTTCTCTTATTATTCATTATTTCAATCAAATTCAATTTTGAAATCCAATTTTTAATCTCATTTCAAATTTGCGAGAAATTGAGAACTAAATTTAAAGCATCCCAAAATTGTAATCTAGTTAAGTAAAGCATTTATGTAATTGAATTAGGTGCCCCTTTTCTATTTTTTAAATTTTAATGTACAAAATAAGAGGCATCTTTGAGCAATGATGGAATGCGAAAGGAAAAAAAAATGTGCAGGACCTAAAGGTAATGAAATCCAGTGTATCAATGTAAAAGTAAGGTCATGCCATTGAAAACATCCAATATATATAGTTGTTATGTGAAAGGCTTGTTGGTAAACTAAGTTTTTGTAAGGAAAAATTAGTGATCTTTCATAGACAATCCAAGACTAATTCCCTCCAGTTGGTAATGGGAAGGTTCCCATTTATTGAATGCATAAAAAAATCAGTGGGTGGTCATATAGCTAGGGATCACACATGAATAATCCACTAAACCTATGGAGAATTTCTTGTTCTTAGTACAAGGAAGGAATTTTCTTAGAAAAGGAGGTGGGGGTAATAATATAGTGAAGGGAAGGTTAATTTTGTGAATATGAACTTGTATATTTCACAACATTAACCAAAGTAGATCCACACTCAATCAAAAGAATTAAAATGTGTAAATAAAAATGAGACTAACAATATCACCATGCTTACAAAGTTAAGTATTCAAGAAGCAAAGAAAACACAAATAGAATGGAATAGAATAAAGTAATCTTTTGTTTGTATCTAGTAGAGAAAAATCTATCTACTAGTAACTCATAATTGACAACCCCTTGGAATGGAGAAACCATTCAAATTTATAGATTTACAAAATTACTTTTCATCTCCACTAACATGACCTTTCACCTTTTTATCACTTGTGATCTTTCATATTCCCAGGGAATGAAAGTGATCCTTTTTATTCTTAATTAAAAAAAACTCTTAGAATGTATAATTAAAGGTCACTTAAGTGAATAAGACAAAATAGTGAAAAATTACATCCCATAATGAATAATTAGAACATGGAGAGAGAAGGAAGGAGAGGGAGATGATGATCATTCTGAAGATGAAGATGAAGCTTCCGTTGATGAAGATCCAACTGTTGGGAAAATTAAATAAATACTCTTGAAAATATTTCCTCACCTTTGAAATCTTTTTGAAATGATCCATGCAATAAGTGCCACCTTATCTACCTATGGAATACAAAAAAACTAAAAGAATTGATCCAAATTGTAACACCTTTGACAAACTGTTATATTTCTCTTTTTCATTGCAAGCATTGGCCTATGATTTTATTGAATGAGGAGTGTTCCCTTGATTGTAAGAGATCATGCTTATTATAGATAAATCATTTCTGCTCTTGGATTCATTAGACCGAAATGCTATGGCTTACAAGAATCCATTTTCACTTTTGATAGGTGAGTTACAATCTGGTTTTGAGGATTACAAACTTATCTCTTTTAACTAACTCATCCTTGGATCAATTCCACTGATCCAAGGAATGTTTTAAATCTCCTTACCGTACTGAATGGTAAACTGACATTCATAGGTTGAGAGACATAGTGGACTGAACTTTTGTATGTTACAAATTATTTGATCTTGTAAGATCGTGCCTGCATCTGGTTGTATGTTTGTGCTTGTATCTTTGGGATTAATCTCTACTTCCTAGCTATGTCTACTTATTTGGGTGATAATCTAACCTAAGCTTCATAGTCTATTTTTTGGGATGGTTTCCTAACCTAAGTTGTTGTGCTAAAAGGAATAAGGGAGAAATAACTAAGGTAATGCTAGGCTATTTTTAACCTAATACCTAATTCTATTTGGTTGTGAATTTTGATCTAACCTAAGGTGGAAATTACCTATGGAAATGTTTTTAAACCTAAGGTAATTATTTTTAGACTAACCTAAGTTATGGAAATCTATCCTAAACTATTGAAAGGGACCTAGGGTCGCATGGCATGTTGGCGACGGTTCCAAAGGCATTTATTTGATTTGATTTATTTGAATAAATGGGAAGTACTGCTAGTTTTGGAAAAGGCAAGTAAACTTGGTGGAAGCTTACATGGAGTCTTCACTAAAGTTGGAAATGCATGTTGAAGTGGAAATAGCATTCACCAGTTTTAGGAGGTGGTGGCAAGGAGAGATAGGCGGGAGATTGGGGAGTAATTGCATTAATGAACCTCAAATTTTACGTGCAAACCATCTTGGAAACAATGAGGGAGGATTTGTTGGAGGTTGTTTGGTCTTGCATGCTTTGTGATTTTTATCTACATGGAGCTATCTTGGTTCTTCGAACCAACAGTTCAACTTTCACTTTGTGGCTATTTTTGGTTTCTCTAGTCTATTTTCGATCCAAGGAAAGTATATGAGGCATTGGAGAAAGAGATGTTTGGTTTTGATCTTTCTTGGAGGAGAAAAAGAGTTGGAAGCTCGGCTGGAAGTATCCTTCGAATTAGTAGAAGCACTATCAGGCATGATAGGCTCTACCCATTAAGATTTCTTGCTTTCTTCTAAATGTTTCATTAAAACAATTCTACTCTCATGAGATAAATGGTTGCATGTTTTGTCTAGTTATTTACTTTCTTGGTTGTAAGAATCTATGTGATTTTTGGATATGAATCCATTGCATGATAATGTTAGTCTTTGGATGTAATCTCTATGAAAGTTCAATGACGATATGCATGTCAAACTTGTATTCGAGGCTCTGTGTTTTCTCATGAATTTGTATTCGAGAATTGTGTTTTCTTTGAACTTGTTTTCGAGGTGTGTGTTGATCTGAACTCGTATTCAAAGCTTTGTGTTGTTTAGAACTCATATTCGGGACTATCTGCTTGAAAAGAGCTTGAGAGAATGGTTTTTGATTTGAGTTGATCTGGTAATCTCTTTTGAGATCTTCTCCTTGATGCTTCTTGAGTTTGGAATGGTTGTGGTACTTCTGTCCTAGACTATACCATTTTCTTTGAACATGTAATGGCGTGTAAACATGGGAGGATATTATAGCCTCCTCTGCTCTGGGTAACCCACATCTTATTTGAAGTCTTTGACTATTTTTTTGAAGGATGATGGACATTTTATGGAAATGTATCTTATTGTGGGGTTATGGAACCTCTGGTAACATATTGTATTGTTACTTACTCATTAGTATGAATTAGAGCTCGTTGAAATAGTCGATAATGGGTTTTCGAAGTTTTTAGAAATGCTGTGTTTGTATTTATTCTTATGTTAGTTGATTGGAATGATTACCTTCTTTGTCTCAATCTTTATGTACTGGACGGAGCTATGAAATTCATTTTTTTGTGATTTCTGTTTCAGTCAATTTTGAGGGTAATGTTGAGACCTTGCTTGACTTAAATGTGTGTTGGGTTTTTGTACTCTCTTTCAGATCCTTTTTAATTAATTTATGGGCTTTTAAAAAGAGAGAAGAGTTGAATACTCTCATAAAATGAATCTTGTTTAGAAGGATTTAGTACCTCTGGTTTGGGATTGTTTCGTATAATTTGTTCTTCTTTATGATCATGAACTATATGTTTCTTTTGTATAGAGTTGTGTAAGTCCTTGTTGTTGGGATTTTAGTTACTATTGAGTTCATGAGTATTATAGAAACTTTTCTTAGCCTAATGCTGGTGTGGGGTTTTAGTATTCTCTTTTAGATTCATTTGAATGGATTTCTGGGTTTTTAAAAGGAGAAAGGAGTAGATTACTCTTGTGGTGTATCTTGTTTTGTCTAGATTTTGTACTTCTACCTTGGGATTGTATTGTATACTTTTCTCTGTAGAATGAACTTGAACTTGTGTTTAAACAACATGGAATAGATGAACCAGGTTAGTGTTGATATTGTTGTTTGATAAAGTATGAATTCATAGGGAAACTAGAAGCATTACTTTCTATAAATTGTGTGTTTGGTTTTGGTATCCTCTTTTGGGAACTAGTGAAAGAAATTATGACTTTGAAATGGAATTTGGAATTCAATTGATAATACTAAGGTGAACTACTCTTTTGAAATGGAAACTTCCCTATGGATTGTTTAAAATATTTTGTCACTAGTCAACTGTGGAAAGTTCATAGAAAGCTTGAGTGTATGTTTAGGAAACTTTGGGACTGTCATTCTTAGTACTGGAATAACCTAATCATTTCCATTTGATCTTTCTTGATCTCAACTATTTTGTATTAAGTCAATTGTTGTATTGATGTGGAAAGTGAACAGTTGAGTCTATCCTGTAGAAGGGAAAAATGTAATCATGTTTAGACCGACTGTTTTGTTTGATTGAGTCATGCTCCATTTGGATTTTGTTATTGGAAGGACTCCTCTTTTTGCACTCTATCATATTATGAATCCTCCTTGGATGGACACGACAAGTGATTAACCTTGTGTGAGTCTTGCTTTGATTTTTGGAATGCATGGTTCAGATAATTGAATGATATCTTCTATACTATAGAATTTAGTTAAGACTTACAAGTAGACTGTTATGATTCTCTCCCTTCTCAGCTTGATTGGGATTCTTGTATTAGATGTTGTCTCTTTAAATGGTGAATCCTTTTATTGGTTTCCTTTATTGATGTAGCTATGTAGGTAACTTGAGTTATGTACTTTCGAACTAGTTTTTCTAATTTTTAGATGAATAGTGAATCATGGATAGTCTGTATTGATTCTTCTTCTCATTTATTTAAGTTGTAGGATGAATCATCCTAATATGAACTAGGTGTAAGTAAATCTTTTGTTACATAGTAAAGATAAATTTTGTATTTCAATTCAGAAAGAATTATGAAATAATTGGACGACAAGATCTGTTGTTTGTTTAAAAAGTAATTGATTGGGTCAATTAAACTATATGTTATAATGTAGTTGTTGCTGATTATATTATGTTCTTTTCTTAAAAGTGAATCCGATTCATTATTTGTACTTCTTATCTAATTGTTATTACTTATGCTTATTTGTATGATATATTAATTGTTTCATTAAAGAAGAGGTGTTTTAATGGAACAATTACTAAAATGCACTTCTTTTTAATGCTTAGTGCTTATCATGCTCAGTTCAATGAACTGACCCGTGTTAGCAATTTTTGAGATGGACTTCGTAAGTGATAAAAGAAGGAATTTTTTTATGATGTATTGGCTTATTTAAGTCTAGATCTTTTGTAAAGAATTTTGATTCATTCTTGAGTTGTTTTGAAAAAGAAAATTTATGTTCTTTTATGATCTTAATGTTGATCGACATGCAATATGCCTGAAATGCATAGTCTTGTAAATGTATATTTTATCACAATGAATTGAAAGGTTTGGAGACTGACTCCAAATTGTGGTGTAAATTCTCTTGTACTTTGTATGAAGGAAATAGTAATGTTATCTTGTCGATATTCTTTATATCTGTTTGTATACTATTACTGTTGTCAATTAATAAGTTGGATTAAGGGGATAGTATAATCTCCCTTACTATAGTGAAACTTGTTAAGTTGTAAAAGATGTTGATCTCTATCTAAACAACTATAGTTTAATAATGAAATATGTATTGTATATACAATTAAACTATATGAGTGATGAATGATAAAAAGGTTATGTTAACCCTAACATCTAACCATGAGGAGGAAGACTCTTCCTCTCAAAAGAATGAAAAATAAAAGGAATGGTGGTTATGATATTTAATCCTTGTACTTTGTTTATAAAAAGTAAACACTAGCTGAATCTAGGTGGATGATACACCTTCTTTGGACAACTAGGTTGCATTAAAATTAACCATTTGATGTTTGCTGCCCTATTTTTGGGATAACTGCTTGTTATGCCGAGTTATTGAACATCAATGCAAATATGAGTTAATGAAGTTCTTAATGATAGATCAGATTAATTATGGATAAAGAACTTAATCAATGTTGGAATTAGGGTTAGCTATGGTTGCTGCAATCTAAATCTTAATCCAAATTTAATTATGAGTTAATAACCACCAAGGGGTACATCGTGATGAATCAATTCTAACGGATGTTGGCACATGCCAATTGCGAGGACTGTACCTTCAAGAATACTAAGGGCTTCTTGATGATACAGTGTTGTAGTTGACATGTGGCAACACCCTTCCATATTTGTTCATCTAGATCTACACACATCTGGACTTGAACTTAGTTTCTCTCTAGGTCAAGTTAGTAGCATGTTTAGAATAGGGAGTAGATTTCTATGACTCAGGGTACCTTGGCACATTCGGTCGACTTAGGTCAGTTGAGTATGCCCATTTAACCTAAGTCATCGTGAGCGTTTTCCTATAACAAATTATGTTGCTAACTTGGGCTAGGGTCAAACCTTAGGCAAGTGGACTGATAGTAGTCAGTAAATACCATTCTAGATAACAATAGAGTGAGGTGAAGGATGTATTCCAAATTGACAAGTATGCCATCTAGGAATAGTAACATGAATAGTATGTTGAAAATATTTGGCCAAAGTATCGCAAGTTGTTGGTTGCGTTGTCCTATGTCACCTAGTTTAAAGAAACATGATGTCAGATGAATATTGGTAACAAATATTCAAATAGGTTCTTTAAATAGATCACTCAGTACCGGAATAGGGTAGGAAAACCAAGTATACGTAGTATACATAAAGTATTCTATACTTTAAGACAAACATGAGAGATCGGTTGGTAACCGAGTCATGGAATGAGAGATTGGTAATTACCAAGTCATTATAGTTGCATATGGTTATCTATTATGAGATTGATTGGCATGGAATGTGTGTTCTAAATGATGTTTTATTTAGAACAGAGAACATTGTGTAAATTTTTTTTCCCTTGTTTCTAAAGTCTTAAAATGGGAATGTTACACAAATCTAGGAATGCTACCAAAGGTCTTGTATTTGTTGAACCAAATTCGATGATCTCTTATAATATTAGAGATTGAACCTCTAATTTTTGTACAAGATTCTAAAGTATCTTCACTAAATGAGAAGGTATCTCTGCCTCTTTCTTAATTAGATCTTGGAAGGAATTAAGTAGATATTCCATGGAAGATGGTTCATTGAGTGGAGGTGAATCGAGATTTTGTACACTATTGATGATACATTCCAAGAACTTAGATGCATGATATCCAAAAGAATCAAACTTAGAGATGGAATCATTTATCATGTCATATCTAACACTCATTGCACAAGACCAAATGGGAGACAAGTTGTCAGAGATGGAGGTGAATAAAGTTTTTCTCACCAAGGAGTGAGAATCAAGATTCATCATTTTGGATACTAATGGAAACACACTATTCTAGTGGGATTATTCTTTCTCAATATATTATTTGGTCACTTTCACTTTGGAAGCTATAACGAGGGAAAATTCAAACAATGAGAGGAATTATGAGAACAATATTTTTCCTTTCTCGAGAATCCTTTCAACCCACTTTTCATTAGCTCTCCCTTGCATTGTGTATCCTTGTTCTCTCTTGATCATTTGAGGGTCAAAACTATTGATGGGAGAAATGGCCTTTGTAGGAGGAGGTGGCACTACATTAGGTTCTAAGAAGGATTGCACATAATAAGTGATTGTTTTGACATACTCCTCTAATTGCTCCATTGTTTTTGTACTCTTCATTCCTAGCAAGTAAGCAAGACACATAATCCTTGAACATATGTGCATCACCTTCATGTATGGATTACCCCAAGGAGATATGGTTCAACTCATAGTCATCTATTTAATAGGTTTTAAAATTTTTGGCTGGTCAACCTCCACATATTGGTTCTAGAGGCCCCATTGAAGAAATAAGAGGTTACTTGTGATTTTTTACTCGCTTAGTTTTCATGAATTTTGACATAGCCTTAAAATAAGGTGATGTGGATTATAATACTATCCTTGAATTACTCCCAAGAAGCTACTGAATCTTATAATTTTTTTCCATTGGAATAGACACTATATCAGGCATGGGGTAACTTTTAGATTCTTAATAGGGGATCAAAATTGCTCACCATGGGATGAATCTGCTACAAAGAAGATACACTCAAATTCCATTTATGGACAAGAGACTATGAGGGATCAATTTCACCTTTCTCAAGAGGCTCAATGATATCTTCAATGATATTACCATTCTTATGGAGCCTCCTAGGATGAGAATATTTACTGCACTATTACTCCATAATATTTATCTTTGAAGATAATTCGAGTGAGTGGAACCCATGGCCCTTAGAGAGGAGGTGTGAGATACCTATCTAGATAGAGCCAGGAGACCACAAAACTTAATGAAAGTAGTTATTTTCCTTTTGAACCATTCTCTTGATATTTAGATTACTAATGCATTCCTCTCCTTAATATTAAATTATTCTCTAATATTACATAGATTTGGAGGAAGAGTGAATATTGCACTTCTTGGTAACAGGATCAAACAATTTCGACCCATCATATTTTATCCCCTAAATGAACCAATCAAATTGGATATCCCTCATCTGGTCTATTTTTATTCACACATAGTTCCTTTTTCATACCTCTAAATCATCAATGTAATTTTCCTAGTAGTATTCAATTTGGGGTGCACGGTAAAAACCTAAAAAGGTGAAAGTCTTTGGATTTCTCCGAATATCGAAGTCGACCTAGATGCATAGGAGTAGATACCAAGGGGAGAGAAGGATAATTTAATGTTTTCCACATCTATGATATTCTTGCATGAATATATTCCCAAGGAGATTTGAAATGAAACCATTATTATTTTTATTCTTACACTTGATGTGAACACGATCCAATTGTAGGCACAACTCAAACTTTATGATCTTGTTACTTGGGTACCTTGGTATATTACAAGGAGCGAGATTGTAGCCCATGAATTTGATGTAGGTGAAGGTAGGGAACTAGGGTTGTATTCATTCTATTCCATCCACCATTTGCATTTTACGTATAGTTATTAACCCTATATCTACGTCATTGGTGCTAGGGTACCCTATGTACACAATTGCACACACAAAACTACAATGGGTATGGAATGTAGTGCATCACTTAGTTGTAATTCCACAAGGTTAGTCCAAACCCTTCATGTGCATATTTCATTTTTAGGGATTTGATGCTTTGTAGGTAAATATTCATTGCAGGTTTTTATGGTGTCATCGGCGAGGATATTGTGACACTCACATGATAAAGGTTTAGATATTGCAAAGATCTAGCGACTTGTCAAATTCAAATCTGAGCTATTTGAACATACCAAAGCACCCATACTACGAGGCCAGGTGCCCACAAGTGCCCCAGTCCTCCTCTAGGTGCCCCAGTATGTGCAACTAACCATCTGCTACAATTTTTTGGGTTGTTCCTTCACATTGTCCTTAGTTTGCACATCATTTTGTTTAGTCCCGAAACACAATGAGGTGATTAATTTTAAGGTTAGTATATTAACCCTTTCATTTCAATTATTTAAATTATTTCAATTGATTTAAATATTAAAATAAATTATCTAGAATTTACATTTCAATTCATATCATTTATTGCATTTTTGTACCTACTTAGATTAACTATAGATATAAATCTAAAATTTCATATTTTAGTTAATCATTTTGGTGAACCCATACTTTAGAATATTTTTCCCTAGGATCCATTTCAAACCCTAATGGCTAGGAATAGTTCATCTTCTTCACCCATCATGTCTCATTTTAGTGTCAACCCTATATATGATGAGGCTTCTATTGTTGAGCTCATGACTCTCTATGGTAATCCTATTCCTATGCCAGCTCATACTCAACAAGAACTCTTAGAGGGTCAACAATATGTGCCTACTCACTTTGAAGACTCTCCTATTGGAATTAACATTATTGAGGATCCTATAGCCTTCACTCATTGTACACCATGTTATATGACTACTAGTGATCCTCCTTTGATCTCTCTAAGGAAATTTTAGACGACTCTCTTATTGATTATTTTCTTGGTATTGATCATCATCCACATGTGCATATTGATTCTTCTCCTACTCAACATACTACTATAGTCCCATCTCATGATTCTCCAACATCTGATATTGCTTCTCATCATTCATCACATACTAGCTCTCATTCACTTTTGCATTATGTTGATGATCCTATTGATAGTGTCCTTAGTGATATTCTCATTTCTGAGTCTTTATCTGATCATGATCAGGAAGTTGATAGTCATGATTCTCCTTCTTTTCATACTTCTGAGTGTGAATCACCTATTCCATCACTACCTTCACTGAGGTTGCATCTAGTACTATGCATGAGTCACCCCATCTATCACTTCTTCATCTCCTACCATTTCATCTCCTCCTCTCACATCATCTACACCTATTAGGACATCTTCTCTTATAGAGGTCTCTCCATCGGTCACCTCACCTATTAGGGATGTTTCTAATGCTAGTCCTACCATTTCTCTAGATATTCCATCTATCTCATCTACTATAGCTTCTTGGAACCTACTCCTAGTGTGCCCTTTAGCATTGGAATCTCCTCTATCATCTCTTGATATTCCTATGATCACACACAATGGCAAGTTACAACCTCTTAATACATTATTTCCATCTTCCATTGTTCCTTCACATAGGATATCATCTCTCTGCATGTTTTATAGGTCAATTACAATCTTAGGTTCAGTCTCTCACTTTAGAAAGTAGGGCTTACTATGCTTTTATTAACAAAAATTCATTACATGGTAACCCCATGTCCTAAGAAGATTCATAATTCTTCATTTCCTAAGGAATTTTTCATGCCTACATTCACATGTTTTGATGGTACTGGTGACCCTCATGCTCATCTTCTACACTACCACATTCTTATGACCTCTTATTCGATGATAGATTATTACTTAAGGCCTTTTGATACAATCTTATTGATGAGGCGTTGCAATGGTACACTCATCTTCCCTTTGGGTCCATTAGTACTTACTATGACATGGAGGATGCTTTCCTCCATCAGTTTATCATCAACAACGACCCTAAGGTTACTTATGACCACTTTCCTACTTTACATCAAGGCTCATCTGAACCTATCAAGGATTATATCTTATGGTTCAATGTTTGTATACATCAACTGATATTCCAACCTATTGATCTAGAAAAGAAATTTATTTTTGTGTGTGGTCTGATTCCCGCACTTAAGAAAAGATTGTAGTATGATACATGTGAGTCATTCATTCTTCTCTACTACAAAGTCCTAGATCTAGAGAAAGATATTCTTTTAGCAAATGTCATTGACCCTCCACATACATCTACTTCTATTATATCATCTAGTCCTCCTCCATCAAAATTGGTTGAGCATCCTACAGTCTCCACCTTTGCCTCACAAGCAAGGAAAGCAAGGCTCAACCTACTCCACCACCACAACATACTTCTTCTCCTCCTCTGTGATAGGTTACTTCTCCTTCCACTCCATCTATGTCACGTGAGCCATTGCATTTCTCCCATCATGCTAGACCTCATGATGTATTGTTTTCCTTACTTGAAAAGTGCCTAATTCACTTACCATCCAACCATCATCACCCACAACATAGGTTACAATGTCAATGTGATCAACCATACTATAATTATCATCACATAAATGGCCATAGGGACAATGATTGTCTTTCCCTTCATGATAAATTGCAACAATTAGAGGAAAAGGGCATCATCTCCTTTGGCTCTCGCTCACGTGAGTGGTCTATTTCTCCTCTACCTTAGCAAGAGAGTTTCTACTCCACTTGAGTCCTCTTCTCCATCAGGTTCTTAGGCCATAGTTCATCCATCACCACCATATATCACTCATGCACACTTTCCACCACATCCATCCATCACTCCATTATCACCATCACATTCACATTATCCACGCATTCATGTTATCCACCGCATCATGCTACTTCTACACATTGGCATTCACAACCTCTCACATTTGCGCATTCCACTAGACTCCATATGACATTTAGTTTGGCACATATTCACATGTTGCTTCCATCCCACATGCTTCCACACTACTACTGCCACCTTGGTCTCTAGTAGGTGATGCTTATCACCTTACCCCGATGATGCACTTGTGTTCTTATGGTTCTTACATGACTATTGAGGGATTTTTCTAAGAACCTCTCATCACACACTTTTCATCATTTCATCTAGTGCACTCAATCATTTCCCATGATGATGCACTCTTTCTTACAACTCATTCTTGACTGTTGAGGGGTCTTAACTAAATGATCCCATTCATACACATTTGGGGGCATCGCTAATCTCCCCCTTCATTTCATCATACTTGACATTCTACGATCACATCCTATTATCATGTATCACAACATGTTACTGTTATTTTGTGATTATACATCATCCATTTTTACATCTATTCTACTATCATCCTTACATTAACTATGCACTACCAATAAACATTTCATCAATCACGTTACATTGTCATCTATTTTCATCATTCACTGTACACATTTTTTCTATCATTACCAACATTATAATGTGAATCTACCTTAATCAAACATGAACACATACACTACAACAATAATAAACATCAAATCATACATCATCACATTATATACACACATATACACGATATGACGATATACACAAAAAAACTCATCATATAACCATAACATGTCCATACATATATATATATATATACAAATAATCATTACAAAACAAATGTCTCATCATTGGGGGCAATGCCCCCACATCATATACAATAGTACAAGTCAAATCTCATCATCACTATCACTCTCGAGTATTTTGAGAGCCCTAGAACTAGATGCTTCACCACCAACGTGACGCATGTCATTGTTCGCGGCCTCGATACCTCTCAACTTGCCTCCGTAATAGGGTAATCTCCATCACCTACTTAGAACACTGATGTTGCACATCCATGTATCATCGTGAAAACACATCCTATGCCAAGGGACCACCACCTACCACCTCTTGGGCTCATCGAGTCTCCTGCATGCCTCATCCCTCTCACCTAGCAATACAATGCATGTCATCATTGCTATGGCCATTGGCTCAAATAAATGGGCATGCTCACCCACTATATCATCCACTCACTCAAGTATACCTCCACCAAGTACATCGGTCGGCACATTCCATGTCAATGTGTGATGGATGGATGTCTACTATCAAGGACCAATACACATCACCTACAAAAAAATAACACAACACATTAGATAACCATTGTTATCACATAAGCCAACAACAACACACACAACATAACTATCTATAGATATACTCACACTCAGCTATAACTACTACTACATTATCGGGGCATGAGCTTCCCCCTCTCCTCCTCCTCCATGTGGTAACCCCATTGGACCTACAAATAATGGGAACAACAATACCCATAATGTGCCACCCACCATGTGGTACTCCTCTCTATATAACCGCATTGTCTAAGTCTATATTAGATATATATAGCCACGTCCACCTCATCGGCCCTGGGGTACTAGTTACTACTCTTTTTATTGTGGGCCCTGGTCTAGCTCTGGCCCTCTAGGTGCTCTGATGGCTCTCAACCATATATATGGCTCTGGGGCACATCTGAGCCATGCCGAACTATTGTGATACTCTCTCCACCTGAAAAATCTTGGCCACACTGAGAATCGATCCTCTAACCACATCATCCTCCGAATACACCGTAACTCTACAACATCCTTGGGCCATCCTCCATAGTCACGTGATATGGCCTCCATGTAACTACCTCGAGCCCCATCCTATCTATCTATTGCCCTGTAGGTATCTATATCCATCCTACGCCCATGAATATTAATCCACCTCCTCGCATATATCTCTGGCCTAGCCCACTCTCCTTGTGGACCTCCAACTGGTCTCAACACAACTATATGCTCATAAGCCCATATGTAATAAGTGTAGTGGCTCTATCCCACCACCATGCTCATCATGAGTAAATCAATATATAGATCTCTATATAGGTGGGCCAACACACACCATGCCCATGCATATCTAGTACCCTCCTCCTCTATCCTCTCAACATATATCATGCATCTTATACAAGATGCCTACACCTCCTCCCTCCACTTGCTATAGATGAAGCAATCACAACTACTATGAACTTCTACAAGTGTGGAACCCCAGACCATAAGATAACATCCAGATGATATGGGCCTCGGTAGGTACTCGAGTCCCCACAAAATACCATCTTCAACACGCACACATATCTCTCCATATCCTCTAATGGCATCACCTATACTCTCTCTCTCAACAACCAACAACCACAATATATGATACACATCCTCCAAAGTAACATAATCATCTCCCCGTAGGTAGCCAAAATGTACACATGTATCCACACACCACCTCTCGCATAATGTAGTCAACATGGGCATATTATGGGGCACATCCCCATCCATGCTATGTGTCCACAGTGCCGACATGGTCCATCACATCCCAATCATCATCTGACAGGCCCAATCCAAGCAAAGTACTCATGTGATGCCCACCATGAAACTCCCTCGAGTGAATGTCTCTCTACACAACACAAAAAGACAACAAACCCAACATTAGAATGCCTTATAAGTACAAACAAACTCACTCATCACATTACTATACATCACAAATCACACTTATACCATTCCAGACCAAACACACATTTTGGACTAGGGTGCCTAGATGTAGGATCTGGGGCACCCAGGAGAGCAAGACACTAGTGCCTGGATTTGGGCACTCTTGTCCCAGAGGTCACTAGCAGTGCCCTCACACCACTCTTGTCCAGGTCTAAAACATTGAGAAACTTAAAAATCAAAATTGTAAAAATTCAACAAAAATGACTACTACACCATACATTTTTCAAAAACAACACACACATACCAACTCATGGTCATACGTGATGCTATGACGGTCGCCACCATCTCAAACCGACTAGGACGTGTTGCTCTCACTTGTGGACATTTTTTTACTCACTTAGCGCTCAATCTCACAATCACACAAAAGAAAAATGAAGTGATTAAACACTCTTTCACTTCACTACTTATAGTTACTTTTTCATCACCTACTTTACTATAGTCATTATTTTGTGCTTATTAACACAACTAATACACACCACACATTTTTGTCATATCTTGAGTGTTTTCTACTTTGATTTACACCCTGTTTGTGGAATTATTTTTAGAATCCCTCCTACTACCATATTGGACACATTTCATGTTTTATCTCTCTTGACATTGTTTTCCATTGACTTATCCACATTTTCATGATTTTTACCACTTTCTACATATATCGTGCTTACTTTGGCTTAGCATTCATTCTTCTCATCACTTCCCCTTTCACTAAAAGGGGGCATATCATTGGGTCATCCTATAATCCCCCTTACATTACCATGTGATTAATCAACACTACCGATTTGAACAATTTCAAACATTTACTAATTCATTGCGTGACATTTCACCATTAATTCCCCTAATGACCTAATTGGGGGAAACAAACATACAATTTTTATATGACATTTCATCATCCCCCTAATGACCTAACTTGGGGGAAACAAGAATTAAAATTTTTCCATGTGATCATTCACTAATTTCTATCAATTCCCCTAATGACCTAACTAGGGGCAACTAGCGTAAAATCTCTCTAGAGTAATAAATCAAATCAAATCAATCAATCAATGTGTTCAATTTCAACAATTCAAATCATTCATAACAAAAAAATCATATCATCAATAAAAATTCAATACAGTCAACCTCCTAGATGACCTAACTTGGGATTACATTTATTACTTTCCCAGATGACCTAACTTGGGAAGTTATTCTACATTTTGTGCTTGCTTCCAGATGACCTAACTTGGAAGCTATCATACATTTTTTTGCTTTGCTTAGATGACCTAACTTGGAAGCCATCATCCATTTCGTGTTTTGCTTCTAGATGACCTAACTTGGAATCCATCACATTGTGGTGACACCCATGGAGTGGGGAAAGAGTGCCTTTCCTATACCACTCCTATATGGGTCAATTGTTTGATCAAAATTATTTGGATCCAAAACCAAAAATATTTGATTTGAGTCCATCTGCAGCAACTAGATCTTGAGGATGTAGTTAGAGATTGGAGAATAACACACTTTTCTCCCTACACTCTTCCTTTGGCGGTAGGACCCAAATCCTCCGGTTGTTTATTCGTATACACACATTCGGGTTAGGAACTGATCACTCCCTTCCCCATCTTATCATCATTATATGCATTCAAAATCATCATACAAAATCATCACTCTCATTTAGTGCACTTCATCATACTAGTACACTTTTCATTACGTTGCATGGATCAACCCATTGATCCATGGTTTGACATGCTTTTATAGTTTCTTTCAACACATTTTTTACTACCACATCTGCACATTCTACTACAACATGGGCTTCTCTAGATTTTTCTCAAGTACGCATCTCTATCTACTTTATGTTACCAAGCTTTCCACTCACCAACATAAAGTGGGGAAAATGTAGTCACAAAATCACACACTTACTATTACATTTATACCACAAATATGTTATTTTATATATGGATCTCACGTAAAGAAAGTATTCACTAATGACCTATCCCCTAGTCTTGTAGTAATTAGTTAGTCATCATTTGTCATCATTTATCTTACATAGTCATCAGTTGTTTACACAATTTTGGTCATATCTTTTAGGAGTCTTAGGTGTATTATTTGGTCATTTTCATCTCTAGTCCTTGACTAGGGTGCCTAGGGTAGTATTGGGGCACCCATGGGGCCCCCTGGTCCTTAATTTTAGGCACCCTGGTCCCGACAACACTTAGATCTAATTTATCTATTTGAGGTTGGTCTTTGTCATTTTCCTCTCTTTCCCCTAGGTACTAGTCAGCATGTCGGGTCATTAGTGTCAAAATTTGAGCAAGAGATCCCTATATAAACATAACATACCTACTATCTTATGGGAAAACTATCTACCATCAAGGGCTAGCTATCTACTAAGGCAAGGGACTACATTTGGGCATCATTGCATCACACACACTGCATAGGAAGGGTTGTATTCATTCTATTCCATCCACCATTTACATTTTACATCTAGTTATTGCCCCTATCTCTCGCATCATTGGTGCTAGGGCACCCTAGGCACACAATTACACACACAACACACACAAACTACATTGGGTCTGGAATGTAGTGTAGTGCTTAGTTGTAAGTCCACCATTGTGGTAGCTA
This sequence comes from Taxus wallichiana var. yunnanensis, assembly GCA_018340775.1. NCBI lineage: Eukaryota > Viridiplantae > Streptophyta > Pinopsida > Cupressales > Taxaceae > Taxus > Taxus wallichiana. Next base: position 23,084,381 of record CM031243.1, on the reverse strand, counting down.
AGGTCAATCTGACCCCTTCATATGCATCTTTATTTTTAGGGATTTGATGCTTTATATGGGGTTTTGTAGGTAAATATTCATTACAGGTTTTATGGCATCATAGTGAGGATATTGCGACACTCATGTGACAAAGGTCCAAATATTGTGAAGATCTAGTGATATTGTCAAATTCAGATCTAAGCTATTTAGAAGACCAAAGTGCCCATACTACAGACTATGGCACCCAGGTGCCCCCAGTCCTCCTCCAGTGCCCCCGGTCATGTGAAAATCACCATCTTGTTGACAATTTTTTGGGTTGTTCTTCACACATTTTGTTCTTCTTCATCCACACATCATTCTGTTTGGTCCCAAAACACAACGAGGTAATTCATTTTTAGGTTAGTATACTTTATCCTTCACTTCATTTCAATTATTTCACATATTCATTTAAATATCAAAATATAATATATCTAAAATTCATATTTTAGTTAATCATTTTGACATCTTAGTTGATCCATCCCCTTTTACTTATTGTAATACCATTTACACTTCTCCATATCCTCACACCCCACTTAGATTAACTATATGGTGTTGGTTATACTTCACATTCCTCCATGTTGTAGCTAGTTCATCCACATCTTATTGATGACACTGCCTCTCATGATATCCCATGTTTAGATGAATTTCACAATGATGAGGAACTCCTTGAGTAAATGGGAACATACACCACTTTACCTTCACACCATCACAAGAAGAGGTTACCTCAATCTTTTCTTGCCACTACATATTTTGGTGAGGGTGATTTTAACATGTCTAAATCTGATGCTCCTCAAAATTTACCCACTCAATCATATCTTTGAAGACCGATCTACCTTAATGAAGAAATGATTCTTTATAATATAGGCATTGATGGTGATCCACATATTATTCTTCTAGTTTCTTCCCTTAGTGATACTTGATGGGTTCATATAAAAAAATGCTACAAGATTTCCTTTTCTTGTTTCTTGGCATTATCGTGATATGCATGGTATTGAACCCTTTGTCGCAATGCACAACATTGTCTTATATGAAGATGTTAAACCCATCCAACAAAAAATTTGAAAAATGCATCCATGTGTGGCCTTATTAGTGAAATAATAAAGTTAGTGTTTGCTAGGTGTCGAGTTTATTCATGTTGTGGACTATCCACAATGGGTCTCCAATATTGTTCATGTTATGAAACTATAGACACCAATTTTTGGTATTGTTAACCCTCACCCTACATTTTCTCTCTGTCATATTTTCTACATACATACCTCTCTTCCCTTTCAAATTCCCCTCTTCCCTCCTAAATTCAATTTATCCCACCTATTATTATTTTCCATCATTAATTCATCTATTATTCACCTCTAATCATCTTTAGTTAATACTAAACACCCATCTAGTTCATCTCCTCTTCTTAAATCCTCAATTTTATCCTTTCTAGTCCATAATTTAATGTTTTCACCTCTCCATAGACTTTATTTAATATTTTCTACCATCCACCTACTCATTTACTCATTCTATGCAACCCTAATTCATCCTAATCCTTCCAAACCCTAATCCTGGATCAATTGGGCTCTTTGCCTCGAGATCACCACCTTCCCACCAACCAAATCAAGGGTTCCCCATAGTCGAAGGTGACCCATCCGGGTCATTTTCAATCCTATAAAGCCACCCCTACCCCTCCTCTCAGGATTCAATTTTGGATTCTTCAAGCTTTCTTGCGATCTTGCTTTCATTTGTCACTTTCTTTGCAGCTGCTACAATCATCTTGAAGCTTTCTTGGAGATCTTGTGACCATATTTTTGGAGATTTGAAGCCTTATTTTATCATTACATGTTTAGGCCCTCTTTTGCAACTATCATCATCAGATCTTGTGTAGATTTAGCTATTGTCAAGAGCTCTCTATTTGATCACTTCTTAGCCTTCAATTTTCATTTATAGGTCTTCGTTTCAGCCCATCCATTTTCAAACATCTCTTAATCAGTCCCTAGTCATCATCGACCCTATCTGGTCAAATCAACCCAACATTCATTCTATCAATTTTGTGTCTCGTTATCCAAAATTCACCCCTCAAGGTAATTTTGATAACATGCATCAAATTATTCAGTCCCAAGCAAGTAGATTGATTCAAGGCCCGAAATTGTGTTTTTGGGGCCCCCTCGGCTTCTCTCTAACTCTCCCATCCAAGAAGAAATCCCAAAAAGTTGAGAAAATGGAAAAAATGCAAAAAATAAGGTTGCAGGACTGTTTTAAAGCATTTCGGGCCTGAAGGGTTCGGGTCGTACTGAGGTTCGTCGTACCAAGCTTGGGGCCAAAAAAACAAAGAAAATCGGCTAAGTCGGACATTTTTGTCCCAGGCGGTCCAGGGACAGTTGGGACGTTGGATGCAAGGGACATGCGGGACGTGAAAAGGTGAAAAGGCCGCAAAAGAGACAAGGAAGCCCGAATCGGCCGATGCGGGAGAATGTGTCCGGGACAGCCGGGACAAAAGTACGTGTGGGACGTGAAAAGCTGAAACAGCCGAAGGCAAAGAAGAAAAGTCAACGTTTGACCCGTGAACTTCAAATGGCCATAACTTTTGACTCAGAGCTCCGATTTTCACAAAATTGGATTTCTTATTTTTAACAAGGGTAGATATATTTAAATAAAAGAAACATATTCGGCTCCAGTCAGTTAATGCTCATTCCCGTCAAATGACAGAAAATGCCTGCTAGACCCAAAATAGCTGCCCGCACTCAGAAGGCCATAAATTTTGCATTTCTCAATGAAATCACACAAAATTGGTACCGTTGGAATCGTGGCTCCAAGCCCGATGCATAGTAATCAAGAAATTCCAGATTTTATGAGATATTGGTGGGGATTTTTCACAAAACGTGGACGGGTTCATAATAGTGTTTTATTTGGTGGTTGGGAGTGCAATTAAGAGGCATGGTCATCATTCTTTCTTTGCTGCAGCACCTGGGACAGTATGGGGAGCATTTTGCAAGTAATATATAATCATTTTACTCCATTTAATGCCTCTTACAAGTGGTTGAAGGACAGATTTCAGGATTTCCATTTTCCCTTCTCTTTCCCTTCTCATTTTTCTATAAATTGGAGTGTTGGGCTCATTGTAAAGGGGAGGTAGTTTTTGTAGCAAAGATCTGCCAAATTGCTTTGTGAAGCCAATGTGTTGCAAGACCTTGTTGTGGACTCCTTGCATGGTGATCCAGGACCTTATCTTGTAATAGATTGAACTGTGCATATCATGAAGCAATAAAATATAAGTTTGTGGATGCATCTTCCCTTGTTGTGTTTTCTTGCATTCTTCTTGCCCCTTCAACCTTGATTACAAGAATATTGTGTCTATTATTATGTTCATGCAGGGATCCATTATCATTGTGTATGTTTGAAATATTGTTGTGAATGCATTTTACTAGATTATGGAGAACTGTCATCACCTCTTCTAGTGTGTACTTTGCTTCTGTATTTCACGCATTTGAAGACTACTCTCACACCCTCCTTTTTGGTGTATCACTTCTTTAGTGTAGGCTTTCATTTTATGCATTCTCTCTCCCTAGTCCCTTGGAAATTTAGGTTAGAATAGTTAGTTTCCCTTGCATTAGAGTAGATTGTGGTAGGTAGTTTAGGAGCAAGAACCAGCTTTCTCTGGAGGTCTATCTCAAGTAGCAAGTCCCACAACTTGGAGATAGTACCCATGTTATCCAATCACATTGTGAGTTCAAGTATATGCACTTGTATAAATAGAGGGGTGTTGTGATTCGGTGATAACAAAGTGTCATCGAACCTCTATCATCATCCCTCTTTTTTACATCCATCCAACATCAGATCTTGTCATTATGCCTTCATGTCATCTTAGATCCATTACGCCAATCCGAGTCATCACCGACTCAACCCGGCCACCGTCGATTGGATCTGTCTTTTTAGCATTCATCATTCGATTTCTAATTTTCTTACATCCTTTCTATTAGATCTTGTTTAAGATATTGTAGGTTCTTGTCTGCCATCTTAGTGCATCATCAACTCCAGATCTACCTCCATAGCCTTCAACTCTGCATTTTACATCATTGTTCTAGTTGATCTACCTCAATCACTATTGTGGCCCTCGACAATCTTGGGTCACCATCAACCCACCCATGTTTGATTTACTTTATATCCATTTATATTAGATCTACATATTTATCACTTATCTTATATTTCAATTTATTGTTTTTGTTCGATTTCACTACATCAAATTTATCAATATCTGATTTTATCCTATCTTTATCAAAACGAGGGTTGACATCCATCCTAGGAAGTTTTCACTTCTCGGGACTGACATTTTTAGGTAACCCTCCCATCTATCTACTAATCCAATATTTTTTCTTGAGCTTACTTGAATTGTAGGTCACTTGGCTCATTGCAGAGAAGGATCTTTCATTTATGCCCGTTCACATTGTCATTTCATCTCGAGGTACCTTAATATTTGGAGTTACTTATTTTCTTTAGTACTATTTCACTAATATGAGTAGGAGCGAGGGAATTTGGTCAACATTCTAGCACACCTGGTGGGACCCACCCTTCTTGTTGAGTCTTTCATTTATGTTTTTCATTTCCATTTTTTTATCTATCAATCTTTTACTAACCTCACAAGAAGGATAGTTTCTTGCTTTCTTGCGTGCATTGGATTGTGTTGCTTGGATTGGATTTTTCTTGCTTGCTTAAAAATTAAAATAAAAAGGAAAAGTGTTATTCAGGTTTTCCTTGTTTTTTATTCCTCATCTCTTTATTTTATCACATTGCAGTACTTGTTTATTTCTCTCATCGAATCTACAAATTTCATTTTGGATCTAAAAATAATCCCTCATACTTGCTTATAAATCTAGTTTAACTAGGGGTTTAACACTTTACATACACTTCATCACACACATCCAAACACACAAATCAATTTACACATCTAAAACACTTCCTCCTAGGTGGAACTATTGGGATTTCATCACCCAATAGGAAAGTCACCATAGTGTTCTAACCACATTACAATTTTTTTGTATCTTTGGTATATTCGCTAAGCACTGAATCCCTTATTGCTATGAGACCATAAAATGAGGGGGTAGGCCCTAATACTAAGCCTCATACTAGTATACATCACATATTTTTCCTCACGTACCTTTGGGTATATCGAGGACTCAACCAAAATACCTGAAATCATCCATAGATTGCCATTTCCTAGGTTCCCTTCAAGCCCATTTTTCATTACTTTTCACATCTCTAATAATCAAGATAATCAAAAATTTGTTGTGTTACTTGCTTGATCTAATTAAAAATTAACATAGTTTTATTTTCATATTTATTTCATGCCAGTTATTACAAGATCCCAAGAAAAAAAAATGGAACAAAGCATGTCATCTACCAACATTCCTATCTCCACTACCACTTCCTTTCAACAAACTTTAGCACTTATCATCCTTACCTCCATTGCTTTGATACCCTCTTATATGGTTACTCAACTCATCATTTCCATTCTTCCTCTTTAAGAGGTTCCATTGATCTAACCCAACTCTCATGTCAAAACTAATCCTTTTATTTATCATCACTCCATTCCATCTAGATAGACAACACCCCCTTCTGCCACCTCTATCGATGCTTCTAGGCCTCCTCTCATCCCTTATGGGTCTACTGAGAGTTCCAAGAGCTTCTTGAATCTAATATGATTTCTCTTCATGACTATATCCTTTGTAAGACCACCAATCTCCCCATTTATGGACCTCCTTTACAACAAATCTATGCTTACCATTCCAATCCTGAATCTACACAAGTCCTTACATCACAACTTGTTGTATTATTTCCTAAAGATATGAATGAGCTTGCTATGGACCAACATGATCTTGATCCTAATTAACCTTATTCTTCAATCCATCACAATCATCAAACCACTCAATTGGTGGTCCCCATCCTTGTAATTTTCCTCACATCAATACTAAAATTACTTCTTCTATCCCCATCACCTCATCATCTACTACGGTAACTTGTGCCCCCATTCAATCGTATTAAGAATCATGCTTGCTTCCTCCCATATCCAAACAACATAATTCAATATTTCCCATTATTTATACTTCCCATATCAATGCTAATGTGATCACTTCACAACCTCACCCATCTGAATCAACACAAATCCATCAACCACCTCCTCAAGGTGCTTATCACTACATATTTCCCAACAAATCAACTCAAGTATCACACCCACCCATCACTTATATTCTAACTCATCCCATAGTAAACCAATCAAATATTCCAATTTCTCAACATCTAACACAATATAGTTAATCTTACCACATCCCCATTTCTCAACAACAATAACCTTTATCACAACCCATTCAATCACAACCCATCAATTACATCCCCTTTATCAACCACTTCCACCAACACCCACACATCCTCAAACATATCAAAATTATCAACAACATAACCCATCCATCTCTTACACATCATACTCTCATCCTTAAACTTCACAACCCCATCCATTCAATGATCCTATGTAAGCATTATTGAGTAGAATGGCCAATATTGAAGATCTTTACCTTGGGATCTAAAACCACATTCTCATATGAAAAAAATTGCAACAAACTAATCAATCCATCCATCCCCATGAAATCTTATCCTCCTCATTAGGAAATACTAAATTTGTATAAGTTCAATAAAAAGGAGGACCCTTAATAACATATTTGTTTCTTGAGACACACATGCTACCTTATCACCCATGATCAAGACCTCATGCTTCACACATTCCCCATGTCGTTAGCTTGGACCCATGTTGGACTGGTATAATGACATCCCTCAACATTCATTGTCATCATTCACCCAACTTGTGCAGTTGTTCCTAGAACATTTATCAATCAATATTACATATAAAATCATGATCAAAAACCTCTACACCATTAAACAATATGATGACAAATCTATTGCGGATTTTGTCACACGATGGCATGACATCATCAACTAACTATCATTCTCCCTTCCACAAACTAAGATTATTGAACTCTTCTCATGTTCTTGTGTGAAGCATATATCCCCCACTCTTTAAATCCAATCATTTTAGACATTTTAGGAGGCATTCACTATGGCTCGTAAACTTGAACTCCGCACCCTTTAGCAAGGCCATCTTAAAATCTGATAAAACAAACCCAAATTTGAATGCACAAAATCCTCCACGTATGGTGAAAAATGTAAGAATACTACTAATTTCATCATGGTTAAATCTTCATCCTCATCCACTTCTCACATGGAACCTCCACAACATGCTTCTAGACCACCTTGTAACTATACCCCTCTTGAGGAATTTTATAGTTCAATATTTGACAAGTTAATGATGATCAATCTCATTCAAATCCTTCCCATTTGACCCTTTGATGAATCATGACCCAAACCAACATGGTATCGTGAGTAACATTGTTATAAATATAACCAAGTTCGCATCCATGCCATTGAGAAGTGTCACTCTTTTAAAGATGTTGTCCAAAAACTCATATAATTTAGAGACCTCGAAGTGGAAAATCCTAATATGCCACCTAATCAACCCCTTTATGTCTTTAAACAACCCTTTCCTAATCATCCACCCAACAATCAAACTCCACTCCCACATCACAAGCACCTTATTCCCATACAATTAATACCATAGATCAAAATCCAACACCATCACCTACACCCATCACCTCATCATCCATTGCATCTACCCCTATTTCGGATTCTTCCCCTACAATCACAACTTCATCAATATCTACGCCTATCATATCAACATCAACTATGACTACAACCACTACATCCCCATCAACTTTAATCACATCCACTTCTCCATCCATATCATCCACATCCTCATCCATCATATATAGTCCTTTATCTATAACTACCTCAATGCCTTCATCTCACACATCTACACCTACTCCCATATCAAACACATCTACTACTATGAATATACCCACATCAACATCTAAATATACAACCACATCAATACTACCACCTCTTGAATCCTCCACTATGCAAAATACATCTACAAATGACACTCTCACTACATCTACAACTCCAATCATCTCTGCATCCTCCAATCCTACATCTACAAAATCTAAAACCCCTTTAGATATCATCAAACACATCATTCAAAAACCACTTCCACCTACAATATCCTCATTTATGACACAATCCACATCATCTGATTCTGTTTCTATGGATCTTCTAATCAAAATAGTCATCATCCCTGCCAAAGGTAAATCCTCGAAACAAATACTAAGAACCTTGGTGTGCCCATCCAAAAGTCCCTCACACATCCACATAAAAAGTTGGAGCTCACCCCTCCCAAGACTAACCCTCCTAAGCAATCTAGTGCCACATCATCACTCTTAGGAGCATCTCCATCCATTTTAGGGCCAAGCCCTTCATCCAAATCCCCATTATCAACAAATCCAAGTCAAAATAATATAATATTTCTTCCAAATCAGAGCTTCCTTCTAAACCATCCATGCTCTCAATGGTCAAATCAGAATCCAAACCATCTAAGTCACTAATTATCAAAACGAGACTAGGACACAATCATCTTCTTCTTCTTCAACTCCCAAGGTAGAATCAAAGGCCCCTATAAAGCCTCATAAAAATAAATTATCCCCTCTACCTTCATCCATCATCCTCAAATCCACTCCACCTATGGCCTCTACTTCAAAAACTACCATTGGTCCCTACACAAAAATATTTCAATGTTTACTCCAAGCATCCGTAATCACTCTTCCACCAATCAAACCATTTGATCCATGTGGTCCATGACCTTCATGGTTTGATTCCAATATTATTTATGTATACCATCATACACCAAGACATGACATAGAGCATTGTAGAGCCCTTCAAACTATCATTCATAATCTTATCGATGAGGATGATCTTATTGAAGGGGACCACACTCCTCCATTGACCAATCTCACTCCTTCATCTTCATCCACCAAGACATATAAATCCCCATTCATCTAAGAGTTACATTTCTATCCCTCCTCCAACTTCAACTTCTCCTAAAGAAGGTCCTCCTCTCTTCATTAATGTTATTCAGCTCACAACTCGATCTCATGCCCAAGAAATCTAACCACCCACACAATAAAAATACAAATTCTTTATCACTAATCCTCCTAGTGATTCTACTCCACCCACTTATTCATCAAATCATAAGGTTTATATCTTAGCTACCCCTTGGCCTACTGTCATTGATAAAAGTATTACAAAACAACTCCACCAAACCCTAGTTAAGATATCAATTTATGAGATTATCCAAAGATTTCTGAACCATAAGCATGATATCATTGAAGCTCTCAAATGTGTCCCCACTCCTAACAATGAGGCTCAACCCTTTTCATCTCTTGTTAGAACACTTTCTACTTCCCCTTCCATATCCTTTAATGAAACTAAAATTCCTGACATCACACCTAAAGAGTATGATCTTCCCCTCTTCATCAATTTGCGTATCAATGACACTTTCATCCATTGTTCTATGATTGAAAATGGAGCTAACATCAACATTATCTCATCTCATACCTTTGATCAACTTAAGCTCCTTAATTCCATTGTCACCTAATCACCCATGGTTCTTCATGCATTCAATGATGTTGTTTCCCCGCTTTAGGCACAATTATTCTTCCCATCTGCATTGGTGAAAAACTCCTCCATGAGGTCTTTTATATCATAGAAGAGGAGTTTCAATATAATATCCTCCTTAGATGACCATGGATTCATGCCATGTGTTGCGTTCCTTCTACCCTCCATTGATGCATCAAATATGAGAATGAGGGGAAAAGATTAACTCTCCCCACAGACATTCCTCCATTTAGGGATATAACATGAATTATCATCCTAACGACGTGCTCATTCGACACATGATTATTCTAAGGAATCCACTAGCTCATATGTATTTGTGACCAAACTTCCCAATGATGAATCTTTAGATAAAGTGATGGATTATCTCACGCTGGGGAGTATCGTCTTCTCACACTTAATGCTCTTCCTACACCTCATAGATGTAGTAGACCGAAAAAGATCCAATGTATATATCTAATGTTGGGGATATCATTTCTTTCAATCCACCTCATCTTCATACCAATTTCATATATGGTGGAATCGATCACCATTCCTCACACATTGAAACTCAACCACATACCAAACTATATACCAACGGATTAGATTGTCTTTACAAGAAATCTTTTGCCAAAACTTATCTTCATCACTATGTGCGGAAAGGATTTGGAATGGGAATTTATGAACAAGGCATGTATGACCTCATGATGTACCCTAGATTTTACCACCAATATCCCAAAGTGCGTTGACACATCACCGATCCGAATCGAGATCTCACCCGAAGTGCACAAGGGTATTGGGTACCTCTTGAGAGAAGCTTATCCAAGATGTTAGCATAATTGAATGTATATTTCAGATCCATAACAGATAATCAATTAAACCATAGTGCATAAACCAAATCTAGATCTTAACCATATGAAGGAATAACTAAACAATTACTATAATCAAATTTACCATGCAAGATCCATGTTCAGTTACATCCAACACCAATATCCAGCTAATAAGATCCATTATATTAATCATTGTAAAACATAGAATCTTCTTACATACATCATAAAGTCACCATAGTCATGCACGCTAACAAACTCGTAACATAACACTACAATAATATCAAACTATCTAAACCGTGCAAATCAATACATATTTATAGGGGTGGGGACTTTCCCTTCACCACCCATGCACCTTTAAAAATAGGCTACATGCTAATAATATCCATGCACCCTTACATGAGAATACAAAAGCATGTAAGCTTGTTAATAATAGATTATATAATATTATAACTGTAGTATAATCCTATTATTAGCTCCAAAAATTTGCATGGCACTCGATCTTCTGCTAGTCCCAAAATAGCCTTGTGTGGTTTGCAAGTCTTCTACAAAATGTACTCTGCACTCTATGTCCAAAATTAGCTCTGATTTAAAAATGACTAAGTCCTGATTTCAAAATATTATTGGGCACACCCTGTTTTGTTATACTTCTATGTAATGTTACACACCCTCTGTCTGTGTTCCCCAATCCTCCCTCACTTTCATACTTAAGCTGAATTTCATCACTCAACATTACCCCACACTAATTTCATTTCCATCCCCGACAATGGGTAATCCTAACTTATCTCTCCAAGAATAATGAATAAATAATGAAAGAATAAAGGAATTACTTGTACAAAGAATGACAGACTACTCAATGCCTTGCTCTTCTATAGGTAGGATTAACTTTGGATATTCATTATTAATCTTTTCCTCCAAGTCATTCCAGTCACTTTCAATGCTTGGCCAGTTTTATCAGAACATCTATAACTATGGCTTCTAGCTCATCATGAGTCATGTTTTCCTTCTCATTCTACAATATTCTAACAATGTTAGCCATGCTAGAGACCATCCCCTCCATGAGATCCATTTTTTGTGTAATGAGTTTACCAATGTCTTTTAGTTTCTCCTTATGTGGATCCTGGGATACTGTAAGCGCATCACACTTTTTCTCAATCAACGTAAGCCTCTCCATGTGCCCAAGCATCTCATTCTTCATTTCCTTGAGGACCTCATTTTATTCTTCAATGGTCCTTGTCTTTATAATTGCATCTGGTGCCTTGCACATAGTCAATGCTCAATCTAATTTCTTCAATTCATCCTTCAATGCTTGTAATAAGGATTCATAACTTGCAATATTCTACGCAATAATGTATTTTTCTCTCTCTACCTCTTTTGCAACATCCTTAGGTGTTGGTAGGTGCATATGTCCCTCCTCTAGTAATAATTGAACTATTGTGTGTAGATAATGTAGGGTAGACTTAAAATCTATTGTAACCTTGTCCTGAAAATGTGGCCTCTTCTCTATGATCTCATCCCCAATTTTCTTGGCCATCTTAAGGACTTTATGCATTTTTGCCTCAACTTTCTCCTTCTCTTCTGTGAGGTGCTTGATCTTAGTAGCTACATATTTCTTGTCTTCTAATAATTCTCTAATAGTTTTCACTTTATCAATATTCCGACATGTAACCTCAGCAGATACCTTAGTGAGGGAATTTCTCACCTATTCATCAGACATCACCGGAGGCTTAATAGTCATATGACGTGAATGGGGTTCCTTCTTCAATCTTTGTAACACACATGATTCCTCACACACATCAAATTCAAGCTCATCCATGTGAGTCTGCATCATCCATGATAGTTTTTTCCTTGTGTGGTGTTCGCCATATCCACATCCATGAGCTCCCATCCATATAAATCCTTGGGTTCCAAAGTACCTTGGAACCGTGCACATATGATTTTTCTTGGGTCATCTATATATCCAACAGACAGAGTCTCATATGCTGCTTCCTCTTTATTTTTACCAGATCGCTTACCCTTGGGAACCTTGGCACTGAATCCAATACTAGACCTTCACCTGTCTGTGCTATAGATGGCACACTAGATGGCTCGCCCTTATCTTCACCTATCTCCAAGCCAACATTCCCACTGTCTATGTTTTATTCCTTGAACGCTTATTTATAATTACTCACCTCATCTTCCCGAGGCTCCTCTCTATTCTTGTTCTCGCATGAGGGTATTAGGCATGTGTGTTCATAATTTTCTTCTTCTTCCTCCTTCCAAGGGATGTACCTACACCTTTTCTTCTTCTCAGGTTCCACCTTCACAGGCAAAGTCCTCGATGATCTCATGGGGGATAGGAAGGTCTCATGCCCGATTATTTTTTTCTCGAGTACCCTCTTATACTGAGGTTCCTCAGGAGTCTTGTCTAGATCCACCTCCAACGTGCTTGTCTCTAACACTTTATCTTCTTGTTGTAGTGGAGGGGTCACCTCGTGCTCACTCTTCTCTCCAACAATGGGTTGTTTCCTACCCCTATGCTCTAAACCACCACTATCTTCTGTAGTTCTTCTTCCTCTTTTTCCACAAGGGGCAAATTCAGTTCCTCATCTGCCAAAGTGCCAACTATATGCTTCCCCTTGGGTGGGCCAAGAAGTTTGAACTCATTTTCTACATACCTCCCATTCTCCAACCTGGGCTTGAGTTGGATATACACAAGGGCTACCCCAATCTCACCAATTTCCATAATCATTACCTTCATATTAATATCATCTGAAATCAATCTCTCAATGTATGTAGACTTACCTGGATACATGCAAGTCTTCCTCAATGTGTGGTAGTCACAGTATACCTTGTATACATTAAACAATAATTGACGTATGTCTAAAAATCTATGTATAGATTCCTGGAAATAATGTGCGGTGAAGGCATATGAAAACTTACACCAAGGGCTCCATTTCCCATCTTTCATCCCAAATTGTGTAGTAAAAAGTGTTAATAAAGCTGCAAACTATACTGCTCACCCAATACCAAGGGTATGTCCTTGGGTATCATCCATTCTTCCTCAAGTGTGGCATGGAGTGGCTCATACCACATCTCTTCCCTTTGCTTAAAGGGGCCACTCATGGTCCCATCACATGTATACTTCTCAAATCTCTCAACAAGAGATTTATTTTCTTGGGGATACTTTGCCATACTTTGTCCTTAGGCCATCAGGCACTCCAATTTCTACAAAAATAAGGGATAACAGGATCACACCAAAACTAATCTTCTCACCTCCATGCACTTCCTCAATGATGGTTTTAGCAATGAAACCTGCCAAGTTGTAAGTCACCCCTTCAGTCATTTTCTTCACTATATGCAACCATAAGGTGTTCACTGCGACCATCACTCCTAGTTATTCAGGTTTGTCAGGAGGTGTAATATTTCTTGGATAACTAGGTACTTCATTAGCTTATCAATGTCCATTCCACCCCCTCTTTTTAGGTAACCTAGTGATTTTCTTATCACAATGATTCCTACCTTCTTTGTCAGGTCATTGCTAATCTCTGTGCCTAAATTCCTCAATCCTGTTAGGGTCCCAATCAGGGGTGCGGTGATCCTCATCCACCATCTAACAAAGTAGAAGTTCTCATGGAATTTTCTCATCATCCACTCGTACATTTTTTTGAGTTTTCCAAAATAAGGAAGCTCATACAATGGTAAAACCCTAAAACCCCACCTTTCTCAAAATATTCTCACCTGCGTCATCATACACGACCATATCATCCACCATTATCTTGTTTGTTTTCTTCACTAGTAATTTATCAAGTTCATCCTTATTATTTGTCATCCGGTGGTTGTAATCACTTACTTTACTTTGGGAATGTGAAATTCCCAATCGCAACCCATGTAAACCCCCTCAGGGTACTAAATCTATGAGAAATATATTTTTGGGGCATCCTCCACCTTGATTTCTACTTCCTTTTGCTTCTTCTCCCTTACACTCTAGGTGCTCTCTTTAGTGCCATAATAAGTATAAAGGTGTGATCTTTTACCTTCCTTTAGCTCTCGAAAATCTAACTCTGTGTGCCCTAGCTCAAAACCTGAACCCTATTTGTCACTCTTTTTCCATGTACACCTATGCTACTCAAATACTTCTCCAAATGGAGCAACAATCACCATGGTGCATAAATCTAACAAATCCAACTAGTTCGTGGCTCTCCACACTTCACAACTCATTCGCTAACTTGATCGTCAACAACTCACTCGAATAATCTTGTTCACAAAGGTAAAAATGATTTCACAACACTACCTTATATAGATTTTCAAAAAGTTTCCACATTTATTTCTATCCACCTAGCACCGTACTCCCAACATTGATTTGTCATTTTGTCAAGTTTTAACGCTGCTTATTTCCACACCATAATTATAACCTTCTGGCACACCTTATACTTCTCAACCAAAACCTCCTTTCATGCGCCCTCATGCACCGAAGTACTTCACCACTATGCCTTTCACTAAGTAGTTTCCACTGTTGTAACCTACCTCATGTTACACTGTGCGTCCATACATGGTCTTTATTCATGAGAAAATTTTCCTATCCACACCTTTCCTTCAAGCACCTACACAATAACTCTCTCCTATGCATACCCATCCTCAAATAATATTAAAATAATATTCAAACTTGGAAATGAACCCTGTATATACTCCACCCCACACTAAGGGTATGTGTGGTCCTTTGCACATGAAAACACTTAGATAGTAATTAGCTTCAAGCATGCAAACATGCTTATTACACAAAAATTTTTAACTAAATTGATAAAACATAATGATTATGAAGGAAACACATAAAAAGGGAATCCATTAAGGAAATCTAATCTAAGTGGCAATATTACCTTATTAAAAACACCTATAAGCAAGGAAAATCACTGTAATGAAAGAAATAAACAAACCATGCAAACCTTTCTAGTAACCTTCTGTGTAAACCTCAAATAAGGGTCTCCTATGAAACCTTGCAAAATGGATGTCAAAAATGATTGTGGGTGCTCTTGAGTACTCTCCAAGATTTGAATGCAAATGCTATAGACACAATGAATTCAATAGAGTTTTTGTATGTCAGATTCAAGAGACGGTTTGAAAGGAAAGTAAGCCTGTAATTTATAGAAGCAGAAGGTAGTTGAAATTGGTTACACATGGATAAATGAGTATGCTAAAAATAACATTGTGGGAAGTTGCAATAGTGTTGAGGGTAGTAAATGAATTAATTACAAAAATTTGCATCCGAAAGGTGGTTGTACATGCATTTTAATTTCCCCCACCTTTCTAGGATTCTAGAAGTGTAATTAACTAGGATAAGGATAGGGAGTCCAAGTGGAGTCTAAGTGGAGTCTAGGTGGAGTTTGAGCAAGTGGCAGATGACTAGGATGTGCACACACTTAATTAATTAATTATTTAATTAATAAATAACAATTAATTAAGCTAAAGGGGTACTAAGGATACATGGGATTAATTTAATTAATCCAAAGGGGTACAATATGTATTAATTAATTAATTAAATTAATTAATTGTAAATGGGTGAATAATAGGGCGTGTTAGAATAATACTGGGAACAAGTGGAAATAGAAGTGTAATTTTGGGGTGTCTATATTTTACCCCTATTTAAAGTTATATTGCAAATTAATAGTACTTTAAAGATAGTAGATGCATGTAGATCGACGAGCGAGAAAAATTGTGAAGCATTGAGATAACCCAACAAATGCAGACGGTAGAGGAATACCCCCTCAAGTGGGTGGATGACACAAAGAAGGAAACATACAACCGTTTGGTAGGAAGAAAGTAAGGGATTAAAATAAAGATGGGAAAGGATTTGTGCTAGTAGCATGAGTGTTATTTGGAGAGTAATTTTTAGAGCAACCTAATTTTTTGTTGCACAATAGATTTTTCACCATGATTACGAAAGAATCAAGATGGTTAACCTAGATGCTCGTAAACAAACACAAAAAAATGAAAATATAAAAAGGAAAACAAACCCAATATACAAAGTAGGTGCGACACCTGGGTTATAAAGGAACCAAAATGTGATCACACCGCTTGTAAGTGGTCCAAAAAGAGTAAAAATCAACAATGCAACACAAATTCAAAAATATGATAAAATATGCCCCTAATGCGTGCCACAATGATGATTAAGTAGATATAAATGCTCCCAAGTGGGAGTATGATCAGACTGGAAGAGTAGAGTTAAAGTGACTCCTTATATGACAATCTTATTAAATCCATTGTGTAAATGATCAAGGTTGAAATTTCCTAGGTGAAGTTATATCATGAAGGAAAAACAATTGTGTGACTTGCCCCAAGCAGAGTTAACATATCATGCAAAGGGAAGAAAGTGATAGTTGTAAGATTGGCACAATCACTAGGGTAATAGATAAAAGTATGACATTTATCAAGATTGTATTGAAATGTTGAATGATTCACTTTAAGTGTTTTCCAATTGTAGGATTTCTATGATAAGTGAATGTTTGTCTAAAAGTTTTGTATTTTTTTAATTTTTTTTTATTTTTGAAATATTTTATTTTTTGTGGATTTTTTTGCAAGTTTTGAAATACAAATGCAAAAAAAATGAAGACATTCCATGGCTTAAATAAACTAGGAGGAAAACACAACATGTGTAAATGACAAAAAGATATAAAATAAGCAATAAAAAGAAACCCAATATGAACAGGAAGGAACCACACCAAAGTTATATGTGAACTAGGATGTGAATAAATTTCTTACAATTGGTCTACAATAAAGGTAAACAAAGTAAAAACACAATGACAAACTGAAAGAATAAAAACATCGTCACAATGTTAACAAACTACAACAATACAATACAATATGTAAAAATGACATCTAATGACACTCCGAATGTGTTCCACATTGAAGAAATAGACATATTTGAATGCCCCCAAGTGATAGCTTAGCACACGAGAGGATTGGATCAGGGTGAAGAGCAGAGTGATACTTAGATACTCTTGTCAGATCCCATTGAAGTTTGATCTTTTGGATTAAAATGTAAAATCCAAGTGTGCCCCAAGCAAAGTTATATTACAAAAGGGTAAATGATTTCCTTGAGCATAGATATACACCATGAGCAATAAATATGAGTATCATATAGAAAAATCATGAGGAGCACCATCAAATGGAGAAATTGTTGAACTGTGTTATCCAGTTTACTGAAAGTTTCTCAAACATTATCTGAATGTTTTGATTATGACAGTTTGAAACTATTTTTAGAGTTTTAGACAATTTTATATTGTTTTTGGTTTTTTGGAACAATTTTATATTGTTTTTGTATTTTGTGATACATTTTTGAATGTGTTTTTTTAATAATCATACAACTCAATAAAAAGGTACACTGTTTGAAAGTAGGTACAAATAATTAAAATCATTCCATTTCATTGGAAGAAATGTAGATGATAAAATGATAAGGTGTTTCACTCCACTTGTGGCTCCACATAACTAGGAAGATGTGAGGGCTCATCACCTTGAGCCAAAAATGACGTGAAAACGAGGTGAATATTGATATGGAAGTGATTATAATGGATGCGAAGACACAAGGTGTAATAATGATCTATATAAGGAAAATGTAACTCATCTCCGAGTCAAGATTATTTTACTGATTAAAAGATGATTCTACTTTATAGGTTTTGACTTGACTTAGATTGATTGATGGTCTATTGATTAGAAAATTCCGGTTCAAGGAATTGGTGTCTGTCTTAACATGAGAAACTAAATCACTTATTGAGATATTTTTTGATTAAGCACTTTGATTAAGATTTCATAAAGGCTTTATTGAATGATTATTTATTGATTTTTGTGAAGGACCCCCTGCATGTTACCCCATGCCATTAGTAAAAGGAAAGGGATCAACACCGAAGAAAAAATGTAGGCAAGTAAGATATTTCTCCATTCCGAGTCTCACATTGCCAATAAGAAGTATGTGCTTATCACTGAAGACTGTGCAGGATGAAAGGTGTATTGATTTTATTATTTTTTTAGATTGATTAAATTTTGCCTTGTATGTTGATAGCGTGATTGTTGGGAAGGAAAATGTTTCCCCAAGTGTCACCTTGTGAGATTAGTAGGACACAAGGGTTCAACACCGTAGATTGAGATGGGCGGTCAAAAAGGACTGGGTAAAGAAGTTTAGTGTTGTTAGTTAAAGAGAGCTTATTTGAAAGGAGGAGTTTGCATCAATAAGCTTCGAGAAAAAACCGTAGGTAAAAAGATTTGAAATGATAAGAGCCATAACAAATATGAGACACATAATGCCCAAGAGGAACAAGGTTAACATGTGTTAGAATAGGTGAAGAAGGTGAATACATGATAATGGTATGATTAAGGTATCTACCAATAGATGGAATTCCTAACATTATTTATACCAATTTTCCATTTCGATAGGAAAACAATGCTCTAATATAGGGTTTTGTTTTCTTTTAATTTTGAGTTTCATGAATGTTATTGGATAAGGACTTGAAATGGATTTATCAAGAAATATGTCCATATTTATTTAATTTGAATGGCCTTTAGATACAAGACTTGTGTAGATGAAATGCAAGTCAAGAGGGAGAATCAAAAGATTTGATAAGTCCTGAAATATAAGACTTGGATGGACATGAGCCAAGTCAAAGGAGTGAAACTAAAGTTTCGATAAGTCTTGTAATATGAGACTTGGGCAGATAGGAGCCAAGTCAAAATATTGAATCAAACGATTCAACGGGTCTGAAGTACTAGACTTGGGTGGATAGGATCCAAGTCAAAGGATGTGTGATTAGATAAGTCTTCAATGAGATCGAAAGACATATGTGATGTTAGAAGAAGATTGTCAATGTGGGGAAGATGTTGAGATACATATTCACTTGTGAGCAAAAGAGAACAAGGAATGAAAGATTGATCTCTAGATGTATACTCGGGGCTCTTTATAGGCCGTAGAAGGAAGATGTTTAATATTACTACTTATAGATTGTGAATCGAGTTGATTGGAAAAAATATTTGCAATTAAAGCTTGAAACGGTTGAATAAGGATATTCTTGGGTATACGTACCTCATAAAGTGTGCTCATGTAGATATCTTGACAAGTAGGAATCATCATTGATGAGATTCTTGTAGGATGGATCATGTGAGGTATAATGGACATGGAAGGTTGTGTTGAAGCAAGTGTCCAAACTTGTTGTGGTTGTATTTTGACAAAAAGACTAGAGATGTTAGGCATAGGAGCTGGAATGGGAATAATAGAATGAAGCTCAATTGTGCTTGATGAAGGACCCTCATCTACCATGTCAAGTGTTGAAAGATATTCTTGAAGAAAATTCAAGTTCTTGTTAGGTGTTAGAATATTGTTGTCCAAAACAAGTTCAATGTCTATTTGGACTATAAGAAGAAAATCCATAGAAGAAATGGATTGGTTTGAAGGGGGAGATACTTGACCTTCATCATGATCTCATGGAATTTCAGTATGAATAGAAGTGGGAATAATATTCAAATCTTCATTTGAAGGTGTGGAAGTTGACATGTCATCAATTTCAAGAGCTTTGTCGTCAAAATCTACAAAGATCTATTCATCGTCAATTAAGTCTTGGACATATTTCTTAAAGTGCACACACTTATTTGTTGAGTGTTCATCAATAAGATGAAAATAATAATATACATGAGGTTTGTACCAGTATGGCTTAGATCCAAGGTCTTGTAAGGGGATATTTTATCATCCCAACCACTTTGAGTTGATGAAAGACACTAGAGAGACTTTCGCCGAGGGGTGTAATTTTACGTTTAACTTTGCATGGAGTAGTTTCTTGGCTAGGTTGTATGATTGGAATTTTGATTGATTGTTCATGTATGTTGGCCATATTATGATTATCCATGACACCAACAATGATGACATTGTGGTTACAGTTGATGTACCAAGATTCATCGTGATAAGTTATAATATGGTGATTATTGCAAGTGAGGTTGAAAGAAAAATATTTGACGAACTTCTCTGAGAGGTCCACGAAGGTGGTAATAGATCCCTTTGGAAGGTGTATGAACTAATCCAAAGCTTATCCTTCTAGAATTATAGGAAAAAGGCACAAGAGAAAATTATCGTTATATGCCACTTCATGACATGCTATGGAAAATTCTTTAATATCTGTCTTGGATAAGTTTTCCCTTGTATTTTTGAATTTGAGTGTGTTGAAAGAGCTGTGGAAAGGGTATGTGTAAGATGTCCATATTAAAAGGTTATGGACACAGTTCATCAAAATTGAATTGTTTGTGTCATTTTTGTAAACCCACAATGGTGTCTTTCATCATTTTCCATTCTTGGGCAAAGGATGAATTGTATAAATCCACCATTGTAATGAGAAATGAGGTAGAGTGAAGAAAGGTATGATGAATAACACAACCCTTAGCAAAGTGAATGCTAAGATAGAAGTGATGAAAATGTTTGAAAATCTTGACCCTTAGCAAAGTGAATGCGATGATGGAAGAGAGGTGTGCGAATAATTTTGGTAGTAACTTGTCCCTTAACAAAGTGAATGCTAAGATGGGCAAGATGTTTGGAAGATATGAATGATGCAACCCTTAACAAAGTGAATGTCAAGATGGAAGCGTGTGAAAATGTTTGAAAAACTTGACCCTTGACAAAGTGAATGCCAAGATGGAAGAGAGGGAAGAAGATGGAAAATTTTTGACCCGTAGCAAAATGAGTGCTAAGAGGGAAGAAGCAAAAAAAAGGTTAATCGAGTGCCCGTCTCTTAACAAAATGATAGTAAAGAGAAAAAGGGACGACAAGAAGTTAGATGTGCTCTATTTCGTAACACAAATGAGTGTTAAAGGAAAATAGACTTAACAAGGTGGATGCAATCAACTCGTAATCAAAATGAATGATAAGAGTGATGAAGAAATGTAAAAAGGTTAACTCCTAACATGGTAAGTGTTAAGATAAATGACAAAGGGGGAAAAGCGAAATGTGCTCGACACTTAAAAAAATGAATGTCAAGGGAGAGAGGACTTAAAAAGATTAAGGTGATCAAATCTCAACAAAATGTTTGATTGTAAGTGTTGATTAGATAACACTTGACACAACTTACAAAATAATTCCGCATGGGAAAATAGGCCGAGTTTAAGGGTGTGAAAAGACAGAAGAACTTGCGCGTGGAGGGTAAGTTCAACATTGAGGACATCCTGATTTTGAGCATAAAGACCTATTTTTAGAAGATGGCATGCATAACACACCAATGAGCGTAGAGCGTGCATGCCATGCATTGTCTATCTTTAGAGGATTGGATTGAAGTGTTTTTCATGGAGACGCAGCGAAGAATAGAATTCTCACTTGATTAAGCGTAAAGAGGTCTATAGATAACAAACTTGCATGTGTGGCTATGCCTGTAAATGGCGCATGGCTATTAATAGCATCTCGAACTATTTTTGAATAGAT
This sequence comes from Taxus wallichiana var. yunnanensis, assembly GCA_018340775.1. Classification (NCBI taxonomy): domain Eukaryota; kingdom Viridiplantae; phylum Streptophyta; class Pinopsida; order Cupressales; family Taxaceae; genus Taxus; species Taxus wallichiana. The sequence goes on along the minus strand of CM031243.1, from coordinate 23,062,553 downwards.
AAGTGGTGAAGGGAAAGTCCCCACCCTATATATATGAAGTGAATCACATAGTAGTAGATATTGAGATATAGGGAAGAGATATATAGATATATGTAGAGTGTAAGAGGTAAGCATAAAGAAACATGTGCATATGACTAGATTATTATATCAGATCCATGCACACATTGGTATAGAATGCCATTATTGTAAGGAGATTACATGTTTATTAATAGATGGAAGTTATTGGCTGAATCTAAGTGTCATTCCTGTGTGTAATTGAGTAGTGCATGTTCTTGATTCAATCATGATTATCATTTAAGATTGTTCTTTCATAGATATGAATATGGCATGCATTATAGAATGATGGATTAGTTATGGATCTATATGTTTCTACCTTCATCATGCTAACATATTGCTACAACAACCCTAAAGAGGGACCTGGTACCTTTGCATGCTTTGCGTGAGCACTCAGTCTAGGCTGAGTGATGTGCCAACACGTTTAGGGTGTTATCTGGTAAATTCTAGACTACATCATTGGTTCCATTACTGGGACCTCTTTTTAGTTATTTTCAAGATGGTTCATGATGAAGATGTAACGGTTAACTCTAGCAAGTATTGAGGAGTGGATACATGATCTAGAGGAAGAATATGCATGGCGGTTCAACAGTGGATCTAAGTTTAACGCACGTAATTGGGTAGAACAAAATTTGTATGACATATTATATGAGAGATTTTTCACCATATTTTCAGTAGAATTTTATGAATGGCTGATTGCGTATGCATCTAAGAGGAATTGGAGGTATCACGCACTTTTCTCTCGGACACAGTTATAATTTTAGGCCCTTTATGATGCTGATATGATATGGACTCGCATTATGGATATGTGGTTTTGTGGTGTTCTAAATAGTTATATTCTAGAATATTCAATTTTGACGTATTCTTTCCTAAACGTAGCTGAATTCCAGTTTTTGTGGTATCCTAGAGGAGCATACCGCAAGGTATTCCACCAGTGATTAAGGTCTTGATGGTAACTTTTAACCTAGATAGTAAACCTATGGCAAATTGAAATTCACCATGCACAAGGGTAGGAACAAGTTTAGTGAAAGATGGTAGCCCTAGTGGCGAAAGGCAAAGAGAGGAAATGCGGCTTAAGTATAATGAGGTGCACAAGAGGGAGATAGAGAAGCAACGCATCGTCTTGTTGCGAGAAAGTATGGCATTGAGGAGAGAGATGGATCATGAAGGATGTTAAGCTCACGTAGAAGACGTGGAGCTAGAGCATTAGGAATTGCCCCATCTTGGAAAGCATGCTAGAGATCCCCCTTGGATTCACGAAGTGTGCTAACAAAGAATACCTCACCACAAGCACACATCTTAATCCACCTGGTGACCTATCCCTTGCACTTGGTTTTACCATATCTAGTACGACAAGTAACCAACAAGATAATTTGGGAAGTAAGAGAGAAGTAGTAAGTTAGGGAGAAAGTACATCAATGGAAGGATAGATGGCTTCAATGTTATTTGGAGGAACATTTTTAGGCACATCATTCACATAGAACCGAGTGTGCGAGAATGTTGAATTCATCTCTAGAAGTGGAACTACCTCACAAACTATAGGGGTTCAAAGTATAGTACTACAGCCGAAGTATAGGGGAGTATGTCTATAGGTCCTATTCCAGCTACAAGTGGAGGATCATGAGGTATAGGTGGTTCTAGTTCTAGGGGATTTGGTGGTTACGGAGGCAAGAGGAAACACGGGAGGTTTTAGATCGGTGGTCAAGGCTCACAACAACCACATAATATTTATATGGAAATGTCTCTTCATCTCCTGAAGTATAGAGGTATAGAGGATGCTACTAAACATGTGCACATGTGTGAAATATTGTGGTGTATGAAAGGGATCATGAATTCTAAGCTAGGGATAATTTTAGTGGCAAATATTCATAATATGGTGAAAATTTCATTTTAGGAAAATTTGAAAAGGTGATTTTTTTGGAGCGGGTCGGTGTCTTGTTTGCCTAAAATTTACAGTATATATATTTTTGGGGTCAGCTTCACCTACATTTGAAAACATCTCCTATAAAAACCTAGGTGATTCACTAGGTAGTATACTACGGTACTACCACAAGTAGCTTACCAAATTACCAATACCATGAACTCACATACTCTTAAGCACTAGAGATTGTTGTTATCCTATTAGTATATTTGAATCGGGTGACAGATGATATATTTAACATGTGATAAGGAGGTATTGCAGATGTGTGACAAGGGGGTTAGTTGTTGACGCGCGACAGGGATATAGTTGATGCACAACAAAGAGGTATTACAGACGCATGACAAGGAGGTATTGCAAACATGTGACAAGGGGTTATCTATTGACATGTGATAGGGATAAAGTTGACATGTGATAGAGATAGTTGATACCTTGTTGACATGCAATAGAGACAATGATAGTTGACATGTTATTGACGAACGATAGAGATAGTGATAATTGATGCCTTGTTGACACAAGACGGTGATAGTTGATGAGCTATTGATGCATGAAAAAGGGGTTTATTATTGATGCGTGAAAGGGATTGTGATTGTTGACGTGAAACAATAATTTTGGCTCGACGCACTACTTGGTTATTTTGTTGATGCAAGACTCTGTTCGAATAATGGAAGGTGCTAGTCCTCAAAATGTGAAGACCCTAAAAGTAACTAAGAAATATCAAAAGTCCCTGTTCAAGTATTTTGGAAACTCTGCTGATATAGATATTGAAACTACCAACAACCATATAGCTGCCACCAGAAAGAATCAGAATATTGATTGTGTGGAAGGTAATATTGAGGTGGACATGCATTCGCATAAGATAAAACAAATGACACCTACGATAATATGCCAGATTTTGAAGATATTCTTCCTGTTGGGGTGCAACCAGGAGTGCATAAAGATATCACACATACAAATACTCAGAAAAATGGAACAAAAAAATCAAATTCAAATTCGGCTCATGAAAGAGGAAACCAGGTGATATTGATATTGCTCAAAATTCTACTCAAAAAAGTAAAACATTGAAAATGAACAAGAATATGTGGACCATTGGCAGGACATACAAGTTTGATTGGGCAACCAAATTTCCATTTATCAAACTTGTACAATCATCTAATTCAGAAGAGATCCCATCTAAATGTACATGTACAATATGTACGTGGAAATTGGGAAAGCAACAAAAATGCAAATGAAGTTGGACACTATAGAAAAACATTGTGGAAAACAATATTTGACTGTAATGGGGGTAGATGGCTAGAAAATCAAAACACACAGGTGGAAAACTGAAAAAGAATGCATGCACATTAAATATGCGGATTATGAAGCAGAGCAGAAAAAAAAACATCTTGTTGAAAAGGGAGGAACAATCACATCGTAAATTGGTAAGATGAATCAAACAAATCTACATGCAAAACTCATACAATTCTCTACTTTATTTCACATACTAAAGAAAGGAAGACCGATGTCAGATTTCCTTGATTTCAAAGTTTTGTATCAATATAATGGAATGTTGAACATTCCTCAGTCTCATCCGTTTGAAAGTAGTGGATGGGAAATGGAAAAATGCCTTTCAATGATAGAGAAGGAATATTTGAAAGAGAATGTAAAAAAAATCAATGTCTATCTCTCTTTCAATTGATGAAGTGACAACAATCAACAACACTACATGGGTATGTATCCACGTCTATACTTTAGAAAATCATATAAGGACACCTTATGTCATTGGGTGTAATGAAAATGGTTGAAAACTGTAATGCCGAAAACCTACATAAAATAGCTTTTTCTCATTTGAAAGATATTACTGGAATGACTGATTATGAAATTGCTACAAAGTTGGTATGCATGTGAGTATATGGTGCATCGTCATGTAGGGTCATTGAACATGGATGTGTGTTAGATTATAAACAACAAAGTGGCCCCATATATGCTACCAATTCACTCGTATGGCTCACGAGAATGAATTTAGCGTATAAAATGGTAAGCAACTACAAAATGTTGCTAAATTAGAATACCTTATAAGAGAAATTCATGCCTATATGGCAATCATCCCAAAGTGATTTCTTGAGTTCTATAAATTTGCAATTGGAATTACAGATGGTAAAAACTTTTGAAAGATGTTGAGACTAGATGGATCTCTTTGTATGAACATGCATGTAAAGTTCATGAGGAGTATCCTTCATTGGTTGCTTTCATGTGCAAATATCATCATGAAGTTGATAGGGCGAGGAATTGTTGTTCCGTTTAATTGATTTGGAGACATTTCTTACATTGTTTGTTATTCTTCCAATGTTGCAGGAGATCAATACACTGATGAAGCATGCACATGGGAGATTGATCTATATTGTGGATTTTATACGGATGAGAAAAATGGTATGTCAAAGTCTTGATATCTTGTCTTGTTCCCAAGATAGTTTTGATACACCTATTTTTGAGAATTGGAAAGATTTATTAGATCTTAAATATCCTAGTAACTATTTGAGATTTATTATCCACGATCACCTCTGCATCATTGTTAATGGGAAGTACATACCACTGTACATTTTGCAAAAATGTCAAGATATTACAGGATCAAAACAAGAAGATGTTTCAATGACACATAATCTCTTTGAGTAAGTTATAGTTGAAACATGAATAAAGCTTAAAAAAATTTAGAATCCTTATCTTCGAAATTAGAGAACGTTTCTCTAAAGATAAAATTATTGAAGTCATGGTTGTGATGAATCCTAATTTTTGGAATATTTGAAGGTGGTCGTGCTAACTTTGTAAGAAAGTATTTCCATAAATCCATGGGTACAATAATGGACCATTTCACAAATAATTCGGAGTTCAAGGGTATGGAAATCAAAGGTATACCGAATCTTCGATTTATTAAAGTTTTAATCAACAAATTTTGCAACAACAATGAGGAACCAATATAAATATTTAGACAAACCTTCGAAAGTGGTGCTATTACAAGGCTGTGGTAAGGAATCTATCAAAGTTATATCTTATAAGAAGATATCAATGAATATTTCAGATTATATGAGTTATGCCAAACATTGATTTTGGGGTCTGTGGAGGATGAAAGAGTTTTCAGTGCATTATCATTTATAAAATCAAAAATTAGAAACAGGTTGGATAAACATTTGGAAAGTTGCATGAGGTGTTATGTATCTTGCTACTCCATGGAAACCTTTCCTTTTGATAGAGAAATTGCGCATTGGAATTCCCTTTGTGAAAGAAGAGGTGTGAATAATACATCTACAAGTACAACTTTTCCCAATGTTGAGAGTGAAATTGGTGCATCATCACACTCTACATAAGAGAACATCAAGTTTGAAGAAGCTATTGATAATGGATTATTTCAACTTTAAATAGGTATCTCCTTCACCTTACTTTTATTGTTTGTCACCTTAAATTTTGTTTCAGATCTTGTTATCATTAAAGATGTTACATGTATATATATTTACATTTATTTAAATACAATTTTTTTATTTTGTTTTGAAAACATGGGTTGACATCCATTTGAGGAAGCTGGTACTTCTCGGGATTGAAAATGTCAAGCAACTCACCCATCTATCTACTAATCCATTTCTCGTGTTGAGTTTTCTTAAAACAAAGATCTAGCACATTACGAGTGATGATTTCACAACCATCTAAAACACTAGAGGTAACTTAAACCCTATCATATGACCTTTCTTGATTTTTTACAATTATGTTTAATTTATTTTTTATATTTGTAAAATGCTTTGATATATTTTTTAAACTTTATGGGATAAAATCACACAATCAAATTTTACACAGAGGAAGATTTTTCCATATTATACAATTCATCATCCACGATCATGCTTGAAGCTAAATCTACATCCACATAAAATTCATCATCATCCATATATATCATATCATTATCATATCATAATCCTGACACTCCAATTATTATTAAATTCATCATATCATTATCATAATCCTAACACTCCAATTATTATTAAAACAATTATTTATCTATTTTAAATTTGCGAAAAGCGTCTCTGTCAATCATCAATTATCATCATTCATCATCATCTATATCCATTCTAATGTCATCATGATCATATCATTACAACATTCTAAATTAAGTAGAGAAGAAACATAAATGCCATATACAATCTAGATAATAAAATTCAAATGCCATGACCATAACATTCAATGTTTCAAATTTTCAAATATAGATTCAATTTTTCAAGTTTCCATACTCAATAATGAAAATTTTCAACCCTCAATTTTCTGTACCCCTTTCCACTTCTGTACTCCTTTCCCTAATGGCTTCTCCACCTGTATCCCTTTCCCCAATGAAAAAAATAATCCTAGAACTTATGAGATCTTCCACAACACTGTCTAGATTTTTAAAAATTCTTTCTTCTTGCTTTGTCGCATCTCCATGGGACAACAAATTTGGATCAGCAACTGCCTTAGTTTTGAATAAAATTTCAGGGTCGAAGCCATGCTCTTTAATTATCCACTTCAGTGTATTGTTTTGTTTGTTAACCAAAACAATATTTTCCTTCAAATTATTCGTTGTGGATAAACTGTTCTTTGTAGTTTCCAAGTGAACTTGGAAAACCTTTGCTTGACTCTTCAAATTTTCATATTTCAACTGCACAAAAAAAGTGATGTCAATTCAACATATTACTAAAATAAGAAAACTTTAAATTAACAAAAAATATTGTTTGAAAGTGATAATACTTATGACCGCTCTATCTCTCTCGGTATTTACAAGTGGTACCAAATCCTTGTCCTTAGACCATTTGTTAAAATATGCTTGGGCCTTAACACTTATATTTTCCAATTTGTTTAATTTCTTATCCAAAATGTCATCTTTATAGTTGTTGTTATACGTGACTGTCCCACTTCTTACTTGGGTAAATAAGGAATCCATCTTTGCAGGTTGATTTTGGACTACAGCGTATAAACTATCCGTTTGCCAATAATTTTCATAACGACTTATTATCTCATTGATAAGTACTTTAGCCCTTCTCTCCCATTCTACGAGCTTACTCGATATGAGATAGAATAAACTCATCGACATGGGATTGAAAATCATTAAAAAATAAGTTCTCTAAAGGAAAAGGTAGAAACTGTTCACCATCTGTATCTGATGAAGATGATCTCGCTGGAGAGGTATGGGGGCTTTCGGGTTGATCAAATGCTACTTGTTTATGCCTTTGGGAGGCTTGATCCTGTTTGTGATAAAATAAATCAAGATTCAAACAAATAAATCTAAAGTGAAATGTAATTCAATATGGTAAATTATGTTGAAATAGAAGTATACCTACTGGCCTTGAATCATCTCACGTGTATTGAAAAATCTAGTTGGGTCATTGCTATCAATGCCCAAGTAATCTTCATCTAAATTTATATTATTTAAAACTAATATGCCCGTTGCGTTGGGCAAGCCACCAAGTGAGAGGGTTGGAATTTGAAATGAGGAGGTAATGTTTAGTGTCCCACTAGGGGGCGAGCAATTGGCATGCATTTACCAATGTTCTTTTTTCCTGATCCTCTGGTTGGCATTTTGAATATTATTGGTGGAGGGGGAGTGCCACTGTTTGTACAAAAGGAGGACTACAATGTGCTAAAAATTTGAAGAAAAACATATGAAAAACTAGAAAACAATGGAAAAAATACGAAATTAAATGAAGTACTATTCAAAACTTGGACCTTGTTATTGAGGGGTAGCTTGTTGCGGTGCTTGAGGTGGCCGTGTTGGAGTAGTAATTGGTGGTTTGAAATTTTGAGTGTGCATTTGCTGGGATTACTGAGGTGGTTGTTGAGAAGACACAAATGCATGTGACTAAACTGAGTGAGTTGGGGAAGATGGTTGACTTTGAGAAACACGCGTATGGTCCAAAGTCCCTACAATGTCATCAACATACAATTGTATGTCAATTCAATAGGGTAAAATTTAAATGGGAAAATGAAAATAAAAATTTGGAATTTGTAAATAATATATGTAAGGGTATTACTTATTTGGCATTTAATGAATTCAAATGGTTGGGGTTTTGAAGATGAGTGAGCTTCCATTTCAAATTGTGAATCTCCCAATGCCTCAGCGTGTTGTTGGCCTCTTCCTCTTGATGCTAACCTTTTTTTGGGGAAGGGCCTCCATAAATCTTCTTTGCAAACAGTAAATAGTTAATACCTGTGCACAATGTAATATCAAAATACAAACTTTATAGTAAATAGTTTATACTGTTATTCTTCAAATGGAATTGAAAAATTCATCAACACCTCATTCGTGCAAGTGGGAATTGGTTTGTCTTTTAAATTTAAAAGAGCCTCGTAATAAAGGCCAAGGATATAGTTTGTGGAGTAAATGACAGGTTTTTCTAAAAGCTTTGCATTTGTAATGTCAGTTCTTATTTTTTTGATAAAAAGGTGCACCAATCAAATTTTTGTTTTGCGATAGTTGCAACAATGTATGCAATGGCCCAGTTTGGTATATCTGTTTTTTGACCCTGCAAAACTATTCTGGATTGAAAAAAGGAAATCATTGTAGTAAGAAAGTGGTGTGCAATTTCTTGCATATCCACACCATGTCTGGATTTATTGACATGAGCTGAAAATGAAAAAAATAGTGGGAATTAATATAAATTTAAATTGTATAAAAATCAAAAACTGAATAAAAAATGATGAATGAAAATAGTTTACACTTACAATCAACATGGAAACCGAAAGTCGATTCGAGATATTTCTTATCATCTTCGACGAGTGTTGCCTTTGTTGTAACAAAGGGTAAATTTTTGAATGGGATTCTTGTAAACCAATGAATATTAGTTGGGTCGATACCAAATTGAAACAATCAACCGTCATCCATAGTAACATTAAATAGGCCATCCTTTGTATTGTAAGAGGAGAGAAGGTAGTTCAAAATATCTTGGTTTGTTTCGAAATGGGGAATCTTAACAAGCCCAAAAAAATCAAATACATCGATCAAATCCTTGTATTTGGAAGTCATTTTTAAAACAATTTGGATGTGGGGGCACCAAGGATTCTGTAGAGTATCTTGCTAGTGGATATGGCTTGTGTGTTGATTTGGATTTTCCTCTTGATTTTTGTCTTGAGCTTGGGATGCACTTGTAGTTGCCATTGTAGTTGTCCTTGAGCTTAATTGTACCTAACCTAGATACTATATTCCTGTAGATAAGAAAATTTGACACCAGAAAAGTGTAAACGTGAAAATGACCAGAGGGAGGGTATTTATAGGATAAAACATGCGTCAACGAGCCTTGTTGATGTGCGTCAATGAGCCTTGTTGACATGCATCAATAAGAATCATTGACATGTGTTAATGGCCTTCATTGATGCAAATCAATAAGCTTTTTTGATGTGCATCAATGAGGTTTCAGTGTCTGTAAATCTGTGGTCTCTTTGGCTAAAAAAAGGCAAAAATTTAGTTATGAAAAAATGGTAAATTCACCTTTCACTAAAACCGATTTCAGGGATATTCACCAAGTATTTTCCACCTCCAATTTTCTCGAGGCATCTTAAAATGAACCCTATTCTAAGCACAAGGCAAGTCAATTTGCTACTACATTATAGGGACATGCTCACAGGTTGGTATAGGAAGTTTAACCTTGATCAAACTTACGTGGATCATGCAGCACTGAAGGATGCTTTCTTGAAAGAGTTCCATATCCCTAAGTTTGAGAAGAAGAGTATACGTGCACTCAAAGATATTAAGCAAGACACTACCGAGAGTGTACGTGAGTGTGATGAACATTTTAAAACACTCCTATCCAAGGTTTCTTATGATATTCATGCAAGCCAACATGCACAATGGTTCATTTGCGGATTGATTGCACCATTCGAAGAGCACGCCACATAAGACATACACTAATCCACGTAAATCATTAGAAGTAGCTTTATGTGTTGAGGAAGTTGGGAGTGTTGAAACTAGCATTATTCCATTCTTAGAGGCACATATTGTAGCTATTAAAAATAGTTAGAGAAGCTATCATCAAATTCAGCCCATGAAACCCACTTAGGGATTTGGTGTATAAATTGTGAAGTGGAAGGTCACACCAAGGATAGTTGTCCCCACAGATCTATACGTTCATTATTGTTAGAATATGAAATCTATCATTTGAATCATGATTCTAGCCACTATCCTTTATTACAATGCGCGATAAGGATGAATGTATCCTACTTTTACAAGATTTGCATGTCCACGACCCATGATACTAAGGATTATCGATTGATTGGTTAGATCCATGATGCTATAGACATTGGGGTACGACAGACAAGTGTAACGGATAAATATAAGAAAAATAAAGAGCACCAAGATTGGGATCATAATCAACTGCGCTATGATAAGAATGAGGGCCATTTTGAAGGAGGTCATGGAAGACGATGTGGATATCATGGTGGATATGGAGGACGAGGCCATGGTTCGGGGAAGAAGTGAGTTCCCACATGGAACATGTTATACATGTGGATATACCGATCACTATAGGAGTGAATGTCCCCATAATGTTACATGTTCTTTCTCTAGAAAGATTCATAGCTATGAGGAGTACCAGACTTATATGAGCATCTCAGTAAACAACATAAGCAAGAAAAAAAGGTACAGGATGGTTAGGATATAGTGTACGGAGAAAATAAGTGGATGCCCAAGATAACACTAGAACTTGAGGCCTTAACTATAAAGATTACCACATGTTCAAGTGGCACACACAAGAGAGACATCGTACCAGAAGCCTACGATCACCAAGGAGGAGGTTTTACATGCAAGGTACCCAGATCCTACTCATCAGAAGGAAGTTTACCAGGATACCATGGAAGTGATAAGGAATATTCAGGGTGAGATATAATACTTAAAGGAGTAGAAGAAAGCATAAGAGATAGTCCAAACTGATATCAATGATCTGAGAAAAGTGTTGAAAATGTTGTGCCAGGAGAACATTGTTCCACTATTAGGAAGTTGGTTATTAGGGAACACTCCATGTGAAAGTATTGAGACCAGATGACAGATCCTACATGTGAATCTTCCCCTTGATAGCATTGACTATGATAAAGATATCACTTTGAATTTTGTTGTAGATGGATGGATGTTGAGCAATATTTTGATTGATATAGGTGTGGACGTAATTGTGCTTACTTTAGATGCATGGGTACAAATGGGGAGGCCTCCATTGTAGCAATCATCTAATGTGTTGTTTATGGAAAATAGGAATAAGGCCACTCCCATAGAAGTTTTGAAGGATGCATCTATAACTATACAAGGGGCCAAATTCACTGGGGATTTTGAGGTATTAGTACTTGTAGAAGTAGACAATTTTCCTACCTTGCTTGGATGACCTTGGTGTTATGCGAATAATGCTGAATTAAGATTCAACAAGGGGTATATCAACTTTGAGAACAAAGAGGAAAGGGTTGTGATACCTTTGAAAAATGGGAAGTCTACACCATATGTTGAGCCTCTAAGTGAGGAGGATTTAAACAGAATCTATGTACGTGTTATTCAGAAACAAAGGTCAATGAGCCATCAAAGGAAGGCATCCTACAGTGGGAGGATTCTCATTCTATTAGTGATACTATGAGTATTGCTTGTGAAAATTGGGATCATGGTACATATGAACTAGTAGGGCTCACAAGTAAAAAAGCGTGGCTGCGTGCAAGAATGGACTTTGTTCTATTTGTGAGATAGGTGGCATAGTACCTTGGTATACAAGATCATAAGATCTTGTATTTTTGAAAACCATGGAGGCATAATGCATAGAATAGGTCAGGAGAAGAGACATTTTAGCATATGTCTTGCATAGGATATCATCGCGCTAGTGGGTAGTTCGTAGAGATAATCTTATGGAGTGGGAAGAGATCAGAATCGCCTTAGCTACCTAGTTTGTAAGAAGCAACGCACCTACGTAGATTTACACTTATAATGGTGATCAACCTGTTTAGTACCACATTCGAGTGAGTGTGAGAGACTTTAGATGGTAGGACAGAAGCATTATCACCTTCACTTTGGTTTCATAAATTATACTCCACTCTAAAAGGGTGCACACATGCTTGGTATGTATATGCAGAACTACATCGAGAGACTAGAAACTGGAAAAAATTGACTGCAAGAATGATCTAGACCTTTAACTACTTTTCTTCCCAACCTCCAATAGAAGAGGCATTAAATTTTTTCAAGTGGTTAACCATGGGAGATAGTGCAAAGGTGGAGGAACTCATACATGAATTAATGGGTGAGACAAAATTAGGTGCACATTTTGAAGAAGAAGGAGAAGAATCCATATTGCTTGAATGTGTTTGTCTTGAGAAAGAAAAAGGAAAGATGGTGTACATCATGGATGATGAGGAAGTTGAGAACCTAGATATTGACCATTCATAGGGGTGTGTGAGGTCTTGGATAGTGCAGATAAGGATACGTGTGCATACCATGAACCAATGAAGAAAAAGAAGGTCAATATAGGATTGGAGGCTGAGCCTAAGGAGGTCATAATTGGAGACTACTAGTCAGACTCGAGAGGTGGCAAAGATCATTGAGTTACTCAGGGATTATCAAGACTTATTCCCTCAAGGGTATCATGAAATTAAAGGCGTGCATGAATCACTTGGGGAAATGAAGATAAAGCTTAAGGACGGTGCACACCCAGTGAGAAAGAGACCTTACAGAATGAATCCTAATTTACATGAAAAGGTAAAAGAAGAAATTGATAAAATGTTGAAATCTAGAATTATCAAGCCCCTTGATGAGTTAGAATGGGTTAGTCCTATTGGTATCCAAATTTGTTCTCCCTTTCAAGATGAGTAACATCATAGATTCGACATGGAGCTTAGAGACAGATAGATCATGATGTGTGTCATTTTGTAGTTGGGGATGAGATCTAACTGGCCCTTTATTACTCATATTTGTGGAGATATGGATAACACCTTCAAGAGGATTTGACCTATCCTCACTACTTTAGGCTGTGCCTTTCAACCAGGGTGAGAGGACCCGTAGTGTAACCTTTGTTTGATGAAGGAGATGGAGATATCCTTCTTTTTCACAAATTTTATGAAGAAAACCTTGGGAAAATATGATCAATACTCCATAATTTAACTCTTAAGAGTTGTCACTTCTAAAAGATGGAGACACTTTCAAAACAAGGCTAAGGTTACTGAAGACATTATGAAATCCTGATTGTTCTACATATTTTAGTAAATAGATTTTGTTCCTTTGTTGATATACAGGGGAAAATAGGGGTAGTTTAGGATGGATTCATGGTTTTGAATGATTTTGGTGGGAGATTAAGTAGGATAAAGTTGATTATACCAGATCTTTGAGAAACTTCACAACAATGGACAACTCAACAACATAAAGCTTTAGAATAGTTAAGACATTCCTTCAACCAAAAGGTGTGCTTCAATGGAGGCCCAAATCAACACGTTTTCACATAATCTTTGAGAATCTAACACAAAGGATCGAGTTAAAATACTCAATTAAACACCAAAATCTCTAATCAATCACGCCTAAGGTACACCCAAAGACTTATAAACAATCTTTATCAACAAATGATAGTGAAGTGATTTTAATTTTTTTATCTCATCACAAGATGAAGGCTCTTCTTGAAATGAAATTGTAAATGCCACTAAATTGTCACAGGATGAGATCTTGTGTGATTTCACAAAGATTTCAATGTAAGATTGCAATAGGAACAAGAAAAACTACTTGTAGACATTCTGAAACAAAGCAGACACTAATTTCTCCAAGATTGACACAAATTAATTTCAAAATTGCTTAGATTCATTAGTAGGGGAAAGCTTCTAGAGAAATCTTAGTGCTCGTCAATGGCTATACATCTGCAACCAACTTGACATGATAGAAAATATAACACAGAAGAAATTATTAGGTTATCTCGGATTGGTCTCTCAGGAAGATGACTTTTCTCAAATTTTCTCTTAAGAATTCAACTCCTGACCCTTTGCAAGAGTATTCTCATTGCATTTATACATTTCACTCACTCACTCATCCCAAATTTCCCCCAAAAAAATAATATTCGAGGGACCTTTGCTTGTTACCAATTTTCCTTAGAAAGTGATGTTTAACAAATTCACATCCGAAAGCTGCCAGATGGACCAATTATGAATTGATCACATTTCTTGGGCCCTCGAATAATGAATAGGATGCCATACAACAACCTTTTTAATAGTCCTTTTAATCATTCGATTACGTGTGCAAGAAATCCCCATTTTAATAATTTTTGGAGGCTCTGCATAGCTAGATCTGACAGGAAATCCTTTTCACTCTTGAGGCAACACCTTTTCCATCCTTTGTGCTTGTAACCTTCATCATTTCATCCTTTTCCCTCTTTTTCCTCTGCAATTCTACCCCGCATCCATCTTCTCTGGTAATTCACATTTTTACAAGTGCCCAAGCAACTCCAACTTCAAAATATCGATCTTAACAATCCTTAGACTCATAAATTAAGTTTCAAATCCATTCAATGGCACTTTGCAAAAAAAAAAAACGACAAGGAATTTCATCAAAAATGATGAAAAATAGTGCGTATTCACATCTCCAGGAGTCTTGGAGCAAAAATGGTAGAAAAACAAGTGAAATGCACAACCATTGATTCTGCCCCTTTTCTACTTTATATTATAGCCATCCACATGTTTCCTTAGTGCAACTACAAAGGATAAGTATAGGGGCAAGTTTCCAAACAAGCGTGGGCCTTCCATGTGCCATGGGCCCAAGAAAAATGTCTTTTGGCCTTTGAAAAAGTCCCAAGTAAAAAGGAGCTAGTGGAATCCTCCACGTGTCACCTTGGCACACCTTTGGTATGGTCCCTAAAAGTGGAGACCCCAAACAAGCGCAGGCTCACCACGTGTCTTAGTTTGGTAGAGTTGTTAAGAAATTTGAAGGATCAACGGAAGGCACCATGTGTCTAGGGTCCGAGACAGTTTTCCTTGGTTGTTGAAAATTCCAAGCAAAGGCAGAGTGAGCGGAAGCCTCCAAGGTTCCTCTTGATGCTTATTTAATATAAAAGTTAGGGGCGAGTCCCCCAAACATGCGCGGTCCCTCCACATGTCCCAGGCCTTTAAAAATTTCTTTGAAAAGTTTAAGTATAGAGCGGAGCCGGTGAAAGCCTCCACATGTCTCCCTGTTGCAATTGTTAAGGTGGGACCCTGAGGTAGATCCTCAAATGAGCGTTGGCCCTCCACGTGTCCATGGTCTATTAAAACTATACCGTCCGTATGAAAAATTTGTGTAAGTCTGGGCAAGGTAGCAGAAACCTCCATGTGTCTCCTCAACATAACTCCAAGGCCAAACCAAAAGGTGAATTTTCAGATGAGTGTCGGCCCTCCACATGGAAAAGTTTTGAGTTGAAGCGAGCCTTAGAGTTTTTCAAAGTGCCCCAATGAGCCTCATCCAACCAGAAAGGGCCACGTTTCCACAGATGTTGAGATGTAAATTTGACAGAAAAAATATGCTCGTCAAACCATAAAATGTAGGAAAATTTCCACTTGAGCCGGAAATGAATCTTTCTTTCAAGACAAAGAATTTGGAAATGATATAAGGCCTAAATATGATCTTTTGAGCCACATCCAATCACGTTTCCACATATATTTGGGAAAAAAATACAAGGACAACAAAACGTGACTGTGGAAAATGGAAGGAAGGGAAAAACCTAATTTTATGCCCAAGTTACAAATATTTCTCATGGACAGAGGAACAAAAACAAAACTCTAGATTTAAAGTGATCCTCGAAAAAGGAAGGGACTGATCATGGAAACCAAATGGAGGATAGAGTTTTCATACATCAATATGGGGAGATAGAAAACATGACAGAGCCCGCAAACTAAAGAATTTCAATGACAAAAAGGGTGAGATCAAATTGAGCACCAACAAGTCCAATGGTGATCAAGTATCAAGAAGAATAGTAGATTTCAAATATGTGTGGAATACGGGGAGATAAATGTTGCATGTGTAATAGACCCATTTCCTACGCCATTTATCGAGGAAATATTAGGAGTTACGGGCGCGAAATATATTCCTTCACAGATGGGTTTTCTGGGTATCATCAAGTTAGGATTACTTAGGAGGATCAAGAAAAGACAAATTTTACTACTAAATGGGGCAATTTTTCCTATACTATGATGCCTTTTGGATTGAAAAATGTGCCTGCTGTGTATTCTCGTGCATAGTTGTTCAGGAATTCAAAGATTTTATTCACAACTTTACTGGTCTACCTTGATGATTGGACAAGATATGGGCTTGTTAAGGATCACCTGTGACAATCTATGCTTGATGTTTAAACGGTGCAGAAAATTGAGTATCTCTTTAACGTTTACAAGTGCATATTTTCTACACCTTTTAGAATACTTTGTTAGGACATATAATCTGCAAGGAAGGTTTGCTTTGGTTGATCCGGCTAAGGTTGCAGTCATTCTAGGCCTGGAAGTACCTACTAGTCAAAGGGAGGTACGTGGATTTTTTGGTCACATAGGATATTATAGAAAATTCATTAAGGGATATGTAAAAATTTCCGCACCTTTGGAGGAGTTACTGAAAGGAAAAGGTACATTCTATTGGGGAGAATTGCAACAACACGCATTTGAAACATTGAAAGAGAAACTTACTACCATGCCTATCCTACATTTTCCTTCATGGGACAAACCATTTCATGTACATGTGGATGCCTTTGGCATGGCCATTGGTGCTATGTTAGCTCAACCTAGAGAAGGTATTGTCGATCATCCTATCTACTTTGCTAGTAGGAAGTTGACTCTTGTTGAACAAAATTATACAACTACAGAGCGTGAAGATTTTTCAATGATTTATGCATTGCACAAGTTTCAACAATATTTACTATGTACACCATTTGTATTCTATACGGATCACATGGAATTGAAGTACTTGGTGAACAAACTTGTCTTACAAGGGCACATATGAAAATGGGTACTCCTATTTCAAGAGTTTGACTTCACAGTTGTGGTGAAGCCAGGGAAAAGTAACTCTGGACAGACCATTTGTCTAGAATCAACTTAGGAGAGGAAGCATAGAAAATTAAATAAACCATGCCAGATGCCCAGTTATATAGGTTACAACACGCACCATTAGAATTAGAAGACATTGTTGTCTTTCTACGGATTGGTGTGGCACTAGAAGGAATGAAGGCATTAGAAAAGAAACAACTTTCTATATGTATGACACCATTTATGTTGATCAGTGGTGACCTCTACAAGTTAGGTAGAGATGAAGTATTACACCATTATGTATTAGAGCATGAGCACAAGGATATTATGGAAGAAGCCCATGGTGGTATTGCAGGAGGCCATTATGTAGGTGATGCGACTTCCCGGAAGATCCTACTCGCTAGATTATGGTGGGAGACATTGTATAAAGACTGTAAAGAATATTGTAAGGCGTGTGACCATTGTCAGTGCCTAGGAAAACCAGGACAAAGAGATGAAATGCCACTGAGACCTATTATCAGTGTAGAACCATTTGAGAAATGGGCCATCAAATTTGTAGGACCTATTTCACCAGCCGCGCGTAGGATTGGATCATGCTATATCATTACTTGCATAGATTATCTCACATGATGGGTAAAAAAACACCTACGAAGGACCGTAGAGCAACAAGCTAGGTTTCTATGGGAGAATGTTCTTACAAGATATGGATGTCCTTTAAGTTTGAAAAGTGATAGGGGTACACACTTTTTAAATGAAACCATAAGGATCCTATTAGATGAGTTTATGGTTTCCCACCATAAGACTACACCTTACCACCCTCAGGAAAATAGAATTGCTGAGGATTTCAAAAATATTTTGAGCTAGACATTGACAAAAATTTGTGATGTTGGAAGAAAGGATTGGGATGATAAAGTGTTAGCTATTCTTTGGGCATATAGAATAACTTATAAGAGATTGAACAAAGCCACACCATTTTAGTTGGTGTTTGGCGTAGAAGCCATTCTTCCTATAGAATTTATGTTACCTTCTTTACACATTACACGCATGGAGGTCTAGATGATGAGTAGGATTTAGCAGAGCGTATTGAAAAGATGATTCAGTTGGATGAGCAATGATCCATAGCACATTGGAGTTAGAAGCAAGAAAAGGCCAAATAAAGAATGGAATGAAAGAAACATAAGGGATAAGAAGTTTGAGATTAAACAAATGGTACTTCTTTATGACTCTAAGTTATTACACCATCCAGGAAATCTCAAAGTACATTGGTTGGGGCCATATGCCATCACTTACATACTTGAATCAGGTGCTTTCTAGTTAGAAGCACTTGATGGAACACGGATACCTGGTTAATTTAATGGGAGTAGGCTGAAGCCATACTAGAAATAAGTATTATTGGTGTTTATAATAAGGTACTATTGCCATTTATATTAGGTTTCCATTCCGCCTTTCCTTAATGTATTTCCTTCATTGTTATGATTTTTAAATTTAGTTATTGTTCTTATGTAATAAGCACACTTATGTGTAAGAAGATAATTACTATGTGAAGAATTTTATGTGCAGAGAAATGCACATACTTTTAGTGTGGGGTGGTTGTTGATATCCAGTGTACAAGACTATGGGAATTGAAAGGTGAAAGGAATAAGATTCTACGGGTGTTCTTTAAGAAGATTGCTTCTCAAAAGTGACCAAGGATGGAGATGAATGAAAGGACAAGATAACATGAGGTAAGTAGAGGACATGATAACTATGAGGAGAAGGTATAATGACGAGGTACTTGGGTGCAAGGGTGCACACTGAAGAGAAGTATGTGACCAAAGGGTAGGAAGGTGTGCTAGAAGGTTATAATGGGGTGTGAAGATGTACCGCATGGAATAAACAAATTTTGTCAATGAATGAGAGGATATTTGAGTATTTGAAAGAAGTAAAGTGTGAAGATCTCGAGTGATTGTTTAAAGGTGTAAGAGGTGTCTAACTAGTCATGATGAAGAGATCGTGTGCGTAAGAAGCTTGTGTCCCCAGTGGTGAAGGGTTTGAGTGAAGCGAAGTGACAAAGATGAGCTAGGGGAACATAATTTCACCTAGGGAATACTTTGGATAAAAGTAGGGTTTGCTTCGCACCTTACAAAATTTGAGCAATAAGGATCTATAGAGGATTGCAAGGTAGAAATGACACCCAAGAAACCAAATTGCGGTAGGAGTGAAGGGAAAGAAGAAGGTGGTAGTAGAAGAAGAAGAAATGGCTCCAGTAAAGCATTTTTTTGAGATGTAATATCTAGAGGGGGTTATCATCAGCTAGGAGTGGGATTCTCACATAAGGAAAAGAAAAGTGAGTGAGTACAATCACCATACCATAGAGAACAAGAAGGAGCTTGACGTATTGTTGAACACGAAGACAAATAAATGCATGATGGAAGATATGTTGGTGTATGATGATGCTGGTGAGAAGCTCTTACAGAGGATAGGAGTTTACCAACTTTATGAGCTCCCTTATTTCGGGAAGTATGATCCCTTATACCAGTGGCTCATAAGAAGAGTGCATGAGGATTTTTTCTACTTTACAGGACGTAGAGTCAGAATTTCAGCCGCACTCATCTCCACAGTAACAGGGTTGAAAGGCACAAGAGACAATTTGTGAGATGACCTGATAGATAAAACCAAAATATTGGAGACTAGAAAGGAAATGGGATATACAAAGGGTTTACATGGTATGGACATCAATAAACTAAAGACGTATCCAGTTGTATAAGCGGCCGCACATCTCATTACAAAGCTCAATGACCAGGAAAGGTGGTCACAAGTGAACACCATGTGGCTACACATTTCCAAAAAGATGTCTGAAGGAGTAGTCTACAACATTTCATAGTATATTGTAGAGATAATCATTGAAGAAGTGCATGTAGGAGGAAATATTAGCTTTGGAGCTGTTCTCTGTTATCACTAGTTGTAACATTCCCATTTTAAGACTTTAGAAACAAGGGAATTTTTTTACACAATGTTCTCTGTTATAAATAAAACATCAATTAGAACACACATTCCATGCTAATCAATCTCATAATAGATAACCATATTCAGCTATAAATGACTCGATAAACTACCGATCTCTCATTTCATGACTTGGTTTCTAACCAATCTCTCATGTTTGTCTTAAGTATGGAATACTTTATGTATACTATGTATACTTGGTTTTCTTACCCTATTTCAGTCTTGAGTGATCTTTTTAAAGAACCTATTTGAATATTTGTTACCAATATTCATCTAACATCATGTTTATTTAAATTAGGTGACATAGGTCAATGTAACCAGCAACTTGTGATACTTTGGCCAAATATTTCTAACATATTGTTCATGTTACTATTCCTAGACAATATATTCATCAAATAAGAATACATCCTTCACCCCACTCTTTCGTTATCTAGAATGGTCTTTACCGACTCACAATAGGTCCACTTACCCAAGGTTTGACCCTAACCCAGGTTAGTGACATAATTTGTTATAGGGAGACGCTCACAATGACTTAGGGTATATGGGCATACTCAACCAACCTAAGTCGATTGAATGTGCCTAGGTACCTTGAGTCATCGAAAGCTACTTCTTAATCAAATTATGCTATTAACTTGACCTAGAGAGAAACTAAGTTCAAGTCCGGATGTGTGTAGATCTAGATGAACAAATGCGGAAGGGTGTTACCACATGTCAACCGCAACACTCGTATCCTTGATAAGTCCTTATTCTTCTTGAAGGTATAATCCTGCGGTTGGTGCATGTCAACATCCATCAGAACTACTTCCTCATGATGTACATACCCCTAGGAGGTCATTAACACCTAATTCAATTTGGATTAAGATTCAGATTACAAAGTAACCTTGCAAAACCCTAAATCCAACATTCCTTAATTTATTCTTCCATATTTGATCGATTAATATTAAGAACTTCATTAACTCATGATTGCTTTTATGTTCATTAACTTTGGCATAACAAGCAGTTATCCAAAAACAGGACAACAAACATCATAAGGTTAATTTAATGTAACTTAACTGTTCAAAGAAGGTGTAGCATCCACATAGGTTCAACTAGAGTAGACTTCATAGAAAATTAAGTACAATGATTAACGATCATAAACACCATTCTTTTTGTTTTACATTCTTTTGAGAGAGGAAGAGTCTTCCTCTACATGATTAAGTGTTAGGGTTATCATACCCTTTTTATCTTTCACAATTTCTATAGTTTAATTGTATGTCCGTTACACATTCCATTATTATACTATAATTTTTTAGATAGAGAATGAAATCTTATGCAACTTAGCAAGTTGCATCTTAGTAAGGGAGATTGAACTATTCCCTTCATCCAACTTATTAAATGATAACAATAATAAGTATACAAATAGATATGAATAATATCGATAAGATAGCATTCTAATTTCCTTCATAAAAATACAAGAGAATTTACACAACAATTCAAATTCAGTCTCCAAACTTTTCAATTCATCATGATAAAAATATACACTTTACAAGACTATGCATTTCAGGCATACTGCATGTCAAACAACATTAAGATCATAAAATAATACAACTTTTCTTTTTCAATATAACTCATGAATGAATTGGAATTCTTTACAAAAGAGATAGACTTTAAATCAGTCAATACATCATAAAAGTTTTTGCCATCTTTTATCACTTAAAAAGTCCATGTACAAAAATTTCTAGCACGGGTCAGTTCATTGGAATCGAGCATGATAAGAACTAAGCATTAAGACGAAGTGCATTCAACTAATTGTTCCATTAAAACAACTCGATTTAATGAAACGATTAATGTATCATACAAATAAGCATAAGTAATAACAACCATAAAAGAAGTACAAATAATAAGTTTGAATTCACTTTTAAGAAAAGATCATAATATAATCAGCAAACTACTGCATTATATTAGATAAGTATTGTCCCAAACAATTACTTATTTATATCAAACAATAGCTCTTGTCATTTAATTATTTCATAATTCTTTCTGAATTTGAAATACAAAATTTAACTTTACTATATAAACAAAAAGAGTTACTTTTAGAATCAAAGACCTCCTAGTCATCTTTACCAAGTTTCTAGAAAACATGTACAATCAAGTTCATTTTAGCATCGTAACGTTTTTAAGATGAATCATCCAACAACTTAAATAAATAAGAGATTCACAATTCAGATGTGGCAGCCTAATTCTAGGTCAAATAATGTAACCTAGGTTCTTAGATTAGGTCTCTTATCAATACTAGATAAGTATTTCCCAACAATAATGTTTCATTTTAAATAACTGAAACAATTATTAAATACCTTTTAAGTAGAGGAGTAATTAATAATAGTTATTAATCAATTACTTAATAAAAGTAATGTAATTGATTCAACTAAACCTATGACAAGTTTTTATAAAAATAAAGGAGAACGAACTGAAAGGTACATAGTTTACAATTTCCTTTATCATTCGGTTAAACCAAATTCTCATATGCATCATCAGAAAAGGAGAGTCAACATCCTACAACTTAAATAAATAAGAAGAAGAATCAATACGAGACTATCCACAAACTCACCATTCTTCTAAGAGATAGAAATTAGGTTCAGAAAGTACATAACTGAATCAAACAAGGAAGCCAATAAAGAGATTCATCATTTAAGAGACAACAACTACTAACAAGGATCTCAATCCAATCCAAGAAGGAAGAGAATTAAAACAGTTATCAACTCACTTGCAACCCTTATGAATTATTCAACATTATTGGAGATATCAGTCAGTGATTTAAAACCATACGTTCCATCAAACAAGTAGATTTACAAAAGGATTATTTCTTACTCATATCCATCTAGAGAAGGGTCATATTATCTATTGTGTGCACAGAGAGGAGACCATCAGAAGCAGTTACCTAAAGATGCATCGAAAGAGAAACAAGACTCTACCCTTGAAAACAATCAGTCAAAGAAAGGTGTAAGTTTTCCTTTCCAAAGGACAAGCTCAACTATTCACGGGTGTGAAATCGAAAAGACATTTATTCCACACAAATAAACAGATATCAAGAGAGTAACCAAATAGGAATGGTTTTGTTTGTTCAACATACCAAAAATATCAGTCCCAAAAGTTGCTTACACATCAAATGAATCCCATTAACTTTCCACAGTCTTCTCATAACATGATGCATTAACAAACTACAAAGAAGTTTCCAGTTCTGGCAAGTAAGTTTGCATCACCTCGTCTAAGTTCAAAAAGGACAGAGAATTGAACTTAAGAAGGTCGAACAGACTTGAGAAGGTATTCACCTTAACGACTTGGAGAGATTCAATCAACAGTTTATTTCAAACAAACAAAACTTCACCCATTTAACCAAACCTGACTTCCATACTTTTAAAGGAAGACTTAATAGAAAGGATCTGAACCGAGAGCTTAATCACCACTATTTTAACAATTGAATTCCAAAACCCTTTTTAAAACCCATAAGTTCTTTCAAAATTTCCAATAGAGAATACAAAACCAAACGTGAAGTTTAATGTCAAACATTACTTCTATTTTCCTTACGAGCTCAAACCGTATCAGTAACATCAAATACCATAACTTACCCAGCTCCGTCAAATATAAAATTTGAAGCAGTGAAGTTCAGTACAGAGAAAAAGCAAGTTATTACTTCCCAGTTCTTATACAAGTTGAAATTCAGGACACATACAATGCCATAAACCACATTCCTCCAGTTATCTTTGTTTTAACACAAGTTCGAGTTCATACTATAGAGAAAAGTATACAATACAGTCCCAAAAAAGAAGTACTAAATATTCACAAAACAAGATATAGTTTAAAAGAGTATTCAACTACCTTTCTAAACCATCAAAGGCATCTAGTCTGAACAATGCCATTTTACCAGTACAGATAAAGAAACAAGACATCATTTCCTTGCTTCATATAAATACGTGTTCATGCAAAAGGGTCGAAATATCAACCCAGACAGACCGAAAGAGAAATAATACAACTTTTAAAACTCAAAGATGCATCGAGAAAAGTATTCACTTATTTTCTACTTTCCAAAGAGACTTCCAATTTGAAGCTCAAAAAAAACCATTTACTTAAACTCTTTTACGAGAAGACAGTCCAGAACACATATTTTAATCAAAACACTAAAGTCTCTACAGTTCCAAATGTATTTTCACATTTAAACTTACTCAGAGAAAACACCCAAAACTGCATTATCATGCAAGGGTCCCAAAACCAAAAGCACAAAGATTCTTACAACAAGAGAGAAAATAACCAGAACAATAACCGAAAACATTTATCTCATGAGAGCAAGAGTTGTTTTAATGAAACATTTAGAGAAAAGCAAGAAATCTTAATGGATAGAGCCTATCATGCCTGATAGTGCTTCTGCCGATTTGAAGGAGACTTCCAACCGAGCTTCCAACTCTTCTTCTCCTCCAAGCAAGATCAACAATCAAAAATCTCTTTCCCCAATGTCTCATATACTTTCCTTGAATCAAAAATAGACCAGGGAAACCAAAAATAGCCACAAAGTGAAAATCAAACTACTAGTTTGAAGAACTAGATAGCTCTATGTAGAGAAAAAATTGCAAAGCATGCAAGACCAAACAACCCCCAAAAAATCCACCCACATTGTTTCCAAGGCTGTTTTCTCACCAAAAACGAGGCTCATTAATGCCATTTACTCTCAAATTCCCGCCTATCTCTCCTTGCCACAACCATCCAAAATTGGCGAGACCCAATTGAAATTTTACATGCATCACTAAACCTTAGTGATGCCTCTACGTAGGCTTCCTCCAAATTTCATGCCTTTACCTAACTGGGCAAAGACACCTGTCACTTAATTCCCAAGATCAAATCACATTAATAGCTTAGGAACTTCCGCCTAGCTTCCCACTTGCCATACAACCCTTAGGTCCACTTTCCACACTTCATTAGTTTAGGATAAATACCATTAGCTTAGGATAGACTATAGGCTAGTTTTAAAATATTTACCTTAGGTTATAAACATTACAATAGGTAACTAGTCATCTTAGGTTAGATCATAATTCATAACCAAACAAAGTATTAGGTATTAGGTATTAGGTTAGAAATAATCTAGCATCACCTTATGTTTTTCCCCCTCATCCCAACTTAGTATATGCAACCTAGGTTAGGATGCCATCCCAATAGAGCAGACATAGATAGGAGATAGGTACTCTTACCTTAGTTTAAAATCCCGCTAGGATAGATTTCATAGGTCTAGGACTTAGTTTTTATTTTTTTCCTCAATAGTCCTGATGCAGGCCTCTTTTCACTTAACACCATTAAGCATCCTACTGAGATCAATCAAGAAGATCCAAGCACAAAACATACAACAAAATGTAGGCATGATCTTACAAGACAATAAAGAATTTGTAAACATACAAAATTTCAGTCCATTATGTCTCTCAACCTCTGAATGTCAGTTTTCTATTTAGATCAGGTAAGAAGATTTATAACATACCTTGGATCAATGGAATTGATCCAAGGATGTATTAATTAAAAAGAGATAAGTTTGCAACCATCATTACCATATTACAACTCACCTATCAGAAGTGAAAATGGATTCTTGCAAGAAACAACATTTCAGCCTAATGAATCCAAGAGCAGAAATGATTTATCCATGGAAAGCATGATCTTCAACAATCAAAGGAACACACCACATCAAGAAAATCACATGTCAACACTTGCAATGCAAAAGAGAAATATAACAGTTTGTCAAAGGTGTTACACTAGTGTTCATGGAGATCAGAGTACTTGATGGACCGAAGGAGAAGGTATGGGCGTATCCAATGAAACACAAATCACCTGTAGAGTTCTTCAAGAAGTACTTATGTGAGGGATCCATGATAGAGCAGGTTAAACAATGGGCTGAGAAGTGGTATGATAGGCTTCGTGCAACTTTTGAGGAAGAATGGCGCATCCCCAAGGACTTGCCTTTGGTGGTTAGAAAGGTATATCAGTTTGCTATATACCAACATTTTTGTATAGCACGATTTGTCATGAAATATGGATCATGGAGTCCTCGGTGTAAGTTTATATATGTATTCATAGTAACATACTTCTAGGCATCAAGTACACGAGTTTACAGTGACTAGCATTTAACGAGGATAAGGTAGATTGTGACTACCACACACTAAGGAAGAAATATGTGTATCCATGGTGGGCTGCATATGTTGAAAGACTCATTTATGATGTTTTGAGCATTAAACCAATAATTTTTGTGGTGGGAGATATTGGAGCAGCACTGGTGTATCTCCAAATAAAGCCAAAGATGGAGAATAACAAGTATGTGGAAGGTGAGTTCACACTTCCAACACCACCAAAGGGAAAGCATAAAATGGAGAACATCTCAATGCATAAACCACAGAGCTAATTGAAGTGGAGTATGAGGAGGAGGAGCATGAAGATAGTGGTGGTTTGGAGCATAGAGGTAGGAGACATCCTACAAGTAAGGGTGAAGCTGAGCATGCTACTATACGACCTCACCACAAGAGGGGGATGATGAGGACTTGAATAGATTCCAAGGGGAGCATATATTTAAGAGGGTGTTGCGAAGAACAAGGAACCAACGTGTTACTCCAAACATGGTGTGCGAGATCACCCGAGACTCTCTCCATAGAAGGAGGAAACCGTGGAAAGGAGGAAACTGAAGTTAAATGAGGATGCGAAGAGTTAGAGGAAAGTGATCTTAATTCTCCTATAATTCTAGAGAACATAGAAGAACAAAAGGGTTAGGAATTTGTTAGCAAGAAAATTTTTCCGTACACTGGGTCTAAACACCATCTCAATGGTCACT
Source organism: Taxus wallichiana var. yunnanensis (assembly GCA_018340775.1). Taxonomy (NCBI): domain Eukaryota; kingdom Viridiplantae; phylum Streptophyta; class Pinopsida; order Cupressales; family Taxaceae; genus Taxus; species Taxus wallichiana. The sequence continues at coordinate 23,035,806 of CM031243.1, read as the reverse complement.
TTTTGTGATGGATTCTCAGGGTAAAATCAAATCAAGGTGGTAGAAGAGGATTGCAACAAAACAACCTTCACAACACCTTGGGGCACTTTTTCCTACAACAGAATGCCTTTTGGCTTGATCAATGCTAGGGCCACTTTCTAGAGAGCAATGGACTTGGCCTTCAAAGATTTGAAATATTGCATTGTCATTTACCTTGATGACCTCACGGTTTTCTCAAAGAGGAGGGGAGATCATATCTATCATTTGGAGCAAGTCCTTGTAAGGTGTAGGAAACATGGCATTTCTCTAAATCCAAAGAAGTGCATTTTTAGAGTCATAGAAGGTAAGTTGTTAGGACACATTGTGAACAAACATGGAGCACACATTGATCTTGAGAGGATCAGAGCTATCCAAGCACTAGCCTTACCAACTAGCAAGAAGGGATTTCATTCATTCTTTGGAAAGGTAAACTTCCTTTGTCATTTTGTGCTTGAGTTTTCTAAACTGACTAAGCATATAACTTCCATGATGAATCCTCAAGCAAGTTTCAAGTGGAATAAGGAAGGAAAAACAACATTTGAGGAGATCAAGAAATCCATTTCCAAATATCCAACTCTTGTATCTCCAGATTTCAACAAGGAGTTCATCATGTATTGCTATGCATCAGAACATACAATCTCTATTGTCCTTGTTCAGAAAAATGATGAAGGTTTGGAAGAACCCATTGCTTTCATGAGCTGTCCTTTGAAAATCATGAGCTAAAGTATATCCAATTGGAGAAACATGCCTACGTAGTGGTCAAAGTTGTTAAAATTTTTAGATTCTACATTCTCAATTCCCATATAGTGGTGATGGTCCCTGGAAGTGCAATCAAGTCCATTTTGACTCAACAAGATCTTGGGGCTAAGAGAGGAAGTTGGATTGTAAAGACCCAAGAGTATGACTTGGAAATTAGACCCTCTAATATGGTAAGAGGAAATGGTGTGTGCAAGCTGATTGCTGAAGATGAAGCTCTCAAAGCTCAGTAGGGAGAAAAATATGGTGTTTTTTCTACCTGTTCAAGAGACAGTCCATAGGCACTCTTTGTCACCACTACTAATGAGTGGTATGATGACATTGCTTACTATCTCACTTATGGATAATGCCCTCCTCATATTGATTATAAAAAAAGAAGGAAAATCAAACTAAAGGCAACAAAGTTTGTGATTTGGAATCATGCACTTTACAAAAGAGGCCTACATGGTTATTTCCTTAGGTGTGTAGATAAGAAGCAGCAAGAAAAGTTGATCAGGGCATATCATGATCAAGATTTTGGTGGAAATTTGTCAGTAATGGTCACCGCACATAAGATCCTCAGAGGGAGATTATTAGCCCTCCATATTTGCAGACACTTAGTATTGGGTTTACAAATGCAAAGCATGCCAACAATTTGTTGGAAATCCATAACTAGCTGCATTGCCACTTAGGCCTGTGGTGATTGAAGAACCATTTCAACAATGGGGGCTATATTTTATTGGTGTTTTGAATCCTCATTCTAGTGCAGGGAATACTTATGTACTCACTGCAACTGATTACTTCACTAAATGGGTGGAAGCCATCCCGACCAAGCAAGCCAACTCTGAAATAGTTTGCAACTTCATCAAGGAGAATATCATTGTTCATTTTGGAATACCAATTTTTTTTTTTGTAGAAAATGCCACTTATTTCTCTTCCAAGGAGCTCACGAGTTTTGTTATGGCTTTGGAATCTCCCTATCTCACTCTTTTGACTACTACCCATAGGGAAATGGGAAAGTTGAGTCAAGCAACAAGAACATTGTGACCATTGTTTCAAGCTGGTAGATGAGAATCAAAGGAACTAGCACAAGAAGTTATATGATGCATTATGGGCCAATAGGATCACTCCTAAGAAGGCAATAGGTATGTCACCTTTCCAAATGTTGTATGGAGTTGAGGCAGAGATTCCCCTCACAATTGAGATGCCAGCTCTCAAGTTGCTATAAGAAATAGAAGATGGTCAATATAAAGACTCCATTGACAAGAGGATCCTCTTCCTAGAGAAGCTGGAGGAAAGTAGATGCCAAGTGGTGGATAGAATTAAAGAACACCAATTGAAAGTGAAGAAGATATTTGACAAGAGGGAAAAGGCAAGAGAATTCAAGGTTGGAGACTTTGTCCTGCTATGGGACAAGAGAAGAGAACCAAAAGGAAGCCATGGAAAGTTTGATTCATTATGGCTCGGCCCATTCCAAATTCATGGAACTTGTGGTGAGAATGTTTTTATCCTCTCACAATTGGATGGAACACCATTAGAATTGCCTCAAAGTGGTAAATACTTGAAACTGTATAATCAGTGAAAGCAGTTTGTCTCCCGCCTTATACCATAGGTGATTTACGTAGGTATGTTTTTCCCTTTTCTGTTGTGTGGTTTTGGTTTAAGTTTTGTTTGGTTTTTTTGTGTGTTTCCTCCTTCTTCCATTCTTTCTTAAAATTTTATATGACTCTGCAATGCCCAATGGATAAGGCATTGGTCAATGTAATATGTTTTGAAACTTGAGATTCTGGATCCTCATGTTGTGCCCTAGCCATGCCCAGTTCACGCCATGTCCCCAAGCTAGAGCCAGTTGTTATCTCCTAAAAACTACTCTGCATTTCCATAGCCAAATTCAAATTTTTTCGAGCTCATGCCCTTCATTGGCATTTAAGCCAGGTTAGAGATTTAAGAAACTAGTAAAAGTCATACCCTAGTGTTGTTTAAGTCTTTGTTTTTCTCGTTTTGAGAAATTCTCCATCTCCCGATCTGTGCATGAAATATCCTCTTTACAATCTCCTTTTTGATCGAAATTGTTTTCTTATTCTATGGCCTGGGTCGTCAAATCATTATTTTTCCTCCATGCCTCTAGTTCATGAAGGAAATTCAAAAATTGGACTCAAAATGATGAAGTTATCTTCCTCTGTGTATTTTTCCTATAGTCGGGAATGATGGGTATTTCTTTCCCCATCAAATTTTTCCTCAGCATCCCCGAGTGATATGTGGGTCTCTCTAATTGGATGTGGTTTGATCATACTTCAAAACCCATCGAAGCATCCATGTGTCGTAATGATGCAACTCAGGGGCAGGGTCCAAGGGACAATCTTCAATTAAGCACGGGCTTTCCACGTGTCCCAGGTACAAAATGAAGGTAAAATCAGCTAAGTATGGAAGGCTTAGCGGATGGCTCCATGTGTCACAATGGCGCAACTCCAAGGGTAGGGTCCAAGGGACAGTCTTCAATTAAGCACGGGATTTCCACGTGTCCCAGAGTACAAAATGAAGGTAAAATTGGCTAAGTATGGAAGGCTTAGTGGATGGATCCACATGTCATAATGACACAATTCGAAGGTGGGGTAGAAAGGGCCAATTACCAAATCAGTGCCAGATTGCCACGTGGTCAAAGTCATTGGAGAGGCAAAGCCCGCCATTGAAAATTCAAAGCGGACGAGTGGGCCATCGGGGGGATTTGAGATTTTGAGCCTCTTTGTAAAAAAGGAAAAAAATTAAAAAGTAACCCACAACCTTGATCAGGCTATTAGGGAAAAAGTCAAATCTTGAGCCCGTAGGGAAAAATTCAAAGTGGAAAAGTGAGTTATCGGGGAACTTTTGGAAATTTAACCAAATTTCCAAAAGTGAAGTAAAGTTCTAGAATGCTCCGCTAAGGTCTCGAGCCCACCGTTGACAAGTCAAAGCGGAGGAGTGGAATGTTAGAGAGCTTTCAGTTTTTGAGCCTTATCCAAAAAAGGTTAAAATGTTTAGAAAAGAGCCACGACCCCATCTCTAACTAGAATGTGCCACGTGTTCTTGTCAAATCGGAGCAGCGGGTTAGCCAAGGAAATTGAGTTTTTAAGCCTTTTTACAAAAAAGTTAAAATGTTGAGAAAAGGGCCACAATCCCATTTCCAATAAGAACGTGCCATGTGTCTAAGTTAAAAAGTCAAAGCCGGGCTGCAGGCCAATTTTCTCCAAATTACCAAATCTCACGAAAGATCAAAAATGCAAAAGGCTTCCCCATAACCACTCCAATCCTTTCCTACCACATGGATGGCCCAATTTTAGAGTTAGAGAAGCAAATCAAATGGTCCATATTTAAAACTGGAAAATCAAATGTAACGATTTCTTTGCATATGGTTTTTAACCCACCATGAGAATTTTCTTCACAATAGAGGAATTTGAAAAGGCGTTGAGGATTTGTGAAGTTGTAACGGTTTCTTGCAAAGAATATAATGGTTTCCCGATGTCATTTGAAAATGATGGCGATTGATTTCATAAGAACCAGAGTGCTCGTGACTGAAAAGATAGAAAACGCCATTCTTCTTCTATTTTCTCTTCTTCCTCGAATTTCTTCCATTCTCAAGCTATGTACAAAATCTGCTTGAGCTTCAATAATAAAAGAAGGAATTTTTCCTCTTTGATTGAGGAATTAATTGGTACTTTGCGACCAATGAGTTTCATTCATCTTTTAGGTTCTCTTATGGATTTGTTTTTTTTCTGACTATAAATGCATGTAAACAAAATTTCTAATTAATGTGTGTGGGCATCTAATATTCTACTCATAACATTAGTTTTCTCCTACCTCCATTTCCACTCCCCTTCCCCTTTCCAAGAAATAGTTTCTTCTCTAGTGAGAAATTGCTAGCTTTGCCACGGTGGTCAAAGTGGAGTTCCCCTACTAGATCTATGGTTGAAAGGCCACCATTGAAACCCATCTTTCATGCATGCACATACGTAAGCTACACCATTAAATTAGAGGGACTTAGATTCCCATAGCGTTGGCTTGAAACCCACTAATTTGTCCACCGAGAAAATTTTTTCGCCAATGTAATCAAAGGAAAGAGAAGAGGAAGAAGAGGGACTAGAGGAAATAACTACAAAGAATATTCAAGACATGGAGACACAAGTTCCAAATTTGGGAGCTAAAGTCCCTAAGTAGCAAATGATCTAGAAGAACGAGTGGAGAGCACATTCCGTGAAGCCATGGGGTATGTATAGGAAATAGGTAAAATTATCTGCGCCCGCTTCAAGCATGATAACACAAAAGGATTTATTCGGATGGGAGCTAATGGATGAGGATATAGTGACTATGCACACTCAAAAGTAACTATCATGGTCAATGCACACCCATATGGATGGGCATAAATTTGATATATATGAAGAGTCATGTATTTCAAGACAATTTGAAGAATGCACCCCAAGCTAAACATATGACAAAAGCCTACTATCATGTCGATGAGTAGGTCAACAACACATTAGTGAAGGTTTCTACTGAAGTTACAAGAAGAAACATGGAAAAAGCTGCAATGATAAGAGCGTTGTGTGAGGAGCTAAAGACAAAGGATGCAAAGATAGCACACATAATGCAAGAGAGGGACTTAGCACAGAAGAAGAATGAAGTATTTATCAACATCACAGAGGAGATTGGAGACAATGTCATAAGAGCTAGGCCACACTTGGAGCCCAAGGTACCATAAACATTTCCCTTAGTGATACATTATGTAGGAAATTTGGTGGACCTGGTACTTGAAGATGAACCTCTGCACATGTCAGCACCAAGGAATCTAGAACAAGAGGAAAAGTGAGAGAAAGCCTCAGTGATGTGAAATATTGCATCCTATGAAGCACTACTACAAGCGCTACGGGAAGAATTGAAGAAAGCAGACTAAGCTTTGAACATATGCATAACTCCGTAAGCGCTTATCAATATAAAGACCCTGGAAGAAAACAATGAGATCTAGAGAGCAATGAAGTATGAACATTGGGCCATGCAGAAATATTGTCAATGGTTAAGCAAAAGTGCAAGGCCTTAACAAAGAAAGCACATGAGCCACACAAGACTCGGTTGGAAGAGCTTGGGAAATTGATTGTGTAGAAGATGGATATTCTAGAAGGAAGAATGACCTCAATGTCCAACTTTGTGTTGGTTTTGCAAAATTAATAAGGGGAGATTGTGAGGGATGAATTGAAGTCCATTCTGTGGACATTCCATAAAAAGTAGAAAAATCACTCATTGAATGGCAAGCCTTAGAGGCCGAAATAAAGGAGGAGTATCCAAAGTTGATACTTCAAACTGATACAGAGGAGACTACCTCATAAAACTCCTTTATTCATCCACATTCTTTCATTCTTATTATTTCAATTCTTCTATTCTTTACTTCAATTTTTGTAGATACCCATTATCAGGGTAACAATGACATTAGTGTGGGGTAATGTTGATCAGAGAACACTTGAAAGAACTTACACAAGAAGTCCATGTGGGAAAATAGGCCAGGTTTAAGGGTATGAATGGACATGAAGAACCCACATGCAGAGGGCAATTTCAACATTTAGGACTTATCCGATTTTGAGCATGAAGACCTATTTTTAGAATATGGCATGCAGAACACACCAACGATGTAGAGACATGCGCACCACACATTGTCTATCTTTAGAGGATCAGATCAAAGTGTTTTGCATGGAGATGAGCTAAGAATATGATTGTCACTTCATTTAACTGTAAGAGGTCTATAGATAACACACTTGCATGTGTGGCTATGCCTGTAAATGACACATGGATATTAATAACATGTAACCTATTTTTGGAATAGATAAGCGGTGAAGGGAAAGTCCCCACCCTATATATATGATGTGAATCACATAGTAGTAGATATTGAGATATCGGGAAGAGATATATAGATATATGCAGAGTGTAAGAGTTAAGCATAAAGAGATATGTGCATATGATTGGATTATCGTATTAGATGCATGCGTGCATCGGTATAGAATGCCATTATTGTAAGGAATATCTATGTTTATTAATATATGGAAGTTATTAGTTGAATCTAAGTGTCATTAATGTGTGTAATTGAGTAGTGCATGTTCTTGATTCAATCATGATTATTATTTAAGATTGTTCTTTCATATATCCGAATATGGTGTGCATTATAGAATGATGGATTAGTTATGGATCTATATGTTTCTCCCTTCATCATACTAACATCCTGCTATAACAACCCTAAAGAGGGACCTAGTACCTTTGTGCACTTTGGGTGAGCACTCAATCTAGGTTGAGTGATGTGCCAGTGTGTCTAGGGTGTTATTTGGTAAATTCTAGGCCACATCAATAAGAGTGATGAAAAGAGGGAAATTCACAACACCTAACAAAATGAGTGATGTTAAGGTGGAAGATGGGTTGAAATATTAGTTTAGATGATTCTTAACAAAGTGAGTGTTAATAAATATGAATAGGTTTGAAATTATTTTATGATCCTTTACAAAAGTGAACATAAAGAGGGGAGAGATGAAAGGTTAGCATGCTCAACTTGCAAAAATTGTAAGTGCAACAAGAGAAGACTTAAAACACATTGGATGATGCTCAATTATTAATGAAAATGTTAAATGAAGAGACTTAGGAAAGAAAATGATGGATTTTCTCAACTTTTAACAAGATGAATGGTAAAAGGGGAGACTTAAGAAGATGATGATCAATGCCAACTCTTAACAAAAAGTGTGTTAAAAGATAAGACATGACAAGGAAGTGAAAATCACTAAAAGAACGAAAAGGTAAAGGTCGCCACAAAAAGGGAATAAACGATGATAAAAGGGTTTGAATCTCACAAAAAATGGAGATAATAGACAGGGGGAAGTGATGGATTAGTGATTTCAAATTAAAACAAAGTGAATGATTTAATGAGAGAAGTGAAGAAATAATGAGGATGTCAATAATGTAACAAAATAATTACAAAGTACGACAACGTAAGATGATAAGATACAAAATGGAATACATCGTAACTTAACAACGTGGATGTGAAAATGCGATGACATAAGAGTGAGTAGAGAATGATAGTGAACAATGTCAATAAGTTGAGAAAGTAAATGTGAAATGTGATAATGTAATAATGGGGAATGCTTAGAGTTCAACAAAATAATGTTAAACTTAAGACTTATGATGATGAAATATCAAGGTGATCAAGAGAGTGCTTGACTATGATAAAGTGAGTATCGCAACATCAAGACTTAGATGAAAATGAAAGTTCTTAAGTGTGAATATGGATGTCCACAACCCAAGACTTAGACACGTGTACAAAGTGACAAGATGGATGAGAGAGAAAACATGAATGACGAAAGTGAAACACAAGTGTGTAACATGTGATAAAAATGAAAAGTGGTGAAGTGAAAGTTGTGGCATCTACCTTAGATTATCTTGGACAAGGCATGGATTCCTAGGTGGCTCTCTCAACTAGGTGTCGGCAGGTGTTGGGGTTAGGACACCATTTTTACAGATAATATATTAGATCTAAGCATACACGTAAATAAATGCATATATTCTACTAGAAGAAATATACAAAACAAGAGATATAAATAAACATCAAATTTAACATTGTTCACATTGTGTGGGCTATGTCCACCAAGAAACAAGCCAATATATTATCCAAAGCTTTTTGACAAGATATACAATTGAATATTTACAATCTTCCACACCTCTCGGATGTATAGTACTTTCTTTCTCTCAAGATTTTAGATCTTCGTAAGAATTATCTCTCTCATAATTATTATCACAATAATAATCAACTTTTGTAATTTATTCTTAATTCTTACTTCTAAATCCTAGATTTCATACTTATATAGGCATATACAAATTTAGGGCACTTAACCATGTAATTACAATCAATAGATCTATTTTTATACTAAAAATAGATCTAATTCCCATGAGTTAAGTAAAACATCCACACATAGGTAACTGATTTTGGTTAGCCCTAAATGATGGCTAGTCCTCCTTGCTTAACTTATGTAGGTCATAGGTGACTGATGCCAATCCCTCCATAACCGATGTCGATTCTGTGTTTTCTAGCAAGTTTCATATTACATACTAATCTAAATTAATTGAGCTCCACAACTCAACATTGTCAAGCAGATATTCGAGTGAGCATGACGCTATTGCTAAATGACGAATTTACTTTACCCCCTTTGAAACCCTGAGAAAATATTTTTCTCAAAATGAATCACACTGGGGTCACCATTAAGGATATCTGTGACTCTAACTCATAAAGGATTTACTAGTCAGATAAGAGAAAAGGTTCCCATTTCATCCACCAGTTCCCTCAATGTGTGGACTACGTTGGGGTTTTTAGAACCACCCCCTTTGTTGTAGCTTAAGGCTTATGCCAAGGGGGTTATATTCTAGTTAAGAAGTCGAGCCGTAGCTCTTAAGCGAACTCGTAAATGAAGTGTTTTAAATGTGGTGTTTTTTTAATCTTTTGATTTAGGTGTGGTTTATTTAAAATCTTTTGGCAACCTACAGTTAGTAGTTTTCAATGTTTTATCCACCTTGATTGAGAGTGGGTCCTACAAGCAATGATTAGAAAGTCTTTCAAAATGAGGAAAAAAACAAAACAAAAAAAACAAAACAATAGAAGAGAACCCACGTTTTTGATTTCCAAGATCACTTAAAAAGTGTGAGGAAAGAGCATACATGTGGGTTGGCTTTGGTTAAGTGAAACATTAATTACCCCCAAAAAAATGAAAGAAATGACCATGTTTCTGATTCCCAAGATCGCTTGAAAAAGTACAAGGGAAGAGCATATGCGTGGGTGATTTGAGTTAGTCGCAAAAAAAACAAACAGAAAACAACAAACGAGAAGCACACAAAAAAAGTGAGAAGGGATTAATCTAGTTTTCAAACATGACTAAACATGGAAAGAAAAGGCAAAACTACATGAAAAATTGGACCAAAATGTCCAATAACACTAAGTTGGCAACCTGCACAATTAGTCCAATAAAAATAAATAAAGAAACTATTTTAATTGCAACTTAAACTACAAATAAGAAATGGTAAATAAAATAAAATAAAATAAATAAAGGAAAAACCTAACCCTAAAATTAAAACTATAAACAAGGTCAAAATAAATGAAAAAAACTTAATTTATTGTATGTTTGTGTGTGTGTGTGTGCAATTTGAGGTTGGAAGGGATCAGTGGGGAGCTCTATGAGCTTGGTGTAAGGCGGAGGTGGGGTTGGTTTGGTAGTGAGCCAGGAGGAGAGCAGGAGGGGGTGAGCTTAGTTTCGGTGGGAGCAGGTGAGCGCAAAAATGAGCAAAGGCTCATGGGAATGGAGGTTGGTGTGAGTAGGGGTGTTGAGAGAGAGTTAGGGCATAAGGGTTTGGTTTGGGTCACGCAGAGGGGGCGGGGAGATGGCTCCGCAAGCTAAGCTCGCCGAGTAGGGGTTGGGGCTTGGTCATCACGAGCTAGGGGAGGTGTGGGAGAGTTGAGGTTTTGAGAAGACAACATATAAAACTTAGCAAAAGGTACACAAAATATTTTCATAGAAGAGAGTGCGTTCAAAGGCGCGGGAGGATCGGAAAGGAATCACATGCGGAGGACAAAGACAGATTCGAGGACTTAGCCATTTTCATGATTATGATCTATTTTTGGAAGATGGCATGTGGAGCACACAAATGGGAAAAGACTTGCGCAACATGCATCGACTATTTTTGGAAGAGCAGCTATGGAGCGCTTTGCATGGATACAGGCTAAAGATAGAATTACGACTAATAGTTAACTAGGAGAGATCTATTGTTAGCGCACTTGCATGTGTGGCTATAATTGTAAAGGCACATGGATATTTTTAGCATGCGACCTATTTTGGGAATAGATAAGCGGTGAAGGGAAAGTCCCCACCCTTATAAATATGTAGTGAATTACGTAATATAGGAGGGTATGTAAGAACTAGATTACTATGAGATTATGTTGTCAAAATTGTTGCACACATGAGCATATGATGCTATTATTGTAAGAAGCTTCGTGTATTACTATGTTTAATATAATGGAGTATATTGGCTGAATCATAGTATTGAATCATGAGTATAATTGGTTCTTGCATGCTTGATTTCATCATGATTATCATTTAAATCTGTTATTCTTTAGATCTAGATCTGAACATACACTGTAGAATGAAGTATTAATGATGTATTTGAATGCATAAGTCTTCATCATGATAACATCCTATAATAATAACCCCGAAGAGGGCCTGGTATGTTTGCATGCTTCAGATGAGCGCTCAGTCTAGGCTGAGTGATATGCCGCGTACCTAGGCTTTTACTAGTAAATTCTAGTCTCCATCATTGGTTCTACGTTTCTGGAACCTCTTTTTTAGTTGTTTTCAGGATGGTTCATGATGAATACATACCGCTTGACCTTAGTAAGTGTTGAGGAGTGGATATACAACCTAGAAGAAGAATACTCATGGAGGTTCAACACTGGATTTGAGTTTGACATACACACGTGGTTGGAGTTGAATCTATATGTCTTTTTATACGAGAGATTATTTGCTATCTTTCTAGTAGAACTGTAAAAGTGGTTGGTTGCTTATGTGTCTAAATGGAATTGGAGGTATCACACACTTGTCTGGACATAGGAAGAATTTCAGACCCTTTATGATGCTGATCTGATTTGGACTCATGCTATGGATATGTGGTTCCATGGTGTTTTGAACAACTATATCTTAGAGTACTCAATTTCCACTTATTTGTGCCTAGAGGTAGCTGAATTCCAATTTTTACGATATCCCAGGGGAACTTACCTGCAAGGCATTCCACTAGCGATCAAAATTTTGATGGTAACCTTGAACTTGGAGAGAAAACCAATGGTGAACTAAACCCCACCACACGTGGGGAAGGAGTAGGTTTGGTGAAAGATGGTAGACCTAGTGATAGAAAGGAAAAGAGAGGAAAGGTGGCTTAAGTATAATGAGGTGTGTGAGAGGGAGATAGAGAAACAATGGGATGTTGCAGAGTGAATGGCATTGTGGAGAGAGATAGTTCAGGAAGGGTTTAAAGTTCACATAGAAGATGTAGAACCCAAGCTTCCGTAAATCCCCCATTTGGGAAAGCATAAAAGGGAACCCTACTTAGCCTTAGGCATAAGTGCGCCGACAGAGACAACTTGGGCCAAATGCATGCATCTAAATCCACCTAGTAACCTTGCCCTTGTGCTTGGTTTTCCAGTATCTAGTATAATAAATAGTTAGCAAGATAATTTAGGTAGTAGGAGAGTAGGAGTGAGTCATATAAAAATCACAATGATGATAGCGCAAATGTCTTTATTGTTGTATGGGAGTACCTTTTTGGGTGTATCATCTACACAGAATTTAGGTGCGTAGACTTTTGGACTCTCTTCTAGGAGTAGCAATACTTCACAGACTGTCGGGGTGTAATTCAATACTACTGTTGGGACACATGGAAGTACATCTTCCGGTCTAACTCTATCTATGGGTTAGGGATCAAGAGGCATAAGTGGATCTAGTTCGGTGGATCTGGTGGTTCCAGAGGTAGAGGAAACACTGGAGGTTCTGGATCAAGTGGGCAAGGTCCACACCAACCCTAGAATATTTATATGGATATGTCTCTTCATCTTCTAGAGTATAGGGGCATAGAAGATGCTTTGATAAACATGTGCACATGTGTGAAATACCGTGTCACGAAAAAGGAATCACGGCTTCGAGCCTAGGGAAAATAAATTTACTACTATGTTATAGGGGCGTGCACACAGATTATTACAGAAAGTTTGACCCCGATTAGGATTGCATAGACTATGTAGCTTTAAAAGATGCTTTCCTCAAAGAATTTCATATCCCTGAGTTTGAACAGAAGAGTATAAGTGCACTCAAGGATATTAAGCAAGGCACTACTGAAAGTGTCAGAGAGTATGATGCTCATTTCAAAACATTGTTATCTAAACTTTCTTATGATATTCATGTAAGCCAAAGCATGCATAATGGTTCGTTGGGGGCCTAATAACACCTTTTAGAAGGGTGTTATCACATAAGACATACACTAATCCACGTGAAGCACTTGAAGAAGATTTACATGTTGAGGCAGTTGGAAGTATAGACACTAGGGTGAGCCCATTTTTAGAAGCATAGATCACAACTATGGAAAAGTAGTTGGAGAAGCTATTGGAAAATTTAGCACATGAGATGCGCACAAGGATTTGGTGCACAAATTGTGAAGTAGAAGGTCACACAAAGGATAGTTGTCCCTATAGATTAGTCCGCTCATTATTGTTGGACTATGAGATATGTCATTTAAACCATGATACTAGCCACTGCCCATTACTATAATGCGTGATAAGGAAGAACGTTTTATGCTACTACCAAATCTATAGGTCCACGACTCATGAAAAAAAATACTTCCAGCTGATTGGTCAGATCCATGATGCTATATACATTGGTGTACAAAAAAAGAGAGTTTTATATAACTCTAAAGGTAAGAAAAAACATCGGGATCAAGATCACAATCAAGTGGGCTAAGATCGGAGTGAAATACATTTTAAAGGAAGTCGTGACAGAGGTCAAGGATAGTGTGGTGGATTTGGAGGATGAGGTTGTGGCAGTGGAAGAGGTGAGTTTCCACATGGAACATGTTATACATGTAGATCCCCTAACCATTACAGGTGTGAATGTCCTTAGAATATTTCATGTTCTTTCTGTGGAAATAATCATAGTTATGAGGAGTTCTCAAACTTGTATGAGCATCTTAGAAAGCAACTTAAACAAAAAAATAAAGGAACATGGATGGTTAGGATAAAACACACTGTGGAAAATTAGTGGATGCCCAAGTTGGAACTAGACTATAAGGCATTGCGAGGTAAAAATCATGACTTGCGCTGAAGTAGCATGCACCAAATAAGCATTGCAGTAGAATCCTACCATCACTAAGGAAGAGTTCCTACATGCACGGTACCCAGATCCCACCCATCAGAAGGAATTTTACTTGGAAACCATGGAGGTACTCAGGAATCTTCAGGGTGAAATATAATATTTAAAGGAGCAATCATGAAATATGGAGCAAAAGAAAGCATTAGAGATGATCCAAACTGATATGGATGACTTGAGAGAAGTGTACCAATTGTTGCGTCAAGAGAATATCATTCCACTATTAGGAAATTAGTTAAAATGAAACAATATGCGTGTAAGTATTGAGACTAGACAAAAGATCCTACATATAAATATTCCCCCTCATAACCTAGATTATGACAATGAAATGACTCGAATGCTGTTGTGGATGGGTGGTTATTGAGTAATATATTGATTGATACATGCGCAAAAGTTAATGTTCTTACTTTAGATGCATGGGTAAAAATGGGGAGACCTCCATTACAGCCATCCTCTAATGTTTTTTTCATGGCTAATCGAACTAAGGCCACTCCCATCGGAGTTTTAAAAGATGCATCCATTACCATACAAGGAGTTAAGTTCCTTTGGAGATTTTGAGGTTTTAACACTTTGGAAGAGTTAGATAGCTTCCCAAATCTATTGGGGCATCCTTGGTGCTATGAAAATAATGCTAATCTTTGGTTCAACAAGGGTTATATCAGCTTTGAAAACAAGGAGAAAAGAGTTATTATCCCATTAACAGATGGAAAATCTATGCCCTATGTTGAGCCCTTGAGTGAGGAAGACCTGAATAGGATTTATGTACGTGTCATTCGGGATCCAGAGATGCTTGAGCCATGTAAATAAGGAATCCTTTAGTGGGAGGATACACATTCTATTAGCGACACTACAAGTGTTGGTTGTGATAATTGGGCTCATAACACTTATGAGTTTGTAGGCGCAAAGGAAAGAGCATATTTCTAGGGATAGTAAGCGCATTATATCGGGAGAATAGGTAACAACTTTGGTACCTTGTTACACCGAGATAAGGAGAGCCTATAGTGATTACGCGTGCCATGGAAGAACAGTGGATAGACCAGTTGGAGAGAAGGAATATGCTAGCATATATTGTACACGGGACAACAACGTCTTTGGTGGGTGGCCCATAAGGATAATCTCGTAGGATGGAATGAAATTAGGATTGCTCTTAGTACTAGGTTCTACAGAGGAGCAATGCACTTACTCAAATCTATACTTACCATGGTAATAAACTTATTTAGCACCATGTTCAACAATGTGAGAGACTCGGACAGAGGGGCATGAAGCTTTACCACCTTTGCTCAGTGCAGAATTTTTATTCCACTTTACAAGGTTGTGCATGACCTTGGTATGTATATGCAAAAATCCATAGAGAGACTAGGACTTGGAAGGATTTAATTACAGGAATGACCTAGATGTTTGAATTCTTCTCTACCAAGCCTCCAGTGGAAGAAGCATTAAAGGTTATAAAATGCTTAACTATAGGAGATAGTGCAAGGATGAAGAACTCATTCAGGAGTTATTTGATGAAGGAAACTCAGGAGTGCATTTTGTTGAAGAAACAGAGGCCGATACCACACTACTTTAGCGTGATTTCCTTGAGAAATAAAAAGGAAAAATGGTCTACTTAGTGGATGATAAAGAAGTAGAAAATATGGATGTAAACCATTCAACAAGTAGGCATGAGGTGTTGGAAAGTGTAGATAAGACCACGCGTGCCTATCATGAACCTATGAAGACAAAGAAAGTGAATATTGGATCAGATGCTAAGCCTAAGGAGGCCATAATTGGGGACTATTGGTCAGACTCTGAAGTGGAAAAAATCATAGAGTTACTACGGGATTATTAGGATTTATTCCTTGGGGTACCATGAGCTTAAAGGTGTGCATGAATAATTAGGGGAGATGAAGATAAATCTTAAAGAGGGTGTGCACCCAGTTATAAAGAGACCCTACAGGATGAACCCCAACTTGCATGAAAAGGTAAAAGAAGAGATTGATAAAATGTTGAAATATGGAATTATCAAGCCCCTGGACGAGTCGAGAATGGGTTAGTCAATGGTAATCAATATCAAGAAGGATTATCAGATTAGGATTTGTATGGACTGTAGGGAGCTGAATGATGCATGTGTGACTGATCCCTTTCCTATGCCATTCATTGAGAAAATCCTAGAAGGCGTTAAAGGGTGTGAAATATATTCATTAAAAGATGGGTTCTCGAGGTATCATTAGGTTCAGATTACCTAGGAGGATAAAGAAAAGACCAATTTTACTACTAAATGGGGTAGCTTTACCTATACTATGATGCCTTTTGGTATGAAAAACATTC
This sequence comes from Taxus wallichiana var. yunnanensis, assembly GCA_018340775.1. Classification (NCBI taxonomy): domain Eukaryota; kingdom Viridiplantae; phylum Streptophyta; class Pinopsida; order Cupressales; family Taxaceae; genus Taxus; species Taxus wallichiana. The sequence continues at coordinate 23,019,802 of CM031243.1, read as the reverse complement.
CTACTATATTTTGTGCATAGTTGTACAAGTGTTCAAGGATTTTATTCACAACTTCTTGCAGGTTTATTTGGATGATTAGATGGTGTATGGATTAGTTAAAGATCATTGTGAAAATCTATGCTTAATATTTGAAAGATGTAGAGAGTTAAGTATCTCTTTGAACATCAAGAAGTGCATATTTTCTACACCATTTGGGATACTATTAGGACACATAATCTCCAAGGAAGGTTTGTTGGTTGATCCAGCTAAGGTTGTAGTCATTATAGGCCTGAAAGAGCCTATTAGTAAGAGTGAGGTGCGTGGATTCTTGGATCACACATGGTATTATAGGAAATTCATAAAGAGGTATGCCAATGTTGCTGCACCTTTAGAGGATTTACTGAAAGGAAAAGGTACGTTCTACTAGGGAGAACCACAACAATGCACATTCGAGACATTAAAGGAGAAACTTACTACCACGCCTATTCTACATTTTCCTTCATGGGACAAACCATTTCATGTACATGTGGACACCTTTGGCATGGAAATTGGCATTGATGGAGCCTATAATTTACCGAGATAACACCCTAGATGCGCTGACACATCACTCAGCCTAGATTGAGCGCTCACCTGAAGTGTGTAAAGGTACTAAGTCCCTCTTTAGGGATGCTATAACAAGATGTTAGCATGATGAAGGAAGAAACATATAGATCCATAACTAATCCATCATTTTACACTACATGCCATATTAAGATCTAAGAAAGAACAAGCTTAAACAATAATCATGATTGAATCAAGAACATGCACTACTCAATTACACATAGGATTGACAATTAGATTCAGCCAATAACTTCCATCTATTAATAAACACAAAATCTCCTTACAATAATGGAATTCTATACCGATGCACACACAGATCTAATAAAATAATCTAGTCATATCCACATATCTCTCTATACTTACCTCTTACGCTCTGCATATACCTATATATCTCTCATCTCTCTCTATCTCTCTCAGGTAATTCACTACCTATATAGGGTGGGGACTTTCCCTTCACCACTTATCTATTCCAAAAATAGGCCGCATGCTATTAATAGCCCATGTGTCATTTCTGAGCATAGCCACACATGCAAGTCTGCTTATCTCGTAGACCTCTTTTAGTTAACTAAAGTGGTAATCCTATTCTTAGGTTGTCCATGCAAAATGCTTTGATATGATCCTCTAAAGATAGATAACGCATGGCACACACGTCTCTATATCGTTGGTGTTTTCCACATGTCATATTCTAAAAATAGGTCTTCATGCTCAAAATCAGCTTAGTCCTGAATCTTTGAACTTTCCCTCTATGTGCAGATTCTTCCTATCCATCCACACCCTTAAACCTAGCTTGTTTTCCCCCGTGGACTTCTTGTGTGAGTTCTGTCAAGTGTTCTCTGATCAACATTACCCCACACTAATCTCATTGTCACCCCAACAATGGGTATCTCCAAAAATTGAAGTAAATAATGTTGAATGGAAAGAATAAGAAAGAATGTAGATGAATAAAGAATGTTTTATGAGGCAACCTCCATTGTATTAGAGTGAAGGATCAACTCTGGATACTCTTCCTTTATTTCAGCCTCCAAGGCCTGCCACTCAGTGAATGCTTTCTTTACTACTCTGGTATGTCCACAATAATAGACTCCAGTTCATCTTGGGTAACTTCACCTTTTTCATTTTGCAATACCAACATAATGCTAGACATTGCAGTATGTTTTCCTTCCAGTGCATCCATATTTTGTGTGATGAGTTTCCCAAGCTCATCTAATCATTCCTTGTGTGGCTCTTGTGTTGCTGCTAGGGCCTCACACTTTTTCTTTATGAGTGTTAACCATTCTACGCGGCCCAAGGTATCATCCTTCATAGCCTTCTGGACTACATTATCTTCTTCCAGAGTCTTTACCTTGATCAATTCCTCTGGAGATGTGCATATATTTAAGGCATGATCCACCTTTTTCAATTATTCTTGGAGCACTTGCAGTAGGCCTTTGTATGATGCAATTTTTCTGACTACTGCAACCTTAGCCCTTTTCGCCTCTTTTTCAAGATTCTTTGGTTTTGGCATTCTAATTGTGTTCTCTTCCAATACCAAGTCCACCAAAGCTCTAACATAATGCATTACCAAGGGGAATTGTTTTGGTACCTTAGATTTCAGATGCGGGTGCACTTTCATCACATGATCTCTAATGGCCTCTGCCATGCCAATTAATACACTATTCTTTTTCTGCTCCAAGTCCTTCTCTTGGGTTAGGTGCACTATCTTTGCATCCTTCATCTTCAACTCCCAACACAACACTCTGATTGTTACGGCCTTGTCTATGTTTCTTCTTGCAACTTTAGTAGAAACCTTCACCAATGCGTTGCTGACCTGCTCATCTGACATGATAGTAGGCTTTACTGTCATATGTCTAGCTTGGGGTGCCTTCTTCATCCATCTCGAAACACATGACTCTTCGCATACATCAAAGTCAGGATCATCCATGTGGGTATGCATTGACTATGATAGTTTCTTTTGAGTGCGCACAATCAGCATATCCTCATCCATTAGCTCCCAGCTGAATAAATCCTTCTGTACTATCGTGCTCTGGAAGTGGGTGTAAATAATTTTACCTACGTCCTCTGTATACCCCATGGCTAGTGGAATGTGCTCTCCACTCATCCTATTTGATCTAGGACCCTTGGGAATTATAGGCTCAAGGTTAGGAGCACATCGTTATGCCTTGATCGAGTCGCATGTGTAGATCCGAGAGGTTTCTTTCTCCCTTTCTTCTCCATCCTTCATCTCTTCATCTTTTTCTCTCCCTCATTTTTTGGTTCGTCTTCTTACTCAAGTGGGGTAGGAGATGCATGCCCACTCTCCCATGATTCCTCCACTTCTTCATCTAACTTCAAATTTTTCCTCCTTTTTGGCTCAACGGTTTTCCTGTGTGGAGAGAGAAGAGGTTCTTTCCATACCATTTTTAGGGTTCCACTTTGAGTCCTTGTGCATCTGAACACTTTCTTAAACTTGTGCTCCCCCTGCTCAACCTCTGTATCTTCCTCTTCATAATGTCCTTGAGATTGAGTGGCCATGTGCTGTGACTCTTCTCTATCATATGGTTGCTTTCTTCTACGCTCCAAGCCTCCACTATCTTCATGCTCCTCTTCTTCATCCTCTACTTCAATAGTTTCTATTGCCCTTGGTGCTGATATGTTTTTCATTGTGTGCTTAACCTTTGGTGGCCCTGGGAGTGTGAATTCATTCTCCACATACTTATTGTTCTCCATCTTGGGCTTTAGCTGAAGATATACTAATATTACCCCTCCATTTGCTACAACCAGACTTATTGGCTTAGTATTCAACACCTCCGAAATGAGATTTTCATCATAGGAACTTCTTCTTGGATACACATAATTCTTCCTCAATGTGTGGTAGTCACAGTCTACCTTATCTACATTGAATACCATTCGGCACGTGTCTGTGAATCTATGAACAAATGCTTGGAAATACCTTGTAGTGAACGCATAAGACAATTTACACCAAGGGCTCCAGACTCCATCTTTCATTGGGAGGCACATGATACATAAATAATGATATATAACAAACTAGACTTGTTTCCCCACTATTGATGGTAGGTCCTTCGAGATGCGCCACTCTTCTCCAAATGCCGCACAGATCTTGTCATACAATTTCTCCACCCACTACTTGACGTCATCATCTGTTATGGAACCTTTACATAGGTACTTGCTGAACCTTTCAGTTGGGGACTTATTCTCCATTGGGTATTTCCATACCTTTTCCTTCGGCCCATCTGGTACTCTAATTTCCATGAATTCTAGTGATAATAGAACAGCCCCAAAGCTGATATTTCCTCCTCTGTGCACTTCCTTGACTATCTGCTCTATAATGTAGCCTGCAATATTGTAGACTACTCCTTTTGACATTTTACGCGCAACATGTAACCACATAGTATTTACCTATGACCACCACTCCTGATCATTCAACTTTGTAACAAGGTGTGTTGCTACTTACACAACCAGACAGTTCTTCAATTTGTCTATATCCATACTGCGTGGAACCTTGGGTACCCCAAATCTGTTTGGTCTTTAAAATCGTGACTTTATCTCGTGAGATCATTCTTTATATCCTCTTCGTGGCCTTAAAACCTCGTGGAATCGATGAGATAAGCACGGATGAGAGTCTAACTCTACATCCTACAAAGTAGAAGAAGTCCTCATGCACCACGATCATGAGCCACCGGTACAAGGGCTCATACTTATTGAAAAATTGAAGCTCATATAATTGGTAGACCCCAATTTTCTTTAGAAGCTTCTCGCCTACATCATCATAAACCAGCATGTCATCTTCCATACATTTGTTCATCCTCATAGTGAGAAAGGAATCAAGCTCCTTCTTGTTCTATAAGGTCCTATGATTGTATTTGCTTACTTTTCTCTTTTTGATGTGTGAATCCCATTCCTAGCCGATGATGACTCCTTCTGGATATTACATTTTTGAAAAATTACTTTCAGGTGCCATCTCTTCCTCCATAATGACCACCTTCTTCTTTCCTCTTTCCCCTGATGTAGCTACCTTTTTGGGTGCCATTTTTACCTTGAAATTGTCTCCTCTTTAACTCTACAATTTACAAATCAAACCCTAGCTCGATTCAACTATGCCCTAGATGGAATTTTTTTCCCTAATTCCTCTTTATCAGCTTGCTTCACTTAAAACCTTCACCACCTGGGATGCAAGCTTCTTTTCACACGAGATATGCTTGTCATCTCTGGTTTCACACACCCTTTGCACCTTAACCTAATCACTCGGCTCTTCGCACTTAGCTCTTTCCTCAAAATCTCTTAGTCACAATGGAAAAATTGAATTTACATCCCATCCTTATATACCCATGGTACATCTTCACACCCCAGGTTATAACCTTCTACTATGCCTTCCTACCTTCTCGGTCATAGACTTTCTTCACGCACACACTTACGCTTTGAGTACCTTGTCACCGTGCCTTCTCCTAGTAGTTATCATGGAATCTTCTTACCTCACATTATCTGTCCTTTCATTTATCTCCATACTTGGTCACTTTAGAGAAGAAATCTTCTTTTGAATTAAAGTACACCCGTAGCAGCTTATTCCTTTCACCTTTCCATTCCCATAGTCTTATTATTGGATAACGAAAACCACCCATACTAAAAGTATGTGCAATCCTCTCGAACATAAACATTCTTTACATAGTAATTAGCTTCATGTGTGCAAATGCGCTTATTACACAATAACAAAAATTAAATTGACAAAGCATAATGAAAATGAAGGAAATATATTAAGGAAAGATAGAATTGAAAACCTAATCTAAATGAAAATACTACCTTATTAAAAACACCAAGAAGACTTATTTATAGTAGGCTTCAACCTACTCCCATTAAAGTAACTAGGTAGCCATGTTCTATTAAGTGCTTCTAACTAGCAAGCACATGGTTCAAGTATGTAAGTGATGACATATGGTCCCAACCAATGTACTTTAAGTTTTCTTAGATGGTACAAGAACTTAGAGTCATAGAGGAGTATCATTTTTCCAATCTCAAACTTCTTATCCCTTATGTTCCTATCATGCCATGATTTCTGCTTGGCCTTCTCCTACTTCGAATCCATCACACTATGGGTCGTCACTCATCCAATTGAATCATCTTCTCAATACACTCTTCTAAAGCCTACTTGTCATCTAAATCTCCAACATGTGCAATGCTCAAAGAAGGTAACATAAATTATATAGGAGAATGACCTATATGACAAACACAACCTGAAATGGTGTGGCTTTGTTCAATCTCTTATAAGTTGTTCTATATGCTCAAAGAAAACTCGACACATTATCATCCCAATCCTTTCTTCCAACATCAATTTTTTTTTCAATGTCTCGGCTTAAAATCTTGTTGAAATCCTTAACAATTCCATTTGCATGAGGGTGGTAAGGTGTAGTCTTATGGTGGAGAACCATAAATTCATCTAATAGGATCTTTATGGTTTCATTTAAAAAGTGTGTACTCCTATCACTTGTCAAACTTAAAGGACATCAATATCTTGTAAGAACATTCTCCCATAGAAACCTAGTTCTTTTGTATTTTCACAGTCCTACCCTACGTAGTCGTGTCGCCCACTTGTGTGTGAGATAATCTATGCAAGTAATGATATATTATGATCTAATCTTACGTGCGGCTGGTGAAATGGGTCCTAAGAAGTCAACGCACCCATTTCTCAAATGGTTTGGCACTAGTAATTGGTCTCAATGACATCTCATCTCTTTGCCCTAGTTTACCTAGATGCTGGAAATGGTAACACACTTTGTAGTACGTTTTATAGTCTTTATACAATGTCTCCCACCATAATCCAACAAGTGGGATATTCCAGGAAGTGGTATCACCTGCATAATGGCCTCCTGCAATACCACCATGGGATTCTTCCATAATATCATTGTGCTCATGCTCTAATACAAAAAAATGTAATACTTCATCTCTAATCAACATAAACGGTTCGTACGTATAGCAAGTTGTTTCTTTTCTAATGCCTTCATTCCTTTTGGTGCCACACCAGTCCATAGAAAGAAAACAATGTCTTCTAATTTTGATGGTGTGCGTTGTAACCTATATAACTATGCATCTAGCATGGTTTCTTCAATTGTCTATGCTTCCTCTCTTGAGTTAATTCTAGACAAGTGGTCTGGTCCAGAGTTACTTTTCCCTGGCTTCACCATAACTGTGAAATCAAACTCTTGAAATAGGAGTACCCATATGCATATGTGCCCTTGTAAGATGGGTTTGTTCACCAAATACTTCAATGCCATGTGATCCGTATAGAATACAAATGGTGTAGCTAGAAAATACTGTCGAAACTTGTGCAATGCATAGATCATGGACAAATCTTTGTGCTTTGTAGTTGTATAATTATGTTCAAGCAGGAGTCAACTTCCTACTAGCAAAGTAGATAGGATGATCGATAATACCTTCTCCAGGTTGAGATAACACAATGCCAATGGCCATTCCAGAGGTGTCCACATGTACATGAAATGGTTTTTCCCATGAAGGAAAATGTAGGATAGACACAGTAGTATGTTTCTATTTCAATGTTTCAAACACGTACTGCTGTGATTCTCCCTAATAGAATGTAACTTTTCCTTTTAGTAACTCCTCCAGAGGTGTGGCAATTTTTTCATATCCCTTGATGAGTTTTCTATAATATCTTGTGTGACCTAAAAATCTGCACACCTCACTCGATTGCTAGGTGCCTCCAACCCTAAAATGACAAAGAACTTTTTTGGATCAACATGTAATCCTTGCTTGCATATTATGTGTCCTAACATTATTCCAAAAGTTGTAGCAAATATGGACTTCTTGATGTTCAAGGAGATACTCAATTGTCTACACTGTCAAACATTAAGCATAAATTGTACAGTGATCCTTAACAAGCCCATATACTTTGCCCAATCATCGAGGTAGACACAGTAAGAAGTTGTGAATAAAATATTTGAATTCTTGAACAACTATGCACGAGAATAATGTAGTCATGTTTTTCAATCCAAAAGGCATCAAAGTATAGGCAACACTTCCCCATTGAGTATTAAAAGTTGTCTTTTCTTGATCCTCCTGAGAAATTCTAACCTGATGATACCCAAAAAACCAATCTATAAAGGAATAGATTTCGTGCCTTACAACTCCCTCTAGTATTTCCTCAGTAAATGGCGTAGGGAATGGGTCAGTTACACATGCGGCATTTAGCTCCCTGTAGTCTACACATATTTGAATTCTACCATCCTTCTTGATACTGATCACCATTGGACTAACCCATTCTGACTCATCAAGCGGCTTGATAATTCCATATTTCAACATTTGATCAACTTATTCTTTTACCTTTTCACACAAATTAGGATTCATTCTGTAAGGTCTCTTTCTCATTGGACACACACCTTCCTTAAGTTTTATCTTCATTTCCCCAAGTGATTCATGCATGCCTTTAAGTTCATGATACCCTCGAGGGAATAAGTCTCGGTAATCCCTGTAGTAACTCAATAATCTTTTCCACTCTCGAGTATAACCAATAGTCTCCAATTATGGCCTCCTTAGATTCATCCTATGATCCTATATTGACATTCTTTGTCTTTATGAGTTCGTGATAGGCACATGTATCTTTGTCTACTTTGTACAAGACCTTGCGCACCCCTTGTGAATGTTAAATATCTAAGTTCTCGACTTCCTCATCATCAAATATGTAAACCATCTTTCCTTTTCTTTCTCAAGGCAAGCACATTCAAGCAATATGGAGTCTTCTCCTTCTTCTTCAAAACATGCACTGATTCTATCTCACCAAATAATCCCTGTATGAGTTCCTCCACCTTTGCACTATCTCCCATGGTTAACTTCGCTTAAAATTTTTTAATGCCTCTTCTAGTGGAGGTTGGGAAGAAAAGTAGTCAAAGGTCTGGATCATTCTTACAGTCAAATTTTTCCAGTTACTAAGCTCTCGATGTAGTTCGGCATATACATACTAGGCGCATGTGCATCCTTGTAGAGTAGAGTATAGTATATGTACCCAAAGTGAAGGTGGTAATGATTCCCTGTCTCATTTGTCTAGAGTCTCTCACATTGCTGAATATGATGTTGAATAGGTTGATTACCAGTATAAGTGTAGATCGTGTAGGAGCATTTCTCCTTAGAAACCTAGTAGATAGGGTGAATCTAATTTCATTCCACTCCATAAGATTATCTCTATGAACTACCCACTAGCGCATTGTTGTCCCATGTAAGACATATGCTAACATGTCTCTTCTCTTGACTTGGTCTATCCACTATGCCTCCATGGCTTATAAGAATACATGAAGATCTTTTGCTCATGTATACCAAGGTACTGCACTACCTATCTGTCAAACATAATGAAGTCCATTCTTGTGCGTAACCACACTTTTTACCTCGTGTCCTACTAGTTAATATGTACCATGAGCCCAATTGTCACAAGAAATACTCGTAGTATTAATAATAGAGTGAGAATCCTCCCACTATAGGATGTATTCCTTTGATGGCTCATTGATCTTTGGGTCTGAATAACGCGTACATAAATTTTGTTTAAATCCTCCTCACTTAGAGGATAAAAATATGGTATCACAACTCTTTCCTCCTTGTTCTCAAAGCTAATATACCCTTATTGAATCTCAAGTATACCAATTGTTAGAGGTATCATAGTAAAGTTGCGGTAACCAACGTTGCCTAAAGTAACCTTTAAATTAATCCCATGTGATATTAGTTTCATCAATGTTTAGCTTAGCTTTACGGCTGTCCCACCATGAAGATGCCTCATGGGAAAGATGATATGTTCCCTATATCGCTTTGTTTCTTCCGAGAAATTCCTTATTGCAAAGTATTTCTCCATTTTGCTTTGAGCCAATTCTCGGCTCCATCCCCTAATGTGGTGCCATCAAACTTGGGTGGACTTATCCTTTTTTATCATTAGTGAGTTCAGATGCCAGCCTAGCCTTATTGTTCTCAGGCTAATCAGGTATGTTCACATTGTTATTATCAACACCTAAATTTTTGTTGTCCTCAAGAGGTGTCGATTATTTTTACCAACATATTCTTCCTCCTTGTTGCCCATTACTTTCTGTTAAAGTATAGCCAAATGATCTCTTGTGTCCAATAGGGAAGCAAGGATCTCATTGAGTTTCTAGGTAGTTGTTGCTCCTTCCTTAGGTGGAGGATTATTTGCAACATTTCCTCTTGTTCTAACCATTTTCTGTTAACAAGAAAATTTAAGTTTCATCGATTCTCGGACATAATAAGTCTAAGAGCTCGCAACCTTCAGCTTTGATACCAAGATGTAACATTCCCATTTTAAGACTTTAGAAACAAGGGAATTTTTTTAAACATAATGTTCTCTGTTCTAAATAAAACATCATTTAGAACACACATTCCATGCCAATCAATCTCATAACAGATAACCATATGCAACTATAATGACTCGGTATACTACCGATATCTCATTCCATGACTCGAGTTACCAACCAATATCTCATGTTAACTTAAAGTATAGAATACTTTATGTATACTATGTATACTTGGTTCTCCTACCCTATTCTGGGTACTGAGTGATCTATTTAAAGAACCTATCTAAATATTTGTTACCAATATTCATTTGACATCATGTTGCTTTAAACTAGGTGACATAGGACAACACAACCAATAGCTTGTGATACTTTGGCCAAATATTTTCAACATATTGTTCATGTTACTATTCCTAGACGACATACTCATCATTCTAGAATATGTCCTTCACCTCACTCTTCTATTATCTAGAATGGTGTTTACTGACTATTGTCAGTCCACTTGTAATAGGTTTGAACCTAGCCCGGTTAGCAACATAATTTATTATAGGAAGATGCTCACGATGACTTAGGGTATATGGGCATACTCGGCTGACCTAAGTCATCCGAATGTGCCAAGGTACCCTAAGTCATAGAAAGCTACTACCTATCCCAAACATGCTACTAACTTGACCTAGAGAGAAACTAAGTTCAAGTCTAGATGTGTGTAGATCTAGATGAACAAATACGGAAGGGTGTTGCCACATGTCAACTGTAACACTGTATCCTTGAGAAGTCTAGGGACTTCTTGAGGGTACATCCTGTAGTTGGTGTGTGCCAACATCCGTTAGAATTGATTCATCAAGATGTACATACCCCCTTAGTGGTCATTAATCATAATTAAATTGGATTAAAAATTTAGATTACAACAACCATGCCTAACCCTAATTCTAACATTCCTTAAGTTCTTTATCCAACACTATCCTGATTAGATATGGATAACTTCATTAATTCATGTTTGCATTGTTATTCGTTAACGTGGCATAACAAGCAGTTATCCCAAAAACAGGACAACAAACATCAAACGTTTAATTCTTAATGTAACCTAGCTGTCCAAATCAAGTGTGTCATCCACTTAGATTCAACTAGTGTTTACTTTATAAATGAAGTTATAAAGATTAAAGATCATAACCACTATTCCTTTTACCTTTCATTCCATGAGAGAGGAAGAGTCTTCCTCTTCATGGTTAGATGTTAGGTTTAACATAACCTTTTTATCGTTCATTACTTATATAGTTTAATTGTATGTCCAAATCATATTTCATTATTAAACTATAGTTGTGTAATTAGAGAACGACATCCTTGCAATTTAACAAGTTCATTAATATAAGGGAGATTATACTATCTCCTTAATCCAACTCATTATCTTATATCAACAATAGTATACACAAATATAAAGAATACCACAAAGATATCACTATTATTTCCATCATACAAGTACAAAAGTATTCACATCACAAATTGTAGTCCAACACAAAACCTTTCAATTCATGATGATAAATATACATTTTCAAGATTATGCATTTTAGACATTCTGCATGTCAATCAGAATAAAGATCTTAAAATAACATCACTTTTATTTTTCATTACAACTCAAGAATGATTGAAACTCTTTACATAAGATCCAAAATTAAATAAGCCAATGCATCATAAAAGTTTGTCTTCTTTTATCACTTACGATGTCCATCTACAAAAATTGCTAGCATGGGTCAGTTCAATGAACTGAGCATGATAAGCACTAAGCATTAAAGTAAAGTGCATTCCACTAATTGTTCCATTAAAACAACTCTGCTTTAATGAAACAATTAATATATCATACATATAATCATAAGTAATAACATCTAGAAAAGAAGTACATTAAAAGAGTCTGAATTCACTTTTAAGAAAAGAGCATAATATAATCTGCAACACCTACATTATATCATAAGGTTTAATTGATCCTATTAATTACTTTAAAACAATCAACATGTCTTGTCATCTAATTGTTTCATAGTTCTATAAGAGTAGAAAATACACATTTATCTTTACTGAGCAACAAAATAAGTTAATTACAACATAGCTAATATTAGAATGCTTCATCATTCCATATAACAAAGGAAGAAGAATCAATACATGCTATTCCCCAAACACTAATCATTTGAAAGACAATTATAGGTTTAGAACACATGAATCTGCCTCAATTCAAAGATAACAATACAAGGATTCAACATTAAAGAAAAGCATCTAACAAGAATCCCAAATCAATCCAAGTAGGGTAGAGAGTCAAAACAGTTCCTCTCCTCAAGTCAAAATTGACTCCCATATGTTAGAGGATATAATTCAAAGATCTGAAACCAAACGTTCCACAATAAATTTTCCATCTCAGAAGAAGATTGAAAACAGAAAAGTTTAATCAAATGAACTTATCCAAACAACAGAAAAAGGATCTCAAATAGAAAAGGACCCAATCTATAATTCATTTCATTTATACTATGAAATGAATTCCCATTTCTATTTCAACTTAGAAATTCTTTATCTAGTTCCCAAAAGAGAACACAAAACCAAACACATAGTTAAAGAAACCACACTTCTAGTTTTCATTTACAAATATTACAAACTAGTTTACCTATTTCCATTCACCAAGCTCAAGTTCAAATTCAAATCTCAGAATGAAGTACATAGTACAGTCCCTAATAGTATATTGTCCCCAAGAGAACATATTCAATTCTCTTTTTAAAACCAGAGATTCATTCATTGAATCCAACAAGGTATAGAAATCCACAAACAATGAAAGATAAACAAGGATCAATACAACTCACGAACTCAAAAGACTGAAATCCTATTACAAGGCTTCCACAGCTTGATGCAACAGAGTAAATAGTTCGTGATCCCCAAATAAGAACAATAATACAAAGCATTCTGAACAGAGATATTGTATCCTTTCATACAAAATTTAGTACACTAAGGTACTTAATCCATCCTTTTAATAAAACCCAGAAATCAATTAAAAAGAATAGAAGAGAGTAAGAAAACTAAATAATACGTTTAAGACAAGTACTGTCCCAAACTTACTTCCAACTCGACTGAAACAAAATCACCACAAGACTCTCGAGTTCCAGTTAAAATCTTATGATAGGGAAAGTATTTGTTTCAACATCAATAACAAGAAGGAGAGTAAATATTGCATTTCCGAAGCCTCTAAAACTATTAACAACTTATTCCAAATGAACTATAAATCATCAATACCCATAACAAGATATAATTCCAGTCCTTTAATCCTTCTAGAAGACAATCAAGCCTTCAACAGGACACGGGTTCACTTAGGGCAGAGAAGAATAGGATACACTTCATATTCACACACCCTGTCAAGTTCAAAGAAGGTGGTATATTCTAAAAGACAAGTACCACAATCGGTCCAACAAGAAGCTACAAGAAGAAGATCTCAAAAGAGATTACCAGGTCTACTTCTAAACAAAACAAATCTCTCAAGACCCTTTTGAACAGATAGTCCTTAAAGCTTTTCAAATCCTTAATACCAACAAAACTCCATCTCAGAATACAAGTATAGAATCAAACACGTCAATTCCAACACAAGTTAAAAACACACATGAATGGAATACCAAGTATAGTGTTGAACACGAGCTTCGAACAAAATTTTAGAACTTCATAAGGCTCTAATACTAGCTCAGACAAACACAAGTTCAAATACAAGCCTATAACAAAACACGAAGCCCTAAATACAAGCTCAGAACAAAACACCAATGCTCTAATACAAGTTTAGGAATTTTCAAATCCTTAAATAAGAATAAAACTTCCAACTCAGAGTACATGTACAGAACAAAACTCATCAATTCAACTACAAGTTCGAACCATGCAAGTATTGAACACGAGTATAATGTCGAACATGAGCTTCAACAAAAGTTCTAAACTACACAAAGCTCTAATAATGGCTCAAAAATAAAACAAAGTTCAAATATGAGCACATAACGAATCATGAAGCTCCCATACTAGTTCAGATGAAACAAAGGCTCCAAATAGTAGTTCCAAATGAAACATAAGATTCCTATAAAGGTTCAAAACCATACAAAGTAACTAATGCCGGTTCAAAACAACACCAGTATGGCATACAAGTTTCAGAATGAAATACAAAGCTTCCCATATAGGTTTCACATGTATGCCACCATTTAATTAGCATAGAGAAAGTTACCCAAAAACTATGATTACCAGTAATGGATTTACATTCCAAAAACCATAGAGATTCATAAAAACATGAAAGTAAATAACTAGAAAAAATCAAGCAAACAATTATCTCATGAGAGCAGAGTTGTTTTAATGATTCATTTAGAAGAAAGAAAGAAATCTTAATGGGTAGAGTCTATCATGCCTGATAGTGCCTCTGCCAATTTGAAGGAGACTTCCAGCCAAGCTTCTAACCCTTTTTCTTCTCCACGACAGATCAACAACTAAACAATTTTTCTTCCAATGCCTCTTATACATTCCCTTGATCGAAAATAGACTAGAGAAACCAAAAATAGCCAAGAAGAAGAAGAAGTCAAACTACTAGTTCAAAGAACCAGATAGCTCCATGCAGAGTAAAATTTGTGAGGCATGCAAAACCAAACAACCTCCCACAAATCCACCTCCCTTGTTTCCAAGACGGTTTGCACACAAAAACCAAGATCCATTAATGCCATAACTCCCAATTCTCCTACTTCTCTCTCCTTGCCACCACCTCTCAAAACTAGCGAATACCAATTCCAAATCAACATGCAATTCCATACTTAGTGAAGCCTCCACATAAGCCCCACTAAAGTTAACTAGCCCTTGCCAAAACTAGCAGTACCTCCTTGCATTAATACCCAATCAAATCAAATAAAATCCATTGGAACCGTCACCATAGTGCCATGCGACCCTAGGCCCCTTTTTAATTAGTTTAGGCTAGATTTCCCAAAACTTAGGTTAGTCTAACTATTAATCACCTTAGGTCTTAAAACATTGCCATAGGTAATACCCACTTTAGGTTAGATTAAATTCACTTCCATATAGTATTAGGCATTAGGTTAATATAGTCTAGTATTACTATAGTAATCTCCCCTTCCCATATTCATTTAGCACAAGAGCTTAGGTTAGGTCACCCCCAACACAATATAATAAGAAGATTAGGTTAGATTATAACCCAATTAAATAGATGTAGCTAGGAAGTAGGTGCTCTTACCTAGTTTAGGATACTGTTAGGGTAGTCCTTTAGTTTTAGGGTTATGACCTCCCTTCAAGGTCATGAAGCAAACTATTTTTGTTTATGACAATAATGTCTTGTAGAGGTCACTCCAAAAGACCCAAGCACAAACATAAAACCGAATGAAGACACGATCAATCAAGCCCAAAGAACTTGTAACATACAAGGTTCAGTTTGCTATGTCTCTCAACCAATGAATGTCAATTTACCATTCAATCCGTTAAGAAGATTTAAAACATTCCTTGGATCACTGAAATTGATCCAAGGATGAGTCAGTACATGAGATAAGTTTGCAACTCTCAAAACCAGATTATAGCTTATCAATAAGAAGTGAAAGTGGATTCTTGCAAGCCATAACATTTCAGTCCAATGAATCCAAGAGCAGAAATGATTTATCCATAACAAGCATGATTTTCAACAATCAAGGAAACACACCTCATGAAAATCACATGCCAACACTTGTAATGCAAAAGAGAAATATAACAATTTGTCCAAGGTGTTACATTATTTCTCACCTTGAAGATTCCTTAACACTTCCATGGTATCTTGGTAAACTTCCTTTTGATGAGTAGGATCTAGGTACCTTACATGCAAAACCTCCTCCTTGGTGATCATAGGATTCTAGTGCAATGCCTCTCTTGCACACGCCGCTTCAGCTCATGTAGTAATCTTCACTATTAATTCCTTAGGCCCTGGTGCTATCTTAGGAATCCACTAATATTCTACCATGCGCTAGATTCTAACCATCTAGACACCTTTATTTTCTTGCTTATGCTACTTACTCAGATGATCATATAAGTTTAGGCACTCTTCATAGCTATGGTTCTTTCTGCAGAAAGAACATGCAACATTCTGAGGAAATTCACGCCTATAGTGGTCAGGAGATCCACACGTATAACATGTTCCTCGAGGGAAGTCACCTCTTCCTTCACCACGGCCTTGTCCTCCATATCCACCATGATATCCACATCCTCTTCCACGACCTCCTTCAAAATGCCCCTCATTCCTGTCATAGCGCATTTGATTATGATCCTGATCCTGGTGCTCATTCTTGTTCTTAGAGTTATCCATTACACTTGTATTTCATACTCTAATATCTATAGCATCATGGTTATGACAAATCAATTGAAAATCCTTAATATCATGGGTCATGGACTTGCAAATCTTGTAAAAGTAGGATACATTTTTTCTTATCGTGCACTATAACAAGGGAAAATTACTAGTATCATGATTCAAATGAAAAATCTCACACCCAACAAAGAATGAGCATACTTTGTTCTATGAGGAAAACTATCCTTGGTATGACCTTCCAATTCACAATCTATACACCAAATACCTTAGCACATTTCATGGGCTGAATTGACTAATATCTTCTCTAACTATTTTAACATAGCTGTAATCTGTGCCTCTAAGAATTGACTAACACCATTTTCAATGCTCCCAACTTCCTTAGCATGCAAAGCTGCTTCTAGTGCTTCATGTGGATCAGTGTATGTCTTATGTGACATCACTCTTCTAAATAGTGTAATCATTCCTCCAACAAACCATTGTGCATGTCAGGCTAGCATGAATATCATAAGACAACTTAGATAGAAGTGTCTTAAAGTGAGCATCATACTCACATACACTTTCAATAATACCTTTCTTAATATCCTTAAGCGCACTTATACTCTTCTGCTCAAATTCAGGGATATGGAACTCTTTCAAGAACACATCCTTTGGCATTGCATAATCCACACAAGTTTGATCAGGGTCAAACTTCATATATTAGATATGTGCACATCCTTGTAATGTAGTAGCAAATTGACTTTCCTTACACTCCAAAGCTGTTATCCCTTTCATGTGCCATAATATTTCACACATATGCACATGTTCAACAACATCCTCTATACCTCTATATTCTGGGAGATGAAGAGACATCTCCATATAGATATTCGGTGGTTGCTGCAGGCCTTGACCACTTGATCCAGAACCTCCTATGTTTCCTTTTCCTCCAGAACCACCAGATCCATCGGAACTAGAACCACATACACCTACCGATCCTCCACCTATAGCTAGAATAGGGCATGCAGATATACTTCCTTGTGCTCTAACATTACTACTATACTGAACCCCTATAGTTTATGAGGTAGTTCCACTTCCAGAGGTGAATCCAACATTCTGCGTGCTCACATTTTGTGTGGATGATGCACCTAAGGATGCTCCTCCAAATATCATTAAAGCCGTCTATCCCGCCATTGATGTAATTTCTCTCTGAATTACTCCTACTCCCCTACTTCCCACGTTAGCCTGATGGTTACTTGTTGTAATAGATACTGGAAAACCAAGCGCAAGGGCTAGGTCACTGTGTGGATTAAGATGCACACCCGCGGCCCTGTAGTCTCTATTGGTGCACTTATGTGTGAGGCCAAGGTGGGATCTCTGTCATGTTTTCTAAGATGGGGGAGTTCCTAATGCTCTGGCTCCACATCTTCTATGTGAGATATAAATCCTTCACGAGCCATATATATGCTAAATGCCATACTTTTTGCAATGGAACACCGATTCTCTATCTCCCTCTCGTGCACCTCATTATACTTAAGCCACCTTTCCTCTCTCTGCCTAAATGACGCTAGGTCTGCCATCTTTCACCAAACATGTTCCTGCCCTCACACATGTCGAGGTTTAGTTAGCCATCGTTTTACTCTCCAGTTCAAAGTTACCATCAAGATCTTGATCGCGGTGGGATGCCTTGCAAATATGCTCCTTTAGGATACCGTAAAAATGAGAATTCGAGATACCTCTAGGAAAGAATATGTCAAAACTAAATATTCCGAATGTAACTATTTAGAACACCATGAAATCACGTATCCACGGTGCAAGAGTCTAGATCAGATTAGCATCATAAAGGGCCTAGAATTCTTCCTGTGTCCAGACAAGTGCACAATACCTCCAATTCCACTTAGATACATAAGCAATCATCCACTTGTATAATTCTACTAGAAAGATTGTGAAAAAGATTTCATATAAGTTGTCATACATATCCTATTCTACTCAACTGCATGCATTCAACTCAGATCTAATGCTAAACCGTCATGAATATTCTTCCTCCAAATTGTGTATCCACTCCTCAATACTTGCTAGAGTTAACTGGTATGTCTTCATCGTGAACAATCCTGCAAAAAATGAAAAAAGAGGTCCCAACAACTGAACCAATGATGCATCCTAGAATTTACCAGATAACACCCTAGATTCACTGACACATCACTCAACCTAGACTGAGCACTCTCTGAAGTGTGCAAAGGTACCAAGTCCCTCTTTAGGGTTGCTATATCAATATGTTAGTGCGATGAAGGTAGAAACATATAGATCCATAACTAATCCATCATTCTACACTGTATGCCATATTCAGATCTAAGAAAGAACAAGCTTAAACAATAATCATGATTGAATCAAGAACATGCACTACTCAATTACACAAAGGATTGACAATTAGATTTCACCAATAACTTTCATCTATTAATAAACACATAAGTTCCTTACAATAATGGCATTCTATGTCAATGTGCGCATGAGATCTAATACAATAATCCAGTCATATGCACATATCTCTCTATGCTTACCTCTTAAGCTCTGTATATACATATATATCTCTCATCTCTCTCTCTCTATCAGGTAGTTAACTACCTATATATAGGGTGGGGACTTGCCATTCACTACTTATCTATTCCAAAAATAGGTTGTATACTATTAATAGCCACGCACCATTTATAGGCATAACCACACATGCAAGTGTGTTATCTATAGACCTCTTTTAGTTAAATGAAGTGGCAATCCTATTCTTAGCTCGTCTCCATGCAAAATGATTTGATCTGATCCTCCAAAGATAGACAATGCGTGGCACACATGTCTCTACATCGTTGGTGTGTTCCACACGCCATCTTCTAAAAATAGGTCTTCATGCTCAAAATTAGCTAAGTCCGAATCTTCGAACTTTCCCTCCACATGTGGGTTCTTCCTGTCCATCCATGTAACACCTTTGACAAACTGTTATATTTCTCTTTTGCATTGCAAGCGTTGACATGTGATTTTTTTAAATGAGGTGTGTTCCTTTGATTGTTGAAGATCATTCTTGCCATGGATAAATCATTTCTGCTCTTGGATTCATTAGACTAAAATGATATGGTTTGCAAAGAATCCATTTTCACATTTGGTAATAATGGTTGCAAACTTATCTCTATTAATTGACTCATCCTTGGATCAATTCCATTGATCTAAGGAATGTTTTAAATCTCCTTACCTAGTTTGAATGGTAAACTGACATTCAGAGGTTGAGAGATGTAACAAACTGAAATTTTGTATGTTTACAAATTCTTTATTGTCTTGTAAGATCGTGCCTGCATTCTATTGTATGTTTTGTGCTCAGATCTTCTTGATTGATCTCAAGTGGGATGCTTATGGCATTAAGTGAAATGAGGCCTGCTTCAGGACTATTGAGGAACAATCTAAGTCCTAGACCTAAGAGATCTATCCTAACGGGATTCTAAACTAAGGTAGATGTATCTATTTTTCTAGCTATGTCTACTGTATTCGAGAAAACCTCCTATCCTAAGTTGCATGTTCTAAATTGAGGGAACCACCTAAGGTGATGCTAGGTCTTTTTCTAATCTAATACCTAATGCTATATGGTTGTGAGCTATGACCTAACCTAAGGTAGAAATTACTTATTGAAATGATTTTAAACCTAAGATTATTATTTCTAAGCTAGCCGAAGGTATTAACCTAAGCTAATGGTACCCATCCTAAAATAATGAAGTGTGGAAAGGGGACCTAAGGGTCATATGGAAGATGGGAGACTAGGCAGCGGTTCCTAAGCTATCTATGAGATTTGATTTTTGTATTAAATGCCGTGAACTGTAAGAATAGGTGAAAGCATGAAAAGTTGGAAGAACCTATGTGGAGTCTTCACTAAAGTTAATGCATGTAAAATTCTAATTAGGATTCACCAATTCTGGATGGTGGTGGCATGGAGAGATAGGTGGGAATGTGAGAGTAAATGACATTAATGAATCTCTATTTTCACGAGTAAACCATATTGGAAACAATGTGGGAGGATTTGTCGAGGTTGTTTGGTCTTGCATGCTTTGTGATTTTTCTTTGCATGGAGCTATTTTGTTCTTTGAACCAATGGTTTGATTTTCACTTTATGGCTATTTTTGTTTCCTGGTCTATTTTTGATTCAGGGAAATTTAATGAGGCATTGGGGAAAGAGATGTTTTATTGTTGATCTTTCTTGGAGGAGAAGAAGAGTTGGAAGCTCGGTTGGAAGTCTCCTTCGAATTGGTAGAAGCACTATTAGGCATGATAGGCTCTACCCATTAATATTTCTTTCTTTTCTCTAAATGTTTCATTAAAATAACTCTGCTCTCTTGAGATATATGGTTATCTATCTTGTTCTAGTTATTTACTTCATGTTGATGGAATCTCTGTGATTTTTGGATATGAATCCATTGCATGATAATATTGGTTTTGGTTGTTTTCTCTCTGAGTAAGTTCAATGGTGAAATGCATATAGAACTTTTGAGACTTTTGTGTTTTGATTAGAACTTGCATTCTGGACTGTCTGCCCGGAAAAGAGCTTGAGTAAATGGTTTTTTGTTTGAGTTTTGGAACTGGAAATATTTTTAGAAATTGAGTTTGAAAAATTTGTATTATTTCTCTTCGGTCTCTAGCGATATATATTAAATGTGTTCTAAGAACCGGAACTTGTGTGGAATCATGTAATAGAGGTCTTGTTTCCCTCTATTCTCGGTAACCTGCATTATTTCAATCGACTATCTTGAATGTTTTGAAAGATTGGTGTATGTCATTTTATGAAACTATATCTTGTTTGTGAGGATATAGTACCTCTAGCTCGAGACTGTATTGTTACTTATCCTTCAATATGAATTCAAACTCATTTGAAAGCAATCGTTAATGGGTTTTTGAAGTATTTGGAAGTGTTGTGTTTCATACTTCGACTTATGTTAAATCTGACAGAATAATTACCCCTTCTCTGCACTGAACTTCTCTACCTCGATCTTTATGTTTTAGATGGATATGTGAAATTTATTGTAGTTGGAATCTCGTTACCATTCAAATTTGTGGGGAATGTAGAAATTTTATTTGACTTTAGACTTAGTGTTGTGTTTTTGTATTCTCTATCAGATCCTTTTGAATGGATTTCCAGGGTTTTTAAAGAAAAAGGAGTTGAATACTCTTTTAAACTATATCTTGTTTTGCTAAGATTTAGTAATTTTACTTCGACACTCGTATTATATACTTTACTCTAAAGTATGAACTCAAACTTGTGTTAAAAAAAGATGAATAGATGAATGTGGATTATGGCACTGTATGCGTCCTAGATTTATATTTGTATATGAACTGGGTTAGTGTTGGTATTTGATGTTACTGATACGGTTTGAGTTCGTAAGGAAAATAGAAGTAATGTATTCTTTAAACTTCATGTTTGGTTTTGTATTCTCTTTTGGAACTTTTGAAAGAACTTTTGGGTTTTTAAATGGGATTTGGAATTCAATTGATAAAACAATAGTGAATGAATTCTAGGTTCGGATCCTTTCTATTGAGTTTCCTTTAAGTTTTGGGAAGTTAAGTTATATTTGTTTGAACTACTCTGTAGATCAACTCTCTCCCATGTTGTTAGAGTGTTTACCATCCTAGGCCTATTTGAATTCTTGAGTTCGGCTCTCTGCCCTTTTGATTTTGGATGAGGTAATGAGAACTCACTCTCAAGAACCGTAAAATCATCATTTTAGACCATGGATCAAGTCAATTTTTTTTTTTTTGATAATGCATCCCGGTTCTAAATACATAATTTAGAACTCACAAATCAAATAACCATTCATTTAAAGATAACCATATGCAACAGTAATGACTCTGAGTACCTCCGATCTATTCATTTCATGACTCGGTTATCTACCGATCTATTCATGAGTAATATGAGTTCAGCGTTATTATTTAACACTTCACTCCTATGGTTCTCTTCCCTATTCGGGATTCGTAATGCTCTGTCAAGGAACCTAATGAATAATTGTTACCATTATTCATCGGCATCTCATCCCTTAGACTAGGTGAATTAGGACAACACAATCAGCAGACTTGCGATACTTTGGCCAAAGATTTGAAACATACTGTTTATGTCTCGTATTCCTTAACGACATACTCGCCAATCTGGAATACGTCCTTCACCCCATTCTTATGTTATATAGAATGTCTTACACTGACTACTGTCAGTCCTTCCTTTCACAACTGAATCACTCGGAGGCGATTAACAAGGTGATCTTTGTTGTTATATGGATGCCCACGAGGATTAGGGATATGGTGACATACTGGTTTAACCCTGCAGTTAGACCAGTGTGTAAAGATACCCCGAACTTCCTAGGTAGCCTTATAACATGGCCACATTCCTAATTGTCCCAGAGTAACTCGTCGAGATCAAAGTGTAAATCTTAGCGATCAATGCAAAGGGTGTCGCCATAAGTCAACCGCATTGTTGAACCTTGAGAAGATCCTAATCTTCTGGAGGTACAACCCTACAGTTGACTTGTGTCGTCAACCTTAAATCCGCCTCGAAAAGATCGCTTAATAATATGCGTTACGCACGTTGAGTTTTAAATTACTTTAAAGACTTTCCCTAAGGTTAGCCTTTCCCGATCCCTGGATTCTTCATCTTAAGACGACCTTTCTCAATAAAACCCATTACATGGTGGAGTTATTAAGGTCAAGACCTCATCAAGGAGTCATTAGAATATACATGATTCTAAACAACAGAATTGGACAATATCTCAAAACCTTTACATGAGATTGCCATCTGTACTCCATTAAATTTATATCAGTTCTCTTAACTGAATTATATCATACTTATTAGCATCAAGATATAAATGATTAAGAATCCAATTTAATATTGTCCTGTCATACTCAGGACTAGGGATTAGTAATTTAATCCAGCTTGATTAGTGTTCTGCTTAGGTTCTTCTTAGCCCTATCCTTTTAGAAAGACAACGATTTATATTTCAATCTAGCTTTCGATAGAACAAATCAGAACTACTAAACACTCATAAGAATTCAATTACATTTTCTTTAAGCTTTCATTGTCAATCACAAAAGCATCCAAATTACACAAGGATAACATTGCCACTCTGGTATATAAACCGAAGAGGGTCAACTATCAGAATTAAAAATATATCACATAAGTAACAAATACTTATTTCCATTCCTTTCAGAACTATACAATTACATTTTATGCAAACAACATACTTGATACAATGCTTAACGGAAAAGTACATCTTTCCACATATAGTACATTTAGGAAATCAAGCTGTAATTCATTATAAATCAAAATAAACAAT
Organism: Taxus wallichiana var. yunnanensis; assembly: GCA_018340775.1. Taxonomy (NCBI): domain Eukaryota; kingdom Viridiplantae; phylum Streptophyta; class Pinopsida; order Cupressales; family Taxaceae; genus Taxus; species Taxus wallichiana. The sequence goes on along the minus strand of CM031243.1, from coordinate 22,996,295 downwards.
CTGATCATCCTATCAGATCTACATTGCTTTTACCACTTACGGCAACCATCTGCAAAAAAGTCAACATGAGTCAGTTCAATGAACTGAGCATGATAAGCACTAACTTTTAAAACAATTGCAATCCGTCAATTGTTTTCATTAAACACCCTATTTAAATGATATAAAATCACTAACAAGTAAACATATTCAGAATATGCCTTTATAATACAAAATGACTACAAACGTGTAACTCTATCAACGTTACAGAATAGTCCTAAACACTTCTCAAATATTTCATCAAGTATTAAGAATCAAAGAACGAAAGTATCCAAACAATTATCTTGAATCCAAGATCAGCAACATTGGACAGATCGTTACTTTCATCGGAAAAGGAAATATCATGACAAATCATGATTCCACCAATAAGATACAAGAACAATTCCAACTGTTAGACAGATACCAACAAGTATTAGAATAACAGAAGAGAAAGAAACAAATCATTCATATTTCCCTTCACACAAGTTCACTACTGTACCGTCTCTACATATGGAAAGCATTCACCCAGTACGTGTACGAACAAGTCCGACAAACCACAAGAAGAATCACTGTATTAATAAAAATCGAACACAGCAAGGCATTTCGACCCAAGTTCAAAATCATAGAACCTCTAGTATTGCGGTCAACAACAGACTTCATTGCCTTAGGCAATTGGATGCTTCCTTAAGACTATGCCAAGACAATCACACAAAATTTCAAACATGTTCAGTCTCAATCGGACTGGAGTAGACGGAAAGGAATACAAAAATCTATTCTCACCTGGGCGCATTCAAGTTTAAAGTATGGTATTTGCGACTCACTTCAACAGAGCCAGGACACGAGATAAATATCCATACTCAAGGAACTCAAACAGTGACAAAACGACAGTGTCACAAAAATCAGGTTCAACGAGAGACAAAAATACAGGTTACCTTCCAAGAATTCAAATGAATCCGAACAGTAGTAACAAGATAAATAATTGCATACAATTCCATCTGAGCCCATCAACGGAGCATAATAAAAATCAGGCAAAGCAAATTTAATTACTGATTTCGAAACAAGGAATCCGACAGAACCCTCAATTCAAGTTACTGATTTCAAAACAAGGAATCCGACTGAACCCTTGCCAATCTTTTACACAAATTTGCACAGATTGAAGACGTAAAAATATACCAAAAGAATCTGTACCACAAAATCCTTGTGACACGAAGGTATTCTTACGAAATTACAGAGATTGAAATACATATTATTCCCTTAAGTCGCTGGAACAACAATTACCAATATTCAATTATATTCAACCTTGAACAGTGATTCAATTATATAAATCATTCAATCGACTCCACAGAGTCGTTCAGATTAAAACAAATATGAATCTCTATATATACATTTCATACTGTTAACGGGTTTATACCCATAACCACGGAACCCAACAACAGTATAAGATAAAAATAGTTAATAAATCACTCTATGCCAACTATGGTAAGCATTCGACAAAAATCAAGTGTAAGCAAATCAAATACCGATTTTCATAACAAGGGATTCAACTGAGCCTCGTCAAAATTCCCGAACAAGCTTACACAGTAAGAAACGTAAATGCATACCCAGGGAGTCTGTACCAAAATTTATTACAATAAGTAAGGTCGCATGACCTGTTACTTCTACAAGACTTCCACGTAATTCAATTATCAATATGCAAAGATGTAACTATTTCTTCTACAGTGGATCGTAATATACGATTCATTCAGAGGACTCCAAGAGTCGTTTAAATGCAGTAATCATAAGTATATATATCTATACTATAAATGGGTTGAGTCCCCATAACCTCCATGCAAAGAGAAATACAACTCCAGCTAGGTCGTAAAAGAATTCTGTAACACAGAGAGTTTCCTTTCATAATAACTATAAAATTTTATACGAAACCCAAACCGTAATCCATATTTACCACCGGATAACAGCCACGACAGAGCTTATAAAAGAAAAAGGTCCATTAACTGAACAATCAAACAATGTTCATCAATATCCCTTCCGACAGTTACAACAAGCATCGACGGCTATAACAGTGACCTATACCCATCACAGGAATAATTTATGGGCTCTCGCCGAATCAGGCCGAGCATTTATACTTTCATATATCACGCATATTTAAGCCAATATGCAACACAAAGAAATAAAGTCACAGTTTGAAAATAATAAACACCCATCAAGGGATAAATGATAAGTCATTCCAGCATGAAGTTACAGTGCAAAAATCACACAAGACAACTATAGAAAAATCATCAATTTCCTCAAAACATTTGAACAGAGTTGTTCTAATGAAATCACTTGAAAGACAGCAAGATTTTTAAAGGTTAGGGCCTAACATGCCTGGATTTTTGCTCAAATTTCCGAAGCAGACCACTGGAAGAGCTCAGACTTCCTTTTCCTTTTCCAAGTTAGAGCGACCAACAAAATTTTGCTATCTCCAAAACATATATACTTTCCTTGCCAGAGAAAAGAGCTAGATATCCTCATGTTCGCCATGCAACACAAAGATGACTGGTGCGAAGAACCAGTGAACAGGCAGAAGGAAAACCGAAAATCGCGATAAGCCAAACAAACCAACAACTTCCCAGTTTGCATGCCTTCACGCGAGTTCCGAGCTCGACTACCGAGCACATTGAATGCATTTACACCAACTTTCCCGCTCAAACTCCACTGCCACCGACCGCCAAAGTTGGCGAAAAACAAATGAAATCTCAAGTTCATTTCGCTTTTGGCGACCGCCACGTCGGCTTAGGTTAGCCGTTGCTTAAACTTCCGCCAAGACTCCGTCCCTCATACTTATCCTTAGCATTTAATGACATAGAAAATGCCGCCCATGGTTCGCACCCCTCCATAGGCCCCTTTACATTCTTGCTCATAGTTAGGTTAGTATCTTAGGTTAGAATTTAGGATAACACCTAATCTAACTTCCATAGCATAGATACTAACTTAGGACATTAGTACTTAGCCTAGGTCTAGGTTAGATTAACACTAATCTAACCCCTAGGTTAGGTTTAGTTTTAGGTTACTAACCAATAATAATTCCAGTTAGGTCTACCTTTCGTACACTCAGAAAAAGACCTACATCATACGTCTTCGAACAGGTTTAGCTCCTGTTCTGCCTTAGGCTGCAGAATCGTATGTAACCGAATTATTACCTGGTCCACAATCGAGACCTTCCAGATATACTTCCATATCGGGAACCAATTCATTTCACTTGATCAGCCTGAGTCATACTCCTGACTAGCTTATTAAATGCTTCTAGACCTTGCAACCTGTTCAAGGTCTGTAATTTAATTCATCATGAACAAACTTAAAGCAATACTTGGATCAATTCCACTGATCCAAGACTAGGTATTATAGATGGATAACTCTATAATTTATTCCGAGATCAGATTAAACTCAGATACAAAATGAAATAAATAAAAGAGTCTAATCATATTCTCGACTACCAAGATCTCGCAACTGCAAAGAAATTACAAGACATATCAAGCATGATTTCTAAATCGAGGAACACATCCTTTTACAAGAAATCACATATCAACACTTGTATGCTCAGGAGAAAGTAACAACAGTTCAGGGTGTTACATGCTTCCCTCCTAAAAAGATTCATAGTCCCGATGAATTACATAATAATTTAACCTTCAGGTTAATCAATTTATTAGTACACAACAATGTGACTACTTCCATATTTGAATAGTTCCAGAAATCAATGTCACAACACATTTTATTCAACCTGAATAATGTTTGCCTTCATCAGGCTTTCATAAATACTTAAAAACAATAAGTTCATAAAAGTATGTTTTGTCAACAGATTTCATTCTGTTGAAAAAGAGAAGGAAAAGCAATTTTCATCTCTTCCAGATTTTCCCAAGTTGCACTTTCTTCGCTAAACTGGTCCCACTGGACCTTACATTGCTGTATATCACGATTTCTTAAATGCAATTGGTGAGTTTCCAGCACTCGTGTGGGTTTAACCACGATTATTCCTGGGTCTTGGACCTGCAAGGAATTCCAATTTAAAACATGTGACAGATCTGAAACGTATTTCTTAAGCAAAGAAATATGGAAAACATCATGCATGCGAGATAAAGCAGGTGGCAATGCTAAACGATAAGCTACAGGATTGATTATTTCGACAATTTCGAAAGGTCCCACAAATCGAGGTGACAACTTGGCAGCCTTGCCAAAAGTTATAGAACTCTTTCTGGGTTTAACATGAAGAAAACCTTATCACCAAGCTCAAACCTTCTATCAACCCGCTTAAGGTCAGCATAGCTCTTCTGTCTATCCGCTGCTTCCTTTAATCGTTCACGAATCAGCTTAACTTGCTGTTCCATTTCTGTGAGAATCTCTGGTCCAATTACCACTCTATCCTCAACACTGTCCCAACTAACAGGGGTTCTACACTTTCTTCCATAAAGTGCTTCAAATGGTGCCATTTTAAGAGATGAGTGATAAGTATTGTTGTATGCGAACTCAACTAATGGAAGATACTCTTCCCATTTATACTGTTGATCCATGCAATACATTCGCAACATGTCCTCCAACACTTGATTTACCCTCTCAGTTTGTCCATCCGTTTCCGGATGATATGCAGAACTGAAGTTTAGTTTCGTTCCAAGAGCTGCGTTAAGCATTTGCCAAAACCTTGACGTCATTCTAGGATCCCTGTCAGATATAATCAATTCTGGTACACCATGCAATCTGAAAATTTCATGTACGAATCTTTTGGCCAGCACTGGTGAATCATCCTTTAGATTTCCAAATGATGAAATGAGCTACCTTGGTCAGCTTTATCAACAACTACCGTGATAACATCATGTTTATTCCGGACATAGGCGCCCTTGTACAAAATCCATGGTTATTACTTTCCATTTGTATCTGCGGTATGCTATGAGGATATAAGATCCAAACAGGTGCATATGTTCTCGCTCTTCACCCTCCGACATTCCGCATAATGAATCACAAAATTAATTACATCCTTTTTCATACCTTTCCGTAAGTATTGCTGTTTTAAATCAGTAAGCATTTTTGTGATGCCTGGGTGTCCAGAGAAAGGTGAATTATGAAATTCAACTAACAACTTCTTTCTCAAATCGTTCAGCATAGGTACATATACCCTGTTTTCATAACGCAAGATTCCTTCATTATCAAAATGAAAACCTTTATACCTTATATCCTTAGGTTCTGCAGCAAGCGCTGCTTTTACTTGTTGAAAGTATGCATCTGATTCTGAGGAAATTTTTACCTCGTCTTTAAACTGAGTTCTTAATGTTATAAGAGTAGAAATGTGCCTCCTACGACTTAGAGCATCAGCTACTCTATTCTCCTTCCCTTTGATATAGCTAATATCAAAGTCATATTGTGATAAAAATTCTAACCACCTTCTCTCGTCTCGGCATTGATTGGGTGAGTAAAAATATATTTCAGTCCTAAGTGGTCAGTCTTCAACTCAAAAGGTTTCCCAAGTAAATAGTGTCTCCAGACTTGAAGTGCATGAACAATGGCAGCAAGTTCCAAATCATGAGGGGCATAATTCAGCTCATGTAACTTAAGTTTTCTACTTTCATATGCTATGACCTGATCATTTTGTAGCAAAACACCTCCAAGGCCTTCCCGTAAGCATCCGTTACAACAGTAAAACTCCCATTAGGGTCTGGTACAGCTAGTATAGGTGCAGAAGTCAACTGGTCTTTCAAACTTTTGAAAGCCGCTTCGCACTTATCATTCCATATGAATTTCTTATCCTTCTTCTGCAATGAAGTTATTGGTGCAGCTACTTTAGAAATATCCTTTACAAATTTTCTATAAGTAACTAGCAAGACCCATGAAGCTTACTTCGTGGCACATTCTTTGGTGCAAAGCCACTCAGCTTATTGCCACTATTTTTGAAGGATCTACAAGAATTCCTTCATTACTTATAACATGACCCAAATAGTGAACTTCTGAATCAAAGAAAGAACATTTGGATAACTTACCGTACAACTTCCTCTTTCTCAAAATTCCCAAAACTATCTTCAAATGCTCATTGTGCTCCTCAACGCTTTTAGAATAAATGAGAATATCGTCCAAGAATACAAGTACAAACTTGTCTAGGTATTCTTGAAAGATATTGTTCATTAAATTCATAAAGGCTGCGGGTGCATTGGTTAATCCAAAGGGTAGAACTGTGAATTCATAATGTCCGTATCTTGTTCGGAAAGTTGTTTTATGAATATCTTCCTCTCTAATCCTTAACTGATGATAACCAGATCGAAGGTCTATCTTAGAATAAACCGCTGCTCCACGCATCTGATCAAACAGATCATCGATCCTAGGAAGTGGATATCGGTTCTTCGATCGCTGCTTTGTTCAACATCCGATAATCAATACACACCTTAGTGTTCCATCCTTCTTTTTCACAAATATTACAGCGCTCCCCAAGGGGAAACACTTGGTCCGATCAAACCTTTAGACAAAAGTTTGAATCGTGCTTTTAAGCTCGACTAACTCAAAGAGTAGTCATCCGATAAGGCGCTTTGGATATAGGTTCTGTTCTTGGCTTGATTTCAACGGTGAAGTCAAATTCCCTCTTGGGTGGTAACCCCTGTAATTCCTCAGAAAACATCCCCGAAACCTTGTAAAAGAGGGAATCATTCCATGAAATCATCATCTTCTTCTCAAGATTTCAGATATCTTTACCGCATAAAGGGTACATCCTTTATTTTTAGCCTTTTAAGTTTGTATATGACAGCTTTTCTAACTGAAATTTCCCTGCTTCACACCTTGAATCTCTCGCTGATTCCAAATTTGATCATCTAAACATTTTATGTTCTTTTCATAATACTACCTTACCTTTGCTTTATGGTCAGCTAACCAATTGACACCGATGACAATGTCATATGATCCTAAAGGTGCGACATAGAGATCAACTTCCGTGGAAAAGTTAGGTAAGTCAAGGACTGCCCCAAAAAGACACATACTCACTGTATGAACAGAATTATTACCATACTGTACAGTCCAAGATTTATCCATTTTTCCAGCTTTTCTTTTAAGTTTAGAAGCAAGTTTATTAGATATAAAACATTCAGTAGCTCCCGTATCAAAAAGAATAGTGACAGGTATGCCGAATAACTTACCCGTAACTTCTATAGGTGTCACTTGCTTTTCACTTGCTTGTCTGCGCTATTGCAGCAAAGATGTATCTTATGCTCACTGACACGATCATCCTTCTTCAAAGGGCACCGATTTGCGTAGTGATCTTTACCACGCCTTGTAGCAGCCTCCTACAGTCCCTTTTTAGGCTCAAATTTGCCTCCAGCTTTTGTAATTGTCACGTTGTCCTCCATAGGGCTTCGCCATTATTTTTAACAAAATTTTCCTTGCATTTCAGCAGCTTATTTATCCGCCGCTTTCTTATTGTTATCTCCCTAGAAACTTACTCTTGTTTCCAAACTTTTTCCATGGTCCTTTTCTAGGTGCAAGAGAGGTCAAGAAGGGTTTGCAGCCTTCTTCCGCACTTCCTCCTTATGAGCAGAAATAGCCTTTAATTTCTGTTCTCGCCTAATGGCCTTTTCAACAACTCCTTCCATAGTGGTTGGACCGTGAACATCGACCTCTCCCCTATCACGGGATTCAATCCCATGATGAATTTCCGTATTCTAAACTTTTCGCTCGCTTTGATCATGCAGCGGTACATACTTAAGGAGTTTTGTAAACCGCTCGGTAAAGATTCTGGCCACTGTTAGCTTCCCTTGAGCTAAATTCTGAAATTTCGTCATTTTCTCGATCATAGAAAAGTGTGGCAGCCAACGTTGCCTAAAATAGTTTTTAAATTGATCCCAAGTAATATTGGTATCATCAATGTTTAGTTCACTTTACGGCTATCCCACCACGAAGATGCTTCGTGGGAAAGCTGATAGGCTCCCCAAATAGCTTTGGTTTCCTCTGAGAAGTTCCTTATTGCAAAGTACTTCTCCATTTCACTGAGCTAGTTCTCAGCTCCATCTCCTAATGTGGTGCCATCATACTTAGGTGGACTTATCCTTTTTATATCATTAGTGAGTTTCACGCTAATCGCCTTTTTGTTTTCTAGTTGGACAGTGCATTCCAAAGATTAACATCAACACCCATGTCGGGGTTGTCTCGGAGGTTGCTGATTATTATTATCGCCTTCTTCATCCTCCTCATTTCCCATCACCTCTTTGTTCAATACACTAAGCGATCTCTTGTGTCCAACAGGCAGCAAGGATCTCATCAAGTTTCGGGTTGCCGCTCCTCCTTCTTCAGTGGAGCATTATTCACAACGCTCCCCTTGTTCTAACCATTTTCTGTTACAAGAAAATTCAGGTTTTTATCGGATTATGGACTCAATAGGTCCAAGAGTCGTAACCTTCATTCTATGATACCAAGATGTAACATCCTCATTTTAGACAATGGAACAAGTCAATTTTTTTTTTTTTTTGATAAATGCATCCTGGTTCTAAATACATAATTTAGAACTCACAAATCAAATAACCATTCATTTAACAGATAACCATATGCAGCTGTAATGACTCGGAGTACCTCCGATCTATTCATTTCATGACTCGGTTATCTACCGATCTATTCATGAGTAATATGAGTTGGCGTTATTATTTAACACTTCACTCCTGTGGTTCTCTTCCCTATTCTAGGATTCAGAATGCTCTGTCCAAGGAACCTAACTGAATAATTGTTACCATTATTCATCGGCATCTCATCCCTTAGACTAGGTGAATTAGGACAACGCAATCAGCAGCTTGCGATACTTTGGCCAAAGATTTGAAACATACTGTTTATGTCTCGTATTCCTTAACGACATACTCGTCAATCTGGAATACGCCCTTCACCCCATTCTTATGTTATATAGAATGTCTTACACTGACTACAGTCAGTCCTTCCTTTCACAACTGAATCACTCGGAGGTAGATTAACAAGGTGATAATGTTATATGGATGCCCACGAGGATTAGGGATATGGTGACATACTGGTTTAACCCTGCAGTTAGACCAGTGTGTCAAGATACCCCGAACCTCCTAGGTAGCCTTATAACATGGCCACATTCCTAATTGTCCCAGAGTAACTCGTCGAGATCAAAGTGTAAATCTTAGCGATCAATGCAAAGGGTGTCGCCATAAGTCACCTGCATTGTTGTAACCTTGAGAAGATCCTAATCTTCTCGGAGGTACAACCCTGCAGTTGACTTGTGTCGTCAACCTTTAAATCCGCCTCGAAAAGATCTACTTAATAATATGCGTTACGCACGTTGAGTTTTAAATTACTTTAAAGACTTTCCCCTAAGGTTAGCCTTTCCCGATCCCTGGATTCTTCGTCTTAAGACGACCTTTCTCAATAAAACCCATTACATGGTGGAGTTATTAAGGTCAAGACCTCATCAAGGAGTCATTAGAATATACATGATTCTAAACAACAGAATTGGACAATATCTCAAAACCTTTACATGAGATTGCCATCTGTACTCCATTAAATTTATATCAGTTCTCTTAACTGAATTATATCATACTTATTAGCATCAAGATATAAATGATTAAGAATCCAATTTAATATTGTCCTGTCATACTCAGGACTAGGGATTAGTAATTTAATCCAGCTTGATTAGTGTTCTGCTTAGGTTCTTCTTAGCCCTATCCTTTTAGAAAGACAACGATTTATATTTCAATCTAGCTTTCGATAGAACAAATCGTAACTACTAAACACTCATAAGAATTCAATTACATTTTCTTTAAGCTTTCATTGTCAATCACAAAAGCATCCAAATTACACAAGGATAACATTGCCACTGTATATAAACCGAAGAGGGTCAACTATCGAATTAAAAATATATCACATAAGTAACAAATACTTATTTCCATTCCTTTCTTAACTATACAATTACATTTTATGCAAACAACATACTTGATACAATGCTTAACGGAAAAGTACATCTTTCCACATATAGTACATTTAGGAAATCAAGTCGTAATTCATTATAAATCAAAATAAACAATCTGATCATCCCCCGTCGATCTACATTGCTTTTACCACTTACGGCAACCATCTCGCAAAAAAGTCAACATGAGTCGGCTTCAATGAACCGAGCATGATAAGCACTAACTTTTAAAACAATTGCAATCCATCAATTGTTTTCATTAAACACCCTGTTTAAATGATATAAAATCACTAACAAGTAAACATATTCAGAATATGCCTTTATAATACAAAATGACTACAAACGTGTAACTCTATCAACGTTAGTAATAGTCCTAAACACTTCTCAAATATTTCATCAAGTATTAAGAATCAAAGAACGAAAGTATCCAAACAATTATCTTGAATCCAAGATCAGCAACATTGGACTGATCGTTACTTTCATCAGAAAAGGAAATATCATGACAAATCATGATTCCACCAATAAGATACAAGAACAATTCCAATCTGTTAGATGATACCAACAAGTATTAGAATAACATAAGAGAAAGAAACAAATCATTCATATTTCCCTTCACACAAGTTCACTACTGTACCGTCTCTACATATGGAAAGCATTCACCCAGTACGTGTACGAACAAGTCCGACAAACCACAAGAAGAATCACTGTATTAATAAAAATCGAACACAGCAAGGCATTTCGACCCAAGTTCGAAATCATAGAACCTCTAGTATTGCGGTCAACAACAGACTTCATTGCCTTAGGCAATTGGATGCTTCCTTAAGACTATGCCAAGACAATCACACAAAATTTCCAAACATGTTCAGTCTCAATCGGACTGGAGTAGACGGAAAGGAATATAGCAAATCTATTCTCACCTGGGCGCATTCAAGTTTAAAGTATGGTATTTGCGACTCACTTCAACAGAGCCAGGACACGAGATAAATATCCATACTCAAGGAACTCAAACAGTGACAAAACGACAGTGTCACAAAAATCAGGTTCAACGAGAGACAAAAATACAGGTTACCTTCCAAGAATTCAAATGAATCCGAACAGTAGTAACAAGATAAATAATTGCATACAATTCCATCTGAGCCCATCAACGGAGCATAATAAAAATCAGGCAAAGCAAATTTAATTACTGATTTCAAAACAAGGAATCTGGACTGTAACCTCAATTCAAGTTACATCGATTTCAAAACAAGGAATCCGATTGAACCCTTGCCAATCTTTTACACAAATTTGCACAGATTGAAGACGTAAAATATACCAAAAGAATCTGTACCACAAAATCCTTGCGACACGAAGGTATTCTTACGAAATAACAGAGATCGAAATACATATTATTCCCTTTAGTCGCTGGAACAACAATTTCCAATATTCAACTATATTCAACCATAACAAGTGATTCAAACATATAAATCATTCAATCGACTCCACAGAGTCGTTCAGATTAAAACGAATATGAATCTATATTTACATTTCATACTGTTAACGGGTTTATACCCATAACCGAGGAACCCAACAACAGTATAAGATAAAAATAGTTAATAAATCACTCTATGCCAACTATGGTAAGCATTCGACAAGGACCAAGTGTAAGCAATTCAAATACCGATTTTCATAACAAGGGATTCAACCGAGCCTCGTCAAAATTCCCGAACAAGCTTACACATAAGAAACATAAATGCATACCCAAGGAGTCTGTACCAAAATTTATTACAATAAGTAAGGTCGCATGACCTGTTACTTCTACAAGACTTCCACGTAATTCAATTATCAATATGCAAAGATGTAACTATTTCTTCTACAGTGGATCGTAATATACGATTCATTCAGAGGACTCCAAGAGTCGTTTAAATGTAGTAATCATAAGTATATATATCTATACTATGAATGGGTTGAGTCCCCATAACCTCCATGCAAAGAGAAATACAACTCCAGCTAGGTCGTAAAAGAATTCTGTAACACAGAGAGTTTCCTTTCATAATAACTATAAAATTTTATACGAAACCCAACCAGAATCCATATTTACCACTGGATAACAGCCACGACAGAGCTTATAAAAGAAAAAGGTCCATTAACTGAACAATCAAACAATGTTCATCAATATCCCTTCCGACAGTTACAACAAGCATCGACGGCTATAACAGTGACCTATACCCATCACAGGAATAATTTATGGGCTCTCGCCGAATCAGGCCGAGCATTTATACTTTCATATATCACGCATATTTAAGCCAATATGCAACACAAAGAAATAAAGTCACAGCTTTGAAAATAATAAACACCCATCAAGGGATAAATGATAAGTCATTCCAACATGAAGTTACAAAGGCAAAATCACACAAGACAACTATAGAAAAATCATCAATTTCTCAAAACATTTGAACAGAGTTGTTCTAATGAAATCACTTGAAAGAAGAAAACAAGATTTTTAAAGGTTAGGGCCTAACATGCCCGGATTTTTGCTCAAATTTCCAAGCAGAGGCACTCACCGGAAGAGCTCTCGACTTCCTTTTCCTTTTCCAAGTTAGAGCGACCAACAAAATTTTGCTATCTCCAAAACATATATACTTTCCTTGCCAGAGAAAAGAGCTAGATATCCTCATGTTCGCCATGCAACACAAAGATGACTGGTGCGAAGAACCAGTGAACAGGCAGAAGGAAAACCGAAAATCGCGATAAGCCAAACAAACCAACAACTTCCCAGTTTGCATGCCTTCACGCGAGTTCCGAGCTCGACTACCGAGCACATTGAATGCATTTACACCAACTTTCCCGCTCAAACTCCACTGCCACCGACCGCCAAAGTTGGCGACAAACAAATGAAATCTCAAGTTCATTTCCAGTTTTGGCGACCTGCCACGTCGGCTTAGGTTAGCTGTTGCTTAAACTTCCGCCAAGACCTGTCCCTCATACTTATCCTTAGCATTTAATGACATAGAAAATGCCGCCCATGGTTCGCACCCCTCCATAGGCCCCTTTACATTCTTGCTCATAGTTAGGTTAGTATCTTAGGTTAGAATTTAGGATAACACCTAATCTAACTTCCATAACATAGATACTAACTTAGGACATTAGTACTTAGCCTAGGTCTAGGTTAGATTAACACTAATCTAACCCCTAGGTTAGGTTTAGTTTTAGGTTACTAACCAATAATAATTCCAGTTAGGTCTACCTTCGTACACTCTCGTAGAAAAAAGACCTACATCATACGTCTTCGAACAAAGTTTAGCTCCCTGCTTCGCCTTAGGCCGCGTAATCGTATGTAACCGAATTATTACCTGGTCCACGATCGAGACCTTCCAGATATACTTCGATATCGGGAACCAATTCATTTCACTTGATCAGCCTGAGTCATACTCCTGACTAGCTTATTCAATGCTTCTAGACCTTGCAACCTGTTCAAGGTCTGTAAATTAATTCATCATGAACAAACTTAAAGCAATACTTGGATCAATTCCACTGATCCAAGACTAGGTATTATAGATGGATAACTCTATAATTTATTCCGAGATCGATTAAACTCGATACAAAATGAAATAAATAAAAGAGTCTAATCATATTCTCGACTACCAAGATCTCGCAATCTGCAAAGAAATTACAAGACATATCAAGCATGATTTCTAAATCGAGGAACACATCCTTTACAAGAAATCACATATCTAAACTCGGTCCCACTGACCTTACATTCATTGTATATCACGATTTCTTAAATGCAATTGGCGGGTTTCCAGCACTCGTGTGGGTTTAACCACGATTATTCCCGGTCTTGACCGCAAGGAATTCCAATTTAAAACATGTGAGATCGAAACGTATTTCTTAAGCAAAGAAATATGGAAAACATCATGCATGCGAGATAAAGCAGGTGGCAATGCTAAACGATAAGCTACAGGATTGATTATTTCGACAATTTCGAAAGGTCCCAAAAATCGAGGTGACAACTTGGCAGCCTTGCCAAAAGTTATAGAACTCTTTCTGGGTTTAACATGAAGAAAAACCTTATCACCAAGCTCAAACCTTCTATCAACCCGCTTAAGGTCAAAGATAGCTCTTCTCGCGTCTATCCGCTACTTCCTTTAATCGCTCACGAATCAGCTTAACTTGTTGTTCCATTTCTGTGAGAATCTCTGGTCCAATTACCACTCTATCCTCAACACTGTCCCAACTAACAGGGGTTCTACACTTTCTTCCATAAAGTGCTTCAAATGGTGCCATTTTAAGAGATGAGTGATAAGTATTGTTGTATGCGAACTCAACTAATGGAAGATACTCTTCCCATTTATACTGTTGATCCATGCAATACATTCGCAACATGTCCTCCAACACTTGATTTACCCTCTCAGTTTGTCCATCCGTTTCCGGATGATATGCAGAACTGAAGTTTAGTTTCGTTCCAAGAGCTGCGTTAAGCATTTGCCAAAACCTTGACGTCATTCTAGGATCCCTGTCAGATATAATCAATTCTGGTACACCATGCAATCTGAAAATTTCGTGTATGAATCTTTTGGCCAGCACTGGTGAATCATCCTTTAGATTTCCAGCGATGAAATGAGCTACCTTGGTCAGTTTATCAACAACTACCAGATAACATCATGTTTATTCCTCGACATAGGCAAATTCTTGTACAAAATCCATGGTTATTACTTTCCATTTTATACTGCGGTATGCTATGAGGATATAACACCAGCAGGTGCATATGTTCGCCTTCACCTCCGACATTCCGCACAATGAATCACAAAATTAATTACATCCTTTTTCATACCTTTCCGTAAGTATTGCTGTTTTAAATCAGCAAGCATTTTTGTGATGCCCGGGTGTCCAAGAGAAAGGTGAATTATGAAATTCAACTAACAACTTCTTTCTCAAATCGTCAAAGATAAGTACATATACCCTCGCTTTCATAACGCAAGATTCCTTCATTATCAAAATGAAAACCTTTATACCTTATATCCTTAGGTTCTCGCAATAGCGCGCTTTTTACTTGCTGAAAGTATGCATCCGATTCTCGAGGAAATTTTTACCTCATCTTTAAACTGAGTTCTTAATGTTATAAGAGTAGAAATGTGCCTCCTACGACTTAGAGCATCAGCTACTCTATTCTCCTTCCCTTTGATATAGCTAATATCAAAGTCATATTGTGATAAAAATTCTAACCACCTTCTCTGTCTGGCATTCAGATTGGGCTGAGTAAAAATATATTTCAGTCCTAAGTGGTCAGTCTTCAACTCAAAAGGTTTCCCAAGTAAATAGTGTCTCCAGACTTGAAGTGCATGAACAATGGCAGCAAGTTCCAAATCATGAGGGGCATAATTCAGCTCATGTAACTTAAGTTTTCTACTTTCATATGCTATGACCTGATCATTTTGTAGCAAAACACCTCCAAGGCCTTCCTGTAAGCATCCGTTACAACAAAGAAACTCCCATTAGGGTCTGGTATAGCTAGTATAGGTGCAGAAGTCAACTGGTCTTTCAAACTTTTGAAAGCCGCTTCGCACTTATCATTCCATATGAATTTCTTATCCTTCTTCTGCAATGAAGTTATTGGTGCAGCTACTTTAGAAAAATCCTTTACAAATTTTCTATAGTAACTAGCAAGACCCATGAAGCTTCTTACTTCATGCACATTCTTTGGTGCAGGCCACTCAGTTATTGCCACTATTTTTGAAGGATCTACAGCAATTCCTTCATTACTTATAACATGACCCAAATAGTGAACTTCTGAATCAAAGAAAGAACATTTGGATAACTTACCATACAACTTCCTCTTTCTCAAAATTCCCAAAACTATCTTCAAATGCTCATTGTGCTCCTCAACGCTTTTAGAATAAATGAGAATATCGTCCAAGAATACAAGTACAAACTTGTCTAGGTATTCTTGAAAGATATTGTTCATCAAATTCATAAAGGTCAAGGGTGCATCAAGTTAATCCAAAGGGTAGAATTGTGAATTCATAATGTCCGTATCTTGTTCGAAAAGTCGTTTTTTTATGAATATCTTCCTCTCTAATCCTTAACTCGATGATAACCAGATCAAGGTCTATCTTAGAATAAACCGCTGCTCCACGCATTCGATCAAACAGATCATCGATCCTAGGAAGTGGATATCGGTTCTTGATCGCTGCTTTGTTCAACATCCGATAATCAATACACAAATTCTTAGTGTTCCATCCTTCTTTTTCACAAATATTACAAAGGCTCCCCAAGGGGAAACACTTGGTCCGATCAAACCTTTAGACAAAAGTTTGCAATTGTGCCTTAAGCTCGACTAACTCAAAAGTAGTAGTCATCCGATAAGGCGCTTTGGATATAGGTTCTGTTCTTGGCTTGGTTTCAATGGTGAAGTCAAATTCCTCTTGGGTGGTAACCTCGTAATTCCTCAGAAAACATCCCCGAAAACCTTGTAAAAGAGGGAATCATTCCATGAAATCATCATCTTCTTCTGAAGATTTAGATATCTTTACCGCATAAAGGGTACATCCTTTATTTTTAGCCTTTTAAGTTGTATAGCAATGACAGTTTTCTAACTGAAATTTCCTGCTTCACACCTTGAATCTCTCGCTGATTCCAAATTGATCATCTAAACATTTTATGTTCTTTTCATAACAGATCTTACCTTTGCTTTATGGTCAGCTAACTAATTGACACCTATGACAATGTCATATGATCCTAAAGGTGCGACATAGAGATCAACTTCCGTGGAAAAGTTAGGTAAGTCAAGGACTCCCCAAAAAGACACATACTCACCGTATGAACAGAATTATTACCATACCGTGCATACCCAAGATTTATCCATTTTTCCAGCTTTTCTTTTAAGTTTAGAAGCAAGTTTATTAGATATAAAACATTCAAGAGCTCTGTATCAAAAAGAATAGTGACAGTATGCCGAATAACTTACCTTAACTTCTATAGGTGTCACTTGCTTTTCAAACTTGCTTTGTCTGCATCATAGAAGATGTATCTTATGTCATTGACACGATCATCCTTCTTCAAAGGGAACTGATTTGCGTAGTGATCTTTACCACAGCTTAGTAAAGCAGCCTCCTACAGTCCCTTTTTAGGCTCAAATTTGCCTCCAGTTTTGTAATTGTCACGTTGTCCTCCATAGGGCTTCTGCCCATTATTTTTAACAAAATTTTCCCTTGCATTTCCAGCAGGCTTATTTACTGCTGCTTTCTTATTGTTATCTCCTAGAAACTTACTCTTGTTTCCAAACTTTTTCCATGGTCCTTTTCTAGGTGCAAGAGAGGTTGAAGAAGGGTTTGCAGTCTTCTTCCGCACTTCCTCCTTATGAGCAGTAAATAGCCTTTAATTTCTGCTCTTGCTCTAATGGCCTTTCAACAACTCCTTCCATAGTGGTTGGAATGTGAACATCGACCTTCTCCCCTATCACGGGATTCAATCCCATGATGAATTTCCGTATCTCAACTTTTCGTGGGCTTGATATCGGTACATACTTAAGGAGTTTTGTAAACCGCTCCCCAAAGATTGGGCCACTGCTAGCTTCCTTGAGCTAAATTCTGAAATTCTCGTCATTTTCTCGATCATAGAAAAGTTGTGGCAGCCAACGTTGCCTAAAATAGCCTCTTTTTAAATTGATCCCAAGTAATATTGGTATCATCAATGTTTAGTTCAGCTTTACGGTTATCCCACCACGAAGATGCTTCGTGGGAAAGCCGATAGGCTCCCCAAATAGCTTTGGTTTCCTCTGAGAAGTTCCTTATTGCAAATTACTTCTCCATTTCGCTGAGCCAGTTCTCAGCTCCATCTCCTAATGTGGTGCCATCATACTTAGGTGGACTTATCCTTTTTATATCATTAGTGAGTTCTCACGCTAACTCCGCCTTTTTTGTTTTCTCGTTGGATGTGCATTCCAAGATTAACATCAACACCCATGTCGGGGTTGTCTCGGGAGGTTGCTGATTATTATTATCAGCTTCTTCATCCTCCTCATTTCCCATCACCCATGTTTTCAAGTATCTACTAAGCGATCTCTTGTGTCCAACAGGCAGCAAGGATCTCATCAAGCTTCGGTTGTTGCCGCTCCTCCTTCGGTGGAGCATTATTCACAACGCTCCCCCTTGTTCTAACCATTTTCTGTTACAAGAAAATTCAGATTTTTATCTGATTATGGACTCAATAGGTCCAAGAGTCGCAACCTTCACTCCGATACCAAGATGTAACATCCTCATTTTAGACAATGGAACAAGTCAATTTTTTTTTGATAAATGCATCCCGGTTCTAAATACATAATTTAGAACTCACAAATCAAATAACCATTCATTTAAAAGATAACCATATGCATTGTAATGACTCTGAGTACCTCCGATCTATTCATTTCATGACCCGGTTATCTACCGATCTATTCATGAGTAATATGAGTTGGAGTTATTATTTAACACTTCACTCCCGTGGTTCTCTTCCCTATTCTAGGATTCGTAATGCTCGTCAAGGAACCTAATCAATAATTGTTAGCATTATTCATCGGCATCTCATCCCTTAGACTAGGTGAATTAGGACAACGCAATCAGCAGACTTGCGATACTTTGGCCAAAGATTTGAAACATACTGCTTATGTCTCATATTTCTCAACGACATACTCGTCAACTGAATACGACCTTCACCCCATTCTTATGTTATATAGAATGTCTTACACTCGACTCACCGTCGGTCCTTCCTTTCACAATCGAATCACTGGAGGTAGATTAACAAGGTGATACTGTTATATGGATGCCTCACGAGGATTAGGGATATGGTGACATACCGGTTTAACCCTCGCAGCTAGACCAAGGTGTCAAGATACCCCGAACTTCCTAGGTAGCCTTATAACATGGCCACATTCCTAATTGTCCTGCAGTAACTCGCCGAGATCAAAGTGTAAATCTTAGCGATCAATGCAAAGGGTGTCGCAGATAAGTCAATCGCATTGTTGTAACCTTGAGAAGATCCTAATCTTCTCGTGAGGTACAACCCTCAGCCAGCTTGACTTGTGTCGTTAACCTTTAAATCGCCCAAAAGATCTCGCTAATAATATGCGTTACGCACGTTGAGTTTTAAATTACTTTAAAGACTTTCCCTAAGGTTAGCCTTTCCCGATCCCTCGGATTCTTCGCCTTAAGACGACCTTTCTCAATAAAACCCATTACATGGTGGAGTTATTAAGGTCAAGACCTTATCAAGGAGTCATTAGAATATACATGATTCTAAACAATGTAATTGGACAATATCTCAAAACCTTTACATGAGATTGCCATCCTGTACTCCATTAAATTTATATCAGTTCTCTTAATCGAATTATATCATACTTATTAGCATCAAGATATAAATGATTAAGAATCCAATTTAATATTGTCCTGTCATACTTAGGACTAGGATTAGTAATTTAATCCAAACAGTGATTAGTGTTCTCGCTTAGGTTCTTCTTAGCCCTATCCTTTTAGAAAGACAACGATTTATATTTCAATCTAGCTTTCGATGTAACAAATCGTAACTACTAAACACTCATAAGAATTCAATTACATTTTCTTTAAGCTTTCATTGTCAATCACAAAAGCATCCAAATTACACAAGGATAACATTGCCACTCGGTATATAAACCAAGAGGGTCAACTATCGTAATTAAAAATATATCA